>OZ057415.1:84832060-87542060 GCA_964056705.1 Troilus luridus
AACACTCCGCCTTACGTTTAGACTGCACAATGAGTGAATTTTTTTTCTGTATTTCGCATTTAAACAAAATAAATAAAATACCCTACCCAATATAGGCACGCAATTATTGTTTACCTTGCTGTTCCATGTAAAGTACATATTTAGCATATTGAGATATGATATTCGCCGTTTAGTAATTTTCAGATATATTTTTGAGCACTTCCTCATATTGAGATTTCCTTCAACCATCTTAGTCGATAAAATATTTCTTTTAGATTTTTTCCATTTCTTCCTGGTTTGTATATGTTCCTATCTTAGGCAATGACCGAACGTGCTTTCCTAAACTCCTTCTATCCACCTTTCCCTTGGTGAGACAACTTCCTCGCAGTTTTCGCCCTTCAGCAAGTAGATTGAAAATTTTTTTTTTTCTTTATAAGCTTTTTTCTTATATACTGGACTATCCTTTGAAATCATACAATTCACCAATGAGTAAAAACCTTTATTCCAGTCGGATAAATCTTGTTAAAACATTAACGAAGGATTAAAAGACGTTTCGACAAATTCATTTGTCATTATCAATTCCTGTTCTTCGTAACATCATTTAAAATTCGTAAGTAAAAACATCACTTGAGGTCAAAAAAGGATTTAAAAACAATTTTTCGATAAAGTCCTGGAAGTTAACCTACTTCCATGGTCAGATGTATTACATATTTGTGCATCTGACCATGGAAGTAGGTTAACTTCCAGGACTTTATTGAAAAATTGTTTTTAAATCCTTTTTTGACCTCAAGTGATGTTTTTACTTACGAATTTTAAATGATGTTACGAAGAACAGGAATTGATAATGACAAATGAATTTGTCGAAACGTCTTTTAATCCTTCGTTAATGTTTTAACAAGATTTATCCGACTGGAATAAAGGTTTTTACTCATTGGTGAATTGTAGATTGAAAATTGAATTGACCACCTTTTCTCCTTCATCCTCCCGAGATGACCATGCCATTCCAGTTTCTTTGCATCTTAATTTCGTAAGACGTTTTTTATGGTTTGGGATTGCTTGAGGATTGATGATCGACTTAGAATACATGGGCAAAATGAGTTTGACGATGCTCATTGATTTCGAATGAATCTTGAAACAATTTTTTCACTTCCGATGCTTTGCAACGACCATAGAACTACTAATAGCCCTTATTCTGCCTGATGTTCCGGGCACCTATCTATTATCAGAGACCATTAAACTTTTATTACCGTGTCCTTTACATGTGTACATGGTAATTGATTTATGTCTAGGTAGTGCTCCGTGGACGGAAGTTTCTAAACAGGGCTTGGTAGTATCGGCATCGAGCCTTCGGGTTCGCTAAGCCTCATTATTATTATTTAGATATGACCGACTGCAAAACTTTTGCTTTCTCAAGTTTATATGATTGCTTTAGGTCCTCTGCCTGGTCCTATTATTCACTATTCACTATATTCACTATTCACTATGTTCACTATTCAACTATATTCACACATTTTTTTTTTCTTCTTTAAGGATTAACAAAATATAAGGCTAGTTGTGAGGAATAGTATGGTCAGTGATGGCCTTGTCCCAATAAAGTTTAACGTGCCTTTTATCAATTATTGGTTATGAGTTGTACCTAGGTAGGTCTTTTGTATCAGCAAATACTCTTTGCCAGCAAGAGCTTGAAACCGGGAGAAAAAAATCCTTAGTTACGGCGTCCTTCGGAAGGGACGTTAAACGGGGGTCCCGAGCCTGTACGATGTCAGGTACTCGTTAAAAAGCGCTATCCTAATTAAACCTGGGTAGGCAAAATTTAGAGCTCCCACTGTAGCATCGTCCGATTAGCCACAGCAGCATAAAGTGACGTTAAATGAACAAACAAACAACCAAGAGCTTGAAACCCGGATGCTATATGCTAAATGGATTCTGTGGTTGTTTTACACAGTCGGGATAGATCAGATATTGACTCTCCACATATTCGGCGCCGATACGTCTTAGTAGCAATCACTTATTTAATTATTATTATTACATGTGAAGATACTTGCTGACTCAGTTACCATGTACCCGTATATAGGACTGAAGTGCGTAACATATAAGTATAACATCATAACATAAGATGGATGTTTTCTTTATTTAATTGCATTTTATTGCTATCATAAGTAGGTAAACAAAATAAAGGATAATATAAGTTTGTCCATTAATTATTCCTTGAAAAAATGGAATTCCTGAATACAGTATTTATTCTCTTTACCTAGAAATCAGAGTCTACTTATGTAATAAGTAGATATATTGTATTTAATATGATGAAAATATGTTTTTCCCGTGTGTACAAATTATACAAAAATGAATCACTTGTGTTGTGGTGGTTAGCATAACAATCCTCTATGCGGGTTCGCAACTTTAACCATTTCGACAGGTAGCCTAAGGACTTTTTAAAGGGAGTAAAATAATTCTTGGTTACACTGCCCTTCTGAAGGGATGTAAAATGGAGGTACTTAGTCTGTGAGGTGTGAGGTGCTCGTCATACATGATACGGATCTAATTATACAGGGATAGCCAAAATTCAAGACTATAACATCGTCTAATTAGCCATTCCCAGTCTACAAATATGAAAAACGTTAGGTAACTAATATAATTAACTAGTTATTCTGTAGCAGGACTGAGTGACTTTGTCTAAATAAGAACGACCCTCATAGGGACGTAGGGAAGAACAGGAGTGGTACAATATATAAGAGCAGACTACTTGAAGACTACAATGGCGAGGACTACAGAGGATTGGGTTTCAATATCAAGTCTCACCCGGGGCCTTCTTCTTTTTAACAATTGAGGACTCCTCCTCGGACTGTGTTATCTAA
This sequence comes from Troilus luridus, assembly GCA_964056705.1. NCBI lineage: Eukaryota > Metazoa > Arthropoda > Insecta > Hemiptera > Pentatomidae > Troilus > Troilus luridus. Next base: position 84,834,895 of record OZ057415.1, read on the forward strand.
TCCTCCTTGGGTTTCCAAAGCTCATTATCTTCCTCACCATCTTCTTATTTTGCCCATTCTCACTCTTCTCTAACTCCTAGTTAATGTTTATTTGTCTTCAGTAGTGAGTCTCTGGTAAAGTTACTTTACTGCCGTGAGAGAACAGCTAGCTTTCAACTTATTTTGTTATATAAATCAAGTACTGCAGTATGCCGTATATCTATGGCTCACCCTGTTAATGTTACGCTTCGTCAAGGACGTCGTCATGCATAGATGGTTTTCGTGAAGAAATCGGAGATTTGAGAAACTGCTTCTTAAAAAATCTTATACCACAACAGCCATTCTAATGTCTTTTGAATGTTATCTTGATATGAAGAATAATCGGAGACAATTTTAGCACGCCAATTCTAAAAATTGATATACTGCCATCTTAAATTTTTACCGATGTGGAAATTGCGTCTAACTGCTGATGTGAAATATATAAATATCAGAACAAATATTAATTAATAGCTTTAAATGGCTTTTAGAAAATACTAGCCCCGGCTTTGCTCGTGTAGTAAGACATATTATGCCTTTTTTTTTGTCTGTCTAATGTATTTTATTATATAGACATTATAAACATAAAAAATAAACCAAATATTTCTTTATATTTATTTTCATGCGCGTTAAGGTCTGCTATAACCCATAAGAAACTTATTTCAATTATATGATATAAAATATTCTAATAATGCGCATGAAATGCTTAAGGTAACTAAAGTATGTAAGTTGATAAGGATTAATACTGAACTCGTCTAAATAGCTTTCCAAATACCGCGTTGTACGTTATCAATTTTTTAGAAGATAAAATAGGTATAGTAAGCTACCCTTAAAAGATAGATATGTGCTATCACGGACTTTTTTGTAGATCTATAAGAGGAATATACCTATATACCATGCATTGCTTCGTAACATGGCAAAGGGATTGCGGAGTATCATCAATGAAACCTCCCAGACGGCTATATATTTTCCAACATTTCCGACAATTCTCGTTATATTCCAACACATTTACACAAAACCTCGACAAATTATATACCTGAACCTTCTTGGTGAATCATTCTATCTATTGGTGAAAACCGCACGAAGATTCGTGGAGTAGTTATTGAGTTTACCGCGAATAGACAGACGCTGCCGAAGACTTTGTTTTATAATATGTATAGAAGTATTTTTCTAAAAAAGTATATCTGCAGTTGGAGGGAGTGTATTGGATTTAGCGCATTCCAATGGCCATAATGATAATATTTAAGATTACCAACTTTATAGATAATATTCAGCAGTGTATCGCAGTTGATTCACAGTTATTAAAAGTGTAATATATCAGTAATATGACACTCAACGCACAGAGCAACGCTGCTTCAATAAACTGCTCCACTTTACAAAAATTCTTGTTCAGTGTTTAACCAGAGAATGTCTGACCAATACCGATGTCTTTTATGTTAAGAAATCCCGAGTTGACTGATGCGAGTAGAACGCTCTGTTCCGTTTGGATTGAAAGAAAATAACTTTTCTGAAATCTGTGATGAATCGTTTGTGTTTATAAATTTTGTTATACCGATGTTGGTGTTATTAATTTTATGTTATTCCAAGCCATTGCTCGCGGTTAACTATCTTAAAATGTGCCGTTTTCTATTTGTTTATTTATAAAATTTCACTTCATAGCCTAAGTTGCAATGATCCATCACTTAACATCGATCGTCGATTTAACTTTTTAATTGGGCGAAATAAATTAAATTTTATTTTACGGCAAATCACTCATCTTTGACACTTCGCCGGGACACACGGCCTCTATATCTTTATCATAAGTCACGAATTATATTGCAGTAAAAAAAGGCGTAGTGAACCTAGTTAATAAATAACTATATAGCTTTTTTTTAATAAATGCTTATAATATTATCATATATCATGTAATAATTTTTATTTTTTTTTTATTTTTTCATAATTTTGTTTAACAATAATCCCATAAAAGGGACCATATACGGCTTTGATTATTCTCGTCCCCCAGAAGATAAAGGACTTTCACACTCGCCGAGAGTCGAACCCAGTCAGATCCTCGGTAGCATGGCCGTTCTGCCCCAGTTAGGGACTAAACATATATATTCATGAAGCGGGTGGGACGGAACCATCTTCCTAATATCCTCCACTCTCTCTTCGGCGAAAGCTAATCCCCTTCCCCCGTCCAATTAGCTCGCTAAGCGCCCGTCTTTGACAGCTCTATAAATTTAATAGGATCCGATTTAGGTTTCTTTTTTAAGACTTATAGCTCCAGGTTTTCCATCCGTGATTTGTGGTTTGCTTTACAACCTTCCAAGTCATCTTGTATGTTAAAAAAATGATCGGCATTTAAGAGGTTTCAGGAATTATTCATTTCTTCTCCGAATCTAATTATGCAAGGAAGAGATTTTCTATAGAAACACTTATTTATGTAATGAAATAAAAATTCCTGCACTTAACCTTGACTTTGAACAAAAGATAGATCACACTCTTCCAATATAACATTTCTTCATTCCGTTTCATCCGGCGATCACTAATTTTTGTACTCTCACAAACGATATTTTTAGGATAATCTGATTTTCCTGTTATATATATAATTACAGTCGCGGCAAAAAGTATTTGCACACCCAGTTTTTATAAAACTATCAGTCATAATGGAAATAATAATCCTCTGAACTTCACATTAATAAAAAGTATATTTAAAACTAAAACAATTTTATATGTGTACAATAATTAACTGTTTAGATTAATAGGGAAAAATTTAAAAAATGATGAAAGCCTCTGGCAAAAAGTATTTGCACACTTTGTGTACTTTCACTAATATCCTTTGTTTACAATTCATAAATTCTTACACCAGTATTATCTACTCTATCGAATGTTTTCCCACAATACTAAAGCATTAGGAATTAAATTCTTTAGTCACTGGTTAACTATCATGCCGAAAACAAGTGAATTGAGTTTCGTAACTCGCGACAAAATTGTTTTGTTGCGGGGTCAACAAAAATCATATTGTCAGATTGCAGATTTATTAAGCATACATTTTTCCACGGTCAGGTACGTCATAAAGAGACAAGAGGAACTTGGGACAACTGAAAACAGTGAACGAAAAGGCCGTCCGAAAAAGTTGTATTCCAGGATGAGGAGAAAGATTAAAGATGAAGCTATGAAGCATCCCTCAGTAAGTTCTCGAGACCTGGCGAATATGGTCCATACAACTACTGGTGTCCAGGTTAGTGACAGGACTATCAGATACTGCCTATATTCTGAAGACCTGCATGGAAGAATACCTCAAAGAAACCTTATATAAATGAAGCAAACCGAAAAATGCGTCTTGCTTTTGTCAGAGAACATTTACATAAGCCGCTTAGCTTTTGGGAGGATGTCATATTCTCTGATGAAAGCAAGTTCAATTTGCTGCAAGACTATTTTGAGGTGGCGTAAGGAAGAATTGAAAAAGCAAAATGTTTCAGTTACAGTAAAACATGTCGGTGCCCATGTTATGGTGTGTGTCTCATACCACGGTGTGGGAAATCTTGTTTCCATCGACGGAATTTCAAATGCTGAGGATTATGTGAACATTTTGCGCCATAACCTGCATGCAAGTACCGAAAAATGAATATCAGGGATCGATATGTGTTTAGCTGGACAACGATCCGAAGCACACTACCAACAAAACCAAGAATTGGTTAATATTTAATGTGGGAAGTCAGCTGCACACACCTCCTTAATCACCTGACATAAATATTATAGAAAATTTATGGCACATATTGCATCAGAACGGGAGAAAGTATCACATCCCTGGAAGACACCGTTTGTAACAAGTACTGGTCCAAGAATGGGAAACAATCAGTCTCGACTTGGTTAAAAACTGGGTCCACTCCATGCCCAGACGTCTACAGGCAATTCTTGATGTCAATGGACTTTTTACGAAATATTAAATTTATATTTATTCTCAAAATAAAAAAACAATGGAAGTGTGCAAATAGTTTTAGCCAGTGGATTTCATTATTTTTTTTATTTTTCCCCATTAATCTAAAAAGTTGATTATTGAACACATATAGAACGTTTTTACTTTTAAACATACTTTTTATTAATGTGAACTTCAGTGGTTATTATTTCCATAATGACCGATACTTTTATAAAAACTGGGTGTGCAAATACTTTTTGCCGCCACTGTAGATAATTACTGGACATCTGCAGGTCACTTGTGTTAGCCCTCTTAATACCGGGTGAAAAAGTTACACGTAATACCAGGTGAGGTCCCTGGAGGATGGACCCCATCTTTTTCTGCCATCAGCTACGAAGATATCAGCTAAGTGTCATTGCTTATAATTCTGATCAAATGGGACTGTAGAAAAGTAATAGCAATCATTTTTGAATTATTAAAATGTATAATTTTATTTATTTTGAAAATGACTCATTTTAGTGAACAACAAACTTGTTCCAAGAGAGCCTAAACTACCTACTTACAATGAATGCATGAATATGCTGTGGTTCTGTGCTCTTCACAAATATATGTATTGCAAATATACATGCATTACAAACAAGGTTTACTTTAGTGTCATTTTTTTCTTGAGCAAAAGTAATACCTTGCCCATTTTTCACGTAACCTTTTCTTAATCATGGGTGCAGCGAATTTTTTTCCGAGTTCAAGTAAAGAAAAATCTTTGTTGATAAGCCTTTTTCCATTCCATATGTAGATCAATCCAAAGACGAATGCATTTACTACAACAATATCTATCAGGTTCATAAAACGTGCGAAAGGCCACCTTTTAGTGAGCTGACAGGTATACTCACTTATAATTTTGTCAAGATTGCCCACTCCTCATCATTTTTGAGGATGTTTCCGCTATGATAATAAGTAAATTATAGAAATTCTGCAAGTAGAGAAAAATATAGCCCCCCCTTTCTCTCTTTCGTTTAGTAGGTACCTAATTCATTTGAGAAATATCAAGGGACTGACACACATCAATGAATTCATAGCTTCTGAACAAAGGATGCAAAAGAGAAAGAAAGAGAGAGAATTCCAACGAAAGAACACCAAAGCTTGAATGACATGCAGAAAAGATTTACTTACTTATTTACCGGCAAACTGATTCTGTAAATGCAAATATTCTTCTAGGAAATTACATATATCTAGAGCCTGAAAAGGCATGTGACTTCGGCGATCTGAAATAAGGCTAACAGTAACTACCAGGTGGTGTCGTTCCAGGACCCCGTCCTCGTTTTTTGGATAAAAATTAATCCACAGTGATTGATTTTGAGTATGAAATTCGTTAGAACTCTACTCGTCGTGTTATATATAGTATAAGGATAAATGTCCTAGACCCTCGTGAGCATAACTTTGTTTTTGACTTAAGGAGAGTCAAAAATATGAGCTTGGGGTCGTTAGCGATGGCGATGACCTGGTATTAGGAGGGTTAAAAGAGTTTATGTTTCCTTTTATTCCACAATATAATGAACGGGGGAGATTAGTGGTAGAGGGCTGAGTTGCCGTGCCTAAGGTCCTCGGTTCAAATCCGGTAGTGGCAGATAATTTATTTGATCTGTTAATGGCCATGGATGGATCCTGTGGGATCTGAAAATCCTCCTGGGACTCACTCAGCCTTTATAAAATGGGTACCTATAATTTGTAGGAACAACCTGGTGGTCGTGCCTGATCTCAGACACATCAACTCTACAGTCTCTACCAGGTACTGAACCCAAGACTCTTTTTTATTATTACATATTCGGTAATAACTTGATTTTTTTTAATTATTCAACATTGCTAATAAATCTAATTAAAATATAAATGACTGGTTATCCTACATGTAATCTAGCCTAGTCAGAGTGAATAAGTTTGGATTCGTTCAATGAGTTAGACTTGATATAAATCGCAAACCTTTTTAAGAATCGCTTCGTAACCATTTAACCCTTATCGTCTGTAAGGTCCCTATCACGTAACAACAGTTCTTCGTACATCACAAGGGAGGCGACATGTTCGAAAATTCTTCTAATATTGAAACTTTTTCCACTATTTGACGCACCCAGCTAATTTGACCCCAGGTATAAGCTATCATAATAGCCGGAAATGAAACCTCTAAAGCTTGGCTAAATTCCAGGGAGTGCAGAGAGCTCTTTAATCTCGTAATATTTGTTTTGTTTTTTTACGGATCCGTGAAGTTATTTTGAACCTGAGATGATCACTTCCTGACCATCCTTCTTGCAGCCGCTCGTCGGCGCCATCAAAGTGATTCCATTCTACCCAAGGGGTAGGGCCTCTCATTACTGACAAACTGTCATTCAAAAATCATTATCTTACACCGGGTTGAGTGGCGAGGTGTATCGACTTATCTGATTCCGGAGATACGTCTCTACCAAGAAACTTGGGCAATTTATTGCGAAACGAGGCTTCGGTATCTTTAACGTTATAATGTGATTAATTAGGTCTCATGACTTTCAGTTTTATTGAGTGTCTGGCTTGTCAATCGCTATTATAGATTACATTTATCGCTTCAATAGTATTAAAATGAAAAATCTTGCGTAATTTAAAAATACATGTGATAGCATCTATGTGTTTAGGGATAACTTCTTAAAATAAATAAAAAAGAATCGTGACAAAAAAACTGTACCACTGCAACAACCCATGATCAGTACAAGGTAGAGGCTTTAATGTTGTTGGGCATCTGTTGTGCAGATATATGATTGTTCCGAAAACTCTCTCAACCGCCAGGGTTCCCCCCAATTAAGGGTATCTACTTTACAGAGGCTGTGAGAGCCGCAGCAGGGTCTTCAGATCCCACAGGGTCCAACCTTAAATAGATTGAATAATTTATCTGCCTCAGCCGAATTTAAACCTAAGCCCTCCCTATAAAAATTAAGCCATAAAAAAAAATACAAATCTTACATGTTACATTGACATTAACAAAAAAAGGACGAGATTTAATAGGTGTTGACGTAACTAAGTCAAGTTCATTTTAATTGTTAACCGGTCCGTATTTAATACAATTTATTTTTTATTTTTCATTTTCTTTATAAGATATTTCTTTTTTTATAGGATATTTCTTATATACTGGACTCATTCTTCTTGATTTATAAAATTTAATAATGAAGAAAAAACCATATCCCAGTCAAAAATTGTTATTAAAAATTAACAAATGATTAAAAAAACGTTTCGACACTTATTTTTCATTCTCAATTTAAGTAATTCCTCATACAACTTCCTTTAAAATTCACAAGTCCAAATCATTACTGTAAAAACAATAAAAGTACACTAAAATACAATAATAAATAACTTGTCAAAAATAACTAATAACAATAAGCATAGATACCTTGAGGTCAAACAGTTTAAAAGTCAAAATATACATATATAAACGTTTTTTTAATCATCTGTTAATTTTTAATAACAATTTGTGACTGCAATATGGTTTTTTCTTCATTAAAAAAATACAATTTATATTAAATGATTTTATCACAGAAATTTTGAAATTAACTTTTATATGTTTCATCTGATCATAGTCCAGTCCTCCTTTTCTTGCACTCTAGTTTCGCTCCCAAGCCTTCCCCTCCCACATTGATTACAGGACGTGTCAACTGGGACGATTTTTGTTATGACTTGGAGGACAAACTGGACTTAAAAATTTCACTAAAGACAAAAGAAGACATTGATACAGGATATTTTAACCTAGTCAAATATATTTGAAAAATCGTTTAAAAAATATTGTACCGCTTGAGTCGTGGGTTCAGTATTTAGTAAAGACTATACCGTTTCCAAGTCAACGGTTGTGCATGGACTTGATTTTGTCAAAATCACACTTGAATGCCAGATTTTTCCCTAGTTTAGGGTTTCCAGTTTATAATATACCACTCAGGGTTCAACTATGACTTTTAACAGATTAAATAAGTTATCTACCACAGTCGGATTTGATCATGTAAGCTTCAGGGCAGCAATTCAGCCCTCTACACACTCAGCTTACCCCCTCCCCCCCCCGGAAAATTATAAGATTAGTCAATGTATTATATCACTATATTTTTCAGTGTTTACCAATATGAGGTGGTATTTCAAACTAATCTTTTACGGCCTTTTAATCCAAAATTGTATGCAATAAGTATTAACTACTTAACTTATTGGATTTTAAGTGATAAAAATCTTAAAAAATAATTATTACAGTAATGTTTAGAAAAAAATATGAGTAACGAAGTAAATCCCCGTGAACAATTATCTGAATTGCCTGAATCCTGTTCCTTGTGATCCATCAAACCGCCCAAGAATCGCCTCGAGGTGAATCCTGTGAGATAGCATTAAGGATACAGAACCTAGATGACTCATTTCCTTTTTTCCTTCTGAATGCTTTTATCATGCAACTTATCCGATCTCTATTATTATAACTATTAATATATTCGTTATATTTAAAATTGTTGAAGATATGGAGAGCGAAAACAATAAGTATAAAAAAAATCCGTCAAAATTAATATGCTGTTAATAGATAGTTAATTTTTATAATATATTGCTCCTTTAAAAGAACAGCGGCATAACTAAAAAATTTACATTTTTTAATTTAGCCTTTAATAGTAATTGTATTGGTTTATTCAGGAACGACATATTTGATATTTCATTCCTAACATTTTTTTTTTTAAATAAAGGCTTATTTTGAGTTGTATCATGTTTGAACATAAATTTTTATTGAAATAATCGGAGTTAAATTCAAAAATATTTCAAGCTTTTAAAAATTTTCTAATGGTTAATAAAATAATTGCAATACCATCATTTCAATAGGAATGCTTTACTTTACTAATATCAATTTTTTTTTCAACTCGGATAGTACTTCTTTCAAATACCTATATTGAAAAATTAGTTGTTTTTTTTTAGTTTTTTTTCTTTTCAATGAGGAATATTTTTCGGTGCTTATTTTAATTTAAAATGTTTTAATAATTATTTTTAAATATCTTAGTCCCAATAAACTTGTATCAATAAAAATCGTATCAGCATACTAGAGCCAACTCCATCCATCATATCTTTGTTGTTTTTATTTAAATACAATAAAATCAATTTTTTGCTCAATATGATCAATTTCTAAAGTATATTCGTTAATAGTCATTCTTAAAACGATCGTTTGTATTAATTACTTTGAAGTAATTAAATTAATTTTTATTAAACTTACGAATATAAGGCAAATGAACATGTGATGAAGGTTATAAAAATTGTTCATTTTCATTTAACTCAAAAATAAATTGAACTTTAACAAAAAAAATCGTTCTCTATTAATGATATTTATTTTTTTACTAATGCATTTTTTTTTGTTTTTTTTTGCAGAAGAGTGGATTCGAAAAAAGAAAACGGAAGTAGTTACAAAAAGACAGATAGCCACTCGGGTCCAACGCGAAGTTCTTCTTAAAGACGGTAAAGTTGTGGTAGACTCAGGCCCTAAAGTCACTACAACAACAACCGAAGATACAACTAAAGAGGAATCTGAAAATACAGAGGTGAGTCCTTAATGTCTGTAATAATATAATGTTATAAATGATTAACATATTTTAGGGGTATTGGATGCTTAGTACTCATCCCTTTACTGCTTAATAAATTTTGTTTTATAGTTAAAGTTTTATAACTTTAAATCTTGTTTTCGGTAATCCGGCCTTTATTATTATAGCATTCATTTTAAATGTTTATCATCATGGAAGGGCCCATCTTCACATCTTAATTAGAACATATTTAATAATGAATAATTAAAATATCCGTACATCGACTAATGTAATTACACTAGGTGATTTTTAGTAGAAGGATTAGTTATTTTTGTTATTTCATTCGTTGATACCATGATAATTATATTTTCAATTTCTGAAAGAACTAGGCTGTACAGAAAAATATATTCTCTAAGTATTTATTCATAACTCAGAATATTTTTAATTTTGATGCATTATGTTTTTGATGCTATGTCTAAATTATCCTATCGTTCAAGAAAAATTAATTATTAATAAGATCCTTTAACTAACAACTTCATCATCGGGAATTAAATACAATAAATATAGTACAACATGAATTTGAAGTACATTTATAGACAAATAGATGAAGTGTTTTGCAAAAGAGCATTTCTATGCAAAAATAATTTATTAAAATAGGAGGGAAATCATCCCACTTGTAACAGATACTTTTGGATTTAAAAAAAAAAGTTCTAGATCTAGCCCACATTTGATTATTAAATGAAATTGTAATTCTAATTTAGACTAATATATGGCTAATTTTTCCCTTGTTAATTTTATATTATGTACCAATATACTCTCTTTCTCTCTCTCTCTCTCTCTCTCTCCCTCTATATATATATATATATATATATATATATATACATATCTTCTTTAAAAAAAAAAATCTCTTTTAATCAGATTATAGTATGAATTACTACCTCAGCGCTGTTGAGCTTCCTCTAGCAATTTGTCGAGAACTTTTTTCTCGATCATTAACTATATAATAACTAATAAATCACTCTAATTTAATAAATATATAATTTGTCATAATAATGATATATTAGAGATTGAATCATTATAATTTTTGGTGTTCCATCATTTCTAACCGACCCTGAGACTGACAGGATGAGATAAATAAGCCGAAGGGGCTTGGCTAGATCCGACAAAAAGATACGATTTTTTTTTTTTTTACTCTAATAGTTTAAATCATATTTTCTATATTATCTACAGCAAAGCTTTGTTAGACCGACTGGTTTAAGAATTATTGATTGATTTTATAATTTGTAATAATTATTTACAATTAAATAACCAAAGAGACTATGGTAATGGTCATAAATAATGAACCCCTTGGTCGGTTCAAATATAGATTCTAATGAGTTGTTTTTTTTGTTTCTTTTCGAACATTAGTTCAAGAAACTAAAGTGAGTTGTCCCTACTAACAATTTATTGGATGCAGAACAATTTATTTAATGAAAAATATCGACAAGTGTTTGGTCCAATAGTTTAGCCCTATTGGAATAGGGAAGACAGGCAATATTTTTTTATCGAGGGGATTAAAAAATAACTGTTTTTCAATGTTTATATTGCTAATGGAAGTCGAATTAAATATTTGTTCATATCATAAATTGTTTAAATCAAAAATACCAATCTAAGACAAAAAAACTATCGGAAGATTTCGAAATCTTTAAGCTTGTATAGTGATATGGATTTATGTGAAGTTTTTGTCGAAGCATATTACAAGGGAAAATAAAATTGCTGTACAAATGCGTACTTATCGTATTGTATTATCTTTCTGTTGTAAAAAATTGATCGCGACGTGTAGTATATATAAGTAATAAGAACGGGACCATATCACTCCAAGTAAATTGAAACATATAAAAACTGATGTTAGACCATGGAGCAGCTCCTGTCGTAACATCAGATGAGAGGAAGTGGTCCTTACGCGACTTAAAGGTAGGTTTACCCACGCTCTCCTAGTCACTAAAGAACACCCGCCAACATGCGGGAAGTGCAGCGAGAGCTTAACAATAGCTTCGATGTTTGTAACTACGAAAGAGCGATGCATAAAATGGGACTACCTGCCAATGGATCCATGATATTAGGAAATGAAGAAAAGTACATTAATGAGGTCATCGCCTTTCTTTCAAAAGAAGGATTAATTAAGAATATCTAATACAGTTATATCCAATTTTTTCTTCTCTTATTTTCTGTAATATAAACATTTGTTTTTATTTAATTATTCTTTTCATTTTTTTTTATTATTCCGGTTTTATGAAAATTGTAACTAAAACGATTATAAATAATATATGTACTAAACTGTACTGAGGCATTGATGCCCAATTTGTTTTACGCCTAAAATTTGGAACAACGAACCAACCAATAAGAACGGTTTATAAAAAAACTGAATTTATCTAAACAACACATTTCGAAAAATCACAATGGCAATTTTAATTTCTCAACAATTGCAAAAAAGCGAAATATTTGGGTTATTTTTATTTCACAGCCAGGCGGGCAAAGAGGAACCACTATTTGTTTATAAAATAAATTCAAGAGGAGTATAGATTATCGGGTATAATAACTTTGTTTTTGTTTGAAATGATGCTGTGCACCGAATTACCTTTTTAAAACTATTGACCGAGAATAAATTTTAATAACTGTTTTTCCAGTTTAGAGAATGCTCGGAATATGTGTTTTTATTTTTATCTGCTACCCGCGGAGTTAAATACACTTATAACAATTCCAAACACTGTTGTAGAAAACGTGTAAATCGGCGGGAATATTTTGTGTAGAAAATTCCCACTTGTCATTTACGTTCGGTAGGGATTGTCAAAAATCTGAACAAACAATTCGAATGTGGCAATCGATTTACATATTGTAAATAACCTTCATTAACTATTCCATTTGTGGACAAATAAGCATTGCGACACCAAGCTGGCAACATATCTTTGGTTCCTGCTTCCAGCCAGCTATTGGTCGTTTTTTTATCTTTCTAAAATTCAGAGTTGAATTAAAGGATATTTATTTGTTTACAATGTTTATGTTTACAAGATTGTAATCAGCTGTTATTGTTCCCTTTTTTTTTAATAATATATACCTCCGCTACAATTGAACTAACATTTTTTCATCAAATCAACGTAACCATGGAAACAAACGATTACCACCGCGTTCGTGGAAGGGTGTTGTAACGAACGGACCATTCGTCGTTGGTTTAAGTAATTTTCAGCTGGCGAAACAGATTAATTCTTAAATAAATAATAAATTCGTGAATAATTCATTTCCCCTTTCTACCCGGAGGTGAATTCATCACATCCTCATCGTAAAAAAAATCCAGTACCACTACAACCCGTGAACGGGTCTGGGGTTCAGTACATGGTAGAGACTGTACTGTTTCATGGACAACAGTTCTGCAAGGAGGTGACTTGTCCTAGGTCACGCTCAACTGCCGGATTTTCCCCCTTATTTTGGGTACCCTATTTTTATAATGTTTTATAGAGGCTGGGTGAGCCCAAGGAGGGTCCTATATCCTATAGGATCCATCTCCGGCTACAAACAGACTAAATAAAAGTACTGCCTATAGCAGGATTTGAACCAGGAATTTCGTCAAAGCAACTCAGTGCTCTACCACTGAGCCAATCATCATCGTACTGCAGGGATATTGACATAAAGTAATAAAAACTTGATCATTATTATCAAATAACAACCTGCTTTGGTTAATGGGATGATCCTTTACTCTTACACGAGAACGCCAGACATCTTTTAGCGAGACGCAGTGAAAAAATTAATCGAGCTGGGTTACGAAGTACTCTCACTCTCGCCTTATCTGTCAGACTTATCTTCAACGGATTTCCATCTGTTCAGGTATTTGGAAAAATTTCGAAAATAATTCTCAAGCCAAAATAGCATTTTCAGACTTCGCATTCATTTATAATTTATCCAATGAAATTTACAACTGTATTATATTAATACAAGTAAATATAATGATTGGGACATAGCATGAAAGGCAAGTAGAGAAACTACCCAGTGTTAGAACTCAAATAACAAGTTCAACGTAGAAGGTCACGAGGCAATTTTCTTTTCAGAGGCCTCGGAGGATTATCAGGAATCGAAGAGGTTGGTAAGTTTGAGTCTAGTGGGTTGGAGTTGAATGAAGTTGGTCAAGAAAAGATTGATAGCGGATTCGGGCCAAATCAGCAACAAATGGGACATTAAGGTTATTATAGATTGCTTTGTTCGTAACAAAGTAAGCAGCATTGTGAATTTTACGAGGATTTTGGATTTAAGGATTGCATACGAGAGGAAAACGGACATTTAATATAAAACTATCGAATATCTCTTGAATATCTTCAGGTAGCGAAGGTCCCCTAACACAAACTTTTTCGCAGTATTATGGTGATGAGGGTAATGGTACTATGGGACTATAATGGCCTTAGTGTTGGCTGAATGATTAGGAGAGGGCTCGCAGCTGATATTATCTGTATATATTCTAGCGCCAACAAATGTCCTTTAAGAACCTTATATCCGCTCATAGGCAGATAGCCATCGCCTCTTAAGGCTTTACAATGTTACTCAAGATAAATTAACTCCGTGTTCTTCTCGTATTTACGAAGAATAATCGATCCGTTGCTTCGATAACGTAGCGCTCTTACTTTATGCATTTAATTAGCTACTACGAATCTTAATTAGTGGATTAATATATACCAATCACATTGTTGAAGTAAAATCTCCGTTAGCCCCGTTTAGTAATTTTTGGGAAAGTAAAAACTTATGTGCTCGCGTCACCGACATGCTCGTGACTTATTGGGCGAGACTAGCGACGCTTAGCGGCCTATGTATGAGCTATAAAATTTAATTTTAATCGTCTTTAGTTTAAAGGTTAGAATTCCATTGATGTAAGAAAATTTATATTTAACTAAAAAGTTGTTTAATATTTGTTAATTCTAATAATAACTTAAAACATCAATAATTAGTTAAACCTTTCGGTTCCCCTAAAACATTTTTTTTGGCCTAGTTTATACATAAGATCAACTGATATTATTCAATATAAATAATATAGCTGCTATATAGCAATTATTATTTCAATAATTTTATTTGAAAAGAAAAGATATGTCCAGGACCGGGGATATCTATTCATTTCATATCTTTTCTTTTCAAATAAAAATATTTAAAAATTAATAACTAATAAAATAAAATAAATCATTATTTCAATTAAATTGTACTGATAGTTTGTATTGAGCTTAAGCTCTAATATTAATCTTGTGTTTTGATTAATAAATAAACTACTTGAAAATATATATAATTATTTTTCGTAATGTCAGTATAAGTGAAAACCGGGCTAATGTTAATCATATACATTTAAGAATTTGAAATTTAAATAATTCAGGCTATAATAGATTCAGAAATTGAAAAAAAGAAGAGTTATTTTAAAATTTAGTGTTTTCATTCCCACAGGTAGTTAAATTATAAAGTTGTTTTCGATACGCGATGTTTTCGCCATGAATGCACTTAATGGCCGGCGGTACAACCTTGGATCGAACTGCAAGGTAGAGAGATATTTATGCAGGCTACCAAGGCTACTAAGATCGGTGTAGTTCTCCATCGGATACCTTCCTTCACGTGATATGGCGCCCATCACAGTTGAAATTTGAAAGAGTAGAACAATGACTCTCAGTTTCGTCGGACTATTTATCACTGCGCAGTAGCAACGCGTTCCGTCTGTCGGGGCCTATGTATGAAGTATTTTTAGAATCGTACGCAAAACTATTTATTTAATAAATAACAATACATACATGCATATAATTAGTTTATACTTCTTTGAGCTATTAAATAGGGGTATATGTGATTAATTGCATAGAAAAATAAATTTATATTTATACAAGGTTTATAAAATAATAACATTTATACCATTAAAGCTTATGGTGCATAATTGGCTCAGTACATGCTATTGTTTCTAAGCCAAAGAGGCGTTTTGGCGATATCATGCTCTATCGCCAGGTTTTTCCCATTAAGGGTAACAATATAATACCACTTAACGAAGGTGGATGAGCCCCAAGAGGATCCTAAGGCACCTTATGGTCCTTTCGTAGGTTTTAACAGATTAACTAATTAAAATAAAATCTGGTGAACATTATAATCTATCCAACGAATTCGTATTTCTAGGTAGCCCAAAGAAACTTGAGAAAGAGTATAAACCAGTTAATTAGATGATTTTTGTGTTGTATTATGTAATTTGCAAGTAGACAGATTTTGATCATGTAGGTATGGAGACCTCGTTAAGTACGCACATTTAATTGGGGTAAGCCATGGCGTTGGTTAAGCGAAGTCTCTGACAAATTACATCCCTACACAACGGTTGGTTTAGGAACTGTATAGTCCATACAGTCATAAAACAGATATAATTAAAATTTCATGTAGGATTCCATCTCAACTGAACGGACCCCTTCGTAGATTGTACATCACTTTAAGGTAGCGAAATTTAGTAGGAGTTTTTTTTTAAATATGAAAACGATTAACAGTTGAATACAATGCAATTATTTCAGACGAGTTGGCATCGATTGCAGTGTTTCCAAGGATAATCCGATCATATAGGATTGGTATTCTTTCATTCCTGTTGGTAGAGTCATAAGCTCCCATACCATCCAAAATCATTAACTTCCTAACTACATATTTCTTCTTCAGGACTCTACTCGCATTAATTGGGAATATAATCGAACCAGCCTTACTAATTAAAGGATGCTTATGCCAGGCACGTAGGGCGGAGCCAAGACCCCGAGTTGAGAGCGCTTTATTCTTAGGGCAATTAAAAGTTGAAAGCGTTGGATGAGTCAAACATGCCCCATCTAAGACACATGATCTCACGGCCAACATGTGCGAAATGTTAATGTATTCGATAGCGAATCGGTTTAAGGACTAACGACTGTTATAAGGAGCATTTCCGATAATGAGACAGTTGCGGTATTTCCGCCAATGTATTCAGCGAAGCAGCGTATCTTCAAGGCTGGCGAAGCTACGTATAAGTCCATGGTATTTCAAATTTGGATTTTCGTGTAAGCCTTCGCGATTTAATTTGTGTGCACCAAAAGGCGATACAAAAATCAACATACTTCTCTTATATGAGTCCAAATAATAATAATTATATTTACGTATGTTGCCTGTATTTTATATATTTTCAGCTGTAAATTGTATTTGTAAGAAACAATTATTCAATAATGTATTCTCATGTCCTGTAATCACTTAACAAAACATGCCACAATACTTGCATGCAATGTCGCAACCTGCACTGCAGTTGCAGTACTAATTTGTACTAAAATTTGTACTCTTGAGTGCATTAGTGTTGAATGTTAGTTGTTAAAGATATATATCCGAAAGACCTTTGCGGCATACATTTCCTCTCACAAAGTCACCTAGTTATGTCCTCTGCTAAAGTTTATGCTAATTACCTGAAATTGTAACAAGGGTATTATAAGGCTAATATTTGATTGTTGAAGTAATATTTATCATTTTAAAATATCTCTTGCGTTTAATGGAGGTGAGGTAAAATAGTTGGAAAAGCGTTGATTTGCTATAAGTATTAAAATGCGAATGAAATATTAAAACGTAATAATAGAAAGATAAATGTAAATAATTGATTCTATTATGTAAAAAGAGTCAACATCTGAACACTAATGTTCTTTTTTTCTTTTTGGTTACCATTTTTGTCGAAGTAGTATATTTTTTAAGATAATTATGTATTGATGATCATTGTAAATAGAAAGAATATAAAAAATCTATAGAAAGTGGAAATTAAGTGTTTAGAGAAGAGATTTACTTAGCACTTCCTATGGACACTGCAATACTTACTAGACAAGCAGACATGAGACTTAACATGCAACTATTTTAAATAATGGAAAATAAAACTTAATATAAACAAATAGAAGCACTTCACCTTTTACGCTTTGGCATGATAATTGCGTATATGTTACTTTGACAACAAACTTTTTAACGAGCACATTTCAGGGACGATCATTCGACTTTAAGAGCTCCTGAAATTATGTAAAAACAAACGATCAAGTCGTTTTTACTGCGCATTTAGAAATACACAAGTATCATTTGAACAATTTACTCGAATTCTTCCTTAAACTATATTTTCAGGATTTTTATTCGTTTAACTTGTCTTAACTAGATATGTGTTTATTAAACTCTGTACACCTGTTATTCTTATGGGTCTTGGTCTCAGAATAAAATTATGTTTCTACTCTATTATATAGTATTCAAAATAATTGTAATTTGTACCTATTATATGTTGAAATCTTATAAGATGTTACAAAAAAAAGTCCAAGTATGATTTTTTTGTATAGTTTCTAAAGTTTCTGGGCTTCGCAAGAAGCCATTGGTTGCATCGACATCGAACCATCGTGTTCTGTGAGACTCATTATTATTAAAGTTTTTCAATGTAATTATTAATTTGGTTTTATACCGAAATTATAATAAATTATAAATAAGGGTTTATAGTTAAGAAAGAGAAAAAATAAGTAAAAGTTGTTTGCGATATTAAAATTTGATTAATATAATTCTATTGAATAGTTTTTTCCTTGGAAAAAAAACGTTATTCAGAAGAAAAAAAAGAGATATGTTGACTTTAGGGGGTTTATTGTTAGGCAATGCAATCTTGTATTTTTTAGACGATATCAATTAATAAAATATTTTATTCTCCATTTAGTCAGAGTACTAATTAAGGATTAAGGGGGGGCTCATTAATTGATGGCTCTCATTATTATACTAATTATATAAAGTTTTTAATTTAAGTAATAATGATTAAATATATTTGGTATTATATTTGTAGAAATACAGTAAAAAATGTATATAAAAACTTTCTTTTTACCCCAAAACAGTTATAAGTGCAATTGGTGAACTAATTAAATTGAATCGTTTTTTATCGATTAATTAAAATTTATATTTAATATTATCCTGTGTAGTATATATAAATTATTGGTTTACTTATATCCAGGATGTGGCAGTATGTATAACGCCTGAAGACGTTGTGTGTAGACTAAACCCGCACTACAATACAGTATTGCAGGTTAAAGGACGGTTGGGGTAGTGAAGGTTTAGTTTCCTTCTACTTCCCCAGGCGTACACGACCGCTTTTATTAATGACGCTTAACTCTACTATTAATTTCTGTAACAAAATATCTTAACGGTATTCCTTTATTACATATCATATTATATTTATATTAATTTATTTTTGACGTAAAAGTACGATTTAATATTTGTATATAATGATTTTTTTTTTAAATAACATAAGATAAATCGCTTACATGAGTCCAGATAATAATTATAATTTACTTATTTACCTACGTTAACTGTACTTTTAATATTTTTAACTGTGGATTGTATTGGTTCGGAAAAAGTATTTAATGTATTTGAATAATGTAACTTCAGGCCTGTAATTACTTAACAAACATGCCTCAGTACTTGGATATAGTGTCGCAACCTGCACTCTGGTATGTTGTGTGCATTATTAGTGTTGAGGGTTGGTTGTTAAAGATATATATCCGAAAGACCTTTGCGGCTAAGGTTATGGCATGTATTTCCTCTCACAATCACCTACTTATGTTCTCTGCTAAAGTTTATGCTAAGTACCTTGAATTGTAACAAGGCAAACATATTTGATTGTTAAAGTAGTATTTATCACTTTAAAATATCTCTTGCATTTAATGGGGGTGAGGTAGGACAGGCACTGATGGATCCTATTGGATGTTCAGATCATCCTGAGGCTCATCCAGCCTCTATAAAGTGGGAAATCTTAATTAGATGAAATATCTGGAGATTGAGCGTGATTGCGGACTAATCATCTCCGTGCATAAACATTATTTTAGAAGCACTGCCGTAGACCTTATTTCAATTTTATAAAATTTAATATTTTCCTGTTTTCTATTTGTTACTTTATTTAATAATATTGTGATCAATAAGAAAAACAACCTTATTATATAAACCTTTAAAATAAATAATTTATGTTGTTAATGCCTATGCAAAATGTATATTTGATTGCATTACTCTTTATTCAAAACATTTTGATTTTATGTTATTGATTATTACAGTGGACTTCGGATATCTTTTACCATTACGATTCATTCATTAATTGTTGATTTGTTTTTTAAATTATAGTTTAATTAATCAGTTAAATGTTTAATAATATAAATATAGAGGCATAAAAAAATAAGCAAAAATAATTTAACTAAATGTATAAGTTAATGTCACTTTTAACTAATTCTCCCTTGAAATTTTACAAACGAAAATTGAATAAAATGTGTAATATAATCAACTAATGATGTATTAAGCTGATTGGTCCACATTGCTTTGGCAAACTCTTTAAGAAAGTTTCGTGCTGTAAGTGTGAAAATATGATAATTGTCCAATCTTACCCTAAGTCCAGTTATATTCCTATTTTTTCTTACATAATAAACAGTAATTGAAAAAAATACCGTACATATAATTCACTCTATTTAAGAATCGTTGAATAATATGTATTAGAATTTCAGAATCAACCGAACATTAACAAGTTTATTTCTTAATTCTGGTTAAAAAAAATATTTTTTAAGTTATTATGTATTTCCCCCGGACACCACTACCTTACCTCAACAGTTTTAGGTTTCTAAGGAAAAGTTTCTCACGCTGTAGATTTCTTAATACTCGCCATCTAGTTCAAGGTCTCCCTGCCATATGTTAGCACATCTCTACCTGTGTCGTAATGAACTCAGTTCTTATGTATTCATGGCTTACATTATCTGGCTGAAGTAATATATGCTCAAAAAAAATATTATACATGGTTGTGGGTGACCAAATTTATTCAGCCACTATCTGTTTGATTTTTTAAAATAAAATTCAAATTTTACGACACTTTTTCTGACATCAAACATATGAAGTTGGTTTTCAGTTGACTCTTGTTTCAGTTTAATTTAAGTATTTTTATATTCATAGTTGCAACATTGCTATGTTTGGCAGCGGGCGGATATTGCTCATGTTAATTGGAGTATTAAGGGTTTTTAGCTGTTTTTTCATTTCTTATATATCGTCATTTACACAGAGTACACTATTTATACTTTTCCAGCATTTTAAAAATATTTTATACCATTCCACCATTTTTAATGTATTAATTAGTTAATTCTAATCCTTCACAAATTGCTCTCTGCAAAAACAAAGAAACAGAAATTTTAAGAGCGTCTGTTACTGTTGGTCTAATACAAATAATTTGATTACCTTCTTTATACATATTATATATTATACATTTGCTAGATTAGGCAATATGAGCTTGAATAAACAATATTTAAATGTTAGTTCATAAATATGTTGGAGTACTTATGTATTTTTGTCAATTTATCACGTCACCTTATGCTGCTGTTGCTAATCGGACAATGCTACGGTGGGAGGTCTAAATTTTGTTTATCCAGGTTTTGTTAGGATAGAGATTTTTAACGAGTACCTGACATCGTACAGGCTCGATCCTCGACCCTTTCGAGGATAGGACTATAAAGTAGAAGAATTGATACGGTATAAGGTAGTTTTCCTAATGATATTTTTATTTATTTTTGTTATTTGTTAACGACTTCTTGTTTCATGTAATAGAATCTAGATGTTTCAACTGGGATTATTTCTTATTTACCAGAATAAGATATAGAATTTCATATAAATCTATTAAGGATGAAACATGCAAGAAACGACGTTAGAATGCTTTATGTGACACCCCTGTGTCCATTTGCAATAAATAAATAAGAATGAATCTATTACGACTCAATTAAGAAGAATATTTAAAAAAATATTCTAAAGTTATTTTGGTTGAGAACTATACATTCTTTCTTTTGATAAGCCCATCCCTAGCCGCTAGGATCAGATCGCTGTTTTGAAATATATCGGAAGACACGCTGTTACCGATATTTTATATGTCAGAATGTTACCACGTATCGTTAGCAAAGACTCATCATGTATATGCTAGAAAGCCAGGCTTATCTCTAGTTCATTAATGTAGGCCCGTGTCCTCCGACTTCCTTGTCACGATCCTTCCGCCAATTATTTTCTCTAATAATTAATTGACCCTTCGGTGTTAGTTAATTGACCCATTTAGGGGGATGCCTCCGGAGAATATTCCTCAAGATTCGCCACTCCGATTAGAGATGTACGATCGACGTAATTCTAACTCCGGCACCTCGCATTACTTGCAACGCCCGGTGTAATTGCCTACCAAGCTCTTCCTGTCTGTTATTCATTGAGAAACTGTCGTGAACCGCGTTTTAATCAGTCAGCATATCTCCTTTCGGATTGTTTTTCATCTTGTCAAATCCTTTATAATCTTTAATGAGCTCGCAGATTTGATCTGAAGCCTGTAGTTCTTTTTCATTCATTTAAAGATATAAAAAATAGCATATCCCTTGAGGAAATATTAGTCTAGGGAGAATCTTAATTTGTAAGCAACTTTTTATTAAAACCAATCTTTCCGAACCACATCTTATATAAGCCATCAGAGATAAATAACCAAGATAAAAACAAAATATATAAAAATAGCTTAGTTTGAATAAGCTAGGTTCGAAAAGAAAATATGTAAATGTAAAAATGTAATATAATATAATCACAAATAGATTGATAGAAAAATATAATAATTTTATCTAAATATAAAAAGATGATATTATATCATATTGCATTATTGTTTTAATCTTTTACTTAAATATTTATATAATAAACAGTAGGGTATATATTAATAACAATAACGATAAAGTTAAAAAGATTAAAATAATAATGTATAATGCTAAAATCACCAAATATAATATTATTGGAAAAAGATTATCCTATTTTAGTAAAAGATTAGAAAAAAAATGTTATGTAATATAATAAAAAATAAAAAATAATCAGAAATAGATTAATGTAAAAATATAATAATTTTATTTAAATATAAAAAGATGACATTATATCATATTGCATTATTATTTTAATCTTTTACTTAAATATTAATATACTAAACAGTAGGATATATATTAATAACAATTACGATGAAAATGATATTTAGGTAAAAATGTTCAAAATAATAATTTATAATGCTTAAAATGCTCCTTTCACCAAAAATAATATCATTGAAAAAAGATTATCCTATTTTAGTAAAAGATTAGAACAAAAATGTTATGTAGTATAATAAAACATATAAAATAATCAGAAATAGATTAATGTAAATATAAAATGTTTTTACCTAAAATTAAAAATAATCTTAAATTTATATTTTTGTATTAAAATTTTTCTTATACTATTATATATTTTGTGATTATTTCATATTGCATTATTGTTTTAATCTTTTACCATAAATATTTATATACTAAAAAAAGGGATGATAAAAATAATATTCATGTAAAAATATTAAAATAATAATGTATAATGTTATAAAAACACGATATATAATATAATTGGAAAAAGGCTATCCCATTTTTAGTAAGTAAAAAGATTAAAACAATAATGTAATATAATATGATGCCAAAATAAATAACTGTATAATTAGAAAATGTTTAATAATTGTATTAATATGTTTCTTATTATCTTATATTTTGTGATTATATTATATTAATATTTTTACTTATATGTTATTTTTTCATTATTTTTATTAATGCAACACCTATTATGTTTTTTTACTTAATTATAAAAAAATTATATTATATTTTCTATATCACGTCTATTTTCTATAAAAGAAACCTAATGAACGTAAAATAGTTTTTATATTGAAATATTTAAAAAACCAGACTCCTATTTAATTAATTATGCTACTACTTAAAAACCGCATAAAGCCACTAAAAACATTAGCTACTATAAAACGCCCTTAAGTAACTTTTAATAAAGTGTTTTTAAGATTGGTTCTAATTATTCGGTGTTTTTTTAAGAATATCTATATTAGGGATATCTGCTTAATTGGGCGTCCGCTTAAATTGATTCGTTATGCAAAGTAATTTTTTTTTTCAAACGAATATCGGTGCTGGAAAGTTCTTCTCAGAAACTTATCAACAAATAAAATAATCCTGATTGCTGTTTTTTCCCACTAAAATATTGAACAAAAGTTTTCTCTTTTCTGGAGTTACAGCCTGTGACTGTATGGAAACATTTATTCATATATTAAATAAATAAAACGTTGGTTATTATTACATCGGTATTATATTAAATTCCTTCTTAAACGCGCTTATTCATCTTATTCTATTATTTATTAACTTATTCTGTATACTTCAAAAAATAGAAGGATAAATGCTATTTTAGACATTAACTAAGAAAAAGATTGTTATATAAAAAGTATTAATTGTATAATTTATCGTGTTTTATTTAACGCAGTTATTGGAACTAATTTACTATTAACTATACATCTAAAGTAAATAATTACTTTTTATCGAATAATTTACTTCGTATGGAGGTACAGATTTAGCAACTTTATTAAATTGTGTCTTGTACCCCTTTTCTTCAGACCACATCATTTATAAATTAAAATGGTGTTTAGAATCATAAACATAAAAATTAAACACTTTATTAATCATTATTTCATTTGACAAAAATAATTAAAATACATTCAAACTAAAACTGTATTGAGGACTCAAATATTACTGAAGAAATTATTAATCATTCCCCAGTGCCCCATTATTTTGACATTAATATCTTAACTACTACTTCGCGTTGTTTACAGATAACATATTTAAATAGTGGTAATATATATAATATATATCTGCTTCTGCAACAACGGTATAATAATTTATTTCCATATATTGTGGTACATGAAGTAATCTTTGAGCCAGAAGGCCGAGTAGGTTTAGGAAGGGTTCTGGAAAGATCTCACACGCGATAAACTCTATTGCACATTTTCTCAAAACAGAAGACACGTAACCCGTCCAAGAAGAAGGCACGTCTAGGCTCCCATTAGCACTTTTTTACGTCCGGTGAATAAGTCCAATATATTACGGAACAATTACTATCTCGTTGCCTCGTTGAAATCACTCTCTAAAATACACTTATATGGTGGAGTCCGTTGGTATTTTTTATTTTACCTTACTAAGCACAATTGATAAGAATTAAAATTATCCATATTATTTTTTTTATAATCGTCCTTATCGTCTTATTTTTTATTACAGTATTATTATGTATATGAAAATGCGATGTGAAGGTACGCCTGGTTTTTATTTTAATCACGATATAATGTATATATATATATATATATATATATATATATATATATATATATATATATATATATATATATATATAATATATATATATATATATATATATATATATTATTGACCTAAATATACTTTAGTTATTATATTTATCACTTATACATTTTGTCTTGACCAACTACAGAAAAATCTATATAAATCAATAGATTAAGAAAAAATAAAAATTAAACACTTCATTGGTTATTATTTTGTCTGATAAAACTAATGAAAATTGCTTGTCTAAAAGTAGTGGATTAAAACAACATTGAATTCGAATAAAAAATTATTGTTTAGAACTAAGTTATTTACTCAGACTTATAACCAAAGCACCATGGTACGTCAACAACAAAACTCTGCATACTGACTTAAAAATACCTACGGTTGACGAACGCATACGAACATACTACAAACGCTTTTATACAAAACTACACGAATATCCAAACCCTTTAATAGAACAAATGGCCACTACTCTCATGCCAGAGAACACTAGGAGGAGATTAAAAAGAACGTGGATGAGGGATTTGTTACCTTAGCAAATTTAATCAAGCCAAGGGAGAGATACCGCTGGGTACTGTTCTTTTTCATGCCTTTTAAGTCATTGTATCATGTTAATAGTGTCAGCCAATCTGCGGATTGTCATTGCTTTGTATTTGACGGGTGTGGATGAAAATATAAAGAAAGAAAAAAAACACACATCGGTTATTAGGCAATTTATATTTATATTTATTTATTTTTTACCCATTAAACATAACTTAATTCTAATTTGGCTAAGCGGAAGATGCTTGGGACCCCCAAATTACGTATTTTCCCAAGCACAGCCAAAGATTTTTATTCCATTTTAAAAATCCTAGGGCCACTAACCGGCGGTCTTGGGCATAGTAGTTGTTATGCTAACCACCAGCCCACAGTTGACCATTTTCGCATGTTTGGCTCGCACAGTAGAAACATACGTACATTTTATAAAAGATAATCTATCTCACAAATAGCTTTGTAGACTCTGATTTATGGGGATCTTTAACGGGATAACTAAAAATTGTTACTACCATTTAAAAAATGGTAAGGCCACATTTGGGCTACAATGCAGGTTATTATGCTAACCACTTCACCACAGGATACCCACTTTTCAAGTATTTAATTAAACTTGGTTTTACACTCTTGAGTGTACATTTTCCGCCATATTAAATACAATATATGCATATTAGGATATACATTATCCTTATGATTAATAATTCGGCCTGGTGTCCATATCCGAGCAATACCTTGACCATACAGGAGATCGGGGAAGGCTAAGAAGGCTATCCTATTCCACATTAGCTCGGCTGAGAGGACTAGAGGCGTAGATACGTTTCCATTGGGCGACTACAAGCTGACGAATGGCGGGGTCTGGTTGCGGCGGCAGCTTTCTAGATAGCACTTCTATCTCCTCGGGTAGGCCTTTACATAAACTATACGACCCAGATCGGAGGAGCTAGAAATCAAATTAATATCTATCTCTGTTCGGGTATCCGCCTTCGGACCGGACTCGCAGGAATTTCTAGTTCTCGGTTTTAGCGTTCTCGGAGAACGTCTCGATCATCGTGTGGCTCTGTAAATGATTGTCATAATATATATACCTAATTCAGTAGTAAATATTATCCTATTCATTAAGTTTGAATACTGTTGGGGTTAATTTAAGGTAGTTTTTTAATTAGTTTTCTTTCAAGCTGAAGGACTTTGACGCTACCTTCTCGCTAATTAACGTCCTATTCTACTTGTATTTTAATTGTTTGTTTTGCTTATTCATTTAGTGATCACACTAACTCCCTCGTGATCAATAAATGAAAAAAACAAAATAATAAATATAAAATAACAAAAGCCAAAGAAGGTAAGAAAAAAAATGCTGCTATGGGGAATTCCCAAATTCTATTTATCTAGGTATACTTAGGATAGCGTTACACCGAGCAGATTCGGATCCGCCATTTTATGTCCTATCCGAAGGACGGCATTTTATCTCCCATTTAAAAATAATCTCCCCTTTTTAAAAAGACTACCCGAGGGCTGCGAACCTGAAAACTTGGAGTTGTTTTAGTTATCACTACATTTCAGGCGACCATGAAATAGTGATTTACGATTATTTTGTTTTAGATTGAGAGGTCAATATTTTGTTTAGTTTTCTTTTTCTGCGGTAGAATTTGAAAGTCAATCATTCTTTACATTCTCTGTTATACATTATTTTACAATACAAAGATCGATTCAATTATGATTGTTGCGCCTTCTCTATTCATCCAAGCTGTGGTTGCGATGCAAATATTTGTTTGGCATTACACCACATATAGTAATATTGTGAATATATTACTGATTTGATATTTTTACATTTGAAAGGATATGATTGTGAATAAAAAATACGTCGATAACATTTAAGGAATATCTTTTATTTTGTATGCCATTTATTTCCCCCTTTAAAATGTTTTTTTTAAACTAATCCTAATTTGCGATTATTCATTTAAGAGAGCTATTGGAAACTCTAGCACTAACCTGGAGGTAGAAAGGGATCAGTTTTAGGAGTGTTAGATTTATTTGTTCTCTTCTTAGTTGATCCTAAAATAAAACATAAAATAGATGAGGCATAGTTTCGCATTTTTTTATGTTTGATGTTTGTTATGTATGCATATATTTCTGTTATTTTAATTAAGTTACTTATAAATTTCCTTCCGTTCCTCCCAACTGTATGTTCCTTTTGTAAATTTGCTCAGATGGATCTTTTTTTATGCTGTAATAGGTTTCCTTTACTATATTTAACGATATAGGTTATATTACATCCCTTCCTGTACTATAATTTTCTCTACAAGTTGCCGATAAAAATTAATATGTCTTTAAAATTATTGATCTGAGCATATGAAGCAAAGCTATTGGACCAACATACTCCTATTATTATTCAGTAATTGTTGGTTACAGTGTTTTTTATTTTTTAATTTTCCTTTTTTTATTTGAGCTTGTCCTTCTTTACAGCACCACGATGTTGGTGATGGACCAGCATTGGACTGGAAACCGAACGGCGACCCATCAGTCCTGACAGAAGTTCGGGAGAAAAAAGTTACCACGAGGCAAGAGAAGAACGAAACTATCGAAACCGAAGATGTCAAGCACCTCGGCAACATATCAGATCAGGTTAGCATCATTTTATTTGTATTATTGTTATTTTACTATAGTTTATTATTATTACTGCTTCAAAAGATTATTAAAATGTTTTTTTAAATACATATAAGGGGTGTGTTATAAATAAGTTAAGTTATTTTCTCATATTAGATTCTTGTAATATAAACAATATGCTAAAACATGATATATCATCATCAGTGCGATTTGTTTCCTTATAAGCATTTGTAGCAATTCCATTTCATCCAGTTGAAATGTTTTTGACGTCATGAAAAATCCGGTAGACGATTTTATTAACGTTTTTTATGATTCTTTTTTCTTAGCACAATGAGGAATTATATTTTTTAAATTCACTGCATTTTACACTATGTTATATCGTATTATATGTTGTATAAAACATTGTTATGATCATTTATTTTTCATCCATTTGCGGGTTCAAAATAGAGATTAGGTATGAAATCAACCATCTGCAAATATTAGTTTTTGTTTTTGTATTTTCCTCTTCAGGAATTTCCCAACGATCCTTGCGGTGTCTAGAAGAACTGCCTGTTGCATCTCCCTTAAAACATCAAGTGTAAGTCCCAGACTCTCGGTGCTCTCCACTGTGGATTTACTCCATGGAACCAGTCTATTTCTGGAAATTATAATAGGTTTTACCACCTCGTTTTCCATACGGTAGATCTCTTTTAGTTCAGCCGCTAATTTCTGATACTTGCGAAGTTTCCCTCCAATAGTTTAAATGACATGATTATTATAAATACACCGTTCTATTAACAACTGATTCCGCTTAAAAGAATAATTTAAAGGATATGAGATTAATGTTGAAATAATTAGAGAGCATAAGTTTTTTTTTTTTGGTGAGAATATGCATCTCAAACCGTAGCAATTCTGACAAATAAATTTGAGCTCACAAAAAGATGGTGAACTATAATAAAATGGTTCTTTGCGAAGTACGATTTGATTGTTGGTTGCCAGCACTTACTATAACAAATTCCACAATGCTATCATGAAAAAAAAGGCAGATATACGAGTATAGATTAGACCTTAAAATATTTCAGGATTATAAAGGCTAAGGTTTCAGAGGCTTAGCTCAGATCCTTAATCAGTTTTACTTTGAAACAGGAAGTAGAGATTAATAAGAATATAAATAGGCCTCGTGACATTTGACAAGAGTGGTGGAAGGTTGACCAGTGCACATTCACGTGGCATGCCACCAGCTCAGGTGGAGGACAGGTCATGATTTATATATAATTGCAACGCCACCTCCCATTCTACCTTTCACTAGGACTACAGGCCCCACCGGTGGCGAGGTATCAGGTGATGAGATCTTATGTCATTGTCAACTTGTAGGTGCCTCCCCTCATCGAGTTAGGAGCCAGTATTAGCTTACGGGTTGCAAAACTGTTTGCTCATGTTAAAACCCGTAACATGACCTTTCCTACCGTGTTACCTCATGTCATTTACACTTGGAATAAATTTCTTTGGCCAGTATGCTCGATAAATAAATTTTATAATTTTCATTATATATTAACCCGTAAGATTTTATAAGACATAGTATAGTAAAATATGTTAAAAACCATGGATGGACCCTGCGGGATCTTCTGACCCTTGCAGGGCTCACGCGGGCTCCATGAACTGGGTGATCTCGGACATAATCAACATCCTACCGGTATTATAAAAAAGCATTGTTCAATGAACTGTTGTCTCTACAATGTACTGAATGTACTGTATGTGGTACCCAAGCTGTTTTTGTGTAGAAACAAATCTCATCTTTTTTGTGTAGAAACAAATCTCATAGAAGTAGCTAATTCTGTTTTAAAAATCAATCGTGCGTTATTTATTAACAGGACGCCATTAACGCCACGACGTTGGGGGGCAAACTGTCCCGACGTGACAGCCAGATATATATTATATTATAAATTGAAGCTACATTGCTTCTGTATAGTTTTTGTATGGAAGCCCTTCGATTAAAAAAATTGTAAAGATTTAGTTACAATGTTTTTCTTTATGCCTATAAGTATACTAATGTACTTATATATTTTTTAATTAATTTGGATTGAAATAAGGTAAAATATGATAAAACTATTAGGAAAAACAAATAAATATTAATTGAATTCCGTCGATCACAAACTATTTGAAATAAGGTAGCAAAATGAAATACGATTTGAAAATTTTATAATATCTAAATGTTGTAAAATTAGATTATTATATTAACAAAGAGAGATAGAATTGGACCGTTAAGGAAACAATAGGATCTTACGCCTTTAAAAACAAACTTTTAGTAACAACAAACAAAAAAGGGAGACTTTGTTTGAAGTAAAACGCTTCTTTAAGAAATGAAAAATATTATGAAAAGAAGTAAAGATATATATTTGTTTTTAGGAAATTCAGATATGATATTTCTGTATTAGATCCGTTGTCAAGTGAACTATGCTATAAACACAGTTTTATTCCTTAAACAGCAATATTTTTTCATAATATGTAAAAAAAAATGATCTTAATAGGACAATTAAAAAAAAATGTAGATATACTTAGTTATGATCTTAGAATTATCTTTTCCCAGCGAATTCCTGTGGTCGCCCTTTCCGTTGTAAACGTTGAGCAAGCTGTTGTACCTGTAGATCGGGGACGATGTCGAGGTTAGCAGGTGGGCGGGCGAACTGTCCCAACGTGACAGCCAGATATATGTATCCATACCTACCAGCCGTGTCGTGACTGGGTCTGTTTTCCTAACTTTAAGCCCTTCTTGTTTAAACATATATTGAGTCTAATACTGAAAATGCGGCGTCACATGCATGTGCTGTTAATGTGTCAGGGCCGTGAGGTTTGCCATTTCTGTACGTATTGAATAACAGTGGTGCAAGGACCTTGCGGTACTCCTGATATTACTAGCTTGCGAAACATGTATTCAGATGTTGGAAGAAATTCTCAATATATATTGACATTAAAATTCAATAGAGTTTTTGTTTAAAAGCATAAAACCTTTTGCCAACGCCAAGTTATGACAAACCTAGGAGGGTAGGTTTCAAAGCGACCGGCTGAACCACAAGTACATATAATTTGTATATGCAATATATATTTAAACTCTTCTCTCACTCTCTCTCTCTCTCTCTCTCTCTCTCTCTCTCTCTCTCTCTCTCTCTCTCTCTCTCTCTCTCTCTCTCTCTCTCTCTCCCTCTCCCTCTCCCCTCTCTCTACAGCACATACACACATATATGTTTTCATAGTTTTTTTTCAACACTATTTTAATGTTTTCATACTTTTTTTTTTGTTTTAAAATGAAACTAGAAAGTTAAGAATTTCAGGGTGGGCCGCACGGTAGAGAAAATGGCCAGAGTGACGGAATGTTAGGAATGGAGTTTTCTATTTAGCAGTAGGGAAGCTTTTGCCAGTCCTTTTACTTTCTTGCCTCAGCATGAATAATGTATTGTGAAATTTTGAAGGCTTCCAAACCTCTCATTCACTTCCCGTCCTATGATATGTTTGAGGAACGCCTATCTCATGTACAAAGGGGCCACTGTACAAACTCAATTTTTTTGTGATACTGTTGAAAATAATTTATTGTAGTTTATCGTACATTCAACTTTGAAACAACTAGATTTATACGAATTTAAATTATGTCTATCTCATTTATGGATGTAGTGAGACGTATGATTATTCGCTCATAAAGCTTGCCTCATTTTCAGTAAAAAAAAAAAGAATTTAGTAGTAATATATATGTATATATACAGTCTCAATTGAGGATTTTATACTGTCTATTTTTCAGCCGAAAGGAATATTATATATATAAAACTTTATCACTCGGTCATAAACTACGAGAATGATACGATTCCGGTTATCTGAAAGCAGTTAACTCTCTGGACTAAATTCGACTTAGCCACTTATTCACCGGGGCTTTAGATATTTACAATATGTTATCCAAAAACCCATTGAATGAAGTATTCCCCTAACAATTAAATAATTACTTATATTACAATGAGATTATCTTTTTTGTTGTCCCATTATTCCACTTGAATTGCGGTATTCTTTTTAATACGTATATGTCTCAGTGTGAAAGTGAGTGGTCACCTTTTCTGGGAGAATAGGTTAGAAAAACCTACAATATCAGAAATTTTATATTATGTTATATAAAATCATAAATATATATATACATATATCAGCCAATTTAATGAGATATTTGGGTAATGGTTTTGGCAGAATCATTAATTGTTGACCGATGATCCAGCAAAACTACGACCCGACCAATTCCCCGATCAAGAAATCTTTGTGGTTGCCGTTGCACAGTTTATTTACTTGATAGAAGAATGGCTCACCTTACGATAAATGTAATGTATGAAACATTGACTTATTCTATTTGCTTTTATACATCCATCTTACACCGAAAGACACAATGTGACATGATAGAAACCATAGGAAAGTAGAGTGACGGAAGTAGCTGGTTTCACGAGTCGTCAAAGCGAAAAGTTAGCGATGTAACGGGGCTCGGATTTCGGGATTGAGAGCATCTTCTGAGTTTCCTGTTGACAATAGGACATTGGAGGACATTGATGTGATGCCGGTATTTTTCGAAAGTGAAAATACACTTCCATACCTTTACGACACGTGCGCATCATTCCATCTAAAAAAGAAATTCGAAATATATGTTATTTAAAAAGGGGCATGATATTCCCGACTGATCCTTGTAAAACCCATCTTGGATGGAGTAAACATTTAAATGGTAGAATTTTATTTATTTTCTGAACTGCTATCCACTATAATTTAAAAGCCTGTTATAGTATTTGAGTCCTTTGTTTAATTGTTGGACTAAACAGCAATGATAATATTATTTTTTCTAACTTTATTTTTTATTGTTTTATTATTATTTTTAATACAATATTATAATGGTATTTTTTATTAGTATTTTCAACTTTATTTTTTATTCTAACTTTATTTTTTATTGTTTCTACAATGATTTTTTTCAAGTTAGTTAGTTAAATGTTTAATTATAATAAAATGTATAATAATGTAGCCGTTTGGCCAGATATATCTTTATTAAATTTTGTTCACTTGTGTTATTTTTTAGAAAAAAATCGATAAACTTGATTGATATTAATTATCTGAAATTAGAGCACCAGAGTCTCTTTCATGACCAACCCTATATATTCTATAGTCAGTAAATGTTGTCCTGTAATCGTGTTTATGCTGTGGTTTGTTATTAAATCTATTAATATAAGATATTAAAATAAAAATAAGAAAGTATTATTTTAGATAATAAATGTATTGTTTATTTAAAATATAAGCTGTTTATGGTTTAATTTGAGTGATCTTAACTTTACTTGTATGTGTTTTTGTGTTCTGTATAGATAATACGTAATATAATATAACAAAAATATATAATACATTTAACACTAAAAATATGATGCTATCCACACCAGTGTATAACATAATAGTTCGTCTTTAAAAAATTGCGTTAATCATTTTTTTATACTAATTTTATAAATTATATGCTACCCCGCTATGTTCTCATTATTAAACTTTATTAAAAAAGGCTGTATAAGTATTTTTATAAAAAGGAGGTATTAGTAGAGGAAAATGAAGAAACAAACTTAAGAGTTGCCAAGGAAACATCAGATTTTACTTTTTTGATCAGCTTATTATAACAAAACTATATCACTCTACGACCAATAGAAGTTCAGTACATGTTAGAGACTGTACTGTCTCTAAGAAGGTTGTGGAGTGAAGTGAATTGTCCTACATCATGCTCAACCTCAAGGTCTTTTTCCCAAATAAGGATACCAAGTTTATTGAGACTGGACGAGGCCTAGGAGACCCAGAGGGTTCCATCTTGGCTGTACACGGATTAAATAATTTATCTGCTGCAGCCGGATTCGAACCCGAGGCTTTCAGCACTGCATCTCGGCGCTCTACACTGAGCTACCCCGCTCCCTATGAAGCTTTATCATAATTTAAAAAAGTAATTTATCGTAGTATTAGTAAAGCATTTTTTTCTTTCTTGTATATGGATCTTGAATAATAAAATAAATTAATTTATTAATTGGTCACTTATAGTAAATATAAAGGCTTTCGTGTTGAACGGTTACGTTGTGTTAAGTTCAAATTTAAAATATTTTGTATTTTTAACCTAAAATTAACTGACAGCAAATAATGGTAAAAGCATGACATAAACGCGAAAGCAGTGGCTATAGTTAACTAATCTTTCGAATATTTTTTCAAGGATAGAACCCTACATTCTAAATAATAATATACACAAGACTAGTGTGAGGTATCACTGCTGTCCAGCCATGACCTATCAAAAATACTCCCTATTCTGGGGGGGGGGACCAGTTGGAAAGCTAGGTCCTGCGAGTATGGCGCCTCGCGAATAGAGGCTCACTGTAGCGTAGAGAGCAGTCTGATATTATCTCGAATCCTTGGCAGAACATCCTATTTAAGTTATTACATATAATTATAACTCGTCATTTTTTATTTTTTTACCAGATCGGCCTGGTGTGCCTTTACATGGTTGTTATAATATTTTTAATTTTTGATAGCAATTGATTATAGGGGGGGGGGGGTGGTATAGTCTCGTACAATAGACAACCCTAACTAAATACACCGTTATAACTATTGGTGAACTGTCTAAAAATCTACAAATATAAAATAGCTGAAAAATAGATTTAAGGTAGTTATATCACTTTCTATATATACTTATACAACTTATAATAAGATGTGCTGCAGTAACCTGGGCTTTAGTCTTCGAGGTGATGTCTGCTTTCCTACGTTGTAATTTATTGCTCCTTTAACTGCTGGTAGTTGGGCGTGAACTTTTCTGAATATTTATTTTTACGTGGCCGTCTATTGCTTCTATTTGTAGTTCTCGGTGCAGTTAACTATTTCTGATGAACCAAGGGACATCCACTGCGATTCTTAGGACCTTGTTTTGAAAAGTTTGCAATATTTTCTTTTCGTAAAGGATGCTGCTCCTCAGACTTCAGAGCCGTACATCAGTAATGGCCTTAGGACTGTTTTGTAAATGAGAATTGTTATCTCTGGTTTTAATTTGGATTTTCTATTTACGATAGGGTAGAGCATTGATAACCTTGCGTAGGTTTAGGTTAATTTAATATTGATATGGGTATTCCAGGTTAGGCGGTCCAGGTGAACTCCAAGGTATCGTATAGCTTCGCTGACAGGGTTCCATTTCACGTTTTACCTACGAGGGTTAGCTCAGGCGGATCTGGTGAGCGTCTAAGCGTAAAAACGTTTGAACCTCATATTATTTATACTGATATAGCGTCAGGTATTGCTGATATGGCTAGTCGGACGATCCTACAGTGGGAGTCCTAAATTGTATCCATTCCGGACAGGTTCGGGACCCCTATTTTGCGTTCCTTCCGAAGGACACCTCAACCGAATGATTTTTTACTTCCTTTAAAAACTTCATACCCCTACTACAGAGCTGCGAACCCTTGATCTTGGGAATTTTGGGATTTTATGCTAACCACTAGACCAAAGGGGACCGAATTTATTTTGGTATATATGTTACTTCCGTTACTGTAAATTTAAAAATGAAAATCTCATGCAATAGAGATAAGTGGCTCAAAAAAGCGATCCTGAATCAAATTAAAATAACGAATTTTCAAATGATTTAATTTATTCTTTATTACTATAAAATACTATACAAAATTTTTACAAATGGGCCAAAAATAATAATTATTATTTTCAAAAAATCGATTATTTTTATGAATATTAGGTTGTAAAATATAATCGGCAGTAAACAATATTCGTGTAAAGCCAATGGTAATCAAAAGACATTATATGTATATGTATATATATATGTATAGGTTTCAACTTATCTTGACTGTTGTGGAAATATTATGGTTTGGTTCTTGAGTTTCAGTCAGTTATTTCAACTTCTTAAGGCGAGGTTTCGAGACTAGGTTAGTCTCATATTCATGCACTGACAGTGAAAAAATGAGATTTTAGTACAAACATTAAATATCACACTAAAATAAATATAAAATGACACATGTAAGTTGTAATAGTATAGGGTGTACTTACAAGTTCCAAAGAATTGATCAATTTCTCATCAATCACTTCCTTCGCAATATATCATAGACTAACCTAGTCTCGAAACGTCGCCTTAAGAAGTTGAAACAACTGACTGAAACTCAAGAACCAAACCATAATATATATATATATATATATATATATATATATATATATATATATATATATATATATATATATATATTTTCCCCTGAGGTTTTTCACAAATATATACATATATATAAAAAATATTTATTTTTATGAGATTGCGACTTAAATTATTTCCTCGCTTTTAAGTCTCGAATTACAGTTTTTTCCCTATTAGTTCTCTTATTTTTTAAAAAATGTTAATTAAGATAAAGGAACGTTTTTCGGTATCTGAATCCCTTACTCTAAAAATATAAAAACTCTTCAATTTTTTAAAATATAGTTTTTATTTTAAAAACAGCTATTGGTGTCTGTATTCAAATTCTACTTAAGAAATAAATTAAATAACGTTTATCAAGTACTTTTTGCTGCAATAATGGATATATACTCAACATCCAATGCAATAGCTTCTTCTATCGGCTGATCGACCAAGAATATCTCCAATCCTTATCTTGAAATCACCTATAACTTGAAAAATATAAATCATGCAACCTTAAATTGTTATCATTTAAGGTGGCCCCGACAAATTACCTAATTTAAAATCGTTATCATACCTTTGGAAAATATATAGGGGGATAATATCTCATGTTCCTTCGGGAGATAATAGCTCTTTGGCAAGGGATATAGGCTGCATTTCTGTCTTGCAAGTTACATAAGAAACCCCTTCGGACATTTATCCCGGGTTTCGCAAGGCATTAGATCCCCTTTTATTTCTCCCATAGGAGTAATTGTTCCTATATTGACCAATGGCAAGCTTGCTTTCCCAACCCCTCGAGCTCTGATTGGATGCTTGGTTATTAATCCCAAGTCCCGAAACCCCCCGTTCCTTGGAGAGCGACGTTATATCATAGATTTACGAAGCTATTAAACGTGCCAATAAAGATAATTAATTATGACCTCAGTGGAAGTGGTTAACTGTTACGGCATGGCAATTAATATATTTAACCGCTGTGTGTTTTGAAAGTTGTCTCAGTTCTTAGCCTAGGTAGGACGCAGGCTACAGGATGTAGAGCAGTTTCTAGAGGATAAGCAATTGCATTTTAAACTATATCAAATTATATCTTAATCTTTGAATGATTCAAGATTTATATAAAAGCAAAATATGTTTTATTTTTAGAATGTTTCAATTCTATTCCAAGGAAAAATTCGTTTGGCGTATAAGAAGAAAGGTTAAAAATAACCGTAAAACCTTTTCCCCATAAATGAGATCTAAGGATTCAAGAACCCTTGATATAAATTAGTATTAAATATAAATTATTAATCTGGTGCCGAAACAATGTTTCATATCATAGCTAGGACATTATACTGAATTTGTAAAATAAAAATTTGTTTACCCTACGGACTCTACACTCCTGAAACTCAACCAGAATGTGAAAATTTGGTGCCATTTACCGGGTGATTTCGAATAAAACACTTTCCTGGGCAACTATTGTCTTAGACACAGTACAGTCTCGACCATGTACTGATCTCAACACACTTCCTGGGTTGTCACCATTATTAGTAATACCTCAGAATCAGCAGATCAAAGTATCAGATTCTTTATTTGATCCTTACAAGAAAGTAAAAATCCGAAGTAACCTTGGTAACCCTTAAGGCTATTTCTTCGCTTTAATATTGTGAATACAAATGTTATGTATCGAATGTGAAAACACAACTTTTCAGGAGAGTGAAAAAATTCATTCAAAAGTATTGCGTATCGTCAAATGTATTTTATGTCACTGCACGTTGTTTTGTGACTTTTTGATAACTTTATATCAATTATAAATCGCTATGGGTCGAAAACGCATAATGTGTTTACTCTTTCTTAATAATATCTACTTGTTTTATTTTATTCTATCTTATGAAAATGTAATAAATTTTATGTCGTACAGAATTGCGATAAAGAGAATTGACAAATTTCGGAAGTGTGAAGACATGACAGGTTATTTCATTTGAAGAAGTGGGTCATGATGGACGTGCTCCGACTGGAGAGGAAATCCCGTTTTCTCCAGGTCCTTATGGAATAATCACTCCTCGTGGATAATTACAGTCCTCGGCACTGGCAAGGCCATCCAGGGGGGGACAAGGTGGGGAAGGCTGGGGTTTTAATTCCCTCGATAACATGGTATCATCTTGTTACGCTTTGTCTCAATGACGTAAATACCCCTAAGTGCAATTACACTCTGTCGTCTGCACAGCTACTAGTTTATTGTAACAGTGCCTGCTTGCACCATTCTGTTATTACGCTGGAAAGCATATGATCATTCAATACTGTGTTGATGTGTTGACGAGTGAAATGTTGTGTATTTTCTGGGAATACATGATTTTCCTGTTGGAATGTTCATGTCACTGTTTAAAGCGATATTCGAAATAAACTAAGGATTTTTTCTTATAATTTTGTATTGTATGTTATGTATAGTGAGGTGTTTTACTGAACCATCAAGTTCTACTTCATATGTTGAAAAAGATTCTTGTATTGTAGTGTAAATTAATTGTTTATAGCGTCTTGTCAGTTCTTGTCCTTTTAATTTTGTATCGGTGTGCCATGTATGTATGACGTATCTAGATTTTAGAAAGTACGGGTACATAGTCGACAATTCTGATTGCTGGATAAGAATCTTTCCGTTCGTTTGTTGAAATTTGTTGAAACACTAGAATTCATATTATTAAATTTTGGTAGCTGTGTTATTTGTCTATCAAACGGTCATAATTATTATAGTTTGTATTAAAATCATATTTCTTGTTTTGTCCTTCTTTTTTTGTTTACATTATTATTTGAAATTTGTATAATCTCTGTACCTATCTCGAGCTCTTTTTTTCTTTTACTAATAACATAGTAATCATTATAATTTGTAGCAAAATGATTCTATTGTAATTTTAGTATGTTTTATTATCTTCTGGATTTCTTTTCAATTTTATTAATTCTTATCAGTTATTTCATAATTTATCTTTTACTTTTTTGAATTTATTATGATCCGTATCATTTTTGCTTACATAAACTACTATATCTTTTTTGACACTGCATCGTTCATGTTTTCTTTTATTCTCAGCCCTGGAGAGGGCCTAAAACCTAGGTGGAAACTTAGACAGAAATAAAACATGTCTAACTTATTTTGACCATTATACTCTCTTCTATAAAACTAGTAATACAATATATCAGCGATGGCTTCAGGGAGAGGCTATGTCTGGGTTGGCAATCCCGCAGAACGATTATCTGTTGCGTAGATTTCCGAGGAAACGGTTTTTCTTTTCCTTTTTTTCTACTTCGGCTATAGATTTGTAAGTAGAAGGCACTGACCGAAGATAGCTTGTAGTAATGGACAAAAGAAGAAGAAGAAAGCAAATGAAAAGCAGTGAAAGGGCGCTGGCGTTGCTAATGTAGCGCTGGGGAGTGAGTGATGTTTTCGAGACGGGTAGTAGGGCCGGGCCAACGGCCTCCAGAGACGGAGGTCCTCCTAGCTTCCTCCCCCACCGTTCAAGTCCCTAATGATCATGATATGCCCGCCGTAGTCTTCGAGAATATAACCAATCTATGCAGATTTTAAATTGCATATTTCCATGTCTGAGGCTCTTTTAAGAAAATCACTGCTCGATCCTTATCTTTACCGCTGTGGATGCTTGCGGATGAGAAACCTTGTTGGAACTCCGTTCGACCCTATAAGTTGAGCTTGATTTCAACGTAAATAATAGACGATTTTTTTTCCAAATAAAATTCCTTTGTCTATATATTTTCTATTTATTTTTACATTGTCCTTACTCTTTTATGAAAATCTACAATCGCTAATTGTTGTAGTGATTGCTTGTAAGTCAGGAGCGTTGTTCAACTTATCTGATAGGCCAGTTTTTCGACTTAAAATATATTTATATATATATATATATATATATATATATATATATATATATATATATATATATATATATATATATATATAATATAAAATACATACATCTGTATATTTATATTTACATATAATTCTATAGTCTTTGTCGTTGTTATAAAATTTCCATTTACTTTGGGTAGCTTGCTAGTTAAAAACGTTGCTAGTAGGAATTCTGCCCACCTTGTAAAATAGATAATGTTTTTTTCGTATAAAATTTATATAACTATCTATATATTTTCTTTATATATATTCCCATATTTACATGTTCCTCGTTCTTTTAAGAAAATAACCATTCTTTATTTATTGCTATAGATGCTTGTCGATCAGAAACGTTCTTGTAGCTCTGTCCTACGATGTACAGTAGACAAGTTTTTCATATTAAAATTATTTTATCTTTATATTTTCTATTTATATAGTCTTAAGTATTTAATGAAAATTACCATTTTGTATTTAATGCTATGTGTGCTTGTGGGTAAGAATCGTTCTAAGTTTAGTTTAGGAGATTTTCCTTGTGCTAAAACTTATATAATTATAATTTTCAGTATATATTTTTACTATAGGGTACAATTTACAGTATTACTATAGTTTAAGTACAATACTTGGGGGAGCGGAGTGGTTCAGTGGTAGAGCACTGAGTTGCCATGCCGAAAATTCTGCAGGCAAGACTTTCATTTAATCTGTTTGCAGCTGGAGATGGATCATATCTGATCTAGGACCCTCCTGGGGCTCACCCAGCCTCTATAAAATGTTACAAAAATAGGGTCCCCATATAAGGGGGGAATATCTGGCTGTTCAGCGTGATCTTGGACAAAACACCTCCCTGCAGAATCGCTATCCATGATGCAGTACAGTCTCTACACCGTATTGAATCCCAGGCCCGTTTGGTAAAAAAGGGTTGTAGTGGTGTAGGTTTTTTCTTTTTTAAGTACAATACTTGCTTACTTTAATGATGTTAAATTATTGTAAAAACTTGATGGTAAATACTATGCATTTAATGGAATGATCGTTACATTCTACTTATTTAAAAAATTATTTTATATAATTACTCTAGAGTAAAATAATTTTAATTTTTTTTATTAATATAAACTTATTTAATTAAAATCAGGGGGGAAATCTGGCGGTTGAGAGTTACCTTGGACAAGTCACCTCCTTGCAGAACTGTTGTCCATGATACAGTACAGTCTCTACTATGTACTGAACCCCAGACCCGTTCACGGGTTGTAGTGGTACAGAAAAAACAGACGTGAGATTCGTTAGTTTTCGGATATATTCCGCCAGGTTTTCCCCATAGCTAATGGTTATAATGTAGCGTATTATAATGACAGAGTGATCCCAAAAAGAGCTTCCATATCTCACAAGGTGGATCCACAGCTTTTATCAGCATAAACAATTTATTTATCACAAATCCGGGATTATCGAGTATTATACACTGTTAAATTATTAATTTATGAATAGTTTTTGTTCACTTACATGATTTCGATTTTGGTTGATTAAGAAGATTGTTACGGCCTATTTATTATCAATTATAAAAGTTGTAAAAACTTATCAGTTATCTTTTAATTGTAGCAGTTTGGAAGTTTGTTCGGACAGCATACGATCACTGTGTAGATAGGACAGGCGTGTGGTATAGGCAACTGATTTCCTATCTGTTGTGGTCTGCCGTTGCCACGATTCTGCTCGGTTAGTGATGCCTATCTCTGTTCTGCTTTGTAACTGCTTTGTCAAGAGCTTCAATGGCGAAAGGGAAAAAGTTTAGTTACTGAGTTTATAAGGGAAAGGTAAACACAATTTTAAGGGCGAAAATATCGGTCAGTTGAACTCAAGATTCATCTAATATAATGTATATAATTCAGGCTTCAAATCAATAATTTAATTAAAAATAAATAACTTACATCTATTTACCTATATCTTTCTTAACATCTACCTTTAAATATACTACGTTATAAACAGAATCTAAATATTTTTTACATTAATATTAACATTCAATTCTTTATATGAAGGTTTTTCATTCATGGGGCTTAGTAATCTAATTCATAATGCCGGTAGATTTAAAAAAATAAAATTAGTAATTTACAATAAAATTTTAAAAAATTTCTATTTCCACCATCATGCTACTTAATTAATAAACCGAAATCTTTTAAATTTTATATTGAAATCATATATAGTGAACATAAGATATAATATCTATAATATATAATATTTATTAAATTTAAATATTATTAGATAAAAATGTACAGATTAAAATTTAAAAAAAAATGTTATGTTATAAATAAAAAAAGTTTTTAAATTCTCTATGAATGTTCAATATTTATAATATAAACAGAGTACTTGATACTCGTTTGATAATATTAAATTAGGTAAGTAAATTAAAAATATATGTTAATATTTGACAGATATCTACACAGAATAGTCCATAAGAAAGAAAAGAAACATTAAATAATTTTTTCTAGTAAATAATATTGCCTCACCAATTCAACATTATATTAATAAAAGTTAAAAATGATATTATTTTGTTCCTTCATTTAAAAAATAAATATTAAATATACCTTAAATATTATTAGTCTGGAATTAATAAATGATCTACATATGACATTCGTATGACGGCCGATATGATGTACGATCACCTATTACAGGACCAGTTATCTAAAATTTTAAATTTTAAGAAAGTTTTTAATTATATAGAAAATTTTTTAAAATGTTCGGGTGTTGTCAATAAGTTTAACATAAATGAGTACAACCTATTTTATTAGGAAGATAAAATTGTATTTTATTAATTAATTTGTTTAATATGTATTGACCATTT
The DNA here is from genome assembly GCA_964056705.1 of Troilus luridus. Classification (NCBI taxonomy): domain Eukaryota; kingdom Metazoa; phylum Arthropoda; class Insecta; order Hemiptera; family Pentatomidae; genus Troilus; species Troilus luridus. The sequence goes on from OZ057415.1 coordinate 84,877,512, forward strand.
TAAACATTTATACAACCAGTCAACCATTTCCTCATCAATAAAAAAATATATTCAATGTTTTTCAATAATGTTAATCGTGAAACTCGAACTCTGTAATATGTTATCTAACAATCAATTGATTATTTTCCTTTAAATTTATAAATATAACAATTAATTCTGATCTGTAAGGATAATTGCGTAGTCTCTTATTGAAACAAAAGTTAATTTTTTTTCTTAATAATTAAATGCATTTTGGAAGAACTTAGTTTTTCCTAATTATTTTATTAATTTAATCATGGAGATTGTTGTAAAGACCAAATAACTAAGTCCTTATAGATTATTGACGCTTTATACAATTTTGGAATTGATATTGTTATTGGGCAATAAGGAGAAATGTCTATTATTTAGATAAATTGGTCTATTGTAGATTGCGTCACTACTTTGTTCGAATTGAAATAATATTGAATTCATCCGGTCTTTGTATTATTTTAACACTTTACAAACGTAATGAAAATAAGCTTTACTTCCGGAGAAATTCGATTATTCTTATATTAAGAAATATTTTGTAGTTAGACAAGAGATTGTTTTTGCCTTACATAAACTTTGTTCAGAAAATCAAAGGCTTTCGTAATGGATCTCTGTTGTATATTAGTTCAGTGGATCTGTCTATTTAGATCCATATTATCTATCTTTCTTGAATCATTTTAAGGTTTTAATGTTATGGTTTGTAATTATACTTAAGAGATACAGTAACTGTGACAGTGTATTCAGAAAACAATAACAGAGAAGTCCAACCGCTGGTTTACCTTTGGTTTTTTTTAAGACTATTTTTTGGTTTTCCGAGTTCAGTTGTGGTCATGGATCTTGTGGCGTCTTCCTAGTACAGCTTTCTTCCTGTAAATTTCGGGAATGATAACTGTTAATGTATTTCAGTAGAACATTACGGTCTGAGACATCTCTGTTTTCAGTTCAGTATACTTACTTTCTGAAATAAAAACATAGATGAAATAAAGTAAATTGTAGAGTTAGTATCTAACTTCTGATTTACCTTACCTGTACCACTGAAAACCACGAGGAGTCATAGATTCAGTACTTGGTAAAGATTTCTGTTTCTAGAACATCGTTCGTGCTGGGAGATGATTTGTCTGATATCAGGCTCACCCGCCAGGTTTTCTCCCATTTAACGTTACTCATTTTATAGAGCTGGGTGAAATAGATATTCATTCGTACTAATAAAATCATATTATATTACTATAACACAGGTCTAATGATTAAGTAGATACATAAGCAACATTATAAATTTACATTTTTTCAAGAATTAAATATATTATAATAAACATAGATAAATGCATATGGACTACTCTTTACCTACGGAACTCGGCTCTAAGTTTGTCCCCTTAGAGAGAAAAATAGGACTCCAGCGCTTTTCTCCCATTGGCATTTCTATTTATAAATATTATGGACATAAATTCCAGGGTTAAGCCTATTATATAACTTAATATTAAATATTTTCTTTTTTCGCTTTTGTTAGGTTTTTATTATATAATTATCACTTCACGAAGGAAATATAAAATAAATTTCCTTAATAAGATATTTTTTCCAAAGAGGCAGGTTTTTTTTATGGAATTCTGAATTAATTATTCGCCGGATTCCTCAATGCCATCCACTTCTTGAGACTGCAGAGACCGCCATTGCGGTTTCGTAAGCTATCTACTGTGGTTGTCACATTAGAAGGTAAAGCCGCCAGTGTCCTTGCTTTAACCTTACTTTGCTTCCGGTGAAAGTCCCGGGTTCCCTTGTGTATCCAGTACCCTTTGTCTGTAATTTATAATTATTAATGGATCATTTTGATTGTTATTAGTAAATAGGGGACATTATTATCACTTAGTACGAAGACTTTCTGGTCCAGTAACGACCTTGGTGAATCCGGAGTGTGGCGTAACCGAAACCTGAGACGAACGGGAGAGGTACGATTTGGTAGCGACGCAGGTTGTTGCCCCCGCAGTACCTTTGGAAAGGTTAAACGGGCCCGCACGACGGCTTGCTTTTAAGTCCCTGCACTTAGCCTCCTATCTCTCCCCTTCCTCTAATAGGGCCTTTCCACAGCTCGGGATTCTGGATTCAGGATTCGCGCAAGAGGTTGCGATAGGCCACGAAGATGGTTAGCGAGTTGAATTCATTAGTTGGGATGGTTTTAACTTCGAACCAAGATCTTGAACCGTTTATATTCATTCTTCAGTATACTTAGCTCTTCCATCCAGTATTAGAGTATAATAGTAATAATAATAAATAAGCACTGATGAGATTTCTATATTTGTTATTATAATTTATTTTATTTTATTTTTTATTAATTGTTATAATTTTTAAATATTTGTTTTTGAAAAGAAAATATATGTCTAGGACCGGGACTCGGACCCGGATCGCCCCGTCTCTAGCGTGGTGCTCTACCAACTGAGCTAACCCGGCTCGCTTCTCGGTCAGACATATCCTTTCTTTTCACTGATAACATATCCCCGTGTTCTCGCAATTTCCGAAGTATACAAGAGGAAGAAAGTTCATTGAACATTACTTTAATTAGGATCTTGTTGACTTATGTCATCATATCACTTATAATTTATTTTTTATTAATTGTTATAATTTTTAAATATTTTTATTTGAAATGAAAAGTCCTATACATCGCAATACGCGCAGTAAATAAAAATATTTGAAAATTATAACAATTAAAAAAAAAAAAAATTATAAATGAGATAATGACCTAAGTCAACAAGATCCTAATTAAAGTAATGTTCAATGAACTATCTTCCCCTACTATACATCGCAATTGGCGAGAACACGCGGATATGGTATTAGTGAAAAGAAAGGATGTGTCTGACCGAGATGCGAGCCAGGTTAGCTCTGTTGGCATACCACCACGCTAGAGACGTGGGCGACCCGGGTCCGAGTCCCGGTCCTGGACATATCTTTTCTTTTCAAATACAAATATTTATAATATTTGTTGTTTCCTCGAAGCTCTTTCAGGACTCATGTTTTCTCGGTGATAGTAAAAAAAATTTAGCAAAGGCAAATAACTATCAAAAAAATTTTTGATTAAATTTATCGAAAGCTGCCTTCAGTAATATTGAACGATTTATATTTATCAAACTCCATTATAGCTCCAGTAATGAATAAAATATGATAAGGGTATATAATATAGCTTTTTATACGCAGTTTCTAGTTTTTCATCTTATATATGAAGTTTTATATTGCAAGGATAAATTGATTATTTATCGACTTTATAAATGTATTTTAATGTAGGTTAATTGTCATTAATTTTATTCATTTTTTTACTACTTTATAGTAAAATAGTATAATTTTATGCTATCACAATCTAAAAAAAAATTATTTTTTTCACAGGTAAGAACTTGCTGTTATTTTTTCTCTAATTTCAAGGTAAGAAACAGTATCTTATATATCATAAAAAGGTATTTTATGAAACTCGGAAATTGCTCGTACATGTTATAAAAAATATTCGATTACATTTCGAAAACGAAGTTATGTTAAAATTTTTCAGTAAAATATGATGGTAAAACAAAAGTACCGAATAAGTGGAGTTTCGTTTGTTTTGCGCTTGAAAATAATGTTTAAATTTTAAATAATAATAATTATTTTGCTAATTCACAAACTACAAAAGTAATCACAAAGTTTCGTAGTTCGTATGGTGAATTTAATATTTTTCATTAATATAAAACTCATTATTGAAAGGCTATTGAAAATCGTGGTTTTCGTACTGATTAGTTTTTATTTATAATATTTCGTCATTTCTGTTTTTTATTTATTTATTTCATACTTTAGTATTATTAAAGTATAACAAGGACAACAACGAATTGTTATGATAATGGCAAGTGATTCCTCCAAAGCGGTGATGATTTGAAGACTAACCGTGCCGACGAAGAGGTACTGGCCAGTGAGTGACCTTTCCCGGTTTCTTCCGAGTCATTCACTTGTCCGCAGGCCATAGCTTAGCTTACTGCTTTGTAACTTGCTAAGACCTATAGGCTGTTTCATTATTTCACTTTGTTCCCGTGAATATATATATAAATGTATAAAGAAAGAGGGGGAGAAAAATTAACAATATCATTTTAATTATTTTACGGGAGATAGAGAGAGACTGAGAGAACCATTTTTGAAACAGTTTATTTCGATTAAATAACAAAACATTTAAAATCATGTAGATATGTTATTTAGATTCAATATATATCTAGGTTTATTTTTTTAAATATTACCTTACCATATTTGCATTCAGTGAATTTTAAAGCTACTGTAATTTTATTGACTGCTATTTTAATTAAACTTTATGACTGCTTGTGGCAATAACCATTTAATACGGATAATAAAAATAAACGTTGAATTTGATAAAAAAAAATTATTTTATTTCCCATTATATTTTATAGAATTAATTTAAGGTCTGAATAACAATTCTCAATCATCATCCCTTTTTAATTTATTATGTCAATGAATAAAAGTAATGAACACGTGCTAATGAAAAATGTAAAATAATTTGTTAATTGTTCTGATGCGTATTTTTTTTTAAACTTGTAAAATATTCCCAATGTCTATGATTTTTCTTAGGCAATGTTGAATACTGCAATCGTATTTTCCAGCTCATTTCTTGATTTTTTTATGTCATTTATTAAGGGATTTTTTTTCTATAAGGGGTACATTTCATTTTTTTTGCCTTATTATTTTAGTTCTACCGTAATTTTATATATTACCCTGATACCTCTCTAGTAACAGGAAATATTAATACTTTTCACAATAAATAAAATAAAAATGAAATACGTTTAATAAACTCGAATTGTATAATAACACGATAGAATTATTTTAAGATATATTTCGAAGTGGAATTTTCCTCTAAATATTTAAGACGATTGATAAACAAAAATTTACTACGAAACATGAATTATTAGGAATTATATTTTATGACTTGAAATCCTTCGAGGATTTAAAGTACATTGCTGAAATTATACAGTAAGACTGTAAGCAGTAAATACAATAGTAAGACCTATAATGATAGGTTTAAACGTATTCTGTTGTAGTTTATATAAATTACAGGGGTCGACCAAAATGTAGACGGGAGGATTGAGGTTAAGAGAGCATTTTTGAAGCAACAGATGGTTTTCGTCGCTCGTTGGATCATGTTTAAAAATCATTTAAGACCCTTAGGGAGATTTCTCTAAAAGGAAAAAAAATGTTTGACCAATTATCGGACTGCCTTGACCTTACTTGAGAAAGGTACAGTCGAGTAATTCTTACTTATATCCTTATCCAGGTCTTTTTTTTTTTAATTCCAGAGAAACCATTCCGTTTATAAGGATTTCTTTTTTTGTTTAATTATGAATGCACGGTGAGAAATGCGGGTCAGAGAGTGAGTCTAAACGAAAGTGGTATGTGATTCCTAAGTGAGAGTTCCGTAAGTACATAGCCCAGGATTGAAATTATAATGAGTTGGTCACTCAAGGTCGCTCAACCATCTCTTTTTCAGTCTTCTGGAGGTGTTCTTTGATGGCGGTGTTGAGCACCAGGCATGTCTATTTTGGTGTGGGTTCTTTAAGCTGTGTCTGGATGACATGGTACCTAGAATTATAAACCTGAAAAAAGTATATGTTTATATAAACAACAGCACATGTATAATTACAAAGTGTTTAAACCATTTAGAAATCATGGGCAATCATTAGATGGGGTCAAGACTGGATCAGTTCATTTTGTGATTATTTTGCAAGCAAGAGTCCTTTCAAAAACAAATATCCTAGACAAGAAAATATTGGAGTAGGGCGTTTAAGCTAATGGAATCGAATAATTGGAAACAAAAAAGAAAGCGATTTCAAAATATACCATGAAACAATCCAGTTTTCCACAAAAAAAAAACCTTTTTATGTTACGGTGTCTTTTTTTATTTTATTTTTAAAAAGTTGAATTTCGCTTCCTGGTTTTTTTATTGCTGGTAAATATTAAATATAATCGAATTATACAACAGATTTTTATTTTTGTAGTTCATGTAACGGGTCTTCAAAGGGGTATTAAAGGTGTATTTTTTACTTATTTTGTATTCTTTAAATAGATCTTTTGTCAGTAATCATTTGTTGCAATTTACATTTAATCGCTTATTGGATAAAAACAATTTGAGTATATATCATCGAAGATACCTTTGTCCCATTACTTATGTATCTTCAACTTGAAGTAGTTAATGTATAGTGTAATGTTTTTTAGTGCTTAATACTTAGTACAGCACGTTTACTTCTTAATTAGTCACATAAATTGTACATACTCCTTAATATGTTGGGTCGTAACGGATGAAATGCCAGTTTCGTTTATTTACCGTTTTATTTTCATTAGAGATCAGATCATTTGTACACGAACAATTATGTTATGTATACCGTTTGAAAAATCATTTAATATTTTTTCATAATCAGTCTTCCTTTTGAAAATGAAGCAACGTTTTAAAAATAAATAAGAATAAAATTATGTCTTCCGCGGAAATTCGTATAAATTTTCTCTACGAATTTAAAATTTGACATAGCGTCACGAAGGCGTTCCGAAACATTAATATTTTTTTACGGTGAAGAACAATCTTCCGTTGGTTTAAAAAATTTCGGTCTCGGGATTATGACCTTATCAACAAAGAATGTGGTAGGCCGAAGAACTAAGTTGGACTACGAAAGGTTGTAAGAGCTGGTCGAACCACTCGTGAATTAGGTTCACAACTTGGAGCAATAGCCATCACTGTTTCCAGGCACCTGAAGGAGGTTGATAAGACAAAAAAGCTGGAAAAATGGCTCCAACTGATTTTTACTTTTTCCGTTGTTTGGATAATTTTATAAAAAAATTTACAACTAAAATGCCCTGAAATCGGCCTTCCAAAACTTCGCTTCTTCCTTGACACCTAATTTCTACAGAGCGGGGATAGAAATATGGAGAAGTGTATAGAAAGTGAAGGATCCTATTTTGATTAATAAAAGTATTGTTTATTTTTTTGCTAATAATTTAAATTTACACCTTCACTGACATTTCATATGTTACAACCCAATATAATATTAAGTGTATTGTATATACTGAAGTGTTTACTACAGAAGGATAACTGGCCAATTACTCGATGGATTGGCGTACGGTGTCAGTGACAGTTGTAGGGTTGTGACGGAGCGGGAGAAAGTAAGTGAACCATGGTTCCTTCTAATTGTCTAAAGGCCTCTCTATCAGCTTGCTAATTAGTAGAACCTAACTTGTGTACACGGAACAACTGTCTGCTTCACAAATCCTTTTACAGGTACACCAACATAAATCCTTTTAATCCCCCTTCTTTCAAATTTTTCAATCTATTTTATTTAGGACGCCGTAAGTTTACATACATTCGTAGCATTCAATCAAGTGTTAAGACTACATTGACTATTGACTGCGTCTATGTTATTGGATCATTTCATATGAAATGTCCGTTTCCAAAGGAAAAGTAATGTAGTAAAATGACTTCATGGAATCAAAACATTTTTATTCAAAATATTTAATCTTATTTTCTATACATTAAAACGTGTTAACACATTTTTCGAATTCATGTTTTGTGATGAAATATAGTCCGAAAATGCTTTTTTGGTTTGCGTACCATTTTCAAAAGTTTTACCATCGTGGGAGTTGTCCAAATTTCATTATGCTAATATCCCTACACTACGATGTGGGTGTGACGGAGTCCACTGGTTTATCAGCTGAAAATTTCTGAAACAAATAGCGAATGGTCTGTTAGTTACAACACTCCTCCCTGAACGCGATGGTAATGTTCCTTGCAGCTTGGGGTGCCGAGCGTCCAAGTTTTAACTCATTCAAAACCACAAAAATCGTTCGACCACAAGGTCTTATTTGATGGCATACTAAACAATGTTTGTTCAATTGTAGTGATAACAGCTCATTACCATTAGTAAACAACAGAAGTCCATTAATTCTACTTTGAATTTTAGAAATAATAAAAACGGTCTTTTAATACGAAATGAGACAAGGTTTTCATAAGCTGAAGCGTAAATAATAATTAGGGAGATGGGGTAGCTCAGTGGTGTTAAGTTAATGTGCCAAAGGTCCCGGGTTCAAATCCGGCTACGGCAGGTTATTTATTTAATATGTTAACAGGATGGTCCTTGTGGTATCTGGAGATCCTCTTGGGGCTCATCCTGCCTCTATGATGTGGTGGGTATCCTTTATCGGGGGAAAACCCTGGCAGATGTGCATATTCTAGAAGAAATCGCTTGCATGTACAACCGTTGTCCTGGAAACTGTACAGTCTCTACCATGTACTGAACTCAAGACTCGTGTTGAGTTGTAGTGGTATATTTTTGTGTTTATTTTTTAGATAATGAACCAATTCGAAGTGATGTTCCATCAGACGTTTTGGCTAGATGGTTAGAAGTTTCCTCTAGTTCGGCAAGTCTTTAAGTGCGACTTAGACCATAAACGGCTTACAGTTGGCCGGATGACAATTAATTAACGTGGTAAATTGAGTGGCGAATGAAGCACTACATGTCCTGAAAACATGGGTAGAGAGTACTCCGAGAGGACCGGTAGTAGCGGTTGGAGGGGGGTCGTAGTGCCCTCAGTTCTCGCCGGGTTGTCCTCGCGCGTGTTCCGTCTGTGCTCCCTCTAGTCTTTCTGTCTGTAGTCATTGTAAATTGTACTGTATATTAATTGTAAACTGTTAAGTGTGGACACTATAATAATAGGTGAGTAGCATAATTTATCTTTTTATATAGTGAGTTGTGTATATTTAACCATCGCATAATTTGTGAGTCTAAGCAGATTGAAAGTTTCTAAAAATCTCACAATATATATTTCTAATACGGGTTCTTATTGGCTAATTGCCTTATTTAATTAATTTTAGTATCTATTTTTTGTTACATCTTCTAAGTATTACTTTTCTATAAACTCTTCTACCTTGCAGTGAGTAATCTGAGATTAAGCTTGAGTGCAGAGATTATATACTTATATTAAATGTATTTATTTAATATAATATGTTGTACAACATACTACATTAAATACATTTAATAAATTTTTAATTTTAAGTATTTAAAATAAGGTGAATTAGTATTTATAATGACATAAACCTGATTCTGTACACTTGCTGGAGTGATTCATTTTTTTTTTCTCCAATAATCTCCGTTAATTTTATATCCGTGGTGAAAATTTACGGGTGAATACATAGAAATTTACAAAAATAAATTGTGTCTTAGATAAAACTAAAATAAATAAATTTATATTTTTTACACTTATATTTTAATAGAAATATAACGAGTTGGCAATAATCGTCTAGTAGTTTTTTTTTATATTCTAAACACTTTTTTTAATATTTTTATTTTTGTTATATAATTCATGAAGTTATGGAAGTATCGAGTCCTTTTTTACATAATTATATCATATATTAACAAATGCACTTTTTTATTAAACACTAATGCACCTCTTAATGATAATTTTAACTATAAATTAATAATAAAAATAAAGAACATTACTTAAAAAATAAATTAATATATGTTATTGTATTCATTTGTTGTTATTAAGAAAGTTGAAATTTTGATTAATATTAGATTATTTTTATGAATGTGAAAATAACTAATTAATTAATAAGATACAATTATCACTTTCAATATAAATTAATAATTAATGAAGCGGTTGGAAATAAGTCTCACTTGTTTATCAACTCCGTAAAATGTTTATAGAGTCTTTTTTAATTAAACTGAATTTTTAATAGTATTTCTTGAATTATCAAATAGGTATATTCGTTAAAATATATTGCATTAGAATTTTAGGTATGCTCGTTAAGTAAATGTTGAAACTATTGCATTTGTGAATATTATAATATTAAAGAAATTTAACTTGATCAAGTTAAAAATTTGAAAATAAAAAAAACATTTTAAAAATATAATAAAGTATAAAAATATATAAATAAGTGAATAGTATAACTTCACCAATATTTATTTCAGATTTAATAATTATTTTCGCGAACGACGAGAAATCATCTGAGATTTCGTTTGAGGTAGAATTACATTCCTCCATCAGAAAACTTTTTTTCTTTCGACGTATTTTTTAAACGCTCTTAGATATTCTTTAAAAATGCTGGAAACATGTAATTTATTAGAGAAAATTTTTCTTTATATACTGAAAAATAGGAAGCTATTATAACTGTAAATTTTCAAAAAAACAATATAGTGTATACAACTTTATCTTTACTCCCCAGATGGAAATTTTATAATTATATATTGTACTTTGCAATGCTCAATAATTAATTAATTATTTGTACACCTTTGAACACCTCGTGTTTGGTAGGTAGCCTTTTTTAAATATATAAATTTTTAATAGTCAACTCTCAGGTATCTTCTAGCTATTAAAAACTTTTAGTTCACGTTTCTGGAGTATCTTAAGGTGATGAAATTCTTATCTAGTAGTTTTAATTTCATATTTGTATCTTCTCCTTGCGTGACACGGAGCTATGAAAACCTAATCAAAAACTTTCGTTAGAGAATATCTTTAAGAAATGTAGTTAATAGAGTGAATGAAGTTATCCACATTGTTTGCTTTCTTCTTCCACTTAAATTGCAATCAGGTACTTAATTACTTGTTAACGGTTCAATTTATTTCGTCATAATCCACGCACAGCTGCTCAAACTTTAATACTTATCTTGATTCATAACATAACTTTCTTCAACTATAAATCTAATTATTTTGACTTCGTTTTTATACTAACAAATAATAAGCATCATTAAAAGTATATGGTTAACAAAAAAAATCGTATACACGCAAATAAATTGTAATTTATAAATAAAATTCTACAAAATAACTTTTGATTACAGCCAGGAATTTGTTTTTCTCACTCATAATTATAACTTGATATTGGTCCTAAATAAAAGTTGCTACTTTATTTTTTTATATTATAGTAGCTCTTTATTGTTAGTTTCGCTCCTTTATTATCTTTATCATGTATTGTATTGTATGTTTTTTTATGTTAATAAACATTTGGAGAGATTTAGAGACAAAACTGTTAGAATTTATTAAGTGTGCCGAGGTCCATTGACCGACTCACCTGGTGAAAATTTTCCTTTATCCTGTTAAAGTTCGTTTATAATAACAACTGGTTGTAAATTATTTAAAATATATTAACCTAAACCCTAATCTAACCAAATAAGGTTTTTTTTACGTTTAATAAAATATATTTTTTTTATTTTTCCCCCAGCAATGCATTTCTGAATTTAAACTGAGTTAATTAGTCTAAATTAATAAAAATGTATTTCTATTAATTTCTATTCATAACTCTTGCTTTGATAAGGTCAAATTTTCGTTAATATTCTAGAACCGTTAAATATATCCTGAATTAAAAATATTTTATTTTCGTTAATATTCTAGCACTTTTAAATAAATTCTGAATTAAATTCATTTTAGCCATAAAAATTCATAATTGGACTTTTGAAAAAAATGTAGAATCTAAAAAAAATGTATAGAATAAGTTTTTTTTTTAGCTTTTACTTTGTCTATATACCAGAAAGAAAATTACTATGATAAATAATAGAAAAAAATAATGGATTTTCCCAGTTTCGGTCTAACGTCAAATCAATTCAAAACTTAAACACTTAAACTTACAAAATATATACAGAAGAAACAAATATCGACATGAATATAAAAAATATATTGTATAATATATTTTTACAATTTTTTAGTATTATATTGTATTATGTATTTTTTTTTCATTCAATATTTTTCAAGAAATAGAAATTAACGAATACTTACTGTTCACAATTGTTTACTCGCTACTCCACTGTCTGTTTTCCAAAAATGAAATAATTAACTTAATTTTTTAAAAGTAAAAGTTGTAATATTTTGAAAATATGTGATAGAGAACCGGTGATGTATAGTGACTCCACTTAATTAGGAGAAAGTTAAAAACAATCATGTCTGCTTCTTGTTGGTTCACTTACAGATTGTTCTGGAAATTTTCGAATTATTATCCTATTTGTTATTTCTTTTTAGTTTTTGTGGTGATATTTACAGAGAATTTTAATGTTTAATAGAAAAATGTTGAATTTTAATATTATTAGAGGGTTGTTTATGACAATCCAATTTATTGGACTCTTCCATCTAATGACAATATTATTAAAACTGAATAATTCAATGTTTTAAATTTAATTTTACTTTTATATTTGTATTTTATAGAATAATCCAAAATTGAGTTTATTAAGACTCTTAATTCTCCAAATTAATGTTTAATACTTACATGATCTATATTTTAAAACTTTATGAGATAGCGAGTAGTTTAAGAAGATTCTCTATAGCCAGGACTTAGAATTTGTTATTACAAAAAAGCAGTAGTATTTTTTGTTTTTTGCTTGACATAAAATTTTACACAATCAATGGCTTTCTTAAAATAATTATTGTTATCTCATTTCTGGTTTTTAAGATATTAGAAGCATTATTGAAGGTAATTCGCTATTTTTTTCATTCTTTTCTGAAATTCTTTCTCACTTATTAAATTATTTGTAATAATTAATGAGATGTAATTATATTACACACATTACATCTTATACACATTATGTCTTATATATTACATAAGACATAATAGCTTACAAATTAATACCTGTATTATTATTCTAAAGGGTCTTGTCCCTTTAAAAATACTTTGTTATTATTATTAAAACCGTGAGGGGTCCGGGTTTCAGTACGTGGTAGAGATTATACTGGTTTTTGGACAACTGTTGTGCAGGGAGTTGATTTGTCCTAGATCACGCTCAATTGCCAGATTTCCCCCCTTATTTTGGGTACCCACTTTATAGAGCCTGGCTGATCCCAAGGAGGGTCCTAGATCCCATAGGATTCATCTCCGGCTGGTAACAGACTACATAAGTCTGCCAGCGAGTGGGATTTGAACCCAAGAGGTTCGACACGTCAACACAACGCTCTACCCCTAAGCCACTCTGCTCTGCTAATATAAAACATTTGTTATTAGTATTTGATATTTAAATTTTTGCAAGGTTCATTTACTATTTTAGCTTCTTTTTTTCCAAAGTTTTCCCTTTGTACAACTGAATTTGGGTTTGAACTGAACACTATAGTAAAATAAAATGTAAGAAATAATTTTTTATGGATTACCTCATTAGTTTAACGACTGTTCCTCAGTGTTCCTGAGTAATGATCGAACAATATTTAAGTCTGCTGTGTTTTCACTACAATGAAGCTTTCGTTTTCAATACTTGCCCAGTATTCTTGAAATAGGATTGATGCCTTCCTATAAATCGCGATCGATAATCCATAGAGATACATAGGCGTGTTATATTGCATCGAATCACGCACCCTAGCCCTTGCTGAGTGGAACCTCGTGACACTCAACCATGATTGCCTCTGATTTAACGTATTGGTGGTGCATAAAAATAATAAGGTTTTTAAGTATTTTGTTTTTATTCTGCATGATTCAGTCACACACGCGCTAGACAAATGCAGTCAAATATTTCATAGTCAAACGACTTTATATGCTTTATACTTATCAAAAGCAATAAATAATGTAGTATTATATTGGATTATTATTGATTGACCGCATAAATTAAACGAGGCGTATGATTCCCGTGGTGTGAGTAAAAATTATTTGTTAGAATCCTTTTTATTGTTTATATTTGGTGCGATTTTTAGTAAACCGTCTACCAGAACCTTCTTAAGAACATTTGCACACTGGTTACCCTTTTCAACCAATGATTACCATAATTGTAATACATCATGCTCAATAAAATTCACGAATTATTATTTTTTATTGCTAAATGATAGTGAAAGTAAATGAATCATAAAAAATATGGCCGGAAAAATGTTGTTAGACAACTCAAAGCAATAAGCACTCTCTCAGGTTGTTAGATGCTTTAACTATACCAATACAACTTTTAACACTACTAGGAGGGATACCTACCCCCTTTATTGTATAATTGTTGTATTGTATATTTTTCTGTATATTTTATGTTAAAAAAATGAATATAAATTTATTAATCATCGGATTTTTTTTAAACCATGTATAATATGTTGTCCTTTTATTTGTGGTGTTGTTAAACCTAAGTAGCTAGTTTTACCGATTTTTTTTTAAATTAAGAAAAAAAAATTAGCAACTTTCCTTTGCTTACCAATTCTCATATTAACCCCATAAACAAGACTAGCCAAAACAAATATTACGTTTTGTGAATTTAATAAATGCTTTATTTACATTCAAAGCAATTTTAGTCGGTTTTGAAAAGACATTTTCTGAATTTCGGCCGATATTTATGTTTCAAGCACCTCTTTATGTACCATAATTAAAAAAACAATCAATAAGTAGTGATCTGGCTTTTTCTTTTGGAGATTTCTCGTTTTTTTTTCTAATTTCCACTCAATTTCCAAACGGAATAATAATAAACAAATAGTATTTAATTGCAATTGATAGCTATATTATTATTTTAACCTTGAATGGGCTGTTTCCAGAAATCTAGTATATTTTATTTTAATGGTACATTACCTACTTAGTCAATTTGAGTTAATACCTTCTAAGATAAAGTACAAAGACTTAAAATATTGTTTTTAATAATAATACAAATATTTATTTGAGAAATCATACAAATGCTGTTTGGCACATTTGTATTTTCAATTTTTTTTGGAAAACCTCCTCCAAGAAATTCTCTAGAAAGCTTGTATGGGAGTAAATGTTAAAATGTCTTTTTATTACATATTTAGGTTACAATTTTATTTTAACACTATTGTGTTATTTTACCTTGGATTTTGTTATGTTTTTACTCCATAGCAGTACTTCCAACACCCTGTGTGGTATCTAACCAAATGTTTATCGTTAAGTAATGTTAATTGTATTCGTTATTTGAATAAAGTCTCTGATTATTTACGCTATAATCCTATCTTTTCCCCACTATTGACCACTTCTGATCACGTTACAACTTTATTTTCCTTTCTTCTGTTGGATTTTCCTCCATCTCCGATATTCTTTCATGCGTTCATTAGCCCGTTTCTTCTGATCATCTGCCCATCATCGATCAATCTTCTCTGGCCTTTCTTCATCCTGGATCCCTTGCAGGTTTATCACTCTGCTTCAAAATTCACTTCTTTTTAGAATCTGTAATGTCCGAATTTAAAATTTGTATTCCTATTCTTTAACAAAGTAATCCTATTCTTTTCAATTAATCGCTAAGTAGAAACAGAGAGCAGAAAGTGTCCCGGAGAGCGCAGGCGCTTGGTGCAGACCAGCCGGTGCACTTTTCCCCTCGCCTTGCCCCTGTTTGGAAGGTCGCCCTGGGAGTGCCTTCGGAAAGGGAAGCCTGCATGACCCAAATATCTTCTCATAGAAAATGTACGCTCACATCTCTAGTTTGTATAAGCATTATTCCTCTCCCGGGTTAGCAGGGCTCTGAATAACTTAAATTTGTCTTCCACTTTCAGGAAATACCGAACCTCAAAAAGAAAAAAAGATAACTTTATTTTATTATATTAGTTATTGATTTTATTAATTTTTACGAGTTTTAATACGAACGAGCCTGGTGTAGCCAGGATGTCTCAATTGGTAGAGTTCCAGACTAGCGATCTGGACGACCCGGGTTCGAGTCCCGCTCTTGGACATATCTTTTCTTTTCAAATAAAAATATTTTAAAATTAATAATATCAATAACTAATATAATAAAACAAAATTATAATGACGTATGTCAACAAGATCCAAATTAAATAAATGTTCAAAGAACATTCTTCCCCTCGTATACATTGCAAACTTGCGAGAACGCGGGGGCGTCGGATCAGTGAACAGAAGGGATACGACCATGAGGATAGCTCAATTGGTAGAGTTCCAGACTACCAATCTGGACGACCCGGGTTCGAGTCCCGGTCCTGGACATATCTTTTCTTTTCAAATAAAAATATTTAAAAAAATGTAACATTTGAAAGTTTTATAACAAATAAAAAAAAGTTTTTGTGAGCAATACTCTCCAAACCAAGTCTTGACTAACATTCTAAAACAGGAAAAATACATCTTGTTAGACTTTTTTTGTTTATACCTATTTGTAAACAGCTTATTTCATCGATAAAAATAAAGTAGACCTAATCTTTGGAGTATACCTGAAGTTTTGGATTTCTTCATTGGTTTATCCCTGACTAACAAAGCAGCAAATTCTGCTTTCGAAATGGAGTCTGCGTTTGTGGCGGATAAACTTTTTACTCTGTTAACAACCGTAGATCGACTCTATTTCATCAATCTGGTCCTCTCATCCAGCTTCTATAAAATGGGCATCCTTATTTAGGGAAAATTTTCACGGTTGAGGGTGGACAAATCATTTTTCAATAGTTTAGGCAAGCATTCGTGTCTAACACGACATTTTGCCGCCTCATTTCTCATCGTTTTATTCCGGTTCTGAGCTCATAATATATTTGGGATCATAAGGCATTGCTTGAACAAACTATTTTTGAATTTTGGAAAATTTAGTCAATACACTCTTGATCCTGAACTCCTCATTTAAACTATTGCACTTTTCTTTACTTATATTATTATGTATCGCATCTTATATAAAATTAATATACAATGTACTCACTTTCACGACAAGCTGGGTTGTGAAACGAAGTATTCTCTGAAGCGCTAAGAGGCGATAGACCTGATGAAGTCGCCGATGTTGCGGAGAGAAACTCTTGAAAGTGCGACCCCTAAATGAAAACTTTTCGAGGACTTGACCCTTTCAATTGCTTTCTATTTCATCTTGAGCTATTTTCCTTAACTACACCTCCCGCTTCATCAACATCCATTATTATTAATAAAAAAATAACAGTATTGTTTAAAAAAGGCGTTATATTCGGTAATACCATTTCAAGCAGTAACAATAAACAAATTTGTTATTAAAAGACTTTAATATTTAATTAGTAACTTTCACTTAGTTTTAAAAATAGACTAACTCATTTTAAATTAACAACTTTAGCTAAGGTTGCCTTTGTTTAAAAAACTCTTAAAATTGGCTTCTAATAAATTTATAGTTAACTGACCTGACTATAAGTTAACCTGAGTTAACTGACTATAAATTTTTTTTAAGTAATAAAATTGTTTTAAATTAAACAGATTGCTCGTTAAAGGTTAATAAAAGTAACCTTATCGGGCCTTAAGTTTAAACAACAGTTTTGTTATGTACGAGGGAGCGGACTGGCTCAGTGGTAGAGCACAGAGTTGCCATACCGAAAATCCTGGTTCAAATCCGCTTCAGGCAAGACTTTTATTTAGTCTGTTAACAGCTGGAGATAGACCATAAAGGATTTAGGACCCTCATGGGGCTTACCCAGCCTCTAAAAGTGGGTACCCAAAATAAGGGGTCCCACGCCCCCTCCACGCCCAACCGTTGTCCATGAAACAGTACTATTTATACCATTTATTGAACCCCAGACCCTTCGCGGGTTGTAGTGGTACAGGTTTTGTTATTTATGAACATAAAATTAGCTATTAATAATCGTATAATCCAACACTATTTTAGTGGCTTGATTTTTAAACATTTCTTTTTATAGAAGCATCTTATTTTTCAATACTAGCCCATTTCAACTGGTAATACTTGATATAGAAAATATTGTAGTAATGATTTTTTTTTACTTTTAAAATTTCAAAGGAATATCCATTGCGACCAAAACTGCATCTATTTTGACGCATATACTCAAATTCTGTTCAATGATAGTTTGTATTTACTCTTTGATATTAGTAACCGGCAACCTGGTTTTAAATAATAAAAATAATTGAAGTATCTAACTGAGTTGCCATGTCGAAAATCCTGGTTAAAATCCCGCAGAAGGCAAGACTTTTATTTAGTTTGTTAACAGGGAGAGATGGATTATATAGGACTAGGACCCTCTTGGGGCTCACCCAGCCTCTAAAAGTGGGTACTCAAAATAAGTGTGAACAATCTGGTGGTTGAGCGTGATCTAGGACAAATCACCTCCTTGCACAACCGTTTTCCATGAAGCAGTACTCTCTCTACCATGTACTGAACTCCAGACCCTTCACTGGTCGTACAGGTTATTTTTTTTATTTATAAAAAAGTATTATTATTCCATTGATCATTAATAGTTGTAACCTTATGGTCTATGTTTAACGTACTGTGCGATCGTTTCACTCTCCTATGGAAGTTTTCTGATATTCCTGTCAGTCATCCTGACAAGAAGAAGATCGAATAACATAAAAAAAAGTATTGAGTTGGATAAACCAAAAATTTCATGGCGAAGAGAAAGTGCAGCGCAGCCAGCCTTATTCCCACATTCCCTAGTCTTCGGCTCCTAGCCTGTCAATATTCCCGTTCAGAGAGAATTCTTCAAATTAATAATAATTATTAGGAATTAATGTATAGATTAATAAAAAAAAAATGTCATTCTCTAAGTTATGAATAACATAGCCTTTAATTAATGCAACGTTGAAATACGAATTTGATACATCGAACTTTTCAAATTTCTGAATTTTATTTATTTACCGATATATAGTTGATACATGTATGAATAGAATACAATGTTAATAAATATATTTTGCTTACAAAGTTGATGAAATGTTATCAACTTCATTACTCAATCAATCTTAGTACAATTCTTCTCTCCGTTTTTACGTAACTGAACTGCTCTTAAGCGATTGGGCCATTTTGATGATTTTTTGTGGATCTTCGAGCGGGTTCGATGATGATTTAGATTTTTTTATTGTCTGTTGTTGTTAATAACCTCAGTTACTTTGATTTACATTGGATCTGGCAGGCAGCGCAGCGATAGCGTTGTAGAGATTTTTTAGTTAGCCTATCAAAAGTATACTTTTAGATATATTGGTGAAAATTCGTCCACGTTCCTGTCATGTTTATATTTAAAACGTTACCCAAATTAATACTTTGTGCATTTATTATAGATAAATGCTAGTATTGAGTTGATTGTTTTTTATTAATTAAGAAATATTTAATCAACAAAAATACTTATACGTCATAGGTCAAGTTGTGATAGCTGACGCCATCATTTCAAATATTTTAATAATTTTTTTAACATATTTTTTATCAAATCGGTCAAATAAATGCAATATATTTAAAAATATTTATAACCTTTGGATTTAAATGCTCAAACAGATCAACGTCGGTTCAGCTAGTACAGATGTAAAATTTTAAGATGAATCTTGCGAATACTGTTCAAGACATGCTGTATATTGAAATCTGTAAGATTGGGATTGGTTTTATCGTGTACTTTGGGTGTTCGTAAGTAGAGTTTATGTAATAATATTGTCTAATAGTGCAATTGTCAATTTTATATTTAGACTTGTAGGTTGATTTAATTCATTATAGGCCCGTTTCTTCACTGTTAGTGCATGATTATGAGAACAAGTTGGTCTCGAAACGTCGCACAAAGGGAAGTTTAACGGATGTATTGAATCTCAAGAACTGACGGAAGAAACTTGTATATCGCTTCTTCAAAACAACAACGAACTAACTCAGAACCCGACATTTTTGAGTTGAGCCTTCTGTAGAAATTGTATTGTTTAAAGCTTTTTAATTCAGGAAAGGCATATGTAATATTATAATTTTAACATTTAAAAAAAAAAAAAAAATAATAATAAATTGATATTTTGAGCTTTATCAATCTTTGAGCATTAACTTTTATTTTGATGGTGATTATTTTTAAATGTTTCTGTTTTGAAGAGAAAAGATTTGTCGTGGCCGGGATTCGAACCCAGGTCTTCTGCATCTACTTTTCTCTTCAAAACAAAAATATTTAAAAATAAAAAAGTTTCAAGATTTTCAGAAATTTCTAAAGTTAGTAAAAGAATATCAACACCACCACCATTACAATAGGAATGCTTTGCTTTACCAATACCACATTTTTATTCTTTTAACTCACACTGAAGTTTCAAATACCTCGATTGAAAAATTAGGTTTTTTGAACTATGGCATAGTTCTTTGGAAGTAGTTATATATTTATATGGATGTACTTTTAAATAAAAGTTAATAATTGGGACTTAATGTGAACATTTTTGAAAGTAGAAAGAGGAGTTTATGCCAAGGCCGGAAAGTAGACATTCACATTCAAGGCTATCGCGATTCCTTGCCCGCTGCTTAGGTACTTCATTCCAAAGTCTTTTAAGCATTTATCTTTATAGCATCTAAGCTCATGCTTAGGGCCTATATATTGCCTTTAATTATTTTATTGCTTCACGCTTTAAAATGTATTTTACATTTTTTTCCAGCGGAGTCTACTTTTTTTTGTTTTATATAATTCCAGTTCCCACCAGCGCTCGCTAGGCATAAAAAATTAGATTGTAATTTGATCTTCGGTATGCTATTTCTTCAAATGATACGTAGTAAACTGTACATCATTTTCATTCCATTCAGCTTTCATATGACACAATTGTAGGAAATGATTTTCGAAATAGAATATTAACAAAATTATTACACTTGGAAATACCCGATGAAGAAATCTATCCCTGCTGTAATGAATGGGTTTATAAACAGCACGGAAAATCTTCGTGAGCACTTATACAAATTATCATACACAAGTTGGACGTCATGTTCGGTTCGAAGGCTGTCTGAGATCATCTCACTTTTACTCTTCCATGACATTACACCTCTTATTGGACTCTTGTGAAATATTCCTCAGTAAAAAACAAAACAAGATACACAAACACAAGCAGTCATACAAACAAACACACACACACTACTAAAAATATAATACACTCGTTTGACTTCTTTGTTCCACTCAAACATTGCGTGGACGATTTTCGGAGTTATGGTGTATTTCAATTATTAAATTTGGACAAAATTACTTATTAATAGCCCATTTCAAACTTTATTTTTTATTTCCAAGAGTGGTGTGCTAAATTTAATGAGTTCTCCACAGCTCACAAGGAATTGAAATCACCTCTGCTAATGGCAAGGAACACGACTGCCGGGAACCAAATGGACTCCATTGCAGATCCGTTATGTAATGGAGATGAGCGATCACCGTGCAGGGTACAAGACGTGCTAATGTTGCATATAATTATCATGGGGAATAAGCGCTATCAGATGGAGAAGAAAGAAATGCTAAATTATTTATGAAGGTGGCAGTGCGCTACACCGATGCATATCTCCCAATTGCACCGCACCATCGGCTTTCACTTCGCCTACTCCCACGCAAGTTGTGTTTCTTGTCCGTCGTCTCTGAGTGCATTCCATCATCGTATCATCATCAGGGTTTAATGATCAGGGAGTGTACGCTCTCAGCATCGAAAGGGAAGTTGAAGGTTCTGATTATATTGATATTATAGGTATAAATATTGAGCTGAGTGCGTGGTAGTTTGTTGTGTTTTTAAGCCAGCAGTTGTGAAGAGAAGTGGTTTTGCCGCGATCACGCTCAGAGCTATGAAGTATATTTTCTACCTACCGATGAAAGGTGAATCCCAGGAGGATCTACAAACCCCACCGGATCGATCTATTGTTATTAACAGCTTAATTAGTTTATCTGCCACAGTCGTATTCGGACCCTTGACATTCGCAATAACTGCAGATTAGGTTATTCAGATTATGTATTTCTAAATAGCAATTCTTTTGTTAATTGATTTATTGATTTGATAATTTAAGATTTTTCTGAAGTATTTCCTTTTCAAATATTAACGGATATACAGTTATTTTCTGTTTCAGTTTGTAAAATTTGAAATTCAGTTTATAAAAGTCCATTGTCAAAGATTAAACCCGAAATATAGGGAGAATAACCTTGAATGAAATACGAACCGCAGGGTCCACTCCGAGGCTTGATCTAATGATCGAGTTGCGTATTCGGTCTCCTCTTGTTTTCCCCTCTATCTTCCTTAGGTTGAAGGAAGAAGGTCAAGAGGAAGACCCCGACGTACCTGGGAAGATGGTATTAAGGAAAGCTTCGCAAAGAGTCTGAAATGGAATAGAAGGAAAGAAATGGTAGAATGGTCCGGGCTATACAGAAAGAATCCTCACACTGCAGAGCGGTAGAGAGGAACGACTATGATGATGATGAAATACGAACCTAAAATACTCTTTTTTGCATGGGTATAAGTATGGTAGATTATCCATCATATTATGCAAATGATGTTAATTTGGAATCAGTACCTTTATCAAATTTTAATTACATGATTTTTATGGTCTCGATATGTTTTTTACAAGAACCATTTCCACGAATTTCAGTACTTTTTATACTGTATTATTTGTAAGCCAACGTTTGTGTAAGTTTTTGCAACAATACATTCCATAGGTATATATATATATATATATATATATATATATATATATATATATATATAGATAGATATGGATGGTACGTACTCACCGATAAGAAAGTAAGTAGTTCTTATAGCTTTAAATGCGGGGCGACCTGTGGTCTAGTGGTTAGCGTAACAAACTACTAAACCCAAGATCGCGGGTTCGTAGCCCGGCAGGTGGCCCTAGGATTTTTTAAAGGGAGTAAAAATTCCTTAGTTACGCCGTCCTACGGAAGGGACGTTAAACGGGGGTCCCGAGCCTGTACGATGCCAGGTACTCGTTAAAAATTCCTCTCCTAATTAAACCAGGATAGGCAACATTTAGAGCTCCCACTGTAGCATCGTCCGATTAGCCATAGCAGCATAAAGTGACGTTAAATGAACAAACAAACATAGCTTTAAATGCTGATTGAACTGGTCGAATGGAATATAACTTTGCTTACCCATATAATTCTGGAGTGGTTTGGATGGTAATTCTAAAAGATAAGCCGGCTAAGCTAAACTGTTAACTGAGATAGAGAAGAGGAGATGGAAGCTGGTACATTCCTATCTCATTGTGAGACCTTTGTGTCGACTGGCTGTATTGTTCTCTTCCAGCGAACGACCTAAGAGTATTGTATCTCACTAATTTAATTTACCGTAACCCATCCTTCGTTCCAGCTTCTCTCCTGAGTATTCGACGTCTCTCGTGGGATTGATTCAAGAGAGATCGAGTTGAGAGTTTTTCCTCTAGTTCTTCTTTAACAGCCTTTATTGAAGTTTCTAAAATTGATATGTTATTTCCATATCATTCCTGAGAGTCTTATATTTCAAATAACAACTTCTATTTTGCATAGAAAGTTATCACCAAAATTTACGTCATCATAAGTTTAGAACTTATAGTTATAAGTTAAGAAAGAACCTCAATTATTTAATAATGAAGAAAAAACCATATTCCAGTAAAAATTGTTATTAAAAATTAACAAATGATTAAAAAAACGTTTCGACACTTATTTGTCATTCTCAATTTAAGTAATTCCTCATACAACTTCCTTTAAAAATTTACAAGTCCAAATCATTACTTGAGGTCAAACAATTTAAAAGTCAAAATATATATAAAATCCTGGAACTTAACTATCTTCCATGGTCAAATATAATTATTATTTTACCATGGAAGATAGTTTTTGGTTTTTTCTTCATTAGTAAATTATATAAATCAAGATGATTGAGTCCAGTATATAAGAAATATCTTATAAAAAAAGAAATATCTTATAAAGAAAATGAACCTCAATTATTTGCAAACAGAAGAGCAAGGAGGATACAAGGGAAATGAATAGCAATAACAACAATCTTAATATAATTATTTACTACTCTTAATAAAAATATAGCAAGAAAAAAAACAGAGCAAGTAGAAAATATAAGAAAATCTGTTGACATGGATTGCTGAGCTCAATTAAAATCTTAAAATACATAATACGTTTTAGTCTTATGAATCCAATTGGAAATACCTGATAGAAAAAAAAATGCATGTGATTAGCAAGCAAAACTGATTCAAAGGAATTCACCAAACAATTCTATTGTAACTCAATATTAAAAATTAAATACTAAATAAAAGCGCCTGGTAGCAGCTTTGTTAAAAATCATCCCTGCCCGTGATTTTTTTCTCTGGAATCCCCATTTCTTTAAGATCCTTATTACATTCCTTGAACCTTGTAGCCCCATATTTTATAAAATTTCATATTTTTGTAAGGTGCCATCGCCCATTCTTAAGATGTGCGTATGAATATTCTGAAAATCCATAGACCATTTTTTTTTTTTTTTTTTTTTTAATCGATATTCTTATTTGTTCCATCTTTCTGTTCCTAATTTGACCTCAAATATACGTGTCCATTAAACCATCTATTACCTAAAATCTTCTTTAATATCCTGCGTTCTCTTTTTATTTCTTGATCGACTATTCCCCTTCAATTCAAGGGAAATGTATCCGATTTTATTATTATGTTTTTTTCAGATAACGACTTAAACGTTTTCCATTGGTTTTCTGAACGAATTATTTTTTAGATTCACATAAAACAAGCAAACGATTTTATGTCTGTATGTAATGTATTAACATTCGCCAAACTTCTATTCAACTTCTAATAAATTAAAATTAAACCAAATCAGTCATGATTATATTAAAATAACAATTATTTTTAATTGTTTAAATATATTAGTTGTTCTTATTTTATTCTTTCACACGGGATAGACAAAATATTCTATTCAATTTGTTCATTTCCGTTATTATTGATAGGGTGTAAGATTACGGAACTCACTAACTGTGGTTTTATTGAGGGCCGGAGCTAGCGGTTTTGACAATTGCTGGCTCTCCTCTCACTTCAGCAGCTGGAGCAACTGTTCCTGGATCTCAAGTGTATTGCAGGAATCATTCAATAACAATAGCTAATAATATGATTGTTGTATAAACAGATCACCAAGCCCTATCAATAATTAATCACTTAAAAATATATGTAAATAGTCAAAACAGTTACTGACTAATAACTAATAATATAAAGTTATGTATAATTTTATTACAAACGGTTTAAATAATATTAATATATATGAGCAATTAAATAGTCAATCTGTCTTTAAACTCATTAATACTTCTTGAAAATTATTAATTACTTTAAAATAATGGATAAAACTAAAATAATCCAGTACTCTAGTAACTAACTGTGATAAAATAAATAATATAAAGTAAGGCATAATTTATTACACCTTAGTTTTATTAAAATATTGCGGGTAGGGGGGGGGGGAGTGATTTGTCTATACTACGCTCAACTGCTAAGTTTTGCCCCCAATTAAGGTATCTAGGGTATTAATTGAGTCTGGATGAGTCTATCTGTTGCTGTTAACTGTTAAGTAACTTATCTACTATAGCAGGATTTGAACCCGGGATCTTCAGCATGTCAACTCAGCACACTACACGCTCCCTTCCTTTGATTATTACTTAAACGCACTTAAAAAGAACACCACTAAATTTATCTGATATCTTGATATAAAATATCAACAAAACATAATTATGATATGATACAATCTAATGTAATCTTATCTTGGGCATTCCTTCTTAATAATTATGCAGTTATAGCAATAATACCTTAAGCTCTTTGTTCAAACGTCATAACTATTGTTTTTAGTAGAATATTAATTTATGAAATATTCATTTAACTTCTTCCAGTATAGCCCGTTTGAGAATTACAAAATATACTACATTTTAGGATAATTTATTAATCTTCCAATAAAGTGGTTATTCTTAATAAATCAAAAAGATTGTGCGTGATATCTGACAAATCACCTCTTAGCATAAGCGTCATACAGTACAGTCTTTATTATTCTGAACATGGGCTGTATTGGTACAGGTTTTAAAGGATAATTATAGAAAGAAACTTTAATTTTATATTTATTTAACGTCACTTTATGGTGCAATGGCTAATCGGACGATGCTACAGTGGGAGTTCTGAACTTTGCCTATCCAGCAATAAACAAGATATGGATCTTAAACGTGTACCTTGCATTGTACTCGGGATCGCCATTTTACGTACCCTTAGAAGGACATCCAAGCCAAGAATTTTTTACTCCTTTTTAAAAATTCATGTAGCCACCTGTCGAACACCGAACCCTTGATCTGAGAGAGTGAAACGTGAATTAATAGGCAATAATGACAGTTTTTTCATTCTTTAAAAAGCTTTTGTAAAATTTTACGTTATATACAGTAATGTTAAATAACTAGTCAGGAAACAACTTAACTTTTTTTTTCATTTTTGAGTCATTTCGTAAACGATTTCGAACTGATATTAATCGAAGATATTATTGATGCTTTGAGATTTTTTTTTATTAATATTTTTTTGTCGAAGGTGGGAACACAGAAGACTTGGAATTAGTCGGAAGTTTACTATATCACTAATACCATCCTTGGAAGAACCATTAGCTGTTGGAGTACCTCAATTTAGTACTTCAGTGGCGGAAGCTTTCAAATCCACATTCGCAAACACGCCACACGATTTATTTGATTAACGAGGGGTGAATCACCGCCTAATTGCTACTGATTTATCTCGTACCTCTGCTTTCGCAATACCCTTTCAATTCGGGAGAGTGTTTAACCGGTACTACCTCTCTTCACTTCCTGGCTTGTTGGAAATCTTTTTCCCTCCTTTCGTACAAGACATACTCCAGGAGATCCTTCTATACCATTGAAAGTCTTCTATAATCTGGGGATAGATTGATTGAAATCCTCAAACCATTGTAACAGGTGAAGACCAGACGGCTAAAGTACATTTTTTAGAAACCAGATTTGTGACCCCTAAATTTCAATGCTCCTCGTCGTCAGCTATGTAAACATCCTTGACCTCCCATCTTCTGTTTAACGAATATAAACCATCTCTTTAAGATAAATATATAGACGGACAGAGGTAGAGAAGATTGAACTGCTGGAGTATTGTATGTAAAGAGAGTCACTGAGTTATATTGCTAATCCATAGATAGCAGTTTATCAGGTTAGTTCGTATATAAAAGTCACGATAAATGTGACCCTTTTTTAGTGGTCATCTACTGTTTGTTAACATAGGGTCCACTACATCGTCATATTTTTTTAAAAATAAACTTAGTAAATTTATTTTGATTTTCAATTATCTTTGTAGTAATGTGTTTAAAAAAACCGGATATGAATAAAGATTAAAAGGTTCACCCTGTAATAGAAGAATCGAAATTAAATCACTCGGTCACTTGCGACCTCAAATCGTTCCTGACTAGCGTTTTGTAATTCCCATGAAAATTCCCATTGGTTAAATATTATAAAACCCTCAGAGCGTTACATAATGGCGGTATAATTAGTCATAATTAACCGGTTACTTGCTAAATGAGAACTAGTTCCCAGACAGTGCAACTGAACAATATCACAACGGCGAGATTCTTTTTAGCGCCATAACTGTCACTTGTGACTTTCACACGCCTAACCAGGTCAATTTAGGCTTATCGTAAGCCTATGACGAAAATATTTTTCAAGACAATAGGCAAAGTCCTTGGAGAAAAATATAGGACGATATAATTCCATTATTTGTTTTCTTGGGGTTAGCTGAGTCGCTATCTCGGAAGGTCCTGGATTCGAAACCGGCTGCTGGTAGATTTTATTTAATAAATAAGATCCTTTGGGATCTGGGAACCTCCTGTGGCTCACCAAGCCTCTAAAAGTGGATACCCAAAATAAGGGGGACAAATCTGCCGGTCGAGCGTGATCTAGGACAAATCACCTCCTCGCCCAACAGTAGTCCAAGAAACAGTACAGTCTCTACCTCGTACTGAACCCAACACCGTTCTTGGTTTTTAGTGGTACAGTTATTTTTTATATTGTATAATAATATTAATATTATTTATTTATGGGTCAGAGAGAAGTTTAGTACTTTCTATTTTTTTTCTCGAGTAAGCCACTATTTACTACGTTTCTTTGCCTCTCTTCTATCTTTATTTTAATCTCCTCAGCTCCTAAATCTCCTTCATTCTTGTCTTATGTTTTTCCTTTCTTTCTCTTATCCAAGCGGTCCATCCTGTCTTCTTTTTTATATGCTTTCTGAAAAACCATAGATTTGTACAGACTTGATCCCTCTGTAATGCCTGATCGAGTAATCATCAGTTCTGCTAACCAACTATTCTTCGATTTAAACTTTTTCAGTCAACTGAAAAGTCTTTCAGTTAGTTGCCTGGAGTCCATTCTTCACAGGTCTTTTCTATATTACACTACATTTCTTTCGATTGCGGGTTCGTAGCCCAGCGGTTGGCCCTAGGATATTTTTCAAAAGAGAAAAAAAATCCTCGATTGTGCTGTCATTCGAAAATGTCGTAAAATCTCGTTAAAGGTACCTGGATAGGTAAATTTTAGGACTCCCACTGTAGCATCGTCCGATTAGCTGCATTAGCATAAGCTGACGTTAAAGAAATAAACAACAACAACTACAAATAACTACTTTCTTTTATTTTGTTTTCTAATTTATTTATTTTTCCTTCAAAGTGAAAAAAAACTGGCTGTTGAAAGTTTATAACTACTTCATCCTGACGCAGCTTTTTTCACTCAATCCCCCCCCCCCGCCTTCTTTCACCATTAGTATCACTTTTATTTTTTAGATTTTTTTTTTACATATTCTATTTATTTTAATGATCTGGATATCATACAGTCTCATATTCCAATTATTATCACAATTATTTTCTTAAATATGTCCAAAATATTCATTTGCGGATTATTTAACGCCTAAAAATGTTAAGGTTTCAATTCAAATAAAGTCAATGTGTCAATTTTCAAAGCAATTAACTGTAATATCACAGAAAAACTGTCTGACATTCATCTTCATTCCGGGAAAAGTACTTTCTTCCAGCCTACAAAAGAAATAATTTTTTTTTTTATCTTATGAATATTTTAAATTGTAGTTGGGCCAGTTCACTTTCCATTTCGGACTTGAGATCGTGGAAGAGGATGTTTTGGTAAGATGTGACTCTGGTAGGATCTCGTATTAGTTTAATAACATTTAATTAATAGAAGGAGAAAGGACTAACCCGAAATAAGAAAGTAGATTCGAAACCAGTTTTTCATCATATTGCATTGGAGCAAATTCTTTTATGCGATATTAAACACTTTCTAAAGTCGTTTTCTAATGCTCGTTGGACGAGTAAAATAAAATAAATAAAAAAATCGCTAGCAGTGCTACACATTTCAGGATCATCTTCTAAATCTCTTTTTATTTCACTTCTATTAATCTCATAGGTATATATGTCTTTAAGAGAAAAATATGTACGACTTGGTATCCTCCTCTGTTGATGCATTCACAATGATATACCTCTTGACGGTGTAAAAATTAAATCCTGGACCAACTATGTAGGGTCTAATTAAAAATTACAAATTATTAAGGGTCTAGAGTTCAATACGTTGTAGAGACGATACTGTTTTTAAGATAAATTTTGTACAGGGAGGTAATTTGTTCTAGATAACGCTCAACCGGTAGGTTTTCCCTTCAATTAAGGATACCTGCTTTTATAGAGGCTAGGTGAGCCCCAGGAGTGTCTCCAGATCCTGACTGTTAGGAGATTAAATAAATTATCTGCCACAGCCGGAATAGAACCCGAGACCTTCGGCACGGTAACTCAGAGCTCTACCACTGATCTACCCCGCTCTCCTTTATAGATTAATTAATTAATTAAAAGTAATAGTTTTACTATAGCTTTACTTACAAAATAATTTTCTGCTGTTCTGTATTATGAAAGCCAAATGCAATATATTTTAAAAATTACTAGAATAAAAGTGTTTCTTTCGTTACAAAAGAAGATAAATAACCTCAACAACAAAATTTTATTTAATGAATTTAACTTTTATCCATCATCTATATACAGTTTTAGTTAATAAGTAATCAATTTTTTTCATTCTCCAAAATTTTATTTATAAATAATTACTATATACAATTAAAACTGAGTATACATTGTTAACATATTCTTGTGTTACTTTAGGGTATGTTAAGGTTTTTATATATTTAACAAATTCCACTGTGTGCGGCATTTACGATTCAGTTAATTTATAGCCTAAGAAACATAATATTGAATTGAATAAAAAAAGTTATTTTAAAGAGTAGGTACTCTCTCTCATTCATGCAATTTGTAAAAAGTAAAACAAATTCTCGCGAATATATTCCCCGAGGTCCGATAAACTGATTTTGGGTAATTTCAATTTTTGATTATATTTTTAATAACGAATGATCACTAGCTACTGTGGAAACCTAAATATATAAACTAAATACAGACAAAATTTCTTGTATTATTATATTTTAAAATCAGTGGACATTGTTTAAATAATTATTAATTATTCTTTAAAGTTTCAATACTAAGAAGATTAAACAACAAAAAAGGATATCTGACGCTCTTCTTTTTCTCTTGATTAAAAAAAAATTATTATATTTTTAATAATTTCTTATAAACTTTTGTACAAATTCTTAAAATACGGTTGACAATAAACCGAATCATAGCTACACATAAAAGTGTTTTCTGTGGAATGTTTCTTTTTATATTAACAAGTAAAGTAAAAAACAATATTTTTAAGCTATTTAATAGCATTTTTATGGCAATGAGGTCGTTAAAAACAAGAAAAACTATGATCGTAAAATATTTACAGAACGAAGGTTCTATCTTTTTTTAATGCTTTCGTATAAATAATTTTGGTTTTGATCCACGGAATGATTCTTTTCACATTGTGATATTTAAAAAAAAAAACTTTATATCATGATCAATAATGATTCCATTGAATGACTAGTGACTTTTGTGGGTTTAGTTTGTCGAAAATATATAGTTTGTGCGAAACCATGAACTTTGAATAGTTTACATTTTCGTTGAAGAGTAGACACTTTATTTAACTATTCTATTTTATTTATTTTTTAGTTTCAGAATGTTAATTTGAAAAGCTTTCATGTAATTTTTTTTTTTAAAAGAATATCAGTTTTAAGAAAAGTACTTTTCTTTAATTAAATAATAGTTACACACACATAGTAAACAATAAACGAACACCTAAAATATTGATAGCACCCATGTCAGAGATAGAACTAGATTACTACGATGGTTTACCCCTTGGAAAGAGTCCCTCTAATTTGTATGGCTGAACTTAACTGGCAACATGCTGTATCCAAGTCTAATGCTCTCCTAAAAATCAGAATGAAAAAAACACATATCTACTCCTGGCATTTATTTCTCTTAATATTATACTGCTATTGAAATGTTAGGGGGGTAGCTCACTGTGTAGAGCGATAAGTTGCTGTCCCGGGGTTCGAATTCGGCTGTTAAAGCCATACCTGTGGGATTCCTAGACCTCCTGGAGTTCACTAAGTCTCTGTAAAGTATATCCACATAATTGGGAAAAAAATCTTGTCGTTGAACGTGATCTCGGACAGATCACCTCTTGTACAACTTAGGGACTGTACAGCTCGCCAAATACACCAAGGCTCTTCATAACTTGTAGTGGTCCAGTTTAGTCTTAGATTGTCATGAGTGATATTTGCTGACATCTGTACATGCCCTTGTTCTTTTGCATACTTGTTGACTCAGAAAATTGCAGACTGTATATCGTCTCCCGTGGATGCCATCGGAGGCAAATCTGACCATTGACTACGACCTGACCCGAAGAAGAGACGATAAAGAAGGAAGGGGAAGAAGAGAAATGGCAGATCGGGAGCCAAAGGGAAGGTGGTAGAGCGACATTCCCAACCCGGGGATTCCTCCACCTGCTTAGCACCGTTAGCTCCTAGCCCAATCCTCGCATTTTTTTTAAAAGTATGAACTACAAATAATTAAAACCCCGCTGTTTTAAAATCTTATTTATTGTCATGTCGTGGCATCTAAAACCCAATTAGCTCAAATCAGCTTAGTAGTAATTGAATTTCAATAAGTTCTCGACTTCTCTGCGTCTTAGCCCGTTCACTAGGAACTTGATGAGAATATGGAGTGAAATTGAAGTTGCTAAAGCGGGCAAACGTAGTGGACACTCTCACCTGGGGCAAGCGATTGAGGTCAAAAAGATTTACAGTCGGACTCGTTGTTTTCACTTGTCTTCTCCTGTCGGATAGTCTTGTCAGTCTTTTTTCTGTCTCTGCGATTCTTTCCTTTTTTTATATATATTTATACTTTTCGCTCTGTTTCTCCATGTTCTATACATGGAACAATTACTTCACGGTTTGACTAGACTATACAATTTACGTATGGTTGTGTTTTGCTATGATCTACGAATATAGTGAAGTCGTAGGTAATCATATAACTTATAAATATCTTAAATCTGTTACCATCCACGGATGAGACCCTGGGGCTTACCCGTCCTCTACAAAGCGTTTACCCTCAATTAGGGGGGGAAACATTGCGATTAAGCGTTTTTGGTCAGATCACTTATCTGCACAACCGTTGTCCTACGGACTAAACCCAAGACACTTCATGTGTTGTAGTTTTACAGATTTTCTTATAAATGTTATAACGTTGATAACATCTTATTTTTATTAAGTTTTACATATTACTTCCGCAAGAAAGAGATGCGTTTAAATTATTTTTGAAATCGCAGTTAGTCTAGAAATAATTATTTCACAGTTCTTCTGGTTGTTAAATCTTTTATTCTACATTCACTGTTTATAATGACTTCGTTTCATCAACTTTTTCAAATTATTACTGAAAGGAAGTGTAAAAATAAGGTAATTAAAAACAAATTACATCACAGTTTATTCAATTGTTAAGAATCATTCTAAACAATACAATTAAAACAATACCAATAAATGCATACTGTACTCTTTCTAAGGCAACGTTTGTGCAGGGTGGAGATCTACCTGAGATTGCTCTAAATTGATAGGTTTTTCCCCAATTCAGGATACTCTCTTTGTAGACTCTTTACAAGTTGAGAACCTGGAGCTCCTGCAAAACTCACAGGGTCGATCGATGGATGTCAAAATATTATACACTTTATCTGCCACATTCCAATTCTAACATGGTTCCTGCACCATAGACTATATTTCAAAAAATATATACATAAAATCTCTATTAAACGTTTGGTGATATAATTGATTTAAAAAATAAATGAATAACCCAAAATGTGTTATCATTAAACCTCAGGGATGAAGCTTGCCTGTATTATTTAACGAAATTCGGTTCCATAGCCCCGATAAAGATCTGCTTGTACCGGCAAATGGGTGTTTAGCCAAAGGTTCTTCTCCGGTAATTACAGAGGGTGCCTCACGCCCTAGAGAAACGTGATAGTGCATCCGATGTGCTTATCGATCCTATGTACTCGGTCATCCGCTTTCTCTTACAGCATTTTTTGTCCTAGTCGTGTTTTAAAGCATTAAATGAAAATTTAAAGTTAACTGAAAAAAAATTCGTATTTAGCATCGCTAAGGTTGAGATTATTTGTAAAGTTGATGGGCATGGTAACGAACGAATTAATAAAAAAATAATAAGCTGGACAACGGTTGTGCAGGGAGGTAATTAGATTATTTAAGCAGATAAAAAAAATACACTTCTTTTTCTCTAAATGAGGCATGGAAGTAAAGTTCCAGGCTGTAAGCGAAAATAACGTTTCAATCATTCGTTGTTGATTTTATTGTTTCCAATGCCGATGTGTTATTATCGTGTTTTAGATGGGAAAAAACCTGTACCCACGAAGGGTTTTGGGTTTAGTTCGTATAAGAGACTGTACTTTTTATTGAACAATGGTTATGCATGGAGGTGATTTGTCCTAAATCATTCTCAATCACCAGGTTTCTCTCCGAATTAAGGATATTATAGAGGTTTATACAGCTAAACCCAGGAGGGTTACCATATCCCTCAGAGTCAGATAACAAATACTATCTCCCGCAACCGGATTTGGAAGTTGGGGGAGCTTCGGCTGCCGCTGAGCTATTCTGCTCCACTAAGTAAATAAACTCTTTAATACATTTAATAGAAAAATACTATTTATCACAGTAATGAGTAGAAATAAATAATTGTAAAATTAAGAGTGAGGTAGTTATTGATGTTGCATAAAAAATACCATTGACCTATTTTCAATCAGATCCTCAACCTTTTATTTGAACGGATGTGACAAATGATTTAATGCAGGGTCATGGGTTTATCGTATTGAATCTAACCATGTCACCATCATCCGTTTGAAAAGGTCCTTCTAATGTCCCTAGATGAAAAGACAGATCAGATTTCGTTCAGCAAGAACGGATGGGAATGAACATTGTATACACTAGAGCGCTATTGTAGCAGCGTAGGATCTCAGATTACGCCCCGTCGAATCTGAACTAAAGGTCCCCCAAATCCTTTTGTCGCAGGATGTGATCCACCTGTCAACCATCGCCCTGTAAAGATGTTCATCACAAGGACAGCTCAAGGAATTTACAGCTCCGTTATCCTCCGACTACATGGCTCTGCGATTCCTTTTCAGCTCTCATGATGAATTTCAGCAATACTCCGAAGCTGTAAATCTGTTTTTAAAATCCATCTTGGATTACAACCTCCTTTTTTTGGAGTTAAAGGGTTCGTTCCTCTCAGGTCTGTAATGGTTAGGTTCCTAAAGTGGGTGTTCGCTCACATCCGTTAACATATAATTATTTTACACTGTTAAACAGTTTCTTTTTCACATTACAATTTCGTAAATTTTTCGAAGAGAGTGATTAGATATAGGTGTTATATTGGTTAAATCATGAACTTACGTTCTAGCATGAAGTCAAAGCAGTTTATTTAACACCACTTTATGGGACGATGTGCTTAGAGCTCCCACAATAGAGTAGAAGCTCTAAATTTTAACTATCCAGGTTAAATTAGGATAGCGATTTTTAACGAGTTCCTGACATCGTACAGGCTCGGGACCCCCGTTTAACGTCCCTTCCGAAGGTCGGCTTATCCAAGATTTTTTATTTCCTTTGAGAAATCCCGACCACCTAGCGGGCTACGAACGCGATCTTGGGCTTAGTTGGTTGTTATGCTTACCACTAGACAACACGTGACCCTAGTAAAATCAGTGAAGTTTATCTATTTATATCATTCTATATACTATATATATTAAAAGTAATATCTATTAACATACATATGTTTGAAAATTTATTTAACGAAACAAAAAGTCAATAAAAAAGTTAATACAAAAATACAATTATGGCAAAATACCTTAATAAACTGAATTAATGATTCTTCTATTGACAAGATAAGACTGTTACAGACAAGAGACAATGAAACATATGTTGTTGAAAACTTGTACTTCATTAGTAGATGTAGGTTACATAATCACTCCTACATTACCTACCTATTTATAAACAATTTTGCACACACACATATTTATATACAGGTATCTACTTTTCTTGACTGTTATAAACCATTTTTA
The DNA here is from genome assembly GCA_964056705.1 of Troilus luridus. Classification (NCBI taxonomy): domain Eukaryota; kingdom Metazoa; phylum Arthropoda; class Insecta; order Hemiptera; family Pentatomidae; genus Troilus; species Troilus luridus. The sequence goes on from OZ057415.1 coordinate 84,912,608, forward strand.
CTTTTTGTTCTCGAGATTCAGTGTATTCTTTTAATTTCCTTTTGGTTGCGTTTCGAGACTATGTTGCTCTCGTAATCATAATATATACAATAATCAGGTAAATAATTTCTCCAAGGTGAATTATAAAGAATTATTCAGTTCCTACCAGTTGATTATGTTGAATCTTTCAAATTCAGCTGTTCTGATGTTTCGGCGTTTAATTTATAATAGCCTTAATTTTTTTTAACTATTATTTATTTTATACTTTTTATTTCAACTGGATATAAGAACAGACGTATCTGTAGTTTTTAAAAACTAATCTTCTGTTTCTACTTTTTCCTCTGTCAGCTACAAAAGCGCGTTTTTTATATTATTTTTTTTTTGTGCAAAATATAACAGACTCCAGTTTATCCTGCCAGCAGTCATATGCTTATCTCAGAGTTTAAGCCATGTATGCCTTAGAATTTGGTAAACGACTCTACCGCGTCTACCCATACGAAATATCGATAATCCTTAAGAATCCAGTCAGGTTTCAGAGACAAACTTATTAAATTATTGCATTGCCATCTGTCCTTGAGTTTTAATTCGATGTTTTGAAGTGGGCAAATATCAAGCTCAAAGATTCCCCTCTGATACATACAAACAAAGCTAATTATAAGCGTTTTATATTAATTATAATTATATTATAAAATAGAAGAAAATGAAAAAAACAAATTGACGATTGGTAGTGAAATAAATTCCTGAATTCTGTGAGAGCGTTTGGTCCGAACAAGACAGATGTCCTCTATGTCTTCCTGGTGCAATTTTTAAAACCGTGTCGAGTCAAAACTTCCACCCTTGCCTGACAGTAATTGGCATTTAAATGTCGACCTGGCGTGCCAAGCTTGGGCCGTTCCGATTTGGCCGTTGCGTGTGCCGTGGTTGGTAGTGCGAGTCGTTCGCGATCACTCACTTTGAAGAGTATCGATAGTAGGATTGAAAGACATTACCGGAGTGTATATTCTCCTCCGCACGCAACGCACCACTTGGTACATCCCTATGACAGCTGGACTGTGATTGGATAAGTTTAGGTTAGTAGTAGCATTAGAAGTCAGCTTGCCAGCGTTCCTTGTAACGTGGAGACTAAATATTATCCTATTTACCAAGTTCAAATGTTAATAGCCTCCCTTGAACTTCAATGGTGAAAATATCAGATTGTTTTGTTCAAAATATATTTGAAGGATATCTACAGCCACGGTGAATAAGTAGTGAAGTCTAATTTGCCTTAAAATGTGTTTCTTGTACTTAGCGAAGCGTGTTATTTTCTGAGAAAGGGGCTAAATCAGGCATTGGCTAGAAAAGGATTTTTTTTCCTTAAATTTATACTGTATAAAGCTTTGTGACTTCTCTTATGTTACAATATTCTTTCCTCAATCTCAAATATTGCCGATATATACGGCAGGTTACTCAAAAATTACGCCACGTGACATAACAATAACAATTAGCATACGCTCAATGGGATGAAATGAGGAAATCATTGAGAAAAAACATATTTATCGCAGCAGATAAAATAACTAATAAAGAAAAACTAAGGTAAAATGGTTAGCAATGTAATACTTTTCTTTTTCAATTTATTAATACAGAAGCTAATCCATTTCGCTTGTTGGCACGTATTGTATTGGGTGGATCCTCATCCCCGAAGATACCACTCTTTTTCCCTACCTGGAGGCACTTTCTCGCTACTCTGTATGACGGGAACGAGCTGAAAAGTGCATAGATTAAACTGAGGGGCAACAATAGAATGCCTGCTTCAAGTGAAAGTGAGCAAGGAATTCTGTCATCGTCCAACGATCTTTCTAAGCATCTCTGAAAAATACTAACTTATCCCTTTAATTTAATTTCTTTTTATATATGATTTTATAAAGAATCCGTTAAAATTATAAGAAAGTGCCGATGGATTTTGTTGAAAAGGAAATAATTATCATATGCTGATATTATACCTTACTATGAAACTATTTGCTTATGATCAGTTCAAATAGTTTTCCAATAGAATATAAAGTAACTTTATTCTGGGACGAAGTCCCTTTAGAATAACAAACATGAACAGAAAAAGATGATATGTATCATCAGAACATGATATATATATCATGTCAAAAGGCTACGTGATTGAAATGATGAAGCGTATAAAAAGTGACAGAATACAATAATAATAATATAAAAATAATAATAAGTAAATAAACAATGCGAATCCTGACAAGATGTTAAGCAATTAAAGGGAATAGATAAATCAATAACATCTGTTGAATGCATGAGCTAAAACAAAAAAAAATTAAAACAACTAAATAACACAATAAATTATTCAATACATTTTATCCTAAGCAAATGACAAACCTGCTTAGAGAGTGTCATTTTCGGAAGCCAGGAGATGTTGGAAAAGCAAAGATTTAAATGACGATGGTGAGGGAGCATGACGGATGTTAGGAGGGATTGAGTTCCACACTGTGGTGGAGCGGGCGAGAAAGGAACGTTCGAATCCCGGCCAGGGCAAATCTTTTCTCTTCAAAATAAAAATATTTAAAAATTAAAACAATTAATAAAGAGTTATAAAAGAACGTTCGAATGCTTTGGTTCCGTGAGAAAGAATTTAGAGATCACATATATTTATGTGAAGTATACTATAATAGTATCGCAATTGTAACTAAAAGAAATTGGTACTAGTTTTCATAAATATGCTTAGGTAACGATTTCCTGAGTTCAAACAACTAACTCTCGCAAAATAGTAAAAGTTAGACTGTGTCAGATAAATTCTTTAATCTATTAGCAGCCACCGATGGACCCTATGAGATCTAAAGACCCTCTTGGTGCTCACCCAACCTCTATTAAGTGAATACCTTTAATCGGGAAAAATTGTGCGTGATCTCGGACAAATAACCTCCATGTACAATCTAGAAACAGTAGAGACTCTATCATGCACTGATCTCGAGACCATTCACGGATTGTACTGGTACAAGTTTTTAAATTTTATTATGACGTCCTCAGTTAAATTTATCTGCTGATGTGATAAATCAAGTAAAGCATTGGGACAATAAACACCCCCTCTGACAATGAAAAAATCCCTCATAAATATTAAGGGATAAGATATCTATAAATAAATACATTAGGAATGACATTCGCACCAAGGCCTGCACTCATTGTCCTTAGTCGAGATCCCATTGTTCTCGATAACGGGCGAGGCGATCCAACCACAGGTACTTCATTTCTTCACCATCGCCTCAACTATATATATATTGTAATAATAAATAGATAGAACGTTGATTATTCCGAAATTACTTCGCTTTTATATATATTAGAACTAATATAATGTAATTACAGCCTTGTTGTCGCTTTTGGCAGTACGAGTCATGTATTTTTTTCCGAAGAAAACAGTTTGTTGAGTCAGTCAACATTTTATTACTAGAAACTGTTACGCAGATTACGTGACTTGTGTTTTAATATACAAACACATTGTTTCTTTGCAATTTTATTTTTTAAGTGAATTTCAATTATACGACACATGTATAAACTGGTCAGTATATAAAAATCTATTGGCATTAATGACATTCATTAGTATAACAAGGGGGAATCCCAGTGGTTTTTATTATAATTCATGTTAATGATAATACTATAGCCGCACAAATGTGATCGCAAATGAAATACGATCACAATAAAGTATTAGCAAGTATTTTTTCGAAGATATTTATATTCATACATTTAAAAAAGTTAACTGGATTTTCATTTATTATAATAAATAATTAGTTTTATTCAACATAGTAGATAGTTGTTATACAATGTTGACATTCACGTCAACCATTTTTATCTTGCTTAGTAAGTTAACAGTATAGCAGTACATCTCTTGTTGTATTTTTTGTAGGCAGAATATTAGTGAAACAATTCAATGAATTAATAAATATTTCGAAGTTAAATGTTATTCGTTGCATAAGATAAGATGCGGTAAAGGAGTAGGAGTTGTATAGGTAACCATGGTGAGGCTGCGACGTTGCTCCCAGTGCGGTTTGAAAGGTCTTGCGGTCGACATTCAATATTAACCCGAGGTGAATATCGAGAATATCCGATCCCACAGGCGGAACGGTAACGCAACGAGGATTGGTTCTGCTTCAGAGGAATCCAATATAATACTAACGCACTCCGCATTGTGTCCCTTCCATCGCCAAGGCCGCCGCTCGGGACCGCAGAAACGCCAAATCTAATTGGCCACCTCCTCTAGAAAGCGGTTGGGTAACGGCCAATGAGAGCTGTCGTCACAAGATAATCGATAGCCTGATGATGGTCCAATTCATCGCTGACCTTTGGCAAGTTATTGGATAGGTTCAATGTAATTAGCCGATGATCCTTTGGCGGTGCCTCGATCCGATTGTCTATTGTTGCCCCGCATCCTCTCAATAGCCTGTGAGTAAAAGAAAACAGCATTACTGAAATCTTCCTGATAGTAATACTTTAGCCTGTGTAAAAAACATTAAATGCGAAATACTTTCCTAAATACAGCAGTTCTAAACAATGGACGACTTGTTAGAAAGAATTATATTTATTGTGACATTAAACGATATCACATAAATGTGCAAAGTGATTATGGACTAACATTATAATTTAGTGACTACTCTAGAACTAACTTAGTGTCACTTCTCTTTTCATACTATTGTCTAGCAATACCTTCCTCTATCTATCTATGCTTCTCTCTATCATTCAGATAAATATTTCAATACGTATAAAAGAAGAGGGGAGATGAAGGAAGGGTATCAGTTCCGCAGTTGTGTCTTCGTGTTAAGTTACAAGATTTAAATTTTTGTTCGTTTCCTTCTTAATATTCTCGAAAATTAAAAAATTAATAATTACTGACTGTATATAGATCAAAGAACCGACTGACTCATACTGAAAAAGATATATCATCGTATGTACTTAGAAATGGTTATTGAAACGTTTATTTCTTGATGAAGTGATTACTGAAATATACACATTTATAATAATTAATCTCTCTTTTTCATTTTAAAACTCGCGATTATTTTTATTTTCTAGAATATTAAAAAGAAACGAAAACATAGTTAAACCTTGTTGTGACTTAATTCGATGTGACAACCTGCGGAACTGATACTAAAGGAAGTTTAATTTGCCGACAACGCGGAAGCATTGATATATACATTATATAACCCTGTAACTCAAAAATGGTTATTCCAAATATGTTTAAAGTTTTAAACAATTATATACCTGTTTATTCTGATATCGCCCTTAACCCGTATTCATTGGCGAAAAGCATTTATGTTATAACACTTATTTTTCGAAATTCTGTATAACTTTTGACTTCTAGCACACCTTCATGATGGCTTTCCTTCCCAAATCCTCGAGGAAAATGGATAATTTAGGACATACTTCATACCTAAAGGTCACGTTGCAACCTCAAGTTTTCAAAAAATAGTACGAAAAATAAATGTAATCGGTATTTTCCTTCCTCGAACTAAGAAAGCTTGTAATGCATTTAATGGTTTTAAGCTCTGTTACTATGAAGATAGAGTTTTAGTAGTGAAGTTAGGAGATCACTATTTAAGTCATCGGTTTTCGATATTTTGCATCTATTTTTTTTTTAAATGTTAAACTGAAGAGTCGAAATACTGCGTACGTAGTATGTTCTTAAAACTTAGTTTCTTTCATTTAGAAAAGTGAAATGCATTTCGTTTTGCATATGAATATCCTACCATTTCACTTTCGATCATAAAAGCAAACTAGTTAAGAATCCTATTTTCGACATTGCAACCTGACTACGCTGGTCCCTGTCTTGTTAATAAATTCCCCTCCCTTCTTCATCGATTAGAATCTATTTGCATTTTCATGTTAAGATTCAGATACCTGTTATATGAGTCGTTTTCTCGTCCGGGCGATTAACTAGCTTGTCGTATAAGTGAAAGCGAATTTTAAAACAAAAATTAGCGATATGATCTCAATTATCTCACATAAGCAGATTATTTATATACAAATTAATCTGAACAAATCATTGAGATAATCTAATACTACATACGCATGGTAATATGACAGGATGAGTCAATCACACTATATAAAAAAAAATTACTAATTTTTGAAAATTTATTCGGCCAAATAACACGTATTGCAATAGTTATGACATGAGACTATACTTTACACAATCAATATATAGTTATATAACCTAAAATGGCTGTATCTACAGCCCCAGTGGATGTGTGGTTAAGTCTAATTTTCTCCAAAATGAGTTTCTTGTACCTAAGTAAGCGGAATCGAGCTATTTTCGTAGTTTATAAGGGGCAAAGTAAGGCAATGGCTTGAAAAAGAATTATTGCTTAAATTACTACTCTATTTAAAGCCAAAAACACCGAAAATGTAACGATTCCGGTTATCTGAAAGCAGTTAACTCTCACTGGACTGAATTCCACTTGAACACTTATTCACCGGGGCTGTAGATATATCATATAGGCATATAATATAAACGCCATACTATTTTATAGTTTATAAGTGATTTAAGTCTGTACTTTTAGTTTCCTGCTTGATAGAAAACTATAGATAAAGTATTTATTCGTTATCTAATGTATGTACAAGGATATGGCTGTAGATACATTTAACGAATGAACTTAATAATGCTATAAACCTCGAAGTAATATGCACAAATTGCTTTATGCATAAAATTTTGAAGTAAATTCGAGATTTTGTTTTTTTTAACGAACAAATTTACTGTTGAGACTTTGATAACTTAAAGTCAATTTGTATCGTATATACAACTTGACTGACGGCGTGCTCGGAAATTGCATTTTGTAAAATAAAGAGATCAAAATTATAAAATAAGCTGGTAAAATTAGAATTAAATAAAATTAGATTGCATTATTTTATGTCATAATAACTTTTGTACTTTTAAAAATAATTAAATAATATGAAATGTTTTGCTAGAATGTGGAATGAACTTAAATACTGTCTAGGAATACGTTTGAATTGAAAAAAAAATTTAATTAATTAATTAGATTTTTTTATAATAATAACTCTTTAAATAATTTAAAATGGTTTTAGTTTTAAAAAGTTTCGACCAATGAATCCGCCGCCATCTTCAAGACCATGGCGGGTTAACGCTCGAGAGACCGGGACGTATAACGGAGGATAGCATTAGGTTCGATCGTGCTATGAGGTTTTAAGATGTTCAGGCTTGGCTCATTATTAACCATGAACAAACAACGATAGCACTTTAAATTAAACATAAAACAAAGATATATTCCTTGCACGTAGATTATCCCCCTGCTGCTTAGCCAATATACCAAAAACTAACAAACAATATTAAATATTTTTAATTATGTTATCAATTTACCATTAATAAAACAAAAAATTGGCCGTATTTTCCCAATGAAAACCCTGAAAGAGATTTTTCGTTTGTGGAATGCATACATTAAAAAAAAAACTATGAGCGTTCCTAATAAGACAGCTTCAATAAGTCCGACAGTTAAGCAAACAAATATTTTCAATTTATTTTTTTTAAACATTTCCAATCAATGAAAATTATTTATTTGAGATCTGTGAAAGTAGAATCTATTTTATATTGTTTTAACTATAGGTCCCCCACAATTAAGGTTACCAACATTATCGAGCCTGGGTGAGCTCCTGGAAGGTCTTTAGGTCCTTCAGAGTCTACCCGTGGCTGTTGATTAGCAAGCACACTATACAATTTAAAATCCATTAGAAACGAAAGAAGATTCAGCCGTGGTTTTTTTTGTAAAAAAAAATTAATATACATATTTATATATATCTTTATGGAGTCCTCATGTGGATTAATGTTTTTTTTATAGAAAAAAAAAATGGAAACGTATTTTTTTTATGTATGTTTGGTTTTTTTTTTTGTTTTTTTTACGTGGGCAGGTGGAAATCTTCAAAAGACGCGGATTGGCCCGTACCTATCAGTGTGTGGGATTTTTACCCACTAAAACCACCTCCCTACAACTGTTTTCCACACTCCACGGGACAGCTCCGGGGATAGCCGTAGGCATTACTTCGTGGAGGGTGTGTGTGTGTATGTATAATATTATTTTTGGTACTTGTGTACATAATGCACGCCCAAAGTAGGCCAATGTTGTGCGCATGCCCAAGCGGTTACATTTTATAGCAGTTACATTTCTAGCAGTTACCTTGGATAACCTTACATTTTTGACAGACATCATTGTTTGTTTACTACTGTGTTCGAGAGTTGTTGTGTTGCTTGCTCATTTGTTGTTTGTTTGGTGTTTTAATGTACATTTTTTGTTGTTTTGTGTTTTATAATTATACGACAATGCTTATTTGGGATTTGCCAAAAACCGAGGAAGATGCAATTTCTTTTTGTCAGGAGAGAAACATTTTACAGAAAAAGAGGAAATGTAGCAACTCCCATAAAATGAAGCTATACCTTGGAAATCGTAAGTTTTGGAGATGCAATATCAAAGAGTGTGCTCTTATTTAGCAGAATTTATAAGGCGACAACATTAGGTGGATGGAAATAGAGACTGTTTTCAATCCATGTTAAACTGTATATCAACCCATTTTCCACCCAAATGCGATTGAATGTTATGTTTTTAAATAATTATTTCAATTTTAAATAGTTTATATATGTTGCATTATTTATTTATCTCATTATTATATTTGTTTACATTATATCCTTATTATTTATTTATGTCATTATTATATTTATTTACATTATATACTTCATTATTTTATTATATGTTATATATTCAATTATATTATTATTACTTCGATTTATTTATTTCCATTATTATTACATTCCATGTTTTATTTGAATCTAAGATCGGCCGAGATCGCCTCCCTTCGGATATATATAGAAATATATTTGGCCAAACTAAAAATAAGGTACTTGTGTACATAATGCACGCCCAAAGTAGGCCAATGTTGTACGCATGCCCAAGCGGTCACATTTTATAAGTTACATTTCTAGCAGTTACCTTGGATAACCTTTTAAAATATTTTTATTTGAATCTAAGTTCGGCCGAGATCGCCACCCTTCGGATATTTTGAAGAGAAAAGATTTGCGGCCGGCCGGCTGGGTTTGGCCAAATATATTTCTATTTATTTCGGCACAAAATTAGTCAGAATATAAATTATTTAAAAATAAAATTATTTTTCAATTGCAAATTAATAATTTGCTATTTCTCCGTGCAACAGTGGGTTCTATGTGTTTTAATACATCTTTTCGCCAACAGCAAACAATTTTTGGAACATAAAATCAATATGAATTTATATTAATACATTAGTTTTATTTTTAATTTCCTGTTTTAGTTTAGAGACTTAAGGTTTTTAGTTGGAATTTTTCCACTAATGTTCTAACATTTATTTAATGTCTCTATTGCTCCCTTTTTCAATATTAATTTATATTAATACAAATTGTGATTTTAATATATATATAGTCAAATGTTCCCAACGGATCGAATACTTTTTAAAAAGCAGTAAATACAACTTTATTATGAATGATACACAAATACATAAAATAAATATAAATCAATAGCGATTTGAACTGTACAAGTGACCACGGACAAAAGGCCCCCCCCCCTCCCGTTGGTCTGGGGCGGTTAAATAGGATGAGCCATGCTGATACTATTTCTCTAGAATTGTTTATTGTTTACTCTGGCCACCTGCATCTGAAAGTGCATAACAATTTTAGGTGTTTTATTATCATCCTAGGAATTGTTTACTTGGGAGCCACCTGTAATTCCACCCAACTTTAAGTTTGTGACAAAAAGACTCTTTACGCGTTAACATTACTGACACTACTTCCGATGATTCGGGTGATCTATGTTGTAGATCTGACTGAATAAATAATATGCCTCAATAAATAATATTAAAGTCATTAATAAATTTTATGAAACATATCACTTTTATAATTTAAGTTTATAGTTTATTACAAAAAGACATTTCAAATATACAAACTCATTTAACTAATTTTAAGGATCATAAGATGTATCAGGTACTTTCTGACTTAACTAATGACGCCACGGGACAACTCCATTTGATGTATTTTAAGGGACTTAATAACCGCCATAAAAGAGGCTTAGTTAACGGTTTAGGCAATATTATAAGCTGGATTACTGGAAAGGTGGATGGAGATTAAAAAGCATACAATGACGAATAAACAACTTATAGAGGACTACAAGAACAACATAGAAACAATTAATAAAAAATTTATGACTAACCGACAAAACTTTAAGATGTTAAAACAAAATGACAATTTTATATTCATGTTATATTTTTATTTAATTATGATAAAAAGTTTAACCTTATCTCTAGAATTTTGTAAACTCGGGATAGTTCCATACACTTTTAATGACAGACGTAATAAGAAATCTACCAAAAACAGTGAAGTTAATATCAAATAATTCTGAAATCCTATGGACAAATAGTAAAATCTTTTTCTCAACACGAGACAATATAATTCATACTTTCATAAAATTACCTCTTCACGACGATTCTTATAAAGGATACTATGTTCTACCAATACCGCAAGTAATTAGAACCAAACCATCTTTGAAACTATTTTGAATGGTAATGTCGAATTGCCAACTAAGGATTGAAATAATCTGTGTGGAAGAAAATGGTCAGGGTAGAGGCCAATAAATTTCTCTTGGGTATGGAGAAATGTTTATTTAGTAACCAACGTTTCGACCCACTCTGTAGGTCTTCTTCAGGGCTAAATATGCAAAATACGGACAATTGAAAATTAAAAAATAGTAAATAAAAATCGCTAAGCATGATATATAAATATAAAGGTTAACATGTATTAGTGTATAGCATTAATTACCAAGTGACAGGAAGGCAGTAAAATACATGATAAAGAATAAAACAGAAAGTGTTAAAAATTAAAGAATAAGTTAATGAAGATGAAAATTAAATATTAAAATGGGTAAATATTAAAGTTAAAATACATAAGTATCAGATATCTGATTTTTTTCTTTACCAACATATACAAAAAAATTAACATATAAATGTATTCATTCATTACATGGTCTATTCTTCTATTTAACGATGGTATTTGATTATTTTATAAAATGAACCTACACTTTCAATTTATGATTTTAGCTAACTTATATATATATATATATATATATATATATATATATATATATATATGTGTGTGTATTATTATTATTTTTTTGTGGATTAACCCTCAAAATTACCAATTTAAACCCTTGATAGAAAAAAACATTTGCAAGAGTTAAATTAATATCTTAAATCTATGTTCCTTAGCAGAATACAATAAACGAATCAGGAATAATTTAGCTAAAAAAAAGGTTATTTTTGTATATTTATAAACATTACGAACTTAAAAGTGCTACTATTTCTGCTAATGAAGATAAAAAAATTATATTACAGTAATTTATTTTCATCTTGTTGATGTGGAAATGGATTCTGGATTCTAAAACATGTTGTACTAAAAGTATTAAAAACTAGTTAAACTAAAAGTATACACATATATTGATAAAAGAAAAAACCAGGGATTAAACATGTTTTTGAAGATTTTGAAAGTGTCCTGAAAACGAAAAACAATCCAAAACGGGCAGAAGAAAAAAGGAAAATATTCTAGGAAAGTAAAATAAATCCAAATTATCTGATCGTAAGTGATCCATAAATGTAATACAAAAAAAAAAATTTAACAATTTCTTAGTTTGACTTAGTGAAAAAGTTATTGGCACATCCTCTACCCAACAATTTATCATTATTATATTATTTAGACATTTTTTTTCATTAACAAATTGGCTTAGACATTCCTTTATATTTTTATTTCCGTATATTCATAAAAATCGAACAAAATCACTGAAAGTATAATGTATTAAGACCATGGCAAATAACACCTAAATAATTAAATAAGAATGATTAATATAATAAACATTTTTATTTTTTACATACATTTGAATAATTATGGAAATATAATTGGTATTCATCATAATTATAAATCAGCAACATTAAATATACCAGCGTAATTCATTTCACAACATTTTTTTTTTTAATTATTTTATTGAATTGTACAACTGTAATATATACATCTAGTAAAAGGGCTATATAACTAACTAAATACATGATAGGACATGTAGAGGCACTATCCACTGGCAGCACTCTAATAACATTTCTATAATATAAGATCCCGAGGCCATCTTCTCTTCAGACGCCTTGGAGGATTGTCCGGGATGGAATTGGATGCAAGGATGGAAACTAGTGGGTTTGGATGGGGCTGGAGTTTATTATGGAATGATATCTATCTGGAATGGGCTAAATCGGTAACATATGGAACGTTAAGGATGGATGGTTTTATTTAAGACAAAATAAGGAGCGTTTATGATTTTGCGAAGGATTTTGGATTGCAAGGATTGAATACGAGAGAAATTCGATGGTTTGGTTCACAACATTTAGATAATTTTTTGACGAAATTCATATAAGTCGCTTTTTTAAAAATATATTTGTTCATTATGTTGTAAGAAATATAATTAATTGATATAAAATTAATAATAGACTTCATAAAAGGGTCTCTTGTATTAGTTTGCAGTTACGTGATATAGGAAGCAGAGTACCCGGACCTACTTTTTTTCATCCCTCTATTTGAAAATTTCGAGTTCGAAGTAACCTATAAACTTCTTACACGTATACATAATTTTTTGTAATATATATTATCGAGCTCTAAATTAAAAAAAACCTTTTGCACGGACGACACCTGCCAAGTTGAGGAAGCCGGTAGATACGCCTACTCGCATTCAGGTGTCTTTTTATTGAAACCGTTGTCCTTGGCAAGGCCATGTCCTGCATGGGCATCAAAGGAAGGTTTTTTTTTTAATCTTCTAGCGTTCAAAATAGATGGTCTTTTTTTTCTTTTTTTATTATCCTATATTAAAAGCAGCCCCGAACTAATGACACACTAACCCGCCGTTCTATATTCCTAGGCATATTAACCTCAAAGCCCGGGGATCTAGTAATATGTATTCTCTAATATTGAATCATCGAATATTTTTTTAAAATTTAATATTCGATTTTTAAATTTAATAAAAATGTGCAAAAACTCAAAAAAGATCATCAGATGGTCATTAAAATGGAATTTGAAAACTCCAAAAAAACAACAGCGTTAAGTTTCTAAAATACTATAAAATAACTAACCGGTTATATTTTCGCTAGTTCAGACTTCATGATTCATACCTAAAAACTAAATCACACCAACCAATGAAGATGAAATTCATCATATCTCGCGTCTACAGTCCAAATAGCCTCAGAGACTTGTAGCTGCCTCCATTCGGCAGTTCCTTAGGGGATGTCTTGCTATGAGGTTGTTCTATATGATTGATCTTTGTCAATTACATAGCAATAATTATTTTATGCCTCTTAATGAGGTTTCGTTCACTTTTATTGATTAAGTAATATAGGGATTTCGAGATTTAGAAAATAAAGAATGTGGAAACTTAAGACGTATATTAACTCGTATAAATTAATGCCAAAAACTGTTGATATGAGCGTGGACCTCGTTTTGGAATATAATAAGTACCTTCTGATGAGTGAAATAAGTTATGATATTTTTATTAAAGCATACATTCATCTATCAGAAACTGTTCAACTCCACGACGTTTAATAAAGTACTCAAATATTGGAATTGGTAGTGAAACGGCATATAAATAAAAAATTACAAGGTTGTTGAACTGATAGCTATTACAAAAACGATTTTGTTTAGTTTATAATCTCAATTTCTTAAATACAACCAAAATTTGTACCCAATTTAATTTAAAACATTTTATCTCCAGCTGGTACAAAAACATCTGTTTTTGGCTCAATTAATTAGGACTATAGTACGTCTTTACGTCTGTGCATTATAAATTGAGTCCAAAAATCAATTTTATTCCCTAGGGAATAAAGTAAAAAGATGACAACCTACTTCGTCTAAATAATGTAGGTTTTTTTTTTTTTTTTTTTTTTTTTTTTTTTTTTTTTTTTTTTTTTTTTGTTGGCTAAAGACTTCCTTTGAAGTCCTATACAGCCCGTATTCATATACTTGACACTACCCTAGTTAATTTAACTTTTAAAAATCAATAACGCATTCGTTCAAGAACCGGCATAAGGACTCTAAAAGGCTTCTGTCCAAAATTTTGAATTTATTTTGAAAGACCATGTCATTTTGAATGTCGGGATATTTGATCCGTTTGTCGTTGTATTTTTTGCTATTGGCGACGACATGGATTGGGTCTTCGACAATTTTACATTCCGTACATTTCTCGTTCTTTTTTACTTTAATCATTGTAAGTCCGCGATTCGTGCGACCATGGTTAATTCTAAGCCTAGTGATTATCGCTATTTGCTTTCTGTTTAGCATGAAGGTAGTATTAGAGAACCATGGGCGCAGACTTACGGTCGGGTGGATGGCGTAGTGGTCCCTACCTTTCGTTCTCGATTCTCGATTTCGAATGTAGGTTTTGTACTGAAAAAGTTCAGGGTTAGCTTGGTACAGCTGTCACATCGGCCATTAAAATCAGCTGTTGTTTCAAAACACCAAAACTTATAAACAGAAGTTCATTTGTGTTCAGGTTGTGTAAGTTATGCATCCACCACGCATACAAGAAGCAAATAATATTATTTCAAATTTATTGCCAGCTAAATCAAAATGGTAAATCAAAACAACAATTCAAATTGTAATAATTGCACATTTAATTTCAGTTTTTGAATTTATTGTAAAACATAACATAATATAAAATATTATAGCGTATAGTTTGCCTTTTTACATCCCATCTGGAGATAAAATCTTCTATGCCTCTCGGGACTAAATTGATCATTGTTCCCAGCAATACTTTACTCCCTCGGCTTGGCTCGCATTCGCTCAGGTACAAACTTACAGCTGAGGGAATAATGATCTTCTTTAGTCCCTAGGTGCATAAATAACTATTTTTTTACTGTCTAATAAGTAAAAACGATAGAAATCCACGTGATCCTGATTAGAAACTCGTTCTAAATTGACCTCCTAAGAGGAATAATTAGATTAAAAAATGAATTACTGATCGTGAACGATTTATTGTTGAATATTGAATTTTATTTTCATCTTTTCAAATGAATAAATTGAATTTTATTGTTTTATTTAAAATTTAAATGCGATCATTAATGCATTATGTTTTAAATTATAAATAGAAAACTTCATCTACTTCAGTGTAAAAATATTGTTAATTCATTTCCCCAGTAGTAAAAGTATAAACCGGTTTAGCCTGCAATCTGTTCTAGAAAAAACAATGAGCAGTTTCTTAGAAGGCTCTTGTATGCTTTAGTAGGACACCTTTCATGGACGGTACATATATACCTGTTCAAGTGAATATTTGTATTTATTATTTTTATGTGAATAGTGTTTATAAAATTATTTTTAATAAAAATAAGGATACTTCTTTCAACAACAAGGAATCTGTTTAATTTAAGGAGTTGTTGACGTTTATAGTGTATTAAAGAAAGAAATATTGTTTTGTTTACCGTCGATACAAATGTAAAGGATCGAATGTGAAAAAACAACAACAGCATAGCTATAGCGATTGCTTTAGCATTGTTGGATGATATAACATTTATAGTCATCTAAATGGAACCTCAATACAGTTTTTCACTCTCCAAAAAGACGGTGATTTTCACTTTCGATACTTTGCATTTCTATCGACGATATCACGCGTGATTAATACCGTGCTTCAGATGAATTTTAAAAGGAGTTGGAAAGTATAACTGTTGTATATGTAATAAAAGTCATTCGACTGTCAACATCGCTCTTTCAAAAGAACGATGTCATAACTCAAAAAAAATTCAATTGAGTTATTTTAAATTTACATGTGAGTTAAAATATATAAATTTGGGTATTGGTGAAGCAAAGCATTCCTGTTGTAATGATGGTATTGAAATTATTTTATAAATCATTAGAAAATTTGTAAAAGCTTGAAACTTTTTTCATTTAAACTTATTTCATTAATCCCACAAAACTTTAGCAAAAGTTCAAACATGATCCAACTCAAAATATGACTTTTAAATCAGATATGTCGTTCTACATCTAAAAAGCTTCAACCAAATAATTGCTACTGAAGGCTTGGTAATGGAAAAATTGGAATTTTTTAGTTTTTCAGTCGTTATCCTTTTGAAGAAGCGTATGTTAAGATTATGAAAACTAACTAATTTTCACTTTTTTGTCAATTCGATGTTTCGGATGTGAGAATTGTTATCTAAAACACCCTGAGTACACTCCTAAACAAATCATACGGTCATGTGGGCCTCCTGCATTGAAGACTCCATCAAGTCTCGAATGGTTATGAAGGCATCAGGAAACTTTTTATGTTTCTGAGAACATCATCTCCTGTCATTTGAGCTCATTCCTACTTGCACTTTTCGCACTTTCCATTTTTTATCGCCTCTTGATGAGAGCCTGCCTCTACTGATGAACCGTCCTCAAACCGGCAAGTCATCGAAAGTGAAAACACTGTTCTCCATGAAACTGTAATACTCAACTCTCCACCGTTACTAGAGAATGAAATTATTAATTACCGCATTAAGAAACCCGGGGAAAGTGACCACAACCTGAGGTCGCGCTGTTGTGAAACGTTCACAATCGAAGATGTCCTTGTCTGCTACCTGCGTCACAGTAAGGAAATAACCTGACAGACAAAGACTCTGCTTACCTAATGCAGCTGGAACGTACTGGAGAAGTGCCTTGTCGCTTATTATCTCGAATTAGCAATTCAAATGAACACTTTCTAATCTTTGTTTTTTATTAAACTTAAACACTCTTATTTCGCTCAAAGAACGAAACGTTCATTACTAAATGATTAATCGGGTTATATGTTGACCTTCCTAAGGAGCTTAGGTCGGTGTTGAACCGACGAGTATATTGGGCCCACTTGCCGACACAGAATCCCACTTCCCAAGCTTATCCACCGCCCGCAGGATGTTGTAACGTGGCAGCATAAATCCCGTTCTCACAAGCCATTACTATTACTACTATGTAAGTTCATCTTACATCTGTGGTCTGGGAGCTTGCAGAATGTTGGCACATATAAAGCCAAACCAAATCAAGTCAAGTCAATTTTGAAATATACA
The DNA here is from genome assembly GCA_964056705.1 of Troilus luridus. Lineage (NCBI taxonomy): Eukaryota > Metazoa > Arthropoda > Insecta > Hemiptera > Pentatomidae > Troilus > Troilus luridus. The sequence continues at coordinate 84,929,681 of OZ057415.1, forward strand.
AATTTGGGTAGACTATATAAATGAGAACAGCCCAGTTCTGTTCAAAACAGAAATATAACTTCCCTTTTGCTACAGCACTATTGATTATTTAATGTATTATAATAGCAAACTGGAAATAATCTGGACCATGAACGTTCCTGTCTCTGCTATTTCAGCTTTACGTTATACTTGCAGGACTGCCTCAAATGTTTTTTCTGGGTAATGATTAGTTACTAATTGAAAATACAACCATAAATATGCTTATCTCTCATCGCAATTTCAAACAAGGATTCCTTTATTCTGTTTCCCGATGAACATATTTTCTCACTTCTTGATTTTGGTTTATTTAACGTCACTTTATGCTGCTAAATGATTTGTATTCATTAGAATCGGGCCTCCCGTTTAACGTTCCTTCCGAAGGATCGCATAACCAAGGATATTTTTTACTCTCTTTAAACAATGTCAGGACCACCTGCGATCCAGGGCTTAGTGAGTTTAAAGGTCTGAGTACTTTCTTATTCCAAGACTACCTCTTCGTCCTGCTTTCTTCAAGTCATCTTATAAATACAAGGTTTCAAACCATCGATTTCTATATCCCCTCAAACACAGCTAGCTCATTCCTTTCGAAAAATCATTAACTCGTTTTGGAAATTCTTAATTACCTCCATTTGCCAAACTTCAACCCCAACCTCATTTGAGCTTTATTTATTTCTTTAACTCCTAAATGGTCGGTCTTTCGAAAACATTTGATTAATTGGTAACGATCCAGTTTTTGGCGATTATTTGTAAATGTATATATATATATATATATATATATATATATATATATATATATATTGATTTTTTATATTTTTTTAACGTTACTAAAATTAGATTTTGGTTTAGTTTAACGTCACTTAACGCTGCAATTGTTAATCAGACGGAAAAGTTTTTTTATGTGCGGAACAGTCGAACTGCTTTTCCAAATTAGGTAGTGTTAATGACCATCCATCATTATTTTACGTAAAATAAAAAATATATACGTAGATTTAGCAATAATCGATATAATCAATCGATTTATAAGAAAACTAATGAGAATGGGAAACATTTATTATTAAAAAAAATATTCCACAACGACCCATGCGCTCCCTTATACACAATCATACAATCTAGACAAGTTTTTTTTTTGTTTTTTTTTCTTTACTTCCTCTATTTTCATTAAATTACAATTGCTACACATTACAACAATACAATATCCACATCAAAATACTTCAGCCTTCTATTACCCGAAGTTATGGTCTAGGAAAGTGTAAGTCGATTTGGTTAAAATCACGACGCTACAAGTGAGGTAAGCTGGAAAGGAATTTTTCGATGAGCAAGAGAGCGAGTCTCCCAATTTAATAGGTAATCATCAGCTATTAAGAAATTATCCTCTTACTTTCTAACCGACCAATCCTACATGAGTTAAGACAAACGGCAGAAAACAGCCTGTAAGAAGTATAGGGGTGAATATACAATGATCTCAAGGATGGAACGAAAAATAAATTTGAAAATAATTTACAATAATAATATTGCAATAAATGTATAATTTATAGTAAAAGGATGTGTAGCAATTTAAAGTATTCATCCCAAATCATTCATATAGTTCAGTTTGGGTTCTAGATTCAAATTCGCTTATTTAACTTATTCAATCAATTAACAGGCAAGGATCTCCCGTAGGATTCGCAGACTCTCCTGGGGCTCACTAAGGCTCTGTAAACCAGTTTCCCTAAATTAGGGGGAAGATATGGACTTGTGTATTTCTATATTGGCTCCACTGTCCAAAGAACAACAATATTTAATAATAAATGGTAGCCTGAGATCGTTTCAATTGAGATTAAGTAATTCGATATCATTAGAAACTTCTCCTCTCTTCTCCAAAGGTTGACATGTTGGACTGACTGGAAGTTGTTTAGTAAATTAAGAGCCTTCTTACTCTAATCACACACTTCCTAATCTAAACACAAGCTAAATTATATATCAACCTATAAAGAAGAAGATGGGAGCCCTTTCGTTATTTGAGTTGTTGAGTGCCTTCAACTAGGTACAAATCCTAAGGGACACTTAATAAGGTGCTTGCTCAGTGAATCTCGATCGATTTATTTACGTATAAATTTATTTATTTCTAGTGTTCCAAATAGTGTCACTATCTTATATATAGTACAGTCTCTACCCTTTATTGAACCCAATATCTTTCTTTGTTTATAGTGGTACCTTTTTTGTTGTTGTTTTTTTATGTCGCTTACGATAATAATAATAAAGAAAAATCCAACCCATACCTTTCTGATTAGTTCTTCGCCCTCAAGGATCTGTGAAAGATCCATATAACTCATTAAACCTCTGCTAACTAACTGAGGCCGGACAATGAGAGTGAGAGTACTCTCTTTGTTATGATCCCGAGGGTGTCATTTGATAGAACAAACAAGAAGAGAGAGGAATGAAAACACACCAGGCTGAATAGAGGTTCGGTCATCGCTAGGGCATTGTGGACCTGAGCTGCTTTCTCCCTCAGCCGAATCGTAAATATCTGCTTCCAGCGTGGCATAGATTCCCGTGCCTCCTATGATTAGCTGCTAATAGATAAATTAGATGATGGCCGGCTGCTAGGATGTGGAGCCATCCTATTAGTATTCACCAGTCCCTTCGCTAGAACCAGTTGTTAAGTATTATTTGAGCAATCATATATATTAGCATTCGGAAATTATTTTGAATCGGTGTCAGTAAGAAGCCAGTTTATAATTTTATTTTTCTCTATCATCACTATCGATGACCTAGCTAGTGTATATATTCAGGTCGATCTTAACGTACCTCTTCACGAATACTGTATTTTTATTTATTTGTTAACTAATTTAATTAACTTGTTTCTATTTATTGAAAAAAAAATCCTCATTTTCTAGTATATTTGTTTGTGCATTATAAGACAGAAAATTTTAATATGTTCAACATTATGACCCAATCACATATACCAATCTCATAAACAAATAGAATATTTAATCTATAAAGATTTTAAAGATAAAGATAGGTACTTTATTTTTATTTTATAATTAATTAATTTAATCGACTTTTTTCTCTTGTGTTTTTGTATTTTTAACTTGTTTTTAAAAAATATTTCTTGTTTTCTATCATATTTGCTTATTGCTTCATCTGGTAACAAATTTAAATAAGATCAAAAAGTACGAACCAATATCATAAACAAATGAAGATATTTGCCTATAAAATAATACATAGCTACTTCATTTTTATTTATTATTGATAAATTAATTCCAATTTTTCTCTATAGCATTTTTTCATTTATTTGACTTATGTATTGTCTTTGATTATTTTTCATAGAGCTAATTGGATTTATTTTTTGTTTTAGGTAAGCCCTAGTTGATGATATTCTTAATAAGAAGATTTCTCGAGGTAAAATATTTTAATATTTATTGTATTAAATCAATAGCTCAATAATAATTTTTCCTGAATTAACCGTTTGCATAATAATGGTTTTTCTTTAGTAAGGTAGTACAAATGATAACATGATTAATGACCTACCTAATACTAATTACTACGATAAAATACTAAAGTAACTTTAAACGTTTAGAATTGTTGATAGTGTCATCTCACTCATCATTTCGGCCCGGCAGTTGGTCTCAGGATTTTTAAAGGAACTAAATTTTCTGGATTATGCCGTCTTTCGGAAGGGACGTAAAATTGGTGCCCTAACTGCGTCTGGATCGGTAAAATTTAGGACTCCCGCTGTAGCATCATCCGGTCAGCCATAGTAACATAAATGGATACGTTGAATGGATAAACAATAATAATAAACAACAACTTATCAAGCCCCCACAACCTCCCTCCTTTCATACGTACGGTATTTTCTTCATTATTGAACGTGGCTCCTTTTTGGCTAATACTCCTTTGCGAAGTAGCCGTAGCTTGTTGAGAAAAACCTCCTGGAGCATTGCTATATTTACTGGTAAAACCCGCTCCCACTTCATTGGGGCCTTCCTAGAGAGCCTAAAAAAGACCTCCTGCCTTGGGTTGCCCCGGAATTCCAGTTCTAGCCGAAGATGTTTGGTTTTCCTTCCAGGACTCCTTTAAAGGCGAAAGGGCCTCCTTCCTGGGCCATCATTCACCTGGAGGCCGCTAACTACTTAGCAAATGAGCTGCCCTATCCAGGCCTCGTCTGGGCGTGCCGTTCCCATTCATAAATAGCCTCATGTCCTTTAACGACCATTCAGCAAATTTAAATGGACTCTCTCCACCGGTTAGATGAATGAACTTTAATCTTGTTTTTCTATTTATTAGTCGACTTACAATTTCTCTATTCGAAACTTATTATTTTTCGATTTTTTTAAAGTTGTTTATTGTAATTTACAACTCCATTATAACAATACAAAAGTAAATATAATGAAGGAGACATAATGGCATTTGAGAAATTGCCCTTGGTAGTTCTCGAATAACAGATTCGTCATAGTAGCTTTCGAGACCTCTGAGCATTATCGGGAATTGAAAATTAGCTAGGTTTGAAACTAGTGAGTTTGAGTGGAAATAAAGATTGCGATGAAAGGACCAAATCAGCAATAAATGAGGCATTAAGGCCATTATGGACGATTTCATTCTTTCTAATTAGCACTGAGGGTTTTGGAGTACCTATAAGGATTGGATACGAGAGAAATTTGATGGCTTAGTAGAGTCCCAAATCTCTACTCCGTAAGTCCGAATGGTTCTTATACTAGTCAAGTAAATGAGCCTTTTGTAATTAATTTTAAGCTTAGAGCGTTTGTCTTGTAAGTGTTAAAGTAGCTTGAACCGGTGAGCTCTTTCTTGTCTTTTCAGTCTGAGTGTGAGTATAGTATGAGGATTCGAAGCTAAACGTCTGTTAATATGTAGTTCTAAGTATCGGATTTGTGCTACAGGAGCCAGTGGGATATTATTAAAGGATAGTGTAGGACAGGAAGTCATTAGTTTCCTACGAAGAGTAAACGTCATTTGACGGGATTATTTTTCGATTTAACTTTGAATGATATTTTCATTTTGAGTGCGAATCCAGCATTCCTAATTCAATTTTTGACATTCCCATGAGATTTCTGAATTGCTTTTCATGTTCCAGAAGTACCATACACCATAAGCATGGTTTTGAAAAATGTGTGTATAATAGATCATATCACGCTATTCTGAATATTAAAGTAGGGTATATACAGTTTTCCTTCCTTAGTAATTTCCTTAAACATCTTCTGTCACAATGTACATTATAAATGTATGGATGTGATAAATGTGTATCTAACAAAAACTAGATTAACTTAAATGTTACTTTCGATAAAAATCCATCGACTGTTTTTCTCTCGTGGATTTCTAGTTTGTTTACGTAGAGCTGAACTATAATCCACTTTAGTAGAGACATTAATATTAAACTATCGACCTAGTTTGGTCGGCATCTCAACCGGTTTAGCCGAATCTGGTTCATTCCAACAATGACTTCCTGGTCTTCGTAGGTTCTTCTCCAGGCGGTGTTGAAGCTGGAAGATCTTCCTTATATTCCTGGAACAAAAAGGATATCTTCCTCTGAAGTACTTGAGGCGACTGTTCGCCGTGGCGTCAACTCTTTCTTCGTCCCCGTCCAGTCCTGCTTTCACTTTTTTTTATTTCCTTTGATAGCCTTCTTAAAAAAAAGAAAGGGAAAACGAGAGTCTTGGTCATTCTACTTGCTCCGTTGAGTTTTATATTAAATTATCTTTTATATTAAAAGCTATGGAACAATCATATCGTCTTTTCTATTATCCTGAGCATACTTGGTACACGCTATACATAGTAACATGAAAATTTTTAATTTTTTTTTTTTTAGCGAATTCGTTTTGTTACCATCATTTCCTCCTAATGTTGAAACAAACCGTACGGTTATAAAACTCTCTAACCAAAATGGTAAGGTGGAGTCTTTTCCTTAGATCATAAACAAATATATTCATTCTAGACCAGTGCAGAAGACTTTGAAAATGGTAAAAAGTGAAAAAAAAATAATAGTAGGATGAAAGCCATTGGAAAAGGAAGAGAATATAACAAAAATTGAAGGAAAAATCTGAGGTCGGGAAGTGGAAGGGGGGAGGTTTTAAGGGTAAAAACTGTTTATCTCGATTTCCGGCAAAACTACAAGTCCTATCGAAAAAGTAAAATCGCAAAGTTGTAGGCAATGAAAAGATCTACACCTTTTGTAATTACACTTTTTTTCACATAACGTCAAAATTAATGCCAAGTTTTTGGTTTTTATTTGTATCTTTTACAAAAAACAATTTTTTTTCACGAAATTAGGTGAAAACTTACCTATTTATGCCCCAAACACACTCTAATTTTTTTGATTTAAAATATATATTTTTCGCCTTATTTGGACTTAATATCGAAAAACCAGCCTAATTTTCAATTGAAAATTCTAACGTCAAAATATCTGTTTTTTTAAAAAAGTCGTTGGGCTTTTTGTTCGGTGAAATCTCTACTTTCTGATGGTGTAAAAAAAATATAATGTAGGATGGAAATAATTAGAGGGGGGGTTGCAGTCAAGATAAACACCAAATAAGTGAGGACTTATTTCTTGTATGAGTTACACGGTTCACCTAGTGGACCTCATTCTATTTGCCCTGAAGATGACCTATAAAGTTATTATATTTTGACTGGACCCCCCGGCTATTTCCATTTCACATCAGATCTTCCAGTCAACTATTTTCCTCCCTTAAAAAATATACATTACTATGGTAAATGTTCCCAAAAAGTTTTCAACAAATTTCGTGAAAAAAAATTGTTTTTTTGTAAAAAATAAAAATAAAAAACCAAAAGCTTGGTTATTTGAATTTTTCACATAAATTTTGAGGTTATGCGAAAAAAGTGTAAATACAGAAGTTGTAAATCATTTTATTACCTACAACTTTGCGATTTTACTTTTTTCGATAGGACTTGTAGTTTTGCCGGAAATCGAGATAAACCGTTTTTACCCTTAAAACCTCTCCTCTTCCACTTCACGGCCTCAGATCGCCCGTAAATTATTTTTCCTTTAATTTTTGTTATATTCTCTTCCTCTTCCAATGGCTTTCATCCTACTATTATTTGTTTTCACCTTTTACCATTTTCAAAGGCTTCTGCACTGGTCTAGAATGATTATATTTGTTTACGATCTAAGGAAAATACTCCACCTTACCATTTTTAATTTATTCAAAAGGACCAAAAGATCAATATCTTGGCCCACAACAATGACAGTTTTATTAGTATCTCTGGAGGTCTTGTACATTGTACATAATGATTGAAAAAAATGTCGGATGTATTACTATTATTTTTTTTGGTTTCAAAAATGATCAACCCTGGTCTATTATTAAAAACCCGGTAAAACTAAAACTCATGAAAGGTCTTAGGTTCAGTACGTGATAAAGACTGTACCGTTTCTAGGACAATAGTGTCCAAGGAGGTGATTTATAGTGCCCAACCACTCAACCACCACACCTTATTATAATTATAGCTTTTTTTAATTGCTATATAATAGAATTTTAAATAAGTTTTTTACAAGCCTTTCTTTTTCAACACGTATCCTTAAAATATTGGTGGACTATTAATTAAAAATATTTGTGTATAATTTAAGATAACTTAAATCGAAAACTAAGTGAACTACTTTTTTTTTGCTTTTTAATAAAAACTGCAATTGTAAAGCCACTCACCTGCTCTTAGTGTTGACCTTGGCCAGTGAGCATATAAATGGAATATCAGGGATCAGCGAGGCCACACATATCGATGGCTCCACTTATCTTCCAAAGTGCTCTGCCAAGGAGAAAACTCTACTTACTTAAGTGTAAGTTTTCTACTGATGTTTTCTTGTTGTTTTTTTTCTTTATTTTCGTTTCTGGAGGTCTTAAGGGAATTTTTCTTATTTCAGATTAAAGATCATATGAATATGATCTCATTTAGTAGTATGTGTTGTCTCCTCAGGGGAAAAATCATTGAGGAGGATTGGAGGAAAATACTTGAATATTGAAAAAATATATATTTTTTATTTATTGTTCTTTTAATGGTGATTATTTTTAAATACTTTTTTTTTTAAGAGACAAGATTTGTCTCGGCCGGGATTCGAACCTGGGTCGCCCGCGTCTCTAGCGCGGTGCTTTAACCACTGACCTTCCAAGGCTCGCATCCAAGCCAGACAATAGATCGGTGAAGAGAATGGATTTGTCTGGCTTGTATTTGAGCCTTGGTAGCTCAGTGGTTAGAGCACCGCGCTAGAGACGCAGGCGACCCGCCCAAATATTTAAATATTGAAAAATAATCACCATCAAAAGAACAATAACTAAAAATTATATAATTTTTTAATATTCAAGTATTTTCCTCCAATCCTCCTCAATGATTTTTCCCGTAGAGACAACACATACTACTAAATAATATCATATCGTCAGTTTCTCAAAAGTATACACCAACTTGAACTTCTTCGTTTCTCAAAATATTAGAAATTATTTCTTTACCCCAATGCCTACCAACTCTACTTTTTTACCTAAAATAGAATAGAATAGAAAAGTAACTTTATTCTGGGACTAAGATCCTTTAGACTGATAAAAAACTTGGTTTATGCCATAGACTATTGCTCATGATATGGATTATTATTTATTATAATGGACGTCTGTAAATGATAGAGAAAATATAATTTTAACCCCTTTCATAAAAAATTGAAATTAAAGGCCACCTTCACGGCTGAGATAGAATCAAAACAATAGCTTGTGTGAATGAGTTGTGTCAATGAATTGTGTCAATTTCGAGTGTGTTGATGACTTCACATCTAAGGCATATTTAAATAAATAAAATGTTGTGTATTATTTGATTCAATCTGTCCAATTTTGATCATCATACTTATCAAATGAATCTTAAATAAAATATTTAAAGTGGTGTCACTATTTACTAGTTCATTGGAGATATATTGAAGATAATTTTTCTTCAAACAACATTGTTACCTGGAATGTAATCTACGTTTTATAAAGCTTTAAAACTCTTGTTTATAGTAGATTTAGCCATTGTAAAATATTATACTTTTTTACTTTAACAATAAATTATTCTTAGCATTTGGTTATAATGAATAAAATTAAATAAAGTTACTAAATAAATATAAAGATTAATCAAATCTAACCATTTCTTTTTTTTTTTTACAAATCGGACCCTAAAGCTGCAAACGATGAAAATTTAAGATCTTCTTAGTAAAATGTTTGGTATTGAAAGTTGAAAGGGCAGAAAATGTAAAAAAAAGGCATTGGATCGCTAAACTCATCGAAAATAGTACATACAAAATTTTTGATTGAGGAGCATAGCTTTGTAATTTCCTCCAGTGCAAAAATATATGCACGCACACATTGATATATATATATATATATATATATATATATATATATATATATATATATATATATATATATATATAACCTGTAACCACTACGACCCGCGAACGTGTCAGGGGTTCCGTACATGGTAGAGACTGTACTGTTTCATGGACTACGGTTCTGTAAGGAGGTGACTTGTCCTAGGTCACGCTCAACCGCCAGGTTATATATATATATATATATATATATATATATATATATATATAGAGAGAGAGAGAGAGAGAGAGAGAGAGCATTTCATGGTAAATAGTAATTTTAATTATCAGTTATGATGTTTTCATTAAGTAACTTGATATGGTGAAAGGCAACCGTTTAGCATAATTCTTAGTGAAAGCATCACTTTTACTGCCCAATAACAAATTTATCATTTAAATTATATTGCGATGCAAATAAAAGCTATCTCCATCAGGCAATAACAGGGTATTATAACACGATTTACGACATGCCATGAAATTGTTTCTCAGATATTTAAAAAAAATAATAATTTGATTTAATAACATTTTTTCAAATGATAGATATTATTTTAAAAATATTACAGTAGATTTAATGCAACAGTCATTTTGTTTAAATCCAATAGCATGTTATTTTATTATCGGATATTTTTATTCGTCTTAAATTATCATTTTTTGTTTTATTTATTTCTATCGTTATCCTGCTAATAACCCGCTATAATTGCTGTTACAGTTTAAAGCTTGTTAACAATACCTATTATGTGTAATTTAAATGTTATCCCTTCATCCTTATTTGCATCTCTATTGTTTCGTCCTTCGAAGATTCCCACGGAATAATTAAACAGATTAAGATAAGAGATAAGATCGTTATCTGGTGATGAATAAAAATAAACCATCCGTAAGCTACCCATTGGGAATAAATCTACAGCCCGGTGAATATGTGGTTAAGTCAAATGTTTTCCAAAATGAGTTTCTTGTATTTAAGTAAGCGGAATCGAGTTATTTTCGTAGTGAATAAGGGGCTAAGTAAGGCATTGGTTATATTGCTTATATTAAAACTCCATTTCAAAACAAAAACTACAAGAATGATACGATTCCGGTTATATGAAAGCAGTCGGGAATATTTAGACGGGGCTGTAAAGTTGCTGGGCTTAGTAACGAACGAATTACTAAGATGTTAACAAGCGCTGTACCGACTGAGGCTACACCTACATTGAATCCGATTCGGTGCGACGTGATTCTATCACATACGATGCTGGGGCGTATACATTATACATATTTTACTATACATTATAGTAAAATATAAATGTATTAAAAATAATTAAGAAATAATCTTAATTTTATAAATTTAAAGAACTAAATGTTATAGCTCTCGATATATTTCAGTCATTTGGTTTGCTAGCGACGTCTCATCGTATCACACCGGATCCAATGTAGGCATAGCCTGAGAAGTGTCTATGGGTCAGACCGAGGCGTAGGTATGTAACTTATATATAACAATATGTTTAAGTACATATTGTATAACAATATGTATGTATAAAAAATATATAACTTACTTATTACTGAACAGTCGCTTAATTTCTTTGATTATTATTGTGTGAAGTTAATTTTTTTATATATGCTAATAAATCTTTATATCTACAGCCCCGGGGAATAAGTGGTTAAGTCGGATTTCGTCTAGAGATAGTTAAATGCTTTCAGAAAACCGGGATCGTATCATTCTCGTAGTTTTTGGCTTGAAATAGAGCTGCAATATAAACAGTAACTTATATACCTATGAAAATAACTCAATCCCGCTTACATACAAAATTATAATAAATATAAAATCAGACTTAACCACTTATTCACCGGGGTTGTACGTTAAAATGTATGCTTAAAATATTTATCACTTACATAAAATTATAAATATAAACATATTATATAAAATAGCATAAAATATGAGGAACAGCTAGATCTGAATTATAGCATCTTATTCCGAATATCAGTCACTTAATCTATTTTTTTCTTCTAAAAAACCCTCTGTATTTTTTTTAATCGATCTTCTTTTCGCACTGTATAACATAACAATGTCAATAAAATTGATAAAAACAGATAAATTATATTTGCTTAAAATGCTGATATTTATCTGCTATTCAAATTTGAAAAAAAATTTAGTATTCTATATACAGCCCTGGTGAATAATTGTTTAGGACGAAAAGTTTCTTGTTCAGGAAGCGGAATCGTGTTTTTCTCGTGGTGCATGAGTGGCTAAGTCAGGTCTTGCCGTGTATATTATTTCATTATGTAAGTATATGTATATTATATACATAATATGTATATTATATACATAATATGTATATTATGTATTATGTAAGTTATTTCATATATTACAACTCTATTTGAAACCAAAAAAAATACGATAATAACAAGATTCCGCTTACCACAATACAATTGACTCACCCTGGACAAAATTCTTCTTAACCATTTATACACCTAGGCTGCAGATATAAAGTTATCCTATATTTATAATTTATCACCAACTTTTTAAATATATAGATTGATTAATTGAGCATTATAATAAAATAGTACTGTTGAATATACAGAATATACGTGAATCTTGCCGCTCAATGTAAACCAAAAATCAGAGTCCAGATACCGTTAGTGCTGAGAGCCGGTGGAGGCGGTTGTGCAAGAGACATCAGAATGCGGGCACGCCCTGCCTTTGTTTTTGCCTCTAGTGCAGGTGTACTCTACTTTCCTCAAATAAGTTTAAGGTTATTCCAATACCGATATATTTAGGGCTTAATTGGAATAACCTCCTGTGTCTTTCTGTAGACAAAGGCTTCCCCTTGAAATCGGAAAATCTAGGAGTTCATCTCAAGAAGCGACTTTCGCTAACGTTGCTCATCGTAGCGGCTCACGGTGACTGCCGTTACACAAAACCGTTAGTGCTTCTTTATTTTATTAAACTGCACAAGGTTTCTTCATGTTAAGATCCTAGCTTAAAATATTCTTGTTAAAAAAACCTTTACCACTTCGACCTATGAACGGTCTGGGGTTCAGTACATGGTAGAGAGTGTTTCTTCGACATCAATTCTGCAGGGAGGTGATTTGTACTAGGTCACGCTCAACCGCCAGCTTGCCCCCCTCATTTTGGATACAAAGGTTATAGATACAAGGTGAGCCACAGTAGGGTCTTAAATCCCATAAGATCTTTCTCCTGCCGCTAACAGATTAAATAAAAGTCTGTACAGTGAGCGGGATTCGAACCAATTATCTTTGGCACGGTGACTCAGCTCTCTACCGATGAGCCTCTCCACTCCCTTAAAAAAAATATATTAAGCTTACATTTAACGGAGAGGTGTGGTTGGGCAGTTGGGTTACTGATCTCAAGATTCTCAAAGAAAAGTTATTCTAGCTATTTTGGACCAATAAACGTTTGAGATTCCGCTAATAAGTTACACTCGAATCCAATTAGTAGTTATGTCTATAAAATATGTATAAAGCTGTGTTTAACACTCTTTAGCCTGCGTTGAAATTTATCTTTATTCTTTATTAGGATTTCAGCAAAGCCACTTTCTCGTCAAACCGATTGCTCTCAAGATAAGTAAAAAATATAGACCATCATTTATACTATGTTATTATTTTCGAGGTATTTAATTTTATTTTGAATGTTGTTTAAAATATATACCAAATATATTATATTTGTCGTCAGTAAAAACATTTTTTATTTATCAATGGGAAGAACTCTTACCAGGCTTACGTATTTAGTGTCATTTTATCGTACTATCCAGGTATAATTAGGGTAGGGATCTGTAACTGGTACCTAACCTTACGTACCTAAACCACCATTTTACGTCCCCAAAAATTTACGACATAATCCGCCTTTCTTATGATCCTTGGGCACAGAAGGTTTTTATGGCAATCACTACATAGGTGGTAAGAAGTTTTTCTTTGAAAGTTGGTTTTATCTACAGCCCCGGTGAATAAGTGGTTAAATCGGATTTGCTCCAGAGGGAGTTAACTGCTTTCAGATAATCGGAATCGTACCATTCTCGTAGTTTTTGGCTTGAAATAAAGCTGCAATATAAACAGTAACTCATTTTCGAGCCAATGCCTAACTTACCTCCGTATTCCCTACGAAAATAACTCTATTCCGCTTACTCAAGTACAAGAAACTCATTTTGGAGAAAATTAAACTTCACCGGGGCTGTAAATATATAATAATTAATTTTCTAGAAGAGAAGCCACCAGGTGCATTCTTCTTCAAGACGAATTTATTGTAAATTCTTATTTTGATGGAGTTCGGCTTAAAATATTTTATGTGGGCAATCATTGAAATTATTCTCTAGATCGAGTTTTTGAAAGAATTATTTAAACGCATGCTCTCAGACTATAAGCATGGATAAAAATACTTCTAAGTCGATTAAAGTATCAAAATAGATTTTCTGATTTATATGTTATAGCAGTGACATTATATTTGTAAATATAATGATTTAGGATATCTCTCATGTGGAAACTTCCTTGACCATATGGTCGCAGGTGATAGCGGAGTTTCGGAACTCTTGGCATTTTATGCAATATACCAGTTTCGGCATCCAGACATATCTGGAATATATTTTAATCGGCTATATTAATGTCTTTATTGTTTTTATAATGTAGTCAATAACAAATTAATTTATTATGATGTCTATAATATGAACACAATATCTGAGGATCTTGAAATTATGTTATATTATTTATTTTATATTGATGTTATTTTATATTGATGATATATTATTAAGAAATAATTGTTCAACAAACTTCTTGGCCATATAAATAAAGGCCGGGGAGGATTTCGTCTAAACCTTTATTGAAACAAGATTATGACAGCTGATATTGGCTTTGGTTCGACGATACCTCTGTTCGTTAGTTTGGTTCAATAACATTTGGTGGAAAACGACTTCTTGTTTCGTACTTTACAAACTTTTTTTTAAGATTCAAAAATTGTGCCAATCCAGTAATGTTTATTATCATAGTCAGTTCATCAGGAAAAAATTCCAAACAAAAAACTTAAATTTTCTAAACTAAAAACAGGAAACAAAAATACCCGTCGATTTATCGCCTATTCAGACATAATCAGGACATAATGAAAATTATAGCTCAAGAAAAAAAAGGTAACGATGTCGCCTTCAAATGCAGCAACACACCGACCAGAGGGCACATCACTTCCAAGGCTAAAATGCAACTACTGAATCATAAGGATAGGAAAGTGTTAGGGAAAAGGACATTATCGAGAATCCAGTTGACACACGGCTATTCCATAAAAAATATTAATACAGAAGAGATATTAGTGGAAAAATTCTAAACAAAAAATAATGTCCCTAACGTTTTCCAGCTGTTGCCAGGTACGGTAGCATTTGGACCTCGAAAGTGGTGGGATTTTTCCTCTGGTTAGTGTCTTTCTGCGTTTTAAGTATGTACTTTATTCGCTTTTTCTTTTGCTATTATTACATCCTTTCCTTTCTCAATACCGTTTTGTAGATTTGCTGTGATGTGACTTTCGTTTTTATGCTGTTTCTACCTATTCCACCTTCCATAATTTTTTTATCTTTTTCGACACATGTAATGTATAAACAAGAAGGACCCGCAGATCCAGGGATCGAGTCGGAAGTGTGTTAAGATGGAGGTGGCCTCCTCTTAGAGAGGAATGCAGACCCGAGGAGAAGGCTGGACCACCTCCCCTCCAATCTGGATAGGCTTCATCCAATACCTACGCCATCCAAATCCGAATCCTCTGTCGCTGTCCAACAACAAATACCATCTTCGCGATTAATCACCCGATTAGAAAGTGTTGTTCAACATCTAACGATTGCCTCGTTAATTATCCGGCTCCGCCTAATCGATTGTTAGCCTCCTCGACAACGGCACAACCGTTGGTATTGTTTCGCCGACAAGTTTCATGGTATGTCTAATACGATTATACCATACAACATACCAGTTACACTATTTGTTATTATTTTTATGCTAACGCCTATAGTTTGGTATAAGAAAAGTTGTTATATATTGTTGATTGAGACATTTTTAAATTTCTGAAGATTTTTCGAAATAATTACAGTCGAACATTTTTGGAGTCAAATATAACTTTGTAAATCCACTTTAATCAGTTTCTCTGCAAGGAATTTCCAACATGTTGGAAATCATTCTGAGAGTTTTAGTAGATCAGTGAGTGCTCTGGAATACTTTTCAAACCATTCTTTATATTTACCTCTTGCTGTTCACAAAGTGTGGTTCTTAATTCTCTATTGGCTAATTATCAAATTACTTTAAAACGATTTATTCTCGAGTGTAGCTTCAAAATTTAAACCTACTCGTTGAAGTCAGCATAATCTTTGAATTTTAAAAGTCGCATGTTTTAATTATTACCATCGACATGGGAAATGTGTAATCCTTTGGGAAATGCGCAAGAATTATTTTATTAAGACGGAAATACCTTTTTGCAAAACATAAGTGTTCTTGTTTATACTACTTAAAACCTTTAATGTTTACCTCTACAATCCGTGAGGGTCTGAGGTTCAGATTGATGCAATGTTTCTTGTACAACGGTTGTGTAGGGAGGTGATTTGTCCTATATCACGCTCAACCGCCAGATCGTGTCCCTTATTTTGGGTACCCACTTTATAAAGGCTGGGTGAGCCCCAGAAGTATCCTAGATTCCATAGGATTCATCTCCGGCTGCTAACAGATTCTTGCCAGGAGTGGTATTTAAACCCAGGACCTTCGGCAAGGCAACTCTGCGCTCTACCCCTGAGCTACCGCGCTCCATATTTAATACATTGAATCCACGAAATTTCAAAAGGAATGACACTAACTTTAATTCCATACACAGCGAATTGCACCTACCGACTAATTTAGGGTTAGATTAGTGATAATAACCTTTACGGACAATTTCAAGAAATAACTGCGTACGACCTCCATTCCGATGGGAAGACAGAAATCTGATTCTGTAACTAACAGATGAACATAATCAAGTCTCAATGAAGAGAGATTGCTGAGTACTTTTCTTGTTCGAGGAATTCCTTCGAAATCAAAGGATTCGCTAATTTTAAATGTTCTTATGTTACAAAATATTTTTAGTACGAAAATTCTCTTGTTTGTTTCTCCTCAGCGAGGAGCAGACATTTTATGTATTTGATTCTCTATATCTACAAATTAATACAATTGGTCATGTAAAATACAAATGGTTATGCAGATGAAGAAATAAAGGTGTGTTACCGTGTAGAATTCGGAAGATTTTAGTGGGAAAGGTTAGATATGATATATATGTCGGTGATCTGGTATGCAAAATTTCAACAACTCTCCTAAGGGAAATGGTGGCTAGAAATTATTTCTGCCAGAATCATGATCAAGTACTTCTGAATCAGAAGGTGTGATGAGTATTGATCCTTCTCCCTTGCGTTCGGTTCAAATAGGTTTGTAACGGTATGTCGTCTTCTTGCCTAGATTTGGTTTTCTTGTTATTGAACCAAATTGAGTAAATGGAGCTGACTTCGGACGAATGACATAATAATTTAGAAAGTCACCCTTCATCCTCTTCAGTTCCCACTAACTTTTATAGTCACGTAGAAGACCGTTCCCGGCCGGACGTATCCCGGTCCTGCGGCGTGTACCCTTTACGTAACTTCATCGGGATCCTGGAGATGCTGATGTACTCCCCAGGTCGCAGGTCGCCGCTCATCTTCCCATATCAGGGAATCGTAATAGCGCCCGTGATTTATTTCTAGAAAGGTTTCCTCCGACTTCATCATATTTCGGCGCATGGCGCACCCTTATCTCATTCCCCGCTTTTATGGTCTTCATGGTTTCCTGGTTGTGTCATAATGCAAGCCGAACTATGACCTGGGAAAAATAACACTAAGTGTCCCTGTAGATAGGAATATGATGGCTCTATCCTAGGAAACTGCCGATTTCATTTACCGTTAATCTTCACAAGATCAATCCACAAAATCTCTTAATACTCAATTTATAAATCCTCTCAAAATAAATATATATAGTTTAATTTATTTTAAAAATTATTTTTCATATTTCAAAATTACCGTAGAGGTTTGTGTATGAAATATACAAAACTATGATTTTTCATTCCTTTGTTAGTTGAACCATTTTATGTTGTTTTCATAGAAAGATATTATTCAAAATGGTCGATATATTTTTAAAATATTTCCTCTTGTGAAAGATTGTGGTCTGGAATATATCTTGGATAGGGAAGAAGGGGAGGTTAACGATTATAAAAAGTCAGTAATAAAATTGCTATAATAATAATTTATTATAATTTTTTATCATTGCTTCAATTTTTAAATATGTTTATTTTGAACAGAAAAGATTTACCTCCAGCCGGGATTCGAACCCGGACAAATGGGATTGGTGAAGAGGTATGGGGTACATCGGTGATACATATGACATCGGTGAAGAGAACAGATTTGTCCTAGGTAGGGAGCGACCCCGGTGGCTCAAATGGTTAGAACGTTGCCACGGTGAGGCGGAGATCCGGGTTCGAATCCCGGCTGGGGGCAAATCTTTTCTCTTCAAAATAAAAATATTTAAATAATTTATTTAATTTCTTATATTTATTTAACGGTTGTGTGAATAGAATGATATTCTGTTCAGTTATGGAAGATGTCCAATGAAGTGGTAGACTTACGTAGACTAGAAGACGTAAGCTGGCAGGTGCAATAAAAAAACACCGTAACATTTACGGACCCGTGACTACTCGTCTTCATGGGCGGTTTCAGTAACCGCTTTTTTTTTTTTTTTTTTTATTGTTCAGCTTCTCCGAAATTGAATAAAAACCTTTCTATAATAATACCTAATATTTACAACTAATAACAGTCATGCGCAGCCTTTAAGGAAAGTGATATGTTCCTCAGATATTCGCTAAGATGAAACCTCGCTAATTTCAATATCTCCCTAAATGTGTTTTTAAGAATTTTTCATTCCAAAATATTTTATAAATATATCTAAAGTATTTACGATGTTTTGAACAAATACTTATATTTACAATAAAATGTTTTCATCCTAGTGGTTTACATTTTTATTTAACACACTTTTTCACTAACACATTTTTAATTAACACAAGCCGAAAATGTTTAAACTAGAGAGAAAGAAAAGTAAATTTCCTTGTTTGAACCTCGTTATCAGTAGCAGAGAAAAATTGTTTAATGTAAATAACTCTCATTTTAAATTTTATTTAAAACTCTAATTTCAAAGTCCATATAAATTTGATAATATAACTCCTATTTACTACTTCATAGAGTTCATACCATGTTGTATTAAATTATTATCTTGTTTACCATTCTTTTAAAATACCTATTTTTAAATAATGTGTCCACTTATTAAATATTAGTTTTTTTTTTAAGGCATGTATTGGAATTATGATCATCGTATAGATTTATAGTACTTCATTGTATTGAAATTTTCATATGACTGTTAATATATTTTTTTGTATATATTTTATTTGTTATAAATGAGCAAATTGTATAAAAAGTAGTCGACAAATATTTAAAAATCCGCATGCAAATTAATAATATTTTTTATCCAGGTAAGAACAACTGAAAGTTTCTTATGGATAATGGTAAAGGAATACATTTAAGGTAATGTTTAAATCACATATTATTTTATTAAATTTTTCTTATCCGGGTATAATTAGGATAGGTATTTTTAACGAATGCAGGCTCAGGATCGCCATTTTACGTCTTTTCCGAAAGCATAACCAAGAATATTTTTTCCCTGTAAAAAAACCCATGGCCTCCTTCTGGACTACGACTCCAAAATCTTGGGCATAGTATTATTATTATGTTATGGCGCTACAAGTCCTAGCCTCCTCCACCAGCTTCTTCAAGTCTTCTCTGTTTTTTGAACTGGATGACTCCTGACTCCAGTTCCACCAAAAACTCTTCTAAGGATTTTTCTCTCTAAGACTAAAAGGTCATGCTCAATCTGCTGCTTGGGTATAGACATTTGTTATATGATATGCCTATTGGTATATATCCTACCCAATAATTTGGTCCATAATTTTAACCTTGTATGATTACACAACACTCCAGTCTTATAATACATGTTCAAAACCAATAGAGAGACAAAATCTTCACTACTGCATGGTATGTGATGGCATCGCGGGTATTTTTAGCTATTGCATGTGCTTAAATGCGAACAGGTTTTCGAACACTTTGTTATTATAATTCAGGTGGTACCGTCCACTTTACTGATAAATACTAAGACTGCTATAAATCTGAAAGAGGGGAGATTAGTGCTGGCCGGGAAGGAGGGAAGGTGGCTTGGGTCCCCCCGAACCTTTCACTTGCAGGCACGATTCATCACGAATTTGCTCCAGGCAGATGCACAACCTTTTGTAACGTCGTTTCGGAGTCGATTAGTCATCACAAAAGATCGATTTCACGGATTATCGATAGTCGGAGCTCGAGTCCTTAACGCTTTCCATCAATCTTCTCTGTACGAATAGAGCTACCTGAAAAATTAACCATATTTATAACCAAAGCACAGTATTTATCATGGTGGAAAAAATGGTCCAGGTAAGGATCAACAGGGAATTCTATATAATAATAAATTATTATAGTTATATCGGGTGCAAGTATCACACTTTGTTACTAACAAAGTAATCCTATAATGACCTTTATGTACCATTTGTGACAGATTTGTCCCGAACCTGATATCAATCATTTTATGGCAAACTTCATTCCACTTTCAATTCCCGATAATCCTCCGAGGCGTCTGAGAAGAAGATGGCCACGTGACCTTCTTAGTTGAACATGCGATTTGAGTACTAACAGTGGGTAGTTTCTCTACTTGTCATTATCATTATATCACGTCATTATGTATCACTCAGCCAATTTACTTGTTATATTACTGTAATATAGTTGTAAATATCAATAAATAAATAATAATTAAAAAAAAAAAGAGCTATGGAGATCCACTAAGCAATCGAATTCCTCTCGTATTCAACCCTTACAATCCAAAATCCGTCGTAAAATCCTCAATACTCCTTACTTTGTTACGAACAAGGTAATCGACAAAATGCATTAATGTCATTACAGATTACTTTGTTACAAACAAATTAATCCTATAATGACCTTTATGTACCATTTGTGACTGATTTGGCCCGAATCTGATATCAGTCTTTTTATGACAAACTTCATTCCCACTCAAACCCACTAGTTTCAAACCAAGCAACCTCTTAAATTCCTGATAATCCTCCAAGGCGTCTGAAAAGAAGTTAAAATATTTCTGATGTAATTGATTTACAGCTACATGCTTGGGTTTTCGAGATAGCTGATTGTGGAAATACTATACATTATCAAATCTTGCGTTCAACTAATATAAGTAAATACTTATTTATAACAATATATCCGACTTTTATTTTTAAGGTCAAATTTAAAAGTCATTATGTGACGTTCAATTTCAAATGCCAGATTTAAAAAACAGATATTGACTTTCATGCACGAGAATAGCAAAAATAAGAATTAATTGAAATCCCGTAAATTTTCCGAGTAGCTGCATTAATGTGAATCCGCCTGTAGATACACTTATACCTTTTCAGCATTGACTTTTTTTTAATTAAAGGTACAATTTTCTAATTTTTATTAGATTATTAATTACAATTAAAATAAATGAAAGCTATAGTTATTCGAGGACTTATTTATACAGTGGAGTCGCCTGCAGACTGTGAGATGAAGCTTTCTAGCGACGTGCTCAACATCGAAGCTAGAAACCCGGGTTTTGGCTTCAATTCAAGTTTTCACCGGACTTTGACTTTCTGGCCTCCGGACTTGCCCTTCTTAGGATCGGACTTCGTGGTGGGAATCCCAACCAACCTCTTGTCTAAGATCCTTCTTGAAGATTTCAGTTGAAACCGAATCTTTTTAACTATGACGTCAACATTCTATTATCTTCAAAAGACTTCATGGAACATTCCTTCAAAAATAAAAATACTAATGTACAATACTATATTAAATAATATTTAAACATGTGGAGAAGAATTTTGGGAGTCAAAAAACACGTCCGTATACTCAATACAAACAGCACAATCCAAAATTCTTAGTAAAAATGAAAATTGACTTTGGTTTATTTCGAATCACACTATACACAAAACCATGAAAATCCCCACTAAATCATATATTAACACCAAATATACAAATTTTAATCGTCCCCAAAATCCTCTTGTTCTTTATCTTTCCTCCTCTCTGTTACCTGGACTTCCTAGGAGAAGATTAAAAAGGCAATGGTCTAGAGACCTA
The DNA here is from genome assembly GCA_964056705.1 of Troilus luridus. NCBI lineage: Eukaryota > Metazoa > Arthropoda > Insecta > Hemiptera > Pentatomidae > Troilus > Troilus luridus. The sequence continues at coordinate 84,951,266 of OZ057415.1, forward strand.
CTCAGAAACCGATAATCATGGATCAAAAATTTCATATTTATAAAAATAGAGGAGAAAAAATCATTGAGATCAAATTTGCTGGATATGAAACTGCGTAGGTGCAAATATAACTTAAAATTGTAATAATTGTGCAAATTATTTTTCTATTTCTTTATAATAGAGCCTCGATAGAAGCTATAAAATCTATAATAAGCTGGCATTTTAGATGTTAATGTCGAACTTTGCGAATTATCCTATAATGACCTGTTACTTCATAACATGGCCTGACTAAAATCAGTACTACAGTTTTGCAGAAAGGCTACGGATGAACGTTTATTTACTTTTTTTTTTTTTTGGATTATAGATAGATCTAAGAAAAATCTTGAGATTTGTGAGTTTTTTTTAATCTGGTATTTACTTGAACTAAAAAAAAAGAACCGGCACTAGCAAAAGAATGGGTTAATCTTCAGCATAGCAACTCGATATTCTAATCCCTCGGCTACTCCGATACCTCAAGCAATACCAATAACCTGTGATTTGTTTTTTAGAATATTTATCCATTTTATTTCCAGTAAAATTTACTTTTTTTATTATTTACACTCAATAAATTGAACTATAAAAAATGATAGTTATTGTAAATTATAAATCAATAATAATTCATACTGCTTTGGAACCAATCAATGTTTAAAAAAGTATTTATTACTGTAACTTTTCTTCGGTCTTCGTCTAAGAGTAAACCGTAATAGGCAATTTACGGGCATAATTAAGTGATAAAATTATATTATAAGGGAAACTATAACAGAACCTCAAAACTATACAAAGCTATAGGCTTTCCCAAAGTTCATTGAAATGAAAAAAATTACGAAAACATAGAACAGACTTTAAAATATTTCGAACCTATTCATACAGATATTTTTTATATTCTTGTCCCACTTGTATCCGTATCCTGTAGAATTATCTCCGAGAATGAGACGTGTTAAGAAAGTAGTTTTCGAATGAGAAATGTTTTATTGTTGGAGAAAGCCCGTTCGAAGCAAGTTAAGCCATCTTTGTTTTATGTTTTGAAGGCTCATAATTTTAAAGTATCATGTCAGCTGAAAATATTCCACATAATTAAAAAATCGTATTACGTTCCAAATTATATAATTATCGAAAACCTGGAATGTAAATTGGTTGTTGGATAAATTTCAGAACGAGCGAAAAGGTGAAAGTAAGTCACTTGACGTCATGTCCACTCTTGTGGCAACATATCGAAACTGTCTGCGTGTTCGATCTTGTCCTTGCTGGAGGTTTTAGTTGGATAATTTTGATACATCATTATTGACTAATAACTCCTTATTCAATCTCAATCGAATATATCCTTAATAGGATGCTCCCAAATAAAGTCCTCTACAAAACAGCCTGATTTTTCTTAATTTACATCTGATCTCTCTAGCTTCATCCTGTGCATTAAATTCTCCTAGTACTAGACTTGTAGGAAAAATATAGATTAATAGATGATTTGATAATAGATCGATACTATTGCTCGATATATTATAATTAATACCTATATTAAAACTTGTAAATAGAAAACCTTGGTATATATTTGTTTTAAAGAAAATCTGCGTGAACGTGAACAGGGCGACTGAGAAAAAACTAAAATAAAGTTATGTTATTATCACCCATTATTAAGGTCTTAACCATTACGGTAGAAGAATGTAGATTTTTTTTTTTTTTCACCAAATATCAATAATTTTCACCGACAATCTTTATCTCATATTTCGTAATATTGATGTAAAAATTGGAGTAAGGATAAATTATATTTCGGGTTCACCCAGTCATTATTAGGGTTTGTGTTTAAGTCGTAAAGATTTCTTTGGGATGAACTTGAAAAAAAAAAAATCGAATTATACGTTACCCGAAATTTATGAGTATTATTGCATTAAAATACACATTTATTGTATCAGATTTAATTAGAATAAGAGGCTTTTGATAGTGAATTGGCTGATAAAGTAAGAAAACTTCTATGCATGGCCGGCACCTTATATGCAGGGTGTGCGGGGCACACGGACGCCGGGTCTCAAGGGGCGCCACAAGGCGTCTTAGTGTTTCAAAAAATTACATTCCATGTTGATCCCATAGCAAAATTTGTTTAATTTCATGGGCACATTCATCTCCATAGGGGATTTGCCGTTTTTTGTAACACCTTGTATAACTGTAAGTGTTCAATTTTAATCGCGTGCCTACTAGGTCACGATTGCACACGGCGCAATATGGGCTAGAGCCGGTGGTGCTTCTATAGATAGACCTCTATGTTTATGAATATTTTTATACGAGCTTATGTTGTAAACTCATCATCTTACATTTAAGATAAAATTGGGATATTGTCAACTTCAATGATAACCCACCTCACTCGCAGTCAACTGTTTGCCATGCGACCCGTCGCGGTTGTTGGGCAAGACCAGCCCGCCATTATTATAATTGCTAGCGCTCGTTGTCGAAATAAATAGGGACCCTTCTCTGAATGCTAAGGTGAGCTCATTTGATTACAGTAGCTAATTTGGATACTGTTCCTCTCCCAGCTTTCTTTCCCGGAGGAATGCTATTTGACCTCATTAGAAAAAGTTGCACTTTCCAATGCCTCAGGTGGGTGCTGCGGGTTGTGCGCCTCTGTACACCTGTGTCCACACCTGTACTCCACCTCTTCCTTTAATGCTAGGTAGCCTCTTCTGGCCAGGTCTTACCCACTGACCTAGATGGACTCTTAGGATTACGTAAACTACTTGTTAACAGTTTGTTATGGATCTATTTGTGGTGGGTGTTAACATATGATATATCTTAGCGCCTTATATTTTCTTTTTTGCAGTATTCTGTTTCTCAAACGAAAAAGTAAAAGTATGAAAATTGGAATGAATAATTATAATTTTTTTTCCGTGTTATAATATTTCTACATAAATTGTAAATTTTGAGTTCGATCCCTCGTAAAGTAGGAGTGGATGGAGAATAAATCGTGTTATTTATTCATTACATCAATAAATTATGAAAAAGAAAATAACCATCACAATCCATGAAGAATTTGGGGTTTAGTACATGGTTGATACTGTTCTGTTTTTAAACCAACTGTTGTGCAGGGAAATGATTGGTTGTGATCGTACTCAACCGTCAGGTTTTCTTTTCCTTAGACTCTATCGATGCTGGGCGGTCCAAGGAGGTTCTGCTGATCTCACAGGGTCAATATAAGACTTTACGTATTATATAATTTATCTGTCACAACCGTTGTCCGAAACCGGGTTCTACAGCATAGCAACTCAGCATTCTACACAATGAACTTCCCCTGTAATAAAAATAAATTACTGTTTTAGGACTAAAATTGGACGAGAACAAAAATTTATTCCGATTCAAAATGAATAATTTGACTGTAACTATATGGATTTTTTTAAATATTTGTTTTAATGTTAGACAGTAAAAACAATTATGCGCCCTCGCCTTTTATTACTTTGCTTCTGGAAATAATCATATACCATAAAATGACTAGACATTCAAACATACATCTCCCAAAGTATAAAAAATGGATTGAAACAGCTATAACGAAATCTGATAGGCCAATGAACAACAGTTTTGCATAACTAAAATTTCGTCACAATGGTTTTGTTTCATCTCTCATAAAACAGAAGAAAGAAATACGGTTTAATTGATCGCTTTTTTTTTACCCCCTTGCCACGGTTTTGCCATTTGCCCACCATTCTGTGGCGATTAAGTGCTCATTGTGGCCGTCCGAGAGGCGGACCATGAAAGTGAATTTTGTTTCTTTTCAAGCGGCGAAAGTGGAAGGAAAACGATGTCTCATTTGTGGTGAGTAGCCGTCGAGATCAGTGATGGAAAAAAAAAAAGGAATTGTCGAATAGTGAAGGGAGACTTCAACGCGGGATTAGGAAACTTCAACGATGGGTCAAGAGCGTGAAAGCAACCTTGACTTTTTCTCAACTGGCATAAGTCCATTAGAATTATTCTGAATCCCCTTTACTGTTCCTTCAATAACAGGTTATTGTCGAGGTTGATACTTAATAAAATGTATTTTTATTTTAATTAGGCAATTTAAAAAAAAAGTTTTAAAATGTTGATTACTTCAGATTAGGTAATTTAAAATGAATATTTATATAATAAATCCGATTTAAACTTCAATCAATTAGAAGCGTAAAAATCTTGTCAAATTCGATGATTTATTAATTTTTCTATATTTGCTGTTATTTCTCACTATTATTGTGTCTTTTTTAAAATTTATTTATTTTTTTATAAGATCACAATGAAACCTTCTCAAAGGTTCTTATTAATCGGGTTATGAGAATGGATGCATCGTATCCATTCAGAACATTGATCTTGGTTGATGGGGAACATTGGTGTATATAACAATAATTTTTACTTTGAATTCTTTGTTTATTTGTAATATTTTCAGTTTGCCTAAGATGTTTAAGGTCTAATCGATTTAACTTTACAAAAATAGTAATAATAATACAAAATTCTCTAACCCCGAAGATTCTTGGGTTCAGTAGAGGGTCCACCAAGATCTTTACTGTTGGGATCGTACTGTTTATAGACCAATATTTGTGCAGAGAAATTATTTGGCCAAAATTACGCTCAACTGCCGGAAATCTCCCCAATTAAGTATCCACTTTATAGAGACTGGATGAGACGAGTCTGAAGATTCCATCCATGGCTATTAACATATTTAATAATTTTATAATTTTTATTTTTTATTAATTGTTGTTATTTTTAAATATTTTTGTCTGCTTCTCCATAGCAGTTCTCTAAACAACTGAGCTACCAGGGGTCGTATCCCAGTCAGGCAAATCCATTCTCTTCACCGATCCTATTTCCCCGTGTTCTCGCAATTTTTGCTCAGTGGCTTAGAGCACTGCTACGGAGAAGCAGACGACCCGGCCAGGGCGAATCTTTTCTCTTAAAAACAAAAATATTTAATAATTTATTTGCCACATTCGGATTTGAACCAAGGAACTTCAGCAGAGCAACTCAGCGCCGTACACTGAGCTCCTCCGCTCTCTAAATAGTCATAATCTTCAAATAGTAATTGTAATACATCATTTCTTAATGGTAGATTATTGTATTTCAATTATTAATTATAAAATTCCACTAAAAAAATAATAAAAATCTTCACAGCTGTGTTAATTTTAGATTGTAAAATAACCTGTAAATGTAATCACACGAATAAATATTTGAATTTCTTATTCCTTATAATCATTTTATACCTTGATTTATTTTTAATTTAAATTTATGGCATATATTAAAAAAAAATTAAATACTGACTTCTTTCGGGCATATGCTAACGTTATAAATTATTAAGTGGACTAATAATTATTATAGCAAACTTGTTAAGTTTTAATTAGATTATCAAATTAATTGTCTAACAGTTTTCTAAACATTGAATGCGCGCTTTAACCGTTGCAGGCCAGAATAACTGTAAAAGGGGAGGTAGTAATCTGGAATTCCGGCCAATTCCGTTACTGCATTTCAAATGCTCCTTGCCCAGGTAATCTGTAACCTACAAAGTAACTGTTACTTTACAAGTAATAGTTAATTAATCTTAACTAGTTACAATTTTTTTTTAATCAAATAAAGGACATATTATATTTGTGATGACGTATTAACTTTAGATGATATTTTAAATTATTAACAACGGTAGTAGACAAAAACAACAATAGACCGCTATTCTTCAATCTTTTAAGTAAATAAGATTTATTAATTTATTCAAATCCCAATTAAGTTTATTAATAATATTATATTGTTGTTACTTTTCATTATTTCACTCCATTTTCACTTTTTCTTTTTTAAATATCTCTTTGCTTCATTCTATAACTTTACCCAATAATCTATAATTTTTTTCTAACACAGAGATTTTAATTAACATTTTTTCTACTATTTGTAATCATGCTTTAGTTATTATGATCCCTAACTAAAATGTTATATATCAAACAGACGTTTACCAAAAAAATATTTATACATTTCTTAATAAACAACAAAAGTTTTTTTATTGTAGACTTAAAAATGTCCATTAAATTTAATTCAATGGTCAATCGAGCTTTAAAGCTCTTTGAAAAATAAATTTTCAGTATTTTTTAAGACAGCTAAAGGGTCGCTATATTTATTTTATGTTTATAAACTAAATAACTAACAAAATTAATAATATAAATGTTGATAGTATGGCTCTATTTGGGACTGACATATTTCTAAAGTCAATGAATCCAGTATCTCCTTGCATTCCCTTTCATAAAAAAATTTAAATGATCTTAAAAAGGCTTTTAAGAAGATTACTTGATTCTCTGTAATCATATTAAAAAATTGATTCATATTTGATTTTTTTCTGATCTTTCAAAAATTGTAATTATGTACAATTACAACTGTTCCTACAATTTTAACATATCGTCGCTGTCAAAACAATACCGCCTTAGTACGCTTTGGGCGATTTTACATGAGAGAAAAAAAACCGCGCCGACTGTAGAATTGGCAATTCAACAAAAGTTGTAGATTGGTGGTATTGTTTTGACAGCGACGATGTACTTCTGTTACCCGGTCAAAATCTTTCTCTAAAAAAGAGAGAAGTGTTGATTGTAAAGCCAATGTTTCGACCCACATTCCAGGTCTTTTTAAAGGCAAATATACAAAATACAGACATGGTAAATATATTACATACTGTTACGGTCAGAGCGGAAAGTAGGACCGGCTTCTGATCTGCCTAGAGCGGATTAGGCAAACAATGGGATTAAGCGGAAGGGATTATAGAATGGCGTAGAACCTTCTAGATCGGTCTAGGTGGTCCTCGTCCGTGTTCCGAGTAATGCCCCACCACGACCTACCTTGCCTATATAAAAAGGACAGCGTTTTCGGCCGCGGCAGTCAGTAATAAGCAGTGAAGTAATAAGCAGCCGTTAATTAGTGGCAGTGTGTGTGAGTTAGTTAGTATTAGTATCAGTCTGTAATAAGTGCTTAGTGAGCAACAGTGACAATTAGTGGCCGTGTAATAAGTGTAATAAACTGTGTGGCAGTTTGTCATATTTGGAGAGTCTTACGGTCGGTGGACTTTAGTTAGCGAACTGTAAGTGTTAATTTGTAATTGTAAACTATAGTGTAATATTATTGTATTTGTACAAATTTATATAAATAGTTTAGTTACTTAGTATAAACAATATCTTATATTATTTGTATATTATCTTAGAAATTAGATAACATTTAGTAGAATATTGTTACTGTAAATTGATGTTAGTTTAATAATTTAACTGTTTTAAATAATCGCATTGTATTCTTTCTAATTTGTTAATAAATATTAGATTATTGAATTAAGTAATAGTTTAGTCCATTTTACACCCAGTAGCCCGTAACAATACATATACAAAATTAAACATTCTAAATATTGAAAATATAGGCCTCAAGGAATTTGAGTGATAAAAGATAAATACCGGGGCTTATATACATATACAATTATACACACATGCATGTATTATTATATATACAATAAATATAAAATAGATAAATATTTAAGGGTCTCCCTCATATTTATGTTTTATCACTATATAGGCATATATATATATATATATATATATATATATATATATATATATATATATATATATATATTTTTTTTTTTTTTTTTTAATATCTGCCATGTATAATTTTAATTTGTCCGTATATTGTATATTTAGCCCTGAAGAAAAAAAAATACCTGCAATGTGAGTCGAAACGTTGGCCTCGACCTGGACCATTTTCTTTCTCGTGTATATATATATATATATATAGGTTTCTACTTATCTTGACTGTTATGGAAATATTATGTTTTGTACTTGAGTTTCAGTCAGTTATTTCAACTTCTTTAGGACTAAAGAAGTTGAAATAACTGACTGAAACTCAAGTACAAAACATTATATATATACATATTAATATTAATATATATGAAGGTTTTTACTTCAGGTTTTAAAAATTGCGTGTTCTTATCGTTATAATGCCTTTATTGGGAAAGCTATTCATGGCCATTCTGTACATCAAGTTTTAGGAGTTACAGAAAAAATTATATCGTATATAAGTTGCTTCGAATGGAAAATAAAGTATAATAAAATATAAAGCTTTCAAGGGATTGGGACTGATGACGGACTGGGACGAAACAGTAGATACTTGACTATGCCACGATCGGGAGGTGAAATTGGGCAAATCACTGGCCATGCTTCCGTAGGAAGTGAAACGAAAAGTGGACTGAGGAAATGATCCGGCCCCGGTAAAATGCTAGGGTTATTGTCTGAAACCTGTTAGGGAAAAAACAGAGCTATTTTTTCTGTTCATTCATGGTTCGGTGTTAACCGTGTCTGACGTCCGACGGGCTTTCACAAAGCTCTTTATAACCATCAACAGAACATACAACGCACTCTCCATTGTCTATGAAACGTTTATGTAAAACAGGGATTGCCAATCCGCAATGTTCTCGCGAGCCACTTTGGCATTTGATATCCATCATAACTCCGGAGGCCTCATATGTATGTATATAAATCCCCTGTCACAATGTTTGTCCGGGCTAATCTCCGAACCTACTGGACCTATTTTAACGAAATTTCGCACAGATATGTAACATTATCCAAATTAAAATACTACGTTTTATTTCGATTAATGACCGTGATATTTTTTTGAAAAGCTATTTTTTGTATTACCTACTGGATTTTTGATATGTTGTGAGGGCATCCCTTAGCAAAGTAAATCCAAATTAGCATCCCAAAAAACGGACGGAAAAACTTTTGGTGGCCGAAAAACCGCCAAATTTTCGGAGTTATTTCAGGTTTTGACCTCTATCTCCTAATCGGTCGTTTTTGAAAATAAACCGAAGTAACCATTTTTTAAGAAGATTTAATTTGTTACAATTTGAGCCCTACCTTAGCTCTGTACGTCCAATAGATTCTTAGTTCAGTAGCTGTCATATAACAAATAACCGGAATCTTATATATCTATATATATAAAAATCTCCTGTCACGATGTTTGTCTGGGCTAATCTCCGAAACTACTAAACCGATTTTAATGAAATTTCGCACAGATATGTAACATTGTCCATCTTAAAGTATAGGCTATGTTTTATTTCGATTAATGACCGCGATATTATTAAATTTTTTTCTAACTTGCTGCATTTTCGGTATGTTAATTAAAAATCGACCACGTTATACCTCATTCATTAAACTAATTTTTATATTTTATCAGTAAAGAATTTTTGTATCATATACTATAGTCAAATATAAATTGAATAAAATCAAAAATCAATTTAATTTATTATTTATTCATTCACTATTTCTTAAAAATTCAAATTTTAACATAATCTTTTTTAAAATTATTATAGCACCCACAGCAACGCGTAGTAAATTTATATATGTTTATAGATTTAGGTCCACTAAAGACATTTTTTGAAGCGAGTTAGTCGAAACTTATTGAGTTATTTTCTTACCTGAAAACCTAGATAATAATATAAAATACAGGTGAATAAAAGTTTAACTCGAATATTCTCCAAAATGGGTTACTTTTACTTAAGGAAACGGAGTCTAGTTATTTTCGTTGCGAATAAGGGGCTGAGTGAGGCATAAAAAAAAGAAGTTATTGCTTATTTACAGCTCCATTTCAAGCAAAAAATAATGAGAACGACATTAATCCGCTTCCCTCAATACAATTAGCTCTCTCTGGACATTATTTGTCATGGATTTGGCTTTTGCATATTTTATCTACTTATAGTGATAGATAATTTTCGAACATATGGATGGAAAAAAAAATATTTTTTTTAAATACACTGGTTTTTTCTAGTTTTGGTATTTTAAGTTTTATGAATGTCGCTGGCCGAATTAAGTGCCTGAAGAATTCTTGCTATTCCGAATCACTCCAAACACTGTTGTCCCTCGTCCCATTCGGAGTGCAGCAATAGTCATTACTGACTTTAGAACAGACCAGATGAAACTTATTGAGTCCAGATGAAACGTTCGATCCAGTAAAAACAATTATTTATAACTAAGCCTTGAGCAGGTGTGTTGTTTAATTTGTCACACAACTGGCTTGCCTTATAAGACTTAATGATCCATAATTATCCCTATTATTAATTAGGTAATCGTCATTACCTGCCAGCGCGATTGGGGTTGCTCCAAGTCTTTAGGGTTCTGAATGTTAAGAAAAAGTTTAATTTTATAATTTATTTCTTGGCATTTAACTCCCTGGCTATATCCATCTAGGGTAGGGAGAGGGAGTTATACAACATGTTACAAACGTAGAGTAAGAAGGTATTCATGTATTTAAGGAAATAGAAGTCAGCTTGCCCAACCCAGATTCTGACCATTCCTGTCCTATATGTTTATATAATAAAAACATCCCTTTGGTACCTCATAATTACATAGCGTTTAAGGATTATTTTATCTACCTGAGATCAGCACAAGGGTATTAGAAAAACAGAAGTATTAATTAGGCTTATTATATATAATCAATAGTATATATCTACAGACCGGGTAAGTACGTGGTAACTGGAATTTCGTCCAGAGTAAGCGTATTAAGTAAGCGTAATCGTGTTATTCTCGTAGGTTTTTGCTTCAAATGGAGTTGTAACAAAATATTTAACTCATTTTTAAGGCAATGCCTGACATAGTCTCTTTATTCACTACGAAAATTACAAGATTCCGTTTTCCTAAGTTCAAAAATGCCGGATTTGGAGAAAATTCGACTTAACCTGTATATATTTCCTAGTTATGCTCTTGTATGACTGGCTAATGCAATAACTTCTTGCTGATACAGTACCGAACCATTGGTAATAACCTAGCGGATCCAGAACCGTGCAAGTTGCTTGTTGGAACTGTTACGAAACAAAGCCCGTAAGTTGCAGAGGGTTACACACTCTCTACCATTCTTCAAGCAATGAGAGGCTACGACATTGAGATATGAGCACCGAGTGGAATCGCTATTGGTGTTAGATGGGTTCGTGAGAGGAAAGGTAGCTGACGTAAGAGGCCACGATGAAAGCGGATCTTGAACTGGAGACTCTGGTTCTTTGTTTTCCATTGCCTTGGCAACCACTCCCCAGTCCACAGCTATCTTTGCACAACACTCACAGGCTTACGTTTCGGAAGGTTTTGCATTTTTTTGTTTATGGTGTTTATTATCCATCAACTGAGATTGAATATTATGTTTTCTGTTTTTATTGTTCCGGTTTGTAGAATTAGTTATGCAAACTATATCTGACTGACATGCCTTAGGTAACTAAGCTTGACATAGCACTTCTGATTCTTTTATAGGCCTTAGATTCATTCAAAATATAAACTCAAAATATTCAAAAAATAAAAAAATAATAAATGGTGGTTCAATAAATGGCGGAGACTGTCCTTATAACGTTTGTACAGAGAGTTGATTTGTCGGAAACATGCTTAACCGTCAGGTTTTTTCTTCAATTAAGGTGGCTGGGTTAACCCCGGATCCTACAGTCTCCATCCGTATGGTTTAATCCCAAGAAAATTTTTACTTTTTTAGTAACTTTAAAAAACATTTTTGTATGGGTTTTTACCTACTCTGAACTTTTACCTCTCCTAATTATCTTAGAAATCTTTAACGCTCGACATTCAATCTAGCTCACCATTTATTCTGCTGATAACTACAGTTGGATTTCTTTCCCGAAAAAACAGTAACGTTTCTAATGAAACAGGGGATATTAAAATTTAGATGAGAAAATTATTCAAATTAGTGACTGAGTCGAATTGAGACTCTGTATTGGGGTTAGCCTATCCTAATGAAGGATCTGAGCATTCCCTCACTGACCCGAAAACTTGACAAGAATGATTGACACCGTAATTTCGGCCCGGGAAGAACCGACCCGTGTTCGCTAAACTTGATTCAGGCTTTGTGTGACGTTGGAGACCTCAAAGCTAGAGAGACTTTTAATGGGTGGAACAGTTACTCGGAATTGGAGAGTTGTATAAAATTATAATTGCTGGAAGACGGATCGTGTGTTTCATGGCGACAATGTATTAGCATGATTTAAGGTGTATTAGGTATTAGGTGCACTTACCTTTTTCATGTGTATGGGCTAATTACTTAATAAATTCTGAATTGAAATATGTTATTATTGAAGATCAAGTAATAAAATATGAAAACAGCTGAGTTCAAGTCATCATTAGGACTGAAATTCTGCAACACATAATCGCAAGATTGATCATTCCGTCCAATTAAACAAAATAGAAGCTAATAATAATATAGAGAACATTTAAATTGGATATTATCGTTATTTATACTTATTTATGTAGCACATTTCATTGTAGAAACAGCAGTGGCTGTTCCCCAAGAGTGAGCAGTGCACTACCTGTTTTTGTCTTAAGATAGTTGACTCCACCTACATTCGTGACTGTGTGATATAAAACCGACTCGGGTTGGTTGTTTTTTTATAACTTTATTTTGTATTGATTATCTTTGAGTTATTATACCTTAGGAGAGAGAAACGAAGTAGTGAAATATTTCGGGCTTGGAGAAAAATAATGCTGAAACCAATTATTCTGAGAATACGAAATGTGGTGTCTACATTACAACTTTAATAAAATATTACTTGATCGCTAAAAACTTATAGATATTAATAAAATAGAGAGATTTAAACTTCCCAATCAACCTTTGACATTTTCTGACAAGCTTTAATTTAAGTTAAGGGAAGGAGTATTTGTTTATTTAGGTATAAATATTAGTATTATTAGGTATCCGCTTTTATTGTGCGTGTTTAACTTCGATTAGTTTCCTAAATGTACCTTGGGAAATTAGGAAAAATGTAATAGCTTGAGGATTGAGATCAAACTGGATCGGGAGACAGGACTCTTAAGTTCTGACAGTGTGGGAATTCCCTCAAATAATAGCGAAAGAACACTCCTAAGAAAGGGCGAACATCAAGAGAAGTTTGCTGCATCAGCAAGGCCTCCGGGGGAGAGAGAAACTTTTAACTAATTAAAAAAATATGTGTGTTAAACAACGATTGTCTAATATATTTAAACATAAGAAAATTCACAACTTATTTACACTGTTAATTATATTATCAAAAGTTAAGTCCCTCAAACTTTATCCTTGAAACAGTTTAGTCTCTACCTTGTACTCAACCTATGAGTTGTACTGGTGCAGGTCTAAAAAAAAAAAAATCGAAGTTTAATACCGAAATAAGTAAATAATTTTAAGCAATTATGTTCTTTAAAAAATATAATTAAGTACTTATTCTAAAAACTAAAAAAAAAACACATAAAGTTCTTTTATTATAAAAATAGACTAACTTTAAAAAATAGTTTATTGATAAAAGTCATTTAAATTATTTCCTCGACATCCCTGGATGACCTAACAATTTTAAGTAAAAGCATTGTTATTTAGTACCAAAATATTTGTGCATGATGGTCTGAAACATCTGATTCCTATCAACCTTATTTACATTGTTAATTATATTCTCAAAAGTTAAGTCGCACAAACGTTATCCTAGAAACAGTTTAGTCTCTACCGTGTACTGAACCCATGGATTGTAAGTGGTGCAGGTTTTGATGATAATGATGGTAGTTTCTGCACTAATTAAAGGTTATGTCTGTACAAATCCTATCCATACCCGGAGATGCTGGTACCAGGCACCCAGACACAACTATCTAACCTCGTATCCTTCGAAGACAAGGCTCCTGGGAGCTGATGTCGCCAAGGTGCAACGCCATCGAAGGCCGCCCGGAGCCGGTGAAAGCCAGCGGGAGTTGGAAGACTGCAAGGCCGTTCCTGGCTCGTTGTTCCGCTTGGAAATCCTGAGATTGGATCCGCTGTTGGAACGACTTATGTATAACGAGGTGTTCCCCTCAGTGATCCCATCTCGAGAATTAATAAGTCGAGCCTTACTCGAGCCACGTGGCTGGTTTACAATGTAATTGGACATTTATGACGCTTTTTTACTCTTGAATACTCCAATAATTTTCGCAATATCTTTGCTATACAGTACATAAGTTGGGTAGATACATAGGGCGTTAAATGGAATGATGTTTAGATTATTGTTTGTTAAAAACTAAACGGAAACCCAACCCCACTGATAGAACCAATGGCCACGACCAATCCTTGAGAACACTTGGGAGGATAAAAAGAACATTTATTTAGGGATCTGTAATCATTGAAAAATAAATCTAGCTGAATACTTCTTCAAGCCTCTCATGTCGTTTTATTGTGGTTTTACTGACAGTCAATCTGCTGATTGTCAATTTTTTGTACTTAATTTGTGGATGGTATTGTAAAAAGAGAATAAAAAATATTGATTAGCATTAGAGAAGAATAAGTAAACATGAAAAAAAAGTATTGTTGCTGGTTTTCTTTATTATGATAAAATCATTATATATATGAGGAAACCGATGATAGTGATCTCTGACAAATCACCTCCCTGGACAACCGTTGTTCTAGAAACAGTATATGTCTACAAATCCTCTACCTTGTCCTGAACCCAAGAATTTAGTTGCTTGTAGTGGTATAGGTTTTTTTTTTAAATCCCATCGAATTAGCCATTTTTATCAGATAAAACTTGTTAATACTATCACATATAACGATTGTGATTACTTGGGCTTATCTTAATATTCAAACAGGTTACTCAATTGACTTTGCAGGTTATTATTATTAATTAACAGTTATCCGATTACTCATCTTCAACTACCGGATAGGATCCTAGTGATTACTTGAGCTTATCTTAATTTTCAAACAAATTACTCAATTAAGTTTTCTTAGTTGATAATTAACAATCGATTTGGTAATCGATAATTTATCAAACTATTTGATCGAACGAAGGTGGGACGGTATTGTCCCTCCGTTTTGTTATTTATAATAGTTATTTGGAGATTTGAATCCACGATAGCCTTGTGTCATGCTCAGTCAAAGAAAAACATTCTGTACAAACTTTTCAATAAAACTTCTATTGTTCTATCAGCCGTTCTATAAAAAATATCGTGGGACCCAACTAGCCTTTATGGGAGGGAAAAAATTGCCGGTGGAGAGTGATTTCTCCCAAACTAGACCCTAGACTAAAGTTTTTGCCAAGCACTGAACCCAAGACACCCAATGAGTAGTATTGGTGCAGATATAATTGTACGTACAGTTGTAATCAATTTAAAAAATCGATTATTACTCCCTATCTTACCATAATTGTTTAAAAAATATTTTTTCATTATATTCTGATCTTTTGTCCGGTTTTCCATAGTTCTTATTATCACTGAGTTCCACGGATGTGTTAATATCCATTAAACAGTATAAACGTATATCGTATTATTATTTTTTTAAATAGAATATGCTTATTGTAACATATATCCTCACAACCAGCGCCTACGTTTTGTTAAATTTATTACTTTTTTATATAAACCACCAGTCAGTGGTAGAGCGCTAGGCTGCTAATGTCCTGGGTTCAAATCCGGCTTTGATAGATAATTTATTTACTCTGTTGACAGGGGATGTAGAATTTATGGCCCAAAGGTCCTCCTGGGACTCACCCAGCCTCTTTAAACTTGGTACCCTAAATAAGAAGGGAAAACCTGTTGTCTCAACAAATCAACTCCCTACAGAACCGTTCTTCTGGAAACATTTCAGTATCTACACACAAAAAAACATAAATTTCATTTATTCTAACATACTTTTAGAAATATTTTACTGATAAACGTAATTTAAATTATTGGGTCAACATTCCTAAAATACCCTAAAAATAAAGGGTTTTAGTAGATACACTGTTAGAATATTGGTGTATAATGTTCTCAAATATAGTACTCTCAATATCATGTGATCCCATGATCAGACAGCTGTTTTGTTAAGGAACCGTTCTTTTAGTCTCAAGAAGCTGCCAGTGGCCTCAGTGATACCATTGTATCTGAGGTATCGAACCTTGGTGTATTTTTAACACCACTAAATGTAAATTAAGAATGCTAATGATCTCAGAATTAATGTGTGTGAAATTATTAATTAAAATGTGAGTGATCCTTCTCTTCCTTCAGTAGTTTGTGTATCTTTCCGCCTTTTGCTTCATCTATCTTCCTGGCTCCTGTCTCCTACTCTTCTCCCAAGAAGTCCCCTACGTGTCGTCACAGGCGGGTGGGCAGGAAGAAGACAGCTAATACAATGGTTCCACGCGGAGGATGCAGGCTAACCGCTGTAGTTGCTATATAGGGCGTAGTACAGTTGTACGTTGTACGTGTGCGCCTCCACCACCGTCCGGGCGGCTTTCGTCATCCACTTCTTGTAGGGTACAAAAGAACTAACTGTATAGCGCCCTGCAATTTATGTCGTAAGGAACGGGTTCGGGAAACATTTGAACGCGAACACGCTCGATATTGTGAAATATCTTTAGAGCTTGTTCGATTTGCAATCTGGACTGCGAGGAACCCTTTTACCGTGAATGGCTTTCGGAAAGGTTGTAGTAAATTACGATTCTGAATCTCAAATGATTGCCTCTGTCGGTTGTTTTTTTTTTGGATGTTGAACAAAACTTGTTGTTACCTGTATCCAAAAAATATGGCATGTTCTTCAAATCCGGTTGTGGCATATAAATTATTTAAAATGTCAACAGCCACAGTTAGACCCTGTGACATATGCAGTCGCTACAAAGGGTCACTCATCCTCTATCAAGTGGGACATCGTAGTAATGTGGATAAAACTGATTTTGATCTCTCTGCACAACCTTAAGCGTAGATACAGTAAATCCTCTACCATGTGCTGAATCCAAGATCCTTCTTGGGATAAAGTGGTTTAGTTGTTTTGTGTTTATGTATCTGCGGATCTAATTGCAATTATATAGCTTGTAATTTTACATTAGTTATAAAATAAGAATCATTTATTGATGTGAAAATGGATGAACGGATATATCTTATAAATGTGAAATGGTCGGGGGGGGGGTGCAACCAATAAATTTTATACAAAATCACTTAAAATTATTTATCTTTGCCGCAAATAAAATAAATTTAACTTATTGTTCATAAAATTTATTGACTGCACTTCCTAACTATTTCGAACTCTTCTAAGAATTACTTATTTTATAAATAACAGTAATGTTATGTTATAAAATTCATTTTGTATAAGTTTTTTCAGTTAATTTTTAAAATATAAAAATTTAATACATTCAAGACTTTTTTTAAATTTATTGTTAAAATTAAAACAGAAAAAACAACTCCACGGTTTTGAAATATTTATTTACTTTTAATTTAATAAGAAAAGTGAACTACTAAAAAATCCTAAGCTTTATAGAAGACAATCTGAAGTATGCATTTTAAATTTATCTTCAGACACCTCTAGCAGAACTGTTTTTAGAGTAGCTGTTAAATAAACGTAGGATGTGTTACTTTTATGAATGGATATAAATGAACCGTTTAAGACTTTCCCTTCTAAGTTATTTCTCAAGTCCTTTTTATATACGACTTCATAGCTCTATATTCCGCCGGCAGGACAAAATGTCAAATGGTTATTCTAAATTCAAATCAGCTATCTGGTCGTTTTCATACCTTTACATTGGATTGTGAGGTGAAATAAATCATCAATTATGATAGAAAGCTGGCGTCATTTCCACTTCATATATCAAATTGTCTCCAAGTCATATGCAGGTCTCTAGGGAATAATAAATATAACTTTATAAATGTGTAATAATAAATCGGACTTAGCAATAACTGCATTTTTGTTATTATTATATGTATTTATTTCTTATATAATTTGCTACAATTCACTAAAATTACAACCAAATAGAATCAAATTAAAAACAGTTGTACAAATTTAAATGAATCTGTGCGGAATCATAATATACAATGAAAGAAAAAAAACTTTCAAAAGAGAGAAAAAAAAAATTAACAAAAATTGTAACTATACATTATTAGTAACTTATATGCATGTATATAAACAGTAACAATGAAATAAAATAAATTGATATCCTACAATCATAAATGTTTTTTTTTATGTACATACCGCTTATACTATTTTTCGTATAGTTCCCAATATTTTTTATAAGTTGGTTTTATTGTTTAATACTTAAAAAAGAATAGTTTGTTGATAAATACATTAAAATAAGGTATACATATTTCTTTATGCATAATTTTAACTTTAGTGTAATATGGATACCTTCCAGCAATTCTAAGGTATTTGTTTTAGAATATTTGTTAGTTTCTTGTAATTAGTTTTAGACATATGAGTAAATATTGGGCATGGATATGTTAGTATAGGTCGTAAGCAAGCTTTGCAATAACTGCAAATCTGCTGTAGATAAATTATGATTAAGTACAACGTATTAAGGTATTATGTCATCAATTTATTTACAAAAAATTCCTTCTTTCTTCAATTGTCTGATTATTGTACAAACGAATCAAAAATGAAATCCTCCGTAGCACTGGACAACCGTTATAATCAATATACTTTTCATCAAAAATTAAATAAAATTCTCATCAAATGATTCATTAAACAATCTCTTAGCTATCTAGTTGTCCCGATACTCCACGATAGGGATATTGCTTAATTATACAATACAGTGTGTATCTGTGGAGTTTCTTCTCGCCAAGCAAATTATCTTTTAGTGACTTTTCGAGATTTTATTGTTCTCATTTTCGTACCCTGAACTAAAAAATAGACTTCTAGTAAATTACTGTTATGTTATTTGGTTTTTTATTGTGGTATTGCAGAATGTCTGATTTAGGATCACCAGGTGCGTGGTTTTCTGACTGTTTATGTATTGTCGTTATTATTGATTTACTTGAGTCCATTAAAAGTATGTTTTTACTATGACATTAAGAATTAATAAAATTTGAATACCATGAATTTAAATTTTGATCAGCCTTTTTGTTTTAGCCCTTTTCTAATATTTTTCTGTAATACTAATTTTTGTTCATATTCCGCTTGAAACTATTTCTTTCATAGTGTATTATTTTAGGTGTTTCAAATTTGGATGTTTTGTTTGTCTGAAATGTGTGGTGAGAGTAGTTTGATCTGGATTATTTGTTTTTTGTTGTTTTTTTACGGAAGGTGCTCTATGAAGTTTATTTATGTTGATACATAACAATATATGCATGAATGTATATAGATCTTCCTTTCCAGTACCTTCTTCATAATAAAGCGTTGAAGAGAAACGCCTGTCCTCCCCACGCACTAACTGCCTACGTACCACGCATCTTCCCCGCTAATGGAATAGAACACGGCACCGTAGTGACTCAGCCAGTAAACGATATCCTACTCAGTTTGATCAATATTCTCTTCCTCTCACCCTTATAATGATATATGTATTATTCTAGACATATTACATTTAATATATTTAACGCCGATACATTGTTTTGTTTTTTTAAGACTTTTAATTATACCCTATCGTATATTTCCTAGGTTATTTTATCCAACTTAATTGAAAAGAGACTTGAGCGGTTGAGGTTCGAAAACAGAATCTGTAAAAGGAAACCTGCAATGTGTGCCAGCAGGCCCCTTTCCCTCCTGTCCGAAATTGAGGTTTGTCCAAATACATTGCAAACCTTATATATCTACTTCTCTTGACTGTTAATGATCTCATGTAAAGATAAATGCGGAAAATCCCACTTCGGAAATATCTGAACAATAGAACGTAGAGTTTGCCAACAGAAATATAGTTGAAACTCGATAAAAGAAAGGCCTTAAACGGATCAAACAGCTCTCACTACACATTTCAGAAAAACAAATCAAACCATTAAATTTGATACGCTTAAAATATTACACTAAGAAAAAAAAAATAGTCTTAAACGTAATATAAATATAAAAATCGTGCTGTAAACAAAAATTGGATGTACAAGGTTTAAAATCGTCTTAATAAAATTTAATAACATCTTAATAACATAATAAAAATAATAATTAAAGATATTACATCGAAAATTATGACTAAACAAACAAATCAAAACCCTGATCCTAATTCATAACATTTGTAATTGAACAGCATTACACATTTCAGCGATTACTACACAATATTAACATTAACTACACTCGAACAATATTAACATAAGCATACAAATATTAAACAGGTATTTCGGTTGATTGATGTGGAAATAATTTTTCGTCATCAATTTGTAAGTTATGGAATGACATCGTACAAGTGTCATTTTTTGTACTTAGACTTGCGTGTTATTTAATATAATTTATTAGAAGCCTATTTTTTCGTTGCTAGGCCATGATTTGAGTACTATATTGTCTCGAAATGTCACGAAAAGGAAGTTTAACAAATAAAGCGAAATATTAGAAATATTTTATTAATTGAACGATTATGAAAATTGATTTTTGACAATTTGTATTGAAAATATACTTCCACCTTACTGTATACTGGCGATTTAAGGTTCCGAAAAAAATCGTTTCTCTCTATAAACGAATAGTAACTTATAATATGGAGAATTTTCTTTTAATTCAAATACCAAAATGAGTTCTCACGAATCCTGCTAGCTGTCCTTGATCCTTCAAGAGGGATGTGGTCTTATCCGCGACCCCAGGCAACATTCTCCAAGCTCAGTATGCAATGTTGAGTGACCTCGTTGTCACTGAAAAATCGGAATCTGTCCTCGA
Source organism: Troilus luridus (assembly GCA_964056705.1). Taxonomy (NCBI): domain Eukaryota; kingdom Metazoa; phylum Arthropoda; class Insecta; order Hemiptera; family Pentatomidae; genus Troilus; species Troilus luridus. The sequence goes on from OZ057415.1 coordinate 84,971,786, forward strand.
AACAATCAAAAGAGTTTCGAAACGTTTTGAAGTATCGTAAGGAAAGGTTCGCCAATCAACACCGACCACAATGCTACTAACAACCTAGCAGTTGGACCGTTCTTGCTTTAGCTGAGGCAATGCCACTATGTAGTCCATGAAATTTCGACACTGTTCTTAGTAGACACTTATTGATAGTGAAAGAAAGAGACAAGAACGAAAAATTGTTGTTCGACCGTGTTACGAATAGTTTTTCACAACCCTAAATACCGCTATTGTCTGTCCAACAGAACGGACTCTTCTGCTAACACTCGCACCCTGATGTATAGACCTAACAATCGTTAAACTTCCATTTCGTTAATGGTTGTATTATAATAAAATTCTGTTGTTGTTTCGGATTGAAATGTCATCATAAAACGTTGCCAAACTTTTACTTAAGATTTATTCTTACTTTACCCTAGGAGTACATCGTCAGCAAGTTTTGCGTAGACTCAGACATACCTCTCGTTACGCTCTGTCTAATTTTATAACTGTGTGTGTGGAGTTTGTATTGAATATGTTTGTATTTAATGCTAATATGATATTATATGTAATATAGACCTGTGGACGTCTTCATCTATCTTTTTCTACTGAAGTACCCCGTAACAACCTTCTATCTTAAATCGTGGGTTCACAACCTGGCAGATCCCCTTAAGACTTTTTCATAGAGAAAAATAAATCCTTGGTTATGCTGCCCTACGGGGGGGGGGGGGGACTTAAAATATAGGTTCCGAAGATAAAGCTACTCGTTAAGGATCCCTATTCTAATTATACCTGGATAGCCAAAATTTATGGCTGCCACTGAAGTATCGTAGGATTAGCCATAGCATCATAAAGTGAGATTAAATGAAACAAATCAGCTTGTTGAAACAAAAGAAGCTATTTTATCCTTTATTTATCAATAGTGAATTTTTAAATAAATTTCACAGTCTTGAGCCACAAATCGAGTAGCCTTAATCAATTTCAAAAAAGGCTAATCTTATTTCTTTACATAACATACTTATATCTGAAACATTTTCCATTATTGAAAAAATATTTATTTTAACTACCTATTTTTAATATATAGTATAGTGTGATAAAACAATCAACGATCAAAACCGCAATTGTTACAGATCAATTAAATTTCTTCATGAAGATAGCTAAAAACGACAAATCATTAATACAAAATTTAATGGAATCACAAATAATAATAACGAAGAAAATAGTGATTTGAGAGTCGGTGGTAGTTGTTCGGTTGGTTTTCGAAACAAGTTTAAGTCAGTTTTAAAATTAATTTACTATTAACGTATCTAGAGTATGGTTAAGATATACTTAACCCAGCCCTACCGGTTATATATGGTTTCCGTAAGTTGTGTAAATAAATACAAGGAGTGGTCGACAAAGTCACTTCTAGAAAAGAAGTCTGTAGAGTATTTTCTCTAAAATTTTATTTCTGGAGAATATTATTCAACACTTACTACTCTAACTTAAAATAATTACAGACTTAGTTTCTACGATGAGAAATTTAAGGTTTGAGCAATTAGCAAAACTAATGTCAGAAATTTCTTAGTGCAATTAGATATTTTTATTGATGTTTATTCGTTTAACATGCTTACTACACAATAAACTGAAGATTTTTTTTTTCTGGTGATTGGCGTTTCCTTCTTTTAAGTGGATTTCGATTATCCGAAGACATTACTTCGGATAATTGACGCTCTTCTGTTGCTTCCGGAGGCCAAAGTCCATCGTCACTATTGAAGAGCCATGAGCCCTGAAGAAGGGGATCCGAGCTGTTTTGCAAGTGATTCCCTAAGATGGAGTTTAGAAAGGAGTTGGAACCTCTTCGTCAGGGTAGAGCCTAGCTAGCCTCGCCATTTATATTCACGTCTACGCTTCCAAAGACTTGGCTTTTTATTTAGATTCGATTCCCGCTGATAGTTATCGATGTTTAATCATTATAAACACTATTTATGCATTTCTGTCATTATTCCCATAAGCATATTTTCTCTTTTTTTTATGTTCCATTTTATTATATTTTTTTGTAGCTTTCTAGTAGGTTCTTCTTTGGAACGTATATTTATTGCACTTTCTCATTGAGGTATGGCCTTAATGTACTTAATGCTAGCCTTGTTTGATCGTTCATTAGCTCATTTGAATACTAAACTAATATCATTACACTCTCAGCTTAACAAGAGCAATAATGCATTGTACATGATCGGAACTCCATACTGTGTAAAGTGCATTTGATAGGGGTTTAGTTCGACAAACTTTTCCTCTAATTAGCAATCGGTGTCCTGGTTGTAATATTTGTGTCCAATTTTTAGACTACACACGTAACATTCTTGTAACATTTACGTAATAATGTTATAACTTTTAATCAGTTTGTTAAAATAAAAATAGGTATATTATATTAGCCGTAAATTTATGACTCCGTATCAATTAACTTCTATAGCTCTAAACATATATTGTCTTATATATCGCTCCTTCAAAAGAACTATGTCGTAACTGAAAAATGAGGGTTATAAATTCATATTGTCTAAAGAAAATTCATATTATTGCTGAAATTAATTATTATAATTAAAAATTAGCTTATACACATGTTTATGTAGCGTTTATAGATAAATAACTGAATTAGAATGTTTGTTTTGAATCATGCTGAAATTGAAAGTATATTTAAAGAATTCCAATATGTTTTCATTCCAGCTGACGCCCACACTAAAATCACCCACCATTATCATATCTGTGTCAGTGTCGACCTTGTATTGCTACTGAGTTGCACAAGTCGGTTTTTTACGAATTAATTATTGAAACAAACATATTTGAGCAATGATGTCATCATCCCACTCGCTTGTTGTACTTATAAAGAATACTATCAAAGATAGTATTATATATATAAAAGAATATATATCAAAACTATAATAAATAAATTCATAAAAATCCTTGGACTTTTAACGTTAAATACGTATTTATACTTTATTCAATGATAGCAATCTATTTGAGGATCCAATGTTTAACTCCAAATTAGGAAGAACATAAAATTAAAAAATTATAAACGAAGCATCAAGAAAAAAATTTAAATTAAAAATACGGTATATTTCTTCTTAGGAATTTAATAAAAAATATTGTATTTAAGTGGCATATAAATGGCATCATTATTAATGTTGATCAAATTGGAAATAAACCCCCATTACTTCATAATCGTGAAATTTTTTTATATTAAATTGCAAAATAACAAAGATTGAGATTCCGTCCCAAAGACAGTTCTAATCGCAAGAAAAATACTAAGCATAGAATAGTTATTAATTTATCCAAATTTTTTATTCACTTCTTCAAAATAAAACTAAACCAATTTTTAAAACAAACCGGTATTCTATATCTACACTAATTGATATACGAGATAAATTATTTATTGATATCATTTAAAAGTAGATAAGAGACAGGCTAAAACCATTACCCTCAATATTCACAGGTTATGATGATATACAGGGTTTAAAAGTAGTCAGTCATTAGTACCTAATTATGTAGAATTAATTTTTATTATATATAATTAGTAAATAAAATAAATTTATTACAAAAATAAATTAAAAATATAATTTGATAAAGACTCTTAATAATCTGGGATTACTATTTAACAATCTTCCCAAAACCTATTTAATATTTACCTTTAGATATTTAATTCATTTATCGGGAGTTGTAGGTTCGTTATAGGTATGTGACAGAATCTTTGAACTCGATTTTCAGCCACTTCAAAAACATCAAATTAAATCAAAACTTTGCACACTTCTCAAGGGCCGATGACTCTACATTAATTTAATAAATTTCTCTCATTATGCTCACCTAGATCTTCAATATTAGCGATTTTTCTAATCCGAAGACAGTGGTATTTTGTGTCAATTACTACTGAGTGTAGTACTAAACTTGGCTATACATTAAGGCATTCATGGCTTAACCTTTGGCACTACTGGCAGGTTCAACTGGGGAGTTTCCTATATTTGGCAACAACAAGAAATTAATATTTCAAAACTTTAAAAAATGAGGTTCTGGTGTTAATTGTTTTAAATAGTTTGTTGATAGATAATAGTAAAGTCATTATGAAAACATCTTATTCAGCACCCCAAGCAATTGCACGATAAAATGAACTTTTTTGTTCATCATTCTGTTTTGATTTTAAACATATTAAATCATAATGGGCAAGATCCTCGAAAAACTCATACTAAAACGTCTGTATTCCATCCTAGATAGTGACCACATAATCCCAGACCACCAGTTTGGTTTCCGAACATCCCACTCCACTATCCAGCAATGCCATCGTGTGGTGGATGTTGTCTCCTCTGCATTGGAGCGTAGATTGTACTACACGGGAGCCTTTCTCAATGTAGAACAGGCTTTTGATCGAGTCTGGCAACCCAGGTCTCCTTTACGAAATCCGACAATTCCTTCCTCCTACATACTTTTTAATCATTCGCTCCTTTCTAACTGGCAGAACATTTAAAGTAAATCATAATGGTTCCTACTCTTCCCTCTATTCCCAGTCTGCTGGTGTTCCTCAAGGTAGCATCATCGGTCCTATCCTCTACACAGTATATACAGCTGACATTCCAACTCATCCTAACACCTTCATCTCCACGTATGCTGACGACACATGTGTGTTATCAGTTAATAACGATCCATATAATGCATCCCAATCCCTTCACTCACATTTATCAAGCCTCGAAGAATGGTGTCGGAATTGGAGAATTAAAATCAATTCCAACAAGTCCCATCAAATTACCTCTACCCTTCGCCGAAAACCCATGACTTCCTGTCCTACAGTATCCTTTAACAGTACTCCACTTATCCCTGTTGAACAGATTCGCTACCTAGGACTCAACTTAGACAAACGTCTTACTTGGAACCCTCACCCAAGTCTGAAAAGACAAGAAATAGCTAGACGCTTCCGACTACTTCAACACATACTAGACTAACGCTCAAAGCTTCAGATCAATTACAGAAGAACTTCTTTATGTGACTGTTATACGACCTATATGGACTTACGGAATTGAACTATGGGGCTCCACCAAACCATCGAATTCCTCTCGTATTCAATCCTTGCAATCCAAAATCCTTCGCAAAATCCTAAACGCTCCTTATTTTGTCACAAATAAAACCATCCATAAAGACCTTAACGTTCCATATGTTACCGATTTAGCCCAATCCAGATACGTATCATTCCATAATAAACCCCAGGCCCATCCAAACCGACTAGTTTCCATCCTTGCATCCAATTCCATCTCGGACAATCCTCCTAGGCGTCTGAAAAGAAGATGGCCTCGGGACATTCTATAATAGAAATGTAATTAGAGTGCTGCCAGTGGGTAGTGCCTCTACATGTCCTTTCATGCATCTAGTTAGGCATATAGCCCTTGTACTAGATGTATATATTACAGTTGTACAATTCAAAAAAATAATTTAAAAAAAAACATATTAAAAATAATTTTCTTATTTTTACTTTTGTTACCTGTTAAAACCGTATTTTTTAAGATTTTTAAACTATTAATTATTTTAAAACAACAACAAACAATCAATTCATTATATAGGTGATGTTTTCCACGTACATGCCAACTATGTATATGCTGTAAATTAAAACATGTAATTTTTATTTTTTTAAAACAAGTTCTTATTTTTCCTTTGTAATTTATTATTTTATTTCTCCACAGGGAAAACTAGAAAGCGAATAACAATTATATCATTGTTATTGTTGATAATAGAGATTTCATTAACCGGTATTGTTGGTGTGGACATTCCTTTCCTCCCATTCATCAGGTCTAAGGTCCTTCATTGCTATTCAAACCTCTCTCCTTCGCCACCTCTTCAATATGAATGTCCTCCGTCTCGCTCTTATGCTTATTATTAGAACCGGTCGTCGAAAATCAATTTAAGATATCTCAATTGGAACTTCTTTAGAAAAATTAAATATATTTATAATGATCCATTTCTCATTAATTAAAATACATTTCGGAAATAGTGAAGGGTATCATGCAGTTACATTATTATTGCTTTGAGTTCCGATCTTCAATTGCTAATTTATTATTATTATTTTTCACTGAACAGGTAAGGATTCATTAATTGTATTTTTAAGTAAATATTAATGGCAGTCATTTAAAAAATAAGTAAATATATATCTGTAATTTTTAGTAACAGAATTTTTCAAAAGTGATTTTCTTACCTATATAATAAGTAGTAATAAGTAGTATTTTACAATGATTAAACTATTTATTACGGTCTGTTGTTTAATTATACGTCGTTGCTAATTACATTTAATATTTTAATCTATGAATCTAAACTGTATAAACAGCATTCTGAACATAAGATATTTAATATTATGTGTCGATGGTCTAAAATTGAGTTATCTATCTGTAAACATGATGTTTTTAAATATTTTTATTATAATAATAACAAATGCCTGGTAGCCAAATGTAAATAAAAACTCACGAAAAGTAATATAGGTATATATAGAAAAGATATCATTTTTAATCAAGTCGGGATAAAGACATTATAATGATTTTAGTCCCTAATAACCGCTAATTTATAATTTTTTGATCTAAATGAAACATGAAATTACTTGACTAAAACGACTTATTAAGTACTGTGTAAATAGTAGGCAGACATACATTTTTTCAGTTAAAACCATCGTGTCCTTGTGGGAATGTCGATATTTTTTTATGTTTTTAAAAACCTTTGTATTTTTCGATTCTGACGTCATGTATAAAGATAATAATGTTTTGAAATTTATTGTAATCTAAAATCAGTCTATTCTATTCATAACGAATTTCAAAAAATAATGAAGGAGCACAGAAATCTGGGGAAAAACATGAATATGATAACAATTCATAATCATACTAGGTGAATCACCATGCCCATAGAAGGCACGGTCCTATGATGTTCAGCCATACATGTATCCTGACTGATATGCATCGGTATAAATATATATAAAATAAATTAATAACTTATAGGAATGATCTGCCCTATTTACCATTTCAAGAGTAGCTAAGTTTGTAGAGCGCCCAGTTGCTATGCTGAAGGTCCCGAGTTGAAATCCAGCTGTGGAAGATAAATTATTTAACCTGTTAGCAGTCACGAATGGGCCCTGTGGGATCTGGAGACTGGGAGAGGAATCTGGTGGTTGCGTGTGTGATCTAGGACTAATCACATCCCTACACAACCGTTGCTCTAGAAACAGTACAGTCTATACCATGTACTGAATCCAAGACCGTCTATGAGTTGTAACGGAACAGGAAGAGAAAAAAAATCTGTGTTAATTCACGAAAGAGCGAATCCTCTTCCTCAAAGGTTGGCAGAAGACGCCATTGATATTACCGGAAGGATTCCCTCCTGAGTCAATTTATTATGTGATTTTCATTATCCTCAGCTCTTAGCGCTATCTGATGATCTGATGGCCTTATTCCGTTTCATATCCGTTAGGTTCACATGCTCCTCCTACTAGTGAAGTACCATGGTCATTCCTCATTTCCTCTTTAACCTTTCTCAAGAAGTATATCTTTTCAAACAAACTATGTCTCTCGTAATTCATATTAGAAAGTTTTTTATATAAAGATTTTGATAGATTTTGGAATTTATTTTACTTTGACAGAGTTCGCTGACCTTTGACTAGATGAAAAGTGACCAGTCACCCAAAGTGGCCTAACTTCTAATAGAGATTTCGTGACTACACAAGAGCCATCTTGTGGGCGTTGTTTTCTTCTTTGTTCCTTCCTTATTTAGATTAATTCGTTTATTAATTTGAGCATATCTCTTCTTTCATCACGTCTTTGTCTTTGTTACTAGGGTTTTGTTTCAACCGGTAACTATGGATGAATAAGATATTTTGGAGGAGGTAGATCTGGTGAATAGTGGAATGAGTTATTACATGTACAGAGAGAAGCAGCAGTTATAAAATAGCTCTATTAGAATGACTGAATTATATATATATATATTTTAAATTTACAACTGTACTATAACAGTAGTATATAACATCAAGTAAATATTATGAATGGTAGATAATGGCATGGATAAAGGCTAGTAGAGTAATTTCCCAGTGGTAATACTGAAATAACAAATTCAACTTAGAAGGTCACGAGGCCGTCTTATTTTCAGATGCCTCGGAGGATTATCAGGAATTGAAGATGTTGCAAGGATTGAAACCAATGGGTTTGGCTGGGAATAAAGTTTGTCATGAAAGGACCAACATCGAGTTCGCGCCAAATCAGTAACAAATGGGACATTGAGTTAATTATGGATGACTTTATTCGTAACCAAGTTAGAAGAATTAAGTTTTTTACGGAAGATTTTGGATTGTAAGCATCGGATTCGGATAGGAGAGGAATTCGTAGGGTCGGTGGTTCCCTTAAGCTCTACTCCAAATAGGTCTTATAATAGTCATGTATATGATTATGTAATTAATTGGGGGCTTATAACATTTGTCTAGTACGCGATGAATTAGACTGAAGCGTGTCTTGTAGAATTATGTTCAACACCATTAAAAATTATTCAGTTTTTCTCAGTCATTTATGGTCCTTCTTAACTAGCATTTCTCAAATACATATTATGTATAATAATTGAGCTTACTATTAAATTAATTTGTCTAAAAATTAGAATATTAATGTAGCTATCCAAAATCCCACGATGTAACACATTGAATCGATATACCTCAAGATATGATCCTAGAAGGACTCCCTCCACAATAGGACCGACAATTGCTCAACTGCTCGGAGACTTATTACGAACCCCCCTACGCGTCCTATTGTTCCGGGCTCGGTAGACCTCTCACGTTCCACATATTAATTAGGCGAACCATCTTTCGACATTACTGGCTAAATTGCATCCTTAGCAGTTGTTTGTTTTCATTTTTCGCACCTTTGTCATTCCTTCCGCTTTACACGAATTTTAGAAACGATATTTGCCAACCTCGTCATATTTCTGCAACGATTTGAGTTCATTAAACGTTAAGCCAATTCTGAATATGTATTTTCTCACTTCAAGGATTTTTGTAATCGTAAGATTGTTTTTTTGTCGATTCTTTGACATTATTCAAATCACTCTTTTATATATCTACAGCCCCGGTGAATAAGTGGTTAAGTCGGATTTTGTCCAGAGACAGAGTTAACTACTTTCAGATAACTGGAATCGTATCATTCTCGTAGTTGTTGGCTTTAAATGGAGTTGTAATGTAAACAATAACTCATTTTCAAGCCAATGCCTTACTTAGCCCCTTTATTCACTACGAAAATAACTCGATTCCGCTTACTCAAGTACAAGAAGCTCATTTTGAAGAAAATTATACTTAACCAGTTATTCACTGGGGTGTAGATGTATACTATGAACTTATACCATAAGTCAAATGATCTACTCAAGAGTATTCTTGGAATACAATCCACTGAATTCACGCTGGTTAAGTTTTGGATGTTTGAGTGACGTCCAGAAACTAAGGTTACAACACATGTTAAAAATTGAAAAATACATATACGAGTATTTAACTGAAACTTAGAAGATATGATTAAAAACATGTCATTATTTCTCGACTATAAACGCCGTTGAGATTAATACAATTTTGTATACCCTCGTAGTATACGTTTCGCTCCTCTTCCCGAAATCATTTTCGCATTCGCAAATCGTTGTTCACTCAAAAACTCCTTCAATTTATTATAAATATGGTAATCCGGTAGTGCCACGTCCGGGGAGTAGGGTGCGCGCGTCACAACTCCCCGTCCGAATAATAAATACGAGTGGGTCGAGCGATACTATACTTTTTTTTTATTTTATTTTTTAACCTATTTTTTTTGCCGACGTTTCATCCCCAGTCACAATTGAGTCAAGAAAAGAATCACCCCCTAGTAGGTTGAGCGAACGGAGGACAACTAGCGGAAGCGTTTGCCTGCTGCGACGATATTTCCTAACGGACTGAAGCGTCTGAAGATCTATTTTGACCGTTAGGAAATTCCCTACACCCCAGTGGTGCCAACTATGAAAAATCCTCCCACAACATAAAAATCCCTCGTTTTGCACCGCCATTGGAGCCTAACTTTTTGGACGTTCCTTTTACTGAAATGACTAAAAATGTCGTAAATCTAGGATATCCATTAAGTGACTGACTATAACTTTTTCCCTCTTGACCAGGAGATCAAATGATAGCACAAGATCTGAAATTAAACCTGCTATTAAAGTTCCGTTGCTAGGATACTCGCCGGCAAGGACGATACTTTTACAGCTCGCTCATAAATGGCAACAGGTTATTTGCTGTCACGAAGCTCACCTTCGCTCCCTCGCAGACATCTGTCCCTAGCATGTCGGCCAATTTCAGTCGTGGCGCTATCTTTAAATGTTATCGAGCCCGGTTTATTAAACGGAATCGAACCTCTGTAACCTAACAAACTGCCCAGGGTGAGCAACCCTAGCTAGTACCTCAGTAAGGTTTTTTTAAGCCCGCCCTACCAGCAAGTTAGTACTTGGTCGCACTTCCGGAATCACTAACTTTATTTCAAATCCTGTTTGATAAACTTGTGAGTAAGGGTACACCTACATTGGATCCTATTCGGGGCGACGTGATCTTATTCTATCACATACGATGCTGGGGTGAGCAAACAAATGACTGAAATTTCCCAGAGTGCCTATAGTGAATCAGATAAGGCTAAATTCTATTCTTGTTAATCAGATAATAAACTAGCCACTGCCTTCCGAATAAAATAGTATTAATTTTATTCTTTTATTTCTTATATTATATATGCATATTATAGTAAAATATAAATGCATTAAAAGTGATTAATAAATAATCTTAATTTTATAAATTTAAAGATCCAAATGTTATAACAATGAGCTAATATTACTATATTAGAATATTTTTGTCTTGCTGTTTGACTATAAATTAAATAATTTAGTAGTTTTTCAATTTCATAAAATAGAATTTATATTTTTTAGATATTCATGTTTTATATAATGAGTTAATTTATTAATGGAATATTAGTGATATTTTAAAATCTATTTGGTTTGTATTTAAATTAACGATTGCAATTAAATTCATAAATACGAGCGGTTATACTTGAAACCTCCCCGTAATATCAAATCTCAACTAGTGTTTACTTTACTACTGTATTTTTGCTTGATCCTGAATCTTTAATTGATCTTCTACTGGCTCCTAACTTTTTTCGAAGGATTTAATGTGAAAACATTGAACAAGGTAAGTGTAATTATTTTTATAATACTGTTTGTGTGTAGTATAACATATTAAAATTTGTTTCACCTAAAAATCACTGTACTTTATTCTAAATACTATTGTGTTTTAAACTTTTCTTCATTAACAATTGTCATGAAATATGTTTATGCAATATGTATTTTTGGTAGGAGTCACAGGGTGACAAGAACCATTAATTAATCTTTCTCATCCTTTCTTTATGAGAATAAATGAAAATAGTTGAAGCGATAAGTGATTTCTATTGTTAAACTTTGATATACATTCAGAATAATTGTTTGTAAGATAACCCCATATCATATAATTAAGTATGAATCAATTAGCCAGTAAATTAACTATTAAAATCAGGTGGACATTAGGATTACTAATAATAACACCCATACTAAACAATTACATTTGAAAAAATCCATTATGGAACTAGAAATAGTATTAATTTAAATTTCTATTTCACCGAAGAACAATTCCACAGTAGTATTTAGAATAAATTTGCTTCAGATTAAATAAATAAGGTTAGACTGAACAGAAATAATAAATATAAATATTTAGCTTCTTTTGAAAAATGCTACAAATGTACAAAGTTCAACTTTTTGTTAGGTACCTAATAGATTTATTATGGAATACTTTAAATTAATTTTTATTTATTATTAAATCAATGTGTATCTGAAAACATTATTTTTTCCAGAAACAGAAAGGAAATATGTTGTCCAATGAGGAAGTGGCCTTGTTCAAATTTCAATTTTATTCAAATTCATGTTAGCAGACACTCCTACAAGTGAACATATGTGGCGAAGATGATATTGTTTTTTGGATTGTGTATATCAAGTATCAGAAGAAATTTGGTTTATACCTCTGTGTATACTTTTCTTAATGGATGTCAATGATAATCAAGAAAGATCTTACAATTTGGGAGTAAATACTGTATATGTGTATAGTGGATATTCAAGGCATCTTAAGCCAATATATATTTGAAAACACTCCAGTCTAAATCTTCAGAGGATCTTCCTTAATCACCTCAATTATTATATCAAATTGTAATATTAAAAATTATATATTATTGCTATGTATTATTTTATCATATTAATATGTTAGTATCTTAATCGACAATTATTATTTATAAAATTTGTAGTGTGTAATTCTTCTTAACTTGTATTTCGAAATATTTAATTGTGTTATTCATTTATTTTTCCACTTAATTCTACTATTGTTGTTAAAAATGTGTATCCTAAATTTTATTCTTTTAATTTTATAAGTAAATACTGATGTATGCTATTGAATAAATGATTTATTTTCTTCTATGAATGATTTATTTTCTTCCTTAACAATATGCTGGTGTCCTCTTTTATTTTTCACAACATAATTTCAATATATGATGATCTTTGCATGATGTTTTGGCCAATATTGCAGATCTTCATCAGGTTTAAATTACCAAGATACAAATATTAAATGTAAAATATGATAATTCATAAATGATATAAATCATATTAAAAAATGTTTAGGTAAAAATATTAATATAATCATTATAATAAGATGATTATTATATTATATTATCACCTAAATATTTTTTAAGTATTATTTGTATCATTACTGCTATTAATCTATATGTTTTGTATTATATTATTTGTTTGTACCTTGTGTAAATAAGCCCTAATGAAGACCTGCAATGTTGGTCGAAAACATTGATAAGCTAATAAATGTATCAATTGCTTACTATTCGAGACTTGATTTTGACCTTCAATCAACATACCTTTAATTGTGCATGTGTAAGTGATGTAAATATAATAAACTTTCATTTTATAATATTAAATTGGAGCATCGATAGAACATTGGACATAATGAATATAAGGAAAAAATAGAATGCTATTGGGAATCTATACCTTAGCCCATATGATAACTATAAGTTCTTAAAAAACTTTTACCAAGAGGTTCTTGATTTTACTTTCAGGTACTTGTTTGTTACGGTATCACCACTTTAGAATTTAATAGAATTCATTGAATTTCATGATTATGAAACACATGTGAAGTAAACTGGTAATTATATGGTTTTTACACAGTGAGTACTAGAGTGGTGGTACCATATCATAATATATAAGTACCTACTTTCAATTTCTACTAGACTTTTAGGTTAATAAAATGAATTGGTAATGCTAATAATCTGAAGCATTTTTTAAAAGATCAATAACTCCTTTCAACATGCAATTCATTGCCCATAAAACAAATAACAGTAAATACCAGATAATAATCTATGAATTTAAAAACTCAATTAATTGCTATTATCATAATATTATACTTTCCAATTACTATAACTCTATAAGAGATATAGATAAAGTTTGCATAAATATATGTATTTGACAGATTGTTACAATATTTACTTAAATGGGTTCAAAATATTAATCGAAACAAATGTTTATTCATATCAATTGGATAATAATGGCAATAATAAAAGACTTATAGGAGTAATACCAGTAACTTTTGTATGACATGATTGAATAGAACAATCAAGGATTGTAGAAATAGAACAAACAGAAAATAATCAAACTTACATTTTTTAATATTTCTTTATTTCCATGCTCACATAGCTAATTTATAAATAAACAATTTTCTAAAACTGGAATCTTGAGAATACTCAATGTAGTTATAATGGTATTGAACTTTCATTAAAAAAATCACTGTTTATTGAGCTTATAGATGATGAGACAATGATCTACTCATGTAATATCAAAATGAATTTGTAATATACATTCAATAAAGCTAAAATTATTCTGATAATTATGAGGGTGTAATGTATTTGATAAACTTGATCAGTTAAATACATATTTTATTTCACACAGCCTACACTAATCTGGTGTAAATCTATTCTATTCAAACCTATAATGAAACTAGCCTTTTGAATATAATGGTATTAATTTTATTCTTTTATTTCTTGTTTTCTATATTAATTATTGTAAAATATAATTATATTAAAAATAATCTTTTATAAATTTAAAGAACCAAATGTTATGAAAATGAGCTATATTAGAATATTTTTGTCTTGCTGTTTCACTATAAATTAATAATTTAGTTGTTTTTCAATAAAAAAAAAATATATAAATTATTGTTTGTTATTATTATTTCATAGATCCCGCAATGGAGGCTCCTTTTGAACTAATTCTATGAGTAATCTTTGTTTATTTTGTTGTTCATCTTTGCAAAGGAGTATAAAAAATCAGAAAAGCCCTTGCTAAATGTTTAAAAAATAAATTTAACATTAAGATGATAATTTTATCAAAAGTTAATGTTTCCAATTTTCTTTGACGAATTAAAATTGTATGTAGGTATATTTTTTATGGACATTTCTGATAGATATAATTTTATTTAACGGAAAAATAACCTTCGCTACTATATTTAATGGATCATGAAGTTTAGTAATAAAATATTTTAATGAGAATTGATAATATTTAATTTTGATTTATGACGGATATTTATATAGTAGTTAATTATCAAATTACAATGTATATTTTTTAATAAACATTTTAGACAATAAAGGTTAAGTTGGCACACATGCTAACGGCTGGCTTATCGAATTGAAAACTAATGATTTCGATTTGTTAAAATCACACTTGATCGTACAACATCGTGACTGATCCAATGTAGGCACTTTCGTATAAATAAACTATTTCGTTTCCACGAGCGACTAAATCCCTGGGATTGGTCGGATAAATATGGATTGATTAAGGCCGGATCCAATGTAGGCGCTCTCGATATATTTCAGTCATTTGGTTTCCTAGCGACGTCTCATCGAATCGCGCCGGATCCAATGTAGGTGTAGCCTAAGGAGTTTTGAAGAGAATTTAAAAAAATGTTCGATATTTAATAATAACTAATTATTTTATCAATTTAATGAATTTGGAATTTAATGATAGTCTTGACAACCACGTTTCCACATTGGAAATTTGTGTGTCCTTCCTAAATAACATTAGGTAGTAATTAAAATGATCTCATAAATAACTTCTACAATTCCTTGAGGAAAAAAAAATCTTACTGAAATTCCCTACTTTTTATTACTTAATTCACTACTGTCAGTTGTTACTGAAAATCGTTGAATATGATTTTAATAAAAAATAAATGTAATAAACAGATATGTGAAATCCCTACATTTAATATTTAATAAAAATACTAATTTTTTTAATACCATTAACATGACATAATTGCCAACTTTCAATTACATCAAATTGGACATTGGGTTAATTTTTAGTATTCCAAAGTTGTGTGGTCAGTATCTAAAAAGATACGAACTTTTCATTTAAGATAATATAATCTTAATGATCAGAACTTAAACTTCCCTTAACCATGAGCGGTCTTGTATATTTTAGGCACAAGAAAAGTTAAGATCAACAAATTCAAAACTCTATACACAAGTGTTCCCCATACAAGTTCAATGTCGTATAGTTTATATAAAATTTCATTGATGCATTGACAATCTAAGGGATGCATAGTAGCTAAATATGGGCAATATTTTGCAGAAAGTAACCAATACTCATTTTACATGTCTTCAGCAAAGTCCATCCAAGTCAAGTTTTCTTAAAGCCTAACAAGTTTATTGTCTGTTTTGTCTCAAATCTGGTTTTATTCTACAATTCGAAACCATGATATTTTGTTATAGTTGTAGTTCATATAATTAACGATATGTGCAACACTAAATATGACATTTTATATTGTTGCATTGAACTAATTATATACCAAACAAATAAGTATATATAACAATAAGAAAAACTTTAAAAGCTAAATTTTAAATTAACTTTCTATCAAAATTCTAATCAATATACTTACATCTAGTACTTACTATTCCAAGTTTCATAAGCTGTGTACATCATTAGATGAAAGCATTACTTAATTTAATGAAAAGTAACTCTGAAAATTCTCACATATTATAGTTATGATATGTTCCAAGGCAGTTCTTATTATAATTACTATGAATATATGGTCAAATGTTAAACATAATTTTCTTTTTTGTTCCATCAGGCTTACAAGAGGGCCATTGAGAGCGGAAGCCCAGAAGTTGATAAGTTGCTGGCCAAGGCCCCAGGCACTGAGATCTCCACGAGAGGCCCCGTCGTCGTCTCCCATAGCACAAGCTCCCGCAAGACCACTGATACTGAAGACACTGTCAAGACAAGTGCCCTCGACAGCAGTGGTAACATTGTTACCAATACATCGACCGTTAGAGATCATGAAGTGGTGAGTCCAAACAATATATATTTATTTAAAGCTTAACTATTTCCAGATTTTGCAACTATTAGTTTTTTAGCGAATCATTAAATAGTTATTTTTAAAAGCCTATACCACTAGAGCCCACGAAAAGTGTTAGGTTCAGTACATGCTACAAACTGTACTGCTTCTTAGCCAACGGTTGTGCAAGTAGACGATTGTTCTAAGATTATGCTTAACCGCCAGGTTCTCCTCTTAGGCAAACTCATATATCTCCCACAGCTGGTTTCAAACTCGAAACCTGGAGCTCACTAAATATTTGCTTAGTTCTAATTGTTCTCTTAAAACATTATATGATTCATATCTCAATTGATATCAAACCTTGATTTACTTTGAAATTACCTATGACATTCTAAGATAATTGAATGACTCCTTCACAATCTAGATAACTCATCCTATAGATGTTGACATGTTTTGCCACTATTCAAGTGCAATACTCTTTTTATGTTATCTAATCAATAGAAACTAGATCTTTATTAAATTTTTCATACAACTAAAAGGAATAATGCTAGAAAAAAATAATTATACATTTAAACAAGGAAAATTGATTTTTTATTTGTCACTGTCTAAAAAGAGTTTTAGTAATTGCTAGCGATTAAGTATTCATATTTATTTTATCACTATTAGCTGTCAAAAAGAAGAAAAAAAGACCTTAGATCTTTCAATTAGTAATCAGTAATGGTCTTTGTTAATCGACAATGTCCATGCAAGGACATACAGAAAATTATGTTGACTAGTTATGAAAGAACCTTGGCACAACCTTCCCTTTTCTATTTATCCTCACATCTATTCAACTGTACAATTTATAACTATTCAATAAAATAATTAACACTTTAAATTAAACAGATTAACTATCAATCTAATTGTTTAATTATCATAATCTGCTAATAAACGTTGTAAGGCTCAATATCTCAAATAATATTTAAGAGACTTAGTTTAATTATAATAATAATAAAGACTACTGTCTAAAAGTTCTGTTGTTTTTGTTTTTTTTCTGACAGAAACAATAAATTTAGTTTTTTATTTTGTTTTGTTTTTACATTATTTCATCATCTCTGATATTTGTTTTTTATATCTTAGTGCATTCTAGAAATAAATTTATATGAATACATTTTTTACAGGTAAAAGAGCTCGACGTTCCTGACGAGGAGGGGAGTTTCGAAGATTTTAAGGTTGAAAAACATAACGAGTACAGCAAATCACGAGCTCAGGAGTTTGTGGACAACGTAAAAGAGAACGGGGAGGTGGTGAGGGAGATGCGTTACGACGCTGAAACAACGGAGGGAAAGAGGCACGGAGACGCAGACTGGGAAAGTCTCTCAGCCAGGCTGCGAAGAAACAGGAACAGGTAAACCTAAATTTCCAAAATTTATTGAAATACATTTAATGATTGAGAAATATTTATATTGAATATAAAATTAAAGTCATACCTCGCTGAAAGGATAAATTAATATTACAAATACAAAGAAACAAAACAGAAATCACCTTTGTAAAAGTTTGTAACTAGTATAAATAAATCTAAAAAAAAAAAAGAGGAAGGAAA
The DNA here is from genome assembly GCA_964056705.1 of Troilus luridus. Taxonomy (NCBI): domain Eukaryota; kingdom Metazoa; phylum Arthropoda; class Insecta; order Hemiptera; family Pentatomidae; genus Troilus; species Troilus luridus. The sequence continues at coordinate 84,989,791 of OZ057415.1, forward strand.
GAAAAATAACAAAAAAATGACAGCTGATAGTTTGGTGGATTAAATTGTACTCAGTACATGCTGCTGGCTGCCCTTAAGATGGCCGACATGTTAGGCCGAAACATTGGCACAATAAAATAAGATTTTCTACGACTGCACCCCCTGATCAATTTTATCCTTAATAAAAATATGTAGGCATAAGTGCTTAAGTGCTTATTGACTACATTTAAAACAATTATTGCTTGTAGGAAGAGTATATATTTTTATTTTGAAGAGAATATATATTTCCTATTCATAGTTTACAAATGAAAGAGAAGTATATATTTTTATTTGAAATTTTCATATTAATATCCAGGACATTTTTGAAAATAGAAGTGTTATTATCTCTTTTGATAAAAGAGAAATTTAAACAAAGATAAGGAAAGAGCACGGCGGATAATAGAGAGCTTAGTAGTTCAGTGGAAAAGAAAGAAAATTGGAATATTTTAGTTTCAAGCTTATGGGTATAAGCATATGTAGTTTTTGTCTTTTCTCTAAAAAAGTTTTTCTCTTTATATTTTTAATAAATAAAATTAAACTTGGCTGATAGTAAACTTTTCTTTGAATGGTTTGAAAATTTGAATTCCAGCAGACTGAATTCAAATAGTAGAAAGGGTAGTAGAAGACAATGTCTTGGTATTGCTACGGTTCAAGATATTCTCCTTTACAGATGGAAGAGAAAACCAAATTTAGATCGCCTTTAAGTCACATACACAAAAGTGCTAAGAGGCAGTAGAGACAAATCTTATAAAACATATGTATTATTAGCTCTTTGGTTTTTTTCTCATCGATCATTGTATAAATGATAACAATACCAGAAGCGACAATGGCAGCACTTTTCCTACAACAATTGTTAGAGATGAGAGCCTGTTCAGCTCCTTATTTAAAAGTAAAGAATATTTGTAACGTTATTGATGTAAACAAAAATTATTTAGTTTTATTCACATCTTTTCTCATAAATATTACAATAGCTTTAATTTAAATTGTTTTATTTAAATTTATTTTAGGAAATTAAATTTATTTTATTTTTATTTCAGATTTCTCAAGGAAATGGAGGAGGAAAGGAAAGATGCTCTAACAAGAAGGCCGTTAGACTTTCACCAAGAGGAAAGGACCCGTAAGGTAGAAACATCAAAATGGTTAGAGCATCATTTCGGAAGCGAATCAGCATCACGTTCATCAAAGGATTCTGAAGATGAAGGTCCTCATACAAGTTTTATCAACGTAACCATGAAGTCGACCAAGGCTGATCCGAAACCGAGTAAAATATTCCTCTCTTCTCCTGATCCTGAAAAATCATACTTCAAAGGTGTAAGCGAATGGAAAAGTGAAGAAAGAAAAGTTCGATCTCCTAGAATCGAGGGAGTTCAGGTTCTGCCTACTGGGCCAAATCACACTTTTAATTCCTCGCCAAGCCCTCCTAATACGAAATCTCCTAGTCCGTCATACAACAGATCAAAATCACCTAGTCCTCCATTTATTGGTGGAAAATATTCTTCACAAAATATCGAAAGAAGTAGTCCATTACACGGAGAAAGATTTATTAAAACGACTAACTACTACAGACACGAACGTACAACGTCTCCCCTCGGTAGAAGCTCACCTATGTACAATGGCCACTCTCCCAAAGTGAATGGAAAGATCACTCCTACAAGAGAGTATACGCCATCTTCAGTTTCTCCGCCTCCAAGAAGGAGAAACAGGAAAATTGAGGTATGCTTTTTGGTCAATTATTAGTATAATAATCTAAAATTTTAAGGCAGAGTATATTTTAAATTACTACTGAGAAAGCTTTTTCAAATTTCCATTCCATAGAGCATTGGAAGTTTGTGTGATTTAAACAATTTGAACATCCCCCATCTTACTTTTAAACTACTCGTAAACTCTACAAAACTAACTTATTTATATCTAAACTAACTTATGTCTTATGTATATTTATTATTTTTACTGAAATTCAACCAAAAGTCATTATTGTAAGCCCTGAAAACCCTGACCTAGTAATAGGCAAGACACTATATCGAAAAATATGTCCTATCCTCTCACACTAGTACCACCAGCAATTGCCAATTACCTCAACATTTCACTCGATTGATGTGAATCAATTCAGTGCAGTAAGCAAATTTATTACGTTGTTTTATACATTGCCTGCCTCCCTCTTTGCCTTGTTTTTGTTTTCAATAAAACTGACTAAATGGCAAAAAGAAAAAAACAGTTTAGCATTATTACTTATTTGACCTTCAATTTCCATTAATACAGCAATCAAATTGCCAATGGTTACAATGTCAGTGATTAATGATATTTAAAAATTCTCTTAATAATTCTGTTACTGAATCCAATAACCTGAACTGTTCACTGTCTTTTTGTTCACCTTTGATCCGCCCTTACTCTTTGATACTTTTCTCATCTTAGTGCTTCTTATGTTTTCTTGAAGTGAATGGGACTACTAATCAGCAGGTGTAATTCAGCCTCAAGAAGGTGTGAATTATGAAAAAATGCTCTACTGATTTTTAATATAACACATTACTTACAATAATATTAGTAAACAAATAATTTTCACCTTTTCTTATGGGGTAGTTTTGCATAAAAGTTTTGAAAATTTAATTTTTGTATACCTTTTCTTTTTCTTTTTTTTCTTTTTTTTGGTGAAGTTTTTAGAGATGACCTGTGATATAAATATTAATATTTATCATTACAAATATGTCTAGTATAAATAACTTTTTCACAACATTTCGGTTTCTATTTTTGAGGATTTTCTTTTAATCCTCCTACATTAATGCTTAATTATTTATGAATTATAATATTTATTTAAACGCCCTTCCTTGAATTACTGAATAATTATATTGTGTCTCACTCTAAGCCATTTTCAAAGTTTTTCACTATGCTTCCTACAATTAGACATTTTCATGGATTCTTCTTCCGAAATTGAAAAGTGCAATGCTCACTTTCGCTTTCCACTTGTACACAAACTTTTTGAACTACTGTCAATTGTCTCGGGTCATTAGCCGTATTAGATGCATTAGCCCATTTATGAGCTATGGTAATTAAATTTTTAACTGTTAAATTTGTGTCTTATTGTTTTCAATTTTCTTGTTTGTATGGCTTATAGTGAGTTATTTTTGATTTCCCATCATTGAAGAAATGTAAGATGTATCTCTTGTTTGTTTTAAACTTTTACAAAAAGAGATCAGACAGACTTGATATCTGAAGAGGATGGCTTGATTTTTTCATCTTATTTTTAAGGACAGGGCATATCTGAGTTTTTTAGAAAATAATCTCGTTCTTTTTTGTCCTTAAAAATCTACTTTTAAGTTTATTCTTCATTCCATGTTGCTTCCGTTGTTAAATATTGACCCAATACAAATAAGAGATCAAATAGAGGGTTATGGATCTGAGCTTTCAATCTGTTCCTTGATTGATGAGACATTCTAATTTCTATGGTTTCTTTTTGGGCTGGTTCAAAAGTCTCTTAAAAGGATATTATTAACAATTTTATTTTCCACTCCTGGAGAATTATGACGGCCTGCAATATTTCATTTTTGCCCAAGGGTGTGTTACACCTTTGAACCCGTTTTCAAATATGCATTCCTATTCTGAAATTATAACAATAATTTAATTATAACAATAGCTCCATTGAGGTGCTTTAACATAACACTGTAAGTTCTGTTCTGATAAGTTCTATTGAAATTCACTCCAGATCAGGAAATCTCTGAATTTTAAGTTCCTTGATGTCATAAATTTCATTTTAACTCTTATTATTGATCATTGTAAATTTGTGTGATTTAAACAATTTGAACAAATGGGGTTAGTCTGCTACTTGGCCGACAGAGGCTATTCCATCCCCATCTTACTTTTAAAGATTAAAGATCCTAAATCATTTTAGGAAATTAAATAGTAGCATGATTTCATCTTTGTTTAAAAAAAAAATTGATTTGAAACAATGTGAAGCCTTGTTTCTTGTTAGCAATAAGTCTAAAAAGTGATTAGTGATCACCACCCATTACTGCACATAAACCTTTTTTTTAATAATGCTAGTAAAATGTTTATTTATGCATCAGCCCATTTAACAAAGATTAAATAGTAAAATTCTCTCTAATGTGTTAATTTATCCCATCAATATCTTGAACCAAATTCTTTAATTTTTATAAATCTTCTCCAACATGTTAAGTTGTTTAGCATGAGATTAAAATACCAACGCAATATTAATTGGCCTTCTTGTTTATCTAGTCTTTTGTTTCGAAATTTTCAGTTTTATTTTAGAATTTGGGATAAGAACAGAAGGTATTTTGCTTTTACATGAAGTCTCAGTCATAGAAGCATACTTCATTACTGATGGTTTAATTTTTTTTTTTTTTTTAACTTGAATATTTTGAGTGTAATGTCAGGGACTAGTCTGATAGTTTTTTCTTCGAACATTTAGATTATTCCTTTAATCAAAGATACTCTTTATTCATATACAATATATCTTATTTAAATTTATTATCTCTTATTTAATTATTGCCTTGTTTAAATTTTAGCATACTTTATGGATATTGTAGAGATAAATCCTAAAACCCATGAAAGGCCCTGGATTCAGCTAATGGCAGAGGGGCTGTACTATTTCTAAGCTACTATACTAAGCTAGATTTTTAGATTTGTTTGCGTTCATCTGTTTGTATCAAACAATTTCTGACATGATTGTTAGAAGGAATGTGTTAATTTATATAGTATTCTTGTATGTAGCACACACATAGTTCTAAATTATTCAAAGTCAATTTTGTATAATTGAAAACTAGTATTTTGGTTTATTGTCTTCAAATCTTTGATTGATCAAGAAAAAAAAATAATTCCTCCCCTCTCAAAATTTGATATTTCATTTATTTTTAGACAGTTGAATCAAGATGGCATAAAAAAATTAAAGGGTATTTTTTAACTGTCCATTCCTTCTTATTGCTGTTAAATAAAAAATGATCTATGGTTAATTCAAAATAAAAAGCATAGCTTATTCTGACAAATTATGAACTTATTCTAACCAATATTCATTCATTCAGGAAAGGTCAATATCCATTCTGTGGGAATTGTTGTGTCTATGTTTTTCATATTTGGTCGAAGGTCATCCTTCAAGGCAAAAAAATGCTGCAGATTTATAAGATTTCATACACAGAAGTGTATGAAATCTTATAAATCTTCTTCTATGAACAGATAGAAATCTCAGGGATAAAAATAGATTAGAAAGAATAGAATAGAAAAATAGACATTTTATTAGAGACCTCTACAAATAGAGTTTGGGTATTGAGAATCAGTACTTAATAGTACTGAATATGTGAAGTCAGGTATAGAGATGTGTCTTTTGGGGATCTCAACAATTTTTTTAATGCTTATTTTTTTTTAAAATAAAATCTTGTAGTCTCTTACACACAGGTGTGGGTTTTGAAATTTTTCTAACTGGCCACTGGCCATACGTAATTTCGTAAAGTATCTGCTAAAATTTTTGACTCCATGAGTTTCTGCTATAATTAAAGCTAAGTATAAATAAATTTTGAATTAATCAATTGTGCTATGATTAAACTAGTGAAAGCAAAAATCAATTGACACGCTAACATGGATAAGGTAGTAAGTTATGAAAATGAAATATTACAGGAGAAGCATAAAACTGTTTTGATAACTAAAAATGAAAGTTCAATTATCCTAAGTATTTTTTCCATATCAACGCCTCAATTATAGAACAAGTTGGAAATAATGTATATAGGAGTAAATTATATTGATTGAAAAAGGAAAAGGTCAACAGAGACATTAAATAAATGTTAATACAGTAGTGGAAAAATTCCAACTAAAAACCTTAAGTCTCTAAACTAAAACAGGAAATTGAAAATACCTGTCCAATATTTCGCCTATTCAGGCATCCTCAGGGCAAAAAGAGAATAACAGCAAAGCAAAACATGAATATAGGGCAACTACTGAATCATTACAAGATCTTGTAACCTTCCCTATGATTCAGTAGTTGCATTTGAGCCTTAGAGGTGGTGGGATGTGTGTGTTTGGGGTGCATTATTCATGTTTTGCTTTGCTGTTATTCTCTTTTTGCCCTGAGGATGGCTGAATAGACGAAATATTGGACAGGTATTTTCAATTTCATCCTCAGGGCAAAAAGAGAATAACAGCAAAGCAAAACATGAATAATGCACCCCAAACACACACATCCCACCACCTCTAAGGCTCAAATGCAACTACTGAATCATAGGGAAGGTTACAAGATCTTGTAATGATTCAGTAGTTGCTCTATATTCATGTTTTGCTTCGCTGTTATTCTCTTTTTGCCCTGAGGATGCCTGAATAGACGAAATATTGGACAGGTATTTTCAATTTCCTGTTTTAGTTTAGAGACTAAAGGTTTTTAGTTGGAATTTTTCCACTAATGTATTAAGGAGTAAATAATATAATGTGAAACCTCATCCTGGCTGAATTCCATACACAATGTAAAAATAATCGTGGGAATCAATGATTTAAAAAAAAATGTAAGCATCAAAGTAACTTAATAATAAAAAAGGGTTAATTAGCGATTTTTAGTGATTAGATGAACAAACATTCCTAAAAACTTTAATTTGCACATGTTTTGGGAGAAGCATAACTGGAGCAGTTACATGATATCTTGTTGCAAATATAATCAAAAGTGATTGTACTTTAGTAAATATTCTAGTTTAGTTATTATTAAGGATAATTTTAAATATTTTAAGAAGTGATCTAACAATGCTCCAGGTAGGACAGGAGTGAATTTAGATGGATCTTAGAATGTTTTTAAAGGATATTTTTTTTCTTTTAAGTTAAATGGCTAGATGTTAGGAGCGGCTGCTCTGCCATGTGTGAAATAGAGGATGATTCAATGTTAGTGTTTCTTCTTCCGCAGGTGAGCGAGGAGCCGGCCATGGAGGAACCAGCGCCAGACTACTCCCCCACTCCGGAGCCAAAGGCGCCCCACAGCCTATCCTCGCACAGCCCTTCCTCCCAGGACCACAAGAAGAAGGTACGACAAATAATCATTTTTTATAATAACTTTATATTATTAATCAAGCTAATACATAAAGCATTCGGAAAAGGCTTCCGTTGTAGTGGTAGAACTAGTCAGTTTCCCAGGCGGGGTATATCGATTGTCCAGGAAGTAGACATGCTGGGGCTCATACTTCTGGAGGTAGAAGGTCATCATCTTGTGCCCTTCCTCTTCTTCGGCGAGCTCCCTGTAGATCTTGGCTATGAGCGCCATGGCTTTGGGCGACTTGATGATCTTGATCGGCGACCCGTCGCAACCTTTCACGTAGACACAACCCGCTCCGGGGTACATCTGGTACTGCCGTATCATTTCGTCCAGAGTTTCCGGCATCAGGACTTTCGTATCTTCGTATAAGATTTTCGGCTTCATCGAACTTGTCAACGGCACTCTGGTCTTCGGGAATTTGAATTTATACATCACCGGGAGAGAGGGCGTCGTCTCATCGCTCGACTCCTCCGTGACCGTATTTACCCTCAAGTATTTGTTTACCTTAAAAATCTTGTCTAATTTCAACTTGGGCATTGACAGTATATCTCCCCCATCTTCGTCATCCTTGTTTTCCTCATTGTGTGTCGCCTCTAAAGAAAGTACTTCGTTTTCTTTCGCTTCGAAAATTTCTTTTATCTTTTCCTCTGAGGTGTTATCCGTCAATTTTTTTCTCTGAGCTTTGATTATTCCGTCAGTTCCGTTGAAGTCGCCACCGTTCAGAATATCGCACAAGCCGTCCTTACATAAAAACAAAGTCCTTTTGACATCGGCTTCACTTCCGATGAAATCTTTTACAATTTTTAAAATATCCTCCTGATCATCCACGGCTACCGTGGCGCTCTCTGGTATGACTGCACCGATACTTTGCGCACGCCTTATGATATCCTCTAAGCTTTCTTGATAGTAGTCTGTGACCTCACGAATGGGTAAACTATATGCTGCTAAATTAAAACATGTCATCACTATCACACCGATCAAATACGACGCCATAGACTTCACGTTTGGCTAACTTCATCGTTAATAATTTTCTATTTGCCTAATAGGTTACTTGTTGACTTAGAAGAACTGACATAATTACCACCTGACTAATCTTAATAACAATCATGTATTTCTCACCAATTATGAAAAATTATTGTACGAAAATGTTTTATATGTGAGTTTGATCTTTTTCCAATACCATGACAAATGATAACACGTTAATTTTGTTTGTAATCGTTTGAAAAATGACGACATCATTGCATTGTTTTTATACTTTAACTATATTTGCTATTAGTTGCTGTATATGGTATATATTGCACATATGTTTTAGTGCTCACTGCTACGATCTTTACTAGTTCAATGTACGATGTCAAAATGACGTTACATGATATAGAAGATCAAAATCGTGACACTATTTTATTAAATGATTTATTTATTATTCAGAGACTTACCTGTTAATTTCTGTTCGCAACAAACGTCCACGCTAATAAAGAAAAACCGATCGCTCGAGTTCAAGCCGAACTGGGGCTTGTATTTAAATTTAATTATTGTTATTTACTCATCAATCAGGTTAGATTATTTACATTTACCTTAGCTATATATCGAAATTTTTGGTTAATAGCGAAATATGTTGTTGAGTTCATGTTTTAAGGGCTAGATATACATATTCTTTATAATTAAAAAATTTACCAATATTACATAATTTTATTTAACATATTTTACTCCGTCTTGAAATATTAACAAGTCCCAGAAAAATATAAGAGGGCTTAGATACATACTTCTAAATTAACTTTGAGGACACATTCATTCAGAAACATCTGTTTATTTTGTTCTCTTGTAAATCTAGAAAAATGTGTCATATTGTGTAGTCAGACGATTCATAAATCGGCCTTTTGCGAAATCGGAGATGGAGCTGGGGAGATGTGATAGTTGTAAGGACGTTCTCCCATCTTGGCTGATTCTGACATTATAACACACAGTCTGACACTAAAGTTCACTCAAGACAATAATAACTCAACAATAAGATCACAATATTAACAATAATGTGAGAATGCAATGATATAACAGTAAGAGCAAACTATGCGGATACAGGTCACGATAGGGACAAAGGGCGAATGAGGTGAACTAGCAAGTGGGGGAAAGCGCTTAGCTTCTCTATGCGCGGCTTATTGGAGGCGACGTCTGCGCAGGTCGTTTTAAAAATTGTATTTTTCAATTTTCAAGCTCTAATAATTCAACATACGGGAGGCACCCTTTTCAAAAAATGTTTAAAAACCCAAAAAACTTGATAAATTTTATATTACTTCAGAAAGTTTGGAGAATCATAAAATGTTCCCTGAATCCTTGTATCCGTTTTCGATGGCATTTCCTTGAAATTTCATTGATTTGAAAGCCATGCTGAGTTTGTTAGAATATTTATGTGGGTCTCCCAAATCGTAATACGTAGAATCCCGATAATTCGTATGGTGAAGGGACTGATGATTTGGTACGAATTATCGGGAATACCAATTATCGGGAGAACAAAATAAAAAAACGTACTAATGAAATTTATTTAATTTATTGAACCATCCATTGCTTGCTCGAAAGTCTTCAATTCCCATTTATCTGTGAAAACTCGGGCTTTTTCCCTTCAAATATTACCTCCAACTGGTACATTTGAATTCCTTGCTTGTACGAACCACTTTTTTAAGTTCTCTACAAGTCTGGGAAGTGATTTTGTCCTTGTTCTTCAGGATTGATGTGATCGTGGAACCAGGGACGATGAAATGCTTGGATACGTCAATTACCTTACAGCCACTGGTCACGGCGTTTATGATTTGTTGTTTCTCTTCAATAGAGAGACTAACGTATTTTGGAGCCATGATTACGTGTCACAACGGTAACAAAAACGAGACTGAATTGTAAATAAAAGTGTGATTGAAAGAAAAGCTTAATAAAATTAATAGAACTTCCCCTCTCTACTCCACCAATTTCCTATGAGAGAAAACAGTACGGATTACTTATGAGATTTCTTAGAAAACTTGTCTGTCTCACACGCTCCCTCGTAAAAAACGATAGGATCTACTGTTCCTCTAAAGAATACAAACATACTTGTGTATAAAAATAAATACAAATTGAGTGATTTCCTAGAAAGCATTTATTCTCATTCTGCTCCCTGGCATATCTGCTTCACTGTTCTCTCCCTCCCTTTCGAAAACAGTACTAAGTAACGAGATTTTAAAGCTGGAAATACGAATTATTTGAAGTTGTAAGTGACCTCGAGCATAAAAATAATACGAATTATCGAGGGGTCTGAAATGCATTGATTTTATACCATTTATCGGGATTTTCTCTGGGGACCGGCAAATTTGTACGAATTAACCGGAAATACGAATAATCGGGATACGAAATATCGGGATTCCACTTCAATATGGTGATAGTACGTAGCTTTCTGTAGTTCCCTCTAAAAATTCCCCATACTTCTCAGCTACAGTTCATTTGAGGAAGAGGATCAGTTAGTAGTAGGGGGGGGGGGTGGAGTCAAGAGGATAAAAATGGATGGGAATGTATAATAATATAATAATGTATAGAATATAATACATATATTATATTATAGAGCCTACCTGCTCTAGGCTGTCCCTTCCTTTATGAGTTCATATTTATTAACCTCTTTACTATTGCTTTCAGTAATCCTTTATTAATCTTTATAATATCCCTTTACTAATCCTGTTGATATCCTTTTTGTATCGGTTTATTTATTAATACCTTTAATATTCCATTAGTATAGCTTTATTAATTATTAGTACACCTTTATTGTTCCACACCTTACATTCCCCTATACTATCTCTACCGATCCAGGTTCATGTTTATTAATCCTTTTATCCTAATTACAATGATTGGACCTTCCTACGTACCCCGACCCACGCCCATACTCCGATATCCACCATTCCTCCTCTATCCTTCCGTCCATGTTGGACTGCTGCCACAACCGTGTAAGTGTCATGTCTCTAATACGTATCTAACTTTATATTTATACATATCTTAACATTTTAGTATAAAACATTAACACTTTAAGATATGTATCAGTGCTAAACCTTACTGCTTATGTCAGGAACGTACGATTTCTATTTTTAATAACAAGGTATGTAACAGATGTTGGGTTTTACTTCGAAAAGAAATGTCGAAATAAATTATTATATAAATTAATAATTGCTTCCCTAACTAGATTTATGTTGAATTATTGTGTTTAAGAAAACAAATACTTTTTAATTAATAAATTCAACTTAATTAATAATGTTCAAAAAGCATCGTTCGCTCTTTGCGAAAATAATCTGGTACAGTGCGCGCAAAACACTACCATCGCTTATGTTCCTTGCAATCAGTTTTTTTTTAAGGGTAATATATATATCTATCATATCATAACATAATATAAACATATCATAATTATATCATGATATTTATATATAAACGTGAAATCAAAAGTGGCACGTTATCACTTTTGATGACAAGACTTATCTGCAATCGCCAAGGACGCTTCAGTGCTTCATTCTGTTTCGATTTATATCCTTTTCGTTAATTGTTACTTTATTCCAAAAGTATCACTTACAGGTTTTGAAAGTGAACATTTCAGATTTTATGGAGGATGGTAATAGTTGTGGGGTGCAGTCAAAATAAACACAAGTAAGTGAGTACTTATTTTTTATTTGTGCCGACATTTCGACCTACTTTGTAGGTCATCTTCAGGGCTCAGATAAAAGGCGTGGCGGCTAGGTGAACCATGTAACTCGGTAAAACAGTTCAGATTTTAGTATTTTTATCAAACCCTTTTTTTGTTTAATAACTAATTTATCTCATTAGTAATATACAATGAACTTGAGAATGTTTAAGAAAGTAAGATCAGTAGATTTGTGGGATATAGTAGGGGATTTTGAAGGGAAAAAATATTGGATAAAAAAGTTAGTTTTTTAGTCCTGTTTTTCCGACAATAATAGAATTTTGAACTTTAACAGGGGGATTTCTATTCCTTAGAATAAATTAGGACATTACTAGACTGAAACGACAAGAAACAGCACGACGTTTCAGGCTACTTTGGCATTAACTAAACAAACGCTTTAAGCTCCCAATTAATTACAAAAGACTCATATACATGACAATCATTAGACCCACCTGGACTTACGGAATAGAGCTTTGGGGCTCCACTAAGACATCGAATTCCTCTCATAGTCAATCCTTAATATCCGAAATTCTTCATAAAATCCTCAATGCTCCTTACTTTGTAACGAACAAAGTAATCCATAATGACTTTAATGTCCCATTTGTTGCTGATTGATGACAAACTTTATTCCCACTGAAACCCACTAGTTACAAGCCTAGCAACCTCTTCAATTCCAGATAATTCACCGAGGCGTCTGAAAAGAAGATGGCCACGTGACCTTCTAAGATTAACATGTAATTTGAGTAACATCGCTGGGTAGTTTCTCAACTTGCCTTTATTCATCCCGACATGTACCATTCCTGCCATTTAATTGTTGTATTGTTATAATAAAGTTGTAAATTTCAATGAATAATTTTTTTTTTAATTAGTTCATGTCAGCAGAAATGCAGGTGAATTTTTTTTATTTTTTTTTTATTATTTAAATTATCAAATAGCCTAAATAGTTAGCACAGGAAGCCTATAGATTGGAATCGTGAGACCATTAGATTTATTTTTTTTCGTTCATATTAAAAGTGTTCACTTTCAGTAAAATTCCCATCCCTGCGACGTTCATCCTATACATAAGATTAACCACTCATTAATAAGAACGACGACATAACTTAAAAAGCCTTTTGAAAGTTCCAAGCGAGTTTAAAAAAATAAAAATTTAGGTTTTGGAAAAGCAGAGCATTCCTATTGTAATGATGGTATTGAAATTTCTCTATTAACCATTCGATTTTTTTTTAAAGCTTGAAACTTTTATTTAACTTATGACATTATTACATTATTATTATAAGTTTAAGTTTAAACTTGATACAGCTCAAAATATGATTTTATTAAAAACAACAAAAAATGTTGGAAATGGAATATCAGATATGTCGTTCCTGAATTAAAAAGCTTCAACCAATACAATTGTTTCTGAAGGTTTAACTTAAGAACGCCATTTTTTTTAGTTATGTCGTTCTTTTGAAGCAGTAAAACGTCACCACGTGTAACAAATGAGGTTATATACTACTTTAACTCAATAATTTTACTTAAATCTGATCAAACGTTAAGGCCAGCAACTTATTTACTTATAATGTTTTATTCAGGATATTCTTTCCAGCTCAGAACTGAACTAGGCTGAGATGAGAATCGGGCGTGCAGAGGCGGAAGGTAGAAAATTGGCGGTTTAGTTTTAGGTGGAGCCACCCACGAGTGGAAGCAGTTTAATAGGGCCAAAAGCTCTCATCCCTTATTCATACGTTCCTCGGGTTTAGGTCATCTGGGGGAGAGGTAACCCGTCTGATCTGGAGGGAGGGTTCGTGATGTAGATATCGCAGTCCAAGGAAGCTGCTTATTCGAAAAGTTGTGGAACTGAGAGCGTTGTGTTCGAACTGCTAAAATACAAAACTGTACCCACGAAGAATATATTATAAATATCTTGTTCTACAAGAAGCTATGAAGGGTCTTGGGCTTTTAGTATAATAGAGACTATACTTTTATACTAAGCCTAGGTTGCGAAGGAAGCTGGAAAGTTGGAAGGAAGTTTATGTCATGCTCAACCCTCATGTATTTCCTGCAATTGAGAGTGTCCACTTTATCCAGCCTGTATAAAGTATTAAGCCCTAGGAAGCTCTGCAAATTAAACAGAGTCGATCTATAGCTGGCAATAACTAATCTGCTTCCCGGGGCCTATAACTCAGATTTTTATTTTCAATAAGAATACGTTTTTCTTTACTTTTCTTCAACTAACAAGATAGAGCTGAGAAACGATGTTCAGCTTATCCATAATACTTAAAGCAGTAAGTTAAACAAAAAGAAAATCTTAGCAAGCCTGAAGGCTTGATCCCGAAACCACCACACTTTGCTTATAAGGACCACTACCCAAACCGATATCTGCTATGACTCCCCTAACGCGATCCTCCGACTCCTCGGACAACCCGTTGGACATTTACCAGTCGGCTCAGCACTTTACTAGCTGTTGAGTAATTCGTAATTTTACCTTTACAAGCCCATTTCAATCTTCGTGACGCAATCGCATCAATTATATTATAATAAATACTCATTATTTTCAATAATAGGCCTTTATAATCGATCATGACAAATATTCATATATCGTATAAAAAAATGTCCGCCTGGACGCCCTACGCTGTCCGTGTATTTTCTCCGATCTTTTCTATTACTGTTGAGATCACGCTGAAGTCACAGGTGACTCCATTACGACGTTCGTAATTCGTCATTACCCCCTTTAAGTTCCGAAATGGTGACCCACAAGAAATTTGATACACATATAATTCGATCATAAGTAAAGAGGGAGGAAAAGTGTGGGCAGTTTTCGAATCAGTTTATCGAAGCCGTAAAAAAAAGAAGGAAAATTTTGGTTTACTATTTTGAATGATGAGCCTTTTCTAGTTGTCCTAGGAACAGAAATCCTAACCTGAACTACCTACAGTTTTGATAAATAACGTGTTAAGACATGCAAATACCAGTCGAACAAAAAATAATTAACCATTAAAAGAAATTCCTTTTGTTATGTAAATAATATTATAAGGTTGTGATCAGGTATCCATAGATCATTTGTTGATATAAAATAAATAGAGAAGTTCTATCTTCTATGGCTACAGTTATATTTTCTGAGTTGTCAGTTGCTGACGTCTAAGTTTCCTTAACAACCTGCTCCTCGCTCCTCGCTATCTTTTTGAGTGTTTTTTTAATATATAATTTTAAGCCTTCCAATACCAGAAATCAGAATACCAGAAACTTGAAATTATCAGGTATTTGTAGCCGGCTCTGCTACCTACCATTAATCTGCTGTTATTGTTTTTTCTGGACTAAGTAAATTTGTTTTCTGTACGTGTTTCTACGGGAACCGTTTCTTCTTTGTTTAATTATTAATATATAAGTCAGGTTAGTTTACGTAATATTGTCCATATCCTTAAACATTCATTTGATCGTTTGCAAAGCGTTGGAAACGTTTAGCTCTCCATTTAGAGATTTCAATGGACATCCTTGAATATCTCATTGCAGTTTCTCTTGTCTCTATGATAAACAGTTTTAAATTATATCTTCTGTTAGAGATAACTAGTTTTAAATTATACGAGACTTTTTCTCTACTTGTTATTACGGAATAAACAAGCGGAGATAACGGTCTTTGAAGTGAAGAAAGATCCGATCTCTTTGTCCCATTTACTTCTTCGGAGTTTTATGATGAGAATTATTCATTAGCGATCGAGGAGGCAGGTATCCATGTTGTGTTACACCCACTCTGACCTTGTTAGCATAGTTTGGGCTCAATGAAAACATATCTGTAACCGGTAGCTGTTTATGGCTAGTGTATAGTAGTTATGTAATATAAACTCGCATTAACCTTCATATTTATTTAAAAAAATTTAATGTTTTTTCATCCTTGTTTAATAAAACCAACAAAGTTATGTTCAACCTAATACTTAACTGCTCTGAGAACTGAGTCATTAACATAATGGATTCCAAGAACTAGTGCAATGCCTCACCTATATTTATTGGTAATTAAGCTCTATGATATTTAATTAAAGCTGGAGTAGGATAATCATTAAATGTAATGATTTCTGCTCCATCGTTTTTAATTTTTTTCTTTTCCTTTTCTTCAACTATCTAAAGAATAGTTGAATAGGGATATTCAACTTTATCCAGGGTACTTATAGCAGTAGGTTAAACAAGAAGAATAAGAATACGACTTAGCGAACCCAAAGGTTCGATGCCGATATATTAACCAGCATCCTCTGCAATTACTCCTTGTGCAATCTCCCAAATTCACCAGTAGTGTCATCCTTTTTAGGATCGAATATTCTACGCAATACCTTATTTTACCCTAAGACGTTGTTCATCCTTCAACGTTAAAAGCCACGTTTCACGCCCATAAAGGCCAATATGAATGATAGGTTTATAAATTTTAAATTTCGAAACTAAGCCGCGTGCTTTGTATGTCAAAACCGAAATATAAAAAAAAAGGTTTCTTGCCTTTAACCCGGCCTTTATTTCCTCTTGAATTTTATTTTTTATTTTTACAGGACCCCCAAGTACTTAACCTTTTCGACACGTTCAAAAACATATTTTTCGTGGCATATCTTGATGTATAAGGTCTAGAGTCCTAAAGGCCCACCGTCCTTTTTTTTTTGTTAATTATAATTCTTTGTCCTGATGCTTACCTATGGAATTGGCTAAACTTCGACTGATTAGTAATATTTTAGGGACTTAGCTGGTTCGCGTATGTTATATTCTATTTATTTCTCAAAATATATTTATTAGGAGGAGTATATATCTGGATAGAGGTAATAAAAAAAATTCTCAATATTAATATATATTGTAATAGTCTGAAACTGAAAGGGAGCGGAGTGGCTCAGTGGTAGAGCACTGAGTTGCCATACCGGAAATCCTGGTTCAAATTTTATTTAGTCTGTTCGCATCCGGAGATGGATCTTATGGGATCTTGGACCCTCCTAGGGCTTATCCTCTATAGAATGTTATAAAAATAGGGTACCCAAAATAAGGGGGAAAATCTGGCGGTTGAGCGTGATCTAGGACAAGTCACATCCTAGCAGAGCCGTTGTCCATGAAACAGTGGAGTTTCTACCATGTACTGAATCCCAGACCCGTTCACGGATTTTTGTGGTACAGTGAAAAAATATGAAACTGAAACTATTTAAAGCCAACGTTAATATATATATATATATATTAAGGTCGTGTTTGTGTTCACATACGACCTTCTTCCTTTTCCTACCTGATTCCTATCTTCACTTCTTATCGGATCGTTTTCATTCCTTCCGTCATCTTGAATAATTTGCTTCAATGTTAGTTTAAATTCCAGAGGAATGGGGATGGACTAAGACGCAATTAAGTATTGCCAACGAGACCCGCCATTGACCAACCTATTAGCGTGTTTATCCGCGACTTTTTTTTTTTTGTAATTCAAAATAAGGCACGTGAATCGTGTGAACAGGTTATGTCGTGCTAGTAAGCTTAATGATTAGGATTTTTTTTTATGTAGTTAATGATATGTAAATGTTATCAGCATCTTAGCAACAATAGGGGAATAATTCAGTCCACTTAAAAGGAATAACTATTTGGCCTTGTTTTTTTTATTTATTCATTGAGGAAATCTTACGAGTAGTTCTTACAGATGATTATTATTTTATGAATTAGAGATTAAAATAAATCTAGATTCCAATACATTTTTAAATATTAGAAACAATTATCTAACCTATCTTAAAACTCATATATCTTCACTGTCAAAACAATACCGCCTATGTACACGCGATTTCACAGGATAGAAAAAAAAACCGTGCCGACTGTAGCCTTGGCAATTTTTTTCAGAACTATTGAAGAGATGTATCAAAAAGTCATACTCTGCCATGTTTAATACGTGCCTTCCTTACTGTGTAGAATGCGTTATCGTTACTAACTAATTTTCATAAAGAGTTGTAGAAAGGCGGTATTGTTTTGACAGCGACGATATGTAGAGTTACATAAAGTCAAAACGTATATCCGATACATTAGGATGAAATTATTTTTTATGAGCATTCTTTTTAAGTTATGAATTTAGAGATAAAAAGAGGGGAATTACTTTGTATTGAATGAAATTTAAAAAAATAATTTTTATTAAATGTGTATCTATCTATCTATTTGTCCACATTTATTAAGAGCGATACCTAAAAATAATTATACTCCCTCCTCACGCTACTTTTATTCATTGGGTACCATTTTTTAAGAAAAAAAACTGGATGTTAAACCAGGTTTCGACTGAAAGACCTCCTTGCACAACCGTTGGTGCAGAAACGGTATTGTTCACACCATTGAGAGAACCGAATACTCTTCTTGTGTTGTAGAAGTATAATATCTTTTAATATATATGCTTTAAAAAAGTATTTTTATTGCATTGTGATTACTTTTATGCCATTCTGAGATATGAGATTAAAAATTTACATTTCAAGAGCCTAGTAAGGTAATCTCTATTTATAAATATTCTGCTACTATCTTGCATTTTATTGTTATTCACTTTTCATTGAACTGAGATTATCGGGGTTTAATGGAATGAAAGTAAAAAAAGGTTTGTTTGTTTTCCTTACGGTCATGAATTTGACAGATCCTTTGGGGGAAGACATTGACCCCTGCAAGACAATGCTACCAGGAAGCCGACATTCAACTTGACAGGTGGATGACACCTGGTGATGAATGGTGAGTGGTGGATCATTAGCACCTCCAACCCTCTTTGTTGTCCATTCGTCTTTAATACCTAAAAAGTCTTTTAATTTTTTTTTTTTTGTGAAATATTAAACACATCTCTGTCCTTCGTTTCGGAAATAAATTAAAATTAAAATAAATCTTAAGTTTCTGGGGAGCATAATTATACATGCTTATTAATGGTGGGAGCGTGGTAACTCAGTGTGTTCAAATTCGACTGATCCAGCTAAATAATTTAATTCGTTAACTTCCACAGATGGTTCTTGTGGGATCAGCAGACCCTCCTGTCGCCCAAACAGCCTGTAAAAAACCTTGGCGGTTGGCCTAACCACTTCTCTGTACAACCGTTGGCTTAGAAACAGTAAATTACATTCCCCTGATCCCTCCCCTCGGTTCAACTGTTATGCAAGAACATAAACATAACTATAAGGGCAGATCGTGATATATTTTATGCGTCCGGTGGATTCAAGGCCTCACTGATAATTTCACTGGTAACGGTTGAGTTGAGCTCCTGTGGATAATGGTGTGTTTCCTATTCCTTATTTGGACAATAGACTTGACATTATTCTTAAAGGAGTTGAGAATGGCTTCCTGAAGGTGAACCCTAGGCGGTATAAGGGGCCTTTGTACTTGTTCTGTCCATTACAGCAGCTCTAATTGGCTAATCTAGGATCCCTTGCAAAAAAAAAAAAAAAAATCCTTTTATAAGAAAAATATGTGATTCAACAACGGATTATTGTATCAGATTGCCATCTTTTCTCATTAAGGCATAGCGTAACATCAAGACAGTTGTTACTACTGTTCCCAGCAAATGATTATGTTTCTGTATATGCACCTTATTCTCGGATCTCATTGATAGTCATTAGATCAAATAAAAAAATGATAATATTGTTCTATTTTTGACAAATAGAAGAAGGGGTTCGATCTGTAGAGAAACGTCCAAGAAATACTGTTTAGATATCTGCTGATGATTTGGGCCGTATTGTAAATAATTTGGTCACTAGTAGCCTGCCAACTACGTGGCCTTCGATATGATGCTTCAGTGTTGTTTTTTTTTAGATCAGTGACATTTTAGAATAAAAAAACTTTTCATTGTTGAGAAACTAATTTTCCAAGGAATTTTGCTGGTTTTAATTTTTTATTTCGTCCCACCATGTTTGAAGTAAGATGAACCAATCTCATTTATCCGTGTTATTCCTTCCTCTGAATAAAATATTTCTTCATTATGTTATTATTTTCCATCTAACATCTTCCAAAACGATGGTTTTCGGTATAAGTTTGGATTTGTCTTGGAATCTTACGTTTTAATCTTTCGTTAGTTTAGTCAAGCAATGCACTATATTCCCGAATCTTCATCAGGTTCAGAACCGGACTAAAAACATGAGAAAAACAGCGGCAAGGTGTTCTGTTAGAGAAAATTGCTCGACTGAACCAGTGAAAACTCTCAAAAAGTCTATTTTTGAAATAATGGAGTTATTCGCTTTTGATTCTGAACTCCTCATATGCAGTCAATCATTTCCTCGTCCGAAAAATATTTTCGATCAATGCGAAGTCCTCAGAAAGAACTTTAATAAACCCTGTTGTAAGTAACTCTCCCCTAAAATGCAGGTTCCTTATTCCCTAAAGTGCAATATCTGTTACTTAGTTAATGTTGCTGCTTAATAAATTCCGTGTACTGAAAAATATGTCTTTTCGAATTCCGGATTATCAGACGTTAATTTTTCACGTTTTCTTTTTGCTTATGAGGATAATCCACAAGGTTTATGGATCCTTTTTTTTGGCTGACACGTCCATCTTTGTTTTCTTTGTGCATGACATCGTTAAGTAAGTTTATTATATATTTTCTGAGACAACCTTGAGCTAAAGGTTTCCTTTGTTCTTCCCTGCAGGTGTACCAGCGGACACGATTCGCGGCGGACATCCCCCCGGCCGGCAAGAAGCCGAGTTCTGGAGGGGAGAAGAAGGGCCTGGGGGAGTCGTTCAGAAGACTGGTGGGGAGACTGCGAGGCCGAAGAGGAGTCGACTCCGGGACACAGACTGGAAACGACATGGGCACGGTGCACAGGTACTACCTCGGGGAGGACCCCTTCGCCGGCAGCATCTACGGCAAAGAGAGCGAGTACCCCAGGAGGAAGCCGGACTCCAGGTAGGTCTCATTCTTCCGCTTTCTTGCACAACAGTTGTATTCATCAGAGTAAGCTGTAAATGTATGGTAGAGTATTGCAAGTGGCTGCAGAAAACATTATAGAAGTTTCCGAGATGGAACTTGAGCATATCATTCGTAAATTTATATTATTTATGTATCGTTACAATCTTATTTTTTTTACATATTAAAATTAATAGTGTTCTTATCCTCAAGACTATTCGAAACAAAATAAACTTCATCTTACCTCACCCATTGAAACTACTTAGGGCAGTGAAATAATTGAGATAAAGTGTAGGAACTAGAATATTTACAAGTGTAGTAAATCTAAATATGCTGTCCTTCCTATCATTCAGCGTCTCAATAAATATATTTCATATAATACATTCATAATTAAATATTATCAGATTAATCATATTGTACTTGTTGTATTAACTGAATTAAAGCCTGATTTTTAATTACATCAGAAGGAACAATTTCATTGCTTAAGTTAAGCGATAGAATTCCTTTCGAATTTGGTTGCTGGCCTTTTAATTTAGGAAGTGCGCCTGCATCTTCTCAGACCCGTTCCTGTCTATATTTTATTTTCAATCGAAAGCTAATTTCTCCTTTTAATTAGGAAAATTAAAATGATCAGAATGGTTAGTTGATCCAAACATTCACCTGTACATGTAAGTAAATGTACATAATACTAATATTGTATTAATATTTTAATAATAGTTAAAAAACCTAAATAATGTTTTTATTTCTGTATTTTATATATTCCTGACAATGAACCCTATATGTTCGATAAATTATTCTCTCTTCTAATCGAATACGTGAATGGTCTTTATTCATTATGGAATATTCATTTTCATCATTTTTCAATAATTTTTAATACATTAACGAAAATAATGGACGTATCATAAATACAAACATCTACGATGAACAAAAACAAACTGAATTAAATTAAATAGATGATATAAAGAATGAAGTCAATAATAAATTACGTAGGATGAGAATCTGCTAAGTGATCCATCTGTAATATGATCTAAAAAATTTTAAATGATCGGATTGCGGAAATGCCGCTGGGAATTCTTGCAGTTTTCTTCTGAGAAGTCTTTATTAAACTCCACCTTGAAGATTGACTCCACCTGCCTTGTAATAGTTATAAACATGTATACTTGGAATCCATTTTATTTTTATTTTTAGTTATTAGTAAGCGACTTATACTCGCTTCTGGGAGAAAGAAAGTATTTAGGACTGACACATAAAAGTAAGAAATACGTGGAATCGATAAAGTTTTACATTCATTTATCTGGGCATTATTACATAAGATCCTCGAAGCTTAAAGGATCCATAAAAATTGGTTTCAATCAAATTAACCTAAACTTTGCATGGGAACAAGTTACCTTGATTATTTGTTTTTTATTTTATTTCATTTTGTGATAGTTTCCAAGGTATAAAAAAAATCTATGTTAAGATTTTACATTTTCTCGAACTTCAATCTCATTTAACCTATAACTTAGCGGTATAGGATTGTATACATTAATGTATTTAATGATATATTCTATTAAATTCTTACGATAAAGTTCGGAGACTAATACACATTGGGTCATTATATATTTATATTTCAGTTTTTTTAAGTTTCTTGAGCTTCTATCAATTAGTGTTCTCCTACACTTTGGTGATATTTTCTTCACATTCACTCGTTTCTGTTGATTAATGTATTGTTACATATTTCCCCATCAATTCGCATGTCAAATTATGTATTCACTATTGCCCTTTGTCAACTTCATTTGATTATAATATAGAAATAAGTGTTAATTTCAATATTATATTGAAATATTGAACTTGTTTGTAGTAATTATGTAGATCGATCTGCTTTATGTAGAATCATCTGCAATTCTATATTTCATTGTTATTAGGAGAACAAACAGACCTCAAAACAAACTGACTTGACTTCCAGATTCTGGAAATATTTTATTATATTTACAGTCTAGGTCTAAAAGTTATATATACTTTTGAGAGTTATTTAAAAATATTCAATATTATATTAAATTTTAGTATATTTGGAGCGAGTGTAACGAAACTAATAGATGATACCTTAATTTAATATCAACTCAATATCTTAAAATTACTTTTTTTAGATATATTAAAATTAGTATGCATTTCAGTATGATTAGAGTAAATACATCATAAACTAAATATATTAAACATAAAATAAATTTTGTTCTATCGAATCACGTAGGGTCGCGGTCTGTTCCATCTGATGACATTGGTATCGTGAAAGGAAAAATCACCAATAAATAAACTGAACCCGATCAAGCAGGAACGTCTAGTTAATTTTTTTTATAATTAATTTATACATTTATGACTCGCCACTCCTTTTAAATTAAATTATTCCTATTTATACCGAAGTAAATAAAAACCACATGTTTAAAATACAGGATTATTGATGTACATATCATAAAATTGAATCCAGTTGTCCGTGTTGAAATATACTTGTACATATTAGGAAATATAAATAAGAAAACCATTTTTTTTTGTCTGAAAGTTGCTATCGCCTAATTAACGGTAACTAATTAAATTAGGAGTTCCTGTAGGAAACGTTTTCGATTTAAGGCAGTCGTTTCATATTCCATAAAAGGAAAGGAATGAATTACAGTTGGGGATCGGAGCCTTTCCTTCTTGGTCCTTACCATCGACTCGCAACCTCTCATTAAATACTTCCCTGGCGAATTTCCCTTCCACAGATTATAACTTGTTACTCGTATAAATCAGAATATATTAGCTCGGTATACTATTTGCTTTGGAATACGTTAACATTATATGAGATGTATGGTTAGAGCAGAGAGGAGTTTTCTATTTTTTTTTTCCTATACAAAAAAGAAAAAGAGAAAATATCCCCTGCCGTATTAGGTCGACTACATTGTGTCCTTTGCTTATTCGTAATACATACTACTCATGCTATATCAGCAGGTAATATGGTTACCTTGCATCACGAAGGTTATCTGTTTATTTGTCTAAAATAAAACCTCCTAAAATCAGGCAAAACTACAGAGTCCTGAACTTGCTTCCTTTAAAAAATGTTAATGCCACCTACCGTGTTGCGAACCCCCAATATTGGACATAGTAGGTTATTATCCTAACCTTGACACCGCATAGAATCGTTTTGTATATTAATAAATTGATTTTCAGGTGAAGTCGAATGATACCTAATTATATATAATTTTTAATATTGTTACTTATAATCCATCCGTTTCCATAATTTCACGGTTGATTAAACATAAAACCTAAGCTGGGCTATACTCCATATGTAAACTAAATACCGAAATATAACTTATTTAAAACTATACATCGATATGTAATTCTCCATAGCGTGATTGAATCGTACAATTATTTATATTGTATAAAAATATCTCTTATCACGAGATATCAAGACCTTATATGTTTTCTACAGTTGCAGTTTTTATAGAGTATAGAAAGCATAAATAACTTGCAATTGGAATCCCCAGTTAATTGAAGCACCATATTAACCCTGCGGTTCGTACGACATGCCACCAGTTATATTTTGGGTATAAGTTCCGCAGGTTGTCGCTTCGATTTAATTCACAAGCTTTAATTTTTCATTCGTTTCCTTTTTAATATTCTTAAAAATAATAATGAACGTGAGTTTGAGTATGAAGATAAGGGTGTAATGTGCATATTTCGCTAATCATTTCATTAAGAAATGAACGTTTCCACTAATATTTCAAAGTATTGATGGTAATATAACCTAAACAGTATGTGCAAATCAGTTCTTTAATCTGAATACAGTTAGTTATAATTACTACATACAGTCATTAATAAAATGGTTTTATAAAAATTAACAAACATATACCATCTATACTTCGAAACGTTTATTTCATCTTGAAACTATTACCGAAGTATACACTTTTCCGTATTTATAACAGTACTCTGTTTTTCATTTTTTATACTGAAAATCGCGATTATTACTATTTTCGAGAGTATTAAAAAGTAAACGAATGACAAATTAAAACTCGTTGTGACTTAAGTCGAAGGGAGGGCCTACGAAACTAATACCATATTTCGTATTTGTTTAAATGTAATGCTAAGATTTTTTTTTACTTGGTCAAAGAATGTGCAACTGTAACAGAGTGATTATCGGCATCCGCTCGCACATGTGACTGTTTATATAAGAGTATAAAAAGCGGAGCAGGGAAGAATTCCTGTCGGAGTAATGAAAGTAGGGAAGCCTTAGAACAGGATACGAAGTGGTATCTGCTTCTTGGACCAAGGTTGGCTAATTAGCTTGTTATTGGGTAATGAGAACTGCGCTAGCAGGTCGAGCTCTGCTACCGGCAACAGTCCTTGGCGCCATTATATGTTTCACTGAAGAAAAAAACAACATATTGGTGCCTCAAGTGGCAAAACATTCCGAGATAGAGTTGCACAAGAGAGCAAAATACACGTTTCCCCACAACCTGGAATTACTCGGAGATATTTATGACGCGAACACGCCCCAAAGGACGACACCTGCTCGCTAGACCATTGTCTTGCCTGGCACCATTCCTCTCTGTTCCTCCAGTTGAGCTCGGATCTGTCACATTACTCACGACCTAACTGCTCATTACCTTTCTCCCTGATTGGCTAATTATATCCTTCGGGAATTATCGTCTAACTGGGTGGTATTGTGCCAGTGCGATTTAAATACTACCTCAATCATTCTTTGTGATTAGTCTTGAATTTTTAATCATCGTTCCCTTTTAAGTGGGATCAGACATTTTCGTATCCGACTCGGAACCTATATTTTAAACATCGTCTTACTTTCACAACATTAATTTGCATGCAGTGTTGTTTTTGAGGACACATTGAATGGGTATTGTCGATTAGATTTGCGCAATATTAACAACTTTCACATATTTTTCCTTTGAGCCGGGTTGACTGTGTCTGTCATTGCCAGAATTATCTCTTTAACAGATTGGCTCAAGACTTTTTTTTTCTATAAAAAAAAAAACAGCTGGATATGCTGTTTATAAAATCCAGGACTCATAATGTATAGCTTCAAAATCGATGTAAGATTAAAATATAACTCTGTTCCATAAACTGCTATTTCTTCGAAATTGAATAATTAGTACCAAGATACAGCGCATTGAACATTTTGACAATTTACTATGTATTGTACTACTGGAGCTGTGTTCAGTCGAGGTTTGTTTAAGTTGGAGTAAAATATTTCTATAATCTTTAAAATACTTTACTCTTTAATTACCAAGCTAGAATTCCCACCATTCGTATCAGTCAAATTTGTTCTTCCAAAGTCCTTACATCACAACAGGCAGAGTATTATCCTGGACAGGAGTATTTTATGACTTGGAGTATACACTGCCATGGTACAGTTGATGCATGAATGGTACAGTGTGTTAAGAAAGGTGTGGTTTATACAAACATAATCAGTATATACAACATGTACCTCTTGATCGCGGCAGTTGGCCCTAGGATTTTTTAAAGGGAGTAAAACAATTCGATATTTACCTAATATCGATAATGTAGATCCTTTTAGGTTTATGTTTATGTTCTAATAAACTGACTTATCTCCCAACCTGATTCTCCCTTCTTGTTCCCGTCCTGAGTGGGTATCCTAAACTGCGACACCAGCCAAAACAAGCCCACTAATTTTTTTTAAGAAAGTTTTTTATACGGGCCATTTTTTTGAATCGGGGTCATTGAACAGTGAAATGAGGCGTTCGCCCACATTGTTTTTGACTACCTCGCTAGTTTGTTTATATTTTTCAGTTAATTTTACATTACTATGAAAACGATATTTAATGAATTATTTTAACGAAACATTTTTTTTTAATTTTAATTACAATACACTAAGACATATTTGGTAACATGTAGCAGAACTTTGGGTCCTGCAAACCACGTCCAAATACACAAGACACCAAAAACACAATCCAAAATTCTAAAAAAAAAATGTTAATGCGCCTTGTTTGACTGTAAAATCGTGTATTCACAGCAAATACTTAACATTGCACTCATCAACACATCACCATCAGGATCCTCTCGTTCTGTGTCTTTCTTACTATCTGCGATTTCTCTTATTGCTTTCCTGTAAAAATTTAAAATGTAATGACAGTTCATCTCTGATGGACATAAATCTGCATTATATAATGCATTGGTCTTAAAGGTGATAACCAACTGACCAATGTCTTCTTGACTAAATTATCCTGTCTAAAACTTTTCCAATTTAGTATGAGAGAAATGCACCTTCCTGCGGATCTCTTTCATCTTAAGAGTTATGAAGATTGCTTTTAGCTTATTTGATGATTTTTTTTTAAGCTATTTTTTTTCGCTCTTCCGAGTCCAATTAATATTTCAAAACGGCTCGATGGAAGATAATTATAAACTGCAAATTGGGAGTTGTGTGTATTGGGCGTGTAGGATGTGTATTGCTAGATCGATTTCCCCTCCTCCCTCCTAAATTTATGTAAATTAGATTTGGCTGTTTCGTTACCAAACGATATGCAGATTTCTTAATCTGATAATTCTTGCGAAGATGATGAACGGTTCTCAAACAGGTTAGTTGTAGACTGTTCCGGAAGATTGCTTCATTCACTTGCGTAAGAAAGATTTCGAAAAATTTACTACTACTTCGTTCCACATTTATGTTTCCTTTAAAAGGACTTCTTATTTTACATCGCTGACTTTCCGACGAGTAGATAAGTTTTAAAACGTGTGTTGACAAAACAAACAGGAAGTATGGAGTGGATAAGCACACACATTCTTCCTCGTAAACTTTAATGTTGCATTTTTTAAAGTGGAAATGTTTTATTGCTCCTTGACAGGTGACCATATAAAAATGTGAACTTTTAAATTGGAGAATAATCTTTTCATATTTCTTTGCAATTTGCCTCACTTTCTAATCCATGATCCACGCTATCTAGCTGGTCCTTATGGTGAAGATCGATCCATGTTACTATGGGGTTCCTTCATTTGGCCGACAAGATGACGCAAAAGGCAGAGGAATGCTCGTCCCTGAGCGACGACCTCCTAGCGGCCCAGGAGTTAAACACATGGAGCTATAAGCTTAAATGCTAGCTATTGCGAAAGGAAGGAAGGAAACGATTCGTCCATGGCCCCCATCAGTAGCCCTTAGCTTCAATGGAGCAGTTGATTTAATGGCAGGAGATTGCATCACGTATTTTAACACTGAATATTGACTTACGATTTATAGTAATAAAACAAGTAATATGCTAAATAACGCTAAAAACACTAAGTCAATCATATTTTTGAACGCTCATAGTTTACTATCAAGGTTATTTGTATTTAGCGAGAGGTAATATTGGTCTCAATATAAAAATGTGTTTTGTATATACCTGCAAGCTCGTTGAATAAGTGCTTAAGTCGAATTTCGCATACTGAGTTAATTGTATTGGGGAAAGCGCAGTCATTCTCGGGTTTTTTTTTCTCGTTTTTTTTTGGCTTGAAATGGAGAACTCCTATTAATGAATGACTAAACCAATCATGCACTTCAAGAATAACTCGATTCCGCTTACTTAAGTACAAGAAACTCATTTTGGAAAAAATTCAACTTAATCACTTATTCACTGTTAATTTTCTGATTTTACGCTGTTATTATAAGATTATACAAACACTAGAATCATTTTGCCATCTTGCGTCCATCTCTTAAATCTACAGCCCCAGTGAATAAGTGGTTATGTCGAATTTTCTCCGCGATGGGGTTGCTCTTAGAGAAGGGGAATCGTGTTATTTTCGTAGTGAATAAGAGACTATG
Organism: Troilus luridus; assembly: GCA_964056705.1. Classification (NCBI taxonomy): domain Eukaryota; kingdom Metazoa; phylum Arthropoda; class Insecta; order Hemiptera; family Pentatomidae; genus Troilus; species Troilus luridus. Next base: position 85,018,088 of record OZ057415.1, read on the forward strand.
TTAGACATTGTCTTGAAATGGAGTTATTCCTTATATTGCTAGCGAACAGCTACGAGAATGACACTACTCCGCTTTCCTTAATACAATCATCTTTCTCTGGACAAAATTCGACTGAACCGCTTATTCACCAGGGCTGCACATGTATGGAGCGGAAACATGGGAAATGACTTAAGATGCTCATATTTGAATGCATACTCCTAGGAAAAGTATTTGTTCCCTCACTTATTGATGGAACATTAAGTAGAGTCAAAAACGAAATCGACGTCCTCTTTGCTGCAAGAGAAGTCATGATTTTATTTCAACGATACTTACTGAGATTGGCTACTCAGGAAGGGTCAGGATTGATGAGAATATTAATGATTTGCTACTGACAGCTTTACGAATCAGCTTTATTTTCACATGAGAGAAAAAGCTAAACTTATTTTATTCGCAGTGAGTTAAAATGTATGCGTTACCAATGTATGCTAAGTACTTGCAATGTTCTCGAACATGAATTGTGGATCGCTCTGTCACAATCAATAACATCGCCTACGTTTCAATAGTTTTTTATTTTCCCTTTCAGATTCTTTTGTGTTATAGTTTTAAGTAGGTTTGACTTATTGACTGCTAGGCTTGAACCGATTGTCCCCCTCTTGTAAGCTGGCACATAAGATATATCTCTATTGAAGTGATATTTTCGCGTAGTCGCGTTACAAATGATCTCCAAGCCGACCGACCCGTGGGCAGGTATGAGCTACGGAGCCATCAGATGTCCTAATTATGGGATACTTTTATAGTCATGTAGCTGCCGGACGGCGGGGACCGGTAGTAGACCTGGCTTGACTCACTTGCATCTGGAGCATGACTCACTGAGGGTATGACGTCGTTGTACCTACGTTCATTGAGCCGGCTTTGACCGTCCTACGCTGAATTGTTTAGCTCTTGTCCTCTCATTCAGCCGCTCCAATTCGCTTCCCGTAAATGGAGATATGTGGATAAGGATGACTCCCTGATCAACCTCCTCTTTAGCATAAGTACCGCCTCAATCTTAAGTGAAGTACATCGTAATCCAATTTCGCAACTAAGGGAGAAAACGTACTAACTAGTGCAGTTGTTAGCAACATTTATTACCTGTTGGAAGACTAAGAAGATTTGTATGGCAACTGAAAACATAGGAAGGTTTCAGGTGAATGAATTTTGGGAGGAATATACAAGTGAATGGTCTGTTCTAGAGCTTGGTTATAAGGAACCATGGACTGTTGGCTATAACATTATTAATATTCTGTAGTTGTTTTGCTTAAATGTTTTTTCGTGTAAATATATTATAAAAGATTATTATTGTGCGTTCGATTCCGGCTTTGTTGAAATTGATTATTTATAAAAGTAATTAAAGGTGTACAATAACTGGACCCTATTTCATAAAGATCAAACAGTTCAGTTTATATGTGTCACAGGTCACTTATCTTCATTAGCTATATATTGTTTTGTTTCATTGCAAGTTACTTTAAGCTACTATGGCTGATCGGGGGATAATACAGTAGTCCTGTATTGTGTCTATCAAGGTCTAGCTAGAACGGTGATCTTTGAAAGTGCCTGACACCTTACCTTACTAAGCCCTGTATCGTGATAAAGCATAACTAAACACGCTGTCCTATGACGTAATTGTGAAATGTTAAAACAAGATTATATTTATTAAATATTAAGTTTTACAAAAAATATTAAAATTATTATTATCTTATATAATAATAAGAAACCTCTACTCTCCAACTTTTCCATTTTTACTTTTTCCACTTCCTTTTGTTCTTAATCATAAAATAATTCCCTGCATGTGATGACCGATTATCGGTTTAAGGTAACTCCTACTACTACAAGCAGCCAGCAGCTTAGTGTTAGGAATTACTTCGAACTCAGGTGTTCCCTAAGCATTCCATTGTCTTCTTTGATTGCTCAACGTCCTCAAGTAGAGCTCCTTGCTCTTCCGCCTCCCGGATATGGGTATATATAGCAGCCATAGGCCCGGTAACTAGCTCCTCTACGTCGGAGCCGACTAGTAGACCTTTTTTGGCGGACTGTGATATTGTTGCGGAGGTTGGTCCTTGCAGCTCCTTATAAAGAGCCGGGCCCCGCCCACAGGTGCCTCTGATCCTCTTGGCTTTAATCGCTCCATTATACCCCTCCTTATTCCTCTCTCATCCTCTTTTTATCTTATCTTTCATCTCTTTATTCGCTCATTTTCTGTCACGAAGGATCCTCGACCATTTTCGAGCTCCCAGGGCGAAGCTGGATAACTTAAGGTTGTTTTCCTCCCACGTTGTGGCATTAAAAGATACAATGCCCATATTTCTCAAAGGGTGACGCTGCTAAGGAAAAATGTTCTCCAGTATCTTTTTTTTTTCTTGTTCCACCTGTTTCCCAAAACAGAATATACTGCTTAGAAGTTTTATCATGCCAATGTGCCTTAAATGCACTTTTTATGAGTATTTCCAATATATTTTGCTCTGATGTTGGATTGAATTGGTCAGGGGGTTCAGTCAATGATAACACAAAAATAAGCAGAACTTATTTTTTTTATTGTGCCTACGTTTCGGCCCACAGTGTAACTAACATTTGTCAACTGTTGACAAATGTTAGTTTGACAAGTCACAACAACCGAAGCACCCGGCTATTTGTCCTGAAGGTGGCTTACACCGTAGGCCGAAACGCTGGCACAATTGAAAAATAAGTTCTGCTTATTTTTGTGTTATCATTGACTGCACCTCCCGAACCAATTCAATCCATCATTAGAATTATCCAGCAACTATTTTCCATTCAAACATCAATCTTTTAATCTGATTATGAGTACGCACCGACTACAATATCTGGAATACATTTCATAGAAATTTAACTTAGTTAAGGTGATATAAGAGCTTCAAATTTTTTGTAGATTATTACTTTAAACTCGTAAAACCAATATTGAACAGTATTCATTGAAAGAATCATTCCTGAAAGTTATGAATTGCATGTTATTTGTATATCGTCAGTTTAAAAATAAAATGCGCATCAGCAACTTAAGCTAAATTACGAAAACATCTAACTGAATGTGTGACGTCACTATTTTAGACCCAAATTACCCCTAATTTAATTTAAAAATTAGCTGCTAACTTATTTCCGTAACTACAATTCCTCCTTCGTTAGCCAATTTTAAGGATACGTGATTTTTAGCTTTGGAACGACGACATGTAATTGAGACAACAAAAAAAAATTCTTAATTAGACTCTATCGGTTCCTCTTTCTTATTTCGCCACTTGGCAGTCCCCCCGAGTTCTTTAGATAGTAGAGTTTGCATGGAGTTTCCGGGTTAACAAAATTGTTTGAGTGATTAACAATTTTATTATTTAATGTGCAAAATACTCTACTAATATCTTAAATGAAAAAGAAAAAATACGGGAAACAGAAAACATATCAGAACACTGACGAACGTCAAAAGATTGCTATACCCTCTTCGCTTAGCGATCGTATAAGAGGAAAGTACACCAAAAGTTGATCTTTTCTTTCAAGATGACTAGTACCTCGTTGCTACATAATATATACTATCCATCGTATCTTTTTGTCACTAGCGGAAAGATATAGCATAAACATCAATAGCGATCTGTTGCTATAATCTGCCTGGGAAAAATATTAATTTCGAAACTATATTTATTAACGATGTAAACTGTTTTTTAAACCAAACTGGAATAAAGTTAAAATAAATTTAGCAACGCCTTTTAGAACGCGTACCTCTGGCATTCAGGACTAAATATGACGTTCGATCGATTGTTTACTTAATCTAAGAAATTTGCTTGATAATTGCTACGTAGTCCATCGCCATATCAGTCTATTTGTTCGGCGGTGAAGTATTTATAAAGAATGGGTATGGTCTTATGAATTAATTATCCAATCGGAATTTAAAATAAATAATTTACTATAGCAAAAAGAGATCTGATTCGGTATTGGTATCTCATCTGAAATTCAAATTTGCGGGACATTTAAATCCGCCCAACTCTTGTTATACCTGTTTTGTCTTGCTATTGTTGCAATTCTTCCCTGTTTATATATTAAAATATTTATTCTATTCCTGTAAGGTAGTAATTATCCATATCCAGATGTTTATTTGGCATTCGCATTATCATTTCTTTACAATAAGTTTTTTGGAACAATTTTTTTTTTGAAACTATATCATCAGTGTAGAAGCACAATGATGGTTTGTTTGTTTATTTAACTTTATGCTGCTATGGCTAATCGGATGGTGCTACATTGGGTGCTCTAAATTTTGCCTATCCAGGTTTAATTAGGATAGGGATTTTTAACGAGTACCTGACACCGCACAGGCTCGGGACCTGGATATTTAAATTGCTGAGTGAAACACGAGATAGATTTCACCATAAAAGATTAATAAAATTTATAATAAGTAACTATATCGTTCAAATTGAGAAATCGGAATTTTATTTAATCAATAACCAGTTTAAAAATAATTTTGCAACAAAGAAAATGGCCCTCCTTTGAAAACTTGGCTTGTTTGTTTCCAATATTCAGAATAATTAATAACCTAATTTTTAACTGAACTTATGTGACTCAAACAATCCTCTACAATTTTAACAATTTATTGAATACCCCATGCATTGTAATGGATTTGATATATGTTGAATCATTAATTCCTAATCGCTTTTAATACTTAATAGTGAACTAACTGTGATTCAAAATAATTAATATTGGTTTAATGTGATTGTCTACATTAAATTACTACCATTAACCCTTGTTTGTATTAATCTAACTACTGTGATATTTTTGTTATTGCAGATCAGTACTGTATGGTGTTAGATTTGTGGCAAGTGATGATGCTTCTGTGGATTTTATTATTCTCCCTGTTTCTAGACAAAAGTGTGATGAGAATTATGCCTGTAATGGATGCAATGTTTTGCTAAATAATGTGAGAGCAATAGAAAATGCATCCTGGGAATTCAAATTTTAATAAAATGTTATTTCGAGGCATGGAAGTTATTTTAGAAAAATAATAACGTTAATTCAAAGTCTTCATTTTATAATTTCTCTAAAGCTGTTTTAAAAATAAATTGCAGGATCAAATTTAACTAAAAAAAAAAAAAATTGAATCTCTCCTCTTTCTTTGAAAATTAACTTTAATTCTCTTAAAAATTGTTTTGTAAATATTTTATTTTATGTCAAAATATAAATATAACACAAATAAAAGTCTTGACATGGTTCTTTATACAAATTGCCTTCACTACGTAGAATATTTTGCTTACATCTGGAGTGCACGTTTTTATTTATTTTCATTTTTATTAGACCACCAAAAGATAGTATGCTTGCAAAATTATTAGAATTTTAGACGTATTAGATTAGGCTTTGACTAGCTGAAATATTAAACTTACGGCTTGAATTCTTACAAGGATGATGTTAGAAAAAATATTACCTGAAAAACCAACTATTTCATTTCTTAGGATTTATTTTAATTTTTTAGGGTGCTAAATATCTTTTAATTGAAATAATGAAAATCCAATTCATTCTCTCTAATTAGATTCAGGGTTCAGAATCTTTTGTGATTATTATGATCTGCTTATTCTTTAGGGGGAAATTTTATTCAATGAGAGCATAGATCATCAGATGTCACAGCAATGAAATAAAATATTCTCATGAAATTTGATTCAAAATTTGTTCAAAAATGGGTTGAATTTTTATTACAGGCACCAGTCAAAGAGTACAAGCACACTTGGGAGGCTTAGTAAATCGACAAGCAAGCTGAGTAATGATAAGAACCCTGTTTCGAATGGAACAACATTGTACTACAGCGATCGAGGGGGAGTTCAGACCCTCCCGCGAAAACTCCAAGAGCACAAGACTAAAAAACAGGTTCGTCTCCTTTTAGAAAAATCAAAATTGAAAACTAACCATCTTCGTACTTAACCTCCTTTTCTAAAATTTTACTTTTAACTAACTCAATTAAAACATCATTAATAATCTCCGTGCTTAAATTTCAGGCAAGTAGTCTGGTGGAGTTTTTTTTAACTTTCTTCTACATAATATCTTTTAGCGGTGACAGATCTGTTACTTTGATATAAAATCAGTTTCAGTGATTCCTACCTTTCTCTTAGTCAATTTTCTTTTTTTACTACTTTAAGTGTTGCTTTTAAAAACTATTAATTCAGGGTATCCTTACAATCTATCATTTTTTTTTAATATTTATATTTTTTGGTTTCAGAAACTTTCTTTTTATTATTCTGATAAATAAAGCCAAATATTTTAAATATTAAATTCAAGTAAATTATTACAATATGAACTAGTTCTTCGGTTGGTTCAATGCAGTGACTGTTGTTGAAATAGTTGCAGAACTCATCTAATGACTTTAGGATATGATAAATAAAATCAAAGATATTGTAGTCCCCATACTCTACTGACAAATAGGAAAATCACTATTTTTTTTTAAGAAGAAAAACAAATTGTGTAATTCTGTGTATAAGAGGTTTCCTTCGTTCATTTTTTTTTTTTTCTGTTGATGTATTTCTTTCAGAAGGATACATCTGTTCTTTTTATATTTTCTTGAGCTTTTTCTCCTCTAGCCAAAATCATTCAATATGTCACACTTGAGGCCAATAAGTATTTGAGATCTAGGAACACATTCAAACCTATTTACAATTCTCCTTATAGGTATCCTCAACCACATATTAAAATGTGTATATATATCTTTCTTGGGCAGAACTTTGACTTTAAGATACAAATCAGGTTTTCTAAATCATTGTTAGTTGTTCTTTTAATTGTTTATGTAGAAAATGGTTCATGACTATTTTCCAAGATTATTTAAACAAAGTTTTTAGAAACAAACCTGATAACTCAGAGCCACCAGCAGTGTTTTTTCTTTGTTTTTTGGCAAGGTGAAAACCCATTAGTCATAAATGCTTCAAAAAATTGTGACAAACATAAATGAAGGAAATAACTTCTGTTTCTGTTTTTTATGAAAGGATGAGTTATAAAAAGTATCTACTAATATTTTGTTTAGAATCTTTCTTTTTTTTCTAAGAATTTATAGTCATTTTATTTAATTTTGTTTTCTATTTTACTCTAAAAATGTAGATTACTAACAAAAATTACCTATTGAATAAATATTGGTTGGCCATATTGATAATATGGTCTGAGAGATGATAAAAAAAAAAGATTCTCAAACCACAATCTTATTCTCGATAAAATTATAACTAAATGTTTTTTGTTCTTTTTATCGGTTGGATACTATCTTTCCTTGAAGAATAAATAAGTCCATTAACAGATGAATAATATCTTGAACAAATGATGTATTTTTTTATTTAAAAATTAAAGAGATAACTTGTTTGGTCCAAGAGACAAACCTATCACCAGTAAGCAGGTATCATGTTTATCCTTTTAATGTTATGTTGAAACATAAAAAAAAATTTAAAACCCTTAAAAAATCGTTTTCTTTTTTTTTAGCATTGAACAGTACAAAATATTTATATATATTATGTTGAGACTGACTTAAATGTTACTAGTTTGAAAACAACAGTTTTAACAACATGAAATTACATACAACTTTATTCTAATTTTTCAGCCTGAGACAGACTAATTATGACTGACTGCAACCACAAACATCAGACTGTTCGTAAAAACATGGCGGTGAGTCTGTATTCATTAAATGCATTATTGACAACAACGATTTGTGTTCCTGTGATTTTGTGCCGTTGGGGTTTATTTGTTTAACTTATGTTTTCTTTTCTTATTTCTAAAACATTTTTATCTGACTTCTGATGGCTTTTTGATTTTCTTGAAGCTTTGTACTAAACTATTTTATGTAACTATATTCAACACATATTTTTAAGTATTTCTTGAAGCCTAAGTTTCATGGAAGAACAAATTACAGAAAAGTTAATTACAGTATTATAACATAATTAGAATAACCAGACTGTCAAGGAACTTCTCTAATATATTCAACTACTGCCTTCTATACTTTCAAATTTTATACATAAAGTTTAAGAATCGTTATAGTTTGATTATTATTTAATTAAATTTAATGAAATTGAAACTCATTTATTTGTTGAAATTCTTAAATGTTTGAATTTATTATTGTTTGATTACCAAATAACTGGGTCTTAGTTAAACTTTTATAAAATTTATACTTTTCTCTTTAGGTTCAACCAGAGCTCTCTGTGTTAGCGTCTAAGATAAAAAAAATTAGAAAAAAGCTTAGAACTGGTTTAATAAAAGTTGAAACTTATTTTTTCACCAGAATTCTAGGCTTCAAAGAATATTTATAAAAATAAATTATTTTGTTTGAGATTATATCATTTAGATTAGTAATTTGGAGCTTGAAATTCATTCGAAAAAGGTCTTATCCAAGAAGAGAGAATGGAATAAATTGTTAGTGGCCACTTCTATTTCCAACCAGCAACCTTCAACCTTTGTTAATTTTTATATTTATTTTACTGATTTATTATCTTCTAAATATATTTTTCTAAGGCATGTATAGATTGAAGTTATTTTATATTAAAAAAACTTCAGGGTTGTCATACCCGTTTTTTTAACCTAATAAAATCTTATTCAATTCGATATTTTAATCAACATAAGGAGTAAAACATTGCATTCACTAAACTCTTCAAATATTAAATTCAATAATGATCATTTCACTTCCTTGCTTTTGATACTTGATTGTGAATCAAATTAACTATTCAATTTTTTGTTAGAACTCAAAAGAGATTCAAATAGAGGCATTGTCAAAAAAAAAAAATTAGCCTTTCTTTGAAAAAAGCTGAGGGAATGGCTCAGTTGTAGAGCACTAATTTGCCATGCCGGAAATCCTGGTTCAAATCCCGCTGCTGGCAGTACTTTTATTTAGTCTGCTTGCAGCCAGAGATGGAAAATATGGGATCGACGACCCTCCTGGGGCTCACCCAGCCTTTATAAAATGTTATAAAAATAGGGTACCCAAAATAAGGGGAAAATCTGGTGGTTGAGCGTGATCTAGGACAAATCACCTCCTTGTAGAACCGTTGTCCATGAAACAGTCTCTACCATGTACTGAACCCCAGAACTGTTCACGGGTTGTAGTGGTACAGGGTTTTTTTCTTTCAAATAAAAAATCAAATTTGCTTAGAAATTGCCAGAAAATCTTTTTATTATTTATTTAACAATTCATAATAATTAAAATAAGAATTGTTTTCCTTTATATTTTACCCCCTTTTTATTATAAACAAAAGAAATTGATGTATTGCCATAAAGTATTTTTAGATCATCTCAATCTCGTTCTTGATATTTATCAATTAAATTTGTTAATCTTTAAAAAATAAATTTAAAATTCACATGTGAGGGGATGAGAAGACAAGGGTTATAAGTGGTGATTTAATAATTATGTGATAATACATTTTAAAGTTAATACATTTTGATAAAGCATTTACTATTCTTAATTTCACATGAGTGTTTTATTAAGTTTTGTTGAAAAATATATCTATAAAACAAATTAATTAAGTGACATATAACTTATTTAGATATATTTTTTTCTGTTACAGGTTTACGTGACAAGAAGTAATGGTGAAACAAGTGGCCACCCTGATCGGTACAGGCTGGGAAACAATTCTAGTAGCATGTTCAATGTGTCCATTGTGAATAATGTGAGCAATGGTGGTCCAGCTAAACCAGCAAGAACATATCGAAGCAATCTTTTGAGAAGTAAAAGCTTTAATGTCCATGCAGGTGACTTAGACAAAGGTGGCAGTCGTTACACATCTAATCCTCACTTACACCGCCTCGACGAGGGCGTCGAACCTCTTAAAAGCCCTGGAATAGTTACAAGTATCAGTAGAAGTACACGTGATCTATCTCAGGATGATGAAAGAAGACCGTTGGGTTCATATGATCAAAACAGAATTCGAAACGGTTACAACAATTATAGAAGCACAGACACAAAGAAAAAAATATTTATGAAAGGATTGATGGACCGAGCACCTGAACTATATAAAACTCTTCATGGAAATGAAAATGGTACACCCGAGCCAGTTCGTACCAGCACGCCTCTCAAAAGTGGAAAACTAGAATATTCGACTTCATTCAAATCTAGTGACACAAGTTCACCAATCCATTCGCCTACATTCAGCGCATCATATAGAAGCTCGCCTGATGTGAACAGAAGCATTGTCAGAAGAGGAAGTAACGACTACACAGAAACTTTAAGCTACACTACAAAATCTGATGATCCTACCAGACCTTCTGTCACTAACACGGTACAGAGCATTACAAAGAAAACAGTACCGATGCCAGGTGGTAGAAAGGAAAGAATTGAGTCGACTGAAACCAAGACAATCACAAAAAGCCACTTCAGAAGTGCTACCCCAGATCTCAGTTTTGACAGTTCTAACAAGTATTCCCCAAATGGAGGTGTTATTATCGAAGTTAGAAATACAAGAAAATAAACTTCCATTCGAATACATTCATTTCTGTTTCGGAAATGATTATCTCCAGCCGTTTAAAATCAGTGCCATTGTTAAATGTTTTCACCTTGTTTATATTGAAATGTTCTACATTGTATAAAGCATGTAAAGACTTTAGAGTAACACTAATTAAAATGTACAATTGTTAAGGACATTAATTATTAACCTTTGTTGTTTTTGAATTGTAGATTTTTAAATGATTTGAAAGATTTTAATTTGTAGAGTAATTTAGTGATATGTCAAAATACCCAAAATATTATGCACAACTTTTGTCTTTATAATAATGTTATTTAATTTATCAGAAATGTGAAACTAAGTCATACAGTATGTTAGGACTTTAATCAATCACATATTATATATATCTAATTCATTTACTTTAATATCACTATTTTTTGTATGAACCTACTTATCGTAAAATATAAAAGGTAACCTTCTTTCTCAATTATTTCTAATATCAGACCTTGGCCTAATGAACGTGTATGGATGGATATAACTGTACTCAGAGATGTATACCAGAAAATGAAGTCACAGAGAGATGCATTTCTTTGATAAAAATGTTGAGTCAGAAAGCTTCATCACAAAAAAGTTCTTTTTTTTTTAAACAACTTATTTTATCAAATTATTAAAAAGCAATTTTAAAACTGTGTTAATTTTGCAAAGTGTCAATAGAATATATATACAACACATTGGGAATGGTAATAACCATCTCTAAAAAAAACAAAAACATTACAGGCTAAGGAATTTTCCCAAAACATTCGTATCTATAGTTAGTTTCTTTTAAAAAAGCTACTGAAAAAGATTTTATGCTTACAATTCTCAAAAAATGAAGTATAGAGAAAAATTATGCAATATTATATAACACAATATTGTTAAATGAAATAATTTGTTAAAATCAAAGTAAGCTTTCTGAATAAACAATTTCATTCTTATTTTTCTATTTTACATTTACAGAGATTATTCATTCCCCGATATTGTGAAATGAATAAATCAAATTCGAAATGTTCACTTTAAAAAAAAAAAAAAGGGACAGATCTTAATTAATTTGAAAGAGTCAAATAAATACACCAAAATTTATGATTCTTTTTAGTTGACCTTAGAAATCACATCAAATTTATAAAACTCTGTTATTTCAGATGCCCCAAATTGATTAAGTTTATTTCCAGTTTGGTTGCAGTCAGAAGGTGAGATAAAACCAAAATGGACTAGAAGAATCTAGATTGTTAATGCTTAAACTATCCTTTGATAAAGTGCATTCTTTGAATTTCCCTTACTCAACTGTATTTATAGAGGCTCTTATTTCAAGCTGATTAATTATTTACAGAATATTTTTGAAGAATTATTTAAAAATTTAATTTTTTTTTTTTTTACAATGGATAAGTGTCTTACCTTAGTGATGAGTTAATAGACAGGAACATTCATACAGGAATTCATCTAGCCAACTCAAAAAACTCAATCATGGAAACAATCTGGAAAAATTGGATAGAATTATTTTCCATTACATTTTGCTCTTGCAATTGACTAATTTATCATACAAAAATCAATAAAATGTCTAACGAAAAGTCCTTCAGCTAGGACTTTCCTGGAACATATATACATATATGTATATACATATATATATATACATACATATAAATATATAACTTATATAACTAAGCTTATACAGTTTACCTTAGTATAAGATTTAAAAAAATTAATACATAGCTTATATAAGTAAGCTTATACAGTTTACCTTAGTATAAGATTTAAAAAAATTAAAATATATATATACAAATATATAACTTATATAACTAAGCTTATACAGTTTACCTAAGTATAAGATTTTAAAAAATTTCAGTTTTCCGAGTTTTTAAGCCCCAATATAAAAAAGTTGCAGTTTATTTGATAATGAATGATTCCTACAGGTTGAACACATTTAATTATTTAAATAATTACAAACAAGAATTTTCACTGATATAACCATGGAAAATCATTGCAGACTATTTTATCAAAATTTTAAATTCAATTATATTTGTGCATTTTTAAACAGTTAAATTATTATTATTTATAATAATAAGCAGATAATTATTTGCTTAATTTTTATATAAAAAAATATAATAATAATTTCTATAACTTACCAGGAGGGAAGCTAAAAATGATTGATGAATCAAGGATGGGTTGAAAACCTTCCTTTTGTATTAGGAGGGTAGGAGTTTACTAGAGCTTAACTTTTCACAGGCCCTTCAGGTCTGTAGTGCTGACATCTAGTGGCAGTTACATGAGCTATCAATTGCAATGGATTCTTTTTTTTCTGTACTGTTTCTTGGTTTTTAGTAATCCTAACTACAAATTAGCTTACTAATTTTGGAGAATATTAAAAAGGAAATTAATGAAAAGTTAAAACTTGTGACTTAACTCAAGGCAAAAATCTACAGAACTGATACAAAAATATTTTGGTTATTTAATAATGAAAAAAAAATAAAATAAAATTACAGAGAATGTTACATACACAGCATAGCACCATGTAAAACTCAAGGCAAAGACTGTTTGTCTCTGGAGCTGAGAAAAATACTGGCCTCATTCAAGCTCTATTATTTCTGCAGCCCCAGTGAAAAGTGGTTAACTCTAATTCTTTCCAAAATGAGTTTCTTGTACATACTCAAGTAAGCCAAATTGAGTTTCTTGTACATACTCAAGTAAGCCGAATTGAGTTATTTTCGTAGTGAACAAGGGCTCTAAGTAAGGCATTGGATTGAAAAGGAGTTATTGCTGGTATTAAAACTCCATTTAAAGTCAAAAAGTAAAAGAATGATCCGATTTCGGTTATCTGAAAGCAGTTAACTCTCTCTTGACAAAACCACTTATTCACCGGGCTGTAGATATATAAAATAATATACCATAGATATATATATAATAGACCATGAATGAGGCCAGTATTTTTCTCAGCTCCAGAGGCAGACAGGCTTTAAACAACAATCAAGACCTCAGTTAAAAGACAGAGATAAAAAAATTATAGAAAAAGAGTAAAAGTAGAAGTAAGTAAAATTAATGGTATATTTTTAGTCTAAGATGCAGAATTGGTTAATTATTATCAGAGCTTTATTTTTGTGCGATATAATAATTTGTTCAACAGATGATCAATTTTTTTTTAAGAATCACTATACATTAATGTAATCAACTAAATTCTACTTTTTATATTTAATGACATATGCATATTTTGAATATGTACAGAAATTACCACTGAATAAAACAATAAATCATCGAAATAACACTATATATAATAATTGAATTCCTAGAATATTTTTCTTTTATTAATTTCAACTTTTCTTTTTGTGTCTTATATATTTTTATGATTTTTTTTTTTAATATTTCGTTATAAAACATACCAGTTTATTGAATGGTAAACATAATAAACTGCATTTTGATGAAAATAAAAGTTGTTTGCTACTAACCTATCCATGAACAAAATTCATAATTCACTATCGACAAATACGAAATTGTCAATAATTATTAATTTTTAAAATAATGAAGCAAAAATTTACATCAAAACATGTGAATGGTAACAACTTTTCATTTTCACAAAAATGCAGTTGATCATTTTTACCACCAAACCAATGTTATATGATTTTAACAAAATAATTGATATACCAGCCCCCCTACAAATACTGATTAAGAGGTCGAATTTTGTGTTTTCATAGAATTGTAGTTTCATAGAAAAAAGGAAATGAAAATAAAATAATTTTAATGAAAAAAAAATCTGTATATATTTTATATAAACAATTATTTAATCTAACTACATTAGATGCATTCAGCCAAACATCATCAAATAAATGAAAAACATTGCAATACAAAATAAGAGAGAATGCATTCACATCCACAGCCTAAAAACCAATCGTAAACAGATTAATAAAACCACAGAAAATAGAATAAATATAAATTCTAAAAAGTTTGTATGTTTTATAAAGTGACAGTAATACACAAATATTCGATAATAAAGCATAACAAAACGATTGTATCATAATTTCAGTCTTGATTAACTATTTATCTTTAAAAAAAAATTAATGAAATTTTTACACATCTTAAGTACAAATAACTTATGCAGTTAGCGTAACGTACATAATTATTCACAATTATATACACACTTTATTTATATAAATATAATAAATGCTTATATTCTCACATAACAACAATTTTATTAATAAATTTCAACATTAATTGCTAAGTAATTTTCCAATAAAGTAAACTAGTTAAATAACTACTATTTTAAAACAATATAAAAATTTTAAAAAAAAATGTATTCTATGATAAATAAATAATAGCACACAAGGGAAAGATATAAATATGTTAAATTTATAGTATACATTTATAGATTATTAAATTATTTGCAAAAACAAACTAAAATTTTAAATTAAAGTTTGGAAAAAACATTAGAAACCATAAATTTTATCTTTAAAATAGAAATATTTAAGTTAGCCTATTAGCATAAGAAATGTCAACCTTGATGTTGAATACGTAACATTTTTCATGATAATCAGTTTTCAATTATATAAGCACCACACGCTTCATTTCAATTTAAAATCTTTCTTAGAAATTAGCAATTAAACTAAGAAATAATTAGAAGTTAGAGTTGTCCATTCAGCAACACTACTTATAACTCAATCTTAACAAGATACATTTACACAAATGTAAACATAGGTTATACATATTTTTAAATCATACATTTATTTAATTACTATAGGTAATACAGTGATACCAAATCACAGGAATCGCATACATTATCTCTGTTAACTAAAATAATAATAAAAATATGTTTTTTTGCATTTATATACTTTTAACTTGTCATAACAATAATGAAGATAAAACAATATGTATAAAGAGGAATTTCCATAGGCAGACTCATAATTTGACGAGAAGCAACTAATATACTTTTTGTGACTGTCAAAAGAAATAATAAGAGATTATTTTTGAAATTTCAATTTAAAAGTAACATGGACAAATTAATAGATTTTTCAAGCTTTTATATTCTTAATAAATACCTTTTTAAACATAAATAGTTCCTAATCATCCCTCCCAAGTCTCTGTTAATTCATGTACCTTCATCAAATAAAATATACAAACAATGTTTAATTATCATTAATTCTCAATTGATAGAGACATTCATTATTACTAGTCATAATAAAGCCAATACAAAAAAATTATTCTATACCATTTATTTAAAAGTAAAATTATAAAACTGAAAATATCCTAAAATTAATCTTGTTTAAGCTTATACAATCTGATAAATAAATACTATAGCTATACACAATTTGATAAGAAAACACACAATCACAGTTATTATTTAAGATACAAATACCTTCCATCTCAAGGTTGCCTTAAGTTGATTCCAGTTAAATATTTATTAACAAGGTTCACTATTTCGATTTTTAAAAAATAGGTGAAAATGCTAAAAAAAAAACAACTCCTTAATCAAATACCTACTAAAATATTTCACTGAATTATTAAATCTTCAATATTACATCAAATCACAATTCATTTTTTCTTTATATGAATAAAAAGGATGGATCACATAAAACCAATAAAAAACAAGGTTCTAAACAGGAGGGAATAAAAACAAATCGTGATCTAAAGTTAGATCTAGCGACTCAGCCTTGGAGCATTTATGAGCTCGTAAATCTTCTTCGAGAGAAAATGTTTCAGCACACTCAGAGCAAGTATAATCCCTTTCTAATTCATGATCTAGGCTATGTAGGTCTAGATCCGTTTTACGTTCAAACTTCTGCGGGCATTCCTAAAAAAATAAATTATATCAGATTTGAAAGTTTAGAAAGGCAATTATATTGAATTATTTTTAAAAAAATCATGATATGTCTGAAGTCAAATTCCATAGTTTATGAGTTATCGGTATTGTCGTAGTAATCAAAACAGAAACAGTATTTGAGGTTTCAATGAGAAAATAGTCCCAGTTTTTAATTAATGAAAAAAGAAATTGGTATAACACCATATCAAAGGTAGTAAATTTTCCAAATCCATTAAAAGTAGGAATAATTAAAAACAAAACAGGAGATAGCCCACTTTTGGAGGGTAATCCTCAATTTTTTAAATCTACAATTTTAATTCAAAGTTCTCAAAAGCTGTTGTCAATAGAGTTAGTGGTAGATAATAATTTATTTAAAGTAGAAAATCGTTAATTAATACAGTTAAACATTCAGAACCGTTGTCCATGAAACAGTACAGTCTCTACCATGTACTGAACCCCAGACCCTTCATGCGTTGTAATGGTACAGGTTTTTTTTTTTTTTAACATTCATGTAAAACTAATAAATTAATTGATTCAATATCAAAAAATAAAAAAACTTAATCGAGAGAGTTGAAGCGTATTAATTACAATTGCCTAAAAAATAAATATAATATTTGAAAAACCAAAATACTTACACTACATTGAAATATTGCACTGTGACATTTCTGAATGTGTTTGTAGAGACTAGAATGTTTTGAATATACCTTTTTACAAAATGCACAACTAAATCTTTCTTCTGGTAATATCATCAACTTACCCTGAATTTGAAACAAAACAATTATTAGAACCTCATTGTAAATTTTAGCAAATAAGAAAAATAATACATAATTGGCTAAACAAGTAAAGGAATTAAACCTTCAAAAACCATTCTATAAAATATGAAAACAGGTTAAATTGAGAAAATAATTAAAACAAAATAAACAACATTCATGATATATTAAATTCTTTCTGTATCCTTAATAATGGTTTCAGTTGATCAACAAATAATTTCGAAGAACCAAAACATGTTACACTGTAGTTTGCAATAAACTTTATTCTTTAATCTTGAAAACCTTACAACCTACATTTTCTCTAATTCCTCTTAGAGTTAGATTCAAGTGCAATCCGTGATTTATTAAGAGTTCAATGGAAATGCATTCATGAGTAGGATTATAAAAGTTTCTATTTTTTCTCCTGTTTTAGATTAGAGAAAAAATATTATATTATAGATTATAATAGAAATCACTTGGTTCTGGTCACCATGTATTATTCTTCAATCATTATATATTAAAATACTTTTATTCCATTAACTTTTTATTAGCTAAAATCGGTTTTGTTCTTTAAAACTTAGAAAATTAAGAATGGCACTGTGTACATTTCTTGAACAATTAACCACTTTGGTACGAGCGTTAACTATATTCGACAGCCACAGGCGAGCGTCTACTATAGTCGACAGGCAAGTAATTTTACTTTAATTCTGCAGTTGCAGTGTCCTCGTCACCAAACTTTTTACAACCCTACAACTGTTTTAGAGGAGAGTTTTCTATAAAAAATCATGAGAAGCGAGGAATGGTTGACTGGATGATCGATGTAAGGAAGAAAATAGTTGGGGGTGCAGTCAAATAAAACACTAAATAAGTGGATACTTATTTTATTAAGTGCCGACGTTTCATTGTATGTTGTCTGTTTTTCTTTCTTAGCCCTGAAGATGACCCACAAAGTGGGTCGAAACGTCGGCACTTAATAAAATAAGTATCCACTTATTTAGTGTTTTATTTGACTGCACCCCCAACTATTTTCTTCCTTACATATAAAAAATCATGTCAAGGAAGAAATGTATTGTATGCTCAAATAATTATAAAAGGCTTAGTACAAGGTAATATTTTACAAGTAATGTAATGCGTAAATTTATCATACCAAAGAGATAACATTTATTGTAACATTCAAAAACGTATTATTTCTTAACCCTAAAAAGATAACCTACGTTGAATTGACGTAAACGAATTTGAATAGCGGCCTAACTCTTTTAAATTGCACTTGGCTGCACTGACCATTCCCGCCAACTCAGTCGGTGCACAGAAAATATGGTTATCTTTCTTAGGTTAATGACATGAGTGTAATAAAACAATAGTTTTTATAAAATTTTCTAATTTTAAACCAACATTGCTTTTTGTTTCAATTAACATCTCTCATTTATTAATTTTAAGGAATAGGTCTCATTATAAAAATTACGTAATTATATCCATACATACATACATAAACATGTGTGTGTACATACATGAAATATATAAAACGAGGAACTCTAGTTAAATGGACAAAACGGATTCACCGTTGTGGCTAAATTTATCACCTGTATTATGAGCACCAGTCCTGGCTGTGCCAGCGAGCGCCGTACCGAAGTGGTTAAAGAAAAATAAGAGAAAGGAAATTCAATTAAAAGAAAAGTTCCCTTAAAGCTTAAGAGCAAGTTAGCTTAAAATTTTAAAATCAGAAGAAATTAATTCACAGATATTTTACAAAATCTTTTTAAATTAGTTTTGATACATGCATGAACAGATTAATTTCTGAATGAACTCTGATGATTTCCCCTCTAGAATGGACAACTGTAGATGTACATAGCAGAGAGGTTTTGGTATAGTAATAAAACTATTTACCTGTTGAGTGCTTGGCACATTCTGCGAGGATTCGGGCATGATTGTATTAATTCCATTAGTGATTGTGACTATGATTTGATCATCACCAAGCTTCTCGACGAGAAAATCCTCATCAGCATCACCATCTTTAACCGATAGAAGGTATCTTTGAGGCCCCACCGCATCGACGTTTGATTCATCAATATTGACAAGATAATCTGAAACAGTCTTCTTTTCTTCTTCGGAAATTATGCTTTGAGCATTCAATGGAACAAAATACTGAGAAGTTTCAATATCATCGACAGGAAGCGTATCACTATTAGTATTCGATTTCATCGTGGTTAAATATTCTGCTTCTCTTAAAATATTTTCTAAAAAGCTACTATCACTATCACTAGTTTTTTTACTAGAGCTTTCCCCTTCTTTCAACTGATTCAATGTTTCTCTCAAATGCTTTTTCAGGTGAGCTTTCTTATGTCCCGATGTTCGAAACTTTGCATCACAAAGACTACACGAAAAAGGTTTCAGGCCTACGAAAATAAAAATAAAAACACATTAGTACAAAAATTACTGAAGAACAAACTATGAATAAGTTGAGCAATACAGCATTTATTTTATTGAAGTTTATAGAATTTTTATGACCAATATACAATATTATGAAATACATGTAACTTGGAATAATTTCTAAACTACAAGATGTGACAAAATCTTATTCAAGATAAATAAAACCAAAATCACCTACTTGAGAAGTTCAACTAAATAAAGCATTCACTTTCAAGATTTTATTATTAGGCTCAGGAATGGGGAATATACAAATTTTGTTATTAAAAAAAATAATAGCTAGAAAAGGACAGGGAATAAAAAAGTGTAACTTTAATTAAAAAAACATACATGATTAATCACACAAAATCAGTTGTTTTTTAGAAAGAAAAATCATTATTTTTTTTATTTAATTCAATGATATTTACAACTATAATGGTATTATATCAAGTAAATGTGCAAAAATGTAGAATATGACATGAAAACACTTGTGGAGAAACTACCCATCGATAGCACTCCAATAAAGTTCTATAGTAGATGATCTCGAGGCCATCTTCTTTTCAGGCGCCTCGGAGGGTTATCAGGAATAGTATGGGAAGCAAGCTGAGAGACTAGCGGATTCAAGTGCGTATGGAGCTTGTTATGGAAGGATAGGTATCTAGTTTGGGCCAAATCAGTAACATATGGGATATTAAGATCATGATGGATGAGTTTGTTTGTGACATAATAAGGAGCATTGAGGATTTTACGAAGGATTTTGGATTGCAAGGATTGGATACGAGATGAATTGGATGGTTTAGTAGAGCCCCAAAGCTCAACTCCGTATGCCCAAATAGGTCTGATGACTGTCATGTAAATAAGTCTTTTGTAATTAATTGGTAGCTTAGAGCGTTTGTCCAGTAAGTGTTGAAGTAGGCGAAAACATCGAGCAGTTTCTTGTCTTTTCAGTCTTGTATGAGGATTCCAAGTGAGACGTTTATCCAGATGGAGTCCTAGGTAACGTATCTGTTCGACAGGGTTCAGTGGAATATTATTAAACAATACAGTAGGACAGGAATTCGTAGGTTTACGACGAAGGGTGAAGGTAATTTGATGGGATTTATTTTAATCCTCCAATTTTGACACCATTCTTGTAGGTGTGAGATATGGGATTGAAGAGATTGGGATGCAACAAATGGATCCTTATTAACTGATAACACACATGTGTCATCAGCGTAAGTAGTGAGGACAGTGGTTGGATGGGTTGGGATGTCAGCTGTATATATCGTGTATAGGATGGGCCCCAGGATACTACCTTGAGGAACACCGGCAGACTGGGTGAAGAGGGAAGAGTAGGAACAATTATGGTTTACTTTAAAGGTTCTATTACTGAGGTAGGAACTGATAATAAGGAAGTAAGTTGAAGGTAAGAATTTACGGAGTTTGTACAGCAGTCCTGGATGCCAGACTCGATCAAAAGCCTGCTCTACATCGAGAAAAGCTCCCGTGCAGTACATTCCGCGCTCTAATGCAGATGAGACAACGTCCACCACACGATGGCATTGCTGGATGGTGGAGTGTGATGTTCGGAAACCAAATTGGTGATCTGGGATTATTTGATTGGATTCTATGATAGGATGAAGACGTTTCAGAATGAGTTTTTCAAGTATTTTCCCCATTATGGGCAAGAGAGATACAGGACGGTAAGAAGATGGGAGTTCTGGTGGTTTTTTAGGTTTTGGAATCATCTTAATTATGGATAATTTCCAGGAATCAGGAAAATATGTGGTGCGGAGTACGGCATTGTATATATATGTAAGGAGTAGGATCGCTTTCCGAGGAAGGCGTTTTAGAATCTGGGATGTGATTAGGTCGTGTCCAGGGGCTTTGTTGGCGGGTAATCTATGAATAATGTTTGATATTTCGGAAGGATGGAATGCTTTAGGAGGAGGGGACAACTGAAGAGGAATACTTAATTCTGCTCCAATGCATTCAGAGTGGGTTTGATTAAGGATATCTGGATGAGGGTTAAATGTTTTGAATAGGTGCTGGCCGAAAATTTGTGATTTTTCTTCATCAGATCTTGACCAGGTTTGGGATTCGGTTATAAGTGGATGGTTGAATTTTTTATAGTTTAGGAGTTTTCTAGTGGTATTCCATAAGGATTTGTCAGTAGTACTGAGATTTTCTGTACGGTAATACAAATTTTGAATTTTGAATATTCTGATCTCTGATTTTAATTTGTTGGTCAGTTTGGTATAATGACTCTTGTCCGATGGAAATCTCGTGCGGTGCCACTTTGCTCTAATCATTATTTTAAAAATTTATTTATGGAATTTTTACGGGAACTGCTCTTCAAATGAAGATAATTATGAAAAACTACTTTATAAACCATTTTAATAGATCCGTTATGAGTGATGATAAATTTATGTGGGTCAAATAGTTCCGGGGAAAAAGTCTTTTAAAACATAAACTATATAAAAATTTGTCAATAAGCAACTGAACCATAACCCGAGAAAAGTTGCCGAATAAGTAAAAATTATAGATTTCACTCTGGGATAAAGCGAACTTCCAATTATTGAATTGGTTCAATATCTATTTTCAAATCATATTTATTACATTTTATTTTATATTTAGGATATAGGATATAGGATCGGTGAAGAGAATGGATTTGTCTGGCCATGTTACAAGCCAGGTAGCTCAGTTGGTTAGAGCACTGGGCTAGAGATGCAGAAGACCAGGGTTCGAATCCTGGCCTGGACAAATCTTTTCTCTTCAAAATAAAAATATTTTAAACATATTTATTTAACCTTTTATAAAGTGCAGGTAAAATTTAAATTTTTTTTAAAGTTTGAAAAATATATAATTCAGTCTTAAAAAAGGAAACTTAAATAGTACTTGTGTTACTATGTATGAAACTTAATGTACTTGATTATTTATATTTTTTGGATTACTTTATAACAAATGTATGTGATAAAATTATATTAACTAATTAATTAAAATATTTTCATTGTCCTTTGAATAATTTATTTAAGTTTCTTTATCCTTAGAGTTTTTCCATGTAATATAGAAGCTTTAAATTATTGAATTTTAAGAAAAAAATGCATGGTATTGAAAGATGAGTAACCATTTGGTGATTAGTAAGGTGAGTACTAAAGAGCTTATATACTGGAAAAGGCTTTGGAGGTTTTACAGAATCTATGTCAAACGTCACAGATCCTAAAGTAGAATATGAATATGATGATTACAGTTTGAATTAAATATTAACAAAAGTGACGTTTTATTAGACACAACAAAATGTTTTCAATATAAAGGATCAGTTTAATGCAGTTTTAAAAATCATTATTTGAAATAAAATAATTACTAATGATTAAAAAAAATCAATGAAATTAGTGAGAATAAATAATAATAATTACTTATGAAGTTATAAATGATAGCTAAAGTAAAAAAATTATTTTTATCTAAAATCGTACCTGTATGCAACCTCATATGTATCTTTAAACTTCCAGTCGTTGCAAAGTTCTTAGAGCATATGAAACAAGAAAAAGACCTGTCCTTGGTATGGGTTTTCATGTGACTTGATGCGGTGGATTTGATGGAAAACCGTTTGTGACAGGAAGTACATTGGAACGGTCTCTCTCCAGTGTGCGTTCTCAGGTGACGGGTAAGGTCAGAAGGCTTCTTAAAGCTTTTAGGACAATATTTGCACTTGTTCTGATGTTTTTCGGGTGCTCTCGGCTCTTCTTTGACCTATTTGATAACAGATAAAAACCATTTAGTGGATGTATATAAAGAAAAGAATCGAATAGAAAAATAATGTTATTCTGGTATCAGACCCTTAAGAATAATAGATGAGAACAAAATAAAATAAATATGAATATCAGGCCAAGGGGCTACATTGTAAGAATGATAAAATATTTACAAAATATAATATAAACTAATAGTATGTTCTAGTAAAGAAAAAAAATAGAATACAAATTTAAAATAGCAAGAATTAAGCTGAGAGAAAGAGAAAAATAAAAGCACCTAACATTATAAAAAATAATGTCATTATAAGCTTAGAAAATTAACAGTAATTAATATATTACTTCCGGTGGCTATGAGCTAAGAATTATTACTGGTTAGAGAGCATCTGTTTGGAAATTTAGGAGATGTAGGAAAAGCTTGGATTTAAATGTGGTTAGTGGGATGATATTAGTGGGAGTGAGTTCCAAAGTGTGGTGGAATGGATGAGAAAGGAACCCTCAAATGTTTCGGTTCTTTGGGAACGAGTATAAAGCTCAGAAAGGTGAGATCTTGTGCCTTGGGATTGGATAGAGGATTTAAATTGTAGGTGTCTATAGATGCAAGAGGGATGTTGTGACTTGATGGTTTGGTATAGTAGAAATGAACGTAGGAAATAGAGTTATAATAGAGAACTTAATAGAGAATGAAGGGGAAGAGCCACTTTAACTCATCATAGAGGGGGAACACACAAGAACTCCTCAGGGCATCGAAGACAAACAGTAGTGAGTAGTTCATAATTCACCTAAATCTATCTTCGAGCATTATCTAGTGGCCCCCATTAGCCACACAGCCATAGTCAATATATATATATTGAGAAGCGAGGGGATGGTTGACTGGAAGATAGACGTAAGGAAGAAAATAGTTGGGGGTGCAGTCAAATAAAAACACTAAATAAGTGGTTATTTATTTACTTATGTGCCTTTTTATATATATATATATATATATATATTGAGATTGATACATTCACACTAAATCTTTAAGAATAGTCACAAGTGTAATAATTATAACCGAAGATAAACTAAAAAGAAACAGCTAAATAAATTCAATAAAGAGATTCCATAATTTCTTACAGGATGTTCATATTTTTCTTTTTCAATCAATGACTGTAACAAAACTTTCTCGGAAATTGATGCAGTATTAGAATCAATTGCCGAGAGAACTTTAGTCTCTTCATCAGTCAATCTTCTGGCAGGAGGCTTTCCGGGTGATCTAACCTTCTTTTTATCTATAGCGTTCCTGCAACAATCAATAGATTAGCTTCCCTAATAAAGTAGTAAATAGCTCTTATCAAAATTTAAAGATGTCACACATTAACACATTAGAGTATAAGACTTAATTAATTTAACTATGCAGTTTACAACATTTTATTTTTATTTTTTGAGATCGGTGGCAGCCAGGATCTCGTCTTCTGAATAGCCACGAACAGTATTTCCGACAACCTATGAAGGAAACGGTCCATTCATGGATAAATCTCAGCATGGTTTTAGCAATCGTATCAGGATTGCGCATGGATATGATGAGTGAAGTTATTTGTTTCTTTAATAAACCTACTTTGTAACAAGTACCTACTTTGTTTTTTATGGCTTAAAATGCATTAATGTTTTAGTTACAGATATTACTGAGAAACTTCAAGGATTGCAAAAGTTTGTACAGTTTATGGCTAACAATTAGATTAAGTATCTGATATAAATAGCCATAAAATAAAAAATACTCACCTAAGTAATGCCGTTTGATTTTGAACAGTTGAAACTGAACCAACAACCTCAATGTTGGGCATATTCAAAATTTCAGGAGCAGGAGGCTCTTTTTTCAAGTGGAATTTCATATGTTCCTGAAAAAGCAAAAAAATCTACATTAGTATTAGTCATTAACAGCATCAGATTTAAATTAAGGTAATAAATACTTTAAATATTCTTTATTTGCTGATCGACTTAAGAGCCTGGTTGTTATGGGTATTTCAACAGTTAATAAAATTTGTAACAGTTGACAAATGAAGAGAGGTTATTGACTCATCAATAAATACAAACAAAAAGAAAATGAATTATTTATGAAATCTAAGCATCTGATCAATTCCAATCTTGAGTTCCTCCTTCCACTATTCCTATACCTCCCTAAGAAAATTATAATTAATAATTAAAATTTAACAGATTATAAAATTAATTTTAAAAATAAAAGGCCAGCCTTCAACCTATTTATAAACTACTGATATAAAATAAAATGATAAAATATAAATCAATACAAATGATTATAGCAAAAGTTACCTCGTACTCCAATGCTGAAATAAAGCTCTTGTTACAGGTTAAGCAAGTATGAGGTTTCTCTTGCACATGAATTGCTTTATGAACTGAGTAATCTGATTCACTGGTAAAGACTATATTGCAAATATCACATCTGAAAATAATTAATAATAAAATATAAAGGTTAAACCATCATATTTAAACAAAAGCCTGAAGAATTTTTTTGACTTACTTTTCTAGAGTCTGCGGCAGAAGATTACCGATACTATCAGTGATCACTGCTCCTTCCATTTCCAAATTGGGCTATAGAAATCAAAGAATAGTACTTTTAAAATACTGAATGCAGCACTCTTACTATCCCTTCATAGAGAGATTGCTACATTATATTGTTTCTCCTTAGAATAACGCTTAATTCCTATCTTCCTATCTTAATTCCTATAATTCCTTCCATTTTAATTAAATCCAAAAGCTTTTTAAGTTTTCAATGTCTATGGTCATTAATAATCTAAGAATTCGTTTCTAAGACAAATGATTACATTAAAGTATATATAATACCTGTAAAAATATGCAATTATCTAGAACGGTTTCAAAAATCTGCTTTTGTGATGAAGCTGGTGCGTTGAATAGATTTTTCTCTTCAATAACTGTGTATTGGCCATCGATCTGTTGTTCAGGCGCCATAGCAGACAGTGAAAAACCACCATCCTCGTTTGCTAATGAAAAATCAAATTTTTCATGTTCTAAATTTTAAACTAATACAATATGTTTTATAATACATGAGATTGAGAGATGAAAATTGTGTTATAATTAGAAATTAAAACTGATCAGGTGTTAATTATTATAAAAGAAATTAGAGGTTACTTCTGAAAGATCCTTAATCATAAACCTTAAATGGGGAAGAAAATGGTCTGGGTGGAGGTCACAGGAACAATTTCTCAAATAGGGTTGAACTAGTCACGGGTAGATACTGGATTTTCCTGTATCTGAATACAAGTGATACGGATACTTTTCTGTATCCAATACTTTTACTTGATATTTTTGTAGTTAAATACAATTATCCCGACTCTTATTCTTCTAATACGCTACACAGAAGCCTTTCTTGGGGCATCAGTATTTGTTATCATTTTTAAAGGAAAAAGAGTTCTTCGCCGTAATAGTAACCTGCACAAGGTATCAAATGATTAAAATCATGTTTTTATTGGTTAATTATTTTTTGAAAGCTATGGAATTGAACAAAAAAAAAAGTTCTCAACCCTATCTCAAACTTTTGCTATTCACGTTCCAAGTCATGTAGAATTTGGATTGTAATATTAAACGCTTAAAACGCTATAGCTGTTATAATACTAGTCATATTCCGGTCCTGTTTTTTAATTTTGTGAAACTAATTTTCTTCTTTAAAATGATGTAAAATTTGTTACTGTTGAGAGTAAAAAATTGGAGAAAAAATTTATCAATTTCTTCGAACAATTCTTTTTGCACCCGATTTCAATCATCTATGTCAATTGCCTTTACTTTATGGTATAGAAATATCCATTAATGAAACCATATTTGCCCGGATATAGCTCGAGGTTTTTTTTGCGAAAGTTGAAAAATCATATATTAGGAGGGGATTTTGGAAAATGATATTTCAACCACCCTTTACTGTTAACTAATTTCATAGATTATTTTCCTTTCTACATACGTGATAAGTGACTAATTGCAGATTATATTGATAATAAGTGATAACTTGTACACTATTGTTATTACTTATTTATTTATTTAAATACTAAGGGCAGATGCGGCGAAATTGGTCTTTCGCCGGTAATCAAATCAGGAGAACTTAAATCAGTGGTTGACTATTGCTTATTATTTATTTATTTATTATTAAAGGACTGTGATCACTAGCAGATAATAATTTTTTTTTTAATTTATTTATAAATACATGAGGCGATGTAATTTTAGTGCCAAAATGAGCTTGGTTTGTTTGAGCCTCTTCTGGAAGAAAACAGTGACTGTTGAAATGGTGGAAGCAAAATGTGTACAATTTTATCAAAGGTAGTTCGTAGAAAATTGTGAACAGTGATAACATCAGTCCCTTGTGAAAGTCTTTTCTAAAGCGGGAGAAATTTTAAATGAAAGGAGAAGAGGCTTGACGTCCGAAAAAGTAAAAAAATTGGTTTTTTGAAATATAATACCAAATATGATAATGTATATATAAAATGAAAGAAATATAATATGAATGATAATGATTTGGAAGCAAAGGAAATCGAACACAATGAAAAGTAACCAAAGTTGATTCATCGTACTTTCCAAATGGGTTATTCAGGAAAAAAAAAATATGATAATATAGAAAAAGGAATTTTCATTTCAAATGATTAAATTAAGAAAACATTTCACAGCCAAAATATAGACTAATAATAATGATTAAAAAAAAATAAATGAAAAATAATTAAACGATTTGTTTATTCATTCTATTTTTTTTTTCAGTACATTAGTCTCCGCTAGCTGAAAAAAGTTATTATTGCTATATTTCAACAAGCATTTTTTTAGGTTCACTTTTGTTTATCTTATTTTAAAGCTAATTTTTTACCAATTTATATTTGAAAAGTAGATGTAAAAACATATTAAGTTTCTACAGTCATAGTGAGTGAGATAATAAAATTTTCAAGCTCAAAAATTATAGGATTATTTATTTAATTTAAATATGTACAAATATATGTATAATGTTTAAGAACCATATTGTATGGTAAATTAAATCCCACAATTTGATTCACAAAGTAGATGCAAAAAAATAATATACTAGTTTTAATTTGTATGTTATAGTAATAAATAGCATGAGGTAGTATATATATATTTGTGAATACTGATTAGCTGATGCTTCTAATGTGAATACAACCAAGGCCTTGAATACAGCTCTCATATTTATCTGGTCTAGCAGGTAGCAGGTGCGGGAGTTAGGAGTATTGAATACGCCAATACGGAATAGTGAATACCTCAATCCTCGTGGATACTGACTACTAGATACAAGTATCTAGAAAAATATGGAGTGACCTTGGTAGAACCTCCCACCCCATCGCTACGACTTGCGAGTCAAGTATTCAACTGAGTATCTGTGCCCGGTACATTTCGACCGTATCTGGTCCTTGTATCCACTACTTTTCAGTATCGGGTACAAATCATCCGATAGATACAACCTTGCCCATCCCTAGGTTGAACAACTTATTTGCCAACAAACCCCATATATATATAGTCAACTTATATTATTCTAAATAAACCTTAAATATATCTAATCTTTTCATAGCGTTCAAAAGTTAATAATTCAAAATATTTCGCTGTCAAAAAACACTGTTGCTTCAAGAATAAATGATTTATCTCAAAATTTGGTTCTTCAACTGAAGGAGAAAATTAAGGAATTTACAAACTTTTCACTGCCTGTTGACGAGAGCACTGATACTGTTAATACAGCTCAACTTGCTGTTTTTATACGAGCTATTAACAGTAACTTTGAAATAACTGAAGAACTATTAAAGTTCGTTCCATTGACAGGTACTACAGCAGCAAATGATATTTATTCTGCAATGGAGCATTTGATAGCAGAATATGAACTCGACTGAAATATACTTAGCAGCACAACTATAGATGGCGCTCCTGCCATGGCTGCCAAACATTCGGGCATTGTAACTAAATTAAAACAGAAAACATCCGGGAATTTAGTGGGAATTCACTGATTCATCAGGAATCATTGGCATCCAAATCACCGACAGTTCAGGCAGTTTTTACAAGATTTGGACGAAAAGTTTTCTGATGTCCCTTATTTCACCGAAGTTTATTGGCTCAGTCTAAGAGTAGTTTTAGAAAGATTTTTTTCATTACGTGACCCTATTCAAGCTTTCATGTTAGAAAAAGGCAACCAAATTGATTATGACAAAGACTGGTGGGTTGATTGTGCCTTATTGGTAGATATGAATAAACACTTGACTGATCTTAATCTAAAGTTACAGGGTAAAAGTTAAAAGTTGAGGCTGTGGGAAAATCAGGTAAAAAATCAAACTTTGGATCATTTCCCTCATTTAAAATCATTTGGCACAGTGAATAAAAAAAAATTGGATCAATATTTCAACTTCTGATCTAAATATTTAAAATGACAATTAATATATCTTATCTATGACATAAAAAATAATATATACATAAATTTATTTGTTATTATTATTATTATATAAACATTTATAGGTTTTAATTTAAATACCTGTAATTGTAAAATGCTGACCAGGCGGCAGAGAGTTGATGAAGTCTCTGAGATCATTTTGTAAGCCATTTTGATTTTTAGCTTCAATAACTTGCTCTTCCTGAACAGCTGACTCCTCAACAGCGGATTCTTCAATTTGAACAGGTTCTTGATTATCTTTAGAAGGGACAATCTCTTCATTGCTCTCTTTTTGCTCATAACCTTCGACAGGCATAGGTTTGTATGTCATCTGTTGTGTCCGGAGCAAACATATAAATGAACAAAATTATAAACTTATTAAACCAAAATAATAATAAACTAAGCTCTGATCGATGCAAATTAAAATCTCTTATTATGAATTTTAAAAAAAGTCAATTTGATTACAATCAAACAGATTGTAGAATGACTGAAAAACTAGATACTAGTTGCTGAAATGACTCATATAGATATTAAATTTTTCCATATTAACTACGTATATCTATGTTGATATTATGGAGAGAATATATATTTCGATGGTATTGTCAAGCAGAGTAGCTCAAAAAAACCTTTATATTGCTGTAAGGGTGGGTGTTTGAGCCGTGATTGGATTTTTTGTAATATTTATTTGGTTCTAATACAAAATAGTACTAGTAAATAGAATAAAAATGATCTTACTTACAACACCAATTTTAGGATGAATCGTAATATGTCTCCTACAAGATATGTACGATTTGAAGGCAGCACCACAAACCGGACAAGCCCAAGGAAAGCCAGGCAAGTGATTTACACTATGCACTTTGAGAGCAGATTCAGATGTGAAAACTTTATCACAATCTTTACACGTATATTTACCAGCAGTCGAATGAATCTTCAAGTGTTTTTTCAAGAGAGACGATCTGGTGAATGAGCTTTAAAAAGAAAAACAATTAATGACTTCCTCAGTTATTAAGAAACAGAATAATAATGAACTAAAACATCCATAGGATGTTAATAAAATAATAAGCCTAGGCTAATTATTTTTATTTAACTTAAGAACTTTATTTAGAAATATTAAAAACCGAATTGAATAATAAGAACAGTCAATTGGTTTGCCGAAAATCAGGTTTCTCTAAAGCATAACTTTTGTAAACTTTTACAACCGGCAATAAATTATTTTACTTTCCCAATAAAATTTTATAGAATAATTAAATTTGATAAAATCTTTTATTTTGAAAATCTATATTGTCCTTCATAATGGTATCATTTTCAAGGATCATGTAGTAACCAAAATTGTTTTGCACAACTAAATGCTTCAACGACCCCAAATACAAAATTTGAACATTACATGGCTATCTGTTTGGAGTTATGCAAGATATGAATAAATGTAAGATGGACATAATACAGACAGTATAGCAAAGCTAGACAATAGAGACGTTTCCTCAAGATCTGAAAATTGAATATTTTCGAGATTACAATACTTTGTTTACTTCATAAATACAAGTATAGAACATTGGCACAAATAAAATAAGCTAAAAACTTTTTTTTTTTTAATTTATTGATTGACTGCCCCCCCCCCTCACGCCGACGGACCATTTCACATTCTTGTAAAAACAAATAGTTTTACAGATTTTTATTTTTAAGAGGGATGTATTAGTTACATCTTCATAGGAATTATTTTATTTTAAACCAGTCATCAAGATATTTCCAACAATAATACTCAACAAACTAATCCCAAAACCCCATCTTACAAAGAAATAAGTGCTAACCAGGCAAGCTCTCTGCATACCAAATTTTATACGCTGCATCCTGCTTTATTTGTATTATAACACCAAAACAAATTAATTTTAATATGATATGAATTCTTACCAAGGGCAGAGATTGCATTTGTATGGAATATCACCATGTTTTTTGTGACGATGTGATTTTAATAGATAAAGTTTCCCAAAATATTGATTGCAGTCAGAGCATTTCCATCCGTTTCCACTGTTTTCATTTTTGTCTTCATCTTCAAGTTCACTGCTTATGTCTACAATACTACCTGTGATTAAAATAATCAAATTAAAATATATATCATTTTTAAGTGATTATGTTTATAAATTGTTCTATTTAACAACTTGATGATATTCATTAATGATTCTTAATGAGGTGGTAGAAAAGTTGCCATTTTGACCCAACATATTTGCAAATAATAATTATTTTTTAAGTTAAACTTCTTTAGGTGTACTTAATTAATGATGTATGAAAGTAATAAATGATGCCGTAAAGAACTCTAAATCAGCCCGGTTGTCTTACATGTTTTTTATTTTTACAATTTATAATGATTAAGTGAAAAAACATTTCAAATTTTTAAGCATAATTCATTAGAGGGAAAAATTATGCATCGTTCAATTAGTTATATTTCCGATGAATATTTATTGGATTTTTAAATACAGGAGAGGAGGAACCCAGTTTACTGGATCTCCCTCGACATTATAATTTAAAATTGTTAACATTTCAAACTAAAAGATCATTAAATAAATACCATTTGCAGTGAGTAGAACTGTTCCGTTAAATGACTCAACATCTATCGGATCAAGGCAAACAAAAGAGGGAGTTACTGTTTCTTTCACTTCAGGTGTTACTTGCACTTGAGATATATCCATCGGAGCTGATGCTTCAATTTCATCTTCAACTACAATTGCGTTTAGATCTTCTCCAAACGACAACACCCTGCTTTCTAAAAGTTTGCTACCAAAAAAACAAGAAAAAAAAGTTACAATAAAATTTGATTAAAACAATCAAATGAATGGTTTCTAAATGAAGTGTTCAGGATCAAACCAATCAATTTAAACAATTTAACAAATCAATCCAATTAAATAATACAACTAATGAATTTAAATATTTTTTTCAAAGTATAAACAAACAAATAAAAAAATCTAAGCTCTATATGTGAATCTACAATACCTGTTTATTACTTTCTGAAACTTGACGGGACTAGCACGGTCAGAATTCCAAGCAATAAGTTTTGGACTACTTTTCTGCTAAAACAGAAAAATAAAAAAATCATGAATACATTTAAATATTAAACATTTGATTTAATACAATGGTGTTACAAAACTTTTATTTAATTTAAAAATAAACCTATAATATACAACTTTGTTCATACATATATTTGTAGCATAACATCCATTAAAGAGTTATAGACCATGAAAATATATTTATTCTGTGACTTAACTTTTATTCGTGCTAATTCCATTCAATTTGGTCTGAGAAAAGAGACATCAATGATTTATCTTAGCGACAGGAATGAAGTTTTTGTCATAAAAACAAAAATTTTGTTTTTGTCACTTTTTACACATTTTCTGGGCTCAATAAAATGGATATAAAGATGATAGTTGGTTGGTTCTATATTTAAAGTAATATGCTATGCTATAAATATGCTGCTTTGGATAAAGGAAAGATACTGCAGTTAAAGTTATGTTTTAATAAAAATTATACATACCTTTAATGGTTTCTGTTGGTCATGTATTCTAATATGCCTATTCAAATCTGAGGACCTTTTGAATTGTTTAGAACATTGATTGCAACTGTATAACTGATTAATAACTATTCTTTCATCTGCATTAACTTCTTTAATATTTTCATCTTCTGGCACGTTAGTTACAGTAATAAACACCTTTGCTTCACCACTTGTACTGACTTCATTCTCTGTTATAACATTAAACAAAAATTAGTATATTTTTATAATATAAATTAGAATATAAAATCAGAAGAATATATTTGTCAGTCTACATATATGGCACAGAACCTTTCACAGTGTATTGTGGGCAGTATGCTCCGGGAGCTAAAAAAGGTAGGACAAGCTCAGTAACTAGTATGTCAGAGTTAAAAGCTATATTCGAGACAAGTAGTTATAATAGGGAAATAATTTAAAAAATAAGCTCCTATAGAGATATATCACCAGGATGTCTGTCTGGATTCTGATGTTTGACGAGTTGCTGTGGGTGCAGAAAAAAGAATAACTTATGCAGAAGACTTGGGTCGTGTAGTGCCTCTAATACTAGAACTAGATAAAGAGAAAAATAAAGAAAAAATATTGTCTTGGGACTATATATGGTTGGCCACGTAAGGAAAAGAGGGAAACGAAATATGACCAATCAAGAGGAAAGGTCAAAAAAACCAAACCTATTAACTTTAAGATCCAATCTAAAGGCACTCAAATGAGGCAGTGACATATCTTAAGACCGAGCAAAGGTCTAAATCAGACTATTTTAACATGCTAAAAGGACAGATTAGCCAGAAACAGGCAAAAAAATACTTATATTTAAAAATTTGTTTTGTTTTTTAGTACATTATAGTGTATTTATAATAAAATATATCTTCTACAAGCAAAATAAAAAGTGTATATAATTTACTAGATAGTAGTTTACAGAAAAATATAAATATATTTTTCTGTAAACTACTATAATGATATATTAAATTACTTAATAAAACATGTATCAAATGAGTCAAAGAATTCAATTTATAAAAAATATACTTCAGCTAAACTGTAACTATTCTGGACTTGACTTGCTTTATACAAGTTCTAAAATTTTCAAAAAGATTTAAATCAAATGAATGTGTAAGTTCATTTTTAAATAACATTTATATGACTTGAACTTTTATTTATATAAGTCCCAATAAGCCAATAAAAATAAAATTTTTGTTAACGATTATTACTTTAACAATTCAAAAGAAAAATAGTAAAAAGATAAATGTATTACCCTTATTTGAAGAGTCTGAAGATGTGTCTGTATTAACATTGACTTTATTACTTTCTTCCTTTAGAGGTGCAGATTTGTTATCACCTTCAAGTTTAGCAAAAGAACCCTGAAATTAAAAATTAATAATTAACAGTACATTGCAATTGAAAACTCACTTAACAGTTAATATAAAAATAAATGTTGGGATTCAATGTCTGTTTTAGATTTTTATATACATTACAAAAGAAATACATTATATGTGCTCAGTGAATAAATCATGAAGACAAAATTCTTGCTGTATGTAAACAAACAAATATTGACCATAAATATATATCAGTCACCCTCTAGAATTAACTTTTAGAACTTAGAAGTGTATTTTTGCCATAATTCGAGCTAACCAATTTTTCATAGAGTACAAATATTTAGTGCATGGACTGAATGGGATGTATGGACTGAAGAAAAAATGCCAACTGAATGGGGAGAGGCCATCATAGTTCCTATATACAAAAAGGGAGATAATCTGAAATGTGAGAACCACAGGGGGATAGCTCTTTTACCCACAGTCTACAAAATAATGTCTGTGGCAATATGTCGAAGGATAGATGTGTTGAGTGAAAGATTGCTGAGAGAGTATCAGAGCGGCTTTCGCCCAGGAAGATCAACTATTGACCACCTATTCTCTATCAGGCAGATGCTGGAGAAGGCATACAAATACAATATAGATCTACACCATCTGTTCATTGACTTTCGGCAAGCGTATGATATTGTAAACAGGGGGAAGCTATTGGAGGCGCTGCGATCACTGGGGATACCTGGTAAGCTTATAAGATGACACTGGAAGGTACAAATTGTCGGGTCAAAACCAGAGTGGGTATCTCGGACAGCAGGGAGAGGGTTAAGTACCTGGGGGGAGTAATGACAGAGAATAACAGCGTGGAAGCCGAAATAAAAGGCAGGATGGTTGCAGGAACGAGGTTTTTCTACGCCCTGCAAAAGCCACACCGATACAAAAGTCTCTCCAGGAAAGCAAAGATATTTATATACAAAACAGTGATTAGACCAGTTGTGTATGACTGCAGCGAGACATACTTAGACTCTAACCAAGGAAAACAGGAAAGCCCTGCTTGTCTGGGAGAGAAGAGTCCTGAGAAGGATTTTCGGAGCGGTCAGAGAACAGCATAGATGGAGAATTAGAAGCAATGCAGAGCTAGAGGAACTATATGGTGAGCCAGATATCACCACAGTCATTAAGAAGAGCAGAATCAGATGGCTCAGAATCAGAGATGATCACATGGCTAGGCCATGTTGAGAGAATGAGTCCCTGCAGATTGCCAAAAGTTATGCTGAGTGATACACCAGGAGGGAGACCCAGGAACTGATGCCGATCCATCGGTGATTTGGAGGAGGACTTGAGAGTGATGGGGATCAGAAATTGGAAGAGCCTGGCGGTGGACCGTGGGGAGTGGTGGCAGAAGCCCAGGTCCTACAAGGACTGTAGCACCCATTAAGAAGTAAGTAAGTAAACAAATATATATAATGATAAATGTATATATACTGTTTGTTTTTTTAAACTTGAAAATAGAAATACCTGAGTGCAAAGTGCGTGAGCTTTGGTAAAGTGAGCGTTATGGCTTCCCAAGTTCCTGAAAACACAACTGCATAATCGACATTTGAAATTCCTCTCATCACCATCAGAACCAAAGTGTAATCGCTTTATATGCGCTTGAAGGTTTCCTTTAAAAAAATAATTAAATTTAATTGTAAAATGATAAACTCGATAAAACCAAATGAAATGTAAAATCACAATTTAATAAATATACAATAAAATGTTAACTAACAAGCTAATATTTTAATTATATGACATATAATTATTCGGAAGGGATGTAATATGTCAGTTACTCTTTAAAGATCTCTATCCTAACTTTACCGGTATAGGCAACATTTAGAGCTCTAGCTCCAGGATCGCCCGATTAGCAACAGTTTATAAAGTAACATTAAATGAATAAAGAAACAAAGAAATACATAGCAAAACAACCTTTATTTTATTATGATTTATTATTAGTATAGTATTGGTTATGTAAGGGTTACGTTATTACTTATATGGTAATGCAAGCAAAAAAATAACAAAATAAATTATGAATTTATTTAAATTTAAAGATAGAAAAATATCAAAAATAATTCAGAGGAGTGAAGTAGTTTGGTCACTAATAAGTGTTAACAACTTACTAATTTAACTTAAACTAACAAATAAATTAAAATAATAAATTAAATTGAATTAAAAGCTAGTTTTTCATTACTCCACCCATTTTTTAAATAAAAATATAGTTAATAAAGATTTTACTATGTATAAAAACAAAAAAGAAAAGTATACCTTTTTGACTAAATGTTCCTTGACAATATTGGCAAACATATGGCCTTTCCCTCGTGTGCTTCAACATATGTATTTGCAGGGACCCTTTCTGATTGAACGCTCTCGAGCAAAGTTCGCACTAAAGAAAAAAGAAATAAAACAATATAGTCAATAAAAAAACATTTGAAAAGCAGGAAATAGAAGACAAAAAAAATAATGATAGCATAGGGTCAGCTGTAAAAGAAAAAGTTTTTTCGGCTAAAATCAACCAAAATGTGAGTATCAAGGAAATGTTTTGGTCAGAGACATTTTCATATTTTAAAAATATGAAGAAATAATAATAGATAATAAGAGTCTTTTAAGAAATAATAATAAGTATTCGATAAAGAAAATAATTACAAACATGGCAGAATGAACTTTATTTATCAAAGTGAGAAAGAAATAGTTGACTGTGGGTACTATAATAGGATGTTGATATCATGGTTACATAATAGGATGTCAACATCCTATTATTTTATTTATCAGAGTTCTCTTTGAAAGCAATGTTTCTATTTTACAATTTATTTTTATATACAATACTTTATTTTCAGAACTAAAGTGGGTCACTTGAAATTATCAAATGAGTGAATCGGTAAAAAAGACTAAACCACATTAGCCTAAATTTCAGATTGTTGTTATCTAAGTTATTCAAAAAGTTGTTAGCAACATCTAAATGATATAAATTTCTGTACAAAATAATGAGCATAACATTTTTTTTTAGTTGAATAAATTTCAATTAATATAAACAAATTCAGATCAATGAGTTCTGATTAATCTGTAATGAAATAGTTACCAACTCATTAGTAGTTATCAAATGAACATATTATTAATATAAGGTGACTAGCTGTATCACACAAAGATATGGAAAGTTCTAGGAGATAAGAGGCGTGTTATGTGCATGCACGCAACAGGTATATAAACATTGTGAATGATTAATAATTATTACTTTAAACGGTCGCTCTCCAGTGTGGATACGTTTATGACGTATAAGTTGACTTGGTTTTTCAAAACGTTTCGAGCAAAACTCACAGGCATAATTTCCTCTTCTCCTCTTGTTGGAGTAAGGATGCTTCTTCAACTTTCGATTCCTTACAGTCTGAAAATAAATAAATACGCAATATACAGGTGTAACTTATACAGAAAAATGGTTAAATATCAGTACAAACTGAATAATTGGAAAATCTCATTTTCAACAGAGTACTTAAATTCCTCGCTTATTGGTTGAGAATTGAAGTTTTATAATATTCTGAAATTAAATATAATCTCTAAGTAGAAAGTATCATATTTATGCTGACAAATGAATTACTTCAACCATCATTCCTTCAAAGAGTATTAAACTCTTTGATCTTCAAAAAAGAAGACCCAACGTAATTACCAAGGAAAAAATCTTAATATAACATATACATTCATTGGGAATTTTTTCATAATATAGTATGGCAATTATAAAAAGTTTGTAGAAAAATGAATTGGAATAAAAAAGAAAAAAAACAAATTTTTTCTAGATTTTTACAAACAAGATTAAGGAAACAAAATAATAGAAAAACTGTCTTTAAAAACCCATAACTTTAATAAAAATCAATTCATGTTTTACATCTTAACTAGAAATAAACGCATATGAATTACCTTGTGAAATTCCTTAAAGTGTTCTTTCTTTTCATTATATGTATTGAATTTTGCATTGCAGCTATTGCATTTAAAACATTTCTTATTGACTGCTCCGTTAAGTTTTTGTTCCTTATGCTCTTGCATATGTTCTTGAAGGTAAACCTAGAAAAAATAAATAAATAATTATTATAGAATAGAATAGAATAGAAAAGTAACTTTATTCTGGGACAAAGTCCCTTTAGAATAACAGCTATGAACAGGAATAAAAAACATAATATTTATCTGGCCAGAAGGCTATATGTTACAAATCATAAAGCTTGAAAACATGACAGAAAACAATTTAAAAAGAAATATATATACAAAAATAATAGTAAGTAAATAAATAGTACAGATCTTGACAGGATATTAAGCAATTACAGAGAATAGATAAGTCCATAGCTTTTGTTAGATGCATGAGCTAGCATTCAATAATTTGTTTACATGATGTACAGCTTTTCAAAGAGCAAAATTTAAAAGAACTAGATAACACAATGAGTTATTATATACATTGTATTCTAAGCAAATGACTAACCTGCTTAGAGACTATCCTTTTGGGAAGCTAAGAGATGTTGATACAGCAAGGATTTGAATAATGATAGAGAGGGATTATGACGGATATTAGGAGGGATTGAGTTCCACACTGTGGTGGAGCGGGCGAGAAAGAACGTTCGAATGCTTTAGTTCTGTGTGAACGTATATAGAGATCAGAAAGGCGGGACCTTGTTTTATGGTGTTGAACTGAGGATTTGAATTGGAGGAGACTGTAAATATATGAAGGGTGTTGAGAGTGAATGGATTGAACAGAGGAAATATTGTCTTCGGAAGGGAGGGAAGAGCCACTTTAACTCATCATAGAGCTGGGAGACGCGCGATCGCTTCGGAGTACCAAGCACAAATCTTAGAGAGCAGTTCATTATTCTCTTCAATCTGTCTTCAAGCAATTTAGAGAGGCCTCCATATACCACGCTACAATAGTCAAAGTGGGGGAAGATGAGAGCAGATGCGAGAAGCTTACGGGAAGATTGTGTAAGGAGATGACGAGAACGATGGAACAACTTCAGAGAACTAATTGTCCGTCGGGATATCTGGGCGATGTGGGATTTCCAAGAAAGGTTTTGGTCGATAGTGATGCCTAGGTTTTTCACAGAGGAGGTAATCGTGATAGGATGATCGTTTAGGAGTAATGTTGGGAGGGTGTGGATGGATGTAAGGAGAGAATGGGAACCTAAAACAATGACCTGAGCTTTCATTGCATTAAATTCCAGTTTGTTCAGCTTTGCCCAGGCACAGATAATATCTAGGTCTTCCTGAATACTAGCGAACGCAAAAAATAGCTCAGAAGGAGGAAAGGACAAATATATTTGGAAATCGTCAGCATATAGATGATGGGAACAGTGGTGAACAGATTTAGGGAGATCATTGATATAGTAGTTGGAAAGAAGAG
Source organism: Troilus luridus (assembly GCA_964056705.1). NCBI lineage: Eukaryota > Metazoa > Arthropoda > Insecta > Hemiptera > Pentatomidae > Troilus > Troilus luridus. Next base: position 85,057,811 of record OZ057415.1, read on the forward strand.
GAGAGATACTTGAGCCCTGTGCCACGCCTAAGGAAAGAGTGAGGAAAGAGGAAAGGGGATGATTAGGTATGGAAACTGCTTGAGATCTATCAGAGAGGAAGGATTGGAACCATCGGATAGAACTGTTAGAAAAGGACATTGATTTGAGTTTGCTAAAAAGGATAGAATGGTCCAAGGAATCAAAAGCTTTAGTAAAATCAAGAAGGATAAGCACTGTTAGTTTTTTGTCGTCCATAGTGGTATGTATGTCATTGGTGATTTTGGTAAGTGCCAATTGTGTGGAGAAACCGGGACGGAAACCAGATTGAAGTTGGTCAAGGAGGTTGGACTGTTCGAGGAAATTTTACATTTATGACCGGACTATTCCTTCTAGAGGCTTGGAAAGGTTGGAGAGGATTGAGATTGGGCAGTAGTCTTTGAGTGAGACAGGGTTAGAGGATTTATTGATAGGATGGACTATGGCTTTTATCCAGGAGGCTGGGAATACTCCATTTTGCAGTGAAAAATTGTATACAAAGAGTAGGACAGGTATAATATCGATAAGGCAGGATTTTAGCAGTTTGACAGGAATCCTATCAAAGCCTGTGGAGTTGGAGTGGGATTTCAGAACAGAGGAAATAATGTCGTTGGGTGAAATGTCAGCGAAGTAAAAGTTGTCAGGGTTGAAAGATGGTGGTAGGGAAAATACGGGAGAGGATGATTTTGAAGTATTAACTGAGGTGGACAAAAAATATGAGTTTATTTCATTGGGAGAGGCTGGAAAGGGCCTAGAACAAAATGAATTAAGAAGAGAAAGCTTTTGAAGGAGATACCATTTGGATTTAGAATCGGGAGCAGATGAAAGGGCTTTGTGGAAGTATTTGGTTTTTGCCTGCCTGATTGTTGACTGTGTCAGATTGTGGAGAGCCCTAAACGCTTGATAGTCATCAGTTAACCTTGTCCGTCTAAAGCGTCTTCGGGTCGCATCATGCTTCCTTTGAAGATCTTTAATTTTTTGACACAACCAGGGAGCAGGCTGGTGACGGAAGGTTGAGGTTTTCAGTGGGGCATGGGTGTCAAGGATATATTTGAGATTGGAAGTAAGTATGTCAACCATCGAATCAATAGAGACACAAGAATAAATCTCTCTCCAATCCAAAGTTTCAAGAGAGAGTGAGATGTTCTCTGGGGTGAGAGCATCTAAGTTGCGAAAGGTTACAGTTTTAGGTAATATAGCAGGAGTTTGGATATTGTATGAAATATGGATAAGATCATGAGAGGACAGAAATGGAACGGGTAATTGAGAGGAAGAAAGGAGGTTCTGCCGTGAATCAATGACAAACAGGTCTAACCAGGTGTCGGATAGAAAGGTGTGATGGGTGGAAGAAAATGGGACAATGGAAAGATGTAGAGAGTAAAAGAGATTTTCCAGGTATAGTGGATCGTTGGATTGGACAAGGAGATTGGTATTAAAATCACCGGAGATAATGATATGGTTATAGAGAGGAATGTAGTCGTAAAGGGTAGATTCAAAAATTGAATCAAGAGGGGCCAAAGGAGGGCGATATACTACGACATACAGGAGAGGGTTTGGGTTAAAAGAGATTTCAACAAGAAGGAATTCTGTGTGAGGATAACCGGTTGCGGGTGAGGAATCAAGGATACGTGATTTTAGGGAGTTGTGTACGTAAAGACCTACTCCTCCACCAGTCCCGTCTACCCGGTCGTGGCAGAGGAATGAATAGTCTGGTAAGGATATTGCAGAGGAGGGGATGTGGGGTTTTAGCCAAGTTTCGGAAATTCCAATGGTATGATAAAAGTTTTGGGTAAAATATTGAAGGAATTCGTCAAAATGGGCAGGTAAGGATTGGGTGTTGACGTGGCAGAAGGTCAGGACACTGGACATGATGGTGAGGTAGGAAAGAAGATCCCAGTATAAGAGGAGAAGATGCTGTGCACAATTAGTTTTAGCAGGTAGATTAGGTAAAAAGCTATGAAATATTCCAGATAGTTAAAGACATGCAAGATAAAACAAAAAACAGATAAGAATATTAATATTATAGAAATGATAATACTGTTAAAATATGTAAAAACAGAAAATAATGAATAAATAATGAGAGAAGTAAGGTAATAGAATATATATAGCTGCTTGAACATGAACAAACTTAAAAATATAGAACATAAGATCCTAAGAACTAAAAATATGGGCCAATAAAAAGAAATTAACTGTATAGAGAGGGCGTGAGCAAAATCTAAAATTCCGTGGTGATCTCCATAGGTTGTCATAGAGCTAGTGGGGAAACAAAACTTTAGTAGTCACCCGAAGACGCCTAGATCTTGGGCCTGATCTATGAAGACCACCTGGTGACCATCTTCTTTTCTACAGCGCACTCTGCCCCCAGAAAACCACACATACTTTATCTTTCCCGCTGTCTTCTTCTGACGGGCTAACCAGTAGAGGTGCTTGTTTGCTTTTGTCATCTCCTCGCTCAGATAGATACGGTAACAGTCATTTTCCTGCCAACCTAAATCTCGCGTAGAGAAATCTCTTTTGACTTTTCTTTTATGTATTAAGTCATCCCTCACTGATTTCCTCACGAAGCGTGCTATGATAGGTGGGGGTCGCGGGTCATTATTTCTTGCTCTCCGTCGTTGCACTGTGTCCAGGTCCTCTAGATTTAATTGTATGCCTAGCCCCGCACCTATTTAATTTTAATAGGCCAGAAGGGGTCTCACCGGCTTGGACTGGGATCCCCGGATCTCTAGGGAGTTAGATAATAGGCCCTATATACCATAGAAACAATTCAATTATATTTTCCACATATCTAATCAAGACAAAGAATATTAAATTAGATCTATAAAGGAGGAGGGAATAAAAATTTGAAGAGAAAATTAAATGGACCCTTCGAAAATCCAGGAACAGACTGAAAGAAATAAAAAAAACCAATCACAAAGATTACTTGTACAAAAGATGAAATGGTTTAGAAGCTAAGATATTGAAACAGGTTATTGGGCAATAATACAAATAGGATAAATATCAATAGATATAGTATTCATCTTGGAAGAGGCATATTACATAATTTAAGGCACACGAGTCTCGCAAAGTAGCCAATTACAAAGACATTAGACTGTTGTAAAAAACATAACAAAAATCAACAAATCATAACATACCTTTATTTTTTAGGTACAGACTTCAATAGAACAGGAAAATCTCTTACAAAAAATCAAACTAATCTAAAAACTTTACTATTATGGAAAAAAAATATATATATATATATATATATATATATATATATATATATATATAGAACCAAATTAAATAATAAAGCTAAGCCAGTATGCTTCAAATGACAAGGAGTTACCAGCTACTAAAATTTAAATTAGCTAATGATATTGATAAATCAAATATTAAACTATATTTTAAATAGTTTATAATATTTAAAAACTAAAGGTTTATTAAGAAAACTACTTACACTGCTTGTAAATTCTTCCCCACATTCATTACAAAAAAGACTTTCCTCCTGTTCATGAAGCAATATGTGGGCCTTGAGTCCTGCGATTCTGCTAAATTTTGTTTTGCAAATAGGGCAGAAAGGATTATCAACGTTATGTGTTGCTGAATGCAGAATGAGATTGTTCTAAAAAAGAAATACATTATAATAAATATTTAGTAATAATTATTCATAATAAAATAATTAATCACAAAAATGAATAAATATACCAATATGTTTAACACGAACATGCAATTATTGTAGAAATTTTAAACATCTTAATCATAAAAAAGGTACTCACAAATAAATAACGGTTACCTCATAATTGAAGGATTCCTGACAAAGATTACATTTGTATGGTTTGTCATGAAGATGTTTTAATTTATGTTTCCTAAAAAGTTTCCAAGATGCAAACTCTAGACCACACTGCTCACAAAACAATGGACCCTAAAAATAATTAAGTAATATTGAAATTGTCAGTGGAGTAAATCTACGGCCGCGGTGGGACCTAAGCGGTAGTCGGATTTTGTCCAAAGAGAGTTAACTCCTTTCAGAAAACCGGAATCGTATCATTCTTGTAGTTTTTGGCTTTAAATGGAGTTGTAACATAAGCAATTACTCCTTTTCAAGTCTATGCCTTACTTGGCCCCTTATTCACTACGAAAATAACTCTATTCCACTTACTTAAGAAGCTCATTTTGGAGAAAATTAGACATACCCAGTTATTCACCGGGGCTGTAGAAATAATAGCCTGAATATCAATAATATCTAACTAGAGAATATTTTTCATTACTATTGTTTAATAATATGTGTTATTATTAATAGTATCAGAGTCAATTTATATATTAATTTTTTTAACTATCTATTAATATGATTTTTTTTAAAATTAAAACAAATTCGGAGAACAGTTGCTGATAGAATGGGTAATCCACATTAATTTTAATAAAAATAAATTTGATTAAATAACAAAAATATTATGCATAACAAGCCCAAAGAACTTATTTTATTGCTGGTAATTAAATACGAAATACATGGATTAATTATAAAATTTAAATTTAAACAAGGGAAAGCTAAAGCTAACAAAAAAAGATTGCTGATCGGCAACTAGCTATTAAAAAAAACAAAAATTAGCAATAAATCATTTCTAAAGAAATTTTACAATGAATACTTGAAGTGATTTGAATTCTAGGAAAACTTGAAGATTAAGACGCTAAAAAATAATTTGTGCTCCTATTGGTATTGTAAAGTAGTTTTTATTATCGAACATTTGGTGATAATTTAACTGTTTTATTTGTCAATCATAAAAAACCCAAATTAGATTATAGCAATAAAACAAAAATAGGCTTATTCTTTCTAATAGTAGGAGATTATTAACTTTAGTTTACAATAAAAAAAGTTGGCATACAGAGAGAATGATTTTAAAAACAAATGAGGCTTGAATTATTAATAAATTAAATAAAAATAATTATCAATATCAAAATATTATTATTGTTAAATCTGAAAAGTACAAACCGTTTTATCAGGTGGATCAACATCCTCATTATACCTAGATTTGGATCCTTTTGATGAACTGGCAACATTTAGCACCTTATAACTATTTTTATTTTTGCTAACTTCTTCCACAGAAACACTAAGGAAACCCAGAAAGTAGTGTTAAAATCATATTAATTAAAAGACATAATTAATTACTACCCCCAATATGAAATTGTATCCTTTTTTATAAATTAATTTCCACACAATAAAAAAACAACTGGTGGTATTTATTTCTAAAGCCTTAAAGTAGATACTTTATGTCAAAGTCGAATAATTGAACATCCAGATTGTTTCCAAATAAACAAGCAATTTCGCTTATACAGTGGAATCCCGATTATTCGTATTTCCGGCTAATTCGTACAAATTTACCAGTCCCCAGAGGAAATTCCGATAAATGGTATAAAATCAATGCATTTCAGACCCCTCGGTAATTCGTATTATTTTTATGCTCAAGGTCACTTATAACGTCATATAATTTGTATTTCCAAATCTTTAAGATCTCGTTAATTAGTACTTTTTTTGAAAGGGGGGGGAGAGAACAGTGAAGCAGATATGCGAGGGAGCTGAATGAGAATAAATGCTTTCTAGGAAATCACTCAATTTGTATTGTTTTCTTACACAAGTATGTTTGTATTGTTTAGAGGCACAGTAGATCCTATTGTTTTTTACGAGAGAGCGAGTGAGAGAGACAAGTTTAAAAAACTTAAGTAATTCGTACTGTTTTTACTCAAAGGAAATTAGGGAGTAGAAAGGGGAAGTTCTAGGAATTTTATTAAGCCTTTCTTACAATCACACTTTAATATTTACATTATATGAAATATTTACATTTCAGTCTCGTTTTTGTTACCGTTGTGGCACGTAATCATGCCTCCAAAATACGTTAGCCTTTCTATTGAAGAGAAACAACATATCATAAACGCCGTGACCAGTGGCTGTGAGCTAATTGACGTATCCAATCATTTCATTGTCCCTGGTTCCACAATCACATCAATCCTGAAGAACAAGGACAAAATCACTTCCCAGACTTGTAGAGAATTTAAAAAAGTGGTTCGTACAAGCAAGGAATTCAAATGTACCAGTTGGAGGTAATAAGGGGAAAAGCCTGACTTTTCACAGAAAAATGGGAATTGAAGACTTTCGTCCAAGTGATGGATGGTTCGATAGATTCAAAAAATTCCATTAATACGTTTTTTAATTTTTTTTATTTTGTACTCCCGATAATTGGTATTCCTGATAATTCATACCAAATCATCATTCCGTTGACTATACGAATTATCGGGATTCTACTGTAGTAAAATGAAAAAGTTTGACATAAATACTAATTTTGGATCAAATTCTTATATTTAGGTATTTATCATTTATATAAGTAAGTTGTATCCAACTCAAACAGGAGACAACTATCTAGATAAGGAAATCACTCAATTTTAAACACAAATGGTTACTTAGCCTTAGGAACCATATTTCATGAGTTGATTTCTCACTAAATCTTCAATAAAACTGAAAAACAAATCTTTTTCAAGATTTATTATTTTATAATAAATCTTATTATAAATACATTGGCTTATTTTTTCATTTTTAACTGATTATTTTGCAATGTATCCTTTAAAGTGCTATAATTTTAATTTTTGAAAAAGTATATGACATTTTGCCAATTTAAATTTAAACTTACCAATTGATTTAATATTCATTCACAACTAATGTTTAAACTATAGTATTTTAAAAGATAACATAAACAATTTAAATATAATTTAACTTTGGAAAGATGTTTTGATTTTTACAAGCCAATGATCAATCAATATTTATCATTTAAAAGTCTACAGATTAGTAAAAGATAATAATTCATGAACCAGAATATTGTTGATATAAATAAATAATAATAATCAACAAACAAAATATTACTTCGGAGCGAGTATATTTAATAAGAAAACTCTTTTTCTGGTAAGAAACACCAAGGTGATTATTGAGAAATAGCTAAGCTTACGTAGGAAGTATACGAGAATCATTAGTTGAGCTCCAACAATCAGTAATTTCATTTTTTGAAAATTCTACTGAGTTGTCATCGGCCGAGCACTCTGCTGTGTCATTAAAATTTTCTTCATTTAAAATAATAGGTCGGTTAAGGCGAAACTAGAAAATACAATCTTCAGGTTATAATTTTATTAATAAAAAAAATTTTCAGAATAAAAATGTAAATCCTGTCAGATAAAAAAAAGATACAACTCAAGCATAAATGACAATTACTTTGTTTTAGTATCGTATGATCTAAAAAGTTATGATTAGAAGATTCTAAAATCTTTTTTTTTTTTTCTTTGTTATTGAAATTTACCACTGTATTATAACAATACAAGTAAATATAATAAATGATACATAATGGAATAAATGAAGGTAAGTAGAGAAACTACCCACTGGTAAAAGTCCAATAACAAATATAAAATTCTTGAATTTAGAGTTTTAAAGAAGTTGTATATCAGAAGTGTTAAAGAGTTTTGTTTCATGACACACCAAGTAATAAAATTGAAGTTCTATGGGAGACTTAAATATTAAATGAGCACTTAATGAAAATCATAAGGTCCCGCTGTTTCCTAATAAATGAAACAGCCTCATATATCTATCATACATCCTCGGATATGTGTAACGCAGATCAGAGGTACCAACTGTTTTTAATAGATTTTAGGCAGCTATTCGTTCTTATTTAAAAAAGTAATTTTTTATTTCTTTCATAATATAAAAGATTTATAAAGTTATTTTTTAAAAACTGCAGTTTTTTCTAATGCCCCTATTATTCTATTTCATACTGTTTATAATTCAGGTATATTGGATATCATTATTATTATTGTAATGTTACTAATTTAAATGTATGCAACAATTGTTTGCTGTAATCTGTTTTCCATTCCCTTCCCCCTGAACTAAATAAATATGTTTTGTATTTTTAAACAATTCTTCAGACAGATCTTTCTTTCCCAGTATTTAATAAAATACTAATTAGATTTTTATTTATTCTCACAAATTAACGGCTTTTGCAACTAAGCACCTGAAAAAATGCAATTAGGTAATATTAAAACTTGTTCACGTAGGCTTCCACGGTCATTATTATTCTTCTTATATTCAACTTCCGGGATGGACCGTGTCTTGTTGATGTTATGAACCAAGCTTTCGCTCATCGTGCTGTGAGCTTCTTGAGGGTTAGTCAGTTAATGACTAACCCTGAAGAAGCTCACAGCACGATGAGCGAAAGCTTGGTTCATAACATCAACAAGACACGGTCCATCCCGGAAGTTGAATATAAGAAGAATATTAAAACTTAACACAAATAGTAAACTAAAGAGCGACCTAACTCTTATCTTACTTGATTATTGTTTATCAAATAGCCAATATTTGATGTACTGCCATCCTGAACAACTCGCATTAGATTAGGGATAGTGACATATGTTAACCGATTCCCATTATTGGAAAGGTATTCTGAAAAAGATAAATAAATTAAAAACATTGAAACATAAAAAAATCTTTTCTCTCTTTTATCTGTAAAGACAAAAAATAATTGATTACTACATAATATTTTAGTGATCATAAACATATATTATGTAAATTAATAAATATTTACAAAAAAATTTGATTATTACAATTTAACATATCCCAGAAAAAAATTAGTAAAGGAATCCCTTTGGATATTTTTTATAATAATATTTCATTTGCTTAAATCAGTTTTAAGCCATTGACAGCACTTGAAAACTAATACATTAATACTAATTAATTAAAAATTATCATTCCCAATAGCAGAGTTCGCCAAGCAATCTAACCTACACTCCACATTAACACCTAAAAAAAAAAAAGTCCAAGACAACCAGGACATTGAATCTTATCATTAATTAAATTTAAAATGGTCAGTTCCATTACTTGAATCATTTTTTATATAAATATTTTTTAATTGGTTCTTTATAAAATCATCAGATTAATATTTCATATAAATAACTTACAAATTGAGTTAAAAAATTGTAACTCACTGTAAATTTTAATTATAGAGATCATGTTAGGGGTGATTGTGGATGGATGTTGGACCGCAAGTTGTAATTTTGAGACCCTAGGCTTACAGTATTAATTATTACAAAAATTACCTGAATTGACAATGGTCCCATCTGAACTATATAAAATTGGCTGTGAATCTGTAATTTCGGAAATAAAAGCACTAGAACCATCAATGAGTCCCATTTCTTCTAAGTCAACTGTATCCATGAGGATACAGAATTACATAACCCTGGCCTGAAACACTGCAGAAATAAAATATAATTATTAATACATTAGTGCAAAATAGGGTATAAAGAGGCATATAATAAAACAATTAATGGAAAATAACCTTAATAAGTGAAAAAATTATAAACCTTTCTTATAAAGAATACTGATAATAATATTTATAAATTCATATTAGGCCAGAAAGGCTTAAATCGATACAATGGGATACTAATGTATCATGTATTAATAAACAGATGTATTAACTATCATTGAAATTATTATTGGAGAAGATATCAATAAGTGAAAATACCAAATAAAATTTGATATAATACATAAATTCTTATCACATGATGAGATTCTCAGTATGATACGAAGACGAAGGTCCCAGAGAGCCGTGTTCAGAACGTTGTGGGTTAAATCCCATAGTTGTCCTGTTCCTGAGAATTGAATTTTATCATTCCTACTCTGGTGATTAAGTGATAGTAACCGAATAATATCCGTTAGAGACAAGCTAAAAGGACCACAACGCTCAATTGCAACTAATTAATTTATTATGATTTTAATTGATATTTGAATAATCAAATCTTCAAATGTAAAACCTCAGTTTTTGGGTCAATTACAAAGCCTGATTGCAGTAAATAAAAAAAAAAAAGCAATTTAAAAAAGGACAGGTACTACTTAACAAATGCTCCTTCATAGTAGGGAACGGGCAAATAAGAACAAATAATCGAGAATGTACACCAGGAGTTTATATTCAGGGAGGGTCTTATAATGAGTATTTGATAGAGACTGTAGTGCTTTTAACTAATGGTCGTCCACTGAATAATTTGGTCAAAGTCATGCCTTATAAAGGATACCCACTTTATAGAAGTTGGGTGAGCCCCAGACTCCATAGGGCCTTCAGGTATCAAGATGGTGATTCAACATTGATAACAGGATACATAAGGTCTCGGCTCCAATCGTTCTCAAATTAAAGACCTTTAGTAGACTGAGTGTATATTAATAAGATAAAATATTATTAAAAACATGAAGAAATTATTCAAAAACATTTGAACAAAAACAAAACGAACAAAACGTCTGCGATTGAAAATTTCGTTTCTTGATTATAAACACATAATATCACTTAAGTTTTAGAAATCTTTAACAAATTGTACATTAGTAGAATTCAATAAAATTCATATGCTAGAAAAACTTAAAGATTTAATCTTCTCATATTTAAAATTATTGTAGATTTTCAATAACTAATAACTAACAAATATTCATATCAATATTAGTTTTTAGAATAAATAATTGACTTGTGGAAAAATAATATTTCAAAATTAATTGATTTACCAATTAAAAAGTTTATTATATATTTACAATTCAATTAATTTAGGCAATGTTAAAAAATGTGAAACAGGGAAAATAAAAACAAAGTATAAATCAATAGATCAATGTATTCTATATTGTATCTTAGCCAAACGATTAATATTAACTTGAGAACAGAATAGTCATCAAACAAAGGATATAATGTTAAAAAGTATTGAAATAACAAGCTTTTAGAGTTAAAAAACTCGAAAGTTCAAAGTGACAACTAAGGGAACAATATAGTTCGAAAACAACAAGTAAAAACAAACCTTAATAATATGTTTTTGAGCTGGCTTTGCCTCAAACTCATTTTTAAATCACAATTACATCATAATGTCAAACACGACTCACAGATTTAAACAACACAGTATCAGAAACAGGATTGTTGACATATTACTAAACATATGATACAACTGAATGAATACACAAGAACAGGTTTCTTCCCAGGATATACCTCTTTGTAATGCCGGCAAAACTTCTGATACAGAATCAGTTGTAACAAAACTCACTTCAGTAGCTTTTTGGAGCTAAACATTCTTTAACAAATCAAATAAATATCAAACCGTTCAGTAATTCCATAGGTTAATATTCAGGTATAAAATTAACGTACTTAAACGGATTGAAACTTTCTCACAATTTAATAATTACTGATACTACGTTGCAGGTGCTCTTCCAAAGTAATTGATTGGCACATAAGATATAATAATTAAGATTGTAAACAAGAAGCCTGCATATTATAATGGATTAAAAAAGAAACTGTACCAGTACCATCTATGGGAGTAAATGTTAGAGACTATACCGTTTCTAAGCCTGCTGCTTAAGTCGCTAGGACAGCCATTCTCGTGAAACCTAATTCTTTCAATCTTTATGAACCAGAAGAATAGCCAACAAGAATAGTTAGTTTAAATAATTTAAAAGTGCATCTGGAATTATTAAACGATGAGAACAAAAGTACCGTGATGGTCTTATTTGAAGAGTCATAGAGGATTTATTCACAATGACTGCATATCAGGAACTGTCTCATGTGTCGCACGGGCTGGGATATCGGTCTCGTGGCCGGGGACCACATTCTATATTAAACATGTAGTACAGCTATGTATTCAATATTTTAAAAACAAAATGAAAGTAACAGACACTTTAAGACCTTCTGAACCACCGGGGTGCTCTAGGAGGTAGTTGGAGTTGAAACCATCTTGGAAAGCATTAGAAATTTTGTCGCATAGCGCATCTTTACCTCACCTAGTTGAGAGGGAATGCGTGTATACCTACGTGTGAAAAATAAACATAAATAAAGTTGATAAAAAGAAAGGGTTTTTGTTGATAATATTATCTGGTAATTTAGATTCGTAAGTATTGCCAGAACTGAACATTTCTTGTTTCTGCATCCCTGATGGAATTTGATGACAATAGACTTTCTAAGATCGAAATGAGTAGTCTATCACAAGCATACAGCTAAAATATATAAACCACGCCTTTGACCAGGAAATACTGCTGCAGGTTCCAGAATATGTCAAACTCAAAACCCTAGCAGAGGGCTCATTGGGAATGAAGAAGCCAAACCATAACTGTTATAATTAATGTAAAAAATCGTGTTGTCCTATAAAAGGGGGAAGGGCTTACCCTTTTGAATGTAATAAGAACATTTGTTAAGATGATATTTATAAATACGTTTTTATGGCATATTTTTACTTACAACGGTCCATAAAATGTATCATTAAACATTACAAAGTCTTCTTCATAACCTGACACATCTTTGATATGCTTGGTATCCTTACTTTTTCTAAAGCAGTGTAGAGTTATTTCGTTCCAGACAATAATAGGCACTTTTTAATCTATATATAAACGCTGGTCTTGAAATCCCCGTTCTTATTTCGAACTTGTCATAAACAGGAGCCCTGGCCCAAAGCCCATTTGACTCTAAGAGAGTAGCACTGTTAAGGTCCCATAATTCTTTCAGACAAGGTGAGCAGACAAATAAAGAACACAGGTATACATGGTACAATTAGGATATAGGGTTTTTCCCATGACAGTATCAAGCTAGTCACCCTTTTTGAGTAAAGTAGAAGTTTTTTTACTTTCCCTAACAATATTGAAGTGTCCACTGGTACTGATTGGAGCCTCTGCATTAAAACAGCCTCCAAATGGATTTGTAGATGTGCCTTTGTTATATTTTTGTAAATAAGCACACATTTGATATTATTTTTAAAGCTGCCTTAGATAGCAATAATAACACACAAGGTAACTTCTAACTAAGAATAAACACAAAGGCACTACCACTCACATAGCATCCATGTCCACAACCGCTGGCAATGGCACAAGTGCATACTGGTGGAGGCTGTCAATAGGCACTAATGCCCTTCCCATTGTATATTTTTTTAAATGCATTATAAGGGGGAATTAAGGCTAGAGGTCTTTAGATCTCATAAGACTGGAGGGGAAGAGAGCTGTGTACAAGGGACTGTAGCAATGTTGTCAGGGAAGCCAAGGTCCACAAGCGGTTGTAGAACTATGTAGTAGTCCCTATATTTTAAGACATAAAAACCACTCTGGTATACAACTTATAATTTGAATACTTATAACAAAATTAATTAAAAAGTTTTTTAATTAAATAATTTATCTTTTGATCGAATCATACATTATCCAATTACGATTATGGATACAAAAATGTTTTAGTGCAGTGTGTCTTGGGAAGTGAAAGAGTGAACGTGCTAACCCTGCTGCTATCATTCCATACCAATTAAACCTTTATTAGATATGACCGTTATTAATAAAGGCTTATTAAAAAATATGGTAGAATATTAAGTAATTACATTAAATATTTTTATTTTACTCCTTCAAAATCTTAAGGTACATCATAAAATTGATCATGTTTGGATCAAACAATAATTTATTAGACTCTAACAATGTTTAAATATTTATGGATAGTAAATTACAAAACAGAAATATGTATTTTACAATTCATGACAATTATTTATTGTTTAAAAAACACTATAATTTAAAAAATAATCAATTAATTTTTCTTAGGTGGGCACCATGCTTCTATTTTTGGTCTAGTAGTAGAATACGGCACATACTGTTTAGCTGTTCCAGAAAAGTTTTCTGTGTGATCAGCCATCCATGGATATTTTGGCCTAGAGGGATCCTGCAAGAACAAAAAATATTTTATTTCTCTCATATATGAATCAACGTCTAGTTATTCATACCAGTATTGATGACAGACATACTATTATATGACATGCACATATAATATCGTAAGCAATACTAATTGTAATGCAAGGTGAATGTATAGCCAGAACATTATAGGTGGAAGTAATAAGGACAATACTCAGAAACAAATCATGAAGTTTTTGGGACAAGAGGCATGGATAGAGCAGGAGTCAACTGGTCCTGGACTGAGATGGATCAGGCTTTACAAACAGGATCCTCAACACTGATCAAAACGTAAAAAAATAGGATAAAATTAAGAAGACTGAAATTTCCTTTACACATGACTGAAATAGGAATATCTTGGTTATAAGGTGATAAGCTATATTTCTTATAATTTTTTTTTTGGCTTCAATCTTGGCTGAGATTTTGTAAATTATTGCTATGGACTTGATTATTTTGTTAGATAACCAATTAAGTTTTAAAAATCATGTTTCAGAAAATGTTACAGAAGTTTGATGTGAGATATTTTTTATTTAAATATTAGATAAGTTTGATGACAAATTATGTATGTGAAGCCTTGCAAATTAAAGTTTTTAGAAAAAAACATTTGATTGCGTTCAGAATTTCTCCTAAATTGAACTATTCGACTCTACTACTTTCGAATGGGCTTAGTTTTATATTTAATACGACTGATATTAATGATTATAGGTAAAATATTATAATTTTACGAGGACAATTTAGAAAATAAATATATGTAATTCTTACAGCATGAGGAGGTAGATCTGTCTTATAATGAAGCCAGCCAAACCATTCAGCAGGTACTTGACTACCATCATAATCTAAATAATAGTAATCGGCATATTCCACCCATCTATTTCTTCCTGAAAAAAAATTAATTTTAATTAATTCTTTTCATATAAAAATTATACTGTAATTATGAGGGAATGTAAAAATCATAAACCAAAACACAAAAATTAATACTAAACATGTTAAAAATATACCAAATAAGTACAAAATGTTTAAGAAACTCTTATTATATTTTTATAATAAGAGTTTCAAACATTGGTAGAATCGTTCATTCTTTATACACTTGTGACAGTTTTTATTAGGTTAATGTTTAAAAAATGATCATTATCAAGGAATTACAACAAAAGAAGAGACAAGGGTAATAAAAAAAAAAAAAAAGGATATTTATTCATGCCACTTCTCATAAAACAAAAATAATTAGTGCAAACAAGTAGAGCTAGTGACGGACTTAACCGGGCTCCTCCCCCACCCCCCGTGCCCGCCCCCCCAATAGCCCTGAAGAAGACGTGCAAAGAGGGTCGAAACGTTGGCACTTTAATAAACATTTCTCCCTACTTTAGAGAAATTTATTGTCCTCCACCCGGACCATTTTCTTTTACTGAATTAGTGTAAACGTTTTTTATTTTATTTTTTGCAATTGATGTATAATTTTCAATGTAGTATAAATATGTCATGGAAATGAATACTTTCCGACAATAACTGGGAATCGTATAATGAAGGGGGGAGAGCAAAAATATTACGATCGAATGCTCTCATAATGGTTAGGCTTAACAAAATTTGACTAACGAATATGCTACCTAATATTATCTTTATCAAATCATCTATAGTCAGAAACTTACTTTAACACGTTACCTGCCACGGCAATATTCAGAAATCTGGCCTAAAATGACAATTTGATTTAATCATATTATATTATTAAAAACTCTAATTCTAGTGCATCAAGTTTAATCGTAGCAAATAGCAAGTTAACACAGGACGAGATAACTCGTAGTTGACGTAATGGATGGAATCATTCCTGGATTAAGAAAAAAAGTAATAGAAAAATTGGTGTAGATAGAACAATCACATGGATGTAAAAGGCTTCAAATAACTCGAGAAGAAAGAGACACATTTTGGGCCAAAATTATCAAATTATATTTGTAAAAAAGGATAAGGTCAAATGAGCAAAAGGAAAAAAATTAAATTAAAATTTAGGTAATTATAGGAGGTGACCTTCAACATGGAAAAATCACAAATATAGTCATACAGTACTTAACCAGCTATGAATAGCGTTTACAAAAAATAACAACTTTATAATAGGAATAGATACTAAAAAACCTTAATTCTACAGTTAAAATAACTAAGATTCATATATACATTATCAACAAATTTAATTATGTAAACATAATTAGACTCATAATATTCGGTGACATACCATAAAAATACATATTGTTTTCAAAATACTTATTGCCATATTTATCTTCACCAACTAGAGTTCCCAACTTAAGCTCATCTTGTCTAAAACATAAAAATTACAAAAAAAATACAGAAATTTGCTGGATTTAATTGCACTGATTAAATTGATCAAACTAAACCAGCATAACTACAAATCTAAAACAACTTATATAAATTAATGGTTTAACTCAATTTATCCAAAACATACCTATATAATTTGTAAAGTGAACCTCTGATTCCACCATTCTGCTTAATGATTTTAAAAAAAGTTTGTAACTTGTCAATCCCTAAATATTTAGCCATTTCTGACAGATGAGAAATTCACTGATACAAAAAAATTGCTTGATAAAAATTTTTCACTTTTGAGTATAGCTCGTGAACGATCAACTCACTAAAAACTAATCAACTTTAGTGTTTGAAAAGATCTAAAAATTTATGAGAGTGTGTTTTTAAGTAAGTTTTAAATTGAATTTTAAAGTTATAATGCAATAAATCAATTAATTTGAAATATATATATTTAACTGTAAAATATAAACAAAACCTCTTTGCCTAGCAGTAGCTTCTTGTAAGAAGGTTTCAATGAGGTTTTAACGATCACGTGTGTTCTGTTTGTCAAGATATTTAGACACCTATCACACTTTTAGGTGCCTCTACTAAGTATTTTTTAAAAAGAGCTTCCAAGTTTTAAACTTGTGGATAAACCTTAGTGAACCATATTATGGTTGTACTAGTTACTGGACACCATGTCAAGAATTATTGTAAAGAATTTGCCCTCAAATGTAAGTTTCTGCAGTAGTAAAAACATTGCAAGTAGAAATGTATTAACTTGGAGGTAATCTGTTTTATGTATAATATAAATGCAGAATGTCTCAAAGTAATTCGGGAGGTTTTGAATGATCTATTATGTATTAATTTGATGAAAAGATAAAAAAGTATTTCACTACTTTTAGAATTTTTGAAAATAATAGATAAATTATTTTTAAATACTACTTTAATTAATAATTAGAAGATAAACAAGTATTTTGTTTTCCTTTTTTTAATGATTCTAATTTTCTTTTGGTTTATTCTCAATGTTTTATAACCCTTCTAGACTAGATGTTACAGACTATCAGAATGTTTGAATAAGTTTGATTTGTACCTGTTGTCTCTAAAATTGTTATTATAATATAATTCTCTCTTTTCTATGGACCTTTTAGCATGATCATTTTCTGGATTATAATGTATTTTAGTATGATAGCTTAATTATAGTTTCTATGTTAATAGTTTTTTGTATCTTCATTTTAATAATTTATGAAATTGAATTTTGATCTTTAAATTATTAAATATTTTCCTGATGTGCTAGATATAGGTTTATGTACTCCAAATTATCAATAAATTAATTTCCAGGTTACCGCTGATAAATTGAAAGAGAAATTCAGTGAATTTGGAAGAATTACAGATGTTCAGTTGAAATACACCACTAGTGGAAAATTTAGGAATTTTGCTTTTATTGGTTATGAAACTGGGGATGAAGCTGATAATGCTATAAAATTGTTAGATAAAAGTTTTATTGGAACTAATCGAATTCAGGTTGAGACATGTGCTGGATTAGGTTGGTATCAGTTTTATAATTTTTTAATCAATTATTCATGAGTGTCATTCATACGATAACTTTCCTATGCATGACTAGTGCAAGATGTGATGGATATTTCAACTTGTTTCCAATATAAAAATCAAAAATTCATATCCTGGCTCTTGCTGTTTAAAATTATTACTTTTTACTCTCTATTTCCAATGGAAAATATGTTAACGCCGTTGCTATGATGTTATAGTGATTCAGGGAAGCTCAGTGCGTAGGGTATTCTGTTACTGTTTTCATTCTGTTAACAGCAGTGACAGAACCCAGGGACTCTTCTGAGGCTCACCCAGTCTCTTTAAAGTTGAGGAGAACATTTTGCAGTTGAGCATGCTCTCCACCAAATTACTTCCTTGCATAACAATGGGCTCAGAAACAATACATCTCCTACTATGTACTAAACCAATAACATTTATAGGCTATAAATAAATTTTATTTGACTTTTACGATATATGTTTCCGTTATTCGAATGCCAAGAATAATTGATGATTTCATCCGTTATTTAAAGGCCTCGAATAATAGATGATTTCATCCATTATTCATTACATAGTGTACTTAGATAATTTTTGCCCAACACTGGGGTGTAGTAATGGTTTTATGATGTCATAATCATGCCTAGCTTTGAAAATGTTTTATGAATATCAAACTTATTTCCAACAATCTAGTTTTTTTTTACTTTTTAGGTGACAGTAATAAACCTAAAGCCTGGAGTAAATATGCACCAGACAGCACAGCATATAAAAAAATTCATGGGAAACAATTTGACAGTATTAATAATATTCTAAATGAAATCTCTTCTAAAAAAAAGAAAAAGAATATTAAACCAGAAATTATTGATTCTTTGAAAAAGGTATTGTATTGGCAATAGACATAATTATTTTTATTTCCAAAAGTTTGACTCACATTTCACATATAATCTTAATATATAAAACTCTCGTGTCACAATGTTTGTCCGGTCTAATCTCTGAAACTACTGGATTCTGGAAGGTGACATTATTTAATTTCAGGAAATAGGACTTATAACATTACAGCATTTTATAATTGATAATAATTTTCTTTTATTATGAAATATTTTTACTCATTTCTATTTATTCATGTATAAAGTTATTTAGCTTCCTCAAGATGGATAAACTAAACATCCATCTGCAGTGAAGTTTACTGGATACAAATTATTTTTTATTTTAATATATTATATCTTAGTTTTGTTTTAATTGTAATTACGAATAGCTTGAAATGTTTTATTAACATATTGATAATTTACTGTCTTATGTTTCAGCATTTAGAAGATCCAAATTTTTTAGAATACCTTGAAGTTTGTGGGAAGAAAAACTTAATTACAAGAATTATTAAGGAGCATGCTGAACCAGAACCTGAACAAGATAGTTCCTTGCAGAATCATAATGTAGAAATAAAGAAAGAAGAAAATGAAGAAGAAGAAGATAAAACTAAATCGGCCGCTTTTTCTGCTATATCTGATTTAGAGGTCACTTTAATTTTTTATTTTTGGATAAATCTGAGGAATTATACTTTTTAAAATTAATATATCTTTAAATGGGAGTGAAGTAGCTTGTTTGTAAACGTCTAACTACCGAAGGTCCAGGTGTAGAAATTACTTTACTAAAATTTTATTATTATGAAACCTCATCCCTATATTTATTTTCCACAGTAGTTTCTCTTTTGAAACCATTGTTATTGTTCACCATTTATTTCACTCTCTGAAATTCCTCAGTTTATTTCAACTCTTATAATCAGTAAATATATCGCCTGTTGTAATGATTTTATTTTCTTCTTACAGTATTTAAAACTTAAAACCAAAGGCATCTCTACTGTTAATGAAGTTCCCTTCATCAAAACTGAAGATAAAACTGAACCAAAAATTAAGTTATTTAATATCAAAATTAGCAACTTACCATTTAAAACAAAAAAGAAAGACATAAAAGAACTTTTAAACCCTTTGGTACCAGCTTCCATTAGGTTCATTGGAAATGTCAAAGGAGTCGCATATGTGGGATTTAAAACTGAAAAGGAATTGAGGCAAGCCATGGTTAAAAACAAAACCTTCTTGAGTAAGTTCTTGCATTCCATAATAATACTTAATACTCTACTATTATAATTTTATTTATATGTTATCTATTATGTTGAAAGTATTTCATTTCTAAGGAATATTTTAGGTGGGAAACAGTTAATTTTCAGTGAAGTCGAAGAAAAAATCAAGGCTAAAAAACCAGACAAGTAAGTTAAATGTTATTTAAAGGTTTTAATTGTATAGGTATATTGAATATTTCTTAGATTAACCTATGATAATATTAATAACAACAGTCACGTGAAGCATGGAAGTGTAAAGATTTACTAAACTTCGTAGTTGATCCTCAAATACTGACCATTCAAGATACATCACTTCCTAATTAAATACTGAACTCAAGACCCTCCATTCACATGTTAAATAAAACTGAAATAGACATTACCTTTTCTATTGTCATAGCTTTATAATCTGATCGCAGACATATGTAATGAATTTCTTTCAGTTGAACCTTAGTACATATTATTAATTCTATCCCCATCCAAATATATTCATTTCATTTAAAATAGTTTATCTTAGATTGGATAGAACATTATACATAGTCAGCATGATGGATTCTATATTTTATTTGATTCTATTTTATTATTATTCATGAGCTGGAAAAAAGAAAATATTGATTAAAAAATGAAGATACGAAAAAAAAAAAAAAATCAACTTTTCCCCTTTAATAAACTTCTTGTTTTTGCCTTTTATCCAAATCCAAATCCAACTTTTAGACTTTCTTTCTTCTTTCGGTTTGGAGTGTAAACTGAAATGTCTAATTGGTATGTTGGCTTTTATTTCTCTAGGTTTTCATATTTAGCTATCAATATCCCCCTAGTTATTAAACTTAATTTAGTAGTGCTAATTAATATATACACCAAACCTTCAGTTATTTATTTTTTCAAGCATACTTGAATTAGAATTTTATATCTTTTAATTTCAACTTAATTTATCAATAATTTGTTCTAAACTAGATGGAAACAACAAGAAGAATCAATGAAAAATGAAGAGTCTATTGCTGAGTCAGGAAGAATTTTCATTAGAAATTTGCCGTATTCAGTTAAGGAAGAAGAACTAGAATCCTTGTTTTCAAGCTTTGGACCTGTTACGGAAGTAATTGTACCAGTGGACAAGATTTCCCGTCAAGTAAGTTAGTCGGATCCTCAGGTTTTATTTTAATCTTGTTCATTTTACATATAAATACAATGTTTTGAACTTGGCAGGTTAGAGGATATGGTGTTATAACATTTCTTATGCCTGAACATGCTGTCGCGGCTTATTGTAAATTAGATGGAACCATTTTTCATGGCAGAATGCTACATTTACTTCCTGGAAAGGCAAAAGAAGAAAGCAAAGGTATTATCAACTTGCTTATTAAATGAATTAAATTGTTTTGATTGAATGTATTAATTATCCGGAAACTTTTTTGGCAACAAGAAATAATAATCTAATGGAAATGGTTGACTGGATTATTCTAAGAATAATGTAAAATGTTCAAGGAGTGCAGTCAAAGAATTACACAAAATAAGAAAGACTTATTTTATTGTGCCTGTGTTTCAACTTAAGATTTAGCCCTTCTTCAGGGCTCAGAAGCAAAGAGACGTTTCTAAAAATAACATTTAAATAAAAGAACGTTTCTTTTATTCTCAGCTCTGAAGATGGGCTTAATCTTAAGTTGATACGTAGGTACAATAAAATAAGTCATTCTTATTTTGTGTAATTCATTGACTTCACCCCTGAACATTTTGTACTATTCTGAGAAACAGTAATGTTCTATCCATTTGTTTATTTTGTTTGTACATTTGGAGAGTTATTAACAAAGTGAAGGAAATTATATTAGTAAAAATTATATTCAACTATATGGTTAAAAATAATGGTATGGCTTAGGAGATCATAGATTTTTAAACATTTTAAAAACCTTTTTAGGTGACCAATTTAAGGATGGATGTAGAACTAACTAAAAAGTTCTATCTGGATAAATAAAAATAAAGCCTTAAAACTTTAATTCAGTATATATAGTGTGGGGAAAAACAGTTTATGATTTATATTTAAATCTAGCATGAATCAAATATTTTTCTATGTTCATTTCCACTTATTTTTTATATTCAGTTATTTTAGTTTATTTTATGAATGAGTGTTAAACTCCTTTTTTTTTTTTTTAGACTCAGAGGTTGATGGTCCTTACAAATTAAAAAAAGAAAAGAAGCTCAAAGCAACTGCAGGATCTTCTCATAACTGGAACACTCTATTCCTAGATCTTAATGCAGTTGCTGAAGTTATCGCAGAAAAATATAACTGCACTAAAGAAGAAGTAGGATATATTTTTTATATTACATAATTTTTACTCTATTATAAGATTTGCACTCTTTAAAGTCACTTTAATCTTCTTAAGTTATGCTTGAAGTCGACAGTACTTTTTTTTTTTTTAAAGAATTAATTCTTCCACTTTTGAACCAGCTATAGCATATCATCAGTAGAATTTAAAACAAACAAAGACCACATTGTCGATTAGAGATTTAGCTCTATAGTTTAAAATTGTTGAATTAATTTGTAAAAACATTAAATATTTCTAAAATAGTTTATAATGAAGTCATCTATTTTTGTGTTCTTTAAATCGCATAGAAATTCTGAATTACCTGATAAATTCTAGGTTCTGACTGGAAACGATGCGGCTGTTAGATTGGCTTTAGGAGAAACACAGTTGGTCAATGAAACTCGACAGTTTTTGGAGGATAATGGGGTGTTGCTGGATGCATTCAATCAGGTAAGTTAGTTAATTATTAAGTTAATTAATAACCAAAGCTAAAATAAATTTATTATTAATTTTTCTGATGTTTAGGAAGTTAAAAAAAGATCTAAAACGGTTATTCTTGTAAAAAATTTGCCTGCAAAGACAACAGCTGGCGAGATCAGGAAACTTTTTACCAAATATGGAGAACTCGGGAGAATCGTTTTACCTCCAACTGGAGTTACAGGTATAAAAGTTATGTTGTACAATAGATTCAGTTTTACACAACTCCTCATTATTGTTTATCGCGTAAATTTAGAATTATATAACTTATCATTAAATGCTAAACTTGAAATCAAGGAATACATCCATATATCTTAGATAAGAATTTACTCTATGCATTTAATGGAGAATAATAGTAGAAATAATAAGCAGAGTATGGTTGAAAAGAATACTAACATCAAGCAGAGAACATTTAAACTCATCTGGATCTGTGATTAATATTATATATCTAATTTTTTCTCTGAAATTGTATTTACCTGTACAGACTAAGTTTTTTCAACTGCTTTTGTTCTAAATCCTATTCAGTTTACTGCCTTAATGATTGCCCTGTTTCTATTTAGATTTTTATTTTTATTTTTTTTAATGAAGTCGAGATATAACTTATTTGATTATCAGTTTCTTCATCTGTATGCCAGGTTTGTTAATATAGCCTAATTTATAACCTTACAAACTGGTTGGAAGAAAGAAATGTATTGATAGAAGGCCAAGCAGGTTTCAGAAAGGGCCGCTCAGTTGTTGACAATTTGTTTATTTTAAGCAATTTAATAGAGTACATGTGGCATTTAGGGAAAAATAAAATCTATTGTTTTTTTGTCGACTTCAAGGCAGCGTTTGACTCTGTGGACAGGAATGCGTTAATTTACAAAATGTACGAAATGGGTTTGTCAACTAAGTTCACTAACGCTATAAAAAGTCTTTACGAAAACACGGAGGCAGTGGTCTGGACAAAAGATGGAGTTACGGAGTCATTCAAGACGGGGATGGGGGTCAAGCAGGGATGTGTACTGAGTCCATACCTGTTTACTCTTTTCATAAATGATTTAGCGGAGAATCTCGGGGGAAGAGTCATAGTGGGGCATAAGAAAGTGAATATGTTGGCTTATGCTGACGATATTGTCCTAATATCAGATAATCCGGTTGGTTTGCAGTACATGATAGGCAGATTAGAAATCTATTGTAAAACATGGAATTTGTTTGTAAATCTGGACAAATCAAAAATTATAGTATTTAAGAAGAATAATAGAGGCAAAATGTGTACAAAAAAAGAGAAATGGTTCCTAAATAATGAGCAAATTGAATGTGTGAAATCATACAAATATCTAGGGGTGGTGATGTGCAATAACTTAAAAATGAAATATGACATTAAAGAAAAAGTAAGTAAGGCAAAAGTTGGGATTAATATGATGTGGAGAGAACTGTTCAAAAATCCAGAAGTGCCATTAGAGTCAAAATTTAAAGTATTTGAGTCAACAATTAAAAATGTCATAACCTATGGATGTCAAGTTTGGGGCCACAAATATTTTGAGGAAATAGAAAAAGTTGAAAGGTATTTCATTAAAAAAATTTTTAAATTACCGGTTAATACCCCAAATTACTTTGTGTACTTAGAAATGAATAGAAAATTAATACACATGTACACACTAAAAATGCAATCCAATTATATTTTAAAAATACTAGATTATAAAGAAGATAGGCTATGTACAGTTATAGCAAGAGAAATAATAAAACAAAACATATCATGGTTTAAAGAGTGGGGGGAAATTGCAAAAAAAATAAATTATAGACTGGATTTAACTTTAAACTCTGTGGATACTTGGGAGGGAGAAATGTTCAAAATGTTGGAGCTGTACAAAGATTATTTTATCCAAGTTTGCCATGCAAAAGCAGCAGAGGGCACACACCACGGCCTCTATAGCTCATTAAATAAAACAATAGATTACCATAGACATTTTAAAGCAACAAAAAAAATGAGCGTAGTTATGAAGTGTAGAGGGGAACTTCTGAATCTAAATTACAAACCATTTGAAATTGATTCGCAAAATATACAGCTATGCTCACTGTGTAATCTGAAAGAAATTGAAAACAGTTTTCACTTCCTGGCAGTGTGTCCCGTCTTAAAATTGTATAGAAAAAAATTCTTAAAATATGAGCTGATATCAAAACAAAAATTAATAGATATTCTGAATGGAGAGAATTTTATAGGTTTATATAATTTTGTAAGTAATGCAGGTCGTTATAGACATTTTTTAATTTCAGAATTTAATTATTAATGTCAAAAAGAAATTTGATTTATTTTTTGGTTTTCTCTTGTTGTTTAGTAGTTTAATCAAACTCCTGGCAGACGGTATAAGTACCATGCTGAGGTTGCTAATGTGAAAAATAAAATTAAAAAAAGAACAGTTGTAAATAATTTAATAAAGAGCATTTTATATCTATATCTATCTATCTAGCCTAATTTGAAATCTTGTTCTAATAACAAATAATTTCAGTCTGGTTTGATTTCCGCTTGACACTTTAACAATATCGAACTGTTCTAGAGTATAGAATAAAAATTCTCTTAGCTGCTTGTGGAAATTATTTATATTTATTGTAATAAACAGTCAAATTTGTTTAGGTATTGTTGAATTCTTAGAGCCTTCAGAAGCTCGAAATGCATTTAAACAACTTGCCTACACCAAGTTCAAACATCTTCCCCTGTACTTAGAATGGGCTCCTGAAAATACTTTCCAAGAGTCCAATGAAAGATCTGAAGATAGTAAGTGCTCCCTACATTTTTCTTATGGTGATTAAAATTGTTGTGTTTATTTTAATACATGATTTGTTTTACAGAAAAAAAAGATTTGACCATCGAGGATGAAAGTAGTGATGATAAAATTATAAAAGAAGAATCAAAGGAAGATGCAAAAAACATTAAAGCTGAGTCTGATGATGAAGATTTAATGCCTGAACCGAATACGACACTGTTTGTTAAAAATCTTAATTTTGAAACGACTGATGAAAGTTTAAAAAAGGTAGTTCTTTCAAATTTGTATGTATGCATATGCGTGTTGATTTAGTCTTCAAAAGAGTTTACTTTTTTTGTTTGACAATGAAATAAGATTTAGTTTCTTGGAAGTTAATAAAATATTTTCATATGCACAATCACGTTTTAGGTACTTTTTCATGTTTATTTTTATATATTTTCATTTATGTATATTTTGTTGTAGCATTTTAGTGGTTGTGGAAAAATAGCTAGTGCCCAAGTTTCAAGAAAAAAGGATGCTCAAAATCCTGGGCAGTTATTATCTATGGGTTATGGCTTTGTTCAATACTACCAGCAATCTTCAGTCCTCGAAGCACTGAAAAATCTCCAAGGTTCTAAACTAGATGGCCATGCTTTGGAAATAAAACGTTCTAACCGAACCTTAAGGTCTGTGTGATCACCGTATTTCCTACGTGAATGATATATTTAATTTAAGATTTCTGGTCTATTTAAATAATTTCTATTTTAGTTCTGAACCTGTACTTACACGGAAAAAGACCAACCTTCAGACCCAGACTGGAAGTAAGATCGTTGTGCGAAATGTCCCCTTTCAAGCGACTGTTAAAGAAATTGGAGATCTTTTCAGGTTTGTTTATTATAAATATTAAAATTAATGTTGGATCAATCAGAACAAATATAAAGAAGTACTACGTTAATTTTTTTATTTATTTTATAGAACTTTTGGAGAATTAAAATTTGTTCGTTTACCTAAGAAACTAATTGGTACTGGACCTCATAGGGGATTTGGATTTGTTGAATTTTTAAGCAAACAAGATGCTAAAGTAAGTATTGTGGTTTAACAACTATATAATAATTGTTGTTGTTTTAAAAGGCAAAATAGTTTTTTTGCATTTGATAGATTGAAATTTTGTTTTTATGAGTCATTGATTTTCATTCATTGATATATCGATTGAGTCAGTTACAGCATTTATTATCATAGATTTATTTACAGTTAGTAGTATGTTTAATATATTTTTATATTTTAGCGTGCTATGAAGGCATTATGCCAAAGTACCCACTTGTATGGTCGACGTCTTGTTTTGGAATGGGCAAAAGAAGATGAAGGTGTTGAAGAATTGCGAAAAAGAACAGCTCAGCATTTTCATACTGGTAAAATTGTTATAAATTTGTTTATACCTAACATTTACTTTGATTTACTAAGAATAATCTAAGTACTTATCGGTATTATATTTAGCTTCATTAATGCATATTATGCTCTATTCTTTCTGAGGGTGAAAATGGAGAGACCGATGACAGCCAGTGGTTAGCAAAGTCGTTATTTGAAACCTTAATAACCGTGCCAGTCCTGCGGTGCAGTGCAATTCTGTACTAGGCAAATTGAAATGATTTTCGATCTTCTCTACTCTGTTCTGTTGATAACCTTTAGGAATAGTTCATTTGCCTTAACAAGAGTAGGAACAGATTTTGAATTTTGTAGGAAAAGTTGTTTGATATTAGATTTCAGTTTATGAAATTTAACTTAAGCAGTTTGGTTATTTAATTAGACTCAGTTTTCATTACCTAAATATAAAATGAAAATTTGTGGAACTGAGAATACTAGACTTAAATTATGAATTGCCAATTTCTTAATTAAGCTAGTCATCGTTTGTAGTATTTTGAAGGGAATAGATTTCTATTTCTTATCTTTACATAAATATCTATATATATTAAATTACTAATATGTATCTTATAATTTATATGGTTGTTTTAGATACATCTAATAACAATCACAAGAAGGCTAAGGCAGATATACCCATTGAAGGAGGAGAAGAAGAAGAACAAGAAATGCTAATAGATTTCTAATTTTTAATTTTGTACATATGTTAAGCTGTAAATATTTTATTTGTAGTAATTATAAAATGTATATTTGTAAATTATTAAAAAGATTTCTTTATTCAAATGTTTATGTTGTTTCTACCTGATTGTCAACTATACTTTTTTGGCCCAATAACAGTGATTATTTATTTAAAACACTTTTAATTATTATTTGAAGGTACCTTACTGTATAGCATAATTATTTAAGATTTATATAATTTAAAATACTATTTAGATACTCACTTGAAAAGTAATGAATAACAATACTCAATGATTATTAATATAGGCATTAAAATTTCCAACCAAAACTAATAATTTAAAGAGAAAAGAATAGCCAAACTGAAAAGACTGAACTTTGCCACTGGAAACATGTACATCAAGAAATATTTGTCCTCCAATGTAAAAATAAGGCACTACTGTACAGTATAAGACCAGAAATACTGTATGGTATGGAAACAATCAGCCTTTGAGTCTGGAGAAGGTCCTGAAGATTGAGAGAAAAATTCTGAGGAGGATTCATGGACCCGAAGTAACACAAGAGGGGTATAGGCGAAAATCCAACAAGGAAATAAACAAAAATTTGGAAGATCTTGAAACAATCATCAGGACCAGGAGACTGAGGTTCTACGGGCACATGGCCAGAATGAAGAATAAGAGGCTCAAAATCTTTGATATAGTCTTAAGCTATAAGGATATAGGTGGATATGTGAAACAAATAAAAGAGGAGCTGGATAGGGTAAAAATCAAGGATGACTACTTGGATAGGGAGCTGTTCTGGAAAAAACTAAAAGAAGTTGGGGGTCTTGGTGGAAGGAAAGAGAGACGAGGAAGAAAATGGACAAAGGAATAGTGAGAGGAACAGTCCAGGAAGATGAGAGAGTATTGGAGTAGAAGGGAGGCTTTCCGCCTTGTGAAGGTTTCAGTAATATTCGCATGGTACTTGCAGGCCGATTCGTGAAAAAAACAACTGATAATTATAATGAGCTATCAGAATTATTCTTAATCACAGCCCGGGGGTTGGCCCTAACATGTTTTATATTTAGGAGTATTTTAGAATAATAATAAAATTGTTTAATTTTTATTAAACACCATCATCATGACTATTTTTATTGAAAAACATAATATTGTTTTGAGGGATTATATGAAGAAATGAATAGAACAATAATTTAAATATTCTATTCTATCAATGTTCAAAATATAATATATTTTGAACCATTGCACATTAAAATAATGAGTTGTCTACAATTTTTTTAACATTCCACTTGACTATGGAACCACTTTTCTTGATTTGATTTAGTTTTTGAGGGAGATTCTAATATTTAATCATAATATTCTTTTGCATGCTTTAAACTTTTTCTCTCATTATCTCATTAAGTCTCCTCAATAAATACATACTCATTCTCTGATCCTATATGCCCATGCCTCCAATCTATTCAAGCTTTCAAAGGATTGGCCTAAAAACCTGGTCGTAAATTGTGGTGTTGACTACATCATCTGGTTCAATTGAGATTCAAGTTATGTACTTCCTTATCTAGAAATATACCATTGATTTTTCAAGAGTTTTAATGTTTTCTGTTTTAATAAATTATTCTTTCTTCTATCAACATATCTCTCTCTTACACAGAGTGGATGTTTTATTTTGAATAAAATTATAGTTATATTTGTTGAGATAACAATCTATAATCATTCTATTTCTAACTGTTTTAATTTATACTGATTTCCATAGTTATAATTAAAATAACTTTAAACTATTTCAAAAGGTTTTTTTTTCAAACAATTTCACATTAATTAATGATATCTTATCAGATCAAGTTTTATTTCTCCAACCATGAAATTATAAAAGTTGATTCGATAAACGGGAGGTAGGCAAATATTTGAAAATTAACAAGTAGTTTAATTCATTCAAATAAAAGTCTTAAATATTTTATTATTCTCTCCAACTTCCCAAAGTTAAACACGTTATAATTTGATAAACTTTTGTGTCCTAATTAAATTTTTCATAGAAAATCAAGTTGTCTCAGGCACAATTTGGCGGTCTTTTACATTCATCAGATGGGTTTCAGTGTTCAACATAGTTCTTAAGGATCATTTTATAAAGTAAATCTATTCTTTGATAAACCTGTTATTGGTTTAAATGATTGAATTTCGGTTTAATTAGCGGCTTATTGTTTGCTCATCTACAGATTTAATGAGAAATCAGCGGTTTCTTAATTCAAGTTTTCATAGAAACAAGGTAATATGCAATTTCAATCTAAACTCAAATATTCTAATGAAGTAAATTATAATTTAAAATATAACGTATTATTTATAGTTTTTAATTTCATTTGTATTATTAATTTCATTTCAGTTTTTGTATTATTGATTACAGATTTATTAAACTTCACAATAATGGTTCATTGAAGTACAGTTAATATAAAATTTAATGTTGAGCTTCAGTATATTTTTTTAATATTGTATAACAACTATTAAATACTGGATGGTTGTTTAGTTTATTTACAATGTGTGTCCATGTCACGTCTAGACTGACATTTATGATTTAATTTTATTGTATAAACTTTAAAGAGAGTGGAGCAGCACAGTGTGGAGAGTACTGAGTTTCCATGCTCAAGGTTTCGGGTTCAAATCCGGCTGCGGTAGATAAATATTTTAATCTGTTAACAGCTATGGAAGGACCAACAGACCTTCCTGGGGCTCAGCCTCTATAAAGCTATAAAGTGGGTATCCTAATTTGGGGGGGGGGGAGAGAAACCTGACGGTTGATCGTGTTGATATATCACCTATCCTTACAGCCGTTATCCTCGAAAGAGTAGTCTCTAAGATATTCTGAGACCAGGATCCTTCATGGGTTTTAGTGGTACATGTTTAATTTAAACAAATAAATAAATAAATAAGAGCAAAAAATCGAAAATCCTCGTACAAATTTTAGAACAAAAGTGGAATTAGTTTGTGAGTATAATGCACAAAACATTTTTCTGTATTCTGCAACTCTCCTGTAGAGAGAACGCCGAATTCATAATTAGTGTTTATATTGTTTTATAAGATTGTGAATTCTTTCAATATTTTGCGCCGATATTCATCAAAATATTATTTCAGTGCTAACGAAAATTGTGATAAATTGGTATTTAATGTAATACTTAGTATCATTTATCATTATAGTAGCTATAGTTATTGGTCAAGTCTTAATAAGATAAATTCGATTTCTAGTGTCGATTCGTTTGACTTATGTGGAATTATTGCCCTCATTGCTCTCTGATAGAACTTACCACTTAAAATAACAAGGGATTGGTAATGGGGAAGAAAGGGAAATTATCATAGAAGTGTCATTATGATTGTATTATCTTATTTATTGAATTATCTTTTTAAATTATATACATCAATGTTTTAATCTTAAAATAAATTCTTACATCTATCATCATCATCGTAGTCGTTCCTCTCTACCGCTCTGCAGTGTGAGGTTTCTTTCTGTATAGCCCGGACCACACCGTACGATCTTCTACCATTTCTCTCCTTCTATTCCATTGCAGACTTCACCATTAGATAGAGTGATTCATGAGGAAGGTTGTTTAGGTACATAATTTGTCAAGGTTTTTTTTAAATTTATTCATTTGAAAAGAAAAGATATGTCCAGGACCGGGACTCGAACCCGGGTCTTCCAGATCACTAGTCTGGGACTCTACCATTTGAGCTATCCTGGGCCCTAATGAAGTACGCTTCTCGGCCATGGTCATATCTTTTCTTTTTGATCCTAAGTCCCCGCGTTCTTGCATTTTGCGAAGTATACGAGAGGAAGAATGTTCTTTGAACATTATTTTAATTTGGATCTAGTTGACTTACGTCATTATAATTATTATAATTTATTTTATTTTAGTTGTTATTAATTTTTAAATTTATTCATTTGAAAAGAAATGAATGTTTTTTTTAAATGTTGGAAAAAGTCGTCACCTGGGAGCTTTGATCATAGACGCTGCTTAATCCCTTTGACATATGACAATGCAATTATGTTGCAATATTCCTCTGATATTGATCTACAAAAAGTCCGTGAAGCATATATCTTTCTCTTAAGTTTACTATACCCATTATATTTTCCAAAAAAATTGGAAAGCTTTTTAGATTATACGATATTAATTCTTATCATCTTAAATAATTTATTTACCTTATACATTTAATGCACATTATTGTAAT
Organism: Troilus luridus; assembly: GCA_964056705.1. Taxonomy (NCBI): domain Eukaryota; kingdom Metazoa; phylum Arthropoda; class Insecta; order Hemiptera; family Pentatomidae; genus Troilus; species Troilus luridus. The sequence continues at coordinate 85,089,263 of OZ057415.1, forward strand.
ATTTTAAACCATATAATTTAAATGTGTATCTTAGGAGTTATCGCAAAAAATTAACACGCATGAAAAAATATATTTTATTTTGTTTTTATGTTTATAATATCTACACAATAAAATACTTCAAGTAGTGTAGACATTATGTTACGTTTAAATGTAATCCACGTATTAGAGGCATGAAATTGATGCAGTCCTAGGACAGACATAACTTGTAGGCATAATATGCCTTACTACTCGTGCGAAGCCGGGTCGCTTGTATTTATTTAATTGAAATATAAAATATAAATATGAAATTACAATTGGTCTTATTGCGACCTTGAAAATCTGACTTGTTCTTTTTATTTGTAATATCATTTTTTTAATCGCATCTTTTTTTTCCTTCATGGCACATTTTTATACAGAATCATTTTCATTGCACCCCGATATATTTCAAATCTAACATAAACATATTAACTGCCACGTATCTTGCTCAACACATGAACCGCAATTACATCCTTTCATTAGACCCACCTTTAACCCTCTAGGGCTATTTCTTTAATCCGCCTTCACCAAGAGAACCTAAACGTAGTTCAGAAAGGCTATGATCCAAAGATTTCCTCGCTTACTTCTTTTCCTTCTTTCAACGCCTTAAAAGACCATTGCTTCTGCTTGTCCACCTCTACAGGCTGATTTGCTGGTACCACAAAATCTTTTTTCTTGGGGGGGGGGGAGTTTTGTTTTGTTAATATATCTGTCGAAAACAAATCGACATACAGTGAATTCGCTAGCTAAATATGTACACAGCCATGAATGTGAGTTAGCCAGTTAGATTAACACGCATATTTTGATTTCACGGTTTACAGTAAGGCAAAGAGAACCCTTAGGCACTTCCTTTTTAATTTTATACAAATTTTATCTTGGATTTGTAGTTTTCAACAAGTCAACAAGTCTTTATATATAAGTTATTGCAAAATCGTTTATAGTATGTCATGTTTATAAAATGTATTGTAAATAACTTACGACGAAATCGGCTTATGGACCTGAAAGTTTTGTATCATAATGTTTGAAGTTTACAGTTGAGAGATGTATGTGTTTGTAATCGCCTTGTGGTGAGTATGATAGTCTTAGTTTTAAGTTGAGGTTTTTTTATTTATGTGTAGGCTACCTGTCACCCTTCTGCCATATGTTAGGCCAAGGTATTTTATTTTATATGTTAGTGGATCAGATTGTTACTGAGACCTGTGGGAGAGCAAGTTTCTTGCTGAACATCATCGCATTGTTGTAATATTTTTTAAGTCCAATTTTTCGTAAGTTTGCACTAGTCTAAGTTAGGCGTATGTAGGATTTGGTGTTTTACAAGCTTTGTAGAATAGTCAACATACGTCTCTCGCCACAAGTTCGTTCTTCCCGGCAGGAAATAATCTGCCAGTTGAATGTGATCTCGGCTAATTCACTTCACTGCAATTGCCTTGGCTTACAGTCTTTACCATGTAATGAAACCAAGACCCTCAATGGGCTTTAGTGGTATAGTTTTTTTTTTATTAAACAAAATAATTAATAGCCGCTGCTAGAATAGGTAATATTTCTGCTAGATGTGCCATCAGTTCCTGTTGTCCATAAATTTCTATGATTCGGTATTTTAGGCCTTGATAAAATAGATATTAAGGGCATTAGCGAAATACAAAATTATATCTTTCAGTTATCAAGATTATTTTTAGAACCTACAATTAAATGGTTCTCATGATGTTCTTGTAGGAACCGAATGTCCATTGTCGGTAGCTGAAGAGGAAGGCTGGTGGGGGAGGTGGGAGCAGGGTAGGTCCTAACGTCAGTCTTGAAGTGGAAAGTGATCTGCTATGTGCCTTCCTCCGGTCTAAACCATTTGAGTCAATCGTCTTGCAAACTAAGTCTTAACAAGAAGTCTACTATATCGCCAAGGTAAGCTGAGCAAATGGTTAATCAAGCATTAAGCTAAGTATTAAAATAACTTTAGAACATATGAGCCGTTCAGGATCTAAAGCGGATAACTCCAGATTTCAAAAATTTACTTTTTCTAGTTTTTCGCTAGTTTTGTCAAGGAATATGTTATACTACCGAAACTTCAGGTTCAGAATCGGACTAAAACAATGAGAAAGAAATCGCTTCTCGCTTCAAATTGAGTCACAAGTTTTAACTTTTCATTAGTTTATCTTTTAGTATTTTCCAAAAATACAAGTTATCATGAGCTTTAGTATGGAAAACTAAAAGTAATTATGATCAATGTGCATTCTTCGGTATACATTACATCTAGATGATGAACATTTCAACGAAAATATATCAACTATACTTCGAAATGTTAGTTGAAACATTTTTTTCTTGATGAAGTGACTACCGAAATCTAATCATTACCCATAATGACACTCTCTTTTCAACAATAAACCTCACGAGATCTCTTATTTTCGGAAAATATTAAAAATGAAACAAATAAAGAGTTAAGATTTGTTGCGACTCAACTAGAAGTGACAACCTGCGGAACAGATACCCAAAATTGCTTGACTTGACCGGCGAAAATTATGAAAAAAATAATTTTTGAAAGGTTGGAGCTATCCGCTTTTAATACAGAACGCGTCATATATAACATTTTAAGAATTTACACATAATAACTATATGTTTAGAAGTACTTTCACAAACACATTATAAGGGACCTCTTTTAATCTACGAAAAAACTTTTTAAAATCCTACATCAGTTAGGATAACCTTACAAATATTTTTATTTTTGTTCTGATTTAAAAAAAAATTATTTTTATCCTTTTTTAAATTAAAAAAAATAGTAATGCTTATCCAATATTGGTTTTATATTCTAATATCTACTATGGAAACTATCCCAGTAAATAGTTTCCAAATGATCGGAAAAACAAAGCAAAAATCTTAATTTTGAATTTTATAACGAATGCAATTTTAGGATATTTACACATTGTATTTGTATTATTATTTTTAAGTAGTACTAAAAGATGCGTCTTAATGAGTCAGATATCCGTACAGATATAATTTTTATTTCCCTTCTGTTGATTTCATAAATTATTTACAAAAAATATTGAATAGTAACTTGCTTTTTAAAATTATTAATACTTATCTAATATTGGTGTTACTCATCCAAGTAATTTTTTTCAAAAATAAAATTATATCACAAATGTATTATATGTATTCATAAATTTTGATATTTATACAATGGGCGTGTATTATGAATTAATTATACATAGTACCGTGTTGTGAGGTTTTTACAACATTAAAAATAAAACAAAATACCCTAAGGTTGCATTGACATTGAAATCTATTTAGACTTCAATGATGGAGTACAACAGTAGGCGTTGAGTTGTTTGTGTAAGTTGAATAAATTAGATTGGAATCTTTAAGGCAAGGGAAAATATTATTCGGATGAATATCAATAACAGAATTTTCATTCTAATTTATGTGCAAATGTTAACAGACATTTTGATCAAACGAACATTTTTATATTCATAGCGGGTATACTAATAATTTGTTTACGTACATATGTGTGTTTATGGCCATCGGAATTGAAGTTAGTTATTCTCTTATTTTATTTCGACTTCCTGCACGACCAACGTGTTTGTAGTCAGGACTTTCTCTTCACGTTTATTGCCTCGAGTAAAGATTATTTATTAATCCATTAATGCATTATTGTTTAATCATCCAAATCATCATCCCTTGATATTTTGTATAATTGATTTTTGATTTGAGAATATGATATAATATTTTTATTGGGTATCCCCCCATTACCTTGACTTACTTAAATGAATGTAGTAGTTTGCATTTTTTACATTTTTTTAAGAAGTATTCTCTTAAGACGTCAGCCGTGTACATTTTTTTCCGTTACCAGTTTTCAATGAAAATATCAAGGTCATCAACACCTGTTAATTCAAGAGTTTTGAACAACTTGAATGAAACAAATAACGTTCTCATAAAATATAAACAAAACCTGTACTTATCGTTTGATGCATTTGTGTAGGTACTATTCGGTTAAGTGAGATAACATTAAAATCTTGATTATAACTTAGAAAAAAATTAGTATAAGTCAATTTATTTACATTAGCCTATGCTTTTACATAATTCGTAGCACCAAGTCATTCTAATGGTTACTTTTACGGTATTTTAATAACTTTATTCTTCATATACCTTCGGATAATAATTAACTTATAATAATGAAGAAAAAACCATATTCCAGTCAAAAATAATTATTCAAACTTAACAAACGATTAAAAAATTTTAATCATTTGTTAAGCTTGAATAACAATTTTTGACTGGAATATGGTTTTTTCTTCAATATTACATTATATAAAAAATTTTAATCATTTGTTAAGTTTGAATAACAATTTTTGACTGGAATATGTTTTTTTCTTCATTATTAAATTACATAAATCAAGAAGATTGAGTCCAGTATATAAGAAATATCTTATAAAGAAAATTAATTAACTTATTAAATTGTTTAAAAAAAATTCTGTTCCATCTTTTATTGAAAACATTTATTATAAGCTAAAACATCACATACAGTTTTTAACTAACAGAATTTATGTTGTTTCAATCTTAAGCGACTGCTGTCGGAAGGATTTTTTCCTTCCTTTTGTTTTTGCTGATTATCGTGTTTTTCCTTTTTGGTTGTATTTTGACACTGATACTTGACTACGGTTTGTTGCGGAATAGGCCATCTAAAGTAGCACTTGAGGCCTTTGAACTCATCAAGGAATAAAAATTCGTTCGGTCATTGGTTATTTAAATCTATATAGAAATAAAATTAAAGGTGTTGCAAGTTTAAATCTAGATATTGCAAATAAATGTAGAATATTCCACAACATGCAATTACCAAGTATATCGAGAATGTAGACATCTACACCACGTCTCTATAAGGTCTCTCTCTATACATATGTGAATTATTTCGTTTTTATTATTTTGCAAAAATAATTATTTAAGACTAATATTTCACAATTTTGTGTTCGTTCTTTTGGCAAATGCTCTGGTGTTGATGGATGTACTAAGATGGCCTTCCAGTCACATGCCCCACCCATCAACAGGAATTCCTATTGTTTAATATTATTTGACTACATTATTCATTAAATACGTTCAGAATTTATATTATTGATAGATGTAACTTTTATTTTCGAATGTTAACATACCGGTTTGAAAGAAGGATCAGAAAGAGAAAGTCGTGTACTTTTCTTGACTATCAGGCTCAATGAGAACCGTCTCAGCTGTGACCTATTTCCTCCTATCAATATGTTTCCACAATATGTTAATTATTATATAATATCATAGTATTCATTATTCAAAAATATATACGATGTACTGCTTCATGGAATATTTAAAAGCTTAATCATATTGAACAAATCACTCAATCCATCTTGTAAAATTTGAATCAATCAAATGAAACATGAAGATAAATAACACATATATTAATACTGTCAATATTAAACTTTAAACATTTATTGCTAGAAAAATATAAACATTTATTCTGTAAAAAGAAAATAGGAAATTTTCAAACGATTTTTTTTGTTAACTAATTGGAAAAAATCTAATCAATTATTGCTGAGTTAACTAAGAAATTATGATCCGTAAGTACTTTGGCAAAGTAACTCTTAATTAACACTCTCCATGAATATATTTGATTGCATAATAAAAAAAAAATTATACGTATATTATGATAAACTCCAACCCATTTCAATACATGTATTATTGACAAATTTAATAGATAGGCATATAAATAAAGCTTTAAATGCTGATAACAAGCAATAAAAGTGATAAGGCAAAAACATTGAAATATGGTCTCTTGGTATGAATGATTTCATTCATAATTTTTTTTCAAATATATTTGTTCCATTGTTTGTCTAGGCATTCGATGCAATAAGCACGCAATTGGGAGATATTATTTGAACAGAAATTTACACTTATCTTAACTTTTTCTTTACTATTCCTAAATATTTAAATTTAATTCCAATTTTATGTGCTTTCAAAAACTATTTATTCAAAAATATTTTATTCATTAAAATCCTGTATTATTTATTAATGACTGTTTCACATGGTTAACAAGGTATATTTTAGCTATAATTGTTTCATACTGTTAAAGAAGGAATATTTTTTTAAAGAGAATTAGGCTATAAATATTACATATATTCATAGAAACAATTATAATGAAAAAATGGGATAATTATTAGAACAAAACAATGTAATGTTATTTATATTATACTTATTGTTATTATACATATTTGTCAGCGCTCTACGTAATCTATGTCCGGTTCTAAACTTACTAGTTAGTCACGTTGCTCAGTGTTAAGAGCGAACGTGTTCCTTTGGCATTGACTTTTCAAGTACCTCTACATCAAAATAGAAATTTAAAAAATAATGTTTCCTTTAAATCATAGTATATTAAAAAAATATGTGGACAAATCATAGTTCTAATCTAAGGAATATCGACCTAAAATAATGATGATTTTATAAAAATAAAAAAATTCATTGAAATTTAGAACTTTATTATAACAATACAACAAGTAAATAGAATTAATGGTACATATTGGCATGAATAAAGACGAGTAGAGAAACTGGGCAGTAATAGTAATCAAATGAATGATGATTTAGAGATAGCAACTATTTATATAATGATTATTATTGTTATTTTATTAAGATGCTGGCTTTCTTTGAATTGATAATTGAATCGATAGGTTCTGTCATTAATCACTAAAATTATCATTAAGATTAATAAGAAAGTATATAAAACCTTATTATACCATACCATGCCTCACATGCCAGAATAATTATAATGCTCGACGCCGATACCACCAATTTCTGTTTACAAACTTCTATCCACGGACCACTACCCAAATCCAAATCCGCCAGATCACTCTTAACGCGATCCTCCCATCCACGACTTGGTCTACCCCTCAGACGCTTTCCAGTCGGCACAGCGGTTATATTAACATCTTAGGAATTCGTTAGTTACCAAGTTTAGCAACTTTACAGACACAAATGCCAGAATGTTGAATGTTGTTGAAAAATTCATGTAACTGAATACAGGACATAAGGAATTTACTTCGAAAAATGCTTGTTTTTTTATTTTGATTCCAACAAGATGGATTCAGCACCCCAGAAGTCATAACGAATCATTAAGAAAGATACATCTAAAGTTTTTTCCTGAAAATACATTTTGTTATTTATGTTATGTTTTGTTATTTTGGTATTATGTTATATCTACTACATATAGATGATACACGGTAGAAGTGCCTTAAATGTAAGGTTTCTCCATCCACGCATCCCCGGGAATCCCTCAGGGGAAGGTTTTCGAAATAAAACAAATACAATATATGCCAAATGATATTTGTACAATTTCTCTCAATAAATATTTATTATTATTATCTCATATTATGTTCTCTAATCAAATATTGATGCTCTAACCTACAAAACCTGCCTACTGAACAAAATGGTTACTCTTCACCTTTTCAGCCTATTATTAAGAAGGCAGCTATTAAAATCAATCCTGCCTTTGATACTAGAATCAAACTTAAAAATAATTAAACAATTACTAAATGGATTATTACACCAGTAAGATCGGCCTACACAGTTTTTGAATTGATTAAAAAAGCATATAAAACGACAAGATTGTAATGACTCTAGCAAAGATAGATAAACTAAAATGATGTGATTTTGTTCTGCAAGGATGGCTTTGGAAGAGTCTCTAACATATCCTTAAAATAATCGAATAAGGGAAACAGCTATCCTGTTTTTCCTGACAATATACCATTTCGTATAGAATGTTGTTTTTCCTCCTTTGCAAAAACTACTAGATCAGTCAACTTTTGATCTTATTTCCTGAAATACCTATTTCGAAAGATTGAAAGTAACATAAATAACAGCCTAGCGTTTCGTAAAACATTTTTCGGGAAGGAAAGTGAACGCATTATCAAATTGGAGGTAGGGGAAGATGCTAGCTGAGAAAGTTAGATATTAGAACAAGTGTAAAGGGCGAGTTGGTTAGAAAGCATCGCACCCGCTGGCTTTTAAACGCAATTCAGATTCCGCAACACTCGCAGGAGAGAGAGAAACTAGTCTCCACTTCAATCTTAACAAGTATTTGATTCAATTAATTTTATCATTATTGGAACCTTTTTAAGTATTTTAGATGTAAGTTTAAGTGGACGTTTTATGTTTGGATAGGAGGTCGAAACTATAAAACTAGGTTCAGTAGCGTTGATGAATGCAGGTAATGAAATGTGGCTGGAAATAAATAGAGATATCACTAAGTATATGGTTAATAAACCGGTACCACTACAACCTGTGAAGGGTCTGAGGTTCAGCACATGGTAGAGACAGTATTGTTTCATGGACAAAGGTTGTGCGGGTAGGTGATTTGTCCTAAATCACGCTCGCCCGTAAGATTTTTCTCCCTTTTTTGGGCACCCATTAATGAGGCTAGGTGAGCCTCAGGAGGGTCCTAGATCCTATATGATCCATCTCCGCATGCTAACAGACTAAATAAGTCTTTCCTGCAGCGGTATTTGAACCAGGATTTTCGGCACGACAACTCGGTGCTCTACCTCTGAGCTTTTCCGCTCCCTGTTTATGGTTAATAACAGAAAACGCGGCGAATTTAGTAATATTGTTATAGGATGGCATAAGTATATGTCGAGAAATTCAAGAACTTAAGATCAATGGAAACTAGATAAAACAAAATTTAAGAGGAAATAAATGCAGAGATAGCTAGATTTTTTTTGGTCTCTAAATTTCTGAGCTCGTCCTTTTTGTCCTGAAATTTAAAAATTGGAATTTATAAAGCTACCATCTTTACAACAGTTCTTGGGGTGAAACATACCCGTTAGTATTGAAGGATTAACAGCGAATCCTTGAATAAGATATTCAAAAGAATGTAATTTATACAATATTCAGTCCGAAACCAGTGGTGTATCAATGAGATTACACAATGCGGAATTGCAGAATATGCACCCGATTAATAACAGTAAAGGGCTGGTAAAGTTGTTGGACTTAGTAACACGAATCCCTGAAAAGATAATTAGAGCTGAACCGGCTGGTAAACGTCCGAGGCGTAGGTAGGAGGATTGCGTTAAGAGTGATCTAACCGATTTGTGTTTGGGCGGTTATCAGAAGACGGAAGTTTGTTAGAAGATTGGTTGTATCGTCATCGCTAAGCCCCCTTATTATTAACATCTATATAGTATTAATAATAATTATTATTATTATTAGCCATTTTAAGTTAGCCTGGCAGCTGAACATGTCTTGGCGGGGAAAATGCTCTCAAGCAAACTCTAAAAATTGTTTATATATTACTAAAAACAAAATAAAAACTAGAATTATAATGTTTTCATAACGTATCAATTAGTTTTCATAAGTAGTTATGAAAGAGCTTAAAAACATGACGATAACTGACATCAAACGAGACTTAAAACTATCTAGAATGGCTTAAATTCTAGTTTTTTCTTTATTTTTTTATATGACTTTTGACCATATCCCAGTATAAAAAAATTAATTCTTCCCATTACCCACCGGTTTTTAATGAGAGGCAAATCACGTTGCTTAACTAGGTGATGAAAAAAATGTCTCATTTTTGGTGATGAAAAACAGTGGCTGCGTTTTTCAAAATTGTTTTTCAGGTTGGAAATAATTAATATGAAGATAAATAATTATGGGTTACGATGAATTACACATAATATTGTAAATAATGAATTTTAAAGAATAAAAAAATAATTGTGCTGAGCCTTGTTTATTTTGAGTTGATATTTTAAATAGTGCTTATTATTTTCGGGATATATTTATTTTATTCATTTTATCAGGAAATATTTCTTAATCTTGTACTGCAATATTTAGAAAATTTCCCAATAAACGCGTTCATAAAGATTTTATCTATTAAGGGGATTTATTAAAAGGACAATTATCATTGGGGAAAAAAAGGTACGAACATGGCTATGGAAGGACAGACACAAAATTTAAAAAACAAAACAGTTATAATAATCGATTTTAATTAATGTTAGAATTAATTATATATTACTTGAAATTTATTTGTTTAATTATGTAAGTATTATTTTCTTAAATTTTATTTTGTAATGTCTGTCGGCTACGATAGGCATTGACAGACCTAAAATGCCAAAAAGGTCGTTGATATCGCCTGAATGGCACCTCATGGCGTAATGCAAGGCTCGAAATAACCCTGGGGACAAATGTTTCTCAATAAGCTGGACACTTCGAATAATTTATATTATGGATTTTAGAAATATATTTAAACATTTTCATGTCTTATGTATTTCTCAACATCCGCGTGTTAAAACAATTCTCTGATTTTGTTCTCCCGAAGGAATATTGTATATTTTGTTCGATTGTTTTGTCTAACTCAAAGAAATAATCCAAAAGTTCTTAACGTATTCACAGTTGTGGCTTGGTGTTTTTTCCTAATTAAAAAAAAATGTATTTAAAAAACAAAATATGGCATTATGCTGTTTTTGTGATGTGCTACTAACTCAAACTAGTGGTATGCTTATCCATTTCATTAATAATCATAAAATCAAAGAAAATTAATTTCTGGATTCTTGAAGTTGGTCTAAGAATGTTAGTTTACATGGTTTAAATTGTAACCTGTACCACAACAGTGTAGGAAGGGACTTACGTTCAGTTCATGGTGAAGATTGTACTGTTTCTAATAAAACGATTATGCATGGAGGTGACTTGTCCAAGATCACACTCTACCCCCACGTTCCCCCCAATTAAGAGTAAACATTTTATAATAGAGGCTGGGTTAGCCACAGGAGGGTCTGAAGATCTGCAGGTCCCATCATGTGTTAACAGATTAAATAATGTATCTGCCACAGCCTTATATAAACCGGGAATCTTGTGCACAATTACTCAGCAGTTTACACTCTGAGGTACTCCGCTTCCTTCTTATCAGCGATATCACCTGAAATTTCATGATTATTATCATTATCATTTCATTCTACCGGAATAAGTTAAAGTTGGAAGAATCTGTCTGGATTATAACGTATTAAGGCATACAGTTACAATGGTGATGACTGAAATATCTCAATGAATTAGAAAATACAAGAACCAATTTAATTTTTGAGCACCACAAATTTAACTGAAAACCACATTTCCCATAGGAGACAAAAGAATCGAGACACTAATGATTCGAGGATGTCTTTTGTAAAATCGAATCCATGTTCATATCGAACTAGTTGCCGTCTAAAGTCGGTATAAAGAAACTGTACCATCCAGCGAAAGATAAAGTCGCAAAATATGATGTCCATGAGTTGTCTATCCTTTACGTAATACTCATTATAAAATGAGTAGGTAAGAATTTTGCGATTAAAGAATAACCATGGCAAATAAATTAGAATTTATTTCCAAATATCCGGTTCATTGACTCCCAATCCTATTGTAGACGCTTTTGGAATGACATATCCCACGTCGAAAATTCGGAATATATTACTGATCTCTATTGGGAAAGTACTATTGAAACTGATATTAGAGTAAAAACGGTTTGAGATGTAGACTGTAATTGCTATACCTGGAGAGGCTAAATCAAGAACCACTGTAGCTTCGTCCGACTAGATACAGCATAAAGTTACGTTTAATGAACAAACGAACTATACAACTAATAGAAAAATAAAAAGAGGGTTATTGAAGAAGTGGGGTCTTGAGACTCAGAATTATTAGAAGGAAATTAATACGATGGTAATCGGCATTGTATCTATACATTGAAGAAGGTGCTATTTCTAAATGAGGAACCAAGTGTAAGTCCTAAACAGCAAAACCAAAATGCAGAATTATTGATTACACTTGCATTGGAAGGTTCAACTCTAAGGTCTTGACTGTTCTGACAACGTGTCAGCATGAATATCTTCAAGAACCATGTCTTCACATCAAGCCTTGGCGAATTCAAGTTAAATTCTGAAACCTTTATCGTGTTCTTTAAGAATAAAAGAGTACTAAGACGTCACAGTATTTGAAAGTGATTTTGAAGATTATCAAAGAATAAAATGAAAAGTTTGGTTATGTTGTTTATCATTTGAATATTTATCAGGAATAATTTACTCCCTTATCAGGTCTTTTATTATTGAGATGGAATCTCCTAATTTATTTTAACGTATAGAGCTCTTCCGGGAGCTTAGCTATGATCGTCTCTTAATGGTTGTAATTCTTGATGTAGAGGCATAAAAGAGTTTATACCATCATTATAACATTAGACAACTCCGAAAAAAAGAAAGACATACTTACGTGATAATGCAGTGGATGTTGGGATTGCATAAGAGGGTTCCCGCCCTATCACCTTGTGCAACTCCCCTGCTCTTCGTTTATTAAAGATTCCCTCGGGACCGAGTTGAATAACATGTAGGAAGTTATAGATCTATGGATTCACACATGCGATGGTGCGTTAACTCGGAGCCAGACAGAGGTAACTCGGAGGGCACCCGGCCACGAGCCACCGCAGAGAGAAACGATAAAGGTGAAGGCTATATCTCCCCTGCATATGGATTAGATTTTCTTTTACATTAGTCGAGTTAGTCAATGATGATTAAAACTGCACTGGTGCGTGCCATCGTTTCTGATTAGTCAGTTATGTGATTATGAAGCATGCAGCATTTAATTAGTTAACAATAATAATTAATTAAACAAAGGTAAATGATAATAACATCCTCAAGGATTGTTCTTTTACAAGATTACAACAGTAATCGATAAATTATTCTGCCGTGAAAACGTTTTTGATTGAAATCTCTAATGAAACACAAGATACATTGTTTTTTTATTTATATTATTTCAGCAGCTCCGCAGAATAAGTGGTTAAATAGGATTTTATCTATAGTTCATTGAATTTTATTTATTGAGGGTAGTGGAATCGTGTCATTGTTGTAGTTTTAGGCTTGAAATGGAGTTGTGATATAAGCAATAACTCCTTTTCAAGCCAATTCCCGATTTAGCCACTTATTCACTACGTACATAACGAGACTCCACTTCCTTGGGTACAAGAAACTAATAATTTTTAATTCTTTATCATATCATTAAATCCTCATTTTTTAATTATTTTATTTGACATTAATTTACCTGAGTTTCTATAAGTGGTTGAGGATTAAACGATTAAAAGAAATAAAAATGAAAAAAAATAAAATTTAAAAAACACCTTTTCAAATCGATTAAATATTAGGTACTCTCTCTTTCCCGTATTAATTTAATAATCATAACAAAAAATGTTTATCCGTGACAGATTTATTATGAAATATTAGATTTTATGTAAATCACTCAATTATATATAATTTGAAGCCGTAGGAACCATATAAGAAGTGTACCTTGAGGAAGTCAACCAACAAAGAGGAGGTAATTTTTGTTACACAAAGGTTACCTTCTTTTTTAGAATAGGAGGATTGAGAAAAAGAGTTGGGTGAACGATCTGGAAATTATAGACAATTTTTTATCCAGTAACGATCATGTCTCAATAGGACTTCTTCATAACTCTCTTCGATATTCAAGCCGCAAATAATGTTGATATATTCGTCATCTTATAAAATTTTAAGTTTTGTTTAAATATTGGAAAAAATTAACATTCTCGGTTTAAGTTTTCATACCTATCAAAATTAATATACGCCTCGAATTCACATATATTTTTTTTACGAAGTTTCATTTAATTAGAAGGAAATAAATTGTTTTTTATTTTTAAATTATCCTTCGTCCTTTTGAGGACAAAGACTGCACCGGCCGCACCCTCGCAAGGAATTTAACTGCCCCACCATTTGGATCCTGTTGTAATTTTTACATAATACTGATTAGCGAATTGAAACCGTTATTCGAACAAAAAAAAATATCCCTCCGAAAAAAGAAACAATTTTTTTTCAGTAGGCTGTTGGCTCAGCAAATGACTTGTATAACAGTTCATTAACCAACTTCAGAACGCCAAGAGAGCTTATCGAATTTATGACGATCCTTTACATTATTATTATTATAAATTATTAAAATAATATACTTTTTGAACAATAATAGAGCAGTCGAATATTTTAGAATAATAATTGTTTTTAATTTATTTTTTGTGCATAATATTCTGATGAAAAAAATATTGTTTGTACATATCCGATGTACCATATTGTCCAGCCTCAATATGGTATCGCCGGCTGAATTTAAATAACAAATAAGGAAATAACGACTTCTTTAGTTGTCATTTAAAATGAATCATATATAAATTAAGTTAGCAATAAATACGAGTACCATAGCAAACTATTAAAATTAACAAATAAAAAGTTGTTGAAATTATATTGTAAGATTGCCTGAAATGAATTTATTTTTGTCTAGTCATCGTGGCGTTATTTTTTTTTCTTCATTATTTATTCAGATAACTAGAATTTATTTTATTTTAAATTATATTGTTTTGCGATTTATAGCGAAATATTTTATATATTATCGCTCTGCCTATTTGATTTGAATTTGAGTATATTCGCTGATTAAGTGTGTGGTTCAATCGTGAATAAATTTGACGAGTACTTTTCAATACACCAATTATCTAAACTTTATTGCAATATAAAGTGGAGTGATTTCAAAGAAGTGCTCCTATAATAAACTTAAAAAATTATTAATGATCTTTTATTGGTATTTCTCTTTTACAATTCAGTGCTGTCAATATAGATCAATGTATCAGAACCCTGACTGGTTTTAAGTTGGGTCTCCAAGGACAAGGACACAGCCGAATATTGTGTTAAAAGATTTAACTACCGATAAAATCGATTAATCATTAATTATATGAAATAATAAATAAATAATTAAAATTTTATTAACCTCTTTCACTCTCCGAAATTTAACATTAACATCTAAAAAAAATTTACTCTAAATTTTAATTATCCCGTAAAAAACACCTTTATATAAAAAAAACAATGATACGTCTTAAGAACAGACATAATTTTATTTTATTTTACATTCATCTAACTTCCTTTTGATACGTCACGTCGATAACCTTCATAGGTTCTTGGACGATTCCCAAACGTACCAAAAAAAGTCGTCATTTTATTTTATTTTTTTCAGACATAGGTTTGTTTACAGCCAGTGCCATTAGAAATCAAACTTAAAAAAAAAAGAAGAAAAATATTTGTCGAAGTATTTTCTCCAGATTCCAATTGAAAATCCAATCTTATCAACTAATATGGGTTTTCAACGTTTCCCCATACCATGTGAGATCCCCTTACTTTTTTAATATTTGTTGAGACTGTTGTAATAGTTCTATCGTAGTGAGAAAATGTTTAGAGAATACCTTACAATAAGAAAATGAGAAAAATTAAAAAGAACAACATATATAAGAATATTATTATATTGGGAGCGAAGCAGCTCAATGTTAAGAGGGCTTTGTTGATGTTTTGAAGGTTATGGGCTCAAATCTGTTTATATAAACTGCACAAAAATGAATTTTGCTGTATTTAATTAGCCTAGCATTTTAATATTATTTTTATTATAAAAAGCATAAATATTTATTATAGATCATACTACATTAAATATTAATGCAGTTATTAGATATTTAATATAAATGCTTATAAAGTATATATTACAAAATCGGCAATATCCCTATTCATTTTTGAACAGTATACATTGACAGACCCCGTGGGGTGTGCTGACCCTCCTAGGGATTACTCAGACTTTATTAAAGTGGGTACCCTTAATTTGGAAAAAATCAGTAGTGTGATCTCGGGCTCACCTCCCTGCACAACTATTACCTCAGAAACAGGACAGCCTCTACCATGTGCCAGGAACATTCATGGGTTGTAGTGGTACTTAAGCGTTTATTCTTTACCCTTTTGTTTATAGCATTGATGTGAAGTAGAAACAAAATATGTGCGATGATGAAAAAGGAGAAATGTCTTATACAAGTTCTAAGTTGAGAATTGAGTCGATCATTACCTGACAGAGAGAGCCTTGCCAACTCATTATTCTACAACACTTACTCCTCTGCAAATTTCCTTTTTTGTTTGCCAGTTCTGAGTAACTAATTACCATGATTGCCTCAGGAGTACACTCTGATTGGAATAATGCTGAGGGCCTGGTGAGAAAAGAAAGAATTTCTGGGGGATACATCGAGGGTGATTATTAAGACCAATCACTTCTTGAATGGCCTTGGTCAAGAAATAAACAGAAATTTCAACGATCTTTAGTATTAATATTACATCGTTTGTTTTTCCTAATAGATGATTGATTGATTGATTAATTTTTTTAAGTGAGGGAATACAAGAGGTTATTTATGATAATTTTCCATTTAAAAAAAATTAATTGATACCACGGACCAACGTGGACGGATCTTGGGCATATTGATAATACATATAAAAAAATTATAATAAAAAATAAATACACTGTAACCTTCAACGTATTTATAAATGAATTGGGAATATTCTACATATGCTGTTTGGAGCATTATAACAGCGCTCTTCTTGAGAATCTCTGCTTAGAGATGAATGAAAAAACCTTCCTTTCCAGACATTGCATCGCATCCTGTAAATTTGATGCCTTTTAGTAATTTCTGACCTCGACCTGCGGGGAAATGAAATATTTAGATTGTAAAATAATAGAGAATCAAAATGCCTCTACGCCATTGTATTTCTCATCTCCTTTAAGGTAGATTAAATTATTATTTTATAAAATGTACTAAAAATGGAAGTTAAAAGTAAAATTGCGTTAAATGTAGTATTGATGACTGTAAACTGGAGTTATGATGAATTACCTCTTGTGAATTGTTCGGATTTCCAATTATGCAATGAACAATACAAGGATAATCATAACTTAGTTCTTTGAGAAGATTACCCAAGGGCCTAGCATTGAGGAAGGAGCCTGTGAGGCTATTGCGTGGAATGGCCAATTCCGTATTCAAGTTTCTGTATGGAGTCATGCAATGTTCGGTATCTGTCGGCCGGTCAGAAATACCTTTTGTGGGAAATTTTCTCCCGAATACAGGGAAAGTACTTGCACTTTTACATATGTTGGAATATTTAAAAAAATTGTGTTTGACATATCGGATATTTATTTAGCTCCGGATATAATATAAATTATCCAAGTTATAATTGGTCCGACCGAAGTGATTTCTTGTTTTGTTGTCTCATCATCCTAATATAGAAGGAGCATAGTAATAGCTTAATACAAATTATTTCTGATTTCACTTGATGTGCCTTTGGATCCGCAAGCTCCTCATCACTTCTTTCATCTTACCATGGCTACTTCATCTACTTTGACTATGGCTGTGTGGCTTATTGTGGGCTCTCTAACAAGCTTGAGGAAAGACTGAGTCTAATTATGAACAGCTCACTTCGGTTTGTCTTCGAAGGGCCTAGGAAGTCTCATGTGTGGCACACACCTCTATGATGAGTTAAAGTGGCTCCTCCCTTCTATCCGTAGACTCTATTTCCTAGGTTCTTTCTTATACCAAACTATATCCTCACAACATCCATCTTATATCTATAGTCTCCTACAACTGAAATCCTCTATCCAATCCCCGGCCACAAGATCTCGCCCTTCCGATCTTTATATCCGTTCCCACAGAACCAAAACTTTTGAGCGTTCCTTTCTCGGTCGTTCTATCTCTCTTTGGAACTCACTTCCACCCGATATCCGTTATGTATTTTCTTTATCCACATTCAAATCCAAACCTAAATTCCCAAACAGATGATCTCTAATCAATAAAAATTGATAGCTATAATCAACACAATTGATTGATAAATTACTTTAAATATTCCTCACTCATAATGATATTATTTTTTTATATTATTAAATGTTCTTATCTACTTATTTATTTTTCCATTAGCCTTTTTCTTTTTATTGTAAATTTGTGTGCTATTTTTTTTTAATTCTCGATCGGAATATGGCTTTTAGTTCATATTTAATTTCATAATAGTATAAGTAATCAAATATTATAGTATTCTAATAATATAGCCGTTTGGACAGATATATTTTTATTAAATTCTGTACACTTCTGTTATTCTTAAGAGACCTTGTCCCAGAGTAAAATTATTTTTCTATTCTATTCTATAACATTAAATAGCACATTTAACATCCAGAGTGAAAAAGACCACCAACTTTAATACTTGTCAAACTTTAATAATTACCTCCAAAGTAATTATTACGTTCAAACTTTTCTGACCGAACCATTTTACTCTACCTAGTTCTAATCGATTCTTCCTACTAGTTCTGCGGTCAGCGATACGTCGAGGAATAATATATTTAATCATATAATTCTACAAGAAGCTGCGGAAGCGCGTATATACAGACCTAGTTATTGTTTTGAATGATATAAGTATGTGAATGGGCTTCTTCTCATGGCTTGTGGGATACTAAAGCTCCGTCTTACGCAATGAGTATCAGCGGCGCTCACTGAAGACTTGGAAGCCACGTAAGAGTCTTTGCGGTAAGAATAGCCATTGTCAGGCATAGAAGCTCAATAGCTCTTTGACAGAAAACTCGTATTTTTTTCTTTACACTTGATGACAATTAATGAGATTTTGATCTGCTTGATGTAGCGATTAAGTCCTAGCGAGGAATCAAACGTATATTTCAGGTTTCTTTAACGATTTTTTATTTAGAAAATATCGAGCTATTTCATTCACTTTAGTGATATCCGGATAATTAATTTATACATCGCTTAAATGAATGAGTAACAATCTAATAGATAAGAGTATGAATAATATATATTTGACTGGCCTGCGTATTAAAACGAAGTCAACCAGAAATCAACGCTTTCTGTTGAAATATCCTAATATTTTTGAATTATTTTTCATGCTGTATATATTTGTTTGGATCCACTCGTGTTACTTTAATGTAATGTAATGTAATGGCGTGCACTTTGGAAATCTATAGGATTATAAATATACATGAGTCTTATATCTTTTTAACTCTAAGAGTGTTAATATTTTCGTTTAATTTTAATACAAAAATGTTTAAAATACTTCATATTCCGTAAATTACTAAAATAATTTTTTTAAGTAATAATTAACACTCTCGTACGCCACCCCCAAGGCTGTAGGAGTATGAAAGGGGTTTCCTCTTCAACTGTTAATTGAACTATAAAAATTAGCATTTTTCCCTAGTATTTTAGCGTTCCAAGCAGCTCTAAAATAATTACTTTGAGAAGAAAAATTCAGATTAGAACAGAAGTGAGATGATTTTTTTTTTTTGTATAACCAAATAATTTGTACACTAATCACCCTTATATAAGATCAAATATTTCCTTATAAATAATTCTTGTGCAGAAAACTCTCTTAAAATACTTCTGTAGAAAGCTGCAAGTGCTCAAAGACAAGTCTCTACCTTTCTCTGTAATAAATTATCCTGTATGGAATGTATGGAGTTTTTGAAAATTTGTTTTAGCCTTCATTGAGTTTTTCTGTGTTTAGTTCCGATATTTCTATTGTTAAAACATTAATCTTTTGGATGATCTTCCCTTATTATAAATATCAATAAATAAAAAGAGTTAGCGAAGCCGAAGGCTCGATGCCGATACCACCAAGCTCTGTCCTCGGATGAGGATCACTCTTAACGCAATCTTCCCACCTACGTCTCGGTCTACCTCCCAGACGCTTCCCAGTCGGCACACCGGTTATTAACTTTTCAGTAATTCGTTCGTTACTCAGCCCAACAACTTTACAAGTCCATCTTAATCTTCGCGACGCTATTACTTAAATAATATTAACCAGATGCTTTGCAATTCCTCGTTGTGTAATCTCCTAAATTCTCCAATAGTCTCATCCTTTGTTGGACCGAATATTCTGCGCAACATCATATTTTCGAATAATTCGAGACGTAGTTCACCCCTCCCCGTGAGCGGCCACGTTTCACATCCATAAAGAAGAGTTGGAAGGATGATGGTTTTATAAATTCTAATTTTTAGATTTTTACCTCGAAAAGCTGTTCTCTTTCTTACCCTCATCTATAATTCAATCATGCGCACAACTTATTTTCCGCTCCTTTGGAAACTTTCCATAATTAAAATGATACCTAAACCTTCTAAACCTGTCACTGATCCTTCATCTTATCGTCCAATTGCACTCCTCCCTATAATGTCTAAATTATTTGAAAAACTCTTCCTTAATCGCATAAAGCCTATCCTCGAAAATAGCGGAGTGATACCGAACCACCAATTTGGCTTTCGTTCTTATCAATCCACTGTACAACAGTGTCATCGTATCGTGGATGCAATATCTATCGCTTTTGAGAAAAAAGAATATTGCTCTGCGATTTTTCTTGACATTGAAAAAGCTTTTGATAGTGTCTGGCACAAGGGTCTTCTCTGGAAAATAAAACCTCACTTACCTCCTACATACTTTTTAATTCTTCAATCTTATTTCCACGACAGATTCTTCTGTACTTCCGTTGACTCTTCGATTTCCTCCTTCTTTCCTCAATGCAGGGGTGTACCGCAAGGCAGTGTTTTAAGCCCCATCCTCTATTCTGTTTACACCTCTGATATCCCGGAGCATCCTTACACCAACATCTATACCTTCGCTGACGATTCAGCTATTATTTCTTCTCACAGAGACCCAAACTTAGCATCTATAGCTCTTCAAAATCATTTATTTGAATTAGAAAAGTGGTTCTATAAATGGCAAATACGAATAAACGCCTCGAAATCGAGCCATATAACCTTCTCTCTTCATGTCCAGCAGTCAAAATTGACAACGACGAAGTACCTTCCAAAAATTATGTACGTTATCTCGGACTATACTTGGACAAAAGACTTACATGGAACATACATACAAAATTAAAGAGACAAGAATTTACTAGACGGTACAAACAACTATCACATCTGCTGGACTACAGATCTTCACTTGACTTACGGAACAAACGACTTATCTATAATAGCATACTGAAACCTATTTGGACATATGGAGCAGAACTTTGGGGTTCAGCAAAAAAAGTCCACATACACAAGATTCAAACCGCACAGTCCAAAATTCTCAGAAAAATTGTTAATGCACCATGGTATATTTCGAATCACACCATACACAACGACATGAACATTCCCACTATAAAATCATATATTCATAACAAATACATGACATTCCACTCATCGACACAATATCACCCAAACCCACTCGTTCTTCCGCTTTCCTACTCCCTGTTACCTGGACTGGGTAGGAAAAGATTAAAAAGAAATTGGCCAAGAGACCTACTCACCAATTGATATTTATATTTTTACTCCATCATCATAAAGAAGTTCAAGTAGAAAATCAAAGTGAAAAACACTAGTATCAAATTTGCTGAATGCGCAATTGCGCAGGTGCAAATGAAAAAAAAATTAATTATAAATAAATAAATTATAAATAAATAATTTTTAGATTTAGGGACAAAAGACGCAAGCTAAGTATTATAAATATAAAGAAATAAAATTTAAATATGTTATTTTGGCATTAGGTTGAAAATTGAACTTTTTTTTTACTTTCATACTAATAAAAATTTTAAGGAAAGCATCCGGCTACCATTTTCATTATTAAAGGGTCGAAACTAGAGGAAAATTAAGCAAAGGGTGTAGATTCAAAGTATATTTAATTATACAGAATTTTCTATTCATCTTAAATCAGAAATTCATGTCTGATTTTACAGGTTAGTCATCTTATTTTGTCAATACAACTTGTAAATGCCCATTAAATTATTATATTTGTCTTGAAAATATGTATTGTGTAAGATACATGAAAAAACCTTGTGTTATTGAAGTGAGAGAAAAGTTGAGGAGGAAAAATGAAGAGTATTAAGAGAAAAACATGAATTCCTGCTTAAGGGTAATGCTTTGAAACGTACTCAGGGTAACTAGTACCGAGAATTTCACTCATATACTCGCATTGCTTGGTACTTCAGCCACTACTCGAGTGTAAAAAGTACTCAACTCTCTCCTCTGGCGTACTTTCAATTTTCACGTAGTACTCTTAATCATTCTTTTTTTAACTTACTAATCGATTATTTATTCTACAAGATTTTAAAATTACAAGTGTTAATAGACGTTTCTCGTTCTTCCTAAATCTCTCCTGCCTTTTGGGTTATACTTAATAATTTTGTTGGAAAGTCTTGCATTTGTCATTCTATTGACGTGCTTTCTTAGCCTACCTCTGCACTCAATTATTCAGTCATTAAGGGTGTTTATGGGGCGTTCAGAATCAAAAGCATATAACTCCGAAATTAAAAAAATTGACTTTTTCACATTTTTCGCTAGTTCAGTCCAGCAATTTTGTCTAACACGACACTGTGCCTTTCGTCTATCATTTTCATTATTATATCAGAATTAGAAGAGAACTTAGCAAAGGCGTAGATTTAAAGTATATTTAAGTATACACCATTTTCCTTTTAGATTAAGTCAGAAATTCAATTGACTTTTTTTCAAACGTGACACAGCGGTGCCGTCTTATTTCTCATGATTTTAGTCCGGTTCTGAACCTGAAGTTTCGGTAGCATAAAGCATTGCTGGTCTAAAGCGGCGAAAAATGTGAAAAAATAGATTTTAAAATTTGGAGTTATCTGCTTTTAATCTTGAACGTCTCTTCAGTATTTGTAAATGTTATTGCTGGTAGGACATTTCAAAGATCAGATGGTATTTATTTTTCTTGTTAATATATATATATATATATATATATATATATATATATATATATTTAAATATTAAGCGTTATAATAAAGAAAAAGTATGACCTTCACAGGTAATTATAACCTTGAGGATAGGAGATGTAGCTTCTAAGGATACGTTGTAAAGACTTGACAGGTTACATAAGGATCGGGTGTGGTTGTGATTAAATACTCTGAGGAAGAGATGATAGAAAGTTGGGCGGAGTGGGGAGGAGTCGGGAGCCATCCGATTCCGCTCCCGATGGCGGAGAACAAATCCGAAAGTAAAATAAAAAATTTATCTGAATAGTTTTTTTCTTCGGGGGTAGACAATCCTCTGCTCAAGTTATGCAAGGCGACGCTAAATGAAGAAATTCCTACGCGCCATATTTTCGTTAGGGATCCCAAGTAGTTTCACTTTTATGTAAATTTATTTACGTTGGTTCCAACGGACACTTTCAGTTTCAGTGGTCGCCTTCATTTCCCTCTCGCAGCTTCTTCTGTCTACAGGCTCATTCATCAAGTTTCTGTTTTAACTTATTTACAAAATGGAGTTCAAAGGTGACGAAGGTTTCTTTACCCTCTACTCTTCCTCATCAGCGAGATATGCCAAATCTAACATTTCTGCAAACGGTCATGAATCCCTCACATTTTTTGGGTTACAGACATAAATGCCGAAGAAACCTTTGCCAGGTGCAAAAGTGTGCCACTTTGCAATACATTGCCCCATCGTTGTTGGATATCGGTGATATAACTGTTAAGCGTTTACAAAACGCATAACAATATTCCATTGGTATTATTTCTTGCAAAAGCGAAGTGCCTGCGACATCTGAGGATATGGAACCTAATAAGAAAAATATTTTATACCTTAATTGAACATCGGGGAAGTATGATGTTACACTGGATATGCTGTAATGTGTTGAAATAAGAAAACTCGAAATACGTTTTTTCTCGAATAATAATTACTCTCCTTTTTGTTTACTCTAATGTTGTCATCGGATCATCTTGGAGAGGAATCTAAAAGAAACTTGGAATTTTGAAGTATAAAGTCCTAACGTGGCATAATCTAAATATATTCTAATGTTTCGATTTAATAAAATATTATTTATTAAGTCCTTGAAGTAATAAAAAAACGGAAGCGTTTAGGATCAAAATCGGCTAACTCCCAAATTAAAAAAATTGACTTTTTCATATTTGTTGCTAGTTTAGTGAAACAATTTTGTGCTCCCGAAATTTCAAGTTCAGTGCCGGAACAAAAGCGTGATAAATAAGGCGGCAATGTGTCGTGTTAGACAAACTTTTCTTGAATTAATTAGCGAACAATGTGAAAAAAATCAATGTTTGAAATTTATGAGTTATCCGCTTTTGATCCTGGACGCCTCTAATGTCATATGCTACATTAATGTTTCTTTTTTACTATTTTTTTTCAGCATGTAAAAAAAATAGTAAAACTTACAATTGCTTTGATCTTTTGGTTTACAAAAAATTAAAGATATTGACCTCTACAAAACTGTAAGATGAAAGTAATAATTAGAAAGTTAATACATCATCATATCAAAAATGTAGTTTTTTTAGTAGCTTATATCTGACAACTAATTATTTTTTAGTTTATTTCGAGACTTACGATTTCTCGTATTAATGGGTATTTTCATTGAGCTAATAATGAGATGTCCCCATTATAATTATTTTGAAATAACTTACAGAAATGGATATATAAACTGCTTTCTGATGAATTAATGAAACGTTAATTTGCTAAAGTAAATTAATAATCCACTTCTGAAATTATCTGAATAGTACTATAGGCTAAATTTTATAAAGAGACTAGAGGCAAGCAATGGTCTAGTAAGCTGCATTGGTGTAACGTAGTCAAATTTAATTTGGTTTGGAGTCTTATTTACGATATTTTATTAAATTTATTGATATAGGGTATAACAGCTATAAATAACTATCAATTGCAATTTAAGCTTCCATAACCTTCAGCATTAGGCAAAGAGGAAGAATTAATTACTAAGGGTCTTGGTTCATTTTTCCTTCAGCTCCCGTCTGCGGAATCATCTTCTTAAGCTTTCATAACCTTCAAACAAGAAGGATCAACTCCGATGCGTTTGCATTTATTTTTCTTTCTTTTTTTTCTATCAAATTGCTTTTATTTCTTGCTTTGAATGACAGTGATTATTTTTGGGCTGTACCATTTTTGTTTTGGCTCAAGGTCTTATGATGAGTTTTACTTAATATCTATTGCTATATAATAAACGGCTAAAAAGAATTACCGGTAATTAATTGCGTATTTAAAATTCATTACATTAAATGCTTGAAATACTTCTTCTGTCAAGCTCATGGTCGCCGCTTGGAAAAATTCCTATAAAGCTTTATTCCTTCAGCAACAGAAAAAGAGAAGAATTAACTACTACGAGTCTTGATTCCCTTTTCTGTTTTATCTCCACTTGATTTTATTCCTAGCTTTGAATGAGAGTAATCAACTCCTGTTTTTCTGCCCTGAATTATTGGATAGTTAGACCTAGTTAGGGCAAAAGAAGGTGAAAGGAATCTGAAAGGAGACCAGAATATAGAACAAGTCTGAAAGTGAACTTTAGTCGATGTCCTTAAGTTGAAGTCGGGTCTGTGAGGAATGCCTGTCGGCACGATGCAGCTCCACTCCTGATACGACGAATAAAAAAAAATGTTCCATTGATGTCTTCGTCATTATGTTTTTCATCCTGATATCTCATTATATGGGTAATTGTTCCCAATAATATGCGTTATCTTTTAGTTACAATAATTGTATAGATCTGTTGTTTGTTTAGGTAGTACGACCGTTGTATGAAGTATGAAGCTTTTCTGAAATTTATTAGGTGGCCTGATGATGGAATAGGACCTTCCTGGGATTCACCCTGCCTCCATAAAGTGGGTACCCAAAATAAGGGAGATAAATCTGGGAGTTAAACGGTGGTCTAGGAGAAATCAGCTCCATACACAACACTTGTCCAAGAAACATTGATTTTTTATTTGTTTAAAGATTTGGAAGATTGCGATGTGGCTGTCTTGCGGAAATATATTCCTTCTGGAATCACAAACAGCCTAAATTACATATAATAGCCTATACATTACTTTATATACAATTAAGTATATATAGGTTAATAATATCATAACCACCCACTTCGTAGAGGCTGGATGAGCCCCAAGAGGGTCTCCTGATCATAAATTATTTTTACTATTACCGTAATAAATAAATCATCTGTCATAGCCTATCTCGTTGACTCAGGACGTAGGACACAATATCTCGCCTTTATTTATTTTTGCTATAAATTAAAAAAACTAGCGTTTGATCCTGGAATCATATTGTAAGTAATAGTATAGTTAGTATAGTTACTATAGTAATTTGAATATTCCAAATTAAAGATTTGCTATTTAAATAAATAATTCCCGGAATTACGAACTAGTCCAACTGTTGGGCTTTTTGTTTTTAAAACGTTCAACTTCTGCAAGAGACAGAAAGTATCGTTTGCTATAGAAATGACACTTGTCAAATATAACTTGTTACTATTTATTTATGTTGTTGTAATGAGTATGTCGATAAAAGTTTGAAACTATGTTAGGTTGAGATAAAATTTAAAATAATATAAATATAATTCCTCTCCTATATGCCCTGTAAATGTCATCCTTTTAAAAATGATTTCCTTAGTAATGCCTATTCTTTCCTAATATCGATGTCATACTTGTGTCATATATAACTAGGTGCCATGAGCATTAGGAAGGAGGAGATAAATCCTATTAAACTACTTTTGAAATGTTCAGCTTGAATGAGTACATTGAACGAAATAATAAGTTTATGGCAAGTAAGGAACTACTGACACCTAGTAAATAAAAAAATGAACAAATAAAAACTTCTGGATGAGAGAATAAAACGTGAATGTTGTGAAAGTAAAGAAAGTTTAAAGGATGTTTTTGTTCACTACACGTTGTGGATAAAATTTTAATTTAGTCTTAATATAGAGATTCTGGCTTCTTGAGAACGGAGAAAGCTGAACTGCTTGTCTCCAAAAAACAAAAAAAATAAAAAGTTGTCTGCAGCAGGAAAATATATATATATAAAAGCTCGTGTAGATAGATAAAACAAATTTAAGATAAAAAGCTACACCTGAAGCTGTTAGTAATGAATGATGAATGGGCTGATATGAGTACGTGTACTTACAATCTACATTGGCATGTTTGAATGATAAGAGTTTAATAATTGTTACTTTAAATTCAAACTAGTGGAAATCGCAAATATGTGGAATCGCATGTGATGTAATGGTTGCATTACAACTTACTATTCCCAAAACCACGGGTTTGCATCCCAACAAAGGTGGTGAAAAATCCTTAGTTGTGCTGTCCTTCGGAAAAAAAGTGGCGGTCCGGAGCCTTGAGTGGTGTCAGTTACAGCTTTAAGATCCATATCCTAGTTATATCTGTATAGGCAAAATTGAGGACTTCCACTGTAGTATCCGATTAGCCATGGCAGCATAAAGTGACGTTAAATGAATAAACAAAAAAATAATGAAGTATTTTGAATTCCAATTATTTTATAGTTGAGAATTTTATTCATCGAGCATCATGGGGGGGGGGGGGATTTTTATATTGAGGAGTCGAGGATAGAATCAATTTATGTTATATTTGGTCCTATAGTCCTATCTGACTTATTTAAATTAAGAACGTATAAAAATATATTAAAAATAAAATAATGTTAACTTAATAAATTTTACGTATAGATTTTTTAATTTTAATTTTTTAATGGTAGATTTAAATGAGAAAAAATTTTTAGTATGTAAATATAAATAAAATTAAGTATAAATAGAGTCCATAGTTTAAACTATTAACAAAAGGACCATGGAGGACAATGGACCTCCAAGAAAAAAATGTTTAGCAAAGGACAATGAATAATAAAAAAGGTATCTGGAAAATGACATATAGTCGAAACGTTTCCATATAATAAAGTTGTATGGCACAAATGACTGGAAATAGGTTTCATTGAGTGAAGGAATTATTAGTTATATTTGGTTTAAATTATTCAAAAAATTAAATAATAAATACCAAGTTAGAGTAAGTTAGCTCTTCATTTTTAATATCCATGATCTAAATATTTAAAAAAATAGAGACAAGTTGAATACTCCTTGACAATGATGGATGACTGCAAGTTGATTTAGTTAAGAACACTCCCATTGGATGTTGCGGTACAATAGATTAATTTACAGAGCGTTAATTAAAGACATCATCAGATCGTATAATTAATTAGCCATTGCTCCAGATTTTAATTACTTCAATTGTTACAAGAATTTTTTACGAAGGGGCAAACATTTTAAAATGCAATACGGCATATAATGTGCAGGTACGAATTCAAATGCAGCGAAATTAAATATTAATAATAGAAACATAATAAAAAAATAAAATTGTATACAAAAACATGTGGTCAACAGAGCCTTGTATGGGTGTAGTAAGCGAAACCATCCGTCTCTGGTCAAATTTAACTCTAAAACAATGTTACAGTGGAAGTCCTAAACTTTGCCTATCCAGGTACAATTAGGATAGGGATACTTAAAGCAGGCTCGAGATCGTCATTTTACGTCCCCATCGAATGACGGCAAAAGGATTTTTTACTCCCTTGAAAAAATCCTAGGGAGAACTTCCGGGCTGAGAACCCGCTATATTGGGGATAGAAGGTAGTTATGCTAGCCACTACAACACAGTGATCCCAATTGAATAACGTTTTATTTCGATGTCATCAAGTCTTATAGCAATCAATTTTCTGGTAGTGAATTATTTCATTAGTTTAGAGCTTGATCTTCCATTTCGTGAACAATGGTCACTAATATCAACCACATCAGACGATGGATCCTTGAAGGATGTTATCTATGAATAAGTATTCAATCTGATTCTCCATGTTTTTTTTTTCTTTCTATTACAAATGATATTGATAGCATCAGCCAACCGGCTGCCAGAAGATCGTCTTGAATGTTGGTAAAAATAAAATGGTGCTTCTAGGAACAAGACCACATCACATGTTTCTTGGTATATGTTGGTCCCAACTTTCACTGCAAATCGCGGTTAAATGTCATATAAAGGTTTCACTACTGTAAAAAATAAATTAATTCAAATTTTAAGGTAATTTTATTGCTTAATTTATCCAATTTTTATTACAATATAAGTTAAGATTCATAAAACTTTGTTTTTTAATACGATGATTACTGAACTAGCGGTGAGAAACCAGTTTGGTTTGTACTTCTGACGCGCTAATTAAGTAGACAGCCTGTCCAGATAGACTTGATACTGTCCAAGATTAATTTAGAAACGTATAAGCAAACAACTTAAGAGAGAACCTTGTGAGGAAAGCAATTGCCGTCAGAAACAAAGAAAGAGAAATGCATTCTATGTAACTCCTGACAGCTAAGTACTCAAGTATACGGGGTTCAATGTTATTTGGATTTATTTTCTTACTCGACAATGTCGTAGATAAAAGGATACTCTAATTTCAGACAGGTTGTGGAACAGTAAATATTACAAAACATGAAAAGATACAATAATCAAACTCTAAAAGATCAGAGCGACACCTACATTAATGTATGGGAACGAAAGCTTAGTATGGACTAAAAAATAACTGCAGAATACAGGCAGCAGAGATGAGATTCCTGAGAGTAGTTAAGAGTTGTACAAAGAGATACTTAATAAGAAAATAAGATACACTTAACGAATTGAATATACGAGGCGTTCAATATCAAAAGCGGTTAACTCCTAATTTAAAAAAATAGGCTTCTTCACTCGTTTAATCAAGCGATCCTGTATGCTCCTGAAACTTAAGCTACAAAACAGTTCTAAAACCATGAGAAATAAGTTGGCAAAGCGTCGTTTTAGACACAATTGTTTGATTTACATATGAAAAATCAATTTTTGAAATTTCGGAGTCATCAGCTTTTGATCCTGAACGCTTCCTATGTGCCTTTAACGATCTAGTTAATGAGTATAAGGATACTCGGAAACAATACGTTAATAGAATGACAAATGTGCCCAAGAAAATAATTACGATCCACATAACAGAAGACATCTAGGAAGTACGAGGAGAAGATTGTCGTAATCACATCGTAAAAATCGGAAAAGGCGAGATATAAATCCCTGCTGTGAGAATGGAAGATTTGTTGTAAGTCGGTTGATAGTTCGTTGTTTAGTGTATGGGCACTTAAATATAGTTAAATTCCTTAAGTTAAATATAGATAATCAACTTACATCCTTAAGTTGATTATCTATATTTCTTTTGTCAATAAGTGTTTAACTCGACATTCCAAAAAAATCTCATGACCTTTCTGCTTGTTAAGTCCAATTGGGACGATGCTATTTGGTAATCCGTTTGAGCTTTCACAGCAGTAGGTAAACACAAGATGTGCGAGACAATTGCACAATTCGTTAAGTTGGTAAGACTATTTCCGCCCGAGAGTGGCTTCCGAGGTCGCACGGCCTTCTTCCCCCGAAGACAACCCTTCATCAAGGACTAGCCTCTCTGCTAATTAGATTCTCTGGTTAATTCTAGACCCGGAGGCTCTCAAGCACTTTGAATACACAGTCTTTGAGTAGAAAAAGCACTGAAAGCTAGTGATAGTGACGTAACATGGTCTGCATAATTACTTTCCTCCTGACCTGATAGTTTTTGCCATGGGTTAAAAATATACCTCAAAATTTTAATACTCCTCCTATCTGTAACACATACTTTCAAGTTTTGTTTACATCTGTTATGGAAAGCACAATTATTTGGTTGTATTATATCACAAATAGAAAATATTACAATAAAAGGGAATTTTTTAATAGCTGTAGAACCCATGAAGGTCTTGGACAGCGGATCTGCAGAGAGGTGATTTGCTGTACATCACGTTCAACTCCCCCTATTTTGCGTACCCACTGTATAGAGGTTTGGTTAGCCCCAGGAGGGTCCTAGATCCCTTAGGAGATACATCTACCACTGAGCCACTCCGCTCCCTGCGCTCAGTTATTCCCACTTCTATATTCCAGCATGAACGAACGGATTGCTTAAGTTAATAAAGACAGTCATACTTTTAGTCAAGTACCTCGTTTACCTTACCTTCTTGTACTTTTTTTACTTTTTGCCCATACATATCAGTTTGTCGTAGAATTTAAATTTCCTGTGAACCCATATTGTCCTTGTAACAACCATTTTTGTATATACAGCCCGTGGTCCTGGTTGACAGCCAGACTTCAAAGGTCGCCTACCGCTGCATTCTACCACGATGCGATAAGGAAGAAGTTGAGGCTTCTTGGCATTCATACAGGAAGCCATCCCCTCTTGAAGAGAGGTGAGTCATAAAGCTGTATGAATGATGTTTTGTCTCCCTTTTGATGGTCGGTAGGATGCTACTTCTGTTGCGTTCACCTTTTGTATTCTTCGGAGCTTCTTCGTAATATCGTGACCTAAATGTTCATCTTATTGTTTGTCAAGCTTCCCAGTGTGTTTATTGCTATTTACACTATTTCCTGCTGCTTACAAACCACAATTCTCCGGCAAGTTAAAAATGTCTGTAGTTTCGCACGCATATCTCAAACGGCTTCGTACTTATTTTGAATGGAATGTAAGCAGTTCAACTGCTTTAATTGTTGATGTTAGTGTATACTTTATTATTTTTTTTACAATATTCTCGGAATATCCTTCCATTGAATCCCATTTAAATACTAGTTCTTGGCATTCTTTAGTATGGAAGCCTCGAATCACTTAAATATCCCATAACATTCTTCTGGCCCATTCCTCTACTGGTATGAATTCATAGCACTTCCTTGTCCATACTTCTGTCACCGTTCTCTTCGACCTCGTCAAAGCCTTGAGGTTTTAACGAGATACCCAGTAAAGTGGTCCCATTATCTATTTCTTTGTTTTTACGACTCGATTGTCTTACAAATGCTTTTGCGAATAGCATTTATTACTCCATATTTACCTCTTATTGCTGTTTTACTCTATTATTACATTTTTATTAGCATTTTAAATGAATTTCGACTCACTAGAATTTTGTTCCAATACAAAAAATTTAAAGTATTATAAAATTAACTAGAATTCATGTTTTTTTTTTAGTTTAAATTATTTCACATTAGTTTTCTATATGACAGCTCAATAACAACTTAGTTCTTGAGTTTCATAGTTCCGTGTTATAATAAAGATAATAGTATAATGATTTAAGTTTTGGAGGCTGAAGCACTAGTACATACTACCTATTTAAGGTCCAATATATGCTCATAGATCTGTAGAATGGAACCTGCATCTTGGTTAACTTGCAGTCAGAAACTATAGATCGAATAACGCATTATATTCCGTTTGAATTTATTATAATCGTAATTATTATAGGGGTTAAATGGTTGGACTGGTGGTGGTGCAGTTATTTGATACTTAAGGAGCAGGCTTCTAGAAACGAAACACCATTCCAGAAATGTCGAAAGAACGTGCCAAGTGAGTCAAGATTATCCGATCCGGTCGCTAGTAAGTTAAAGGACACAGGGCTCGAGCAGCTATTGGGTCACCAGTGGTCTTCTTGTGACATGTTGGAACGCTAAAAAGGAGTCCACTGATGAGAAACCGGTCCAGTTGATTCCATCTTAATGATTCCGCTCTCATTTCTACTCAACATCAATATTACGCTATAATAGTCATTAGAGTCAATGTAGATTACTATTCGGCCAACGATAATGATTTCGTATATCTATTTCATTTTAACATGCCAATTTCGTAATCTATTAAACTTCAGTCGTTGGGTATCTTTGTATATCTGAATGATGTAATACATAAGAAGAATATATAACTCAAATACCTAAAAGTTCGAGAATTATTCAATGAATATTATTAATTATTCTTTGTTCCATAAAACTATTAATGATCTTTTGTTCAATCTATGACATGTCTAAAGTGATTCTCAAAAGGATTAATATCCTGTTGTCAGTATTCAATTCCTTCTATTTATTAACTTAGAGGATAGGTTATAACAATAGTAAAAAAAAATGTCTACCACAACAGCCAATGAATATTCTGGAGTTAAATCCATGGTAGAGACTGTCCTTTTTCTAGGACAACTGTTGTGCAAGGAGATGATTTGTACGAGATTACATTTAACCGCCAGGTTTTTTTCGCATGTTATGGGTTTCCATAGAGGCTTGGTGAGCTCTGGGATGGTTCACAGATCCAACAGATTAAATGATTTATATATCTCAGCAGGATTTGAACCTGAGACCTTAACACACGTCAACCGGGATCGACATACTAAGCTGTCTCGCTCCCATAGCAATAATAAAACTGGCTGCCATAAAATTATTATATTCTTTTTGAAGCTTCTTCAGTGCCACACGTCTAACGTAATATTGAGCAATATTACATTAGATTCAGGCAAAGAGGTAATAAACATCCATCATACCTAAAAACGAGGTCTTTCTGAAACCCGTTGATTTTTAATAATCCAGTAACCGGCAAAGAAAACTGGTTTTGGAGGGGGAAATAAAAACTGAATAAACTTGTTCTTTAAAATGATAATTGAATAATGTCTATATTAGTGTATACAATTAATAATCTTTTATATTCTATAAAAATTCTTTTGAATCAGTATATTTCCTTTTTTCTGTAAAATCATATTTTCATCAGGATAAGCCAATTATTCCATATTTTCTTGTAGTAATTGTTTGAGTCGTCGAAATTTAGTTTAATTGGCGTACAGGGACACTTTGTTCACATTTATTACTTTTTTCTTTTCCCAAATTTTCTGTGGTGCATTATTATTATTTTTGGCAAAATCTTCCCACTAATGGAAGATGTTAAGGAAGTAACTCTATCAATTTTTCTTTGGGTTCTTCTTGTTCCTCCAATAGGCTTTCATTCTTTCCTTCCGAAAAGGCTTGTTTACGCTCTTCTGACCACATAGGCGTCCTTCCGAAGGACAACACATCTATGGATTTTTCACCACCTTTAAAAAATCATAAGGCACCTGTTGGGATGCAAACCCGTGGTTTTGGGTATAGTAAGTTGTAATGCTAACCATTACACCACATGCGATTCCACATAAGATACTAGTTTAAATTTAAAGTAACAATTATTAAACTTTTATCATTCAAACATGCCAATGTAGATTGTAAGTACACGTACTCATATCAGCCCATTCAGCATTCTTTACTAACAGCTTGAGGTGTAGCATTTTATCTTAAATTCGTTTTATCTACCTACACGAGCTTTTATATATATATTTTTTTTTTCCTGCTACTGACAACTTTTTATTTTTTGGAGACAAGCAGTTCAGCTTTCTCCGTTCTCAAGAAGCCAGAATCACTATCTTAAGACTAAATTAAAATTTTATCCACAACGTGTAGTGAACAAAAACATCCATTAAACTTTCTTTACTTTCACAACATTCACGTTTTATTCTCTCATCCAGAAGTTTTCAGTTGTTCATTTTTTTATTTACTAGGTGTCAGTAGTTCCTTACTTGCCATAAACTTATTATTTCGGTCAATGTACTCATTCAAGCTGAACATTTCAAAAGTAGTTTAATAGGATTTATCTCCTCCTTCCTAATGCTCATGGCACCTAGTTATATATGACACAAGTATGACATCGATATTAGGAAAGAGTAGGCATTACTAAGGAAATCATTTTTAAAAGGATGACATTTACAGGGCATATAGGAAAGGAATTATATTTATATTATTTTAAATTTAGAGGATTGTTGGTTTAATGACAGTATTGTAATGTCATTACTGAATTTTTGCCCCTCTTGATATTTTGATTTTTTGTTATAGAGGTTTTGCGTTAACCATAATCCTTTTTTTTATTTTTTGGAGGCGATGTTGCTGTGAGATTTTTTTCAATACCTGTCGGTTCGATGAATTCACCGAGGTTTTTGGAGTCACCAAATGAGCCTACTTCAGGTTTTTGTCTGCGAGCTCGCTGGATGGTTTTGAAGTTGAAAATTTGCAATGGACATGATCTGTTTGGTCTGAATCCTGCTTGATACTCTGCTACTTTTGGTTCTAATTGCTGTTGTGTTAAATTCAAGAGACAAGCTGATAGAATTTCGTAGGTGACTGGTAAAAGAGAGAGACCCCTCTATAGTTGTGTACATCTGATTTATTACCCTTTTTTAAGTAATGGATGAATCAGAGCAACCCTTTTCGGTTCGCCAGATGTTTTGGATTATTTGTGTAATTTCCTTGAGGGAATTCGGGTCTAAATTTTTTTTACGATTCCGTCCTCCCCAGATGCTTTATTGCTTTTAAGTTTCTTAATGTCTGCATAAATTTCTTCTTGTGTTGGCGGTGACGAGTTCTGTGGTGAGATTTCTGACTGCACCTTCGGTAACCTCTCTTTGGGTTCTAGACGATTTAAAAGTTCAATGGTGTATTATTATTTATAAATTTACCTATAGGAAGTTAGAGAATAATTGTGAAGACACTTCCAACAATGCTAGTTATGAAAAATTCGTTTTGATTTAGATGACTCTCATCTGGTTTCTGAGTCCTATTCATTTATTGGTTCTGTCGTGGACGAGTAAAAAAGCTTTCACCTATTTATTTTCGAAACGTTTAGCGGTGAGCGTGACTGTTAATAGTCGAAAAGGGATTTACCATCTTTACTTTCGATTATAATGATTTAATTAGGTTTCTTACCACAGAAAGAGAGGAATACTTTCACGATAACATATATTTTAATTTCTTGATCCTGTCGTTTTTATATTAAATTTAATTCGAACATTGTTTTTAATCTTAAATATGTATAGTGAACTCCATACACCAGGGGAATGCTCCCTGTCCGATTAACGGTAGACCAACTCCTTTTTTACAAATTATACAACTGTTGATTTTATAGTACTAGTAGGTAATTAATGTCCCAATAGAGGTGCCCGGATATTATTATAGATATGTAAGTTCAGTTTAGTATACTCCTAGGAACCATATTAAAATATGAGGTCTCACTTAGTATTGTTTTGAGATATTGAATAATTCGCATAAAATTAAATAATGAAATGCTTAGGTTTGTTTTATGTTAAAAATAAAAATAAAGTTTCATCACCCCACTTTAAAGAAACGGAAACTATTCTATGAGGAAGAAAATGGTCCGGGTATAGATCAAAGAAATTCTCTTATTTAGGGAGTACTGTTTATTTGGAAGCCAACGTTTCGACCCACATTGCAGGTCTTCTTCAGCGCTAAATAAAACGAAAATACGGATAAATTAAAACAATACATGCCACGGAATGACACTACATGTGTTGTATTGATAGATAGATTCATTGACACTTCATTGGATAATTTTTCATTTTCTTTACTTTTCTTTAATTTTAATTTTGCATATGTTACTTTGTTGGATTTAAACAGTACCCCATTGTTAATATACAGTACCTCCTTGTTATAATACAATTCA
The DNA here is from genome assembly GCA_964056705.1 of Troilus luridus. Classification (NCBI taxonomy): domain Eukaryota; kingdom Metazoa; phylum Arthropoda; class Insecta; order Hemiptera; family Pentatomidae; genus Troilus; species Troilus luridus. Next base: position 85,125,234 of record OZ057415.1, read on the forward strand.
ATCTTCTCTGGCTTCTATTTCAACTACTTACTTACATTATTTTATCAATATAATACATATAGTGTTATTTCGTGCCGTATATTATTTTAATTTTGTTTGTATCTTGTATATTTAGCCCTGAAGAAGGCTTGCAATGTGGGTCGAAACGTAGGCTTCAAAATAAACAGTTCTCCCAATATAAGAGAATTTCTTTGACCGGACCATGTATACATAAGGTCAACTAATATTATTCGAAAAATATTCTATTTTATAAATAGTCTCTATCAGGTTTTTATGTATATTATAATACATAAGTATAATATACATAAATTGCATTATAGCCAATGTTTCCAAAATACTGTTTTCTTTTTATATACGAGAAAAATATGTGCCAAATGGCATTTGTATAAATTCTTAAATAAATATTTTTACTGTAGGATGGAAATAGTTGGGGGTGGAGTCAATATAAACAACTAATAAGTGAGACTTATTTATTGATAGTGCCGACGTTTGTAGGTAGTCTTCAGGGCTATGAGAGAAAACAGACCAAAAAAAAAAAAAAATAAACTATAAAACAAACATTACAGTACCAAGAAATGTAGAGAGAAGGTAAACAGAAAGATATAAAATGAAAAGTGTAAATATAAAAAATGAGATGTAAATGTATGGAAAACTTATTATAGTACAGATAAAATATAAAATGCATGATAATAGAGTCCTGGAGAGTTACATAAATAAAAATGAAAGAATATTGATACAATATATTATGCCAGGGAATAAATACAGAAGAAATACGTAGAAAGTAATGAATGAAAACAGAAGAAATATGTAGAAAGTAATAAAAGGAATCTCGTGAATGACAGGTAGAGAGGTAAAAATAAATATAAAATTGAAAATATAAGTAAGGGATGTAATATAAATGTATATAATTAGAATGAAGTTGTATTAATACAAAACATAATGTAAATATAGAAATAAAGATATTATATATTTGAGATATCTATAATATTAGAAAATAAATAATTTGATAAAAAGGTATAAAATATGAGATACAAAAGTTTGAGAAAAAAGATAAATTATAAAATATGAAGATCGGAAATGTGAACTGCATGATTACACAGATGATGGATGAAAGAACACATGTGATGGAAGAAATGTGTAGAAATAAAGATATAATAATGTTTAGTAAGAGAACGGAGAAAAATAATTAAAATATTAAAATATTTTTATTATTAAATGTAATTATTAAAGGTACTTTTCTATTACATTATTACAATACAGGGAATAATAAAGCGTGATAATTAAAGTTCTATCATGTCAATGGTTGAAATACCATCGGGTTGTACATAAATCGATTTATCGGCCACAAGGAAGTCGGATTGGAATAAGTTATCTCAAGGTCGCGTCTGCGGCTTATCCTTGTCTCACACCCCCTCGCTCTCTTCAGCAGGACAATTATTACTTGTGGTATACGTTTTTCTTCAGTCTCAATCGCGTTTAGTAGTGAATGTTTATTTAAAATCCGGCTGTGATAGTTAAATTATTTAATCGGTTAACACCGATTGAGGGACCCTTTTGGTATCTGCAGACCCTCTTGGGGCTTATGCAGGCTTTAAGTGCCTACCCTCAATTGAGGAAAAAACAGTTGAGTGTTAACTCAGACGAATCACCACCTACATATCTGTTTGCATAAAAATTGTTCAGTCTTTACCATAGTATGGTAACTCCAAGACACTTCATAGACTATAGTGGTGCTCGATTTTATTGTATTAAGTACTAACCCTAAAACATATTTGTTTACAACACATAGATTTGTTTTACAAATATGTTTTATCCAGCTGTGATAACTGTTGCGCAATACATTTCACTTCTATCGTAACTGAATAAATTCGAACTTGGGCTGAAACAAATGGTAAGTGTCCCCGGGTCACGCCTCTGGCCCTGCCAACTTAACGGGACTTAATTCTCTGATAGTTCAAGGCAAAGTTTCAGATCCGTATCTGTTTTTAATGGATAAATATTTGTTTCTTGAAATAATAATTCTTCGTAGCTCTTTGAAATGAAAATCTTCATTGGACAGAAACGTGATTACTTAGCGGACTAAACGCGCGTGTCATTCAATTTGGTTCAATTTTGTCGCTACTTAAACGATCTATGTGATACATATATTGTGGTAATATATCGAATCTCTGAAAACTGCTTAGTTATTTACTTTTGGAGTCGGATACAAGAATGCTTCAATGCGGGGTATTTTTTAGAGCTTTTTTTAATAGAAAATATAAGCATAAACATAAATATAAACAAATTTCTTCTATATTTATACTTCAACATCATTAATTCATTATTATACATATTTATATAACATTCTAATAGTAAATTATCATACATTTTATATCATTACCGGTAATTTAAAAAGGTTTTCCATACTTTTAAGTCTCACCATTTTTACATGTGTACGTTTTTCTTTATTTTCCATAATGTATCTTACTTTTTAATTTTTCTTACGCTTTGTATTTCTTTACATTATCATCTTTCTGGACACATAATCTGTCATTTTGGTATTCATATAAATATCCTTAATAATCTATCCATCGCTATATTTCTTTAACTTTCAATAAACTCTATTTATTATATTCTCTCTTGGTACTGCAATGTTTTTTTATAGTTATTTTCTGGGTTATTTTTTATTTATAGGTTACTTTTTCGGCACTATTAAAAAATAAGTTAACCTTATTTTAGTGCTATTATTAACTGCACCGTTTGACCAATTCTATTCTTCATAAGCATAAATAATTTTTCGGATAATCCATTTTAAACGTAGTAAGGATACGGATAAGGTATTTTTTTGGTAAATTAGAACGTAAAAGGCACATTCAGTTGCGACAATTTAAAATCAAATAGTAAAATTGCAATGATCCCTTTCCCTTCAAAATGGGATCATGTTGCAAGTAGTTGCAGAATGTTTCTCTGTGAGACTATAATTACATGTAGTTGATAAATGTTAATGACTCGTTGATTTCTCGAATGCTTAGTAGGAAATTTGGACTTATTTGTAGATAGTAACAATTTAAATACATGTGTATATTTTTTTTTTTTTTTTTTTTTTTTTTTTTACGAGGGTAGGTGGAAATCTTCAAAAGACGCGAATAGGCCCGTACCTATCCGTGTGTGGGATTTTTACCCACTAAAACCAACCTCCCTACACCTGTTTCTCACCCTCCACGGGACCGCCGTTAGGCATTACATCATGGGGGGGGAGTGGCTGAGTGCCGCCTCATTGATTTCGGCTACCTTCTGGCTCGCCACATGTGTATATATATATCGCTTATCGATATATATATACATATATACCTTATCGATCTATGCTTACGGTTTCCCACAAGTTGCCGGGGCTGATCAGTTGTCCTTCCTTTTGTCGATACCTGTGTTTTCTCCATAATGCTGGTGGGCTCCAGTCGTGGTTTTGAAGGCACTGGTTGCCTTGGTGCTCCTTTCTTTGAAGCTTTCGACCTCTTTTTAGTCGTAGTCCCCTTCGTTCTTTCTTCCTGGCTTCCAGCTGGTAAAGATGGAGGCACATTAACCTTCTCCCTTGATAGGAGTGTGCCTGGTAATGGCATCACTGTCTGAGTGCCTACGTCTTCTTTCACACTCTCCGCTGTGTGCTCCCGTAGTTTGCTTTTCATCGCTTCGAGGTAGTTCTGTATCTTACAGACGTATTCCCTTATTTCACCGTGGACATTATGCCTTTGCTGAATGTACTTCTGTAGGTCCTCTACCACTCCAGTTAGCTTCGTCCATTCTTCTTGACAATCTTCAAGACTTGTAGTACTGAATGCCACAGCAGCCAAGTTGACCACCACTGCGGCACTGCGGTCGTGTGATAACGACGTCCGGGAGCCCGCTTGCTCACTCCCGTTAGACGCCGGTACTGGGGATCCGACCCCCTGCACCGTAAGGTATGTCAGATCCTCTTGACTACCCATGGTTGGTTTATTATTCGGGGTTCCTTCCCCTAGTCTGTTTGGTCCGCGGGAGGTATTTTATTTCCCTCCTGCCCACTATATCTAGTGAGCATTCCCCTATCCGCCACCTGGGGACGCGCCACATATGGGTTACAGACTCCCACAGTGGTGTGTGTGTGGGTGTGTGTGTGTGTGTGTGGGTGTGTGTGTCTATTTACTGTATTCCAACTATGACCATTCGTAGACCAAACAACCTTAGTGTTTAAAAAAAGGTAACCTCTTATTAACTTTGTGACTTATATTTACCTATTTTACCCTCACGAACTGTTTTCAGAAACTGTTCATTGCGTATGTATTTCAATACATATATGCTTCTCTCTTTATCGACAGAGCTGGTATAATTGTTATTGTACAAGCGCATCATAAGAATAATTATGTACTATCAAAGCCAAAACTAAAGATTTGATACCATAAAATGTTGTATTTTATTTTTATTATAGGGGAACGTGAACATTTCCTGGATTCAATACTCCCTTAATTTTGTTGATTACAAGTTATGAACAAGCTATTTCTAGAGTTTTCTGAACTCATAAATATTAGCACTTTTAAAAAATGACCCATTTACGAATATACGAGTAATATGTATTAGTTGCTGTACTCCGCTCCACATATTTTCCTGACCTCTGGAAATTATCCATTGTAAAAATGATGCCCAAGCCTAACAAAAAACCCAGAATACCCTTCCTCTTACCGTCCTATCTCTCTTCTACCTTGCTTGGGTAAAATCCTAGAAAAACTCATCCTCAAACCATTGTACCCCATCCTTGATGCAAATCACATAATACCAGATCACCACTTTGGATTCCGAGCATCCCACTCCACTATTCAGCAATGTCATCGTGTGGTGGATGTAGTCTCCTCTGCATTAGAACGTGGATCATATTTTTCGGGCGTCTTTCTTGACGTGGAACAGGCTTTTGACCGAGTCTGGCATCCAGGCTTGCTCTACAAACTCCGTAAATTCCTACCCCATACATACTTTCTCATCTTCAATCCTATCTCAGAAATAGAACTTTCCAAGTAAACCATAATAATGTCCATTCATCCCTCTTTTCCCAATCTGCTGGTGTTCCTCAAGGTAGTAGTATCCTAAGGTAGTAGTATCGTAAGATAGTAGTATCCTAGGCCCAATCCTTTATACAGCTGACATCCCAACTCATCCTAATACCATCCTTACCACGTATGCTGATGATACATGTGTATTATCAGTCAACACCAATCCAATTATTGCATCCCAAAGCCTCCAATCCCATATCACTGATCTTGAAGAATGGTAAATATCAATAAATTAATTTTTAAAAATATATATGTATTAGTAGATGGTTCATTATATTCTTCGGTTGAATTATTTTTTTTATCTTGCTTATCAAATGCAGTAATGCTTTAAATATTTTTTCTTGACTCGCCATATTTTTACATTTCCCTAAGACTGGAGAATAAAAGTGAAAGCATATTGGAAAGTGAGCCGCATTGAGAAAAATAAGATTGGAAAATCGTTGCTGTCATAGATGTAGTTTCATTTATTGCAAATATGAAAGTAACTGTATTTAAATAAACAATTATTATTGGCGGTTTTACAGCCCATTGAAAAAAAGAAGGCTATTAGTGTTTGTAATGGATTTTCTTTATAATCTTCATTATATTTATATTTGTTCTCTTAATTCATTAATGTAATCCTTATCCGTATTTATTTCGTTAATAGCCGTGGTTGGAACATGTGGGATCTGATGACAATTCTGGAGTTCATCCATCTTCTTTAAAGTGGGTACCCATGATTCGGGGAAAAACCTGGTTTAGGATCTATCTTTATTATTATAAACTATTGACGGGATAGGAGTAGCTTAGAGTGTGCAGAGCTGAGTTGCTACGCGGAAGGTTCCAGGTTCAAATCCGGCTGGGATAGATAAATTATTTAATTTGTTTACATCCGTGGTTGTACCCTGGTACTCGTAATTGGGATAAAGCTAGTTGATGTTATCTCGGATAAATCACCTCCCTGCACAACCGTTGTCATAGAAACAGTATAGTCTCAACTATTCACTGCACTGGTTGTAGTGGAATGCAAGTATTTCTACATTAACGTTTTCCATATTGAATCTCACTCCTTGATATTTTTCCTCATTTCTTTTCAAAAACCAATGGTCTCATGCTACAGCAATCAATCATATTACTTTGACAAAATTCATAATAAATGTTGTACGATGAGTCGGAACATTCCGAGAGGCTACACTTTCGAATTCCCGTCCTTGAGACGAAGAACGTGGACGGATCATAGCGCTTGTTTCATCACGAACTAATGGTATCTTCAGCGTCCGTCAAAGTTGAAGGCCGAAGATCGGAGGTCAGGCTTCCAGAGTCCGGGTGTAAATCTTGTTTCGTTGTCGAGGAAACCAAACGGGTAATTCTGAACAAGGTCTGTTGGCTGTCTAGCGACATTCCATTCAACAAATATTTTCCATTGTCTGTAATCTTTTTATTTATACAGTCTTGATATGTCCCTTTTCTCTACTAGTCATCGATGCATGATGTCCGAATTGAAAGGGGAATGGATTATGAAGAGATTTAAAAAAATCGTTAACATGATGACCTATTTTAACGACTTTTTTTGTGGTTCTTGGTGCGAAAATACATCACTTGTTTATAGAGTTTTTATTCTACATACCTACATCATTCTACATACCTACATTCTAAATTATTACTCACTTAAGCGCTTTTTTACAAAATGAAAAAAAGTGAGTTAGGATTTTGAAGAGTAATTTTGTAAACTTTATATCACAAAGTTTCAGAATTCATTTTCTGGATAACATGCCCTCCCATTTACCTTAATAACTCACACATCCCCCATAGAGACAAAGTACAATACCCTGGACTAACATTCGATAGGAGGATGACATGGGGTTCTCACGTCAAGATGAAACGCCAATCACTAAATCACAAATTAATGTACTCGCTATTTAGGAAAAACTCCAAATTAGATTTAAGACAGAAATTAAATACGTACACTTACTTACTAAAACCAGTTTGGACATATTTATTACAAATTTACGGGATTGCTAAAAAGACTCACAGAAAACGACTGCAAACTTTTCAGTCAAAAGTACTTAGACTTATCACCAAAGCACCATGGTACGTCAATAACAAAACTTTGCATACGGACTTAAAAATACAAACGGTTGACGAACAGATACGAACGTACTACAAACGCTTTCAAGAAAAACTAGAACGACACCCATGATATAACAAATGGACACGACTCCCATGGCTGAGAACACTAGGAGGAGTCTAAAAAGACGTGGATGAGGGATCTATTACAGTAGGAAATTAAAGCAAGCCAATGGAGAGGTACCGCTGGGTACTGGTCTTCGTCATGCCTTCCATGTCATTCTGTATTATTTTCCAGTCAGCCAATCCGCTGATTGTCAATTATTTGTATTTGACAGGTGTGGATGAAAATATAAAGAGAAAAAAATTGTCTGGGTCATAATATTCATTTCTTAGAATCGTAAACCGGTATACAAAAACTACATTACAAATGCAGTACAAAGATTTTCTACATTTAATATAAGTTATAGATGCATCAAGACTGGAGGTCCTCTAAGTCTCCGGAAATATTTTAAGATGTGACAGTTGATCTCATGATCAATACAATACTTTTTTTTTTAATTTTGATGATAAGCTTGGACATATGAAGTTTTCTTTTCTGCATTTTCTATTTATTTTATTGAATACAAAAAAAATTAATTTTAATGACGAAACATTTAATTGTCAGAAATTAATTTTCACACCTGACTTTATTTTTACTATTAGGAACCAATTCAAGAGAAATGAAAACCTAAATACTTTTAATACCAATTTTATGGTTTAATAAAAATGGAAGGTTCCCTAAATCGAGATACCTGTAGACCAGAAGGTCGAGAAAAACGTTTACTATTAATGTGATCTAAAAAAATATCACTTTTCTCTATTTGTCCGCCTAAAGTCAGCTTATATCTACAAAAACATTTCCAACTTATTTGTTAAGCATACATGAGGCTTTAAATTTTTTTTTTTTAGAAGAAATTTATAATTCCAAAAATAGACATTTTCACTAATCTAGACAGGCAATGCTTCACAACAGGACTAAAACCGTGAGAAATAAGGCGACAAAGTGCCGTGATAAACAAAATTGCTCGACTAAACAAGCCAAAAATTCGAAAAATTTGGGGTGGCTGTCATGGACACGGCCGTGTGTTGTATGTCGGGTTCAAGTATATGGAAACATTTTACCACAGTTTTTTTTCTTTTTATTATAATATAAATCTTGAATAAGAAAGTATACAGCAAGAACGTATGGTGTAGCGTCTTTATTTTTTTTTTTTTCAACAGAGAAAATATACACTTATCGTTCAAAGTGAAAGGCGTACGCATAGTTTCACTTACAAGTATTGGTTTCCTATTAATTCTTCTAGACAGTCCTCATCGCTAAGAGTACGGCGACGGGACAGTTCCTGCGGAAGTGGAAGGCCAGGAAATGGGCAACGGAATGGTCCTTGAATACCATATCGAGGGTTCGAGGAACAATGGATGGACCGTTAATGAAGAAAATCTATGGTTGCTTCCCGAGGCACGCACTCGAGTGGCTGTCTTGGAATGAAATGTATCTTCCTATGTCTTCGACTTCCCCTGGGTTTGGTATTTAACTTTAGAGTTCATGATATATCATGGATCCATGCAACCTCCTTTCTCCTACCCCATGATATTCCTCGATGGGCATTTTCTTAAACAAGTATTGATTATGTATACATATAATGGGTTGAATGGATCACTTGTAGAACCATGGGTTGCTCAGCTGTAAGTTCTGGGTTCGAATCCGGTTGTGTCAGATAAATTATTTAATCTGGTAACAATCCTTCCTGCCCTACTAATGGACAAATAAAAAACTTATAATATAATTAAATGCAATTTTTTTTTCATTTTTTGCTGGTTTATTCAAGCAATTTTATGCTCCTGAAAATCCAGATTCAGAAACGGACTTAAATCATTAGTGGAGTTTTCCGCTTTTGATCCTGAACGCCTCCAATAATATATTACTAAATTTAACAAATAATTAAATTTAATGTTATAGAGGAAAATAGTTGACTGGAAGATTATGGAGGCGTAATAAAAAATTAACACCAAATAACTGAAGACTTATTTTTTATTTGTGCCGACGTTTCGACATACTTTGTAGGTCATTCTTCAGGACAAATAGAAGGAGAGGCGGCTGGGTGAACCGTGTAACTGTTACACGGTTAGTTACACACTGTTAGTTACACGGTTCACCTCCTTCTATATGCCCTGAAGATGACCTATAAAGTAGGTCGAAACGTCGGCACAAATAAAAAATATGTATTCACTTATTTGGTGTTAATTTTTCACTTCACTACCCAACTATTTCCATCCTCAATTAAATTTAATGAATGATAAACCTGTTGTGCAATAATCGCTGGCGTTTTTAGATGCAAATAATCATTTAATTGTGTATAACCTTTAGGAATATTGTAGTGTGGTATATCATTTCTGTGTTTTCACTGTCATTTTCTTTTTTAATTGTTTTATCTGTTTTTCTTATCAGTTTATTTGAAATATAACCTTTTTTTTTCAACTCATAATTTGTTGAGATTTCTCGTAGTTACAGTTCCTAGTAGGAGAGAAGGGAGATGTGTAGCGTGATTGACTTGAAGTTAATTCCTTTTAAAAAATTACAACTTTAAAATTTATAATAAATAAGGAAGATTTATTTTCTTGGCAGATAGCGGTATAATTAATTTATATATTTTCGAGGAAATCATCGAAAACAGGCGCAGGTGATGAAGTGTAGATCGTAGAACGAACTCGGTGATTGTCCAACGACCCGGTGCTTGGTCCATTTTATGTAAGAGGCCTCAAACGGGTCGGAGAATGCGAGGTTTCTCCTGCCAAGTATTTAACCGAGGATATCTTACAAAAGTCCGAGCTGTGTCCATTCATGCGCCTGAGGTCCTCTTGACAGACCCGTAACCAAAGAACGCTCGATGCCCTAGTTCTCTTCTGTCAATAGTTTCTCCTAGTATCTCGGTGGACTTTCCATTACATAAGTCCCTCAAAGTACCCTTACCGGATCGATCCAAGAATGTGAAGACGGTAATGATCCCACCCAAGGTCGGTAATAAAGCTTATATTAACATTCTTGGAAAAAAGTACCACATGGCCTTGCTATTGATGAACCAATGATCGATGATGTTTCCCTCTTATTTTCTACATAACTTAAGAACCAAGCTCTTTCGTATAATCGGCTTGAAAATCATTAAGCAGAAATAGTATCACTAACTATATGTTTAAGTACTACTATTCAAATATTTGTTAAAAAGTGATATTTCCAAAATGAAGATAATTAAGCCGGCATAGTGTCATGTCAGACAAAATTGCTCGATTAAACTAGCGAAAAATTTGAAAAAAATCAGTGTTTGAAAGTTTGGAGTTTAACCCCTCATCATTAGATAGAGTCTTCTATATACATACATGTATATATGTATGTATATAGAAGACTTGAGAAGACTAAAGATCACCATAGAAGGCATTCAAGATCGTAAAACCTATAGAGACAAAAATATGAACTAGAAACTTGAAGTTATATCTCAACCTACACTAAGCAGGCGTAAATGGACAGATGAACAGAAGAAGGCTCAAAGTGAAAAAATGAAAAGGTTTTGACAAGACCAAAAGAAGAAAAAAATCACCACCAAAAGCTAGATTTTTGTGTTTGGATATCCTTAATTGTGAAGAAAACCTCACGGTTTATTTATTAGTGTGTTGGTAGTTGTTTCGTTAGCATAGAGTTTCTAAAATGTAATGAAGGGTTATGTTTATATTTATATGCTTGGTAAGCCGAGGTAATCATATAATGGCCAGGTTACATTTTCTTATCTTCAAGTTGCGGTCGATAGAATCTGTTCCCTTCTGGCCACATCTCCTGAGAAATATGACCCCAAACACCAACCAACATTCTCTGTTTCATGGATTCACTCCATATTTCAAACTGTCCGTATCTTCTCTGGTGCAGGGCCAAATATTTTATTTTCCTCAATATTTTACTTGGCGGTATGGGGCTGTCCAACAGAACGTGAAAACCGACAAAACTGGTAAGACTGGTTACCTTACATTCGAAATTAGGTTCGTTGGTTCTTTTGGAATGAGGATTGCCGTTCTTTACTTAATTATATAAAATGAATCAACATTAGTTAAAATGTCGTAAAGAATTATTGTTTAAATCTGATTTCATTTAATTTATTAGTTAACTCTACATTTTGTCAAATAATTATATATAATACTCAACTATGCTATATATATAATATATGTGTACATGTTGGATAGTTGAGTATTTTATGTATTGATGGTTGAGGGAAAATTAAAACAATTTTCTCTCAATTTTCTTGCTTTCTTTTACCAACAGTTACTCTCATAAACTAAGTTAATTATTTTCACATGGTTTCTGTGTGAACCAAGTTGCATTTTCTAGGTCAATTTTGTGATAAAGTCGACAAACAATAGGAAATTATCGAATACTTTTCTCTACTTATTAAATGCGAGTTTATTAAAATTAATTATTTCTTCAAGGTTCATATAGGCTAGAGAGATCAAAATTGGTTAATTGATAGAGACACTGTAACTTAAATTATAGTTATTTATATGATTACAATTATTTATTTATATTTACATGAAGATGGTTAAAAAAACAAATGCTCAATTACTTTTTAATATTGAAGTAACTACCAGAAAAGTAGTAATTCACTAGGCAACATAAAACCACTCACTATGTGTAAACGAATGTTTTATTTGTTTCGATTTTTTGTATTTATTATTACTAAATCCATGAAAATGAGCAAAATACATTACAGTATTAATAATAATGCAATAAAAAAATCCCATCAAGTCTGTGAAATATTCGTTTAGTGTACGTACTGATGAAGCCTTATTTGGCGAAACGTTGGCTGATTAGTTTTTCCCAGTGTCTTAGTGAGTTAAGGCCGTATTTTTTTGCTATGTTTCCTATTCCATTCTAATTATTTTAAAATGTTCTATCTAATTCCATTTTTAAATTTGAAGGCTCGTTTGTTCATATCGATAAAAAAAATTATCATTCGTTTTATTATGATTTTTGAACAAATGATTCTTGTTCTGATTATTTGCTCTTTCTGTTGTTTTGTAAATTTAGAAAACAATTGAATGAAGAATTAATTAATTTTTTTTTTCAAAACTTTGGGGTTAAATAACCTGACCAGTTATTATTTTAAGCATGTACCTATCCTTTATCAGTTTTTAAATAATGGGAATTAGATTCAACTCTACCAAAAGTACAATCCATTACTCCGACAAAATCGTCACCTTATAGATATCTTCACGATTATTGAACATTAAACAATAGCTATCAATAGAACCTCTTCCAATTATCAGCAATATGAAATGTGAGAAGTTTTTCCGGTCCTCGAAGAACTTAACTAAGTTCTTCTATAACTTCTTACGTTCTTAATAGCCCTCATAAAGAAAAAGGCCCATGAACATTCCAGGCAAGTTCTTGAAAACCTTTCGCTTTCTGAAAAAAAATGCTATTTTTTACTTTCAGAACCTCTTGCAGGTGTAGTAAAAAACGTAGGCGGTTTTCCCTTCCTCTTAATTAAGTTGTAGAAAGTAAGAGACTCTTATAAGAGACATTTATTTCCAATTAAGACTGAAACAATTAAGTAAAAAATATGTACGTTATCGGATAAACTAAAATTCAAGCTTATAATTTCTTTATTGCTTCATTAACGTATCGGACTGTATGTCTGAATTTTCTCCGCGTTATTTATACATACATTAAATGGAGTCAATGATAGCTAGTAGTAATTCTCTCAGTTAATTATTCAATTCGAAATAACCTGTGAAAATTAAAACAAAATGTTGATTCCACTTATGCATCCGTGACTCTTAAAACTCAAACATACTTGTTTTGGCTGATATTGCAAAGCTTATAACTTCTCCACTGTAAATCAATTTTATTATCGACTTCAGATAATTAATAATAATATATCCTCGTTAATTGTACAATTGTTGTATTTAGACTAATCAGTCTTGTGGAAATGATCTATGATTTAAGGCCTGCTAAAATAATTCATGATATCGCTTATACACAATTCTTTACATCTCAACACATGAATAAGCCTTGATGTTCCAGCTAAAAAAATGCAGGAACTCTTTTAAGAAAATTCTAATTTCTCGCGCTTTTTAAAACTATCATAAGGTTTACCAAAAGATGATTTTTGAATGGAACAGGAGGGATCTTAAATCAAGGGAAATTAAAAAAAATCTGTTATTTCGCATCTTTATTTTTAGCGAATAATTCAATAAATTAATGATTAATGTAAGAGAAAGCATTAATTTATCTTTATCCAATAGATGGCTGAGAAATAAAACCATAAGTAAAGTATGATTTTAATTACGAAACAAGTCCTTTCTTATCTATATTATATTATATTACTATGATAGTTTTATTATATTATAATTAATAACTTGGGAGGTATCTCTTGTCCACCCAACGACGGACCAGCTCCCATTATTCCGATTGTACGATAGTTCAAATGTTTTTTATTTTTTTAAAAACTCTGTCCAAATATTGAACACTAACACCCAACATAATTTCCATCTTCTTTTAAAATGTTTCCTTTGTATGATATGTCTTCCTTTACTTTTCTATCTGAGCCTCTATTGATTTTTTAAACCATTATCATTATTTTGCCATTTTTTTAAAACATTTATTACGTTTAATACACATTTATCATCTTATCTTTCTTTCTCAATTCTTTCTGGCTTTCTTCTTGAATCAAATTCAATTTTTTACGACCAGTTTTTATTTACTTATTTTATTTACTAAGATTCCTCCTCGGAAATGTTTTTTTTGTGTGTATTGTAGAGAGATACGTATTTAAAAGAGTGACTAACAACCTCAACTATTAAAAAGCTATAACAAAACTCGTCGAGTCTTGTGAACTAAATACTGAGTTGACAGCATCAGGACTGATAAGGTCCTTAATAAGGATCTGTTCCAAGCCCCTGAGCGTAAAGAATATCCTTTGTACATCTGCAACGGTTGTGCACGTTGTTGTAATCTCCGCTGTGTACACTCCTCGATCCTCTTTAAGATAACCAGCTCATCAGCTTAAGCATCTTAGCATTGTGCAATTACGAAAAAAATAAATTAATTCAACGGCACAGTAATTTTTGTAAGATGGGTCAGAAAAAAATTGTATTTTTAAAAATTTTTAAAAATAAAAAATAAATATATATAAATAGTTTTATTCGCAATGCGAAATCTTTAAATAAAACTGAAAAACCGCGCGTTTCAGATGATAATGTGGTTTCTTTTGGTAGTTTGTGGTATATGGTTACAAGAAAATAATCTGTTACTAGTTATTAAATAAAGTTTTTATAAAAATTTATCACAATGTATTACTAAATCAAATAAACACGTTTACCAACCAAACTGACATCAATTTCTTGCGTTTAGTAAGAGTGAATTGGAAAAAACAGGGGACCCTAGGATTTTTTTAAGAGAGAAAAAATCCTTAGTTACGCCGTCCTTCGGAAGGGACGTTAAACGGGGTCCCGAGCCTGTACGATGTCAGGTACTCATTAAAAATCCCTGTCCTAATTAAACCTGGGTACGCAAAATTTAGAGCTCCCACTGTAGCGTCATCCGATTAGCCACAGCAGCATAAAGTGACGTTAAATGAACAAACAATTGGAAAAAACGAATTTTTATTTAAAACAACAGAAACTTCAATTCTGGAAATATCAAATTTCACTTCCTGAAATCTCAATAATATAGTTCATAATTTCGATTAGCGAAAATGCATACTTACTTTTTGGTTTTATTAGTTCCTTCATTTTTTATGTAGTGCCAGGCAACACTAAATTTAATATTAGTTTAAAAATGAGTTAAAATAAGACGTGAGTTAGGGAGAATGAAGAAGGGAGTGAAGCACGAGGGATTGGGATTTTCAATTTTTTTTTAATTACATCAATTCATTCATTCATAAAAAAGAGTATGGGAGCAAACACCTTTAGCATTTCCCATCGGGAAAAAAGAGTGTAGCGAAAGAGTTACTTCGAAACTGAACTGGTTTTTGAAGTGAGAGAGTGAAATGGTAATATACTACAGTGCAGTTTCTCCATAAGCATTTCCACTGTAGTGTCGCACTGTTCCGATGATACGCACTGTTACGCTGAAGCTGACTGATACCCTCCAATTTAAGCCTCCTCACACCTTCAGTAAGGAAATGAGAGGAAACGTCTGGATATACAACTTTTATTTATTTATTTTTTTCCACTTCATTTTGGCTAAGTAGGGACCACTCGCCAATTTCAATTCCTTCTCGTTTATTGCTTTCTTTTCCTCCAACACTCACTCATCCTTTCACCATGTTTCCTCTTTCTTCCGACCACTTATTGCCCGTTGTTTTATTGCTTGTGCCCTGGGATCCCAAGCCTAACACCATCTTTCTGTATGCTGCAGCCTCTGCTTTTATGCTGTGTTTTTCCAAATCTTATTTGATTTCTCGAATCCAGCCTGTAGTTAATTTCTTTTCCCAGAGACGCTCGAAGATCTGTTTTGACAGCCTGTTGTCATCCATTCTGTATAAATGCCCAAAAAATATCAGTCTTCTTTTCTTTATCTATTCTGTTATTTTTTCTATGTTTTGATATAGTTCAACATTGCTTCATGATTTCCACGTTTCTGTGCTTCTTTTTGGACCCAAAGTTTTCCTCATAATTCTTTTCTCCAATACTTCTAGTTTGTCTAACCTGTGGTTGAGCGCTAAGCATTCACTTGGGTAGAATCCTCATAAGCATTCTTGTAGATTCATCTTGTATTAACTGACTAAATTAGTGAGTAAATCGATAAATTCCAGATCTTATAGGAATTTTTAAATTGCCTTCCCTAGGGGGGGGGGGGGTCAGACATGGTGAGAGAGTGAATGAACAACCGTTTTTAATTGTTTATAAAATACTAATAAAATATTTTGTAGATAAAATATAGCCTCCTAGCTAGAACAAATAGTGGGAGAGTTCTTATATTTTTCCAATGACTGGGAAGAGGTTAAAAATGGAGACATACGATTTGCACCTATTTAGATCAGATATTTAATGGCAGTAAATCAATCTACAACTAAAGAATTAATATGTTCACCTAATTTTTTTAATCTTAAATATTTATTAGTTAAGATAATAAATGTGGAGAAGAAAATGGCTCAGGGGTAGGTCAAGAAATAATTCCTTAAATAGTGATAATCTATTTTTAGAAATTGGCTCTGAAGAAAACCTAATGTGGATTTAACGTTGATTTCCTTTTTTGTTGTTGTTCTTTTTATTTGTATTTATTATTCTTATTAGTACACTGTTCATCACGTTTCCTTTTTGGCTGACACTACTATATAACAATATACCGTTACAAGCATAAGTGTGCGCAGCATAGTTTAATAGGTCCTTGTATATCCTACAGTCGTTCGTTGGTTCCTAGGCTTCTCTTTCCCTACTGAAGAATTTGTTAATCAATATTTATGAAATATGTTTTAAACAGGGTTTGTATAATATATAAAACAAAAACTTAACACTTCAAAGGAAGTATAGGATCCAGGGTGTAAACTTTATTACTGACAAAATTATAGTTATAAGAGGAGTCACAACTTCCGTTTTTTAAAATTTTTGTGGAGTACTGGATACATCTCTAATCCAAAGTTACCGATAGTGTAGTGGTCAGCATAACAACTTTTTATGCCCAGGATCGCGGGTTCGCAACCTGGCCTGGTCTTGGGATTTTTTAAAGGGAGTAAATGACGATATCAGGTATACGATATCAGGTACTCATCAAAGATCCCTATCCTATCTATACCTGGATTGGTGAAATTTAGGACTCCCTCTGTGGCATCGTCCGATTAGCCATATCATAAACTAATAATATCTCTCTATTACTCTGGCAAGTTCAATATCGTATAGCATCGTCCAGGGCCTACATATCAAAAGATATGTCTGACTCATTACCTGTGTTACCTTTCCGTGCTCAAGCATATGCTTACAAGCCAGGAAATAAAATACCAATCCTAAGATGACTGAGTCATTGCAAATAATTAACATTCCATCGGTAAGACAACAGCGAGGCATGACTCAGAAGTTGAGGTCTGTACTTGATCGAAATAAATGACTATACTGAAACCTTTCAAGGAAGTTCGTCATTATATCTCCCAATTTTGAACTTCAAATCATTCAATAAATTCGATGAATTCATTTAACTTAACACGTACAAAAAAAAAATGTATTCAGTAAATGGTAGAGATTGTACAGTTTCTAAGATAAAGGTTGTACAGGGAGTTGTAATGTCCGAAACCATGCGTTACTGCCAGGTTTTTCCTTTAATTAAATTTATAGAGGCTGGATGAGACCCCGGAGGATCGGTAGATCTAACAGTGTCCACCCGTTGCTGTTAACATATTACATAATTTATCTGCCTCAGCCAGATTTGAACTCAGGAGTTTTAGCACACCAACTCTTCTCTCTACATGCTGAGGTACGCTCCTCCATATTTTAAAAATACAACTTTACAAAAAACATATAATACAATACTATATCAACAAATACTATACAACAATACTACACACCAAAATATTAATTAATAATTTTCATTATGAAGCCAATATTGCTTGTATTTATTTCGCTACCATAAATATTATTAATATTAAAAAATATATTTAGGGACTTAGTTTAATGGCATGGATGGAATTGGCTTAATAATATCCAATAAAAGCTAACTTCCTTGAATATTGTATCTATTTGACGTCATTCGATCTTGCCCTAGTCGGCGGAGTTAATGAGATCTGGGCCAGGGTTAAGAAATTTATTTTAGGGTGGGACACATAACTCGATTCATATCTCCCTTTGTTCATTAAATTATTACATATAATTTGTGAATAAGTGAAAAAATACTAACACTCATATTGGTAATTAGTTAGTGTACTTAGTTACAACATATGGATTATAGTGATGATAACAATTTATTTCAACTTTATGTAAATTTTACATATAAAAGGAAAATAAAGTTAAAAGCATTAATTCTAAGCCCATTAAATTTTCAATGAAATTTTAATTAAATGATATTAGATGCTTGTAATGTTATTATTATATTTTATAAATAATTTATTGTTTATGAAATAATGTTTAATCCACGTAGACGGTATCTTCAGGAATAGGTTTAATTATTGAAATTTCGTATTTGTCTCTGCTGAAATATGGTCATTCTGTTTATATATTTAGCCCTTTGATCTATGGCTTGCCGAAAAAAGATCACCAAAATTGTAATTGTTTTTTTTTTAAATAGAAAAGTAGAGAAACTACTCACTGGCAAGGTTCCAATAATAAATTAAACTTGGTCTCAAGGTCATCTTCTTTTCAGACATTTCAGATGATCAGGAATTGAAGATGCAGGCAGGTTTGAAAAAAATTGGTGGTTTGTCATGGAAGGACTGAAATCGTGTTCGGACCAAATCAGCAACTAATGGGACATTGAGGTCATTATGGATGACTTTATTCGTAACAAAGTAGGCATTGAAGATTTGACGAAGGATTTTGGATCCTAAGGATAGGATACGAGAGGTATTAGTCCACTGCCCCAAAGCTCTACTCTGTAAGTCCAGATGGGTCAAATGATTGTCATATATATATATATATATATATATATATATATATATATATATATATATATATATATATATATATATATATATGAGTCTTTTGTAATTAATTGGGAAGCTTAGAACGTTTGTCTAATAAGTGTTGAAGAAGTCTGAAACGGGGTGGACTTTTCGTAAAAAATACGTTGAAATTATTTTATATTTTCTTTTGATTCCGTAATAAAGCATAAAAGTTCGTCTCAGAATATTGTTGGTTCTTTTTACGCAAAAATTATTAACAGTGATAGTTTCAATTAAACTTATAACAATTATTCCATTTTCTCATAACCACGCGTATTAATTTACTTTTCTCTTTGTATATTTAACAGAATTGCTGGCCCACTTCACACGTTTTAATTATGAGTAAATACATCCCACGCTGCTTTTGTTTCGAATCGTTGAAGCGAAAAATAATCATATGAATGAACTCAAGTTGAATGAATAGATTTTGAAATTACCCATTATTTACTATTTTATTAATTATCATCGACTATTATTTTTAAATTTAATTAAATAATTAATAAAATTAATTATAATATAGTAATAACTTAACTAAAATTATCTAATAAATAAATGTCCAATAAATTTTATGTGCCAATTTATTGTTAATATCATACCAAGATTTATAATTGTAACGGACCACGATGTCTTCTTTTTTTAAGCGTAAAATCGTTTCTAATACACACTTCTCGTTCCTCGTCCCCGATAATTAAGATAAACAAAAAAATAAATAATTGCACAATTATTAAAATGGTGACTACCAAGAACCGAAAAGTAATTATCCTTAACTCCCTTTTAATTACAGGAATTAAACTGAATTGTCTTTTAATAATAGTCTTAGAGTTAACAAAAAACTTTTTTGGAATTTGAATTTTTGTCTTTTTCTTGCATATCGTCTATTTACTTAGAGTTCATTCACCGATGTTTAGTTTGGTTAGGAGTTAGGTGTATACAACATGATCTGTTTGCAGAAAACAGCATTATGTAATGTCGTAGGTATGTGTAGGGTGTGTGTGTATAGCTGTCGATTTATGTTGATCCATAATATGGTAATTTTACTTGAGTGTCAAGATAAATACAATATTTTCGCATTTATGTTGGTCATTAAGAACTATTTTACAATTGTATTTAATTAAATGTTAAATGATTATAGAGAAATTCGAATTTCTCAACTTGAGTGAGAAAATTATTATCACTGCCCTAAAAAATGAAAAAAAAATTTACTGGATGTAATCAAATGTGAGAATATTGGTAAAAAATGAAATTTAATAAAACAGTAGTTAAAATATTTCTCCTTGGCATCGTCATGTTTCTGGTGGAAGAATAAATAATTCTTTTAGCATGAATATACCACTCATTTAATATTTAAATTATTAGAGTACTTCAGTAAAAGTTTTTTTTAAATCTGGGAAAACTTGCAAATGAATATTATATGGTCGCAGGGAAATATTCAACTTTCACATCTTTCACTAGCTTCAGAGTGAGTCGCAAGGGGAAATATGTCCGATCGTTGTAAAATTCATAAAATCCGAAGGTTTCACGTCATACACTGAATACTACGCCGTGGTGTTTTGATCCGGCCTGTGAGGTCTTTTTGACGAAGAAAGTCGAGGAGAAAAAACGTTACTTCCGATCTGCTCCGTCATGGCAAGATACATCTGGGGCAGCGGCTAACGTTGGAGAGCTGCCTTCAGTTCATGGCTTCGCAAAAAAAGGAGAAAAAAAATATCAGTGTCAATGTCAAGGGAAATATTTTTTCTTCTAGTCAACCATGTTTTTTCTGATGTATGATTTGTTTGTTCATTTAACCCCATTTTATGCTGCTATGGCTAATCGGACAAAGATACAGTGGGAGTCACAAAGAGGGATCGGATCGCCATTTTACGTCCCCTTCTGAACGGAGGCATAACTCCTTAGTCGGTTGTTGAAATCCTCAATTTAAGGCCGTCTGCCTGGCTGCGGACCCGCGACCTCGGGCATAGTAGGCTGCGATGCTTACAAATACACTACAGGCGATCCTTATCTCTGATGCATCGGTTTCACTTTAAAAATTAAATTAAAATTCTTTGCAATAATATTAATCTCGTCATAATAATAAATTACAAAAAAAAAAAAATTATACTCTTGTTTTTTTCTTTGACTATACTCTTATGCTCCTTTTGAGCTATTTAATACATCTAACTTTTCAATTGGAATTAAATTTCAATTGACTATAGGTTCAGGCTCACAGAGTATTTTAATGCAGGCGATTGAAGTTATTTAAACAAATTATCTTTAAAAAAATAAAAGTACTGTGTCATGCCTTCGATCGGCCCAGTAGATTCTCCCCTAAGTTGTTTGTCTGGAACTACGACTTCAAATTCACAATCCGAGAAGTGAGTAATTGATATAGGACCATGGGAAATGCTTTATATAAATTATATGATGTGTTTTTGTTAGTAAATTTGGGTTTTTTTTAAATGTATATATGGGGTGGGGTAACTCGATTTGTAGAGCGGTCATGAGCTGAAGTTCCGGGGCTCAAATTCGACTGTGGCATATAATTACTTACTTTGTTATCAGAATAACTATGTTGGATCAGCAGTCCCTCCTTCTACTCACCCAGCCTGTATAAAATAGATACCTTTAATTGGAGGAACAATACCTTACGGGTTGACAGTGACCTTGGATAATCACCTCCCTGCACAGCCGTTGTCTTAGTATCAGTACAGTACCGATCCCAGGACCCTTCATTAGTTTTAGTTTATAGAGGTTTTTTTTAAGCTATTTTAAAACCCGCAATTCCTAACACCATGAAATTTCCTCCACCTTTCATGCGTTACCTCTTCTATCGTTAATCGACAAACTAGTTTTGTTGTAAATCTATCGGTTTACACACTGGCCTAAAATGTGGTGATCGCCTCAATTCCTAACTAGAAACTTTCCTTTCTGCAAACAAATTGCGGTTTCCTTATACTGGAGTAGGAAACCACAGGCACATTTAAGCAATTAGAAGGAACGGTGACTGTTATATAACCGGTTACAGTGCTTACATACTACCTCGGTTAGTTAGCCATCCAAGACAATGCCCCGCCAAGTCCTCAACTCAAGTCGACCACCTTAGTTTAATTTCGTTTAATTGCACTCTAAATGGTAATCTCTTGTCGTAAAGTTATCTAATAATATGTTCGTGTTCGGGGAACTCTCGAGCGATTCATGAAATTCAAAAAAGAAGATTACATGATGCACGCAAGATAATTCGACCCACAATAACATTTTATAATTTTTATTTCTACCTAATCTGGTTTTCAGCAGTGACGATGTATCATGCGAACAATACGTATGTACCATCCCCGAAAAAAGAAAGAATCTTGTTGCACTAATACCCATCAAGAATCTTGAGTTCATGACATGATAGACTTTATTGTTTCTAAGCCAAAGGTAGTGCAGGTAGGTAATTTGGCCAAGATGACACTCAACCGTTAGATTTTTTCCTCCATGGGTACCCATTTTATAAAGGCTGAATGAGCATCAGAAGAGTAAATAGATCCCACAGGGTCTATTATACCTTATCACTTCTGTTTCCTGCCAGTTCAGAACGCAGGCGAAAAATTATCAATTACAAAACAACTATTAATGAATATGCTTTTAAATAACTTTGCCTCAATGAAGGAAATGAGGTTTTTCATTTTATTTCTTATTTTTCGACTTATACAAAATTCAATGTCTTATTGTTTGTTTCGTTTAACGTCACTTTATGCTGCTAAGGCTAATCCGACGATCTTAAATTTGCCTCTCTAGGTATAATTAGGATAGAATCTTTAACGAGAAACTGACATCGAACCGCCTTAGGACCTCCATTTTATGTACCATCCAAATGATGGCATAACTAAAGAGTTTAAAAATCCTAAGGCTTGGATCCATGATCTTGGGCATAGTAGGTTTTGAATGCCTTATTTTTCTATTGTTAATTACAAATAAGCCAGTTATGACGGCATTCTTCCCAGAAATATACCATTCCGTTATGACGTATTTTATTGCTGAGAATATTAATGGATAAGCAGATTGGCGATGTAGATAAAACCTAAAGGAACGAAAAGATAGGATGATTAATGGTCATTATATGCTTGAAATATGTAGAGGGAGAAGAGAATGCATATATAATATGCATATTAATATACAAGATTCCCCTGCCAACGTACTCTTCCCAAAAAGAAGAACCCAGGAATGAAGTTCGCCTTCGATATTGTAAGCGATCTTACACAAAACAAAAAGGCAAGAAAACACATAATGGAAGGGAGAGATCTCATGATCGTGTTTTTTTTCTTTTTATCGTCCACATTCTTATTATCTTCTAAATGGTGGCGGGTTTCGTTCTTAATGGTACAGCATCTACTCTCACCCTTTCCATTGTTTTTTTTTTCTCTTTTTTTTATTTAATTTAAATAACCATAAAAATATACACCTCATTCCAAAACAATGCACCTGTGGTTCGAAGTTAATTAGAACTCTAACCATGTTTGTACTAAGGCCGATTCGATAATAACAATGTCTACTGGGAACAAAGAGTGTTAATTAAATTAACAATGAGATAGCAAACATTTCGCGTGTATTTTATTTTGCGATTATCGACAACGATTTTTTTTTTAGTTATCTATCGATACATTATAATTAAACATTGTTTAGATAGGATATTTTAATTACGATTTCCGTGACACTAATCTCACACTAAGACTGAGAATTTTAACTCAATAGAGATAAAATATGCGATGGGATTAGTTGTATATATATTAATATGGTCATAATCCGACTTATATTATCATTATTAAGTAGTGATAACAAAAACTTTAATTTATTTATTTTTGTTTTAGGTAAGAATGCAGTCGAAATATGTTTGGTTTATGAACATTGTCGAAAGTAAGTAGAATTTTCAGTTGGTGCTAAATCATGCAATTGCGACTTTTTAAATATCAGTTGAAAGATGGATAAATAAATCAGGCCAAACTATCAGAAATATAAATATATTGTAACAAATGGCCTGCTGCTGGCTGTAATAACACATCTCAGGCACACAAAAGAGCACAAAGCAAAAACATATTGTCGCGCGAGAGGACAAGAATAATTTCCCGTCCTCAGATTCACACAGCAGAATAAAACTATTTTTTAATATAATTTTATACTTCTAAATAAAAAAATAAACCACCATCTCATAACATTATTTCAGTGTAATAACTGAATTGATCGTCCAAGCAAAAACGAATATTTTTTTAATTTAATTTAATTTAATTTTTTTAATCCTGCAGAACTGGAGAAGTACTCTTTGTATCCACAAGTTCCTGCCTTACAAGAATGTCTTGTAACCTGAATAAATTCGACAGAATTCATAACTACTAAAAACGTTTAAAGCAATGTTAAAAAAAAAAATTGAGAAAGACATCACCGTATTTCGTTTCTTGAGAAAATAACTTTGAATATAGATATATTGAATATATGTATATATATATATATATATATATATATATATATATATATATATATATATGTATATATATACAATTAACAGACATTTTTCTATACCAATGACATTTTAGAATACAGTATGATAATACTCGTATTTAGGATATTCTAGTAACGATCGCGATACTTCATTCTTGAGGTATGTTGTGAATTGTATCATTATATTTTTTTAGGATAAATTATAAATTATTTAGAGATAAAATACGGTAGTAACAATTCCTCAAGTTTTATGATTATCAGGTACCATATTACATCGTTAATGATTACCAAATTTTCCTTATTTACACTCACTATTTCCTGCATATTATCAAACACAATGATTTTGTTTCTTTAAAGTTTACAAGGAATTGTGCAATGCTTTCGAGTGACTTTCATTTTTCTTGCTGCATCCTTAAAATATATATACAGGTGCTCTTTCACGTTTGACATTAGGGAGTGGAGTGGGAGAAGGGAGGGGGGGATAGAATGCGGAAAATTGTCTATAAGAATCGAAGGAAATGTGTAAAAATAAGGAAAATACGTGAAAATTGAAAAGGATTATTGAGGATCGTGATAGGTTTCATCGAAGATGCAAGGCAGGAAATCTTCACTAAAAAGATTAAATAACTAAAACTTGTGTGTGTGTTGATAAATAGTAAATTTTATTAAAATTTAAAGTCATGTCGAAAATTCGATATGAGCTCTAATGCCTTGTGCTGGGTCAAACAAGCTATGTAAATGAGCATTTCATTTTATATAAGAATGGACATGGAAAATAAATAAATATTTATGTAAACAATTATTTTAGGTTTTCTAGGGATATATTCATTATGTTTATATATCGCTATAACTATCGAAAATAAAAAACATTACTTACAGGAGAGTGAAAAAATGTTTTAGTTTCATTAAAATTACTGCACATTATCGGAACAAAGTTTACCTATGTCATACGATTTTCGTTTGCCTAATAGATGATTCTACATGAATTTTATTTTAATAATTAATTCTAAAGATGCTATTGATCGAAGATCTATAGTGGGTTTTTTTTTCCACATTCCATACTTTGCACATGTATAAACTTTTTCTGTCGTATTTATAACTTAGAAATAGACAAGGGGTAGATTATACGTTACATGTAATACAGGACAGTTGTGAGGATTTGGTAGCTCTAAAGGAGGTGATAGCCGTACATACTTTAGGTTTTATTGTATTTGAAGATTGCTGCGTTGGAATCAATGATATAGTTTTTGATGAATTTAAATTATGACGAATTAACAATAAGTATTGTGTATCAAACTATTATTTCTTTCAGGGTAGGAATGATAGTAATTATTAATAAAAAATGCAATTTTTTTTAACATGTATCTTAAATCCAACATATATTATTCTCACGCATAATATATCCTATATGTTCATATTACATGATATTGCCAACGGATTATAGTTTTCTGTAGTTTTGGCGATTAAACTCTTATGTATACAGAATATCTATTCTCTCTCTCATTCCCAATAAAATATGATATACTTTTTATAACATGATTTAGTATCTTTTTCTTATTCTTATTTCTATTTCTTATAGGTTAGTTTTTAAAAACTATTTCTTATATAATTATAAATCTACAGCCCTGGTGAATAACTGATTAAGTCTAATTTCCTCCAAAATGAGTTTCTAGTACTTAAGTAAGCGGAATCGAGTTATTCTTGTAGTGAATAAGGGGATAAGTAAACATTGGCTTGAAAAGAAGTTATGGCTTACATTACAACTCCATTTCAAGCCAAAAATTACGATAATGCGACGATTCCGGTTAACTGAAAGCGGCTAACTCTCTCTGGACGAAATCCGACTTAACCAATTATTCACCGGGACTGTAGAAATAATTTAACTAATATATTAAATCTATTAGTTAATGTTCATTAGTACGTTTTATTTCATATCGCTCCTTCAAAAGAACGTTATACCTCAAAAACCCTGATTTTTCAACAGAGGTATTTGATAGTTCAATGAGAGTTAAAAAAATAATAATTTGGAGCAAAAAATTCCTAATAATAGTATTGAAATTCGTTTAATAACCATTTTGTTGTTTGTTCATTTAACGCCACTTTATGCTGTTATTGCTAATCGGACGATGCTACAGTGGGAGTTCTAAATTTTGTCTATCCAGGTTTAATTAGGATAGGGATTTTTAACTAGTACCTGACCCACCTTTAACGTTCCTTCCGAAGGACGGCATAACTAAGGATTTTTATCTCCCTTTAAAAATCCAAGGGTCACCTGCCGAGCTACGAATCCGCGATCTTGGGCTTAGTAGTTTGTTACTCTAACCACTAGACCACAGGTCGCCCTTAATAACTGTTTGAACATTTTTAAAAACTTGAACCTTTTTTGATTTTAACAATGTAAAATTATTCGCTTAAAACTTCAACTTCAAAGATGATACAATTCAGAATATGGCTTTATTAAAAAAAAATTTTTGGAAATTTGTTACCTTTGATGCTGGAATATTACTTGTTTTTCTAAGTTAGTTTCGAGGTCAAATATTTAAAACCTTTCAATATTAAACATGATTACTAAAGGTGATGGAATTTTATTGCTCCATTAGGCTTCGAATTGAATTTTATGAACCTTGGATTCAGGAGGTCTGGGACGATCGGTATGCAGAGGTCGGAGTGAAAGGATCCACCTTTACATAATTAAGCATCTTAAAAATAACCTTCAATAGTCAGGATGGGCTCTAGTAAGTTTTCGATGTAGATTTTGATTTGTTTCTTCGATATTTCTAAAAAGCAAAAACTATTGCCATGTTGAGCGGGATGGCGCCAGGATCAAGAGGTTTACAGGGATATAGCATAGTATGCCTGTAGACGGATGGATGGATTGTAATACTATCGGTAATCATAGTTACAAAAATACATTAAAAAATAAAATAAATAACCAAAAAGGAGTAAAGTCTATTTACTTTTGAACAGATTATACTCGAAGTTAGAAAAATAAGATGAATAAATAGATAATTATGAAGTTATATCATGGAATCCAGTAAGAAAAGGATTTGCAAGGAGCATTTCAAGAAGAAAGTACTATAAATATCGTAATTTCGCCACTACCTGTTAATAATTATAAATTTATATAAAGAGTGGGGTTGCTCAATGGTTTATGGATGAGTTGCCGTGCCAAAGATCCGAGGTTAATATCCAGCTTTGCCAGATGATTTATTTGATCTGTTAATTTATTTCATAATAGCAGACAAACGGTTTCTTTTGGATCAGGAGACCTTCTAGGGCTCACCCAGCCTATATAAATAGGCTAATTCAAATTACAAGTGCTCAAAGTAAGCCTGCTATGTATGTGTTAACAGCTATACATTATAAATACAGTTAGTTTTTCTGAGAAGTTCTTATGATAAGGGAGATAATATCCCTTGTTATTTGTTTTCTTTTTTAATAATTTTTTTTTTAATGATTTTTGAAAAGGGAAAAAAATCTTCCTTATTAATCTTTATTGTGAAACTTATGTACATTAAAATTTTGCCATTGTTTAGGGGGTTCTGCCCTAGCATAAGAATCATACTCCAATTTTATTTATATTATGCACTTTTAGAATATAAAAGTAACTTTATACTGGAACTAACTTCCTAGGTACTATTGTATATTGGTAATGATCAAAAAGGCATTCTCATTGGAGAGGGGGAGAAGTAGGTACCCAAAATAAGGGGAAAGACAGTGAGTGTGAAGTAAGAAGAAATGTGGTTGAGTGTGACTCGGATCTCTCTAAATCACCTCCCTGCTCAACCATTGATTTATAAACAGTACAGTCTCTATAGACGTCCTGAACTCATGACTGTCATGGGTTGTAGTGGCACGTTTTTTTTATTGAATAAAATGAGAAAATTGTAATTTAAATTAACACATTATTGAATATAACTTTAGGAAATCATTCACTTCATGAGATAACATATTATCCAAACGAGTAATATGGAATCAACCTAAAGATATTAAATATAATGAGACGGCTCCGTGACATCAGTAAACTGGTAGGAATGCTGAGGGGTTGCTTAGCCGAAGTCGTGCTTGAGTGTGAACCAACCAAGTAATTCCACGGAGGTCGATCTCCAAGCATCCAGAATAACGATTTGAAGATTATACCAAGTCCGAATGAAGTTTACCTCTTGAAGAAGGAGACTGTAGATGCTCAGCATTGAATTGATATTCGTTTTTTTATCCATAATTTCACATCTTTTTGTACATTTTTAGATAGCAATGCTTATTTTCACAAACTTCGTCCTATCTATGCATTTTTTTTTCCATAGTTTTATTGTAATTTAGGTAGCTGGGTAGCTCATTAGTAGAATTATTCAATCTATTAACAGCTTGGGATGGATCCTGTGGGATCTGACTCCCGAGGCTCACCCAGTCTCTGTTATGTGGGTACCTTAAATTAGGGGAAAACCCTGGCGGTTGAGCGTGATCTAGAATAAATTACCTGCACGACCGGTTTTTCCTTGAAACAGTTCAGTGCTTACTACTTGCTGAACCCTTCATGGGTTGTAGTAGTACACTTTTTTTAATTTTAATTTTAAACATCTATATAAATTATTATACTAAGATTTCACGAGATAACTAAGTGATTAAACTAAAACAAAAAACCCCAATTTCGGCTTGATGAGGCTGAATGAGACAGTGTCGGAGAGGGCCAGTGGATGTTACACAATAGAACGTGCATGCTCTACTTGTGGCATTCCGATTGCTCAAGGGATTGTCCTCTCCTGGCAGGTGGAAGGATCTAACGAGCTCCCTTCTCCAGATATAGCAAGAATCTGGAGAATATTGTCAATAATGAGATATCTTTCAGCACCTTCTTCGAACTATAACCCTTCGCCGAGCCATAAGTTGGACGGCAGTCAGGTCTATCTGCTATTCGTCCCTTAAAGGAGGGAAAAACTAAACCACAGTTACAAAAGCCTGAGCGCCTGGCAGAAGGTGAACTAATTAATGGAAAGCGTTCTGCAGTGATTCGGATTGATATTGGAAAATTTGGACATCGAAAATCAAAAAAATTAAAATACCGAGCTCGAATTTTTATAGTTCTTTTTTAATTCTGATAAGTACTTAAGTTTGAGTTTAGAGCTCAGTTAGAGCTAACAGAAGGTTAAATTTATTTGGGGTTGGTTAGAATGAATGTATCTAAGGAAGTGAGAAAATTGAAAATACCAATATTAGAAAGGATCATACTTCCTTTTTAAAGAAAGTCAAAAGGTGATGCTCACATTTTCTACCTTAATATTTCTTGGGGAGTAAAAAGAGTGAAGTATGATTTATTCAATTACGATAACCATTTGCACGCCTTGCAAGTTCACGTTGTGTAAAATCCTAAATTCGTTGGTGGTTTCATCCTTTTTCAGACCGAACATTTTGCGCAATAAACCATTTCGCTCTTTCATAAGAATGACGTCATAAATAAAAACCTAATTTTTAATAGAGGTATTTGAGAGTTTCATTTGAGTTTTAAAAAATAAAAACATTATTTAAAAAACAGGTGCTACCGAGGGCTTAGCTCAAAAATGCCAAATTTTGAGTTATTGCGTAAAATCCAATATTAATAAAATGGAGTCTAATAAAACGGATATGTTATTTTATAGATTTATAAAACAATGTGCTCGCGATTTGCATTATATTTTAGAAACTCTCTATACATCATATTAATGACTTCAATTACCTTGACTTCACAATCCCAACTAAACCATTGCAAGACATTATTGGTAACCTTCCACTGTTGATCAAGCTTAGGAACTTTGCATTTTATTTTGCGTGAAGTTTTAGCAAACATAGTTACGGCTAGATAAACATGTATGTTTCGACAAGACGCCGGAAGGTCCAGTGGTGTAAGAGGAACACAATGCCATTCACTAGGTGCATTATGGCTCTCAACTCGATGACCAATTTATCTCACTGGGACTATCTCGACCTTGTGCGTGCGAGGGCCGATTGTGAGGAGTGAAAAGGTGTTTTCCATTTCCCACGCTTTACCCAGATATGGCGTGGCGATAATTATTTTATCTTAGAAAAGACAATTATAAACACTTGTACACTAATTAAAAATTAAATGTTTTCCTAATTGCTACTATATATATGTATAATCCGTTAACAGCCACTAGTGGATCATGCGGGAAATGGAGACCCTCCGAGAGGCTCACCTAACCTCTATAAAGTGGGTACCCTAAATTGGAGTAAAATCTGACGGTTGAGCGTGATCTTGGACAAATCACCTCCCTGCACAACCGTTGTATTAGAAACAATACAGTCTCTACTATGTACTGAACAAAAAACCCCTCATGGGTTGTTGTTGTACAGAGTTTTATATCACATTCTATTTCGAAAAGTCTTCATCTCTAAAAGACATCTTTAGAGTTGAAATCAATAAGTCTTAAAAGAATCCAAAGATTTCCTTGAATCATAGAGAAAATATAATGACAAAAAGGCTAGGCGTATCCAAAGTCTCGACGCCGATATCACCAAAACTCTCCTCCGTCGATTAACATCATGACTCAAACTCATAAAGTCATCTTAAATGATATCTATTTATCTACATTTAGTTTATCGCTCATAACTCGACATAGCACTTGTTCTTCAAATTACGGATGACGTCTAACACCCATAAAGAACAGTAGCAAAGTAGTTAACAAAGTTATGAATAAACTATTACAAAATCTGGGCTAATAGTAATATTATAAACGAAAAATAATATAATTTAATAATAAAAGCTCTTCTGGGTCATTTTGTAATAATTACAATATTCCAGCATTTCAGATAATGCCTTTACGAAGAAATATTATTTATGCTTAAAAAAAATTCAAATCAATAATTGTTGATTCTCTGAAAACTCCTTTAAAAAATGCATAATTAATTTAATTTAGTGATAATTAGATACTCGAATTACATTACACTATTCTTTAGTTTTTCTTTCCGATGTATTATTTATTTCACGAATTTATTGTGTTTGTATATAATATTATTTATGTATTTTTAATATTCGCCTTACACTACACTAATAGTGTTATGAAATACCCTTATGATTAATTAATATTAATGCTGCCATCAGATTTCACTGAAGGAATTTCGTTGACTAATCTTTACTCAACTCAGGAACGATAATTCCAGTAGCTGGTGTTGAATGTGTTCCAATTTTTTTTTATTATTCAATGAAATTTACAACTGTTTTATATTAATGCAGCAAGTAAATAGGATGAATGGTACATATTGTCATGCATAAAGACAAGTAGAGAAACTACCCAGTAGTAGTACTCAAATAAAATATTCAACTTATAAGGTCACGAGGCCATCTTTTTATCAGACGCCTTGGAGGATTATCAGGAATTGAAGAGGTTGCAAGGGTTGAAACTAGTGGGTTTGAGTGGTAATAAAGCATTAAAAGTTAAACGTTTGTCTAGTAAATGTTGAAGTAGCCTGAAACGGCGAGCTGCTTCTTGTCGTTTTAGTCTACTAGTATGGGGATTCCAAATTCAGCGTTTGTCAAGGTGTAGTCCTAAGTACCGGTCCTGTTCCAAATTAAATATGTTATTGATAGCAAAAAGTTTTTTTAGTTAAAAATGTATTTCCATTTAAATAGTATTCTATTAATAAAACAACACTACGATTGTTGAATTGGTTGAAAAACCTTCTCAGAGTAGGAGTTATAACGTTATTTCTTTTTGATTTGACGAAAGATAGATCAATTTATTGCAACTAAACTAAAATAAACTCTCTTGTTGTTCAAATGATTTTTTTTTTCTAATTTTATTTAGTATTATTAAAAAAAATCCTGGGGCAATCATTAATTTTTTTACATAATATTTTAATTAAGGCTGTCAATAGAGGAATGGTATTTTTTCGAGAGGACGAGGGTAGTCGTATGAAAGCAAAAAACCGTATCACTACAGCCCATGAAGGGTCTTTAAAGGAAAAAGAGTTATTCACCGAAATAGTAACCTGCACAAGGCATCAAATGATTAAAATCATGTTTTTTGTTGGTTAATTATTTTTTTAAAGCTATGGAATTGAACAAAAAAAATAGTTGTTAACCATACCTCAAACGTTTGCTATTCACGTTCCAAGACACGTAGAATTTGGGTTGTAGTACAAAATTTGTGTGTCCGCCGCCGCACGCTAAACTCTGTAAGTAGCTGTTATGATACTCGTCATATTCCGGTGCTGTTTTTTAATTTTGTGAAACTAATTTTCTTCTTTAAAATGATGTAACTGTAACTGTAAAGTAAAAAATTGGAGAAAAAATTTATCAATTTCTTCGAACAATTATTTTTTGCACCCGTTTTCAATCAATTTACTTTATGGTATAGATATATCCATTAATGAAACCATATTTGCCTGGATATAGGTCGAGGTTTTTTTTGCGAAAGTTGCTCGTGAAAAATCATATTTTTGGAGGCGATCTCGGAAAATTTTATTTCAACCACCCTTCACTGTTAACTAATTTGAATGGTTTTACCTTAAATTTTTTATCATTTATTACAAATGAAGACAAAACATTTAAATTAATAATGACTGAAAATATTTATGAGTATCCTACAGATGGATGCTAGTGTAACAAAAAGAATGTTTGGTACAAAAAGTTCTGTTTCTCGATGTAAATAGATCATAGAGAGATTGAAGGAACCTGCTGACATTTGAACACAGCCTGGAAATAGGGTATATAATTATTTACCTTTCGTTGCTTGAAATAATCGATCCGATCTTGATCTATTGCGTGTCTTATAAGATAGCATCCGGTGTTTAGCATCCGCTATTACTCAAACTAATAGAAAAAAACCGCTAAGTGTTTACCCTGATTAAGGGTCTCTACTTTGTAGAAGATTTGAGAGCTCTAGGAGGGTTGATCACATATACACACACAAAGGGTTGATCCGCCGATCTGTATTGTCTCTATATCTGTATCTAATCTCTTAACAGATTATATATTTTATCTACAACAGCTGGAATTGAACTTGGTAACTTCGGCATAGCAACTCGGGGCTCAGCACGCTAAACTACCCCGAAGAAAGAGAGATGAAAAAAAACAACTACAATTAACTGAAAGTCATATAAAGGTGGTCAGACAATCTAAGTCATAAAATGGCGAGAAGTCGAGTGGATTCTATATTTCAATTCAAATTCGTTTTACTACAATATTAAGTGAACTGTTAACATTTACTCTTCTCCCAATTTAAGGAGGTAAGTTGAGCGAGTTGGAGAGTGCAGCAGATTTCATGGGAATCAGGTCGAACAATTTCCCGTGACGAACGTGCGTTATTTTCATGGCTAAATCCAACAGTCAATAGTATAATAAAACAGCTTTCTTTTAATTGTTCAGTTTATCAATTAAACTTCCACGAATAACTCAAAGGAGTATTCTCCGGCTCATTTTTCTGTTATTGTTTTGTATTTGTTAAATATTCATATATTTTGGCGTTTGATAGCCTAAGGGTATAAAAAAAAAAAGTATTTTTTTAAAACTATCATAATCTTATTCTCATTGTGAGGAATGCCCCTTTCTCGATACTAGTCATACACTTTCAATTGCACTTTGAAGATACACAATTTCGTAAACAAATGTTTCAGTTATTGTTTGAATAAAACTGGCAATTTAATTTCATCTGTTCAATTTTTGACTGAAATAAAATCAGCTTATTATTACGCTATACTTTATGATTCCCGACTATGAGAGGCGTTCTGGATCAAAATCGGATAGCTCCAAATTTTAAAGAATTATGTTTTCACATTTTTTTCTAGTTTAACCGAAGAATTTTTCTCTCCGAGAATTTCAGAGCCAGACAAGAACCAAGTTGGACAATATCGCTTGGGCAAACTTTTGAAAATTTGTAAAAGGTTTCACCCAAATAAATTTTTTTTCTATTTTTGAGGGTTTACTCACATTGAGGTTTCCTTCAACCAAACATCTAAGTAAACCAAACATATAACCAAATAATCTATTACTATTTGTGATAAATATAGAACTTACATTGATTCCTTAAAATTTTACAGTTTTACTCCAACTTCGTATTTGCCATAAGTAGTGGAAGATTATGTATAGTTCCTAGCATCATCTTATGGTAACAGTGAACCTTTGAGAAAATCGATAGATTGCATGGACGGACTTTGTAGGAATTATTAGATCGTTAATGCTAATTTTTCGGTTCAAAAATTAAAATATACATTCAAAAGATATATTTAAAAAAGCCTGATGAGAGCTTTACAGAAGTACCTACTTTGAAATATATATGGTAATTTCCATTGGTAAATTTCTAAAGCAAATCCGAATTTCTTTTGAATTCCTTGATATCCACTATGCACTGTCACTCCAACAGTGAAAATTAAATTTTGTAACTTAATTCAGTACTTGAAAATGTCTTGGCACAGCTATTGTCATAG
The DNA here is from genome assembly GCA_964056705.1 of Troilus luridus. Lineage (NCBI taxonomy): Eukaryota > Metazoa > Arthropoda > Insecta > Hemiptera > Pentatomidae > Troilus > Troilus luridus. The sequence goes on from OZ057415.1 coordinate 85,159,882, forward strand.
TGAGGTTGGGAAAAAATGGTGTTTGAGTAACTATTGTTAAGAAGAAAGGTGAGAATTGTGTCGCTGCAACTCCGTCCATTATTGACTTCCTCCCAAGGCCTTCGGGCACCTTCTGTAGGAATGGTAATGTTCATCGGGCGGTACGGCCTATTTTTAAAATGGTTCCGTGCTTCTGAAGTATCAGTAGGATCTTCAACATTTTGAGGAGCAGAACAAGATTTTTGACGGAGAAGGCAAGCTTAATTTGCGAGCCTATCAAATAAGGACTTATTTTTTTGTTACAAACTTAATTGTTTTGTATCTTGTTAAACATATGTAATTCATTTCAAGAACTTCTTATTAAGTAGCTTTTTTCTTTTTCCGTTTCATTAGCAACTCTTCAGCCTATTACCTATATTGTTCTAAACTTCGATTTTTCATTGATCGGTGGAAATATTTTTACTAATCCAATTCAAAGTCAACTTGACACATTTTTTTTTGTAATATATTTTCGGATTTCCTCCTTTCTTGTAAATTTAGTCATATTGTAGGTTTATATAGAAGAATATGTTATGTTATGTTTTAGGAAAACAGGAATTTTTGCATGGTAGAATGTTTTAAATACTCTTTTCAACATAGTGCACAATTTAATTTTTCTAAACCTTAAATTATTATTAATTATTTTATTTATTTATTGTTCTTTTGATGGAGATTATTTTTAAATATCTTTATTTTGAAGAGAAAAGATTCGTCATGGCCGGGATTCGAACTCGGTCGCCCTATAGGATCGGTGAAGAGAATGGATTTGTCTGGCTTGGATACGAGCCTTGGTAGCTCAGTGGTTAGAGCACCGTTACTAGAGATGCGGGCAACCCGGGATCAAATCCCGGCCAAGACAAATCTTTTCTCTTCAAACTAAAAATATTATTAGTTATAATTAATTAATTAACCAAAAAGAAGAATATAAAATAACTAAATTCAATTTTTCTCATATTGAAATTTTGTAGCAAAAGTTTTATTTCCCTTAGCCCTCCTCAATCTAAATAAATTGATAAATTGACATTTGTGTCATTTGAATAGATATCAGTATTGTTTAAATTTAAAATATATATATATATATGTACAAAGAATGTTCAAGCATATCGATTATTTTTTCAATAATCGTGGCCTCTAAATCGATTCAACTTCACCTTTCACTTTTTAGGTAATGGCCTCAACTTCGATTAATAACCATGACGTAGATTATTGAGTACTTCATCTTACCAGGAGGAATTCCTTAACCCGTATCCAGAAGAAACATATCTCACCTTCCTCAGCTACTTCTTCTTCGGCAATTCCGACAGTTTGGTCACTACATAATCCAAGACCTACTAATTCTTTACAGTCTTTCTTATCTTCTTCATTGCTTAGATTTGGCTTCCCCCCTTTTAAATCTTAAAATAATGCTCTGTAATACCTGCTTGCTTCTATATGTCCTTGCTGACCCGAATGCGCACTCATTGCAGAAAATTAGCATTTAATGTTATATTTTATTTTTTAACTATAATTTAATAATTTACTTATTACTTAATTTAATTAATTGATTATAAAGTTATCATTTAGTTTTATACTGTTGTTTATTTTATGGTCGAGCCCCTAAAACCTGTACTTGTTTTCGTAGAAATTGTACAGCTTTGATCGTTTTAAACCTCCCGAACATTTCTTCTTCAACAGGAAAATAGTGTTTTATTTAGCAGAATACTTTTTTTTAGTGTCCCAATAATGACGAAGGCTAAAGACCGGATTCTCTCTTACAACCTCCGCTATAGATCAAGATCGGAACAACTATTTCCAATGGTGAAAATTAAATAATTATATACTATATTTCCAGGCTGTGTTCTAATGTCAGGAGATTCTTTCAGCTGGTCTAAAATCTACTTGTTTCGCGAGAATCAAGATTTTGTACCAGACATTCTATTTGTTTAAACAATACATAGGTATTTATCCACCTGCATAAAGCACATAAATATTTTTAGTTCATTATTTAGTCGAATATTTTGTTTTGTTTTGTGTTATTCGTATGTGATAAATTATAAAAACTTGAGAGAAAACAGTTAGATCCGTGCTTACATTTGAAATCTTTAAATTTTCGTGATGTGAGGTTGTATTAGAAGCGGAGTAGATCAGGGTTTGAGCGCTGAGTTGCTGTGCCAAAGGCTCCTGGTTCAAATCCGGCTGTGGCATATAGATTATCTAATTTGATAACTGACACGGGTGGACCCTGAGTGGGATTAAGAGAGCCTCCTATGACCCTCACACAGCCTCTTTAAAGTTGGTACCTTTAATTAGCGGGAAATCATGGAGATTTAGCGTGATCGCCGACAGAGCACCTACCTTCACAACTGCTGTCCTAGAAACAGTACAAACTCTACAATGTATTGAACCCAAAACCTTTCATGCACCACCTTTAGTAGTCCAGGTAAAAAAATAAAATAAACAAATTAAAATTAACTGTCTATATTCAAATAGCTACTGTTTAAGTTTCGTTGATATTTTTCCAGTAGTTGAGAGTGGAAGTTCGGTAAAATGGATATTGATCATTGTAAGTGCGGTGAATTCTATTGTTTGCAGAGAATAGGGTAGCTCCGGTAGAATGGTTGATTTCCAAGGTCCATCAAATCCTAAAACGATCGCTTAAAGATCTGCAGAACAACAGTTGCCATCTGATAGAGGTTGACATTGAAATCGACCAATCTCTTGTGTACATGTTTCGGCCTTGGTGGTCTCTGGCCATCCTTCCACCTTAAGCTAGCCGACACTTTCCAATTTCCAAGGATGGTCAACCGGCTTTGAACAACCTGTTGTAATGGTATTTGTAAAAGGGACGGCATTTATCTTAGTTTAGACGACAGTTAGGATATTTTTTAAGCAATTATGTAAAGAAATATACGGGTCCCGGAATGTGATCTTTGGGGTGATGAATGGTGTATGGATTTCCGCAATAGTCTTGGAATATAATATAAATAAAGATAGTGAATATATATTAAAAGTGCATATATATTAAGTTAAGATCGCATAGTCGCTAATATCAAGCTGGCATTGTAAACAGCTGTTAACATGTAGCTACTATAAATAGAGGATCAAAATGGCAATAAAGTCAGTTTTAAACCAGTTCTCGTGCGAGTCGTTTCTTCCTTTTGCCTTAAAATCTTTGAGGGGCATAATATTTTCAATTTTATCATAACGTAAATTTTGTGACCGATAGTCTTTAAAGGAAGGAACTTTAATATAGCGAAATAATTTAGGATATTTCGGAACCAGGGAGAGAATGTAGACACCCCTTGATGTAAACATCCTTTATGAAACATTTATGAAAACAAATATGAAATTTTCCTATAATTTACCTGATAATCATACGTGCACTGGTCACAGTAAACCAGACAATGTATGATAAATCACACAACTATCAAACACAATGGACCCAGACAATGTATGAGATAGATCATACAACTATCAAACACCAGTGGACCAGACAATGTAAGATTTGATATACATTACATACTTTTTACAATTGATATCGAATTAGCTAAAGAAAATAATGCTTTGGAAATACTTGAAAACGAATAAAATCATCATAAAGTTAGGAAAAACTAGGGTGAACTTGGGTGCTTGGAGTGGTTGCCATCTTGTTCTCTTGGGGATTGAAGGCTAGATAACTTTATGGTTAAAAAGTGAATATTGCCAACCATTCTCACAAAAATTCCCTTTTAATCAACCAAAAACGATTTCTAGAATTGAAAAAATTCTCTCCAACGATTATGTTAAAAAAAAATGCGTGATAAAATCATTTATGACATATATTTAGAATTACGGATGAAAGTCCCTTCGACTCTGAGAATTACAGGTTCTCAAAGGAAAACCTGCAGTGAGGATCAATTATGGCGCTGTTCTTCAGGATGGAATCTGGATCAAAAGACCTACTAAGGAACACTATGAAAATACAGAAAACATCACAGATAAATTTAGAACAAGACAGCTACAATTCTACAATATGGAATTATTTAAAATCGCCAACGATGCAATTCCGAATAGACAACAATTCAGGAATAAGATCAGGAACAAGAAAATTGAACAAGACTCAAGTAAAGAAACAGCATCGAAAAAGTGGACAGAGGAAAGGAAGGAAAAACACAGTGAATTAATGAAGAGGCGTTGGGAAGAGAGGAAAATCAGTGAAGCTGTGATTGATTCATTGAAGTTATAGCGCTCTTCCGATGGGGAATAATTGACAATAATATCTATATTTATATTTAGTAACCATCTTTCTTTGGGTCGTCCTCTCTTCCTCCTTTCCACAGGGAATATTCAAAGATTATTTTTGGCCATCGTTCCTCTGCCATTATTTTTAAGTGGCCATACCATTTTAATCTTCTTGTTTCTATTGTGTAGAGGATCGTGTTCTTTCCTGACCTACCAATTGCCTAATTGCTCTATTAGGGGCGTGCTGAACTCTGGAAATAGCACAACAGCGTCTCCTATGACTTACCAGAAATTGGTGTTTTTAAAAGGAAGTTAAAGAAAAAAAATCGACCAAGTCTTAAAAATCAAAATTTGTTTTAATTCTATATATAATATATATATATATTTTATATAACTTAATATATAAAATATATATATTTCCAAAAAATTTGTAGGTACCTAAAATAATAAAAAAATATAATAAAAATCAAATATTGCCGTAACGTAATAACCTTACTCTACTTGTACTGTTTACCTGCGAATTTCGATTTGAAATATAAAGTCATATTTTAAATAACTTTACAAAAATTGGTAAGAAAGAAAGATCAAGATCTAAAACCCCAATACATGTATATTACAATATTATATTTAAACAATACTTGATTAAATTTGTAACGGGAGTGAAATTAATAGAATAGAAAAATAATTTTATTCTGGAAACAGGTCAAACTAAAAATTTATACATTTATAGATTTATACCAACACACACGCACGCATAAGTACATAAGAGTCTCGTGCTCTACCGACTGAGCTAGCCGGGCAGGAAAGAGCACATAGCCATACCCCTCCACCCAGTAATCCCTAGCGGCGGTCACGTGGAGTGTGGAAAACAAGGGAGGTGGTTTTAGTGGGTAAAAATCCCACACACGGATAGGTACGGGCCTTTCCGCGTCTTTTGAAGATTTCCACCTGCCCACGTAAAAAAACACAAAAAAAACACATACACACATACATAAATAAAATACACGTTTCCATTTTTTTTGTTTCCATAAAATAAAAAAAACATTAATCCATACGAGCACTCCACAAAAAGTTGTGTGTATTATTTATTTTTTTACAAAAAAAAAATAGGGCTGAATCTCCTTTCGTTTCTAATGGTTTTTTAATGTATTCTTTTTTTTTTTAGTTTGTAAATTATAGTTTTGCACCTAAAAACGCGTCAGAACTATCAAACAAATATGTAATAAAAATCTTGATCTTTCTATTCCCATAGATAAAAGTGCTCTTTGCTTTCAGGCTTTAAAGACTCATTTTCACATACAAACAGAGATCTAACGGTAGTTTTCGTTAAAACATTGGACCAAATGTGGCTGACCTTCAACGAGTCACCCACCTTATCTAAAATGAAAATTATAACCAATAATTATAATCTTATAATTATTGGTTCAGATGTTTTGTGTAGTAATCTAATCGGTCTGAGGTCTGTTCGGATTCTAGCTCCCGTTGGATGAGTCTATGGTCAAGGTTGGATGGTAATGGTCAAGGTGAGCTTCAACCTCAAACCTACCTTATTCTTCTTATGAAGTGAGAAAAGTAGGTCTTTTAAAGACGCAAAGTGGAAATCGTCGCAGTTGGCGCATTTATCTAGAGTAGTTTTGTACCTAGAGTAGGTTTGTACCTAGAGTAGGTTGGTCAGTACGAAATCTTGGTACCTATTTCATTCCTTCTCAGTACATCTTATGAGTGAATCTGTTAGTGTGATTGAGTTTCACCAGGATTTTTCAACTCCACTGGCAAATAAGTGATGTGAATAACGGATAGGTATGTTTTATGTTTATTTGGAGTCAATCCCTAATAAAGTGAATTCCTTCAATTCCTAAAATCGCAATTTTCCCCAGGTGCCACAGATATATAAATGAATTTATATTAATACAAATTGTGATTTTAATATATATATATATAAGTTAAGAGTATATAAGAAAGATTTTGGTGTAATAATAAGGTCTAATATTAAAGATATTTTTTGTTCTATTATCGATAAAAACACATGTTTAATGATTTACGCGAGTTGATTGAAATAAAGGTTAGTTTACTACTAATATCTCGAGTGTGTCTATTCCATACTTTTCCCTATGTTTAAATGTAAGTGTTCAGTCTAATCATAACTGGTGCCGAAACCCGGGACTTTTTCAAAAATACCTACGCGTGTTTCGAAGTGAAGAAAAAAGAAAAAAGTTTTATTTTTCGGAAATTATAAAATTGAACAAAACATGCCAGAACAGGAAGAAATAAAGAAATTGGAATACCAATGGCCCAGGTATCGGTGGAGAAGGCGAACTTAGAGTCACAGTTGAAGAAGGCTAACGAAACAACTCAGTTGGAGCTCGTCAAGATACGGACCCAGAATTCTTCATTTATACACGAAGTAATAAGCCAGTTAGAGCCATTTAATGGTGTAATAGGTGACCTGGATCATTTTATCAAAGGGGCAGACCAAATCAAGGTACTTATCGCCTAGAAAAGAGAATGGTACGCTCCAGGAGTCGGACGTGGCACTCCTAGAGGCATCGCTTGTGGGACGTATCTCGAGAAGAGTCCTTAACGCCATTCAGGGAGACACGACCCATCCTTGGGAGGTACTGAAGGCGCGCCTAAAAAAATTATACGGTGGAGGAAGATGGACCCCGGAAGAGGACATTTTTTATATGTTAAAAGTAAATAGGAAACAGGGCCAAACGGAAGGGGAGTTTGCTGATAAACTCCTGGTACTATACAATAGACTCGTGGAGAAGATGGTTGAGTCATTCGGTCAAGCTGAAGGGGCACAAAGAACGTCTTTTGTGCGAGGAATTTTGAAGGTCCAACTCAATCACTATATAGACCGCCCGGGCTCATTACCTCGGGATCGTGACTTCGTGGAGTGCGCACATGACCTTATTGACGCACACGAACGAAATGAAGCGCTGTTTGAGAGACCGGAAGGAGAGTGGACCGAAGTGAAGGGGCCCAGGAGGAGACCAAAGAGTCCACCCAGGAGAAACGTTGGCGGAAGATCTTTCGAAAGGAGACCCAACAGAGCCCCGGAAGAAAGGAGAAAGAAACAGGAGCGGCGGTGCTATGAATGTAACAAACCAGGACATGTAGCATCCCAGTGTAGCCTCAGTAGATGCTACGAGTGCGGAAGAAAAGGGCACTTCGCAAGGGAGTGTCCGAAACGCGTCTCAAAAACAGGCAGGAGAGACCAACAATACGAGTCGATGGAGGTCAATAATCAGGGATGGAGAGGCCTGCGGAACCACAGAATGGATGGAGAACGCGATTCCAGTGGAGACTCATCAGAGGAAGGAAGCGTGAGATCTGAGCGCAGCAGTCTGACGGTAAGTAGACACGAGGTAAGAGGGGAGAATACGGGGAGGGAAGGGCCCTCCGGGGCGGGCATACTACCGAGGAAATCGCGAGCGGATTGAGGGTGCGGTACGTGGGGGGGCAACCAGCGTGAAGTGATTTTAGTTAATAATAGCGTAGAGAAAGAGTTATGGACAAGGTTGCCCGTGGCGAGTCTAAAAGCATCAAGAGTGAAATTTCTAGTTGATACAGGGAGTACTAATTCTTTAATTAGCCGGGAAGGGGCGGTAAAATTGGGTATTTGGAGGGGGAGAAAAACGTGTTGTTGCACTATATCCACGGTAAGCGGGACCTGTAAAACCCTGGGCGAGATAAAATTCAATTTGAACGAGCTAGCGGGAAGCAAGTCGGAAATCAATATACACGTGATCGAAAGGTTGATGCCGGGATATGACCTTATAATAGGGTGTGACATCTTACGGGAAGCGGGTTTAACTATGGAAGTAAATCGGAAAACTTGGCGATACCGGATAGGGGACCGCAAGTACAAACCATTAACAAATAAGCGAACTGGTATTGAGATCGGGGTCGTAGACTACAGTAAGAATAAGATAGAGCAGGTAATCAAGGGAAATTTGGACCTATTCTATCGAGAGGGGGAATGTTTGCCGACTACGGGGAAAACCGTGCATAGAATAATTCTGAAACAGGAAACCCCGGTGTATGTTAAGGATAGGCGGTATCCTCAAGCTTTAAGGGATATAAAGGGATCAACTAGGGGATTTCTTGAAACAGGGGATAATTCGACATAGTAGTTCCCCGTTCAATAGCCCCTTATGGGTAGTGGAAAAGAAAGGCGGACCTGTGAAGCAATATCGCGTAGTCGTTGATTTTAGGAAGTTAAATGAGGCGACGAAGGATGAACGATACCCCCTTCCGCGTGTTGATGATATATTGGATCGGTTATCAGGAGCAACGGTCTTCAGCACGTTGGATTTAAAGAGTGGATACCACCAAGTAAAAATGGCTGAGGAGGACATTCCCAAAACTGCATTTTCATGGGAGAGGTGTCACTACGAATTCGTGAGAATGCCGTTCGGATTGAAGGGGGCTCCACTGACGTTTCAGCGACTAATGGATGAATTTCAACGGGGCCTGGGGGAAAACTTTTCACAAGTTTATATGGATGATCTAATCGTCTTTAGTCAGGACGAGGAGGAACACGTAAAGCATCTCGCGAAAGTAATGGATAGGGTTCGAGAATTTGGACTCAAATTATCTCGGGATAAATCAAAATTCGGGCTAAAGGAGATCAAATTTTTGGGGCATATCGTTTCAAGGGAGGGAGTGCAACCGGATCCGGACAGGGTAAAAGCTATTCAAGAAGCACCGCTCCCTACGAATGTTCGCGGAATAAGACGGTTCCTCGGCATGATTAATTACTACCGGAAATTTATCCCAGGAATAGCGGAATTGACGCATCCCCTAACTGATATTTTGAAGAAGGGCAAACGGTTTTTGTTGGGCACTGAACAAATCGATAGTATTCGTAAATGCAAGGAAGTCCTGACGACCGGACCATTATTAGCTTTTCCTGATTTTCGGAAGAGCTTTAGAATCACTACAGACGCAAGCGACGTTGCTATCGGAGCTGTTTTATCTCAAAATCTCGAAGGCGGCGAAAAACCATTAGCATTCGCGAGTCGTAAGCTAAATGATGCGGAGCGGAGGTATAGTGCCATCGAACGAGAGCTCTTAGCAGTGGTTTGGGCAACGGAATACTTTCGACCGTATGTATATGGACGCCGATTCGAACTCTTCACGGACCACAAACCGTTGGTGCATCTAGGAACTTTAAAGGAATCCTCTGCGCGAATTTCCCGCTGGAAGGAACGGCTTGCGGTGTATGATTTTCGGGTTATACACAAAAAGGGTGTGGAAAATGTTTGCTGATTGGTTGTCGCGGGAATTAGTAGTCAACGCGATGGATGACGAGGTCGCCCCCACAGAATCATCAGAGAGCGGTCCGGAAATTCCTTTGGTCAGTCAAAATTCAGAAGAGAGTGCAGGTTCTACAGACCGACCGTTAGAATTACCTGAGTCTGACGATATTATAAATAATAAGAAGCGTCAATTAGTTATTAAGACAAAGCAGGGTCACGGAATCGAAACACACGCTAGTGAGTACGAGGGATTGTTTACTATACTAATTCGTATCCCAGCGACAACAGATGAAAGCGAGCTAGAGCGGCTTTTCACCGAATATAACATACCCGGTAGGAGTCTACACATATACGTCGGTAATCGCGTGGTCATGGAAAAGTTACAACGCTTATGGCGGCAGGTAGGTATAGGCTACCCCATTGTTCGTTGCTTGAGGCAAGTGGAAACGGTAATCAACCCTAACATTCAACGACAGATCGTGGCCGATCACCACGTGGGAAAAACGAACCACCGAGGAATGGAGGAAACACTGCGCGCTCTTAAAGGATTATACTTCTGGCGGAAAATGGCTCAAACAGTGCAGGATTGTATCGCGCAATGTACGGTATGCCAGCGGGCGAAATATGATCGCCAACCCCCTGTAGCGGAACAGATGATGACTCCAACGGCGTTTGAGCCCCTGCGGTCGGTTCAGGTCGACTTATACTCCAGCGAGGGACAGACGTGGGTAACCATGATTGATACTTTTAGCAAATTGGCGATGGCATACCCTGTGGAAAAGAAAACACCAGGAGCGATGTGGGAAGGGGTATTACAATGGTGTTCGGCGTATGGGGTCCCAGAGGAAATAGTGTCAGACTGTGGCAGGGAGTTTAATAATGCCTTCATTCGGGAGGAGAGTGCGATGCTAGGGGTTACTTGGCGGTTAAACACTCCCCACCACATTCAGGGCAGGGGCGCCGTGGAACGCCTCCACAATACGTTAGGAGAACACCTTCGATTGTTTAAGCTGGGTCGTAACTTAGATCCATACGAAGCCATGCCAAGGGCGGTCATTGCGTATAATAATACCATTCATATGGCGACGGGGCTAACCCCGGTAGAAATTGTATTCGGTCAACGGCGTCGCGACAGGGGGGACCTTTTAACCGTCCACAATAATGAACTGGGTGTGAAAATTCGTAACAGGCGCGAGGAACGTCAAAAACGTTGGGGTAAAGTGCGCGAAAAATTAATTCGCGACAAACAAACTAGGGTTGCGAAGGCCAATGATCGGCAGGTGGTTTATCGGAAAGGGCCGTTGGCGTTAGGGACGTTGGTATACCGGCGGCTGCGAACAGCGCGAAACAAGACAGATCCGAGGTACGAGGGACCATACAAGGTTATTACAATCCGGGAACACAATCTGTTTACAATTCGGGACGTTCACTATCCATTTAAGGTCCGAACAGTTCATTTGGAAGAACTTAGGATACCTCACAAAGTGTCTCACCACCAGTCAGAGGGCGGCGATCAGCAGTGAAACCTTGTGTGTATAACGCTAAGTTGTTTTGTTTTGTTTGATGTATATGTTTTTGTTTTTTTTCAGGACGATCATATAGGGTATATATGTATCATAAGTAGACATTATTTTAGTAGTAAGTCATCATTTTCTTTTTTGTGGTTTTGTTTAACTTTTGTATGAGCTTCAGCACAATTCTTGTTTATTATTGTTTATAGTTAGTACGTAAGTTCAATCTAATTTGTATGTATTGTTTTTTTTGTTTTGTTTTTTTTTGTTTTATTAATATAGTTCCTCCAGTAGAAGGAACTGGAGGGGGGCAGTTAAGAGTATATAAGAAAGATTTTGGTGTAATAATAAGGTCTAATATTAAAGATATTTTTTGTTCTATTATCGATAAAAACACATGTTTAATGATTACGCGAGTTGATTGAAATAAAGGTTAGTTTACTACTAATATCTCGAGTGTGTCTATTCCATACTTTTCCCTATGTTTAAATGTAAGTGTTCAGTCTAATCATAACTTATACATATATATATATATATATATGTGGGTTTTTTTTTGTTTTTTTTACGGAAACGAAAATGAAATGGAAACGTGAGCTAAAAATTAAGCCTCAAAATTGCCAATTTAAGGGGTTGATGTAAAAATACATTTGCAAGAGTTAAATTAATATCTAAAATCTATGTTGCTTAGCAGAATGTAATAAACGAATAAGGAATAATTTAGCTTTAAAAAAGTGTTATTTTTGTATATTTATAAACATTACGAACCTAAAAATGCTACTATTTCAGCTCACGAAAACAAAAATTATATTACAGTAATTTATTTTCATCTGGTTGATGTGGAAATGGATTCTGGATTCTAAAACATTTACATTTTATTTAAAAATATCGCAAACAATCGAAGACAGTGCCATTTATGATATGTTCATTTCTATACAATAGAACTACCCACCCGGAATACTGTTCCTCAATTTTCGAATATTTACCTATTTTTTAGTTTCATTATACAACGACTGTTTATATTGTTAGAAATATGAACAATGTAAATTGATAAAAAGAAGGGCATCATACATAAATATAATCGTAAAATATGTTTGTGAATGATGTCCAAATTATATAAAAAATGTTTATTCATTGTTTTACTGTTTAAAATTTATCTTCACCGACCCCAGATCCCCGTGTTCTCGCAATTTTGCGATGTATACACGAGGAAGAATGTTCATTGACGTAGGTCAACAAGATATTAAATATCCTAAAATTAAAGTAATGTTCAATGAACATTCTTCCTCGTGTATGCATAGCGAGAACACGGGGATATGGGATCGGTGAAGATAAGGGATCTGTCCTGACTGTGAGGCGACCCCTGGTAGCTCAAATGGTAGAGTGCTGCCACGTATTTTTTATAAGTAAATATTAAATGAAAATGTTTTTAATAAGTAAATATAAAAATATGTGACTGGAAGTGTGAACATCCAAATTAGCAGAGAGAGAAAATGTAAGTATATGCACACCTCACTCACATACAATTATACAGATTCACACATATATATCAAATACATCATCCATCCGTCACTTAGAAAACCTTAATCTCAAAACTGAACAAACTATTTCCGATTTTTTGGGAATTCTAAGGAAATTAGGTGATTGAATAAACGGGATTTAAAGGTAGTAAATAATTATTCATTAGGGTAAATATAAATTAGGAAAAACGGAAAGGTACTGCTTGGTCAAAAGAAACGAAATATAGGCACGCAGAAATGGTGAAGAAATACGAAATGAGGAAAATGAGAAAAGAAAATTGATGATATTCGCGTGGTCTTAAAAGGCCGTTCAACTCAAAGAGGTGTTTGAGTTGTTCAGGTTGGTTCAAATCCGGCTGTGGCAGATGGATTATCTAATTTGATAACTGACACGGGTGGACCCTGAGTGGGATTAAGAGAGCCTCCTATGACCCTCACACAGCCTCTATAAAGTTGGTACCTTATATTAGTGGGAAATCATGGAGATTTAGCGTGATCGCCGACAGAGCACCTACCTGCACAACCGTTGTCCTAGAAACAGTACAAACTGTACAATGTATTGAACCCAAAACCTGTTGTAATGGATTTTTTAAGCAATTATGTAAAGAAATATATGGGTCCCGGAATGTGATCTTTGGGGTGATGAATGGTGTATGGATTTCCGCAATAGTCTTGGAATATAATATAAATAAAGATAGTGAATATTTGTGTGTTTGAAATGGGAACATTGTAAAAGAAAGCCCTCATCGGGTCTCAAGTATCCCAGAGTCAGTACCTGAAAAAGGCTGAGTTGTAGGCAAGACAGGAGCTAGTTAAGATCCCGGGAGCCTCATTGAAGCAGAAGAAATCACTCACATTACAAAAAAAGAGTGATGTAAATAGAAATCTGTTTTTGTAACCATGATCACCATACAATAAAAGTAAAATGATTTTATCACATGTAAAAGGATCTTTATTTACTAAACAACTACCAGTCTATCAACCATGGCCTAACTATGATGGCCACCTTTGGAAAAGAGGGGGATTTGTATTCTAAGCAATAGCAATATATTATTACTGTACCTCAGTTGTAATAATCTCAGGATTGCAATTTAAAAATTAATCAAATCAATGTATCTTAACTTTCCCTGAGATCATTGTTTGGGCAAGTGGGGACAGCATAGCAACACAGCATCAACAGTTGAGTAAAGTATTATGATGTTTTGGTACAGATTTTAAAGATTAAATAATTGAAATTGGAAGACAACCGCCAAAGGGTACCTGAATCACGGGAAGCTCTCAGAAGAAGGCAAATCACTGAGTTTTAGTGCCAATGCTATAATTGAGACTGAGGCAGGTCCGATTGATTGAAAAAAAAAATTGATTCCTGAGAAGAAATTGGAACACAAAAAACCTGGATTTCAGAGTTATAAGATATATAAAGTTATGATGAAGATGGGTAGCTGAGTCTGAAGAGCGCTGGTCAAAACCGACATTGACAGATCAAATTATAATCTGTTAACAGCGAGGGATGAATCCAGTGGGATCACATCCCACCTCTAAAAATTGGGAACTGCTAGTTGAGAGAAAATCTGCGGTTGAGTGTGATTGCGGCCAAATAACCTCCCTACACAACCGTTGGCATAGAAGCAGTACAGCCTCTACTAGGTACTTTTTTTAAGGAGTTGCATAATATGTCAATAATGTATTTAGGATAAGATCCATCTGAATGGAGGAAGCTAAGGTGAAACCTGTTTCTCGTTCCTTTGTTGTTATATGGAGCGCTTTTCTCCAGACCATTTGTGAGAGGTGAGCTCATTGAGGAGATGTTTAGAGAAACCGTCCAGAACGGGGTTAGCGGTCATCCTGATACCTGTTCCCGGGTAGGCCTATAGTAGAAGTTGGTACTCCAACAGGTTCTGGACCACTTCAATACGTTCTAGGATGTTTTGTTTTTTTAAATCTCTATGTAAAAGCTCGTTTTTTTGATGTCCTGGCTAATCACTAAGTACATAAGGAGTTGACAAAAAGTACAGTTAATGCTCAATTTCAAGCTATCGTTTCTCAAACTATATTTTGGGTTAAAGGTAGCTGTTAATGTTTAAGAACAGCGTCTCAAGTTATTGGGAATAAGATTTTATGTAGAATATTTAGTCCGAAAAAAAATAAGATCACTCCAGTATTTAGCAGATTCCACAACTCGGGTTGCAGAGTATACACTTTCTGTTAAGATGTTTGAGATGGGCTAGTAGAGTTACTGATCTTACCAAGAATTTCCAAACAGATAGTATACGCTGAGCGGACTGGTAAGCGTCAGAGGACAACGACGCGTAGGTGGATTGCGTTAAAGATGATGATTTGTGTTTGGGTGGTAATGCGTGGGTGGAAGTTTGCAGAGAGCGATGGCAGTATCGGCATCGAGCTTTTGTTTTCACGAAGCCTTTAATTTTTATTTAGAGATAAAAATAAAAGGCTCTCCTCTTGACAAATTAGATACGTCATTTATTTCATGTGTCACTAAACACTTTGACGTCTCCAATAAGTCAGGGACGGTCTCTGGTGTACGCCTTACAGTACATTTTTAAATTAAACTTTTTTGTGTGTTTGTGGGTGTGTTTCGATTCTGTTTTGTTGAAAATGTTGAAAATTCTATTACCTGTGACTTTCTCAAAACTACACATAAAAAAATCACATTGGCATCCCAAATAAAATTAAAACTAATCCTAAAAGCACGTTTAGTTTGAATGCATTGTGAAAGTCTAATCGGGTAATCTAGTAATAACATGTTCATACATTTGATTATTTTTGCGAAATTCCGTTTTATTTGTATGTCAAGGGGTTAAATACACCTTAACGTGGTTTGTAAATAGAAAGAAACCAGTAAAATTCCTTAACGTTTGGATTTATGTAAGTGTCACTTGTGGGTGGTCATTGGCTTTCTGACAGCTATGACCTAACTGTGACGGAAACGTTGTCTTCGTTCTGTGTATAGTTACACCTTGTTCATTATACTCGGGCACGTTAATAATGGATCACGTCTCCGTAGCGCTGAGCACCAACCGCAGGTGTCAATTAATAGAAAGAAAAAAACCCTTCTTATATACTAGTTATACATTTACTGTTTCACATGCAATCGATAATTTGTAGGTCTTTGTCGATACTATGTAGGCACATTTTTTGTAATTAGGCAATCGTGCAAAATGTTAACTTAAAGCCGGGAGCGGGATTACTCAGTGTGAAGAGCTCTGCCGAGTATCCGGGCTGGAATTCCCGCGATCAAATCCTGCTGTGACGCTGTGATATATTACATAATCTATTAGGTTAAATATTAATCAATTTGAAAATCGGAAATTATATAAAACCTAAGGCAAACAAACTTGAATGGTTCCTGGAATGTGATAAGGATTAAAAAGAAATTTGTATTCCGGAGGACAAAATCGTGAACAGGGATGAATTTCGACAATCGGTGAAAAGCTACAAGGATTTTGAGTTGGGAGAGAACGAGGGGACTTCTATCGGAAGAAGAAGGCACTGAGTGAGAAGCTTAAGAGATATTGTCAGGACATCAAAAGCTTGTAAAAGAACAGGATGCAAACATTATATCGATTATATCTGGAAAATTATATCGATAGCTAATTCATATTCCATAGCAACTCGCTAATAATAATAAAGAAAAATTTTAATTAGGTAATTCATAGGTGAACTCTATTGGACCTGCAGACCCTCGCTAGAATCACCCAGCCCCTACAAATGGGTACCCTTCATTGGGTGGAAAACTTGTGGTTAAGTGTGTTCTCGGTCAAATCACTGCCTGGATAACCTTAGGCATAGATACAGTCTGTAATATGTACTGAACCCATGATCCTTCTTGGGTTATAGTGGTACAAGTATTTTTTTTATGATTTCTTATGAGAATCGGGAAGACTCCTTTTCTATCTGGAATGTTGGAAGTATAATATGAATTTCTAAATGAAAATGAGTTGCGGTGCAGAGAAGAATCATAATTAGGCATCACTGACTACGAGCATGTCACCTCTATATATGTGTTGGTATGCCTTGAATGATATACAGTTTCGAAACAGGGAAGACATGCCGGTGTAAATCCGTTTTAGGTCCTTGGCTTAGTATTCCTCCCTTGCAATATTCTACTTTCACTGCGTATGATCTCGTAGCCCTCATCGTCATAGAAAGCTTAGCACCGATTGCATGCCTCCTTGATAATGCCGCCCTCATAGGAATAACAAAACGTGCATGTTATGAATCCAGCGGAACCTATATATATGGATTATTGAAAATGGATACGTGGATAGTGAAATTTGATGAGACTATTCTCGTTGATATGTACATATTGTATTATAATAACATAAGAGAACGGACTAACAATCATTTAGTGCAGTTAATTTTCGTTGTGAATAAGGGACTAAGGCATTGGCTTGAAATGGAGTTCTTTCTAATATTACAAATTCAAGCCAAAAAAAAGTCAAGAATGACACGGTGCTGCTTCATTCAATGCGATTATTTCACCCTGGACCAAATTCGACTTAACCACTTATCACCGAGACTGCAGATAAATATATCTTCGCATCTCCTTTCCCATATAATTCCAAATTTAGTATTATTATAACTATATAAATGCCCAAGAGAAAAAAAACAAAAAATTGGTTTCAAGAGACATGAGTTAATCATTGAAACAAAGGAACTTAACAAATATAACTCCTTTCTAAATATTATTAATACTAATAATAATTATTATCAGTACTAACTATTTTTTCTCGAACATAGGCTTGTTAAGTTGTGGTCATACCTATACTCATATTATTGTTTTTATGTAAAGAATATTATTTTTTTAAATATTTTCTTATGAAAGTTTCTGATGGCAAAGGTTAATTGGTCATTTGCAAAAAAATAAATTTTTATTTTTATTTCAATTAGAAAATTAAGAATAAAAATGATTTAAAGGACTGCTTGTCGATTCCAAATCCTCTACGATTACCAAAGCGGCACGCAATCATTCGTTTGTGTTCTCCTATTGTTGATTATCGATTTAATTTGCTTCTGTAAAGGGATAGTAAGCGTTTTCAGTGAAACATGGCAGAAAATGAAGATTCGTGTCTTCCTCTAAATCATTTAATGCTGAGTTAAATTCATGTATTATTTGTCATGGAAAATGGAGGGACCAAGCTGTTCGAAAAGCAGCTTATTGGCGAGCAGATTTGTGAGTCGTAATTGGTTTAACAAATCTGACATCTCAGGAAATTTCAGTTCTGTTCCAAATCGTATTCTTCCTTAGGTATCCGCAAGCTCTGGATTTCCTTGAGCTTTTCTCCAACGCCCTCAATTGATTTCAAATATGACTTTTAGTTTGTTATTTCTTTTTTTGCCATCGAGTGGATCGAGGGAAATTGCGGAACGGAATAAATTAGATCCTCCATTAATGACTTTTAGGGAATGGAGTCAGTAGATCACGAATGATTCGTTCAATTCCAAAGCCCCAGCGGCTCGCCGTTCGGTTTTCCACGGTCCGGATGACAGATCCGATTTTTTCTTTCTGCCCTCTTTGCAACAATGGTGACACTTCCCTCCCTTCCTATTCTAGTATATCTTCTCAAAGAGTTAATAGCCGGTAATTTCAGCCAATAAAAAAGCTGCAATGTTGGAGTTGCCCAGTTTCGGTATAATAACTGTTTATATACTTTGAAGCGTTGTTTAGCATACATTTTATATTTTCATTCTTGTTTGATTATATTTATTATGTTCTGATTTTTTATTTTTTTTAATGAATAATTTTTATAAAATAAAAAAATAATCATCCACAGCACTTGCAGCATAGAAACATAAACACCATCAAAATATCAGGCCCTATGATCTACTCCTTGTAAACATTGCAGACTGTGCAATCGGATCCGATAAATCTTTTTCCTCCAGTTACTCTGCTAGTCAAGAGTACTTGAGCATGATTCAACTCTTTTATTCAAAATTACCGTGTTTCATAATACAAAACCCTTATTTACATTTTTTTTATTAGTTGAATGACAATCTTCGTTACTGTTGTAATTAGGTGCCTTATTAGTGTCCCTCATCAATAAGAAAACCACAGGTGATTGGTTTCAGAATTGGTCGCCATCGAAAATATCCGTTGTTCTTACGTACTACATATAAGTACGTAAGCTTTTCACTAATATGATCTTTCTTGGGTGGTTTTCATGACTTTCGCTGTAATAGTTCTTTGTCTTCCTGCCTTTCTCTTACTCCCTGGCTCTTTGTTCAAAGGCATTTTAAAATTTTCATGGTTTAAATCAAATAAAGTAAATTTTATCTTTATTTTTTATCTCTTCCAAGAAACTATAATGTTATAAGCTAAGCCACCAGAAAGGAAGCATAGTCTCTGTGCTTTTTAAAATAAAATTAAAATTATGAATTTTACATAAAATATTATGTATAGCTTAGTTTATTGTTACGTATATAGACTACTTATACACAGCATACATTGTGAATATGTTTATCATTAAATTATGTTCCAACTATGTTATTCACCATGATTACCTGAAGTATATTTTTATTTTGTCATACTTCTATCAACACTGGTTTTATCGATATTTTATTTTGTTATTGGTATTTTAATAAGTTGGTGAAGGATCATTTGGAGGCTTGGCAAGATAGGTTCATTTCTTTCCGAAGGACGTCCCCTTCCCTGTCAATCTTTAATCTGCTAACTCCAGTCTTAATTAACAAAGAATTTTTATTTGATTTGATGACTCGCAATAATCGAAGATATTTTAAAATTAAAATTCCTTTTGCCATAGTCCATATCAAATGATGCAAGGTATGATAGTGTACATAAATAAATACATGCACCCACAAACACACACACGCGCGCGCGTTTCACTTCTAGAGGATGTAAGTTGACAGAGGTTCTAGATATATTAAATATTTTAATTTACCCAGATGGAGATGAACTATACGCTAACCTGTTTTAAATGGTGACATCGGTAGTAATAATTTTATTTTATTTTCAAATGTAACACGTACCTTTAATTAATACTCAAATTTATTGAGTTAAAACTTTCCCGAACCCATTTTAAAAGGGTACATCAGCCAACTAGTCTTGATTGCGTTCATTTGTTTCCATCAGGAGAAGAATTTTGTATCGATTGTACAGCCAGGCTTTTTACCAATGTTACTTTTTACAATCCTCGACCCGAGTGACACAATAGGAAATTTCTCTGTATAATTTAATAATTTATCGGTGTTATTATTTGTAATCATATTCTAATAATTATAAACTACATATAAAAGAAAACCCAATATTTAAACAAACTGTCCATGACAGTTTCTACAACAATCCTATCTACAAAACAATTTAAGTACCTTTACTTCATAATGCCACAAGGAATCGATGCCATGAAAATTAATTGTATGGAATGATGGGATATTTAGTTAAAATAAAAGGAAAACATTGCTTAAAATGTACGCGCCTCATGACAACAAAGGAAATCTGATCGAAGCCTTCAAGTCCGAGTATATTCATAAATGATACACAAATTAGTAGCGAAAACTGATGTAATCCAAAAAATACAATCCTGATTACATTTATAAGAAAACAAATTCATGGATTAATCAATCGATCCATCGATCAAATCCATAGATCTTTTTGAAATGATATCCTCAGCATTATGGCGTTGTTAGATTGGAACGAAGCACTGGATCAAGGAACGCTACAAGTTATTTGCTCTTCTCTCATGCACATCTGGAACCAATTGAATTTTTTCTACGAGTCGTTTTCATGCAGGGTGGAAGCGACGCTTCAGATTTCTTCGATTTGGATTTTGTTGTCTTCTCCTCTTGATTTCTCTTGCAGATTATTTTACAAAATTAATAAAAAGTCTTTATTTATACAAATATTACAACTTATAATAGCTTCTCATACAGCTCATTTCTCAAGTCAGAATAGAATAATTTATCGGTGGGGATTACAAGGATCTTATCTATAATTATAATATTAACTAACAAGGAAATCTATCACATTTGGTTCTCAAGGATTATAATTTTTCTTAAATTACACTAAAAAGTCAATGAAATATTAGAATGAACCGATTTTTTTTTTTACAATGGGATACCACGGTATTCCGAAATTTATTGCGTTTTGCTCATACTCAAGGCATACTATTTCCAAACCAAAAGGCGTGCAAAAAGGTGAAGTTGTTTGAATCATCCATAACCACCATTTTACTCTTAGGTATCCAGTCAGGACGGCCTCCGGACGAACCAATAAATGTTTTATGATATCAGCCGTTGAGCCATGTCTAATATAACAAACAATTACCTGCCATGTCCGGACTCTAACATAGGTCCAGCAGGTATTCACTGGACTTTCTCGCTTCCTCATGCACATGTTTTGTGAACTCCATGTTCTCTCGCAGAAATATGAATCTTGAGACACGCATTCGTACAATATTGCACGAAATATTTCCGTACTCTCTTTCCTTTTTTCAATTTTATAAACTTTTATAGCAACTACTGCCTTATACCTCACCTTTTCCTTCAACATATTTTTAGATTTTTTTGGAGTGGATATCGCGTATTCCATGTATTCTATTTTGACTTTATAAATGATTTTTTTATCTTAATATTATTTTTCTTCCTTGATGATCCTAGAATTTACGAAATAACAATAAATTATTCGCTTTTTCTTTATTTTAGAGACTCTAGCTATTGTATTTGGAAATTTCCCATAAATCCTTAAAATTCTAATTTACTATAAGATTCTTTGAAATTACAGATAATAGAAATAATTTGTACGATTCAGATGATGTTCAAGTATTAATTATTGAAGATAAGAAAAATTTAATTGAAAAAGGGTATAAATTAATAATAAAAGTAATCTTTATCTCATCATTGAGTTAATTAATCCATTTCCTAGGCATTACAACTGAAGCGGCGAAATGACTTGAAGATGACTGTCCAGTCGGGTTTCGAATTCTCAGTAAGATAGAACCTCTATTCTCAAGTATCTGTCTTTCATTCTTAACAAAGGTCCTCCTAAGGCGGGCAAATGAACTCTTAATTCATTAACTCTTCTTTCAGAGAGGATCTAGAACAATACCAAGCCAAGGGTTTGCACGTGGGAAGTGATCGGGGGAAAGATTTTGTCGAAGTGTTTGAAAGAAAGACAAGATCCTTGGATCAGATACTGAAAAATAATAGTAAATAATAATGCGACTCCTTCCAAATACTAAAGAATAAAAGTAATTTCGTATTGTGGAAATTTTTTTCATTGCCGTAGTGCAATATCAAATATTGTGTGAAGAATAAATCTAAGTAGTCTATTACAGCTATATAATTATTTTTATAAAAGTAAGTTAGTTTCTACAAAAAAAATTGTGAGCATTAGAACTCCACAACAAAAGTCGTACTAAAAGAAAAATTGAAGATTTGAAAGGAGAAAAGAATATCCCGATTTCAGCTAATTTCGCGTAAATCATGGCAAAGAAATCAAGGTGATTTAACAGCTCTATTAAAAAAATTGGGGATGTTTTAAAAAATGAATTTTTCACATTTCCGCTAGTTTTGTAAACCAATCTGGTCTAACACTTTGCCGTCTTACTTTTTATGGTTTTAGCCAGGTTCTGAACCTGAATTTTTCAGGATAAATTTGCTTATGAAAAATTTTAAAGGTTCTTTTTTTAATTTCTGAGTTATTCGGGTTTGATCCAGAACTCTTCAGAAACTCCTTAACTATGCCCAGTTATAGGCAACTGGTTATAACAGAAAGTTTTATTCATGTGAGAAATGTTTTATTCATCAGGTAAGTTACTCTCTGTCCGAGCAGCCACTCCTATCGGCCCTGAAGATGACCTACATAGTAGGTCGAAACGTCGGCACTTAAAATAAAATAGTTTCACCTATTTTTGCGTGTTTTCTTGACTGCACCCCCAACTATCAACATCCTATTAGAAAGTTTTATTGTTTTAAAATGGCTATTATCTGGATTATTTTTTTTCCTAATCTCTTGGCTTATTTATTGATTTGAAATTGATATTTATTAGGACTAAATAAGATTGATCTTTTACTGCACCGGGTGCATTTAAGGGGAAGATGATGATGGGGGGGTTAGTGGATTTCTCATGAATGATAGGATTAGGACTCCTAGTGAGTGATGGGTCTCACCAGTTCTTTCTGATTTTGAGTGTCTAGTTTATTTTCCTTTTAAGGAATTGAATTGTGCACATTTTTTCTCCTCATAACGAGCAGAGGAGAAACTACTGAGGTTGAAACTATTGTTGCAAACTGGAATAAAAATAATTAAAATAGGAAATTACTTTTAAAAACAAGTATATTCTTCGGTATTCTTGTAGGCCCAAGTATAAGACTAATAAAAATAACGGCATTTTTATTATTGTTTTTCACAAAATAATGCAGCTAATATTTTGTTTTCTAACAATCCGATTCAAAACTCTCAAGTGCTAGGGGATGATTACCCACGTCCAGGTACTTACTGAAAGAAAAAAAATAGGCAAAACAGGTATTCAGCTTCTATGTTGAGAAAAATTTGTTTATGTTGAATTAAATAATATATGTTGAAATATTTCCTGGACTTCAGTAATTTTCAAGACTTATATAATGGTAACAGGAATAGCTGAGCTCTGTGTGAGCATTATCCTTTAGTTCTCTGAATCGTGAAGTAACAGATTCCTTCGCATGGGGAATCCAAGGCGTCGAGAACGTAACGGGTAATAAATTTGGAATAGCACATTAGTTAATTTTGTGTCCCTTCCTGGAAATAATATGGGCGGTTGCTATTTAGTTTATCTTCCCCAGTATTGCGGGCATAATTCCGACGAATTTGGAACACATTGCGAATGGGCGTGCCGCAGGACATAGGCATCTGTCTTAGTTGTGGAGCAAGGGCAGCGAGCGACCCACATTCCAACAAGGGCCGAATATTTCTGTCCACTCGGGCTCCGCCATCCACTTTCACTCTCTCTTTAGCAACAATAATAGATACATTATCCTTGCGCAACTGTTATCTAACAGCGTCCCTCTTTCTTGGGAACATCGCAACTGATAGCCAATCGATCAAACGGGTAATGAATTTCGTCCTCTCTCACCGAGATCGTCTGTCCCTTCTTCAAGATCGCCCCGCCCCGGAGTGTTATCTCACACGCAAAGCTCACGTAACTCTGGCACACTTACCACTCTGCCAAAACCTGACCCTAAGCGAATTTAAAACAGACAATGAAATATACTAAAATATAACTGAAATTACTACTTACTTAATCTGAATTTGAAGAAGACTAAAGGCTAGTATGAAAACCCAGACACCTTCGAGACAGATGATAATAAATAATCAGATAATTGAATTGGTAGATTCATTTGTAATCCTTGGAACAGATGCTTACTCAAAATGGGACCAGACAGAATTGAAAAAGCCAGAGTGACATTCTACAATGTGATAAAAGTACTCATATCTCTTCCGCTAAAAATGAGACCGGCCACATGCTACGTATTTCTTGTTTTGCTGTATGGTGCAGAGGCGACGATATTGAGGAAAATACTAATGAAAAGGGTGGAGGCTTTTGAGATGTGGATATACCGGCGCATTATCAACAAGTCCTATACTTCCACATCGGCGGATAGGGAAGGAGATAGGAAAGGTGAAGGAAATATTATGTATAACTAAAAAGAGAAATATTGAATATCTTGGTCACCAACTAATAGTCTAGGGGAAGATAAAGAGCAAATACTGACCCGGAAGATGAAGACATTCGTGGCTCCAACACTTACGCCAGTGTTGTGGACTTACATCAACCATTTATTTGGAAGTGTGGCAAACAGAATTAAAATCGCTGTGATGATAGTCCATGTCCGTAGCTTCTCAAAATTTGAGAGATTTGATGTTATATAGTCTCGCGTAAGAATACTGCTGAGAAAATGTTAACTAAAATTTTTTGTATACGGTTGGGTCAATGTCATGAAAAGATACTCTCTAATTTTGTGACATAAGAGTCATTACCGATTGCATACACTATCCCCTAACCTGATGACCGACGTCTGTCCTTTTCCAAGATCCCAATCAGTAAATCGATTGGAGATAATCGAACCTATATCTTTCTGTAAAGCTATCCCAGTGGACGCCCATTTACAATTGCATAACTTCCGCTCTCTCTCTCTCAGTTATTTAACATCGTCCCACCACTTCTGTTGCGTTTGCACCTGACATACATAGGACCCACGAAAAAGTCACGTACTAATGGAGATGTTTACAGAGCCAATAATGGATATGACTAATTATGTATTTAAGTGGGAAATAGTTGACTGGATAATTCTAGAAGTGGTGTGAAATGGTCAGGGGGTGCAGTCAAGGATTAATTGAAATATGAATGACTTATTTTATTGTGCCTAAGATGTGGACTGTGAGGTGCGGAGTCGAACTCCGACTGACCAGTGTAATCATTTATTGCAACTCGAACCTGGCCCAAATCACCCTATTACTTTCAGTCCCCTGTTAAAAATCTTGGTATCGTTTTCGACCAAACCCTTTCCTGGAAACCACACATTGCCCAAATTTCCCGTCGATCAATAAGCTCCCTAAAGTTATTCCATCGTTCCCGGCATCTTCTAACACTACCTATCCGTAAGCTCCTCATGACTTCTTTCATCTTTCCACAGTTTGACTATGGCTGTGTGGTTTATGGTGGGCTCTCGAACAAGCTGGAGTAAAGATTGGAACGAATTATGAACAATTCACTTCGGTTTGTCTTCGACACCCTTAGGAAGTCTCATGTGTCCCACATCTATGATGAGCTAAAGTTGCTTCCCCCATTCTATCCGTAGACTCTATTTCCTAGGTTCTTTCTTATACCAAAGCATCTACTCACAACATCCATCTTATATCAATAGTCTCCTACAGTTCAAATCCTCTATTCAATCCCAGGGCACTAGATCTCGCTTGCCGACCCGTTTCCACAGTACCATAACTTTTGAGCGCTCCTTTCGTGGTCGGTCTACCTCTCTTTGGAACTCACTCCCACCCGATATCCGTCATGCATCTTCTTTAACCACATTAAAATCCAACCTATTTCTACATCTCCTTAATTCCCAAACAGATGCTCTCTAATCAATAAAATAAATAGCTATATTCGACACAATAGATTGAGAAAGTACTGTGAATATTCCACACTAATTATGATACTATTATTCATATTATTAGATGTTCTTATCTTATTTTTTATTCTTCCATTAGCCAATTTCTGTTTATTGTAAATTTGTACAATAAACAAATATCTATATATGTATATATATATATATATATATATATATATATATATATATATATATATATATATATATATATATATGTATATATATATATACTCCATCAGAATATACGTTTTAGTTCATATTTAATTGCAGTATTCCAATAATGTAGCCGTCTGGCCAGATATATTTCTATTAATTTATGTACAATATTGTTATTCTTAAGAGACCTGGTCCCAGAATGAAATTATTTTTCTATTCTATTATATAAAATTAGTGACGAAACCAGTGAAGATGACATTTCAACGACACATTACTGCTATTTCACTTTAAAAATAGATTATATATGGAAATAATTTAATAATTAACATTTTATTACTTCTGAAAGTCTTAATAACTATAACATATAAATATAAAAATAATTAAATATAGTTTTCTTGTTTCAGGTAAATATTTCAGCCATCGTATATAAGAGCAGTTTTTAAAACGGTATGTACATTTTAAATAAATTACAATCATAATGAAATATCATAAGTTGAAAAAGACTAAAACACAAACTATTTTGCCCATCGCTCTATTCTCATTTTAAACTTAATGACAATTAATTTCTACTTTTTAGATCGGTTGGCTATATACGCATGTTCTTTAGTTGTTTTTAAAAATAATATTCATTTTCTATTTTTTAGTTCGGCTAGATACAAAAGCTTGTTTTTAAACTTTTTTTTGTTAAAAAATATACGAAACTCCTCAGTTGATATTAATAGTAGGCTTGTCTCAAATATGAAGTCATGTATGCCTTAGTACATGACAGTACTGTATCTTCGGTTTGAAAAATCTCTAATCCTGAAACTCCTTGTTCTGTTTAGGCAAATTTATTAAATTGTTGTTTTGTCATCGGTCCTTGAGAAGTATGTAAAGATTCAATTTAATTCGATGGGCTTCGAAGTGGCCCACAATCGAGTTCAAAGATTCCGTTACATACTTACGTGACACAGCGGAAGCTAATAAAAGCCTGTTATGAACTAGAATTACTCAAAAAAATTAAATGTATACAAAATTCGAAATTTTGCATATTTAATATTTTATGTATAACTTATATCTACGAAATCGAAAATATCGAGGCCAATTAATGATTTTTTATTTTAAAATGCATAAGCTTTTATTTTATATTTTTATTGTAGATTTTCCTCGACGCTGGCTATTCTAGCGTCAGACATTTCACTCCAATAACACAGATCAAATATGTTTTGAAAGGAACGTTATGTATACTTTTATGTAATAGAGAATCTGGGTTATGGGTCTCAGGCCGTTTGATCTTATTCTATTCTATTTACTGTTCACGCTTGTGAGCTTTTCAACGGAAACACAAAAGACATAGACAACTCTCCGGTTTTACGCGACATGGATATATTTTCAAGAACGTACTACATATATTCTATTAGTAGGCCCTATTACATTACAAAAATAACTAGTTAGTTTTTCGAATAACCGTTTACTAATTAAGTCACTACTTGTGGGTCGGATACTTGAGTACTCGTTCACTGATCGGTTACTTGCTTTAACGCTTTCACTCTCGAAACTTCCCTTGTAAACAACTATTTACACAGTTATTATTTAGATTGTAGTGATAAAAATGTTTAAAAAATTCACTTAAACGATCATTTCGCCGTATAATGGATAATTTTCATACTGATGCGTCAATTATGATAACCGTTTAACCGCTATGCGGGTATTTAGTTCTAGTTCGCAGAAGTTATTATTAGAACCAGTTTTAATATCAGTTATCGCACGAGGGTCGGGAAGATCTTGTATCCTGTTGTCCTTGTTTACGAATTCCGGCTTTGACATTTGAGGAGTTTGAAAAAAATTAAAGCCAAGCCTAGCTGCTTGTGGCGAGTAAATTTTTGAAAACAAAATGTATTGAAATACAATTTAAATCATACATATGTTTAAAATGACTCATTAAGACTTTTATGAGGTATTACTATGAAATGTAGATATCGTGAAGTAAGCACATACCATGCAGTTTAATACTCGTAGATAATTTTACAAACAAATCAAAATCTAAGCATTCGCTCCTGATTGCAACCACCCTGTTGAAAGAATACTTGGAATGAGCACTTGTTCGACAGTTCGAACCTTGTCCCATTTATCTGTTAATACCAAAGGAACATTTCTCAATCTTAATTCAGCAATGAGTCATGAAGAATATTTTCTATATTTGACATTTATAGCTTTACTTTATCATTTTACTAATTATGTTGTTTATTTATTTCTCTTAACGCTTAACATAGTTTTATCAAATTTATTTATATCAAATTCAAAATGACCAAAGGAATGAAGCCATTATGTGAAAATATAAACGCCGGTATTGCGCGTTGATGTATCATTCATTTAACTGGAAAATGTCCTATTTTTTAAAATAATTACAACAGGGAAATAAATGAAAATTTAATTATTTTTTTTCACGCCGAATATGTTGTTAAAGGTATTCCTAATTGTAATTTATTTGTTTTTCCTCTGCGAATAGGCCATCTAAGGACTATATTCCAATTTAAATTTCTCATTTCCTTTATTTTCTTTTAATATGCTCTTTATATATTCACTATGCTATCTCCTCATATCTCCTCACATCAGACCAACTTGTGAACCTGTTTTTTTTGCTGTTCAATTGTAGTTTTATTCAATTTTATTATTTTAGTTTTAAACGGAACAACAGCTATATGTTGTTGAACATTACGAATCATCAGTACACAGCATTTATAATGAATTATTTTTTCAATTTAATCTCGCTGAAATCCAAGATAAGTGTGGGCTAATACATTTGTAATATCCCAAACAACGTTGCTAGACATTATTTATTTTTATTGTAAAGATAAAAATGGTTTAAAAAAAAAATTATTTAAAAACATAATTTTGTGTTATGATGAATAATTTACATACGGTTTCCTTAATTTGTTATTCGATCTAAATTGAAAATAACAGAAAATCCGTGATAAATCTCGGTAAAAATGATTTTACCCTATTTTACCGGAGGGTTAGATTTAAACCACGTGTTTGAACCATACTCCTGTGTTTTTCCACGTAATTAGCATATACCGGAATATACTTTCATCAAATAAAATATTTTCTAAATTACCTTGGTCAAGGTGAGGCAATGACCATGAGATACAGACCTTGCAATGAAACCGGTCAAGGTATGAAAATATAATAAATTTAATTTAGATTTTGATATTAATAATTTAGTAATTGAAGGTTTTTGAAAGATTTTTACTCGTAAATTCATCTTTTCAATCGTTGTTAGTATTCGCCGCAACATATTTGAAACAAATCAAAAATCAGTTGCAGAATCTTTTACAACGAACTTAAGTTAAGAAGCCTATAAAAAACTTTACCTTAATTAAACTTTTTTCTTCATATTAAGCTCAAGAATTTGAAAAACAATCAAATGAACATTTAGTTGAAAATTATATCAGTGGCATTGAAAATTCCATTGTCATTTTTTTTAATGTCAAGATATCAGGCTCTAGCCTGTGTTAAAACTACAAGTTAAATAAGGATTTTTTAATTTAAAAAAAATGTTAGTTTTCTTAAAGATCATATTCAAATTATTTTTTAAAAAAAATTAATGAAATTCTATTGATAAACTGGTTTAAGAAAGCGAATGGTAGCGATTAGTAAGTAAAATAAAAATATAATTGAAGGAATATAAGCTGTCAATATAATAAGATAATTTTATTGTGCATTATCCTAATTAATTAGTTTATTCTACATAAAAGAAGTATGTATCTAAGATGCGACAGATGGCTGGACAAAAAACGATGAAAAAAATACAAAAAATGAGGAAAAAGTAACTATAAATGGCATTCCGTTGGCGAAAACTGGAAACGAGATTGTTTTTTAAATCGTCGACTCCCTTAAATGAATGCCGGTCACAATTCCGGGCCAATTAGTCTCTATTTTGTACCTTTAAGCCAGTCCAGTCTCTCATGTTCTTCAGCCGGGAGCACTTGCGATGTCCGGGTCCGCAGAAATCACAATTTCCTTCGATCTTATCAGCTGAAGGAAAATATATCTGTTATGTCTCATGATAAGGCACAGATGGGAATTTTACTTTCTGTTTTATTGTGTCGGGAAGTTCTCGTTTGTAATAAATAACTAATACTATTTGTGAATTCTTTAACCTTTAAATAAAAATAAAGAGGAAAAAGAAAAAAAAACACTGGCACAAGTGAATTAATGGCAAACCTTACAAAACAAGTTCAATATTATTCTGATCAGCTTAAGTAGATATTTTTTCAATTTATTCATACATTATTTGGATTGTTTATTGACTGTATCTAGGGACATTGCAAATAAGAGATTATTTATATTTACTCCAGGGAACGGGGTAGCTCAGAGTTAGTGCACTGAGTTCCCGTGCCAAAGGTCTCAGGCTCAAACCCGTCTGTGGCAGATAATTTATTTAATCTGTTAACAGCCGGAGATGGAATCTGAAGGCCCTCCTGGGGCTCTCGTAGCCTGTATAAAAAGGGTATCTTTAACTTGAAGGAAAATCTGGCGGTTGAATGTGATCTAGTAGAAATCACTTCCCAGCGCAACCGTTGTCCGGGAAACAGTACAGTTTTTTTTTTCTTAATGTTCCCTCTAGAAGAAACACATTCCCGAACTTTGAATCTAAGTTCTTTTTGGTGAGAGTGAATCATTGATAGAAGCTCCGACTCCATTCAGAAGAATTATGACAACCAGTCATCTCCTTTATTTTGAACGATTTAAATCCAACAAAGAAGTTATTGTTTTTTAAGAATGCATGATTAATTCAAGAATGCTAACCTAAGATTATAGAACCCAGTTGGTAAAAGCAGTGGCAGGTGTTGTTCTTATACCTTGAGGTACGGCTAGGAATGTCGACTCAACCTCCTCCCCCCAACTTCGGTTCGGTTGGTACAATGTTTTCTCCTAATGACCGGCCATGCCACGCACGCGCTGTCTTGCCTAACTTCAATTACCTTATCCACCCTGACATAGGCTTCGCTAATTAATGTTCGTGTAATTGATTCATCGTAACTCTTTACCTTAAAACTGCGTTTTTAAATCATCTCTCTGATATACATCTTGAGTTTCTTAATTGTTTTTAATAACAGGTTAAGCTTGAAGTGCTCGGTAGACAGGACTGCAATGTTTCATATACCTTTTGGCATTCGGCCTGACATGATTTCCTTCAAAGGTTGTGGGTTAGATGTGGAAATTGGCAAGTATTATCTGTAGTGACTACCTGTACCACAACAACCAATGAAGGATCTTGGCTTCAGTACTCGCTAGAGACAGTAATGTTTCTAGGTTAACGGTTATATATGAATGATATTTGGAGGCTGGACGAGACCTAGGAATGTCTGTAGATCACAGTGAGTCCACATTAGGCTGATAAGGGATAAAATAGCTTATCTCGAACACGCGACAGTTTTCTATTCCCGTACCATTTTGAGATGCTTTGAGCGTGAGTTAGGTTTTTTTCCTCTATATCCAAAACTAAGTTTAAGTATTAATTACATTATATTGGAATGCTACCGATGGGTAGTTTCTCCACAAGTGTTTTTCATGTTATATTGTACATATGAGCACATTTACTTGTTATAATAGCATTATAGATGTAAATATCATTATATTAAATTAAATAAAAAAATAAAAAATTACATTACAGTTGAGGTTTAGCTCAATCGTTTTTCTTCGTAAGCCTACTAAGATAAAGCACCTGTTTTCTTTACTCAATCCATTTTTTTTTATTTAGTTATTCTTTAAAGGTTATTATAGGTAATATATTAATTGCTAGTCTTAAGGGTAGCATCACTTTTGGGTCAATCAAAGATAGTTAGTATATGTTTTACTTACAGTCGCATTGTTATTAGTAATGTTTTTTAGTATATAATAACTATGTATAATGTGTATAAGTATGTAACAGCATCTGCCTATGTTAAATAGAATGCTAATCATAAGTTGTTTCCCTTGTTCAGGGCACTTAATTGTACAAACGTTTTCCCTTTCTCTCGTCCAAAGGTCGCTTTAAAAACTTTTACAAGATGCAGTGAAAATAACCTCTCCCGGTTAGGAAGAAGGTTCATGAATTGAGACATTCCCGAAGACCGTGCCACTTCCCAGGCCTTCCTGATTATCGCTAATTCCTGGGATCCTTCCGACAATGCTACCACTTTCTCCCCTCCACTCTTGCATCACTGCTTTCTAACGGCCTTGAATCTCATCCCAAACCGGCCTTCCCTTTCATCGTAGCTAAGAGGTGCAGTGCTGGGAACACTGGGTCAAATGTCAACAAGGCTTAGTTCATAGGTTTCATGATTTCCAGAATTAGT
Source organism: Troilus luridus (assembly GCA_964056705.1). Classification (NCBI taxonomy): domain Eukaryota; kingdom Metazoa; phylum Arthropoda; class Insecta; order Hemiptera; family Pentatomidae; genus Troilus; species Troilus luridus. Next base: position 85,191,996 of record OZ057415.1, read on the forward strand.
TACCGTACATCTCATTGGTCGGCTAGAGGTGATGTTGACTACTCGATGAAGTATTGTTGAAAATACTGTAGTACCAACTGTTTTGTTTTACGCCATTGACAGTACTTTCTCGTCAAAGTGTCAATGGAAGGTACAGTTAGTTAGTTGTGGACCCGTAGTGCAACTCCTGAGTTGTAATATCATAATCCAAGCTCGATCTGTTTACGTATCAAATAAAACTCAACACATTTGTAAAATGATAAATACTCGAAATAATGTAATCAATGAATTCATCTCAACCATTACCATAAATTCTCCACTTTAATCCGTTATCGCTTTTAATATAAGCAAGAATAAGACGTTGTTCACTTTAACTAATACGTTATTTTACCGTGAACACCAACTGTATTTAACTTTCATTCTGTTTTATAAACTTCACCGAAATTTTGGCAGAAATACTTTATATTCTTGGTATTCCGAAGCACTCCTTTTAAAGATAGGACCATGCTCGAAGTAACGGCCAGCGGAAATCCGCGAGTCGGAAAGTTAAAAATCTGGTGACTGCGAACTATAGCCTTCAACATTAACGTTTCAGGTTGTAAGCTGTGCTGTGAAGAACTCGCAAGGTTTATATGGAAGTTCTCTGCTAAATATTTTATATTTTTATTCTTCCTCCTAATTTTTTCCTATTTTACCATTGATCAGTGCTGAGGATCTCTTTTGCAAAGCTTGGTCCAGGTAGAGCCAGATAACTCGGCCTGATCCGATCCATGCGTCTTCACTCAAAAGCCTTTCTCACTTCACCTTCCTCTTGCCCTTCTTCCTTCCACTCTCGCCTCATCGGCTACTCTGGCTGTCCTTTCATCCTGCTTTGTTTTCACATGGCCAAACATTTTATCCAAATCTTCTATTATTTTTTCAGCTGGTTTTACTCCAATGTTCCTTCTAATTATTGTGTTTTCTTACTTTTCTCTTCAGGAATGATTTTTATTATGATTTATTTTTAAAATTGGCTCATAACATTGAAAACTAAAATGTAAATATAGACAAGACATGAAACTATCTATAAATACCTTTATAAACTGTAGCCAGCTCTCATATTTATTTTTTATTTAGGAATTAATCTCTATTGGCTTTATTAAGGGCTGTGTAAAGTCCTATATGGTTTATACATATAGTAAAATTTGTTTTCGTTTACTGTTTAGTAAAAATATTATCCTCAACATATATTCAATACATAATACGTAATTTATATTTAATCAACTGAAGCGTTATAATTTATGTCATTATTATTATTATTTTTAAAAAGGTGGTATATCTTACTGTGCCCTCGACAGTAAACCTGACTATTTATGTATGATTTGACTCTGACTTCAATTATATGTTAACTTTAGCATAAGAGACATTTTGATAATATTGTGAAGGCATTGATTCCCTTTGAACCATTGCACTGTGATTACTCCTAATATTTACTCATATATCTGAACAACGACAAATGAATTAATAAACGTATAATTACAGAATAAATGTATGGCTCTGCTTTATATTCTTCCCATTATTAAGTGAAGTAACTCTGGGGAAAATATTGTTCATTATCATGTGTACCAATATTACCGATTATAATTAAAATAAATTTTAATTGTTAACAAAGTATTATTATGTGTTAACAATGTTACTTTCCATTCAACTTACTGTTACAGCTCGTGGGAGAATAAAGGAAATCATAACATAAATTAAAATGCTGTTGTATTCTGAATTAATTGAACTGGCGATTCGTTCATTGGCCTCAAAACATGTTTATCGACTTGGAGTTATCTCTTGTTTAAAATATTTTGAAATAATGTTTTTATTGTTCATAAAAAACAGGACCCTTTAATATATATTGGTGTCTATATCACATTTTTCTTGAATGTTAGTCAAATACGTTTTTACTTCCACTTCTTGAGATACATTCGTTAGTACAACATACATAATAATGGATGATATCTTTTAAAAGGTCGAATTATAGCGAACCGCGAAATAATGACAACAATAAACATTCCCAAGTAAGTTTAAAGCGCAAATAGGTTGTTCACTAGAGGGCGATCTTTCGCTAGAGGGTAACCAGTACACTCGGTAAAAAATCGTCCATTATCTCTCTATCAAGGCTTTATCTCTGGTGTTATATTTTTTAAGGTATTAATGACATTAAGGTAAGAGAGCAGTACAAAATATGGAATGCACATAATCCTTTTTCACATTTTTTTTTCAAAACAATTGAATTCAGAATGATATTGATTCAGAACGATGTATTGTATTTTCATAAATATAAATATAAAGTACGTAGCCGCTATTTTAGAGTCTTAAGACTCCGCTTTTTTTTTTTTAGTTCTCCAAAAGCATTCTACTAATGCATGTTAATTTCAACAGCAGACATTAATACAATGCCATTTTCGTTGTTTAAGCAATCATAAAATCAATTTCTTTTATATTAGTTTATTATGAAAACATATTCCTTCTAAAAACAGGAGTGGGGGAACATGGGACTATTCTTAAATAATTCAGGGGGAAGGGGAATTGTCCATTAAATTAGATCATTAATAGTAACTCACTATTTATCTTAATCAACTTCCTTCCCGATGTTCCGAGAATGATCCTAATTTTGATTAAGTTTTAAAGATCGGTTATATCCTGTAGATATAATGGAATTATAAGAGTGCCTAATCCTCAATTTATAAATTATCTATATGATTTTATTAATATTGTTAATATAAATTTATCCATTTTAAAGGTAATAGATCTATATATAAACATTGGCAGGCACCCTTACGTAGCATATCCTTCATCATTACAACGATATATGTAAATAAGTATTATTTCACCTGGATTAAAAGCCCACATGAGTCATAATACCCACATGTTGAATTATGTTAGAACTGGCGTAATCAGCGTGAAGACGAGAGCGTAATCCCATGAGTGATTCACTGTAGAAAGGATACGATTCCATTCTCCTTGAATCATCTTCTTCAAGGTCAGGCTGTCCAAATATAATTTTACTCAGGGTCATAACACTTTGAATATCTGTGTTTTGTTAAACTGCGATAATTAATATATTAATTGAGTGATACTAGTAGCCTTTTACCTGATAGTTTTGGCCTTAAACGTGGAAATAACTCGCTTCTTTTTCGTAGTTATGATTCAGGAACGAACTAGCCCGTGAACAAGGATGCGGATACAAGAGTTTTCGGTGGAGACGCAGCGAATCGTCATGAAAAAACACCCGATCTTTCGTTCATCAAATAAGGCGTTCAGGATCAAAAGCGGATAACTCCGAAATTTCAAAATGTTGCCTGATTTGGAATCAATGTAATGTCTTTATTGAAGATATATTCATAATAAATTCAAATAGATTATTTGGATATATTTTTGGTTTACTGAGATAGTGGGTTGAAGGAAACCTCAGTGTGAGGAAATCTTAAAAAAATAATTTGGGTTACACCTACTTACATTTTCACAAGTTTGGACAAGAAATTTTGTTCAACACGACACTCAATCTTCATGCTTAAAGTCCGTTTCTGAAGTTGGAGTTTCGGGAAGAATGAAGGATGGGCTAAAATAGCGCGAATTGTGAAAAAGTCGATTTTTGAAATTTATAATCATTCGCTTTTGATCCTGAATTCATATTATGTACTATTTTTTTTTAAATTGTACATGGATTTTTTTATGTAGAAAAAAAGTTAGTAACAGCCTCCAGAAAGTTCGTTCTTTTCTCTTAAATAACTCCTGTTTATCAGTATAAATATTAAAAATTTCTAATATACAAAACAGAAATATTTGTTAATAACCACACACACACGATGACTAAAGGTTTCCTTTTAGCTTATCGTTTCTGAAGGATCTTGTGTGACGAAAATTAGTGTCCTTTCTGGTTTTTAGCGTGAACAAGGAAAGTAATCAGTTGAACGGAAAATCGAATTTCATCCTTCCCTCTTGTTTTAGGCATTGTTTCAGCACCACGATTCTCAACATTACCACCTCCCGTCCCGACAAAAGACGATCTTAGAAAACACCTGTGTATAATCCTTTCTATTACTGACAAATCAAAACTGTGACGGAATTACTCTCCATTTCACTCAGAATCGCTATTACAAGACAATGGAGAACTCTAGAAAAAAAACAATAGTCATCGAGAATTGACAAAGACGGGGATTGGTAGCCGCTAGTGACCAAGATGAATTGATGATTGAGATGTGTGTGGGGCCACCTACGGAACAATCTGCTAGAATTCGACACGAATCGAACCCAGTCAACAACCTCCTAGGTCGGGTCCGTCAACCCTGAATGGTCGCTTTACTTTCACTCGCTAATAGGAGAGGAAAGTTAACCTCACCTCACGCCGACTGAATATTGAATTATCCGATGATTATTGTTTGTATCAACAGCTGGGTGACTAAAGTTTGCGTTTACGTAGATTCATGTGTACAGATCAGACAGCAGCAATTTGAACAAGGTCATTCATACAGGGCTTCATACAGCCGAAATCATGTAAAAGGAAACAATAATTTTATAAAGAAAAGAAAATCTGTACCACTACAACCAATGAAGGGTTTTAGGCTCAGTACATGGTAAGGACTGTACTGTTTCTAGGCCAAAGCTTGTTTAGGGAGTTGTTTTTTCCGGATGCACGCCCAACCGCCAGATTTTCCTCCAATTAAAGTAACCTACTTTCTAGAAGCTGGGTGAGCCCCAGGAGGTTCTACAGATCCCATACGGCTCATCGATGACTGTTAACAGATTAAATACTTTACCTGCCCCAGCTGGAGCTGAATCCGGGACCTTCATCGCAGCAACTCAGCGCTCTACCCGCTGGGCAACCCCGCTACCTTTATAAACAATATTTGGCCTTAATTGCTTATGTCCGACATTCAACCTCACTCCGTTAGTTCATTCCTTCCTATTCTTATGACCTCTGATTCCCATTACCTCTAGATACGAATGTAATAGATGATTGGGATCGATTGAGTCCCAAGTTCAATGATATTTTATCTCATCACACAATGGAGTCTATTGTTTTCGCTAACGGGAATAAATTCATTAAGGATTCCTTGGAGTTATATCAATCTTTCGAAAAAAGCCTCTTTTCCATCCCATCAACTTGCTATGTTGGGCATAAAGTTCATCTTATGGATGATGATGTGATCCAAGTTAACGGTGTGAACGACTTGGAACCACAATTAATTAATAAAAACGTTTTTGAAAGCTTAATTCCAGATGTTTTCATTCTGAGGGGTTTTTAAATTAACTTCGAGTTGTGACATTTCTTGATAATTAATGGAGCTTCGCCTTAATGAACAGAGTAATTACGATAGGCAAGAAAATTGCAGTAGAACCTCTGAAGGGTGTAAACTGTTGCACTATCAACTGAAGCCGGTGCAATGACATAGAGAGGATGGACCTTTCTAAAGAATTTTCACAATTGAGGCCGGTAGTTGCGGTCGGCCATTGTTCTCTTACCTTTATGGGTCAGTTTACTTAATCTTGTTTTGCCTCAGCATACATCAGGAAGAAATTCCTATCCTCATTCCAATAACGGGCATTCTTATCAACTTACTAAAGGTATTTCAAATAAAACCTAAATTAAACATTAAATTCAGTAGTTAAACCAAAAGATCTGTAAGCTCATAATGGATGTTCGTCGTGAAAACAGGAGAAAAAGAAAGGAAAATCCTACATAAAATCTTTGGACATTTGAGGACGGAGGAAGAGTTCAAAACTACAGAGCAATAGAGACTTATACAAACAGAAACAAATTGAACGTAATGGGGATGGAAGATAGCATAGTAACAAACCGAACCTTTAACTATGTTTACAATATCGCAAATGGTAATAATTGTATCCAAGGAATGAACAAAGATATGAAAGATATTGGCATAACTGATGAAATGATACAGAACAGAACAACCTTCAGAAGTTGGGTGAGTAGCTTTGATGATTTCCAGGGGAGAGAGAGGAGAATAGGAACCGGCATCTGGACGGAAGGGAGAAGGGAAGTGCAAAGTGGAAGGATGATGAATTATTGGAGGAGAAAAAGGGATAGAATCGACGATGGATACATGAAATTACTTCACGCGGTCCTAGCTGGCCAATATGGAGAAAAAGAAAAATGGACATTCTATCTCGTTTGAGAAGAGTATAAAAAATAGTCCATGACCTTTACGACTAATTGCATAGGCATGTACTATGTACTATATTAAGGAATGTAAGAACCATAGCGACGGAGGGACCATTCGTAAATACCAGTGGTATGAATTGTTCTTTACTCCTCTCTAAAATTACTCAAAGAATATAAATCGTCCTTAAAATCAATTTTCGTATATAAATTAAGCTAAAATTTTAACAAAGTTGAGTTTTAAGGTAATACAGGCCTTGGATACTTGACACAAGACTTTATGAAAAATTGCTAATTCTGAAGACCCTAGTCAGGATAAGAATTATTAAATTGTTGTATTGGCATCCTTGAGAAGTTTTTAAAGTTCCATTTTGATTCGATGTTTTGAAGTGTCCAAAAAAACAAGTTCAAAGACCGCGTTCCATACCGAGGAAGCTATATAAAGCGTGTTAAAAAATTAAAAGTATATAACTTAAACTTGGCCTTTAACATGTGTTGTATACCATTTGTTTTTTTATTTCCCTTTATAAGCCTACCTCCCAACCCGATAGAGCTAGCACTTATTTGAATTCCTGGCCTTCCTCAGCCTTCGGTTTCATTAGTACTTCATTCTTTTTTCACATTCCTCTCCTAACTTATGGACATAACCATCGCTATAAGGACTTGCCCGTGTTCTGCAATCTAGTCATCAGCTTCCATTACCGTCCTTGTTCCCCTATCCTTACTCATCATGTCCTTTAAGGATAGTGCAATATCTTTTAGCGCAGGCAACCCTTAAACCCTCCATTTTCGCCTCATTCCTTACACATACTCTTCTTTTTTTACCTGTGCATGGTGTAGAATTTTATCTCGGCTGTAGCACTCGTAATGGTAGGGGAAGATACTGACTTTAAGATATGAAGTTCCCTTTAAGACAGGTCTCGTTTTACCAATACGGTTTTGCTAAACTGAAAGCCTGTTGTACTTTTCTTATTATGTTTAGATCCTGTGCGTTTGTATTTTCTGTCTTACCCGGTAATTATGTTTCTCAAGTAGTTATAGTCAAGTTCTCTGTTTTATTATGTCTTAGGGCAGTTTGTAGAATGGAAATTAAAAGAGGCAAACCTTAGAAACTTTTATAACTTAGAACCTTTTATGGGTCTTCCACAAATTTGCCAATATATATCAGCACGCAAAGATTTCACTCCTTCGATGGATTCTATGGATAACATAGATAGATAATATCTACTCTTATACTTATTTTTTAATCCTCATAATCTCATTATATTTACAGAACTTAATTATAGCTCTCCTTGTACATTTTATAATTTATTTGTTTTGTCATTCTTTATTACTTGTCTTTAATAGCCAAAATAATTTTTTTACAGATGCGGTTGGCACAAGCAATACTAGCAGCCACGTTTCTTGCGATTTCAAACCAACGTAAGCTGTTATTACAATTACCAAGTATCATAAGTCGTTTTTGATGTTTTTATTATTTTTTCCATTTTACTGGCTATAGTTTAAAAAAATATCTTCTTACATTCATTTCTTTAAAAAATAATTTAATACAGCAAGAACCTTTATTTTTTCATCTACCTACTACATTTTATTGTTTCTTCAATGACAAATTAATTTATTTCATTAATTATTTATTTGTTATTAGAATTACATTTATTTCTTTAAATAATATGTGAATGCTAGAAGAGCCTTTACTTTTCCATCTATTTAATAAATACTCTTAATACATTCTAAGTTTCTTCAATAACAAATTAACTAACTTCATTAATTACATTATGGAGTTTTAGTGTGTTATTTAGTTATTACTTAATTTTTTATAATAAATAAATGTATGCATAATATACTTATGATCTATTTTCTCATTTTTTAGATGAAATAGCGAAAAGATCGAGTGATGGTGAGAAGAAAGTTGTTTGTTATTATACAAACTGGTCAGTATATCGTCCGGGTACAGCAAAATTCAACCCTCAAAATATAAACCCATATCTCTGTACACATTTAATTTATGCTTTTGGTGGCTTAGACAGAGAAAATGGTCTTAGGCCGTATGACAAATACCAAGACATAGAACAAGGTTTGCTTTTATTTATTTGTTCACATACCTATCTTTTATTATTGTTGTAATATTTAAAAAAAATTAAATTGATCAAACCAAAAAAATATTTGAAATAAATTTTTATATTTATCTGAGATTAATTAACTACAAATACAATAATTTAATCATTATGAAATTATTTATAATTATATTTATATTAAATTGAATATTAATTTCAGGTTTACAAATAAAAATTTAATATACTTTTGTCCTTAATAGTTTTTGATCTATTAAGCAAAATATCTTATTGGAGTTAGCAGTACCAAATATTTTTTCTAAATATTGTGAGCATTATTATTTATGATTCATATTCTAGAAAGAAGGATAATATAAAATTTGCTACAAATTGCTTCTGGATTATTTTTCAACAGCAGCCTTAAAATTTCCTTTTCTCGTTGTAGGAGGGTATGCTAAATTTACTGGTTTGAAAACGTACAATAAGCAACTGAAAACTCTCCTTGCTATTGGAGGATGGAATGAAGGTTCCGCAAGATTTTCACCTCTAGTTGCAGACGAAGAAAGAAGAAAGGAATTTGTTAGGAATGTTATAAAATTTCTAAGGCAAAACCACTTCGATGGACTTGATTTGGATTGGGAATACCCAGCTTATAGGGATGGAGGAAAGCCAAAAGACAGAGAAAATTATGCACAGTTAGTTCAGGTAAACAAAGCAATTTTATAGTTTTAACTAAATACTTTTGCAATTAAAGTTGTTAATATAAAATATAAAGTTAACAGAGGCCATGGTTCTTTAAGGACTCTAGAACCCAGCAATGAATGAATGAAGGAATAAAATATAAAATGATAATAAATATTTAAACGCTCTACCTCATATTATTAAATTCAATTATTTCATAGAAGGATTATTGGCTTAATTGTATTGACACAGAAATATATAAGTGCATATGTTATTCAGAAATATCTACTGCATTAACATAAATATCAAACAACCATAGTTTAACCATTACGTAAAATTTATTTGAAATTTAGAATGATATTATTCATTTTTAATTGTTATTAATTAACATTGTTCTGTTTTATTTAGGAACTTCGTGAAGAATTCGAGAGAGAGTCTTCAAAAACTGGAAGGCCAAGGCTTCTCTTGACAATGGCAGTGCCGGCCGGAATTGAATACATTGATAAAGGCTATGATCTACCAAAACTCAACAGGTATCAGTTTTTGCAGAATAAGGAAATGAAAGTGAACAAATAGGAAGAGAAATTGGCTAAATTGTTTATTACCTAAGACATTCCTCTGAACTTAAATTTGATAATATTTTACTGATAATTTATATGCTTTTAGTTCTTATTTGTTCATTGACTAGTCAACGACTAATTAACAAGTAAATTAATCAGGAAGACAATTTATTGAAAAGCAGCGATGGAGGAAAGACAATAATGAAGATAGATAATAAAATTTATAATATTTTAAAAGTTTATTTTTATTGTGGCATTCACAGATTTATTACCAATCCTTACATTACAGGTATCTAGATTTCTTTAACATACTCTCATACGACTACCATTCTGCTTTTGAACCATCTGTGAATCATCACTCACCTCTATATTCGATTGAAGAAGAATCCGAATATAATTTTGACTCACAGTTGACCATTGTAAGTTATATTAAATCATTTCATGGGTGGATCTTAATTATTCTTTTTTGTAAATAGCTTTTATTTATTATTAAGTTATTTTTATTGTAATGATACAGAAATTTTACTTCATGTACACATATATATATATATATATATATATATATATATATATATATATATATATATATATATATATATACAAAAATTTATATTATAAATTAATGACATATCAAATAATTCTATTAGGTAATAATTCTATTGCTACTTTGCACCACAAAACAAAAAAGTGAAATTTAATACATACTTATAATTATGATTTGGACTTTTTAAAACATTTATTAATTCAATCATTTATATACTAATAAACTTATTTGATCTTCCGATTCCTACTGAATATTCTTCTCTAATTCCTGTGTTTCTTGTAGGATGCCTCAATAAAACACTATCTGATGAAAGGAGTTGATGCAGAAAAACTAGTCTTAGGAATCCCTACATATGGTCGTTCATACACGTTATTTAACCCAGACTCAACTGATCTTGGATCGCCTGCTGATGGACCTGGAGAACAGGGTGAAGCCACTAGGGAGAAAGGATACCTTGCCTACTATGAGGTACTTTTTTCAATTATTTATTTATTCAAGATTTTAATGTAGCAGTATTTAAAAAAATTATAACAACAAATTATCAGCCCACTCTTGATTATACTCTTAAGAACTCGATCTGCCTTACTTATGAAAAGGACAAAACATGGCTAATCATAAAAAATCTCCATTCATTAAATTAATTAAAAAATAATCATGAAGGCACTAATTACTGGTACACTAATTGCTCTCTAATTACTGGTATCTTGCATTAATGATGCAGCAAGTAATCCAAACGAATCTGAAAACATGAAATTTTCTTTCTTCAAACATACAACAAAATTAATTTATTATTTGAATTTGGTTTGGAAGAGGATATAGAATAAGATTTGTTTAACATGACGTATTTTCTTTGTTGGCTTTAAAAAATATAAGGCAACTTATTAGCTGTGTTATTTTTTCATAATCCGGATATAACAAACATTTTGATGAATTATCTCATGCACTAAAAGGCAGCAATGAACAACCGTTTTCAGAAAATAATGTGGACTGATAAGATTGAAATAGAAATAGAATTAAGACCTGTTAGTTGTTGCTCATTCTTAGTGTATTGATAGTAACTGCTTATTTTTCAGATTTGTAATAATATAAAAGATGGCTGGACCGTAGTTCAACCTAAAGAAACTGCTATGGGTCCATATGCTTACAATGGTAATCAATGGGTCGGCTATGACGATGAATCCATTGTCAGGAAAAAGGTAAATATTAAAATTTCTATATCATTTTTTCTAATAAGTAACAGAAAATTCATAATGTTTATTTTCTTTTATTTAGGCAGAATATGTGAACCAGAGAAATCTGGGTGGTATTATGTTTTGGTCCATTGATAACGATGACTTCCGAGGTAAATGTCATTCTCGTGCTTATCCTCTAATCGAAGCAGCTAAAGAAGCTCTGCTTGGAAAAGGAGTGAGCAATAAGCTGCCATCGGGCACTAGGGGAGGTAAAACTACTAAAGCCGGAAAAATTAAAACTACAGCCAGGACTACAACAACTCCATCTCCTCCACAATCTAATACGACCCCTGAACCTCCTACAACCCCAGATCCAGGAAGCGGTTAGTATTAAAAAATCTTTGTAATACAGGGTAAATTATTCATTTCTTCTAATTCTGGATCTGGTTTAGCTTTAAAACTTTTAAAAGCTTTGAAAGCAATACAGAAATCTAGCTGTACGAAACAAACTTCAATAACAATGTAATGTATTCTATAAAATATGTAGAAATTAGTTGGGTTTTGGTCAATGAATCAACTTATGAATAAGCGTAACTTACTATCGATTGTGTGGGTGAGTTAAAAAAATAAATAATTAGTTATTCTCATAGTTAAAATTCTCAGAACAACTCACGACCAATTTCTCAACACATTAATTAAAATTTTAATAACTGCACCAATGAGGGAAAATGAAAGTTAATATATTAGAAAGTTTCATATTTTTATATTTGATTTATTTTATTTTTTATAAACTTTTGATCAGTGATTAAATCTATCCATCATTGTTATATTAACAATTGTTCATTAAAACAATTAATATTTCAGATTTTGTATGCAAAGACGAAGGCTTTTTCCCTCACCCAAGAGACTGCAAGAAATATTTCTGGTGCTTGGACAGTGGACCTTCTGATCTTGGCATAGTAGCTCATCAGTTTACTTGTCCTTCTGGTTGGATTTTATATTTTTTAATTATGTATTTAATGAAAAATAATTACTTATTTTTATTTGATTAAAATTATATTTTTGGTGTTATTTTTAGGATTATTTTTCAACAAGGCTGCAGATTCGTGCGATTTTTCAAGAAATGTAATATGTAACAAAAAATCTACGACCACAACTACTACAACTACAACTGCTACTCCGAAAACAACAAAAGTAAGTTAATGTCTTTTATTTTTTTTTACTTTCTTATAAATTTGAACAGAATCCCAAGTTGCAATGAACACATCTCAAAAGCAAACAAAAATTTAATTCTTTCAAAAAAAGGCTATATTTTTCCGTAGCATCTTCTTTTTTTATTGGAATAATTTTGTTAATACAAGATCTCAATTGCCTTATGAATCCTTAATAATAAATATTCAGTTTACAACAAACTTGAAAATCATACCTAATCTTTTTAATTTTTTTATTTCAGAGATGGACATAACCTGTAGAAATACTTTCGTTTTTGTTACGATTTTATCACCTCTTAAACTCAAAGAATAATAATTATTAATTTTTTATTTATAATGGCTATTGCATTCACAAGTGTACTGGCTATGTAATCACTTGGAATGGGTTTCTCATCCTCTCAGTTCTGACTGAAATTCTGTAAATATTTTTTTTCATGAAAATCATTAATTTTCCCCTCTCTTTTCGTAGCATCTATTTATTGCAAATTCTTGGTACAGTTACTTTTAATAAAAGTTAAAAGAAGATTGTGTTTCAACATTTTTATTTTCTTATTCAGTCAAAAATGTTCACAAATTATCAGATTACTAAAAAAAAATCATGAAGAAGCACAAAATCCAAAGTTGATGATACTGACCGTCCTTAGGATTTGATTTATTTATGTTTAAGGTAGCATTGTTGAGAAAAAGAAAACCAATCCTGTTTATCTGATTATTATTTTCACCAGTACCTGCAACATATACGATAAAGTTGCAGAATCATACTTGGATTCGATAACTAATGATATTTAATAATAACAATAAAAATGAAGTTTAATAATTTTTTTTTCACAGAACGGCCTTCGAGATCAAACGAATATCATTATTTTCACTTTTTTTCATACCCCTTCTCTCCTTCCTTCTTTCTTCCATCCTTTTCCTCAATTTTTCCGATTGTTCTTTACTCAGTCCACGCTATTCCTTTTCTGGCATCCCTCTTTCCCGCAAGGACCTTAATTTATTTTAATCTCTTCCCATAGTCGTCCATATCGAAACAATCTTGGTATGTTATTTTCAGTCTCTCAGTTTCTTCCTTCATCTATTTGATGTACCCCATAGCACTCTTGTATCCTCTCATTTTGTAGAAGATTTCTCTATTTAATCTCTTTGGGTGTATCCTCACCATATGTCCATAGAAACTTAATCTTCTTATTCTTAGGTATGTTTCCAACTCATTCACTTCTTTGTATATTTCCTTATTAGGCCTCAACTTATAGCCTTCCTGTGTCTTTTTTGGGCCGTAAATTATTCTTAGTATTCTTCTTTCCAACCCTAATATTTTATTTAGGCTGGTAAGGGAAGCGGTTTCCATTCCGTACAGTATCATCGGTTTGACGACCATATTGTAATGCCTTATCTTCATGTTTGTTGACAGCCTCCTTTTATTATAAAAATTGCTTGTCCTGAAGCTTAGTCTTTCCAATTTAGTAATTTTTTTGAAGGTTTGAATATTTTTTATAATCAATAAAAATAAATTGTTTTAGGCATACCCTGGAAAAATAACTCTGCCACCAAAAACCACATCTTTGCCAAGAACTACTACTACCACTACTACCACCACCACAACTGAGGCCCCTATCGAGGAAGAAGAGGAGGAAGAAGACAGAGATAATGCTGAAGACCCACAAGCAATCAAACAACTGATAGCACTAATTAAAAAACTAGGTGATTATTCAATTATCCAGTATATAATATTTTGTATATAATACAAATATTATTCATGCTAAAAAAATAGTTTTTAAATTTTGTTTGGGTGATATTATTTTCGGGCTTGTAAATAAATAACTGACAAACAAACTAATGTCTATTGAAGAAAAATTGTTTTTTTTTTTATGAACCAGGAAATAATTTTATTTCAAAGTGTTTTGTAAATAACATCTTCTTAAAGTATGTCAGCTGTTATTTACTACATACTGTCAAGTTATTCTTGAAAGAGACCTCTCTTTCTTCGTGGCTTAATAGCCTCAGAGCATTTCTCTTTAATACTACTAGCCAGCATTATTTGAGATTCATATGCTGTTATTAGAACCATACATTCCCTCTATCAATGACATCCAACTTAGGGAAAAGGATCCCAACATGTTCAAGTTATGGTTGAAGTTGAAAATTTCCTTTACATATCACCTCCTCATCGAGTAAGACCAATGACACTTCAGTCATCAACATTCCCTTATCTTTCTCTCACGAGATAAGTCAGTTTTTCCACCTGTAACTTCTTAGAGAATGCATAGTCAGTAACGTTTTAAAGACATAACACTATATTTAAACCCAATGAAATAAAAATATTATCAATGACTTTGAAAATATGTATAACCAATTATTATTCGTCTAGATACAGTGGGTTTTTTTTTTTACATCTCTTCAAAATATTCCGGTTATTTCTGCCTCATCTTGTATTTACATACAGTACACCACAAATTATCCTCGTTTGACCTCTTAACTACTTTTGTTCTAGTACTTCATCATTATTGTTTTTAAATGATTTTGTTTTTATTGCTTTCATGACAGAGTTTCATTGTTTTAATTTATTGTCTTAGCTTAAGAATAATATGAATTGTACTTTCGTCCTTAATACTATCTCATTCTTTCTTTTCTCATCCAGTCAAATCCATCTTACTTTATATTATATATATTTTCAAAATATAAAAAAACTTTTGAAGCTATACATCTTTGCAATAATATTGTGTACTATAAAAGGTGGTGTAGCTGAACTTGAAAAACAGTTAGAAGCAAGCTCTGGCACGGACTCAACAACCCCACCAATTAGCAAGAGTCTTTATAGGAAAGTGCTTAATTCTGGTACATCCAGGTAATATTTTTTCTAAATATTTTATTCTATCAAAGTAATAACATAAAAATTAAATTCCATTTTATTGTTATATTATAGGATTTATTTAAAATAATAGTATTCAGCATCTCTCTTTCAGATTTTTATTGAATTAAATAAAAATCAATACGAGATAATATATGTTTTATTTGTCTTGTTTTTTTTTCAACAAAACAAACAAAAGCTTAAAAAGATTAATCTTATTTCCTCGGCAGACTCCTCAATAGTGCAAAATATCAAAATAAGGAACGATTACTTCCTTGAACTACTACTCAAATGAAAAGCATATTTAATTCCTAAAATTGATTCTAATTTATACACAACTTCAAAACCAACATGTCCTAATGTTGTCTTAGATTAATACTTATTCATTGTAAAACATTTAGCTAATAAAATGTAAATATTATAATTGAATGTAAACTTATTTTTACATTATGCTAATATAAATCAATAATAACGCTTTAAATAAGTTTTTAATTATTTTAAGTTGATTATTTTGAGGATGATTTTAATAATATTTAACTTATTCGGGAAACAATAACTGCATTGTGAATTTCTATTATTTTAACCTTTATCTTACTTTGAGAATACCTATTTTGAGTTTTTTATTATCATTATTTGTTAATAAGATTTTAAGTTATTCATGAGGAAAGATGATACTATTAAAGTAAATGAAACTCTTCTTAATAAGTTTTCATATACCAATCGATATATTCAGGTACCAAACCATCCAAAGAAACGGACCGTCTGGTCCTCAGAATGAGGGACTTCCTCGTGAGTCACCAAGGTCTTCATTTCGAAGAGACAAACCTCAGTATGTCACTATTAGAAGAGAAAGGTATTCAAACTAGTTTCTCTCTTGAATTTAGAGGCATATAACAAAATAATTTACTTACATCGACAACTTTATCCAACTTTTAACTTTGTCTTCCAACAGGCCTAGTACTACTACAGAAAGTACCGATATAGTTTACGCTGAAGTAGAAGAGGATGATGGTGGTGTTGAAGAAGAAGTTGTTAAATACAAGACAATAACCCGAAACCGAGTCGGTCAAAACTCTGGCTCATCTGAGGCTGAAAAACCAGAACGGCCAAAATATCAATCTTCTGAAAGATTTAGGTCAAAGCATCGGAATGATGAAGCTCTTAAAAACGAGGAAAGGTCAACAACATTGAAATATACGAGTATCGTAAGAAGCCGCCCCACTACTGCTGAGTCATCTGGTACTACGTCTAAGTATGTTGTTTTTACCAAACTCAATTTTGATTTTGATGTTTTTTATGACCAAACGAAATTGGATTTTTTTCATTATGTCTGCCCTTCACTTATTACTATTATTGTGGATTAATAATTATTCCCTCTTTATTTCCCTCCCTCCCCCTTTCTCTCTATCTCTCTCCTCTCTTCTCATAGAGCTTCTAAAAAAAGAGTGAAATATTTTTTTAAAACTTTTTGAAAGGATGTAAACTGGATTGAATTTTTCTAATAATTCCTTCACTGAATGAAAACCTATTTCCAGTCATTTGTGCAATACAACTTTATTATACGTTATTCTTTAACTGAAGAATGGGTGCCTGACATTAATTTTGACAGTGAAATTGATTTTTTCTTTACTTTTATTGCAATCTTAATATTTTCATATTTAAATTTAAATCACATATATATGCAATGTATACTAATAGTGTATTTTTTTTTTATTAACATTTTTACTACTTGCAGCAACTGAACCTGAAGCATGAAGTGTGTTTTAATTTGAAATTAGTAAGTCAGTGAAGAAAATTGAGGAGAACATTTACTTTAGTATTACTTTCGCAAAGAGGAACTTTTACTTAAGAAGCTTATGTAAATCATATGTGTGTTCTCAAGATGTTAATACAGCACAGTCCATAATTTTAACTGGGAAATACAATATGATTGTATTAAAAGATTTTTTAAATGAATTTGATTTCAAACTATCTATGGTGACTTACAAATGCATTTTTTTTTTTTATGATACAGCTTCTTTTATTCTATATAAATCTAGTATTTTGAATTTATGAAAATACTTGAAAAATATTGGAAATAAAAACACTGCGGCCTAGAAATGAATGACCCTTAATGACTATGTCAGTGTTGATTTTTTATTCCAGGCTTAGATCTATTTTTATGTATCACAGTATCAGACTTTACTTTAACATGTCATTTGCTTACTCTAACACTTCTTTACTAATAATTATGAATAGCTAATCTTTGAACAATTCATCCATATAATGATATTTTGATAATAAAATTATTTTATTTCTCTTTAGGTATGTTATTCTACAACGCCAAAGAACTCCCACTCCCCATGCTGAAGAGGATGTGGTAACTACAGAGAATGAGCCTAATGATGATGAGGAGGTAACCGAACATGTTATTGAAACAACAACCCCACGCCCTCGAGTGAAGGTGAGTGATGATGTAATTCCTACAACCATCACTATACCTACATCCACCAGGGTTGTGACTCAGGTTGTTGAAGGGGCAACTCGGCGACAAAGAGTCCCCATCTCAAAACTTAGGAACCTTGTTAAGGATTTGGAAAATTCAGTTGTCGATATATACAATGTAAAAAACAAATCACTCTCAACAGGAGGTGAAACTATAGAAAGGCCCCAGATACATGGATTTCACCTCAGAAGGCCAGACATAATAGTCACAACCACTGCCAGGACATTACCTGCTTTTCTTTCTCAAAAAAGATTTAGGTTAAGAACAACTACAGAACAGTCTGAGACTTCTTCAAGGGGTCATTTTGTGCCCTCAAAAGCTAGAAGCAGGACTACAGAATCCAATATTGCTGACATTAATTCACTTTCTACAACAATAAAATCGACTGAAAATAATGAGGACACCTCAGATAAAAGTGAAAGTGATGTTCGCTCATATAGTAGTGCAAGAAAAAGGTTTCCATTGAGTAGTCGATTTCCTTTAAGAAGGAAGAACAATGAAAAAGCGTATAATTTAACAAACATTAATAGTCATCCAAAGTCCGAAGATGAAGATGAATTATTCGTCAAGGGTGATTCTCGTGACACTAATGTTATAAGAAAGCCTATTTTCAAACCGCGATTTCCACCTAGAAGCCGTCCAACTACTCCTGGTCATATATCTTCAACAACCACTCTGCCTACTTCAGTAGAAATAATGACAGAGCCAAGATCTACAACCTCAATGACAATAGATGAATCTACAGTTGATGAACTATATCAAGCAGGAAGCACCATAAATGATTTATTAGAATCAAAAACTGAAACTGAATTAAATTCAGCTGATATAGTTACAGAAGCATATTTAAAAGAAAGTACAGCTGATTCTAATTTAGAAACTACAATGAGTTCAAGTGATAATTATGAAACAAATGATTCTTCAGTTTCAACACCTAAAAATCTAATTAGGAATAGGTTCCCTAGTTATTTGACTATAAACAGAAGAACAACGACTGCTGCCACACCAGAAGAAAAAAAACTCGATTTAATCCCCAAAAAAATTAAAGGAGGTAGGCACATTGAAAATGGAGATGATGATAAAACTCTGTCAATCACAAAAAATACAGGTCCTGAGCCCTACGGGAAAAAAAAGGTCATTTTACGTAGGAGAAAACCATCCCTCACTAATACGACAATACCTATAAGTGATAATACAGTCAAAAGTAATAGAAA
This sequence comes from Troilus luridus, assembly GCA_964056705.1. Lineage (NCBI taxonomy): Eukaryota > Metazoa > Arthropoda > Insecta > Hemiptera > Pentatomidae > Troilus > Troilus luridus. Next base: position 85,210,886 of record OZ057415.1, read on the forward strand.
CAGCTTAGTAATCAGAAGGAAAATACCTCGAAATTATGATAATGTAGTTAATAGCACTAATAATATTTTAGAGGTTGAACCCTCTCGAAAACCATACATAGTAAAACGAGGTAGAAAAAAATATGCAGATAAAATTCAAGAAGACAATCTATCACAACTCACAGATAATTTAGCTTCTTCTTCGAAAGAGGGTATTAAATCAGGACTCTATGAAGGAAATCAAATTAATTCAACTGTAGACTCTCTGCCGACAAACACATCTTCAGTCAAGCATAAAAGAATAGTAATTCGAGGCAGAAAGAGGTTCAATGAAAATCTAAATGTTACAAGGTCCGATAGAAACAATGTAATCAAAGATTTAAATGATAGTCAGTTATTTGATGTTAGAAAGAACGAAACAGAAATTTCTCAAGTCAATAAAATAAAAGATGGCGAAGCATTCCATACACACAAAGTTCGCAAAGTGATTTTGAGGAAACCTATAAAAGATCTCCAAGTAGAGGAAACTGGATCATTAGAAAAAGCTGGACGGTTTAAAAATACTAGTCCTCTACGCCGTCCAAGTCAAATTAAAGTAGCCAATGTGGCTTTGAATGACGACTTAACAGTTGACTTTAGTGAAGACGTCATTCAAACAAGTAGTGGCCAACAAGAGGTATGGATTAGAAGCTAACATTTAACAACTGGCATGAATGCATATATACATAACAAATTAAGTGTTTTTTAAAAACTCATGCTTGTTGGTTTAATTATATATTCTTTAAATCTGTATTAGCACAGTGTCAAACATATATATATACCGCATGAATTTGAGCAGTACTTGAGCTCAGTAGTACTGGTGATTGGAAGAAAGGTCTATGTTTCTACAGGTACCAATTCTACTTGTCAAATTTCCTTACTAAAACCTACCCTTAGACGGTACATTAAAAACTTATAAAGAAAAATGAAATGAAAAATATTAACTGTCTATACTGTCTCGCATGGCACTCTTTGTCGCTTGTCCATTGAAAATGATTTAACAGCCAGATCAAACTCTGGTGGCATGTATTTTATTTTCTACTGCATATAAATTTTAAAATGAGTAAGTCTTCTCGTTTCTAATCATCTTCTTCTTCCTCTATTTCTTTAAGCTTGATGTGTTTATATGTGAAGAAACCAAAACAAATCACAGCATGGTGTTATACAAAATATTTAAACAATTTCCTCTAACATTATATGTTGTTTAACATCGTAACACCTTTCTCTTTCAACTACTATCTCATAACTTCTATGTTTGTATCTTATACTTATTCTATAAAAATGCATGGAACAGTTGTTATCTGAATAATTCTTCTAAAAATTGTATATGGTTTGAACCATTGTAACTGTATTACGAAGCGTTTTATGAATATGAATCGTATTGAGTATATCACAATATTGTATATACTTAACATTTAATCTAAAATTTAAAGGCTTTATGTTTTTATCTAATTATTACATGCTGACATAAATATTAATTTATGCATGATAAAAAAAAAAAATTAAAAAAGCTGTTCCTTTTACTCTGTAAAAATGGTAGAATCTGTTTTTGAAAAAAAAAAATCCTATATTTAAATTAGAAAATGTCTACAAAAATTATGAAAAGACTTTAGATACTGTTTTTAATCTATATATAAAAAAGTATTAAAAAAAAAACTCAATAAATAACGTGATTTTAGATACAGACAAGAACTCGGCGACCATTTAGAAAAACGATTGTTCGTGCCCAAACAACTTCTACGACTGAAGCACCCACCACAGTAAAGCAGCGTACAACAATAGAATCTTTAAGACAGCGTTTGAACCGCTTCAAAACAGAAAGAAACCTCTCTAAAAACTCAATTACATCTCCTAGTCCATTTTCAAAAGAGTTCACACCAGGTGAGATTTAATTCATTTGATTAATAAATCATAACAATCATTAAAAATGTACTTTTTCTATTTCAAATAGATCATCAACATTTATTTTTAATTTAATTTATTGCCATCGAGACAGGATGAAATGGAATATGAGTTCAGGTAAAGATAAAATAATACTCTTTGTTATAACTACTAGAAGTGATAATATTAATGATTAAATATTTATGAAATAAATTTATTGTGTGAAACAACCTGTGGTAAGGCACATTTATTTATAGGCCTTTGTAAATGAATAAAAACCTATCTTTAACAAAAGAAAACCATTTTTAAAAATCAATCAGTGTTCAGTTTTGGAATAAGTATGTATCAGTAACTGAGGAAGGGATAGTCTTTTAAAACTATAGTTTGGAGTGTGATAGCCTAATACGAGGACAGCTGAATCCATCACAGTAGATACTCAGGCCCTTCTCAATATTCAATATTTGTGTCTGAAACTGGAGAACTGCTGCGGAAGACCACGCCAACTGGCAGACTTTTGTAAGACCCCCACATTCAAAGAAGGTCACTGTACCACTTTTGAGGACAATTATTTTTAACAATGTTATTTTTTTCTAAAAGCAAGTGGGGTAACTCTGTTTGTAAGGTCCAGGTATACTGATCTCTAGGTTTCACGTTATAGAGAGACTGGCTGTAGCGGATAAATTATTTATTCTGTTAACAGCCAAGAATTGACTGTGGGATTTGGAGACCCTCCAAGGGATCACCCAGCCTCTACAAAGGGGGTGCCGTCAGTCAGAGAGAAAAATCTGATGGTTGATCTCTACTGTTGACTTGGCTCATTGCCTGCCTTGTACTGAACCCATAACCCTTCATGAGCTGTTGTGGTAAAGGCATTTTAAAAATTTGTTTACATATTTTGTTTAAGAATAAGGTGGTTACCTCAATGATAATATTAAATAATAGAGTGGGACCTCCTTGTACATGGACTTGCTATTTACTGTATTATCACCAATACCTTCAACCTCTCCTCCCCTCCTACATAAAAACATAAATAAAAATAAACGAGTAAAATTGTTGGATTCATGTCCAACGTTGATATATTTTTTATATTTCTCAAGATCATAGATAAAAAATTCATCACATGAGGGTCAACTATTAATTTTTTTAAATTATTGGTTTTAGACTTGTTTACTTTTCTTTGGCTTCAATGATATCTAAACAAAGAAATAAAGAATATTTTCTACAAATTGGTTCTAAAAATGGTGACAAAAGAGAAATTCGAAACTTAAAAAAACAAAAGTGGTTTTCATTGGTAATGAAAATAAATTTTGAAAGAACTATTCCTTCCTTCAGTTGCTGAAATTTCATATGGGTCAGTCTGAAAATAGTTGTTGATATTTAACCCTCCAAAACCGAGAATTATTTTTTTGAAAAATATTTGTTTGTTTTTTACATTTTTCTATTCTTATAGTGATACAGAATTTGAGAAAAATAATTTTAAAAATTTGCACTAAACTGACTGATAGAGCCCTTTGCAGGTAGATGCAACTGCAATTCACCCTTAACAAATTATAAAAGAGAAAGTGGAATGGTAAAATCAGGCTACTTTCTACTGTGACATAAACATCACACTATCAGGCTTTGGAGGGTTAAATTAAATGTAAAAAAAAAAAAATCCAAAGAAAACAATTTACAATACATTAAAAAAAAAAAAATCATTTTAATCCATGATATCTTATTTTAGCAATTTCAGAAAATACCTCACAAACCAGTAGACCTGTGAGGAAAGAATTCAGGAAGTTTATTAGACCATTGCGTGTCGATGATTCGCAACTTGATGCAAGCCACGATGTTTCAAAGAATACACCTCAAAATGAAATTAGGACTCAAAAAATAAAACCCTCGGAACATGTCACTGAAGGATCCAACTTCTCTGAAGAGTACACTGATGATGAGCCGTTAGTTCTTCCCGATCTGGCAAATGTTGCAGTTGCTGCGATACAATCTCTGGCTACATCACCAGTACCGACAACAGAGCAGTGTACGTATTAACAACTTATCGGATATTATATTTACTACTCTAAAAAAAAAATAATAGATAGATGACAGATAATAGACTATCTTTTATTTGTCTTGAATAATAATAGTTGAATATATATATTTATATGTGTGTGTGGGAAAAAATGGTACGGGTGGTGTTAAAAAATTTGAAACTTAATTTTTGACATCCACCCGGAACATTTTCTTCCACATATCTTTTATTTGGCTTGAAGTCCTTTCTGCTACTCAAAACTCCATCAAAAATTAATCATATGATTAATTCTGACTAATAAAGAATTTATCAATATGAATATTGTCTATTATTGTTGAGGCCTTTGATAAAATCTATTATGACACTTATGTTTTGATAAAGTTTATGATAATCTCTGACAAAATAATATATTTTAGATAAATCAACAACCACTGAAAGAACTACACGGAAAGCAATTGTACGGAAAAGACCAGCTGTTCGACCAACAGTTTCTACTCCACCTAAAAGTTCACCTCGTCCTTTCTCAAAGATTCATTATGATGAATATGATGATTATTTTGCAGAGCCTGTTGACGTGCCACTTTCTGGAAAAGTAAGTGAATAAAATTTGTCTTCCAACTATTTTATAAAAAATCCTATTGGTCTTTATATTAATTTATCTTGTATCAGTATGACAAGTTTAGATTCAGTTTTTTGGTTTTTTTCTCTGTATTTGATGTTATTAAAATTAGCATTAGACTGTTTATCAAAAAACAAAAATAGTAAAAAAAAATGAAACTACTTTCATAGTTGCTTTAGAATCATTATTCATATGTATCAACTATTTTTTTTTTTACAGGTTAGGATACATAATGATGGCTACATAGAATGTTTAGATATTGGAAACTTTCCTCATCCGTTTTCTTGTAGGAAATTTATATCTTGTGCTAAAATGGAAAATGCTAATTTACTAGGATGGGAATACACATGTCCTAAAGGATTATCTTTTGATCCCATCGGAGGAATATGCAACTGGAATGCCGGACTCGGGTGCAAAGAATAATTAATGACTGATTAACATAACTTTGTCTTGGTTGTTTTTTTGTAAACTACATATTGTAGGTTTGTTCCTGTACCTGATAGGGAATTAATTAAATTCTTAAAGTGAACGACAATGGTACAGATGACTTAGTAATAATTCAATTTATTTCAAACTGAAATGTATTCATGATAGCATAAGATATAGTTGCAATCAGTTCTTTAAAAGTATCATTTTCTATAACTTGCATTATAATGAAAAATTCAAAATGGTTTATAAGTTGAATTATTATATCTTAGGTAACTAATTTTTGTTAATGAACAGTGTATATAAAAGATATTCGGGGCACAATATAAGGTATTTGATAAATGCAGCAACCTTAATTATTTATTTATGTATGTAAATATTTCAATATGAATCATTGGTGTTTAGCTGGAATATTTCTTTATTTAACAATAAGAATACATAGGTATAAAAATTACTTTTTTGTTCTGTTTATTCAGTTAGTTTATTTTTCACTAGTCAAGTATTATTTATTATTATATTTAAACAAATACAATTGTAAGTGAATGCAAAATGTACTTTGTGATGTAGGCATTAAAAAGCTGTATAGAAATCATAATGCTGACAATTTGTTTTTAATAATTTGTAATCGCATAATATATGTATCAATTTATACATTTTCATCAGTGATTTATGTATGTAAATAAAAAAAACATTTTTTATTATGATTTTTCCCCACTTAATTATTTCTGTTTAATTAAAAATTTATTGATTATTGAATTAGCATTTGATGTTTCAGAAAAATAGTAAGATACAATTGAATATATATCTACAGCCCCGGTTAATAAGTGGTTAAGTCAGATTTTGTCCAGAGAGAGTTAACTCCTTTCAGATAACCAGAATCGTATCATTCTCATAGTTTTGGGTTGAAATGTAGTTGTAAAATAAGCAATAACTACTTTTCAAGCCAATGCCTCACGTAGCTCCTTATTCACTACAAAAATAACTTGATTCCATTTACTTAAGTACAAAAAATTCATTTTGAATAAAATTAGACCTAACCACTTATTCATGGGCTATAGATATAGACTATTAGAATCAGATCCATTGACCTTTCATGTGATACAACTGGATAAGTTTAAATTAGGAAAATTATTTTTAAAAAAAAGATAGACTTTATGAATACTAAAATTTCCCACGATATATAGAAGAATATTAAGCTAAAAAAGTGTTTTTTAATACTTATAATAGTGCTCTATTTTCCAACAATATTTATTTTTGTATTAAATTTTCTTCACAAAAATTTTATATAACTGCTGTTGACTAGTTTGAAAACAATGTTTCAATACAAATTAGGTTAATTTTGTTTTATCTATTAGCTGTTATTTAAGAAAAGCAGTTTATCATTTCAAGCAAAACAGAATTTAAAGATAGAGCATAGGCCAGTCATGCTCAATCATCACCAACAAAATATGGTTTGATTTATATGTGAATGTCTAGTTATGGTAAAATCTAGAAAAATATTTAGGTACTTTTCCGTTAGCTGGTCGCAAGCGACAAATCACCAAATAATGTAGAATTTTGCCAAATTACTTAAAATCATAAAGGGAATATTTATTCACAAAAATTAAGACTGAAGAATAAAAGGAAAACGTGGTTTGTTTATAATTAATTCAGAAAATAGAACACATGGCCCCAAACATTTGCGGCCGGCTAACGGGAAAGTATCAATATTTAAAATAATCAAAGATAAATTGATTTTTTGGGATCACCTCTGGTGAAGTGGTTAACATAACAACCTTAAGTGACTTAAGTCACTGATTTCCTGCACGGCAGTTGGCCCTTGGATTTTTTAAAGAAAGTAAAAAATCGTCGGTCATGCTGTCCTTCAAAAGAGACTAAAATGGGGGTCCGAAGCCTAGGCAGCCCCAAGTACTCGTTAAATATCCCTATCTTAATTATACCTGGGTAAACAAAATTTAGGACTACTATGATAGCATCATCCCATCAGCCATTGCATCATAAAGTGACTTCAAATGACTAAGCGAGGGGTCTATGAAGGGAAGATTAGAAAGATAGGGAACCACGGAAGGAATTGAGATAATGGTAACCCAACACTGGGAAAACCCGGATAATACGAGTATAATAGAATAGAAATTATTTCAAATATTAATTACACGTAAATAAAAACAGGCAAAACATTTACCACTTATTATTATATAGGCAAAACATTTCAATATCACCAACATTGAAGGAAGTAGACAAAATCAGCCGTTTAAAGTGAAGCTTTCATTTCCATGATATTTTTCTAAATTTACTATTGAATCACCAATTTTTTTTAATAGCAATGCTTTCGCACAAAGATTGACTGCTACTTTTCTTGTTTAACCTTTTTTGTTAGAGCCTACAAGCCCTCTCTGTGGATAATAGTAAGTTGGCAAGCACAATCGAGAATCCAATTTAAAAATGTTACCAAGATCTTAACTATCTAATTAACAATATCTTATATTGCTATTCTTATATTGAAGAAAATCGAATTCTATGATTGATTGTGAAAATAACAGATTATATGTACAAAGTTCAATCAGACAAATATGGTTTTATGCATTTATTGAATGAAAAAAAAAATCAAAAGGCTCTATTTATGCAAATACTAGTGGGATTGTTGGTTTCATATGAAAATACGTTTTCACAAGCTTGACTGAAAGCATTGTGACCTTTTTCTTCAATTTTCCTCCAACTTTGGACTAAATAGCTATTTCCATTTTTGAGCTTAATTCCCAAGGATCAGTTTTATTAAATGGCATCCTCTACTTCTTCTTACCATAGCAAAAACTTATTTTTTAACACAAGTAATTTCAGGAAATGTAAGTTGATATTATCTATTTGCAAAATCCCTGAAAATTTTACCAAAATCATGCCAACGGAATCAGATGCTGTCCGTCCAATAAATTTCACTTTCAAATAAATTTATTCCTTTGAGGACATAACTTTTTTTTAAGCCTTTCAATAAGTTTTTTAGTAGCAACCTATAATTCCTTAAGAAGTCGGATTAACTAACAATAATTCCAATTCATCGATAATTTTTAAAATTATAAATGTATAGAACATCGCTTTAAATTTTTTTATGAAAAATACTAAACATCTATTTAATTCCATCTTGAATAATGTTAGCTGACCTTATATTTATGGGGAAGAAAATCATCTATCATCTTAGTGCTGCTTAAAACTAAAATTGAACAAGGATTTAATTGATGAAGAAGGCAGCAGCATGTCTGGCGAAACGTTGGCGAAAAAGTTAGCGACACGGTCTAAACCAGAAGATACCACTGAAGTATTTTGTATAAATAGTGGCCGTGGAAACCTAAAAGAGTATTTAAAAATGAACATTTCAAGAATTGAGAATAAATAGTTTAGAAATTAATCCTTTTAATTGATTTCCTGTCCAACAATCAAAAAATGCTTTTATAATAGTTTTGTTTTTATATCTTATTTCATATCTTATATTTTTTTCTAATCCAATTATTTCATTTTAAATATGTTTGCATGTTGTCTTTACACCTGCAATATGGGTGTAAACGTCTGTTTCCAATAAATTGTTTATCGCTATTTAAGGAATTAATTCTTTGGTCTCCATTGAGACCAATTTGTTCCCCATTTATTAAAAGGTATTTATAAATTATAAAAGTATGGCATTATCAAAAATCTAAAATTAATTCTAGATATAATAATACTTTTAGGATTTAACTGAAAATACGGTTTAATAACACAAAAGAATTGCAAATAAATCATAATGTTACTGTTTAAAACCAAAAGTAGTGATTTTAAGGCTAGAGAATAACTAGATTATGAATTAATTTTTTTAATTATTGATTTTGGACAAATTATTTATCCTATGTATTGAATCAATTAAAGTAACAATTTTAAAGTGTGATTGGGTTATTGTGAATTGACAGTTTCAAAAATGAATACTCATTCCAGTAATTTGTACATATTTGGATGTCAAAATTACTGTATAACAATCACTCTCATTTCTAAAGAAGGATTATTAACGACATTAAGGAGCCATTCGATTAATTTAATTGAGAAGGAGTAAACAAAGATATGACAATTAAGGAGAAAGGGAAAGCAGTGGAGGGGAAAGGTCGTGGGGTATTATTGGATTCGGCCATCTTCGGAAATGTTCGGCAACCTTCGTTCGTATCCCACAACTGATCTGGCAACCTCAGTAGTGTTTAAAACCTGCCATCAGGAGTGGTGTTTCTATTACTTTCTTGACTGTCATGCTTTTAAATGTACAATTTTTTATTACTATGCGACATTAAACTAATGTGATAAACTTGGATAAAGAACATATATCAGGCATCCTTTGAAGGAATTCTTCACAGGAAGTTTGAAGGTCAGTAAATTTACTACTTCCGATGCAGATCAAGATAATTATTTTTCAATATTATAGTCAATTTATGTTCCAAACATTTGTTTTATTATATCAATAATATTTATTTCTATATTAGTCTAGATTAAGCATGTAAATTAAAAATCATTTATTATTATTAATTAATTTTTAGTTAGTATTTTTTTATAGAAGTCATCTACATCATGTAATGTTTATAAAACTTTAAAAATGTATTCACCTTTAAATAATTTTATGTTACTTATCCTCTACTCTGAATTTCTACTCGTACGTGCCAGCGTAGTATTTATAAACACTCCAGGCTATGGAATGTGTTTACTGCGTAAATAAATTTCCAACTATCAATTTCTTTCCGATAAGGAGGTAATTGACTTAATGTTAAAATTATCTTCAGTTCTCGTTTCTTAATGGTTTCGATTAAATTTTATAATAACTGCATTCGTATTTGAATTGGTTTTTACTTTCTGTATCCAGATTTAATGACTTAAATACCAAAATAAAAAAAATATATTTTATTGAGTGTAAATAAATTTTATTATAAAAACGAATTTTTAGGTACAATGAAAGGGTCATGTACACAACCCATCTACTATTTATAGCATTATCAATATACAAATTTCATTTCTTTATTTTGTTTAACAAAACCTGATTTATAGTACAATTAAGTTGAGCTGTCCGAAGGTAAAAAATATTTGATTGCATTATCTGTTTTATTGTTTAGTGACAGATGTAATAACTACAAACGTTTTCGTAAATACGAATACCTTATCTCACAGTGAGATATTTAACCTGTTTACGAACAATGGTAGTAATGTAATGACTTGATAAAAAATTAGAGCTCTGAAAAAAATAAAATAAATAACTGTACTTCATTGACTTGCTTTGCGAGCATGATAAAGGACTGATATTTCAGGAATAATTTATTTATCAAAGATTCTTAATTGAGTTAAATTTATGAAAACAAAATTATTTTCTTAAACGTATAATTAACTCTCAGTGTTTTCTTCTATGAACAGCCATTATTATTTTTTCAATTCCCTTCCATAAAAAAATAAACTACAGCTTCGACCATATGAGTTCGTTAACCTCCCATCCCTAAGTAATTAAATGTATTGGTCACCTCATGAATTGTTTTTTTGATTTATTTTCAAATATATAACAGGTAAATTGTAAATTTTAAACATAATAAAATTAATTATATTGGAAGAATTAATAATCGTGTCACCTGTGGAGTAGTTAGCATAACAACCTTCTATGCTCAATATCCCGGGTCCGAAGTTCGGCAGGTGACCCTAGGACTTTTTAAAAAGCGAATAAAAAATCTTTGGTCATGCAGTTTTTCGGAAGGGACGTAAAACAGGGGTCCCAAGCCTGTACTGTGTCAGGTTCTCCTCAAACATCCCTTTCCTGATTGTACATGGATCGGCTAAATTTAGGACTCCCACAGTTCCATCGTCCGATTAGCCATAGCAGCATAAAGTGGCGTTAAATGAATAAAGAAACAATAAATAATTGAACTACTAATAACATCTACAATTGTTCCCAGCCCATGATATCTTAGTGATAATTGACATTAGTTTCCTAGTATGAATTAATTATGTGTATAATTATATGTATAGTCGTATTATATAATATTTATTATTTCAGTAGTCATTAAAAAAAAAGATCAAATCCCGTCTTAACAGTCTTGTGTAAATTAAGTAAATAATCAGGATCATAATCATTTATTTTTGTGATTTAGTTTAAACACATATGCAGAAGGCCTTGAATAGGATAATGCCTATAATGGATTTGATGCACAGGTGTCCAGATACGTGCTATTAAAGTCAAGCTTAAATCTTTTGAAGCCGAAAATTGTTGTATTTTTGGTTTAATTTCGAATATCGAAAATTGTTTAATCTATGTTTTTTAAGCAACTTTACTGTCCAGTAAACAGTACACCCGGAATGCTCTTTACGATTTGGGTGTACGGAAGGCGGAAATATAAATACTTTTAATGAATATTCATTAAAATGGTAAATTTTGTAAGGAGATGAACATTTAAGCATTCATTAATTTATTATTTTTATAATGTTATCTGTTTATTTGTTTCATCACTAAATTATTCTCACAAACTCTTTCGGTATAAAACGTAAAATGGCTTTTTTTGGATATTCCTAGCGGATGTGTACATTGCCTTTTGTTGACTTCAGGTGAAATACGGCGACAATTATGTTCGATCGATGTCAGAATTATGAAGGCAGCTAATGATTCAGTCATTTTTCAATATTTTCAACTTCTTTCTAATCTAATGCTGCGATTTTATCTTAGTCTTTGTACCTCAAGATTTCATAATTAATACTTTTTTTTTTTAGAAAGAACTTTCAACATAAAAATATTTTAAATAAAAATTGGTCGAAATTAGTTCTTTTTTTAATTATCAGGGATATATTTTCCTCAGATTTAAGGTTTCTCTTTCTTGAATTAGTCGATTAGTTAAGTTATATCAGGGCGCGTTTGTTTTTTTTACAAATATTTTAATCGACTCCTTTTTATTTTGTTTTACAGATATGACTAGTAAAAACATATGTCTAATTAAACATCACAACAATCTTCCGCTTGTATGATTGGAATCGTTGCTAAATCAATCCCTCTGGAAATCTCCTACAGATAAACGAGACTTAGATCGATTAGTCCTCACTAGGAAGGTATATAAAATATTTTTTTCTTGCTCAGTATTGCATTTTTCTTTCGCGTTATCAGCCAACTAAACAAATACTACACAACTATGTTTTATATATCTCTGACTATCGTTATCTTGACATTCGCACTCTGTATCACTAAAGCGATTATGGTCTAATTGAACCATTCTACTTTTCTATTAAGCAAATACATTTCTTTTTTTAAATATGAGAGCAGAGTACTTTGAATTCGTAAATATTTATTTTTTTTAAATATCCTACAAATTACTAAAGCCTGAAAATAAAACTTTTAAATTAATGATGGTTTTAATCTTCAATCATAAGTAAATTGAACTTCATCATTTAAATACACACTAATATTGTTTAAATATATTTTATTATTTAAATGATTTTTTACTGTCAAAAAAAAAATGTAGGCGTTGATGACCTGAGGGTTTTACGCCTTTAAACGCCAACAAAAAATGTTTTTCCTACTCTCAAAACGGGTGAATGGTGTTTTAAATTGTTGTTTAGAACAAAAGTTAAAGAATTCAATTAAAATATATGTAACCCAGGTATTAAGTTTTGAGTTTAATAATGACACAAACATGTTTAAAATTATATCAAAAGTTTAAATTATAATAAACAATTGTTTTAAAAATTAGTACTAACCTATATGATCCGCACGACTGAGGAATCTGGAAGGTCTAAGATCCGCCAACCAATAAGCTACGTACTCCTATGTTCATGCTGTTTATTCAAAATGATTTTGTTGAAATCTTACGACCATTTTGTTCACATCATTTAAAATTATTGTAAAACTGAGTCCACATATAGCGATGTGGGAATGATCGATGGAAATTCTTTTAAAGTTCTCACCGGCATAGTCCTATAGATTCGTTGACCTACGATCAGGGTGAAGCCCTGAAGGAATTTTATTATGTGTGTTTGAAATAAAACTGTCTGTATCCAGATGTGATCTATTCCCCCTTCTCGGTTCTTCGGATGGGGACTATTAAGAAGTATTCATGCCGCAAACTGTAGATTAGAACTTAAGGTTTAGGGAGGTAGAACGCTTATAATGAATGCATAACATAAATAATCTTCATTTATGTATAAATATACCTCGTTGGCACAATTTGGTAACAACGAGCTAAAGTCTACTTAATATTTAAGAGTTATATTTATCTGAAAATACTTTTTTATATCCTCTATTTTTTTAGACCTACTGAAGACCAGGTCATTTCAACGGTCATCTCCTAGTCTTAATCTTTCCCAAGTGCTCGTTCATACGTCTCCGGTGTTGCTCTTTTGTTTCTTCCTTCCATTTCTTTCCTTTCGTCAGTTTTGTTTTTTTCTGATTAAATCAAAACTCCATTGGTCATTTTTTTTTTCAATCAAAGAGGGGTTAATGTTGCATTATTGAAACTTTGTTAAGGACTATCCCAAGGAGGCAGACATCTAGGAATGATAATCAATTTATATTTCAACAAACAGTTCACACTGTGTTTTTAATCAAAAGCATATTTACATTTCTCGAATTTTCTTAGGGATATTGAACACGGACAGCCAGCTATTCCTTTTTTTTCTGAAATGGCAACTATTTATTTATTATGAACCTTAACAAACAATCTGTTAGCAGCTGGCTTCCCATCGAAGCTGTAGCATTCGTGGAGTTCTGCGCATCTTCTACGAGTACCTAATCAGGTAAAGTGCTTCCTGATGGCTGGTGGGTATCCACTGGATGAAGGTTGCACTGGAGTAACATACGCTAGATTAAACAGGTTCTGTTCACTGTCCTCAGCCCCACCCACAGTCCTTATCAATTGTAGATCCATTGGCATAGAATATTAAAATCGTAAATATTCATTTTAGAATAATCAATTTGAGTTCAATATATATTACAATTTAGAATTAACAATAGTTGTTTAATAGGATTTTGAATTATCATTCCATATGACGATTCAGACCTATTTTTTTAAAATACGGAATAGGATGAATGAATACTTCAAATTCATGTTCATTAGTTTAGGTTGCTAATGAAGTCCTGATAATTTTTAAATATATGTTAATGGCCGGCATGACAATAAAAAAAATCCTCCAGTGAATTCAGGCACAAATTGGTTCGACAACTCTTGTTTATGGGGTTTAAATGGCGCTTTCGAAAAAACCTTTTGTTTGATTTTAATTAAAATACATTTTTTCTTTACTTTTACCGTGGAGTGGGGGGGGGGTGGAATGGACCCCCGTCTATTGGCAAATGTCTCCTCCGGCAAGCGAGATTGTGAATGTATTTGTCTACATCCCTCTTTACCAAAGAACGAGTCAGGTCCAGATAATTGAGATTTTTTAACAAATTCAATCATATATACGAAATATTTACAAACTGCCGAGGGATTTTCTAGCCCCTCTCCACCCTCCACGTGTGATTGCAAAGCCAGACTATGGGAGATCTCAGCTCTTCTTCCCAGCCGCGAAACTGAATGGAAATCAGTTGAGACTGAACAAGAGCACTAGAGACATGAGTGGAGAAGCTGCCTACTGCCAGAACTCTAATGGCATAATTACAATAGGTCTCTTCGCCGTTGCAGTTTCGACCTCCGAAGGATTTTGGTGATTTGATAAGTTAAAAGGTCAAAGGATAGCCTTGTAAATTGATAGTTAGTTTTCTATTGAGAGTTGGGAAATCCTGCTTGGTGTTATGTATAATATTGTCTTTTAAGTCATGTATGTGGGTCCCAAGTGAGTCTTTGGTCTAAGGTGAAACCGATGTAAGTCCAAACTCTAGTCTTGTTAAACATAACCCAATGCTACTTCTAATGGAGAGTTTCCGAACACGATGATGGCATTTAATTAAGGGTCCTAAACGTTTGCTTCTATCTGGCTTTGTTTTATAAATTCAAAATGTCAATATACCAATATAATTCAAGGCCACTCTACTGTGTTACTGCATGTACTTTTCCTTCGCTGGTTCAGATGTGTGCATGACTTAATAGACTCTAAACAAATATGGTGTTATTTAACTATCTAATGCACTGTTCGTCAATTCAGACTACTTTAACACTTACTAAACAAACTATCCAAGCTCCCAATTAATTTTTAAAAAATCATATGCATGACTGTTGTAAGACACATTTTGACTTACGAAGTAGAGATTTGTGACTCCACAGAGCCATCGAATTTCTCTCGCATCCAATCTTTACCATCCATAATTCTATGTAAAATCTTTAATGTTCCGTTCTTTCTTACAAATAAACTCATCCACAAAGATCTCAATATCACATTCGTAGCTGAATTGGCCCGAACCCGAAATAAATACTTTCATGATAATATTTATTCTCACTCAAACCCACTAGTTGCAAAAATAGCAACCTCTTCAATTACCGATATTTCTCCTAGGTAGGTTTTCTGAAAAGAAGATGGCCTCGTAACTTACCAAGTCGAAGTTATTTGATTTTTACCAGAGTATAGTTTCTCTACTTCCCTTTATCTCATGTGATTATATATCACTCATTCTGTTTGTTTGTTGTATTTTAATACAGTTGTATATAGTAAATTAAAGTATATAAATAAATTGTTTTTTTAAATCTCTAACGCGGAATAATTTGTGTCCTAGGAATAATGTTAAAAATCTTTGTTTTGGTACATTTTTATTTCTTATTTAATACAAATCTATTAACTTCCCATCGTTAACCAAACCTTGCCACTTTTTCCTACCTCTCTCAACAACTTAACGCATTTTGTGTGTAATGTTCTGAGCCCCCCTGTTCATTTCAGTATTAACTGTTGGTATCGTTTTGTCTCCACTCATTTGCTAGTGCAGCTGTCTATAAAATGTGCTTTTCATGTTGTTTCTATGATTAAATGATATTTCTTAAGGTCACCTGTGGTCTAGTGGTTAGAGTAACAAACTACTAAGCTCAAGATCGCGGGTTCGTAGCCCGGCAGGTGACCCTAGGGTTTTTTAAGGGAGTAAAAAATCCTTAGTTACGCCGTCCTTCGGAAGGGACGTTAAACGGGGGTCCCGAGCCTGTACGATGTCAGGTACTCGTTAAAAATCCCTATACTAATTATACCTGGGTAGGCAAAATTTAGAGCTCCCACTGTAGCACCGTCCGATTAGCCATAGCAGCATAAAGTGACGTTAAATGAACAAAAAAAACAACAAATGATATTTCTTCTATCGTTGTGATATAATTACTACACTTCACATTCAATGCAATTTTTTTTAAATTAATTTATTGAATGAAATTTACAACTGTATTATATTAATACTACTTGTAAATAGAATGGTTGGTACATTCAATGCAAATTAATTATTAAAAACATTTCCATGTATGTATACATATTTATATGCATGCATATTGTTTGCATGCATATGGATTGTGTATACAAAACCAACCATCTTAAAAAATTAGTCGTAAATACGTATTCTTTCTTAAATTTTTAAAATTATGTTAATGTATTTTTTTGGGGGGAAAAAAAAGAAATTTATATGCGATAAAGGTTTTAAGGTATGAAGTGATAGCCTAACACGTTTCCTGACCTTGATGCAATGGCCTGGTTTTTAAGACTTCTACTTCCACACCTCATAGCATTTTTTTTTAAACATAATCTTTTTTGTTCTATTCATTATCAAACCTTAAACTGTTTAATTGAGTGGACCTAAAAATATATATTATCAATAATTTCGTTACGCACTTTATCCTCTTTGTCATTTTTAATTATATCAGAAACTAAGACTTTTTTTTCTGAGCTGTTTCAATCGTCCGAAATTATTGGTCGTTCCTGATATATTGTCATTTGACATAATTTTGGTGTCAAAAGGCATTGCGTCAATCATATCATGCGTCATATCAATTGACTTTGATATGATTAATTGGAAAATCTTGCATAATCAAACAATACATGATTCTCATTATTAAAAATAAAAATGATCCTTTAAATTAATAAATAAATTAAACCTTTTATACAATTGAGGCGTATACTTAATTGGGTTTATTGAGCCAAGCTATACAAAAATCTAAAAATAAAAAAGGTTTTCGTAAGTATTCAATAAATTGACAATGTTGTGCTAAAACATGGAACGATGTCCACTTTCTATGATATAATCTAATTTACATGATACTCAATTCGTGTTTGATTGGTCAAATATTTATTTATTATTCTTATTTTGCACCTTAGTGGCTTCTTCTGCTTCGGTTGCTGTTTCTGCCTCCAAACCAAATGAAAACTCTTAGAAAATCTTATTATAATAGAAGCAGGTAAACATTTTTTAACAACATGCTAAATTTTTAGGCTCCTGGACATGTAATATAAATAATTACTCTAAAAAATAATAAACTAATTTTGTGAAAATGTGATAATTTGTCTTAATTGGTCTCAATTAATTTTTCGGAATTGGGCTTATTGCTAAAGATCATTTTACTTATCGGAATGCTTTGATAAGAACGATTATGAGTTAATACCACTTGATCACTTCAAGATTAAAACTCGATTAGGGAGTTCAGCTGCGCTCTTTTGGTGGCTCAAAAATTGTTAATTTTATCGCTAGCGACCTCATTCATTACATTACCTTTAAACAAAAGTATTTTAAATGTTTTAGTAATTTGAACCCATTTCCTCTCTTTATAAATTTTAACACTTTTTTTCCTACCAAATCTTCGATTTCTACCAAACTATTAGAATTCCCTATTTTATTTCTTAATACAATGGACAATGTTTCATTATATTACTTTCTTCTTCAAGGGTTTTTTTTTTGTTGTTACTATATCATTATTCACAACATTAAATATTGAAAGCATGTAGCGTATAGATCAGTAGTGGTTCAGGATTCGCTTTCAATGGAAATTAAATTAAAAACGCATTTACCATTACCACTCATGAAAGTTTTCGAGTTCAGTACGTGGTCAAGCCTATACTTTTTCTAAGACAACGGTTGTGCAGAAAGGTGCTTTGTCTAAGATCAGCCGCCAGATATCTGCCTAATTAAGGCCCTCAGTAAGGACTGCAGTTTTTAAACTTTTGTTTATTTATTTAGAATACTAAATATTTAAATATTTAGCATGTTTCTATGTATACTTCTATGTGAATTATTCAATCGCATTACCGAATTTGAATAAATATGGATGGAGTAATCTTTCAAAGTTATTGGTTGTGTTTAAATAGTACGAATCAATGATGGGTTATTACCATATTTGTATTTGATATGGTATAGTATTTTTATTATATATTTTGTAAGAAAAAAATTCCTAGAGTAAACTCAGATTACTGCATACTACGATCCATGACCTATATTTCTGGTGAATTAATCGTAATTGCTTAATTGTTTAAGAAGAGAAACTATCTCTTATTCGCTGTCTGTGATTAATTGGATGGATGCTGAACTTTGACCATTGCATCCATTAATTAGTTATTATTCGGTTAATGAGTTAAGCTTGATATGGTTTAGCAGTTTGAATTAATTACTGCTTGTCTTCTTCATTAAGCAGTATTCAGCTCTAATAATGTTTGTTATTTCGATATGACATCTTTTTATATCGATTAATTATACTAATCGATATATTATTCTTCTAAACGTATATGTAATTGAAACTGACCATTTAAAAAAATTAAAATTCACATAACAATACGCAATAGAAATCATTACCTACTGTGAGATAAGAGGAATTTCCTTTTCCAAAATAATCACTGAGGAAAAAGTTATAAAAGAAGGCTAATTTTAAAACTATACATGTCACGAATTATAGCAGGGAGATTAAAGTTGTAAGCAGTGAATCTCAAAGAAGAAATGTGGTTAAATAGACGAATGTTTAGAATACCATGGACAGCACGTAAAACTAACGAAAAAGTGCCAAGAAGAAACAATATAATTACTAAAGACTGTTAACCGCTGGAAGATGTCTTATGGGGGACATGTGTTGAGGGTTATCGGAGTCGGATCTTACATCTGATTATCAAAAGAAAAATTAATAAGCTTGAATAAGAATAGGAAGAAATCGTATTTCTTGGTTTTGAAACGTTTCCTGTCTAGATTGTACCGGAATTCGAAATGCTAGACAAATTTTGCATTTGGTAGACGACTGTGAAGCTGTCAAGTGTGAAGAAGATATCTTAGGGGGAGGAGTCTTAAAAACTTGGAGCATGATATATATTCATTCAATACCCTTCGTTTCAGTAAAAATCATAGGAAACAGGTTGCAATAAAATGTAATGGCAATAAAGATAAAAATTACTCATATTAAGGTTATTATGACCCTTCAATGCGAAATTGGAATTAAAAACTTTTCCCTCCTCATCCCGTAAAATAAGAATTGAGTAGGAAGTAATAATATTTTTTTTCTAAACATCCGTTTTATCTCTTGTAATGCATTTTTTATAACACTCATTTCATAAACTTTTTTCCCTCTTAACACAAAATTTAAAATATATTTTTACAGTAATGTCACGATCGAGATACGAATTTGTATGTTAATTTCATAAATTTGCATGTTTTGGTGTAATATTTTTTAAAATATAATCGAAACAAGTTTTCCAAATCTTTTGGCAATGCTTTTTGAAAAGTTTAATTATGCTTTTTGTAATGGTTTTGATTTGTACGAGATTACGTTTAACCGCCAAGTTTTTTCCTTAATTATACGTACCCATTTTGTTGGTTGAACACCAAGAGGGTCTATCCTTAGCCGTTAACATACTACGAGGGCTTTTCAGAAAGTAAGAAACGCCCTGATGCCGCCAGGCGCGCGCTAATAGCGTATACATTGGTGTGCTCGTACTCGGCACCTCAGTCAGCGTTCAGCTGTGACAACGGGAACATATCTGCGCTACCCCTTTTTTTAATATTCAAATTTGAAATGTGTGCTGCAATGCAAAATCCCGCCAGTTGTGAAGTGCGGTCTGTGATTCGTTTTTTTGTTGGCAAAAAACTTAAAACCAATAGAAATTCGTCGAGAACTGTGTGAAGTGTACGGGAACAACGTAATGAGTGTTCTATCAGGAAATGGTGCATTCAGTTTAAAAATGGCCGAAACAACATTCATGATGAAGAGAAGAGTGGACGTCCGAGCATTGTGACTGACGATATGGTCGCCAAAGTCGACGAAAAGATTCGTGAAAACCGCCGTTTCACAATAACGGAGCTTTCTCTATGTTTCCCACAAGTTTCAAGGACTTTATTGTTTGATATTGTTTCACAGAAGCTAGGCTACCACGAATATTCATTACAAAGCTTAAAGTTAATCAGTTTGGTGGTGTATAATATCATTTTATATCCTCGGTATGGAGGAAACCCACCGAAGGTCCGAATGGTTTGACTTGGAATGCCAGGAAAGTACAAACAGGAAAAACCAGGCCTATAGGTGTATGATAATGAGGCACAGAACTCGACAAGCAGTTAAGGAATACAAAGACAGAAGGTGAGGAGAGAAATGCATCCATAGAAGTAAAAAGAGGAAAAAGGAACAAGAGAAAATTAAAGAGATTGAAGAATTAAGATGCCAAACGGATGCAAGAGCCTTCTACAGAAGTGTGAAAGCCCAACGAAAGGAATTAAAGCCAAAAAGCAATGCTTGCCGGGGAGAGAATGGCTCTTTAATCGCTAATAAAGAAAACATCCTTGCCAGATAGGCTAATCACTTTAGAAGTATTCTGGAAACTTCCCAGGGTACCACTGTGGAAAATGTAACTTCTGTTTTGTGCAATGGCTTCGAGTTGACAGAACCACCAGATGAAGAAGAAATCACAGACTCCATAGAAAAATTGAAGAACAACAGAGCCTCAGGATCTGACAACATAGCCGCTGAACTGCTAAATGCTGGTGGGAATGAAGTGATTAAGGTTATTCCTGACCTTCTTCATAGCATTTGGATTACCAAGACTATGCCTGAAGAATGGTACACTGGCATCATCATACCACTCCATAAAAAGAGAGACTAGACAATCTGCAGTAATTACCGTGGCATAACTTTTCTGAACTCCACGTATAAGGTCCTGTCTAATATTATATATCAGAGGCTACTTCCGCATGCAGAAAGAGAGACATGGAGATGGTCTATCATGCTTGTTGTTTAACCTAGCACTAGAGAAGGTGATAAGGGACTCCGAAGTGCAAAGAAATGGTACGATTCTCACTAAGTCACTCTTAATTCTAGCCTACGCAGATGATATAGACGTCTTAGCAAGATCACAAAGGGACTTGGAACTTGGCCTTCTTGGCTATGGAGGCAGCAGGGCGGGAAATGGGTCTTCAAGTCAACCAAGCAAAGACCAAATACATGGTTGCTAACCCTCTAAGGCCACCACCACCTACTCTTAGGTTGGAAGGATACATCTTGGAAAGCGTGAATAGTTTTGTGTATCTAGGTTCCCTAGTGTGTGCAGACAATATGCCATGTCAGGTTGTTCAGAGACGAATAAAGACACCAAATAGGTGCTAGTTTGGCCTAGCCAAAATACTGAGAAATCATTTGCTGGCAAGAAAATCTAAGATCGCTATGTACAAATCTTTAATTAGACCTGCACTGACATACGCTTCAGAGACATGGCCCTTATCACGTACAGATGCCATCAGCTTGCAGGTTTTTGAGCAAAAAATTCTGAGAAGAATGTTTGGACCTGTAAGGCATTAAATTTATAATTGAGTAAATTTAATTCTTTAGATAATCCTGGGATATTTTTACTTTACAGTCATTCCACATATTTTCCCTTGGCAGAGAAGAGAACTACTAGCAGAATCTAACACTGTTTTTATATCAAAGATGGCCAAATATGATATATTTTTTTTATTAAATATAAAAATTAATTCTCTGCTATATTAAACTGTTATATAATGTAACAGAAGTACATCTAGTCTGTAAGCGGCCTGTTTTTTACGCAGTTGTTTTTTTACCAGGATTTTTAACCTAAGTATAATTTCTTATTATGTGTATACCATTTGAAATAGATAGACAGACCTGTACACTGGCATTCTCTTTGACTTTCAATCTTATACATACCACATTGAAACTTTTTTTTTTAATCTTTTTTTCAGTAAATACTTTTTGAATAGCCCTGGTAGTATCCCAATCAACTTTCATTTTCTGATTTAATGAATTGAGGGTGGTTTCACTGTCTCAGGTATTTCAGAATAACTTCCACTTCTTCCCAGTAGTAGATACTTCTTACTTACTTTTTTCTAATAACTCACTGAGACCAGTTTGTTATGTGACGCTTTGAATTTATGCTTTCATAGGACTTATTTTTTCTATGACATCTGACCAAGATCAATTCCTTTTCCAGTTTAAATATTTTTTTAAAGAATGTTTAAGCATTCTTACAATAAATCAGCTTTCAAATTAATCATGGCTATTATATAGATTTAGCTTGCTTCTTTCCATACACCTTCTTTACTTTTAAATATCATCCTGATGCAACTTTTGATTTTATCAGTTTTTTTGTTTCATTATGATGGCTACAAGACCATCATATTAGTTTATGGATCTATTTTAATATTTGTTTCCAGAAACAACGACTAAATAAATATTCCTTTTTTCTTACCAGTAATTGTTAGTTAATCTCTTATTAAGTGCTTTTTTATTTTATTTTACAGATGCCTCTGTGGCTTTTCTTAATATTTTTGTGTTTGATTCCTTGTAATTGCTGTTCTAATTTTTCCAAAGAAGAGTGCAAAAGAAATAACTACTGTTATTACAAAGATTCAACTATCATTTGTTGTAATATTACTTCATACTCACCATTCAGAGAAAATCTTTACCACTGCCGAAGTAAGCATTTTACTAACAAATATATGTAATTATAATTTATTTGTTATTTATTTATAATATGAATTATTTTCCTTTTAGATTCAAAATCTAATGTAACAAGTATCCGTATCCATAATGCAACTATTGAAAATTTGTATCTCAGGCTGGAAGAATGTACAAAGCTTGAGTCATTGTCCATAATAAATGGAAAAGTCAGTAGATTTCAAGGTAGATTTGGCAACAATAATCTCAACTGTATGAACCTGTCGGGAAATGGGATTATTGAAATTGGTGCTGAAACTTTTACAAAACTTAATGAGCTGAAGACTCTTGATGTATCGAGGAACAATTTAACTAAGATCCCTAACATAATACTGAATAAGAAAAAGGAGTTCAACCTCGATATCTCACGTAATAATTCAGGATTAATTTACATATAGTATTACGTATGATTAGCATTATATAATTTAGTAAAAAGTACTTAATTTTATAATAATATTACTTTCCATAGATGGAAACCACACCTAAGGATTATTTATTGAATTCAGGTATATTCATCAAGGAGAGCGGTGTTGCTCAGTGGTAGAGTGTTGAGTTGCCATGCCGAAGGTTTTGGGTTCAATTTCGGCTGTGGTAGTTTAATTAATTATGATTCTTTAACTTTTTACTTAGAATATGAGTAATGAGTTAACGGCTTCTTCAATCTATATATGTCTGCTATATAGCATTCTCTTTATTAGGCAATAATGTGGCTATCCTAATGCAGCTTACCAGCTTTCATGAAAAACACAATTTCCAATTTTAGTATTATTTTTTTCAAACTAACTTTTTTTGTGTTCTATTTTCCTGCCTTAAACAAAGAAACTACATATGAGCATTACAAAGTAAGCTTCAATATTTAGAACTAAAAATTCTATAAAAAATCAATTTTGACCGTATCCAAATTAACTTCCAAAAAATAAAATTAGTTATAGACTATCTCTATATAAGTCATGTCGAATCCTGTTTAATGATATTAATTGAGGCTTGGAGATCCAAAAGGGGTTAAATCCAAATTTGAAAAATTTTTAGGAAACAAAAAATATGATGCATAATTCAGGAGATTATTTATTTGAGACAATTATTTTTAGAAAAATTAGATTGGATTTAGCATATTTTGAATGGTGAGCCATGTACTACCGTATAAAGGACACTAAATTTGTGAGAAAACATTTAAAAAAATTAAAAATGATAAAATATGGATTTACCCCTTTTTTCATCTCCACGCCTCAATTTATATATTTAAACAATTTTTATGGATCGTATTGAATCTATAAATTAATTTAATGGCTTGAACTAATAGTACAGGATTACTATGTCTTGGACGAACTATCTCTTCAATAAATGCCCATCCTCCAGCTCAGTTAAATAAATTGTCGTGCTCAAAATTAAATTTAAAATATAACCTCTTTTTAATTTTTCTTGGACTCTGCGGATTTCGTTTTTATTATAATTAAAAATTTTTGCATTAAGCATCTGGTAAGCGTTGAGATTTTTTTTGTCTTATTTATTGATACTTTTTTGAATAACAAAGAAGGATTTGTCAAGTATTCGTTACTTTTTTTTCATAATTCGAATTATTTTCCAGGTAACAAAGTAAGATGTAAGGATATTGCCAATCTTCTGAGTAAATTATCAGATGACAACTCGGCAACAATTTTAAAATTTAAAAATAGTGAATCTACCACTTGTTTGACCGAAAGATCGTTCCATTGGTTTAATTCTACTGATATCATGCACCTATCACAAATACAGGAATCTACAATGGTAAAATATTTGGGCTCTTTATATTTTAATCCTTTTTTAAAATGATTTTTAAAACTGTTTTCTTTTTATTTACATAGATGGAACAGGCTTGTTTGAATGGAATGAACTCCAGTTGTACATGTAGGGCATATTGGACCGACTACCTTTCTAGTAAACCAGCTGCTAAATTCAGTGTCAACTGTTCAAACCTGCAACTAACCGAACTTCCACCACTTCCTGCAAATATAATATATTTGGATGTGTCCAACAATCAGGTAATATAATTTTTATTTTTTACCTCCTCCCCGAACATCTCCAAAAATAGTTTGTATTGACATCAAAAATAGTACCTCTAAATCTAATATTACAGAATATAATTTGTATGGGAAGAGTTATGATGATTAAAGTAGCTCGCAAGATAATTTGGGTTCCCCCACCTGATATAAATAATTGAATTGTAGCATGACAATGTGGCAAACTGTACTAAGGTGAACTAAAATAAAATGAAAATGATAACTTGACTAAACGTTGAAAAGATTTTCTCTTAAAATAGACATGCCAATAAATAGCAAATTCTAAGAGATTTCTCGTACTTTCCTATTTTTTTCATATTTTGTGGTATGTTTCAGATTAAATCATTAGAGCTGTTGGCAACAAACAAAAATTATTCTGAAGTTAGAGAATTTATTGCTGATAATAATAACATTGAGTCTATCGCTATTTTAGAAGGTTCTCAATTTATTGATAATTTTAATGTTTTGAGTCTGCGTAGCAACCAAATCAAATCAGTAAGTATTTCGGCTATCATTCTTGGCAGCACTACTTTATTAGTTTCTTTGTAAGATTTTGTTTTTAGTCTTTCTTTTCTTATTTTTTCTTCCAAAAATATTTTTGTTGGTAAAGATTTATGTCTACATTGATTTCTTAATTTAAATTTTTCTTTATTATTTTAAAAAATTAAATTTTGTTTTCTCTTGCAGATTCCTACTTACATCCTGTCTAATGCATTTGATAGAAATAATTTTCATCATAGGATTGTGAAATTTGGGGAGAATAAATTAAATTGTGACTGTGGCACAGCATATACGAAGGTATATTACTGTGATTCTTTAAAATTATTTTATTTACAGAACAGTGTAAAATGTTCAGAGGGTGCAGTGAATTTTGTAATAAAATCATATTTTTGTTATTTTACTTTTTTTTTATATATTATTATTTGTAATTTTAATTTGTTATGCTTTCCATTCTTATTATTTCTGTTTATATAAACTGCTATTCTTCTTTGATACTTTGTTTTATATTTTTTTTTCTGGTTCTTTTTTCTCAGCCCTAAATCTTAGATTAAACGTAGGCATAGTAAAATAAGTCATACTTATATTGTGTAATCCACTGACTGCACCCCCTGGCCATTTCACACTACCCTTAGAATCATCCAGTCAACCACTTCCATTTAAATATTTTATTTACATTTTTTTCAAGCAGCTATCTTTTTTTTTCTCTCACCAAAATAGTATAATATGTAGAAAATGGATCTCTGAATTTTTGAAGAACTGTGATTGTGAATTGAAAATATTGTCTATTTGTGAATGAATACAATACTTAATGAGCTACAAGCAAGATGAATAAAGTTTTACTTTATAAATAATATAGCTAAGAATTGATAACTCTTTATTACCAAACAACTGATTAATTGTTCTGTTTAAACAATATTGGCTATTTCACATTAACAAAATATCACACTTATTCTATTATTAAATATTAATTTATTAACATTACTAGTGTTAATATTGATGAATGCAGGTAAGGAAATAAGGCTGGAAATCAATTTTGATAAAACTAAGTATAAGGTTAGTAGCAGAAAAGGGTGAGATTTTGGGAATATCATTGTACGAGGCAATAAGTATGATCATGTCAAGAAGTTTAAGTACTCAGGGTCTATGGTAACTAGAAAAAAACGAAATTCTAGAGGAAATAAAAGCACATTTAAAGGCAGGAAAAGCTTGTTATTTTTCAGTCTCAATATTATTACTAAGCCTCCGTATATTGTCCCGAAATCTAAAAATCAGAATTTATAAAACTATGATCCTTCTAATTCTTCTTTACGGATATGAAACATAGCTGCTAACTCTGAAGGATGAACATCTTAAAGTACAGTTGAGTGTCGATTATCAGAACGTCAGTTATCCGAACATTCGATTAACGGAACTGGTTTTTTTTTTCAAACGTAATTTTAATCAATTTTAATTTATTGCTACTAAAAAGAGCAGACAAGTATTAAAACGTTCTTTAAGCCACAGAATTAATTTTGATAAATCTTTGCATAAATTTGATTTTGTTTTACATACATGTACATATACAAATGTACCTACATATTGCATTGTGTTGTATTTTTTATTTGTTCATTTTTCACTATGTATATATATTTTTATGTAAATAAATAATCATCCTATTTATAAACTTTTATTAATTGTTTTAGATTTAGACATATATATATATATATATATATATATATATATATATATATATATATATATATATATATATATATTATATGTATATACATATATTTTTATTTTTCATTGAATTTCGATTATCCAAATTTTTGATTATCCTAACCACCCCTGACAACATAAGTTCGGATAATCGACGCTCCACTGTATTCAAAAATAAGGTGTTGCATAGAATATAAGGGCCAAAAAAGGATGAGACCATTGGAGTTTAGGAGATCACACAACATGGCATTGTGAAACCTGCATCTGGTTAATATTACGGTATAAAATATCGTCTGAAGATTAAGATGGGCTTGTAAAGTTGTTGGGCTAGATAACGAATGAATTCCTGAAATGTTAATAAGTAGGTGGGGGGATTGCGTTAAAAGTTGTAATTGTAATAACAATAGGATGATTATTCTATTATATTTCTTTCTGATAATTAAATGCATAAGAATAACAAATTTCAGCTGAATCATTTACTCAGGATGACAAACATTTTATCGGACTTGAACTACACCCGACACTATATTTTAGTCAGGAATATTGTACGAAACATATTTATATAAATTTAAAATGCTAATGTCAAAATTGTAAAAGTTATTTGATATAAAAGTTATGTTTGAGACATTAATGTGAGAACACTTGATTCTTATATTTACTTTAATCAAAATATGAATTTATTTAATTTCTAGATATGGCTGTTAAATAATAAAAATAATATCCAAGATTACGATGAAGTGCAGTGTGACAAGGATTTTCAAAGGGTAGGTACATTATATTTGTCATTCATTAAAATTTCAATCCTATTAATATACTGAATGTTTCTTTCATATATGTGTCTTCTTATTATAGGTCATAGACATTGATCCAAGTAGGGTTTGCAATCCTGAAAAAGACTTCACTGAATACATTTACCTCATTATTGCTGGAGAAATCCTTCTGTTGCTGTTGTTAGTCAGCAAAGTAACATATGACTATTGGGTCTTCAAGTCTTCTGGCTACCTTCCCTGGCCTGCTTCCAAAATGCCTAAGCTGCCTTGTGATTGGTGTTTTGAAACATAAAAACTGTGATCATCGAGATCTTGCTGAAAACAAAAAAAATTATATCTTGTACAATGAGTTGATTGAACTGTGATAAACATAAAACTTTTTTGTCTATTTTATTGAAATGTACCTGTTTCTTTGGTTTAGTTACTACTAAACAGTGTGAAGTTTATTTTTGTTATTTTTTCTATTTTTGTTAATAATTTTATCAAATAGGAAATAAAGTTTAAAATAACTAAGCAACATTATTTAGATAGAAATAATTTATAACTGTGGTATTTAAATCAATCAACAGTGAATTTTCAAAGCTGATTTTGATTCACCCCACATCAACAATGCCTCATCCATGAAAGGCCTCATTGGGTTACAAAGAAGGTAGGATCCATAGCAGTGGCGGATTAAAGGTCCAGAGCGCCCTAGGCAATAACTTTATCGGCGCCCCTGTACCGGCCATAAATGGCCATCTTAATTTTAACTGATTGTTTTTGTAATTACGGTGACGTTGTATCGTCACATCCTAGACTAGTAGATCAGGGCCCTTGTACTTACGCTAATGCGCGAATGAAATATGACGTGATAACTGTAAAGAAATCGAGCTTGCGCGCCCCTTGTAACTACGCGCCCCTAGGCACGTGCCTAGTTTGCCTTACGGATAATCCGCCACTGATCCATAGGGATATTATTATTATTCTGGCTAATCTCTTGATCTTGTGATCTTGAGCTATTTTCCTCGAATATTGTACTCCCAGAAACTGGCAGCTGTAAGCTCTCCTAGACATCTTCCAACCATATAATCTGAGGGCATCCTCTGCTTCATTTGCCATCTAGTTTTTCATAGAGCATTCTCTTTGGTGTCCTAAGTTCTGGCATCCTTTCCACATCATGACTTTCAAAAGTCTTTCTCTATCTACACTGTCTTATGCCTGTTTGAAATCGACAATGAGGAGAAGCATATCTATATTGTATTCCTGGCACCATTTGTAGGATTCAAAATTTTTGGAAGCAATAAGATTTTCATAACTAATAGCACAAGTTTTTCTACCTATTATTGCTTTATTGTTCCCCCATTAGTTACCAGAAAGAGGGAAAACTTTCTTTTCAAAACAGTTGTAAACAATACTCATGTGATTGTTGAAGATTATTATAAAGAAATTATTCAAAATACAAAGTCCTTTTAAGTTGCATGATTTTAGTAAGTGAAATGTGATTTTAAAAAATATTCATCGTACATATTATATTTTTGGTTACATATAATGCATATTTTTTTTCTATAAATAAACTCCTCAATATTCCCTTATTGGCCCAAAACAGAGCCTAACGAATTTAATTTCCTTGCGGATACAAATCTATTTGTTATTAAACATTTGTCCCAAACTATTTCTGACAATCCTAAGTGTCTAAGAAGAGCAATTTCCTTACATAGCAAAAGCCGTTGAAGTATTATCTATGTAGTAGATCTTTCTTAAACTGCAATCAAGTTTTATATTTCTTATTATCACATTTATTTGCTGTATACTCTTTTACAGTTGATAATTTCAATATATTAATAGTAAAAAAAGAAATACTGTATAAATAAGGGAATGATAAAACAAACACCAACAAAAAACGAAGTCATCTTTTAGAACTGTTCTTAGAATGAACATGACATAAGATTTAACTCAGCAAATTCCTCAAATATTTCTCTATCTGAATATTGGCTTCCCTTTTGAAGTGAATACAGTAAGAATTTCAGTCTTGCTTTATTAACAAGAATAAATGTGGAGCAGGTAAAATGAACATGGTTCTCTTAAAATGAGATATCCATCAGAGAGAGAAAATGGTGGTGGCCACTTTTCATGTGGATGATTGATTTTACAGTAGATTATGGACGGCTGTTATATAAATCTTGGAAGGGAAAAATACTAAGTACAAACAAGAAACTAAATAACCTAAAAGATCTTCATGAAAAGTGGTAGAAAATTTCCATTCGATCTTAATATGGTGAAATAGACAGAAGGAAAAAATGGTTATGTGGAGAAACTAATGGTGAAAACAATTGGCTAGTTGAAAAAAAAAGTTGATTTTTAACATATCTTTGCGTAGATTATGAAAATGTTAATAATTTTTTTTTCTCCATCAAAGAACAAACCTGAATATTTTGTGAAAAGAAGAATGAAAAATAAACAAAGAAAAAAATACTTCAAGTAGACCAAAAATAACATCTACAAGTATGCAAATTTAGGTATAATTGTACCATAAAAAATAGAAACAATGAAAGAGACCTATGCCAACTTGTTATAACTGCACTTAAAGATTGTTTATTGATTGGTATAGGTCATAATTCATAACTCGATCTGTTATTTAAGCAAGTTAGATTGTTTTTTTATTTGATTCTGCTTATATCATTTTATTTATTATAGATACTCTTAATAATTAATGGTTGTGGATTAATATAGTTGTTGGTCTTAGTAATGAACGAATTCTAAAGTAAATAAATGCTGAGCAGACTGGTAAACTTCTGGGGGGAAGGTCTAGGTGTAGGTGAGAGGATTGCACTAAGGGATTTGAGTTTAGGCAGTAATATGTTAACAGAGGTTTGTGAACTGCTATCAATGATTGGGCCTTTTATTATTATTAACTAATGGCCTACTACAATGGCTACACCAATAAAATTAGCATTTGAAAACAGAAGATGCCTCTTTAATGAAAGTTAAATTTTTGAAATATGGAGGATCGGAGTTCGCACTTTAAAAGAATATTTGTTTAATTTACAAAGAAAATGTTCATAGTCAGTTTAGAAATCTTATAGAGCCATTGGTGATAAAACTTATTAAGATTATACAATGGAAGCAAATTCTGGAGTGACTGCCTATCCCATAATGTCAGGGAAAAAATTATTTGGCCTAAGAGCATTTAAACTTTAAATCTAGCTTTGAATAATGGATGATGGATATTCTCTGGCAGAAAAACATTTATTAATGTACATGATGTAGGTTTTGTCAAGGAAATCTTATGTTTCTAATGAGACTAAATCTAATTCTCTAAAAACACAAATTTTTTCAAAGAAAGTGTTATGTTAAAAAACATATAAAGGACTGTAATGCCCATGGACAATAAATCACCAACAACTAGTTGATTAACTAAACACGAAATAAAGTTCAAATATTTTACCTCTGTATATTAGAGTAAAGAGTACAAATCCAGGATAGTGTCTGCATTACCATTGGATGAAGCTTCACTAGTGCTATCTAATGCCATTCCTGGTAACTAAATGTTCAAGTGTAAATTTTGCATTCATTGAATATTAATAAACACAGGGTTTACTTTGAAAATCTTCGTCTCCCAATACATTCACAAACAAGCCTAGAAATATTATGAAAAGCTTAGGATAATGCATTTTTGTCAACTGATTAAAATAGTTTAAAAGGAAGCACTGATATGTAACTCTTAGATCTCACCCCGACAATTATTTGCTTAGTTAAGAAGGAAAAATATTATAAATCGTGGATAAAAACAATCAACAGACAATAAATCAAATTATAAAATAAAGTTCAACTTTGTCGACGTTACGAAATTACAAAGTTACTTCAAAAACGAAACCCCGATTTGGTTTTCTATTTCAGGCAACACTGGGTGAGTCAGGAAGCGTGTTTGAAAGGATATTGTTTTTTATGGAAACCCTTTCAGTTTATTAACATATTAATGCGAAGTATTTTAAAAGGTTAGTAAAATATTAGTTTATTCACTTATTATAGATAGAAGATTTCACAATCCTAAGAATATTTCTCTTGAATTTGAACATTCAACTCGGAATTATTAAAAAAAAGCAAAACATTTTTAAAATTAGCGGTTTTTATTCCATAAACAATTATTGATTCTCTAAATAAATAAAAATGATTTAGAGAGAGAGACTGAAGCACGCACTCCATGCTCCTTCCTTGGCTTCGTTCCAGGAATCTAAGCTATTTTATTTATTTCTTTTATTATAGATTATAGACACTTATACAATTATAGACTTTTGATGGTTACTGTAATAAAGCATGTAACTGCTGATATACATTACTAATGGTAGTTTATTCATTTTAAATGGAGAACAAACATTTTAAAATCTGATAGAAACGATGACCTTCAAATGGGTAGAAAAATTGTGAAAGAATGTTTTGGAAAAAATAAGTTTGGATCGTGAAAATTAAAAAAATTTATGTCAGGTGAGCCTTGTGTCTGTGCCCACATTATTGTAATATCTTGTGGATTAGAATGATATTAAAATATAATAAAGCCCCTCAACCATTTTTTCTTGGCATTTATCACACACAGTTCCGCTTATTGTCAAGGCTATCGTACATAGTGACTCACTTAATTGTGCCTAGTTTGTGATGAATTTTGTTAAGTATATAAATCAATATATTTCACAAAAGGGGATCACATTTTTATAACTAGAATAATTTAAAACAATTCACTGATAATTTTGTAAGCATTTTGTAACCACACAGTCTAGGATAAAGGATTATTTAGGACAATCATGCTAAATGTGTGTAAATTCAGATGATTACTGAGAAGATAGTACATAAAATGTTCAATTAACTAACTCACGAAAGGCCTTGGCATACGGAAACAGGTGTATTCATTTTTACAGCAATGGTCGTTTGTGTCCAACTGGTGCCTGCGAACCCCAACGCCATACTTGGTAGAGATACTATGTGCGTCGTTAAGGTGCACCAATGCGTGTAAAAAATATATTTGTTAAGAGCTATATATTAGACGAAACTTCGTCCTAATTTGTTTTAATCAAATAATGATCATCGTATATATTAATTAAATTACAAATAAATAATAGATCCCCATAACGTTTTAAATAATAGCCACATTGTAGTTCCTAGCATCTCTGTTTTGTGTCTTATTACTAAACGTTGACTACAGGTCTTTATTCTGAAATGATATTTTTTCGATTTAAAAAAAATACAGAATATAAAATTAATATAGACAGTGTTTACAATTAATTAATAACGTTGTTAAAGCCAAACGGAAATTTTGCTCTCTTTTTTTATAATAAACGATTTAGGGTGATAAATATTTGAATAAATTAAATTTAAAACGGTTGCTATTATCTTAAAATTTATCTGCTTCCTGTTCTATATTTCCTCAGAATTCGCCTCGTTATCATATTGGCATGATTTCCTATTGTATTCATATTCTTGTTAAATATATTTTGGGAAGTGGGCCAAATTTTTACTTCTTCTACCTGAAGGTCTGTTGGTCGCGTTTAAGGATTAGTTTGTTGGTTATTATTAGTCTGTACTTTTTGGTTTCTAAGATGCAGTTCAGATTGCCTCGTATAAGATCCTACAATGCAACCTTTCATATCAGTTCTCCTTTTTGTTTAATTAATTAATTTGTGTATTCATCATAAACGTGTGCAGTAATACTGCGGAAGTATCCTTTAATAGAGTTTGCATGAACCACCGTATTGTAGATGAATTTCTATACCATCTAGTTAGGTGAGAGTAAGTGGATATTCTTTATTATTTTAGAAAGTCTCTTAAAAAATATAATATCTAAAACGTAATATAAACAATTTTTGTTTTGAAAATTAACCAAACAATGTAATTGTTCGGCTACGAATTATATATGACTGGCCTATTAAGAGATTCCTTTCTACCTCTTTACAATCCCTACGAATTCTGAATTATTATTAAGTTTTTTTTTGTTTTTTTTAAACAAATTATGATATAATTTTGGGAAACGCCTTAGTTGAAGGGAATGCAGAAAAAAGTATTCTTAAAGCTTTGAAAATATTCTATCGAAGAAAGTCTGCTGCAGCAATGGGCATAATATTCCCGTTACATGAATTACTACATTTAAATTATGGTAAGGTTCTGAACTCGGGCGGAGTTCAGGAAAAAATTCTTTTAAATAAGAAGAACTATTTATTTGAAAGGCTGGCCAATAAAGTTGAACATTGGTCATAATTACTGGACCATCTTAACCACAATTACATAACTGTGAGGTTTAACACCGGAAACCACAAGTTACAGAATAGTTTTTCTTTTGTTTTACCGATTGCATAGAAAAACACTAAATATCCAAGGTAATTTCCCAGTCATGAGTATCTGTAATTAAAAAAAAAGTTTTAAACTTTAGGGTAACCTTTTGTTGAATATTAACTAAACAGGCACGGTGCGAAACAATGAGCTATATAACAAAAATAAAATATTTAAACATTTATGACCAGTCGCTACCTTAGTGTATTACAAGGTGTATGTTACAAAATTGAAAAAATGTCAAAAAATTGCGACCGGGTATCATCCAAAGAGCAAAAATAAAAAGATACTCAGAATCTTTGATATCGTTTTTCTCATTTTCATAAAAGTGTATCATACAATTTTGTAATACTAAGGTAGCGTAGTGTTAATACACCCTATTCTCAAATTAAAACGGCTTCTAAAATGGATGCCCGCTTTATTGAGTCTAGTTGACCCCAAGAACAAAGTGAAGACCTTTATTTGCAATCTAGTTCATTGTTAGAAGGAAACATGTTTTGTTATATCCTCTGTAGATAGAAGGCGGCATATCATTCGCTGGTTGGTGGCGCTATCAGCATGACAGATAAACAAACCACGAAGCTCTTAATATAAAATTTATACTACTTCCATCTTTTCTCTTATATAGTTTTGCCACCTCCTTAATCCACCCTTCCATTTATAATTATTATTTCTATCCATGAAAATGTTTTCTTTAAAACAATTTATTTTTAAAACAAATAATCCAAGAATTGTAGAATTGAATTATTTCTGAACCATTATTTGGCACTTGTGACTTAGCCAGTATCCAGGGACTGTTATCCCCCATCGTTTATAACCTGATATTCATAACACCTACCCAATTATTTATATTAATGGAAATTCAAATATACGAAGTGTACTAACTAAATGCTAATTCTAGACCCCTCTAGTCACGATCCTCTTCCTATATGAACGGTTTTCCTACACTTTTTACGAAAACATCTCCATTTTAATCCTTATCAAAATCCATTTGATGACATTTTTTTACAATATTTCATCTTCGGAATTATTCCGAACTTCTGCAAGTACTTGACAGCTTCTTCTTTTACAGACGACTATTCAAAAAGTGTTATTCAGTTCATTTCTAATATACAGTAAACAAAATTAGCAATACAGAGAACAATTTGATAACGCACATATAAATAACTCAAATGAAGCGAGTGATATTAAGGAGTAAAACGAGATAAGTCACAAGTCTCCATTATTTTAACACAGACCAAATCTTTAGGACGTTGCATAATTTCTATTATTTGATATCACTTATTTTAGTTTTCTTGAAAAATATAATCTAACAGTATCTAATATCAAAAATACAGTTTCCTGATGGGCATAAGCCATTCGTCATCCAGTTTGAAGCTCAGGTGTAGAAAGTCTTTAAATTCGCCTCTAAACACGACCTTACAAAGACTTCCCTAATTTAGTGGCCGTTCATGTCCGATGAAGTCATCACAACTCATGATCGATCAGTCATGAGGCCAAAATATCTCTTTGGTGAGGCATCCTACTTCACAGATTTTTCTTTAAAGGCCTATAATCGCTTGTTATTCCCACGATTATCCCATGTTTAGGAGAAAATGAGAAAGGGGTTGTGAAAACCACTGTTGGATTATTTCGCACTAAAGTGAAACCGAATTCCAGGAAACCCCTTTGTCATTTGGCTCATTAACAATTAAAAAAATGCTTCCCTTTCGCTTCTAGGATGCAGAAAATCAATAACTGAAATCATTCAGAAGACAAATAGGCCAAAGTAACAAGGGAACGTAATGTTGACCACATTTCCATCCTAAGCCCTTGATAGGTATGTTAAGAAAAATTGTTATGAGGTGAAAACTATTTGATTTTTGACGAAACGATTAGTGCTCCCTTCGATATTTAAGAATTCTTCAAAAGGCATTGAAAGCATTCAAAATAGATAAATCTTCTACAACTCTGAGCATTAATATCACGAATGGGTTGATTTCTGAATCATAAAATATTTCAAAACTATTATACATAATAGTTTTCTAAACCTTACTACACAATGCTCAAGAAAAGAAATGAAAAAGCACAAGAATGTGCTAACTCACAAAAGATGTAATATATATATATGTATCTAATATATTACATTAATATAATATAATATATTAGAGGAGTTTTGTTACACGACATTTTAAAAAAATAACTGATAATAACCGGGTCAAAAATCTATTAATCTAAATTTGAAAACCGGTTACACCGACCGGTTATTTTCATAACTGTTACCAGTGACTATTAAATATATCCATAATTACCATTTAATGATTTCAATCCTTCAATAAAATTAAAGGAGCTTTAATAAAAATAAAATAAATACGATATCAACTGATTTTATATACGTCAATGTTACTGTTCAGTACTACCCACAGAAGTAGAGGAAATTCGATATTGACTCAATAACTTATTGACCTAGTACGGTGGGCTTGAGGCCTAATGAGACTTTATCACGAAGGTAAAATCGTTAGGAACAGGCAAGCATTTAGGAAGTAGATTGTTTCTTTTATTATATTTTCTGCTCAGTTGATTCTTATTGTTTTATGTTTATGAAATTTATTTTCAATCAGTACTTTTCCTTTTTTTAGTTTATTTAAAAGAAACTGATATAGAATAAAAAAAACGATACATATTATCCAATATTAATGATATAGTTAATATATCACCTTAGAGATATATTAGTTTAGTCCATACAGTTTTTTAAAGATGGTTAAGGCACGGCTGGGGGTGACACAATGGGTCTAAAATGCATTCTCTTCATCTAAACCAATTTATTTTTATTCTATTTGTATAGGCCTATACAGATAGATGCTTGTCCAAAACGCTGAATCAAACGACTGTTCTTGAAGATGTAGGGAACTCTAAATTATTTAGATATTACATCATTTAAATCTGGATATAAAAATAACAACTATTGGGAAAAAATGCGTTATAAGTAGTATTAATTTATTTATTTGAATTAAGAAATTCATTTTTAATGGGCACGATAATTTTTTTAAGAAATAATTATGTTTCATGTTGGTTTTTTCTTTTACCTTTATTCACTTGCATTCCTATAATTTGTACTAGTATCTATTAAAATGGAATAGGAAATATCCTCAAAATCATAGCCTTCAGTCTCTAAAGTACTGGGAAAACCAACCAATTAACCAATTGCTAATTCAGGCGTCGACAGTCGTCAACCAGGGCACATACCAAAACAAAAACTCGTTGGTTGTGGAACGAAATGGGGCAAGGTTACTGTCTCTGTTTGATGAGATTGTTTGGACTGTTGATGTAAGATGTGCTGCAAATTGTCTTCTTTGATGTGATTTTTCTTTCAGTATTTGTCCCGATGATGCCTGAATTGGTTCAATGTTGACTGGGTGTTTTTACCAGCAGTTTAGAGACCCGAGTCTTTGGTTTTAGGTATTTTTCCTTTATGAGTTTTTGCTCATTTTTATCGATTAGTACAGATGTTCATAATTCATTTTTACATTACCGTATATTATTTTTATTAACTCATTTGATTCCAATATTCTGTAGATGATTTTTAACATTTAAACAAATGTATATAAACTATTTTTGTGTCAATTTGTAGACCTTATTTTGAAAGATAATATGCAATGTTTCAAAATGAAAGTTTTATAGAGCCTTTGCATGTTAAATAAAGTGTGTTGTAAAAAACTTTCCCTTCAATGCGAGTTTTCCATGCATTTACATTCTTACAAAACTTCAATGAATTTTCATGTCATTTAAATTTTTTCGTATATTTTTTAAGTGTAGTATTTTATCCCACGTTTTGATTTTCTTCAATTTTTTTGTTATATTTGGTTCATTAAAAATACATTTATTTTTTACAGTACTTTCCTTCTCTCAAATATTTTAATAGTTGTATTCAAATGCTGAGAAATTCGTTACTGCAAACAGATATTTATCTGAAGAAGACTCTATTGCGTTTTATTTAAATTATTGGATGAAAATTAGAAGCATAAAAAATCACTTAAGTATAAACATTATTACTCCGCTGTTTTTTTTCCAAAGCCTGCACCAAAATATTCCCATGAAGTCTTCGGTAGGGACCATACTGTTAATAAACCAACACTTAAGCTAATTACTTAGAAAATTATTAATTAAATGCTCAAAGAACGTTTAACCAACGGTTTTCCTCGATCAAGAGTATACATGTTTAAGAGGTAGCGTCAGTCCCAGAAGGATCTACCGTTTCCCCCAGACCGATTGAACCTATAAATAATGTATCTACTTTGACATACTAGTTTTAATAATTTTGGAAAAGATACTGATCTTAAATAAATGTAGAAAGTTATTTTGTTGTAACTATTTATATTTTACTGAGAACCAATAAGAGGCTATTAGTGTTTGTTGACTGTTTCAACACATCTAGAAATATGAGGACATAAACAACAATGAGGATTCCATGCTTTTCATTTCCGATCACATTAAATGCTTGTGCAACGAGAACTTTTCATACTTTAATACTCCATGTACCGAACAAGGACTCATTAACATTTCGTTTTTATATTAATTAAAAAATAAATAATGGTACAAACTATGCTAATATTAAAATTTATTTTTGAAATTTCTGAATAATTCACGAGATAACCGTTTCATTCATGAAAACTATGGAAGATTTACTATAATCTATAGTACGATCTACTATATACGATACCAAATCTATAGTACGAGAATGGATTTATGATTGGCAGTGGCGTACACAATTTTTTTTTCTAGGGAATTTAATAAGAATAAATGTTATTGTTAGTGTTCACATGCGCCTACAATCACCAAATATGTTTTAATACTTCATTACTTCGATTAAATTGATTTGTTTGAAGAGAGTTTACAACTTTTTTAAAGCTGGCACTTTTGGGAGATAAACCTGGCACGTGGTTTCGGCAAAACAACCTCCTTGCATACTGTTGGCTTAGAAACATTACCGTCCGTACTCAATACCCCAAATGGGTTGTAGTTGTACATGTTTTCAGTTAATAACAAGAATAGTTAATCAACACAACTGTTATTTTTATTAACAGTGTTGTTCTTATTATGTGGATGAATCTTGTTTAAGGCTGGACTCTTCGTTGTTTGGCTCAAATACGAATTTCCCTCAGTTTGCCACTTGAGAACCATCGGTCACAGAATGTTGCTAATAAAACACTTATAATCCAGACATTTTCAAGATAAAGGCTGACTGGTCTGTTATTTCATCTGACCAACTTATAACAAACCATCTGGTGAAAAATGAATCCATAACCAAATCTACGGAAACCATTATAAAAGCTACGCAAAAAAAAGGACAGCAAAAACACTAAGTGCACCTCAAACCCCTTGGTGGCCCAAATCACCCTAAAACAAAACAATACCTTACTAAGAGAGAGAGAGAGAGAGAGAGAGAGAGAGAGAGAGAGAGAGAGAGAGAGAGAGAGAGAGAGAGAGAGAGAGAGAGAGAGAGAGAGAGAGAGAGAGAGAGAGATGTAGGCACAGAATCCTAAGACGTTTTCTAAAGATTGAAATTTCGTAAAGGTACCATAACAGCACGGTATCTCTCTTGATCAAACAACGATCCCCTTCCTCGAACTAATCCGATCAAGAAGAGAAAAGCTATTCCATTGACCAAGACCGCGCGTTTTATTAGTGAAAACAGAGCTACAGAAACCAAAATCTCAAGAACAACTGATATCTCAACATGTTCACATAAAGGAAAGTACAATCCAATAAATTACTTGTCTCCGAGTGAGTTAGACAAGGCGCTCAAATGCATTAAGAAGAGAAAAGGAGCTCTTTTAGATGAACTGATACCAGAATTTCTGATTAACCTAGGTCCCACTACTAAGGAAATTTCCCCTTCCAAACTACAGGCTATCTTAAAATAGTTCCACTAGTCGAGAATAATTGTGAAAATTGTCAGTCGTTAAGTGGGATAGAAGAAAATCGACTTTGGCTTAATCCACTTTCCTCGTGAGAGGTGGATCGTCGATTGTAATTATAGTGTAAATTGTAACTCCATATTTTATTCTAACTTCTATCGTTTCATTACTTATTAAACCAGTGGTCCAGTGACGAAGAAGGTGTAATGAACCTTGAACACAGTAACTGAGCGAGCTACACATTGGGCTACCTCACTCCTTCGCCTAACATATGTCTTTTTTTTTTTTAAGTAATAGAGGATCCTTAAACATTCTTTATTATATTCAATGCGAATAATATATTGATGACATATGGGAGTAATAGATTTGACCTGTTGCTGGTGAAATGGTTGCAATTTTACAATACGTCATACAACTGACGTAACCCGTGAGTCACGGCCCCCTTTGACGGTTTAGTCAGGTCAACAAGCAGTTGCTCCACTCATTCCGTCGCGTTTTGTCGTGCCAGGTTCTACTCTCCCCGTGGTTATCTCGCTAATCAATGTATTGTAACACTTGCGAAGGAAACTGTTCGGTTTGAATTATTTACATTAGAAAATAGTTTCATTGGAAAATATTTATCAGCTAAAGATACTTGTTTATTCCTCAACAAATGTGATAGTTGAGCACAGTACTTAAGGCGCGGCTTATAGAACAGTATACGTTCTATTTCTGGGTACTGGACTTTTCCATTTATCTGGAAAGGAGTTATTTTTACCTTGCTTACACTCCAGCAAGACGTTACAAATCCTGTTTTCCTTGACACACAATATTCATTTCTCTTTTTGAGATCATCTTTCTAGTGATAAGTGTTACAGGTGTGTTACTGGTATCAGTTACATATAGAACGTCGAATTACTTATCAATAGAGGCATCATGGTGGACACACTTACAGGTAAAACTTCCTTATTATGTTTGTTTAAAATCAATCTTGACAAAGTATTTAGAAATGTAAACATAGTTTCAGTATTCTGTATATCAAGTTAAATAAGTTTTGCTTCTATTTTAGAAAATATTATTATGACTCCAAAGGCCAAAAGTGCCAATTCTACTACAATTGTGATTGAAAGAAAAGCTATTGCCAATGGTAAACCAAATGGAAATAACGTCCATATCGCAGGAGGAGATCACAAAGGGATCGTTATTAATAAAGTTGCTGCTGGTAATGTTATGAATGTGTTTTCTATCGATAATATATATTCGCTTAAATGAAGTTTTAATGTGATTCAATATGTATGATTTTTATCATCTTTAGATACTGAGGAAGCAGGTGTTCCTGAAATTTCACTGCAGTTTTTGGTATTTCTTGTAAATGGTCAAACTGGTTTGCATACCCAAGAAAGTAGAAAATTGTTCTTTTGGTTTAAACCTAATGTTCCTATCCATGAAAGACCTACTGTTGCCCAGGAGTTCTTCAAAGAATTAGTTAGTCCTTTGAAGTTTCCAAGAGGTTTGTACTTACAAAACCATGAGTATTTATATTTCATTTTGTTTATAGTCGTTTTAAGTAATATTTGATTTTTTATCGGGTTTCATTTAACAACATATTAACAATAACAAAAAGTTTTTCTTTGATTTTGTGGTTTGTGATACAAGAGAAAATGGTTAAAAAAATAAAGACAAGCTACATATTTTATAACATAAAAAAAATGTAATAGTAGTAATATAGATTTTACCTTTCTGTAAGAGAGGTAAAAAAATAAAATAAATTTAAAAACATGAGATTTTTTTAAGGATAAGAGATGTACCATAAGGCACGGGTACTGTCTTATATACTGTTTGTTTAGCGAACGATAAACGAGTTATTGGGCTTATATTTTTTTCAATGTTTTTTGTTTATTATATTATTAAACCATATAATGAATATTTCATGGTTTTAGTTTTTCATTGGAATTGTATTTTACAGATTACGTGGGATTCATAAAAGTCATCATGAAACTAATGCAGAATGTTTATCCAACTATTCGCAAAATCGAAGTTGAACTGCGACAATTGGGAATGCCCAGGGAACTACCCGTCAGACCTTGTAAGTGGTTGTTATGTTGTAAACTATCTATTTATGGTTAGTTATTTATAAAGTTGTTTTAAAAGCAGTTCTAGAATTTTGAAGTGTTTATTCCTGACTTCGAGAAATGTTTAATGGTTTCTCAGTAATTTTATAATGGGACTTGAAATGAAACATGAGCGTTTACATGATTGTTTTAGGCAAACAATAGGCTAATTAAGGAAAATAATTTTTCTTATTTGTGCGTTTTTTCATTGATCACAACCCCACTCCTTGACAAGCTTCTCTACAAGCAGTTTAAAACCATAAAAAATTTGTTGTAATTACAAATTAATTGTTTTCCAAGTATTTAATATTTATATAATTTTAGTATATTAATAAATATTAAATATATTTATAGATATCAAATAAATATGATTATCCATCCTGCTATTGATTAAGTGATTTTTAAATTATTTCATATTTACATGCTAATAAATTGTAATTAAATCAAATTCTAATGTAATGTATTAAATATAATTGAACATTTACATTCTACTTTTGATAACATCTTTGTGACGGATTAACAGCCAATTTTCAAAATAAATTTTCTTTATTGGCAATAGTAAATATAACTTTTGTATCTGGCTTCATTTTTAATTACTTATAAGGTTTATTTATCAACTAAAATGGTATGAATTAATTTTGTTTTTATAGGAATGATTATTAACATTATATTCAACATCTTACCAGTTATATTTAATATTTATTTATTATTTTAGTAAAAGGTTATATCTATTAGTATAATTTGATTATGAAGATATAAAATATAAATTTATTCAGTTAGAAACCAAATACTTATGGTTTGATGAAATGAAAAAGCTTAGTTTTGTGTTATTGTAGCAAGGCCGAATTACGTGCTCATTGATTTGAAGACATATGACAGATCTCTGTCAGGTTGGAAGTATAATATATATTACTTAGCTGTGTGCATAACATATGACAATATTGCCTATCCACCTAATAAATTGTTCTATGTCTTAAAGGTTTCTATTAATATGCATGATGATTTTTTTATGTTAATGCTACAACAAGTAGTTTGCTATTTATTTTTCAATTTTCCATTTTATTTTGTCTTAATTATTTTTTTAAGAGAAGGTTTAATTTTTTTAAAAAATAATATTGGCTAGAAATAGGATATAAGAATAAGAAAGGTATTTTTTATGATTAAATGTTAAATAAGTAAAACCTTTGAGACCACTATAGTATTCATTGATCTCGCTTATTTTTTTAAATAGTTCAAAACAATTTATAGTTTAATTAATGTATTAAAAAAAAAAATAATAATAGTAGAAATGCATGTCAGTATGGTCACATAATAGTATTTGAAACCTAATATTTTTCTCGTTAATTACTCATAAATTCTTAAAAAAAGAAATGCACAGTAGAGGATAATTTATGAAAGCTTCTCTATTTAAAATAGTGCCTACTTTCTAATAATAGATAACATTTTTAATGGCTCATTTTTTTTAACGATTAATTAAAATTTCTTAGCAATTATCTTGGATTTATATATAGGTCACTCAACTAGATGAATAGATGAATTTGATATATGAATTCTAAAAAAAAAATAGTTAAAATGATTGCATAGTTGACAATAATTATTAAATCTGTTGCTGTCATAAATTTTAAAATTAACTAGATAAGGTACTTCAGAAAAAACTGCTCTTTTCTGCACCGGATTTAGAGTCTAAAGTAAACTCTTAATATAATTTTTTTTCATGTCTCTCTGTACCTTATTATATGCATATTTGTGATAATTTTTTTTAATTTACAATGCTATTTATATAAATATCTACACGAGAGAGTTTTGATAATTCGGAAAAACCCATTGACTTTAAAAGGACAGTACTGTTTTGTTCTGACTATGTTTTTCCTATTGATTATAAAAATTAGCTAGTTATTTTAAAAATTTATAGGTCTTTCCAAATTATCAGGCCATTCTGAGGGGCGAAAGCTTTAAGAAATCCC
This sequence comes from Troilus luridus, assembly GCA_964056705.1. Classification (NCBI taxonomy): domain Eukaryota; kingdom Metazoa; phylum Arthropoda; class Insecta; order Hemiptera; family Pentatomidae; genus Troilus; species Troilus luridus. The sequence continues at coordinate 85,254,922 of OZ057415.1, forward strand.
AGTCTTAAAATTTAGTTAACGAAGATAATTTTTGTGAAAAATGTATGATTTAATATAGGTATATACATTCATTAAAAATATGTTACAATTAAAAAATAGGTAGTCCTAAATATGCATTAAAAATTACTGTAGGAATTATATTTCATAATATGCCTGTGTGTTTTATAACATCTTATGTTTTTTGTTACTCGTGTTTTTGTATTTTATATGTTGCCTGATAATTTCTTTATCAAGTTTACTTTAACTCATCAATTTTGTAACTTGATTATTCTCCTTAAAGGAAAAATAACTCTATTTGTTTTAACAGTGTCGACGGATGACAGCATTTTATCAAAGGAGGTACCTTTAACAGAGAAGAAAATTTTGGAACTTATTGAAGCAGCCTACCCTCACCCTGTTACAATCGAAGACTTAGCTAAGTAAGTGGATTTATTTTTTTATTGGGACACTTTATTTTGATAAATTAAATAACTTGAATACTCTGCCGCACATGAGGTATAGAGGGTTGATGTTCTTGCCAAAGCTGAGTAGATAGGCCTGAAAGCCATCATGTTCTGTAACCACTTGCATGACCCATGACCCCATTCAGCTACAGGAACTGTTTAATAATAATAAATATTTTTTCAATGCCGCTCCTTTGGAGATGTTGACTACTGTTATGCTATATGGTATTCTCCCTGCAATTTCCACTGCCATCCTAATACAGAGAATCTACTGAAGTTTCTCTGTTGGAGAAACACAATTGCATCTTTAGGAGTTCGGTAAGCACTGCTCCCACATGGATCTGTACAATTTTGTGAGATATAGCCCTGTATGCTTTAGTTACTTGCAGAAGAGTCATTCTTTGTACCGTCATATTTTTCATTATAAGCAAAATAGTACTTGCTGTAATGATAGTATACATTGTAACTTTTTTTTAACCTGATTCCCCATAGTATGTTACCACCAACTATAGTCACTTTACTGTTTATTTATAAATTTACTGGATATAACCATTATATATTAATATTGCATATTTTTTATTAGGGATCATGGCTGGGATGAAGCACTTGTTCAAAAGCACGTAGAAGCATTGAAAGAAAAAGGACTAGTAAAAGCAATGGATCATGGTGCATTTACTCGTATTATTCAACATGAGAAAGATATTCAGGTAGGATTATTGTGTAAATTATCAATAATTTATTACATTTAGTTAGGTTAAATTTAATTTATTAAAATTACTTATATAATTGTAGATAGTGAAGCAAATGCCTACAATAATCAGGTCAAAACAGCCTACAATAGCTATAATCACCGCTCAGTATTGTGAAAAATTGGCTGTAGATTCGATGCTGGAAAATAAAGAAACATTTGTAAGATATACTACTGTTGGTAAGTTATTATTATTATATTTTTATTTTATTATTAATTATAATGTTAAATTTTTAAGTTGTTCATGAGGTTATTTAAAAAAGCAAAATTGTAGTGAAATTTTATAATCAATTATATTTGATGTCACTATGAATCTAAATGAATATCATAAAATCCTGGTACATAAATAGTTGAAATTGTAGCTTTTCATGTGTTCACTTTCAAAATTTGATTACCTCTTGTGAATCAGTTGTTTGAATGATAAGCGTGTACTTTCATATAAAATCAACTACTATAGCCTTTTGATCAACCTTTTTAACCTTATAGAATCAACTATTATTACAATTGTAGGTTAATTAATTTTTTCTTCTTATTCTGTCATCTTTTCTACATTGCAGTGTAGAGACTTTTGCACAATAATTATTACACTTCTTATTATTTATTAGTTTTTCTGATAATTTCAATTAACTGTTTATTTACCTTTAGGAGGAAGGGGTATAGATATTCCAATCATCCTTAACATTTTCCATTTCCTTTTGTTTATTTATGAAACAGTTTTTCTTAAGTGAAATAATAAAAGTATTTTATTAATAGATTAATAAGTTTATCAAAATTCATATTTTTAGAGACAAAATATGTTGTAAATTAATGATTAATAATAATCCTTAAGATATTAAGATATAAATTCTGTATTACCTATTATTTTTTTTGTATTTCACGTTATTTACTTCATGAAACTGAATAACTCTGTAAATCATAACCAGGGTGCCTAGTTCATAATTGTCTTGCCTATTTAGAGTAACTGTTTCATGACTAAAATGGTAAATGGAATGTTTATTGTTGGGTGAGTTTAAAAAAAAAATCCTCTGTACTTTCATTGTTTATTGGTTATATTTTCTGGAAATAAAAAAAAAAAATAGGAATTTTTTAAATTTTTTATTGGAGTTCTGTTTTGATCACTGTTAAACAAAGCCAAACAATAATTCTTTCTTAAACCAATACTAAATAAAATGTTGATCAATATCTATCAATATAGGTATCGTTATGGTCTTATATGTAAATAAGCTCGGGTTTTATTTCTGCAGCTCTGATGAAATAGTGGTTATGTCGAATTTTGCCCAAAATCAGTTAATTGTACAGAGGGAAGCAGAATTTTGTCATTCTTGTTGTGCATAAGTGGCTAAGTCAGGCTTTGGCTTGAAATGGAGTTATTGCACTCCACAAGTAAGCACTACAGTAAGTAAGCTTTATATACTCGTAAGCCAAAGGCTATGAGAGTGACCCAATTCCTCTTCCATCAGTATTATTAACTTATTTTGAACAAAATTAAACAGTATTCACTAGGGCTGCAGATGTAATGCAATCATCCACCACTGAGTTAGTCTAATGGCTAGTAGAGGAAAAACAATTTTGCTATTTCTGGTTTCATTTGATTATTTTAAGACAAACAATTTACCTGTTACATTTGTTCGTAATAAAGTAACTATTTTGTTATTTTTAAATGAATAACTTATAAACTTGAGCATGTTTTTGTAATATGGCAATTTAAAAAAGTTTTGACTATTAACTAATGAAAACTACATTTATTTCCTTTCTTATTCTCCTATCCCTCATTTAAATGCTTATTGTTTTTTCTTCAAGTAGTCATAGCAAAATAAATACTTTTTAAAAATATTAACTTGTAATTTCTAACTTATCTTTTTTTTGTTGTCATATTTCTTTTTACTAAAAAAAAAAAATGATTTAATAAGTATTAGGAAGCAGGTATAATTGTTTGCTTTCTATTTTTGTGCTTACATACTGGTTCCACCCTAAATGATGTAGTGTTTATCTTCTTGGATGGAGTTTAATAATATTAAGAAATTCTAAATGAAAAGAAAATGCGAAACTGGAGTATTTTGCAGGAACGAATCAAACGAGCAATGGTACTTTCCCCACTCCGACATCAACTGTAGTAAAGGGAACACGGTTTGGTAAGCAGTGAAAATCTCTTAAAGGAAAAACACTGCTTCCTGTTTGTTTTTGTTTATGTTTGCTTGAATGTTTTCATCTCCCATCAAATTCATATAGCATCTAGTTTCATTCCAAACATAGAGGTTTTATAAATTCAAATATTATTTTTGTTGTTTTATGTAGATTGACTGATTGAAGTATTATTTATTTAATTTGAAACAAAATACTATAGAAACATTTAGTAGTGATCCATATTACTCTTATATCTTCTTCCAAATCATTAAATTTTACAATAATATTCATTCTTTCTCGTGTGGAATGTGTGATTTGTGCTTTGTCAATAGCTAGATGTAAGGCTTTTATTGTTGTATATTTTTGTTGCTGAAGCTTTTTTTATATTTGTGTATTTTTTAAAGTGTTCTTGCACTTGCTTTTTATGTTATTCATTTTTTATTGGCATTTATTCTAAGATTACTGTATGTTCGTTACAATTTATTAATTGCAGGTAGTGTTAATTAGACAAATACTATGCAATATGATTTTTTAGTTTTAAATTTCAAAAGTAAAAACCATAATTTCTTTTCCAGGAATTCTTTTATTTCTATGAATTCATTTTCTTATCCATTTTTAAACATCATAGATGCATATTCAATGTAAATATTAATTTTGATGGTCGAATCCTTAAATTCTTAATTGAATGAATTGGTCTGTACAAATATTAATATTAGAGAGGAAAATAGTTGGCTGAATGATTCTAATGACCTATTTAATTGGCCCTATGTTAGTTTGATGTCAACACAGCCATGTCTCACTCTATTTGTCCTGAAGATGGCCTACACCGTAGGGCGAAACGTTGGCACTATTTAAAACTAAGTTATTCTTAAATACTCTTTTAGGTTTCCATGCCCACTATTTATACAAAATACTTCAATGGTATCTTCTGGTTTAGACCGTGTCGCTAACTTTTTTGCCAACGTTTCACTTGCTGGTGACTTCTTCAGGGCAGAAAAGAGAATGATTCATTCAAACAATTCAAAAACTTTTATTTTTGCTAAATCTGAAAATTAATTTAGAAGAGTTCAGTTAGACATTTTTAAATAAATACGAAGATTTTTTTTTATCCCCCCCATTTCAATGTGGAAAGGCTATTGAGCATTTTTTTGAATAGTTGAAAATTGTTAGCTCTCATTAGTAAAAACAAAGCCATCAATGCAATGCATTAGAGTATAGAGCCTGTGGAGATGCATTGCTTAGGTGGATGCAATGAAGGCACTTCTACCAAATGAAAACAAAAAATAATTATTTATTTATAGTCAGAATAATGCTCTGTTTAGAAAGAAATTCATACAAAATTATGAAGTACATACTAGATAGTGTGAACCTGGTGAGAAGTTGTAAGTACTTTGGGTCTGAGAAAAATATAACAAATTGTAATACAAAGATAAATAAAAGCAGGAAATACTTGGTTATTCTCAGTCTTAACATTACTAAGCTCATACCTTTTGTCCCAAAATTATAAAATTAGAGTTAATAAAATTATCTTCCTTCCGTCAGTTCTGTTCTTTATGGATATGAAACATGGCCCCTAATGTTGAACAGTTAATAACTTCTTATGGTATTGAAAACTAAGATGGGAGAGGGTTGCTCAGAAACATTTCTGATGGAGCACTGTCATCTTCAGCTATGGTATACCTATCACTAATCCCATTCAAAACCATCTCTAGTTCATTTTTGTAAATTTGGTAAATGCTTTGCATATGTAATCTGTATGCTTTGTATATTTTTAGGGTGGGTTATCAAAAACTGTAATAATCCTAATCATGGTTTATATTTTAATCATTATAAACAAGTAAATAGGTATTTTTTAATCCAGTTCAGGCCATAATTAAAAAAAAGTTAAAGTTTATTATTGCTTCCCAAATATTTTTGCAAGTTGTATAATAGCTATTAGCTTTGGCCTGCATCTGATCTTTATTGTTAAATCATTTCTGATGATATAACCAGTGCCTTTACTGCTTCTATGAGCTTTCTTATAAGTTGTCACTTGATTAAAGCAATCTTCCTGCCTGATCCTATGTTAGACCTACTAGCCTATTGGTTCGGGGATCACTACTAATGAGCAATAAATTACTAAAGTTAGAACTATTGATAATATAATTTTGTTTATTATTTATTAATTTGTATCTATATTAATATAGGTGAATCGAACGTGTATACTCTCGGCAATATTGGACATCATAGAGTGGTCTGCACCAAACTGCCTACACTAGGATACACTCGTGAAGCCATTACCTCGGCTGGCAATACTACTACCAGGCTCTTAGGTTTGTTTTGTCAGATAGGTTCAACATATTTATTTATATTTATCAACATTATTTTTTTAAAAAGGTGTCAACTTTACAGGAAACATAATGTGGTTTTATTCCAAATTACACTTTTTATCAAAATAACTCTAAATTTTTTTATTGTATAAAGTAGAATTTTATTAAGGTGGCAAAAAAAGTATAAAAATTACATTATACTTATAATGCTTTTTGCTCTGGTAATGGAAGGCCTGAGTGGTCAATATTTGGGGCTGAAGTAATCAATAGTCAATCTTTTATAATTCCTTTATATATATATATATATATATATATATATATATATATATATATATATATATATGTAGGAATCAAGAGAGGTTAAATTATATACCATAATTTTTTTAACCTGATTTTAAAATGTTTAGGGCCTAAGCCATTTCCAAAAAAATTATGTCAATATGTTCAAGTTTTATATTATTTACTTTTTATTTATTTTTTATATTTATAGGAACTTTCCAAATGGTGGATAATGTATTTATTGTTGGTGTGGGAGGTGGTGTTCCTCATTACACTGATTACTCCAGGCACGTGAGGCTTGGAGATGTGGTTGTTTCTGCCCCTGATTCTCCCGGAGGGTAATGTGCCTTATTTATTTATTCATTATTATTCTGTTTAAGATTTTCACTCTAAATATTTATTGTTACTAAAGGTTTGCCTACACTTATTGCGAGAAAGCAAGTATTGAAAAAGATGGTTCTTATAATTTTGAAATTAAGAAGTACAATCCTATCAATGATATTATTCAAGAAGTTGCACGAAAGATAAAAGCGCAGGTCAGTATAGTTCAATTATTAAGTGATTTTAATCAAAGAATAGAATTTTTCTTGTAAAAATATGAAATAATAAAATTAAGCCCAGAATGACATTTTCCCCCTGTTAGGTTAATAGATTGTAAAGCATTTAGTGAATGGAAACAAACTTAAAGAATACTTCATATAAATATGGATTATAACTTTTAAAATGGACTTACTTTTTTTTTTTTAATACATTTGCTTTATTAAAAATATTAAATGGATTTATCTGAATCTAGATCGACTATTTTGATACTTAAAAAAAATTTAATTAAAACTTAAATCAATTTGTCTGATATGCACAGTTAAGTCTCTGGTTGTAAATTCTTCATTGTCCAATTTATTTTCTGGTATGAATAGAATTTATTTTATGCTAGATATGAACTTACTTCAAGACGGTTGGTTTAGTAATTAAAAAAGCTTGCTATAAAAATATATTTTTTTATATAAGATATTTCTTAGTTTTATGCTGGAAATAACACATATTTATATCATATAAAAAATATATATAGAGCAAAATGTGCTATTTTTTTAAATTTTATTTATAGCCCAAATATTCATTATTTCTCATTTAATAGGATAAACAGTATACAAAATTTACTAATATTTACCCGAAAATTAAGATATTTCCTCTTTATATTAGCTGAGAGGGATGAAGTACAAACGTAAAACATGCCTGATCAATCTGTAATCAGTGATCTTCACAATGTTCCTTAGGAAAGTAAAGCTCATCATTATGGTATGGCGGTAATGTCAAAAGTGTTACTTTATTAAGTGAATAGAAAATTGAGATTGTGTGAAATTAATGTACAGAAGTGAACTTAATTTTTTTTAGTTTGGCAAAAATTGTAATTGTATGCTTTGAATTCTAGTCACATCTTGATCTAATCCTGCTGGTGTGCTCCATCCTGTAGGTGCTAACATTATTTCTTTTTTGAAACATTGCTGTTCGAATTCATTTCCGTAAATCATTATTACCCTGTCCAGAAGTAGAGTGAGAATAAGCTTATCAATTGTACAGCTTAAATAGTTCTAATTTCTCTTTTATCAGTAGGTTGTTTTATTACAATGAACAGAAATTTGCAATTGTGATTTGATACGCATCAAAATATAATAAACTAATGCTAGTGATTGTTGGTTATAATCATTAAAAAGTTTATATTGCTTTCTCTTTTGCTAAAATTAGTATTTTATAAACTACTAAAATAATCTGCAGCATGATAAATTTACATTTATTTTAGGATGAGAATCCCGGAGATGGTTCCTGGCTGCATTTTATGGAAGAAGGCTTATCTCACCTCGGAGTTCAAAGCGAGCATGACTTCATTAGGCCTTCCGGGGACACTGACAAACTTTATATGCCTATTGGAGAAAAAGATCTGATTGAGGTCGCACATCCACAGCCCCAAGATGCTACTGATTCATGGTATTTATTATTATTTTATAATCTGACAATTTAGTTAACGACTTGCGGTAAAATCGAGGCGGGCTGAGGCAGTGTAATAAATAAATAAAGTCCTAGGGTAGCTGGGTCGAATGCAAAACAATAGACCTATTAAGATAATGCACAGTTGACCTTCTGCACAGGTTGTTAACTAAATTGTAACACTATACCCAATCAACTATTTCAGATCTTAATGTCTTCTCATATGGTTGAAAGTATTTTATTTTTTAATTTATTATATTTTTTTAATCATTGCTTTAATTTTTAAATATTTTTTATTTGTCAACATTGCTATGAATATTTTTGATTTTTCAGAACCATTGAAATTTGGCTAATTTTTCACTACACAATCTCTCCCTTCTATTAATTACTCAACGAATTAAGCCTTTTATTTCCCCCCTTCCATCATAAGTCAGTCTACACTCAGTTATTTAAATTATTATAGTGGCTAATGATTAATGCTTTTATAATTTTGTTTCATGTTTGTCGTTTAAAAAAAAATGTTATCTTTAAAGTATACTGCCTTTTCTTTATAGTATTTGATACAATGTTGTGTTTTATAATTTAGGAACGAAGAAAGACCAAGACTACATGTAGGTCCTATCGGTAGTGGAAGAGATGTTTCCCGTGATACCAAATTAAGAGAAGAATTTTGTCGTAAAGCAGGGCTTCTTGCCGTTGATTTTGAATCTGATTGCGTTGTTGAGTCCATTGTTGGTAACAGAACCCTATCATGGGCTCTTGTACGAGGTGCGGCTGACTACAAAGATGGCATTCGCCGCGGCCCTTGGCAACCTTACGCCTCCCTGGCAGCAGCTGCTGTTGTCAGGTCCATAATCGCTAACATGCCAACTCTTCAAGAGGATGACTAAGGTTATTACTTCCATAATTAGTTTTAGTATCGATACACCAAAACATTTTAATTCTAGTGAGGTTAATTAGAAGACTCGATATTCTCTCAATTTGTATTAGTAGTAATTTCAACTTAATAGTATTTTTTATTTTTAATAAATGAATTTTTATATTTTTTTAACATAGTCTGTTCTAACTCTTGAAATTTAGGGCAGTGAATCAAGTTTTTAATGAAATCTGTTAAGATTAAATTTCAAGATTATAATAAAATTTTAATTTTTTTTATAATTCTTGAATTTGATATTTTTAATTATTTTTTTCTTAAAAGACAATCTACTTAAATTATTTTCATTCAGTTTAGCATTAACTTAATTAATTCTAGCACATTTATTAAACATTAGTCGGTAACATGCAAGAAATAGTAAATTTTATGTAGCGAAGTTTTTAAATATTGCATTTATATTAGTAGTGGGGAACCAGTAACATTTGATTTATTGTAATCCTAATAGCTTAAAACCAGTAGATTTTCGTGATATAAAAGATATTGGGTTTGTTTTCTTTAATGTGCTACACATGTTAAATGTGTATTATTTTATTCTCATTGTCTTAAAAGAGCTTATGTTAATTTTTCCAATGATGAGTAAATCCAAACAATTTTTGTCTAAAATTTTGTTACCATTATTTATTTTTTATAACTTTCACTTTAATTAATGCACTAGTTTATGCATGTGCATATTTTCATATGAATAGAGATATGGGAACATAGTTTTATTAATTATGGTTTTTCATTTCCATTGTATTTTTTATAGTAATAGGATACATTAGTATTAAGCATTTTTGCTTATGGAGAATACGGTATTATTTTTTTAAGTATTATTACTTTCTTCAGCTTACATTGATATGTATACTGCTTTGTTCTTTACTTTGTAACACTTTTTTCTTTCAAATGCTTTCAGTATTTTCTACTTTATACATTATCATCATTAGTTAGGTTCAATTATCAGTTAGGATTTACTAACTTAATTTGATTTTGGTTTTCACCAGAAGACTTTTATTATTGTTTATATATCATGAATGATGTAATACTGATGATGCCGTAACCTGAATTCTAAGTAAGAGCTATTATTTTGGGACCATGATTAAAATATTATATTTTATATTGTTTTGAAGTTATCAAGAGACTTATAACTTAGTCAATTTTTGTTCCTTAGCCAAAAATGGCTTCATTGGTATAGAAAAAACTTGAAATTATTTATTTTTATACTAATTTCATTTTATTTACTTCCTAATTTATTATTTGAATTATAAGTTAAATAATTCTTGTTTCTAAAATGTATTTATTTATTTTTTGATTGAGATATAAGTTCTTCTTCCATAAAATTAAGATTAATTAATTGTTAGTTAAATGCGATTATAGACTATAATAATGGTTAAAATATTTATTTTTTATAAAAGTGTTTTATTGTTGTAAAAGGTGCTTTTTTTTAATTTATGTTATCTTATTAACAAGATTTATGTTTAATGTTATTGAGACTTAAAATTATTTATATTTAAAATTATGTAGTTACCAATAAACTATGAAAAATATTGTATTTTCAGAAAATTTTTGTCCTTTGGGTTACCTGTTCATATAATTATATTTTTTACAAGAGAAGATAGGAGATCTGAGTAAGGAAGGAAATAGTTGGGGGTGTAGTCAAATTAAACACTAAATAAGTGGGTACTTATTTTATTTTGTGCTGACGTTTTGACCCACTTTGTGGGTCATCTTCAGGGCTAAGAAAAAAACAGACAAAACAACAAAACTATTTATCTTATATATATTTTTTACAATTTTATCTTTAATTTTTAATCATTTTACATTGATATCAGTTATTCATCGGTGAATCTACATGCCAACATATTGTAAAATTCCTTGTCTTAGTTACAAGGGCTAAGAGAAAAAATAAATTTTTTGCTGAACAAATAGTTTTATTTTGCTAACAATTATTATAATTTTATTTCTGGAGAGTAGACATTTTTTTTTACAACTCCATTTCAGTTGTATCTAAAAAACAAATCTGTTTTGCTATAACCAATTATGATGGAGGGTGTTGGGTTCAGTATATGGTAGTGACTATTTTTTTAAGATGCATAGTTTCTGCTACAGGTATACTGTCATTATATATATAAAACAGTTTGGGTTTTTAAGGTCTCTTTGCTCATTATCATTTATTTAATAGGGTCCTCCCTCCCCTAATATCCCATCCGTGTTATAAAAAAGAAAGCCATTCTCTTTAAATGAAAGTTTTGGAGCATTAATAACGAAATAGTTTATTTACAACCCAACCTTGCCATTTTCACTCTTTTATTTTTAAATAACTTAACGAATGAGACAGGATTCCTCTAGTTTATGGTTATGTATCAAAATATTGTTGTTTATTAGTTAATTTTTCTTCCTATCACAAGAGACGTGCTTTATTAAACTCAACACATTTAATATTAAAATTTTATTTTTACTGCAGTCAAATTTACAATGTTTGAAAAATTAGTAAATTTAAGGTATATTTATCCAAAATAAATGGCTATATTTTAACATATGTGATATGTTAACACATGTAGAGGTGTACTAACATGTCCCGCTTAAAAAGCGAGTTGCTTTTTAAGCCAAGTTTATTAGTGTTTAGTGATGTCCTACTGTAAGAATATAGGTATCTGGTGAGTAAGTAATTTTACTAGTTTTTTTAGGTTGTTTCTTCTCATTTATTATTGCTGAAACTGTTTTACAATTTAGGCCTTCACTCTTGTATTTTAAAAATGTATTGTTTTATTTTGCATATTTAACAAGGCTTTAAACATCTGTATATACAATTGAGGGTGTATGAACACTACTGGGCTATATATTTCAGAATTTTATAATTTAATTTATAAAACATAAATATAACCTATATGTCTAAAAAAAGTAACTGATTTGGGTTAATTTAAAGAAATTTATTATTTATTATATAACACTAATTTTGATACTTATTGAGCATGACACAAATTTAAAATAAAAATTGAAATATCATACTAGTTAATAGCATTTTGTTTAATGAAATATTTTATGTTATTACTTAAAGATCTTGATTTGGTCATTAATCAACTTTGTGTATTGTAAAAGTTTTTAATATTAAACACAGAAGGTTTTACTAATAATCCTGAAAATTATTTTTGATTTTCATTATTGGATCATTCCAGACAACTCACACATCATTACCTCAGATTTTTTGGAAATTTGGCAAATAGCAAACACTAGTATGTGTTAGTATAAATTTGGGGGAAAAAATGGAGTATATTTAAATATGTCAACTTGTTATTGACAAAATGGACTGTGATGTTCTTATAAATGGATCAAAAAAAAGTAATTGTAATGAAATTATTTAGGAATTGAATTGATCTTGTATCTTGAATGACCATGAAAACCGTATAGAAATATATGAAAAATTCTTAAAAGCGAATTTATAGAATTAATTTTAAAATTATCTCTACACTCAGAGGCACAAAAGGAGGAAGGAAAAGAAGGAGAATTTAAAACTTTTATATCTATTTCCTAAATAGCCAGTATTGTAAAACGTAAGATATTAAACATTAAAAAAAATTGAAGCTCCTTTTCATAAAATATTCATATTTTTTTTTTACTGATAAATTTCAATTATGTTCTCTATTTTAAGAAAGGATCTTGTTTTATTAGTGTTAATATTAGGTATTTCAGAAATAATTTGTGAGCAACTCACTAAACTAAGGCCAGACTCTAGACTGATAAAAGCTATATTATGTTATCTTTCACATCACTCAAGTTCATGAAATGTATAAAATACAAGTTTATGAAATATATCTGGATAAATATCGTTACAAGTTTGGTGTGAATCCCATATATCTTTGTGTGTTAAGAATGAGAGTGTTGTTTATGTTGCAAAACGACTAGGTCACCAAATATTGAAGAAAGAGAGTGGAACCTTAGGAAGGAAAGCAATTTTTATTAGATGGCGATTTGGAAATGATTCTGTAAGGACATTAAAAGCAGATCCCTCTTCTTCAGTATTGGTGTGGACTACTTTTTCAGCATCTCTTTGATAATAATATTATCATGTGTAATACTAGAATACTATTATTATTTTGAAGAATATTGCAGTGAGGAATCATCCAGCCTAATTACTTTAAGGAGTCAAAGACATTACTATTTTATAGAAAAGAGATGAACTATATCAAATGTAAGGGAGTCAATATTGCACTAAATTTAAGTAGAAAAAAAATAATAAGAAGAAAACGTTACATGGTACAGATATAAAGTTTTGACCAGCTTAGCTAAAATCAAAGATACAGAGAGTTGGAAAATGTTTGGGCTATGTTTTAAACCAAGCACACATATTTCATTTTGGAATTGTGTAGAAATCCACAATTCTGGAATCTCCTGATATTTGTTTTATTGCATGGTCTGACTATTTCAAACCTTCCCTTTATACAGAAAAGGCAAGGAATCTTGCTCCCAACAGTTCAGGTGGAGGATTCACCTACACCCAACAAAACAACTCCTTGGTCTAAGTTAGAAAATGAATCCTGCATAAGTCCAGAATAACTTGAGTATCAATAACCCAGCTGGGCAACCTCTCAGGGATTGAAAGCCCCCTTTTAGAATCTTGTGTATTGAGATTACCTTTTTGTTGTCACACATATCGATTTTATGTTTTCATTACAAACAATACAAGTGGTGTAGAATGGAAGCAGCAGGAAGGGAAAATAGGGTTAGATGAAAGTGGATAGCTTGTCAGAAACGATAGTTCACTAAGATTCCTATACAAGTAATAATCACAATTCTCCTTTATTTATATAAACAATTATATTTTACTTGTCAAGAAAAGATATGTCCAGGACCGGGACTCGAACCCGGGTCGCCCAGGTCACTAGCCTGGAGCTCTCCGGGTGACCTGGGCGACCCGGGTTCGAGTCCTGATCCTGGACATATCTTTTCTTTCCAAATAAATATATTTAAAAATTAATAAAATCAATAACAAATAAAATAAATTATATTTTACATGTTACGCTATGCTAAATCATCATAGAGCTGAGGACCTCTTGCCAAATAAGATAGTGTAGTGTACGTTCTATTTTCCACGGCAACACTACAGCATATACTTTCTCCGCTAGTCGCATTTATCTCCAGGTCGCAGTTCTTGGTTAGCTCACGTCTTGATCTCGAGCCTCGCTTTAGTATCCATTCAAAATATAATCCTCTTTGTCTATCTCTTCGTTAGTTCAGTTTTTTCTTAGACTTTCTCAACATTCTTACTCAGCCAGCTAGGTTGGTTCTTAATCTATTCTTTAATTGTCCCTTTTCTTTTTTTTTTTTTTGTAATTCCCTGTATATTCCATTTCTCGTTCTGTTGTTCTTAGTATATTCACATTTGTTCACTTAACCTCCAGATCTCACTACTGCAGATTAATCAGTACTATTATAATTATAATTTCTCACTGATTTTTCTTTGTGTTATTTTCAACATTGATTTCTATCAAGTATATTCCGTATTTTTTTTCAATTCAGTTTCTTTCATAGATGTCTTAACCTGATTAAGGGCTATGCCTGAGTCACTACCAATCTGAATTTATTCAATTTCTTTCCGAAGTCTGTCTCCAAACTTAAAACTTTTTAGGTTCCTGTTTGGTCGAAGAGTCTTTAATTCGTTTGTGCTCCCTCTCTCTCTGCTTCAATCTCTGTAATAGCTTGAACTTCTTTCGGGCTTTTATAAAGTATATTTCATTTTGGTTTGACTATTTGACTAACCTATGACCATTTGCGTTTAAAAATAAATATAAATAATGCTTCAGTAAAATGTAAAGAAAATCGTCAGTTTAATATTTTTGACCGATACCACCTATTCCTTAAGAACATTCCAACATTTTTTCCACCTTGAAGTTGTTGTCACCAATGATAATAATTAGGCAAGTATAGGTATTTGTATATTTGTATAAATTTATACAATGATCAATGGATTACGGAAATAAAAAAGTAAGTTGTATTAAATCTACTTTTCCTTTATTAATGGCTCAGTAATATCATTATTTTAAATCATTCCATATTTTTCCTAAACTTCATGACTGGCCGGGTCATACATAGGTGGATGAAAACTCCACTCGGTTATCATTTCGGAACAAAATGGCTGAAGGTTATGCCGAGTTCCCATGATCTTTTTGGCATGACATAGGATATGATCAAATAAAAAATAATTGAAATTCTTTTTTTTTTTTAATGGATTTTTAAAATATGACTTGCGACTGACGAATATATCAAAGGTTGAGAAGGAAGTTACAAAATATAATTATTAATAATATAAGTAAATTACTCTTATTATAAATAACAAAGAGAAAAGAGTGGGAGAAATGCGCAGATTTAGTTATTAATAGGACACATTTAGAAATGGAAAATTCTGACAGTAACAAGAAGATCTTGTTTATCTATCATATTTGTCAACCAATAGTTGGACCTTTTTAGGGTCTCTTAAACATCCAAAATAAACTATTTATTGGAATTAATTGGAACATTTGTTGGAATTATTATTCAATATAATTATGTAACTATAGAGTTATCTTACATGTCTATGAGACAACACCTCTCTAAAATACTAGTTTCTGTACAGAAAATTAAAATAGTTTTCTTTTTTCATTTCATTGAAGTTCTCCTATTGCAGGTGTATTTTGTTAACTCTTCTAGAAACAACAAAACAATTTGTAATACTTGAAGAAGACGGCTTGCACACATTGAGGATACCTTATGATTCAAAAAATTCAATTAATAAAGGTGAAATTCAATATTTTCCGGATGATAAACATTATATTGACGATTATTCCAAAATAGAGGAATATGCTCCGTTTCAACATGAAGAGCAACATATGCAAGAGTACGATGATTATCGAGATGAAAAAGATTTGCCGAATCTGAGTAAAGGTGGATTATTCTCGTGGTGGAAAAATGAACCAGAAAGGAAAAAACCAAAGAGTGGAACTTTCTCACCAGTAGCGAACGAAATAGTCAATGAAGATGCAAATACGATAGTCGATCCTAATGAAAAGAACACTGCTGTTGATGCGAATGCTCCCGCTACCGCAGATATTACCGCAATGTCTGATACTACCGCCAGCACAAATACTACTGCCAGCGCAGATACGACCGGCAGCGCAAATAATAACGTCAGCGCAGACATTGCGGTCAATGCGAATACTTCCGTCAGTACTAATACTACCCAGGACCCAGCCGCTTTAAGCGGCGGAACAAGTACCACCTTGACAACGCCTACCACATCTTTACCTACAGCATCAACATTTCTAACCACATGTATCTGCTACAATGTTACAGAAGAGTGCATCCCAATTTTCATACCAACTCCAGACAGTTGCCTCAGCAATGTTGTTTTTACTGCTTCTACATCAAGTGCTGGCGGAAATGCAGTTGCCTCAAGTAGCAGTGGTAGTACAACGGTAAGCACGACGACAGTCAGCGGTGATAACACAGCAACTACCCCAGCCGTGAATGGTTCAACTGTGAGCCAAAATACAACAGTTTCTGCAGCTCTGAATGATACAACTGTTGGGCAAACTACAACAATTTCTGTATCTCTGAGCAATTCAACTGTGGGCCAAAACACAACAGCTTCTTTAGCAATAAACAACACAGCGGCTAACCTAAACGCAAAAGCCACATCGCTCACTGCTAACGGATCAGATACAACCTCTAGTCAAGCAGATAGTACAAGCGTTGCAAACACGATTGCTGCAATTTCTATGCCCACTGTTCTTAATATGTACGGCGCTGGTATGATTTTACCTGTTTATGAATTACCTATGACTCCATTTGTAATGGAAAGCACAAAACTACCTACAACAAAGAAAAAGAAAACATATCATAAACTAAAGATTGACCGTAATTCTCAAACGACAATACATCACTCAAATAATATTTTCAATAACAATTACGATCCAAGGCTTTATAAAAATATCGTGAACCAGAATAACAACATGGTTAATAGGATACCTAATACCGATGTGAATCCTAACAAAGATAATCACACTTTTCTACCTGAACAAAAGAGTGACAGCGTAGTGTTAGTGAATAGTATTACTTCACCAAGCAATACGATATCTAGTGCACAGATTGCTCCTAGAAATAATTCTTTCTCGTTGGATGAAATGACAGCTGAAAGTCTGGAAAATAAAATGTTGAGAATTGATAGCAATCAAACATTACTTCAACCATTAGAAAAACATACAGATAACACTACAATAATTTTTGATCAGAAATTGACTTCATCAAGTAATGGAAGTGGGGAGTTAATACAAAGCCAAATGACAGAAGAATTGTTAAATCAACCTTACAATAAATATCTAAATGAATTAAATGCATATAATTATTCGAACTCTCAGATTTCTATACCAACCGAGCCTCCAAAAACGATTACCAACACACTACCGGAAGATTATTCACCAATTGGTCTAAACAACATAAACCAAACAACTGATAACAAAATTCCTGATGCCAAGAATTTCAATAACAATTTCGTCAAATATAATGCCACTTATCTTTCTCAAAATAGTAACACATCAACTGATTTGGTAGAACTTTGCAAAAATGTGACATGCCTAGGGAACAATACCCTTTCCGAATGTTGTTCGAGAGTTTCTGGGCCGGAAAAGTTCCAAGAAGATTTTTCTTGCCTCCAACCAATCTCTGGTTACTTTAATATTACAATGAGAACAACGATAAAAAACCTGGAACCATTATCAAATGCCCAGCCTACTGTCATAGACCCTATGCCTATCAATGCTACACTATTACTATATACAGTAGGCAAAAGTGCTTCTCAACCTACTTCAAATATAGAAACCTCAACCTCAAACTGTTCCTGTGGTTCGAAACCGAAGAAGTTTAACAGAGTAGTGCGAGAAAATGATATGAACGATTTCGTTAAGTTCCAATTAATGCATGGCATGACCGCTCCTGATGGTAAAGAAATGATGAATGCACTGAAAGAGGCAAATCTTGAAATTCAAAAAGTAAATAGGGAATTTCATTCTAATGATCCAGTAGGAAATATCTATAAAATGAACGGAAATGGCAAAAATATCCATTTACCAGTCATTGATAAACGCCTATTGTCAAAGAAAGAATCAGAAGGTGTCTCACCTTTCAGTTCAAATAAGATTTTGGACGATTTAAGAGCAACGATATCTAATAGCTTACTTCAATCAAATCTCAAACCAAGTCCTTTTCAGAGGGACAGATACAGATTTATAAGAAATCAAGGTTTGAAAGATCAAATGGAGAGCATCAGAGAAAACAGTATGATTTTAGAAAAAATAAAGAAGGAGACTGAAATGGAACTACAACGATTATGTTTATTAGAGAATAAGCGAAGGGAAGAAGAACTGTTATTTGATAAAAAAAGAGAGAATGAGCTAAAGGAATTGAAGACCATTCAAGATTTAATTCATAGGGAGTTCGAATCACGTACGCAAGGGGATTCTGAAAAACGAGCCATCTCGGAAACAGCAATCAATCATACAAAACAGAATGAACCGACTAAGAAAGGAAGCATATATTCCAAAATAGCAAATAATATCGATAATTCCGGTAGAAATGACGAATTCAATAATTTAATGTTAGACAGGTATTCATCTTTGGGCAGCAATACATCAAACAGCTATAGGCCGTCTTCAAACTTTGTGGATGTCGAAAAATTCCCCGAGTTGGAGATAAACAATTCTGTAAACCTTCCTCGTGATGATGCATTATTACTTTTGAATATAGGATCTGATAAGGAGGTTATATCTGAAAAACAGAGAAAGAGGCGTGAAGGTTCCAATAATGCAGAAAATAAAATATTAAAGGAATATATTAAATCTGTATATTCTACCGAAAATAATAATGCCATACTAAGATAAAAGTTCTAATAAATTTCGGTTTTGACTATAGGTATTAAATAGTAGAAAGTGCAATATATACTTGATCTAAGGTAAAAAAGTTTGATCTAGCGAGTGCAGTAAGACGTTTTAATCCATTAGAAAATACATACAGCGTTTTTTAAACTAATAGAGGAAATTAATAAAATATGAAAAAAAATCACTTATTTATTTCTGATAATTGATAAACGATAAGATAAATCATAACCATTTCGCTCCAACGGGGTGTTTTTGGATCCTTACCATTTTTCATCATTCTACACTACCAGGTATAGTTCGGCATCCAAGTATCACAAGAGCTCCAGTAACTGATAAAGGACTTCCCATTTCATTTGCACATATCTTATCATACTTGACTACTTTATTCTCAGCTTTGTTTACAATGTAGCATTTAGCTCAATCTTCTGATAATAAAACCATGCTCCTAATTTTTATTAAGTTGATAGATTTTATTCAATTCGATTAAGTGCTAATTAACGTTCAACCATTTGGCATGTTTTTAAGACTTTTATCTGCATCTAATGTTTTCGATGGCGTTTTGATCAGGAACTCTCGTCCAGACAAAATACGATCAAAGATACCTTGCACACAAACTACATTTCACGTTCTTAATATTATACAATTGTTCAGTATTATCTACTATAGGTAAATCAATATCCCTGGTGAATAGTTTGTAAGTCGAGTCAGGAATAAAAAGAAATTTGATAAAGGAGTAGGTGAAAGACATCTGGCGGGGTAAATAATTGAGTAAACAAAAGTGAAAATGTTTCTACATGACTGTATTCGACATTTCGTGCCTGTTAAAACCATATTCCATGTGCGCATTTTAATTTATTTGTTGGGTATGAAGTTGTAAGAGCTACAAGCAAAATCAATTTGCAAAATCAAACCCGCTATTTCTGCAGTCTTTGGGTGAGGGTGTTAGTTATCCGGCATATTCAGCTCAGAACAGCCTGGGGGGGGGGGATTTCTACATTCAATTACTTCCATGTAGGTTGGGGAGGATCTATGGTGCTATATAATAATTCACAGTGACTAATTTCTTCCAATACCAAAAATGGACACACCGCACTAATATTAACTAGCACTAATTTTGTGGAATAATTTTGCTAGTTATTCAATTTATTCCTGGGGAGCTTATTAAGTTATAAAACTAAGTATGAATATGTACGGAGTTTGGAAGAAAATAAACAAGAAAAAAAATTATCGAAAAATACATTGGTATACGGAGAAGAATATTTCCCACCCTTGACCAAAACAGGAACTAGTACCAAGGAATGAAAGTATTGGTATGTAGCATTATTACTCCTAACAATTTACTTTTTATCGCAGTTAATTCACAATGCAATTATGGGCGATATTTTATGAATTATATTTTCATCCTCCATTTTCCTATTTTGTTTTTTTATTACTTTCAAAATTTTTTTTTCAATGTTTGGATTAATACTTAAATATATACTGCATAATTTATGAATACTTAAATATATACTGCATAATTTATTAATACCCTTTTTATTCAATCTTACATAATATGAAGCAGTAAATTCAATATAAAAAGAATCAGTATGAGTTAAAAACATTCTTAATTCGTTGTTAGGCTATACATTTATTAAGAGAAACGATCGCCTTTCTTATTACTTATAAGTGAGATATCTTTACCACAACTAATAATAAATTTAATGTTAAAATAAATTATTCAGTAAAAAAAAAATTAATTTGAATATGATAACAGGAAACAAATAGAAAATAACATATAACAATACAAGTCTATACAAAGAAATAGAATTTTAACTCAAAATCGTATATCTTTAGAAATATGTAATATTTTAGATATGGATAAAATATATGTTTCTAAAAATGTAGAATGCTTTTTTTAATAAAATATTGTTTTGTTGCAGGGCAATTACCAATACTAAACAATTTAATCTTGGCCTGAGATATCCTGGATCCATCCAGAGTAATACCGAGGCGGTCATAAGGCGTGGGGTAGCGATTTGACATGTATATTTTTTGTTTCTAAAAACGGTTACAATATCGATAATATATTTAAGTATCCTTCCCCATTTAACCAAATAATCATATTTCGGACATGCGGGCTTTCACTTTCGCTAAGTAACACTTATTTCAAACTTCTCTTTTTCTATAATCGTTAGGACATAGTAAAATAGCGGAAATATATATGTCATAAACAACAGAGTTATGACTAACAGATAGGTAGCAACAGTTTGTTGTATGTATTTAAGACATATTGGAAGAAATTAATTACTGTGAATTATTATATGGCACCACCGACATGAAATATGTTTACGCTAAAAAATTGTCAATGCTTATTTTTTTTATCGCCTTTCTTAAGGCTCTAGGTATCTCTTTCTGTCCTCTTTGTCTTCAACTCGGCAATCAGTACAATCCCGGATGTGATAGTTTTAATGTTAACAACATATTTGCCCCATATCACAATCTACATTGCTACATGACCCAGGCTACTTTTCATCTTCCAATCCCTTATCACACTTAGTATCGGTCTCATATTCCATGAACATAAGACAGACCAGGGAAGGAAGAGGTGGTAGATACTTGCGACCAATGCTGTTCTCACTTGAATACTCGTAACTTTCAATTCTTCTCAACATTTAATTCAATGAGAAGCTCTTAAGATGAAGCCTCTTGTGGTCAGTTGAGACCTTCTTCTCCGCTCTTCAGTTTAGCAAAGAAATCTCTTTCCGCTCACCAAGCGCAAGCTCCATGGTTTTTTTTTTTTACATTGTGTCTACATCTCGCTGACTCTCACATTCTAACCAATGCCATTAAGTCGACCATTCCTTAAACACTTGAAAGGTTTCCAATTTTCGTGACCACATGATTACTCTCTGATAGGAGTATAGGGAGTAGTCATGGGTAGATATTGGATTTCCCTGTATCTGAATACAAGTGATACGGTTACTTATCTGTATCTGATACTTTTACTTGATATTTTTGTAGTTGAATACAATTATCCCGACTCATACTCTCCTAATACGCTACACAGAAACCTTTCTTGGGGCATCAGTTTTAAAGGAAAAAGAGTTATTCGCCGAAATAGTAACCTCCACAAGGCATCAAATGATTAAAATCATGTTTTTTGTTGGTTAATTGTTTTTGAAAGCTATGGAATTGAAGAATAAAAAATACATTTTAACCCTAACTCAAACTTTTGCTATTCATGTTCCAAGGCACGTAGAATTTGGATTGTAATACAAAATTTGTCTGTCCGCCGCCGCACGCTAAACTATAAAACGCTATAGCTGTTATAATCCTCATCATATTCCAGTGCTGTTTTTTAATTTTGTGAAACTAATCTTTTTATTTAAAACGATGTAAAATTTGTAACTGTTGAAAGTAAAAAAATAGAGAAAAAATTTACCAATTTCATCGAACAATTTTTTTTTGCACCCGATTTCAATCATCTATGCCAATTGGCTTTACTTTATAGTATGATAATGTAGAAAAAGGAATTTTCATTTCAAATTATTAAATTAAGAAAAAATTTCAGAGCCAACATACAGACTTGTAATAATAATTAAAAAAAACTAAATGAAAAATAATTAAACGATTGGTTTATTCATTCTATTTTTTTTCCAGTACATTAGTCTCCGTTAGCTGACAAATTTATTATTGTTATATTCCCACAAGCATTTTGTTAGGGTCAATTTTGTTTATCTTATTTTAAAGCTAATTTTTTACCAATTTATATTTGAAAAGTAGATGTGAAAACATATTAAGTTTCTTGAGTTATAGTAAGATATTAAAATTTTCAAGCTCAAAAATTATAGAACAATTTATTTATTTAAAGATGTACAAATATAAATATATATATATATATTAAATATATATATATATATATATATATATATATATATATATATATATATATATATATTATTTTTTGGCTCTTGAGTTTCCGTCTGTTCTTTAAACTTCTTTAGGCGACGTTTCGAGACTAGGTTAGTCTCATACTCATGCCCTACTAGTGAAAAAATGAGGTTTTAGTAAAAACATTAAATATATATAATGTTTAAGAACTATATTCTGTGGTAAATTAAATCACACAATTTGATTCACAAAGTAGATACAAAAAAATAATATACCAGTTTTAATTCGTATTTAATTCGGTAAGAAAATTAAATGGCTAATTTGTTACCTTGATTGGTTGTATTTTTGATGATTAGGTAATTACTGATGTCACATATTCAGTTAGATATTTTCGAAGTGAATAAAAAGCTTCACAGCAGAGAGGTGGCTAATAGTATTCAGGAAATTGATGAACCAGGGTGACGAATATTCTATTTCTACACGGTCTAGAACGGTTTCGTTTAAAATAGTTCTAGTTGGAGTTTCCAAAATAAGTCCCCATCATGATGACAATAAAATCTTATTTCAATAAAAAAAAAATTATACAATACAATGCCATATACACGAATGCATATATTCGTCTATATATTTGTTTGTTTGTTCATTCAACGTCACTTTATGCTGCTATGGCTAATCGGACGATGCTACAGTGGGAGCTCTAAATTTTGCCTACCCAGGTTTAATTAGGAAAGGGATTTTTTACGAGTACCTGACATCGTACAGGCTCGGGACCCCCGTTTAACGTCCCTTACGAAGGACGGCGTAACTAAGGATTTTTTACTCCCTTAAAAAAATCCTAGGGTCACCTGCCGGGCTACGAACCCGCGATCTTGGGCTTAGTAGTTTGTTACGCTAACCACTAGACCACATGTGACCTTCGTCTTTATATATAAATATACTTAAATAATAAAAACAATCACTACTGCGGGCTAAACACTATAACTAGGTAATTAACAATAAAATCTTTCGACACACAACATAAATTAATCCTTTTTTATGATTTTGTACAATAGCCGTCATTTATTATGATTCCTAATCTTATTTAATTTCCTTAGATCTTTTTTCATACCTTTTTCCTAATTTTTAACTTCGATTTCTTTTAATGGTTATATACAGTTATACAAATCCTCATATAAATATGTCAATTTCAGTTATCTTCGGCACCCGGATTAAAGGGTGTACGTATGTTCGCTTTTATGGCTGTGATTGTAGGATATCCTTTGTCTCTAGATGCTTTTATGTGAGAAATTTTTTTATCAAATTACAAAATGTTTGGTTTTTTATTTAAGTCATCACAATAAATAATCCGGGTGTGGCTGTAAATATCTTGAAAGTTTGCGACTAGATCTTCTACAAGCTGAGTCGGCCCAACCTATTAGGCCATATTGTCATCAGCATTTTTAATGCCTGATGCAGGTTCCTTCTTTTGATCTTTTTTTCATCTTTATTTTCCAAAAAAAAAATAGCATTATTTAGTCGGTTCTAATCTTAATCTCCTACTTGTGATTACTTGTGTCAACTTGGCCTAATATAATTAGATTTGCCAAGATCGATTTAATCAACCCTAGATATGCAAAAAAAAAATTAGTAAAAATAAAAGGTGGCTCCCTGTTTAGATCTATACTAACACGCCCAACGTAGTCCAAAAAATTGTGTACATTGATATATATTTTGTAGATCAACAACAATGAAAGAGCAACATAGAGCATTTTAAAAGCTATCTCAAATCATTGATATTATATTTAAATAATTTAAGGCGTCTTATGAAATAAGTACAACACTGATTTCTGTACAGAAACCTCAAATTATTTTTAATGTTTATTTTCAATTTACATCTTCTATTGCAGGTATTTATTGTTATCTCTTGTGAGAACAACAAAGCTATGTTCTTCGCTTGAAGATAATAAGGCGATACCTTACCTCTCAGGGGATGTACGTGTTCAAGACGAAGCCCATTTATCGGATCATTCACAAAACACTGGCGATTATCCTAACGTGGTGGAGTATATTCCAGTCAAACATGCAGAAGAAGAAATCAAAGAGTATGACGATTATCGAGATGAAAGAGACTCACCAAATTTCATTAATGGCGGATTAGGTTTATTTTCATGGTGGAAAAGTGAAAAGCATGGGAAAGGCAAAGCCAGACTACGAACTTTTTACCCATCAGTTACGGAAACAACTTGTCCTCTGGTATTTGGAACCACATGTCCCCCAGCTGTTGAAACAACCTGTTCTTCAGATATTGAAACTAATTTTCCTCTAGTTACCGAAATAACTTTTCCATGGGACATTAAAACAATAGATTCTCCGGATAGTGAAACAATCTTTCCTGCGGAAATTAAAACAACTTGTCCTCCGGTTATTCAAACAACATGTCCTCCGGTTATTCAAACAACATGTCCTCCGGTTATTGAAACAACATGTCCTCCGGTTATTCAAACAACATGTCCTCCGGTTATTGAAACAACATGTCCTCCGGTTATTGAAACAACATGTCCTCCGGTTATTGAAACAACATGTCCTCCGGTTATTGAAACAACATGTCCTCCGGTTATTGGAAACACGTTTTCTTCGGATACTGAAACAATTTGTACCCCAGAAATGGAGACAACTTGTCCTCCGGTTATTGAAACAACATGCTCTCCGGTTATTGGAAACGCGTTTTCTTCGGATACTGAAACAATTTGTACCCCAGAAATGGAGACAACTTGTCCTCCTGATATCGGAAACTCTTTTTCTGTGGATACTGAAACAATTTGTACTCCGGATACTGAAACAACTTTTCTTCCATATGTTGAAACATCTTGTCCTCCAGATATGGAAACTATTAGTTATCCGGATACTGAAAAATTGTGTCTTCCGGATGCTGATACAACTTGTCTTCCTAACTCTCCTAAAATTATTATAAGTGATACTGGTACAATAAGTCCTGATGATATCGGCGCTAGTACAAGAGGTGGCGCTACAATTAGGCCTACTATAATTGATTCTGGAACAATATATGCTAGTACAAATGGTTTTAGTAATATCGATTCTACTACAAATGGTGCAGGAACAATTGGTTCTACCAAAGATGATTCAGGCCCAATAGCTTCTACTACAAACGGTTCTACAATATACAATTTTGATACAATAGGTTCGACTGTAACTAGCCCTGGTGAAATCGGTACTAATACAAAGAGTCCTGGAGGCATTGGTTCCAAAACATTTGGACCTGGAGGAAATGGTTCTAATACAAAAGGTCCTA
Organism: Troilus luridus; assembly: GCA_964056705.1. Lineage (NCBI taxonomy): Eukaryota > Metazoa > Arthropoda > Insecta > Hemiptera > Pentatomidae > Troilus > Troilus luridus. The sequence goes on from OZ057415.1 coordinate 85,280,779, forward strand.
GTGGCATTGGTTCTAATACAAATGGTCCTGGTGGAATTGAATCTGATAGAAATGGTCCTGGTGGAATTGGATCTGATGCAAATGGCCCTGGTGGTATAGCTTCTACTACAAATGGTTTTGAAGCAAATGATTCTACTAAATACAATTTTGATACAATAGGTTTGACTGTGACTAGCCCTGGTGAAGTGGGTTCTAATACAAATAGTCCTGGTGGCATTGGTTCCAAAACATTTGGACCTGGAGGAAATGGTTCTAATACAAATATTCCTGCTGGAATTGGTTCTAATACAAATGGTCCTGGTGGAATTGGTTCTAATACAAATGTTCCTGGTGGAATTGGATCTAATACAAATGTTCCTGATGGAATTGGTTCTAAAACAAATGGTCCTGGTGGAATTGGTTCTAATACAAATGTTCCGGGTGGAATTGGATCTAAAACACATGTTCCTGGTGGAATTGGTTCTGATACAAAAGGTCCTGGTGGAACTGGTTCTAATACAAAAGGTCCTGGTGGAATTGGTTCTGTTACAAATGGTCCTGGTGGAACTGGTTCTAATACAAATGGTCCTGGTGGAATTGGATCTGATACAAATGGTCCTGGTGGAATTGGTTCTGTTACAAATGGTCCTGGCGGAACTGGTTCTAGTACAAATGGTCCTGGTAGAATTAGTGCTAATACAAATGGTCTTAGCACAATCCTAGCTGGTACAGTTGGAACTGCTAGAATTAGTTCTGGTGCAAGCGGCGCTTCTACTAGGAAATCTAAAAACATCAGTACTACAACACCCCGTGTCCTTCTCAAACACACATTATATACGACAATAGCAGCCGATTCCAGTAATATAGATAATGATGCAGCAGATTCTACTACTGCAGATGGTGACTCAGCTTCTGAAGCAGAATCTGACCCTTTTACAATTTTCGACACAACCGAAGAATCAGTTGATATAAGGATTACGGTTGACCCGGCTGCAATAAGCACTGATCCCGATACCTCAGACACAGACACCGAACCAGTTGATATAAGGATTACGGTTGACCCGGCTGCAATAAGCACTGATCCCGATACCTCAGACACAGACACCGAACCAGCTGATATCAGGATTACGGTTGATCCGGCTGGAATAAGCACTGACCCTAATTCAGACATTGACGCCGATATTGTAACGACAACTTCCTCACGATCAACAAGTTCTAATTCCATTAGTACAAAGGCATACCTTACCGCATGTTATACAATTACTTTGGAATGTTCCCCAATCACCATAGGAACACCAGTCATTTGTGAACCAGATGATATTGGTATAGATGTTACAGATGCTGATATTGGAGGAACAACGACTGACAGACCTACAACAGCTACTGGATCTACAGGTGATTCTCTAGCAGATGATGAAGATGAAGCAGTGTCCACTGATGTCAATCTCAACGATCTAACCACACCCAGTAATCAACATTTCACTGATTTCATTTTTGGAAACGTAACGAGCCAAGACACACTACCCGGTGCACAGGATTTTACCTTGGGTGTAAAAACAACTGCAGGAATACCTCCACCTCCACAGTTAAGAATGTTGGGCGCTGGAATGATTTTACCTATTTATCAAATCCCTTTGACCCCAGTCAAAACATCGCCAACGGGACCATCGATCCAACCGAAAAAAGTTCCGTTTGAAAGAATGCATTATGGAAGGGATTCAGTTTTGTCTAAATTACGAGTTAAAAATATTTATAATGGACAAAAAAGTAATACAAATTATCCTTCGTTATTGAGTAAATGGATTTATAAAAACCATAAAGAAAGAATATTAAAGACAGAATCGAATCATAAATCTATAAATGCGTTAGAAAAACACCCTGTATATAAACACATTATGTTTAAAGAAAGATTGGCTCCAATGAAAAACGAAAGAGAAGATTCAATTTTTCCAAAAGAAAGGCCAGGACAATTGCCACAAGATCCCGAAAAAACATTAAATAGTTATCCGTATTCTGTTAGCGCTATTCCTACCGAGCGACCAGTTGATGTACCAAATATATTTAAAAAAAGTTATGCTTTACCAGAAAACAACATTCAAAGAGGTGAAAACAAAGCATTTTCTGATATGAAAAATTATATTAGTGGTTTCGTGAAATATAATGACACTTATCTTTCTCAAATTAGTAACATATCGGTTAATTTGGTAGATCTTTGCAAAAATGTGACATGCCAAGGAAACAATTACCTTTCTCAATGTTGTTCCAGAGTTTGTGGGCCAGAAAGGTGCGAAGGGGAGGACTTCTCTTATCTACATCCAATACCTGGTGACACCACAACTGTCACTACAACTCTCAAAGTGTTAGGCCCATCGCCAGGACCCAATGTCACTTATTATACAGCAAGTTACAAAAGTAACGCCTCAGATTGTTCCTGCAATTCGAAAAAGAAAAACAGTAGGGCAGCTAAAGAAAATGATAGGAAAGATTTCATCAAATTCCAATTAATGGACGTTGTGACTAATCCTTATCAAAAGGAAATGATGGGTGCTCTAAAAGAAGAAAACATAGGAGTTCAAAAAGAGCAAAGAGAGGTTCTTTCTAACGATCAAACAAATGTGCTTCGAATGAACAGCGGTCGACATGTTGATAATTCACCAATAATTAATTATGAGAGATTGTCTCAGGAAGAAGTAGAAGGCGTTATTTCTCCTTTAAGTTCAAAAAATGTCTTTGATGATTATGGAGATATATCGAACGGTTTACTACAATCAAAACAGAAACACATCCCTTTTCAGGAAGACAGGTACAGACATGTTAGAAGTCTAGGTTTGCAAAACCGAATAGATTGTTTCAAGGAGAACGATATGATTTTAGAACAATTGAAGAAAGATACTGAAATGGAGCTGAAGAGGCTATCGTTATTGGAAACTAAGCGCAGAGAAGAAGAATTGTCATTTGCTAGAGAAAGAGAGAATGAACTGAAAGAATTGAAAACTATTCAAGAATTGATTCATAGAGAATTCGAGTCAGGAGTTCTAGGAGAAGCGGAAAAAGGAGCCATTTCGGATCCTTCGCGAAATTCGATTAAACATAATGAGCTGTCTGAGAAAGAGAGCACGTATACAAAATTATTAAGAAATATTGAAAATTATGCAAAAAACGACGACATAGATAATTTTATTCTGAACAGATATTCGTCCTTGCCGGGTATTGCTTCAAACACAGTATCTGTTGACAAATTTCCCGAACTAGAAATATAAAATCCAGCAGGAGATTCTCATGGTAACGCATTATTAGTCCTGAATATAGAGCCTGGTGGAGAGATTCCATCAGAAGAGTGTAGAAAAAGACGGGAGGGTCACAATGATTCACATAATAAAGTATTAAAGGAAAATATTAAATCTGTAGATTCTTCTGAAAATATTCCTGGCATGATGCTTAGATGACAGTTTCAACATGCCTGGATTGTAATTATTCCATCGTAGCTATTAAGTGGTAGTACCTTCAAGAGGCTTATGGACGTTAGGAACTCAAAGACGTCTTTCTTAAGGCCGAAAGACAAATAGGAACATCTTGGCAATGATTAAAAAAACACAGGGACTATACAATAAAATATGAAGACAAAAAACAGTTATTTATTTATGATACTTTTTTTAGCATAATTTCAATCCCAAAAGAAATCATCAGAACGTGCAAAACAGGCCTACGAATTTCTCAATTTTTCTGAGAGTAGGTGTAATGTACTATATTATATGCCGTGCATTTATTTAGCATATTCAGTAAAGAATGTTGAAAAAAACTGCACCACTACGTCCCATGAAAGGTCTAGGGCGCATTACATTGTAGAGCCTGTACTGTCTAGGACAACGGTGCAGGGAGGTGATTTCTCCGGCATCATACTCGACCGCCAGATTTTTCCATAAATTAAGAGTAGCCACTTTAAAAGAGGCTGGGTGTGCGCCAAGAATCTTAAGACCTCACAAGGTCCATTCGAGGCTGTTAACAGATTAAATTATTTATGTGCCACAGCCAGATTCGAGATAATGATGTGGTGAAACGATTGGAAATAATTTAATATCTGTTTGATCAACTATTGAACCTGCTATCAAATAATTTAGATTTAAGTAAAACCTTATGTCCTTAAGTAAAACATTAAGGTAAGAATTAGACAAGTTATTGACGATAAACCATACAATGAAACTTTAATTGATCACTTTTTTAATCAGCTGCCCTTAGCCAAACTACTGGCCCCTTTCCACGTACAACATAATGTTATTTTATGCTTAAAACATTCTTAACAAAACATGTTGTTAATAGATAATAATATAAATTTTAAGGGTAAAAGAAGAAAAATAAATTTGAAAGAAGTATTTAAAAAAAAATGTTTATCATCAATTTTTGTATGGCAATTTTCGAAATGAAATGGAGGAGCGAGCGTTACACAAAATATGACACCAAATTTAGAATGGATGTGATTAAAATTAATTGTAACTATTAAAAAAAATCATGGATCACCATCGTCAGATTTAAATTGATTAGGTCTAATAAGATTTTAATTATACCATAAAATCAAAGACCTTAACCAGATGCCGTGAAAAATACCTGAAGGAACTGACATTGTTGCTCAGCGTAATAGTTGTTTGAAGCAATAGTTGCAATTAGATGAAAACATATTTAATGAGCAATATTATCAAGTCAGTAATCAATTCTTATCTGTAATAATCTGATGAATTGGCGTGTCCTTAATTATAAATTAAAAAGTTCTTCGATGATACTGTACACTCCTAGTACGAAATACCATTTTTTTTTTTTTTTATGTTACACATCATTTTACATTTTTATCCAGATTTGTATTGTTTGTGTTTAACCTAACATGCTCATCATATTATTTCTATTCAGTAAAGTTTGAATTGTCGGAACTAATATTGTAGGGTTCGGAAATCTAAAATTCTGATAATAATCGATTATAATCGAAGCATAAAAAATAGGAAATGCCGAGCAATAGCTACGTTTGTATTAAAAATATATATATATTTATTTTATTGTATATTACACATCTACGTTAAAAAATACACAAAGAAAGTTGTAAAATTAATATATTTCAATCTTTCCTACCTCTTCATGTAAGTATCTAATTCTTTTAACTATTAAGAAATATTTTTAGGAAATCAAATTTTAGACAAATTACACTTTAAAGTTATTTTCTAAAAATGGCAAAATCAACCTCTTTTTATATCTCCCGTGAAGTTCGGATAATCTGAGCTAGATTATACCATCAGCAACCGTTCTAATAGAACTATCGTACAAACCAAATCTTCGAATATCTAATTAAAATTATTTCAACTTTTTTCGATTCGATCAAGAAAATGAAAACAATTAAATTTAAATTATAATACAAAAAGTTCTAATAAATTCCTCAATTATGTGCAAGAAACAAGAGTCTTTGTTTAAGAAACGGGCTAGTTTCTTTTAACATTCACATTGAAGGGAGGGAGAGTGAGGTTTTCCTGATTTGAAATGTTGGGGCCATGTGAAAAATTCACTCGTTATCATATCAACCAGCACCCTGTTCTCATCATGTTTAATTCAAGCATGCTTCGACTATTGTTATAAAGACGGGTGTGAAATTCCTTATCCAACTTCAGACGTTCCCACTATGACTGGAGTTAAAAGATAGAACGAAGTTATGTTCTTACTAGATTTTTTTTAAATTATTCTTGAACATGTTCTAGCCAAGCAGTAGGCCTTAATTCAATTTCTTATTCCGAGACACAATAAGCTAAAAATAACTATACAGGAGTTTCGTTCAGTAATATATTGATACCAGAAGTGAAGAAAAGTTAGAGGAGGAAGACAATAAATCAAGCCCGAACAGAAAAATTATAAATGGGAAACAAAGTCTTGATCATCCTCAGGCTGCGGATATATGAGTGACGTATTATTAAGGCATGCAGTGAGCGGGTCTTAAATCAAAATATCGTTTGTAAATATTTTTTGTAGAAAATAATATAAAACGGATCCGAAAAGCAAAAAAAAAGCTGTACCATTATAACCCTTGAAGGTTCACGGGGGTTCAACACATGATAGAAACTCTACATGTTTTAAGACCATGGTTATGTGCAAGGGCGGATCCAGGGGGGGGGGGGGCACGGGACCACGTGCCCCTCCAGATAGGTTTTTGTGTACTATGGAGAATCCATTATAGTACATAATTGTAGGCAAATCGGATAATCATAGTTGTTAAAATAACAGAAAGAACTTGGGTGAAACTATTGTTTTGATATTTTAATTAACCTTTGAAATATTTCTATAGATTCTACAAGTTAATTTGTAAGTTATTGTTGATTTGTTTCCCGTCTCCCCGTTGTGCCAAGTATGTAACTTGTCCGAGATCACAATCAGCCGCTAAGTTTTTCGCTAATATGGTTATCCACTTTATAGAGGCTGAGTGAGCCCAGGAGGGTATGAAGATCACACAAGAACCATCCGTGAAGACATGAGTCCAATAAAGGTGATTTTTTCCTACTTTATCAAATATTTAGACAATGAATTGTATTTATAAGACTTTAGCTGAGTAATTTGATACTAAAAAGAGAAAACCTACAGCATAAATGTTGTTGATCATCAAATTATTCAAAATTGTGCTTCATTTTACTCCCGAGATACTGAACTTATCAAATCTTAAAAAAATGAAAGAAAAAAAAGAAGGATTTTTTCTGAAATTTTCTCAAAAAAGTTTTACATAATTCTCTCGTTTCACATGTACACACACAAAACATTGAGCAAATTTCCAGTATAAATCAAGATATTTAAAAATAACTTGGATCTTTTCCAGGATAAATAGAAATACGTTGTCCAGAGCAAACAAAACTAACATTCTTTTTTCCTTTTATGAATTAATTTCATAGTGTGAAAGATAAGCGTGAAAAATTAGAGTAAATATTGTTATAACGCTAAACAATTTTTTTTAATTTTCTAAACTCAATTAAATAAAATACGTCTATATTTGGGGCATTTCCTAAGAACAGTATTAACCACTATGTAAAAAGATAAAATATAATATTTCCAAAGTCCATATTTAATTCCACTTCATTTCAATAAAAAACAATATGAATAGATTAATGGAAACAATAGTTTTCACACCTCTCCGATTATATTTGCTAAACATTTTCAGGTCATGATTTCACAATATAAAAGTTTTAAAATTATCATACTTCCAAGGCTATGAATTAATTTTAGAATTGATTACCATTTAACGTAAAACATTATATGAAATAATGAAATGAACCAAGGTTTTAAAGTTCATATAAAAGATCTAGTGGAGTGGTTCAATTGACTGTGCGGTCAATGGGAAATACACAGAAATATAATATTTATTTGTTGACGTTTTGGCCCTAAACTTAGGCAAAAACGTTAGCATAATAAATTTCTTATTTTTTGTGTTTATCACTGATCGCACACTCATTAATTTGTAACAAATTTCATTGTGTAGTTAAGATTCGATTTTTAATTGGGTTTGAAATAATTTCCTACTCCTGTTAAGGGAAACGGACGGATCATTCCTACAGGTTACCGTTTTTCTAAACAAAGTGAGGTGAATGCAATCGTAGGTCCGCCAGGAAATCAATTTACATCCGTATAGATCGGATTCGAACTGAAACTGCAAAGTTACGAGGCTGCTAAGAAATATGTACTTCTGCAACGAACTTGTAAATTTTACACGGGGCACAGTGGAACGAATCAACGCATTTGTTGGACATTGGACCAATTCTCAAATAACTAAATTTGTCCTTCATTTTGATATTAAATTATACTTTATACTTCTTCTCAACAAAATACATAGATAAATTAATTGTGAAATTAAATCTTATATGAAAAATTCTGAATTGAAATATAAATTTTTCTAAAAACTCAAATTTTTAAAGCAATCTACTGTTTGAGGTAATGCATTAAATTAATCTTGCACCTACTGGAAAAAAACTCATCCATAATAAGATATTTTAAGCAAATAAAACTTGGGATTATTTCAAACGTCTGGGAATTTTCGGTGAAAATTGGGGGAAAAACTAAAATAATCAATTGCGAAAATCGCTCAAAATCGCCCGAAAAACTACCTTCCCAGTAAATAACTAGAATGTTTGAAGTTTTTTTTCTATTAGTCGGATTCTGCTACTAGGTGCTATTTTCCGAGAAAATGATTTTTTTCTTTCTTTTTTTTTCTTTTCCGGGCCTTGAGAAATAATTTAAAATAATTTCTGTTGATATTGGCGTCTACTTTTCGCAAGTTTTCTTTTGTTTACCATGTTTGTTTACATTCATTTATCCGAATCCTTATCTAACATAATAGTATTAACAATGAAACTTAGTTTGTGTGTGGTATTTGAACGACATATGTGTAATGGTGCACATAGGTGCAATAGTCTCTACAACAAATCGTCAAGTTTTTAAATTTTTATTTAGTTATTTAAATAAAACAATTTTATATAGGCACCTACATTTATTATAATTTTGATATATCAATTATACCTAGAGTATTAACTAACATAAGTAATTATCAATTATTATATTGATTTTGTTTAATAATTAAATTATTTGGTTTGTTACTTTTTCCTTTGTATAACTTTATTTAATACCTATGTATCTGTCTTTCCATAGAATACTGTATTGTACCCATTCTAGTAGTATATAGGTACAATGCTAGATAATAAATTATCTAACATCGAAATATCAAATCTAGAATTTTTACACGTTTCCCCTAAAATGTTTGATCCTGTTTATCATATCATTAAATAGTCCATTCAAAAAGCTTTAAAACCGTAGCAATAGCCTTATTCTAGGAGAACCAGAAGCGGAGATATTAATGAATGTCCAGGCCTCCCTAACGCTCGTTCCACTGTGCGGGGGGGCAATGTTAGACGTAGCAATTATTACTTGCTTCTTCTCCCCCCCCCCCCCATTAATGGACCCAATAAGGTTTTGAGAAAATAATTGGAATACATTTTCTATTAATAGCTATAACAATAAAACCAATCCTACCAGAGAATCACTTCCAATATTCTAAACTAAAACGCTCTCAAAGAAACTTGAAATTGATTGATAAATAGGTGATTGTCTCAGACTAACCTTCTTGTAACCTGGAATAACCTCGGAGGGAGGATCAGTGGGGTGGAGGACGGAGATGTCGTTGCTTCAGACTTATCAAATTTGGATCAAAAGTTAATCTTGTTTAAGTTTTAGTAGTGTTGCTTCGTTATCCTTTAAAGAGGAATTCTATGAGCACTCAGGTTGACATTACATACACCTCAGGAGGTAATATTAGATGGCACAATCACGATTTAGGTATGTCAGTTTCAGTGTTTTATATCCATAGTCGATAATTTAACATCTCATGCGTTTGATTCACATTATTTTAGTAAGGTTGATGAATACGGCTTTGAAAGACCTGATGATTTTGATTATCAGACCTATGAGGCATTTATGTCCCAATACCTTCAGATTTTGGCTCGAAGATCCAAAAAATGGACTACTTTGATGAAATCTGAACAGGCTTTAAAAAAAAAACGAATTCTCAAGTCATATATCAGGAAAGGCATACCTAATGAATATCGTGAAAGAGTAAGAATTTTGATTGGAAAAATCAATTTTTTTTCCTTTTGTTCAAAAAACCAATAATGTTCAATAAATAACAGATTTGTTAGGTATGGTTGCATGTCAGTGGAGCTAATGAGGCAAAAAAAAAACATGGTGTTGATTTGTATAAAAAAATGGTTGCTTCTCCCCATGACACTACTATCGTTGAAGCGATAAGGATCGATCTTCCAAGGACTTTTCCTGACAATATATTTTTCAATTCTTCAGAAGAGCACCAAGAAATGTTGTTTAGGGTCCTTATCGCATATGCCCATCATAACAAGAAAGTGGGCTATTGCCAGGTATAGTATATTAATGATGCTTTATGCCAGATAACTCAAGAGAGTTTATTTTTTTTAATACTATTTTAAATTTTGTAGGGAATGAATTACATTGCTGGATTGATACTTTTAGTTACCAAAAATGAGGATTCTACATTTTGGCTTTTGAAAGTAAGAACTATTAACCCGTAATATATAAGTTTTTGATGAACGGGTAACGTTTACAATTTTAAAAACACAATAAAAAAAAATTCCTTTTCCTCGACAAAAAAAATATAAGTTGGAATGATAGAACAATTACTATGAATTATTTCAGATTTTTTTAATTTAGTGCAACGCTGTTAAAATTTTCCTATCGCAGCAACGCGCGACGGGTCAGCTAGTCATTTTATAAATCATAAAGTATTCCTTTCTGGTTAGTTACAATAAATTTAGGTATAAGACATTAAAAATCTTGAATCATTCTTGGTAATGTGTTTCTAAGGATTTTGAAAGTAAGCTAATTATATGAATATAAAACGGACAACAATGGGGTTTCAATTCCCCAGCACCCCTTTGGTTTGTAATTGATTCAGTCAGTTACATTGATTAGGAGTAGCCTTGCATCTGGTCCTTCAAGACTGTTATGCTAATGTTAAAGGCTGCTACACCATACCATACTAATGAGAATTGGAGTGTCAAGATTTATTTCTTGGGACTGCTGTAATATAAAAATCAGTTGACTCAGTTGTGAATCGAACTCTCATTTAATAACTGAGTACTCTCTGACCCTCGTTCCAACTTATTCAACCAATTATATAAATGGTCTGAGAAATGTAAGGTGTCAAAATGGCAACCTCAAGAAAGTTGCAATGTTGTTTCGAATCCAGCCTAGGCAGACACAAATTTATGTTGTCTTGAATCGAAATGGTTGCCTATCCTTCCACTCTTGCTAGAATAGTTTTATAAACTTCTGAAAAAATCCATCGTATTTGCTTTTCCAGAAATTGAAAAGGATTTTTGTATGAGAAACACAGAGTAATAATAAAAATAATGTTTCTTTTTACTATACCTAAATCTCAAAAATAACAGTATTTGGTTATTAAGTGGTCTAGAAGTATCAGGAATGTTTTTTTCCTTGAAAAATGAAATAGTTTTATATGAATGTTAATTATATTTGGAATATTCTGAGTATCGATTCGTTAAAATCAGTTACTAAGAACTTTTTTTTACAGTCAGATCTAAAATGTTAGTTAATTATATGAATGAGAAATTGAGGGTTTTAATGTACAATTTATTAAAATGTATCAAAAATTCAAAGTTATTTTACAACCCGGTATTAGAAAATTAGCCAAGTTTAAGAAATAGTTTTATAATTTTTTTCAAATTTTATTAGTTGTTTCTTTATATATTATTTGTTCAATAAATACTACTTTATTGCAGACCTTGGTTGAGGATATTCTTCCTGACTATTATAGTCCAACAATGGATGGCCTTTTGACCGATATAGATACTGTAGCTGAGTTAGTCAGGTCTGTTTTTCTTTTCCCTTTTATTATCACTAGATTTTTAGGTTTAAGATTAATTTTAATTTGATAAATGTTCTGTACTGAAATATTATGTGAATTTATCATGTAGGATAGTCATTTTATCCTTCACAGATTGCGTTTGTGTCATCCCATTTATTTTGATATTAAGAAAAACAAGGAATAGCTTGAAGTTGTTCATGAGTAGAGTGATAAAATTGATCATATTGTTTTAAGTTAATAGTAATAAAATATACAATCCTGTTAAACATGTATATTATCATAGGTGACATATATACTTTTTGAAATAGTTCATCGAAATTGTATCTTATTTTGATAATTGTTTATAATTACAACCTATTATATCATTTCTTTGCAACTACTCAACATAAAAGGTTTTATCTTAGGGTCTCATCCTTTTGCTATTCCAGAAGTAATTATGTACTTTGTATTTTACCTGAATAAGTTATTTTCATTAATTTAAAATTCATCTTTTTATGTGAAATAAAAAAAAGATTAAGTTATTGCATGCTTTGACACCATCAATCAAAGTGGAGCACGATTGGCAAACATCAACACGGAAAAGCTTACTCGAACATTTTTACAATAGGAAAAGGAAATTTTTACTCGAGGTTAGGCAACTCTTTACTGACAGCTTGAATGTCAAAATTAAAGATTTGTGTCAGGCTGATAGCATGGATCAACAATGGAAAAATGTAAAGAAGCCATGGAAGAATTGGCAGTTGGTGTGCTTAGATTCCAAAGACCAACTAAGAAAGTACCCTGGTTTGACGAAGAATGCCAAGAAGTGACCAGCCGGAAGAACCTTGCCTATACAATGTTACAGCGAAGGCATACAAGAAGATCAGTGGAGAAATACAGATCCAGAAGAAGGGAAGAGAAACACACCCACCAGAGGAAAAAGAGCTGCTTCCTTTTGCCGAGCAGAATATAGGAAAGTACCAGACGGGCTTCATGAGAGGAAAGTCTACCATAGATCAGATATTCTCCATTAGAAGCATTCTGGAGAGGTGCAGGGAGTATAATATCCATACACACCACCTGCTCATTGACTTCCGAATGGCCTATGATCGTATAAAGAGGAACGAGCTGTACAAGGAGCTGCTGAAAATGGGAATACCACCGAAGCTGATACGACTGATTAGGGCTACGATGAAGAAGGTGCAATGCACAGTGCTTGTCCAAGGTGACCTGACTAAAACCTTCGAAACTCACAAAGGGCTGAGACAGGGTGATTGTCTCGCATGCCTTCTCTTCAATTTAGCCCTCGAAAGTGCAGTGCGGAAATCTGTAATACAAATTGGGGAAACTGTATTCAATAGATCTTCTATGATTTTGCCGATGAAATAGATATTGTGGCAAGAACCCCTACAGATTTAGAAAATGCTTTTATCAGTCTCCAGATAGCAGCAGCTAGATTGGGTTTAGAGGTCAATGAATCAAAAACCAAATATATCCATCCAGGCCCACAACTGAATGTGCATGAACCATCGCATTTTATGGCTGGAGGCACAGGTGAACACGGATAATGACATAAAAGCAGAAATCCATCGCAGAATTATGTCTTCAAATAAATGTTATTTCAGGTTACTGAAGCATTTCAGAAGCAGGGCTATTTCACAAAACACGAAGGTGCATTTGTATAAGACCCTAGTGAGACTAGTTCTTACTTATGGCTCCGAATGCTGAACATTACCCAGTTCACAGGAAGCCCTTCTCCTAAGGTTCGAGAGAAAAATTTTGAGGAGAATTTATGGCCCAGTTTGCACCAATGGGATCTGGAGGATAAGGACGAACGCTGAGCTAACAAGACTACAAGAGCCCAAATATTTTAAGGGTAATCACAGTAGGCCGGCTTCGATGGCCAGGTCAGAATGTCCAACGATCAGATTCCTAATATGGTCCTAGACGAATGAATTTATGGGACAAGAAGAGTGGGAAGACCTCGGCTCCGATGGATTGATGGAGTGGCAGCAGATGCCAGGTCCATATTGGGAATCTGCAATTGGAGAGCAGTGGCAACCAATAGAGAAGACTGGCAAACCAAGCTGCTGGAGCCCTTGACTCTACAGGAGTTGTAGCGCAACAAATGATGATAATGATTCTTTGACACCATAGGATTACTTGTTAACAAAATTTAAAACTTCTTGTATTCAAAATGAAATTACCTCAAGAAAAAAAAGTGTATCTTTTGTGTACCACAAAAAAAAAATATATATAATATTTTCCTTATAAAAAATGGTCAACATTTAAAACATAAGCTACTGATTAATATTTATCATATTGAATATCAGTAAGTTGTGTTTGAAGTATTAAAAATAAAGGAAGCCTGTTATTTTTGCTTAACAAAGAACAGATTAAATGATGGCTTGTCATAGAATCAAGACAGGTGTATTATAGACATTTGAGGTACACATAATAATTTTAGCAAATTATAAATTATTTCTGCAGTAGAGGTAAAAAGTGAAATTTTGGACTTAGTTAATTTTTATATTTTTCTTGAATGATAATAGTTGACTTTGATTATATATATGGAAGAAAATGATCCGGGTGGTGGTCAATAAATTTATCTTAAATAGGGAGAAATATTTATTAAAGAGCCAACGTTTCGACCCACATTCCAGGTCTTCATCAGGGCTAAATATACAAGATACAAATAAATTAAAATGGTAAAGAGAGTATGTAATATATTGATAGAGTAATATTATATTTATATCATAACCCAACTTCAAGATAACATTGAAGCTTGAAATACCGCTTCATTTTGTTATTAATTAATTGTTAAGATTAATAAACATGAGCTATAAGTATTTTATGAACTGCCTCGGACCCACAAACGTTTGTGTAGATAAAACTGACAGTAGAAAATAATAATTAATAGATGCGATAAATTGAAGAAAGCAAGATAAAATGAGACGTTATCAAAAAATATATAACTTAATACTTTTTGTAATGTAGCCCATTTAGAGCCTATTATTTAATTACTTCTTAATAGCTCTTTAAGAATTGTATAAAAAAAAATCTTGTATCTCCAGCTCAAGCAATTACAATATACAATAGTATACATTGTATGACTTGTAGTAATCTTACGGACGGGATGTTATATTTTGGAAAATTCTTGATATAACTTGACCATTATGTTTACTCCTTTCTACTGATTGTTATGTTGGTGAATCAAACTGTTTTGTATATGTAACAAGAGGTAAGTTATATTGCTTTACTTCATTTTATTCTTTTTGGTAATTGTCATGATTTTAATTTATTTTCCTCTTATTATATTATAACATCTATCAAATTTTTCTCTTCTACTGGAGGCAGAATGGGGGTCGTGGAAGAATACCTCCATTGATCTTAACTCAATCAACACCTTTATTTGAACTGAGATGCATTATACTTTATTATATTTTTTACAGTATAAAATAAATTAACTGTTATTTCCCTTTTATTGTAGTAATAAAAATTAAACAATTTTAACCTCAGAAAAAAACAATGGGTTAAACTTTAAACTTTATTTTTTGTTATTTAGGTTTTTTATACAATTGAAAATAATCTTAACAGATTTATCAACTTAGATATGATTCAGATATATTTGTAGGTACTTGCCCCTACATTATTTTATGAATCAGGATCTTCAACTTCAACGGTGTATCTCTGAAGATGGTCCCATCAGTTTAATAGTTGGTCAGCCTAACCTTAATAATGCTCCTCCTTATGCTATTGTCACAAATGAGGGCCATTATATGATCCAAAAAATTCAGGAGTTGCTTACTAGAGGCTGTCAATGGCCAAGTCTGACAGCCATATTTGACTACAGTGCATAGGTAGTAGAGGAGCTGCGTTGTTAGCACCAATTAAACATAATCAAGTTATTCTGCTGTGGATATTCTTTCTGAAAAAAATGAATTGGTACAGAATTTGGTCATCATTCTCATTCTATTGTAAATATATCGTTTATATTTCTTTATAAATTTCATTGTATATGGTACCTCTTTCCCAAATGACGGCCAGAATGATAAATTGCATATTTATAAATCATTAATATCAAGAAAATGTTTCATAAAGCTGTGACATTTGCTGATATTATTGTTGCGGATATTATTGGTCAATTTATAAATCAGTTATATAACAGATTGCTGTTTCGCTTTGCTGCAAACAACTTGTTAAAACAATGATTAGTCCAAGTTTTCCTCTGACAGGTTTTTAAAAAATATTTCTTGGGTGAATATGGAGCCTTTTTTCTAGTCATTTTACTTTTTACTTTCATTTCGAGTGATTAGATGGTTTTGAGGTTATAATTCCTGTTTTAGTGACGATGTCTGTCTTAACCCTATGATTTCCTTCATGATATCCACATAAAACTTGAGCCATCCCAGTCATGATGCTTTCACTAAATACTTAGTCCAGAAGTCGGTTCGGATTAATTATGTGATTATATTATATTTTCTGTAACTTGTTTTATTTTCAGATTATTCCTGTCATTTCAATGAATCACCTGAGAATTAATTGAGCAAGGTGGTAAGTTTTATAAACTTTTCACTATTTGTAAAACTTTAATCAGATTTATTAGTTGTTTATGAAGAAACTATTCCCTGATGGGTCACTTAGTTATTTTTGCCTGCTTTTATTTATCTAAGATTATAGATGAATGTGGTATTTTTCTGTTTGCAACTGTAGTAATTAAAAACCACAATTTCTTATTTATTATGTACCGATTAAATCGATAAGTAAAATAAACATCAACTTAAGGTCCTTGTAATTTTATTACCCTTGAAATTTTTTAACATTTGAATTGGTTATGAATGATTTGATTTAGTGATTTATTGTGTCTCAGCTACTCTTATCTTGCATTAGTTTTAATTTTCTGCTGTCATTAATATTTATTATAATAAAATAAATATTAATATTTTTTTCTCCTCTGTGAGGATATATGATTGTTTATTTACTCACCTTATACTTCTAAAAACAATATGTCATGTTTAGTAATATAACAGGAAAACCACTAGTGGAATTTCTTATTATTATGCCGACCACAGTTAAAACATGACACAAAACATTCTTATTATTGGCATTCTCCTGTATGCACACTTTATCTTTACTACCTTCCTCTCTTCCTCCCTTGTTCTTTGAATTTCCTTTTAAAATATCCTATCTTATTTATTCTGATAAATCGTTAGTAATTATATACTTGATCATTAATACTACTGATACTTCGGTAATTATCACCAACATTACAATTGTGCTGGTTAAATAAGTTTAGTTTATAATTGTAATAACTTATCTTTTAATGTGGTAATTTATGAATTTTCAACATTCTTTGTTTATTAGTATAAGTATTTATTGTTAACCATTTGTCTAATCTTTTTCCTATGGGTTGCTTCCCTCCTTTGAGTAGAGACCTTAAGATTTTTTATAACAATAGTTGAGTAGTTGTATTTAGTAGTAAATGAGAAGAAATAATAATAATAATAATGAAAGATTATTAAATTCATCCAGAACTTACATCTATAGAATATATATTTATATGTGTATGTGTGTATATTTATTGCATGTGTCGATGTGTATATACATTTGCAAGAAGTTCCTAATGTGTAAATAAATATAGCATATCTATTTAGCAATGTTTGAAATGCTTTTTCTAATTACTTTAATTAAATCCAGATTCTTACATATATTTTTTAGTTCTGGGATTCAAAGCATAAGATAAAATAATTTGTATAGAGGGGACTTTCCTTACTTATAAATTGTCTCTATGAATATTTTTTTTCACAGTCTGGCGCTACAGTCCTTGAAGGACCTTGGCCTCCTCCAACAACTTGCTCCACTCCGCTCTATCTGAAGCTAACCTCCTCCATCTCCGCTCTCCCATCCTACGCAGATCCTCTTCCACATCTTCCATCCATCTCAATCGGGGTGGGTCTTTGGGCATTTACCAGCAGGCTCTTGAACTTTTTATAAAAGTTTTAGTTTATATTTGTACAAAGTTATATATGTCTCATGGTACAAGTGCATTATAGTGTAAGGGTGATATATTTCTTTCTGAAGTAATAAATTACACAAAAAAGTACACTCTTTAATACTGTTTACACTTAAGCTATTTGATTTAAATAATTATAAAGATATTTATTATTCGCTTGTATTACTTTATTTTTACTTTTTTAGATTAAAATATCCTGAAGTGAGCAAGCATATTGCTGAAATGGGTCTACCATGGCCTGTCATTACAACTAAGTGGTTCATCTGTATTTACTGTGAAGTTCTCCCTACTGAGGTATAAGATTTTGAATTTGAAGTATGAGAATACTAGTAATGCGAATCAAAAAGTGTGTACATTAATATCATACATTTGTCAAGTTGTATATGGAAGCCCACAGGCTGTCCCGGGCGATGATATGTGTAAACCAATAAAAGTTCTCACTTTAAAAGTAGAAATTAAGTTGCATCTATTTTATTTTTGGCATATAAATATTTTCTCCTTTTAATAAGATACCTTTCACTTTATAATATAAATTAATGTTTCTTTTTATAGACTGTACTGAGAGTTTGGGACTGTCTCTTCAATGAAGGATCAAAAATTATTTTCCGTGTTGCTTTAACAATAATTGGTCTGCATGTTTCTGAATTACTTTCTGCTACACAGTTTTCTGAAATGAATGATTGCTTTAAAAAAATTGTTAAAGGACCTCCGACAGTTCACTGCCACAATTTCATGCAGGTATTTCTTTTTAAATATATTTATAATCTCTTCTTTTTTTAAAAGTATTTAACCCCTAATATTCACAAGTAACTTGAGCCATTCTCCTACTTCATTTTCTTTTGCTAACTCGGCAGTACTTCTTAGAGTTACAGCTTCTTCCCTGATCCCTTTCATTGCCTTTCCTCCTCCTCTGCTCTTGCTTTGCACCTAAGAACCATTAATCGCCCATTCGATACACATGCCCAAACCATTTCAGTTGACTCTCTTCTAATACTCTTTTAACTGTCCTTAAACTTACAATTTCTCTTATTCTGTCATTCCCCCATCAATCCTATCTTGCCTGGCCAAGATATCCTATTTCTATGGCAGTTTACTTTCAAATGTGCCTGTAGAGGGCAGTCTAAATCTCTGTAGCATGCAGATGAATAGGTAGACATATTTGTTTTAAATTAAGCTATTTTAGTTTCATTATTAATATACTATTGTACAGATGAAGGATTATCATTGACTTTCCTAGCTACATTTAAAAATTCTTGGTTGATGTAACTGAATATTATAATTATGTATGTCTAGAGTCCAAGTTATCATTATGCCATTCTTGATTTACAATCAGTGGTTTTTTATTTTAATCACAACTCAAATGCATTTGAATTAGGAGTATTTTTTTATTAGGGTTTCAGCTAATAAATACCTAGCTACGAGTAAATGGTTGTCTTCAAGAGGAGTAGTTTTGAAAAATTAAACAATTTCTCATGCTTTGTTTTATCTTGCATGAGATTCAGTAAACAACATTCCAGGTATAATAACTCAGGAATTCGGAACATATGATCCATAGGCAGGCACCATTCACCATGTATGAACTCTTAAGAATATAGTACAGAAAGTTAACTAGGTACATACCTAGTTAGACCACAGGGCAGTGATAGTTTTAATAATAAAAAAATTAATTGGCTACAGGTTGATAAGGAAGTAAAATATCATGATAAACTCATTCTTTCACAAGTCATAATAATGAGTTTTTTTTACATAGGGGCCATCAATCATAATGTGTTGTTTTTTTAATTGTTTATAAGATTGATTTTTGTTTTATGTAAATTGGAGAGAGTTACGTTCTTTGTTCTACTTATCTTTATTTATTTTTTTATAATGATTGTTTCAGCAAATATTCAAAGTACCCAGTAAATTGACAACCAAAGGCATTAACAAAATAAGAGAAATTGTATCTCAAGAGAGGAAAGACAAAAAAGATTAAATATGATCTGTTTACGTGTTAAGTTACCTTAAATACGAATTAATTTATTAAATTAATTTCTACAAACCTTCAAAAAGGTTACAGTTTTTGTAACAATGGATTTTTAATGTTAAGTGGATTTTGTTTATTACTACTAAGTAGTAAATGTCAAATAAAATAGTTTTGTTAATGAAGTAAAGTTTTTGTTTTCTAAAGTGAAAAGTGTATTATATTTATTCCTGTTTTCCTTTTCCCATTTTTCCCTTAAAATTTATTTAAAATTGAACAAACAGCAATCCAACAGGTATTAGTTCTTTTTTTTTTTTTTATAATACGAAAACTGAATTGTTCATAATTAATAACTCTATAATAAATAATAAAAATTAATCCAATTTAAGAATTAACTCCTAAAAGAAATGTCTGTTGGCTCATTTTTTAACTGGATTAACTATACATAACTGATCTGGAAAAGATTAATTCTATAAACACTTATAATAGGATGTAAATAGTTGGGGGTGCAGTCAAAAAAACACAGCAAATAAGTTGAAACTTATTATATTTTGACTGCACCCCCAACTATTTACATCCTATTATAGTATCTACCAGTCAACGAATTTCTTTCCTACATGAACCACAATAAACGGGGCCAAAAACATAACTTCTCTTCTATATCTTCTCTTCTTATGTATTTTTACAGTCTATTCTGTTTTTGTCTGTTTTCTCATAGCCCTGAAGATGACCTACACAGTAGGTCGAAACGACGGCACATATATAATATAATAAGTTTCAACTTATTTGCTGTGTTTTTTTTACTGCACCCCCAACTATTTACATCCTATTATAGCATCTACCTGTCAACAAATTTCTTTCCTACATGAATAATGTAAACACTTATGTTGAATGAATCCCTTTAAGGAAACTGAATATAAGCTCTCCATGCCACTTCCCAAAGTTAAAGTTTAAAATAAAATATAATTACGAATTTTTTTTTTATAATTCAATAAAGTACTTACTTAATTGTCCCTATTACTTTTAAATAGTAATATAAAGTATTTGCAATAGTAAGGTGTAACAAATTTCATTAATTAGCTTATTGTTACTGAAGGTATTGGTGACAAGTAAAAAAAAGTTATACCAGTTTTTAAAAAAACTTATATATCAAAAAATAATATATTTGTACTAGTGATGTGTCAGATATCCCTATCCATCACTTTTTTGGTGGATCTTTTACCTTATTAATTTTCTATACATAGATGAAATTGTAGTATATATATATATGTTTATTTATATTCACTGCAAAACTGTTAGTGTGGCCCTATAAACAACTTTTCTCTTTTTGATGTTCTGGCCAACATCAAAATAAAAGAAAAAAATCGGTCCTCCATTCAAATGACTGATCAGCTGATCTTACCACTTAATGATCTTAATCTTAAATGAACGATCAGCTAATTAATCTTAATTACACAGACATTTCCGCAGAATTCCAGCTAGAAACTTTTATTTTGTAATAGGAGAGTAGGAGTTTGCAGGAGCTTAATTGTAAGGATAGTTCTTGGGCTCAATAGTGCTGCATTCTTTTGGTGCGTGCTAGAACTATTATAGTTCTTAGATTCCGCCACAAGAGAGCACTACTGTCGTGACCAGAGCCATCCTAAAAGCTGAGCTCCTTTAACTCCCTACTCTCCTATTACAAAATAAAATTTTCGAGGTGGAATTCACTACAAATATAGAGGTCTGGATGGTGCTGGCCTCTTTAGGCACTAGCTAAAACTATTTTTCCCGGCTTTTCTAATGTGTTTTTTTGTAAATAAAAATTTTTGTTATTATTACATTCCTTTATTGTCAATAATCACTAAAATTAGTGAATTATGAAATAAAGAGAAAAAATGTTAATTTACATAACATTTTGTTGTGTGCTGTTTGTATCCAATATCTCAAATATAATTTAAGTTCAGAATGATCCTCTGAAACCTGTATTCAATTCATACTGCTGTAGCTCTCACTACAAATATATATTATATAATAATACAAATCACTTTTCCAGCTCTCGGTAGCAATGTATATTAACAAAAAAGGAGGTGAATTTCAATGAGAAGTGACATATATTTCAATTGTTAAATTCCTAAGAGGGCTTTAATAAAAATTATGAAAACACCTAATTATTACTTAAACTACATTATAAACCACAGAATAGATCAACATTTTTTTATTAGGAACCAAGGGTCAAGACCCAGGCAAGATGTTTCATTTATCTACTTCTTAAAGCTTAAATATGTACCATCATTGTTTGGAAATGTTTTGTAAACAAATTGTTAGAGTAAAGGATAAACATGAAAAATATAGTCATTTTGATCCTGTTCCTTGTAAATCACTGCTTTATCATTGCAATAGTTTTTAAGTTTATATAAATGATGTTGAATATTATATTATATTATTTTAATAGATTTGTACTTACATATAATTATATAATATGAATACTGCACTGAGTAGTACTGCCAAAATGTATTGTATAACTGTTAAACTAGACAGAATTTTACAGCTGAACTAGGTAATTAATTTTTAAAAAAAAAACCTGTACCACTACAACCCATGAACGGGTCTGGGGTTCAGTAAATAGTAGAGACTTCATGGACAACGGTTCTGCAAGGTGACTTGTCCTAGGTCACGTTCAATCGCCAGATTTTTCCCCCTTATTTTAATATTTTATAGAGGCTGAGCCCAATGAGGGTCCTAGATCCTATATGATCCACCTCTGGCTACAAACAGACTCAATAAAAGTACTGCCTGCAGCGGGATTTGAACCAGGATTTCCGGCATGGCAACTCAGTGCTCCATCACTGAGCCATTCGGCGCCCTTCTGAATTAAACACTAAAACTAAGTTTTTAGATTTCCCAGGGTCACCACAAGTATGTTATGACAAATACCTGGAGGCGTGATAATGGGTGGAATACCCACAAGAGGCGAAGAGAATCTGAACCGGTAAAACTATTAATTCCTCTTTGATATCATTTGGTTTTTCTATTGCGTGATCCTGAGGAGATGCCTCCTATGCTTTTGGATTAAACTTTTGCTTTTAAGACCATTATAAACAATGTACGTTTACCAAAAATGTGATTGTGAATTGACTTTATTATTATTAAACTGATAATAGGAATTATCATGTCACATTAACTTTAAATATATAGATTGAGATGGGTAGGTATATTATAATTATACATACATATATATTTTTTCTAAAATCCTTAACTAATTCCATTGAAAATACTCAAATAAACTGGATATTCCAACAAGATAGGCTGATGATGGTTGGGTGATCTCTCATTACTTTATTATTCATGTTGAATAATATTAGTTGACCTTATATATAAATATATATATATATTATATTTTATAATATATTATGTAAGTCCTTATATATAAAATTCCTTATAACCATAAAATTGCTATGTGTGTACAATTCCTAATCTAATTTGTTTACTAACTATAATTCTGTTCTAATATTCAATTTTTCATCACGTCTGCTTGCAAATAAACAGTCCCCCCTATATAAGAGAAATTTTTTACCTCCATCTAGACCATTATCTTCCTCTTACTTTATTATTGGTGTAGCCCTAATATCCTCATGATCCAAGAAATTAAATGGATAAGAAATCTGGGAATACTTATAGGTAAAAACAATCATAATAATGTTCAGGGTGTAATTCTTTCTTTTGTACCTATTTCATAATTCAAAATTAATCAATAAAAATTGTTCCTCCCCCACTATAGCATACTAAAATTACTTTCCAGGCCATTTAATAATAATAAGTAGCTTTAGGAGAGGACTTCTAGCTTTTTTTGCAGAAATTATTGATGCTTTAGTTTATTCTGTTTGAGAATTTTGTTTATTGGAACAAAAATGAATTTCTTAAAAATGATCATGATTGTGACATAATTTGATCGTGTCTGGATGGACACACTTTCAGAATTAATATTTCTCAGCAAAGATAGATCACAAACATTTCTCAAATTTGGGAATTCCATAAAATTTAGTATGCTTAGTTTACTTTTGATGGTGCTGCAATTTTATATAGGAATATATTTTTAATAATGGAAGGTTAATATTTTAAAACAGTTTCTGTTGAAGAATAAAATTAGAAAGACTATTAATAGTGACTCATTCTAATAGCATATGCTATTTGGCACAAAAACTGAAGATCAGTTACTATGTGAGACAGTAGTATCTATAAACTGCATCTTATTTAAATATATTATATATTATTTAAACTTGTTAAAGTAAAATATTTTCTTAATA
Source organism: Troilus luridus (assembly GCA_964056705.1). Taxonomy (NCBI): domain Eukaryota; kingdom Metazoa; phylum Arthropoda; class Insecta; order Hemiptera; family Pentatomidae; genus Troilus; species Troilus luridus. The sequence goes on from OZ057415.1 coordinate 85,304,415, forward strand.
AGCATTAAACTGTTAAGGAGAACAGGGGGGAAAAATCTGAAGAAATCATTGTGAAATAATAAAAATTTATTTTCAAAAAATTAAATCAAAGAGGGGTACATCATCTGAAACAGAAAAAAAAAAAAGAATAAATATTTGTACTGATTAAAGATATACATATATAATTTTCACGTAATATATTTTCATTTTATCAGTATATCAGAGGTAAATCATCTTAATTCAAACTTGGCCGATTTTAATTTTATTATTATATTTGAATTATTAAATCCATATGTTTCTAGCATAACTTAAGAAAACAAGATAAATGGGTTACACAATATGAAACACTAATGAACCATATTTGAAAGTGGTATAAGTCCATTTTTTCATATTCGCTACATCTTAGGGTTTTCATTTGAATCATTTTAAAAATATGGGCAAACTGGCAAATGTTTTTATTATTTATCACTTAGCAAAGGGTGTTGTTTTAAATCCTTTTCACCTTTTAAATTTTATTATGTAATCGTAATCATTGAAACCATTTAAAAGAATAAACAATATTTTTACAGCCAAAAGGACTTATACCACTTTCAAATGTGACAGCTCATATATTGTTTGCTATCCACAAAAAGCAAATGCAGTACTAGCTGAGAGTACAATATTAAGTAAAACTCTAATAATGCTTTTGTAAGATAGTATACAAATTAAGATATGAAGAAGTCTTTTGCTTCAATTATTGATTAAAGCTTAATTATTAAGAAATAAGAAAATTAATATCCCTAAATACGCTACAATCATTTAATTACTTAATATAGAATATACTTACAATTCTAATTCTCCTGCCCATAGCAGTGGCAGGGAGATTAGACTTAAACTTGGCCCTCACTGCTCCAGAGCAACCGTGTGTCCTCGTTACTTTACCCCAAATGGCGCGAACCTTAGTCTTCTTCTTTACTGGTCCAGGAACCCTGGTTCGGTTTTTAGCCTAAAATAAATTGTTGATGTTAAAGTGAATGTATAGCAATTTTATTCTTCATAATTTCTATTTTAATTTGACAAAACAATTAATTATTAAAGCAATGATTTAAAATGATCAAATAAAAGTGTTGCTGTGATTTCACCTGCTACTAGGTAATTAGATCATAAATACACTGGGTACAATGTAAATTGGATGATTAACTGGATACCCAATCCAACACAAATAATTATATTCCCAGAATAATAATTATATATACACTCATACATGTACATATTATTTAATCATTAGATGTAATAATGGAAGTTAGTTATTATTTGGAAGGGATTGTTAGTTAACTTCTAATTTTCATAAAAACTATTTAAAAAAGCTTTAATAAAACGGAAATTTTGTAGGATAAGATAGATTTGGACCTTGGCTAATAAGTATAGCAGGTAACTGACTTTCCTGTAATTTCTTCTGTCCCTGGTACTAGCTGGGTACCTAATAATACCAAAAAATACAGATTGATAAACCTAACCGTGGGGTCTTCTTTAATACTAAATAAGGTTACGTTTATTAAGGATGCCAAGTAATAACAACTTACCTAAAGTAACACTACTTTTAGCAGCTTCTGGCAGAATTGGGCATTAATCGACCAAATTACTGGCCGTTGTTAAATCAGTTATTATATGCTAACAATTTCGTCATTGACTACAGTCAGGTAACTAATTTATGAAGTCTTTGCAATAATAGGTAATAAATTTGGTTGCGTTATGGTGATTAATTAATTTCTATTGTCACAAATCAGTTAATATAAAGTGAACTGATATAGTATAACTCATTTAATTTTGATCTTTGAGACAGTAATGCTAGACTGATGAGTGGAAACTCACATCAGGGGAAGGAAAAATTCATTTGAATAATAAGCTGTTCCAGCTAGCAAATTTACTTTACTAAAGATGTTAATTTTCTTGTACAGAATTCAATTCTGCTAAGGTGGGCGTCCCATGGGGGAAGCCTGTGGTCATTTCTTGAAAGTTAATCTAGGATAAGACAGATGAACTTAATGACCAACAATGAGTGTCTCCTGAGGAAAGCTAAATGAACAAACCATTATTTAGGTGTATTAATCTCATATAACTTAATTTTTTAGATAAGGTCAACATGCTTTCAATACCACATGTAAATGATGCCATAAAGCATGTGGCACACAATGTAAGATGCCTGCTCAATGGTTGGTTTAGCTTTAAAAGCCTAAACCCAATAAATACTGACAGCAGCTTGATATTCGTGTAAACATCTACAAAATGGATCTCATCTGGTTTCGATGTATAGACTACAATCAAAGTTTGTTATTTGAGCACAACAGGATTTGGGGAATCAAAAATTTATCACTTCTCTGTGAAATTCTATAACACATAACATCTATAACATTATATTTCTGACAGCTGATTTGTTCTAGTTGTTGTTTGCTTATTTTTAGTGCTACGAAAATGCGTGTTTGGGATTCGCTAAAAACAGAAGATGCAAGTGCATTTTTTCAGGAGCGAAATATTTTACAAAAAAAAACGAAAATGTACCAATTCGCATGAAATAAACTTTATTTTGGTCAACATTACTTTTGGAAATGTAATTTAAGACAGTGTGATGAGCAAGTGTAACTTAGAAAAGACAACTGGTTTGAGAGACAATAGACATAGGGGGACAGCGAGACATCATTTAGAATCATATATATCAGAGTTCACATGGCAACAGCTTCAGGTAAAAGAAAATAGAGACTGTTTTCAATCCATGTTAAACTGTATATCGGCCCATTTTCCACAGAAATCCGATTGACTACTTTCTTTTTAAATAAATTATTTTGATTTTTAATTGTTCATGATATATTATCCATTATTTGAATTGTTGATGATATACTCCATTTTTAAATAAATTCATTGATTTTTAATTGTTGATTATTTAAAAAATTTAAAATTCTAATACCAATAAATAGATTTAAAAACGTTATGCAAGATAACTGTTATAAAATATAACTCCAGTGGCGTTAAAACACAAGTACTCAAATTTCATTAGGAAAGAACCTACTACACGACAATCTTGAGTGGAATAAACCAACAATCCAACTATATCAATTGCTTGGTAGAGAATACAATGCTAAAATAATTAAATTGGGCTGGACACAGAATATCCTATACCTAGCGGCATTATCCGATGGCACAATTAAGAATCCTATTGTGATATCAACATTAAAATAAGTTTAAATTAAAGCAGTAAGAGGTTGAAACCATAGAACATGGCCATAATCAATAATAAATAGTGAAGTTCAGAATATAAGATCCAGCATACCAACATTGTATGTTAAATTAACCAAAGTAAAAAGTGTAAGAATGGTAACACTTAGTTGTAAGTTACTTCTACATACAGCAGGACAACATGACGACTAAAAAGTATTATTATAAAGAATTATAATACTAAATTAAGATATCTTGTTCTTCTGTCAATACAATGTTAATAGGTACATTGCATTAGTTAACTAGCTATTACACCTCAAGAAAAAACATTTATCTTCAAAATAAATCACCAATACCAAAATTTATCAAAATAAACAAGCTCATTGGGTACTAATACTATCAACCAGGACCATTTAATGCCACTGAGAAAATTTATAAACAAATATATGGGAAACAGCATTTAATTATTTTAGTATGAATACTCCGTGAACAGAGAAATTAAAACATAATTTTTAATAACGAACTGTCTAGTTAAAACTGGTTACCTTATACACAAACACGCATTTCTTTCCAACATAAAACTTGCAATCTTCCTTAGTTCTGCATCCTTCAACAGACAAGAGGGCGGTATTTTCATTTTGGTTTCTTTGGCCCCTCTGGAAACCTGTGAAAACTGCTTTAGCGTATAAGCGGCCAGGTTTTTTCCTAATCATTCGCTTACATTTTTTCGGTTTTGGTGGTTCAGTCGGTTTTTCAATCGACTTTTTCGGCTTCTTTTCAACCTTTTCCTTAGGTTTCTTTTCAGCCTTTTCTTTAATTGGTTTTTCAGCCATAGTGAATTACCTATTCCGACAAAGAACATGTGAGATGAGCATGAACGAAAACAGTAATCCGTTAACATCCATAAGAATATAAATAAATTATGAAGAAATTTTACATAAAATACTTTAAAGTGACATATATTTTCTTATTACAAATATCTAAGAACATAATTAAAAAATAATTGGAACACCAACCTCCAGAAGAAACTGGCTCTCACGAAGACTAGTTTAGTGGCAGATGGATGTATTCAATACTTCAATGCTGACTGAATTATGAAATGTAGAAATTATTTATTTGATTCATTTTGTAAGACAACATTTTTAAAACATATTTTATTGCCAAAAAAATAAAAATACCTCAATTATTTATGCTAGTTGAGAATTATTTCATGTCCTTGACTTTTTTGACACATTAATCAATAAGCTTCAGGTGGTATAACCTACTTCTAACCTATGTTGTCATCTAGGCTTGTGTTGATTCCGTAGATGTTAGGCTAATGCTTATTTTAAACGATTGAAAGTTTCATAAATTAAAAATAAAACATGGAGAGTAACACCTAATAAGTAGTTAATGACAACTCTTGTATTTTTTGAAGAATAAATTGTTTTTTTAGAAATGTCTTTGGCTTCAATCTGTTGTTTTAAAACTTGTTTTGAAGGGACTGGTTTCACTATTAAAGGAACTTCTACGAGAGAAATAACACCAATAGTATTGGATAATAGGCATATGGGTAAAAATTGGTCCTTTTTCTAATAACTTTTATTCAATAGATGCTATGTCAGAACTTCCTTTTTTTCGTTTTTTTATTTTGTCATTTCTCTTTTTGTTGACAGGATAAAGCACCACTTGACTTGTTTTAAGCTTGAAGATTAGGAATAATTTTTACTTGTTATCCTTCTTATTTGTATTTTTATAACACTTTAGAAATGAGAGCAATTAAAATGCTTCAATATAATTAAAATACTATAAAAGCTGAGCTCTCATCAATCTTAATGTTTTGTTCTTAAAATATATATATAAATATTGTTCTGTATGTGTGATTCAACATTTATAGATATTAGTAAAATCTGCCTTATAGTAAAATAAATTATTTTCACTTGTTGTCGCTTGCCCCATTTCTTATCGAATTAGCATTCAGCATTATCACATCAATTTATTGATTTGTCATATTCACCATTTAATGTCTCTTTCCAGTGAGCAAATTTGATATTTGATTATACCTTTGTTGGGAGATCACACTACATAAAAAAGGAAAAAATTATCGTTTACCGAGTAAATATTATATAACTGATCATAATTCTCTAAAATTGGTTGTTAACAATGTATGTAGTAATGGATAACAGTCACAATTAATAAATGTAATTTTTTCTTTCATTACAATCTACCCTGCTGAAAGCCACAAAAAAAATTCTCAAGCTTTCTATCGTTGTTTATAAGAACAGTGATGTGAATAAGCAAAATGTTTTATTGCCTTTATTAAGGACACTCTGACATCATAAAATATTGTGGAGACTAGTTTCCTGAAATTATTGTAATTATCATGCAAATATTTAACCTAATCCATCTCTTAGGTTCCCTTGAAATATATATCAAACTTGAGATTTACAATGTTTATCAAATATTTGTTAGGTGAAATATTTTGGGAGGAATTATTTTAGCGTCCTGGCTATGCAGAATTTAAGATATTTCTATTTCATTGACAAGAATGATCTGTAGTATGGAAGAAATGTGTTACTAACCAATCTTTTTTTTATTTATAATTTCATCTTCTCCCTAAAGGCAATTTAGTAGAACTTATGTGCTACTGAAAATTAAAAGTATTGAAGATATATTTTTCATCATCATGGAGTATAGTTTTAAACATTTTTAAAGCTGAATTATTTACATTAGTAATGTAAATAAATAATGTTAACTGGTTGGGTATAAATCACTGTTGAGATTTTTAATTTTTAGGACATGATGTTGTCATTTTAAAGAATGGGTTCAGAATATGCGGCAATGGAGGGGCCATCTGTACAGCACCATTAGTTCAAAGTAAATCATACTTTGAAGTAAAAATTCAACAAGGAGGTAATAAATTGGGGTTTTTAAGTATTTTTTTGCTGTTTCATTTAATTGAAACTCAATTAATTTTATTTTCAAGCTTGGCTTTAATAAAATATGAATTTTTGAGTTAAATTATAAGTTCTAACTCTTAAATTGTTTCCTTTTTAATATTCTCAAAAATAATAGAAATCATGAGTTTTAGTATGAAATAAAGAGTGAAATATGTGTATTTCGGTAATCATTTCATGTAGAAATGAAAGTTTCTACAAACATTCCGAAGTATAGATGATGATATAACTTAAACAGTATGTATAAGTCGGTTCTTTAATATATATATATATATCTATTTATACGCGATCTGTAATAATTACTATATACAGTCAGTATATAATGATTTTTTTAAAATTATATTTCTAAATTCAGAAATCCTCATAAGATTTAATTTTACAATTTAAAAAGATAAATATTCTATGTATTCAAATAAATTATTAAAAAGGTTTACATACTTCTCAGAAAGTTGATTATTTCTTTTTTTTTAGAAAAATATTTCATTTTCATGCTAACATAACATTTTTACTTAAAGGTAAATGGAGCGTTGGCCTTGCTACTCGTAAGGCTGACTTCAATTCATCTGGTGGAAAGGATTCTGAATCTTGGGTAATAACAAGTAATGGTACGCTGCTACACAATGGAACCATTGTTCATTCCAATCTCGACATTCCAACTGAAGGAAACATTTTGGTTTGTATAAGCATGATTATGTTTTATTGTATGTTGTGGATTTGCTGACTACAAAAAGATATTATGTTTATCTTCTTAATAATCAGTTATAGCTAATGTCGTAATAGTTAATCTAGAGCACAAAGATTTTTAATTACTTAGATCTAATTAAGAGGTAATTTAAGTAATTAATATTAATTTTTTCTTTATATTCAATTTACAAAAATTCGAGTTGTGATAGCTTCAGCTCTATATCAGTAATATTAAACCAAAACATCAATAATTTTATGCTGGCTTCCTTGCAAATTATGATTTCTATTATTTTCAGAAAGCCATTTTGTCTTCAGTTTGGTAAATCAAGCATTTTGTTTTTTTGTTTATTTAACGTCACTTTAAGCTGCCATGGCTTATCGGAAGCATTTTGTATTAGAAGTGATACAAAATATTTCTTACCCATCAACAGACTAGACATTAATGAGGAGCATATGTATTTTAACTCCAAGTTGTAATATTACCTTTATAGTGTTAACAACACATTATTCATTATTATTATTAAAAACAAATATCCATTTAAATTAGTAATCAATCCTTATTGAAAATTTAAATATAATTAGGTGTAATTAGAAAATACTAATTTATAATGGTAATTAAAGGAAAATTACCTGAAGTTTATAGGGAGTTACTATTTTACGATTATGTGATTGTTTAATTATTTGGCTCAGATCATTCTTAGAAACCAATATTAACATTTTTTTTTTTTGTGAGAGGCTTCCGTTCTTCTCCAACTGTCGAATTGAAGATACCGCACAGTATGTAATTATTTTTTTTCACTGAAATATGTATTTTTTATTTCAGGGTGTCTCCTATGATCACATAGAACTTAATTTTTATTTGAATGGCAAAGCTCTGGAAAAACCTTTAACAGCAATTAAAGGAACTGTCTATCCTGCACTTTTTGGTAATTTTATTGATTAATTGTCAGCTAAGTTATACTTATATTCCTAGACAGTTGTCTCATATTATTAAATAAGTAACAAAAATTATCCCTGTTCATTTTCTATCTTGTAATATTTACTTACACCTTACTTGTAATATTTAAACAATTATGTCTATATATGCCCATATTTAATAAATATAGGTATTGATTGAATATTTGCCTATTTATAACAACTTAATAATATTTCTTTTAATTTTACAGTCGATGATGGGGCGGTATTGGATCTGGTCATAGACAATTTTCAAGGAAATATGCCTAGCGGCTTTGAAAGAATCTTGATTGAACAGTCTCTTCTGTAAAATAAAAAAAATACAAATGCCAAGATTAATTGTACCTTATTAGTAATATTTATCATTTGGAAAATAGTTATGTACTTAAACCTGATGAAAAGAAACTTTTATTTTTTACTATTTTTTAACTCTATTTTCGTTAATGTTATTTGTTGTTTGTTTGTTTGTTGGCCTTTTTTAATTTATTAATTTTAATTTTTGTATTTCAAAGTAAAAAATCTATATAATTAATTAATGATGAATTGCTATATAATATTTTTACTTTATGAAAATTGGTAGATTTTCATTTTTGATCAAAATTGTATTGTAAAAATGAATATATCAAAATAATATTAACTTTTATTTTATATGGATTGTTTTTTTTTTCCAGTTAATTAATTTTTGAAGAGGTCTTATTCTCCCCCTGGTTTCAAAGAATATAATTTACTTCAAGCAATTTTAGATAAGGCTTTGAATTAGCCCAATATCAGCTAAATAGATAATACACACTGTCTCTGCTTAATAAAGTTATATATTCTAAAAATCATAATATTAATAATTATAGTTGTGTTATAAAGCAAAAACAAAGTTGGACTATAACATTGCCTCACAGCTTGTATTAGAAAATCATATCAACTTGGACTTCGCCGATGATCATGTGAATTTTTAACTCTAAATTGTGCCCCTTGCTTTTACCATTTGCATTTCAGATTTTGTAGGCATTATAATTACTAACCATGCAACTGCCCCTCTTATGGATATATTTTAAATATATGTAACTGATACAGAAAATAATTTTCAAATCCCCTTAAATCAAAGCAATATTTAATTCCTGACTAGAATCGTCTCATAAATTCAATAAAGATATTTAAAGATGTAATGGAAATAGAATGCTAAAATTGTTAGTTGCAAGCCTTTAATAGTATCATAAAATAGGATGATGAATCTTATAATATATATATATTTATGTCATCTTGAAAGATGTTGAGATACACTAGTACTGACTTCACATTAAAATTTGCTATAATCATTGGTAATACTACGAAAGAGAATGTGAATAATGCTCAAAAACTGTAGTATGATTTTTTATACAAATTATTTACGTTTAATATAGAAATTTACTTATATACGAGTTCGTAAGAAGAGAAAAAAAAATTAATAATCGCTAAACAAGGATTTCTGCAATGCACTTTGAATCCCAGCCCCTGAACCAGTAACTTACCCTCACAATTCAGATGGTAAAAAGTCAAGCACATGCTGTATATATTCATACCTTAAACAGGCCTTCTCCCTCTAAATAGTTTTGAAAACGAGAAAATGACAAACCATGGAGTTATCCCAATCTGCATCTAATTTATTCCCTTGATCTCTACTAATTTAATCTTGTAAATATAGTTGAATTAGTAAAAGGCTTTAAAACTTAATAAACCAGAGATATTAACAAATATTGCTCCTTAATCAAATGATGGCAATGAATGAATTAGAAGAAGTGTAATAAAACTAATATAAGGAAAGAATAAAATAACTTTCAGATAATGGCAAATTACATTGTAAAAATATAATTAAGCTCTGCAGGAAAGTTTGGAGGGCATAGAGCGCAGATTCCTAAACTGGTCAATCCTCAGATCCCACTCTGCCAGAGCGCATTAGTTTTCACGAGAATATTTAATGCATTTGCATATTTTATTCAACATAGGGACGGCACTCCCAAATAGATATAAAATAAAAACTAAAATTATTTAAAAAAATAAATGTACGATTCACAATAATAGATATAATAAACCAATCAATTTCATTCAAAATAAAAATGACACAATATATTCAGAGAAAAATATATTTAAGGACTATCATAATTTTCATTCAAACCATTCATTGTAAACTATAGTTACATTATATTAATACTAATAATAAGGAATCATTTTTGTTGAAAAAACCAAAACGAACACTTAAACATACATTTTTATTTTAAATATAAATAATTTAATAATACATACAAATGCTTACTTGTAGTACATATCTAAATATGAGGAAGGCATCACAGTTAACCATCATATGCTCAAATTTCATCTAACATTAATATGTAATTATATAAAAAATGTATAGGTAACAGGAAAATCTTCTACACACTAAAATACTCAACGAACTGAAATAATGTAGAACATTTTTTACATTTCATAAAACAAACATGTTTATCAATAAATTTTAAACACAAAGTATTTATGAAACTAACAGTAATAAAAACCACATGCAAATAAAGGGAAATAAAAATCTAAATATTTCATTAGTTAGTAAATGGCGAAAATCTGAAAATATAAAAACAAATATTTATCCAAATAAGACTGCACTAAATCATAGAGAACTACAAATAAAATGATCTAAAAATGGTATATGAGACACACTAGCATAAAAAAAATGTGTTTTTTTTTTTGGTTTAGATATCTTTTTCCCTTTTTTTTTTTTATTTCTTTATTAAGTATTCATTATTTACACAAATTATTTTTATATACAATTTTTACAATTATTTACAAAGTTCAGGCCAAATCTGATTATACAAAAAAGTTAAGGCCGATTTCTAAATTAACACAAAAATCAGGTACAGCACAACAAATTACTATATAAATATATATGGCTAGAAATACAGTGTTTCATAGATCATAAAAAAAACATTTAAATACTGATGAATAGAGGTATAACAATAGTGGCTTATCGATAGTCTGACGAACTCCAACTATTTTGATAAAGACCACATTCTGATTATATGGACCTCTCGATACTTAAGACATGTATTATTTCTAAGCAGTCTATTGAGCACTTTTTCATTTTTACACAAAAAATATGTCAAGTGCTCTAATTATTAGTACCATTGTAATTGATGAGACATAATTTGTCTATTTTATGATTTAATAGATGTATAACATCTAAAAGTCAGAAAAAAATTATATATAAAAGTTGTTAATAATTTAAAAAAATAAATAAATAAACGAGAAGTTTAATTTTGTGTTACACCAAATTTAGTCACGTTATATCTTAAAGATAAATATTTTTTAGAATAAAATAGGCAATATAGTTAATTAATTAATTAGGAAGAACACTGAACTATTCTCATATTCAATATAATAAAATATTTAAATTACTTTGATAGATAAATAATAGTTTCTTAAACTATTTATAAATTAATAAAGCACAGCTTCATTATATAAAAACCAACGTGTTTCCAAAAGTTTTAATGGCGAAAACCAGGCTTACGTTTATACTAATTATGATACGATTTTTTTTGTTAAAGTTATAATATTAAATCTTCTGTCTAGGAGTATTAGGTATAAAGTAATATGGAATGGTAGTTTTAATTATTTTTTCAATAAAATAAGTCACACAACAGTTTTACTTATGTTAGCGATAATACATTTTAATTATTATATTCTATCATTTTATTTACTTTACTCTCTTGACATAGTCTTTGATAGATTTTCATAAACAATTAATCCTTCATAACGAAAAAATGTAATTGATTTATTTGATTACTTTTTTTCTTTGTGTGTCTTAGAAAAGTTATGAAAAAAAGAGCAGCCTAAGACAATTCCAAATATCATTAAATGGCACACATTATTATTTCTCATGGCACACAAATATTATTTATTAAGAATTAAGGAATATCTATTTAATGTTTCAGAAATGATCAATAGTGATATAAGTAAGTAATTTACTGATGATTAAAACAAAGTAATGGATATGATTTTTGCAATAAGGATGATAACAATGAATTACAAAAATCATAATCATAATAATTAAAAGAATAATCACTTTATGATTGTTGCATAATGCACCTAACTTCCACGTATTCTAAATATTAATTTAGAACAGGATTCAGACAGACATAATTTTCTCCAAAAAGTAATAAACAGAAACTTTGTTTGTAGAGTGAAGTAAAATCAAACAAGAGAGTTAAAAAATTATCTAGTCTTCAAGCTATACATGATGTTTTATCTATGATATAACGTCTTCATTTTGAAATGAGCCTTTTAATTTTCTATTTGTTCATAAAATGATCAAGTTCAGTAATAAAATAATCTTCTTTCATTCCAATCTGAATTTAAAGTCAAAATTTGGCTTGTGTAATTAGTTTTTAGTACTACTTAAGGTAAATTAATGATATTGGAGTAATCACTTATGATATACAAATTCGTAGCTGATAAAATATGTTATCAGGAACTTGTTTAAGTTTCTATGTAATATTAAATTAATCCATTCGCTAAACTTTAAAGGCATATTGTCAGCTTCAGTACTTAAGTATTAACCTAACATAATGACTTAATGATGTAACAATATATGACCGTAATGACAAGATCAAAATCAGAAGAATAAATAGAAGAGCTACAAATTCTAATAAGCTGAAGAATGGTCGTGCAGGGAGGTGATTTTATCAACTCACAACCACCAGTTTTTCATCTAATTACATGTACAAACTTTATGCCTTGTTTTATGAAAAAAATAACACCTTAGGAGGGTTTCTGAATCCCATATCCCTTAGGTTTCTGAATTATACACTGAGCTACCCTTTTTCTATGTGTCACATGAAATATACAATTTTTGGTTTTTTAATCTTTTAAAACAATTTTATTGCTAATGTTACTTGTTACCCGGCATTAATTGAATCAAATATTACTGGATGAATGAGGTTATTCTGTAGATAATTTTCACCATTGATTATTCTTATCAGAGTATTAGAGAAAAGAGAACACAATAAATTTAAATATTTACAAGTATAAAATAAATTAAAGAATTAAGTAAACAATTATAATTAACAGAGTTCTTTGGTTAGCAATTGAAACAGTCTTATAATTCATGTCCTGGTCTACGTACTACGCTAAAAAGATTTTAATATCCTCCTTAATAACAATAATACCACTGTAAAATGGCACAAACAATACAGTATGCAAAAACATACAATAACTTTACAAGTTTCCATCACGGAAATGCATATTGTGCTGTGGATCACATGTGTTTAAAAAACTTTCCATTACGAATGCATCTAATCATTATTAGATTGTGTTAATGTAAATAGAAAAGTACCTTAAGAATAACAAGCATGAACAGTAATATAGTAAATCACATGTTTTTTTTTTCTTTTGTTTCTCAAAGTAATTAATGAAAAAGGATTTATTTCATAATAACAATAAAAACAAAAGAATATAAAAGTTGGGTTATGTTTTACAACCAAACATGTCAATTATTATATTACAAGGATGAGCATATAAATGAAAAATATACTAATGTCTCTATTAATCTTTGAAATTAGCCTGTATAAAAACATTATTGGAATACTCCGAAGATTAGGCCTGGTATTTAAAAGAATGTCAGTCTTGGTATGAGTTAATAGGTTGACTAAATTTGACCTAATCTCTTCTGGATAAGTATGCTTAATAACAAACATAAATTTATCAGGCTTAACATATTTAAAAAAATTTGATCTGTTAGAAAAGCCAAAGGTTAAATAATTAAGAACCAAACAGCACATAATTAGGTAGAAAATTATAGCGAGTATCCAGCCATCATTATCATATTAGCTATAACAAAGTTAATGGATTTTTTAACAGCTATATTAGAAGATAAAAGATTTAACTATATTAAAAATAAGGAAAGATAAAAATACTCAATACTTGATAAAAATTGTTGTTTCTATAAGAAACAGATATTATCTAAAGTACAAATTATTGTACAAAATACAGAAACTCATTTTCAACTTGCAATTGAATAGTAATCATATATGAGTTCAATTTTATAGTGATATTTTATTAGACATTGACAAAATATCACAGTCATGAGTAAAATCCCAATAATTTATACCACAAAGATAGTTAAAATTTTTAAAAATGTTATTCCAAAATTTTAGAAATATGCAATTGAAAAAATGTCGACCATTAGCCATCTTATAAATTCTTTAAGAAGATATGATTCCTTAAGAACCTAATTAAAAAATCAAAAATTGAAATTATAATTTTGAATCATATAAGCAAGAGCAATGATGATATTATTCAAGAAAATAGAAAATAAGCACAATATGTTATTCCTGAAAGAAATTTGTAAATTAATGAATTTTTTTTTAGAAATACTAAGAAAACTACTTGTTAATTGTGTAATGGAACAACTTAAGACAACCAAAAACTCCAGTTACCTCAAAGAGGTAAGCAGGTCACCTATAAAGGATTAGACAGGTACATCATGAACCATGTCAGGTGAAAAGGTTATCAAGTATTGGCTTCAAGCGTAGTCTCTTTCGACTCATCGAGGGCTTGGTCCCAATTGAATTCAGTTCTCCCAGGAAGCCTTCCAAGGTTAGCAAACCTTTCTTCAAACATCAAATCTCTGGATTTTAATTTGTTGAATCTCCTATTTAAAAAAAAAAGAAAGAAGTTAAATCATACATCAAATGTCTGTTATTTCATCCATGTAATAGTTATTATAAAAATACAGATTTCACATTTAAACAATAAAAATTTGAAATAATTTACATGCATAAACTAAGACACGTAAGACTATGGTATTAATATTTAGTCATGGTAATAGTTATAACATAATTATTAAATACAATGATTCATCAGTAAATAATAAGGCAACTAGATTATAGAATAATCAACAATGTAACTCTGAAAGAGATATTGTTCTTTGGCAAGAGGGTCATTGACATAACCCACCGAAAGGTCAGGAGTCTGTTTTATAGAGGTCATTTATAGCTGTCATACATACTCAAGTGAAAAGGAGAAATCCACAATGATGAAAGAATAATATAGTCTTAGTGGTAAACATATTGACTTACACAAAAATAAAAATTAAATTTGGAATCCATTACTAAGAAAAAGATTTTTAATCTGATAAATTTGTCTTAACTTTGCAGACACTTTATTGTATATTTTTTACTTTGCTCTAATTTTTAATTCTTCATTTCTTACTTTGTTGGATTAAAACAGTACCATTATATAATTGTACCAGTTCATTATATAATTCAATCCTCTCTACCTTTTATTTTTATTACTTCGTGTCTTGTTATTATTTACCATCTGTTTAAAATATTTTTGTTTAATTACTCACAAAAGTTGTTTAGTTAATTTTTATAGAATTCATACTAGTTATCCTGTATAAAATTCCTTATAACTCAATAAAATTCAATCTACTATAATTCTTTTGTTTGTTCAATAATTTTTAACTATATTTTCATTATTTATTTTTATTTTTATCAATTTTCATTTAATTCTTACATCTACTATAATTCTGTTCTATAATTAACTACAATTTTTCTAGTAACTATTATCTGTTATTTTTTCTTCAATTTTTTTTTTAAACCTTTTCTTACTATAATTATGTCCTAATTCTTAATTTTTCATTTGTTAAGTTTGTGGACACTTTATTATATATTTTTTTTTTTTTTACTTGGCCCTAACTTTTAATTCTTCATTTGTTACTTTTTTTTATTTAAACATTACCTCTTTGTAATAATCTAATCCAATCCCCTCTGGCTTTTATTTCTATTACTTACTACATAATACAATATTCTATTATAGTACATATATTGTTATTATCAGCCATGTATTATTTTAATGTATTTGTATCTTGTATCTTTAGCCCTGAAGAAGACCTCCAATGCGGCTCACAAATAAAAAGTTCTCCCTATATAAGAGAATTTTCTTGATCTCTACACGGACCATTTTCTTCCTCATATATGCATAAGGTCAACTAATAATTTTCAACAGATAAATAATAAAATTAACTATCTGATAACTATTAAAATTAAAACTTTGTTTTATTCATCATCCAATATGAAATGTCCCGAAAATTGTTGAAAACCATTTAGTCTTTCATTTCTTATTCACAGAAACCTCAGAAAATTTAAAATACTCACTTATACATAAGATTTTGAGCAAACTCATACAATTCAATGTCCAGGGAATTCAATTCTTTTATTTTTTGCAACTGATGTGGCTTCAAAGTAGACAGTGTAGAACTTGAAAGCGTTGCATTATGTTGCTCAAAGGGTATGGCAAATCGCAAGTTAAAAGTTTCTTCAAATACATATTGGCCAATCTGAAAATATTTATAATTAAAAAAAAAAGAAAGACTAATGATATTTCAATTATTTATTAAATATCATATTTTTTTAAATTTACATAGGCTTAAGAAACTTCTTTTGGAGAAGAGAGAAGTCAAATTTAAGGGGATTTCATGTCCTTAGCAACTCCAATCAAAGCTGACAGTAAGGATTATTCCACAGGTTACCAAATTATTCTTTTCAGAGTGGGAGGGATGAGTTTTGTGTCGTGACTGTCATAAAGCAAACTTTAGGCTGAATTCGAACGACTGCTGTTTCAGTCAAAAGTTTAATTAGGAGAGGCCTTAAAGCTCAACAAACCCGATCTCAATATAATTTATAGCTAACTAATAATAAAATATGATATAATTGACTTATTACACAATAATCTATAACTAACTGATCATACAGTAGTTACAAAACAATTTCATTCAGCTCATGATTAACTGTTATATTGGTTAATCTTAATATTGGTTAGCAGTGCTAAACAGTAGGAGATAAAACATGTATTTTAATACATTTACTTCATTAAAACCTTAAAGAAGGTCCAGTAGAAAACCCGATGGTTTGTAGACCTTTTAGCATCATAAATTTCAAGATTTATAATTACTACTAAAGTGCAAAATAGCAATGTAAAAAAAAAAATCATTTTAATAGCAACTTCCATTTTTTCAGCGCTTCAAGTCAAGTTAGTTGTCTCTGTTCAAAAGCACACGAATGTATTCATTCAAAAGAATCCTCATATTACTTGCAGGTAATACTACCATCCTGGAGATCCCTTTCGTTATCCTTTTTATGAAAGTCTTGAATCCTAAGTAGAGCAATGCTCCAAATGGAATCGGCCCATGAGGAGGAACAAAAATTTAAGTAAAACAATCTTTACTTTAATCTCACTGAACCATTATTCCTCAAGAAAATATCAACGGCAAAAGTCAAAGTGATAGAATGTGACAAAAAGTGATTCACTGTAACTTACCCCACCACCCACTGTGTATATTATTATACAATCATCAGGTAAGCCTGTTGGACACAGGACTCAATTTGTCCTGAAAATGAAAGTTATTTTTCCTTTTTCCATTTTAAATAAATTTAATATAATTCTCCATTTTTCCTGACAACTTCAAGTTCATACTTAGTGTTTTTAATATGTTCACTAATTTTACCTTTTCATAGACACAAAAAACATATAATGCCTGTTTTGGCGTACCCTACTAAATCCATTCTTTCTCTAATTAGTTTTTTTGTGTAAAGTTCTCTCTGAAATGCTCTCTATTTTTGGCTAAAATGATTTGTTACAAAACCTGTTAAAAATTTTCCCTAAAACGCTAAACCCCAGCAAGTCATTAGTTCGACAGTCCTCCAGTAAAATTTCAAAAACTGGACTTAAAAAAGTTTGACTTAACAGGCTTCATATATTCTACATTCTACCTTGGTTATTTATAGCTCCTTCAAAAAATATAAAGTTATATTAAAAATGGTAAAGAATAGTTTTTTTAATTACTAGTATTACATTAATGAAATTCAATTACAAAATATATACAGGAATTAAAATAAAAAGTGGATCACCTTTTGATGTTCAGTTAATGCAAAGAATGCCATGGCTGCTAAGTTTCTCTTAGCACTGGCCAGCATAACTCTATTTCTCTCAAGCAGAGACATGTAAGACATATTATAACATCCAACTAATGCTAAATCTGCCATCATTCTTGTTTGTCTGAAATTTAAATCATTATAAATAAAATATTTTATTTATATTATATGTAAATATGATTGGCATGAGGATATTTTGGATAACTACAAGAACATTTTAAACAGTAAATAGATTTATTCAAAAGAGAGATACTTTCAAATTATAGAATACTGTGTATTCTATACATACAATTGAAAGATAAGAAACATTTGATAAGTGGCAAAATACAATTATTTTTAAAAATATCAAACTATAGAGAATCAGTATTTTTATGGCATAATCTATTTTAATATTGTAATGCAACCATAATTAAGATAATTACAAGTGTAATCAGTTGGCAGCTTAGAACCATAAATGCAGTTGCATATAAAAGTTCAGACATTAATCTGATTATTTTATTATTATAATACAATAAGGAATGCCATCATGAAATTCGGCCCATAAATATATGCTATAACACATAGAATGTAAATATAGCATAAAAATAAAAAAATTTATTATTGTAAAAAAACTTTTTGGATTACAATATTTATAAACCTGTTCCTTCTACAACCAACCATAGTTTTGAATATTTAAGTATAAAAATAATATTTACATATATGCAGAGCGAATACACTGCATCGGGCATAAGAAATCTATAAGACACTAAAGGCAATATATTACTCTATGACTTCTAATCACATACATATCGAACAGCTAAAAATAGCTAGCTTAAGATCGGGTTTGCCTTCAATTTGTCTTTTTAGACTATTGCCATAAATCTCTTAGCTGTAATTGATTGACATAAATGTAATTTTTATTTATATCCTGAATTCACAAAGCGTTGTTGTTTGCTCTTATTGTAAAATAACAGCTTTGTTTTTTAAATCTCCCAATTTCATTTTAAACAATGTAAGATTAGTTTGGCAAAATAAATGAATACTATAAATTAGTCCTTGAAATCAAATGAAGTAAATATTGTAACTAATGGATGCTATTTAGGGCAAATATTTTTAAATATTTTGAAAGGAACTGTAAAAAAAGCAGTAATTTTGGTTTTAATAACTTAAAAGAAAAACTTTGTTAATCTTATTTGATGGTACTATTACATGTAAATAAAAATAATTGGTTTCTAAAATTTAAAATTCAAGATCATTCATGTTTAATATGACATGAAATGACCTGATATGAATTTAATTCCAAACCTGTTATGAGCTAGATTCGTCGGACAATCCATGAATTCATCCAATGTAACACCTTTCCAAGATTCTCCAGAATAACATAATGGAAGCTCAGTTGGAGTAGCCTCTCGACCACCACAATAATGACGAGAATGTTTCCAGGTCGCACCTCTCAGAACATGTCGAAACTCAGACAGGTATCTTGAAATTGGTTCTCTCAATAATGTTATGTAGAAATACCTGGAAAAACATTACAGTTTTATAATTACAAATTTTCATTATCACCAGGGAAATCACAGACAATTTACGAACCTCCTTTTAACAGAATCCCCTTCATTTTTATCAAATTCAGTATCGACACAGCTTGTTAACTCTGTCCAATCCGCGTGAAGCCCACATTTCCATCCAGTCGAATATCTACTGAATAACCAATTTTCATTTCTGTTAGGGCGGAAACAATAACACCTTTTCTTTTTCCGCTGACAAGTGCATGGCCTCTGTAAGTCTAAATCTTGAACCAAATGCTTTCCAAAAGATGTTCCTCCAGTTTTTTGGATATGGAGAAATACCATAACATCATGTCCATTCATATCGAACAGAAAATTTTCATTCAGTACATCATCATAACTAAAACCTGGATTGGAAGATTTAGAGTTATAAGGGCTTGAATGTAAACTAAGTGGTTTCCCTAAATTATCTTGAACTGGAAATTTCAAAGATAATTCTGACCAAGCAGGTTTCTGAGGAGTTAGAGCACAGACTTGATCAGAGCAAAAATAACCGAAATAAATAATACCCGTTAGGGCTAATAACATGCAAAACATGACAAAATTCCTAAATCTGTTTTTTGATCTTGTTTCCATTTTAAATTCATACGTCACTGATTCACGTAATAAAAGAGAGAAATCACTATCTAAAACTTGGACTTCGACACTTCTTTTCGCCATTATAAATAGCGCGCTTTCAAATGCCTTTTATGTAATTAAAACCGTACATTTTCGTACCTAACCGTTGGGCACGAACGAATGACAACCAAAACAAACTTTCAACTCCTATTGCCGAACGCGAAACTTGAGTGAAAAGTTTCCAGAGAGCGCCGCAAGCCTTAGTTCTTCCAAGGTGTTTAAAATACAAAGTTTTTTATATACCTTGAGGTTCACTAGCCAACAAAACAAAGTTTGAAGAACATAATGTTAGTCTGCTAGCACCATTTTTAAAGGGAAAAAGTGATCTGCCTGTAGTTTAAACCTAGAATTGATTTTATAGGTTACGGAAAGATGAACTAAAAGATTTACTGCTTCGTGAATATTCCCATTTTCTATCAGAATCTCTTTCAAGGTTGAAGTGAGTAGTAGCTAAGGTTTAGTTTTAATGAACAATAACGGCATGTTCGGAGTAAAAAGAGTGTTCCTCCATATTCGGAAATTTTCCTGACTTTTTTACTCCATTATTGTTCCGCTTAATCCATTCTCGTCAAATATATTAGTTTGTTTTATTTAACGTCACTTAATACTACTATGGGTAATCGGGCGATCTACATTGGGGGTCCAGAATTTGTCGAAAAAGTATAATTGGGATTCGGATTTTTAACGAGTGCCTAAGACCGCATCGGCGCACAGTGATCGGTTTTGTCATATTAGTGGGACAATTCTCAAAATTGTTGGTAACTGATATTTAAATTACCTAAAATTAACCGTATTACAAAGTTACTAAGCCACTTATATCAAATAGATTAAACGTTTAATGATAAGTAAGAATAGATCTAAATAATAAATATCATAGTTAATTTAAAATATTTATTAGTATAAGTATTTTAAAGGTTGTATGTTTACATCCAAATCACTTTCCGAGTCTTCCTCAAGTTGATATTCAGTAGTCCAAGTGCTTGTTGTTGAAGGGTTCAGATCAGGTGCCTGAAGCAGCTCCAACACCTCCTTTAGGAAAGAAGTCAATTTCTTGGTCAGGTCTCATTGACGATATTAATATGTCAGATGAAATGAGAAGTGCGTGGAGCAGGTCCTCTAAATTTTCTTTTCTTCCTATTTTCCTCGTGTTATATTCACGAAAATATCGAGATTCCTTGAGCCTTGCTTCTAAGGCTTCTTCACTAAGTTGGCCTATTGGAAATAAAAGTGAGTCCATCAGCCCCCTGTATTAGGATTTTGTGAACACTAGCTGGCATAAACCTAAACCAACCATATAATTCCACAAAAAGTTTTGCTGTATCATTCGAATATACTCGGTATTGATTTTGTAACCGCATGAAATTGCTAATAAAATATAAGAAAACCCCGTTATAAGGTTTTCGTCTATCTTCGTAATTTCAGCGGCCTTTTGCGGATCTTTAAAAAGTTTCCATCATTGGTGTTGCCAGTACCCTGTTTTACAGTGTCTATAAGTAACCCCCTTTCCCGGCGGAAATTGTAAATTATTTCTTCTTTTTTAGCATCAACAACAGCTTTATTTTCAGGGGATCTTATTCGCCAAACTTTTAAATCTAAACGATATGATATGAGTAGCAAACACTCGAAAAACCTTATGTGCGCATGTAATGTAGATAAACCATAGTTGAAAATATTAAAGTTGCATGGTTGTTTCCTGACCTTTTCTAAATTGTTCATATCTGTTGACGCTATCTTACAGATATAACACCTTTGAGTTGACGGATTGGATGCAATCGCGTTAGCAACTTTCCCATCTATCATAGTTTTTAGTTAGGTGTGATTTATGCTTAAGTTTTTTCCTTGAACACTTACTAGATTTGATCTAAGATCCACAATTTGTCGTTTAATATATTCATTTTCTTGAGAAATTTCAAGTCGTGATTCTTTAATGAACTGGATTTTTATGGGCATGCAAAATCTCGTTGATGATGTACGCGGGTTCATCCACACGACTTCTTCTTTGTCATTCCTTGCTGTTAACTTTATGGGAACAACAGATGTTAACAGTAAATCTGAATCTGTTGCTTGACAACTTTCATGAAATTTTTGTTTATAAAGGGAATGATTAGAGCTGCTGTCAAAACCCCACTTGTAAGTCATTTCCATGTTACCAAAGCCTTGTTTAATTGCACTTGATATAACTTACTCCTGGACGATACTCAGACGTTTGAACTTATGATTTACTAAACTCTGTAACTTTATTTCACCAATAGTTTCAGTTACATGTATATCCTCAGGATAGCATTCTTTTTTGGCTTTCTCATAATAGCATTTGGCAACTCCTAGAAATTTGGCAAACCTCATAATAGGAAGGATATAAGTCACAATTGTTGTCTTTTGCTGATTTTCTAATTTTAATATATTGAGACTTTGTCAATTTAGTCTCAATCATCAAAGCTGGGGTTTCATCGGGCGTGTATTCTTTGTTGCTCTTTTGAAAAACCTTGTCTGTTTTAAATAGCGTTAGTTTTCGTGGGCTTAGCGAAGTCGCCTTGTGAATAGCTGGTGCTACGCTTCTAACTCCTTTTTTTGTCAAACTTGACTGAGTAGCAAAAACTAGTTCATCCGGCGAGTGTGTAGATACAAAATCTTTTATTCGTCGCCTTTTTGACCTAAATGACAAAATTGTAAATTCTTTAGAATCTCATTTTTGATTAGTTGGCTCACATAAGTTTCCCTGAGAGTGATCTAGAGATATTTCTTCCCTCAACCAGTCATAGTTCCGGTTTAAAAAACACTTTTTATTTTTTCCACTTGATTTCCATCGTAACAAAAGTTTATTAGAAAATAATGAAATATTATTTACAATTTGCTTTTCTGGTAATCGGTGGTTCTTTTGTTTTACGTAATTAACCATCAACTTTCTTGCAGAAACAGTATTTGCTCGAGAATCCAACGAATCTTTGAGAAGAAGTTCAAATAGTTGCATTCTCGTAACAACCCCATTACGATCTAATAAGGAAAAAAAAAATAGTTCCCAGGGTTTACGACCAATAGAATTTACATATTACGAAGTGAGGATACTGTATTTTGATATTATGAAAAAATTGGCCCGAAACAATGGGTCCTTTTTTTGTTCCATACCAAGAAAGAACAGTTGAATGGAATTTTTAAGCATTTTTTTTCTACACCAGTAAAGATCGCATATTCTTACCAAAACATGTTTAATATAAATTAATAATATATTATTTGCTTACTTGAAGAGTCTGCAGACATGATGTAATAACACTTTTTCCTTTAAAGACAACCACAACACTTGTTTTCACTTACCAAGCACAACGAATGATAGCTACTTGCTGGAATGACTGAGCGATATTTAGCTAATAGGCTCTGTTAATGACTCAGCACTATTAGAAGGTTATGAGAATGTAGTTTTTAGGGTGATTATCGGTCACATTGTACATTTGGCTTTCTGAATAGGTCCATTGTTCACGATTTCACGTTACAAATTTTTAGTCAAAATCGCCGCGTAATTAAGGCATTCCGAGTAAGCTGAGTAAGGCCAATAATTTCTTACTACTTTTAAAAATACTGAGACTACCTGCCAGGCTGAACGGGACAGCAACAATACCTTGGGTATTGTAACCTGTAATTCTAACCACTACACCACAGATAACCTAAAAATCATTGGGAAAAATTGCAAACAATTAGATGATGGTATACTATTTAATATTTAGACCTAATAATTATAATGAACAAATATCTGTAGTATCTATCAGATTGCTTTGTTTTTAGTAGATAAAATCATCTTTGAACTGAGAATAGAATTATTTTGGAATATACAACATTTTTAAAATATTAAATATTTTTACCCTTCCCTTAGAAGCATGTACTGAATACTTAATGAGATAAATTTACCAAGTTTAGTAAAGAAATTAAAAGAAGAACAACGGAGGTACTTACAGCCTCCTAAGAAAACCTGAAACTTCTGATGTTACTGATATCAATGAAAGAAAATTCTTTAAATTACTTATAAGACCAGATGAATTGAGACTGCTACAATAATGTATCAAAAGAAATAACCTAAGAAGGTAAAAAGTTTTTCTTTCAAAATAAACAGTTTTTCGCTTTAGAAACGTAATTTACAATAAAGAAAAAGGGAAAGACCAAGACCCTGGCGAAAGATTGATCCAAGGAAGTATAAACTAGAGATAGGCGAGAAAACGGAGAGCCCGCAAATTATAACTCAGGAGGCCAAGGACAACTCTAACTTTCAATACGACTACAATGATTTTAGGTAATTTTACTAGCCTTTGATTGGCTACAATAAAAATCGGGAAAAAATATTTTCTATGTATCATGGAAAATAAAACTTTTATGAGACACGAGTGTAAATTTGTTTTCTTGATCTACTTTTTTTCGGTTAGCAATACAGAGCCTGTAGACTTTTGGCCGTCAGTTGGGTTCTTCTTGTAGAGAAATATATTTGATGAGAGAGCGCAGACCAGGAGGTTCTGACTATTGTCCTGGACTGGACTGTGGTGCCAAATTTTTAAAAAATCGGAAGAGTAGTCTCGGAGATAAGACGTGGCCGGGAGACGATGGACGAAAGGATTGTTTTCTCTGTCATTCTCCCATCTGTACTGTACATTATATACCCACTCGTTTACAAGTTCATTACAGCTGAATGAGAGTAAACTATTCAGACGAAAGCTGTTCTCAGACGCAGATAACACTCAGGCACGACTGATACTTAAACAATACTTAATGCAACAACAAACAAAACTAAATACTTTCACTCTTTGATATGATACCTGATATTCAAAAATAACTCAGTTGTTCATTTATTCGGATTTCAGGCCGATCTAAAAAAAAATATTTTAAATTCAATTTCTTTGCGGAAACTGATTTCTGCAACCGTCTATCCTGAAAGACGAAACACAAAAGAAAGGTTGTTGCAACAGAAATTAACCATACTTAGCTCCTTGCTCTGGCTTAGTATATGTCATGGTGAACTCAATTCAAGTTATTGTAATTGCACTTCCATGGCAGGTGCAAGAACCCTATGGGTTATTGGTTGCCATTTTTGTCTGTTGACATGAATTGGTTTAAATGTGAAAACCATTTAGTGTATTTAACTCATACTTTGACTGTATTAAGGCCTTTTAATTAACAAAGTTTTGTGTATAGTATTTTAAACTAATGTTCGTTCCTAAAACTTTAGATTTTTATTTTCATAATTTTTTTTTGGTTTATTCAGGTAGGTTCATGTTTTAGTTTATTTTGATATGTATGTACAATACTTTTTTTTTGATAATTTATTGACAATTTGTAAAAATTGTAGTTGAAGCATTGGGGATGAATTTGTGATTATGTAATTGTATTTCATTTGTCATGTAAAGTTATTATTTATGTATGACATGTCGATATAAACTGCATAACATATAAATTCATTTAAACACAATTAATCACTACATATACCATTAATATGTTATAGGAAACCCATATAGAAACAGTAACTCATCCTTTTACTGATGGATATAAATGAGAACTGACATTTTTCTTGTTCTTAGTATTAACCAAATAGTTACATTTTGTACATATAAGATTAGATAGTAGAATCTGTGTTATCCCTGGTTCACTTGTTGAGGTAGTCCGTAGATTTCTATGGTCACTAATATGAAATTATGTGAGATTTTTTCTATTAGGCATATTTTGTTAAACTTATTGATGATTTATAGGCATTATTTACTTTTTTCTTGGTTGCTGATTTATTATTTTTTTTTTATATTTCATTGAACCTGATTAAGTTTTTAGGACTGTTTGACATAAATTAATATTTGAGTATTATTCTTTCCATATTTTATAATTTGAATACAGTTTAAATATTGTTATTGTAATATTTATTATTCACAGAAAGAAAGGGCATTGCGTCATAAGGCTGATGTAATAAAGATCCAGGGTTGATTTTTTTTTATATTGAGTTGTAAAGACATTATGGTATTGCCATTTATGTCCAGATGATTAATTTTTGTTCCAGGATAAAGACATCTGGAAAGTCTAAAAATGGATGCTGAATTTCAAGAAGTGTTTCCAGAAACATCTCAAACACAATTACAGACAATAAATGAAATCCCTGAAGAAGAAAATAATGAGACTGTGGATGCAAAAGAGAGTTTAAGTGCCCCATCAACACCATGCGAGAAACAAGTTAACAGGAGATTCAATTTGAGACCGCACAAAAGACCATGTACTGACATAGAAGGAAATATCAAGAAAGTTCTTCATAATGTTATTAAGGGGAAAGGACCTTTCAAGCGTCAACATCTAGAAACTATTTTTGAAGAACCTATTAAGGAAAATGGAAAGGTTGTATTAATTAGTGTTTCAAAAGCCAAAAGGGCCATATCCTTTTCTCAATTTGTATCAAAAGCTAAATTAAAAAAACGTAAAGCTAAAGCCAAAAAAATTTTAGATCGCATTGCGGAAGCTCGTGTTCAAGAGGTTCAGAGACAATTTTGGAAAATGGATTTGTAAACAGTTTTGTTTATTTTCTTAATGTATTGTAATGAATTTAGACAAAGTTGGTAAAGTTTTATGTTAGTTATTTTATCTTTGAAAACATTCCTTCAGAAGTTTTCGTATTTAAATGTTCATCCCATCCTTTTAATTTGTTACTAGTAATTTTGTATTAACTTGTAAAATTAAAGACTGAAGATGATCAGTTCATGACATTTAATTGTTAATAAATGATATTTTAGTTAAGTTCAGACATTAAAGACTGTATGTTTTTTAATAAAAATGTTTCATTAAATCATGCCCAAATTTTAATTTTCTTTTTTTTTTTTTGTGATTTCTAGGATTAAGGTCATTTATTGTGATTTTTATAATTTTTTTGTATTGGTTTACAAAACATAATATTTATAGATAATTGTTTTAATTTACTATACTTTTAAGACATTTTCCATTTACTATTCAATTTGTAAATATTATAGCTTTGTCACAATAAACAGCATTAGCATCAAAATTATATTTATTTTATCACTATCAGCCCAGAGATAATTAAGCTATAACAAACACCTAGAAAATTTGACAAATGAAAAAAAATGCCAAAAAATCATCAATAAAATAAAATGGCATGAGCTGTTATGATGAGGCATTAATGCTTGTATTGAATGCAAGTTTTAAGATTCACAATTTAGATCTCTAAAACCTAAAATAGAAGTTCTTTAAGCAACCAAATTTGTAAGATCTATTACTTTAGGCTGTCAATTTCTTTCCAAAAATAATGATTTCATAATGTTATATTGGGTTATTTTGTAGATAAGCATACCCTTAGTAAACAAATTATTAGAAATTTTATTGTTATATTTCTCATATTCTTTAATAAATAAATTTTAACAATATGAATAATCATGAAAAATTAAACTAGACATTAGCATATGAATCATTCAATTAAAAACACATAAAGTGTCATTAAAATTCAACTAAAATATAAATCTATATGTAATGATAAAAAATACATACAAACATTTTAATAATACTATAATAAATATAAGATCTTTATTAAAATTCACAAAATTATACTTGCTTTTGTATAACTTTTATATAAAAAATATATCTACCACTACAACCCAGGAAGTGTGTTAGAATTAATGCTAGGTAAGGAAATACAAAACTTAACAAGTCGATGTGGTTAGTTTAAGGCTCATCTACCAGATTAATCTGCTATCCAAAAAATAGAGCAGCAAGTAGTACCTTTTTAAAGAATAAGTGTGACCTTACAGTAGCCCTCGACCCCAGATTTAATCCAGGGCTGATATGTAGAAAAAATAAATTACCTGCCAAGCATAGAAACAAACCTAGGAGGTAAGGATTCCAGAGCCTAACCCCTTGGTCACTAGTTCTTTTGGTGGAATATTTATTAGTTATAGGTAATTTATTTTTTATACATATAGAAATATAAAACAATTATCACAGCTTTCTTCAAACTTGTTAACAGTTAGTAATGTCAAAAATAACAAGAAACAGCATTAGGATCACAGTTTTCATAAAGTTCAAAGTTCCCTAGATTGCTATCTTCACTCTTCAAATTTACACACGCACACCGGACAACTCCTGAGCCAGGCTGATGAAATTTACGTGGAAATCCGATCCAATCTCTCTTTATCCCACCACTGAAAATAAAAAAATGTTCTCACAAGGGTAATTAAAAATTAAAAGTGACACTCTTAATGTCAATTTTTAAATTATTACATTTACAATGACGGAATGACAGAATTTCAAGCACGAGTGCAATTAAAAAAAAAAAAATTGTGCAATCGTTTTTAGTATTTCGCAGACCATGTAGAGTATTTTATAAGGTCATGAAAGGACTAAGGAAAGAAAGAGCTCCATTGCTAAAGCACATAAAATACAAAGAAGGAAATATTCTACGAAAGAATGATGAAATTGTGGAAAGATGGCGAGAATTGTTGGAGAAAGGTAGCCTCGGATGTGAATCTGGCAGGGAGATTGTGGATGAGGTGTGGGAAGAAGACGACTACATAGACTTGGAGGATGCTCTGACAGATATGAAACTGGGGAAATCAGGCGGAATAGATGAAATATCTCCTGAGATGTTGAAATACATGGGTCATAAAGGACAACAAGTTATGCAACACCTATTTAACTTGGTATGGAAACAGAAGAAGGTTCCCAAAGACTGGGAGATGGCAGACAAAGTTCCAATCTTTAAAAAGGGTGATAGGAGGGACTGTGGTAATCATTGAGGCCTTTCCCTAATAAGTGTACCTTGCAAAATTTTCTCCAAGATCCTTGAAAAGAGAATCAGAAGAATGGTTGAAAATAAGCTGGAGAACAGTACAGATTCCGTGCTAATCGAAGCACTCAGGATCTCATTTTCACTATGAGACAAATCCAAGAAAAGGTCTTGGTGAAAGGAAAAGAACTGTCAGTTTGCTTCGTAGATCTAATAAAAGCATTCGACAAAATACAGAAAGGAGATCTCTTCAAAGCCTTAAGAGAAAAGAATGTGGACAGAGGACACATATTGGCGGTGGAGAGTCTATGTAGGAAAAGCAGGAATGTAGTCAGATTTTCTAATAACACTTCAAAAGAATTGGAGACATCTGCTGGGATTAGACAAGATTGCAGTCTTAGTCCACTACTGTTTGTTTTGGTCCTGAATTCAGTCATAAAAAACAGCAAGGAGAAATTCAAAAAGTTCCAGCTAGGGCATTCCATCTGACGCCTCTAAATCTAGCACTACTGGCGTGTGCTAATGATCTCATTGTGTTAGCAGATCATGATAATGATTTTCAGCATACTGATACTGATACTGAAGTTTATTAACATGAGTATCAACTCGGCAAAAACAAAAGTAATGAGGATGGGAAGGAATCCAAGCAGAGCTTTGAGAGTGATCAGAATCAACGGCGAAATAACTGAACAGGTAATAATAATAATAATAATTGAACGGGTAACTTATTTCAAATACCTATGAGCGCAGTTGCAGGAGAGTGGCTACATTGATAGTGAAGTAACATAGCATACTGGGGCACACATCTGTAAAGATGCCAATTCATTGAACAAAAATAAATTCTAACCGTTAGTTGGCAATGTAATGATAATGATAACAAATAATGATGAGCCAACTGCAGTTATGAGATTTTGTCATTTTTTATTGTACCGTATCTCGAACATTTTACGGCAGATTTACAGGGATTAAATACCCATATATTTTCCCAGCTTCATGCTCAAAGTGTGTTACCCTCTCTTCTCTTTCTTCAGATTCTAAACTACTCACTTTCACTGAAAATGTCTGAAAGCCCACATTTTCATGATTGGGTCGTTCAGATCTAAAGAAGATTTTTCATCCAACCTCGATTAACTTCAGGGTTAGAGCTTTACATAGTTTCTTGAGTAGGTATTCTATTCAGCTTTTGTCATCTTGCGCTATATCGATTTATTTTCACTAATATTTCTTCCTGTTTCAGACTTCTAATATATATCATAATATAACTAATATATCTTCAGACTTCCTTTTTTTAAGCGGGTTTTTTCTACATTTTTCCTGCTATTGTAAAACTTATTTATAAAAGGTAACTGTAATTAATTAAAATCACTGTTCTTTAAACATGTAAAAGCAGTCCAGAACATGTACTCACACTCATGCTTCTTGTATATGTAAAATTGCAAATAAAGTTGGTTTTTCTTTTTCTTTTTGCTCCATACTTCCTGTTTTGAAGATAATCAAGAGATGTCTTTTTTTCATAATAGATTTGTTATGTATGGTATCATGATGCTCTAAATCTGGTTATGACAGTTACTGTGGATTGCGGAAAGTCAGATAAAAAAACAAAACACAACCTGTACCATTACAGCCCATGAAGGGTCTTGCGTTCAGTACATGGTAGAGACTGTACAGATTATTGGGCAATGTTTGTTAAGGGATGTGATTTGTTCTAGATCAAACTCAATCACCAGATTTTCCCACCTATTTTGGGCACCTACCTTATAGAGGTTGGGTGAGCCCCAGGAGGATCCCACATCCCAAACGACCGATCCACAGATGTTAACAGATTAAATAAAATATGCCACACTTAGAAAAGTCTTATTTGCTTTGTTTAAATAGATTAGTGTGAGTACTGTAGTGGATAATTTTATTGCCATGCCCCAATCAAAGATAAAGATTAAGATATTGATCATAACTAAGGATTCTGTTGAAATATGTAGGTTCCTTGAACAAGTCTGAGAATAGGAAGCCAACATTTTTTAATATAGAGGTTGATGAAGGAAATACAGTTAATGCGATTAGAGTTTAAATGAGATAAAAATTTCAGGACTTTGCTGGAAATGTCAGAGCCAACAAAATTTCTTGGAAGGTGAGATATATGCTTAGGATTTAAGATATTAGGTAAGATTGAGGTTGGAGTAAGGATCAGTGGTTCAATGTTCAAATTTTCGCTTATAATATGGAGGGCTTTGTTAATTAAAATATTAGTAAAAATATATTTAGCATTAAAGAAGTTTAGAATAAACCCAAAAGGAAATAAGATTTACTTATTTTTAATTTTTGTAGTTTTTGATTAACAATTTTAAATCAATTTGGTTATAGTTTAAAATACAATATTACCTCAGATGAGAGCACCACACTCTAGACCCGGTTGAAGGTGTCCATTCAACATTGCAGGGCGGATATTTTGTCTTGTAAAATTCCTCATTTCTCTTCTGAGCATCAAGAAGTGGCAATTTTTTTTCTATATCTTGTAGGTATTTAGTTGGTTTTCCATTCTTGTCATAGAACCTACCAATAAGCTTTCCTTTAAAAAAAAACAACTGTTTGACAAAAAAATAAATTTACATAAAATTATAACTAGTTCTAAACTCTTTCATACTCTATGAATACCTTTGTAGAGATAATCCTTTTCATATTTTTGTGCCCATTGCCATAATTCACCAAGTTGATTTAATGTAAGATCACTAATATCATCAATCAATCCTTTTTCAGTAAAATCACCTGTGATAAATGCTTTACTCGCATCCCTTCCTAGTTAACAAATTATAAATCAAAAACATGCAAATGATAATTAATAATTTGGGAATTTCAGTCAAAATAAATACCCGCAAATCCATGATAGCCTTCACCTACTCCGTAATACTTTTTACCTTTAGTAACATCAAAAACCTTGCCTAAAATAGAGAGATAAATTTTATCTGTACTCTCTCCAGAAAACTGTTTCAGTTCACTTACAGTGAACAGCATTTCTGATTTACTGGGAGAATTATTAATCGAATTATCTTTTGATTCAAACTTATCAACTGATTTGAAATGAGCCACCAAATTATTCCATAA
Source organism: Troilus luridus (assembly GCA_964056705.1). NCBI lineage: Eukaryota > Metazoa > Arthropoda > Insecta > Hemiptera > Pentatomidae > Troilus > Troilus luridus. The sequence goes on from OZ057415.1 coordinate 85,336,108, forward strand.
TCCTTTAGCTTTTAATAAGCCAGGAACTTCAGTTTTAGGATTATATAAAATATATGATGCAATAACTACGAGAATAGTTAAAATAACTGGTACAAATTTTGAGGGACCCATAATTTCACTAAGTGAATAGGGAACTAACTAAGTCAGTAACTACTGTCACATTTAAATTCAAGCATCAAAGATAAGTTACGACCCGCTCAAAATCTTTTCAGAGACTAGAAGTATGAGAAACATCGCAACCAATCAAGGTCTAAAGAGTAGACAAGATTGGCTCTCAACTTTTGACCAATCATAGATAACATAAAAAAACCAAAAACGAATATGCGGAAACTGCACATTAGAATAATACATATGTAGTTATTTATATAATATAAATGCAAGAGTGGGGGAACAGGTCAAGAGGATGAGGCGGTTGCTATAGATAATGAATGTTATTTAGCTTGAATGATAATAGTTGACCTTGTATAAACAAGTGAAGGAAAATGGGAGGGATGGAGGTCAATAAATTTCTCAAAATTAGGGAGAAATGTTTATTTAAAAGCCGACGTTTCGACCCACTTTGCAGGTCTGAATTGGGTTTCCAGGATGCCAAGATGAATGATTCGGAGAAAGCCATAATCCATGGATCTAGACTGATTTGTTTCTCTCCTTAAGCCTGATAGCACGTCTGTGGGAAGAACAATTGGTGACTCGGCTCCAAAGCTACTGGTTATGGTGCTATGGGAATACAATATAACACAGACAAAATGTATAAGAATAACTAAACAAATACTGTGTAACGTATTTATATAGTGTATAAAATGTGCCTAATGCTGAGTTATGAGAGTATTTGCTTTATGGTCCTTTCGCAATTTTGCTTCAGATTTATCGAGATAGTACCATTGAGGTCTGCTAATTTTCTTTAATTACCTCGTTATTAATATATATATATATATATATATATATATATATATATATATACATCAAAGGTTATTTATTTAATGTATAATTTATTTTTTATGAAATGAATAATTTAAGATGTATGATATTATTTTATGTCAAAAATCTTAATTAGATAAATACTACGGTTAAAAAAAAGAGATACAAGAAAAAAGTGATTTTTTTTTAAATCATAAAAAGTAGGAATACTACTTTTTCGCTTCAATAATCTTCTGGCTACGATTTTTTTCTTCAATTTTTGGTTATCTCTGTTAAAGAAAGAGATTAACTTCCTAAAACATTTGTACAAAAAATACTCTTGAGGCATAGTTTGCTTGAAGCATCAAACAATTTTGTTAAAATATACTCATATATTTATATTGTTGATTCAGGACCACTTTTCAAGCAACTGATTTTCAGTTATAGAAATCCAAAACTTGCTAGAACAAAGGCGTGTGCTGTCCAAATTGTACATTTTCTTATTCATTGATATTTAAACAATAATAAAATAAATGCTAAGAGGCTTAATCTCAATGAAATTAGGTATAGCAGGCTCAAACAAGTCTAAAATCCTGACTGATTATATTTCGATTTATATTAGGCATTGTGATTAAAACAATAAATACTAATGACTGATATGGGTTATTAACATTTTTATCCTTGACCTCAAGAGTTTATTCCAACTTTCAGCCATGTTATAAATATAAAATCTAAGAACATATTTATTAGGCTATTGGTTATTATTAGGCTAAGTACCGATCAATACTGTATATCACATTGATGGGTTCAATGTGATAAGTAGTGTAATTGGTTATGCCATATTATGTAATGGTTTATATTGATTTATCTAGTTCGCAGGAGAACAGTGATGGACATATACAGAAGAACATCGCCTATTTTCTGGTGTGCGCGGATCTTAGGTCTGTGTCCTTTTTATGTGAGCAGAGGATCCAAATTTTCTTGGTTCTCTTCGTCTGCACTTTGGGCATTTATCATATTCCCCTGTTTTCTTTTTTATTTCAGTACACTGAAAAAATGTCCACTTTTCGAATTCTTATTCCTTATTATTCCAATGTATGCAAGTAATCTTGTATCCATTGGATTGCCGAACCTGATTGAAAAGATTTCTATGTGCGATCGTTTCGCAGGCCATGGTTTAGGATGGGTCGTCCTAGCCGGCTCCACAGTTCTCATTCAAATGCCATTGTATTTTTTCGGGATATTAAAAGGCAACTTAGTTACATTACTCTGGCAATTAGTTTTCTCATCAACAGTGAGAATCAATGTTATATCATATCTTCTGTTCGCCAATGAAATAGACAAAAGTCTTCGGTCGTTTGAGCTGAACATGAGGCAATCAGGCGGTATTAAAAACGCCCATTCAGAAACTGTGGAAAATTATCGCATTTCTTTATGCAACATTCTCAGCTGCTTAAATGATTTCCAAAAGCACTATGAACCAATCGTCGTCCTTATATTTTCTCTAATTGGATCAAGGTTGCTCATAAATATTTTCCTTTTAATATGGAAAAACAGTTTAGTTGATTGGGGTGAACTTTCAGCCATGGCGCCATTTCTACCCCTGATATGGATGGCTTCACACTTGACTAACAACATTTTTTCGAGAGTGGGTATAAAAATATGCATGATATTCATTACTAACTAAACACATGTCAGAAGAGTCTATATTTGCTGTCGATCCAAAGTCAACAACAAACGTTTTTTTGTGTTAATGATGTAGTCATCAACTCGTTCACCATGGAAAAAAAAACTAATAAAATTAAGGACTCAAAACATGACCAATTTAATCAAAACATTAGCTCCTCACTTTAGCAACATTAGCCCAAATCCAACGTTCTAATTCCACAAGTTTTCTAAAACCCAATATTCTCTTTGGGACGACAATATATACGTATAAATATTAACTTTTTTATATTTATATATTATACCATTAATATATATTAATTTATAATTCTCAGTAATTAAAACATAAATTCATTTCTAGATTAACGATATTACTGACCATCTTATTAGTTCTACGGCGTATAAAAATGATGGTTGGACTAGAAAACAGGTGAGTTATTTTTAACTGTTTCATAAATTATATTAGATAAGGAAAATGAATAAAATAACATAATTAATTAAAAACAATAAGTCAAGTTTCAATAAGAAACAACTTATTAATTTGGCTAAATTAAATGGTTTTATTAATTGGTAGCTAGATGTCAGATCTTAGCGACTTATAACAAAGGAAAATACGTTTTTCTATTTTACCTTATACCAATTCAGACCAGGAAGGTGTTTTGAAAAAAAAAAAAGATAAATGAAAAAATCTTTCAAGAATGACTGGAAAAAGCAAATTATTGAGCTCTCCTGAGCAGTTTTCAGAGGCTACATCAACTGGACAGTTATGTACATACTTCACAATTTTGATTTGCATTAATTAAAAATATTAAAATTTATTAAACAAACAGTGGGGGGGGGGCTCAAGGATGCTTGAAACAATAAGAAACAAAATATTAATTTATGGCAATTCGTTTCAGTAGATCCTTGAGAAAAGATAAAAATACAGCAGAAAAATGAAGAAATAACAAACATAGACACAATGACAATACTCGGATGAAACTCATGGCCTCAGTTTTTTATTTTTATTTTTTATGAATATCTCATGTTAAATCAGTTTTTATTTTATTTTTCCTTTGCAATATACTTTCTGTTTGTGATAGTGGGGCCGATTTATTTTGTCAATATATCAATTTTTATAAGTGTTTTATATACTTAATTATAAAAGTACTTAGGATCGTCTGTCTTAAACATCATTTACCTCATATTAAAACATTAGTAATTCCTTCAGAGAAAATTTATACCTATTAATGTTAAAAATACATAAAATATAAAAAAAATATACGAATATTAATTTAAAAAAATTATTTTCCTTACTTTTGTAATTTAAATATATTCCATATATTATTTATTTGTTTATTTTACTTAGATCGTCTACTTCGTAAAAATGATAAACAACTTTCCTATCGATGACTATGTTATCGTCAACAATGTATTCATATCGTCGGTAAGAATCATACTAACATTTTCTATCATTATTTATACTAATATTATTTTATTTATTGAATTACTTTATTGGTAAATTAAGCAATTGACTTTATTTATTTTTAAATCACTTAATCAACTTCCTATAAAGATTAAAGAGTTACAAAATGGAGCATTAGTATTTTAGAGTTTTATAAAGTTTTTTATATTATTTTATGGTATGTCCCAAGGTTGATAGTTATTTTCCTACCAAGCTTATACCTCAAAATATATTATTTTAAATTACTCGGGTAGATTTCTCATTGAATATTACCCAGTCAAGGGTGAAAGAAGGGCAGAAATTGCATTTAAGTCTGATTGATATAAAATTACGAATTAAAGAATATAAAGTTTATTGATTTAAAAAAAAACTATATATAATCCAGTGATTAAAGAGTAAAATTTTAAATGGAGAGATGTGATTCTGTATTTTATTATTAAATGGAACAAAGTTGTAAGTAATAACCATAGAGGGTCTGATGTGTGTTCATTAGTTTATTCAGTTTTAGAATTATCAAAACAAAGTAACTAACACAATTTGAACAATAAAATCAGGTCGCAGGATTTCGTTTATTGTCGCAATCCACTTTTTTACTTTTTTGAGGTACATTCATTTTCCATTCTTTCTTAAACAATAGTTTAGCATATAATTAACTTGAAAAAAAACAAACAACGGAACTTATAAAATTTCCCTTAGAAGTTTGTGATTCTTCTTTGGAATCCTCTTAGGACTCTGATTTCCCGACAACAGTGTGCCCATTCACGTTACGCGTATGGATAGGAGATTTAACTTTTTTTAAATATTAAAAAAGGAAAAACACCTTAGTGGGATACTACATAGAATATATAAAGATAAAAGGATAAATTATAAACTCTAAAACATGCTTTTTGTGCAGTTCATGTCATAATTAATTATATGTTTCAGTTTATTGCCTTCTTGACAACGTACCTCATTGCTGTAGTCCAGTTACTGCCTGAACTCGAGACAGTGGTGAATAAATACTTCAGAGATTGTATCTCTTAACTTTTATTACTATATGTTAATTAAATAAAACAGTTATTGCGTTTGAATAAACATTTATTATTAATATGATTCATGTGTGACCAATAATTTCACAACAAATAATTAATGAAAAGGAAAGAGGTATGAAAACAGGTACTGATAAGACCGAGAGCATTTGTGTTAAAATAAAAAATAAAATAAGTATATAAGATTCGGTAACATCGGTTTGTTTTGAATAAGAATTTTCTTAACATAAAAAGGCATAGAAAATAATTCAATTGATCTATCATAATGAATCATTAATACATTGTTTCTATAATATCGCACCTTGAGGACGAAATAATTTACTTCTGGATTTATCGCTAATTTGTTCTTGAGCAAAAGTATAATAAACTTGTATATTTACTTAAAAGTTAAATGTTCTTCACGAGAAGTTTCTTCAGTTTGTTCCTCTGACCCAGGAAAAGACTGAACAATATCATGAAACTGAACAGATTTTCTGGTTTCGCTATCTCTCTTTTTCTTTCCTATAAACGGGTAGTACTTTTTGTTTTTATCTTTTTCTGAATTGTGCTTCCTTTTTAAATGCTTATGTTTTTTTCCGAGAAAAAGGTGAGGATAAAAAATCCATCCTTGTAATTGGCCATTGACAAAAAATGTCGAGTCGGCAGTTTGGATTATTCTATCGAAAAGAAATTGAATCAAACAGAGTGTCATTATCAATAAGTTAGAAACGTTCACGGAATGAAATTCACTCAAGTAGTTCTTTGATACCTTCTCGAGGCAACCTTCCGTCCAGAATGAATGGACTCTCCCTCTGGCGAAGTCGTAACTGAAAAAATAGAAATTTAAAGGAAATTCAGATTCAGATAAAAATAAAAAGAAACGATAAAAGTTAATCCTTGGAAGTGATACCACGTCTCACTTGTTTACACATCTATACATATTATAAAACAAAGTCCTCGGCCGCCTTTTTTTCGCGGTAAACTCAATAGCTACTGCACGCATTTTTATGCGGTTTTTACCAATAGATAGAGTGATTCACCTGGAAGGTTTAGGTATGTAATTTGTCGAGGTTTTGTGTGAATGGGTTAGAATATCGATGGATTTCACCGAAGCTGCCTAATCCCGTGCAATTATCGAACGTGCAAGATAATAAATTCGTACATAAAAAAATATTTGGTTTCGATTTTATTTTTATAATTTCTATATAATAAAGTACATTAGCTGAGATGGGAAGAAAGAAAATCAAGACTCCTAAAGAAGCCTAACCAACGATATTCGCGTGGTCCTTAGTGGCCGGTACGTGATAAAAAAAAAACAATAGATTACACAGACAAACTATGTAGGCATAATATGCCTTATTACCCGAGCAAAGCGGGGTTGGGTCACTAGTATAAATTAAAGCGTTAGTAACTAAAAATCGGCTTTGGTTAATCGTTCATTCAGATACCACAAATGATTTTGTCGAAACCAACACAATAGGAATATCTTTTATTGATGGCCGACACATTGATACATTTATTCTGTTGTTTCGCGGGACTTCCTCTGTAAATTCCTAATGAACTATTTCTTACCTAAAACTCCTTTAACATTATCTTTCTCTGATTCAACTTTACCGTTTTCTATCTATCTATCTATCTATCTATCTAACGGCGATATGGTCCTTGCAGGACCTTGGCCTTCTCAGCGATCCTCCTCAACTCCGACCTGTCTTCGGCTGCCCTTCTTCATCTGCTGACACCCAACGTCGGTAGATCCTCCTAAATATACTACAGCCAACGAATACTGGGTCTCCCTCTGCTCCTCCTTCCACCAGGGTGTCCCTCCATCATAATTTTAGGTAATCTACTTTTTTCCATTGTTTGTACGTGCCCCAGCCATCTTATCCTGCCACTCTTAATCGTGGCAACGATATCTGGTGTACCATATAGATTTCCTCGATTGTCTTCATCCGCCAGCGATCTCCTTCTTTTGTAGGGCCAAAAATCTTTCTGAGGATTTTTCTTTCCCACATGTTTAACAGCCTTTCATCGTTGCGTTTCAGCGTCCAAGACTCACTTCCATACATGACCACCGGTACGATACACTCTTATTTTGAGAGCTCTGGATATATCTTGGTTTCGAAATATTTTCATGAGAGAACAGTAGCATCAATTGCCAGCAGTTATCCTTGCCTTCATTTCATCTCTAATCTTATGATCTTCCATGATAACCGTGCCCAAATACTTAAACTGCCGCACTCTTTCGAAACGATACCCAGCCCCCTCGATATGCCTGTTCGCTTCTTCTTCCTTGCCGGTCCTCATATATTTAGTTTTTTCCATATTGATTTCCAGTCCTGTTCTACTAGCTTCTACTTCGCATTCCTCGAATGCTCCAAGTAATGCACTGACTGTTCTTCCAGTGATCACAATGTCATCTGCAATCGCTAGATTCTGTGTCAGTCTGTGGTCCTCCATCGTTGGCTGCAGGATGTGGAGGAGGATCTTCCGACGTAGGGTGTCAGCAGATGGAGAAGGGCAGTCGAAGACAGGCCGGAGTGGATGAGGATCGCTGAGAAGGCCAAGGTCCTGCAAGGACCATAGCGCCGTTAGATAGATAGATAGAAAATGTATATCTTATCTTCTGATGCAACGCACCTGTTGGTTTACGCACCTTTAATCTAGACGTTTTATATGTTTGTATACTACACAACGGAATGATTCTCAATTATAATCAAGCGCAGGAAAGTCTTTAGACACATTCTATATGCTCTCTATTATATAAAAAAATGTACATGTGTATTAGCCAGTCTGCACGGACTGTTATCTGCAATCTTTTATAATCCGAACACTGAATTCTGATACTGATAACACATACCTTCTTATTGATATTAATGGAAATTGAAATATACAAAATGTAATAATAAAATGCTAAACCTCTAAACCCCTCTAGTCACGCCCCTCTTCTTGTATTAAAGTTTTACCAACACTTTTGACAAAATCATCTCCATTTCTATCCTTGTCAAAATCCATTTGATGAACTTTTTCACATAATTTCGTCTTTGGAATTATTACGAACTTATGTAAGTACTTTATAGCTTCTTCTTTTAAAGACGGCTATTCCGAAAGTGTTACTAAGTCCATTTTAAATCGGCAATAACTATAGAAATAAGACAAAAATAAATTTAATAAATAATACACACATTTAAATAGACAATGAATAAATTAATGAGACAAAAACAATTTTATAACGCACGCTCAAATGAGACAAGCGATAAGAAGAGGTTACAGGAGATAAAGGGTAGACCGGCTAATACACAAGTACCCAAATATAAAATAAAAAGTGTCCGATGTGTAATAAATTCATAGACATACAATATAAGCTGAGATAAAATTAAAAAAGGGACGTAAAAAATTGAATTTGGTTTCAGAAGAAACCCAAAAAAATGTTTTGGTTAATGTTTAGTCCCTAGCCACCTGGTTTTTATAAAATGATACAAAATTAACATGATTATTTATGGCATAAATATATATGAGCTTAAATAAAATAGGTATACATGCAGTGCTTACGTGTATAAACTATTTTAAAAATATACATAGTTACTCATAAAAATGTTTCTCAGACTGAAGAAAATGGTGAATGCATGGTCTAAACAGTTCATCAGAACAACAGCTAAAAGGAATATGTTCATTTATGAATGATTTAGTGCTCCCACCAACTGATTCTGATTTTTCCGTTTCTTCAGAATAACTTCTTTTTTCATACCAATTATATCTATACCAGTCCTGAAAAAATCGTCGATTTATAAATACTATACCAACTAAAGGAAATAAAAAATAATGACTATTCAATGAATTGTCTAATTTGATGTAATAATTTTCAAGAATAATATGATCGAATGAACATATAAATTCACATATATTTATTAATTTAAAACTAAATGAAATTAATTAGTTTAATACTTTATAGTACATAGTAGTTGTATGTTTTTTTTAAAAAACGTATACAAATACTCCCTCGTTCCTTGTGGCATAGCGGATACCGATCGGTAATATAGAGAGCTTCGGAATTGCCTAGGGACAGTGAAAACCTCCCTCCTGTTCCTTTTTTGTGTAAACGTATTGTTAGAAATGATTTACTTTTTACTTTTCCTGAGATTTTAATGATAGTTGAAAAATGTTAACAGGTTAATGTATTATAATTGTTTCTTTGAATGGAATTTTAAGCATCTCTATTCCACAGTCAAGATGGGTTCGATTGTCGTATACAGTGCGGGGAGTTGTCTCAGGGTCTCATGTTAATCCCATAGCAAAACTTGTTTAGTTTCATGGGCACATTCACCTCCATATGGGATTTGCCGTTTTTTGTAACACCTTGTAGAACTGTAAGTGTTTTTAATTTTAGTCGCGTGCCTACTAGAGGGCGCCTAGGTCACGATTGCACACGGGCGCGACATAAGCTAGAGTCGGCGCTGATCGTATAATTTAATCGGTACAAGCCAATTAGGTAGTTAATACAACTTACGTCGACGATTTTACTTATACGATAAATGTGACATACATAAAAATCTATGTAAAAATTAAATTTAAAAAAACTTACTTTGAATGAATTAATGCCGCAACACTGAAACCTGATTTGAACTATGTCAATGAGTTCTTTTGATTTTTGGTTATTATTGTAGTCTGCTATACCAGCGGAGAGTCCCGCTTTTGTAGATTTCAAGAGATTTCCTTCCTTGATGAAGCAGAATATGGAAATAATTATGTTTATGATAGCAAGTGTTACTGCAGTGAATAGGGTAATTTTCATTAAATAATTTTGATGATCCAAAAGATACGAAACATTTTTCAATCGATACTGTAAAAAAGACACATTAGTGCAATAAAAATGGCACTGTTGTAATTTTAAACTAATGTCAGTACTTGTGTGTTAGCTGTTTTTTGCAGGGAGTGTTATCCTATAATGTTTATAACCTGAACTCTAATAACAACTATTTTTTACTCATATTAAGCGAGGAAGGGGAGCTAATCTTCTTTAATGTCAATTTAAATTTCTTTCTTCATTTAGTTAATTTCTGTATTAATTTGTTATTAATTCTGTTATTTACTGTTTAAAATGAACAATTTAATAACAAACAAACAAACAAATTATCAAGGCAAAAACAATTTAATAGCGCACACAGGAATAACTTGAATGAGACGATTGATATGAAGATATTACAGAAAATAAGATATGATGATACTATTAGGAGGAAGGTTTCATGCAGACCAGCTAATACACAAGTACCCTAATATGTTATTAGAGATAGAGGGAAGGAAGTGGAGGGAACGAGAAATATTTTCCTAACAAGCCAACGTAATGGTTTCATAACTATGATGCCATATGCCCTCCCTTTTTCTCAAAAGGAAATCAGACCGATAAATACCAATCGGTCAAACTTATAAAGATTTGAAGATGCAGAGTATTATTAATGCGATTTATTGTTATAATAATGTATTGAAAATACATAAAGTCGACGCTCCTGTTATTTTTACCATCGTTTTTGACTACATGAAACACATGCTTAAGATCATAATCCCTCACATTTTCTTGAATTTTCTACAATAAATAAATACCGAACATTAAGAATAGAGATTTTTTTAATCATTTGATCTATCTTACCTCGCCAATCAATCTTGTGTTTTCTTAGCCTATCAACCTTATGTTTTCTTACCTTTAAGAAAATAAGTATGAATGAGAGAATCACTAGCATTGAATATGTTATAACGAAGATTATGGTTATACACTTAGCAAGACGAAAATTTATAAGACGTAGAAAATCTGCTTCACGCACGTAAAAGTTAAGAGATATCAATAGATGATTAAAATAACCCATGAGAATGATGATAGAGCTATAAAAAGTATAACTACTCAACTTCATAAAAACATTAACATTCAGAAAATAACTGAACATGATGCAAAAGGAACCTCCGCGAATTTTAACAACAGATGGTCTCTTTGTTTTCAGTGGTGTAATATGTTATATTAACTTTGTAACAGCTAACAATATCGTGACAGTGACACCTCACGTCCAATTCCAAAAATTGTTTCTAGATTGTGATTTGATTAAATAAAATCGGAAATCAAAGAAAAAGTAATCCATTTAAATGTTTTGTGTTTAATTTGTATCAGATAACTCCCCTCTGCTTTTCTATAGACGCGTTCAACGACGTAGGATTTTCAATACCTACCATTTCATTTTCTTCCACACTCACGTATTGCCAGTACTTTTCCAAAAACTGGAATAGAGTCTCAAAATACTTCTATAACCATACTGGGCTCACCCACTGTGATTCTTTAGCATGCTTGCTGTTCAATATGGGAATGTGCCGTCAGGAAGTGAGGAATCCAAGTTGGAGGGCTGATTTTCAGCCAATCGGGCCTAGTAATGACCTACGACGATGATTTGGATATTATTGGACGGTTCCTCGGATTATGGTGGCCGTTAGGTGCAAGTATAGACTTCTGAAGCAAATCTCTCTCCAGGACGACAAAGATATGAATATATAGGAACCTAATCAGGCCTGTTCTCACATACTCATTGGAATACTGGATGATGACGAGAGTCCTAGTTAGATTTTAAAGTAAGATTCTGAGAAGGATTTTGAGCCTGTGTATGCTATGGAGCAGATATATTGAGAAAAACCGCTGAGGTAATGCATTACTTTCAAGACCAGGATATTATGCAGTTTATAAAATCCTGATGACTGAGATGGGCAGGGCATATTGCTATAATAAGTAATAATAAAATACCCAAAAAGCCCTTTGATGAAAAGATTTTTGGACGCAGAAAAGTGGGTAGCCCTTTCTGTGCAGTTGTGTGGCTGCAGATGCGCAGAAAATGCAGACTCTTCATGAGTTGTAGCGCCGGCCAAAAAGACAAACAAAATAGAAGTGCGACTGATCTTGACAAACTCCTTAATTGGGATGATTGACAATCACTCTACTCTAATAAAAATTATTTGACTAAGAATACAGCACAACTACTACTTGTGTGCTAAAGCTGGAATGTGTGGAGCAGTATCAGTAGGGCCCTTAATACATTCCTAGGTCCAAGTACTTCACTTTACCATTCCAGTGGTTCCGTGAAAAAAAGTTATAAGATCAAAAAGGTGATGGAAACAATATAAAAGTGATGGGTGTTTCATTTTGTTGATCATTTATAATAATTTGTCAGAAATCAGTCATGAGGAACAAATGTTTATTGTTAAGAGGAGTCTTGGTAATCAGAGATCCCAATTATTCAAGGTCTTTTATTTTTTTATAAATTTCTTTAAAATTCTCTCCAAATTATGATAATGATAATATCCGGTGTAACAACTCGTCAACGAATTGTTGCCTTCAGCATTCTCCCCTAATCAGCTATTCAGCGCAGCATCCCTCCAGCTTCTAGCATTAAGAAGGGTACCTCCATCCACCTCACGTTTGGTATCCCTACTCTCTGTGTGCCATGGATTCCTTCTGTGAGGATCTTCTTGGGAATCCGACTATCCTCCATCCCTGCCTATCGTAGTCGGGCAAGCTTGACGTCATCCGAGGTCTTATATCTCTTTGTTGTTTCGCCATCTCCATATTCCACCCACTTTTATTGGTCCGAAAATCTTCCTCAAGATTATTCTCTCAAAAATTAAGAGCCTTTTATCGTCTGTCTTTATTAGCCCGGGCCTCTGAGCCATATGTGACTACTGGGTCGTATCAGGGTTTTGTAGATCAGCAGCACCAAAGACACTAATCAAAAATTGTAAAATTAGGCAACAGAAAAAAAATTAAAAATATAATAAACAATGAGGGAGAAAATTGTCCCTGTGGAGGTAAAATTTTTTCTCTTAAGTAGGGAGCACTCCTTATTAAAGAGCCACCGTTTCGACCCACATTGGTGATCTTTTCAGGGCTGTCGAGGGCGCGCCATGGGGAGGGGGGGGGTGGTCCGGTGTAGCTTTGTTTAAGTTCATTACACTTGATAACCAAAATACCCACTTATGATGATGAGATGAATCTTGTAGAACCCAAAGGAAAGACTCTTTTTACAAATTAGGTTAGGAGTTCATCAATGTAATATCAATTAACAAACAAGTAAGTATGACTTCATTCGATGATTTATTTAATTTCTGAATAATATACTGAATCCTATTTTTTCTCTATTATCTGTGGTTGCCTTGGTCCCAAGTATTATCACTGATAATCCACTATATGTTTTCACATAAAAGGCAGAAGAAACAATAGTAGAAAAATATTATCGTTTAGGATACAATTAATGCATTCGCAAAAAATTTGATATTTTTAACAAACAATATATTAATGTTAAAAGATATTTCTGAAAATGATAGATAAAAAGTTGAAGTTTTTCTTTAGAAAGGAAAAAACACTCTAGTTCTTAGACGTGAAAGATCGATATGTTTAGTTAATAGATAAAAAAAAATACAAAATATAAAATGATATATTGATTAAACAATTTTCAGGCTAATAATAAATAATAATACACAAATATTTTTTAAAATAATTTAACAATATTACTTACATACATAAAATCACAATATTCCTTATCTTACTAGCTATATAAAATTAATTAACACTAATTTCCTTAGAAAAAATAGATTGGGATAACATATAAAGTTCGCATTAATAAGAAATTATGACAATGATAAATTTCTTATATCACACCAAGCCAAATGTTTTTGTGATCACAGGCACTGGAAAGTGATTTTTGATGAATTTGGATTATTAAGTACTCACAGAATAACTAATTTATGTGTTTCCTAAGATAGAATTCTTTTGAGAGAGATAATTGCTTTTATCATTTTTACTGTTATTGTGAACATATAAATAATTTATGGCAACAATAATAAACTGTTATTATAAAACAAATAAGATGTAATAACGCTTACTGATTGCCAATAATAAAAGAATTACCATTATTTTGATTTGATATATTTTGATCTTCAATTCGTTTGAATATAAAATAAATAAAAGTTAACTTCATAATAAAAGATATGGCAAGATTATGACAATTGATAAGAATTCTCATTCCCTGGCAAAATAAATCAATGTTCATCTATTAAACAGAACATTTAACAATTTTATGCAATAAAATTGTTGTTATGGATTTTAATACAGCATATTAAAACATTAATGTTGTTTAAAAAAACACACATCAGTAAATCTAGAAAGTAACAGATATTCTTAAATATTAAAATTATAATTATACTTCAAGTCAACATCAAGAGATAATGAATCAATCGATGATCTAATGGCCTGAAAAGAAATATAAGTAAATATTTGTATCATCATTTCCAATCTATTATTCTACAAATTAATTTAATAGTGTGATAAATATTAAAAATGATATTCTCATTAAATATTTCTTAGATAACATATTGTTTTAGTTCCATTAACATGCCCATGCATGTATACATTTCAATATTTATACAAATATTAAAATATTGTTTCTACAAAGAATGTGATCAATGAATGAGCTCGCTAAATGATAAATAATAATTCAAAAATAACTAAACAAAGCTTCAAATAATTAACTAAATAATAGAATTTAAATCAACTTAATTAATATTGTTTCATTTTCTTCAAAATAGAAAATTAAATAATCACAGAAATCTTAATTATGGATAGGCTAGAACTATGCTAAAATTTCATAATTACTCATTAATGAATCCTGGTCAGGTTCTTCCACAAAATGACTTAACACGTGTTCATTGAACTCATCAAAAGGTGCCGATTTTGGATAAAACTTTGTGCACAGTGGACATATACGGTCTTCAAAGGTATTTTCTTTGGTTCTAGAAATGTTAAAGTTTGGTTCTCTTCTTAAATTTGAGTCAAAGCTTTCTTCTTGATGACTGCTAATAGGTATATCAGCATCCTTTGTAGAAGCTTTCAAATTTTCTAATTCTTCTTGTAATGTAATACAGTTCTTGCATGTTTGTTTATCTGAAAAAAAACATATATATATATGTGTAACCTCAGGAATAAAAAAAAAAATACTGAAAAATGTCACTACTACTTCACCAAAGACGCCATAGAAATGACTGTTAGATGTTTAGACAAAAACATATAATGAGAATTCAAATAGGTACAATTAAAAAATGCACAATGAGGGTTTTTACATTATTAAGTAATAAAAACATTTATAATAAAAAAAACACCCAAAATTACCTAGTAATTATTACAATTGAATTCATCAAATAAGTTATAAAATTTTCATTAAAAATAATTAATGCAATGATTACTATCCATTATATTATAAACAATTAAATCCATAAAATTACCTCATATAGTTATTTCTAAAAAAATCAATTTAATTGGTTTTCCCATCAGTTATAAAGAAATACTAAATGTGTTACTTTAGTTTTAATTTATTTACCTTTAATAAATTTTGCTATGATTTCTAAAGTAGACTTGAGACCTTCCTGCTGTTGCTTCAGTATTTTTTTTTCATTCTTTAACTTCTCTAATATCCTTTTTATTTCTATTATAAGTCCATCATTAACTCCATTTTCTTCATCCAAGTCAATATCCAAAGTAAATTCACATTCCTTTAAACTTACATCACCTGATTTCGTTTCAGGGACCTGAATAATAATGATTAATAAGTTAGGTGTAATTTTCAACTAAATTATATAAAAATTTCCATTTTAATATTTTTCAATTATTGGGCAATCTTTTTCAAAAGACCATTCTATAAATTTATAAAAAAAGGCCATCACTATATGGAATATACAGTGTCTGTAGATTCTGTTCGAAGAATATACAGAAAGTAAATCATAAATAAAATATATTCATTATATTTTTAAAATATTCTATGTGAAAGTGCTACAAATCTTAAATATGCATTTTAAGCTTGCATCCGTATACATTTGTTCATGCATATGAGGCTTAGTTCCAAAAGAAAAATCCAATGGCTACCAACCAAGTCTGCCTATACCACCACTAACACCAAGGAGATTACCAAGATTTCATGATATACATGAAAACATAAATATTCAATACATCATTCTGAACATTTGTTAATAAAACTCATATTCTGATAATACTAATGGCATGCATTAGACCTCCTTATAAATTTTAAAGGTTGAGGGAATAATACAATTGAATGGACAAATCAATTTGGCAGTCACAGGGAATATGATGGCAAGTCGAAAAATGGTCACAATTAGTAAAGATTATCTTCCAAGGCTTTTGCACACTAAGAAATTGCTAATATCTATTGCTCAAAAGAATTAGGGCTGGCAGTTACAAACTTCTTTACAGTATTCAGAAGACTTAGAAGATGATCAAAGTACTATTGGTTCCTTTGGCCATTTTTCAACTAACCAAATTTTAGTTATGCGGTCCTTCGGAAGGAATGTTAAATGGGGGTCCCAAGCCTGTACGATGTCAGCTACTCGTTAAAAATACCTACCCTAATTGCCTGGATAGGCAAAATTTAGAGCTCTATCTGGAGCATTGTCCGATTAGCCATCACAGCATTAAAGTAACGTTAAAATAAACAAACAATTAACCAAATTTCTTATGATTGATGAATTTATACACTATTCAAATAAATCTGACCAATCAGAAAGAGATATTTAAAAAGTAATGATGCTTTTACCTCTTCATTTTTATCATCAAACAGTGCTTTATTCTTCTTAAAGCTGCTTATCACTTTCAAAGGTATTTCTTCCATGCTGTCATCTTTTCCACCTTTAATGAACAAATGTAAAACGATTAGAATTTCCAATAATACTAAATCATGAAGATTATAAGGAATACTAGCTACAAATAATAAAAATTAATAACCTAGTAATTCAATAAAAATTATAACATTTAAATATTTTTATTTTGAAGAGAAAAGATTTCCCCAGGACCAAGATTCGTAACCGGGTCTCCCAATCTCTGTCGTGGTGCTCTAACCAACTGAGCTAGCCTGGTTCGTAACACAACCAGACAAATCCATTCTCATCACCAATCCCATAGCCCCGTGTTCTCGCAATTTTGCAATGTATGCAAGGGGAAGAATGTTCATTAAACATTACTTTAATTAGGATCTTGTTGATTAACGTCATTACATTATTTATAATTTTTTTTATTAATTGTTATAATTTTTAATATTTTAATTTAGAAGAGAAAAGATTTGTCCAGGTTATGAGCCAGGCTAGCTCAGTTAGAGCACCACGGCGGAGACGTGCGAGACCTGGGTTCGAATCCTGGCCCTGGACAAATTTTTTCTCTTCAAAATAAAAATATTTAAAAATTAATAAAAAAATAAAATAAAATCAATTATAAATAATATAATGACGCAAGTCAACAAGATTCTATTTAAAGTAATGTTCAATGAACATTATTCACCTTGTATACATCGCAAAATAGTGAGAACCCAGGGATACAGGATCGGTGAAGAGAATGGATTTGTCTGGCCGTGTTATGAGCCAGGCTAGCTCAGTTGGTTAGAGAACCAAGACGGAGAGGTGGGAGACCTGCGTTCGAATCACGGCCATGGACAAATCTTTTCTCTTCAAAATAAAAATTATAACAATTAATAAAAAAATAAATAAAAAATTATAATAATTTGAGAAAACAAACAAAAAGTTAAAAAAGTAAATATCAAGTTAATAAAGCAACAAAAATTAAAAAACTCCAGACCACAACCATTTTATCAGTTCAAGATGCCGCACTAATGCTGCCTAGTATTCAACGGTAAATCTTAGGTGTAACAAGGATCATTAAAATGATCACAGCTTTAAATTATTATTGATCTCAACTTCCATTTGTTATAATCCCTCTAGAGATAAACAAAACCCAACAGACGCCTACATTATAGCCATTCTTTGTCTCATAAATAAATATGCACTCAAATAGGATCAAAATGAAGATGTATAAAATTTGATTTAAAGCACCAGATCAAAACTCTTAAGTTTCTTAATACCTATTAAGCTGTGTCAGAATTAGAACCAATAAATCAGACATTCAACAGCCACGAACAACGTGCATTGCGGTCAAATTACAACTATTTCATATATGACCTTGGTACATTAAAATACACATAACATTTATAAATGGCAGAACAAACAAAATATTTACCTTTAAAACAAGAGTCCACCACATTAATAGACTTTTCAGGTTTATGGAGATTATTATTAAAACTTTCCCCATGATTACTTTTATTATCAGTCATTTCTCTATCACCAGTGGCTTTATATAACCTTTCCCATAAATCTTTGTTTTCCATAGCAACCATATAAATATGATGACATAACAGTGATTTATGCCTGTTTAATTCTTCTACTTCTTTTTGGAGGGAGAAAAACTCACTTTTAGGTTCCTTTTTGATAAGCCCTGGAACTGAGTGTCTTTCAATTCTTAATTGAAGATTTTCATCTTCCAGACATGTTAGTCTTTTTTGAAGCTTTTGACATCGTTCTTTCATAGTCTGAAGAGCTAGTTTGAGAGCATACTGAGAACCAAGCAAAGCACCTTGAGTATTAGAACCAGTGTTAAAATGAAAGTTATCATTAACGCTATAAGAAGTTTCCATGATAAATATTGTTTTATGAAGGACTAAATAAAATTACTTAATTTCCTAATTTTTAGAAAAACAACAGATAATAACAAAAATGATACATCACAAATGTCCAGACATATAACCTCCATCAAACGTACACATAAACACAACCTGACAAGCACCTAGATATGAGCGCTGTCAACATTATAGACTGATTCAAAGGAACAAAAAGTCGTTTTTAAACAATAATAATGAACTAGGTTTGTAAAAAAAAACTTGATATGAAGATTAAAAATTATGTATCGGTTTTATAATGAACGTATTAAAGTATTTAAGTAATTTGAGCTTAATTCAACAGTGATGGTTGAAGTCTGTGATGTTGGCTACTCTGCCAACTCTGTGTAGGTAAGATCGGGAAAAGTGAAGTGGGTTGTGTAAAATCTTGTACATAAGTTGTCGTCCATCCATACGTTCGTGGAATTAATATTCATTTTGGTTTTAATTCTTATCAAAATTAGCGCACCATAACTCTGGAGTTTTCGTAGGTTTTAATAATAATTAATAAAAGAATTGCAGATGTGGTGAATGCAGTAATAATTTGGTAAAGATCTGTTACAGTCCATCAAAGATGGATGGAGTCCAATGCTTTTATTTTATTTTGAGTTGATTATTAATGTAATTTACAACATGTGATGGGTTGAGAAGTTAATTTTCATATTTTATATGATTACTTGAATGTAATATAATACACCCTTTAAAAAAAGTCATGGTCATCCTAAAATTTGCTTTCATAATTTTTTTTGAAGTAGGTTATTTAAGGAAATTAGGTTATAATTTGCTATGTTATCCTTTATGGTTTTATGTTTATTACTCTCTATTTTATTACTCTTTTGACTTAGTTTTGCTGTTAATTCACATAATAACAATGTTATGAATTTTTAGGTCCCTTGAAGTATAATTTTAAAAATATGGTGTCAACAAGACAGTCAAGTAATGTAGGAAATGCTGGAGATAGTTCTAGTAATGATTCGACTGGTATTAAAACAAGGCATAGTTCACATAATACTCAGAGTTCTGCCCTCATACCTGTTACTCAAGCTGTAGAATATGTTTCCAACAAACATTTTTTGGACTTACCACCTGAAATCTTTGAGAAAATTTTTAGCTATACTGGTTATAAAACAGTATCTCAAATGCGATTGGTAAGCTTTTAATCATATCATTATATAATTTAGCATGCTTTACTATTTATGTATCAAGTTTTCGTAGGCTATGTTTATTTAAATTGAGATCAATTTTTAAAAAAATGATTTTTATTTTATAAGAAATTGTCGACTTAGAAGCAGAGGGTGGTTAGAGTTTGAATGTACTTTATACGATTTTGATGGAGTTTATTTGTGTGATCTATGTGCCAGTATTTTATTTCCCGGGGCTACTTTTGACTTTTGGTCTTGTAATATACTTCAAAATTATAAATATAAATACATTCTATCATCAAGTTTATTTTATCATTACTTATATTTGAATTTTTTCTAGTAAATCATAATATCTGTGGCTTGGTTCTAAAAGGGCCAATGTCAATTTTTTCTAATTTTGTGTTATTTATACCAAACGTTTTCAATTTAGTAAATCTTTAATTCTAAAAAGGTCAATGTCTAATAACAAAGTATAATAGGTTGTATTTCCATTATAATGTGAGCCAATGTCATTGCTAATGTTTTCTGATTCATTTGTATAAAGGCCTATGTTGACATTAACTCTTTTGCCATTTTTGATTGGGCCTTTTTAGAACCAAGTCACAGATATATATATATATATATATGTTATAACTATTTTGGGAAAAAATCCTAAGTAGAAGCCTTAACCTTTTGCTATTAAATATTATTATAGGAAGTAAAATGTGTTGAGTATTTACCTTAATTTCCCTAGAGTTGACATCATGATAATTTTTCCATTTGACCCAACTGTCCTTAATAATAATAAAAAAAAAAAGCATGTTAATC
Organism: Troilus luridus; assembly: GCA_964056705.1. Lineage (NCBI taxonomy): Eukaryota > Metazoa > Arthropoda > Insecta > Hemiptera > Pentatomidae > Troilus > Troilus luridus. The sequence goes on from OZ057415.1 coordinate 85,356,635, forward strand.
TGATGCTTTTAGTAGATGTATCACTATCGACATATTTAGTATTGGTTTTCTATATCATTGATATTTCTTGTCTCCCCCTCCACCTTTCCTTCTTTGTATCCATTTAAAATTGATTTAATGGAAAAAAAATATGTGTATTCATTTTATTCTAACAATGATTTATTGTTGTTTCATATTAAAGTTTGTCATGTCCTTTATTAATTGTGTAGTCATTTTCTCCCTATATCTTGGTTGGAACAGTGCTAATCCCTTTTTCAATTATTTTTTTTTCCATTGTTTTTAATTAATTGTATTATTAATTTTTATTATGTGAAGAGGGTAATTGGGACATAATTTACCCTTCTCGTGCACATTTACCGTTGATTAGTTATTTTCATTTTGAAATCTTTAACATAGCTGTCCCTTATTTTCAATTACATTGATATTTTATAGATATGTGATTGTGATCAAAGTTAAAGTTTAGATATTTTTTCTCATGAAACCATGGAGAAATTATAGAACTAATCTGTGTTTGATCATTGCTAAATTTCCAGTCAAATATCAGAACTTTGTAAGTCACTTTTTTCTCTCTTCAACTTCTTAAGTTTCTGTTGCTGTAGTTGAATTATTAAAATTTTCCATCATTATTGGCTTATAAACCAACAGAAAAAGGCAAAGGAAGGATTCTAAAAAAAAAAGTATGAATTTAAAGATTATCATTTATCTCACATAATTTTTAACCATCTGAGCACAGAAGTCATAAGTTTTTTGAAGATGGAAGTGTGTGATATATTGTAGATAACTATTTTAAATGTGTGTTTGATAAAGATCAATAGATATGATTATGTTTGGGATCAATATTAGCTTCAATTCTTAAGTTAAAATTGAATTACCTTAGTAATTTATTATTTTTGTTTTTGACCTGAAGAAATAATTCTTCTATATGGTATGCTGCTAGTACTTGTTCCTTCTTGCCAGCACTTGTTCCTTCTTGCCAGCATGATCTTAATTAGTTAAAACAAAATATATTTATTTTTATTCTATTACACTTAAACATAAATATAATGCTCATTGTAGGTGTGCAGGCAAATGGACAAAATCAGTGGATCAGTTTTGAATTCAACTTTTCAAAAGCTTCAAACACAAATGTTGCATCGGTAGGCATAGTATTTATTAACTAAGTTGTTTTTTTTGTTATTGAAGTGGATAAATATCATGTCGTATTTAATTTTTTCTCTGAATACATTCCAGATTTCAACTCATCAAATCAAAAATGCCTCGAAGGGAATCAGCAAGACGCAATCATCCATTAGCTTGTGAAAGCGATATTATAGAAACATTACACATGAGATTAACGTTGCTTCAAATGTCTTTTGGGAAGCATATTGAGAGGAAGCATTGTTGTTTTTTTGCTGGCGAGGTATGTAGACATAACATATTATATTGCCTCATCTCAATATGTTGCTTTATTATTTAACAATGTAATATTAATTTGACTTTTATACAAGTTCTGATCTTATTATTGCATTAACAATTTTTTATTAAGTAAAGGTGGTATTTTTTCTTTAATGATAAATTTTAGGATTTTTTTCTGTTTCACGTCTACAATTAATTACTTTAACAGGGTCAAATTTATATGGGTATTTGTCTATTGGTGATACTCAAACAACAATTGATTTTGAAAATGAAATAATATTTAAAAAATTCGAACATGATGAATCTTTTTCATTATGATTTTATATGGTATTTTATTTCCTTATAGTGTTTCAAGTCACTTGGTTCTAACTGACCCATAGCTGTATTTTTTAGTTAAATTTTTCTTCCGCTTAAACCCTTAAATTATTAGCAAAAGAAAAGGATTCTGAAAAAGACAAAAAAACTTTTTTTTCAGATTTAAATATGAAATATTTAGTGTAATATCTGAAGGCCAATGATGATCAATTTTTATTAATGATTGCTAAAGGACAACTAGATAGGGAAAAAGAGGAAGCAAACTTATAGGATGTCAAATCATTTCACATTAGCTTTCAAACTTACTGTAACCATTCCTTCCGTTATCCCTACTTCTCTTGGGTTTGTTTGTTCTGATCCACTGATGCGGTCAGAGATATTTTGGAACCAAGTTTTAAAACTTTACTGAAGTCCATTAATAAGTTGAAAATAAATCTTTTAAAATTTACATTTTGGCCTACCTCATTATGCTAAATAAAGATTTGAGACCAGGTGAACTTTGTGGAGGGTTCTTCGACATTTACTTATATTTCTATTTTTAAGTAATTCTTCCAAAGGTGTTATTGTTTTTGCTGCATTACAGCTGCCAATATATTTTTTTTTTGTTTTGTTTTTTCGATTTAATCATTTTTGCTGCTTTGGCCTTAATGCTTAATGGCTTAGTAATGTTTTATCACTTGGAAGCCTGCTATCGTACATTTTATTATTATTGCATAGTTAATGGCATCAGTTAACATGATATGATTAAAATTCACTTTATCTTTTTGAGATACTTTGCTATTTTATTATTGAAAATAAAATTGGTTACATAATATACATTTTAAAATCTAATCACTGACAATCTTTTTTAGTATGATTGTATCAAATAGGAGAAAACATTTATTTCAATAAGTTTTGCCTGATTTGAATTTTGAGATATCTTAGAGCTAACCCTTGATTTTTTTTATTTTTTTTCTGATTTTAAATTGCTCATTATTTACTAAATACATACCAGTTGAAATTTTAATTCTAATTGCATTCCATTATGATTGTATTATTCCTATTTATATGTGTTAACATATGAATTTATTGTTATATTTTTGTCCTATTTAAAATATTGTTTCTTTTCAGATATTAGATGAAGTTTACAGAATTCTACATTATATTAAAGTCACACCAAAACTGGCTCGACCATACCGAGTTACTGATGAGCTCTTTGATTTATCTACTATGGCAATGGAATATTTCAAAGAGCATATTGAACCGACACTTCCTGAGATAGCCTATTTTGGAACTGACTTTTTTGACTTTACTGGAAGTTTGCAAAGTTAGTTGATTTTTATTTTATTTTTAATTAAACTAATTACTTTATTATTGTTTTACTAATTTATGATATTGGCAGAGGTTTATTTTTGTATTCGGTCATTTCATATGAAATGTCCATTTTCAAAGGAAAGGGTATTTAGTAAAACAACTTGAAACAAGTGAAATTAAAACGTTTTTATTTAAAATATTTCTCTTCATGTTCTACACATTTTCCCCAACTTATCAAATTTTCAATCCCAGAATTGAAAAAATTCAGGGTTTTGTGATGAAACAAAGTCTGAAAATGCATTTTGACTTGAGGGGGAAAAAACCTGTACCACTACAACCCGTGAACGGGTCTGGGGTTCAGTACATGATAGAGACTGTACTGTTTCAAGGACAACGGTTGTGCTAGGGTGTGTTTGTCTTAGATCACTCTCAACCGCCAGATATTCCCCCCTTATTTTAGGTAGCCTTTTTATAGAGGCTGGGTGAGCCTTAGGAGGTTCCTAGATCCCATATGCTCCGGCTGCTAACAGACTAAATAGAAGTCTTGTCAGCAGCGGGATTAGAACAAAGATTTTCGGCATGGCAACTCAGTGCTCGACCACGGAGTCACTCCGCTCCTCTTGACTTGAGGAAAATTGTCCAAATTTCTGAACTGATGGGAATCTATTGGAAATAAGGTAGATGTGGGATCGGCTTCGTAACCCAAGCCGTTTAGTTTCTTCAATGTCTGTCGTATTGGAGTATAGACCCCTTCCGATTAACCAATCCAGGTTGTGTTTTGAGCAGTTTTGTTTTTTGTATTTAACAATATCCTTGCAGTACGACGTTGGTGTGATGGTTTCACCTCTGGATAGAAAGGAGAAATGAATTATGTATCAAATAATCTGTGCCATCAGCTGAAAACTTCTCAAACCAATTGTAAATGATCTGTTGTTATATCCTACCCTAACACGGTGGGAATGTTTCTTGTATTTTAGACTTTTGAGTGTCCAAGTAAAGTAAAAGCTAACTGTGTTCTTGAGCCAATGCATCATTCATCAATAACCACTTAATATTCCTTTATGTGTTATTTTGGATTGAAAAATTTGTGAACCTGAGAATATTGGATTGAATTATAGTTGCTGCAGAAGAAGAGATAGTTAATTTCTTAATTAAATTACACATATCTTGCTGCCTAAATTAATGAATTCACCTTATTAATTATGTATTTTCGCCATTGTGAAAGCTTACTTAATTTTGCTATTGTACCAACAATAATGTCTGGAGGTTTTATTAATCAATTTTTTATTTTATCTGCAGCCGTGGTGAATAAGTGTTTTAGTACAAAATTTTCCATAATGAGTTTCTTGTACTTAGGGTTCTTGTGCTTAAGGAACTTAGGGTTCTTGTGCTTAAGGAACTTAGGGTTCTTGTGCTTAAGGAACTTAGGGTTCTTGTGCTTAAGGAACTTAGGGTTTTGCATAAGTGGATAAGTCAGGCATTAGCTTGTACATCTCTTCCTGGTCCTTTACTATTATTAACATTTTGGGTGGCATGTAAGCAATTAATTGTTCTCTGATTTCAGTACTGTTAAACTTTTCTGGTTGTGTACTTTGCTTCGTAATGGTAATAGAAATTCTTGTTACAAGAAGATAATCATATAGGTCTATATTATTAGCTCCTTTGTCGTTAGAATGTGGTGTTTGTGTCCACTTATGAAGGAACAGGTTGGGTCCTTCTACCAGGCCTCTGGAAACTGCTTAGCTAATTATTTTCAAGCCATAGTCATAGACTTTATCATATTTACTTAATGACTGCTGTAATATGGACCCTTTTCTAAAATTATAAATTATACTTCTTACATAGGTGTAAATTTTTTTACAAAATATTAACTTTCAGGCTGAAAAATTATCTATAGCTAGAAGTAAATTAAACTGTTACTTATGCTTATGCTGATATCAAACAATGTAATAATTTATTCGGCATTATTAATAACCGTTCCAATACCAATTCATGAATTAAAAAAAACAAAAAAACTAATCTACATGAAATTACTTATTAAATGCTATTATTTTATTTTTTTAAATGTTTATTTACTTTTATTTTGGGATTAACAATAAGTAAAATGTTAAAACAAATTCTTTAGAAATTCTATGTCCTATCATAGTATAAATTTCTTTTTGTTGTTCATTGGATTTTTCTAAGTTAGCTAAAATATTTTCTTTCCATTGATTAATTTTCATCAAACTAATTACTCTTATTTATTTTCAAAAATGTTTTTATTACAATATATTTATATTTCTTTATAACAACATATTTATTATATTTTAATTATTATAGGTTCATCTAATAATAAAAGTTGGATGTTGGATTCACCTCCTCATAGTGGAAAAGCTGAGTATGAGCCTGCTGGGCCGAGTGAAGAAAGGTCTGGTGATCAACCATCGCCGCCGCCACCCCAGTCCAATGTTGTACTTCGGAAGAGGATACGAAAAATCAAACAGGGAATGAAAAAGTGAGTAAAATCTTTCTTTCACAGTACATATTTACTGGCGGTTCAAGCCTATCCAATTCACCCAGGTCAAAAGAAGGTATGGGTAAACAAATCTTGAATACATTTTTTGACTCTAAATGCATTCTCCACAAAGTTTGTACTGGAGGGACGCACAATCAATCAAACTCTTTACTTGCAACTCTTCGAACTTAAACTATATTCAGACAGTGCAGAAAGTAACAAAACCCAGTATGATGTTATTCATAAACAATACATGTTCGGACATATATATTTATGATCTGTTTTGAATTATTCATTTTCTCTTTTTTATTATTGATGTTTTTAGTTTTCTTTTTTCTAAGCATCACGTATTATTTATAACGCATTTCTTTGTAAAATAAGATTAAAAGTATGCTGTCCATTAAATTACACTTTCCGTGTAAATAAGTATTTTAAGTGACAAGACTGTTCCCTTTAAATTTAAATATTAAGAGACAATCATTGGTGGCTTGGTCATATGTAAATAATATATATATATTTTTTTAAACTTCCTAGAGAGAACCACTACTATTTTCCTCTAGATTGCATTAGCGGTCAACTATATTTTACATTCCAAATGATTTTTCAGAGTTTTACTGAATAACTGCAGGTTATGTTATTAATTAAGCCACTAGGTAAATCATTTTTCAAAATTATTGTTTTAATGAATTATTGCTAAATATAATATTCATTTATTTTATTAATAGATACAATTCACAACTGATTCTTATGAAGCGTGAATTACGATCCTGCAAAGCGAAGATTGCTGATCAGCAGAAACAGTTTCATGAATATGCTTCACGACTTGATGATTATGATAAGAAGAGTGACGAAACATCGAGGAAATTTAGCACGCTACTTCAGGTATGCCTGTTCATATTGTTTTAGATAGTGATGTTATTATAATTTTGATATTTTTATTATATTCGAGTTTGGTTATAATTAATTTTGGTACCTTCTTTTCAGTCATATTGTTTTCTATCTCTATTATTTTGATTTTAAGGAAATATATGTTTTTATTTTGAGGAATTAAGATGTTTCATTAAATAAGATTTGGAAGCTTTGTGCCATTTCTGTGGCTAGAATTGTTTAGAACTTTTAGGCTTTGTTATTGTGTACTAACAAATGTTTTAATCTGGATAACATAATATTTGGGCTTGGTTTAGTTTGTGATTTGGTTTCGTTGGTGAATGAAAACATGAAAACTATAAATTAATACAATAACTTTAACGAAAGCTGGTTAACTCTAGATATCAAAGCAAATCCAGATAAGATTAAATATATGGTTTGCAGCAGAAACAGTGGTGATATAAGTGGTATTAAGTTAAAAGATTTAAATATGTAAGTATTAGGGATATATGATAACTATATCTATAAAACAAAGTCAAGTGAAAATAATGTTATGCTTGTTATTTTTTTGGACTATATTACTTTGTCTGCGATTCTTAAAAATTAGAATTTATAAATGCATTATTCCTTCTACTGTTTCTGTAAGGGTGTAAAGCGTGACTGATGACATCAAAGGGAAAACTTCTTGATGAATAGGAAAATAAGATATTGCCTAGAATATTTAGTCCATTAAGGTTTCTTCCAATTTAAACAACAAATGAATAGTCATTTAGAATCATTAAAGAAAACAATTGTTTAAGACCACCGTTACTGATTATAAGTATATCCTAATATTATTTTGGTCTTAATGAAACCCTTATTAGTAATTTAAAAACAATTTTCTATTTAGAGGAAGTAAGTTTCATTTTTCATCGTACAAGTCTACAAATTTTAGCCATTAAAGTGTAACAGTAAAAATCTTATGAGAGATATATGGCATTTTTGAATTTGGTTAATGAGTTTTTGTGGGTAATTAAATCTTCATCTCATTTTCACTTATTGTTATTTAAATATTTTTTTAATTTGTTTCATAGGAATTGAACAAATGTAAAACTGAGTTACAATACTGGAGGTCCAAGTCTCCTTTAAATTCTCTTTGTGTATCCTGTGGCAAAACAACTACCGGGCTAACTCCTGAGGACCTTCAGTTCCTTGCCAGCCAGGGGACCGGCGCTATGGACGAGGCATCCACTAGTGAATTATGGCCTGAACCACCACCACTGCCTCAGCTTAAGCGTAAATCTGAAGATAATCCACCCCCTGCAGTATCAAAACGACCAAAAAAGTCAAGGGCGATACTCAAAGTGCGTAACAAGAGAAGTTAGGTACTTTTACCTTCTCCCTTCACTACACTCTATATATAAATATTTGAAATAAATGTCGTTTTAATTTGTTTTAATTAGTTATCTAATATTAATCACTCCTTATGTGATGAGGTTTTTTTAAAAAGGCAAAGTTTCATCTGGTACTCAAAATTTGCTAAGTGTATTATACATCAAGAGTACTCAGTGTCTTATATCCCTCACCTTTTTACCTTTCTTCCTGGAGTATTTCCCTAAGAGAAAGAAAAAAAACTTAAAAAAAAAACTATATTTTTTAAATACAACTTAAAATTAACAGTTACATATCGGGGTCAAAGAATGTCTGGCCAGAAAGTAATTTTACAATAATTTGCTTTTAAGTTTGATTTTGTATTATGAATGATATTGACTGTATAAAAATTATGTTTCATGTTTAAAATATAAAGCATATATATTCGTCTGCCTCTCTAAATGTGGTTGTATTATGTAAAGTGAGGTAGACCTTTAGATAAAGCATGAATTCTCGTAAAAATAATGTAGTTAAACGTGACGATCATTATATAATACAATTGTATATAAAAGAATATTTGTGGATTATTGGTTTTTTGTGAATAGAATTTTATGTTGTTTGATTATCTTTACTGATATTTTTATTAAAGCAAACATTATTTCTTAAAAAATTTATGTAAAACATTTTGTTTTTTATGAATTAATGTTATAATTTCGCTTGTATGATGAAGTCGCCTGTACTTAGTGAGGGATGTAGTGTGAAGCATTTATAAAGAAAAATGTTTGAAGATTATTTTTCTTTCTTCTTAGAAATAATTTACTTTTTATTTATTTTTTAATTATAAGACCCTTTTTACATATTGGATTTTTATTGAAATGTGATTTATCAATTAGATCTGTAAATTGCATCTGGATATACACTTTAAGTCAATATTTAATTTGTTTTCATTTTCTCTGGAATTAACTTTTACTTTATCTTACTAAATATTTTACCATTTGACTGTTAATTACCTATTAAATGATACACTTTATTTATACAACATCCCGTCCCAGCTCTGCAATTTTTATAAAATGAAACTGTGTTAATAGTTCTAAGCCGAGCCTTTCTGGCGCTTCCAACAATGAATGAAAACAATCGGATTTAATAATCTTACAGACAAAATTGTAGTTTTGTTGTTTAACAAGTTGAAGTGCAATTCGTAAAATTATAAATTTTTAAGTTTTTCTTTAAATTATTTATTTATTTCTTGTTTACTTAGTTGTAATTCATATATTCTTCATACGATGTATTTAGATATTTAATATTCTGGGAGTTGGGATGAATAGCAACATCTTCAAAGTCGATTGCGAGCTTCATCCATCCAGGCCTTGATAATGTACAAATTTAATTTTAATATTTTATGCTCAAACGTAATAATATAATTTTGTTTTACTCATGAAAAATTTCAATTTGATCATGTGGTATTTAAATATATATTAATTAATATCTTTATGAATGAATTATTTCACCTCAAACAAGCACAATTCAGTAATGTTAATAAAATTAATGTTACATTTACAGATCTGTAGCTTATCTGTTACTAGAATGATGTTAGATGCTTTATGATTTAGATGTTTTTATTCTTACAACTTAGATCAGTGTTAGAAGACAAGTTATATTATTAATAATTAGTTGAGGATGTTATCTCTTTGTAAATGTGGCTTGACATTGTCAATTAGGTACCTTACGATTGGTCTCTCTGCGTAATCAATTTTGAAATAGTTACAAAGAATGGACAAAAAAAAAATAGAGCTTATTTTTGGATTTAATTTGTATTACCCAAAAATATGCTACCAATATATTAATATTTTTTTCTTTTGTTAAAACTTGTGTATTTGTTGATTTCCATGTAGTTAGTTTATTAGAGTTAAATGCATCAAATTTCAGGTTTCCTTTTGCATACTAAACAATGAGACAACCTAATATATAATAATATGTTAACAGCATATGTACAGAGCGTTTCCTACATAATATTTCATTCAGTACATGTATATTCTTTGTGAATAAAAAGATTTAATAAGAGACACATCAAAGTGTGAAGAGTACTATACACATTTCATTTATAGGATTATTTTAATTCCATAATAATTATAGAAACTAGCATGGTATAAGTCTGATAGGCATAATGGAAAGTTACAGTGCAATTAATGAACAATTATGAAAACAGTGAAATTTAATTTGGTTAAAATTATAAAATATTGTTCTACTTTGTATAAGGACGTTGGGTAGTTTTATAAATAAATTAAATTTTTGATTCTCATGTACCTTTATGTTTGTTAAAAGTCTTGTACTAATTTATTGTTATTAATAAAAAAGAAAATGAATCACATGTGAAGATGTAATGAAGAATTCATGCACTTTATTTTGGTAGAATAAATACTTGACCTTAGACTATTTTTTTACATTATTTTATTTAATTCCTAGAGTTGTTCATTTTTTATAATCGAGTTAAATATTGCTGTAATTACATTTAACATTAAACTTTTAGCTACTTGGGCTTAGCTATTTTCTTACCAAATTTCAATATTGGTTTAAGAAAATAATCATGAGCCAAAAAAAAAGTGTTTTCTGTTAATTTTAGCAAAGAATCTACCAACAATGATAGGCAATTTATCAATATATTAAATTCCCTATCATTGTTGGTTTTGATTTACTTAAATCATTATTATATTAAAAAAATTTTCATATTTTTGATTATAATAATTAAAATATTAATTCTTATAATCAATATTTAAATTTTGAACAACAACATACTTATCCATTAGTTTTAGGAGAAATAGGATAATCCATACTGTGATGGATTATCCTATTTCTAGCTGCTGTGATGGTTATTATGATTATGATTATCCTGTTAATTGGTGGCAAAGAAAAATATTAATGGGAAAAGTGCATTCTAGCACTGAGCTATCAAGAATCTATATTTTTTTATTTCCTAAATTAGCACAACATATGCATATCATGTAGCTGTTAAGGCCTGTTCAACAAGTCTTTCCAATTTTTTATCACAAAATACATCATGGTTACATGCTTGTAATTTTCTTTTGTGTGGCTTTTTATATCTGCTCTAATATGCTGCATCATCATGAGGTAGTGATCTGAATGTATTCAACTGAACATCATTTATGCTATCGAAATATTAGCTATTAGCAATTTTTACATACCTGAAGGTTTAGGAACAAATATTTAAGGGATTATCCACCACAGATCTATTTCAAGATGTTAAGGATGTGGTAAGGAAAATAAACTGATAGTTAAGCATAAACTATTTTGTAATGTGTGATAACATTTCGTCCTACGCAAAGCGATACCAACCAGATGAAACTATATTTAATAATAAGGCTTAGCGGATGCCAACTGTTGATGACAATACCACCAGTACATGCTTACAACCTTATATGAAGTAAATAACACAAGTAAATGTTAAGTTTTAGTTTAAAAATACGAAGAATTACGCCCCCAGCTACTCCTAGTAGCATTTTTAATGGCTATCAAGAATTAACTAAATCTATGAACAATGTTGCATAATAATTGTGTTCATACTAATTAATCACACCTATTTGTCTAGTCATTTGGAAGGGGTCTTGACTATGAATTTCAGCATACTACCTCCATTATATGCTTTGAACAATATGAGCATATTTCTTGATAATATAGTTTAAAGATCCATGAAGGATATAAAAGAAGTTTGCGGAAAGTTGGAAAGGTAAGAGGGACTTCCTAAAAAAGTCTTGAATAAAGAACACACATTATACTGAGGAAATACCTACCAAATCTACCAGAACAGTATGCAGCGAGAAAGGACTAGTTTTAGTTTCATAGTTGATTCCAGATTTCATATAAAAAAGGGGTGTTTTTTTTTATTATTTCTAATTCTGTTATCTCTTCCACCATAATGTTTATATATATTTAATAATTTAGATTGAGGGATTGGCCCACAGTCACCTAATGCAGTGGAGGGGGTGCCTTAAGCAGTGTATACACTTGAGCATTCGCTCCGAATGAGCATGCGGTCCTCTGAGAGGGGGAAGCATTCCCCCGCACGTCCACGCTCAACATTAGCACTGAGCCGGGAAGGCAGAGGCCCGAACCCCTAACACGAAATCCAGTCTGCCATTAGCCCCTGTCAACCATGGTGAACAGAAAACTTCTAGTTGCCAGTTTCTCCTATAATTACATACTGGAAACCATAAAAATAAACAACAGATAAAGCGATTTCCATTTTTTTAAATGTTTTAAAGACGTTGCGCAATATCTATGGCGCGTGCTCGTTCGAATTTACTACTCAATTGTATGTATATATATATATATATATATATATATATATATATATTTTTTTTTTTTAAATGTATTTATTTCTAATATAATTTGCTACAATTGACAAAAGTAATATGCTGTACCAATCGGTCCAGTCTCAAACTTCAAAAACTTGGAAAAATTTAAATTTATCTATACAGAATCACATATACAATGAAAGAAAAAATTATACAAAAAACTTTCAACAGAACTCAATTGTATATAGGCGGCTTAAAAAGGGGGAGCTCAGAGTAGAGAGGAAATGTTTGTTCGGCGATTCGGGGAACTGAGTTTTTCCCCGTACCCACTGAGCACAAAACTCATGGGTGCTCGCCCTCAATCAACAACTCTCGGCTCGGGCTGAGCAGTGCGGATCCGTTCGGCTCGCCTTGTACTCATCTGAGCAAATCAGGCCGAACGAATGCTCATTTGGGGCGAATTCTCAAGTGTATACGCGGCTTTATGTGGCTTTGAAGTTTTGACAGAGATGATAATAACAATGAACTCTTACTTCCCGGGATGATCAGCTGGTATGACCCATTCCTATTTCTACCTTAACAGATTATATACACTGTTATCACAGGGGCACCATGTGGAGGTGATCTGTCTTCACCCCACTTGTGATTTTGAACTTTAAAATAAATATGAATTTTAGCCACATCAGAAAAGAAAGGAACATCTTACAACCATTTATAAGTACAGTCCAATTATTACAAAACTCCTGCAATGTATTGGAAACATAAGCTGATTCCTTCCATAAGAACTAGACTTTAATGGTTTCAGTTTTAAGTCCTCAGAGTGGCTACATTGCTCTTAAACATGGCTGACTGATTCAGAAGTGCTATGAAATTCAGACTTCCACACTTAATATACTTATACACTGAGAATAAAAAAAACATGGATCGCGATTAAGGGAATACATCGCTCAACCCCTTCAGGTATAATAGATGAATGAAGATGATAAAAGGATAAGAAGTCAATAAAACGGGCAATGCTATGCCTAAACCAAAGAAACTCAAGGACCTGCGTGCTTAACTTACTTACAGAAATTGTCCTCAGTGAGTGATTGCTGATCTTCATGATCTAAGACAGATTCCACTTATTCCGGATGGCACTCTCTAACACTAGCGCACCCAACACGAACAACGTTAATAGCATCTCCAGGCTTTTTGTGCCTTTTAAAGACAATTAACTGAGGTATGGTATCCACATTAAGGTCCATAATTCTCTGACTGTTGGCTCTATCCTGTGTCAAGTGCGAGTTCAAGGCAATATAATGACTAAGATACCTAATGAGAATAACTGATGGGTATATAGCCTATAACTTGTAAATTATAAATTGGTGGAATAGTTATCACTTTATATTTATATTATATATATTTGTAAACAAACAAACTGCTATCATAGTAATTTGGAAGGGGGGGCCTAGAAACGGACTAGCCCCCATAGATCCAATTTTATGATTGTTCAAATCCCTAGAACTCCTTATTACCTATTATTAGTTGTTGAATAATAGTGAAATTGTATATTTTCTTTTTATTGAAAGTAAATGTATATATATACATTTACCGAATATGTATATATAAAAGTACCGACTATTATGCTTTATTACATCGTCTCACATTCCTTTGTTGGTAATTTTAATTTAGTTAATGCTGCTGAGAAATGCTTGGTTTACATGTTATAAAAAAAAAGAGATAAATTTGTGTAATCTTTTTTTTAATCTTCCTATTAGAGATTTGAGAAAAAAATATGCTCGTTTCCGAACATGCGCAGGAATACAAAATATGATTAGAATCAAATATTTAGTGGGTTGCACCATTTAAAAAATAAATGGAATAAATGCAAAATATTCATGATCGTGATGAAAACGTAATATATATTTTTTTTTAGAATTATGGAATTTTAAAAATAATTCTTGAATAAAAATTGAGTTAACCGAAATAAAAGCACTATTTTTCGGAAATACCATTTGTCAATTCTCATGTCTATTACTTATGATTTATGGAATATTACTAAAGTATATTAATGGTCTTTGTTATATATTAATCACACGACAGAGGCGCCAATCTGTGTAGTATTCTTCTGCCTTAAAACCAGAAATCAGTAATTTCAGTTTTATTAAGGTTGTTACTTATTGAAACAAGGTATTTAGTATTTTTCTACATGTTATTAGTAATTAATGAAAAAGTAATAATGACATTGGTAATAGAATTATTAAAGTTCGATATTTTATGTACCAAAATATTAATTTTATAGTTAACATTTATCTATCATTCTTTTGTTTGGTACTATTCCTTAATGCTGAAAGTAATCAAATACAAACACATATTTAAGGAGTAAGGAAAGGAATTGTCCATTTAAATTCAATTGGACCTGTGCATTTGTAGAAAAAATACATAACTATTTACAATAAAAGGTAAGCCAATCATTATATCCAATATTTTCATATTTAGGTAAAAAATTATAAAATTTTAATTATAAACTATTAAAATCCTTTATTTCGATAGTCACAACAAACAACGATGAAGCAAAGAAGAATTCCAGGAGTCCACTTACCAAAACCCTTGTTCCTTTTTTTCGTCAAATACTATAATTCCACCCGTTAATAAGAACATCGTCTCTCAATATTATAAAAATCTTGGGGCAGCTAGCATTGTTAGAAAATTCATTAAGATTACCATTTAATTTTTTCTATCCTTCCTTTAGACCTTGGTACAGGTAGATGCGTTCCGCATTAGGACCCATCAAAAATAGGAATAAGAGTAATAAGCATTTTAGTTATAATAAATTCATTACAAATGTATCTTTTAGGAAATTTAATCTTTATAAAATAATTTATTGTAAAAATTATAAATTTCAATGAGTTATTCAAAGGAATAGTTAAGAAACATATAGAAAGATGTTGGTAGTAATAAAAATATGTCGAATTTTTCATTATTTCATTATAATAATCACTAATTGGATAGTGTAAAATAAAAAAAAGATGCTGTCTGCTGTTGCTGTGCATCAGTTTTTCTCACTCACCATCCTCTTAAGTAATAGAATCTTAGAATGGTGAAACATGCGGTAGGAATTCCACTCCGAAAATTACACAAAGAATTTCACACCTACTGCATTTTATAATTTGTGGTTAACATATGATTTCATCTACAAATGTGTTCATCAGAGAAAAGGTAGAGCAGCTGCACACCCTTTGAAAGGGAATATATAAGTTATATGAACTTATATAACCAGAGATGTACAAGTACCCTAAACAAAGTATCTGGAATACAAAATGCAAGGTACTTTTAAATCAAGTATTTCAGATACCAGATACAAAATACTTTCTGGAATGGTATCTGAAATGCTTGATACAAAATACGTATCTTTTAAATAATTTTTAAAGATAAAATTCTTTTGTAAGAAAACAACATTTTATTAAATTTAAGTTTTTTTTTTTTTACATGAATTATTTACAAATAGATCGCGCAACTGTGGCAAGGCAAAATATTATATTTTTAAGGTTTTAATTGTGACTTAAGTAAAACCAGTTCTTCAAACATTTTATCACTCATTTTTCTTTGATGAGGCCTCATAATCATACCCCCTCATACTAGAGTCGCTCCACAGAGGCAGAACTTGGTAAACAGGTGTTATATTTGAAAAATATATATTTTTTTTGTTGTAGGATAAGCATTTAAGCTCTTTAAGCTTGCATCTTTATTATTTAGGTATTGCAGTGTTTCTAAGTCAGCAGTGCTGCCAGTAGATCCTGTGTTTTCGAACTTGCATTAGAGGAATCAGAATCTTTTGGTACCCATTTCATTTTAAAGAATGGTTGTGACACTAGGCTAATATTGCAACATTTACTGCAGGCTTTAACTGGGAAAACTTTTTAAAACACCTTTCTAGATTTTCTTCAATGACATCTAGCAGAGAGCTGCTGTATTTTAGATTTTCCATCCTAAGAGATTTGATGATATGTTGAATTTTTATTAGCTCAGGTAACAGACAACCAAAGTAAGTGTCTTTTTCCCCTTGCAAGCTTTGAATAGCTTCTGCTTCTGCTAGCCGATGACATTTGTGGGAAGAAAGAGTCGTCATCTATCAATTAGGTCCCAGACTAAAAGTTCAGTTTTATCTAGAGTGACATCTAAAATTAATGTCACCATAGAATCTTGTCACATTTTGTGAATAAATGCATACATTACTATTACTAACAGTATTTTAGCAAACAATATTTACAAAATACTAAGATACCAAACAAAAGGTATTTAAATACAAGATACAAAATTAATTTTAAGAAAGTATTTTAGATACAAGATGAAAATACGTATTTTGTATCTTGTATCTGTATTTTAGATACATGTATCTCAAATAAGTCACATTTCTGTCTATAACTAATCCTAGCGGAGTATTATTCAATAATTAATTTTTTTTTAAATTCCTTGGAATTTTACTATTCACTATTGGATGGGACTGTGGATTCTATCTCTACTGTACTGGATGAAAGAAATCTAATTTAGAAAATTGTTGAGAGTAAATCTGGGAAGTAACATTCCCACAGTGAGCCACCGATTTTTTTTCCAAACTCTCAGAGCACTATCCATTAAAGAAAACATCATTTGGAAATGATAACACACTTAGTGAACATGTAGGTTTTTAGTTTTTGTCCCTTTCCTTACATTCCACAAGATATGCAATATTAAGAAATAAGAAAATTTTTTGACCTATTATAACTTTTTATCACTAAGATATGCAAATGTGATAATATTATTCTAGTAGCAGATTTTTTTTTATCAAACTATATTAAGGTGTTTTTGTGCTTACCTATAACTCCTAAGTTAGGCTAGCATTGTATTTGAATTAAAAACATTTTAAATTCTTTCTTAATTAAGATAACTAATTACCTGGCATGTTCAGTAATAATATTGTACTGTTCTTTATTATGATCTATGATGTATATAACAGTTAATCTATGGATTGTACCACCAATAATTAACTGCTTAAAATCCTACACTAACTTAAAATTAGTAATAAAATGGTGGTATAGATTTTATTAACATATTGGTTGCATTAATATTTCTGATAATTTTTATAGTTTATTATGGTTAGTAGGCCTGTGTCAACAACTTTTATTGATGTATTAATACAATGGTCTTTAAATAAAATAAATAAAAATGGTAAAGGTAGACCTAATACATGCAGAAGAATCGATTCACTGCTAATAGATATTATTGTAGCCTAGGGAAACATTGCAGGAGGAAGTCTATCTCAAAGAATATGAAAGTGATGGTGTATAAAACACTGAACAGGCCAGTTTTAACATATGACTCAGAAGCCTGAGCTAAAGCTAACGGCAGACGAGAAACAGCTTCTGGAATTTGAGAGAATTGTTTTGAGGAGGATGTTTGAGCCCATAAAGGTAGGCTAAACACGGAGATGTCACAATAGAGAATTGTATAACCTCTTTAGTGGATCAGATGCAGCAGAAGCCAAGCTTGAAGATGCTGAGTGTCAGAAACTGGAGAGATACTGCTCAGGAAAGAGCCAATTGGCAGAAACTGTTAGAGGTGGCCTTGACTTTGTGACGAGTTGTTGCAGCAGATATAATAATAATGATAAAAGTAATCTAGAAAATATCAATAATATTGAATGTTACTAAAAAAATCCAAAAAGGGAGGTTGCATAAATGAGATTAGAATGGCATTAATATTGTTCTTCAATTATTGGTATTCCATTATCCATTTTAATATTCTAGGGTATCCAAACTTAAAGTCTGCAAACACTACTAATCCAGCATAATATATTTTATTTTGATAATATTTAATAATGCACAATGTAAGTAACTCATAAAAGTAATAATCACTTGTTTTTGTTATATGAACTATTAGGTGTTATGATATGAATGTGTTGTTTTTGTTGTCTATTAAGGCATAGTAGAAAAGGTACAGTTTTTAGGCTAAAAAAAATTTGGGTATACAGTATTTAATATGAAGCAGAAATTCAACTTGAAGCATTGAGAGTAATATTTTTATAAGAGATTGAAGGAATTGATATAATCAAACATAAAATTGAGATATAATCAATTTATTTTAATTTTATATACAAATTAGGTTTATTTAACAGTTTGAAAAAATAACACTTCATAAATTAAACTAGTTAAAACTAACGGTTATTAATAAGTGTTAGGCTAAATCAGTAGGTTTTACATTTTTATTTTCTGAGTTATCGGGAGTACTTTTCTGTAACAAATTTTTACTAAACCACGCAGGTCTTGATTTCTTCATTTCTACAACTCTTTTGCCCTGAAAAATTAAATCAAAACTACATTATTTTTTCTATTAATAATTGTTGCTATTTTTTCCCTGAATAGATTATTAATTATTTAGTTTAATTGATAATTATACAAAATCATTTATTCAATTTTGTGTTGTACAAATTAATAGATAGATTTTTTTTTTAGGCACTGTCTTAAGAGATACAATTCTTATCATAAACAAGCAGGATTGGTGTTTTCCTGCTCAAAGGTGAATTTCCAGAGGAATTCAGGGTGAACAACCAAACATTGACTTTTTTTTTGTTTTTTATCTATAATTCTCAAAATGGTCATTGAAAGATTGAAAAGAATAAGGTATGTTTAACTGAAGAATATTTTAATTCTTTATCTAATGAGTAAGTAACATAGTAATGGCCCCAGCAGTCGAAGCAACGTTAAAAAAAAAAATTAGCAATTTGGTTTAACGGTCTGTTGTAAAAAAATAATGACTTTGTCAAAAAGGCAGGCAGTTTAATAGCAACAAGAAATACACCTAGCTTAATCACAAAACTAAATATGAAAGAAATTACGGTACCTTCCAAAAGTGTTCTGGTTTCCCTACTGCTTCACCTTCATAAACAACTGTAACTTCTTTGTCTACAGGGTCCAGCTTTAATTCATTTTGAATAGCCTTTTGCATTTCTTCTGTTTCCAGTTTTACTTGTTTGTAGCAATAACCTTTGAAAGAAGTTCATACATCAATGAAAATTAAATCAATAATAAAAAAATCTTATAAATTTAATTCATAATTATAATAATTTGAATTTCAACATTAAGGTACTTTTAAGAGACAGCTTAGAATGTATACCAAAGTAAATAGATTAAAGGTGACTAGCCAAAAATACTAAGTTTATGGAATATTTGAATTAAATGTCCAAAGAAAAACAGGTAGGTTTTGAGAAATTCATGTTCTAATTTTAAACTAATGATATTTGATGCTTTATTTTGTTACATCATTGATTGATGAAATATTAACCAGCCCTGACAAAGAGCTAGCAAAAGTATTTTCACGGATCAGCTTCAATCCGGATCTAGTCTAAACATTATTTTTTTAAATACTCTTTTAGGTTTCCACGGCCACTATTTATACAAAATACTTCAGTGGTATCTTCTGGTTTAGACCGTGTCGCTAACTTTCTCGCCAGACATGCTGATGACTTCTTCAGGGCAGAAAAGAGAACGAATGATTTTACTAAAATATATCATTGCATTGAGCATACTAAACAAACATCTATAGTGACTTTCCCCTTGCTTCTGTAGACTCATCAAATCTTAAAAATACTTTTCATATGTGAGAAGCCACAATAATTAATGTTTACCAATTTAAAAATAAATTTAACTTTAACATCATTCATTCTCTTTTCTGCCCTGAAGAAGTCTGGTGTCTGGCGAAACGTTGGCGAAAAAGTTAGCGACACGGCCTAAACCAGAAGATACCACTGAAGCATTTTGTATTATTTTTTTAATCATACTTTTTGAATGAAAATTGAAGAAAAAAAAACATGAATTCTATTAGCTTATCTGCTGTGATTTGTAACTTATTTCTTGAACCTCGTTCATTAAATCATACCTTAGAATATTAAGATTCAATTCTATTCAATAAATAGTTAAAGGAAAGTCCCCAGATGGACTGAAAATCACACTTCAAGCACCCTATTTACCATTATCAGCTCCATTATGATCAGATTTGTTAATCTACTTTCTCAATAAAAAGATGAATAAAATGGTCTGGGTGGAGGTAAAAAAAATTCTCTTATATAGGGAGATAATAAATAAAATAAACAGTTCTCCCGGACCATTTTCTTCCTTGTATATATAAGGTCAACTAATATTAATCAACATTTCTCAATAATAGATTGCCACTATCTCACAAAAGTACTTAAAATTTTTACATAACTGCCAAAACTAAATTATCAAGTTTCAAGCTGATGTTAAACAGCCCTTAAGGACGAGCCCCTATGTTGCAGGTTTCTTTTTTAGTAGTTTCTTCTTGGCCCATCTTTGCCTGAGGATTTCACTTAAATTTTTCGTCCTTTTTTCAGTTCAGGTCTTGGACGGACATTTTTTACTGTCTACCATAAGTACCGCATTGTTCATGAACTTGTGGTATTTTGTCCTATTTTCACATAAATCCAGTTTAATCCTGAGTCTCTGTTTTCCTGTTTGATTTGTACTGAGTATCCGTGGTTGATTTCGTACGCTATAATTTTACTGAAATATTTTTGTTTAATCTATGCTTGCTCATCCCTGCATGTGTCTATAAAACCTAATTCTTCTTACCCTCATTTCTGTTTCTAAGTCAGGGATTCCACTGTAAATTTTTATGTTGGATTTTAGCCTGCATCCTCCTGGTGTTATTTTAGGCTAGTGGATTCTCCAAAGAATCCTTCTCTCTAATTTCAGCCGTTTTTCTAGATTGGGAAACCACATAGTCTCTGTCCTGTACAATATCACTAGTTTTACAGTGATTCAATGTCACTAGTTTTACAGTTACAAATAGTAGTAGTATTTTAGTGCCTGAGTTTGGCCTTTTTGGAGAGGCATTTTTTTATACATGCTACTCGTTAAGTAGCTTAAATTCTCCAAATTTTTAACCTGATACACTATGCTATCTTTTTTGGATAAATTTCTGCTGATTATTTTGGCCCAGATATTAACCCTTAACTTGGCAGAATTTTATTTTTTTAATATCAAAATAATATTCATACCACTTAACCCTTATGACACCAGGATGTATAGAAAAAAAAAACTAAAAAAATCACATGTATCTTGTATGATACATTGCCAAGAGCATTAATAAATGTATTACGCTAAATTCTAATGTATCTCCACAGATACATTATCAAGAAAAGGGTTAAAAGCTTCAAACCACATGGATTTTACCAAATACCGTTTACAGTTCTTCCCTATTAAAGTGGGGGTCTGTGGTCGTAAATTTGGTCTTTTTGTTTCAAATGTTTGGAAGCATAGATGATATATGTTTTTAGAAACATTCATTTCTCGACAAAATTATCACTGAAATATACAAATTTCAAAATTTTTATTTTTCAAGAATACTAAAAAGGAAACAAATGAAAAGTTAAAACTTGTTATGACTTAATTTGAAGTGACAATCTATGGAACTGATACCAATTTTTCAAAGTGATAACTTAGATTGAATATGAACGATATGATAGTTTTGATATATTATTTTAGTTAGGTTTACAGTAACATTCTTTAAAAAAATGTATGAAAACTTTTGAGACTAACCGAATGTTATTATAAAATTACTTACTGCACAGATGACCTGCTTCATAGTCATTTCCACAGCTATCACACATCAAAATATTTCTCTTTGGAACTAATGGTTTCCAAACCCATTGGGGAAAACCAAACTTACGATTTCTTCTTTTCTCAATCGTCCTTCTACTCTTTGGTACAGCAAATAAAAATGTGTTTTGAAGAACATTATCTAGGTTTGGTACAATAGTATTATGGTTGAAACCTGTATCATTGACGAGATTAAAATTAAAACCTGTAAAGGAAAGAAATAAAAAAAGTTGAATGACAAAATCCAGTAGTACTTTAAAAATTATAAATCAGTGATCAAAGCTAAATGTAGTACCTTCAGGAGGGGGAGTTCCAAAAAAAGAAAATAAAACTTGAGATTCTAATTTTAAATAAATTTCTCTACTTCTACTAATTAACCGATTAACAAGCATGTTGATGATGAGAAGGTTATAATAACAAACAGTATCAGCTGTTATCAGAGGTTATCATTTACCAACTTTTCCGAAAACATATCGAGTGTTGAAAATAAAAAATGTTCTGGCCATGTACTGTTAATTATAGTGAATAACTACATCACATAATATTTTGATAAATGGATAGTAACTATAGTTATGAACTTTTACGCTAGATATAACTGAAACACACCGATAAATGTTTTCAGGACGTATAGTATGCAACAGCTGATCTTTACAAATGTCTGGGAGGGTAGTAGAGTAATGTACTGGGAGACCGCCTGTTCAGAACGGTTTGTACTATGGCTTGTATAGGGTCAAGTCGTCTTTGTGGTCGGGGTTTAGAGAAATTGTGTCAAATCGGTCGGAGTACTCAGGCTCGGAAAAAATCCTCTGCTGCATTTGTGAAAATTAAATCAACCGGATTTCAGCATGTACTTTCTGAGAAAATCGGAATAAAGTGTCAGGTAATTTTTATTTTTTAAATTTATAACTCAGATTGTTTTGTAAGATGATATACTGGGAACAAAAACACTTATCACGCTTATCATACCTTATCATTTTCAATCTTTGGTAGGTTGTCAACGTGATAGTGATTGGCCAGGAGAAATATATTTTTGTTGTTGATTTTGTGTTTCAAATTAATTTTATATTTTCCTCAAGAGTTGTCTAAAGTGCGTTTATTGTTTTATCTATTTTTCTTTCCTTCCATATTTACTTTTTAATTTTGTTTTAAAGGGATTTTCTTCCTGGCAGTTCTTATCATTTCAAGGATGTTATGACAAACATAATCTAATAAGCTGTACTAACGTTTATCCTTTTCTTATTGCTATGTGTTTAATTTGAAACTCTTCCAGAAGTTAAACAATATGATTAGTGTTGGCTGTATTGTTTTTTAAGTAATTCTGGCCTGTATTACTATTTAAATTTGTACCGGACTGTTATCAGTAAGACTAACGTGGACACTAGCGGTGTCAAGTGAGTTTTCTCTGAAACTATGTCTTTAAAATTTGAATTGAACAGTGAAAGATTTTGGTGTTGTAAAAATATTTATTTTAACTTATTACGTAGTTCGTGTGTTTTACTCTAATTCTTTTAGGCCAGAGGGTTGAAACTATCAAGGATTAATCCTCTTGACAAACTGTATTTACTTTATATTATTAAAATAAGTTGATTTTTCATTTCATTTTGGAAATCTATATATTTTATAACTATAATTTTATATATTAAAAAAAACATTTATTTTATTTAGTAAGAAATTAATAAAAATGCTATTTATTATTAGTCTAAAGATAATTACAAATGAATCATTGCATTGGTTTATTTTTCAATGATGCGATTTATGTTTGGCGTTTTCATTGATAATTTGTAACAACTTTTATTGATGTAAAAAAATAACAATCATTAAATTATTATCGGTTGCTCTTCTCTCGAATGTAGTGTTGAAATTACTTACCAGTTACTTTCTCGACTGCGATGAATAAATGGAGAAAGTATTGTAATGGAGAAAAAACTTACTTCGGAATTTCGATGTTTTGGAGCTAATTTTTTTATCGATTTTGTTTTATTTTATTAATTAATTATTATTATTTCAGTTTATAATTTTGTTTTTGTAATTGCTTATGTAATACATGTTTATGTACTCGTGTGATGAATATAAATCTAAACGACGTTAATTGGTGGAAGAAGTTCATTTTCATTGTATTGATGTACAGTTAAATCCATGATTCACATCAAATTCAATCCAGTACAAATTAATCATTAGTCATAGTTTCAATAATGTAAGGGTAAATATTAGCGCTAAATATGAGCGAAATAATATAAGGTGAAAGGATACTGTTTTTAACACAGTTGTCTCTTCGGCTTGAAATGTGAATGTAATGAAATGTTTCAACGCCCTTATTCCCTACGAATTTTTTAAAATTTAATATTTTATTAATTTTTATTTCTTATATAATTTGCTACAATTAACAAAAATTACACGCTTTACCAAATATACCAGTCTCAAATTAAAAACAATTGTACACATTTAAATATATCTGTGCAGAATCATAATATACAATGAAAGAAAAAAATATACAAAAAAACTTTCAACAGATATTCAACACGAAAATAGCACCATTCATTAATTGCAAGAAACTGATTTTCGGAGAAAATTAGACTTAACCCCTTATTCACCGGGCCTGTAGATATACATTTAGTCTTTTTTTATTTTAATTAAAATTCGCACTCGTAATCAAAATTTAGGCTCCAAAATTTTTCTGAAGCTTAAAAAATTGAGTTTTTCTTTTCTTTTTTCTTTTTAATTGCTTGTTTATAAATATTGAAGAAGCATATTTAAATTACTATTTATCACTTTAATTAATTATATTTCTGAAAAATGGACTTATGAATCATTATGAAAGCAAATTCAGACATTTGGTGTTGAAATGTGTTGTAGAGTGTACTCTATGGGATTGAGGTCCTTTTTTATTTTATTTAAATTAAATTAAAATTAAAAATGTCACTAAATTAGCCTAATTAATTGATTTTTTTCGCGAATATAGAAAATGAACACGCATCAATTTGTATTTATTGCAATCGTTGCTTTATGAGGTTTAGTTTAGTTTATTTAATGCTTGTTTTACTATATAAAACTTTAAATTAGTATATTACTTGTTAGTCATATACAACATTTTATTGATATTTTTTAGCACATTTCATTATCATACACAATTTTATATATATTATACAAACGTTTATTTTTTAGTAAAACGCATACAATTATCGATAAATTTATCCTTTGGCGGGTTCTTAGTTTAAATTACGAATTGTGCCTGTAGATGTACAAATTTGGGTGTTAAATATGAGTTATTTACGATTTTTATAGGAATATGTATGAATTTCGTATGATTCCTTAGTTTTTTCTTGTCTAAAGAAAAACAAAAGGTATATTCATCACACTGAATTACACGCGTGGATTAGTGGAAACTTGTGTCAAAAAATGTTTGAATAATAAACTTTCTGATTGAATTGAACCCACATAGAATTTAAGTTAAAAAACAATTTAAAAATAAAAAAATAAATTTAAAGTTAAAATGTATTTTTAACAACATAAGTACATATTCCTTGCGCTTTGTTAAATACTTCCCCTTCTATTATCCATTCCGATTTTTTTAATTATTAACTGTTGTTAATTTATATATGTCAGACAAATTTCAATCATCCAACATCTTATGAATATTAGCCATCGCTAATCCAATGATTAGTTCAACTTTTAATAATGATTATGAATTAATAAATTATTGCGGTTCTATTTATACTCAATTAAAAACAAAAACCAATTTTTGGTCATCGTATATCCCTTGTAACGGCTTAGATGTTTCTTAAATGTATATAAATTATATAACATACTTCGGAGAGCTGTTATTGTGGTCCCAATTAATTTTTTAAAGAGGTTCTAGGAATTGCTTTTCACTCCACTCCTTGCCAGAATTCTTCGGATGGGGTAAAATCTCTAATGCTGATAATAGTGGAAGAAAGTTGAATTGGGGAAAAACATCGGTTATGTTGCGGTCGAATTAAAATATCTGAAAATGCGTGCTTTAATATAATTTTATGTGCTGAGTGTAGATTAAAAAAAAAAAATATAATAATAAATAAGAAAGATGCTTTTATAAGTTAAAAATTATTTTTCTAATAGGTTGTACTGTCGTATTTGATTAAATTTACAATTTTTGACTCAAAATCGTTTAAATATATATTTTATATTTATAAATATGTACTTTATTATTCAATGAATTTTTTCCAGAGAGTATTATTATATTGAGAGAAGAGAAATCGTATCATTCTCGTAGTAATCGGCTTGAAATGTAAATGTTTCAACGCCCTTATTCCCAACGATTTTTTTTTATTGATTTTTTTTATTAATATTTATTTCTTATATAATTTGCTACAATTAACAAAAATTACATTCTTTACCAAATAGACCAGTCTCAAATTAAAAACAATTTTACAAATTTAAATATATCTGTGCAGAATCATAATATACAATGAAAGAAAAAATATACAAAAAAACTTTCAACAGATATTCACTACGAAAATAACACTATTCCACTTCATAAAGTGCAAGAAACTGAGACTTAACCCCTTATTTACCGGGGCTGTTGATATACAGTAAGTGATTTTAAAATCTGTATCTGTTATCATAAAATAATTTAAAGCCTATTAAAACATATAAGTATAGTTCTATATTTAAACCCCCTGGAAAAATATTATGCCTCACACTGCGTGATGGGTAGGGAGGACGGGCTATGATGGTGAGGAAAACATAAACATATTGTACATACCCATATACACCTTATATACTGTTGTCCACAATTTATTTTCTAAACTTAATTATATTTATTACGTTTCGCGAAATCTATCCATCTAATGAAATGGCGTGTAGAATTAAGTAATTCTCTTGTATATTTTTACATCTTAATGCCTATATACCAATATTGTATACTTACGGGTATACTGTTTTTACGTATATGTCTATTTCGAAAAAGAAAAAAAAAAAAAACACGTGAGCGATTCCGTTCCAACTTTTACTTTTTTTGTTATTAAATTATTTTAAATTCTATAATTTGACTTTTTTAGTTTTTTAATACGTATTTTTTCACTATTTTATTGTAAAAATGAAATCTGGGGGGGGGGGGGGTCTCACCTTCAAAATATCGAGAATGATAATGAAATTTAAAGTGACTTATCCATCCACGGTACTTCAATGAAATAAATTTGGTAGACATGTTTCAGAACTAATATTAAATTTATTTAGGAATTGAACATTAAAATGTATGGGTTAACTAGTTTAGATCATATACTGCGACTAAAAAAATAAAATAATGAATTTGGAATATTGTAGAAAGGTACATGTCACGGTACTGACATTTAAGTTATAAATTGTATATTAACTCTGGACTGCAAGTTATATTCTACGTAAGAAATTCATGAGGAAATTTTATAAATAGATTGTCAATGGATGAACAGTGAGAGAAAACAGTTAACAATCTTTATTATTATTAGAGATCAAACACTTTTGAAATGGAAGCACGCATATGATCCCTTGCTCAATATTTTTAAATTTTAAAATAGTTTTACTTGAAAATAATTTGCATTGAAGAATTTTGTGTTGGTTGTATTTCAAATTTGTTTATAAAATTGATGGGGTAAAGGAATAGAGGATATATAGAGAGGAAGAACGTCCCTGACACAGATGGGAAGGCGAGAGAAGGGGTCGTTAGTCCAAGCAGCCTCTGGAGAAAGCATCTTTTCGCTTTCTTACTCTCTTGCTCTTCCAAGGCAACTTCTGTCTCCTTCTTCTTGTCCAGAAAAAGCCAGTTATAGTCCGTTCCAACTGGCAGTATATCAGCAATCTATTGTATTCGAAACCCCCAAAATGACCGTTCTAAGAGAATAACCTTTCGGATTGGTTGTTATTCCGTTTAATGTCACTTTATGCTGCTATGACTCATCAGACACAGTGGGTGCCCTAAACTTTGCCTATCCAAGTATAATTAGGATAGGATCTTTAACGAGTACCTGACATAGTACAGGCTAGGGACCCCATTTTACGTCCCTTCCGAAGGACGGCATAACCAAGATATTTTTACTCCATTTAAAAAAAATCCTAGTGCCATCTGCCGGGCTGTGAAACCACGTCCTTGGTTGTTATCCTAACCACTTCACCACAGATGACCCTTTTAGGTGTTGATAGGCAATATATCTCTCAAAATCTATTTCGTTCCGTACTACTAATCGAATGCTGCAATAGAAAGCCTCGTTGCACGAAAATATAATTATAGATCTCTCGGGCCTTATCCACCATCCTCTGTTTCGTAATCCGGATATATTATTTAGGCAATGATAGGCCCAAGAGTGTTTTTTCTCCACTTCCAATAATCGAAGGGAGATAGTCTTTTTTCCCACTTAATAATCTGTATGTTACCACTTATACTTTTATTCGACTTTTTTCTCAGCTAAATCATTCTTATTTAATTTTATTATTATTAAAGATTTCATTTATTTCCATCTTAGACGACCAACAATTTTTAAAGTTCCTTTTTCCATTCCCTTCTGCTTTATCTTTCTCCCTCAGACCATGAGCGTCTTTTCCTCAATTGTTTCTATCCACCTTTTCCGTGGTCTTCCCCGCCCTTCAGCACTCCAATTGAAATTTATATTGGGTAATCTTTCTTCCTTCACTCTTCTGAGACGACCATACTATTTCAATCTCATTTTCTCTATATTTTGTTGAACTAATAAATATTTCCTTTTTTATTAAGCCAATATTTTCAGTGTGAAACCCACCGTGAAGCGAATGTATCTTGAATGTAGCCTGGAGAATTTATAAATCACGTACACGAGAATCCTTATTAAAATTTTTCGAAATGGAAACGGTTTTCATCGCTCTAGTTGAAGTTTAACAAGTTGGTTTTGAAAGGATGTAAACTGGATTGAATTTATCTAATAATTCCTTCACTGAATGAAAACCTTTTTCCAGTCATTTGTGCAATACACCTTTATCATATGGAAACTTTATCATATGGGTCCATGGTCCTTTTGAGGACAATGGACCTCCAAGAAAAAAATTTTAGTAAATGACAAATAATAATAAAAAAGATAAATGTTGACTTGTAAGATGATAAAGATCAAGTTCTTAGATGGATGGAAAATTACATATTGTCGAAACGTTTCCATATAATAAAGGTGTATTGCACAAATGACTGGAAAAAGGTTTTCATTCAGTGAAGGAATTATTAGACAAGTTGGTTTTTATTTTGTTAGTTATATGTAAAAACTCATTATCATTTTGGGGGTGTTGTAAGAAATTTAATAAAACAAATAAATAATCAATTCAGTTGGTGGAAAAAAATGAAAAAAAATTTTTTTTTTTAAATTAAGAGGTGTGTGCATTGATTGCTCTTCAATTTTAAAAATGTTGAAATCGGATCAATATTTCACCATCTGGGGTAAGCTTATTGAATTGTTAAGTATAAATCAGGGGTGCCCAATCTGCAAAATATCTTACTTTTATTATGGCCAAAAGTAGTGATAACCAATGTATGTATTTTAAAAATCCATTATTGTACATACATACATTGTACATTACTTTTGAGTGGAAAATAGTTGACTGGATAATTCTAATGATGGATTGAATTGGTCAATGATAACACAAAAATAAGCAGAACTAATTTTTTAATTGTACCAACGTTTCGGCCTACGCTGTAGGCCATCTTCAGGGCAAATAGAGGTTGCCTCGGCTGTGGTGACTTGTCAAACTAACAACTGAGTTGACAAGTGTTAGTTTGACAAGTCACCGCAGCCGAAGCACCCTCTATTTGCCCTGAAGATGGCCTACACGTTGGTTCGATTATAAAATAAGTTCTGCTTATTTTTGTGTTATCATTGACTGCACCCCCTGAACAACACATCTTTATACATTACTGTTCAGTCATATATTTCAAAAATTAACTGTCGAAAATATGAGATAAAATCATTGCAATATTGATAATGCGTGCTTAATTATTATTATATTACCTATGTTTATATCTAAGAATAATAGTAAACAAAAAATTATAACTGATTATGTTTCATTTTTTCACTCAAAAATGTCTATTGTGGGACTAAATTTACTATATCTATTAATTTAAAAGTTTTAAATTTTAACATTATTTATATTTAAAATTTAAATCTAATACGGAGATATATAATTTTAAATGTAGCCAGCGGAGTTGTGATGCATTTTCAAATTGGTCCACATATCATTTGGATTAGACGGCTACCACCGTATGAGTTTTCTTAAAATAAATAAATTAATAAATAACATATTTTATCATTATTTTTGTTCGCCAATCCGTCCTGTTACCCATGGGTTTTTAAGCTTGTCAAGCATTTTTACTACTAAATTATAGTTGCCGTGATCGTTATAGAAAATAAGTCGTGTGAGCTTACCGATTTTGGCCGGTTATTTATTTATTTTTATATTTAGTATTTCTATTTATTAAGTAACCATTGCCATGAGATGCGGTTGTGTTTACCACTTGGGACCGAATTAATGTTGTCGAAATCTGTTACCCATGGCTATATTGCATTGCATGATCACAATTCTTTTCGTGATATCACAAAAGGATCATATTGAGAAATATTTTCCATTTTCTACTAATATTGAGAAAGAATATAATTTGGGGATTGTTATAAGTTTTCCTTATTCTAATCTATGAGAATTGCATCAGTGCATGGCCCAAATCATCTTTACGAAATTTCCGCTATGAAGGTTTGCTTATGGCTGAATCACTGTTTATGAGTTTTAACGATTTTTCAGTGTTTAGATATAATACTTTCGTGCACTATCAACATTATCTGATGATTTTTGTGCTTAAAAGAACATCACTAAAAAGAACTGGGCACAACACTATTAACTAAATTACCGGACAAAATGTTTTTAATCTCCACGAAATTCTAGTGAAAAAGAATAAGCTTCTTTCCATATTAAATCTTATATATCCATTCCATATATCACTGTTACTACAAATATACTATGTATTTGCAATTATTTTTATAGATTTGAAGCTGGATGTAGTTATATATAAAACGTTAATAATTAAAAATATTCTTTACTAAGTTTCTTCGTTATCTTCCATTTTCATCGTAGTCTTCCATTCTTTAATGTTCTCATTAATTTCGAAAAAATGCACGACGATTTTTTGAATTTATTCTGCCTGCTTTATTGCTAACTATTTATTTGTGAAGTTCTTTTTCCATTGGTTTGGAGGAAGATTCTTGAAGATCTTATATATATATATATATGGCATCGATATTATCAATCATGTCTAAATATCTAATCAATGCATTCCCTGGTATGAAGGCATTATTCCAATTCCTGTAATCCAAAAGTGCTACTTTTTCGCAGCATCATATTTTTTGAATGAGTAGGCTTTGGAGTTTGTTTTTCTTTAAACAACTACCAACGTAGGAAATGCAAAAATATATAGGAAGGACCTTGTCTGGAAATAGTTTTTGATAGTCACTGAGAAGCTTATAGAAAATAGCTGTATGGTAGAGATGAATTAAGAATATGATTTATGATTATGATCCTAAACATAACCGTATGTTTTTGCACAGTGATGCCACTATAGTTTTCTCTCACATGGATGCTGAGCCATTTCTGTTGCAGACTAAAATTAATAAAAGTACTGTATTACATCCGGTTGTATTGAATTAATGATACACGATTAATATATAATAACATATCTTGGTTATGTCGTCCGACATTAAAGTTCTTTAGTTCTTTATCCCATAAGAGACAAACTACAAGTGTCTGAACTATTTTCACAAATAACTTCCATTAAAAACAGGCATGTCTGTCGCTTGGACGAATAGCGACAACCAAGGAAGGTAATGGAAGATGGACTGCTGGGAGAAGGCTCTGAGGTCGCACACTTGTATCAAGATCACATACAAAGAATAGGACCAAAAAGGGTGAAAACCCTGGCTCAAATGAAAAGGATGTGTCGAGACCGGGAAGGATGGCTCCGGTTAGAGGCTCATCTGAACGGCAGTAGAGGAAGATAAAAAAAAATCTTGCCCTAAACGGTATGTTGTCTACTTGTCCGTTGACGTCATGTTCTCCATGAGGAAAGCACCCCGCCTCTTACTAGAATGACCTGTAGACTGGAGAAACCTCAGCTTTCCCTAGCATCTATCAGGTTAGTCGGGTCCCAGCTGGTGTGGGCTTTATTGAGGTCAAGGGACGCAGGTCCTGACTGCCCATTGGCCAGCGAGGTTTGTCGCAATGGATTCCATTCATACCTAGCATACGGCTAAGGGTTGGTACCTTCTTCGGTATGCCACACTGGTTTATGTTACGCTGACGGATCCACACACTAAACAAGCTCTAGATTTCAATGTAGCAAACTTCATGTTGAAATGAGGGAAACTTAGTGGGTAGAGCTGCTTTGCCGAAAGTTCTGGTTTCAAATTCAGTTGTGACAGATAAATTATTTAATCTGTTAACAGTCGTGGTCGGACCCTGGGGGATCTGGCGATCCTCCTGGTCTTCACACCGCAACTGTGAAGAGGGCACCCTTATTTGTGGGGTTGAGAGTGATCTCGGAAGCATCACCTCCCTCCACAATCAATGTCCTAGAAACAGTAAGTGCTCTGCCATTCACTGAACCATGTTATGAATGTAAGACCCTTCGAGGGTCGTAGCGGCACAAGTTTAAACTTTATGTTTATCCCAAAGTAGCAATCATTGCTTGCGATATTCGCCATTAGCTAGCAGTTCACTGTCTTCACCCTACATTATCATATAAGGTTGATTTTTCATAAGTGTACGAAACATAAATGGGGAAGCGGGATAGCTCAACAGCTTTAGCTGTCGTACCAATTCAAGTTAAACACTTATTACTAATTTAAATTAAATTTATTACCAAATGGGGTTGTAGTTGTAATGGCTGACATTTCTGTTTTTAAAATTTTGTTTTGTTTAATAAAAATATATCTTTCGGAATTATGAGTCAAATTCGATTGATTTATGAGATTTATATTCCTATTGATCTTCATTACAACAGGGTATTGGTGTGTGCATATGTTTTCAATGTGTCTGGATATTGTAATGGGTGAACCTATTTTTTTTTGTTTTAATGTATAGTTTTAATGTTTCGGAATGTAAGATAAAATGTACTATCATTAATTAAATTATAAAATAAAATTATATTATATAATTTTATAATTATATTTACGTTTAATGAAATTATATTAAACATAAATTTTTATGATCTTGCTGCTGTATTCGTTCTAAATACTAACAAAAAAAATAATACAATTTTTAACTGACAATCAACCTGGTACGTTTAGCTTTATGTTCTTACCAACTATATATTTTAATGTACATTCGTATTGTCGCAATAAATTAGTTTTAGACGACGCTGTATATATAATATTATATAAACTAAGTTGGTGTGGCTATATATAAACACAAGATATCAAGTCTCGCCTCTCAAGGCGTATAACAAACTTTCACCAGCTGTGCTTGAACGTGTTTTGCTTCTTTTATTTTACCTTAGTTCTATAAAAAGTACAATCTTATCATGTTTCGAACCCTGGCCGATATAGTGAATGCCGAGCTGTCATTGTAAAGATCCTTTCGTAACACCTGCTAAGTTTTTTTGTATTTATTTATTTATATATTTTTTTTATATTGACAATGAATAAAACCTAATTTTATCTGAATGGCCGATTTTATTCATATATGCAGTTACTATTAATCATATGCACTCTTAAAACTTACTCTTAAATATCTTATATACACTTAACAAGCAATAATTTTGAAAAAAAGTATAGAGACTACACATGGCTTTTTCATTGATTAAATTTAACAATTATAATTTAATTAAACCATATACTTATTTGTTTATTACAAAATAAAATATGTATTAAATGCAGAAAACAGACCAACATTGTACTCTAAATTTTTTTTATTTTCTTCATTAGACTTCATTCATATCTCACTTATATACCTAACTTACTTATCCATATCATATCTATATCCATCCAAACATATGTTTCAACAAATATTCCGTTTGTTTATAAGGATTGTGAAGGCTGTGGATACTTGTAAATATTTATTTTCCACGCTCGAATATTTAACATTGTGCCATGGCATTGTATTATTGAAGTTTTACAGAGGTTGAATGAGGCTGTGTTGTGTTTATGGTTGCATTATACTAAGAATTTCACTTAATGTGTTTCTGTTTTAATAATTAAAAAGAAATATTGAAATTGGTTTAGTATCAGATGACTCGGAGCTTTATTTATAATTACTAATCCAGTCAATCTTAAAAATGAATTTCAGTTTCGTTACACAGACTAAAGCTTAAATTGTTCCAATATAACAATTTTTCTTTAAAAAAATCTGCTTTCATAAACTGCCAACTTGATTGTAATACAATTTTAAGAGAAATAAACATCTTGCCATTCTTGCATAAAATGAGTTTCTTTTATGGTACTCCTTGATTATTATAGTAATGATATAAAATAACGTTAGATAAGATTTATTTAAAAACATTTTAAAGGGATTTTTCATTATAATTTTTTTTAGTTTTGGGGTCGATTGCGAAATCGCAAGAACCTTTTTTTCTTCTACAATGGATTTTTCAGGTTATACTGTTTTGAGTTTTTGTAAATAAAAATATAAAGTAATGGATAGTTCAGAAACTGGATAGTTTCTGGCAATTTACCAAAACTCAAGTTAGTTGATTTCTGCGGCTACGTTTCCTATTGTCAGCATTGTTATTGTCCGAAAAATGTCCCAACTGTACGAAAATTCAATTCAACGACTTGGCTTTCGCGGAAGAAAATTTCTTGTTATCCATAATAATAGAATCGAATCCGTTACACGATTTTATTATTTTCCTCTCTTATTGTTAGAATATAATAGTTTTTACTCGACTGAGGAAACTGGAGCTGGTCGAGAAGACAGTTGACTTTCTCTGCTCAGCTCCGACTGAAGCTCTGTCCTTGGGAAGGACGTTCGTTCACCAGGCGGCGATGCAACGTTTTCCTCTGTCGGTTATCTTTTTATTTTCCTTTCTTAGGTTTTAGTTTATCTACGAATAAATAAATTAATTGATAAATAAATCAATAAAATATAAATTTATTCTGTACCAGAAAGGATTAGTTAAAAAAAAAAAAAGAAGTGTATATACTCGGACATGGCAAAACATTGGAACAGTGGCAAATCATTTCCACAAAAAAAAGTATAAATTAAAAAAATCTGTAAATTTTAATATTAATTTTATATATTTTTTCATACATATAACTCCCCGTATGTAGAAAGTAAAGAGAAAAAAATACACCTTTACGAAACATTGGAAAATAATTGTCGAGTAGGGTGGAACAAAACAAAACATACAAACACACACGGTAATATATCACTTACATATATACAATAAGGAGTGGGGCTCAGTTGAGTTGCTCTGCTGAAGATATTTAGTTTCGAACCCGGCTGTGGCAGATAAAGGATTTGGGGAAATCCCGACAGTTGAGCGCGATCTCAGACAAATCACCTCACTGCACAACCGTTTTTTCTGATTAGCCCAATAACCTACTTTATTCAAGATCATAGGTTCTCAGCTTGGCTGCTGGCCTTATAATTTTTTAAGGGAGTAAAAAATTCTTAGCTGTGTCGTCCTTCGGAAGGGAAGTAAAATAGTGTTCTACTGGCGAGCCTCTACGGTGTCTGGTTAAAAATTATACCTGCTAAAGATTATTCCTAATTATAGCTGACTTAGCAAAATTTGTAACATGGTTCGATTAGCCACAGGAACATAAAGTAACGTTCAATGAATAAACAATAACAACCATTGTCTTAGAAACCACGTATTGAACCTTTATCAGTTCTAATGTTCCAGATTGTTTTATTTATACACTAGTACACGCCTATTAAAATTAAAAAAGTTGAAATATTATAAATGAGATAATTAATTTCCTGTATAAAAAGTCCATTTTCGTATTGAAAGAAATTTTTACATCAAATAAAAATTTCCCCAAATATTAATATTCAAAATATTAAAAATGAAAACTGAAAAAGGAAGTATTTTTTTTAATAAGTTATTAAAAAAAAGAGAAAAGATTGCTTACTATAAAATAATAATATTAATTTAGATATATTTGATTATTTTTAAAGAATTTTCAAACTCATTGCATACTTTTAAGTTAAAATTTAAAAAATCTCGGCACCCTAGTTCGGTTATCGCTCGACTTGCCTCTGATCTCTTCAGAGTTTGACCTTCAATTTTGCTGATTGCCAATTTTTTTCAAATTAATTTGATTAAAGATGTTTCTTAAAACATGTGTTTACTAAGACCCACTCATCCTGTAGTTTGGAATTGCCAATATTTCCCCCTTAATATCGTTCGTGACCCACATACCAATACTCTTTCTTCACCATCCTCCCTGCTTACCAGTAATGTGTTTGTTTTGTTTTTTCTTCTTTGAACTGCGTGATGCCTATCGTAGGTATTTCTTATGCCATTGCTTCTAGCTTATCTTTATTCATTCCGTCAACTCAATCAAGTTTTCTTCACCTCTCACCTCGAAATGAACTTGATTTGAAAAAGTTCGTGAAAATAAAACCAAGCTTCAAAGTTAGTTTGTCAACATTTTATATTTATTCTATAAAACAAATAACAATAAAATGAATTTTTTTTCAAATGAAATTAAAAAGGCTTTCCTCCTTTTTTTTTTAAATTAATGTTAGACGTACAAGTAGGGAAGTAGATGGACAAAGTTTTATTTATTTTTCATGTGTTTGTTTACATATAAAAAAATAATAACATTAATGGAAAAAAGTCGTATGTGACCATATCTTGTTCGAAAAGTTTTTTAATAAATAAAATAATGACAAAATATCAAAGCATTTCCGTTTTTCATATGCTCATTAAAATATTTTTCATTGGTAAGAAACTTTTTTCAAAAGAAAATTAGTACTTTTTGTCCTGAAGTGAAAGTATATGCAGGGTTGTTTTTAATTCGTCTTCGAATCCTAGACCATTCCATGACTTTCCTTATGTTAGCTTGTGTTTGTTTTGGTTTAAAACTGTAATTTAAAGGCGATTTATTCCTATTAGTAACAATATCCAATTAAAATATTTAAACCAATATTAAAATTAAATTTTTTATTTTTCATTAGCATCATATCTGTTGTGTTTATCTATTCAGCAAGGTTGATTGATTGATTTGTATATTTATGTACACTGCTTAAACAAAATAAATAAATTAACAAAAGAGTTAATGAAATAATTAATAACAATAGTAATAGATAATTGTGGAGCTTTATTTTCTTATTTAACTTTCAATTTTCATAAGTAAAGGTGATGTGCTCTTTTATAATCCACCAATCGTTCTTTTTTTATATTAATAGTTTATGATGAATGACTCTTATACATTATTAAATTTATAGTATCTGATTCAATTTCCACTGTTACTATATTTCGTAGTCTAAAATGGTATCTTCATTTGTATGTATATTGTTATTTGGTTCAAATTATTCCATTTGATTTTAATTTTCATAAGTAGTTCATTAAGAGTTTTTTTGTTTTACTTTACCAAATTTATAGTGTTATTTTAAGCTCGGTGGGAAGTTGAAAAGTTTTTTTTACAAAAAGGTGTGTGGTCGTTGATGCTGGATTACCAAGTAACTCCTGTTTTTGGTTACTTTTATTTCCTTTTTTTTAATTATTCTTTTTTTCAACGTTTTTTGATGAGCAGGGGAAATCGATAACATACCCCCACCCTTGCCGGTGCCGTGGAGAAGGAGCTCAAACTCACTTTCTATATTCAGGGGCCGGTGGATGTGAAAGTCTTTCTACGTATAAGATTATCCCTTTGAATCAACTACGTACGAGAATAAATCATGGCTTACTTTTAAACAATGAAAGCGCACAATATTTTGTGTTAATTATTCACAAAATTAATCATTGCATTAATTTAAAGTAAATAATATAAATCGTTCAAGTAGAGGATTGCAGAAACATTAGGTGTTTAAAAAAACATTCAGAAGTTACTGAAGGCATTCAACTTAAGATATATATGAATATATAAATACAGAATAACTTGTATATGAAAATAAATTTTGGTATCAGCAGCAGTTCTCGCTTCGAGTTTTAACTTTTTATTCGTTTCCTTTTTAATGTTCTCGAATATAAAAATAATTGTGGGTTTTAGTATGCAAAAAAAAAGTGTAATTATGGGAAATGTGCATATTTCGGTAATCACTCCATCGAGAAATAAACGGTAATGAACATTTCGAAGTGTTTACGATATATTTTCGATATATTTAAATTTTAAATATCGATATATTTTAAATTTTATATATTTTAAATTTTAATTATCGATATATTTTCGTTGAAACGATTGTTTCTTGATAAAATGGTTACCGAAATATACACATTTTCCATAATTACCCTATTTTTTTTAGAGATACTAAAATTTGTTGATACAAGTATCAGATACAGTCGAAATGTACCTGATGATTTTGTATCAATTGATACAAGTATTCGATACGGTCAGATTGATACAATCATATTGATACAACCTTACCCATCCCTACCCCCAAAACAAACCAAGCTCATTTTGGCAATAAAATTACATCGTCTCACGGATTTAAAAAAAATTATTATCTACTATTAATCACGGTCCTTTTAATAATAAATAAATAATAAGCAATAGTCAACCACTGATTTAAGCTCCCCTGATTTGATTACTGGCGAAAGACCAATTTCGCCCTACCTCCCTTGAGTATTAATAAATAAATAAGTAAAAATATTAGTGAACAAGTTTTCACTTATTATCAATATAATCTGTAATTAGTCACTTATCACATATGTAGAAACGAAAATAAACTATGAAATCAGTTAACAGTAAAGGGTGTTTGAAATAACATTTTCAGAGATCGCCTCCTAATATATGATTTTTCACGAGCAACTTTCGCAAAAAAAACCTCGACCTATGTCCGGGAAAATATGGGTTCATTAATGGTTATATCTATACCACATAGTAATGGCAATTGACATAAATGATTGAAATCGGGTGCAAAAAAAAGCGTTTTAAAGAGTATAGCGTGCGGCGGTGGACAGACAAATTTTGTATTACAACCCAAATTCTACGTGTCTTGGAATAGCAAAAGTTTGAGGTAGGTTTAAAATCTATTTTTATTGTTCAATTCCATAGCTTTCAAAAAATAATTCACCATTAAAAAACATGATAATAATTTGATGCCTTGTCCAGGTTACTATTTCGGCGAATAACTCTTTTTCCTTTAAAAATTATAACAAAAACTGATGCCCCAAGAAAGGCTTCTGTGTAGCGTATTAGAAGAGTAAGAGTCGGGATATCTGTATACAACTACATAATTATCAAGTAAAAGTATCAGATACAGAAAAGTATCAGTATCACTTGTATCAGATACAGGAAAATCCAGTATCTACCCATCCCTACTTTTTTTCTATACTAAAACTCACGATTATTTTAATTATCGAGCATTTTTTTTTTAAATTTATTTATTGAAATTTACAACTATATTATAACATTACAACAAGGTAAATCTAATAGCAGGAATGATACGTAACGGCATGGATTAAGGCTAGTAGAGAAACTACCCACCAGGCGTGAGTACCCAGTTCGAGAATATTAAAAAGAAAACGAATGAAAAGTTACAATTTATGAATGAACTGGAAGCGACAACCTGCGGAACTGATACTTGAATTTTATATGTTTTATAAAAATACATATAAAGTTTATATACATGAATATAAAAAGTTATTTTGAGAAAGAAAAACTAATAGAACTGCAATGGCCGGGAGTTGCCGAGATGTACAATTTTCGTATTCATATTGCTTATTTGCACCCAATTTTACCAGAGTTAATAATGTTGTGTTTATAGTTATCATTTTATTACAATATAATATCATTATATATTTAATTGATATTATTATACACAATTTCGCCCCTGGGTAGTAGCTGAAATGCTCTATTTGTTCCTGTTTTGTACAATTTATGCCAAATTACACGTATTTAGTATATTAATCAGTTTTTCTAGGGTTAGTTGCTTCTTTCCTTAGCATTATTTTCTTCAAGGTATCCCGAGAAATAGGATATACAAAAATATACTTTATATGTTCAAATCGCTTACAGCAAAGGTAAATACCATATTTCTATCCTTGGTTAAGTTCCCTTCTTGCTCTGAATATTAAAGATTTTTAAAGTAATGTTATCGTGCTGTTATTAATACACTGTTTTGAATTTCCCGAATGCAGATTTACTTTTAATGTGTAATCGTGGCTGTGGGTCTCATTTCAGACTTTAGATTTTAGGTTCGATTTAAAAAAAAATGTTTTTAATTTTTTGGATAAATGGTTTAAGAATTATCTTATGTGATGTATAAGGAACTGTTTATCTATTTATCTATACCAGTTATACCCTTATCTTTATGTTGGGTAACATTTGCAAAAAATTGTATTTAAGATATTTGAATGCTCTTATCAAATACAAATAAGTGATTGAAAGAACTTTTATATGCAATAACGTAATATTTCACCAGTCAGTTAGATTTATTATAACATAAAATTACAAATTTTGTGTATTTTTTTGACTACACCTCCTGACCACTCTACTATTAACATAACACGTTTATGAAAATGGTGATTTTTTATAATGGAAAATTAATTCATTTTATTTTATTATTTTTTCAGATATTTAGATATTTCTTTTACCCATTATAGTTTCTCTATCTACATCATTATGTTATTACAGTTGATCAGTGTCTTTCTTTAAGTTATGGAAAATCAAAATTTTTTAAATGTAACTAACTTGTAATACTTATGAAAAAAAAATTGTTTGAATTATGAAATAAAACATATGAGACAAATGGAGTTGATTATCGAACTGATGTAAATGAAATCGGGTCTTTATTGAAACATAATTTTGAGAAATTTATTTTTGCAGAAAATGTTTTGTTGAAATAAGTTGTCAGCCGTAATTATTATCCAACAAATTTTTGTTTTTGTATTTTTTGTTTGTTTTAATGTGTATTAATTACTAAATATTTCATAAATCGTCATAACCTAATTCAATTTTGGAAAGGCCATTTTGACATATAAAACAGACCAACCCTGTAATATTTTTTCATTTCTGTTGCAAGACTTGTTCGAAGGTCGGACTTACACAAGACGTAATCATTTTTTTTTTTTAGTCATTCACATGAGCTCTGTGTTTCTTCCATCACCTTCTGTTTCGTTTATTTTGGTTATTTTATTATTTAATTTATTAAATAATATTTTATATTATTTTTATAATATAAAATAATTTCCCACCTTTTTTTAAAATTTATATTGGACTGTAAATAGATTTAGTTTTGGATTGTTAAGTGCCTCAACATTTAGCAAGGATTCTTCTAATATTTTTTAAAAATTGTGTCTTTATTTGTTATTTTTATTTATTTTTGTGTTTTCCAATTTTTCATTAAATTGGTATACTTTATTCATTTTAATGTATTTTGCTTTATGCATATTTTATAAAATCCTACATAAAGCTTTGCTGTACCATCTTGAATGATAACATAATTGCTGATATTATATTAAGTGTATAATTGTATAATTTTAATCCAGCTGTGGCAGATAATTTATTTCATGTGTCATTTGCCTCGAACGTAGGGTTGCAAGATGTGTTCGAGAAAAAAAACCGACAACTTTTTAATTTTTTTTATTAGCTCACAAATATTACAGAAAATGACAAAGAAGCTTACAATCTACTTTTGGATATATATTATTTAGCATTCGACTGCTTTTAACAAAGGTTTATTGCAAGAAAAACATTCTTATGTCCAATTTACCCTGATTTTCTTGTTTGGACAAACATAAAAAAACCGGACTGTCCGGTCGAAAACCGGACATCTGGCAACCCTACTCGAACGTACCCTGTGGGACCTACAGACCATCTTGGGGCTCACCCAGCCTCACAAAGGGTACCGTTAATTTTGGAGAAAACGGGGCGATTGAGCGTGATATCTGTCAAATCTCTAGCCTACGTAACATGTCCTTTGAACAGCATCCAAATACTAAAAGCATTATACTAGACCATGGTCGTAGTGGTATCATCATTTTAAAAAAGAATTTTTATTTATAGATTTCCTTTTTGGATTAATTTGTTTTAGTTTTGCAATCCATCCAGTTATTTATTGACTTGCATTATATTGGACTACTCATTCGCAGGTTAATAACTTTCGGCGACATTTATTATTAATTTCACTATTTATTTGAAGTATTTTCTACTTATAGTTACTACTGATGATGATAGATATGGCCAGTTCCATCATCTATGAACATGTAATTACGAACCTGATTTCCCATTGTTACTTTCACTTTATTTAAAGGAGAAAGCATACTGACCGTTATACATTTACTTTAGCAAAGTTTTTCTTACATTGAAATTATTGAATTTCCTCTTTATCTATGCCTCGTTATTTGTCTCCAGTAAATAATACATAGATTCAATTTCCCTTTGTTGAAACTGTCTAACTGAAATGGTAACATTAGGAGTGGTAATTAACTTCAAGATTGTTAATCTGGATTTACTATACCGGAACGCAACTCAGATATTTATTCAGATTCCCAACTTAATTTCTGTAGGTGGGATTTCATGCTTAGGAGAGAAGGAGGGAAATACTTCCGTATTTCCCGCATAATTGCCTGTAGAAACTTGAACTTTCCCGTCACCGCTCGCAAATGTATAAATCTAAGGTGCTTAATGAACTTTGTTTAAAAAAAGTTCGTTGTAACCCCACAAACAATAGCAAAGTAAATGGGATGTTCGGATTGGTTTCTCACGCTCTACCGATACCTATTGTATATACATCCCTTTATGTAGGGCTCAAATCATAAAAAGTTTTTGTTAGCGCCACATAACTCTAGTAAAGGTTTTTTTTTTTTTTAGAGTTTCACTACATTAAATTAAAATAATTCAAAGAAAAATATGTTTAATATCCAGAAAATTGGCTTCACTGGAAAGTAAATTTATGCCATTTGTGCCGTATTCAAGATTAATGCCAGTCAATTGAGATACAAAGAAGTTAGTAATTATGTCTCAATACTCTTCATCGCTGGCTAAACATTCTGCACACCATTTTTTATGAAGACATGTGGACGAATGATTCCATCGAGTCAATAAGCGCACCAATCAGTGACTTTCTGTCGATGTCATGTTTTTTCGGTAATGCCTTGTGGATTGTAATGTTTTTTCGGCAATGTCTTGTGGATTATCTTCATTCCAAATGCCTCAGTCCATTGGCCATTTGCCGAAATGGTGAATCAGTGAATGCCGTCTGGCTTGATGTCCCGTCCAAGTGAACTTCGTAAGCATGTAATCCAGGATCCTTACATAAAATCTTACATTGACACATCTCTAATTCCTAAGAACGACGTGGATTTGATTGATTCGTGTCTTGCTCAATGCTACGTTGCATAGCGGGTGTCCCTTGTTTGATGCAACCTTTTCAGAGTTTAGGGATTAGAGTGTATATGGTGCAAAAACAATCCATGATTAATCAAATTTGCCGTTCTGGTGGACGATTATGAATCAGGACGTATAATTGACTTAACACACCATTAATTTCGCGAACAAAACTATAATTTTGATTTAAAAATTCTATAATTTCCAAGCATTGCTCTGGCGTGCGACTATTCATTATAAAATGACTAAGAAAATAAGCTACAAAGCAATTGACAACTGTCAAATCGATATTCAAACTAAACTGTGTTGCCAACTGAAAGACGCGTACTTCTAAAAAAAAACAAAAAACGGTATTACACATTTGTGTATTTATTTGTTTAAATTTCTTTCATTTCAATGTAAAAATAGTTTTAATTTAGTTTCGAAAACAAAAATATTAGTTAACAATTGTTTCCATGTCCGCTATTATTTTTTTTTTTATCTTAAACACAATCCCGTGGAAACCATTTTGTTACTTCCACTAATAACCAATAGCTGGGCGACCTGTGGTCTAGTGGTTAGCGTAACAAACTACTAAACCCAAGATCGCGGGTTCGTAGCCCGGCAGGTGGCCCTAGGGTTTTCCCAATGTAGCATCGTCCGATTGGCCATAGCAGCATAAAGTGACGTTAAATGAACAAACAAAACAACAACCAAGCGGTGATAGATTTGACTTACGGATGGTGGCAAGCTTTAAACTTCATTTCTTTTCTACAATTTCGGTCCCTGCTGCTGCAGACCTGTCTTTAAAAAAATATGTATATGCATTAGTGTTCTATAAATTATTTTGAACACAGTAATAAATTATTGTTACCAAAAGAATACAATTGGAGTGTGATACACGACACTTGCTCCACTGCAATAGTGGTCCTACAGGTAGTGAAAGTGATTTGTTGAAGAGAGGTGAGATGATCTGCGGGAAGAGCTTTAAGTATCCTTAATAGTTGGCGACCCCTGTAATATTTACTTTTTTTCTAAATCTAAAATAGGATACGGAACTGGTTTTGCCTTCGTAAAAATAAAAAGTTGGAGCCTTTTTGGTGAAAGTAAACTGACCGTCATTCTTTGTTTAGCTAAAACGTTCAAGATTTTAAATTTTGTTACCTGATATTAATGATATTTGTAAGCGACGAATTTGCGTTTTGTTATAATAATGCCTTATTTTTTTTTGTGGTTAGAATATCACTCAATACAAAGCGTCAAGACAAAAATTTAATTTTTCGAATGAATACATTTCAAAATAAATATTGATC
Source organism: Troilus luridus (assembly GCA_964056705.1). NCBI lineage: Eukaryota > Metazoa > Arthropoda > Insecta > Hemiptera > Pentatomidae > Troilus > Troilus luridus. The sequence goes on from OZ057415.1 coordinate 85,401,029, forward strand.
GCTTAGATGTTTTATGTTAGGCCTGCTATGTATGTATTTTAAGGTTTGCTTTGGCATTTCTGTATTTTATTTTTTTATATTGTTTTAAAAGCAACAGTAATCATACATTTCCTATAATTAAAACTAAAATATTACTCAATTATTCACCATGTTATATCACTCGATTATTTTGCTATCAGCAAACAATTGTTTAAGGCACGATTAATGATTAAGTAAAAGGCCTGAAGGGAGAACCAAGTAGTGGATGAACATCAAAGTTAGACATCTATAGACAATGGGATTAGGCGTTTATCATTATTTTTATTTATTTATTTTATTAATATAATTTATTGTTATTTACAACTATAGTAATATTACAACAAGTAAATCTGCTGATATGATTAATATGACATGAAAAAGACTTGTGGAGAAACTACCCATCGGTAGCACTCCAATAAAGTTCTATAGTAGGTCTCGAGACCATCTTCTTTTCAGACGCCTCGGAGGGTTATCAGGAATAGTATGGGGAGCAAGTTGAGAGACTAGCGGTCATTATTTAAAATATATCATTGAACTGCTTGATAGATCTGTCATAAACACCAAGTCAGGAGTATCTGACTAGTCTAGGGGTCTCTGGTCTTAATACAACCCAAAGCATCGTAGACTCCTTGTCACTGCAAAATACACGTGTCCAGCTACAAGTCTCAGCCTGTTTTGATTTTTTCAACTTTCTCGACAAATAACCGAAACAGAACAGCCGCGAAACGGGCTGGGGGTGGCACCTTTGATTTAAAGAAGTAGCCGTCGTTTCTACATTTGTTGAATTTCCACTCTAAATTTTATCTTATTAGAATGCAATTGGAGAACTTTTGAAAAGTAAGGCCTTATGTCTCTATAATACTGGAATAAAACTAACCAGTCAACATTTCTCCAATTCGGACATCATCAGGGCAAAATAAAAATCTCCACATCAATGATGATCATATCCAGCACATCTCATACCAACAGTCCAAACTTACTCAATAATCAGATACAGCAACCTTATTGAGTTTCGATGAGGCGTGGATTGGAAAATCATTGATCGGTTTTTTTTTAGAAGAAAGATCATATCAGTAAGTCTTCCGGTGTTAGTTCCATCATAATTGCATTACGCAATATCTTAATCCTCTGAAACAACATTCTGCTATTAAGATTAAATTACATATCTTTAATGATCAGAAGGATGTACTAGAAGAAAAATTAAGATTTTAATTTTAATTGTTCCTGATTGCGAGACAAACCACATTGATGTGTGATGTAAACATTGATATGATCGAGCTTTAATTAAGAAGGACATATTAATTGACATCTTATGACTTCCGTTGTGGTGAGGATGTCATGGTAGCTATTGTTTATTGTTCTTTAGGGGGCAAACTATTTTCATACTCGCTGCCGCCCCTGATGACAAAAACGCGAAACATGTTAGCGTCCTCGTCCTGATTCGGAGGAAGTGCAGCTGTCACGGTTGTGGGTAGCTGTGACATGTTCCTCTTGTTCTTGGCCGTGGGGGCTATTGTTGTGTCAAGAGGATATTCAAAATAAAATAGTCCTTCATGACATGCTACTACTGTTTGAAGTTTATTGAATCCTGTTCAATTGTTTTTGGTCCTGGAGGCTTCTCACGAGATTTTTTTTTCTTCAAAAAACACGACTTCTTATGTTTTACTTGATAATTTCTTACCTTGAACTATTCCCTCAATTCGTCTTGTTGTTTATGCAGGTAACAAGTACTTGTCTGCATACGAAAGAAGTAGCAATAACGTGATTAGGTTGGTAAAGTCCTAAGCTCTTGTATACATTGAGAGAGGAATTATGGCTCTAATAATAATAGAATTATTATTACAAATGCATTCAAAAGCTATGCATTACAATTGATCAGTGTTGCATTATTTCTGAATATACATATGGAGCTTAGATTATTACGAAATGAAGGCATTTCTCGGGTATTAATAAACCAAAAAAGAAACTATCACTTACCAACAAAAGTATTATATACATGCTACTTAATACATTTTATGCAGGCGAAACTCATTCGAAACATCCCACGTGCAGACGATTCTAAACATTCAGTCGAATCATTGCACTAAGATTGTCCATACTACTCGTTGCTGACACAATTAGACAGTACTACAAAAATTCTATGGCTAGAAACTCTTACTATTACAAATATTACTGATAGAAGCATAACATGATCAGAGATCATCAGGATCAGAGATCTACTTCAGAGAGAATGTGCAAGCTAGGAGTTCCTTCAAACGCAGGTTTCTCCATCCAAGTTATTACGTAAATCTTTAAGGGACGTTTAAAAAAAAAAACAAAAACGAATTGTGTACATACAATATACGCCAATTGGCGTTTGTAGAATATTCCCAAATAAATATTTTATTATTATTATTATTATCGTACAGTGGATGATTTACTTTATAGTTTTTATATATTTTTGAATTCAATGGTAGTTTTTTAAAAATACCTTCCTCTATTCCATCGTTTATTTTATTAGTGGATTTAATATTGCGATAGGCATGTGTGGATGTTTCTTTAGAGTTATTTGAATTATTAATCATTCTTTGCAAAATGTTATTAACTTAAGGCGAAAGTTAAGTTATCTGCATTTGTTTTGCGAGTGATTTCATTGCTGTTGAAGGAAAAGGCTACATCGGGACACATTGAGGACATTCGCAATACACAGGTTCCCTTTTAAAAAGCTATTTGGAGGTTGAGATCAATATTGACACTGTGTAGAGCAAACCCATTAGGTGCCGTGATTGCAAGTATTGCTTGCCTAGTATCGCCTAACGCCGCGGTGGCTCACCGATCCTCCAGATCACGTTTATTTAACTTGAAGTAACTTTCAATGTGTTTAACTTGTGCTAATATTAATAACAATTAGCCTTATCTATACTCTAACTACCAATATAGATACGACCGAATAAATAGTCCTTATCCTACAGGAAGATTTTGATTTTCAATTAATTATGTTATTTGAACCTTCTTATTTATTGTTATCTATATTTACATAACATAAAAGAAATAAAAAAACAATACTGTACCACTGTAGATCTTGTTTTGGGGTTAGTGATTGGTAGAGACATACTGTTTCTAAGCTAAGTGTTGTTCAGATATGTTGTTTGGCCAAGATCACATTCGAGTGGCTGGGTGAGCTCCAGGAGGGTCTGTAGATACAGGATCCATCTCTGATTGTTAGAAGATTAAGTATTTTATCTATCTCTGCCGGGTTTGAATCCGGTAGTCATCAAGATGGCAAGCAAGCGCTCCACACACTGATGAGCTAATAAAGCGCTTTTTTAAGGTAAATAGTATCGTTTATGTTACTCCACCTCTTTATTTTATTGATTACATCTTGTATGTGTCTTGATGTGCAATTCTCAAAACTGAATAAAGTTTAATGTTTTTGCTTATTGTTATTACTTTAGGAAAAAAATCATATTTTCCCTATTTCCGAAGTATTTGCTTTGGTATTCCTTACTTATCATTTTCAGAGATTGTTAGTATGTACGTAACATATTTTTAACAAAGCTCAAACGATTTTTAAGTATGCTAAAATAATTCGTCGAAGTCCTAGGTATGTTTTGAAACATTTTAAGTTTATTATGCTAAAATAGTTTGTATTAAATGTGTTTTAAATTGTACGCTTGAGTAGGTATATGTCACGGTTTTTAGAGATCTTATTTTTATATTTCATGAATCAAATTAATGGTTATGATCTTGCGAATGGTTTGAGTTGAAATGTCGTATTGTGTTCCATATTTACATTTGAGGCTTTTCAAGCGGAGTGAACGAAAGATTTTTGAGCCTGATGGTACAAATTACTCATCCAGGCCATCGATGATCTCAAACTTTTAATTATATCTAGTGAATGATTTTATTCACTGATACTTACTAAGTTCATAAGGGTTACTTCTAAATGTGGGTCGAGCCTCAAGATTCTTCTCCCTTAGTACTTTCACTCACGATCTTTAGTGTTAAAGACTATAGCTTTGTCAGTTGTTGAAATTTGTTTTCTATTGATTAGAATATGCATCAGAGAAATTTTTATTCTTTTGTTTTTTATATTGATGTGCCATTCCTGTGATAAAATACCTTCATTTAGAAAACAATTTGTACTTCAATTTGTTCGTCTGCGCTGACTTAAGTAATCTCCAATTCTTTTCCCCTTTCCTCAGTGTTTAAATATTAAGAAAACTATTAATATAGAATAATAATATCATTGACCCAATGTTCTCTGTTTGGAGATATCATGGCATTGGCTTAGTACTTACATTGATATGGGCATTACATACGGCCATTTGCCCATACATTATTAAATAATATTTCAATGAAAGTTAATTAAGCCAATATTCATTAATTAATTAATTCAGTACCCTTATATGGCTGCAATTGTTAAATAATTAATATTTGTCCTTTTTTTTTTGCGTTTTGCTTCCGCATCCACCGTTAAAGTCTCCAATGACATGTATCGGGTGTTGAAGTTTCTAAGGATTATGAGCATTTGGGAATGGTTTGGTCAACATGTTTTGCAGTTCTTAGTTGTATTTGTTTACTTTCGCAAAAAATAATTGTATTATATTTTCATTTTTGGAAAACTTTACGTTAAAATTTCTTTAAACTTTTCAGTAATATTTACAAGTGTTCACAGTCTCAGTCATAAAATTTTGGCTCATATCTATTTATGCTTTTCAGTTATCTGTACAATTGTTTTATCAACCTGTAGACATTCCTCATGTAAATGTTTGTTTTTTCCCTTTTCATATACGCATATTCTCTTAAACTATAAAAAAATAGTTCTTACAAAAAAGCGAATATGATCACCATACTTCTTATAAAATGTACTGTTTTTATTTATAAAATATGGACGTTTATTCTGAAAATTAGTAGATCTGAGGACCTTGGGTTTGAATTATAGTTGCTGATATGAAAGAGCTAATATGTTAATTAAATATTCGTATTTTTGTAATCATAATTATTATTGTCACATATTAAAATAAGTAATTACGGTATCAAGAAGGGAATAAAAACAAAGATTTTTGTTTTATATAACCTCAGGAAGAAACAAGTTATGTAATTACAAATTAAAATATTTTACACCCTATTAAAAATATTTTTGAATTGATAGTACTCAGCGGGTACATTTATATGTCCAAAACGTTTTACAAGGCCCAAGTATATTTTATGAATAAGCTGTACTAAACTTTTCTGCAATTTCCTTTTTTTTTTCAATGGCTGACAAAATATTAAGACAGTGGAATTCAGAATAATGAAACCAAAAATTAAAAATCCTGGCTCATGGCTGGAGATATTGGTACCATTTGTTTCATATCTGTTTTAAATAAACAATACAGTGGACAAGAGTTGAACATTTGGGTTCAACAAGCGTAATCTTGGTGGTTAGCGAAAGCAGAAAGGCATTTCCGTCGCCAAAACTTAACCACTAATAGATAGGAAGAAGGTTAACCATTTCTAATCTGTTGAAACCGCACATGAAACCAACTACAATGGTTTATGGTACTTATCCTCAGTCATGAGCACTCCAATCATCTCCGTGGGGGTGCTAAGGAAAGAGATGATCACCGTTTATCATTTTTATTTTATGTTATTACATTAGCTAATAATGAATAGATCGATAATGAATTCCTAAACGAATTATCAGTAGTGGCTAAGTATTTTTCATAGCAAACAGTTGTATTAAAAGGTCTCTAATAACTTGTATTGTAATTGTAACTGAATAGCTGTTTTCAGATGGCGCTAGAAAGTACAAAAAGTTAGAATATAATAAAAAAAATAAACAAATAGGTCTTTTTATTTTTAAAACCTGGAATAGAAAGGCAATGTGGATGTCACAAAGTTTGATAAAGCCCCACATGCTCAGAGTACCAGATAGAGATATTTATCAAATATGTGTAAAAAAAAAAGTAGCAGCCATTTCATATATCTGTCTGGATATTTCTTTTGTTAACTTGTTCAGTGCTCTTCAGGAATTTTTCCAAAAATAGTTTGCGTATTTGAAATTAATAAGGTTATAGAAACTTCTAATATGCATTTTTTTTGTAGATATCTTCATCTTTATTTATTAGAAAGCAAAATAATACAATCTGCCACGCTTAAGGTCAATAAATATTACAGATCTATTACACACTACCTTAGGGATAGATATTATTAAGAATTAAAACGTAAGTATGCACATTGTCTTATGTTTCTGACCCGTTCAACATGAATATTTCTGGCTAGGCTTTTGGAATTTTTTTAATTTTCGTTTTCCATCTAATAATAAAACAAAAAAATTCTAGTATTTCTGTTCACAAAATTTTTTTAAATTGTTTGCCTTTAAAGCTAGATGGCTACTGACGCTGACCTTCAAGACCTGATTTAAATTAAAACAGGCATATTTTAGTAGTATTACAATTTTTTTAAAAATCCATTATGACGCACAAGAGTTTTAATATTGTGGTTTCGGCTGTTGAAAAGTAAGATTGGGAACGAACAAGCTGATTGTATGCATTTTCCAAAAAATTATGGAGAAAGCCATATCTTCTTTATCGGATTTCTTTCCTATTAACCTCTGTCAACTTTGGACTATTACAATTTTCCTGCAAGCAGGTCTCTCTTATGTTCATTTGCTTTGTCCATCCACGTATTGTTTGTCTGTCCTCTGATCTTTGGCCGAGTACAATAGTATTTGTGGCTGTTTAGATACGAACTTTATATAGCTTATAGCTGCATGTCCCCATTCCAATGAGATACTGCCTGATGAATTTCTATTTGTGAATACCTATTTTCTTCTTTAAATTTTTAGTTTGTAAAGGTTTTTCCTTCACTTAATCTTGCCGAGAACGACTCCTTCCTATATATTTTTCCTGCTTTCATGGATACTCGTTAAAGACCAAATACTACAACCCACAAAATTTATTGTCCTCACTTGCCCAAACAATGATTTCAGGGAAAGTTAAGTTCCTTTGATCTGAATAATATTTAAATAATAATATGGTATGCCACCCTGGGACGGGACCATTACAACTGAGGTACAGTAATACTATATCATTATTGATCTACGATCATATCCCTCTCTTTCCCTCCAAAGGTGGACGAGGTTGATCCTTTTTCGTCAGATAAAATAACTTACTCTTTTCGTTACATGTGAGTGCTTACATCTTGATACTTTGCAACCCTGCTTACAACTGTGCCGTTCCTCCTTTCCCTCGGTACAGAGCCTGGAGACCTACTGAGGATTTTCTATGCCTGCTCAGTAACCCTTCACAGGTTTATTAAATTATTCAAAACGTAACAGTCGATGTTGTTTAGATTGGATTAACGACCTCATTCCTGTCACATTATATTTTTAGAATACATGTTCTTAATTTGTAATTATTAACTTCCTCTTTTGGCAATGCCTATTATATACATTATCATTCCTATATCTAATCCATATCGCCAAACATGTAAAATAAAACTGAAATCTCTCTAATCCCTAATCTGGTGGTACCATGAGAGTAAAGGTCACGGTATTGCCAAAGTCCGTTTCGTGAAAAGATGGTTTCATAAAGTCGCCTTTTTGAAAGGTTAGAATTGTTGCGCTTGCGCCGAAGGATGAGCTAAACTTGAAGGTCCTCCGTCCTCCATTAAATCAATAATGTACAAAAATGGTGAAATGCTGACATTTATCTCACGTTTAAACTGTTTTCTTTTCACAATCTTGATTGTTATGATTTGTGGACATTTGACACCTTTTTCCTATGTTAATTTCATTCATAAATAATAACAGATTGCTATTTGACTTCGGTTTTCTTCCAGGATATTGCTTGTTCTTAGATGACTGAATGGGAGAATAAAAATGAAGAATTTGTTGCAAAACTATAGTGATAAATTAATGTAATCCCACTACATTAATATTATGAAAAAAATCGTAATATTTTTAAATCGAAACAGAAGATGTTATGAAAAAATAAATAAATGTGAAGGCGAAATAATATAATTGTAACGTTCAACTATATAAATACTTTTGTTTTGTTCTAGTGTAAATTATGTATACGATGTTGAGTTAATAAACTATAACAGTTCATCTTAACTCGATTTTTCGATCGATACTGTTGAAAGTGGTATTAACTTATGCATCACATTAAATATGTTTTACCTATTGTACTTCTGGTACATAGTTGACTGGATAATTCTAATGATAGATTGAATTGGTCAGGGGGTGCAGTCAAAGATAACATTGAGTTTGACAGTCACTAATTGGTTGCCCTTAAGAAGGCCTACATCGTAGGCCGAAACGTTGGGACAATTAAAAAATTCAATCCATCATTAGAATTATCCAGTCGAATATTTTCCACTCAAAACCTGAATCACAATAAACGGGGCCAAAAACAGAACTTCTGTTCATTTTTCTCATTATTATCGATTATATTGACTCGTTTTGATTGAATTTTAAAACAAAATTTTCGATTCATGAGGATTCTAACAGTCATTTCGATTTCTAGAATTTACCTATGAATTCATTTTTTTTTTTTTTTTTTTAATCGAAATAATCCGAAAACTAATAAATCCATAAACCTTAATGTTCGATTCACAAATAAATGTATTCATTTTTCTGAAGAAATTCAACCAAATTTATTTTGTTAGTTCAGTGGTTGAATGTATACGGTCCGGTTGCAGGAGAAATTTGAAATATGATTAGAATTTTTGATATTTTGTAGTTTTAGGAAATCGTCAGGACTTCAGTAATAATATGCATTTAAAAATTTTCATAATTAAAATTAAAATTATAGATTTAAAAAAAATAAAATAAAACAATAACAGAACAGAATCATCAGTATGTTCCTTCCTATTTCTTTGTGGCGTACTGTTGGTTTAACCTTTAATGGCGTTTTCTCTTACATGCAGCGTGCGCTGTGGTTTATTTCCAAATAATGATTGTCTTTGCTGTTGTAGCTCTTTAACATTTTAACGTTTATTATTATTCTAGAATAAAAATATAAGACACCATTACCATTACCATTATATATATATACACACACACAACAACATACAGTAACAACATTTAATAAATATTCAACCTTTTACACCATCTTCACTAAATTTCTTATTCTTAGGACACCTACTCGTCACTTTTTTTATTTTTTGAATTATGATATTAATGTTTATCCACTCATTTATTATATAGATTGATTCCAATATATGATAAGTTCCCAGAGACTTAAAGATAGTCACTGTGCTCGGGGTGATGCACTAGACATCTTGACGCTAAAAAACGTAAATATGTGTATACAAATATTGTTTAACTACTTAAATTTTGTTTGGACTTGTAAGCACCTGTTTTTTTTTTTTTAATGTAAAATATTTGTTCGGTATCATTAATAAATTAAGTTTTTCTGTTCATGAAATATCGATTTTATAAACTGTCAAAGGTGAATCTAAATTTTTACAATTCTATCTTCTAAACTTTTTGTTTAGCTGGGACATCTTGTTTCTTTTCTCCACCATTTTTATTTTATTTTTTACTTTTTGAAGTATGATACTAATATTTCATCAGTAAATAAACAGATTCCCAGAGTTTTAGGTAGACCCAGTGGTCAGAGTGTTGCCCTTGACATTATGATGTTAGAAAACATGTTTAACAATTTAAATATTTTTTCACTAGTCAATACATGTTTTTTGTAATGTAAAATATTTGTTTGATATTATTGAATTAATTAGTTATAACTGTTGAAGGAGTATCGACTTTCGAAATGTCGTTATGTCCATTTAAATTTCTTGTTTAGCCGGGACAGCTAATCTTCCCTCCACCTTTTTATATTTATTAAAATTTTAGTTTTTGATTTTTTATGTTAATATTTATCCATTTATTTGTAAATACATGATAAGTTGGCAGATACTTCTAGATAGAGCTTGTGGTCAGAGTGACGCCCTAGACATTACGACATGTTCGCCTGTCGTAATCTCCTCATCCCCCCGCATTCCTCCTTAACCTGTTTTATTCTCTTCTAACCTACTTCCACCCTACTTTTCAAGGCCGAAATATTCACTACGACCATTTAAGCTGGTAATATTTAAGACGTTAGTGGTTTATGGCTTATATATTTAAGGAGTGGTAGAACTCAGTGCATGGAGTGCTGAGTTATGTTGAAAGTTCCGAGTTCAGATCAGGCTGTAGCAGATAATTTATTTAATATGCTAACAGCCGGGTATGGATCCTTTGGGATTTGGGGACCTTCTGTTTCGTTTATTTTGTTGTTACAGTTTTTGTCATATAATATTTTTTTCCACCTTTTTATGAACTGCGCAAAAATGTATAGGGATACCACTAATTTTGTTGTATTTACTTTTCTTAGGAGTTTAATGTTATTTTTATTACAAAAAGCATTAATATTTATTAGAAAATATACCACATTAAATATTAATATTAACATCCGACCTTGTCTCTGATTGCTGCGTTTGTAACCCGCTTGGTTCTCGATATACCACAGCTTCTTTTCCAGAAATCCATTTCCATGGAAAGCAACCTATTCTCCGCCTTTTTCGTGAGTGTCCAAACCTCTGATCCGTAAGTGACTATGCTCTCTACGAAGGAATGCTAGATCTTCTTTTTCTTTTTTTAAAATTTAATTTATTGATATTTACAACTATAATATGATTATAACTAGTAAATCTGCTGATATGTACATTATGACATGAAAACACACGTGGAGTAACTACCCATCGGCAGCACTCCAATAAAGTTCTGTAGTAGATGGTCTCGAGGCCATCTTCTTTTCAGACGCCTCGGGATCTTCTTTTTAGTTTCTAATCTTATTTCCTTACTCCATAGGGTGGAATTTATCGTACTTATTATTTTTTTCCCTATGTTTACTTTATGTTCGATGTCACCCTCACTACCTCCTCCAGAAGAGAGCCAGCATCCGAGGTACTTGAACTGTTTGCAAGCATTGAGCGTCCAGTCATCGATTTCAAGTGGTAAATTTGGAGCGTTGAAAACCATATACTCTGTTTTATTTTTGCTGATTTTCAGCCCCCATCTGGAATATGTGTCCAGCAACTTCCTCATCATATAGCTCACGTCATCCGGATCCGATGCGATTATTACATGATCATCGGCATACTGCAAATTGTAGATGACATCATCCCCGATTTGAGCACCCATTCCACCCCATGATTTTTTCCAGTCTTTTAGGGCTTTTTCTGTATAGATGTTGAAAATCAGGGGTGAAAGGCAGCAGCCCTGTTTCAAACCTTTGTTAATTGGGAAGCTTCTAGACTCTCTATCTCCTATTTTTATTGCCCCTGTGATGTTTTTATAGAGCCCTTGAATTGCTCTGGTGAGGTATCTCTTAACAGATGTATCTTCCAAAGCCTACCAAACTTTCCCTAGAGGTACGGTATCGTAGGCCTTGTCTAAATCTACAAATATCATGTGGAGTTCACGGTCGTGGGCCATCTTTCTTTCTATAAGTTATAAGAGGCTGAAGATGTGATCAGTCCAAGATCTTCCAGCTCGAAAACCCGCCTGTTCCTCGCTGATTTCTTCCTTTAATTCATTTTCAATTCGGTTTTTAATTATTCGGCCGTATAATCTACTCAGCGAGCTGGTAACCATAATACCTCTGTAGTTTGAGCAATCATTCTTTTGACCTTTTTTGAAAACTGGGGTGATATATCCTTGCTTCCATTCTTCAGGGATCTCTCCACCATTTAACAGAAGTGTCATACTCTCTGCCAGTGCCATTTTGAGTTCGACTGGGCCTGCTTTTATTAATTCTATTGGAATAGAACCGGGACTAGGAGCTTTCCTATTTTTCATTTTATTGAGAGCTGAATCCAGTTCTACAACTGTTACTGGCGGTATATCTTCCTTATTCGATGTTATTTCATTCGATTTATTCCAAACTAATTCAGGTCACTCTTCATGGAACAATTCTTTAAAGTGATTCACCCATTCCTGGTCTTTGATCAATGGGAAGTTATCTCCGCATCTTTTGGGGTTTCTCAAATTTCTTAAAGTCCTCCAATCAGCACTAGACTTTTGCCCATCAATGTAAGTGTCCACATACTTGTAGGGGTTTTCCCAATAAGTACCTACTGCCTCCCTTCTAATACTTTTTACTTTTTTACAGGCATTTTTATAATTCCTCAGATCCTTCTCATTTTTAGAGTTCAGCCATTTAATATATATACACTTTTTCTCCTGGACAGCCACCTCAGCATCCTCATTCCACCAAGGTATATTTTTCCCTCTAACTTCTTTCCTTTCCTCTCCGACGGCTTCCAAAGCTGCGGCATGTATACACTTTACTATATTCTCATAATATAGTCGATCATTCAAACCTTTCTCATCATTCAATTTCTCCATTAGTCGGTTCTGGAACAGTCCTTTTACCGATTGTTGATTTGTCATACTCTCAATTGAGTATCGAATTGTTTTTCGAGAGTCTGAATTTCCTCTGGATTCTGGAGAGTTTCTAAAAAGTTTGGGAGGTTTAAAATGTAATACACTCTTTAAGAGAAAGTGATCCGAACCACATTCGGACCCTCTCATCACTTTAACATCGTTCACCTTTATCCTAGTGGTGCGCCTGAGTATTATATAATCTATGATTGATTTTTAGCCCTTAGTGGGCTGGTGCCAGGAGAATTTGTGAATTTCTTTATGCTTGAAAAATCCATTTAATATTCTCATGTTTAAATGCTCACACAAACTTATTAATCTTGCGCCGCTATCGTTTGTTTTCTCTTCTCCGAAACGTCCCACGGTCTCATCGTTGGACTTGCTGCCAACACGTCCATTGAAATCACCCATACAGATAACAATCTTACGGTCAGGTGTTCGCTCTATCAAGTCACAAATATCATCGAAGAACATGTCTTTTATGGGTTGTTTGGAGTCATCAGTTGGAGCGTAGATCCCAAAAATAACAACCTCTTCTCCAAACAATGTCATTTCAAGTTTAATTATCCTTTCATTCACACATTAATAATTCTTAATACACCTGCGCAATTTCTTATTAATCACCACTGCAACTCCTGCTCTAGCTCTCTCACTTTTTTCTACTCCACTGTAAATATACAAGAATTCTCCTGAAAATTCATTGTAACTCCCTTTGATTTTAGTTTCACTAAGGACTGCCACATCAATGTTTTGCTTTTTCAGTTCATCTTCCACCTCCTTTCTTTTGGTCCTTAAACCTTGGACATTCCATGTACAAAAAAACATGTTCCGTTTCCGCGCCTTAAGTCGTTGCCGATTAGATCCGTCAGGTTTTCTTTCTCTTTTGGGTTTGAAAGCTAAATATATTTTTCTGATGAAGGGGTGCTGGCCCTACAATCAACCTTTTTTTAACTGTAAGGACAGTGGTTTGATTTTGGGGTCCCCTTCCCCTAGACAGGTTGCCTTCACTATGGCTATGATTCCTGTCCTCCCAGGTCGCAGTTTAACGTCATGCCCGGGACTTATATATAAATCATATAAATTCTAGGTAAAGTACATACTACTAAATTAACAATATTCCTATTCAGTTTTGCGCAATACATTTATATTGGACTGTAAATCAATTTTGTCCTTGATTGTAAAGAATTTCGCATAGCAAGAATACTTCTAATAATGTTATCTTTATTTATTATATTAATTTATTTTTGCTTTGTGCTTATAAATACCCTACACAAAGTCTATGCCATAACATCTAAAATTAAAAAATAACAATCTTCCTAATTTTTTTGTATTACATGACCATATTTATAGTTAGTTATATTTTTGTTATTACAACGCAGCTGTGGTAAATAGTTTGAAGAGATATTTATGGATACAATTTTAGTATGAGTTTCGGAGCCAAATCAATAAACATAAAAATTGGATAAAAATAAGTTTCTGGGTTCAAATCCGGCAGTGGCAGTTTAATTATTTAATATATTGACAGCCAAGAATGGTTCCTATGGGACCTACTGGCTCTTCAGGAGTTCACCCAGCCTTAATAAAGTGGGTACCCAAAATATATGTAAAAGTCTGGCGGTTTTGGGTGATCTCGGACAAATCACCTCCTTTTACTGTTGTCCTAGAAACAGTACATTCTTAACTAGCTACTGAATCCGAGAATCTTTATGTGTCGTAGTAGTAAAGTTTATTTAATTATTTATTTTTTAGGGCTATTATTTAATCATTTATTTATGGATGAAAATAAATATCAAACTCGAAAAAGCCAAATCATATATTGACATGAGTTCGGATCCGGCGGTTGACTTTGGAGAAGATATTCAATAAGGTTTTCTTTCGGCTATCAGCCTTTATCTCTTGTTAGCTTCCTTTACGTGATGAATGAATGCTAACGAGGTGTTGGTACAACAATGATCCTTCGAACCTCTTGTACGATTCGTATCGCACGCGATGTGAACTGCATGACAAGTCACATGCACAGTCAAGCAAGGTACCGGTTGTATTGTCACCATTATGAGCTGTTTTTTTAGTTTATATACACAATTTTTAATAGTCTTTACAATGTTAATAATGCTTAACTGACATTTTCTACTAACAGCTTTTCAGCCGTAGGGTAATATTCACGTGATCACTCATTTGTAAAAAAAAAAAGATAAAAGGATGTTGCTGTTACGAATGTATATACAGTACTCTATTATATAGAATAGATTTTAACGATATAATATTTTATAAACGTTGTCTAACAACGGATCGAGTAAATACTTTATGTTCAGTCTTTTGTCGCTCACTATCGGTTAAATTATAAATATTTTTGAAAATTGGCAAATCACAAAGTTATCTTTTCAGACTTCTTTAAGCCGTTCAGAAAATATAGTACTATTTAGTATCTAAACGGCAACTATTTAGATTTTGATACTTTTATTTCGATACAGATAGTTAAAGGAAATATGGTTAAGACAATTTTCTTATAAACTGCAATTTTTTTGAATCTGTAAAAAGAATAATTTAAATTTCATTGAATGCAAAATACTCAATATCTCAAAACTTAGTGGGTACTCATATTTGATAGCCTCACTTGAAGTTCATTAAGTAAGTACTAAACTGAACTTCAATTGCTAGAATAATATCACGAGACATTTACTCAATCGTTTAACTGTAATAAAATTAAATGAACAGCTGTTTTTGAATTTTAATAATTTTTTTAAGGCACTTTAGCTGTTTTTAAAATTTTAATTAATTTTTTTAATACAGTCCAGCTGTTTTTAATGTTAATTAATTTTTTAAAGGCAGTTCTTCTGTTTTTCTGTTAAAAAGATATGTTTTGCTTCTTCTAACTTAATGAGATTATTTGATGGATATTATCAATCGCTTGTAATTAAGCATTCATTCATTTATTTCCCCAAGATACTCATTGATATATCTATCATTGGTATAATTGTATACTAATGGTAATATTACCGTTCCCAAACAGGCTTTAACGTCGGTTTGTTAATTTTCGAAAATTAATCTTTCTCTATTAGAGGGAGCGAAAAATCATTAGAGGAATTCTTTATGGGGCAATCGTTTTTCTCCGGTAACATCTGTCTTGACGAAACGAATGAAAGAGTGGCGAATCAGTTAGTGCTTTCTAAATGAGGTGTAATCTCTTTGATTTATACGGATTCTTTTTCGTCCTAACAGGGTCTTTTCACGGTTTATCAAGCTGAAGATATCTATTTCTGAATGTTATTACCAATTTAAATACCCTATTAATAAATTGAAGTAATTAAATCCCGTTAATAATAGTCTCGTAGCGTCGGTTATGCTTTTTAAAAATATTAAGTCAGCATCAGATATTCTGTTTGGTTCTTTTATTCTCCCATGGGAGCGTTTTAAAAAAAAAAAAAAATTGTTCAATTTTGACCTTATGTATGTTGATTTATTTTTGTGATATTGTGGCAGTGCGAATATATTTTAAGCCTTCTCAAAACTAATCGTTAATATCATGTATAATAATCATAATCTGATATGTGTAATTTCTTTAATTTATGCGGTTTATATTCATATACTAATGTTATATATTATTTATCTCGTTCTTCATATTTGCTCTCTCCTTCAAGGCCACTTAACTAATCTTCTTATTTAGTTGATGGTGGTTCTACCTGTAATGTTTCTAGTTTAAAATGATGTCCTCGAAATGTTGGATTATTTGAAATCACTAGGCCTCTACAAACATACTTATTTACAACATAAAACATCCACTTACTGTTTTCCAATACTGAAATAAATTTGAACGCTAAGTAAACAATCCAATTATAAGTAAAAAAAAATCTCGACGCGAATGCCTATAATTGTATTCCAAACTGAAGTAGCATGAACGAAATCGCTTTAGGCTACACCTACATTGGATCCAGTGTGATACGATGAGACGTCGCTAGCAAACCAAATGACTGAAATATATCGTGAGTTATAACATTTGGTTCTTTAAATTTATAAAATTAAGATTATTTATTAATTATTTTTAATACATTTATATTTTACTATAATGTATAATCCTCAGCATCGTATGTGATAGAAACACGTCGCACCGAATCGGATCCAATGTAGGTGTAGCCTTAGCACATATGCTATACACAGGCACGACAACGCGCATACGTCGTGGGATAACTAAATTTCTTATGCGACAATATAGTATTTTGTGCATATTCATTGTCATACATAGTCAAGTAACCAGCAACATGGCGTTTAATGTTACTTTAGTGGAATAACAGCGAGCGGGAATCGAACCTAGGAACTTCGGTACGCCAACTCAGCTCTCTACCACTGAGTCACTCCGCTCCCACAAATTATCTATAAGTATAGATAAACAATTAGAATATCTATTGAGTATTCCTGTTTAAAGGTAGTGTTAAATTAGTTTTCTGTCTTCGGTTTTGGAAACGACCAGAAATCGATCCCGAGTCGTTTCTAAGTTAGTTTCGATACAGTTATATCACTTGTTATTTTTCGAATCCCAACATTGTTTTTAAATCAGTCTTTCGTTTGTTATGTAAAACCACGGGTTCGACACATACGCATTACTGGTAGATCCAGTTCAAACCGGACGTGTGACAGAATACCCCGACGGTATGGTCTACTTCTAGACGCCCCTTCCCTGAGGTATGCACTGCCCTTTGATGGTGCCAGGTACCGCCGATGACACGTGGGTATCGCTTTCACCGGACACCAGCCGCCCTTGGGGCACTGCCCGGATCAGCATCTCTTCCACCTCCCTGCCTCTCCATCACGTTTTCGACTGCTTTCGTCACAGGATGGGGTCCCATCTTGCGCAAGGTGGCTGAAGACTTGGAGGAAACAAAGAAATCGAAGAACCTGTAAAGTGGAATGCTTTATCCCCCAAGGGCATCTTAGTGGATCGTAACAGGAGTGACCAGCTTCTGTTTTGATGTTATCGATTTTTTTTCCAGATGTCTACCGGCCCACCCGTTCAAAATACATACATATTTCTATTTCCCATTGTCATTATTGGGTAGTCCTCTACAACATTTTTTCAAGTGTCGATTATTAGTTAGGTATCAGCTGACGATAATACAAATGAATGCAAATGCAATTAATAACTTAATTATAAGCCGATTTTAACATTTTGCAAAACATACATATATAAGTGGTGAGAAATATTTTTTTGTAGGGCTTAAAATGGGAGTAATGTTTACTATATTGAGTTGTACGTTTATAATTGATTTCCAGAATTATTGCTCTGTAGCCATGTTAAATGTGGTACAATACATTTTCTATATCATTTTAGAATATTAAGAAATATGCTTATATACTTTATATACTAATATACTTATGCGTGACAGACATACAGGACCGAATTTAACTTTAATAATCAATACATTAAAGAAATGTTTTTTTGGCATTGTTTTTATTTTTTAAGTAATATGTTTATATATTTATTTTGTCCACTTGTTATTCGATAACAACGAATAATTTGTGTAAACATTTGTTAATATTAGTTAATTGTATGCTGTACTGTTTTACAATGACAAAAGTTGTATAGGGAGCTGATTTGTCCGAAATCACGCTCAACCTAATGTATTTATCTATATCTATATATATGTATATATATATATATATATATATATATATATATATATATATATATATATATATTAAATTATTTATCATTCACAGCCGGATTCTCACGCGGGATCTCCAACACAGTAGCCAAGCACTCCGCATACTGAATAAATAAATAATCTTCTCTACGACTTAGAGAAAACTTGGTGATAAATAGAAATATAAGTATTAGAGAGTTTTCAAAAACAGGTTATTAAACTCGCGCCACCCTGAACGTTCAGGTTTCCATATCACTAAAAGCTGATACGTTCTAACCTTGGCCGCTTGGGGTTGGGAAATCCATGTATTGCCCTACATTCATTCAATATTGATGTTTCGACGATGTTGCCAACACCAATCTCAAGTGCTGATTCTTATTTAATTCATTAAAAAAATATGCCACCTGGTAAATTTCTTAAAATGTATGTACTTTTCGGTTACCAATATATTGTAAGAATAAATTGTTTCTATTTTCATAGTGTAATGGTTTTTCTAAATCTCTTTTCTAATTAAACTGTTGGACAGAAGTATCTCACCAGTTTCATTATTTATTTTATCTTTAAAATCATGGCAGGGAACAATAGAGATGAATCTTTATTTGCTGACGGATATGATAAACAATTTGCCTGTGAATATAAATCTCAATAGAGGAAAATAACTATTTTCTCCTAAATTTTAACGGGGAATCACCCTTAATGCTATCCTTCCACCTACGTCTCGATCTGCCCCCCCCCCCCCTTGGTCGTTTACTTAGCGGTTCAGAGCTGATTATCGTTTTAAGAAATCATTAGTTACCAAGTCCAATGATTTCAATCTTCGCGATACTATCACTTCAATCATATCGACCGGATGCTTGCTCCGCAATTCCACGTTGTACGACGATTTATTTTCCAGTAAGCCTGGAAAGCAGCTTTCATTGTTTAAGGAGTTTCAAACGAACATGCCCACATCCGCCACCGTTGGCGCTACAACCCGCAAGCGAGTCCTCTAACACTAACCGCCATGGTCTTCTATCGCTGGCTGTTGTCATCCAGCTGTTAACTTTAGCTTTCTTGGCATCATTCGCTACACAATCCATTCATCTTATTCTTGGCCTATCGACCGCTCGACGTCCCAGCAACTGTTTGTCAATACCATCCTTGGAGTGGCGATGTATGTCAATTTAATTTTTAAAAACGCAGCATTAACTGAAAAAGATATTTACAAGAGACACTGGTAATACGGTACCTTTTTTTAGGTTGTTACTACTCGTTTAGTATATATTTCCTCTATTTGTTTCCAAATGTACATCGTTGTTCACATTATTTTAAGTAATCATTGATTTTTTTTTATATTACGTGCATCTTTAAAGCATTCAATTTTGTCCAATATACGGCAACTGTACACATTGATACGTTTAATAATATTTATCTTTTTCATAAGCTGCTGCTATAAAAGAATGATGGCACTAAAGGATTGCAGATAAAGATTAGTATATATGATTGAAAATAACGTTAGTTCTACTGCCGACCTTCAGTTATTACATTATACATTTTATTGTTAGAGCGGGTAATAAATCATAAATATATTCCTGACCTGTTACCCGCTTTGACTATAAAACGTGTACGATAGGGTTGGATATAGGTGTATGGGTCGCGTTATGGAATGGAGCAGATATAAGAGGAAGAGGTTATCGAAAACTTTCATGGAGAAAGCTCGAGCCTGAACAGGATGTGCTCTCAGGAATCTATTCGACAGGAAGAACCACCGAAGAGAATGAAGAAGAATGTACCTCTTCTTATGACTATAGCAACAGGGCGTCTTTTATTCATTTTTTAAAATTATAAATCAATTTGCGAAGTTTTAATTGATTTCTTTTTTAATTAGTGGGTTTTTATGTTCGGTACTTGAGTATTCGCTCAACTTAAAACTGAAATCCTACTCCAGTCTGTAAATAAACCAACTGAATCTTCTTCAAATACTTCCTTCGGTATTTTTCCCCAGCTTACCCACCCCAAATATCTATGTAATAATTCGGAAAAAGTGGAATTTAGAATATTAACCTCAATGATTGGAAGCGCAGTGGCTCCCTGGTAGAGCGCTGAGTTGCCGTGCCGAAGGTCCCGGGTGGCAGATTTTATTTTATCTTTTTACAGGTAGGAATATATCCATCGGGATTCAGAAACATTTCGGGGGGTAACCCAGCCTCTATAAAATGAGTACCCAGAAAAGGGGGGATTCCTGGCGGTTGAACGTGATATAGGAGAAGTCACCTCCCTGTACGACTGCTCACTATACTATATGTGTACAGTCTCTAACACCTACTGAACCTAAGGAATCTTTATGAGTTATAGTGGTACAGTACTCTCTAATCTTTATGTTCCTAAGAATATAAGCAAATATAATAAAATATTTTTTAGCTTTTAATGAATTATTTTATATCACCACTATGATCATTACTTTTATGATCACCATACCTGATCATTACGTTCTCACCTCCTTTGATGTAGAAAGCCTATTTACCAATATACCTTTAGAATTATTTTATAATATAACCTTCATTTTATTTCATTCCATTTTTATTTGTCTATATAACTGTTTTTTCTTATTATAGTTATTGTGTTTTTTCTCAGCCCTGATGATGGTCTAAAAGTTAGACCAAAACCTTGGCTCATGATGAATAAGTTTCGCTTAATGGTGTATTAGACTGTGGTCATCTATTTCCTAATCGCTTTTAATTTTTTTGCCCCGTTCAATATGATTTTGTGAACAGATTAAAATATAGTTTTTTTGTTTAAACATTTTTTTTTTTAAACAACATTAAGATGACATCAACACTAAACTTTCTTACGTTGTTGATAATCGCGTAATTTATACCCGGTATCCTGGCACAGACGTTGCTTTCTCCGTATTTAGCTATGGATGGCATTCAGAATTCTTTTGGCCACACCCCTATTGTATGTGATTAGCTCTTATAGCCGTAGAAGTGAAATCGGCATGACTTCTTCCTCCTAAGCCCTCTACTGAATATGTTAAACGTGTGTTAATACTGTATGCACATTCCTGATGTGTTTAGTAAATTTTTGTTTTCAATTAGTATATACATTTTTTCACAAATATTATAATAATAATTAAAAATCACTAATATTTTAGTTATTAATTATAACTATAGAACAAATGCCGACGCCTTTCATCCCTGAATACACCAGGAGGAGACTAAAAAGAACGTCGACGGGGGATTCGCTGGTTACTGTTCTTCATGCCTCTCAAACTCATTTTACTGTAACTTTACAGACTGAAAAATTCTGATTGTAAATTAGTTTTCTTGAAAGGTGTGGATAAATATATAACGAGAAAAAAATATAACAAAAAACTAAGCCTTCTCCTGAATATACAAAGCATGTTTTAATAATGGGCTCTGAACAATAATTTGTAACGTATCTAATCGTATAAACGTACGCCTTAAATGCTGTATTGTATTTTGTACTAAACTCTGCCTTCTTTCTCTTCATATTTTTTATTATATTTACTTAAAAATATTTAGATTGTCCTATTATTTTATGGGATGAACTCGAACTACCATAAGAATATTTCTCTACTGCTTGCAACATATCATGCGTATGTTCTACAGCTAACAGCATATTATCCTTGGTAAACGGTTTAGATTGTTTTATTATCTTGTGGAATGTACTTCAACCCACATCTCCACAGCTTGTAACTTATTATATTTATGTTCTGCAGCTTGTAACTTATAATTATTGTAACATTGTCCAATCATAGCTGCCAATAATATTATCTGTTATCGATCAGTGTTTTTTTATTTTAGAGTTATTTCATTATTCTTTACATTCGTGCCGAATCGGTGGCCTGCTTAATATAGTTCATGAACCGAATATCCGAAATATATAACAACCACGAGAACATACAAAAAATACATATTAAATATCCTATTATCAAAAACATTCCAACAAGAAGAAACAAATTATTTAATGGATTAATGTTAATTTTATCATTTAATAAATAATAAATGCTTATTTGATGTTGAATAAATAATTAACTGATTTTTTATTTATTTTATTATGTCAATTTCTTTCTGGTTGTAACTTCTGAATTGAGGAATTTAATTATTTGATGGTTATGAAACTCGTTTTTCACAAACTTTAAATAACATAAACAATTACTTTTTATGTCTCAGGTCACTTAGCAATTGTTTATCTAAACTATTAGGTGATTCCAATGATTTTAATAATACTTATATTTTACTAATAACAAATCCCGCTATAATGACCAATTAAAAAATTTCATTATAAATGTTGAAAATACTGTGGATAACTTCCTTAAATATTTTAATTTGAAAATATGTTAGATACGTTCTATAAAAGATAGTCCTCATCTTTAAAACAACTTCAAGGGTCGTTGAGGATGACATTTAATGAGCCGATTACCCGATACAGTTTAGTCATGAAATTTTTTGTTGTGCACGTTTTTCCAGGCTCAAAGAACGTGAACGTATATAGTTTTGATAAGGGTTCAAAACATGATATAATCATTAAGTATTTTTATTTTTATAATTAGCCTAACATTTAAAAATAGTTTTTCCTACTAGTTAGATTACTTGTTCACTATTATTTAAATTTAGTAATTAAAAAACTCTAATCCCTAAGAGAATTTTTTTTATTCTTCTTAAACGGACCATGATTAATGAATAAATGATCTGCAAATGAAGAGTAACTTTTCATTTTAAATGGAAAGGTTCATTATTAATTGTATTGACTAAGAAAATGTATCTTGGACGACAAGTTTTATCTTTTAGTTGAGGGACGGCTGTAAACCTAAATATGCCTATCTTGTAAAATTCCACTTTTTTTACATTGTAGCAATTCTTCCACCTTTTAATATTTAAATTATAACGCTCTTATTTCATTAAAGGGACTTTAGAATAAGAATTATGGCGAGATAAAAACGTAATTGAAGACGAAATAAAAATTGTTGCTAATAAACTGAGAGCAAAAAATAAACATATGCACCATAAAGGATTAAGAATATTATTTTTTCATAAGCGAAATTAATAAATAATAAAATAACAATTATCCTTAATTTAAGTAGTTATTGTTAATCTTATTGAACTTGGTGGTAGGGGTAGTTAAAGAGCTATCATGTGACGTCACGTTACGTTGTTTCTACATCTCGGTCTTATTTGTATTGGGGGTGTTCTCAATTCTTCCCAATAATTAAGTAAAAACAATAACCTAGGATATTTTCCAATCTATCCAATATGTACCTATTTTGGTATCAGAATCACTAGCACAGTTTTCTGTTTCTTTAATCAAATTAGCCTTCTCCTAGATACTCATATTCTAGTCTTACTCATCGCAGGATATATAAGTCAATCGCTAATAACTTGTCACTTTGTGTTATTAAGGTATATTTCTAGTCATTTTTTCCCTAACCATTCCAACTTTATAGATTACAAGACGTATAAGAACGTGAAATTAATATAATGTGATGTATACTAAGAATGTATAGATAAAATTTTTGTTTATTTTGATTATAATTTTTTTTTCTTTCTCACTGCTGAAAGTTTTTTTGAATTTTTTTCTTTCATTGTATATGTGATTCTTTATAGATACATTTAAATTTGTCTATTAAGTTTTTGGGCTTGAGACTGGCCTGTTTGGTACAGCATATTACTTTTGTAAATTGTTACAAATTATATTAGAAAACAAAAATAACGTGATGTGATACCACTTGACGGGATTATAACTATTCCTACGACCAAACTGGTAACCTGCGGAATAAGTACCTAGACGAAAAATAAGATTGTTTATTCTTGAATTGACATTAATTGCTAAATTCTAGACCTAGTTAATGTAAATTCAGTATATTGGAATATATGATGATGATGATTTTTTAATTACTTGCAGAGAGAAAGGAGATGCCTGAGCAGCCAAGCCTCGGGCCCCGGTTCGCAGCCCAACTACCAGCCTCAGACAGTGGACCCTTACAGGCTCATCGAAGATGACTTGAAGATCGTACATGCCGGTATCACACAGGTAAACATTTATCATTATTATTCATTTAAATAGTTATAATGGTCGAAGAGATTGTTCTTTTATTAGATTATTCGGTTGATGACATGTAAACACGATTCTTTATCGTTTAAGGAATCGTATTAAGGAAACACCTTATCTAGATCAATTGTCATGCAAAATGGTTACCTAAATTTTTCCCAACTGCAATGCTTTTCCCCTTTCACTGTGTAAAAGTGTAAACTTTATGAGTCCATGGACTTAAGGACGAATTATAAATTATCTGCCTTATATAGCGTCCTAATTCCTTATCCAACTTAAACTGTGTTTTAAATGAAGAGCTCGGGGGTAAACGAGGTGACTCTCTTCATAATCTATCAGTATCATTATCATCATTAATTTTTTTTAAATATTCGCAGATTCTGGCCCCGTAAAATTTACATTGATCAGAAGGTTTGAGGTGCTCGAAGCTCAACTCTGGGAGGCTAACTTACCTCGTTCTTCCGCAATACCTTTCGTATGAACTTGTTTTCCCCCTGTACAGACATAATTTTTCAGCTGTTTTGAGTTGATTGAGCTCGGTTTTAACTACTTTTAACTACACCTTCGTTATCGCCATTGGAAACTCTAAAAGAAACCAATGTTAGCAATTGTTGTAATACAATCGAGTTACCTCGTCTTCATTTTCTGTAGATAGGTATTCATTTCCTATAACTATATTTCATGATCATTTTCATTAACGAATTTTTTATTGAACCTATATTTCTATGAGAAAGGTGAGTTATACTTTCCTACACAATTTGAAAGCATAATCGCTCCAATTAACAATTATCTTTTCTGTTTTCCCGTTTAGGAACATCTGTGATTTTAGGGTTTTTTTGGACGAGACCGAGATGAGGTACTTGGTAGGCAAGGAATTGGTTTGCGTTTGCGTTCTGATTGTAATTTTAGATGAAAGAACTTTAATTTTCCCATTACAATTGACCATTCAACAGAAAATTACCCCTCCTTCATTTCCTCAAATTTCCTTTTTCTTATATCCATCTTGATATAACGCGTTGATTACTGCTTATTTTTGTAAAATATTTATAGTTGTTAAACGGTTGTATAATTAATTTTTTATTCCCAAAACATCGATTTTTTTTTTATACCCAATCCTTTTACTTGAACGAATGTATCTAAACATGATTGGGTCAATATAATACAAAAGTTTGTTTAATGAATTGATTATATTTATTTTATCCCCTTAATTTGATTATAACGCCTTAAGAAAATCTCTTAGTTAATAAATATGTTAAGTTTGTTTTATGTTCCGTTTGCGTAAATAAGATTAGGCTAGAGTTTCCTTCTCAGGGAACTGGAAGAGAAACTAGCTCGCTCTTGGTAGAAGGAAAGAAGGTCATTGTAATATTGGCGAACTAGATCTTGACCGCCGGCTGCTCTTATTCAATGTGCATTTAGGATATGAGAATTAGAACAGCAATCATCCCGGATAGATTCTTTGGCAATCCCTTCTCTTCGTCCTAGGACCGGGTTATCTGACCTTTTTTTTATTTTCTGAACTGCCTAAAACATTATTCGTAAATATAAATTATTTATTATAAATATAAATACTTTATCACTATCTTTGACCTTACTCGGGACCGTTTTATCCCGTAAAATATAATCCATACGAATTACATTTTAATAAATGTAAAGATCCCTCACCATTATTTCAAAACACCTATAAAACATAAAACGAGGATTAGAGAAACCGAAACCATAAGATAATGTAATTAAAGCAGGAAAGTTCAATATTTTAATTATCTTTGCAAATGTTACTCAGATGTCCTCATTAACACGTTGACTGACAACTACGAGATAACTCGTAGATTGCGTTCTTTTCTAGGACGCCAACTACGAATTATCTCGTCCTGCGTTTACTTGTCATTTTTGTGCAGCTATGATTAAACTGGAAATATATCAGAATTACAATTTTTAATAAAATCAAATTGTCATTTTAGACTAGATTTCTGAAAATTACCGTGGCAATCAACGTGTTAAATTTATTGCGTTATGCTCTATTCTGTTGTGATTTCATATCTTGAGTTTCTTATAAAATTTGTACCTCTGAATCAGGTTAGCTGAAGTAAATTTGTAATATACTAGTCTCGAATGTTAACATCGATCGATGTATTGATTATGTGAAATCTGGAGACCATCTCGGGGCTCAACCAGCCTCTATAAATGAGCGCCCCTAATTGTTCTCGCCAGATCACTTCCTTGGTGGGTTGCAAATCCCTACCATGAACGGAACTCTTTAACCTTCATCGGCCTGTAGGGGTACAATTTTTTTTAAACAATCAATGTATGGCTAGAGGTCCATTGATTGTTGTTATATATATATATTTTTTTTTTTTGGTAGAACTAGAAGCTTGTTCACTTCATCGTTGAAACTTAGAACGTAAAGTTAGACAATGTAAATGTCTTGTATACACAATTACTCAATAAAATCTTGAATGAGTTATTGAAGTTTATTTAATCTAGGCTATTGGGGTTGACCTCACTGTCTGTCAAATATTTCACAATGTTTTGCTAAAGTACTTTACCTGTTACTTTCATCTTGAGGATTTGATTGCCTATTTGATGGGTTGTATGACTAATTTAGTTTAGAATTTAAGCAAGCAGATTTCTCTGAATTCAACATTTCTATGTATAAAACAAATCTTTCCTAGAATTATTTTACAGTTTTGATTGAGTAAAAATTGTGGTATTCATTTGTTTCCGTTCGTTTGCGGGTTCACTATTAGACAATAACATTTTCGGTTAAGGCTATCGCTAATGTTAGGCTTGCAAATTTCGCGGTTTGTTCTTTGAAAACTATGACATTTCAGTGTGTAATGATAGTATTTTGATGTAGTATCCTTTCACTTTCCATCTAGGCCATATTCTGTTATTAATTCAATGTTTATTGATAGTTTTAGTTGTTCATCTTTTCTTAAGCAATTTTCGGTTTCTCGCGTCGGTTGAATTTCACCTTGAGTGAGTTACTCGTTGCGTCATTGTTGTAGTAAAATTTCTCATAACATCCAGTTTGTTCGAATTTATTAATGGAAATGTTCTTTGTTTCAGTTTTAAATACGTTGACTATGACATTTCTTTTCTGCTAGTTTATTTTAGGTTTTTAAAATCGGAATAAATAATCGGTATCCTTTGTAAATTTTTAAAAAATAATTTATTCAATGAAATTAGAACTGTATTATACTAATACAACAAGCAACTATGTAAGTAAATTAATGGTACATATTGGCATGAATAAAGACAAGTAGAGAAACTACCCAGTGGTACCACTCAAATTACCAGTTCAACTTAGAAGGTCACTGGGCCATCTTCTTTCCTCGGAGGATTATCAGGAATTTAAGAGGTTGGTAGTTTTGAAACTAGCGGGTTTGAGTGGGAATGAAGTTTGTCATGAAATGACTGATATCGGATTCGGGCCTAATCGCCAACAAATGGGACTTTAAGATTATTATGGACAACTTTGTGTTGAATTTTGGATTGTAAGTATTAAATACGAGAGGAATTCGATGGTTTAGTGGACCCCACAAGCTCTACTTCGTAAGTCCAGATGGGTCAAATGGTGTCATGTATATGAGTCTTTTTTAATTAATTGAGAGCTTAGTGCGTTTGTCTAGTAAATGTTGAAGTACCCTGAAACGGCTAGCTGTTTCTTGTTATTTCAGTCTAGTATGAGAATTCCGAGTTAATCGTTTGTCAAGGTGTAGTCCTATGTACTGGACCTGTTCTACAGATGTTACTAAACTATACTGGAGAACCGGAAGTTATTGGTTTACGACGGAGGGTAAAGGTGATTTGACGGGATTTGTAAAAATTTTAATTTAGAAAATCGTAAAAGTAATTTATGTTTATAATTTATTAATAACTTTTACATTGTGTTAATTACTTTTAAATGATTTCTATTTAGCATCAGTTCTTCATTTACACTCCATTCATTACTTGAGGAATTTCTATGGATCGATTCCTATTTATAGAATATAATGTTATAGTAATATTGAGTAAAAAATCATGTTAATTATATTTCATCGCCTTATAATATATTACATTTACAAAATGATACCCGATCAAGAGATATCAGTTTCACCGTATCCTTTTCAGTTGAAGTTGGGGCTTTACCGTAATTTGAATGTAATGAAAATATATATCTAGTTTCAAGATCTTTCTTCAAGTGGATACAATTTTTGAAATCAAATACTCAATCATTAATAAATAACACAAAATTTATATAAATAAATCAACTAAAACTAACCATAACAATGGCCATAGCCAAAGAATAAGCGAGTTAAAGAATATGATTAGAGAACCAGTATCGGAATTTTCTGTTAGCCTCTGATGAATATGTTGAGACATCTAATAAATGTTAAGACAGCATAAATAAAGTTTTTTTAAAAATTATTTTATTGAATTGTACAACTGTAATATATACATCTAGTTCAATGGCTAAATGAATAAATAAATACATGAAGGGACATGTAGAGGCACTACCCACTAGCAGCAGTCTAAAAATGTATAAGTATAAAATCAATTCGAATAATAAAAAATTATTGAAATTTCGGTTATCCATTGTCTAATTGTTTTAAAATTTACAACACGGATCCTCATTACCAAGGCCGTTGTCCCTCGTGGTTGTTTGGTGGATCTTTCTTGAATGTTCCTCCCGAGTAAATCCGATGGACGGTGAATGCCATACTTACATATTTTTTTAGTACACAGAATAGCTCAAAAAAGTGTCCAATTGCATAGAGAATTAATACTAAGTCACAACTACAGTGTTAAATATATGCAATGTTTTTTTTTCTCGCTTTAAGCTGAACCGACTTAGGTAATGCAAGTGCGAAACATCTACATTGTTTTTTATCCTCGGCTAAACTAGTCGCATTGGAAGCTCGCTTTCCTTATAGCAATAGGCATTAGAAACAATTGATGTTGGTATTTAGCTCAAAGAGTCTGTTGTGAAAGAAGTTACTCAAGCTGGAAGGGAATGGTAGACCGTACGTAGCTGGGACAGTCCATAGCCTCAGCAATCTATGTCACAATCTGTGCCATACTGTCAGAATCTAGGATCCACATCTGACATATGAGAATCGTTCAGGAAGGGGGCCATTGTAAACTATATCGATCTATTATATAAAAAAGTTTTTAGTTGTAACTAATCGGCGTTGCCTAGCAACGGACCGAGCAACTACTTCATATTTAGTGTATTGACGCGCTCGGTTAGTTAAATTAAAACATATTTTAAAATTGACAAATCACTAAGCCACTGTTCCTGACTTCTTTAAGCCTGTAAACAATATAGAATAGAAAAGTAACTTTATTCTGGGACTAAGTCCAGAAGGCTAAATGTTACAAATCAGAAAGCGTGTAAAAAGTGACAGAAAACATTTTATAAAGAAATATTTAAACAAAAAATAATAATAAGTAAATAAACAGTACGAATCCTGACAAGATATTAAGCAATTAAAAACATTTAAATGAATCCATAACTTTTGTTAAATGCATGAGCTAGCATGCAATAATTTCTGTACATGATGTACATCTTCTTAAAAAACAAAATTAAAACAACTTAATAACACAGTGAATTATTCTATACATTACATTCTAAGCAAATGACTAACCTACTTAAAGAGCATCTTTATGGGAAGATAGGAGATGTTGGAAAAGCAAGGATTTAAATGGCGATAGTGAGGGACTGTGATGGATGTTAAGAGGGATTGAGTTCCAGACTGTGGTGGAGTGGGCGAGAAAGGAACGTTCGAATGCTTTAGTTCTGTTTGTGACGTATATAGAGATCGGAAAAGCGGGATCTTGTTTTATGGTGTTGAACTGAGGATTTGAATTGGAGGAGACTGTAGATACATGAAGGGTGTTGAGAGTAAATGGATTGGTAAAAGAATGAACAGAGGAAATATTGTCTTCGGAAGTGAGGGAAGAACCAACTCATCATATAGGTGGGACACGCGCAATCGCCTCGGAGTACCAAGCACAAATCTTTTCAAACAAGATTTCATTGATTATTCTCAATTATATAGCACTCTTTTTGAAGTTAAATGGGATGCATCGATTTAAAACTGTTATAAATCGACGTAGGACCATAAAAAGTACCTCTGCTAACACTATAAGTTTCATTAATATATTGTATAAATAGAGACACCATAAGTCTAGAGTTAAGTGCAGTCAATAGATGGCCAAATTCATAAATAAACAAAAATTTGATGTATAAATATCGTAGTATATTATAAATATTATTAACATCAACCACCGCCCATCAAATTAGCCATTAAGAAGACCAGGAATGTGGGTCGAAACGTTGGCTTACCAATAAAAAGTTCTCCCTATGTAAAAGAGTTTTCTTGATCTTTCTGTACCCGGACCATTTTCTTCCTCATATAAATATTATTGTTAACTTATAGACGAAATAATACTGCGGACCCCTTCAATACACCATATCATGCATTTTTTTTTGTTGCTGCAATAATTAATAATAAAAAATAATATTTTTTAACAATATATTTAATTACATCGCTTATTCTTAAAACTTCTTTAGAAAAGTATTCAACACTAATAGAGCTTTAAGTGTTTTGGTTTTATTAGGAACAGTATTTTTTCTTTTTTACAACTAAGTATCTCATTGAAATACTTCCTTGAGTCGCAATATATTTAGTCTCATTTTTTGTAAATATTTAATTGGTTATTTATTTTTATGTATTGGTTAAAAAAGTATACTGGAGGAGAATTGATTGCTCGATTAACGTAATGGCCTTAAAATATTTCACAAAATTTATGTACTTGATTCAGACTAAAAAATTTTTATGATCGACTGTTTAGTATAAATCTCTAATGAGAATATTCTGAAATTATCTTTCTAAAAAACTATTTCTTATCCTCCTTCCCATTACGACTCAAGCCTTCAAGCCTCTAAAAAAATATTGATTCCTCAACTAAATACTCTTTTAGGGATAATCACTTTTGCAAAATCTTTGCAGTTGTGATGAAGTTGACGAAACGCGAAGTTGTGTAGCTCTAGCATTCTATTGTCCAGGATGGAAGTCGTGCCTAAAAATGTCGGGTAGTCGCATTTTAGCAATAAGCTCTTTTCAGTCTGTAGACATTGATTAATGAAACGGTTGTATCGCTGATAACGTCATCTGACGTCATATTATGTCACGCTTCTCTTGGAATCAATCTACGTCTTCTACCTTACTGCTTCTGGAATATCAATAGAAATATATTTTGTCTTTTATATGCCTTAAATTCAAATTAATTTCTGAATTGCCCCGAAAAATGTTTCATATTTCCCTTTAAGTATATTAAATCTTTGATTGCTCACGAATAGTCGTATACAACAGCGGTAATGAATTTAAAAATTTTAAGGTCGCCGTTTCCGGCTACTCCGGCCGTTTCCGAGCCTATACGATGTCATTTACTCTTTAAAAATCCGTATCCTAATTACACCTAGATAGGCTAAATTTAGAGGTCCCAATGTAGCACCGTCCGATTAAGCAGGATTAAGTGACGTTAAATGAACATACAATAACAACTAATGATTATTCAAGATTAATTTTTTATGTTGACTTTCAGTGGCTCAACTATTTATTACTCTATTTTTTGTGTATAATAGTGGCTCAACCATTATTACTCTATCTATTACACATTCGAGTTCCGGTCCTGGACATATCTTTTCTTTTCAATTAAAAGTATTTAAAAATTAGTAAAAAATAAGATAAAATATATTATAATTTTTAATTTTATTTTTTTTATTAATTGTTATAATTTTCATTTTGAAGAGAAAAGATTTGTCTAGGGTCTCCCACCTCTCCGTCGCACAGTGGAACGAATCAACGCATTTGTTGGACATTGGACCAATTCTCAAATAACTAAATTTGTCCTTTATTTTGATCTTAAATTATACTTTATACTTCTTCTCAACAAAATCCATAGATAAATTAATTGTGAAATTAAATCTTATATGAAAAATTCTGAATTGAAATATAAATTTTTCTAAAAACTCATATTTTTAAAGCAATCTATTGTCTGAGGTAATGCATTAAATTAATCGTGCACCTAATGGAAAAAAACTCATCCATAATAAGATATTTTAGGCAAATAAAACTTGGGATTATTTCAAACGTTTGGGAATTTTCGGTGAAAATTGGGGGATAAAACTAAAATAATCAATTGCGAAAATCGCTCAAAATCGCCCAAAAAACTACCTTCACAGTAAATAACTAGAATGTTTGAAGTTTTTTTTCCATTAGTCGGATTCTGCTACTAGGTGCTATTTTCCGAGAAAATGATTTTTTTCTTTTTTTTTTTCTTTTCCGGGCCTTGAGAATTAATTTAAAATAATTTCTGTTGATATTGGCGTCTACTTTTCGCAAGTTTTCTTTTGTTTACCAATGTTTGTTTACATTCATTTATCCGAATCCTTATCTAACATAATATGCAGTATTAACAATGAAACTTAGTTTGTGTGTGGTATTTGAACGACATATGTGTAATGGTGCACATAGGTGCAATAGTCCCTACAACAAATCGTCAAGTTTTTAAAGTTTTATTTATTTATTTTTTAAATTTTTATTTCGTTATTTAAATAAAACAATTTTATTTTGATGTATCAATTATACCTAGTGTATTAACTAACATAAGTAATTATCAATTATTATATTCATTTTGTTTAATAATTAAATTATTTGGTTTGTTACTTTTTCCTTTGTATAACTTTATTTAATACCTATGTATCTGTCTTTCCATAGAATACTGTATTGCACCCATTCTAGTAGTATATAGGTACAATGTTAGATAATAAATTATCTAACATCGAAATATCAAATCTAGAATTTTTACACGTTTCCCCTAAAATGTTTGATCCTGTTTATCATATAATTAAATAGTCCATTCAAAAAGCTTTAAAACCGTAGCAATAGCCTTATTCTAGGAGAACCAGAAGCAGAGATATTCATAAATGTCCAGGCCTCCCTAACGCTCGTTCCACTGTGCGTCGTGGTGCTCTAACCAACTGAGCTAGCCTGGCTCATAACACGGCCAAACAAATCTATTCTCTTCACCGATCTCATATCCCTGGGTTCTCGCAATTTTGCGATGTATACAAGAGGAATAATGTTCATTGAACATTACTTTAATTAGGATCTTGTTGACTTACGTCATTATATTATTTAAAATTTATTTTTTTATTAATTTTTAAATATTAGATATGGCCATGACCGGGGAGCGAGCCTGATTGAGCCAGGATAGCTCAATTGGTAGAGTTCCAGACTAGCGATCTGGGCGACCCGGGTTCGAGTCCCGGCCCTGGACATATCTTTTCTTTTCAAATAAAAATATTTAAAAATTAATAAAATCAAATACTAATAAAATAAAATAAGTTATAATAATATATAATGACGTAAGTCAACAAGATCCAAATTAAATAAATGTCCAAAGAGCATTCTTCTCCTCGTATACATCGCAAATTGAGAGAACGCGGGGACATGGGATCAGTGAAAAGAAAGGATATGGCCATGACCGGGGAGCGAGCCTGATTGAGCCAGGATAGCTCAATTGGTAGAGTTCCTGACTAGTGATCTGGGCGACCCGGGTTCGAGTCCCGGTCCTGGTCATATCTTTTCTTTTCATATAAAAATATTCAAAATATTTATTACTCTGTTGGGAGTTTGAACATAATTCATATATTAATTGAAGAATATGATAAGTTTAAGGCTAAATTAACCTTAAAGTATGTTGTTATTATTTTTCAATAAACTAAACAGCAAATAAACCGGCGCACCTGGAAGTTTGTCGTTTTTTTCTTCCTTGTGCAAATAATATAATTTTTTCTGTATGTGCCGAGTAAAATATACATCATATGAGATAACAGATGGAAAAACAAGAAATATCTGAATAGAAAAACAATTTTATTCACAAAAACTCCAAACTCGTATAAAATAATAAAATATTCTTCGGCAATTTATCTTCATTAAATTTATGTTATTATTTTTATTTTATTTTTTAAATAACGGGTGATTCTTATCCCTTGCTTTTATCACAGCCTGGATTCTCCTTGGCATGCAGTTTATTAAGCTGGCAACTCTTTCCTGCTCGATGCCGTTCCATTCTTCCACTAGCGCGGTTCTGAGGTGTTGAAGGTCCATCAGAAGATCGAGTCGCCTTCGGATGCACCTCCCTACCTCATCCCATAAGTGTTCTATGGGATTAAGGTCGGGGGAGCGGGCTGGCCACTGTAGGGTGAGTATACCGACTTCATTAAGATAGTCGGTAACCACATTCGCAACATGTAGGCGTGCGTTGTCATGCATTAACATGAAATCACCGGCTATGAAAGGGGCAAATAGTACTACATACTCTTCCAGAATTTCGGATATGTACCTATGCGGAGTTAGATTCCCTCTCTGTAACACATGGAGATCAGTCTTGGCCACTAAAGTGATCCCACCCCAAACCATTCTAGACC
This sequence comes from Troilus luridus, assembly GCA_964056705.1. Classification (NCBI taxonomy): domain Eukaryota; kingdom Metazoa; phylum Arthropoda; class Insecta; order Hemiptera; family Pentatomidae; genus Troilus; species Troilus luridus. The sequence continues at coordinate 85,435,611 of OZ057415.1, forward strand.
CACCACCGTAAGGCACCCTTTCGGAGATATTGCAAATCGCTGTCTTGGCCTTCTCCATGCTCTAACCCGATGATCTGAAGCAAATAGTGAAAATCTCGATTCGCCTGAAAACAGTACTTGAGCCCAGTCGTTTACTGTCCACGCTGAGTGTTCCCGAGCAAACATAAGACGAGATGCCTGGTGTGCTGGGGTGAGCTGAACTCCCGTAGCTGGGGCCCTTGATTGAAGATGAACTTCATGAAGCCGCCTCCGCTCCGTATCTACACTGATATTCACATTTCGGGGAATTCGAAGCCTTTGATTGGTCTCCACGGCTGTCTGAAAGTGAACTCTTAACTACTGCACCACAATAAATCTATCGTTAGCGGGAAGAGTCACCCTGGGCTGACCTGAACCTGGCCTCCTGGTTAAGTTACCAGTCTCCCTGCATCTCTGGACTGCCCTGCGAACGTTGGTTTCTGGTAGCCCTAAGGCCCTAGCCACATAACGCTGGCTTCTTCCATCCTCTACCAACGCGACAATCCTCGCGACCGTTTCGGTGGGTAAAACCATTCTGAACAGTAAACAGGATAAGAAGAAGAAAAAAAATGGCTTTAAAAAAAAAACTGCGAAAATGAACGTGAATGTAAAAATGAAACGTAACTACACAATAACTACAGATGAACTTATGTGGAAATCATTATTATTCCTAGGGCAATAAAGGGCTTTGTACGGGATTATTGATATGAAAGTCTGTCTAGCCGTTATCTAACCAGACCAAAACAAACAATACGCTCAGAATGTAATTTAAATACATATTTATCGAAAAAAATAGGGTGCGCTTGGTTTTTGCTGTTTAGTTTCAGGAAAAAATATACTTGGGATGATATAAACTTAAATAAATAAATACAAGATATAATTACTGTGAAAACATAAACGTAATTTACTGCAATTCAACTCGTTATAATGAGGTGTGAAAAATTAAGTAGTGTAAATAATAAACTATAATAAGAAACAATCATAATAATAACGTTCACAAGAGTTGTAAATTGTCGCCTCTACTGCGTACTTTCTTTTCCCGCTCACTTATTTTGTCTGGTTTCTTGTTTGTGGCTGTTAAAAGTATTAACTCTAATCATAATTGAAGTGAGCAATTGATATAAGTTGCAATTTATGTATTGAAAACAGAGAATTTTCACAAATAATTGAGAAGTAATTTTTCATTGTAATGGAAATGTTTCATTATTTTTTTAAATTACACACACAAAATATCTTATATATATATATATATTTATGTATACTGTTATAAATTTAGAATATTATTATAATGAATATGGTTACATATGAAAATTAATTAGGACCAAAAGATAGTTGAACAATTTTGAAAATCGGTTTATCGAACCAGTAGCTAATTCTTTATTTGATTAATTTCGAATGTGCACAAAAACTACCATTGTTGTTTACCACTAAACCTTTGCTTGATTATTTTTTATATCAACTTTTCCAAACAAAATTTAAAGGTTTGTCTAAGGTATAAATTGGTATGCATTTCTCAATTTTAGGAAAAATAATTGGTTTTGTTTGTGTTTTATACATTATTTGTTTATTTTTTATACATCATATACTACTTTTATGGAAATGAAAACTTTTTTTTTTATAAACAATAAAATAGATGTATTAAAAAAAAAAAAAAAATATATATATATATATATATATATATATATATATATATATATATATATATGTAACTCATAAAAACGGATATGGGGGATATTTCTTGATTATTAACAATATAAACATTATTAATTATATTTTACCTTAACTAATTTTTACTCATTTTCTCTGACATCCAGTTTTCAGTGGTGCCTGAGGAAAAATTCTTCGTCGAATTATTGTATAATGGTTTAATAATATTAGTTAATATGTTAATAAAATAAACGTGTTGATCGTGTAGGATATTCATTTATTGTATTAATTTGAACAATCACGAAAAGATGGGAGATAAAGAGGTTTAGTAATGTACGCTAAAACATATTTCCCCAAGAGATAAGTAAAGAATCTCTTAATTAATTTTAATTATTGATTAAAACACTATTGCGTAGTTTTTTAAATTAATTTCTTAACCGAACCACTGCAATTAAAACGGAACTGATAAACATCAACGATCTCTCTAATTTGCTAGTTTCGGCAGTTTTTCGTCATTTCGGAACTGCACATCCGTTACTTGTACAATTTCCCTCACTGACATTTGCGAAACACTGCCTTGAAAAGTCCCTTTCAAAAATGTTAATGCTCTGAAACATCCTGAACTTTTAATTGCGTTGTGATGTTACAATTTATAAGGTTGGAAGTTAGTACTAACTTTTAGGTCATTGATGTTTTTCATTTGAGTTTACAACAGTTTGATATTATTTATCTATCTGGGTAAACGTAACGCTCCTTATTTTGAGAATTAGAAAGAAACAAAGCAGATTATAAGACAATTTTTTTTGGAACGTTCACTAAAAGAAATTCTGTGAAAACATTTGTCTGTTCACTTGAAAAATATATATTTATTTATCCAATGTATATATTTCGTTTATTTATATTTAAACATATTTTTTTGTTATCTTTAAGGTCAGTAAATATTTATGCAATCAGTAGTTTGTTCCTTAGGTCTAGAACCTGAAAGAACTTCATAAACTGGTTTCGGATTTCGTCATTTGACTTTTAATTCTGTAATCATTTATCTGAGTAAGGAATTCCAATCCCGAAACCGCCGGGTTGAGTCATTCACGCAGGACGATTTAAATACTTTATTGACCCTAAGGATTCTTTTAATTATTAATAATTACTTAATTTATTATTTAATGCGCCTATAATATTGGGCATATAGCTTCAACAGGTATACATTTTACTTTTTAAACATTATTTTTTGTTTTATGGTATAAACTAAGTATAAATTTAAATAAATTAATCATTAGTTTGTTATGATAATTCATTCTTTAATCTGAAGCGCGCTTTTACATTTCAGTACTATTGGCTCCAATCAGGTTAAAGAAGGGCTACTAACTAATTTAGTTGTCTAATTTATTTTGTTTATAGTTTAAAGGGAAAAGAAAGTGTAGACTAGTTTAGATTACTAAGGACATTGGATTTTTACACAATTATTCAAACTTTCTATAGAAAAGGAATAAAAAAAGAGTTTTGAACAGTCTTCTTTCACGAGTAGGGAATCCGTGTTACATTAAGGCTTATATATCGGCCATTAAAATAAATAAATAAAATTAATATTAACATCAGTATTTGGTTGTGTTTTAGTCCTTGATAAACAAAATAAACATTTAAAATATGATGGGCCCTAATTTGAATCGTTTGGAAGTGAGGCTAAGAGCTAAATATTTCACCAATTGCGAACAATGATTAGTAATTATTAAACAAAAATAAAAGTACTATAAATTTTACATTTAACAAGTATAATTATTATAGTTTCTGAATAATAATACCATCAGTTTATTGTTCTCACCTCATTATGAGCTGAATCCCATTTTCAGATCAATTATATCCTATACCTATTTAGTTATTTGTTTGAACCTCGGTGTTTTTTAAAACAGATTAGGTAGATATAATCAGTTATATTAATTATAATTAGTTATACTATAGTTAACCATCTATAGTTCTACGGTTCACATAGCCGCCTCTCCTTCTATTTGCCCTGAAGATGGCCTACAAAGTTGGTCGAAACTTCGGCACTAATAATAAATAACTTTTACTTATTTGGTGTTATTTATGACAGCACTCCCCAACTATTCCATCCTTCAGTGGATATAATTATAATTGTCAAGAATACTATTATTGTCAAGAATAGTGTTTATTTATAACAATTATAATTATTACACTTTATTAACGCCAATTAATTTTCCACACATTATTATAACCACCTGGATTGCAGTTAATTACGTTCACGTTTTCAGATCAGTTATGTCATGTATCTATTTATTTCCTTGAATGACCTTTATTACAATCTTCATTAAACTATTAAAATATTGCTATTATTGTTTTCATATATAACTAAGATTTCAAGCTCTACAATTGTGATTAGGAATATACACTTTATTTATACAGTTATTATTAAATTATTCAATTTTTATTTATTAATTTCGTGAAATTATTATTGTAATAAACTCTTCGTTTGCAATGTAGTATCGGAGTAGCTGTCATATCCTTATTTCTTTCCTTCCTTCTTTTGGAAGAAGCCTACTCCGGTCCCCGTGCCAATTTCGATTCTTCTCTTCCTGTTGTTTTCTCTTGCATTCCTTCGAATATTCTTCCATCCTGTCCCTGTTCTGCTTCTTTCTATCCTCGGACCACTTCGACCTAGGTTTCTTTTTCACTCTTCCCTGGACCCCATCCATACTCGTTTCAAGATCCTCTTCCTAAAAATCTTTGTCCACTGTGTCTTCTTCCTTTGTAATTTCTTTCTAAATTTTCCCTTACTTCCTGAATATGCTTAAAATACGTTTATCTGGAATCATCCATTACGAAAATATGTCCAAACATTAACAATCTTAAACCCGTTTTATTGGCCATTTCTTTCATGAGATTGGTCTGTATTGTTGCATTTATTGGGCTGGATCACAGTTTATCGAAAATGTCTGCAAACGCTAGGCAGTTTAATTCAATTTTTTTTTTTGTTCTATTTTCTTCCTACAGTTAGTGGTGAAATGCTATGGCTTTTTATTTGAAGATATATAATGTGGACCAAAACTTCTGTATTTAATAAATAAATAGAAATTATTCATTTTGTTGTTTATGGCCTCACGTATCCATCTTACTTGATCCTAGCAAATTTCTAACCCGAGTGCATTCGGAACGTTAATGACACGATGCCGCAACTTTCATACTTCGTGATTCAGGCAGAATAATCCTACTGTTCTCGTCATTAAGCATCCTACGGGATTGATGATTATTGAAATGAACTGCATAATTCGTACGTTCCTTTTTTACTTTCCTTCCGAAGGTGAGGAAAGCGATTGTAAATTTTAATATTCCGTTTCCGTCAGCTTTACGCTATTTGGAGCCCCTTGAGTTAATAAAAAAAAATGTATCGGCCATTTTCCCAACTATGAGTTGTTGTTTTTTTCGCAAAATCTGAAAACCATATTTTCTATAATCTGTGGATTTCAATTGTATTTAAAGGCCATAGAAATAGTTTGTTCATGTTTATCAAGGGACTCTTGAAGATTTTGATGAAACTTTTCTAAAAATTTTCATTTCTGTTACTTATTATTACTTAAAAGTCTGGAAAAACATATGGATCTAACAAAAGTATACAATTGTACATTTAATATAATCATTCGATAGTTAATGAAATTACTTGCAAAAAAAATATGAGAATCGAAAAATTGTTGGCAAAAATACAATTTGACTGAACAAACACATCAGATATTTTTATATTTGTTAAAAATGTCTGGCTGATAATTTAAAATTGTAAATGTTTCATTATATTAGGAAAAGTAAGCATTCTAAATTATTAACGGGTTTATCATGTTAGGTGTTAACGTCTATTTATTTATTTTTGTATTTGTTCATGAGAGCTAATTTTCTATAACTTTGAACTATTAAATGATGGATTGAAATAGTCAATTGGTTATCTACTATAATATTTTCCAGTAACTATTTTCCACTCAATCTTGAACTATTAAAATTTGTTTCTTCGTTACTTGTAGAAACAGCTTAAAATGAACTCTTGATATTGTTATTGGCATTGATAAGTAATTGGAAGTATTCATGATAGTATTTATCTATAACAATTTACCTGGAATATAACCTATTTTGTGAACATGGCGTCCTTTACTTCCGGTGCACAGATTTATTTAAATATCTCCACTTTCCTCACGGCAACAATGGTGTTGAAGACATTAATGTTACACATGATGAGCATTGTAGTTTTATTACCCTCCGTTTCAGACTGAAAAACTTTAAATGCGAAGATGAATATGGAGCCGATACAGAGGGATGCAATATTGCACATACAGTTACGATCGACCCGAGTTCGCAAGCAAGTGGTAGTTACATGCAAGGTCATCATTGCATAACCCGTTGACATATCGATTACATCATTATTGCAACTTGCCGTTGGAGCGATAATAAGGGTAAACACTACTGACCTATTCACATATGTAATTGAGGTAAATGGGTCTTTGTTAATTATATGAAAAAAAATAATATAGTGTTTTGTTTACAATTATGCCAAGGTTTATTTCTTGAAGGATTGTCGTAGAACCGCAATGGGGTACGTACAGTGTCATGTGAGGGACACCGTTCGTAATAAGATTTAATTTTGTGGAATATTACAATTTACATTTTTTTTTTATAGTCGTTTACGGAGTAGAGCTTTGGAGTTCCACTAAGCCGTAGATTCCTCTTGTATCCAAGCCTTAAAATCCAAAATATTTCCTTCACTTAATGAAACCTATTTCCAGTCATTTTTGCCATACAACTATATAGATGTTAAAGAAGTTCTTAGATGGATGGAAAATGACATATAGTCGAAACGTATCCATATAATAAAGTTGTATGGCAAAAATGACTGGAAATAGGTTTCATTTAGTGAAAGAATTATTAGATAAATTCAATCCAGTTTACATCCTTTCAAAATCCAAAATATTTAATGGTTCCTTCTTACTTATGTATAAAGTCATCAATAATAACGAATAAAGTCACCTTCTAATTGCTGATTCGTCCCGCCTATGTCGCGCCGTGTGCAATCTTTACCTAATTAGTATCAAGCTGAATCTTCGTGAATAGCTTCGTTTCGATGAGACGCACAACAATTTCCTTTGGGAAAACTCTCGATTGTGGTAGCTTAAAGAGGTAGCAAGGATAAAATATGTCGATTTGATGATTCTCAAACATTTATTACTAACTGGGTTTGTTTTGGTTAAATCTCAAGATAATTATCTAAATTATTTGAAAAAATATCTGTCCTTACAAAATGTATGGTTTGATCAAAGAGTCCCCTCCGTCCAATATGTATCGATAACGAAGTCAAAAAAGAAGAAGTAAAAAAAACAAAAAACAACTGGTTAGTAATCCTTATTGATGGTCTCGTTATCAATACACGTTGGAAGGTACACGTCATCAAACCATGGATTTTGTAGGACAAATATTTTTTCAAATAATTTAGATAATTATCTTGAGATTTAATAAAAATTTATTTTATCCTTGCTACCTCTGTTAGCTACCACAATCGAGAATTTTCGCAAAGGAAATTGTTGGGTGACTCATCGAAATGAAGGTATTCAAGATTCAGCTTGATACTAATTAAGTGCAAAAATGTACCATGGATCCTAGACTATTAATATTTAGGACGGTAACTACAATGATAATTTATTTCAACGTTTTCAATTTTTTCATTACATTTCACAAAAAAAATAAGTTGAATTTAAGATGAGATATAACTATTGAAAAATAATAACATGGAATACCTATATTTTTTATCTATTTACAGTAAGATTTTGACGTATTAAAATTATTTAAGATACCCACGTGGTTTAATTTTGTATTGTATGTTATATTTGTGAATTATAAAAACATACAAATGTATTTTAAATCAAATCCTAAAGTAGAACTGTAGTCCTTCTTCTGTCAATCCTAGCTTCGCTGTGAGTCGTCTTGTCACTTCAAACTTAGCGGTTAAGGCTTTAAGTCTACCTCCATCTTTTACTATCAAGTATATTTTCTTTGCAAAATCATAAGTATCACAGAAGAACATCGCAGGTTTTTAAAAGTAATTATTAAAAGATTCCATTTTTTTTTTGTATTGCAACAAGTTTGGCGACTTTTTTTGGAGTGTCTAGAACGAGCTTTAAAACCTTGAACTGATTTTTTCAGGTAGTCTGTTTTTTTCACCTCTTTTACTTAATGTTTTCAAACCACTAATAACAACTTTGAACTTACATTATTTTTTTAATGTTATCCCTCTTCTATATATCTATAGGAAGTGTGCGATTTTTTTTTTTCAAGTTCTAATATACGCTCGGATCGTTTTACTTGAGTATATTTCTATGGATTGTATATCTATGTATTAATATATAAATGTATAATATATTCAATGAAAAAAAATACAGACGATCCTGTATGTAGTAAAATAATCAAATCATTTTTTCTTTAAATTTACTGAAATTACTGCATACCAATTTATTGAAATGTCTACAAATTTGACTACCTTTTTTTTCTATTTCTTAAGTTTATTTTACATTATTATTATGATTTATTTTTGTTTAAACGAGTTATACACAATACAACTTGACTGACAACCTTTATAATAAACATATTTATATAACATAAGCATATAGAATGGGAAAAGCTTATTGCATTTTTGCGCTTCTATACGTTTAGCTTCCATCTTATACTCGAAACTTTACTCTTTCGATATCGTGTCTTCTCGATAAGGACCGCGTCAAGTAATTTCATGCCTCCATCTTCACGCTTCTTTCCTCTTTCCTCTGTCCAGATGCTATTTCTTGTTCTCTCCTCTCTCTTCTGAACACCCTCAAAGCTATGCATCCACCTTATGAAAGTTATGCTGTCCTGTATCATAATATCAGTTATGTCGATTCTTATCATATCTTTCTTAATTCTTTGGTTTCACTGCTGAACATTTTTGCAACAAGTCTTTCTACAAGTCAATCTACAACCACTGATCTCGCCCTCAATACCAATTAATGTGAATGATTTTCACCATACTGTCTTCAGTATCTTTAGCGCCATCTCCAAGGAAAATCATTCCTACCTTTCTCAGATTGGTACTTTAAGTTACCTCTACCTTGCTTAGAATTGATATTTGTTTAAATTAATCAATTTAATCATTCGATTAGGTTATTCCTTTTCCTCTCTTCAGCGAAGCAGATCATATCCTTATCTCTATATCATAACCCCTAATCATCAAGGCAAGAAGAAATTAACTGTGCTATATGGTGCATCAGTTCATCTCTCGTGTGAAAATATTGGCGCATGCTATGCTATAAGTTTTAGTACCTTGGATTAATTAAGAACAATAATTACTTTGGATTAATTAAGAACTATAAGTGCTTTGGATTTTGTGCTACTTACCCATGAATAAGTCCAGTTTGATCGGTTGAGTCGGATGGTTTACTATACTTTTCTGAGATAAATTGCATGGCAGAAGTATTAGATATAACGTTTTTTATGAGTGTTATCAAGATTATTCGCACTATAAAAAAAATGCATGAAATTGATTTATCGCTTTGCTATTGGAATTCTAGGTCAAATGAGATCAACCTCGGTCGAATCGGACAACATATGTTATATGGCAAATTTGTTATTTTTGACCTGATTCGGCCACGAATTAATTTTGCTTTGTGTCACAGTATTGAAGTTGGTTCGGAATTAATTCCATCTGCAGAAAACCGACGAGTAAAGACAGTCGTCGAGAGTCTAATATTATTTCTTGCAGCTTCAATGACGTCAGCATGATTATGCATGCAATATGATTTGACATTGTACATTTCTATTTTACACTATTTTAAGACCCGCCAATGCATTTTTCCATGTGATTTTTAACTTCCTTTAATGTACAATTCATACAACAATTCTCTCAACAAAGTCTCTTGTCTACTGTATTGTCATTTATTACAGGGATAAACTTGTATTTAGAAATAATTTTACAATCCCAACAGTGTATCATTAAATTGGTATTTGATTAGTGTTGCACTTTTGACATTTTTGTTTAGAATATCCGTTAAAACACTTTAAATCTATAAAAAGTTAATCAATATTTCAGTATAATTATTTTTAATACACCGTACTCTGATGGAATATACTCTATCTTTAGCAAATGGGCGAAGTAGGTGTACAAATAAATAGAGAGGTTGAAAATTTGTTTATATGTTTATATATAATATACATATATATGTTTTCTTGAGGATTAGCTATCCTCCATGGTCAATTATTAATATTAAAATTTTAATATTCTTCGAGAAAATACTAGAATTAGCTTCGTTTTCTCACAAAACGACATTAACATTATACTCAAAAGAATGTCCGACATTTTTTTCATTTTTTTATCTGGTAACCCTACGTAAAGCTCATGTCTGGCTACATCCACCATTTTAATTTGCCGTGCGGTCAAAACGGGACAAATTTGCGTCCTGGAGTTTCGTTTGGGGACAACGGGACAGGTGACCGAGATAAGGGACAGTCCCGTTCAAAACGGTATGGTCACTTTATGTATATACTATATACAGTTATCATACTGTATAACTGTTAACATTTCTTGTAATTTTAATTATTTATATATCCTTCCTAATGAGATAACTGGGCCAAGATGATACTGATATTGGCTTGATAATCTGGGATTACAATTTTCGGGTCCATTTACCTTTTGTCATGTACTATTTACTCCGTGTCCTCATGGGGTACCTTTGTATATGCATTCGCTTAGTCATGCTCGTTATGAATGAAGGAATCTGGTTGATATGACAATAGTGAATAAATTGATAGAGTGAAAACCTTGAAAGCCAGCTGAACTGCTTGTAAAAGATAAGCGACTCAATCAATGAGCGTTATCGACCTTGAAACGCCCTTGGAGCCAGTCAATGGGATCTCTTCACAATACCTTTCATTCATAAACCCTCGTTCACTATTGTCTACACACGTTCATCTCTATTGTCAAACGAACGTCTGATGAATTTTGAACTTCTGGCATTCATAATTCGACTATAAACTAACTCTAGAATGCTTGCAAATTATTGTTATCGTAGTGACTTTAGCACCTTCGATATTTCCACTTGGTTATTTTTTTTATATTTAAATTTTCGCGAAATATCTATGCTTAGAATAATTATTGCATAACGTGATAAGGAAAAGTGATTAGGGTTATTGATATCATAGTAATCTTCGATAGAGCATTATTGCGTTTATCTTGATTATTCTCATTGAACAATTGGTGTTCATGTTGGAAGTTACATAAGTCTAGATAGATATAAATTAGTAGCTTGTTAAAGGATAAATAAAACCATTCTGATTCTGCCCCCTTTTTTTATTGTAAATTTAAATATAAAATTTAGAAAAAAAAATGTCATTTATAAATAGTCTGCTAAACCTGGCAGGGTTGTCCCATTTAAATCATGTTCCTTTGAGGTACGACAATATTTTTATCATTTCATTACAATTTAAATAATATTGTTGTAAGAGATCACCAAATTCACAATTGCGAAAATTTGCGAAATCTCTTTCAGGTTATGCTTAAAATTTTAGTCAGGCATTTCAATTTAATAATCAATGATTAGTGAAAAAATAAATACTGAAACAAACTTGTTATTTCGCAAACTTAAAACTTTAGCAGTAGTAATTCTAATTCAACTTTAGTGTACTATTTTCGTTGCACATATTTTCTCTCCTTATTTACCACTCTTTTATACTAATATATGTTTCTCTACTTTTTAAATGCTTAAAGAATTAGAGGAAGAGAAAGTCGTGTGAAGATTTTTACGATTTGGAGTTGTGTTGTATTTCCTTGACTATATCTACTTTCTTCTCTTTCTATAAGATTTTTTTTTCAGGTTAATTTAATTAAAGTGTATATATCTCAAAATCATTTTTTATCTATACAAAAAAATGATTTGTCCTGAATGACTGACTGAGCACATCCTAGACCGCTAATCATAGAGACTTGAAACTTTGAGGGTGCGTTCTTTGTATGACGTAGGCATCTGATAAGAAAGGATTTTCCGAAATTCCACTCCTAAGGGGGCGAAAAAGGGCGGGAAAGTTTGTATGCTTGCTCACGGTTTTTTTACTCGCAAAAGCTACATATTTTCGCTAAACAAAACAAATCAAGTAACATAGTTCACTTCTCCATCCTATACTAAATCCTACTTAACAACCTTCAAACCCAAAGGGGCTAAGAAAAAAAAAAAAAAAGTTCACTTCTCGCTGCTTCCGTACGACAAGTAAAACCAATATACTATGTAATCCTTTTCAATAAATCCAATAACATTACATACTAATCCTTTACTAACACGAACAACAGAAATTTTCTGTCCGTCCCGTTTGTTAATCAGTGTCAATGTATGTTTCACGGCTGTGCTGATCCGTCTGTGATGACATTTGACATTGATAATCTCAAGCCTGGAGAAGGACATAGGCTACTTTTTATCAACACACCATACAGGCAAAGTTTATATAAAACTTTAACCTGATTGACTAACACACCCAGCAGTCAAAGCGCCGCATAAACCACTGAACTTAGCATCTTGAAATTCGCAGATAGGTTCTTTGGATAGCTTAAATGAGCTTTAAGAAAGGAATTTGGACAATTCTACCCCCCAAGGGTTTCCATATATAATGGGGACTCAAAGATTTTATGGAATCCGTCAGTTTTGAAGTTAGGCATCTGAAATTTCGGATGTACGAGTAACTTATAGTTAAAATAACTAAATTATTTATTTAAAATGACCTGTCACGAAACTTTATGTGGCAGACCAAATTCCACGCGAGCGTAGCCGTGGGCAAAAGCTAGTATTAATAATAAAACTCCCATTTAAAAAAATTTTTCATTAAAAATTATTTTGTTCTAACAAAGCATTGTATAGTTTTGCTTGTCTTGTACAAACACTTGCGTTTGAATGATTAGTAGGATATTTCGTTATTATTAGTCGTAAAAACAATATTCCTTTATGGTTAAGTTTTTATCATCATATCCTCTTATTAAATGCTTAGATGCTTACTTTGTCATAAAACAAAACCAATAAAAACTCAGATTCCAAAAATTATGTTTTTCCCAACTGTCTTCAAAAATATATTTTATATGCTGATGGTACTTGTACGTATTATAGTCGTACATTTCGAACTGATTCTTTAAAAATATCCTTGCTGCTAGAATATTAAAATAGAAAACATCAATTATCAATGGAAATTACCCCATGCTTATGACTTATTCTCCTCGACTTATTCTTATTGCACAATTGATAGGATTCGAGAAAGTATACATAATACCTCAGTGATACTGATAGTGTTATATCTTTGTCGGATGAGGTAATCGGTTACGTACCTTTTGTCGTGAAGTAAAACACGGTAATAGAATGTTATCCTAGGAACCGCTAGCACAATAAAAGAAAAAACTATTATCTCCTATTATATGGTAAACCGGATGAAATCATCGAAAGTCGAGTTGGGCAGGACATTCAGCACATCAGCTCTACCACTGAGTTACCCCGCTAACAGAAAAAAAAGAAAGTCATAGACTCATATTTCTAATATGATGCGTTCAGGATCAAAATCAGATAACTCCGAAATATCAAAATTTGACTTGTTCAGATTTTTCGCTAGTTTACTGAAGAAATTTTGTCATTTTGACACGGAACTTAGCTGCGTTTTTTCATGTTTTGGTTCGGTTCTGAACTTGAAATTTCGGAAGTATAAAACATTACTTGGCTGTACGAGCGAAAAATATGAAGAGGTCTATTTCTGAATGTTGAAGTTAGCATTCTGTATTTTATTTAATTTTTTTATTGGATCTTCATTCCTCGCCTATTGAGAAATAAACCAGTTTCAAAGAGAGGCTACCTACGCCTGTAGCCAAAACTCATAGCATTCAACTCAAGACCTAACTAATATTCCTCGGAATTTCTTCAATCGTCTAAATTACCCTAATTGTATAGCCTGCAGTTGTTTATTAGTCTGATTGGCTAGCTCTACTGATTGTATATTATTTAGTATTGCAATGTTATCAAAGGATTTCACCTTACATCATGTTTTTTTGGAATTCAATTTCTTAAATTTGATTGAAAATATATTTTGAATAATCGCTAAGAAATTCCAAGAGTAATTGGGAAACGTTTGTAGTGATCAGTTTTTTGGGAAAACCACATGGAATCTTAAATTAATAACTAGTATATACCCTGATAATTAATAATAACATTTATTATTATTAATAATCCATAAACTAAACCACATATAACTGGAAACAAGTTTTTGAAATCTGCGGACGGCTTCCTACCGAAGCCTAAAACTTCATGATGGTATCATTTTGAAATTAATTTTCTCCTCATAACTAGAAAAATACAATAAAATTCACATAAATAAAATCTAAAAATAATTTTGTTATAGTTATTGTTTTATAATGAAGTGATTTGCTTTATTCACTTGACATATTCTCTGATAGATTTTTCTTTTTGTACTTCTACAATAATTTATGTTGTTTGATTTATTTTCTTATTAATTCTCTCCTTAATAAGTCTTTACTGTTAATTTTAAATTCCACTTTTATTTGTTTAGTATAATCTCCCTTAAAATATTTTTTTTAAACCTGTACCACTTCAATTCATGAAAGGTTTTGGGCACGAAATGTGCTGTTCTAAGTCATCTGATGAATTGGGCGAGATCTCGCTGAACCGCTAGGTTTTCCCCCCAATTAAGATTACCCACTTTGCAGAGGATGAATGAGCCACAGAAGTGTTTGCTGATCTCACAAGATCGATTTATTATTGTTGTTAACAATTTGAATAATTTTCCAGCCACAGCCAGATTTGTGCACGGGTTATTCAACACAGCGACTCAGGGCTATACATACTGTCCCACTCCGCTCACAAAAAATGACAGACGAGATATTAGAGAGATAGTTTTTGTAATAATAGTTTTTTTTGTTTCGTTGATATAACAATGCTATATTATGTTTATTTTGTTAAAATACAAATGCCTAAATCAGCTGTAGATGGGATATTCTGATATCCAATATTTAAATATTCAAAATCCATAGTAGCTTCTCTGGTTTCAACTTTTGGTTTATCACGTATTTTAACGTGGTTTTCTATCCCTTTCGAAATCGTAAATAAGACTAATTTAATTGAAAATTGGCTTTCATACTACAGTCACCCAACATTATTAGAATTTACAGATCCGCAATTTGTGTTTTGGAACAATCACACTTCGTTGACTTCACATTTTTCGCTAATTTAGTCAAGCAATATTTTGTAACATGACATTATGCAGTTGTATTTTTCATGATTTTAGTCCGGTCCTGGGCCTGATGTTTCGGGACCTTTAAGCATTTCTTGACCAAACAAGCGAAAAATGGGAAAAGGTCAATTTTTGAAATTAGGAGTTATCCACGTTTGTTTCTTTAACCCAGATATAAACCACATTATAAACTTTTCCGTACATGTCTTGTTTGAATGGCAACTTGATCCAGACAGATGAGTAACATTCAAGCAATGACTCACCACAAGACGAAAACCACACTCGAGTCTGTGCCCGCCATCCAGGAGCGATTAGTACATCTGTGCCAGTAGAGTCTGCGGGAATCGAACCAGGGCCTCGAGGATAGGACCCTGAACCTGGCCATTAGAAAGGGGAAGGGTTGCCACACAAACAGGTCCTCTTGTCTTTCATAACCGTATCATTATCGTTCACCACCTCACGAAATAGGGCTCTTCCTTCCCAAGGGCATGCTGCTCCTCAATCCTCAGTGGAATATTTAAAAGTTTATGAAAAATAACTTAATTGATATTGAATGTGTACCTTAAATTCTGGGGGAGATGGATGGCTCAGTGTTTAGAACGCTGGGTTGTTGAGCTTTATGTCCCGGGTTCGAATCCGGGGATAAATTAAGGAAAGAGCTAGTAATTAAAGAAAAATAATAATTTTTCAAAGAAAATGCAGGAATTAATCGTGCCAATAAAATAGAAAGAGGACGAAGTCAAAACTGGGAGTGGTTTAGTTTCTATCTACGGACCTAGTTACAACTTTCCACTTGAAACATTCATTTATAGTTGTCAAAAAAGGTTTTCAAGACTTTACTACCTATTTCTTGCCATTACCTCAATTATATAATATGTTAACACTTATTGATCGGGGCCCTGTTGGATATCCTGGGGCTCCCTCAGCCTCCATTAAGTGGGTACCCTTAACAGGGGAACAAATCTGGCGGTTCTGTGTGATCTCGGCTGAATCACGTCGGCTTTTTACAAAGACTTCGGGTGCTGTAGTGAAACAGACATCTTTTTTATTTTGAAAACTTAAGTCATACTCCGAGGCTGCACGTTAATACGAAATACCTCAGTACAGCTCTACCTGAACAAATTTGCCTCAATTTATCGTCGTTACAAATGCACTGATACAAGCAGCGAATGTGAATAACACCAGCTTTCAGGAGAGTGAAAAAACTGTTCCAAGGCTCATTCAAATCAGTGCACATCGTCAAATGTTTTTACATATGTCTTTATACGCTGTTTTTTTACTCTATATTAATTTTATATCAATCATCAGTCCTAAATGGATCGCTATTTTGCATTTGTATCGATGATATGTTGTTGAGATCATTTAAAATCGTAACATGGCTCAATACTTGATGAAAGTTATATAAAGTTCTGAAGCCCTTGAATGATTTTTCCTCTAACCTTAATTTAGTAGTTAAGTAGTGACTACTTAATTTTCCTAATAAGGCTGAGTGTGCCAAATTTTAGGCCTCTGCTCCTTTAAACATCAGATGCCCCTAATATACAATACATCTCTATAGTACACATGGTATGAAGGCTGATGGCATTACTTCAAAGAATAGCCGCTTCAAAATAATATTTTTGTTTTCCATTTTATAGAATGACATTTGTCTTTGATCTGTATATGATAATTATAATAGTAAATTAGAAAGAAATAATGAAAATAAACTTGGTATTTCTAATTAGTAATATGATATATATTGTAGTTGATTGCTAAGTATGAGCACATGATCGTATATATTGTAGTTGATTGCTAAGTATGAGTACATGATTTTATACTCTATATACCCATTGAAAGCTTATATTCTAATGATCTTTCTTATTATATCAGTATCTCACTTTCATATGGGTCATAGGATTCTTCGGAGACTTGTAAAAGTATGGAAGTTTGTGGACGCATTTATGTATGGTAGCGTACGGTCGAAGGTTGGCTGTAAAAACGTGTGGATAAGATTACAGCCCGACTGTAGAACTGTCAAACTTAACAATATTTGTTACATTATATATTATAATATTCACCAAGGGTATCATGCAGACTATTTCTACTTGGCCAAAAAAAAAATTACAGATCACTCATTGATTCGAGGAAAAGAATCTTAGCTGTAAATTTAAAAATAATCATTTTTACTTTTGAATCGCTGAAATATTTCAAGAATTTAGTAAAAATTATTGAAGTAAATACAAAAAAAAAAATGGTGAAAAAATACTTCTTTAATTAGTTCAAGCTTGATAAACCTGAGTTAATAAACCATGCCTAAAATCCTGGTTCAAATCCCGCTGCAGGCTAGACTTATTTAGTCTGTTAGCAGCCAGAGATGGATCAAATAGATTCAGGACCCTCATTGGGCTCACCAAGCCTCTATAAAAATGTTACAAAAATAGGGTAACCAAAATGAAGGGGAATAATCTGTCGGTTGAGCGTGATCTAGGACAAATCACCTCCCTGCAGAACCGTTGTCCATAAAACAGTAATCTCTACCATTTACTGAACCCCAGATCAGTTCACGGGCTGTAGTGGTTCAGTTTTTTTAAAAAATATCTTTAACAAATTACTTAAATCTATACTTTAAAAGTCCTCGCCCGCGTCTGTCTGTTCGAAGTAAATTCTATAACTACTGCACGGTTTTTCATGAGTTGTTCACCAGGAAGGTTTAGGTATATAATTTGTCAAGTTTTTGTATTAATTGGTTGGAACAATAACGATAATGGTCGGAAATGTTGGAAAAAGTATAGATCTAGGGAGGCTTCATCGATGACGCTGCCTAATGCCTTTGTCATATAACGAAACAATGCATGGTGGAATATTCCTCTTATATAGAACTACTAAAAAATCCGTGATAGGATATATCTATCTTTTAAGGGTAGCTTACTATAGCTATTTTATCTTCTAAAAAATTGATAATGTACAACGCGGTATTTGGAAAGCTATTTAGACGAGTTCAGTATTAATCTTTATCAACTTATATACTTTAGTTACCTTAAGCATTTCATGTGCATTGTTAGAATATTTTATACCATTTAATTTAAATGAGTATCTTTTGGATTATCGAAAAAACTTAACGCGCATGATAATAAATGTAAAGAAATATTTTGTTTTGTTTTTATGTTCATAAATAAAATATAAGCTATATAATAAAATACATTTGACAGATAAAACGAGTAAGCATACGTTTATGGGGTTCGCAATAAGGACAAGTTTGCAACCTTCACGCTTACTACTGGCATTCATACAAAGCATCGCTTGACATATAAATATTACATCATTTATATTATTATTAAACAAGTTTGTGTTTGTCCTAATAAGGAATTTTTTATTTTTCAAAATTAGCATCATTAACTACTATGTTGTCAGTATAATTTATTGGTCTATTATTTTGTGACCTTTCTTCTATAAAATAATATGTAGCGAATGAAAATATTAAAAAAACATCGCTTTTTTTATTTACATGACAATTATTTATTTATCAAATTGTGAAGGTTTGTGTTTTGGGAACGTTCAAATCTCACACTTCATATGAAGAGGCACTCGGAAAGAAGCCTCTTTCTTCTCACAAGCGACCTCGAAGACTTATTATTTTAGAATTGAATTTCCATAATTAGAATTAAAGTCCTTATGAATGTCTGTAAGGGCAAGAACGAGGAGTTACTCCATAAGTTACCCATGTTTGTCTGTTTAATCATTTGCGATCATGGGAATAGTAGTTTTTTATACTAAACACTTCACCACAGGTGACCATAGTTACCTATGTCTAGAGCCATAACAAGATTAATATCATGTACCGTCTGTAAATAAGTATTGAATCGGTCATTTCAGAAGCGCCTCTGAGCTGTGAGCATCAGATATGTTGTTCTTTTTTGATAACGATTTTCTGTTATTTAGACAAAACTGAATTGAACAGAATCGAAATCCTAATCCTACAGAAAAGTAAAAGAAAAATCCTAGAAATCTTAACTGGTTGTGACTTTCTCAAAATCAGAACATTGAATATTAATGTATAATATATTTCTAAGCTATTCCGATTAGTTTTTTCCTCAATTACTGTTTTTTTAAAAACAATATGATGCTTCGACATTCCCTAGAAGTTACATGAGTGAGCATTAACTGGTCGCGCACGTGTTTGCTAATTTTCATGTAACAAAAGCGCATAAGTTGCAAGCTGCCATACTAGCCGCACCATTAACCTTCTTACCTCAGGTTCGGGTTGCCTCAGCTCTAAGGAAGACGGCTACATTAACCTGTGATATATTGCCTCGCTTGGAAGGATATAACACTGCAAGAAAGCACTTTCCAGCTTTCTAATGTGTCCTCGAGCGGTCGGAGATGACATCTTGTGGTTTTTCTTCTGGTTGCTTAACCATTTATGAGCTAAACCAGTGTTAATATCGTTTATTGTTGTCGTGCTAGGTGTCCTCCGCAAGGAAAAGACACCTTCGAATCATCCAACAATCAATGTGCCAATGTTTAAGCTTTATGTTCATCATCTTCTTTATTAGTAATATTATGATTTATATGTGAAAGAGTTCTGTAGTGCTTAAAATACCATAAAAATGATTTATATTCTCGTAAATATGAATTATATTTATAAACTATTACACATTTTACGTTATTTTTTTTTTTTAAACAAGGTCTTAAATGGATTGCTTATTTGTTACGGAGACTTCAAAAAATACTACTTCCTTTCTTAAACAATGTAAATTGGCATTTATTGTTTGTAATTAAACCTCCCTAGCTAAATATACAATTATATTTTCTGAATGCAAAGTGTTTTCGTTGCAAATAATTACAATAAAAAAATATTGAATAAATATTATCTGAAACATTAAGATCTCGATTCATGGTTGAAATGGTGGTCAAAGAATGATGGTATTTATTCAGTGGGAGTTTAAATATGATATTTAATGACGATCATTCCATTTTTTAAAATAAAAATACACATCTTATAAGCTAATGGAGAGGCGTCGCGGAATGGCTTCCTCTTAAAGACACATATTTATATGCTTAATTAAATGGGTACACAAACAGAGAATATATAAAATTAAATCAAATGGGAAGTTTAAATACTCGATATTTTGTAAAAACTATTTAATAAAAAGAATTGTATAATATATTTTAA
Organism: Troilus luridus; assembly: GCA_964056705.1. Lineage (NCBI taxonomy): Eukaryota > Metazoa > Arthropoda > Insecta > Hemiptera > Pentatomidae > Troilus > Troilus luridus. The sequence continues at coordinate 85,455,706 of OZ057415.1, forward strand.
TTTATATATCATCTTTTTTTTATCAACCTTAAAACAAAAAATTAAAAAAGCTTTCTTTTAAATAATTCAATTTTCGAAGGTTAAGTACCTCTTCAGTGAAGGAATTAATATTTATGCTCATCAATAAACCATAATCAAATAAATTTTGTTTGGAATAAGAAGAGAGACCGATTCCTTGTAGTTCTTATTTCAATTAAGTGTTCTGGGCAAACTATGATATTACCAACTTCCAGTTATTATTTTGAATTAAAAATATTTATTGGGCCTATTCCATCTCACACTTTTCATTAATCTACAATTAAACCTATTACCTAACCCTTCTTCGAGATTGGCAATGCAATGCATGTCCTTAATTGCTACTAAGTGTCAAAATGTCAACTGAATTACCATTTCTTTTGCTGATGAAAACCTTTTTCCTCCGTTCCGTGACTCAAAGATTAAGTCTTGAATAAATGATTCGACGCTTTTAGTCTTGCTTATATTGTGAAATTTTTACATGTATCAGTATTGGCCTAGAAACGGTGTGGTTTATACACTTGTACGTTGTATGACCGAACAGAAAGATTTGCTTTCTCCCGGTTTGAGTCCAGAGAGAAGATAGCCACGTGAAAGTAACTGCAAGATCGCGGGTTCGTTTCTATTGCGGGGAAAGGCGACGGATGACCCTCGGGTTTCGACGAAATTCACTCCTTTTTCTCCCGTAGTGCACATCATGTACCCATGAGTAAGCCAGTGAGCCGGCTAGTCACAGTGGACTTGTTCTTGTATTGAGCAAGCTGGTCTCTGGCTCAAATGTCACGGTTAATTTTTCACTGATCCTATTTAAGATATTTTATGTTAGTTAATTAAAATATTTATATGCTATTTGTGAAGAATTATATAAGCAAAAAATAAAATATTTCTTGTTATTTTTGATAAATATCACTTATTAATTTTTTATTTTATTAGCAGATCTTAGTAAATACGAAATGTCAAATAAAATTATAACCGATTAATATTGAATATTAAAAAACAGAAATTTTAGTTTACAAACAACATAAATTAATACAAAAGTGGTCCATATTCGTTTCTTTACATACATTATTACATAATGTATTGGCAAATTAGTAAGTAATCAAAATGTGTTTTGTGTTCTACTCAAATCCTCAAATCTGAAACTTAAAATAAAATAAAATAGTAATTATCGCCTGATAACATACTATTATAGTAATAATATTATTTAAATACAAAGAATCAATAAAATAAAGAATAAAACAAATACTTTGTCTTTTACTCTAATTTTATATAGTAACAAAAACTCTAATTAGGTTACAAAAAACAAATAACAAGCATTTCACGAGTAGTCAAAGAAAAAACCATTGCTAAATTAAAAATACTATTATTTAAAAAAAAGGTCGAAAACGAATTTATAATTTTTAGTAGAATCCAAAACTATATCTTTAAAAATAATAACATAAATAAAAATAAGGTAAACAAATATTTAGTATGATTATTTTAATTAATCGATTCATATAGTAATCTTTGTTATTTTTTTTTTTTACTTTTTGTTAACATTTTTTTTCTCATTTTTTATCTATTTATTTTGTAGTCTATACTTTATGTTTTTTATGTAAAATAAGTGTTTCCTCAAAAATTTATTTCCTAGAATAACTTTTCGTCTCTTCCGTTGTTGATGTTAATTCAACCCAGCATTACTTCAAAAAGCTATTTCATTAGAGGAAATTGCGGTTTTTACAATTCTTTCATTGGAAATATTCACATAATTGTAAGGAATTTGCTGTATTAATTAAAGAAATTAATTAAAAGTTGAAAAGTGTAGAAGTCATTGTACTTAATTTTGCTCTCAAAACCTCAACCAAAGTTATTTTTCAACAAGTCTTTTTGGTTAATTAGGTATTGAGAATTACCAATTGGGAAACCCCTCCTCTCCTGGTCTCGAGAGCCGAGGATGGCACTTATAATTAGTATGCCACAAATGATTATTAATTAGTTTATGAATGGAATCCCGATGAAGCCTTCGAGAGTAGAATAAGCTATCAACCTGCGTAGTAAATCTAATAGTAATAACGTATAATAGCAATATTATCTTATTTATTAATTGTTGTTGTTTTTTTCTGTGTAGGAACTACTTATGAACACAAACGAAGACGAACTCCAAAGGATTGCCACTTATTATTTCGATGGACAGGGAAAATCTTTTCGGCCGATGGTTACGCTGCTCATGTCCAGAGCTATCAACTACCATTTAAACAAAATGTGAGTGTTTAGTATTTTTAAATATAAATTATCTTTTTATGATGTGTAAGTTGCATCAGCTCGTAAAATTCCGTATTATTTGCATATCAGGGTTAAAGAAAAAGCATGTAAACCTTAACAAATAATCAACTGTTATACAAAAATTTTTTTTTTTGTACCAGTAACTATGGTATATTCAGCGTACCAAAATATCAGTTAATACAATCTTTGTTACAACAAACATATAACTAATTTTCTACTTTATTATGTATACTATTGGATGGATATTTTCTCACGCATCATATACCAACTATTATATTCACCATAAGGCAATTTATACTTATGTAATAATACGAAATTCACTGGTTGCTCAACATGGTTTTATGAAATCAAATGTACTACTTGTATTTCGGAAGTAACCTTTTGACCAACAGCGCAACATTTTTTCAACACGTAAATATCACAAGGGAAAAAGTATATTCGATGATCAGAAACCATATAACATGATATTATATTTCACGTTAATGAAGACTCAGAAGAGGTAGAAAGCAAAATACATGTTTTCCTCCTTTAACCTTTGCAAATGAGTTATACCACTGGGTAGTTTCTCTCATTGCCTTCATCCATGCTATTATGTATCATTCATGCCATTTTATTTATTTGTTATATTGTTTTAATACAGTTGTAAGTAAATAAGTAAATCTAAAAAAAAAACTTTGCTGTGATGTTGTACAATGACTAAAACCCTTTATCTAGTTGGTCTAATGGCAGTTTAAGTCATAAACTGCCATTAGACCAACTAGATTTCAGTATTTATTAGTATAGTATACCATAATGCCTAACAATAATTTGAGTGAATTTCTCTATTATTTTCTGTGAAATAATTTTTAATATCCCCGTCCCGAGACAAACATTTCTCAAAATAAAATCGTCATATTGTTGTTAAGCAGGAGTTGGAGGTTTCTTCTTAGTATTAATTATATTTTATCTTTTAGGATATTAATTGTCACCGTGATACTTAACATTTTATGAATGCTTTTAGTCCATTAAATTGTTTAATGAGTACATTTTGAAAAAAAAATTCTTTAGATGTTTCATGTGTTGTTGTGAAATAATGTTACAATTTTATTAAAAAGTTGAATTTTGTGAAATTTGAATTCTACCTTGTTTTTTTGTTTTTTTTGTGAGGCAAACAATTAATCGGCGTATTTTTCTATTTTAAGTCAGATCTTCAAACTATACTTGAATTTATAGATGAAACTGAAAGGCCAATTATTTTTATATTTGAATTTTCCGGATAAGCAATAACATTTTCCGGCAAAATACGCATTGTGAACCTAAAGTGTATTATTTATTAAAAAAAAAAAAATAAAAGTCATATTGTTGTTATGCGGCAGCGGTAATCTTATTATATTATTTTTTGTGCTGAGGAATTTTGATTGACTCCAGTTATTTTAAAAAAAAATATTTCTGGTCTATATTAAAAAAAATAGCTTTCAACGGTTTGGATTAGTGTTTTATGTATTTTTGTGAAATAATCTTAAAATTGCATATTGATATATTATTTAATAATGTTTAAATCCTACATATATATATATATATATATATATATATATATATATATATTTTATTTATTGTTCTTTTGATGGTAACTATTTTGAAGAGAAAAGATTACGTCTTGGCCGGGATTCGAACCCGGGTTGCCCGTATTATATATAAAGCCCGGGCGACTATATATATAGTTTTTTTTTTTGTGAGTCCATATATTTGGAGTAAGGATCAATAGATGCTTCAATTCAGATTTTTTATCTAAAATTGATTTTAGATGAAAATAGAAGGCACAAATTTTTATTTATGGGGTTTTCAAATAAGAAAAGACGTTTTTATACCAAATTGATTAAAGTTTTTTATTCATTCTTAAAAAATTAAATTTTTCTTTTTTGCGTGATCGCTTTTAGACCAGCGTGTTTTATATTTAAATCTTGTATTGAATTATTAATGGAAACCCTTCGGCCACGAACGTCAGAATGCAGTTTTGTAATTCCTCGCAATCGAGGCATCTCTTACTGTCGAGGTCAGCTCATGAAATAATTTCAACACACATCTTCTTTACTCCGTCAGAATCATCAACCACATCCGGTGTTCAATCGGGGATTTTAAATGAAACGTTTTTTATTTATAATAAGAGGTAACTAGGTAGCTCATTAAGTAAAGCCCTGAGTTGCTGTGCACGTGGTCAAGGGTTCAAATCCGGCTGACATTAAATTCAATCCGTTAGCAGCCCATATGTGGAGCCTTTATGATCTGGAGACTCTTCTGGGGCTCACTCAGTCTCTATAAAAGTGAGTATCCTAAATTGGGTACCTGACGGTTGAGTGTGATCTCGACCTAATCAACTCCATGCACAACAGTTGAAATAGTAAATTCTCAACCATGTGCTGAACCCAAGACGAGCTTATATTGTAATTTTTGTAATCAAATAAAAAAATTATCTCCCCCCCCCATACGATTAGAGATCGTTCTCTATTCGAAGTAGAGTAGATTTTATATTCGCAGTTTTAATAATTTTATACAAACGACGAGTTTAGTTACAATTAAATACTCACATTAATATGGTAAAATAAAAAATTAATCTTTTGTATCTTTTTTTGTCACAAACGCGTCTTTTTTTTGTTCTAAAAGGCATTAAATGCATTAAGTATGTACATTACTTTTGAACATACTTTTATAATTACGAATTTACGAATGTTGATTCTCGCAAACTAATTGAGTTTTTCTTCGTTTCTGATTGTCAGTAAGTAAAAATTCTTGAATAACTGAAAGATATACAAAAACATAACTATTACCAATATAAAATTTAAAATTTCTCCTTATTATATTAAAAAGTTGTTAGTGATTTCCTTGCAATATTTTTTTTTTGGATATAATATGGAATAATAACAATGAGTTTAATTGATGAAGAACTTATATATATATATATAAAGTTATATATATATAATATATATATATATATATATATAATATATATATATATATATAATATATATATATATATATAATATATATATATATATATAAGTTATGTTAGAATAACTTTTATAGTAATATTTAGCATTCCATCTCAAAACATATTCTAATCAGCGTAAACACAAAAACTGACGTGGTTCACTTCATATATTTATAATTATTTTTTTCATATCACTTTGGACTCATAACCTTTGAGTTCGTGACCTGAGCGATCGCGCTTATTTGTTCTTTCACTACCTTATTATAAAATTAAAAGGTTTTGTCTAATAAATATTGTAAATAAACCAAAAAGTAAATAAGGATTGGAGAAAGGAATCCATGTGACGAGAAATCTCGAACACGTCTTTCGTGATGTTGCCAGAGAAACTCAATAGGGTGAAGGTCAGGAGGAGTTACTGGCTAAGACATATTTGGCACGATGACTCGCTTCTTCTTCCTCTGGATCCCACAATAACTGTTATTATTCCCTTGCATAACCATCTTTCGGCCAATTATTTATCCTTATCCTAAACATGTATGTCGCTACATCTACAGCCACGATGAATGAGTTATTAAGTCGAATTTTCTCTGAAATGAGTTTCTTGTACTTGCAAGTGGAGTCGTGTTATTTTGGTAGTGAAAAAGTGGCTAAGTCAGACATTGGCTTGAAAAGAAGTTATTGCTTATATCATAACTGCTTTTCCATTCAAAAACTAAACGATTCGCACGATTTCGCTTTCCTCAACACAGTTCCTCTTTGTAGACAAAATTCGACTTATTTACCATGCTGCGGATATGTTGTAGCTCTGTTGGTGTCATTCTGCCTTGTTTATTTTTTAATTATTTAGAGATTTTCAAGGAAAGTCATAGCCGGGATAGCGGTATGGTATTGGAGAATAGAGGAACCGATTCAGATTTGCTGAAACTGGGCAGTCGATATTTCTCGACATGATTCAGATGTAGGTCGAAACAATCCATCTTCTGCACATCAATGTGCCGTAGTAGTAGGCTATAATTCACCTGGAAGGGCTAAAGCCAGATTGATCTATTTAATTTTCTATAAACACACGCAACGAACTGATATGAACATTACGCTGTACTTCAGAAAAATCTTTGATTTTTCAAGCTGTAAATTGGAGCTTTATAAAATTATGTAAATAATACAAAAGTAATATGTGAAGCAATCATATTTTGATTTATATTATTAGATAATATATAAGATGGAATAGCATCCATCATAGTTTTAATCAAAGAGTTCATTTTTATTCAGCATCATAATTTTTTATACTATATCTCCGTTCTCAAACTGATATTTTATATCTTTCATTCTATAGTTTCTTCTATACTTATATCATATTTTATATTAATATAACTTCATTCCAATTGTATACTTTTATATAACATCCGATACTTATATTTTAAATTTTATATTTATATTTTACTTCTTTGTAATATTTCATACACGAGATTCCTATTCTTTACTTTCTACATAATCCTTCTGTATTTATTCTTTGGCATCATATTTTGTATCAATTTTCTTTCATTTTACTTATGTAACTCCCAAGGAGTCTATTAGCATACATTTTATTTTATCTTTATTAAATTAAGTTTTCCATACTCATATATCTTTATATTTATTTATTTTTTTCATTTTGTTACTCCCTGTTTAACTTGATTTCTCTCTTTGTATTTTGTTTGCATTATAACCTTTCCATACATCTATTCTGTAATCATCTTTATTCATATATCCTTTCATATTATACCCTTCACTCTTTTTTTTATATATCTATATTATTATTATATTTTTATTTTATTTTATTATATTCTTGGTACTGTTATGTATTTTTATAGTCATTTTTGTTTTTGTCTGTTTTTTTCTCATAGCCCTGAAGATGACCTACATAGTAGGTCGAAACGTCGGCACAAATAAAATATAAGTTCTCACTTATTTATTGTGTAAATATTTGACTGCACCCCCCAACTATTTCCATCCTCCAATAAAGATGTTCAATGATTAGTATTTTTCTCCAGAAGTTGCACCACAAGATCAACAAGTTTTAATTTTGTTTTTGGCTATTAATAAACATTGTAATCAAATCTATTATAACGAGATAAACATAAATAATAGGTTACGTTTTACTGATTATAAAATAATTAATTTCCTGAGGAAGTAATAAGTGGCTTTCAACAGTTCTCCCTATATAAGATAATTTGTTTACTTCTACCCGGACCATTTTCTTCCACATATATATATAAGATCAACTAATATTAATCAACATAATTAATTTTCTGCTAATCAATTGACTATGATTTCATCATGGTTTTAATTTCCCTTAGACTTGATGATTCCTAATATAAAGTAATAGTCTCGTCCCTAAGATAAATTTATCGAAATGTTAATACTGTAAAATCTTTACGTTATAAAAGTGAAGGGAAGGAATGTAAAAATGATGATTGTGTTCATCTATCACCACTTATAATATATAATTGGTTCTTGTGACATATTCAAGGTAAATCTTGCAAGTACCTGTCACCACTTAACCTTGTTGATGAATCTTCTTTTTCCATTGTTAAACCGAAGGATTTATTGTGATTGTGCTGGCGGATAGTGTAAGAAGGCCATATCGATGAGGAAGAGGAAGGTACTGGAGAAGAACTATTAGTATTCTTCGGCGGGTACCTCAGGCAGCCAGTGCCAGGTGAGGAGGAACTGCCGCCTCCTTATCGTACTGATAAGTCAGTCGAGGTTTCGGTCCACTTTCTAAACCTTCCATGAAAGCGGGAATATCGGCTCTGGAATAGTGATGGAATATGGGCTCTGAGCTTTCACGTTAAACCATCCAAACCAAAAGTAGTAGCTGTCTTCGAAGGGGAGGCGCATGGAAGAATCTAGGCGCGTTGCTATGTGCCGGAATCAACCTATATTAAGTTTCCTAAAATGGATCTGTTATAGACAACCATTCATGATTGAGGCAAGCTTTGAAAGACGATGCATAGCTCAATGAAACTATCAACAATTTCAAATGCTTTGCCTTTTCAGTGTACAATCGCTAACAGTTTTATATACGTGTGTATACCCTGATATATCTTTGAGTAGACTTCCAATAAAAGATTGAAATAGCCTTCATAGTTCCATAACTTTATCCGGCCATAGTTTCCTCTTCTGTTATTAGTTTAAATATTGTTCCACGTCTTAGTATGACACATGAAAAAACATAAGTTAGCCTCTTACATATTTTACTCTGTAATAAAATACTAATGAATTTTTTTATTACACTTATTTTCCTGATCTCACATTTCGTACCACCAGTTGTTGATCGGGCATTTTAAAAACGGAAAAACACTAAGAAACACAGAGAAAAATAATAAATTAATAAACATGTGAGTAGTTTTGATTTTTTTCGTTTTTTTATATAATATAATGTCATCTCTACAAAAGACCGGAAGTTTATTTTATTAAAAAAAAAAAAAAAAACGTAAAAAATATGTAGCAGTACATCCCATATGATTCCCTACTTTATAGAGGCTGGGTGAGCCAGATAGATCTACATAACACTCCGGGTGTCTCTACAACTCTTAACAAAGTAATTATTTTTGGAATCTATTTTCGGTCCTGCAGCACTAGGATTTATCGCTCAGGACAAACTTCAACATTTTCTTCAGTTATTCATTCCCTAATCCTTATCCGGGTTATATGGCTGTATAGGTTATTATTGATAAAGTCATTAAGGAAAATTCAATCCTTTGAATCAAATTGGTATATTTTAAGCAATTTTTGTATGAAAAACATACTAAAACTTTAACACTCAGGCTATAATAGATACAAGATTGGAATTTTCGCAGACACCAGCGTACCGGTGGCCACCCCCTTTACTCCCGTCCTTGTGGAACTTTATTTCATCTCGCATCCGTAAAGGTTTTATATATTATTATTTTATTTAGAAAATTTTAAATAATTTCATTGTAATCTTTTCGTCATTCTTTAACTCAGAACAGCTTTTATTAACAGTAATTTTCACTTTCTCGATTTAAAAAATAAGAAAAAAAAAGAAAATTGTTTAATAAAAGTAGATTAGAGCATTGAACTCATTACTGTAATTTATTTCTACTTTATAGTGCATCTCTCTGAGTTAGTTCTTGTTGATCCAGTGTGCATGAAATTTATACTTCACGATTTGTTCTGGCACGTTAGCAAGAGATTCGTCATGTCGTTTGTTTATTTTAATTGATGCTTGTATTGTAATATTTGATAATATCGCTTCCATACTATAAAGTAGTTTTAAGTTACAGCTAATATTAGATTGGGTATAAAAAAAAGAAATTAAAAAAAAAAAAAAAGCAAAAAGAAAACATTTCATCCTTTAGCTATTGATGAGTTCTTTATTATCTTCGTTTAAAAATGAAAGCAGTTTGGATATAATTATGCTTTTCCTTTTCTTCTTCGTTGTGTTTTAAGTTGATCCTAGATCGAGATATTGGCATCAACTGTCGTAATGTGTAGATTTCTCTCTGAGATTAGTAGACATTTAAATTTTCTGATTTTTACTTACTCTTGGGAACGGTTGTTGAGCAGTTCCCACGACTTCAGGTGACCCCACGGGAACAGGGCAAGTTGGGAGAAAGCGATTTCTTGATTGAAGATGGGTTAAACCGAATTGAGATATTCTCTATTTGGAATAATTGATTGAAACTTTAACGTTGAAGATAAACATCTAAAATTAATAGATTGCTTGTACTAAAATAATGGTTGAAGATAGTTTTCCGCTTCTATATCTTTGAAGACCAGGTTCTAATTTATTATTTATTCAAAAGCAAACGCCCTCCAGAATAAGAAAACCTGTAGCACTACAACCCATGAAGGGTCTGGGGTTCAGTACATGGTAGAGGCTGTACTGTTTCATCGACAACGGTTCTGCAAGGAGGTGACTTGTCCTTGGTCATTTTTCCCCCTTATTTTGGGTACCCTATATTTATAATATTTTATAGAGGCTGGGTGGGCCCCAGGAGGGTCCTATATCCTTTATGATCCATCTCCCGCTTCAAAGAGACTAAATAAAAGTCATGGCTTCCGGCATGGCAACTTAGTGCTCTACCACTGAGCAACTCCGCTCCCCCTCCAGAATATGACGATTCTTTAAAATTTTGCTGTGAATTAATTACGAACTAATTTTTCATGAATCTATTTTTCTATTTTTACACTTAAGGTAGAGTAGAGAGTGGAGTAGTTGAGTGTGTAGATTCCTGAGTTGAGCTGATGGTTCTAAAGTCGGTTGTAGCAGATACATTTTTCGCGAACAGTCTCTGACATGAACCGGATCCTATGCCTTTCAAGGGTTACAGTGGGGCGGACCTTGAATCTAGAACCATCTTTATATTTTCATTGATTCTTGTTCATAAACCATGGAGCGGAGTTTTGAGTTCCCCAAGTATTTCTTTGTAGTGTTCCATCGTCTATTTGGAATGGTCTCGAGTGAACGTCTTTAGAAGAAATGGAGAACAGGAAGATTTTTAATAAATTTAAGATTATCATGTATTTTTATTTTATTTACTTCAAAAATAAAATAAATAAAGCGAAAATCAAACAAGTGGCTCAGGGTTGACTATAATAAAGTTGATTAAAAATGTAATTACTGATCACTTGCTCATTATTAAATTTCATTCATTAAACGAGTACCATCACGCAAGCTTAAGAAAATTTCCCATTGATGGATAGATATCATTTATAACATCTATAATTGCTAGCTAGTAATTTTCAACATAAAGTCTCTTTCCGGTCTTTGCATTTCCTAATTGTATTAATTAATTTAATAGCTGGAGGTTGTTAAGACGCTTGCATAATGTCATTAGAGAAATTCGGTGGAGCTATTGTTCACGAAGGTTATGTACCGTTGTCCGCCTTCGTCGATAATAGAACACTACACCCTCCCTTTTTTTAACTGTGGATTCATTTCGAGTTTAGGAGGATAATACAGTAAACTTTCACAGTTTTTTTTATAAAAATATCTATTTCCTTATCCTGATATAAGGTCATTTGAGAGTTATTGTTAGTGCCTACCATATCATTTAATTTCAATTTTTAAACATTGCAAAAATACAATTTATTTATTTTTCTTATTAAATGGATTTTTCCAGAACGTTTATGTCTAAAATAATAATATTTTGAGTTATTATGTAATGTTTATAGATTTCATTTGATGATATGACGACTCTTTTTGGGGATTCCGGACAGGGACACAGAAAACTTTTTGCTCGTGGAACCCGACATCTGAAAGCTCTCGATTTTCGTGTTTTATTTTATAGGGATCTGGTGAAAAATTTTATGATTTTCCATTCTGATCTCAAGAGTTTCTATAGTAAGAGGTTAATTGGAAGTTTTTATCTTGAATACTTATGTTTATAACCTCCAAATATCCGAATAGTTTTGAATATAAGGCGAAAAATCTGCACTTTTCACTATATTTCTCCGGGCAATATTCTATCCAAAAGGAAATGGAATATCTTTTCATGAAGAAAAAATAAAATGAAAAAGGCGCAGATGGGTGAGTTTAGATTTTCTAATTTCTGCAAATTCGCTGTGTAATTTACAGAACTGCGTAGTTTTTTTTAATTTAATGTACAAAGATCCAGTTATCTTAAAACTGTCGAACATTTATTCTAGTTTTGCAATCGAAAAAACTAATTTTTATGTTATGGTATTTAATGAAGAAAGTGGGTAAATAATGTGCATGGCAGGCAATAGACTATAAATTACGAACATTTTAAATTTATGCTAAAATGTCAAAAATATCTCACAAAACCATTCTTGACACCATGGAACCATAACCAAATCATACTGTTGTTGTTACATTTAAATTGTCTTTTATATCATGATAATGATTCTTTAACACATGTTACTGCGATTAATCAATAATAACGTTTTATTTTTCTCATCAATACTATTATTTTTTAATAAGGTCGGTCAATTATTTAATTTTAAAAAGGATTCAGGTGACCTTTGGCACATCTTAGGGCAATCGATGAACTATGACATTGGCATAATCATTCTTAAATTTGGGTTTTTTTAACATTGAGTAATAGGTATAGCAATAATGGGATTATATATCATTCATCATATATAGTTATTATAGTTGGCGATTGAGCATCATTTAAAAAAATAAAGAAGTGAATTCGTATACTCGTTTTCTGCGTTTGCATTCAAAGGTTTGCTCTTGTGCTATGGCCTTCCTTTCACTGCTCTCATTATGCACTTGGAGAATTATCCATTTCATTTCTGCTTACAGCTCAGGAGGGTATATATGGTTATCTATTAAGAATTATATTTATTTCTTAAATTAAAAGGATTACTATTTTTCTTAAGAGGTTGATGTTGCATGAATGTAGAGATCAGTATCTTGACCTATTACCACAGTATTCGAAACAAACATAGCAAAAAATCAAGGAGTTCTCAAACTTTATGTCTCTGGCTTTTAAAATATCTCATACTAGTATTACAAATTTGTCAATTAAATATGAAATCAACGTTTTTTAAAATTATAGTAACTGACTATGGGATGATGCGCACCCAGCATGTCCTAAATAATGGCATCTTTAAATTACAGAAAAGATAGAATTTTTATGATGTTGACTGATGAAACAATATATTGAAAATTACCACGCTTTTGGTCGAAATGTATAATGTGTAGATGAGGTAAAATAAATGTTATGCACTAACGGTTTTGTTATACCCCAGTGAAATTATAGTATTAATAATAAAAATGATGCAATTAGTTTACTTTTCAGCCAAAATGAAAGTTAAATATTTGTTTTGCTAATTTTTAACATGAGACTTTTAGATTATTCCATTTTTAGATGATTGAGTAAATATTTAATTTAAAACTCATTTCAAAATTTACAAGTGAAATTTTTATTATAATTTCACTAAAGATTCTTGAATTTTATAAATATCAATATCATTTTCTCTTGCATATTTATGTAATTATTCTCTTCTTGCAATTATTGTAGTGCATCTGTAATATAGAGAATAATTGTATGACCTATTAGGCTATCTTTTAGAAAGAATTGAAGTAATGGCGATCATAGGGAGCAGTGAACGTCATTTAAATTTATCAGTTTTTGTCAATTTATTGTTATAGATGTATACAGTACGTATATAGATGTATACAGTACGTGTTCCAACGAACGATGGAACACTTTTAGTTTGCCACTTTCTATTTCCATGTTTTCATCCTTTATTTACCTGCGTGAGTCTTTCGGATTGTTAAACAAGTATCGTATATATTACCGTTCGATAGATATGGTTTTCTGAATACATAAATCTGTAACTCATCATCAATAAGACTCAATAATTTATTTTATCGATACCTTATAAGGTTATTTATATCGTTTTTTTATAACCGCAATAGAATGGAGCTGGTTGCATTAGTGGTTGTCTTTATTATCTTATTAATTGCTCAAGAAAATCTCCATAAACCTTCGAGGCGTATGATTGATGGCTTACGACATCGTCTTAATAGGCTTAATAAACTGTTGCTTCAGAATGTGATTGAGTTCGTTCTCTCAACCGGATAGAGGATTGGTGATGTCTTGAGTTGGTTTACCGTGTATGATAACAACGATAATATAAAAATGCTTAAAATAATATGTAAATAAATAATATATTTGTACATATATTTATTTTTTATATGATATGTGAAGATAAATAAAAACAATTAATAAATACGAATTTCAACTAAGTTAAAACAACCCTATGAAAAGTTTGAAGGGGTTTCCGTTAGTATGAGAAGGGGGAATTTGATGTTTTATAGGGATATTAAACGATTGTGTACCGAGAAGTTGACTAACATAATTCTCTACCTTCATGAGAAATGCTAAGTGCAACCTCCATGGCTTCAGGTGGTGCATTAGGATATAAAAAGACTAAACGTTTGGCCAACCCCAGTGTGGGACAGGACATGGTTTAGAATTAGAGTTGCAGCTGTGGAGGGTCTCCCTAAGGAAACACTGCGGAAGAACTATCCAAAAAAAATCAGAGGCTTCTACTTCTTCCTGTTCCTTATCTGTTTCGGACGTTTTAATAACCAATCAAGTTAACACGGGGATGTTAATTTAGTTCGGGCCACTAAATAATAATTCGACCGTTGTAAAACCAAACGATTGCCTTAAATTACGCGGCCAGTAGTGGCTTCCTCCTTCCTGGTCCCCTCCTACTATCAATCTTGACCTGCGTTATCAACTGCAGTGGAGATTATTTGTCATTACGCATGATATGGCCACAAATGGTATCCACTTTTTGAAGGTATATAACCGAGTTGATATTTTCCGACCCGAATCAACGTTAAGTCAGAGACTGAAAGACCTAAATATTTATTAAAATTAATATTTTATTTTTAATTGTTATATTCAAACTGATATCTGCACAAAGTGCAGTTGCATCCAGAAATGTTTGTAGTTATTTTTATTAAATTACATCTTCTAACTTTTTTTTTTTCGTTTCACCCTCTTTGGGGTACGTTGGATCAATCATTTCTTTGTGAGTTGTTCTTTTCTCAGTACCCATTATTTCTTTATTCTTTCTGATCTTCTTTTCCTCTCTTCGTCCGATGGGTTTGGATTTTTGTGTAGATTTGTCTTGGAACCTAATGTTTTCATTTTTCTTTTATTTAGCTGTTCGACTAATTAGTCTTTAATTCTACTAGGTCTTTCTCAGTTTCTTTAAACCAGTTGGGTTAATCTGTTAGGGTTCATTCTGATAAGATGGCCATAAAAATGTATTCTCCTCTTTTGCATAGTATCTGAAAGTTTTACAATTTTCTTGAACAAAGTTTCATTCTTTATGTATACTATCTCATTATCTTGAAATTTTGGTCCTATGATTTTCCTTAAAATTTTCCTTTCCTTTAGCTCAAGTTTCTCCATTTGACCTTAGAAGTTCATGTTTAGTGTTTCTGCTGGATATAGTGCTTTTGGCTTAATCACTGTCTTGTAGTGAGAAATTTTGGATCCCCAGGAAACAGATTTTTTGTTGTAAGGCCAGTTGAAGTTTATTTTTTCTTCTCACTTTTATTGAAGTTATTTATTTTTAGTTGTGTCAGGAACCGTAGCGTGTCTTATTCGTAAGTACATTGACTTTCTAGAATTGAAACGAACTTTGTATTTCATCATTTACTTGATGTATTGACTTTCTGATTTTTATTTATTTATTCCCTCAGTCATGGTTCCATAATTTATTGTTATAAATAAACTTCGGTCATAGCCGGAACTATAGTGAATATAAGGAACAGTTATTTCAATCGAAATTTCATTTGTATTATAAAATCGATTATATTGTTACTTACGTAATGGGAATGTTATTAAACATGAATCATCTTCGTGCTAGAAATATACTATGTACGGGCTCCTTTTTTATGGCTGGGCATCTTAATGAATTTTTTATGTTTGCGTAATACTGTCTTCAAAAGTGCAAGAAATGATTGGTGAGGATTTCTGATTTAAACATTTATAATTTTATTACCTACGTGCTCATCGATTTATCCTGATGTGTGCCAGAGTTTAAAGAATTGATCGTAAAGGCATTTGGACATATCGCGCCATGTTTTTAAATCGTACTGATAGTTATCTCGGTTACTCATTGCCTGGAAAGTTCGAGGATGGCTAGATAAGAATCTAGATGGCATTTGTAAGTTTGGAAGGACGCCTTCGCGGAGGTACCGCCATGAATGCGCTATAAGGGTTCAATTGCGTATCCGTGTTGTCTACGTTCCATGGCTACTGACTTAATTGGTGGTCTCTTTCATGGAATGAGCCTTCCACAATGTTATCCGTACATCGTTAGTGAGATAAAGGCGTAACCTTCTTTACAGTTTTCAGTTTGCTTAGGCGTTAGTAAAGTCATATTGCAATGGCACTAGGCAATAACTGTAAATCTTACGTCACTGTTATCCTGTTTCTAATCATTTTTATTCATTTGTAATTGTAATAATAATGTAATAACATTATTGTACGCATAAATCCTTTTTTAAATCTGTAAAGATGGCAACTGTCGAATACAAATAGCAAATAATGATACAATAAAGTGAACAACTGGATTGGATGGAGTAATGACCCTTTTAACGTATAATTCTCCGTTTCTTTGTTCCGTTATTAATGAAGTTTTCAAGTAAAAAGTATTGTGATGGAATATAATTATACTCGTCAACACCAAAAACCTTAAATAAACTTATTTCCATTAACAAAAAATTTAAAAAATAGTGTGATAGGAGTTAGCTCAGTTTGTCGAGGGCCGAGTTCCTGTGCTGAAGATGCCGGTTTCTAATCCATTAGCGATAAATTATTTAGTCTGTTTACAGCTATGGCTGGGCCGTCCTAGGGCTCACCCAGCTATATGAGTACCCTTAGTTGGGGGAAAATCTAGTGGTTGAGCCTGATCTCAGTCAGATTACCTCCCTGCACTAGAAAGAGTTCATTTAAGTTGAAAAATAATTGACTGTATACAATACCGGGAAACAATACCCTTCATGGTTTGTAGCGGTGGAGGTTTGAAAATCCATTAAATATATCTATTAACTTTTGATCAAGTACTTACCAAATAAATTGACAATTAAAGATAATTAAAGCTATAAGTTATTCATATCTTTATTTCTTTTACATTTGTTTATACGATCGATACATAAATTTTTAGTCTCTGTATCCACTGGCCAACAATATATATTTTTATTTTGAAGAGATAAGATTTGTCCTGGACCGGGATTCGAAACCTAGGAACAGGGTCAGGGTTCAAATCCCGGTCCTGGACAAATCTTTTCTCTTCAAAATAAAAATATTTAAAAATTATAATAATTATAAAAAAATAAAATAAAACAATATATATTTTCAGTATATTGTTCCAAGTATATTGTTCCACTTCATTTATACGAGTACATCAGTACATTTATAAGTTTTGTAATATAGTTGTTTATAAATTATGGTTGTATCATTTTCAGTAATCAACCAATAAAAATTAATGCTGACCCCTTAAAAATTTTAGATTTTACATTGCTCGGACATCATACTGAGATTAGATTTGTAATCAGTATCTCTTCCGAATTTGTCTTGGAATCCCCACAGTTGTATTCTGTTCTTAAAGGAGAAGATACATAATGTTAGTATTTTCCATGCAAGTTTCTGTAGCAGCAACTGCTTCGTATAACTCAAGTGTAAATCAAATTATACACTAAAACTGTCCCTCCTCCCCCAAGATCATTACTAGCTGTACTGTCTGTCACTGGCCAAGATCATTACTAGCTGTACTGATTGTCACTGGCCAAGATCATTACTAGCTGTACAGGCTGTCACTGGCCAAGATCATTACTAGCTGTACTGGCTGTCATCTATCTTTAACTGAAATCTCCATGGTTTCATATTTGTTAAACCTTAGAAGAAAGTTGATATTAGTGATTTCTAATCTTACGTTTCTTGTAAGGGCGTCTATATGGAGTTGAGATCGACTCGCTCGACCAGTGTTCTGAATTCCTACTCTTACTTCGTACTTTCATCTATAAATCAGGACTAATTTGTATGATTATGTATTTTTAATGCTAATGTTATACAGAAGTTTTCTTAAACATGACTTTTAATATCCCATTTATGTGTTGATCATATAGGCTACGTTTAATAGTCTATGTAGCCTAGCGGTCCGCTACACTCAGATTCGCACAGACCCATCTTCCGCTGCTCCTCTCCGTGTTATCACCCCCAGTAACTTAAGATCTGTTTCCACATCGTCCAACCAACGAAGTCTGTTCCTCTTCCTCTTCCTATTCCTATGTCTCTTCCTCTTTATCCCTCTTATCGTCCCTCCATGATGAGCTTAAAGGATCATATATATATTGTTACGGTCAGAGAGGGAAGAAGGACCGGCTGAGAGGATTAGACGAGCTGTGGGATTAAGCGGAAGGGATCAAAGAACGGCGTAGACCCTTCTAGTTCGGCCTGGATGGGGCGAGGCGGTTCTCGATCGGACCAGTCAGTAATAAGCAGTCGTTAACTAGTGACAGTGCGCGAGAGTTACAGTGAGTTAGTATCAGTCTGTAGTAAGTGAGTAATGCTGTGACAGTACTGTTGTGATAGTCCGTGTGAGGAATAGTGACAGTGATAATTAGTGGCCGTGTAATAAACTGTGTGTCAGTTTGTCATATGTGGAGAGTCTTACGGTCGGTGGACTTTAATTAGCGAACTGTAAGTGTTAATTTGTAGTTATAAACTATAGTGTAATTTTATTGTATTTGTACAAATTTAGGTAAATAGTTAAGTTATTTAGTTGTAGTAATATCTTATATTATTTGTATATTATTTAAGTAATTAGATAACAGTTAGGCCTAGGTAATAATCTGTTGAATATTGTTATTGTAAATTTATATTAGTTTAATAATTTAATTGTTTTAAACAATCTCATTGTATTCTTTTTAATTAGTTAACAAATATTAGTATCTTGAATTAAGTAATAGTTTAGTCCATTTTACACCCAGTAGCCCGTAACAATATACAGAAACCCAGCATTGTTTAAATAATACATTTCCATATTAATGATAATTTAAACCTCGAATTTTAATTAGGCATTCCCATGGCATTTTTAAATTAAATAGTTTTGAAAAATGTCATTCATTCAAGCCCCTGGGGTTATGTTTAATGCAAACCGCCGCCTCTTGGGAAATCTCCATATTCATCATTAAAAAACATTTGTAGAATCACTAACTGGCTGCACATCTCCGGTGTACGGCCTGTTATACAAATCTATGTTAACTGAGACGTTCCTTGCCTTTGTTAGAAAAAATAGGAATAAAAAAATTCCTGATTGTTAGACGGAGAAGCCGCGATGTACCATTAGCATAGCTGAAGGTGTGATCGCAATTGAATGGATAGCCTACCGCGTTCCCTTAATCATTTCAATAATTTACATTCACTAGGTGCCGCACGCTTTCCCTCCTAGCAATAAATCATGAAAATATGGAAAAGACAATGCGCGATTTAAATTTGATTATGATTTGCGCAACGGTAATTTAAATCAGGTCTGTCATGACGAACAAATGATGGTAATAAAACAACTTGGGCACAACATGAGATCACGCAGTCTGATAAATGGGTGAATTCTCTTTGATGTTACAGATATCAAATATGGACGGTTGTGAAACCTGATCACTATCTTTGAAGGAATGTCTTTCGGTTTTTGAAAATAAAGTATTGCTGAGTTTATTCGTTCCTAAAAAAGACGAGCCAACTGGAGAATAGAGGACATTAAATAATGTGGAATTGCGGAGAATGCGCTCTATTTCCCTGCACGGATGTTTGTTAACACAGAATAGTGGTTATCGTCATTGAACCTTTGGCTTCGCCTAGCTTTTAAATCAAAGACTGTAATTTAAGCTTATTATTACCGTAGAAATAGTTGGCCGTACGCATTCTATCTTTAGCAATGTTGGATATTGTGCGGGGGGGAGGTGCGGTAAATGAATTTTACTAAATTGTCTGAAACATATTAATTTTGTTTCTAAGTAACGGCCTAATTTTTAGGCCATCATCGGGGATGTAGGGTCAAGTTTCCTCTAGATTCTGCATCACTCTTACAAAATAAATACGGTTTACTTATTTGCGTAATGTTATTTTACGACGTCGCAAAGTGTATCGATTAGTAGGAGCTAGCTGGAGAAAATTCATGTTTAAAATTCTAAATTTTTTTATTGGAATATTGTAAACATTTGTTCGAAACCTAGAAATCTAATATTTGTTTATGCCTGGCCCGCTTCATCTCGTCAGTAATATAATCGGAAGTAATAAATCCATAGAAATAGACTAAATCAGTTGTATTCGAAGCTTCCTTTCAACCGCACAAAATTAAAATGTCCAGCTAGCTCCTGCTAATCGAAACACTGTGCATCGTTTTCTCCTTCAAGTTTAAATGATTCTTTTTTAAAAATATATCTAATATGAATAAAATAATATATTTAAATTTTACACTCTATTCAACGTTTCGATCATATCCATTTGAATGATATTGGTATATGAATTTTGTACACAAATCTCTCTGTATCTTTAGGAGTTAATAGTGCGTACAAGGTATCCGGAACTCACTTTTAATGCAATAGTAATTGTATTTGCAAATCTAAAATAGTTTATGAACATTCTATAACTTATGTAATCGTATTAAAATAGTAATTTCATGCCAAGCAATGTCTGACACAGCCATATATGCTATGGGAGAATAACATGATTGCGCTTCCTTGGTATAAGAAACTTATTTTGGATAAATTTCGACTTAACCACTTATTCCCTAGGGTTGTAGGTATATTACTTTAAATACTGCTTTAGGTTTTATTGAGGGTAGAGAAATGGCGGAAGAATTAAGCCTGACCCCTCCAGGAGAAAAATCTTGTTCCGGCTCAGAGGCTGTAAAGAGAGAAAAAAATCCTTTTTGATAAAATAATTGCTGCTCTTACAATATAGAGTGTGGCTTTCACTGCTCTTACACATCCTACTAAAAATACTCGAGTTTAGTTTTTTAGACATTTTGCCGACACTGACTCAAATGGTAGTTATCCAAGTTATTTCCCGGGTTCCATCGAAGTCATCAATAATTGTCATTATCTCGTAATAGGAAGTGACGCTGTAATGATGACCACGGATGTCTATATTTAAACGAGGTGTCTGTTAAATATTAATAATTATCCTTTACGTCTATTACATATTAATCTTGACTACAATTGAAGGCAGTTCATTTCGTAATGGTGCTTTCATTAATAATAAATAGACAAAGAGCTGACGTCTTGTGTGGCTGATGGCAGTTCACTTAATGTTTTTATTCGGGTAGAAATAATTATTTATTCTTTATTTTTTCTTCAACCATTTATATCCATGAGCTTTAAACTTCTGCAGTTCATGGTTTCGAGCCCTGTGAGCCTCCTTTCAATTGTCCGATTCTTACCTTTTTTCAACATCGGCTTTTCTTGAAAGAACTCGCAACCTTGAAGTATTTTTTGATAGAGTGTGTTCCTGGTGTCTTATTGGGCTATTCCTACTTCAAGAAGGTTCTTTTAAACTTCGATGAACCAGGATCCTATGCTGTTGTTTATTCATTTAACGTAACTTTATGCTGCTGTGACTAATCGGGGGATGCTACAGTTGGAGTCCTATATTTTGCTCATCCAGGTATACTTAGGATATGGATCTTAACGAGTACCTAACATCAAAGGTTCGGGGCCTCCAGTTTACGTCCCTTTCGTAAGACGAAATAACTAAGGATTTTTTCAAAACTTTTAAAAAATCTTAAGGCCACCTGCCTACCTGTGGATCCATTGGTTTTCGTCTTAACAAAGTAAAAATAGATCTCGGTGAGTTCATTCGTCCTATGTAGGCATAAAAGATAATTATCTTTTTCGAATCCATATGCAAGAATTTTCCTGTTTCATTATTTGCTCATAGGTCCAAGAATCGTTCTCAAAATTTGTCTTTCTTCAGCTTCTAACTTATTCGAATAGACTCAATCTGCTGCATTAAGGACCTCAGGACGAATTACTAAACAACAATGTTCAGTAAAGCTGACATTGGCGTTCACTGATCTATCGCTGCAGATATCTCTAGTTGTCATTTTTATCTAGTCGACCATAAATATAATTACTTTTTTCTAGTAAATAGGTAGTGATTATCAATTTTTATTTTTATTATCTAAGTGATCAATATAACAAATAGTTAATGATGTTTTATATATCACATCTTTGGTTAAAAATACCTAATAGACGAGTATTGAACCTGCAATCTTATAATAATAGAATTTCTTTTCGAAACGTAAGATCATTTATTCAGAACAAATCTGGTTTAATAAAATAATTTAGTCTTATATCGCACAAATGTATCAAACTATAGGTCAAATTACCATATAATTATATATTTTAAAATAAATATATGATTATAGTTCGCCGAGCCCGTTAGGAAATACATTCCATTCAGTGAGCTTTTAATTGATGAGAGACATTAAGAGGGCGCTGGCACACCCTATCATCTCCCCATCCTCGTTTTCTCTTTCAAGTTTAAATGTCGAAACATCATTATGAAACAGTATCGAAACGCAACTCCATTAATTCCTCGGGATTTCCCGTAGCCATATTTCAATTTTAAAAATGAATTAATATTTATTTAAAAAGTAACAATTACTTAGGAAAGAAAAAGGAAAAAAAAATCTTTACCACTATAACTCTTGATGAACCTCCTGGGGCTCACCCAGCCTTTATAATATGGGATACCCTTAATTAGTGGAAAAACTGGTGGTTGATTGTCTTAGAATCAGTACAGTCTCATAGACATTGATGCCCAACCTTTGAGCTTAAACGCCATCGATATGTTCTTCCATATTATCACTTGTATATTTTTGCTACTGGAAAGTTAGTGTTGGTGTTATATTCTAACCTTCTTCATATTATAATATATGAATTATGATGGCGTTGTTTATTGTCTCTAATTATGTTATGTGCTGTGGTTATGACAGCGCTATAGATATCATTTATATGCATATTATGGGGAGCGGGGTGAATTAGTGGATATAGTGCTGAGATGGTATTCTGGAGGCTTCGGGTTAAAATCCAGCTGTGGTAGATAAATTATTTAACGCTAGGGATGGACCCTTAGGGATCTATAACCATCCTAAGGCTCACCCAGCCTCTAGTGAGTAACCTTAATTAGGGATAAACCAGGCGGTTGTGCGTGACCTCGGACAAATCATCTCCCTGCACAACCATTGTCCGAGAAACAGTACAGTAAACTCTAAGATGTACTGAACCCAAGACATGCGCAGTAGTGTTACAAAAAAAATGTATATTATGTTTGGAAATGTAGATTAAGTGGCTATATTTACCTTTTCATACATTGATTGACCTTAATATTCGTAGTTCCATGGTTGCTAATTATGAATTATGTTAATATTGTAGAATAAAACTTAATGGCGTGACCTCAAAACATTTTTACTTGGCTTATATCGCCGATACCATTTCCTGCATATTTAATTGATTTTTACATTTGTCATAATTTAGTTTTTATACTATTAAATGGGACCGAATTGGTTAGCTCTAAGCATACTAACAAGTTCAATATTATTGATGTAATATCATTGAAGCCTGTAGACACATAGAAGACCTGAGGAGAACTAGTTGGTCTTATGAAAGCGGTCTCGGAGCCATTGCTCCGCTTTTCATGATCACGCATTCTACTTTAATCAAACTGGTTTCTGTACTACTAATTTTACTTTATGCTAATTTAAATCAGCTGTTGGGATTGAAGAAAGTGTTTCGAATGCCCCTAATATTCTCGTGCTTGGTTTCTAAAGGAAAACATTTAACCCGTTCAGGGACGTTCTAATAAGGAACAGCTAAATAGACTTAAAACTAAATGGTGGTTGGTCCATTTTTTAGCCAATATTAAGATACTGTTACCGTACTTATACCACTACATCCCATGAAGCGTCTTGAGTTCAGTACGTGGTAGAGACTGTACTGTTTCTACGACGACGGTTGTTTGTAGGGAGCTGATTTGTCCAAGATAACTCTCATCCACTTAATAGAGGTTGGGTGAACCCCAAGAGGCCCTACAGGATCCATCCAATCTTTCCGGATTGGATTGTTTTTCTTTTTCTGGAAACCTATTGTAATTTGACATTTAAGTTTGTCTACATCCTTTATTACATTTGCGATTCCTAAAGATTCATGATCTCGTTTGTTTTGAGAGGTAAAACTCTTAGGCCATCAGCAGCTATTCTTTGCTATATCAAGTTTCGATATGTACTGTTGATGAGTAACTGTAGTTTGATGTACAATATATTGGTATATGTGTCCATGAATAGCACACACGATATTTTTTTTAATTTCTTTAAAAGATTCAATGTCTTTATACTCTATTATAGCGGTTCACAATAAATTCAAACCAATAATTTTCATAATATTAGAGCATGGACTATAGTAATAGCTTTTAAAAATTAATAGAACTATTGTACTCCTGAAGATTATAATGATTTAGATGGATTTTTTTAATTAAATTGAAATTCTATCCTCTAAAAAAAAAATAGCAAAAATGTTGTAATACACAATATTATAATGAACTATAACGACTTTTTTTGTTTATAGTGGGATCCTGCCGAAGCAGGTACAAATGGCGATGATAGCTGAAATGATTCACTCAGCATCTCTTGTACACGACGATGTGATCGACCAATCGGACTTCAGGAGGGGGAAACCTAGCGTCAATGCCATGTGGAACCAAAAGAAAGTAAGCTTTTGAAAATATATTTATCTGAATTAGGTAATAAATATATGAAGTGTACACATAAATGTAATTATAATATATAATATTATTATGTATATAATATATACATGTAATTAATGAAGTTGTTTACTAATGTAATATAATTAAATAATGTAAAGCTTGAAATATTTATAATTATTGTATTTAGTTGCTTCAGCGGACATTAATAAACACTGTTAGAATGGAATCACCCACATATGCATAAAAAAATGTATATATTGAGTTTGATTATATAAACATATAAATTAGCTTTTGGCAGAATTTATTATATAATTTTGACAGCTAATAGCTTTCAAAACATAATCATAAATATTTATTACGAAACTGGTCGATTATATTGAGTTTGGCATCCTTTAATTATCCAATTAACTATAGCCAGGTTTTGCGGTTAATCGGCCATTCAGCCACATTTAGTAGGCCAACATTCTGTTGTTGGGCAATTAATCGGATTCAACCCCGTGAAGGGAAAAGAGGATCGTGGGGTGTGTGTACCATGGTACGCCATTGTGAACAAGCTTCCTTCGACCTTCTTTGTCTATATGTATGAATGTATGTACTTATACATATATACTTTATGCGATCCTCAATGGAGGCTTGTGTGTGCTCGACATTTCTCATCATATGAGTTCTATTCAAATTTTATATTTTAAAATTATTCTCACTCTAACATTTTTTTTCTTGATTTATTGCTATAATGATTTGGTGTTTATCGTACTAATGTTTGACACGTTACCATGCCTGTTTGTTTATTTCTATTAATACCAAATTGTGACGTAATATGTCATTTGGAGCGCTGACATATGATATGCTGTTGCGATGGCTGATGTAGTTCTTTTGCTCAACACAGCGTTAGATTACATCCGTGTTGCGGACTCAGGTGTGGTGGAATGTGAAACTCACTGAAATCTCTGTTCAGGAACTAACTCTTCCCTGTTGAAAGGAAGTTTCGATGTTAATGTATTTTTATTTTAGAAACTAAAAAGGATGGAATTAGACATACGCTTACTATACAAGGAAACACTTACTAGAAAAAAGGCTCTAAGCTCCCAATTCATATAAAAATACTCGTATACATGCCTTTTATAAGACCTTTTTCCACTATCGGAGCATAACTTTGGGGCTCCACTAAGCCATCGAACTTCTCACGTATCCTTGCAATCCAAAATCCTTTGCAAAATCCTCATTCCTCCTTACTTTGTTACGAATAAACTCATCTATAATGACCTAAATTTCCCATTTATTGCTGATTTGGCCCGAACTCACTATCAATCCTATCATGAAAAACTCTATTCCCACTCAAGCCAACTTGTTTTAAACTTCCTCTGCAATTCCCGATAATCCTACATCTGAAAATAAGATGGCCTCGTAACCTTTTAATTTAAAACTGTTACTTGAGTACTACCATTGGGTAGATTCTCTATTTGGCTTTATCTCATGCCATGACATATCATTCATTTTATTTACTTGTTGTATAATTACAATACAGTTGTAAATGTCATTAAATGAGTTAAAAAAAAAAATTAGTATGAGTTAGACTAAATTACTAAGGAGCTCAATTATAAAAAAAAAGTGTATAAAAGCTAACAATTTAATTTTTAAAGCTTTAAAACCTACATTGTTGTTCTTAAAAATTTACCTATGGTGGATCCATATAGATCCAAAGCTGCCTGGGAAGTACTCAAGTAAGTTGTAAGCGATATTACATCGTAAAATGCGATATCCGTTAAATGCCACGAGTACTTTTCCAACACTTTAAGGGTATTGAACTGAGCACATGCTAGAAGCTGTACTGTTTTCAAGGCAACGATTGTTCAGGTAGGTGACATTTAATTTAACTTATCGAAACTGAAAAAGAACCAATCCAAAATTAACATCCGATAAGGCTTTTTATTATAATATTTTGTAGCTCATTTCAATCGACGATCCAAGGTATTCTTCACCTTAAGACCACCATTACAACCAATGGAAAGTCTAAAAGGCAGTGGCAGTACTGTTTCTAATTTTAATAGTTGAACAGAGAAGTCACTTGATTGAGTCACATGCTCAGTTGTCAGATCTAACAATCGAGGGTTCCCATTTATTGAGGCTAGGTGGGACGAAGAAACTTTTGTAGATTCCACAGGGTTGGTTTACAGCTATTAATAATTTAATTATTTGGCACTGGCATCGAACTCGAAACATGAAGATAATTAGTTGAGTAAACATAAATATTACACTTCTGACCGTTTATCCTTTTTACTAAACAATATTTTCCCTCTTAAGATTTCTACATATTATTTAGTTACACGATACAACAGTTACCTCTAACATACAACATCTTTCCTAATTTCAAACAATTTAAAAAATCATGAGATTCTCAGTTGGCCTTCATGATATTATATATTTTCACTCATAATAAGGGATCCATCTTGGGTAAGTACATACATTTTTTGTTTTCATAATTGAAAAATAATGACGGGGATATTTAAAATTACCAATTACAGTCTAAAAGCGGAAATATGATTTTTTCTGAAGGCCAGGGAACTCGTTATCACTGGGCATGTTAACGAAGGAGTAGATAATGAAGCACTCCAACCCCTAATGATTACCTCCCCTTTTTGGCGTGCAGCAAGGTCTGGAGAAGGCCTCCTCTACAGGATAACGTTGTGAGGAAATTCGATAAAGATATTGCGGTTGTGCAAGACTAATGGTGAAGTGGAAGGCCTAGAAGGTCGCGAGGAAGAGATGCTTTAAGGCTGGGAGAGTGAGGCGTAGCGGCGCTATTACGAAGTTGGGAAATGGCAAAGCCATCATTTCGGGGGTTAGCACTGTTAGCGGTTTATATATTTAGTTATTTACCTTTTGTTAAGATTTCATAACAAAAGGTAAATAACTAAAACAAAATGTTACGGATTCGGAAACAAAATATTTTAGGTTGAAGTAAAAATAAAATTACGAGTTTTTAAAAATAATTCTTGGACATATTACGAATGATATTACACGAGTATTTCTTAAGTGACACAACTCAAAAATCGGTGGCAAGTTATGATCATGAAAGGTAAATATCTCTTTATCTCTCATCATTACTTCAAATATTAAAACTGTATTAACCTTGCTTCAGAGCTTGTCTGCGAGAAGGAGCTTGTGCCACTATTAGTATCTAAATAGTCTCTTCTCCAAGCTCACCATTTTTCCAAAACTGTAGGTTTTTGACTTATGCCACTTCAGAGATACTAGTGCGATGCATAATGGCTAGTAAAGGAACTACCGACTGGCAGTACTTAAATAACTTGTAAGATAAAAGGTCAGGAGGCCATCTTATTTTCAGATTCCTCGGAGGATTATCGGGTTTTAAAGAGGAAGTTAGAAACTAGTGGGTTTGAGTGGGAATAAAGTTTATCATGAAAGGATTGAAATCAAGTTTGGGCCAAAAATGGGACATTTTGGTCATAATGAATAATTTTATTCTTCACAGGGTAAGGAGCATTGATGATTTAGCAAAGGATTTTGGATTGCAAGGATACGAGAGGAGTTAGATGGCTATGTGGACTACCAAAGTGCAAATAGTTCTTATAGAAGTCATGCATAAGAGTATTTCGAAATGAATTAGAAGTCTAGAACCGTTTTTCATTGTATAATAAGCATATGTCTAATTCCATCCTTTTTAGTTTCAAGGGGAGCGATTTCAATTTTGAAAGAGTTTTTATGAAAGTAGATTATAAAGATTGGATACGAGAGGGATTCAATTACTAGCTTTGTAATATTTAGCAAATAATATCAATTGGTGTGGATAAAGTTTATTTAAAATATCTGGTTTGTTCAGTTAATTCGAATTCATTAGTATTTTTACTAGTTTCTTTTTAGCTGTTCCCATCTATTCAGCTGTAATTTTACCCCGCGAACCATCCACATGTTGACATTAAGTCAATAAATTAGATAATATTATTTAATGTGTTCTATGATATTATTTATGGTAGGATAAAATCGTCTCCGTTTGGACTATTTTATATCGATGGAAATCAATTGAGTAAAATATGCAGACATTCTATTGAATGTTCTACTGTCCTGTTTTTTTTGTATTATTTATTTATTGATATTTACAACTATATTACAATAATACAACAAGTAAATAGGCTAAGTAATACATAATGACATGGTATAATGACAAGTAGAGAAACTACCCACTGGTAGTACTCAAATCGCATGTTCAACTAAGGGTTAGCACTGTTAGTGGTTTATATATTTAGTTATTTACCTTTTGTTATGATTTCATAACAAAAGGTATATAACTAAAACAAAAGGTTACGGATTCGGAAACAAAATATTTTAGGTTGAAGTAAAAATAAACTTACGAGTTTTTAAAAATATAGGTCACGTGGCCATCTTCTTTTCAGACGCCTCGGACGATTATCGGGAATTGAAGAGGAAGCTAGGTTTGAAACTAGAGGGTTTGAGTGGAAATGAAGTTTGTTATGAAAGGATAGCTACCGGGTTCGGGCCAAATCAGCAACAAATGAGACATTAAGTTTGTTATGGATGACTTTTTTCTTAACAAAATAAGGACCATTGAGGATTTTACGAAGGATTTTGGATGGTAGGGATTGGATACGAGAGGAATTCGATGGCTTAGTGGAGCCCCAATGCTCTGCTCCGTAAGTCCAAATAGGTCGTATAATGGTCATGTATATGAGTATTTTGTAGTTAATTGGGAGCTTAGAGAGTTTGTCTAGTAAGTGTTAAAGTAGCCTGAAACGTTCTTGTCTTTTCAGTCGAGGATTCCAGGTTAATCGTTTGTCGAGATGCAACCCTAAGTATCGAATCTGTTCTACAGGCACAAGTGGGATATTGTTAAAGGATACTGAAGGGCAGGAAGTCATTGGTTTACGACGTAAGGTAAAAGTGATTTGATGGGATTTTTGAAAATTTATTTTAATTATCCAGTTTTGACACTATTCTTGAAGATCAGTGATATAGGATTGGAGGCTTTGGTATACAATAACTGGATTGGTGTTGACTGATAATACACATGTATCATCAGCAAACGTGGTAAGGATAGTGTTAGAATGTCAGCTGTATAAACTGTATAAAGCATTGGCCCAAGGATCCTTGAGTACTCTCCTGTTAATTATAGAATTTATTTAGCCTAGCCTATTTGCTCTTTTTTTTTTTACTTACTGGAATGCATTCCAAGCCACATAGCGGTCGTCGACCTCTTTTAGTTCTTGCATATTGCCTCGTGCTTTACCCGACCACAGCAATTAGTTGATCATTATCCAGTTCACTTGCTCGACAAGCTCCATCGGCAGCGACCGCCGAGCTAGGTTTCCATGCCACCCTATCTATTAGTCTAATCAATAACATTAGGAATAAATAATAGTCAATAGTTAATATCCTTCCTTTTATATTGTTTAGTATTCAGATAGATGGTCTATGATTGGTGGCAACTTTAATTTTTGCTTGTTAATGTTTCTCCAAAATTCGCTGAAGTAGGCAGTTTCTCCTTCCCTGGTCTTTGATAGTATCAGCTATTTCCTACAGAAGAATGCGGTAGTGTTAAGAGCCGCTAGAAATACCACTGTCACCGGAAAATCGTTTGTGAGTGGTAAAGCTGCTGAATTCGGTATTGGTTGTAAAGTCGGTAAACACTTTTTGAATGTGGTTAAAATAATCTGTCTACTTTCAGAGAGTTGGTTTAGGTGTTTGCTTTATTTTTATAAATTAATATTATTTATTTTATTTCACTAGAGTTATTTTTGTACAGCTTTAATAGAGTTTATGAAGTTCTCATTCATTGTTTTTCATACACAAAAAAAGAAATTTAATTATTTGGCTGTACTTACAAATGATAATCGATATTTGCTTTAAGCGGCTATTCTATCATTGAAGTTTTACATATTTAA
Source organism: Troilus luridus (assembly GCA_964056705.1). NCBI lineage: Eukaryota > Metazoa > Arthropoda > Insecta > Hemiptera > Pentatomidae > Troilus > Troilus luridus. Next base: position 85,486,140 of record OZ057415.1, read on the forward strand.
TTAGCATATGTAGGGAGCGGAGTCGCTCAGTGGTAGAGCGCTGAGTCCCCATTCCAAAGGTCCTAGCTTCAAATCCCACTCGCTTGCTGACTTTTATTTAATCTGTTAGCGGCCGAAGAAGGGTCATATGGGATCTATGACCCTCCTTGGGCTCACCCAGCCTCTATAAATTAGGTACTCAAAATAAGGGGGGGGGGACCTGGCGGTTGAGCGTGATCTCGGACAATTCCTTTCATATCCCTTGTCCTAGAAAAAGTACAGTCCCAACCATATACTGAACCTCACACACTTCACGGGTTGTAGTGGTACATGTTATATGAGTTATGAAATGATTGTATTATTATGCTAATCTAATTATATTATTACGCTTTCTGAACAATGCTATTTATGCGGGATATTAAACTCCCCTACCAGGGTCTTTAGAGCATATTACTGAGGAATGAACTCGGTTTCAAATCCAGCTATGGCAGATAATTTATTTTACTGTAAACAACCAAGGATGGATCCTGTGGGACTCACAGAAACTCCTGGGGCTCACCCAGCCACTTTACATTGGTTAACCTTAACAGAGGGAAAAACTTGGTAGTTGAGTGAGATTGATCTTGGACAAATCACCTTTCTTCACAACCGTTGTCCTAGAAACAGTACAGTCCCAACCACATAATGTACCCTAAACTCTTCATTGGTTATAGTGGTATAGTCATAACTGTACAATGAGGGCAGGGTGATACCCACTTGGGAATTCAACGCTGGCAGAAACAATGTAGCCGTGCAGACATCGCAGTGTGAGTATTGGAATTAAATAGTTATCCTGCGGCTTTCTCTGCCTCCTACTTGCAGTGGTTACTGGCTTTGTGGGCGGCGCCTTCGCTAACCTCCCGAGCTACTTTCCCTATCTCGCTTGCCAATGTGTATTATGGCGGATTTTAATTTCATTAGTTAGGATAAGAATAATGATCCCAAGTACTATCGTCATGGGCTCTCCCCTAAGTTCCTAGGAGAGACATAAGTTGTAAAGAGGATGGAATAGAATACATACCAAAAATCAGAGCTTTAGGTTTCTAAAATACTGGAAAATCAACTAGTCGGCGTTTCGCCAATCAGGAAAGACACATATAATAGAAAGGCCAACCTTGCTCCAACACGTCCTACTAACAACTGAGGTTTTTAGCGATAGTTCATGATTATTGATGTATACAGGGTGTCCCATTTCAAGTGGATCAAACGTTTTTAACTTTTAAACGAAACAAAAATCAGAAAAACGATCCAGGTAAAAGTTGTAGTTCTTCAGGCCTAGTTTGAAGAAATAAAAAAACATTTTTTTGATTTTCACTTTAAATGGTCAATATCGGCCTTCAAAAATGTAGTTTCCTCTTGACCCCCATTATTTTTATTTTTCTGAAATGTACAATCCAAAAGATGGAAACGATATATGTAACATTTTTTTTTCTATCTTTCATAGTTTAAGTAGAAAAAGCATTCAAAGTTCACTACTTTAGTACACCTCCTTTACAAGGAAACGTAATGTAGCATTAAGTTATTTCATTTAAGAGTTTTTAGTCGTAATAACTTACTAATCAAGGTATTTTGAATCTTTTAGAAAATGTCTGGACATTTAAAAACCTTCCGTTTTTATAGAAAAAAATTGTTAATTTTCTACATTTTCCATACATACAAGTTACATACATTTTTTCCATGTTTTGTATTATACATTCAAAAAAAAGAAAAATAAATGGAGGTCAAGAAGAAACTACATTTTTTGAAGGTCGATATTGACCATTTAAAGTGAAAAAACAAAAAATGTTTTATTATTTCTTCAAACTAGGCCTTAATAACTACAACTTTTACCTGAATCGTTTTTCTGAATTTTTTTTCGTTTAATAGTTAAAAACGTTTGATCTACTTGAAATGGGACACCCTGATATATCAGGAACGCATTGAAGTAAGGTTGCTGTCTGTATCTTTTTAATTAATCTGTTTGGACTGTTTATGCGAGATGTAATAAACTTAGTGATTTTTCTTTTGCCGTGTGTCCTGATGATGCCTGAATTAATGAATGGTTGACAGGTTGTTTTTTCCAGTGTTTTTGTTAAAACAGGAAGCTTTGCTTTTCGGGTTTTTTCTTATTCGATTCTTCTTATTGGGTTATTGTTCAGTGGTAATTATGTATATGAGTTATTGAATAGAACCATAATACAATTTATGTTTATTTTTGAAGAGAAAATATATGCCAAGGGCCGGGATTCGAACCTGGGTCTCCCACATTTCCGTTGTGGTGCGCTACCAACTGAGCTATCCTGGTTCGTACCTATTCGTATTCTCGCTATTTGGGATGTATACAAGGGGATAATGTTCATTGAAGATTACTGTAATTCGGATCTTGTTGACTTACGTCATTAGGTATTACTATAATTTTTTTACTAATTGTTATAATTTTAAATATTTTTATTTCTTAAAAGAAGAGATATGCCCAGGGCCGGGATTTGGATAGCTCAGTTGGTACAGCATCACAACGGAAATGTGGGTTCGAATCCCATATCTTTTCTCTTCAAAAATAAAATATTTAAAATTATAACAATTGATAAATAAATAAAATGATATTTATGCTTTACTTATTTACTTATTTTTCCTTTGTTATCAAAACAAGCATTTGGTAACTGGAAAAGCTATGTACATTGGGGGTGGTGTTTGTTAGATTAGTGTCATGTTAGCGATCTCTATTTTACAATTATCTCTAATTTTCAATAGTAACAATTATTTTAAGAGAGATTAGATCTGAAATGAAAAAGATAATACGCCTCTTAGTGTTATTTTACTACAAAATCAACCGACTGGTTTGGAAATCTAGATACCTAATAGTATATTATAAATGGAATGAATTGTTTGAGATTTTTGTGAGCTATAATTCTAGTCATCGACCAATTTGTTAACAGTTTAGAAAGGTTAAAATTTACAATTATTCTGTTCTAATTAAATATTGTCAATAAGAAGGTTTTTATTAATTTTTCGCAAGATACTTTAGCCGTCGAACGAGGCTAGGATCATGAAGCTATTATCCTGTCTAGACAGCTTCTAGGTCAAACAACTGTGTGTGTCTGTTTATCTCTTAAGCGAGCGTTGAAGTTGAATATATTTTTAAGTATATCTGTAATCGCTAACTGCAGAAAGGCAATTAGTACAACTTTTGAGATTTTTTTTTCAAAACTTTCACCTTTTGTCATTGACAGGACGCATCGTTTACTACAGAAAAGAAACTTCTCCGTGAGATAGTACAGGCTTAACAATATTTTGTTTGCTGCAGATAGGGAAGTAGTCCAAGAAAAGATGCACTTGTAAAATTTAGAAAAATTTACTATTTGCCTATCTGCATTAATATCGATTTGTTTCCTGCCAGTTAATAGTTATCTCGTGTGTTAACTAAGAATCTCGAACTGAACCTAACTAGTAGTAAATATATATGCTAACAGATCACTGATAGATTGATTGATAAAGGTTGATTTTTTGAAATACCTATTTTCAACCTCTTCTCACATTTATGGGAAAATCGCCGTATTAATTTCAAGATATATTCTTTTGAGCTTTAGTGTTTTAAAATTAAATAAAGTGTTTAATATAAATGGCTCGGTTCTCAGGCTCAGCAGTTATTTAGTATTCCTTAAAATGTTTTTTTTCCATATTTTATATATAATTTTATTTAAATTAATGAGCGGATACTGACCGAAATTTTCATTTCTTACTACGCTGAAGCAAAACGTGACGGTTTCATGTTGAAGTGACGGACGCCTATTCTGAAATAAAGAAAATACATCACCAAAGACATAGGCATGTATCAAAATATCAAAAAGTCAAGGTTTTTCGTTACCTTTTTATTTTATCAACAGAAACAGATGTTTATTTGTCGGTGAAATTTCCTATGAGCCATGGTTTGTGTACTGATAAAGAATACTCCTTTGTCGGATTTGCTGGTTTAGTATTTTCGTATTGCCTACTCAGAAAAGGCGTTCTTACCAAACAGCATTTGCATTATACCGGTCAAGGTGTCGTTTCATTTCTATAGCTCAGATATACAGCTGAGTTATACCAATCCATTTTATGGCACCAATAAAATGTGTTTTATTGTCACCTGGCTATTCTCAAACAGTTTATCTTTTTTTATTTTCCTAATGTTTCCTTAATTTCATGAAACTTAAGTTAATTGGAATTTCGATACCGACCAAAATATTCGTAATAATTCGAGGAATGGTGTTTCTTCAGATAATGGTATGGTTGTTGCCTAACTTCAAAGGTTACATATCCCAGCGCATCGACCATCAGTTTTCAGCTACGCGTTCTATAATAAACATATTATATTTATTAATATGTCTATAATAAATAATTCTCATCGTCTTCTGAAAAGACACGACAGAGTTATTGTGAATTTCTTCATACTTTGTTCCAAAGTACTTGATTCCTTTAGTCGAAGTCCCCAGTCAAGGCTGTTCGTACTACGTACTGTGCACATAATGAACCCATACCTCATGTCAATAGTCATGCAAATTAATATGATAATAGAACTCCGAAATAGGCAGTTTGGATCTTCAAATGAGTTACTCATTGATTTCATCACATTATTGTGAGATCCCAATTTGTTATCATGAGCTCAAAGGACGTATTATCCTCATTGCTACAACTTGCTGACTAGGAAAGGTTTAATGCTCAAAGATAAGAGAAGGAGCTAAGTTTAAACAATATTGTCGTCGTTAAAAAAAAGAATATTAATCGTAACGTGTTCTAACAACCCTTCTTCTATAAATGCAATTCATCATACGTTTAAAGAAATATTAAATTTTTCGAGAAACATTACACAGATTTTCATTAATTGAAATCTTGTAATCCAAGGCGTTTTTTCGAGGATGTAATTTTAGGAAGGTCTGGATTGTGATTAAGAAAAACCATTTATTAAATATTTATTGTGTGCCGACCTTTCAACCTTGGCTTCGTGTCTTCGACAGGGTTAAAACAATACAACACCAATATCAACGGTAACAGCACACAAAGTATTTTAACAAACAGATATGACAAGTATGATAAAAGAATGAAACATACATACAGAAAAAAAGTTAATATTGTGTATAAAAGAATTTATGAAACAAAAAAAATAAGATAGAGAGACATGTTGTATATTGGACATGAACACTGGAACAATCTAGAGTGTAATTTTGTCTTTAAATGAAATAATAAACCGCTAATTCATAATTTTATTTTATTTTACATTTCGATTCGTAAAATTAATCTTATAGCTTTTTTTTAAATAAATCTTTTCTTTAATTTTTCATTGAATGGAAACTTAAGTGAAGATGATTCGATTTTGTTCCAAGACATGTCTATGTCCCTCGTCTCCTTTCTTTTAGAAACTCCTTTCTGCTTCGATTTCTCCTGAACAAGAAATCGTACCAGAATCGCAATTGACACCAGTCTGTTAAGTAAGAGCACGGAGAATTAAAAACTTATGTTCGAAATATAAAAGGTTCTTTAGATGCTCCACGAAACGCATGATTATTCAAATAATAATGTTGAATTTTTCATTCATGAAAATATGATGTGTAATAAAATAATATCAAATAAACATGAAAACAATTATTTTAAAAAACCTGTACCGCTACAACCCATCTTGGGTTCACTAAATGGTAGAGACTGCACTGTTTTTAGGTCACCGGTTGTGCAGGGATGTGATTTGTTTAACAGACATGATTCCCCCAATTAAATGTACCCACTGTATAGAAGCTGGGTGAGACCCTGGAGGATTTGATGATTCCACAGGTTCCACCTTTGACTATCAACAGAATAATAAAGTAACAGAAATTATCTGCCACAGCCGACTTTGAACCCGAAGCAAGTATACCAACTCAGCAGGCATTTTGTATTAGTTATTTGAAAGATAATTTTAGGTTCTAAACAGCCAAAAACAAATCATCTTAACCAGCCGCTATTTCGAAGATAAAACATATTGTATTTATAAACATATTTTATAAATGTGTAAACGCTCCTTTGAAAAATAGTTCACAGGTTGTTAATTTTAATACTTATTCAACGATCTACCAAGGTAAAAATGATATGACTAATTAAGAAGATACGATATACAATCCGTAAACTACACTTTCACACGAACCTGTAAGGAAAGTCGTGTGAGCGGAGATGGTAGCTATTTTTAATTACATGTATGTAATTATCTAGCGATAAGTATAATAAAATTTACAAAGTATAATCTTTATTTGGAATTGTTCCTACAACTTTCTATTTCACATCTAGCTTAATATGAAACGACCTTAATACAATTCTTTTATGTCTTACGTTTCGTCAATTGAATTTTAGTAACATGCATTACAAAATTAAGTCTATTTGTAGAGCGCCAGTCCTTTTGTCCAGGTAGGTTGGAGAAAGTAAAGCATTCTTCTATGAAATTTATGAGATGATTACAGATCCAGAACGTTGCTTAGCAATACAGTTTTTATTATCTATTTTTGTTGATGAGAAAGCTCATTATGTTTTGGATTTATCCAGGATGCCTTGAGTTGTTAATGTTGAAGTTTTTTCTCGCCCCGAACTCCTACCTGTCCGGTCCTCGCTAATCATTCTTCAAATTTGCCGAAGATTGGGAGTCGAGTTAGCACGTTCCCTTCCGGGGCCATGAGTATAGGCTTTGTTCGTCTTGAAATGAAGAAAAAGGAAACCTGTCAGGGACGTCATTTTTTTTTTATTTTAATATTTATAGAATGAACAAGAATTTTCTTAGAATTTTAGTTAGTCTGCTCATTCGCCTGAATTTTAAATTCTACTGTTGTTCATACAAGATTTTAATAGTGCTACTATAATTTGTACTAGTACAACATATAAAATATAATTAATTAAAACGCCATCAGCTGTTGTTGATTTATGATCATCATTTTCTGTCAACAAGTTTCAAGGATTTAAAATTAAACAAAGAAAGTATACATCTTGCATCAAGGAAATCCGTTACTGTGTTTATATAATACTATACCTATCTGCTTACATACAAACATATGTACATATACATATGTATATGAGTGGGTAAGAAGGCAAGAGGTACAAGTGGTAGTGCCTAAAACCTAAAACGTTTTAGTTTGTCATATCATAGTTATATTATGACTCTGTTTTATGAATTTTTTGTATTTAGCAATGTTTTTTTAGGAAAACTGTTTTGTATGCATTAACCATCTATATTTCGTCTGAATTCGTTGGGAAAAAAAATCATTGTAACCTTATAATTTTTCATCCTCTTACATTTTTTTAATGTTAAATTACTTTGATTCTTCTTAAATGATGGGATTAACAGTAAGTGTTTATAAATGCAATTATCGTATTGCTCTGCATATCTATTCTATCTAAATTAATAATGTTAGTTCATTTGGAAAAGAAAACTTTCCTTTGCGGAATTGATCCTCACGTACTTAAGAATAGTGGAAGTATCAAACCAAATAAATTTCTTGATCATGCCTACAAAATAATTTTTAGCTATTCTTTAAGAATCGAAAGTTAAGTTAATATGAGTATCGTTATTATCTAGATCAAAGGATAATTGATTATTATATGTAGTTCCTTCTTCTTCATCAGTCACTGCGACCTTTCTACTAACCTTCTTGTCGTAGCGATCCAATCACTCCTATGCAGCCCACCGACATTCATTTTAATTTGATCTTTATTCTATGGCCACTGGAACCAATATTATACACTTGTCTGTATGTGCCTTGACGTTAACCTTCTTAAAGTAAGGCTGTTGTTATTTCAGATGAACTTTTAATCTTTTTTTCTATACTTTCATTCAGCGGATCCTTATTTATCGTAAGCAACTATAAAGGTCTAAGGTCTCTAATTGTTCTGAATCTTTCTTTCATCCATTTCCTACCTCTCGATTCCCTACCATCATCCTAAAAGCTATTTCGAAATGTGAGGACTATAGATTTCTCTCCTCCACGCTGAAAGGAATAGGAAGAAAGCAATGGATGAAACACTAAAATAAAGGACGAAGAAGATGGAGGACAGAGGAAATATTGGAGTAGACCACTCAATGCTCTTTTTGATGGTTTTCTAAAAAAGCGACAGCGTTAAAAAAAAAATTATGGTGTTTCGGTTTCGTTTTTTGTTGACGATTTGTGGATAGGAATTTAGGATTAATTGTATTGCTTGCTTACTAGTTCCACCAGTTTCACCAGAATTAGGTTTGTGAACTGACATGATAGAATCTTGTGCTTCACTGATAATATACTGCCTAGATTAGGATCTGAACACGAGCTGTACCGACACCTCTATATATTCGAGAACCGTTTGATATTTACGGTAGTTAGACAGAGCCCTCTTTCTCTTTGGGCAGGCAGCCTCGTTAATTGTGAGGATTCTTTGCCCCGACTTTCTCTGAATATCTTCTACTCTTTATACACCCTTTGCTCACACCCCGTTACCGAACTTTCTACCTCACCTCCAAACCGCACCACAAAGGCGAATAGCCATCATGATCATGCATCCCTTACTACCGCAGGTGGATTTTGGTTCGCAATAATTTAGAAGATCACTTAGGGTCGGTAGAACAGTTTTTGTGTTAGTAGGGCACGATTCATTCCTCCGATTATAGATCTGTTTAAAACATTGATCGATTTTAGGTATACTAATTAGGTATAGGATTTAGGTCAAACAAATCAAGGTCAGCTTCTATCTCCTTCTGAACGTTGAGGATTGCAATACATCATTTTGTCTGGATTGCAGTACATCATTTTTATATATGTCATTCAATATTTAAAACCGTAGTTAAATATGGTATATAATTAGAAAATAATATTTGGAATTCTCTTGTAAATAAAATTTTAATTTAATTTTTTTTTTACAGAACAAATTAAAAAAGAAAGAAATATTTTTATCATAACGAGTAAATGTATCAACCAAACAATGAGTTCAACCACTCAATAGCGTTTCCTGAATTGTACATTTATACATCTTGATCAATAGCCTGAAGGACATATTTTTTTTTTTTAATTCTCTTCATATAGATAAATGATTACGTAAGGAAGAAAATAGTTGGGGGTGCAGCCAAATAAAACACTAAATAAGTGGGTACTTGTTTAATTATGTGCCGACGTTTCGACCCACTTTGTGGGTCATCTCAGGGCTAAGAAAGAAAAACAGACAAAATAACAAAACTATAAAAATACATTGCAGTAACAAGTATATGATAATATAGAAAAAATATATATGTAGAGTAATAGAAATTTAGAACAAAAAGTGAGGGATATATATGAATAAAAATATTACAGAGTAATTGTACAGAAAGGTGGTGATGCAAAAAATTTACAAAGATAAAAGAAGGAAGTAAACAGAAAGTTAAAAAAAAAAAAAAGTATCAACATCAAAGGTGAGAAAGAAACGTCGGGACATAATTAAATAAGTACCCACTTATTTTGTGTTTTATTTGACTGCACCCCCAACTATTTTCTTCATTACTCTATCTTCCAGTCAACCATCCTCTCGCTTCTCCTAAATGATTACATTATATAATAGAACACTGAAGATTAGGAGGGTTAATACCAATTAGATACCCTAACAAATTAAAAAGTAATTTGGAGTAATTTTATATGAATTGGACATTGCAAATGAGGAAACGAGGTTGGACAGAAAGACTGGATTGTAAGACCATCGACCGGCCACCTAGTGCCCTCGCTATATAATTAATAGAATTAATGCCCTTTATATGTGGCTTCTTCTGGGAGTCATTTACATGCAGTGTCTACTGATAATTCGAAAGCTAAAAATATCCTTTTCTTCTGCTTGTGGATAGACATTTAGAATTTGCTTTCGGGGTAAAACAATGGGTTTGTGACTTAAAAATATGGAACTGAAAAAGCGAATGATAAGGTCACGAAATTATCAAAAATGTCTTACCAACAGCTTATAACGTGCTAAAAGAGAAAGAGAGCTAGAGATAGGGAAGAAATAGAATAATTAATCAATAATGACTGTTGTAAAAATCATTATTCATAGTTAATAGATCAAATAAGGGGGTTAGCCGGTAGAAAATAGTACCTGTACCACTACAACCCATGAAGAGTCTGGGGTTCAGTACATGGTAAAGACTGTACTGTTTCATGGACAACAGTTCTGCAAGGAGGTGACTTGTCCTAGGTCACGCTCAACCGCCAGATTTTTCCCCTTATTTTGGGTACCGTATTTTTATAATATTTTATAGAGGCTGGGTGGGCCCCAAGGAGGGTCCTAGATCCTATATGATCCATCTCCGGCTGCTAACAGACTAAATAAAAATCATGGCCAGCAGCGGGAATTGAACCAGGATTTCCGGCATGGTAGCTCAGTACTCTACCACTGAGCCACTCCTCTCCCTAGCCGGTAGAAAATAGTGAAGTTATATTCGTATCAGTCTTTCGATATTAATACTACATTTTTTAACAAAATGTTTTCTGTATATCAAAAATTGTAAAAGATATCTCTTTAGATCGAATATTTGATTTTTTCTCAGGAATACATTTTGTAACGATTGGATGAGAGCTTCATTAAAAAAAAATAATTATTTTTACAATTGACCTGAGAACCCTATTCATTGTTCTTGGATCTTAAATGCACCGTTACACCTTTGCCTCAACTTGAACGTTAAGTTCTCGTCAAATAGTTTGTGCCTAACGCCTTGTTTTGGTTCAGTGCACCTCCTCTTATCTTTAGTGTGTATGGTTTATTCACCTTTTCAGTTGAGTACGATTTTCCCACAATGTTTATTACCACTAGACAAGTTTAGGAGTCATCCAAGTTTCTCTAATAGTAAAGTATTTGTACCATTGGTATGATTACATCATGGATCCGGTGTTAATATTATTAATAATTATTAATATTGTTATTATTATCAATTATCGGAGTATTCTTTCTAACCTTATTGGGAAGGTCGTGATTCGTTCCGTCCGAGTTCTCGTATAAAGCGGGCGATTAATAACTCACAGTTCCAACCCTCTCTAATAATTTCTGCCTTTGTTCCAGATTTACGAAAGATCGTTTTCGTGATAGGTCTTGATAATTAGTGTTGTCCTGAAGGACAGTTCTAATAACTCCTTAAATTGGTAGGACAGTTAGGACATGGACACCCTATTGCTCCAATTATTCCTTTTTATATTTGAGGCGGATAACTCAGAAACTTCCAAAAAATAATTTTTTACATTTTTCACTAGTTCAGCCAAGCCATTTTATACTCCCGAAACTTCAGCTTCAGAACCGGGCTAAAACCATGAGAAATAAGATGGAAATGTGCCGTGTTAGCAAAATTTTCTTGACTAAACTAGCGAAAAATATGAAAAAGATAAATTTATTGAATTCGGAGTTTTGCGTTTTTGATCCCAAACGCCCTCAATTGTTTTAGTTATATGTTTTTTTCCGTATTTGTCATAGGAATGGTTGTATTTAAACAATTATTTTAGTTACAAATATATGAGGCCTTACGTAAAGTAAAGTATAATAATAAAAGAATGGTAATGCTAATTTCTTTCAGTTAGTAAAATTCATTCCGACATGCAGGAACAAGGTGTCTAGTCAAACATTTGGTTGTAATCCTATTGTTATTCAGCTAAAAATAAGATGAGACAAATTATTTTTCAAAAAGACCGGTTTTCTTGGACCACTGACCAAACGGCGACAGACAGGTTTTAGACTCATTAAGATGTTTTTAATTCTCTAGTTAGTATTAACTTGGGTGGTTTAGCTTTACTTAAACCTAAGGAGGAGCTTCATTGATAGACCTCTATTGACTGTGAAGTCAACGGCAAGTTGGATGTCAACTGCGAAAGGGTAGGAGGAACTCTTTAGCCGTAGTGAAGGCAACCTCTTAGGGAAAGTGCACCCAGGAATCAAGACTTCGGGAAAGGGGTTTAGCGACTGTCCTACCTCAGAACAACCTATCAATTACGAGACCCATAAATCAAGAACCGGCAAAGAATTGTGGTCTGTTGAGCCAGCGAAGACATTTTTTATTTTAGGTTTCAATGGGAAATATTTGGATGTCAAAGATATATTACATAATGATACAAAACGAAAAATAGAGTTTTGACATGTGTTCCTCATTATCTGGCTATTGTCATATAACAAACCCCTATTGTTCCTTATCAGGGGATGCTTCCTCTTCCTAATGATCCTGAGGACTACGCATCTATATCATAATATCCTAGGTAGGAAAAGAAGAAGGATCTGTTTCTTTCTCATTAGGTCTTGGTTGGAGTTAGTCCGCGCCGCGTCGCAGGGTTGTGTCCTTGTCGGGAATTTCACTGGCTTACTTTCACGTTGTGCTTTCACTGAAACATCTCACACAATAATGATACTTCTTTTTTTTTTTTCTTTCTTTAAAGCCTTACAACTGCAATTACAACATTCCCATGAGTTGTAACGGAACTTACAAGAGATATCAGATGAACGGAAGCTTTCATTCCTCCGCGATGATGCTATGCTAAGCCTTATTACCATAAACGTTTTCGTATTCCAACTGGGCAGTCGTCCGCTAGGGTTACATCATCATACGTCGTGATGACATTTGAATCAGGATGGTACATATATGAGGCGTTCAGGACCAAAAGCGGAAAGCCATGAGAAATGAGGCGGTTAAGTGTGTTGCATAAAATTGCTTGACTAAATTGACAAAAAATGTGATAAATCAAGTTTTTAAATAGCGGAGTTATCCGGTTTTGATCCTTAACACTCGGTATTTCTCATATATCTAAGACTATTTTAATTCTTATTTATGATCTCACCAACATAACTGAGAACAGTTAAAAAATTGTTCTTCGTTTTTATTTTATTTTTTGCCGCCTATGCTCCTTATATAAAAAGAATTATTTCTTTATTTCAATTCATTAAAGATTTTTTTTAATTAAATGTATATACTCATAATAGTTTTGAAAAAGAAAAAGAAAAAACCTGTACCACTACAACCCGTGAAGGGTCTGGGGTTCAGTACATGGTAGGGACCGGTCCATGTCCGGACTGAACCATTCCGCTCCCAGTTTTGAAAAATATTATAGCTGTAATACATAACAGGTGGGGATTAGCTCAATGCTTAGAGCGCCGGGTTGTGCTCAAGGTGTCGGGTTCAAATCTGACAGTGGCAGATAAATTATTGTTTCTGTTTATACAATATTATATTATAAATATTATACAGCTATAAATGGACTATGCGGGATTTGTAGACTCCCTTGTTGCTCTCTTAGCTTCTGTAAAATGGTTACCCTCAATGGGGAAAAAGCTGGAGGATAAGGGTGAGCTAAGCCAAATCACCTTCCCGCATAACATTTGACTTACAAACAGAATTGTTGAACCTATTTACTGAACCTAAGACCTTCATGGGTTGGGGTGGTACACGTTTCTTTTAAGGATAAAGGTGATTTCAAACTAACCGAATAGATGTGGCCGAACTAGCGCATTAAAAATGTCTGTTGTGTTTAAGATTTGTTATATTTTACAATCATATTGAAACATTTGTAATTAAAATTGCTTTTAATTGTGTAATAAATAACCAAGTATTTTAAACTATTTGAAGCGATATCCCTGCATACGCTTGATTCAAAGACAATTATTCATTATACACTTAAATTTTATAGCATTTTTTTCCTTAAAAAATTGTATAATTAATTTTATTATAGGATGGAAATAGTTGAGGGTGCAGTCAAAAAAACACAGCAAATAAGTTAAAACCTATTATATTATGTGTGCCGACGTTTCGACCTACTGTGTAGGTCATCTTCAGGGATATGAGGAAACAGACAAAAACAGAATAGACTGTAAAAATACATAACATAGAGATACAGAAAACATAACATAATATAGAGATATAGAAAAATTGAGCGAAACAAGTGAAGGATATATTATGAAAGGATATATGAATAATATATCTTTCACTTCCATAATATATCCTTTCATAATATATCCTTCACTTTTTTCGCTCAATTTTCCTATATCTCTATATTATGTTATGTTTTCTGTATCTCTATGTTATGTATTTTTACAGTCTATTCTGTTTTTCTCATAGCCCTGAAGATGACCTACACAGTAGGTCACGAAACGTCGGCACGCATATAATATAATGGGTTTCAACTTATTTGCTGTGTTTTTTTTACTGCACCCCCAACTATTTCCATCCTATATTAGTACCTAACAATCACCAAATTTCTTTCCTACTTAATTTTATTATATTAAAATTTCTCCTCTTGGCCCTCTCTGTTTGAACTTTTATAGGTTAGATATGTCCCTCTGAGTTATATTTAGGTTTTTATGTCCTTTTAATTTCGTTTTCGACCTGACATTTAATGTCCACTTGACTCAGTAAGAACTTTCTCTATTTATATCTCCTATCTCAACGATTTATTAGACCGACACAGGTGGAATGCCTTGTACTCTAGCTTTTAAAAAAATGTTTTTTAGTCTATTGCGGTCACTTCAAAAGGTCATAATAATAATTATCGGATCAATAGGATGGAAAAAAAATGTTGTTCTTTCTCCTCTCGAGTATATAGATAGATACATAAGTAACTTTTTTTAATTTATTTCCATTTTGGCCAACTAGGGACCGCATTAGGTGCCAATTTCAATCACTTCTAATTTGATGTTTTCTTTTATTAACTAGAATTCTCAAATTTATTATTGAATTATTATATTTAGAGAAATTTAAAAACCACTATAAATTATTTTATTAATTATTTTTCACCGGTTTCATAGTCCACCAGTATCTAGTGATAATGATTCTCTCCAATATGTCGTAGACTTAACTAACATGAATTTTTGTCTTGTATGGATGACAATCATTATTTATAAGTTAATAAATTATTTTATTTAAAAGTCATTTCATTAATTTGATTGAGTTGTGGTACTGGCGATTCCCGGTTCAAATCCGGCTGCTGCCCGGACGGATCTTGTGGGATCTGCATACCCCCCTGTTGCTCCCTCAGCTCTATAAAGTGGATACCCCTAATTGGGGGAAAATCGACTTACGTTTAAGATTGATCTCAGAAAAACCACCTCTCTATACAACCGTTTTGGTAGAAATAGTACATTCTCTACCATGAACTGAACCAATAAACCTTCGTGGGTTGTAGCGCTATTGTTGTTTTCTTTTTATACTGGAAAAAATGTGATCGTTAGGACATTAAATCTAGTTATTAGAAATAATAAATAATAAATGGATTCTTCAAAGCCTTAACTGCTACTGAAATAAAGGAGGCTGTTTATGTTTTTCAGATATACTGAAGATATATTACCTTTAAGGTCCGCTAGTACAGGAACATTTGAAGTTACCCCCTGTAACTGTACATAGAAGAAGAAAAACGGGTAGCGATAGCGGACATGATGTCGCATGGAATTACTAATTAGTCGATCAAGGGATAGGAGCAGGTGGCGTGGGAAATCCTCTCTCTATCTTATCTGATTTTCAGAAGCCGATTTAATTAGTGTCGCTTGGTAGCTTACGGTTATATCCTTGAGTAGTCGTTAGCTGCAAAAGTCTTCAGCGCACTCTGATAAGTTTCAACAATACATTAGGAATAGTTGAGAAGGACGTGAGAAACAACTTCAGAATCTGGAAATTTGAGACTATTCAAAGTTTACCTGTAGACTTGTTGCAGTCAGTGCAGAAGCTGCTAGAGAAAGTGTAGGATCAGTAGGATAAACCACGCTGAACTTTTTGACAGAAAACTAAAGGATATGTCGGATTAATAAAAATTACCTACCAAAGGAAACATTGAATATCAGAGATAAAGTAATACAATTAAGCAATTATTAAATACAATAATAGAATTACTTTATCCCTACGTTTTGGAGGTAAACTGTGGTGTCGTTTTATTATAGTATTTTCTTAAAGCAGCTTGAGCATAATAGGAATCTTTCTATAAACAAAATTTTACAACCCACTTGTAGTAGGTACAGGAGTGCAGACACATTGTCGCTAACCAACGGCTCTGCAAGGAGGTGATTTGACCAATATAACAACTCCATGTCGCCATATCCAAGGCCTCCAGATCCCCAAAGTCGATTCATGTTTGTTAACAGAATAAATAATTTCTCTTCCACAGCCGATCTCGAATTCGGGAACTAGTGATGAGTAACCCCGCACTCCACCGTGCCTAAGTCGTTATATACAATTTCATAAATGATACGTCGACCTCTAAGGCATTTAAACCAAACTTCATAGATGTGTTGACGTCCAGAATGTTAATACAATGGATTTGGTCATGTCATACTTGACTTTTTTTTTTAGTTTAAGTGCAGATATACATCCCATTGATATAGTAAATTTCAACTCCTAGTATTTTAGACATGTATATGTGTTTCATCTTCATGCAGCATTTTAAAGTGTGATGCTCCTAAATATCCTAATACTGCTTTCTTTCAGTTTTGCATATATTAAAAGAGAAGTGTGTAATTGTATTCCCCGTAATTTCTTAGATCAAACGCTTTCTCAATTTAAAACACAAAACATTCTCAATGATCCATTCTTTAGAGCATAAATTATCATAATGATATGACTATATATTTATTATATAATATGTGTATATAATATTTTTTTCAAATCTAACATGTAAATATGTGTCCTTCAATTAATTTATAAATTTTTAATCAAAATTAGCATTAACTTGACCTTCAAGGGATAAAACGAATGCTAAAATGTTCTCTTACCATAATGACCATAATATTTGTTATCGCCATAACGCTAACAAATCCCAAGGATATTGGAATTGCCCGAAGGGCACGAACAACTGAACTTGTAAATATTGAATTTAAGAACCTTATAGTTCGGCTAAATACTTTTAATATGTCTGTATCCTGTACCACTACAACACTTAATGGGTCTTGGATTCAGTACATGGTAGAGTACAGGGGTGGTTATATGGTATGGTGCTGTTTTTTAGACAACGGTTTTTAAAACAAAAGTTTAGTAAGGAACTATCCGATGACACTGTCATTCAGATAATCGGTACATGTGTTTTAGCGATGCTCTCAGCTGAAAAGAAAGCATGAGCCATTTTAGAATAAAAATTAGTTCATTTTTAAATTAGTGTAAACTGGACTTTAAATCTTTGGATTTTAATATCTTGGGAAAAAACCATTCTCCAGCCATCTTAGCTTAGCTAATATATTTCTTTTAAAACGTTTCATTATCAATCTATTCAAAATGTGTTTTCAGCATCGATATAAAAATTATACATAACTTTTAAAAAGTTATAAGTCTAGGAATCTGCAAAATAATAACGATTGCAATAAGAAAAAATACATAATTTCAATAAAATTGTTCCAATAACTAGTAAAATTAAGTATAAATGCCTCAACATTGCATATTTATTTTTAAAATTGTTTTGTAATATATTTTCTTGGCGATTATCTATCCTCCATGGAAAAATTTAATTTACTTATGTTGATTCAGAGCTGTTATAAATTTATGTATTTTTTAAATCAGATATAAGAAATAGTTCCTTCCACGATTATTATTTTAATTCTTCTCCTCATGTCAGTAGAGGAGCTGTGAAGCTCAGTGGCGGGTTCGAATCCAGCTGAGATAAATGAACTTTTTATTCTGTTAGCAGGTGTTGGTTGACCCTCTTCTTCCTAATCTTCCTTTTTAAAGTAATCTTCCTTGTGAAAAACCTGGTGGTTGAGTATGATTTCAGCCAAATCACCTCTCTGCACTGACTTAGCAACTTTACAGTCTCTATCATGTATTCACTGATCGCAAGACGCTTCATGGGTTGTAGTGGTACAGTTTTTTTAACACGCTTTATTAGCTTCACATGTATGTAACGGAATATTTGAAATAGATTTTCGACGACTTGAAAACATTGAATTAGCAAACCTGTACTTAGCACAGTTCTCAAGGGCCGATGACAATGATTTAATAAGTTTGTCTCATTATTCTGGCTTGGATCTTCATGTTTGGTTTATATTAGTTTAAAAAACAAAAAAATAAAACGCACTTTAATAGGAAACTAGAAAGTAATTTCCAATAAGTTTATAAGGATAATTGAGTAATGAAAGGAAAATTCATTTTATGGTAAAAAAAAAATAAGCATGATGTATTTGTAAGGAAGAAAATAGTTGGGGGTGCAGTCAAATAAAATCACTAAATAAGTGGGTACTTATTTAATTATGTGCCGACGTTTCGACCCACTTTGTAGGTAATCTTCAGGGCTATTGGAAGCTGGAGCTAGACTAGCGCGTCGGCACATAATTAAATAAGTACCCACTTATTTAGTGTTTTTATTTGACTGCACCCCCAACTATTTTCTTCCTTACTCTATCTTCCAGTCAACCATCCCCTCGCTTCTCATGATGTATTTGGTATTGATTGTAAATATTTAATTGACTGATATTGGTAAAAATAGATTCCTTATGAAAATATCTTAAAAAGCACCCCAAACTTTTTTTCGATAATTTTTTTTTTCCTTCATCAATCTATTCTTATTTTTAAATAATTGAATATGATTTTTTAATTTCTAGTTTTGTTTCCTGTTTTTTTTTTTTAGGCTATTCCCTATTTAATGCCAGAAGGATTATTTTGTCGTGACTTGCAAATAATTTTAATGTGTCGCCAAAAAGTTACTGGATTGCCACTTTACAATCAACAACCTCTATTATATTCTTTCTGACGATAAAGTATTATAAGACTTACAGGAGATCGTTCGCTAACAAAAGCATTGGATATGTTTTTACTTTACATTACAATTATATTTTGGAATCTTACAACACCATTTCCGTCTGAATGGCTTTAATTTTTTTATTTAACTTATGTCTTCTTGAAACAATGGATCCAATTTGTTTAGCAAAGATGCCGATCTTGTTAAATTTACAATTTCATTGATATTCAAACCCCTTTTGGTAGGTCCTTCCAGGTATCGATTGGAATATTGATGATAGATACACGATACTGTATGCGGAAACACAGGCATGTCAGCATTACTATTCCGATGTACGCTCCCACCTCGTGGCACTGTCCTTCGAGGAGTCGGCACATGGGGCGGGAAAATAAAAAAAGAAATCGCATTCTTAAATAGTGAATTGTCTTAGTTTGGACTTGTATTAGTTTTCCCGATGATATCAGCTTTCAAAGCTGAACAGAAAGCGCAGGCGAGCAGGAGCCATTATTGAATAAGTAAGAGTTACTATCAAACAAATATTATTTTCTTAATAAAAACCTTAATATTCACAAAAAATAATTTGGTATAATATAGTGGATGTCCTTACTCCTTAGCGTACAGAAAAGTTTTTTCTTGTGAAAGATTCGATAAGAAAACATTTTACCATCTAGGATTATAGTTGTCTATAATCCACTTTAGTTATTTAAGATTGAGAGTTATTCAATTTAATTATTATTTGATTACAAAAGTATTAGTTAAAATATATACCTTAAGTCAGTAGGTATAAAAATTATAGGTTTTCATAAATTCTCTTGGTCCCCTACAGATACATTAAGTTTATATGTCAATAATGCATCACTTATGAATCTTAAAGTTGTTTGTGTTCAATTAGTTAAATAGCTTGTTATCATAGGCACCTTCATACGTCTTGTAAAGTGTATACCTGATACACTATACACGAGATCTTCCACCCGCAACGATTGCCATGGATACGGTTGGATCACCCATGTGTTACGGGGTTCTGACCGATAGGTAATGGAATAGGAACAGGTAGCTTTCTCCTTCTGCGTCGGTATTTATTAGGATTGGTGGTGGGAGCGGAGGAAGGAGAGGAAAGAGGAAACAGAGGCAGAAAGGGCAGGTGGGAGAGAGCGGCTCCGTATCCGGGTCATCTTGTCTCCCGTCTTTCCTCCTCTGCTTCTTGGTCACTGTCTAGTCTGTTGGCTATGTCACCAGCTGGCACGGTGTTGTTGTTCATGTATCGGTATGTTTGTTGAAAATGTATTGATACATTTGGTCGATGTTGGTGCGCCTAAAACCGATATTTTTCTCTTCAAAAATATATGTTAGTAGTTAATTTCATGACACCTGTAGGTCACTGTCTCGACTGACTCTGAGTATGTCACAGGGATGTTGCAGATGTATTGATATGTTAGCATCATAAATACTTTGAGCATTTTTATTAATAAAACCTGTGCAATTGGTACCCCTGACCTGAGGTAAAGATAAGAATATCGGGGAAAAATTTAAAAATTTTATTAAATCAGGCCCCGATGAAATTAACTTCTTATAAAATTGTTAAGAGTTATTGGAGAATATCGATAGAAAAAAAATCAAATCTTATTCCGATAGTTTTAACTCGATATATCGTAACATAAATAATATAAATTCAATATTTGAAGCTAATAGTTTTTTTTAAAATTAATAACTGAATAATAAATAAATGGTAACATAAAAATATACCACTTTAATTATTTTTTGGTTAGTAATTGGTAAATATTTTCACAAAAATAAATATTACTATGTTATTCATTTTCCATTCAATATTGATATTGTACCGTCCTTAATTTTTTTTTTTATGTTTCCGAAATGTAATTATTATTATTCTTTTTTTTATCATACCAATTTAATTAATTTTCTTTAGCTGTTAGTAGCTTGTCTTACGTCTTGTCTTCACTTGCTAAGTGCTCACTGCCTCAGCTGTCGCAATTCCAGCCAGAAATGGACAAGAGCTTCACTTATTCTCTTTCTGTTATTTTATTCATATATTTTAACAACTATGATCATGCGATTTGCCTATGAGTATGTACTGTAATGGAATATACACAGTAGGTACAAAAAAAAAAAAACCGTTTGGGGGAGGCACGAGCCCTCCTGCCCTCCCTTAAATCAGTCCTTGGTTTAGCGGATCCAATAAACTAAAACCCAAAAGTTCATATTGTGTTATTTCTACTTTAGTGGCTTCATTCGTCTTTATCTATTAATTTTACAAAATCTGAGCGAGAGAAAACATTCATAAAAGGTTAATAATATGGATGTAAATATTGGAAGTATATAGGAGTAAAGGGAGATTTTCAAATTGAATGAAAATAGTGGATACTAATGTATAACTTACCACAAAAAACATTTTAAAATTTGTCATTAAAAAAAAAGTCTTATGGCTAAAAAAAATTGTTTTTGCTAAAAGATCTTTTGTTAGAGGTGAAAATATTAAATGAAAAAACATATCTCTATCCAGAGATTTGGAATGCATTTGCATATTCGTGAATATATTCGAGTATACAGGGTGACTGGTAATTAATGGCGGAGCCGTTAAGGGGTGATAGTATGAGGCAATTCCAGTCGATATTACTATGAGACCTACTGTCCTAAATTTAACCCTTTCCAAGATATTCCTACTTAAAGAATATTACAAAAAAATCATATATTTAAAATCTTAAAATAGGTATCTTGCACAGGTCTTGTAGCTATAATTCTATTCCGCAGGTCTTCAATATTATGTACAGGAACCTCAGCAGCGTATTTTTAATATCTGCATATTCTTCGATACTTAACGGTATTCTTCTTTCTCTATCAACCATTGTTAGTCAGATTTGCCTGAAAATCTGTCACACAGTAGCCAAATCGTAAGGAATCACAGGGCATAGTCCAGGGTCATCCAGGGAAAAGAATCAATCACACAAGTCCAGGAAAAAGCCAAGTCATTAGAAAAATCCAATCTGAGAGAGCACATCCGAACACAGTAAAACCAGTAAGAGCGTACTGAGGCAGGGAGGGGCAAAGCAAGACGCTCAAATCCTGCGTCGGAGCCCTTTGTTCTCGGCTCTATTTTCCATTGATTATGTCTTCGTGGTTTCTTAACCGATTTTTGATTTTAATACTTCATTTGAAAGGTAATGAAACCTAGATGTTTTTTAATTATGATATAAGTAATAATTTAGATGCAGTCACCGTATTTTTTTTTCATTTATGTTTTTATTTAACTATTTCCGGGTAAGATACCGGCAATTACGAAGATTTGACTATTAATATTCCTTATTTGGAATATCTTTGTTGCAAAACAACAAAAAATTGGGCCAGAAAGACGAATTTTTAGGATTTATAACTATTTTAAGATTTTAAATAGGTTTTTTTTGTAAAATTCTTTAAGTAGGAATATCTTGGAAAGGGTTAACTTTAGGTCAGTAGGTCTCCTAGTAATATCGACTGGAATTGCCCTATATTATCATCCCTTAACGGTATGGGTAAAAGAGTGGTTTTACATTGTTATTATGAAATTTAAAAAACAGTTTGAACAGTATAATAAATTGATAATGATGTTAACATTTGAACACAAATATAAAGTAATATAGGTTATAAGTTACTGAAGGAAACCTAAACAGCTTGAAGCTTATGGCCAGGTGGTTTCAGTGGTTGTCATGGATACATACAGTGAGGAATATATATTTTAGGAATATGACAATTGTATTTGAGGATAGGATAAATTAACAAACAACACGTACGTTTCTAAATAGCTTATAACGAATAAATATACACTATATATATAGTGTATGTGCATAAACATACACAAATACACACTCTCTCTCACGCACACACACATATACGATATATATAAACATAAATCTTCACGGGATTGATTTCGACGATAGATCTCCTATCGACTTTCTGTTTGATTGTCGCAGGTCAGATAAGGCAGCTTCGACTCTTTGGTATAATTATTTCAAACGTTGGACATTAATTGGGTGATGGGAGATATCTGATGAATGATTTGTCCGAATGGAGGGAACCAGGTTGCATCAACTTTCTCCTTCCTACAGAGCTCTTGTAATGGCAATATTTGAAGGTTAACCGCAAAAAGCTGTTTCATCCTTTCATATTCTTGTTTCAACTTTATATTTTCAGCTGACCAAAAAAAAGAATCATTAGAAATTGCAACTTTCACACTAATTTTTGGAAATTACTTCCCACTTTTTATATTAAAATTGTCGTGTTTAAGTTGAGCTCTTGCCAGGTCACGAGGGTTTTTAATACTCTTGAACATTAAATTTTATTTGAACATATAAATACATTTAATATTTATTATATCCTGTTCTTTTTTTAATGCTATACTTGATTGGGCTATATCATTTTATTACTAACCTAAAATAATAAAAGTAATCATTTAGTTCAATTTTATTTTTTTTATTGGTTTTTCTTTTATTGAGTGTAATTGTGATACGTAATTTAATTATTTTTTACAATTAAGAACTAACTGTATATAGATTTTTTTATTATGAGCCTGTTTTAGAAGTTTGGCCTAGATCTAAAGTTCTATTTTTAACTAACCTTTTTTGCGATAGGCCCCTTCTATACAATTTTTTTCTATTTGAATAGGTTAAAAGGAAAATATAGTGTATTGTATTCTATCGTAATTTCTAGCTTTACGCACTTAAAAATTTCCTTTCTTCAATAATCAATTCACAAAAGAAAAAAGTATGATTTGTACTTCTGATCTGGAAATAAGGAAAACTTAGTATTTCAATCAATGCAAATCGGGCCTCATTATTACTAAATGTTTAAACATCCACAGCTTTAAATTGTTTTATGGTTATCTGAAAATATATATTGTGAAAGAAAAACATCAATGTTTGATAGTTATAACTCGATTTATCAATATTGAAAATGAAGCTTTGGAAGCGGATAGATTTCTAATAAATAACTAAACAGTAAAAAAAAAAACTCCCAATTTAATTCATTTTTCTTCATTTGTTGATAATCATTATTTTTAATAATAAACATTATTTATTTATTCGTCCATTCAATATTGATTTTCTTTCGTATTTTTCATTCATTATTTTTCTTCTTTTTTTTTTTTGTTTTTTTTTTTGTCTAAGCAATGTAATTAATGTTTTCCCTAGCTCATACAGTGTAATTGTTTTTATTGATAAATTTTAATAGGCCATTTAATACATTGTTTTTAAGATAAGGTATTTATGAACATCTAATCGTTAATTAAGCTATTATACTTCTAAGATTAAAATTTTAAAATGTAAAGGGTTGCCATTAATTTTATTCTTAACTAAACAACAGTTGAGGTTTCTCAACATACCGATACCTCACCTTTTTTATTTTCATTCGGTGAGCTTTAGCGACAGCCACGTCCAGACTCAGTTGTTAAATTACATTACGGATTTGGTTTAAAACATTAATCTTGGTTGAATAATTTGATTTACATAACATTTAAATTGTCAATTAACAGGCCCTTTTGGATTTGCTCCCTAAGCACCCTCCCTTAACGAGGAGTGGGTTTGTTGACAGGTATTCTCGCTCTACTTTAATGCCTGCGTCATTGCCGAGGTATGTGTCACACTTGGAGAAAGTGAAATGAGAATACATTTTGGTCGTTAATGTTCCAAGTGGTGCGTATCTACGGCAATGCTTTCCCTAAAACTTTCTTGCTTCACTCGATAAGGTCCAATTTTCGTTTCGGCAAAACGAGACTTTGCATGTATGATATTCTAATGGCATAGTCGTGCGTGGCTTTGAAATTCGACTCCAAGTCTTCCGTTCAAATATTATGTCCAATCCTTCCTTAACCTTGGGCTAAATATTTATATTCAACAATTTATGAGTAACGTCGAAAATGTTGAAAAGTATTATTTGTTAAGTTGCCTAAGCCTATGATCATCTCTCTGCTCTAATGGAGGCCTAACCGATTGTACATATTAAATAAGTTTCCCTTCTTTGATTCTTTTATCTCACCGCGGATCATTTTCAATATTACACAGGACGTATACGAACAACCATTTCTTAAACAATACAATTTATGTATGTAGTATAATACAACAGATTTTTCCTTATTCGATTCTCGTTCCTCAGGATTGCAATTCCCGTTTTTCTTTTACCTAGTGCTCTTATCTTAAAACCTATGAGTGACAAGTCTGGGGTTCAGTACATGGTGGAGACTGTATTGTTTCATGGACAATGGTTCTGTAAGGAGGTGACTTGTCCTAGGTCACGCTCAACCGCCAGGTTTTCCCCCCTTATTTTGGGTGCCCTATTTTTATAATATTTTATAGATGCTGGGTGAGCCCCAGGAGGGTCCTAGATCCTATATGATCCATCTCCCACCGCAAACAGACTAAATAAAAGTAACTGCCTGCGGGATTTGAACCAGGATTTCCGGCATGACTACTCAGTACTCTACCACTGAGCCACTCCGCTCTTATCTTAATAAAATCATTTTATATGTTCGATTAATGGAACCAGGTTAGCTGAGATTGTAGACAGCTTTATTTATACTAAACTTTTATTACCGAATTCGAAACTGGCTGGAGTTCTCACAATCACTTATTCTGTAATCAGCAGAGTACCGTCTCTGTGGGTTGCGCATGGCTCTCTGTTGGGGGATCATCCAGCCTTTCTAACGTCAATTAAGGAAAAACCTGGCGGTTGAGTGTGGTGCTATATTACTATTAACTTAGCCTTTCAATGCTTGTACCGACTTCTTTCTTTTTCTTTATTATAAGCACATATTTTGAAATAATACTTCATTTGGTTTATTAAGGGTAAACTATTTATCATTATCAAAGTCAAATGCCGTATATTTTCTTTTTAACAACAAATCCTTGGCTACTTATGGAATTGATTCGATTATTTCTAAATATTATTTATTACTTTACGATTAGATGTTTTTTTAACTCTTACATTCGTTACGTCAAATGAATAAAGACATTTTCTAAGTTTTCTTTGCTTTAGAATTAAAGATATAAAATAAAATAAATTAATGGGCGGATAAATAAAAGATAGTTATAGCAATTATTAATTAAAACTGTTTATTTGCTTTATATTTCTTATGAAGTATCTAATTTTTCGCTTACTCATTGGGCACATGGTTGAGGAATCTTGGTGTAAATGGGCACATTGCTCTTTTGCAAATGTTCCGAAAATCACCTTCTTTAGCTGGATGAGTTTGCTGTTAGGTAGTTTTGGTCTCACGACAGACAACCTGCCGAATCATCAGATGTAATCATCATTAATATTATCGTCTTATATTACCAAGATACATATCGTCTATATTACAGTGTGCCTAATTCAGATCCCAAGATTAATCAAAGCATAATACACTGCATGATACGCTTTGGTAAGACCTGGTTATGAGTCGTGAAGAAAAATAAGAAAATGTTTAAAGTGCCATAGAAACCGTCATTTTTGCTTAAGTCGTGTAACCTTAATTGATTAAAACTAAAAAAACAACAACATGTTTGTGTATTTAATTATTTTAAAAATAACTACAGATAGAGCGCATTGAGTTCCAGTGGATGGTAAGAATACATGGCAGGAAATGGTCTCGATAAAGAAGTCGCACTGCGATAGATTAAACATAAAAATATTCACAAAAAAGTATTTTTCTACCTGTCTACTTAATATTTATTATATGTTAATATATTTCTTCCTTTTGTTTGAAAATATTTCCTTTCCTTCCTTTTAAATAAGTATAATATGTTATCCGTCTTGATAATCACCGCTTAACAAAGTCAGCTGATAAGGCCTGAACTATTTATTTATTTCCAAATACTTCTGAAAAAAATTGTAATTGTTGATTTCGATAAGGCTTTATCATCACGAGGATTTTTGTTTTGTTATTTCCTTTCCAATCGTTACTACCGTTTATTTGTTGACACATTCCACACCTTTATATACTATGTACCTTATAATTATTTATTTACGAATTAAACTCTTAACATAGATGATCTTCATTAATGACTATATAATATTATCTACTACATCTATTTATTACATTATCAAAAAATTCCGAAGCGTAAGTTTTTTTTTGTTTTTTTTTATATAACCTAAATTACTAATGATAATAAATCACCTCAACATATTTTCAGATTTTCAAATTCCACGCTATTTACGAATTCAATTAAGTTAGGCTGAAAGAAATATTATAGGTCTCATTCTGATTTTGTCCAATTATTTCTTTTCGAAATATCGAAAATAATAAATTTCGATTTTATGTCCTTCGTACATTCACATGGAGCGAGATAGTTCAGTGTGTTGAGTGCTGAGTTCGAATTCGGCTGTAACGGATAAATTATTCAGCTTGGTAACGACCATATGTAGATCCTGTGGGATCTGTAGGCCCTCCTGGGGTTCATCCAGCCTCTATAAGGTGGTTACCTTTAATTGGGGAAAAATCTTAAGGTTGAGCTTAATCTCGCACTTTTCACTTCCCTGCTCAACCGTTGTTTTAGAAATAGTACATCCTCTTCCATGTACTAACCCTATAAACCTTAATCTATGATCGCCGAATCTAGAAATCACAGATTCTGTGCCTGATCGTCTGTACTTCTCCGTCTTGTGAGCAATTGGTATCACTAATTATACGGAATCTGTGAAAGTACGATTTGTTCTGACCATGTTCAGCTAAAACCTGTGTTAGTTGGACTTTATTAATTTACGATCGTTGGTTGCTTATTATATTTAAACTTGTTTGTTGTTTTCGTCGTTGTATACTAGATAGAAAACTGTCCTGACTCCTTAGAAACTTAAAAGTGGCCATATAAATATGTCAAAATGCTCCGCTCTTTTTGGGTTTCCTACTACACCAACTCTTATCTCGGGAGACATTAGTGTTGTGAGTTGCATTAGGGAGGAGTTGACGCAAGAAATATGGTACAAAGCTGAAGTGAGAGAGATGAAATGATAAATTACATAGTACATAGATCCATTAGCGGTGGGGAGAAAGCTGGGCGAGCAGGTGCCTTCCATCTCGTACCACTCCTATTCATTTCTTTTATCTCCTCTTCCAATGCTATTTGTAAATGTCCTAATAGTGTTACTGTATAATGCTCCTGGGTCCTGGTTGGTTAATCTTGGGGCTAAACTGTAAAATTCTTTATAATTATTATTTTAGTATACAAAAATTATTGTGTTATTTTCTTAGTAAATAAGGAGCTAAGTAAGGCATTCGCTTAAAAAAGAGTTATTTCTTATGTTAAAAGCTAAAAACGACAAAAACGACTTGATTCCGGTCCCTCAATACTGATAACTCTCAGAACAAAATTCGACTTAACCACTTATTCATCGGTGCTGAAGGGATAATAAGAAATTATTAGCTTATTGTGTTTTTTATCAGTGATTTTTCTTTGTTCCTCGTCGAAAATGACCTGTTTCTTCTTACTCGTTATGATTATACAGCAATCGCTCTAGGAAAAAATCCAGGTACTGCCGTTGGAAGGCAGACAGAGGATGATAATATTGGCATATGAATAGGCTAATTTGCCAGTAATGCGGTGTGTAATTGGCACGGCCGGGACAGGGAAATTTCTCCGACTGGGGGCAGTGTCCGGTGGGAGAGCATAAAGGGTGAGAAAGCAGCTACGTGCCACCACGCGCTCCCTACGAACTGCTGTCTTAGTCTAGTGGTTCGAGTCTAGTAGTTGTATGCGCTAGTAATAGTATCCGCGTAGGAGAATCAGTTCCCGCCACTTTATGCTGATATGGCTTATCGAACGACACTACAGCGGGAGTCCTAAATTTTGCCTACCCTGGTGTAATTAGGATAGGGATGTTTACTGAGTACCTGATACCGTACTGACTCGGGATCCCCCGACTTTGCGTCCATTCTTAAGAACGGTATTACCAAAGATTTTTACTCCCTTTAAATCTTAAAGTTAAAGGGAGATGATGATATCATTGTATGACTGAATAGGTCGAGAAGTTTAAGTACTATGGTATGTAGGAAAAAAGAAATTTAAGAGGAAGCAAAGGCACAATCACATGTAGGAAATGCTTGTTGCTATTCGGTCTCGACATTACTAAGCTGTCCCGAAATCTAAATATAAAAATTTATAAAACCATCACCCTTCCAAATCTTCATTACGTATGTGAAACATGACCGCTAACACTGAAGGATGAACAACGTCTTAAGGTATACGGAAATAAAATTTTACGTTGAATATTCGGTCCAAAAAAGGAAGAATACACTGGGCAATTTAGGAAATCACACAACGCGGAATTGAGAAGCATGCACCCGGTTGTGCGATGATTGAGATGGGACTGTAAAGATGCTGGGCTCAGTAATTAACGAATTCACGAAACGTTAATAAGTCTGTAATTACTGGGAAGCGTCTGAGAGGTTGACCGAGGCGTAGGTGGGAGGATTGTGATAACAGTGATCTGGCGGGTTTGGATAGTGGTCCGTGTATAGAAGTTCGTAATCAAAGATTGCGACCGGCATCGGGTCTCTAAGCCCTATTATTACTATTTAAAAATTCATAGGGCCTTTCATATTCTATAAACGTACTTCAATTCAAACAAAGATGTAATTTGTAAAATGTAGATGTAAGTACTAATTGAGGTAAAGTTTGAAGAGTTCTTCATGCCAAAACTTTTACAATAACTATGCTTATTAATCTTTTTATTTACCTTATATCGAAATGATTTGATTTCATATTGTACATTTATCATACATGTTTTCCTATGAATATAGGATAAAATATATTTATATATCATAAATACATTTTATCGTCATTCTTGTTGATTAAGCATTGTAACGGTCTCTATTCGAGTGTGAACCTATTGTGGCACTACTTGGGAATCACAGTCCTTTCAGCTTGCAGTTATGAAACCAAGAAAGAATTTGTGACACCCGAGTTACTTTGTAACCCAAGATAAAATGTTATAATACGCATATTCCAATTTTATGATACCCAGCTGCCTTGCCCACTTTTCCTGAACGACTTTTTGTTCTTAATCTGATCTGATGGAACAGTCTTGTTTTCCTTATCCGTATCCTCTTCCAAGCCATCCACAACAGCAGCTCCCATCGAAGTTGGAAGTGGAATTCCTTTCTTGGTCGCCTCCATGCCCATGTACGTCCGACCTGCCGCTCCGTTCAGTTTTCACCAACATTAGGCCGCTCGTACGTGCCTGTCTGAATCCTGTCCTGTTGGAGCACTACCATGCTTCTGCACATATATAGCCCTTGGCAGGCAGGTGAGCTACTCTTTCTCTTTCATACATTTCGACATTACGCGTACTTCTCCTACATTACTTTGAGTTCTAGGAGTAACCTCGATTTGATTCATTATGTATTTCGATTGTATGTTGTATTTTTCCCGCTTTGTTATATAGCTAGTAATGATCAAACTATTTAGTTGTATTCTCTAATAGGTTGGCGAATTTAACCGCCATTCGGTTTTGCTTTCATCCAAGCCAAGGCCAAAAGAAGTTTGTTTTGGAACGTCTGGGCGGCGAATTCCTCCAAACCACTTGTGCCTTACATCATCCTCAACAAAAGCCGCCTCATAGCTACTTTCCTCGTAACTTTAGATATTGGGGTCAACAGAAACGTTTAAATTTCCAAAAACTATTTCTGATCTAATCGGAGTAGATTATCTTGGCATATTTTTTAATATTAATCTAATTTGTTTTCGATGAATATTATAATGCCTTATGAGCAAATACCTTATGTGATTATTGGGAGTTGAAGAGGAAGCTATGTTTGAAACTATAGGGTTTGAGTGGAAATGAAGTTTGTTATGAAAGGATAGATAGCGGGTTCGGGACACATCAGCAACAAATGAGACATTAAGGTCATTATGGATGACTTTATTCTTCACAAAATAAGGAGCATTGAGGATTTTACAAAGGATTTTGGATTGTAGGGATTGGATACGAGAGGAATTCGATGGCTTAGTGGAGCCCCAAAGCTCAACTCCGTAAACATGAAAAATTAAAAATCAGATAAGAATTAAGGTAAAAAAATATATAAAATTAGATTAGGAATTGTAGACCAATGTAGACTTTTTTTAGAGTTATAAGGAATAACTAATAATAATAATAATAAGAAGAAGAAATGATAAATAATAGCATGACATAAAGATTAGTAGTTATACAGTTTAATAAATTAGTAGTTTTATAGTTATAAAATAAAGTATCATATTTTTATATCTACATAATATAGTATTATAGTTTTATAAATTAGGAAACTAAAATTTGATGATTTAAAATAATTTAATTATTATATTTGTCTGGTGTATTACTAGTATTTTATTGTATCCGAAAATTGAGTCGAAACGTTGGTTTCTAATTAATAGTTTTTTATGTCACACGAATCACAAATATAACATTTAAATTCTCTAAACCGTTTTCAGTTTATTCGCGTTAAGAACGTACGTGTATACATGTAACTAGGAAACTCCTCCAAATAGATATTTACGTTGAATCTGAGTATTGAATTTTTTTGCGATTATGATGCCTCCTTTTACTGTGCGGAAGGAAGTAAAAATATAATATTGATTTTTAACGTCCAACAGAGGTTAAACTATTTTTGTTTACTACTGGATAAAATCGATCAGGTTATAATACTTTCTGCGATCTTCTTCAGTTTTTTCCTTCCGAATGTTTCGGTCCAACGTTTTTTCTCTCATATCTTATTGGACTCTCGCAATTCGATTTGCCTATGCAAAAAAAAAAAAAAAAGAATGGTGTGCAAAGGTGAATCCTCTTGGAAGGAGAAACGTCTTTTGTAACTGTTTTCCTTGACACTGTTTCCCGCCAGTTATTTATTTACTCAATCTTCCAAGTCTTGTCTTATCTCGAATGGAGATACATAGCCATCCCGCCATATCTAAAGAATATCTTGATTTGTGTACGATGGGATTCTCATCTCCTTTTGATGGATAACATCAATACGCGGGCCTGGGTTAATGTGCTCGTGTTTACTTCTTAATAATGAGATAAAAACCCAGTATGTTTTATTAAAATTTATCATTACTGTTTGCCGTAATTAATTATTCCTTATGCCAAAAATTAAAGTAAGAGTAGATTAAAAGTAGGGGATTATTGTTACACAAAAATAATCCTATAACATTTTGAAGCCGTTCAAATCTGCTAATATATAATTGTTAATCAGATTAGGTTAAGGTTGAATGTTTTTATTTAATGTACTGTAATTTTACCTTCCTTCCTAGCTCAATGTTGTATTCTGAAAGTACCTCATTGCGTAGGTATTAATGTTAATCTTAAGGCAATTCCTGTGCTTGGAATAAAATTATAATTAGTCACTGATTGGTGGTAACTATTATTAATCAAGAAACCTATAAAAGACAGTTTGGATTCAGAATTATAGCAGCAGTAATAATATCATTCGATGTTTCATTCGTTTATATTTTTTCCATGCACATGCGTATGTTCCCCTTACTTCCAAGATTTTTCTACAATGTAAACCTGTAACCACTACGACCCGCGAACGAGTCTGGGGTTCAGTACATGGTAGAGACTGTACTGTTTCATGGACAACGGTTCTGCAAGGAGGTGACTTGTCTTAGGTCACCCTCAACCGTCAGGTTTTCCCCCTTATTTTGGGTACCCTATTTTTATAATATTTTATAGAGGCTGGGTGAGCCCCAGGAGGGTCCTAGATCCCATATGATCCATCTCCCACCGCAAACAGGCTAAATAAAAGTAACTGCTTGCGGTGGGATTTGAACCAGGATTTCCGTCATGGCTACTCAGTGCTCTACCACTGGGCCACTCCACTCTACAATGTAAGCTATACGAAATTATTAGAAATCGACTGTAAGATATTCATTTTAGCTTTCAGTTACTTTCAATGACCTACCGACCATTATATGACCTTGGCCTCCTCCATCTCCAGCCTTTTGGTCTTGTGGAGTCGCTGTCCGATTTTGCGAGCTGAAAACCTTTGGGGCACCGTTGGTGATAGCGTATCCTTAGACTTGTTCTTCCTCTTGTTCTGATCCGGTATAATTTCTCCATCTGCATTTTCTTGGTTACTTCTTCCTCATCCACTTCTATCAAAAGACTTGTCTCAGCCGTCCAAACATAAATAAAATATAAATAATAATAATATTTATTTAAGAAATTATACAAATGCCATTTGGCACACATTGTGTCCGCAATCTTCTTTCGAAAACCTTCCTTAAGGGATTCACGTCCAAGCGTGGATGGATAAACCTCCCATTGAAGGAAACTTAATCGAATATAAGACGTTTGTTCGTTATGAAATTCATTTATATCTACACACCTTCTCTACTAGGCGCATTCATTTTTCCATCTTTACGCAAGTTCATCCTCTTTTGAATTGGTCACGGTTCATATTTCGAAAACGTATTTTAGTGCTGGTCGTATAAATACTTATTATTTCAATAAAAATACAATGCATAATATTAAACAAACTGCTTCCAATTCATAAGCAAATATTACAAATAATTAATTAAAAAGATCTTATCAGTTAATGTTCTGCATACACAAGCGTATTCATATTAGTATCCATTGAGGATTAGTAGCTAGCGATCTGCCGCCATACATTGAGAAAACTCTTGATGTGAAAATTCGCGACTTCAGTCTACAAAAACCTAAAGTGGTGAGAATATTGTAGATATAATATATTCTATTTATTTATTTTATTTTTAGTAACAGAACTTCTAAATTTGTTGGACTGGAGCCTCTTTAACCTAACCTTAACGTTGTCGATTTCTGTGTACAAAGATCGATGGCGCAATAAGCCTCTTATTGTGTCTCCAAGGGACTCAAAGAAGGGATCTCGTAGAATTTCTATTTCATCATTCATGTATTGGTTGGTCGGTTTTTCCTAGTTCTCCACTTGCCTGCATCCCTGCAGGTCAAAATATCCTTCACAATTATTTCAAACTAGAGGAGCTTCATTTCGTCATGCTTGTTGCTGTCCCCCAACTTGAGAACGGATTGCAACAGTGTTTTTCTACATGTGAATTTTTGGCCTTGGTACCAATAAACTTGCTTTATAACTGGTCCGCCGTTCCGAAACGCCACCTGATTAATCTACATATAACATTAATCTACTTTAGCTAAGTGTTTTCTATATGTATCAACAAATCCTGTTTATTTTTATAATACCGAAGGATACGGTGCACTTGTGCCCGCTATGGTAGGCAGGCGATGGGAAGTAAGAGATAGATGAGAAAGTGGTAGGAATTTGATTCTTAGGGACTTTCCCCTCTCTGGCCTCCTGGCTACCCTCAACTTTTCAACTTAAATAAGTTTTCCTCGTGTTTTCATTATGATGATTTTGTAAAAACCAAAAACTAAATGATTATATTGTATAATGTTTTTAAATAAGATTACCGCTTGTAGTTTTATTATTAAGTTTTACAAACTCAAATGAATTCTCATAAAAATGTCCAATATGACAAATATTTGGACATAACTTCAGTTTAACTATGATGGATCAACAAAACTGGATTAGAATCTTTATTAGTTTGATCTCACAACAAAATAAAATTACTATTTCCTTATTTATTTAAGGAGCGGTGTCGCTCAGTGGTAGAGCACTGAATTGCCAAGCCGAATGTCATAGGTCAAATCCAGCTGTAGTGAATAATTTATTTAACCTGCTTACATCCGGAATGGACCCTGTAAGATCTGTTGACCCACCTGGGGCTCATTCAGCCTCTGTAAGTTAATAAAAGAACTATGTTCCATTGTAAGAGGAAAATCTATTCATTTTGGTCAGATAGAGCTGCTTCTTATAAACAGGGGCTACCACAGATACACTCATAATATTCCATAAATAGTCTACCTATTTAAGTTCAACTTAAAAACATGTTAGTTTGAATTATAATTCACAAAATTTGTTCCTCGCCCCTTTATCTACCCACACTCATTTCAATTAAAACCAATAGCTTTATGAGGCTACTTCTGAAAAGGTTGTCACACATTTATTGTTAAAGACTCAAGCATATTTTTGACAAAAATATTATTTTTAATTGATACTCCTTAATTTTATTTATTTCATATCTTTGAATTACTTTAATTAAACTTCTTTTCATTCTAAAATTCCTAATGACTGAACCTCATCTCACACTCGGTGAGTAGAGGGTTTTCTTTCAGAAAAGTTGTCTATAAACTTCTATTTTTTCCTGTGGCCCCGTTATTGAAGTTTGTTGTCATGATGACTGATAATTTGTGACCTTAATAAGTTAGTAAGCCTTATTGCGATGGGTATGGAATTATCTCTTGGTTTTATAGATTTTTTCAGAGTAGATAAATGTTATTTTATCTTTGTTATATTATCATATGAAAAAAGGAACGGCTTGATCTTCATGAATTAATGTTAAGCTGAAACTTCATTCCTGATTTTAACAACCACTATTATGTATGATGTTCAAATGACATTGAAAGTGTGGTTTATTAATGCAATATATGTTTTTTTAAGTTTTGATTTTGTTGTATTAAAAACTTATATTTATAATCATACCTGTTTTTTAACTTAAATTTATAAATCATATCTGATTTTTTATTTATTTATGTTTACAGTTATTTATTGTTTATTACTATTATATATTTTACAATTTTCAGGTTGCTATGGCCGGTGATTTCATAATAGCTGTTGCTTCTATGCTTCTTGGAAGGACAGAAAACAACGATGTTGTGATATCTATGAGTCAGGTAATTTTACCAAAAAGTTTGGCCAATCATGCATATAAAATGTGAGGTCCCTCGAACCATAACATTTCTTTTACTTAGTTGCAATGATAAAAATATAACCCCTCAGTTGATTTACCAAAAAAAATGTCTGATTGTTCCTTGATTGCTTGTAAAAGGAAGTTTTCTTGACAGCTGTATTTTTCTTTTAACCTAGATTTTTTTTTATTAAATCTATGTCTGTACTAATGATAATCAAAAACAACTGAAGCACGAAAAGTTTCAGCTATCTGTTTAGAATTAATATACAAATTCATTTATCTCTGTAGAATTAAATACAAGTTCATCTATGCTCTGTGGAAATTCATTTAACTTTTTTTTTAATTGAATTGCTACGACAATGCTTTTTAATGTTATTTAATTTGAATAATTTTTTATAAGGGTAGTTTTGAAATAGTGTTTATACGGCATGAGGCCATCTACTCTTCCTCAGAAGATATCATCCTCAATTCATTGTTGTCATTTGAAAATACTAGCTAATTGTACTCAGATAGAAGCATAGAAGAAATAATGTTTCTAACATATATATATATTTTTTTAAATGGCCCAAGTGAACCTGTACATTAACATTCAATATGTGCTCTTACGGATCTAGATTTAATATAAGATGTAATTTTTTTTTTGTTTCATTCTCTAATGTATTTCTCGTTTCAGGCCATTTCTGATCTTTGCCAAGGTGAATTCATGCAACTTGGATCAAAAGAAACTGAAAATGAGAGGTTTGCTCACTACTTGACTAAAACTTACCGAAAAACTGCAAGCTTAATTGCTAATTCATTAAAATCAGTAAGTCCTGTTATGAATCAATTGTATTAAACGGTTGGTAGTTTATTGGAGAATAATTTATTTACTTGACAATTCTTCCCTAATAATACAATAAAAATTTATAACGATTGCAGGTAGCACTTCTTGCAGGAGCAGATGACCAACTTGTCGAAATAGCTTACCAGTACGGCAGAAATATCGGTCTTGCTTTTCAGTTGGTAGATGATCTGTTAGATTTTGTTTCATCTTCAGATACAATGGGAAAGCCGACTGCTGCTGACCTAAAATTAGGACTGGCGACAGCACCAGTTCTGTTCGCTTGTGAAAAGGTTAAAAGTTTGTTAAATTAAATTTTAAATTAGATTTTAATTTAATATTTATTAAAATATTTTCTCATTAAATAGATTGCAAGTCTGAAAAAATTGAAATACAACTATGTATTCCATTAAAAAAAAAAGTGCATGATTTTAAATAAAATATACTTCGTTAGATATATAGAAAATGCATTTTTATAACATGATTATTTTGAAATTGACTTTTTTAAATACTGATTTATCTCAGAATCAATTTTATCCCAACACCCAGAGTTCTTCTAATCTGACATCATTCAGCTTGTTAATAAAACACAGTCTGTTTTATTTACTTTTTCTAGATTCTGACCTATTTTGGGCAGGGGGGGGGGGTGTTGTGTTAGCATTATAGTTTAATAAAGAAATCATTATTATCATTAATATTCATGATAATTTTTGACAGTGGTGATTTTTAAATTCTAAAAAAGACGAATTCCTATTATATTTGATTATAGGAAATCATATAATCCTTAAGATAATACTGGCTTAGAAATATTGCACCCTCTATCTTATATTTTACAAAATACTTATTATGATTTTTAGTGGGAAAGGTTTATATATTTTTTACTAATAATATTTTTATATTACATATTGGATCGGTGAAGAGAACAGATTTGTCTGACTTGGATACGACCCCTGTTAGCTCAGTGGTTTAGAGCACTGCACCGGAGATGCAGACGACCCGGGTTTGAATCCCGGCCAGGACAAATCTTTTCTCTTCAAAACAAAAATATTTAATAATATTTTTATTTGTTTTAGTACCCAGAATTGAATCCAATGATTATGCGTCGATTTCAAGAACCAGGTGATGTAGAAAAAGCTTTCGATTTGGTTCATAAATCTCAAGGATTGGAACAAACACAATTTCTCGCCAAGAAGCATGGACTTGAAGCTGTAAGGCTTGCCAATTCAATAGTCGAGTCTGACTATCAAAAAGGTTTGGTCATAGTTTCCGATTTGGTCATAAACAGAATGAAATAGCTGATCGTCCATGACATGAAAGAAAATTTAGCTTTCTAAATATTAGGTTTACACCAAAGGGCGAATGGATGTGCTGAAGATAGATTTAAATGTATGTGTTTATGTCACAAATACTCATTTAATTTTTTTTTTTCCTTCCAAAAGTAGTAAGTATATTTTGCTATGAATGCGTGTGACTTAGAACCAATTATTATTGCTCAAAAATTTAGTTTGTCCGTTTCAAACGGATTAATATAAGAATTATATATTAATGATTATGATTGTTTTATAAAATTATACATTTTGTTGTTTAAAATAGTAAATATAACTTTTCTTTGTATATGTTTACGGGTGTATTTATCTGCTCGCTCACTAATTGTAAAGAATGATTTTTTGTACATAGCCCATTAGTGGACAGTATTGGATGATTTCAAATACTGGAAAAGCCTAATCAGTAATAATTTAAATATTGATATTACTAGTATTAATGAAATACTAATTCAGTATTCATATGAAAATTTTATGTGGTATATAATACGACATTGTCTGTATAGCAGATAAATATGTTCATTTTTTATTTCTAAAAATTGTACACAGGTTAAATCAATGAGTATATTTAGTTTTTATTTATAAATATATTCTAATAATATTTTATTTTAAGTTTCTCTTGTTATATAACATTCACAAATGTATTTGTTCACATTTTACCATCTTACATTAAGTGACACAGTGACACTTATATTAAAGAAATAATAATAAGAATAATTACGCATTGAATGAATTTATTAGTTAGTATCTAGTCTCTACTCAATTAATTTGTGAATCGAGATATGTGTATCATTTACGAGGTCCAATCTTAAATACTCTTTTAACAGCTTTTTATAAAGAAAAGTTTATTTTTGTTTTTATTTTCTTTAAAGTTAATTCTTATAAACACAACCGTTACTGCATTCTTTTTTCCTTGTAGGGAAGGAGAAATGGATTACCTCTAGTAGTATAGTAATTTTAGTACAAAAATATGAATGTATAAAAGCATCACTTTTTTTTTAAATTACAGTAGTTTTAATTTCATTGTTGGAATTTAACAAAATAAATTATTAAATACACTCAACAATACCAAATC
Source organism: Troilus luridus (assembly GCA_964056705.1). Classification (NCBI taxonomy): domain Eukaryota; kingdom Metazoa; phylum Arthropoda; class Insecta; order Hemiptera; family Pentatomidae; genus Troilus; species Troilus luridus. Next base: position 85,524,740 of record OZ057415.1, read on the forward strand.
AATAATGTAATTAATGAATCTTCAGTAGGTATAAATCATTTACAAATAAAAGAGAAATATATTTCAAAATAAACTTAAATTGGTGTAAAAGTTATAGCAGCTGATTAATAGTTAATAGGAAATTGTATTATTGCATATAGTAATATATACTTCCTAAATAAAAAAAAACATGAATCTAAAATTCAAAATCATTAATAGCCAGCCATGCATTTTAAACGAACAAAAATATTTGTATTGGTCCTTTTTGATTTTAATCTTGATCATTAATTTTTTTATTAATATTTTTTACCAATAAAAAATAATAGAACTATTTTTAGTACAGCACAGAGAAGTTACTGAAGCCAGTATTCATAAATAAGACATATTTTAAATATCCACTGCATTTTGCTATGAACACAACAATATTATTGACACATTTAAACACATTCATTTGGTTGTGCCTTCCTTTAAATATATATTACTAGAGTAATATAAACTTATTTATTTAATTATATATGTAATATTAATAATTTAATGTTGTAAGTAAACTATTGTTTTTAAATGTAATCTAATTGGTACTCAACTGTACATTAACCATGTAAATTAAAACCTGTTTATGCATATAGTATATATTTATACATGTGATTGTATATAAATTTATTATTTTAAAACTGTGTATATATTTATAGTACTTATTTAATTCATGTATAATTTGTTTTTGGTTATGGGACAAATGTATAAACAAACGATTTTCTGTAAACCAAAAATAAATGTAGAGAACTTATGATTTTGTTATTATTTTCCCTACTAATTTGTGATACATTTAATTCTAGACATCATAAATATCTTAGTTAAATATAATTTTAAACAAGTTTTATATTTAAATTATTAATTTTATAACTTTGAAAAATTAAACAATATATAATGCACATTATTTAAAAGCTACTTATAAAAGGACTGTTTGTGTGAATTTCATAAACATTTATTGAAAAAAACTTTTTAAATGATAAATTCTTAAATGTGTGATAATACTCTAACTATTCTCAAGTCTTGTCAAAATGACTGATAAAGCTGTTGTTGAGTGGTTTTAATTTATAAATTTAAAATAACAGGATTCATAGAATCCTCGTTTTAGATAGGATTGCTTGAAGGTAGTGGCGGTTCCAGTATATAGTGCTAACCTGTGCATAGATAAAAAACTGCAATTGTAAAAGATTTTATGATCATTATTACTCTAAATCTTCACATCAACAAAAAAGAAAATTATTTAATACTTAATATAAAATATTTATGTTTTATTCATAATCAAAAAAAAAAAAAAAAAAATCACAAATTCAGATGCATTAATTTTTTGTGGTTTTCATCCCATTAATTAATTTTGTAGGTTTCCTCTAATTAATTTTAATTAATTAAGTATTTAATAGGCAGTTTCCAAATAAATAAATGATAACCTTCCATCAGACACAATGGATCAATTTGATATAATATTGGGTACCTACTTAATAGAGGCTGATAAAGCTGTCCCAGATCCCAAAGGATCCATCCTGACAGTTAACAGATTAATTAAAATCTGCCACAGCAAGATTTCAACCCAGGACCTTCAGCACGGCAACTTTGCGCTCTATCACTGAGCCACTCCGTTCCCCCATATCAATATATCATCATCTTATTTAAAATTATTATACAACATAAATGTCATATTAATTATTATAATTAATATCTTCATTTTCATTAAATATGTCTATTATTGTATTACTGAATTGGTTTTAAAATAAAAAAATATGATTATTCATGATAGTGTTAAAGGATCTAAAATATATGCAGCCATGTGAAATTAGAAACATTAATATATTTCCATGATATAAGAAAAAGTTGTTATCTTTGATTAAAATGGCCGTAGATAATGCTAGATACACTGTTCAAGAACAGTCCATTTTGTTCAACCGAGTTAGATGGATTGTAAATGTTGAGGCTGCCTTCTTACTTTGTATTTTGGTTCAGCAGAAAATGATTCATGATTCCCGACTAGTGTCCTTGATACAAACAGTTGATTTTGCAAAGGATCTAGAAATAGTGAAACTCTCAACAATCCATTTTTAACGTTGGCCGAAGTAGCTGAGGTTATGGGATTTACAAAGGACTGACCTATTTTAAGTTGTGGACAATATAATATCCTTTGAAAAGGACATTGAATTGTGAGGTCAATTAACTGTTTTTGATTGAGTAAATTATTGATAATTTTATTATCTACCACAGTAAATGTCTCCTTTGTTAGATCCTCATCAGACCTGTAAACCCACAACCATCGAAGAGCAGACCCTCATCAATGAAAGAAAGAACCTTCTTTAAGTATTGAACATGTTAAGTTGGGTGAGAACTGGAAAATCAGGAAGGTGGAGGAGAATCTATTGATTTGATTTGATAAACATAATATTGATAATAATTTTATGAAATACATAAAGTTTGGAAGACTGAATTGGACTTGACCCATTCAGTTATTTACTGCATATTTTATTATTCACTTCTTTGTCAGCTAGTTCATGCTTACTGCCCCTACTTACCAACAGAGCATCACAAATAAGTCATGCGTTTTGGTAAGTACGTGAACAGGTAATCTGTAGTAACTTCTGAACTACTACAGGGTCCTTAGGCTCTTCAGAAATATAAATCAAAACCATTTGGATAGCAATATTTATAAAACAATATTTAAATTATCTATAAAGAGATTCAAAGGCTAACTTTTATAAACTATACACTAGCGAAAAAATAGTCACAATTATAAGTAATACACACACTACCATTCTGATTAAAAATTGTTCATTAATACAGTGCTTGGCAACCTTTTTTTTTGACACCAACAAATTTTTTTGGTGAAAATCAACCAAAATGTGAGTATTAGAGGGACAATGAGGTCAGAGATATTTTTATATTAAAACAGTTTCTAGTAAATAATAAGAAATACTTTAAGAAAATAATATAAATGTATTCTTCTTATATTCTACTTCCGGGATGGACCGTGTCATGTTGGTGCTATAAACTATGATGGCATGATGTCACATACGAGAAACTAGACAAGGACCCAACAACTGACATTAACAAGAAAATTCACACTATTATCAATACCAGCACAACTAAGACACTGAAAACCAAACGACTCACAACATCCGACCCCACCCCACCAAGAATGTACGGACAACCCAAAATTCACAAAGACGGCATTCCAATGAGACCTATAGTTAGCACCATTGGCTCGCCTACATACCATCTCTCCAAATACATCTCAGACATAATCAAAACCCACTCTGGCAAAACTAAACACAATATCCGTAATTCTAAACAATTTATAGACACCATCAAGACCATCCAGATCAATGAACACGACATCCTGGTGAGCTTTGATGTCAAGTCCCGGCTGACGAAGCCTTGAAGCTCATGAAGAACTTACTACGTGAAGAAGAGTGGCGGAAATATGCATGAAGGAGACATATTTCCTTTTCAATGGAGCTTACTACAAACAATTGGAAGGCACAGCCATGGGATCATCTTTAAGCTCACCAGCAGCAGACCTGTACATGGAAAGCTTTGAACAGAAAGCACTCCCTACTGCAGCCGAACAACCGGAATGCTGGTTCAGATACGTGGATGATACCTTCGTCATCTGGAGACAAGGAAGAGACGCATTGGACAGATTCTTGCTCCATCTCAACAGCATCCACCCTAACATTCAATTCACCATGGAGTTGGAGAAAGATGGGAAACCCCCTTCCTGGATGTCCTGGTTGAAAAGAAAGGCAACTACTTAGGACATAGTGTATACTGTAAACCGACCCATACAGACAGATACCTCCACGCCACTTCACATCAACATCCCGCTCAGAAGGAAGGAATTATCAACACCCTACTCAACAGAGCCAAAACGATAGCTGAATCAGCTTCCGAAGAGAAGAGGCACTTGAGAACAGCCTTCCTAAAGAACGGTTACGGCCGAGAAACCATTAACCGGGTAGAAAACAAACGAAAGCACAAGAAACAAGACAAAAACCAAACAACAATGAACCTGTAACTCAGACGAACATCCCCTACATTAAAGGTACTTCAGAAAAAATTGCCAGAATCCTTAAGAACCACCACATCAACACCACATTCTCTACAGACAACACCATTGCCCACATCCTACAGAATCCCAAAGACAAGTTGGGGGCTACGTACCCCAGGCATTTACAGTATACCCTGTTCCTGCGGCAAGGTCTACATAGGAAAAACAGGAAGGACCATCCAAAAAAGAATTAAAGAGCATATAGCTTGCGTCAAACATTTCAAGATAGAAAAATCGGCTGTTGCAGAACACTTCTACAACACCAACCACCACATACCCTTTGAATACACTTCCATCCTTACAAAAGAAGCTAACTACCATCTCCGTAACATAAGAGAAGCTATCGAAATTGTCAAAGAACCCAACAATTTCAATAGGGAAGATGGCTATAAGCTTAGCAAAAACTGGTATTCGGCCATCCAACGCAAGGCTCATACACTACCTCACCATCCACATATAGATGAACCCCACCCCACCGAACACAACACGACCGGCACAAGCGAACCAATGGAAAGGCCGACTTCGATCGAGACCACCCCCACCAGGTATAAATACCCAGACTCCAACCATCCGCTCTTCATTAACTCACTAACCCTGAGGAAGCTCACAGCACGATGAGCGAAAGTGGTTTATAGCACCAACATAACACGGTCCATCCTGGAAGTAGAATATAAGAAGAATATTAACGACCGTGGAAGCCTACGTGAACAATATAAATTTAGTAGAATGACCTTTATTTACAAACATTCTCTTCTATATCGTTGGTTATGTTTTATAATTTACTTTTATACATTATTTATCTTTGGGGACTAAAATGGGTAACTTGAAACTATCAAATGAGGCACTCAGTGGCCCATGTGTCACAGGTTGCAGACCCCTTATTTAATACATACAGATACATCTGATGGAATTGGTAGCTAACCGATATTCAAAATAGAATACTTATAAATTGAATCCTGTGATAGATTGTTAAAATATAAGAATAAATGCCATTAACTTGTCTTTCCACAGTCTTCGTGTCAACTTTTGAAAGCTTAATCATAACATAATGAAAAAAATAATCCACCATTAATACGATAATCAAAGGCCTGATTTCAAAGACAAAGTTAGAAGGAGGTAAACCAAATGAACCTAAGTTTTCTTTCTTATGCAAAAAAAAAAAAAATGAAGATAGATAAAAAGTTAATAAATATTAGAAGAAATACAATTAGATAAAATATTAAAAATAATATATTTATAATAAATTACAAATATTGTTAATAGTTAAGTAAATACAAAAATAATTAATCGAGATTTTAACAATCAATCAAATGAGATTCGTAATGTAATGTACACACTAAAACTATGTTTCAATGTGTATTTGTTCAGGATAATTAATGTACATACACTAACCAAAAGCAAAGCACTCCACAAACAACAAATATTTATCATTACCAATCAAAACAAAAAAATAAATAATTTTTCAATGCAATTAATTGTAAACAATATGAATATAAATTTAGAAACCCTTAATTGAATGATTATCATTCTTACTATAACAACTTACTTAATAAACGTACAGCATTTTTGCTGGTTTATGCACTGTATGTCTATATACATAAGGTGTGATAAGACAAATATTTTTGAAATTGTGGAGGTAAGTATATAAAAATAATTTGAAATTATAAATATTTTTGTTAGCAAATGTGCTTCCATATAACATTCAGGCTACATAAATAATAAAAGCAATTTTACAACATAAAGCATCCCACTTTTGACCTCACGTTTAGTGATGTGGATATTTTAAAACGAAAAGCTACAATCAAAGTGAGCTTTGCTAATTAATGATAATGACTTAAAAATAACGAGATAGAAGAAAATACAAAAAAAATTATGGAAGTGTATGGTACAATACACTTTAATCGAACCATTTCCAGAATTTCTTTTAAAAATCCAGTCAATTGAGTAACATTATATTTTAAAATAATTTATTGAAAAAACACAAAGATTGTTGCAGAATTAAATTTAAAAATTATAGAATTATTCTTGATATAAGCAGTAGTAACAAATACTGATCATAAAGAAATTGTAAACTACAATTAATATTAATGTTTGTCAATAAATTGAAATATCTCATATATATGTGTCTTTATCTTAATTTACAATTTTAACACATAAAGATAACTGGCAACATATAAAAACTATAAAAGACAATAAATGAAAATAAAAACTATCTAAAGGTACTTGACGGTAAATCACAATTTGTAGCTTTTAAAATGTTGACAATAATATACTGCTCTATTTTACAACCTGTCATGAACGGATACAGAGGTCCTTCAGATACACTTACTAGTGGATTCCCCTCCAATCCTTTTTCAGTTGGGGTTTAATAAAGTGCCTATTTTTTTATACTTCTGTTGTATGGATGGTTTTACCAGAGAAATAACATGCTGTTTACAAGTTTTGGTGACAATGTTACTTGTTTTTTTAACAGAAAATATTTGGTGTATTTCAAAAAGAAACAGCATGCATACATTGAAGATAGAAGATTTCCCAATGTTATCTGGCAACCATGTAGATGATAACCCTTTTTCATTCCTTAATTTTAATCACAACTAGTAATTTAGCCAAAAAGCTAAAAAAAAAAACTTTAATTCTAAATTAAAAAGCAAACAAAAAAATTAAATAAATATGACACCATATTTTTATAAAAATAACAATTATTGCTAAAATTTCAAGAGAACAACCTTTTTGTTTGTCTTTTTTCGTTTCAAATGAAAAGTATACTTTTCGCTTAATTGTTTAATATTTAACATAATAGAAGTCATGATAAAAACTAACTTATTTGACATGTCTACTATTTTAAAATATGCTATATATAAAAGAGGAATGCTTCTAGCACAAATGAATAGCAAAATCATAACCTTAAACAAACATGTAAAAAAATTAATAAAATTGATAGTAAAAAAAGTGGTATCTGGACGGATCATTTTTTTTAAACAGATCACTTTCATGAAAAAGGTACATATGGACGGATAAGTATTGACAAATCACTTAGAAGACAAACAAGCATTTAAATAATTACCATAAAATTGTAAATCATAACTTAAAAATAGTAAAGTCATATTCATTCTCCTAATGAATATACATCAGTTCTGAGAAGAAATTTCTCAACAGAAAATGTCTGTAATAGGCAGCAATTATGCTTTGGTCTCCTGTTCCATTTCAAATCGACTTTGTGATTCTTTCAGATATTTTCTTTTCTTCTTTTGAACAATGCCTTCAGTCAGAAAAAGACCACCTGCAGCAAAGGATGCAAGGCAGCCTGCGATTGCTAAGGCAAAAGCCCAACCGAAGAAATTATTTTCATGTCCCAACATCCAACCATCTTGGTTTGCCCAGATGGCAAATATTACAACGGCTAAGCCACTAAAAACGCCTGAAACATGATAATTATAAAAATACATCGTTAAACACAAGATAATATGATAGATTTGAGATGTTATATTGGTGTTTATTTCGAAGTACTTAAATATGTTAATTAGATTAAATCGTTTTAACATCTTCAATAGTAATTGCTTCATAAGAAAAGATGCCTTGTATTGTAAGATTTGATTCAGTAAAATTTATTTATATTAAAATCAATTGCTTTTTATTTTTATGATTAAGAATTAAACTTTATTTCACAAAACATCATAAGTATAATATTATGATACTGAAATAATATGAATATATGAGATTTTGCAGATATACTATCAACAAGTTTTCCATAACACGAGGTTACATGTTCTTTTGGAAAAATGAGTTAAATGAAACGTTACATTGAAAATTAAGAATATGACATGATAATTCTAGTTGTGGTGGCAAATTTTTAAATTTACAATATTTGGCCCACCACATTATAAGTTGAGGTAAAATAATATTTTAAACACAATTTTACTATAAAACATTAAATGAACAATGCTTGAGTTTTAAAAAAAATATTCCCTTATACTGGGGAGGATGGCCAAGCAGTCATTATTTTCTTGTAAATAAAAAAAGTATATATTTAATTTATTCAAACATACCTATATACATACATTTTATATATATTCACATATACACGATATACTATATTTTATATCAGAATTCTGTAGGTATAGTGAATAATTCAATATTTAAGCACTTATATGTTGTATATACAAATATAAGAGTTTTTTGTTGATAGTTAATGGATTCACTTTTGGAAAATAATTTTTTTTATTTTCTTTCTCCCCCCGATGAGGCCAGCTGAGGACCACGTGCCAATTTCAATTCTTCCCACTTGGCTGTTTACTCCTCCGTCCCTTCCAATATTCCTTCATCCTTTCACTATGGTGTCTCTTTCTGTCTTCAGACCATCTCACCCCTGGTTTCATTTTCACTCTTCCCTGGAATCCCTCCATACTCAAGATCTTCTTTCTAAAAATCTCTCTGTCCATAGTGTCGTCTTCCCTTATATTGTTTCTTTCCAAATCCTTCTTTACCTCTCGAATCCAGCCAGTTGTTGACTTTTTCACCCAAAGGTACTTGAATATCCTTTTAGTTAATCTTGAATCACCCATTCTGAAAACATGTCCAAAAATAATAGTCTCCTTTTTCTTATTGTTTCTGTTATGCTTTCTACGTTCCTGTATATTTCATCATTAGATCTTAATTTCCATACTTCTGTGGTTTTCACTGGGCCTAGAATTTTTCTCATAATTCTTCTTTCAAGTAATTCAAGTTTATCTAATCTATAGTTTAATACTAAGGATTCACTCGCATATAGGCATTCTGGTTTCACATCTTTAATATTAATTATAAAAAATATTTATTTATAACCTAGATTATAAATTAGTAACACTAATTTGATAATTGAAAATTAAAAGTTTTCTAGAAACAATAATTTTAATTTATCAAAAATCGGGTGAATTAAATTTTGATAGAAAACTCCTCAAATATTTACACTAAATTGTAATAAATATTTATGGTACGATATTTTGTAAATAAACAGTACAGGACATTAAATAACTTACCAACTCCAATCATTATAAGTCCAACGAGGAAAGTAAGATTCACAAAATTCTTTTGATCTGGGCGGCAACACAAAAAGAATATGAGAACTAAGACAAACGATAATAGGATCCCAATGAAAGCCAAAGTATAAAAAAATTGAGTGGCTATTACAAAGGCTGGAAAAAATGAAATAAAATAAACATTATTTTTATATTATAATTATAAATATAGTAATAAAATTAATATTATAAAATATTGAGCATCAATTACTTTTATCCTTAATTTTAGCTGCAGTGGCCGTGTTTGTCTCAATAATCTAAGAGAGGGAATTTCCTGTTTAAAACTAAACAATTTGGTTTCATTTCTCTAGATGACAGAATATAAAGAAATCTATGTTTAAAATTTTTCAAATAGTAAGTCAGCAATGCCTTCATTTGCTTTATGCACCATTTGTTTTAATTGTGACAAATACGGCCAACGCTTAGTTTGGATATTGTTTTTCCAAGGAACCTACCAACAGAAAAATAAATAGGTTTTCAAGATATTTTTTAATTCATATCATCAAAATTTACCTATTTAAGCTACACAATTGTTAATCAGCAAAGTATACTAGGACTCTGCATAGTGTTATTTTTTAGCCAGCTCTCCTTGCTATTAGGTGGTGAATAAAAAATAATAATAATTTATTTTATTTTTGAGTAGATTCATTGAAGTAATCAAAACCAAATTATTGTTTACATAATTTATATAAGTTAATTAGATATATAAAATAAATAAGATAGATTATAAAAGGTCACTAAAACACAACAAAGTGTATAGATTATGCTTGCACGTTAACTAAGATTAACCCTCAATCTAGCTATAAATTTGGTGTCACTCAGGACTACCAAATTCATATTTATAAAACTATTATTAATACATGTTAAAGATAAAATCGTAAGTTAATATTGGGCACAGGATTATTAGATTTATTAAAGAGATGAATAATGAAAAAAAAATATTGTTCACAAAAGTTCATGTTTGAGGCATTCACATAATAAGTTTTTGTTAAAATTATTTGCCTACAATTAAGCAGATAGATATTTTGACAACTATTTCAACTCGGATTAAACTTCATGTGAGATAAAGTGATTATCATTGATAAGTAACACTTTTTTTATCAAAAACTGTTCAAATTAACTCTCAAAATTAAAAAAAAGTACTTACGTGGCATTAAGTATCCTCGGATCTCATCATACCCAGTAGTAAAGGGATCATAAATCCATCGACATCCAACAAAAAATCTTCTTTGGTATTCATCTTTAGGATCTGGGAGAGATCTGAAACAGTGAGTCCAAAGACCCAATCTGTCGAATTTGGCTCCAGTTATACGTCTATCTGAGATGAGCCAGCTCGAGGAACAGAATGAAACAAAAATGCATATCAATGCAAAAATAAAAACTCCAACAGCAACATTTCCCGATAGAGTCCTTTTCTTAGCCATCTAAAAACAAGTTATCAATATAGCATTTCAATTACATCAATTAAGACACCGGTATTTAAAACAGTAATGAGCTAATTAATGCACAGTTTTAAAAATTAAAAGTGACTCATTTGACAAATTAATATTATGAATAAAAAAATTATTACATCAAAAACTAATAACCACTTGTTTTGTTTACAATATCACAACACCTAACACACCCATTTAATTGCAAGGTTAGAAAGTTGATATATCGATACTTACCTTCGATTGTTTTCGATAACTCTTAATCAAATGAATCTTGAATGATGCCTTATTCCAAAAGGCAATGAAAACATATTAAGAGAATGGAACGTGAAAGAGTTGCTGTCGCCTTCGACTAATTGTCTAACGATGTGATGTAATAAGGACCAACACCCATCGAAATAGCCTCGGCTCAAGAATTCCCACTCCCAGAACACGTAACGTGGGAACTAATAATAATTGTACTCAAAGTAATGCTTTCTTTACGTCAAGGCTATCTTTACAGATAATGCACGTGACCCATTTACTCCCGCTTTACTAGACATCATACATGTTTACGTTTCTTCAATTTTGTATCGAATACCATCGCTTACATTTGCAATATACTTCGTCTAACATCATTGGCGAATATTTTTCGTAAATGAGAATCATGCAGATAATTGCTCCTCTAATTATTAAATCACTCGACATTTAAAGAATTATTAGTTAGAGCGTGTGGATCCACATTTATTGGTTATTCACCATTATTGACTGAATTTGATCTTTATGGATCTTGCTAAAAGACATTTAACTATTTTCTACAACAAGAGTTCAATTAGCCATGTCCACATACATTCCAGATATATTTCGTAAATGTATTAATATATCTTTAACCTGTACCACTACAGCTCATGAAGAGTCTTGGATTCAGTACCAAGACTGATGTTTCTTGGACAACGGTTGTATAGGGAGGTGATTTGTACTAGATTGCGCTCGACTACCTGTTTTCCCCATTTTCGGTACCCATTTTATATAGGCTGCCAAGTCCAAGGAGAGTCCTAGATACAAAACTAATTAAATAAAATCTGCCAAAGCCGGATTTGAACCCGGGATTTTCGGCACGAAAAATGAGCGCTCTAACACTGAGCCACTCCGCTTCCCATTAAATTATAGCATCGTATTAATATACACAAGAAACTGATAATAGATCAGGATATTATAATTACAAGCACGGGTACAGCTCTAGTATACTGCGTTATCAACGGCGGAGGCGCACTGGTGCTATCCTAACTGTTTGAATTCAACCCTAAAATTCGGCATTTAGGAAATTATTGTTGTTTAGTTTGGTATTATTTAAAGTTATCATTGCTATCGAGTATGAGGGTCTTAGCAAGCTATACCCAAATCTGTAATATTTAAATAACAAATAGGCCCGATCTCTATTCTTTAAAAACTCTCTGTGGGTTTCTGAATCTTTTGAGCATTCGTAGCAACTTTTTAATTAAAGCATAAACAAATAAAATTACATTAATGATTCGCTCACTATCAAAGATTTCAAAAGGATTTTTTCTTAAATGGTTGTAAAGAGCGATAGACAATCATTTTAAATTATTTCAAATTAAAACAGTAATAATTCGACTGAAGACGAAGTTTAAAACTGAATTCAAAGAGATTAGTGATTAGCCAAGAACTCCACTAAATAGCAATAGCGGGGCCGTGAATAGATAAGACGGCTGAACTCTTGACCATAAACGCACACATGAATATTTCCCATGGGTGGGTGCTGTTGTCTTATTACCTCTTTAGGCTAAGGGATGGAGTGTCTGTAAAACTTTAATTTTCAACTTCTTTAGAGAAATAATTTAAGAATGCTTATTTTTATTATTGATTATTAATTATTATTGACAGATTATTGCCTATTGATATCTACACCTCTCTTACATCATGTTAATTCTGTTTCAGGAGATATTAGGTCTTGTTCATGGACATAAATATAAAGTATAAATAGGTAAATCAGGGGAAAGAAGCTGTCAAAATTATAGAAAATGTTTATGTAAATAAAAAGTAAGCCTTTTTAATGTGCGTGACAGCACTTTCATTAAAGGAATGCGAAATAAACCATATTATTTTAATTAGGATGGAAATAGTTGGGGGTGCAGTCAATGTAAACAATTAATAAGTGAGACTTATTTATTGATAGTGCCTACGTTTCGACCTTCTTTGTGGGTCATCTTCAGTGACTTGCCAGTCTAGCCTCAGCTTCCATTGGCACTGAAGATGACCTACAAAGTAGGTCGAAACTTAGGCACTATCAATAAATAAGTCTCACTTATTAGTTGTTTACATTGACTGCACCCCAACTATTTCCATCCTAATTAGATCTTCCAGTCAACGATTTTCTCTTTATCACAAATTGTTTTTAAAAAAAGTCAAGATAGTATGCTTGACAAAATAGGTATCTGATGTGAGGGATAAGGCAATGCCTTGTTAAACTAAGAAATGTTTTTACAAATTTGGTCGAAACATCATTCAAAGAATCATTAATTTATCCATTCGAATCATTAAAAAAATTAATTAAAAAACAGAAATATGTATGTAAATAATTGTTTTATTGACTGCTTAGCTTTAGAATTCATTATTTTAAGCTAATGTATAAAATATGAAGATTTGTGTGGAAATTAAAGTAGCTCTCTAAAATTAATGTATTTAGGTAAAGATTATTTATTACTTTTTACTTTCGACGATCATCATATATTCATAACTTGAGGTTGCATTGCATAAAAAGTCTTCAGCGCGTTTCTTCAGTGAAGGTATGATGAAGCTTCTCAATAAACAGTTACTGTAATTCTCTCTCTTTTTTTTCCTTATTTTTAAAAATCCTTATTATTAAAAACTATAAAGTATAAATTTTGATAATTGTTATGAAATATATTTATTTGTTAATGCAACCATGTTTAAAATATATATTTGATATATTGTTGAAACAGAATAATATTTTATACCGACTTTTTATATAATTTATTTTACAAATTATCATTACGAATGTCATCAGTTCAATATATTTAAATATTATTATAATTATCCAGTAAATAAAACAAATGTGAAAAATGAAATTACCGATGGTACTAAAAATAATCAGAATCAGTTCTATATATGTGATTTTCAGTTTTCAGAATAAGAAATTCAGATTAAAAAATAAATAATAATTACTACCTAGCGTTACTATACTCATAAATAATAGAAATCAGGACATCCACCAACACATTCACATCAATGAAGATGAAATGCAGCACAGCTCATCAAATCAACAGACTCATTTATCAGACCTAGCTGATAAATAGACATACTACTGGAAGTATAATTGGACTTGATGCGTGATATGCTACATTTGATCTTAATTGATGTGAATTTTGTCGTGATGGTGCCGGAATTTGCGGAACGTTTGCTGGTTAGTTATTATGATAATTATTAAGTCTCTTTTTAAATTTAACACGAGCACTAACTACAACATGTTAAGATCTATGCATTACAATTTTACGGCATCGCTAGACAGACTCACTGAATAGGATTACAAAATTTTCAAACAAAGGTACTTTGACCTATCAGAAAAGCTAAGATATGTTAAAACAAAATCATACATTCAGGCTTTAAAATATCTGCAGACGACGAACATAATACAAACGTGTCAAAAACACCAAAACCTTTGATTGAACAAATGGACAACTTTTATGCTTGAGTGCACTATGCGATGACTAATGTTTGAGTGCAAAATTTGGTTACTAAAATGTACATGGTTGAAGTACCTGTTACCATAAGAATATTAAAGTAAACCACAGGATAGGTACCATGTCTCTTGCCTCTCTAGCCATTTTATTTCAACTTCATTGACTGGCAATCAAACATCATGACAGCTGTAGACGAAATTTTTTTTTAAAAATGATCTCTTTTTGAGGTTTTGATCGTTTGACTTATCACATTGAGACCGACGATATTTATATGCTTCACGAGATAATTAGATATCATATTTAAATTTATAATAGGGGCTCTACTAAACCATCCAATTCATCTTGTATCCAATCCTCACAATCCAAAATCCTTCGTAAAATTCTCAATGCTCCTTATTATGTCACAAACAAATTTATCCATCATGATCTTAATATCCCATATGTTGCTGATTTGGTCCAAACTAGATACCTATCCTTCCATGACAAGCTCCATCCATACACACTTGAATCCGCTAGTCTCTCAACTTGCTTCCCATACTATTCCTGATAACCCTACGAGGCGTCTGAAAAGAAGATGGCCTCGAGACCTTCTACTATAGAACTTTATTGGAGTGCTACCGATGGGTAGTTTCTCCGCAAGTGTTTTTTTTTATGTCATATTGTTCATATCAGCAGATTTACTTGTTGTAATATTATTATAGTTGTAAATATCAATAAATTAAATTAATAATAAATCAAAAAAATTTAAAATATAAAAATAAAATATAAATTAATCGTTATTTCCCTTGTAATAAAATCCTAAATTCGAATTTTCAAAGTAATTAAAAAAAATACCAAACCAAGTTGTGAATTCAGTAGTAGCTCAGATAATATAAAAAATGATAAAGTTTTACTTCGTTTTATTTAAGAAATATTAAAACAGAAAATACTTTATGTGAAAATTAAAATAACGATTAGAGTACTTCTTTGGATTTAATATTTTTATTTTGACCACTCAGTTTATGAACGTATCATGAAACGTTAAATTTATTTCGCCTTTTAACAGGGGATACGTTTAATTTGACCATGGTCATTATGGTCCTTAATCTTTTATATTCCAAATGATAGCCATGTTGGAATGATTTAAAGTACTAATTATATATTGTTGGATTTATAATCAAACTATTTATGTATAATATATGTATTCCTATTTTAAACGTTTTGCTTGTATGATTTATGTCTTATTAAAATGACAGTAACAGATTACTTATCTTCTTTGGGAGATAATCCCTATTTTGGTGCTGGATTCGGCTTGTTTGGAATTGGTGCTGGTGCTGCTATTTTAAGAAGAGGTTTGCAAGGTGCTGTGATATACTTTAGAAGGAACTATATGATTACTTTGGAAGTTCCATGTCGGGACAAAAGTTACCAATGGCTCCTCCAGTGGATTACTATTAAAGGGGCCAGAAAAACTCAGCATCTTAGTGTTGAAACCAGTTTTGAACAGCATGACACTGGCCTTATAAAAACTAAATATGACTTTATTCCAAGTGTTGGAACACATTTCTTCAGGTAAGTGATAAATTTATATTACTGTTTTACCTTATGTTTTTTGTTATGCCCTAAAAGCTTGGGAATCGGGAATATCAAAGAGAATTTGGAGATCAGAGAAGAAGAGGAATTTGAACAGGAATTGAAAATTGGTACTTTTCCGTTAGCTTGGTGCAAGCAAAAAATCACCAAATAATGTTGAATTCCGCAAAATTTCTTACAATCATAAGGGGAATGTTCGTTTGGGGCCATGTGCTCTATTCTCTGAATTAATTAAAAAATAACGTTTTCCTTTTTTTGTAGAAAAAAGGATGAGAATTTGGGATTTAGCTAGAACTGATAAAGATGCAGTCCCTTTTTTCAAGAGAAAGGTATATTGGTAAAGAATGAAACATGCGATCGGAATCATGAAATGAAACTGTCTTTTAGTGACGGAGTACTTTGGAGGTGCAATCTTTCATCATTCAGGACAAAGAAGAGCATTCGCAATGGTACGTGGTTCAAATCGTCCAGATTGAGTTTTCTCACATCTTTGAATTGCTTGGTGACATCAGTCAAGTGTTGTAAAAAAAAACTGAATATGAATCATAATACAGTGGAACAATTACTTAAGAGAAGTTTGTGTAGAAGTATTAGCGGAACATAAGCAAAAAAAATCAGTGGTCCTCAAAAAATAGTTGTGATAGATAAGAGCTTACATTTTAAGATTCTGATCGCATGTTAGATTTTTTGCCAAAATACCTTTCTCTTAAAAATAACAGACTGCATCTTTTTTAGTTCTAACTATATCGCAAATTTTCATCTTTTTTTTGTTTTTTTCAAAAATTAAGACTGAAGAAAAAAAAGGAAAACGTGGTTTGTTTTGAATTAATTCAGAAAATAGAACACATGCCCCTAAACATTTGCGCCTGTATAACGGAAAAGTACCTCAAAATTTTATTAAAATTAAGAAAAGCAGAACCCCCATTACAATATCTTTCGATCCTGCATATATTCTTGTGAGAATAATAACAATAAAATATAAAATTAAAGATATACTCTCCAATTAGCCATAGCAGCATAAAGTTATGTTAAATAAATAAACAAATTAAAATTTATAAAAATAAACAACAAAATCATGACTATGAAGACATTATCTAAAATAAGATTTAATTAGAAAAGTACCTCGAAATGACAGTTAATCAATGGATATACCCATCAAAATCCACTAAAATTATATAAATTCTACATATCCTTCAAAGTCCTGTCTGTTTTCTGGAGTGGAACCACCTTCTTTCTATTTGGTAAGTTGGTGTGTTTTTCTTAAGGCCTCCCTTAAATCACTCTGGGGATGTGGGAATTAAATCTGCCGTTATACTAAAAAAAATGTTAAAATTAGCTGGGCAAAACAAATAAAGGTACAATTGCTATTTATATTCCAGGCTCATTTCCCTTACCAAGATTTATTGGACTTTATTTTTGTAACTTAATTCATCTTTCAAATTATGAATTATTACTCTTATTAATAACCATGGAATCTTAATCTTGATTTTTTTTTCTCTTAACTGAATTTATATATCAAAGTCACTAGTTATGGATTCTCCATAATAAACTATTTATTTAATTGTTTTTGTCATCAATGAATATTGTCAAGATCTCTGATTTCAGATATAAAGCAAATTGGATTAAGGTTGAAAGAACTAGAGAGCAACATACATTGGATTTACACATGGGCACACCTTGGGAAACAGTAACGCTTACTTCTTTGGGAAAAAATAAGGAACTATACTTTGAAATACTGGAGGAAGGTTAGGAGGTATTTTCTTACTGGAGTTGCCATTTATTGGAGTTATATTCATAGTTGTAGATTTAATATAATTCATTTTTGGATAAGTTGAAACTATCTAAAATAAGTGTGGAAGAAAATGGTAGAGGTCAATAAATTTCTCTAAGATGTGGAGAAAGGAAAAATTTATTGACCTCTAAATTGATTGGAGAAGAAGAGGAGAAATTTATTGACCTCTACCTGGACCATTTTCTTCCACATATATAATCAAGGTTAACCGTTATCATTCAAGATATCTACAATAAGATTTACAACAAAATTCGAGTTTTGACAATACTAGAATGGTAATAAAATAATTTAAATATAAATTCAAAGGAATACTGCTAAATTCTTACAATTGTTTAATATAATTTACTTTACATTTATTATTGTTTAGTAAATTTACTTATTAATGTTTAGTAAAGTTATGTATTTGTAAATGAAGTGTCATCTGACTCAACCTATAGTCTTAATTTATTAGATTATTATATTATTTTTTTTACAGCTCGTCGAATGGCCCTTACACGCAATGAGGGGAAAACAGTTATGTACACAGCTATGGGTCCTGATTGGAGGCCATTTGGTCATCCTCGAAAAAGGAGACCTCTGATGTCAGTTGTCCTCGATAAAGGTGTTACTGAGAAACTTGTTGCTGATGTTAGGGATTTCTTAAGTGCTTCAAAGTGGTATGGAGATAGAGGTATCAGCATCTTTTGCATTACTGCTTTTTCATTTCAAGTTTCAGTATTTACTTTATAAATATTGGACAAAAATAACATCTTGAGCATTGCTATTATAATTTAATTTTTTTATTAATGTCGAAATGGCTGTAACCATTTTATGAAGAAAAAGCAGAGAAAAATATTTGACAGAATGAAAATTTTATTAGTGCATAAGTATGTATTGCAAAAAAGTATGTATTTTATAATAAATTTACTGCATAATCAAAATTCTATACATAATGAAAAATCATTAAAATTGAACCAAAATGTTCAGAGATATAGCATATTGAACTGTCTGCACATGTATAAAGTATTCAGCTCATAGTTCTATAGAAACGAGTAAGTTTGTGTTTAATTTCTTCGATAACTCTAAATCTATGCATCTAAAGAATATTCCAGATTATCCTTTTAAAGATATTCTAATTATCTTTAAACTACGTAGTCATGTTAAAAAAAAATTAATCAGACTAATAACAAAGAAGAAATAGCAATCAGTCATTGTAATAGGCTTTAATCCAAAGCGGTATGGGTAAATTCTATGAGTGGACACATATCTTTTGATGTATAACTTTTTGGTGATATTAAAATATAATGTTATTATTAGCAATGCTTTTTTTTTACAGTGTCTAGTCCGATTATATGTTGTTATTATGCTTACAATGTGATATTGTTTAAAATTATAAAAAAATTTCTGGATGGCAAGCGGTAAAACCTTTGCAGTTTTTTGCAGGAATACCTTATCGTAGAGGCTATCTACTTTATGGGCCACCAGGTTGTGGAAAATCATCATTCATAACTGCATTAGCTGGAGAACTGAATTTTGGAATATGTGTACTTAATCTTAGTGAACGGGGCCTTACGGATGATCGCCTCAACCACCTGCTTGCTGTGGCTCCGCAGAATTCGATAATTCTTTTGGAGGACATTGATGCTGCATTTGCTAGTAGAGAAGATAGCTCAAGAGGTTTGCACTCTCTTATTTTTTTTTCATTTTTAGGTAGTAGTTTTTTTCAATAGCTATTATCCATTTATCTTATGCTTGCACCACTTTATTTTCCACATTTTGAGGAAATAAAGTATTTGTTAACTTTATTTTTAAATTTTTTTCTATTTAGCTTGTATTGTATGTTAATAACACTGTTCTGCATCAAAATCCTCCCTTCAACAAAAATGTTGTTTTATTATGTTTTGAAGTGTGCTGAACATGAACCCGAAGTCAGAACATCTCCATCGGGACAAATGGAGCATTTGTGCAGACCTTAAAGTTGTAGCAGTCCTTACAGCTCTCTAAAGTGGTTACACTAAGTTTTGCTGCTTTTTATGTGAGTGGGACAGCAGGAAAAAAGAAGATCATTACGTTGTGAGAAAATGGCGAGAACGCAGTGATACACATGGTCAAAAAAACATTGTCAATCCTCCCTTGGTTCAAAAAAAACAAATTCTACTCCCACCACTCCATATCAAATTAGGCCTCATATAGAATTTTTTGAAAGCAATGGACAAGGAAGGAGAAGGTTTTTTCTACTTGAAAAAGAAGTTCCACAGATTAAGTGAATCAAAGATTAAAGAGGGGATTTTTCTGGGGCCTCAAATTCGTGATCTCCTTAAGGATGTTGAATTTAAAAGACGATTAAATGCAACAGAAAAAAGAGCCTGGACTGCATTCGAAAACGTGTGTTAACAATTTTTGTGGAACAAAAGAGCAACAAATTACAATGAAATTGTGGAAGAATTGCTTTCATCATATTAGGCCATGGGTTGCAACATGTCCTTAAAAATTAATTTTTTGTATTCCCATTTGGATTTCTTCGCACCCAACTTGGGTGCAGTTTCAGAAGAACACGGAGAATGGTTTCATCAAAACATAGCCCAGATGGAAAAAAAGGTACAGCGGTAAAAGCAATGAGAAGATGCTGGCGGACTTCTGTTGGATACTACAACGGGAGACAGGTGACGAAGAGTACAAAAGGAAAAAATTAATACTTTAATTCATAGTACAGAGTACAGAATCAAATAATTTATTATTTTATATATTATTGATTTTCACAAAAAAAAGATTATTAAATTTATGAAAAAAGTGTTGTTTTTTTTCAAAAAACAACCTCCAATCTCTAAAAAATAATGCTTGGTAGAATTTTTTTGACTTCAGATTCTAATTCAGCACACATGAAAATATAAAAATCAGAAACAACTTCTCAAGGGAGCAAAACTTAATTTTTTTTTTAGAAGATCGCAGAACAGTGTTATTAATTTTTTTTTATTATAGACAAATAGTCCAAATTAGAATCATGATTCTAAGATTAATAAGATCTTAAATGCCTTCCTCCACAATACATTTTAAATTTTACTTTAACTTATTGTGTTGTTTAGAATTGATCTTTAAAAGTTAATAGGTTGATTGTAAAGAACATAACAAGACAAGTCTTGAAGCCAAAAACAAGTTCCAGGTCCAGAGCAATCAATAATCAATCAGAAAAAAGAAAGAAATTTGATTAACACCATAAACTATTAATCAAACAGTTGGTTATAGATTACTAATGAATTTACCTCTGATATATATATATGATTTCTGATGAAAATAATAATAGACAAAATAAATACAATGACTATAAAATATATATACAATAGAAATATGTTATTGTAGGAATGGAAAATCCATTTTACCCAGCTTTTTCAATTCAACCAAAGCTGCATGGCACCACACTATATCATATGCTACCTTACCCATTCAACTACCACCGTAAGTGAGGGTAGCTGAGTGCCTAATGGCAGATCATTTGTTAAATCTGTTATATCAGTCGTGTTTCAAATCTGGAGTCAAGAGACCTTCCTTGAGCACACCAAGTCTCTTTTTAGTTGGTACTCTTGATTGGATTGGGGGATAATTTGAGTATGAATACTGACTATTGAACAAAAAGTAATAATGTTTTATTAAATACATTCTATGGGTTATTGCAGTACATATTATTTTTTTCTTTTATCTCTAAATGTTTGATGTTCTTAATTGAGAGCAGATACTTCAACATTTATCGTATCTAACAGAAAAATTTCATTCATTATTTGTATTGGGAAAAAACCTGCACCACTACAACCAGTGAACGGGCCTGGGGCTCAGTACACGATAGAGACTGCACTATTTCGTGGACTACGGTTGTGCAGGGATGTGATTTGTTCTAGATCAAGCTCAACCACCAGAATCCCCCTCCTTAGTTTGGACACCCACTTTTAGAGGCTGGATAAGCCCCAGGAGGGTCCTAGATCCCACGTCATATAACTCTGCCTGCTTACAGATTAAATAAAAGTCTTACCAGCAACGGGATTCGAACCAGGATTTTTGGCATGGAAATTCAGTGCTCTACCACTTAGCCACTCTGCTCTCGAGTTACTAAAAAATTTTCAAAAACATAAATTAGTCCTTTTTACTAATTTATTTTACAGATGTTGTTTATTTAACTTTTTAGTGGCAGCTGCGTACGAAGGACTCAATAGATTGACTTTTTCTGGACTTTTGAACTGCTTAGATGGAGTTGCGAGTACTGAAGCTAGGATTGTTTTTATGACTACAAATCATTTAGGAAGGTGTGATTATTATTAGTTATATTTAGAAAAAAATGAAATCACTACATTAAAAAATGATTTTATTTTACGGATTTAAAAAATGTTACTAAACTTTTCTAGGTTGGACCCTGCTTTGGTTCGGCCCGGAAGGGTAGATCTGAAAGAGTTCATTGGATATTGTACCGAGCATCAACTAGAACAGATGTTCAAGAGATTTTATCTTACAGATAGACCAGAGCTTCCTCAACAATTTGCCACTTCTGTGCTCAAGTTGTGCCCGAACGTAAGTCCTGCCCAGGTGCAAGGTTTCTTTATGAGGCATAAACAAGATATGCCTGAAACAGTTTTAGCCTGCATAAATGAAATATGGGAAGATGGATAACATTGTTTGATCGAATGTAATGGAGTCTGAAATAGCTAACTAGAACCAAACAATGGACAGTGATGTATTTAAGTTTTATCTTCACTTTAATTTATTTGATTATTTGTTTATACAAATAGAAGTGAAAAGTTGTATCAATAGCTAAAATTTTGTAGAATATAAGAAAAATTAATAGTTGGTGATTTTTCATAGTAGAACCTGAAAAAAATATGCAATGAAATTTTAAAATGTAAAGTATAGTATTAGGTTTTTATTAAAAACTTATTTGAATTTGTATAATATACAATATATTCTATTAACGTATAATAATGGATCCATTACTTCCATGTAAATATTTGTAAATGTGAAATCGCTATTGTAATTGGTTGCATATACATTGATAATTTTAATTTTAAATAAACTAAACAGATTTGCTTTGTACATTTTATTTGTTGTCAATGACAAATCATTAAAAACAATTGTTTAATAAATGTATGTACTACTTTTTTCTTTTATTTAATAAAAAAATATTAAAGAAAAAACATTTCTTTTTTCATGACAGCCACTAAACCATTACATTTGTTGCAACTGTTCTTAAACAATATTTATTCTTATTTTATTTATAAAACATTATTATATGAACTTAGGATAAAGAATGAAGACAAAAAAGGAGATAACAATAACTTGAGATAACATTATTGATATCTGATAAAGCCTCACTTGAAAGATTTTCATTTGAGATTCTATAGTAGTAGCTAAAAAAATGTCCAATTACTTTACACTAGGTTTCATAATTCTTATTTCTGTGAAAAGCAGCATCTCGAATAAAAGTGATCCTACTAAGTAAGATTTTAAAAAATCTACTACTTACAAAAAAAATCTAATACTTATAGATTTAGATACTTTTGTTTCCATCAATCAATAAATAGTATATTTGTTTAAGTATGTATGTTATTAAAACACGTTTGATGATATTTAAGTTCTCTAATATGAAAGAATATTTGTATCAGCTTATTCAATGAATCAATTACTAATAAAATTATAAAACATAGAGAAAAATATACTTTTATTATAAGCTAGAACATATGTTAAAATGATTAGGTGTGGTGTATTCTTGTACTTGTTTGTTGGTCTACATTAATCTGTTACCATTGGGCGTACTACCTCTTGTCTATATTAGTATAATTTTATCTAAAAATTATTTTAATCTTCATTATGAAGCTCAATTTACACAAATTTATTTATTTATTTTTGAAAAGATCTACAGCCAGCCTGGATAACATTTTAGATCAAATTACACACAATATAAGAACTAAAGGAAAAGATATTGGCTTAGACTCATTCCGAATTCAGGATATACATGCAGAATTAAACCAGGTAGTAATTCTAATATTAATGGATATTGTAAGACTGTTAATGGCTTTTTATTCTATTGAATTATTAATACCAATTTATAGGGAAGTGGAACGCCTATAATTTTTAATCTTACGAATGGTATCATAAATAATGTAACATCAATCGAACGTTTTGGCAGCTCTGAGATTTCTTACGCCTCTAAGATATTAGCGTTCAACGTGGGTTTCCACTTTATAGGTCTTCAGGTAAGAATGTTATAAAGTTACTACATATATTTTGGCATTTCTTCATTTTAAATGGCTTTTTGCCTCAGGTTGAGTGTGATTTTAATGTTGTTGCTTGGAATCTAAACCCGATTGGTAAATTAAAAGGAGGCGTGCAAGATTTTAGAATTTCAACTCAAGGAAGTATTGATCTCAATAATCTTAATGTGACCATGGATAAGATTCAAATTCCAACTACAGGGTAATTATTATTTATCATATTTCAACTGGTTTACAAATATTAATTGAGACCGAAGCTTATGTATGTATAATTCCATTTAGGAAAATAGATTTTTCAGTGAATACTACTGTACCAATTTATGGATATATAATTCAAGATTTGTTCAATACAGCTGCACCTTTCCAGGATATAATAATTTATGAAATTGGACAAGGATTAACCAAAGAAATTAACAGTATTATGAAGAGTCTTTTTATGTCATCATTAATGGAAATAATATAGAGATTAGTATTTTAAATTTCTGTTATAAATCATAGCTTACCTCTATTATATGCAATTGGTTGAGGTTTTTATAGGCTGATTTAAAAAATAAAGGAAAGGTAAAAAGAATCACCTATTTTTTAATTTTTTTTCTATAAAAGAATATTGGCTGAATTGGATTTAATAAAAACTATTGATGTGTGGTAACCAAGTTCAGGATGACAAGGCAGGATACAGGTGTCAATGAAGAAGTTGCTCTTGACAGGGAGACCTAGGAAAAAATGTCATAAAATTTGGGAAACTCTCAATAAATAAAAAATAAATATAGTGCAAACTATGAGATGTAAAATAATTATATTTTTTTAAGGAACTGAAACTATCTGATTGTATAACATGAAATTTGAGTCAAAGCATTGTGCTATAAATTTGTATACATACGCATTATCCTTGTACAAGAGAAGTGATTTTCTAATTAATGATAAAATGTACCAAACTTGAAAGCCTCAGTACTCAGTCGGAACAGGCGATTGTACATATTTGTCGAGATGTAAATAATGGATGACTAATACGATACACTCATGCTAATGGGGCTTCCCTATTTTTTATTTGTCAATATTAGCACACTAGAACGAGGATTATATTATGGATCTTACAAATTACGTAGAACTTGATCAGTTGGAGTATTCCTATTACTATTAATTATAGGAACCACATTTTTAGGATACGTTTCACCTTGAGGTATAATATCTTTATGAGGTGCTACAGTTATTACCATTTTATCAGTACCTTACCTAGGAAAAACCTAAGTAATATGACTATGAGGAGGATTTTCAGTTGAAAATGCAACTTTAACACGATTCTTTACATAACATTTCATATTGCCTTTTGTAATAGCAGCCTTAGTTATTATTCACTTATTATTTTTACACCAAACTGGTAGCAATAATCCTTCAGGATTAAATTCAAATTACGATAAATTACCGCTCCATCCTTACTTTCCATTTAAGGATTTAATAGGAGCTGTAATTACATTATTTCTATTCTCTATACAATTAGTTTTATTTGAACCCTGAACATTAGGAGATCCTTTAAAGCATAACAAAAGATACACAAATCAATACACGATTAACCATTAATAAATAAACTAATAAAAACAATACTATTTGTAATAATAATTACATAAATAAATACTAAATTTACTGCACTAATCTCCCAAAATAGTTTAATACTTAAAAATATTCAAGAAAAACAAATTATTTGATATAAATGGTCCTTTCGGGCTAATTTATATTTAATAAAAAAATAGAAACCGACCTCCAGAAAAATTACGCTGTTATCCCTAAGGTAATTTAATCTGTTAATACTTAAAATAGGGTCTCAAATAAATAAATATTAGAGTTTAAATTATCTCATTGTCATCCCAACAAAACTCTAACTAAAGAAATTACTGTACAACAATAAATTATAGGAGGTAAGGTAAGTGATGATGAAAGGGTATAATGAAATTAAAATACAGATATAACAATAAGATTTTATTATATAATTAAATACAAAAAAGATGAACAATTACTATAAATTATTAATTAATAACATAGTATATATAATTTTACAAAAAAAAATTTAAATAGTTTCTCTAAATTTAAAACAATAAATGCACGTATTGTGAAGTTCATCATGAACATCCAAAAATTTAATAAACTACATAAAAAACACAAAATATAAAATCTTTAATATTAATTAGTAATGCATACATATGTATGATGTTAACAGGAATATATATTGATTTAATGTAGCACAATATGAAAAAAATATACTGGACTAACTATGGTTTTTTTGTAAGAATTTATATCTTAAGATAATTTGTTATTGAGGTTTATGAAATTAACAAAACAAGATATAAAACTTGTATTTTCTCCCCAGTAAATAGATTATATGAGAATGGAATGAAAACTTGGACAATCAACTAACACTAAATAAAATAAAAAGGTTTAATTAGAGCGACAAAACCATTACAAAAATTGAATCATCACAAGACGGAATAATTTTCATTGCTGGAAGGACTTAAATCTATATTGAAAATGAATACCTTGAACAGATTTCATCCTTGGTTAGGTTTCTCGTGATTAGCTTTTGGTGATAATTAATTAAGTAAATGAATGATAATTGAATAAGTAAATTAATCTAGAGCTTTGATTGGTAAAAGCTTAAATCGTCATAAACAGTAGAAGATAGCATAATCTAAATATATTCACTTCGAATGAAAGCTAAAAATTCTATCAAGATTCTCTGGAACACAGAAAAAGACTGTATAGAGCAATGAAAAACCTAACTTATTTTGAAGTAAATACTAAGTTTCTCTTTAAGTGCTTTTTCACTTTCTCTTAAATATATTATTATAACTACCCAAAGCTAAAATAAATAAATACTTAAATAACAATTCAGTAGACGAAATAAAGAGGAATCAAAACTTCATCTTCACGATTCATGTTATACATGACTGTTCCTGCAGACATTACTTACAATTATATCACGTAAACTGTAGTAGGAGCACTTGAAGGCTTACGACAGAAGTTCAGTGCACTCTGTCTAATTTGAAAATATCCTAGAATAAGTTAAAATCTTATTAATACTTTCAATTTCAACTACATTTTTATATACAGAATAAACTATCTTTAAAAATTTGTTTAATAATAATAGTTGACGTTATACAAGTATTATGGAAATGGTCTGGGTAGAGGTGATAAAATATTCTTTTTAACGTCTTTAACTTGAAAGACTTGTTTTTAAACTTCAGGAAAATAGTTTGTAAGTATAGATATAATTAAAATTTAATTTTTACTAAAATAAATTTAATTTCTGAATGAAATGAGAAATCTACTCATTCCTGCTAATTACATTATCTTATCCCTTTTAAACCTCATTAAAAATATAATAATAATATAAAATATTAAAAATGAAATGAACAAACAGTTAAATCTTGTAACTCAACATGATACAACCTGTAGAACAAGTGGTAACATGCGTTTAATGGAAAATATTAAAAAAGAAATGAACAAACAGTTTAAACTTGTAACTCAACATGATGCAACAGCCTGTAAAACAGATACCCTTTTATTTCTTGATGAAATGATTACCAAAATCAACCCATTACTCTTTCAAGGGATAACGTTAATTGGATTTAGTCAATTGGTGGGGAGCAACATGCCACAGTATGAATAATTCCAAAATCGAACATTAGGCATATAAAAAAAGAAATTAGTAGATAAGAAACGGAGGTACACACTGGTATTTGAATGCAATACTATTAACACATAAATATCAAGTAGAATATAAAAATTTGAGAGAGTAGTATAAAAGCATGGGACTGGAATTATTGAAATTAGTGTAAATATTCTGTGCACTGTGCTCTGCACTTGGAGCAATTCATGAAATTCGAAATAACTCCATGCTCATGGAGAAAATTGAGGTATTGAGGAGGAGTAGGCATATAAAAAATAAATCAGTAGATGAGAAACGAATCACACTGACCGGGATTTGAACGCAATACTATTAACACAAACATTAAGTGGAATATAAAAATTAGAAGCAAGGGGAGGGTAAGAGGGGGAGGAGGGGAAGTGGCGGGGGAAAGTGCCGGTAGAAATATGAGCGCTGGTTATCGCCTACGTCACAAAATTTACTGTTATCCAAGTCGTAAATCATCTAAACAATTACTAAATCTATTACTGTTAAGAAACTTTTTCTTAACAGTTGATTAATTGAAATGATAATATATGAATTAAGGATTCATTGTCTACGCGCTTTTTGTTGGAAATGAAACTCATTAATCAGTACAGACAAAATAGATAAAATTACATGCATTATAGAGTTTTTAGCATCGTTTAACAGCCTAATTTAAATTATCTGGCACTTTACTATATTTAGCATTTTTAACTTTAAAGCTACAGTTGTTTGTTGCCGAAAGAAAGGGGGGGTTGATAATATTTTTCAATTCAATTTAAAATTTAGGTTTATAAAATTAATTTAATTGATTTAATGAATCTCACATTGTTTTATTTTATTCAATTATTAGGTTATTGAGAAACTAGAAAGGCATTTTTTGTTTGGAATAGATGGATGAACCTCATGCTAACCTGTTCACAGTTGGGTTCAAAGGACGATTTGTTTTGATGTGGTTCCGTTGCATTTTGTTAAAGTTTAAACTTGGTTTTTTCTATGTAAAATACCATGTCATACACTATATTTAGCTGTAAATGATCTCTTAAACACCTTTAGCCTCCCAAACAGTAAGGTGTTTCATTACGAGTTGAAAATAGCTTCTATTGCATGTTCCGTAGCTAGTTAGTTTGGCGGCGTTTATTTTTCGATGGATTTTATGTAAATGGATATTCATTATGAGCTTTTCAAGTGACGAAGTTAATTTCTTAGTATATAGATATCTCCAGGAATCAGGTGATAGTTTTTATTCAATAATACTTTTTCAACAAGGACTATCAGTGTTTTGAGTTGATACATTGTCTTACTTAAAATTAAATGTTCTTATAGGATTTCAACATTCTGCCTATACTTTTGGTATAGAATCTCACATTTCACAGTCAAACATAAATGGAGCTCTTGTACCACCCGCAGCTTTATTGAGTATATTACAGAAAGGCTTGCAGTATACAGAAGCAGAAATAAGTATAGGAGAAGTAAGTAATGTACCATTAGATTTCTTAAACTTTGTACTTAATTCTTTTTAGGACATAGTTACTTTACTAAGTTTACTCTTGAGTTAAATGGACTCAATTCTTTCTTTCTTTTTTTTTTTAGTTTTTCTTTAGTGTTTCATTGCTTAGTCTCATTATTTTCATATATTTCTCAAAAACATATTAACTTATTTCAATTTATAAAAATAGTTTAAGCTTAGTGATGAACTTTGGACTCTTTTACCACTGATTGTTTTATAATCAGATTAATATTGTACATATTAAACATATGAACGTGAGGTGTATTAGTTACATTTATTATTGTTCTTGGTATTTTTCCAACCTAAATAAATTAGTGAAATGGTTAAGTATTAATTTACATTTATATTTTATATTTGATTGATAAAATCTGATTATTTTTTTAAAAAAGAATTGTGGAAACATTTAAAGTTGATTGTTGAAGTGTTGCATATTTATATATATATATATTTTTTTAAATAGTAATTTCATCTTAGTCAAACTAAT
Organism: Troilus luridus; assembly: GCA_964056705.1. Classification (NCBI taxonomy): domain Eukaryota; kingdom Metazoa; phylum Arthropoda; class Insecta; order Hemiptera; family Pentatomidae; genus Troilus; species Troilus luridus. The sequence goes on from OZ057415.1 coordinate 85,554,249, forward strand.
ACCAAATGAGTAATATATCAATGAACTTTTTTTTGTACTTAAGAACTTCTTGTCTATTACTCGCCCAAACTTTTATTCACAGAGGTTAAAGATTGACAGAGCATTTCTTTTTTTCTATATTTATATCTCATCAATCTTAAAATAGGAAGCAGAACAATTTCTTATAAAGGTACTTGTGTACTAACGCCAACACCCGTAAAGGGCAATCTTCTACGCATGCGCAAGCAGTTATATTTCTAACAGTCATAGCTATATTTTTTACAGATTCATTGTTCTTTCTTTCCTGATTTGTTTTAGAGTTGTTGTGTGCTGGTTTGTTCTAGATTTGATGTTGTTTGATGATTTTTAGAGCTATGAAAATGCATATTTGTGATTTGCCCAAAACAGAAGAAGTTTTGTATATCGGCCCATTTTCCACCGAAATCCGATTGAATACTTTATTAATTATAGTTAATTAAATAATTACTTTAAATTTCAATTATATTAAATTTTATTATTATTATTCAGGTATATTTTATATATTATATTATATCAATTCTATTATTGTTATATTCACTTCTATTATTATTATTATTAAACTACAATTCTTAATTGTTGATGATTATTTAAAAACATTTAAATTCTAACCCCAATAAAAATATTTAAAAACGTTATCCTAGATAACTGTTAGAAGTATAACTGTTATAAAATATAACTGCTTGCTCATGCGTAGAAGATTGCCGTTTACGGGTGGTGGCGTTAGTACACAAGTACCCTCATAATTATATAGTTTTACTATGTTTTGTTCTTACTTAGATATATTGGTTATTATTATTCATGATATTTTCATTCATCACAGTTTTATTAATTTCATTTATTTAACAAGATCCTTTATTATTAATTATTTCAATATATTACCATTAAAAAATTGTATAATATTTTTGTGTGACATTTATTCCTCTGTGTTAAATATGCTTCTTCTCCTTTTTTTTTTTTTAAATGAACCTTTTTATTTAAAATTATGTCAAAACTGACTGTGCTATATTTTGAATTTGGTATAATGTTATTTAGGATGGGACCGAAAATAGAATGGTTGAAAGTTTATCCCTTATCGATGCTGTTATGCCCGATATCGTTGCCAGTAGGCAACAGCAAAACCAACAGAAGCCAATCGTTAAAAATGAACCTCATGATACAAATGGAGAGGAAGGAAATAAAGGTAAGTAATCTGTACTTTCTAAAAACTCTAGTCAAATTTATTTATTACCTTTCTTTAGTTTTTAGGTAGCTGAAATTACTTGTTCTATCGGCAGTAAGCATTATTGAAAGTTATTAACTGTCATATTTAGTAATTATTATCTCTTGTGATAGTATTTCGGTACCTTGGTATCATTAGGGTACTTACCAACGCTTTAGAGGTTCCAACTGCTTGGGTATTGTTGTTAAAATAATCTATTTTTAGATATTTCTTTGGAAAAATCTTTTGGATGTGTTTAAAAACAAAGTTTCTCAACCGTATTGGCTTTGAGTGTATTAGATACCTGAATAATATATATTGGTATTAAGCATCACAATACATGCTCTACTAATTAAAGTACTCGCGACAAGAATATAACAAGCTGCAATTTAAAAGTTAATGGGCTTTTCGTTTTAAGTTACTTTGTTTATTTCTTTATTATATTAATTTTGGGAAATCTAATAGGTAGTCCTATTGTCTTATGGAATGCACCCATGCTAACTTACTAAAAGAGTTATAATATAATAAAAACAAAGTAATGTCTTGTACATATCATTCTTAAACTTTAAATTTTGGCTTGCCCAGAGCTTTTCTTGTCATAATTTTATGACAATATCATATTAAGATTTTGTAAAATAGTTGTAATTGTTCCAAATAAATCAGTTTGTTTCCTTGGGTTTAGAACCGTGGTTCCTAACCTGGCGAGACCAGTTGTAAATAAAAAATTAATCTCACTTAATGTTACTTTTTTCTCTTACCTGTACAGTAAGTAAGTGTGTTAATCGAAATTCACTAAAAAATATTTACCAACCAAATGAATAGGAAGGGATTCAGAGAAACCCTATCATTAGGTAAATGAAATTACCTAATTAGGTTTATAGTTCTTTGTAAACAAATATGTATTGAAGTCTAATTTCATTTTTCACTGTACTTCTTTATCTTAAATTGAAACTTACAGTGTTGTATCTTGTGACCCTAAAAATAAATGTTTTGTTTTTAATGTAATACTTAGTGTTGTTTTTTTTATATGATCATAAAAGTTATTGTACAAGGAGGTGTGGAAGACTTGCTTTTGTTTTGAATGGGAGGGGGTGGTATAAAAAGGTTGGGAACCTCTGGTTTATAGTATATTTCTATTGTTAAAAAAAAAAAAAGTTAAAATAAGAGAATATTTTAATAGGCATACTTATCAATTAATGTTTATTCTCTTCTTAACAATTTGCAATGTCGTATTTATTCCACCTGTCATTTAGTGACTGTAGCTGCAGCTCCATGTGCTGGCAATGAAGCTGCTATGGAAGTAGATGGGAGCATAGAGATACCAGCCAGTAAAGCTACGGTCCTCCGCGGCCATGAGAGCGAAGTCTTTATCTGTGCATGGAATCCAACTACTGATCTCCTAGCATCTGGGTGAATATGCCTTTTATGTATTCAATTAAAAAATTTCTAAACTATTATAATTTATTTTATTTTGTTTTTTATTAATTGTTATAATTTTTAAATATTTTAATTTGTAAAGAAAAGATATATCCAGGGCCGGGATTCGAACCCGGGTCGCCCACATCTCTAGTGTGGTGCTCTTCCAACTGAGCAAACCTGTCTTGCATTTTGGTCAGATACATCCTTTCTTTTCACTGATCCCATATCCCTTTGTTCTCGAAACTTGCGATTTATACAAGGGGTAGAATGTTCAACCTACAATGAGTTTCTTGTGCTCAGTCATCTTCTCTATCTGTGTTCACCTGAAGCAGTGTCTGGTAATTAATGAAAATTAATGTTTCTACACATTTTTCCTTTCGTTATCTGGAAAAATTCTCTTTTCAGATAGGTATTGTCATGATAATTTATAATGAAAATAGTTTTAAGTATTTTATAATTAATAGATTAGATAGCTAACAAGCAGTTGAATATCTCACATTTTTCAAAAGAAGCTAAATAAGGATATTTCTTTTTTCTGTTCATTATAAACTTATTTTTTATTTTACATCAACTTTATTCTAAAAACTATTGGATTTATTATATTGTGATATAAAGGCTTAATGTAATACAGTTTTTAGTTTCAGGAAGTAGATGCTAAATCCTTTTAAATTCAATGTTATTGTCTTAAATCATTTATGTAACTATGTTTTGGGCCATGTGACCTTTACTATAATATTTGATTTAAATGTATTCTCCGAAACTATGCGATATGAACTTAAGTACCATCTAAAGAAGTAAAGCATTACAAAAACTGAAAATGACCAAGTTCAAATATATTAGCAAAAGCCACATTTTGTAAAAATTACGTATAAACTGAAGTTTATAACAATCTTCTTTCTCATCTAAACAATATCTTCTCTTTCCAATTTATTATTCAATATAGTTTTCCATCAGAGTCATAATATTCGCACATCTGAATAAATTAAATTTGTCTTTCATTTAATTTTTTTTTTTTACCCAAGTATTATTCCAATAATAGTCACCTCCTTGCAGAAGCGTTGTTCATAAAACAGTTCAGTCTCTACCATGTACTGAACCCCAGACCCGTTTACGGGGTGTAGTGGTACAGTTTTTTTTTTTTATTATTCCAATAATAATGATTTTTGATGTTAAATATGTTCCTGGAACAAAATAAGGCTCGATTATGATTTGAATTCATTCATCAATTGATTATGTTTTCAATTTACTGTAAACAAGTAAAACTGACAGGGTTCAAAAGTATTAGTAGACTGGACTTTAGATTGCAATCCTTTATTATTATCTTATAAATAAGATGTCAGGTATTATGGTATTACGGATCATGTGAAATATATATAAACATTCTGAAAAGGAATCTTTTCGCTCCAGTGTATGGAAATCAGAAATTGGGCAAAATTTTATTTTCCAAAAAGATAATGGTCCTAAGCAACACCAAATACAAATCTATAATGTGGATCATTTACAATGCCCCAAAGTGGTTGATGACACCTCCTCAATCAATCCAATTAAGCATGTTTGGAAGTTCTTAAAAACGAACATATATTAACTAATTTGCAAGACTTGGAGGACGCTATCTAGGAAGAATGGAATCAAATCTCCACATTATTCACCTAAAAATTAGTAGATTCTATGCCTTGAACGTGTAATAAATGTTAAGGGTGACCATCAAAATTCCTACTACATATATTGTTTGTGTTTATGTCTAATATTTATTTAAATGTGTACGAATACTTTTGATACATTTTGTTTTGTAAATCATTTTTTTTATAGTAAATATTTATTTATTTTGAAAAGATTCTAAATGGTAAAATTTTAATTGATTTGATGTTGATAAAATAATTGTTGGGCAAAGCGTTTTATTTTGTATACATACATTTTTCATATATATTCATGAGTTACTAGGACTAGTGATAAAACTATTCAATAATTTTTAATATTTGGGGAATTCCCAATTAAGGAACTCGTTGGAGTTCTTGAATTGCACGGTAAATTTTTTTTATAAAAGTGAACGAAGTTAATTGGCCTAATATGAAACCTTATTTTGTAAATAAGCCTTTATATGCTAGCCATTTTGGTAAATTAGCTATTTTGATTTATATCTATGGTCGTTAGAGTTCAAATTTTATGGTTTATAACATTGGGTGATTTTATATGTTATTAGTTTTGTTTATCAGTTATAAATATTTTTAATAATTTTTTTATCTTCATTGATATTATATTATAGAGTATATTATATAGATATTATATTATAGGTCTGGAGATAGTACAGCTAGAATTTGGGACATGTCGGACAATTGTTCTTCTCCTAACCAGCTTGTATTGAGGCATTGTATTCAAAAAGGAGGCACTGAAGTGCCTAGCAACAAAGATGTTACCTCATTAGATTGGAATGTAAGTGAGACAGTGATTAGCATGCAGGCGTTTTTATAAAACGGGAAAGTTGACTTTCCTTCTGGATCCCACCACATTTTACCACCACTGTTTTAGAGCAATCACATGGTTGTTCAAGCAAATAAGGAGAAAAGGGAGGAGAAGGGAATACACTACAAGAAAATTTCTTTGTTAAACCATTCAGTATGGCAGACATATTGAATTTGGTTTACAACTTGCATAGTATACACTGCACAATAAACAAAAAACCTTTCAGCTATCTCTGTCATCTAAAATAATTTTTTTTTATACTTGTAGTTTTAAAATATTTCTTTTTTCATTGAATTAAATGTATTAGTTAATACCAATTTAATTTAATGTTTGTATTAGTATCAATTAAATTATAACTTCTCAACGATAAAACATGACCAACACTTTAGTTTATTGAATTTTTAATATTGATAGTTAAAAATTATATTGTGAAATTAAATAAAAAATATCTAGTTAATAATATAATTTAATAATGCATTTATCCTCAAATTGTTTACAGTGTGATGGTACTTTATTGGCAACTGGTTCCTATGATGGATACGCACGTATTTGGACTAACAATGGCCGATTAGCTTCTACGCTCGGACAACACAAAGGTCCAATATTTGCTCTAAAATGGAACAAGCGGGGAAACTACATTTTGAGTGCAGGAGTTGACAAGGTAATAATTGTATTATATAACAGTGTAATTATTCTTATGTACATGTAAACCATATTATATATTTTAATCTTAAATTAAAATTATAATATTATCAATTAAAAAGAATTCATAATTTTAAATTTTATATAATCATTATTTATGATGTCTGCTGTAGTGAAGGAGATTAAAAATACCAAGTCTTAATAGAATAGACTAAAGTTGATGCCAATACTAATGCCTCAATAAATTGAAATAATTAGTATTTTTATAATGATACAAATTAATCAATCTTTCTTATAATCATAAAATTTAATTAGTAAAGGAATAATTTTATAATTATTGCAATTGTTCAAAGAGAAAACTATTTGACGGAAGCTTGGCCAATAAATTAAATTTGGAAGATTTTATTCTATCATGCTAATGGTTACATGATTACTACCTACACCATAGTTTGATAGCTCTTCTAGGACAGGCTCTTGAGGAACTAATTTGAAACTTACCTTTTTTTTTATCTTTACACCAGATTTCAGAAAACTTATAAGCAGTCTTTAATATACCTTGTTAAATTAAGTAGATTGTCATTAGATGACCAGAGAGCCAGCCTCTTCACCAGATATTAGACCAATCATACTAGATCTTATCTAAAACTTGTGTTTTCCTGAAAATTTCATGATAAATTAAATTTGTTAAAAAGGGTTCTGCTGTAATATTGACATTTTATTTCCTTTCCTATTAATTAATCATATATTAAATATTTCATACATTGTGAATTATTCAGCTGTATGAATTATAAAGTTTTATTTTGTAGACTACGATCATCTGGGATGCAAGCAGTGGACAGTGCACACAACAGTTTTCATTCCATTCTGCTCCAGCTTTGGACGTGGATTGGCAGACAAATACTAGTTTTGCTTCTTGTTCGACTGATCAATGCATTCATGTTTGCCGTTTAAGTGTTGACAAACCAATTAAGTCATTCCAAGGCCATACTGTAAGTCCGTTTTTATAATTTTATTGGTTTTACATTATAAATAAAATTTTACCATTTTTTTTTCTTCTGGTATTAGGTAAAGGGAGTGTAGTAATATATAAATATATATAGTGTGTTTTGGTCCTGGGTGCCTTTTTCTTTACGCTCTGTGAGCAACAGTGGCTGGGCAATCTGGAGAAAACTTGCTTTCCTATAGACTGAGTCATAAAAATGATACTACCTATACTAATGAAACTTGCAATAAGTCTTCTAATTAAAGTTATTACATATTCCTAAAACTAACTTCTAATAGAAAAGGATAAGAAAGTTAGGATGGGAAGAATCTTTTATCATGCATAACTCGAAAAGCATGCAAATTTAGTTTATCATGTATTAAATTATTTGAAAGATTATCAAGCCATTTAAAATATTCTTCCCCCCCCCCAAAAAAAAATCAATTAAACCCACGATGATTTGTGGACCACAATATGCAAGGTACAGGGTACATTATAGCCATATTTTTATTTTCTTACTGTTACCAGTTAAAGAAAGTATTAATAGGACAGATGAGCTATGGGATCAAAATTTCTTTAAGTGTCCAGTTTCCAATAGATGCGTTTGAATTGGGTATCCTCTGAATCCAAAAATTTAACTTTATAAGTATTTAATAACATACTTTTATTAATATAAATTTTTGGATTCAGAGGATACCCAAATCAAACGCAAAGATCTATTGGAAACTGGCTCATCTTAATTAGTTCTTTAAAATACATTAACTTAATATGAACGATTAAAATCTAGATTCTTATTTGATAAATAAGTTAATTATCTACAATGCTAAACAGAAAAATAAAAAAGTTAAATAATAATCAGACTAATTTTAGCAAAAATGCAGCAAATAAATTTATTTTGGACTTTCCTCCTAAGTGGTTATGGAACTTGTGTGAATGTAGTATAAAAAAATTATAGATATTTTTACTGATGTTTAAGTATTGGGTCGTGAAGGATGAAATGTCAGTTTCGTTTATTTACAGTTTTCTTTTCATTAGGAATGTGATTATTTTTACACCAACAATTATGTTATTTATACCGTTTGAAAGATCATTTGATCCTTTTTCATAATCAGTCTTACTTTTCCTTTTGAAACTGAAGCACGGTTTTAAAAATAAATAAGAATATAATTATGTCTTCCACGGAAATTCGTATATTTTTTCTTTACGGATTGAAACTTGGCCATAGCGTCACAGAAGCGTTTGGAAACATTAATATTGTTTACGGTGAAGATACAGTAAGTGAAAGAACAATCTTCCATTGGTTTGAAAACTTTTGGTCTGGGGATTATGACCTTACCAACAAAGAATGTGGTAGGCCAAAGACTTAAGCTTCCCAAACCACACGTGAATTAGGTTCACAACTTGGAGCAAGTGCCATGACTGTTTCCAGGCACCTTAAAGAGCTTGGTAAGACAAAAAAGCTGGAAATATGGGTACCACATTAATTTACCGAGGCCCAGCAGCTCACCTACCCTATTCTGTTTTACTTTTTCTGTTGTTTGGATAATTTTTTAAGAAATAAAAAATTTGACAACGAAAATGCCCTGAAATCAGCCCTCCAAGTTTTCGCTTCTTCCTTGACACCTAATTTCTACAGAACGGGGATAGAAATGGTTGTTTCACATTGGGAGAAGTGTATTGAAAGTGAAGGATCCTATTTTGATTAATAGAAGTATTGTTTAATGATTTGTTTGCTAATGATTTAAATTTACACTTTCACTGACATTTCATATGTTACAACCCAATAGAAACAATTATTTATTAATAAAATAATAATTATATTTTTTGGTTGTTTACTTAAAGAATTATTGAAAAATCGCTTGTAGATCTGCTTTTTTTTCTTTATAAGTTATTATTAAATTCTATCCTGGCTCAAAATCTGCAAAAGTTGTTTTATTAACAAATAAATTAAATACATCATGTTTGTGCTTTTAGGATCAAATACAAGAGCAGCTCAGTGCTGAAACAGAATTGTGGCGGCTTTTCCGCGCTGGCTTGTCATTGCTGACAACCCCCAGTAGAATATTTAGATTATATGACTAAAGAAAAAAGGAATACCGAGTTTCTCCCTTCACATTCATTACATGACATGCTACTTTGTAGTTAAATAAAAATTTAAAAAAATTCGCCACTACTACAACCTGTTAATAGTCTTGTGTTAGTGCTAGGTTGTGGCCTACTGTTGTTTGATCTATGGTTGTAGGAGGTGGTTGGTTAGCTTAGTATCAGTGCTTAACCTCCAGATTTTTATTGAGGATGAGTTTCCCTCATGTGTGTAATCTGACCCCATAATTCAATACAAAAAAAAAGAAAAGAAATAAAACCTGTACCACTACGGTCCTTGGGCTCAGTCCTTGGCCAGAACCATACTGTTTCTAGGCCCATTGTTGTAGGAGTTGGTTTGGTCAAAATCACACTCCGCAACCAAGTTTTTGTCCCCAATTAAGCGTACTTGTTATTGGAGGTTGGATGAGTCCAAGGAGGATCTACTGGTCCCATAAGGTTGATACGTAAATAGTTATTTTGCCACAGTTGGTCCCCAGCTCTGGTTTTAGAGATTGGTAGCACAGTGCCCAATACGCTGAGCTACTTTGCTCCCTAGCAGGGTCAGTACATGTCTAATATATCAGAAAATAAATGTTCTGCAGCCGAACTCATGGTGTTGGGACTTCAGTGCCTTACTCACTCCGCTTTTATTGTTAAGCAATATTTTCTGTATTTATTATTAATTTATTATCCATTATGTTTGTGTTTATGATATATGGTGACTATTATGAGAATATTTTAAGAATTGAAGAATGAATAAAAAATAAAGTTCGGTTCAGAATTGTCAAAATGTTGGTTATTTTGATTTACTTACTAATGGTGGGTACTGTGGTGCTGTGTTGCCTTCTGTGTGTATAGTGGAACCAATGAAATGACCAGTGACCATTAGTGGTGCGAGGAAGCAAAGATGTTAGCAGATGGAAGGTTGTCTGTTGCATCTGCAAAAAGTATTCACCAGAAGAGCTCTAAGAAACCCCTTAAGAATGTACTTGGAATGGAATGGAAGCAATGTGTACTGAGGGATGTTGAGGATATTGTGGCTGGAGAGTAACAAATGAACTGGTTTTAGTACATATGAACAAGGAAAGAGAAAGACTGAATATTATAAAAAAACAAAACAAGAAAGGTGGTGTTGTTCCCATGTAATGAGAAATCCGAAATATGAACTGCTCTGAATAGTTATGCAGAGAAAAATAAAGGGGATGCGTTGTCCTGGTTGCCTAAGTATATCTTGGTTCAGAAACCTTCTCCAGTGGTATGGAGTAAACACCATGACATTATTTAGGTCTGCTGTGGACAAAGGGAAAATCATGTGACTGATCACCAATGTTCTAGGAGGACACAGTACTTAAATAAGACGGTCGCCTAACACTTCCAATTGTTGCAGGTGTTATCTTTTGACTAGGTGTTCTAAATGGTGGGGTTCAAAATAAGTTATGCTTAAGAAGCAGTCCCTTCTTATACTCCTGTTGTATTATATATAAAGACATCATATCATAAAACCTCACCAAGATCTAACTGCATTGTCTATTAGAAAAATATCAAGGGTCTACGATAAAAAATTTTATCACTTAATAGCTTGCAATCACTTCTGAAACTACAGGGATGTACCATGGAGCAGCCGACCCTCCCGATCTACCACAGTGCTTGTCGCAGCATTAACAGCACTTTGCGAATCGGTCTAAAGAGCAAGAAGAAGAGCTGCAGAGTGAAAGCCCTGGGAAGGCATTCGAAAATCAAATATACCACGGGACCTTCCAAGAGACATAGCAGTAGCAACTCTCCGAATGACAACTGGACATGACTTCCTTCAGAAGCCCTTCCATCAAATTGGGGTGGTGGACTCATCATTATGCCCCTTATGTTCCAATGCTGAAGGTACTACAGAACACCTTACGACCTGCGATGGCCTTAGGGACGTCACTAGTGAGGCAACGATGGAGGGACGAGCTTGTTTGTACTGGGCGGCACGGCGTCTGATGGCCAAAAGGCCACGAACAGGCGTTACTTGAAAGAAAGAAAGACTTCTTGAAATTATTGACTTTTAAAGGATTGTTTAAGCTGCTGTTTAAAAAGTGGTCAGGAAGAAATGTAGTTCTTAAAAAAATTCTACATTGTTAATCATGGCTACCAAGAGAAGCTCATCTCTTTTTGAACAGATTTTTTTATTAGAGACTATTTGTATACAAAATTTAAGGTGATCAACCCATGAATACTCCTGGTGAACAAGATTTAATGACTAAAGATTATTTAACTTGCCATTTCAATAAAAGTAATTTAAAAAAAAGAATTCAAAATGGATCAAAAATTATTAAATATACCGCCGTAAAGGTCTTTACGATTAGCTGTTCCTAAATCCACGGTGGAGGGCATTGAGAAACTGGGAATTCCGGTCGAGGTTTTAAAGGAGTCTCAACAGGCAGTTCTCCTAGACACAGCCAGGATCGTTAGAAAATTTCTGAATGTTTAGAGCTGAAAAATATAAAAACCAAAATAATAACTGCAGATGGTTGGACTTGTCCCCCATCTCTGTTTTGAACCCGCAAATGCGAGAAGAAAATATAGACCATAATAATGCAGTCTATTGGGACTAATAGCCAGGTGGAGATGAGATGCTATCAGCAGGAAAAAATTGTAAAAATTTATTTGATAAACAAATAAATGCGGACCACATAGTAATACATAACTCCAGATATTTTGTTGGTCCATAAAATGAAGAAAATTGCCAGAATCATAGAAATAACAGTCCTAAGTGATTCAAATGTAATGAACATCAGATCCGAAAAAATGAGGAAATACCAAGATTTTGCTATTGAGTTAAAATCATTTTATCATTTAGAGAAAGTCCTCATAACTCTAGTAGTCATTCCGTCGAATGGTCTCATATTGAAAAGCACAAGGAAGGCTACACCAAGACTTTGACCTCCACTTGGAAAAATTAATATTTGTGCAAAAGGCAATTCTGATGGACACTTGCAGAAAATTCTTGAATCAGTAAAATCTTTTACATTTCCCATTAATTTTGAGGTTTGGGATGTGAATTTGGTGCCAGATAAATCTGTGAGGAAAATAAAAATAATTCAAATCCTTGGCAGTAATCAAATGTTCATCAAGTCTGTAGGTCATCCACATTGCCCAGGATAAGAGCAAGCATTTCAATTGTAAGGCAAGTGTGAGATACAACCTAAAGAAAGATAGGTACCTATAATTCAAAAGAACTAGAAAAACTCTTGAAGTTATCAATTCTAGATGTTAGAATAGGATCTTGGAACATCAGGAAGTCCATTTGAAGTGAAGATATCTGGGACTTGGGGATAGTTGATAGAATTTTTCCTGGTTCGACTCTAACCTGGGGATGTTGAAATTTTATTTTGTGGCACACTCACCTAATGAATTTTGACCTCTCCATTTGATAAGAAAAGGTTGGTAACATCTAAGAATATCCTGCCCTGTCTGGATTTATTGGAGTCCGTAAGGGATGCCATACTCTCAATAAGAAAATACTTTAAAAAAGCAAAAAACAACAACAATGAATTGGCAGTATGTCAACGGAATTCAGATAGCAATTTTCTGAATTTTTCGCTATGGATTTCTTGGAAAACCACCAAGTGATGATTAGAAACAACCTGATAGATGGGAGGTTATTGTACTGGAAGACTCAGTTCTGAAATTGATGTGGTGATATATCAGTACCACCAATAGTATTTTCCCACCATTCAGCCTTGTTTACTAATTGCTAGATGGATGGACCTCACCATCCGATTTTTCAATACCTCATAAAGCATGGTTCCGTGAAGCCATCTTTTAGAGGTGGAAGAAAAGTAGGGCCTAGTCTATTTATATAGGATCCAGAAGCAAGTTGTCATCAGAAATATTTTAAGTAGACTGCCGGGTAGATATGAAGATGAAAAGGGATTTCTTGAAATGGAGAACAATTAATTTATTCAAGGTATACTGAAACAAATTAAGAAAATAATATCAGTGTTAGAGATGTTTTTCTTAAACATCTTAAGAGACTTTTAATCCACACTCCAAAAAGATGAAGGGCTATGTGGAGATGAGCTCATGCAAGAAGTTTCATAAACTTGGTGAATTGGAAGGCAGTCACACACGACAGAACCAACTAGCATATGCTCATTGAGGAGGCCAAGGTCCAACCCAGGCTCAAACGCCATGGTGTGAGTAATTTATTTTTTTATGACTTAAATCTGAATGTCGATTAATTTCACCAGATTATAAAATGAATATCATGATTCGTTCATGCGTGTTTATTTTACTTCACTTTTACTTTGGATTACACATATTCATTAATTATTCTCCTAATCATTCATTAAACATTCCCGGTTACACTTGAATTCAATAATTTTATTGAATGCAATAATATCGAGTTGAAATATACCAAATACCAGTTCTTATGATATGAGACTCATGAAAAAAAACTTATAAATATTATTTTTAATTGAAATAGTTTCCGTCAGCTTCAATACCTTTCTTCTAATGATATAAAAAAGTATTTTTAAATCACTTTTGAAGTACAATTTTTGGCTTTGAATCCATTAACTTAAGAAATATAAAATTTTACTTAATCTGTTTTTCATTTCTCAATTGTTTGTTGTTTAAACATGAATCAAGGGCTCTGAGAAAATTAATAAGGTGATTATGTTAAAACCAATCCTTGGATGACCTAGTTTTTTTTTCAAACGCTTATAAATTAACATGTTACATTCCAAAAATCGCCTACTTACTCAATGATAAGTGCTACAGTATTTGTAGAACCAGGGCCTCTTCAACAGCCTACTCCAATTTTTTCTGTCTCCATTCTTTGCAGTTTGTCCTCCACATCATCCAGCCATCTTAGCATGGCTTCCCTCGTTATCTTGCTCCTCCTCGATGGCCGTACATCAGTTGCTTTTTGGGAATCTAGACCGGTTCGTCCTTTCTACATGACCTAGCCAAGCAGGCCTTCTATTCTTTATGAACACAATTATGTCAGGCTCTGCAAACAACTCTTTTAGCTCATTTTTTCTCATCCTAATGTTTTTATCATCTTAAACTTTTCTTAGTGCTTTTCTCCCCCTGACTCCAAGAGTGACTTTATAAGGACCCAGGTTTTGCTGCAGAAGTGACTATAGGCCAGATAATAGTTTAATTAATTATTTCTTTAGCCCTTCTTGAGAGGTACATAAATTCTAAAATTACAAAAATAACACATTGATAATTTGTAAAGTGGTACAAAAGCTTGGAAAATGTGCTTGCTATATCCATAAGTTTTCTATGAAGGTGAAGTTAATTGAAATTTATGACATACTGGCAGATGCTGATTGGTTGTTTTTTTATTTACTTTTTCAGCAAAGTAATGTTTTTATGAATTTTTTTATATCCATATTTTCAGTTGTTATTGCTACTCATATTCAATATCAAGCCTTTTTTAAAATAATAGGATTGAAAACTTTGGTTTGACTATTTTATCAAAAAGTTACTTTGCCTAAATAATGAAGAAATGATATACCAACATCTGCCACAGTGCATAACATATATTACTTATATTACAAACAAAAAATTTTGAATTCTAGAATGAAGTGAATGCCATAAAATGGGATCCTCAAGGGAATTTACTAGCATCCTGCTCAGATGACATGACACTCAAGATATGGTCGATGAAACAGGATACCTGCGTTCACGATCTACAGGCTCATAGCAAGGAAATCTACACTATTAAATGGAGTCCAACGGGGCCAGGCACATCTAATCCAAACATGAATCTGATTCTTGCTAGGTAACATTTGACTATTTATATAATGGTTAGTTTTCTAACTTCTTGGCTATAGTTAGTAAAAAAATTCCTCTAGGAATTAAAATTAATCAATTATGGCACTATATGTGAAGTAGTGATTAAAATTGAATCCAACTAAAAAACTATAAATATATCTGGGTTTTGGATTTCTAAAATGCTGTTTTAAAATATAAAAGCAAGAACATTTACTCAGTTACAAAAAAGTTAAAATTATATTACTAGTCCAAGAAAATATTGTAATGTTATGTATCTTTGATGTTTGGAATCTCAAGAAATAATAGGTAATAATCTGTAAATAGTAATTAATGCTCAATAAAAATGAACTTATATTGATTTTAAAATAATTTGTAAGTTCTTCTTGTATATGAACAGCTTAAAACTAAAAAAAAAAGTAGTGATTTCGCAATTGCTTTTTTTTTTAAACAAAAGTTTGAAATATTAATTTGGTTCTACTGTACCTTATGCTTTATTTATTACTTTTTTACAAAATAGTATACATCTGCCAGGGAGTTAGGGTAATTCAGTGTATAAACTCTAAAATGCCCAAGTTCGAAACCGGCTATGGAAGATAAATTTCTTGGTTAGCAGAAAAGTAACCTTGTGAGATCTGTAAACTATCCTAGGGCTCACCCAAGGGTCTAATAAATGGTTATCCTTAGTTGGGGAAAACCTGGAGGTTGCGTACGATTTAACTGTGTTGGTCTAGAACTGTATCGTACCAACCATGTACTGAATCCAAGCATTATGTTGTTTTTATATGAACTTATATAAATTTGAGTTAGGCAAATACAAAAATAGAGTTATATATGTTTATTAGTTCTCAAGAAACACAGTCTTTTTTTTTTTAAATAAAACATTTTAACTAATAATTGTATGTGAATTGCAAACGGGCAAGCACTACATTTAATAAGAGTATGAAAGTAATATTTCTAATTTATAAATGGCAAAACAGTTTATTTTATGTATTAAATAATGCATTACAACAAAAAACTCATAAATTAAAGATATAAAATAATAAATCAAAAGAGTCAAAAATATTTTTGTGAGATATTCAAAACAGGTGCAAACAGTAAGATGTTTGTTTTACAACTTCCAGAAACTGGTATACTAAGTAGCAAATAAATTAAGTCTCAAATTTCGAGTGTGAGGGGTGTAAATATTGCATTTAGTTTACATTTCATTACGATTATACACATGCTTTCATATCAATTTCTCTGATTAAATATATTATTTTATTTATATTGTTACTTACTGTATCAATTATATATTCATTTTGATTCATTCATTATTAAAAATAATTAGTGGTTAATTATAATTTCCTTTTAGTGCTTCGTTTGACTCCACAGTTAGGCTCTGGGATGTTGAAAGAGGTGCCTGTATCCACACCTTAACAAAACATACAGAGCCTGTCTACAGTGTGGCATTTTCTCCTGACGGAAAATTTCTCGCTTCTGGCAGTTTCGACAAATGCGTACACATTTGGTCTACCCAGGTATTGTAAAAAAAAAAATATTACTTCTGTAAATAATTGTGAGCTTTTTAGTTGAACCCAAAATTTTATTTGAATAAATATTAAGCTAAAATAAATTTAAGCCCATTGCTATTTGTAATTTTTATGGATGAGTTGGGATACATTTGTAAAAGAAGAACAGAGACAGTATGTTCCTGGGGAGAAGAAAACTTCATCTAGTAGTGATGCAAAAGGTGGTGAGTGAATGGTTTGAGGAATTTTGCCGGAAAGGAATAGAGGTTAATACCAGCAAAGCAAGGTATCACAAGCAGGGTGGGGGATGGAGGGGAATTGGAAGTGGTCTTGGACTTAACCAAAACTTTATTTAAGACTTTAATTTATGACTACCCAGGAATGGTCGTAGAAAGATCTGGGGAAATGGGTTAAAAATATTGAATAGAATAAAGGAAGCAAGTGCTGTCTACTACTGGATTTGTAATATAGTTGTAAGAAAGTGAGGTGGATACTTAAGAATTTCAAGTTCTACATATTTAGATCTGTGTTATCGACCAATAATTCTGTACGACCCTGAAAGCTGGAAATAAACAAACAGGCAAGAGACCAGTCAATCCTGGAGAAATAAAATTGAAACAGTTGGTAAGCCTAGGATGGACCATATTTGTTATAAAAGGATACCATAGAAACTGGGGGTTTGGTTATTAGTTTCTATTTGTTAAAGCTGTTTAGTGGTCTCTGTTTTTGTGAAAACTAGTGTGTTTTCAAAGGTTAAAATAATTTTCTTTTGATTGCTCAATCTAGATTTGTTGAATTTAATTGTGAAATATGAAATTGACTTTTTTTAAATTCTATTGTTAAAAATGTGTATGCTGGATGGAATGGATTACTACTATATGCCGGTCAGCTGATAAGTCCCGGGCCTCACATAGAAGTAGTGCGGGCCATGTAGTTTTACTTCAGACTATATAGTATCTATAGTTACAGGTCAGTAGCTTGGTTAGTTTTTGAATAACAATATTTTTAATAAGACAACTTTAGAGTTTTCAAGAACATGGAGGAGTTTAAATACTTCCATTTGAAAGGCTTAATGCCTAAAGAAATCTAGGAGGCAGTGCATTGAAAGACTGTGCCCCTTTATATCCAATGATTAAAATATGGGTTTGCAAAGTTTAAAATGGGAAATTCGAGCATGAGTGATAAGCCTCGCCCTGGACGCCCTGTTGAGATGAAAACTCCAGAGATCATTGAAAAAATTCATACTAGAAGACTGCAAATTCAAGTTGTTTGAAAGAGCATAGGCAGTAAACATATAAGAAGAATTTTCAGGTAATATTTTTAGTAATTTTTTGGGCTTTCATAAGGTCTGTGAGAGGTGAGTGCTGCGTTTGCCCTTGCGCATAGGCCTATTGCTTAGTCATCGCAATGGGAAAATTTTGCCAGATCTGCAGTGACTACCACCTGTTCCCAAACCAAAAACCATTTCTTGGAGGACGAAAATTAAACACCATTGAGGAGGTCATTTATGCAGTAAACAGCTTTCTTGAGGGTCTTGATAAATCACACTACAGAGGTGATTTAATTAAATTAAAACACCGATATGACAATTGTATTATTAGCCTCTCTGGAGATTATGTTGAGAAATAAAAAAATAAAAAATGTTTTAAAACGTTTTTATCATTGAAAGGCCTAGGATTTATCAGCCGATCGTATGTCACATTTCAAGCACTTTCTGTAGGTAAATTGTTAATTCTTTGTTTTCATGAAATTTTATAATATTGCAGCATTTTCAATTAATAAATTAAAGTTTAGGTTGTTTGTCGAGATAGTTTTGGAATCGTCTGTGGTGTTGTATCATAGATGTGATAAGATATTCCTAACCAAGAAGAAATAAAATATAAAGACCTGTTGAAATTCTATGGAATTATTGACAATCTTAATAATAGTTATTAACCTTCAATTTACTTTAATTATCAGGTAACATTATAAATTAATAATTATTCTTAACCCTTTTTTTAACAGAGTGGACAGTTGGTACACAGCTACAAAGGAACAGGTGGTATCTTTGAAGTATGTTGGAACTCCAGAGGTGATAAAGTAGGAGCTAGTGCATCTGATGGGAGTGTGAGTCACTTGAGTCATTTATTATTTGACAAATAATTTATAAACAAATTAAATAACAACAAGTTGAATTTTCAGGTATTCGTGCTTGACCTCCGTAAACTATGATGGCTCATATTCTTTCACACAAGTGTTTAGCTCCATCCAACTTAGACAATTTAAGGAATGTCAAGGGGTCAGAATGAACTGTTAAAGCAATTTAAGCTACCTACCTCTTTAAGTTACGAGGATCCCTTCAGTAATGTACAGTGGCATAGGAAAGTGGATTAGTGGTGTAATTACTCTTATAAACAATCCACTTAATGTATTATTGCAGGGAATACAATTAAGACTAATTTGTTAATATTGTACATTACTTTTTTTTTTTTTTAACTCTTCAGTGTAAAATATATTTGATCCTGTAATGTGATTTTAATTTACTCGGTGAATGGGTAACTAAATATTACTGTAGATTTACAGTAAATGTTTTTTATGTGATCATGTTTTATTAATGTTGATTTTTATCTATAAGTTAATTTAATTACTGAACCAGTTTTATTTTATACTCAAAGACTTCCGCATCGCTACTAGATATTCATCTGTTATCAGGTATTTTATGATATCTCGAAATGATGTATTATAACAATTGTGATATTTTTTCTTTAAGGAATGACTACAACTGCCAGGTTCCGAACCTGTTTTAGGACATTGAATTTTTGCATAAGTATTTCGTTTCTAATTATTCATATCAAAATTATTTTATTACCTATTCTATAAGTACTGTATTAGGTATTTTTTTAATCATAACAGTTAGTACAAAATATATTATTTTTCCACTGATATAATTTCCTTGGTAGAATTTTCAAAAATAAATTAATAGACACCTTGTATTTTTTTTTTAATTCTCCTCTTAAATTTGTTCAGCATTAGTAATTTGTAGATATAAATATTTAGTAGAGGGAGCGGATTGGCTCATTGGTTTAAGCACTGAGTTGCAATGCCTAAGGTCCTGGGTTCAAATCCCGCTGCTAGGCAAAAGTTTTATTTAATCTGTTAGAAGCCAGAGATGGATCCTATGGGATCTAGGACCCTCCTGGTGCTCACCCAGCTTTTATAAAGTGGGTATCCGAAATAAGGGAGGAAAATCTGGTGAAAAATCACCTCCTTACACAACCATTGTCTAAGAAATGTACAGTTTCTACCATGTACTGAACCCCTGACCCTTCAAAGATTTGTAGTGGTACAGGTTTCTTTAAATATATTTAGTGGAGCACTGCAGAGTTTTTATCTCTTAAAATGAACTAATTCAGTCTTTTCCTACCCCCTTCAATTATAAAATTTTCTATCTGATTTGCATCTTGTATCATGACAGTTGAACCTTATCTCTGATTGATATTCTGTCACAGTATGATTGGGTTGGATTGTCATCGATTGCCATGGAGTTTTAGCCTGGAACAGCCCTTAAAGCAATACGTTTACATTTGTTTTTGTAACAACTTCACTTAATAATTAAAAACCTACATCATTTTAACACATTAAGAGTCTAGGGTTCAGTATACGGTAGAGACTGTACTTTTTCTTGGAAAGCGTTTGTACAAGGGTGTGATTTGCCCTAGATCACGCTCAACATCCAGGTTTTCTCTCAATTTTGGGTACCAACTTTATATAGGCTGGGTGAGTACCAGGAGGGTCCTAGAACCCGTACGATCCTTCTTGGGCTGCTAACAGATTAAATAAAACTTTTGCCTAGCAGCGGGATTTGAACCCAGGACCTTAGGCATTGCAACTCAGTGCTCCAACCGCTGAGCCACTCCGCTCCCTATGTATGTTCATAAATTTTTCAAAAGTTATTGCATTGCTAGCTAGTTTCTCTTCCGAGTCACAATCTTAGTCTTTGAGTAATAATGACGCATTATATTCAGGTTAAAGTTGAATTAGTTTATTGAATATAAGCTCTTATTTTGATGTAAAAATTTATTTAAGCTTTGGTAATGTAATATTAGTTTAATTATTAAGTAAGAGGACTGAGAAGAATTCAATTAGATAATAAAAGTGGTTTGTATTATGGGCCCTAATTTTCTTGTAACCCTTTCAATGTGGAGAGCTTTATACAATGCTATGTAAGTTTTAGTGCGGATCAGAGAGCATTATTTGATGCTCCCGCCTGTTTACCTTCAAGCTAACGTGGTGGGGGCTCCGATCGTAGATTTGACTTCAAACCTTTTCTCTGACCCATAGCTTGGTTTTCACCATTGAGAATGCTTATCCGTTACCGGTCACTGGCTTTCTAAGACCTTTTGTTGATTTAAACTTCCTAAGGTATGTTTACCCCTTAAATTTTAAATGTACATTCATATGCTTATACATTTTAATTGTTTGGAATCTTAATTTTCAAAAAATAATTAAAAATTGTGTGTATTTTTAAATTTATTTTTCTGTTTTGTTTATTTTTTAGGAATACCTGTTGATATGGAAAATTATATGATAAACCTTTCATAAATATTTTTCAAATGAATGGTGAAATAATTAGCTCTGTGGCAGCGTGGTTAGGTGAGGTCATGAGGTGTGCTGTCGTATTTCAATTTTATTTAATTTTAATGTCATATTTATACATTTAAAATTCCCCTATATTGCTGTGGATCAGGATGTATCTTCACAAGAGCTTAATAGAAAAATAATTCTTTAGTTTCCTCAACCTTACATACTTCTGATAGGATTATTTCACTTTCATATATATATATATATATATATATATATATATATATATATATATATATATATATATATATATATATATATATATATATAAATAAAGAGAAACTGAAAATATATAAAGAGAAACTGAGCTTCAGGAATATAATTCTCTGTTAGAAATCTGAAACCATTTATAATTTTTATCACAGATCCAAATCTCAATAGGTCACAAAAAAAGTATCTATCTTAGCTACATTTTATTCTTCTTTTTGATAAATGTAATAATATTCCAATTTGGTATCAGTACAATACTGTCTCATGATGATTTTGGAATTTTTTTAAATTTTTATACTTACCTAGTTTTTCTTTTTGTAAGGATTATGTGCAGGTGTTGACAAATTATGTGTAGTTATTTTGTTAAGTTACTTTTTAGGGAGCAGCAGCTTTTATTTATAGAACATAAAACAGGAAAGTGAACAAAATATATCTCAATCATTTAATCAAAACCGGTTTAATTAACAAATTTTATTAACAAAGTTATGCACTTTCAAAGTGCTACAAAATATTTTACATTGAGTTTGGTGCTCAATAAATTAATATGAAAAAATAAAAAATACTTTAGAATCATAACTTATTTTACTACTAATTAATAATTACAGTCTATACACATTAATTATTACCTGTTGTTTGTTTCAAAGAGGAAAAATCATCATTGAATTTACCGAGGTAAACTTTTTACAACAGGTACTCACTTTAAAGGTATTAAATCTAGTAAGATGACCCAATAATGTGATTATATACATTTGGCTTGGTGAAAATCCTAATCTAAGTAACATGGTGATATTTTATTTATATGTATAAATATATATATATATATATATATATATATATATATATATTTATATACATTTTATTTATATATATATATATATATATATATATATATATATATATATATTTTTTTTTTTTTTTTGTAAAAAATATTAACATTTGAAATGCCAATAGGTTAGCTACATACAACACTTTAGGTAATTTTTATTCTAGAAAACTTTTTTTATTTATAACCTATGTGATGTGAATTTAGCTTAGCAGATCATATAGAAAAGTTTAATTTCAACTGATGGCTGAGGTTCAATAATTATGATGAAAATTTATAACCATTTAAAAAGTAATTAAAAGGAAAGGATTTTTCCAATTTGTACTATTACTAAAAGGAAGAGGAAGGTGCCAGGTGAGATACTGTTGGAGGAGTTTCTGCATGCCTCCCTTATTGCTAAGCTCTGTAAGCCTCTATGGGCTAGCATGTTGTTGACTCCCTCCAGTTCTGCCTGTGACAGCCAGCGGTCCCTCGATAGCACTACGCTGTAGATCTCTCTCCCAGGGGTGCAGAAGGTCAGTACCATGTGGTCTCCTACCGCCTTGGTCACCTCAACAGTCCCTGCAAACTGCCGGTACTTCCGGTTCAAAAGAGTGCCTGAAAGCGAAGTCAAATCTATATTTAATTATAGTGTTACATGTTTAAATAAAATAAACACGTGTTACCGTAAAGCATGTGTGTTTGCTTTTATTGCCACCACTAACTTAAGCTATATGTCTATTTAAGATTTTTCACTTTTGAGAGCTTTAGTCCTGGTGAATCCTATGCTCAATATTTTGCCTATAATTTACTTTAATGTGGACACTGGCCTTGGACTGGGGAATTATGGCAATTATTAAAAATTAGCCAAAAACATTATTTAGATGCTCTGAGTAGTAAAAAAAAAATCACTGTTTTCAATGAAACCTTAATGGTATGAATCAATTAGTTGATACCGGGATGGTATGCAGTTGTAAGAAGAAAAAAAAAATCATAAAAAGTGGAAAGACTTTTATTGTAATAAAAACCAACCTTAAGCTAGTTCAGGATGCATTTAGAAGTTATGAAAATTAATTGCTGGTTCAAGATTTTGATGTTAAAAAATAGAAACCAGATTTTTTTTGTATAATCCTTGTTGGAAATTCTTTCTAGTAACTTTTAGCCCAATTACTCTGTATTAATGTACCCATTTTGAGGGGAAACTTAAAAGTTTTAGATGCATGTTCAGAAAGAATGTGTTTTTTTTAAAGCAGGCATAAGTGTCATTTATTACTGTTTACAGGAAACAGCTGATATGTTAATGATGGATGAGAAAAGCTGCTTTCTCTGCAAAATGTGCTTTCAGGAACTCAGAATTTACTATATATATGTATATATATATATATATATACATATTTTTTTTTTTTCCTTTGTTGGTATTAGCTATGGTCCTCTCAAGGAGGCTGAGCTCATGTGGTAGGTCTAGCTCTCAAAAATAAAAGTTATACGAAATTGAAATTACTTAGTTAAATATGCATTTACTGATTTGTCAAAATTGACTAACTGAAAGTATAATTTTTTATCATTGAATATACTTTTTTGCAATCGTCTCAAAGATGATAAGAATAATTTCGATCACACTAGTTATTAAGTGGTTAAATAAAATGCTCCTATCCACAATGAAATAACCTCATGGGGGTTCAATACTGGATTTTTCTAAATTTGCTCTACAGAAATTTTAGTTGTTTTTTAAAAAATAATTATCCCAATTGCATTGTTAAAAACAAAATTCTCGAAATAAGTTATTTAGTTATATAGCTGTATTACTTATTTATAGTTATTGTAGATCGATAATGGCACAAGATTTTCTAGGGATCACCTTTTGGTGTAGTGGTTAGGATAACAACCCATTAAGCCCAAGATCGTGGATTTGAAGCCCAGCAGGTGGCCTCTGGATTTTTTAAAGGGAGAAAAATCCTTTGTTATCCTGACCTTCCGATGGGATGTAAAATGGCGATCAGGAGCCTGTGCCTCGTCAGGTACTCCTTAAAGATCCCTAGCCTAATTATACCTGGATAGGCAGAATTTAGGACTCCCACTGTAGCATCGACCGATTTGTCATATTAGCATAAAAATGGGGTTAAATGAATAAACTAATAAAGATTTTAGAAAATTAGTATCTATTATATAAAGCTTTATAGAATGTAAAGCTTTATATAAATTATGTCGAATAACACTGATTGATTTTGTTAGACCAGCTGGTGGCTTTTACCAATTTTTAAGAGGTTGGAAAAAACCCAAGGTTATGCCATCCTTCAGAGAGAACATAAAATTGTGGTCCTGAGTTAACTAATGATTTTAGAAAAAATAACAAAAACCTTATAGCATGGAGAGTGTTGAAAAACACTTTGATTTAAATGTTGGTAGTTGATACTTGATACTGTTATATCATCAATAGAAATGGAAAATGTCCAAAGTGAACAACACCACTTTTCAGGAGAGTGAAAAACCAAGGCTCATTCAAATCGGTGCTTATCATCAAACGTATTTCATCATGTCATACTGACTCATAAATGACTGTATGAGTTTTGTATCAAATATCAATATTAAAGGAATCGCTATAGATCGAAAACGAAAAAAATGTTTTTTTCCATTCTATGCTTTCCAACTGTCTCCATATTTATATTTAACAGGGAGTGGGTTGGTCCCCACTAAGGTAGTTCTGAGCTCGGTAGCTCTGAGTTGCCATGACGAAGGTTCTGGATTCAAACCCTGCTCGCTGGCAGACTTTTATTTAATTTGTTAGGAGCCGCAGACTATGGGATCTAGGACAATCCTGTGGCTCACCCAGCATCTATAAAGTGGGTACCCAAAATAGGTGGAAAATCAGGTGGTTGATCGTGATCTAGGACAGATCGCCTCCCTGCACAGCCGTAGTCCATTGAACTGTACACTGTCTACCTCGTACTGAACCCAAGACTCCATGTAGTGGTACAGGTTTTTTTTTGGAAAAAAGGAAAATATGTTGATAAAATAATTTATTTCTGGATGCACTTAAAGAGAAAGCTCTGCTCCAGAATTTTTTATTAACAGTAGAATCCCGGTAGTTACAAGATCCGTCTTTTTTTAAAGACTAGACTTATAAAACTCTTATTCAATTGTTAAAGTTTTGCTTTTCTATGTTAAAGTACAGACTAAGGCTGCGCTGGCTACTAAATTAATCAGGATCTAGTGTCTTTTGTGTTATTCATCTTTTAAGGAGACGAGAGAGAAAACGTGCCACCGAGCGAGCAATTGAAGTAAATTAGTGGAATAGAGGCCAGCGAGTATTAACTTGAGTTTGGTATTCCTCTAGTACCCCTCTCCTCTGAGTCACTACTGCCATTGTCGTGGAAACTTTTTGTCTAATTGTAGCTAAGGAACCGGTGTCTACAGCTGGAGGTAAAAGTCTCACGAGGGAATTATTTTAAGCTAAACCTTCCAATCAAGATAAGGGAATAAAATATCTTAAATATTGTTGTTAATAAAATAAAAATTACTAAGGATGAGAATAAACTTATATCAGATATCAATAGCTCAGTGTTTAGAGCGCTGAGTTGTGCCGAAGATCCCGGGTTCAAATCCGGTTATTTCAGATAAATTATTTAATCTCTTAACAGCCAAGGATGGACCTTGAGGGATCTAGAGACCTTCCTGGGACTCTCCCAGTTTCTTAAGTGGGTACCCTTAATACAAATCACCTCCCTGCAAAACCGTTGTCCTAAAAAAAGTACAAACTCTAACATGCAGTGAACCCAAGGCCACAGGTTGTAGGGGTTATGAATTTTTTAATATTAATTAAAAGAATTACATGAACATGGATAATTTTTCATAAAACTAAAATATCATATAACTTTAACAGAAATTCTTTATAAACATTTCTTAAAAGTCAATTTTCTATTTGAAAGAATGTTTGAAAAGTGCCTGGTAAAGTATTTTTTTCGGCCTTGGCTGGAGGGATGAACGAGAAAAACGCATGCGTACGGGTGTAGCCGTATTTAGTTACCATTCCGTCCTAGATTAGTTTCAAATCTACTAATTATCTCTATGTGATAATGGGCCATGTGATAAGGAGCCAAAGGCTAAGGATAAAGATAACTACGATTAGTTATCACTGTCTTGAATTAACCTTAATAGCTTGAACATGGGCTAGCCATTCCTGAGAACTATTTATATTAACGTTTTCATTCAAGATGAAATTTACGGATTCTATTATTAAAAAATAACTATTCACCAACTTTTCCCACCACAGTTTAACGAAAACGGAACAGGAAATAATACCGATATTTAAAATACCCCACGTAGAGCTAAAGCATCTCCAAAGTGATGTAACTGACTTACAAAACTCAGTCGCCATGTTATGACACTGGTCCAGGAAACGGAAGCTCAACCCGGACAAAACTGAAACAAAAGACGGAGATGTACCGATTATATTCTTAGCGGATGAGCTCTTTTATATTTATCAATGTGTGGGAAAACATATTCGGGACAGTGCACGACTTAATAATTACAGGTGCTATAAAAAATATTTAAAAAATAGTTGATACTTAATACCGATTGAAAGTGGAATTCGCGGAATTATACTACAGTAGACTTTCCTTCGGAAATCGAAATAGAAGAAATATCTACTTGAAATATAAATAATGGGACTCGATGTTAGATCAAATGTAAAAAAAAATCATAAAAAAAGAAATATTTCAGCTTTGGAAGAGGTTGAAAACAATAGGTATGGTCTTGAGTTTACGGAAAACCTAAAGAAGTTACAAAATAGAAGCAGAGATTAATATAGTTTGAAATGAGACAATTAATATTATTAGGTGCTACAAACCGCAAGCGGGCCCTGTCCTCCTCTTACAGCAATCGCTATCCTCTATCCCTGGCTGTTGTCATCTTCTTTACGCCAGCTTTCTTGGCATCATTCGCAGATCAATTCGTTCATAATTCTTGTCCCACCGACCGCTCGACGCCCCTCCGACAGCTTTGTCATCAGCATCCTTGGAGTTACATTTATTTGCATTCTAGCGACAAGACCACCCCACCGAAGACGATTCATTGTATCACTCTAGTGAGTGATCTGTATCGCTGAGTGAATATTAAATATCTTAGTTTGTTCTCCTTCGCCATTCCCGTCTAATATTACCGGACCAAAGATTCGTCTGGTAACTTTTCTTTCGAAAATGTGAAGTTTTTTTCTTCCGACTTTATGGTAGTCCAAGTTTCGGAACCGTAGGTAAGCTTAGGGCGGATAAGGGAGTTATGCAGAGTTAGTTAGTTCGCTTCGAGATCAAATTTCTCGACATGATACTCCTCATTGCAAAGTTTCATTAATGGGCTTTTAATTTTCTGTCCGTATCCTATTGTCATATCTTACTAATTATACATGTACTTATTCGCTTACCTCATTTCTTTACAATTGTAACATTTTGAGCGAGTGTACAAAAAAAAAAAAAAAAAAAATGCTTTGCAACTTGTATACGAATTACCCTCTATTCTTTAAGATACAGACGATGGTGTTGAAATGTGGTCAGGGAAACACCTTATAATATGTTTTTAAAAGGAGGCAATTTTATGGAAAGGGGCATACAAATTGTTAGGTCAAGTTCTTGCATCGAGCAGGTGGTGGAGATCGGTGGTTTATGTTCTTAAGGGTTTGAATAGGAACTGCCCGAGAAGGTACTGCCGTTGGAAATTAGGATTAAGTCACCTCAGTTCATCAAAGGTAACTTTGATTTTTATACAGCATTTTGTATTTGTTTTTTAATGGAGTTTCAGAATTGATTGGAAATGTGATAGAGAGGGTATAGAGTTGTAGGGAGCTCTAGGCCCTGGATTCAAGTCCAGGTGTCGCTGATAAATTCTTCAATCTGTTCACAGCCTGGAAAATGTGGGCTTCCAACCTCTTTAAATTGGAAAAAAAAATCGCAGCCAAGCGTGATTTCAAACAAATCACTTCCCTGCACAACAGTTGTCCTAGAAACCGTTCAGTCTCTATCATGTACAAAACCCTTCATATGTTTTAGTTGTACAGGTTTATTTATTTTTTTTTAAATAAATAGGAATGCGAATAGCGTGCTTAGAACTATTTTCATCAATAACTGCCTGTAGGCATAATGGCTGCCATTGATGAAGTAATGGCCTATCCTCCCGGGCTGGCAATAAATTGACAATTTGTGCCTTTGCTATTTATTGTGGCATTTTCTCTGACAAGGTAGGCGTATCTTGTCCAGTCCAACCCACGGGGTCTTTAGAGAGTTATTCCTTATTGTTATTATACATCACTTCAAACAGCTGCAATAACTATTTAACGGCTTGGCTATAATAGCCATTGTTGCTACTGTTAGCCTATAAAGTGACAACTTTTATCAATAAAAATACATTCGTATATAAACCTCTAAAGGTATTCACCATTCAGCTTGTTATAACCAGACAAATTTTAGATTATTATAATAAAAAAGATTTGCTAGAAATATACACATATCTTATTGATTATTTTTACAACTAAACTAGACTTATAAATAAAATGAACAAAACCTCAAAAAAATACAAAATAATTATTAGAGTGCAATCGGAACACGCGGGTAAGATTACACTGTTCTGCAAAAAATAAAAAGTTTTGCTCCCTTGAGAAGTTGTTCCTGATTTTTATATTTTCATGTGCGCTGAATTCGAATCTGAAGTCAAAAAAATTCTACCAAGCATCATTTTTTAGAGATTGGAGGTTGTGTTTAAAAAAACAACAACACTTTTTTCATAAATTTAATAAACTTTTTTTTTTGTGAAAATCAATCCGTTGTAGTGTCCAACAGAAGTCCGCAAACATCTTCTCATTGCTTTTACCGCTGTACCTTTTTTCCATCTGGGCTATGTCTTGATGAAACCGTTCTCCGTGTTCATCTGAAACTGCTCCCGAGTTGGGTGCGAAGAAATCCAAATGGGAATGCAAAAAATGAATTTTTAAGGACATGTTGCAACCCCTTATATGATGAAAGCAATTCTTCCACAATTTCATTGTAATTTGTTGCTCTTTTGTTCCACAAAAATTGTTGACACACGTTTTCGAATGCAGTCCGGCTCTTTTTTTCTGTTGCATTTATTCGTCTTTTAAATTCAACGTCCTTAAGAAGATTTAGGCCCCTCAAAAACAAAAATCCCTTCTTAATCTTTGATTCACTTAATCTGTGGAATTTCTTTTTCAAGTAGAAAAAACCTTCTCCTTCCTTGTCCATTGCTTTGACAAAATTCTATATGAGGCCTAATTTGATATGGAGTGGTGGGAGTAGAATTTTGTTTTTTTGAACCAAGGGAGGATTAAAATGTTTTTTTGACCAACTGTATCAGTGCGTTCTAGCCATTATCTCACGATCTTCTTTTTTCCTGCTCTCCCACTCACATAAAAAGCAGCAAAACTTTGGAGACCTGTAAGGACTGCTACAACTTTAAGGTCTGCACAAATGCTACATTTGTACTCGCTATTTTTAATTTTCTCAATCACGAGTTTCAAATCTTCATAAGTTTCCTTCATATGGGTAGAATAGGCAACAGGAATGGATGGATGTAGGTTGTTGTTGTGAAGGAGCACTGCTTGAGGCTGAATTTAAAGCTGTCTATGAACTGTCTCCATTCATCTGGATTGGTCGAAAGGGCTTTGACAAAATGCAAGGTTGCCTTCCGTTGAAAAACATTTGAGCACCTCTGATTCCCGCTTTCGAAAGGAAGAAACGTTCACTCCTGGTTCCAAAAGTTCCATTGTTGTAGCCTGGAACCAAGTAATTGGGCATTACGTTTTGGGAGGTCTAAATCGCGGACGAGGTCATTCAACCTGGCCTGGTTAATAGGTTTTGGCTTGGTATCATTTTCACAAGAATCACTTGAAGACTGCATTTCTTCATTGATTCCTGGTGCTTGTATTTCATTGCTGGTTCCGGGTTCCGGTGAAATATTCTCAGAATCAGCCTCTTCCTTATCACTCAAGGAATAATTCTGGGGCTTAGGTGGGATGGGAATAGACTCATCGTGCGGTCTCATGGCAGATGGAAGGTTAGAATATACTATTTTCTTCTTACTTTTGGCTGAAGTAAAACTTTTAATGACAGTCATACAGAAATAACAATCATTTGCATGATTTCTTGGCTCTCACCAAATCATTGGAACAGAAAAGGCATTGATTTATGTGTTCCCTTCAGCCAACCGCTGAGAGTGCGGCTCCATGAAGTACAATAAATTTTAGGTGCCCATGGTTTATCCTGATCACTCACTTGGTATTCAAAGCATACGCTTTCTTTATCAATGGAGTCAGTGATTTCCGATAACTCTTGAATGTCACTTCGCCACAAATATAACAGAAACAGTCAAGATGGTTTTTACACTGTAATTAAGATTTGAAACTAAAAAAGTTCTGGTCCGTATCGAGGTTCAAATAAGACTGTAGACTTTGTGACGAGTAACCTGCCTGCCAGATGGCTGAACAATAGATAGAGGGTGGGGGAACAGTTAAGTTTAGGAGGAGGTCCTGAGGCAGGTACCTGGGGAAGCTCGCCGGTAGGCAACAGTCCGTTCTTTTGTGAATGTTAGCCCAAAATTCCTGAAGCCTAATACCTAGGCTTTCCCAACTTTTTCATTTTGTAATGTATTATAAAAGCTTCAAAATTAAATAGGTTTTTCTAATTTTTGTATAAGTTTTCAGTGATCAAAAAATTTTCATAATGTCTAAAAATGGATTCGTGTTTAACACACTTCAAAACATAATAAAACAACATTTTTGTTGAAAGGAGGATTTTGATGCAGAACAGTAGTATCGTAGGCCGAGGTTGCAGCCTCAGATTCACGAATCTCTTCGAACTGTTAATGTGAGATATGCTGCATTAAATCTTCACTTTTGTAATTTTTTCACATATTATCGATACAAATGCGAAGTATTGAAAGTAAAAAGACACATTTTTAGTTCTCGATCTATAGAGTTTTCTTTAGAATTGATAATTAATATAAAATTCAAATAGAGCCATCTGTATGGCACAACAACAACGTATAATAATTTGTAATAATAATTATAATCTTTGTAGCCTACTGTCTCTTGCAAAAGTTAGAAGTTTTAAAAACCAAAAGAGCTACAAAGAATATCATTTCTGACTCTACTCCTATATGCAATAACATGTCGAGACTTACCATTCTGCGCACCAATGCTGATCCAGAGGCTGGGGTTCCTGATATGGTCGACGCTGAAGGTGTACTCTATGATCCCTGCGTTCTCAGTCCAGAGCAGCCTTAGCCTCGTGTCCTCAGAGCGTTCGAGGTGGATGATGGGGCAAGTGTCTACGACGCTCCGTCCCCGTAGCTGCTGGTTGTTGCTGCCCTCCCAATGGTGGACAACCTCCACGGCGTACCACAGGCCCAGAACCTCAACAAGTTTGTAATAACAATCAGAGCTAGGTTTTAGCTTTATATTAAGAATATAAATATGCCTAAATCGCTTCTGCCAATGTCTCTTCTGTCGGGTTAGAAGAGACGTTTGACTGCACGCGTTAATAATTCTGTACTAAGTCTGACGTAAATATTTTAGAAAAAAATATTTCTTCAATTCTTCGATCCATGAAACTTGCCGATCTGGACATGTATGAGCATCACGGAGCATTTAGTAAAAAAACAAAACAAGATATCCTTAATATTTGAGTAGCCTTGGTTCCTTCAGAACAGACCTGAGTTTGGAAAAAATAATGGAAACATTCTTGTAGAACAATTAATTTATTAGAGCAAGGTTTTCAAAGTTTTATATTTGTAAATTATTAGGAGGTGGTTGGAGCTAGTCTCAACGTTTTATAAACACTTTTACTGGTTGTATTTATTTTTTAGAAATAAATGAGTTTATTAAGAAGAAAGCACTGAAGGTATGTTTGGGCTTGGCTATTTGAAAATCGAGTGGATATTTTACAGAAGGATTTTCAAAGACATTCTGATTTCGAAATACTAAAAAAAAAAATCTTTGCAACAAACATAGTTTAAAGATAAACAGGATTTGCAAAAAAATTATTTGCATATTCTGGTCTAGGCACTGGAACCCATGAAAATTAGCTATTTCTCCACTTAAGTTTTTTTTTTCGTTAAACATAACATTTTCTGCAATTGCAATTGCAACTGTACGATGGTACAGTGGGAGTCCTAACTTTTGACTATATATGTATATGATTATAACTGGTTAGGTTCGGGATCTATATCTATATCTATATCTGAGGACTGCACAAGTAAGGGTTTTTTACTCCCTTTAAGAAATCCTAAAGGCCACCTTCTGGGTAGCGAATCCGCGATCATAGGCTTATTAGGATGCCATGCTAACTACTCGACCACAACTAGCCCCTCTTCTCTCTAGTTAATCCGGTCCTGATTAAGTGAAATAATTGAATCATTATAGTACGGCTTGTAGAAATCCATGCGGGCGTTTAAATGAACTATCGAATACCTGAGGTAAGTATGGTCAAGTCGTGAATCTAAGTTGGCCGTTCCGGTTCTACTCTATGTTCTTAATGTCAACAATAAACACCGATAGTTGGAGTACCTATTGCTTGACTTCTCGACCTTTGTAATGAAATATGGTCATCGAATTGGATACAATGAATTATACTGAATAGTCTTCTAAAGGATTCCAATGTTTCTTAATATGTCGGTCATGGATAAGAATAAATGTAGATTATATTATTGTGCAAATGGCGTTGCTTGGGATATTATATAACATTGCAATTGTAGATCTGTTAAGGCAGCCCCTTCGGGAGGCAAGCTGCCCGTTTGGCAGAAGCTTCAACCGCATCCTGTCCATTCTGCGTTACCTCATTGTCCGTTTGGTAGCCTGCCATTTCCCTCCTCAATGCTAAACGGTATCACTTAGCCAGGATTATTGTCGACCAAACACCGGTAATGGAGTGCGTGAGGTGATCTTTAATGAACGAGCTAATGAGAGCGGTTTATAGAGGCTGGATCAGCTCCAGATCTGTATTGGCTGATTCAAGAATATTAACAAAATAACCTTACGTGCTGCAATTCTGCGTCTAAATTGTTATTAAAAAAAATGAATTTTGTACTAAATAAAAACCATGACTACGTTGTTGTCTTTTATTTCTTTCAACTCTTACTAAAGTACGAAACGTGCTTGCCTATTTTCTTAAACAAATTGTTAGTTTTCTAGTTGACATCCTTCAATAATGAGACTTGGTGTGTATGATATTTATACTCTTTCACTCACTACGTGAATTAACTATCTGCTTATCTGCCGTAGGGGTTCTGGAAAAACGATTAGAGAAAAAAACATGTATCACTACAACTCATGAAGGGTCTTGGGTTCAGTAGAAATAGACAATGGTTGTGCAGGGAGGTGAATTGCCGAAGAACACGCTCGGCAGCCAGGTTTAAAATGCATTAGAAAAGGAATCTCCACACGGTCGAAAAACTTAGTAATTGAGAGGCATTTTATATTTCAGCTCTTTTATGGGAGCCCACTGCGGTTAAACCAGTTTTAAAGATATACTATTTAAAATATTAGATATGAGTGCATGCATTTCATAATATTTATTTGTCTCATAAAAATCAGGAATTTTTCCCAATTAATCTTCCCTCCAATCACTCTTTTTAATTATTTATATATTTGCTTATTGCAATTTCAAACTATATTAAAAATAAAATCATTTCATGTTTGAACATCCTGTGAAAAATCAACAATAAAAACTACAATTTTCATTTAAGAACATCTTATTTACGGACCGATCCTTTTTTCGTTAAATTTGATTATATATTAATAAATTAAAATTT
The DNA here is from genome assembly GCA_964056705.1 of Troilus luridus. Classification (NCBI taxonomy): domain Eukaryota; kingdom Metazoa; phylum Arthropoda; class Insecta; order Hemiptera; family Pentatomidae; genus Troilus; species Troilus luridus. The sequence continues at coordinate 85,587,770 of OZ057415.1, forward strand.
TAAATTGTATTGCCATTTTTTTGTGATTTCCGGTTTTAGTGCCGCAGTGGAACTTATGTTGGACTTATTATAAACCATTCTTTTCAGTTAATTTTTTTTTTTCGGTAGTGAAATATAAATATTTTATTACCTGGTCCAGATCGGTGTTTCGCTGAGGTTCGAATCCCGAACAGTACTTCTTGCTGTTACTCAACTGGGCGGACGCCATGGCGAGGGAACACAGAAAGGCCGTAAGGAGCATCATGTAGGCCCAAAGCATCTGCGAACATTACAATAATCATAGTAACTATACTCTCGCCTGGGAACTTGGAGATTAGATAGCCAATCCAAACATGGCTCAGATAGGTAGCTACAATAGAGGGTGAAATGAAATGTGAAAGGATAATAACACCTAGTAATAATTTTTAAATATTTTTATTTTGAAGAGAAAAGATTTGCCCCCAGCCGGGATTCGAACCCGTATCTCCGCCTCACCGTGGCAACACTCTAACCATTGGAGCCACCGGGACAAATCTGTTCTCGCAATTTTGCGATGTATACGCGAGGAAGAATGTTCATTGAACATTACTTTTAATTTTAGGATCTTTTTGACATACGTCATTATATTATTTATAATGTATTATAATTTTTTAATCAGTGCTTTAATTTTTATATATTTTTATTTTGAAGAGAAAAGATTTCCCCCAGCCGGGATTCGAACCCGGATCTCCGTATAACCGGATCTAGTAATAATTGTTTTTAAAAATAATATAAAAATAATAAATAATAAAATTACATCCCCATAAAAGATAAGGAACGCCGGGCATGTTATTATTGCTTGCGCGATCTTGACAGAGAGAGCAAAGCTGAAAAATGAAACATTCTATATTCTAAATGTTAAGCTTTTCCAAAGAGTAACTTCGAAAATTATCCGTAGTATACAATATCAGCAGAAGACTTGTTCCGGGAGGGCCGCTGGAAAATGAAGATGCTAATTTTCTAGCAGTGATGGGTATATGCTCACGTTATATATCACAGCTAACAAGGATTGATAAGGAGAAGTATATATAAAAAAAGTATTGTCTGTTTTGTCCCAATCTGTTTTTTGTTGTATTGTCACATAAGGCAGCTGTTTTAGAATAAACGTCTCATCTTTAAAAAGATTTTTATTCTTATATTTTTCCCAGTACCAGTCCTCCAGCATTCGATAAATATTTTTTTGTTTAATAAATACTTTATGATAATTTTTTCGTCTAAAAAAAAGCATTATTTTAAGAAATTCTTTTTTCTTTTTTTTTCCTCATACAAGATTCTATTTATAATTAATTACAATATGAAATAACTGTATATAAAGTTATTATTATGTATCGATTACGCACCTAACATATGACAATAGATTTAATCAATTCATTTTAACATATGATTGTAACCAATTCAAATGATTATTTTCCAGTTGTATAAGAATATACGAAGTGTTTACATATAAATATACGAAGTATTTACAGTGTTTTCAATACCTTTATTACAATAAATACCATTTTCAATAATTAAAGACATAACAGTTATATGTTGTAAACATTTATAAATAAAGTCTAGGAAAAAAATTACTTAATTCATTAAAACCCCGTTTGTGCGTGTTTTTATTATCATATGTTAACATACGTTTTTTCCAATATTTCTGTATTATTTAATTTTTTTTTTTTTTAATGGCCTGCTAAAGTGAGTATAATATTTGTTTTCTTTAAATTTGCATCCACATTTGTTTAAATATAATATATTTATATTTATAGATTTTTTACAGATGTTAAAACCATTATAAATGTGTACTTTCCTACATATTATATCGTCCCAACCATTTCCAACTATCGAATTTGAAAAAAACACAGTTTTCGTTTTCGACCTATAGCAGTTGCTGTAGGATTAATAATTGATATAACATTCATATAGGGGCATCTATCAGTCACAGAATGTAAAACGAATGTCATTGGTTTGATTATAGGCACTAATTTTTATTGAACCTAGAAACTCCTTTTTTAAATTCTTTAATGATTTGAACATTCGATAGTTGGAAATGGTAGGGACGATATCAACAGCCCTGGTGAATAAGTGGTTAAGTCTAATTTCCTCCAAAATGAGTTTCTAGTACTTAATTTAAGCAGAATCGAGTTATTCTCGTAGTGAATAAGGGGCTAAGTAAGGCATTGGCTTGAAAAGGAGTTATTACTTATATTACAACTCCATTTCAAGCCAAAAACTACGAGAATGATACGATTCTGGTTATCTGAAAGCAAATAGCTCTCTCTGGACAAAATCCGACTTAACCACTTATTCTCCTGGGCTGTAGATATAGTTAATGATATGTTGAAGAAGTGTTTCCATAACGCTAACTACTAAATGCTTATTTTAATAAATTAACCTTTAAGTAAAGAAATACTTGGTTATGCCTTAATCAGAATTCTTAATATAATTGACTTTTCAACCTCAGCAATTGAGACTGCATAAGTAAGATAATATCAAGGCAATAAGAGGTGTATCTTCCGAAGCACGCATCATCTCGTCAGGAAGATCGTCTGTTTAACGATGACCGTCCGATGTTGCGGTTGACTACAAAGTGTTGGGTAACGATTTACTAACAAATACTATTAGATAACTACTAACATTACCGAATATCCTGTGTGTGTATTGTGCTTCACTAACAAATGGTGGTTATTGTGGATTTTTGATAATATTAATTTACCTCCCCCCCCCCCCTAAAAAACTAAACAAAAAAACAATAAATAGAAATCCATTAGAAAATCTTCATTAAGCGAATTAGGATAATGCTTCAGATTAAACCAAATTGAAAATTTTGGAGATCGTACTGTGGAAAATAAAGCTAGAATAATTAAAGATTTCAGAATTAACATTCAGTTTAAATAGACAAAAAATAAATTTAAAAAACTCCAAAAATTCGCAATTGACCCTGGATTGAAATAGAATAATTTGATTAACAAACAAAAAGAACTTTATTATATTCAAAAGAAAAATAACAGAAAATATAAGAAATAAAAGAAAAACATTTGAGGGAAATGGATTGAAGTAAGGAAAGGACCCATCTTAAAGAATGACACTTATGAGCAATGAATATAATAGAAAAGACGACCAGAATTGCTATTTTAGTCGTAACAACAAGGCCTGTTCTCGAAATTTTTGTTAATCAATATCCGGAAGGTATAATTTAAATTGTAAGCCGTTGGATCATATGAATTAAATATTATAATATTTAATATAAATATTATTTTATATCCGATAAATAATAACTAATCACAATAAATTCTGTAACTGACAGGTTCTCGACAGAGGAGGATTTTGGACCATTTAAAATGAATAAATAAGATAAATAAATGAAAATATATAAAATAAAAAATAAATAATGATATCATAAAGGTTTCATTTTAAGTAGTTGTGCTTCACATTTTTTTTCTTTAAACCTTTTACAGTTTGAATACTAATGTTTACATTATTATTAAATTAAAATGCTTTTTTTTCCTACCAAAGTAATCCTTTGAAAGGACCGTTTTTTATTTTGGCACATTCCATACCAGTGTTATAATAATTTTAATTTTAAAACGAACCTTAATTAAAATTTTATTTTTCTTAAAGAATAAAGAAGAAAAAATGTATAAAAAGATCTTCTAGGGCGCAACAGATCTTGAAATTATTTTAACTTACTATTTTAACGAAATAAACTAACGTACAACAGAGATAAGAAAAAATTGACACTTGACAACTCAAAATCATACACTTGACTTAAACAATTCAAAATGTGGTGAAGTAGATGCTTCACAAAGTATTCTTCAATAAAAATGATTTATTCATTTTCATTATTATTCATAGTACTAAAACTAATATTAAAAGAAAAGTAAAAAAATAATGTATGTAATTAACTAACATTAAACCTTGAAATAAATTAAAGGTCATTTAATCTGTTAGTGTTTACAAAGAGAGCTAAATAAGGACAATTTACAAATTTTCAGTTTCAATAAAATGAGGAATAATCTTATTTTTTAAAAGTTTTAATGTTTTTAAATAGCATATCTGTTCAATCCTATGAAAAAATGCAATTAACGAAAAATCTTCACTGGTTTAATGTTTAATTTAAAACCAAGATTAGCTTATAAATATTATATTTAATGTAAAAAAAAATTAATAATGAAAATTTCGATTAATAGTACCTTCAATCATTCATCTGTTTTATTGATAACCAATGGATAACGCCAAAATAATTATTTTAAGTTTTGCACTAAGCAATCATTGATATATTATTTATTATAAATATGAATATTTGTATAAATTCATATTTTTATAAAGGTTCTAACCTAATTTTAGAATTTTACTAAGAATCTGTCATAATTGTTCATTTCCTTAAGAAATGTATTTATTGAATATTAAATTTTGGCATTTATGTAGGTTTGAATATTTTTATTATTCTCTAATAATTTGTGTCCCAGAGTGAAATTATAATTATATAAAAAATTACGAAAACGGAAAATAATAAAAAAAAAAAATATTCTGTTAAATGTGTATCAGAATAATATAAATAATATATGTATATTTGTTACATCGACACAAGATCATTACTTATCACTAAGTAACCACACCGCCTTGTACACAGCATCATACCGAATCGATACAATAATAAACCGATTACAACAATCTTTTAAAAAAATCCATAAATTCTGTCAAAAGTGGAAACTAAAAATCAATCCAATAAAATCGGCCGCCATAATCTTCACAAAGCGCAGACCTAACATAGATCAGCACATCATCTTAAATTCACAGACAGAGCACATCAACAGGAAAACCGAAAAAGCGAAAAAAACCATCTACAAAATGTTTCCCTATTTCAATAAAAAATCCAGGCTAAGCCCTAAAAACAAACTAATCCTTTATAAAACAGTAATACGTCATTGATAACCTATGCCTCACCTGTCTGGAGTTCAACCTGCGCCACAAATTACAGAAAGTTTGAAAGGGTACAAAACCTATGCATGAGGATTATTAATAATTATCCCCGCTACAAGAAAATATCGACTATGCTTAGAGATCTTGAACTTCCCACTATAAAACAATATGTGTTAGCCCAAACAAAAGCATACTTCGAAAAAACTCCAGCTTCCGAAAACCCACTAATCCGAGAAATCGGTAACTATGATAAACATTCATTACGAAGGTACACGCACAGAAGAACAAAACATATTCTCCTTTCTTAACAAATTACTATTTGCAGGTATTGTAATTTAATTATCTGTATTTCGTTTATAGCTATTTTTAAGTGTTTACTTATTTTCTATTTAATTATTATTATATTTATTTACTTTATTATTATCAATTTCATTTATTTATCTCATTATTATTAGTATTTTATTTATTTATTTTTTTGTTTAGCGGGTTTTTCCTACATTTTTCCTGCTATTGTAAAACTTATTTATGAAAGATAACTTTAATTAATTAAAATCAATGTTCTTTAAACATGTAAAGGAAGTCCGGAACCTGTATTCATACTTATGCAGTTGTATATGTAAAATTGCAAATAAAGTTGTTGTTGTTGTTGTAATTACTTATCACTTGTTCTGACCTAGCCTAAAAGATAAGGTAATTATTTTTACCAATTATTTTTTTAATCATATATATTTTGATTTCTAAACAAGTCATTCAAACAATAAACCATTTTTCAGTCATATTCGCTGTTGAGTAAATTATAGAATGAGCTTAAATAAAATCATTAATGATTTCATTTTTTTGTATAAAGCACTCTTGTTGGAAAGAAGCCTCAGTCCAACATGGTAACTTAAAAAATCTTATTTTTTTCAAAATGATTTTATGTTAATAGTTCGTTGATTTGTTTCCATTAGTAAACAATATGACTTTTGAGAATGGATTTAACATGTAATACAACAAACGTATCAGCGTAAAGTTGTTCAAGAAATTTAAAAACAAACAAACATTTAATTACTATTTTCTAGTGCAGCATGAGCAACGAATTGTTTTTAAACACAAATTATTTTTTTAAAGTAACACTGACAAAATAAAATAATTAAACTATGAGGGCTTATGTCGTTTATTTTAAATGATCAAACCAAAGATGTAGTTAAAGTTTTTGGTTATGCATGATTATTCAGAGTCCTATAAATTTTTCTATGTAATTTTTCATGGCATCATAATTGCATTCAAATTCTTTGAGAATAATAAAAATATTCAAAATTCCGTAAGAAGTCAAATAATCTATAAATACTTAAGGAAATGAATATATATATATATATATGCTATGTCAAATTATATAATTGGGTATAAAGTCCTCATACTTTCTTTTTAAAAAAATATACTTTAAATTTTCAAAGAAAATCGACAAAAGTCTGTTATAAGAATGCAAAGTTTAATTTCGTGATATGCCCTGCCAGAAAATGTTAGTTATAAGTGGTTATATCTGGATATAAGCCAACTTTTAACCTTATTTTCTGTTCTTACACCACAAGCAATATTTATTAATACTTTTTTGAAAATTTAATCTCTGCAATGATTATAATTATTTATAAAAAAATCAAAAGCTAAGAAGAGAAAGATAACAATAAACATGAAGTGGAGACGATCCACGACTAGCATGCGCACACTGATTCAAAAATGCGCGGGAAAGTCCAACTTGGAAGATGTCAGAAGTTTTCTAAATATTTTTCAACTGATACCGGACCAATAGGGAGTGAATATTGACTTACCTGATGAATATTATTGATGATTGAGTGAGCAATGAGATATCAGCTGCCTACCAGCTCAGCATCCATCACGTTTTCGCATCCAATTGTGAGTACAGCCGCTGTAGCTCCGAGGTGGGGATGCCATCCCAATTAAAGAATTGCTCCAATTTAGTACAGTGCATGTTGTGGGTGTAGTCCATCCTGCATCACTGTCCACCGATCTGACGTTATAAATCGATTCTACGTATCGAACGGCTCCTGAATCGATAGCTTTATCACTAAAAGGGATCGAAAAGGGTGAGTCATAATTACAAGAAAGAGAGCAATTGGCTTACAATATTTGAAATATCTCTGAACCGTATTAAAAAAAAAAGCGACGTACTTACGTACGACTCTTAAATAACCTTACTACTCAGATCTATGACAACTTTGGAACTGTATGTAGCAACTCATATTTCTCACTTGAAGGAAATATTCATCCAGTTTAATATATTCATAACAATACATGGGTACATCCATACAATACATTCATACATTTATACAATACTTGAATACATGGTCCTGAAATGAATAAACTGATAGCGTTTTACAAAACAACTAGCCGATCTCAGTGAAATACTGCCGTGACAGGAAGGAGCCCTAAACAATGTGTTCAATTAATTATTCATATTTATAACCTTAGGGATTTTTGGTTTTCACCTATAATTCCTAAACGGTGCATTCAACCGAAAAATAGATTACATCAAATCAAAATCCCTTCAATAGAGAACAAATAACATCACTTACAAATAAAAATTTGTAATGAGACATTTATTGAATTGATTATTTATCGAGTCATGAGCAACAGTTCTGATCAGCCATATATGAAGCAAGACCTTCCTTGACCTTTGGGGGAAGATAAAATAATCGATAAGATTATGATAACTCTCACAACCTTCTTTATGGAATGCACTTTTACTAAAATATAATTACTACAAATGAATTGTTTACAAAATATCTAATTTTTGGGTTATATTTCAATATTTTAAGAAATACAAAAAAGGAATTTATTGTTTTAGAATCCAAAAGAAAAAATGATATAAAAACAAAGTCTGAAGCCTCAAAATACCGGGGGGAAATAGCAAGTAATGTATCGCCATCGGGGCACACACATTAATTAGTTATTAAGGAGAAATCACATCAAATGAAACTAAGTGCAAGCGCATCTCACATCAACAGTCCAAACCCTACTCATCAAATAGAGGCAGCAACCTTCCTCTAAGATGTTCAACAAACAGTTCATGGAGTTTGTGTATCTACTAACTTATGGAGTGTGTGTCCTGAATTGGCGTAATGTTTTTCTAATATTTTAAATACTTGATTTTAGGAAATTTTCCTATTGCATTCTGATTTATAATGTATGCATATTTAAAACTCAAAAATTTAAATTTTTTTGAACAATAAAAATATAAATTATGAATATACTTATGAATATAATTATGTTATCTTATTTTAAAAAATCCAAAATATTTAAATTCTATAGAGGCAGAACCACACCTCCGAAGCCCTATATTCTTTGCTGTTGATTGTTATTATAATTGCCAAACCAATAAAATATATATCAATCTACATCACTTGCCTTTTATCGTAATCTGACAATCGGTGTCATGAATCTATGGATGTAAATTGAGCTTTCTTTAAGCGCAAGAGGCTCATGACTGAAATTATTAGATTATTTTGACTTATCCCTTAATAACTTATCTTGAAACCCAACAATGTACCACTGTAAAGTAGGTAGGTTTTAAAAAGGAATAAAAACAAGAGAGCAATGACAAACTAGAATTGAAGAAGAAGGAAGACCTCACATAAAGTCGCAGGAGAGCCACTTAAAGCAATTCCTGTCCTTTATCCCGTTAATTAAGCCAACTCCAATGGATCTCAAACAGCCTACGTTAATTTCTTGGGTGTTTTTCATGTTTTCTTTGTTTCTACTTTCTTATTTAACATTATGTAGCAATAGACGCGGACATAGTCATGGGAGAAATAGGGGAGGTCATATTCCTATAATTTCAATACCATGATACTTGGGAAATTTGAGATTCAATAGCATATTCCAAACAGCGGAAATTATGTCAAATATTTTAATCAGTTAGTAAAAGTTCATGAATCGATATCATATAGGTACTCAATCAATACATAATACCATGAGTCAAGAAATTAGGATTGTTATTGATCAATGTGTCTGTATATATAGAAGCATTTGGAGGCATATATATTGCAAATTGTACATATATTTTAAATAAAATCTTAGAGGATGTTGAAAAAAAATCAATGTGGCTGAATAGAAAAAAAAATATTGATGTCATGTATCAATGATCATATCGATGCCTTAATTCACAATTGTGTTAAGTGCAAATTTTTCAAAAATGGGTTTTGTTATATATATATATATATATATATATATATATATATATATATATATATATATATATATATATATGATTTATAATAAAGCAATGCGGGTCAATAAGTCCGTGACTTTTTGAATTCCCCGGCTCTTAATTGAAATGGCAACACTGCACCTGCCAACAGGCAACTGTAAGATGACTCCTGTTTAAATTTGAACAAGCTACGTCATTTAGTTTGTGTTTGGCAGCCGTTGATAGCAGACTACCGCGTGTTGTGAGAAGAAAATGGAAAAAAGTGAATTTCGTGTGCTCATTAAACATTATTTTTTGCGGAAAAAAAACATCAACTCAAACCAAGGCTGAGCTTGATAAATATTATGGGGACTCTGCACCATCCATTTCCATGGCAAAGGAGTGGTTTACTGAATTTCGATGTGGCCGTACAAGCACGGAAAATGCCGAACAATCTGGACGCCCAGTTGAGGTCTCTACACCCGAAACGATTGAAAAAATTCACGATATGGTATTAGCCGATCGGAGATTGAAAGTGAGAGAGATTGTGGAAGCCATAGGCACCTCACATGGTTCATTGGTTCCAATTTTGAATGATCACTTGGGTATGAGAAAGCTTTCCGCAAGATGGGTGCCGCGTTTGCTCACAATTGACCACAAATGCAACCGTGTGACAATTTCACTGGAATGTTTGGCGTTGTTCAACCGCAATATGGACGAGTTTTTGCGCCGTTTCGTAACCGTAGACGAAACGTGGATCCACCACAACACACCGGAGACCAAACAGCAGTAAAAACAGTGGGTTTCTCTGGGTGGATCGGCGCCAAAGAAGCCAAAGGTGGGTTTGTCAGCCAAAGTCATGGCTACCGTTTTTTGGGATGACTACCTTCATAAGGGGAAAAAAATCAATGGCGAACATTATACCAACTTATTGGGTCAATGAGGAATTGAAAAGGAAGACCGCATTTGGCCAAGAAAAAAGTTCTTTTCCACCAGGACAAAGCAAGGGTGCACATAAGTGCAGTTTCCATGGCAAAACCCACGACTTGAGCTACGAATTGCTCCCTCATCCGCCCTATTCTCCAGATTTAGCCCCGAATGGCTATTTCTTGTTCCCAAACTTGAAGAAATGGTTCGGCGGAAAGAGATTTGACTCCAACGACGAAGCCATCTCACAAACAAATGCATATTTTGATGACCTCGTCAAATCATATTTTTCGTAAAGGATAAAAAAATTGTAGAAACGTTGGACTAAGTGTATAGAACTCAAAGGAGACTATGAAATAACTTTTCATATAAAAAAACCTGTGTTTCATTCAAAAAGTCACGGAATTATTGACTCGCCCTCGTAATATTGTTAAGTTGTGATCAGGAAGTCATAGATCATATGTTGATGTAAAATTAATAGAGAAGTTGTGAAGGTTCCAAAAATATATTGTGCGCTTAAGCTTGAACTGTATTTCTTGTGTTAAATTTGTATCAAAGATGACTCATGTAAAGTCTTGTTTTCAGCACATAACACATTTGTGAACTGAGGCATCGATATTACATAATTAAAACATTCGAATCCAAAATAAAAATATTCCATATAGTTTAGAAATGCAACCAAAAGTTTTGGATAACAATAGATTTTGTAAATTTTATATAATTTAGTGTTATCCTTCTCCCCCTAAATCATGGTGGTAACAATCCTAGCAATAGATACAAGAAATAATCTTCCTTTCAGGCTGTTTTTATAATTCCTCTCTTGATGTTTGTTCATTTGAAGAGACATTATGGTGCATGGCTAATCGGACGATGCTGCAGGAGTACTAAATTTCGCCTCTCCAGATGTCATTAGGATAGGGATCTTTATTGAGTGCCTGACAGGCTCGGGACCTCCCTTTAAAAAATCCTTAGGCTACACCTACATTGGATCCGATTCGGTGCGACGTGATTCTATCACATATGATGCTAGGGTGTATACATTCTACATATTTTACTATACATTATAGTAAAATATTAATGTATTAAAAATAATCTTAATTTTATAAATTTAAAGAACCAAATGTTATAACTCTCGATATATTTCAGTCATTTGGTTTGCTAGCGACGTCCCATCGTATCACACCGGATCCAATGTAGGTGTAGCCTTAGACAACCTAACGGTCTGTGAATCTGCCATGTTGGCCGTAGTAGGTTCTTATGCTTACCACTAAATCACAGGTGACCCTATAATTCTTGTCTTTAAATTAAATAATTAGCTATAATAAATAGTCTTCACACAATTATCTTCCAGGTTTTCTTATTTATATGATATAAAAACTTAATTAGAGGGTATATATACTATGGATTCTTCAGAAGATTGTATATCCTATCATTTTTCTGTAGGTTACTTATGAAATATATAAATTCTTTGGTCTTAATAAAAATAAAAATAAATCGATGGACGTATATTTATCATTTTAAATTAAAGCATATGAGAAGGGTCTCTAGGAGTATGAGTTAATCATAATTAATTAGTAAACTAAAGAGTAATGAGGAAGCTACAATGATCAAGAATATCTGAACTCGATTCTGTTAGAGAGGGACTTGTATTAAAATGAATAAATCTATTAACAGGCATTAAGCAATGATTCGTCCGAACAAGTTGCAATGTCTTAAATAAAAATCTTTAAAAACATAATTTCCGTTAGGTGCTGGACACGAGTTATGAACTGCTGAGAGATAGTTAGATTTTCTGTAGTAGAAGATAATGAGTGTCAGTTATGGAACTCGGCACGAATAAACGAAATAAAGAAAGTCTAAATGGAAATAACTCCATACCAAGTTTAATTTAATGTACTTTATATTTATTCAACTTTAATGATAATGGAGCCAAGTTATAGTTAGCAAACAGGATTTGGGCGATTCTCTTCGTAAACGGACTATACTTTATTTTTATTGTAATATAGACAGTTTGTAAATTACCGGCGCTACTTTATATGATTTGAATCATATAATGTTGATAGAAGCTATATATATAGATAATAGCTATATAAATAGATAATGTTTTTAAGAGTTATAGAATTGAATAAAAAAAACACTCTGTTCTAGGATAAAGTTCTGGACAAATAAAAAAATCGTATGTAAAATTTGCTGAAAGCGCAATTGCGCAGGTGCAAATGAAAATTAAATAATAAATTAATAAATAAATATTTGGCCAAGCATATTTCTATTATAAAAAAAAAGCTTTATGGGAAGTTGCAATATTTAATTTTTGCTTCGTAAAGCTGGACGGGCAGTAATTGAGACACCTAACTTTTACCCCACAATTATTTCTCCCTTGGATTGTTTTGTGTTCAATTTGTATCTGTAAACCCTCTTTTGTTTTGCCGTAGTAAATATTAGAGTTAACAATCGAAGAGACCACGCCAATTTCATCTACTATAAATAATAAAATAAAACGATTAAATTAAGGATAGATTGTTAATTTGAATGTATTCTAAGAAGCCGTTTTATTTTCTTTCCTTTCAACATTGGACGCTACAGGCCAGTGCAGCAGGCCGTTTTCAGTGTGTGACCGAGGTCTGAAACGGCTTATCGATATATATCGAAGCAAGCTTTACAATCACAACGTTAATAAGATAAACAACCATAAAGTTTTTTTATAATATAAAACAAACCTAGTGAATCGAAATAACAAAGCTTCTTCTGCTTAACAAGTTCTCTCCTCCTCCGAATGAAATTTTAAGTATGCCACTGAATTTACAATCTTTCTGAAGAAAGAGTTAGATAGGAAGGCAAAGATTGATATGGATAGAACTATTTGGAAGAGGGTATAGTGTTTATTGCGGCAAAAAATAATGGAAATGTCAATATAGTCCTGGGCTTTGGGAAAGTTACGAGTATATTAAGGGCTATTAGGATCGTTTTTCATTCAACTTAATTCAAATGAAATAAAGCTCATTAAAAAAAAAATCTTAACGTCTATCAACATCCACAAGCATTTGTGCTGAGCTTGGGAATTTACTTGAAATTTGGGAGGCTTTGGCAACTGCTTACTTAATACATGAACTGGATCTAAACGAATTCATGAACCAAAAGGATATTCGCCACGACCTTGAGAATTAATTCACGTTCACGTTTATTAGAAAGGCGCTTAGATTCCTACGAATTACCACAATGACCTATCATGTCCTGTCACGAATGCAAATTACGTGAAACTGCATCCATGTCAAAATCACTATTGTACTCTCTCGGGTCCTCCTAGAGAAGTCAGAGCAGAGGAAGTAGAAAAATATAATGAACTACGAAAATAGATGAATCGTCGAGAAAAAAAATAACAACTGCTAATTGGCTGTAATTACTGGCCTGCCCCTGATGGGAGGTGAAGAGGTCATCCTTACTCACCGCAGGCCTTCTTCATGAATGGCCAGTGCGTCTGAAAAACTACGCGTATCCTAATTCACCTAATGGATAGAACTCTCTTCCACGAGTGGGAGGAAACACGTGTTATTATGTTCACAAGATAAATAAATATTAGTAAGGCAAAATTAATATTACTCAGTTACAAAACTTAGTACAGTTACAAAATTACTGTTAAAGCGGGGTGGCTCATTGGTATCGTGCTGAGTCGCTAGGCTGAAGGTCCTGGGTTCAAATCCACCACTTTTCCTTACTTATTATTTTTTTTTAAAGAGCATTTCGTCGTTTGGATTGTTAATCAACATTGTACACATATCAACTGGCTGCTGGACTTGAGGCTGTATAGTCATGGTATACCACGTAATCATAAAGAGTTTTGCATGTGACTCCTGGTTCACACATTGAAGAACCCCACCAAGGATCGGTGGACGACCTGATCTGATATGATCTGTCTGAACCAAATAACTGCTGTCCTTTGATGGATAACAGACTCTTCTTCTATGGCACGAAGTTCTTCGGCTGCTGCTTTTAAACAAACTGAATCTTCTTTCAACAACTATATGGCTGTATTGCAACTTTATTTTATAATTTTTGTCTTAATTGCTGTTCATAAACGAGTATGTTATGGATTCTTCAAAAAATTATGTATTTTGATTATAGATATTAAATTAGCTTTTGATTATATATATATATATTAATTATTTTAAGGTTATATATCGTCGCTGTCATAACAATACCGCCTAAGTACACTTCGGGCGATTTTACAGGAGAGAAAAAAAACCGCACCGACTGCAGACTTGGCAATATATAATCTATTTTTTATATAAACAATTTTGGAACTATTACTATAATGATTGAAGAGAAGTATCAAAAATCACACTGTGCCATGTTCCTGACTTTAATACGTCCGTTACCGTCACTAACTCATTTTCACCAAAAGTTGTAGATAGGCGGTATTGTTTTGACAGCGACGATATATCAAATATCTGGAAAGTCAAAATTCAGGGCTCCCCTTTTGCACCGTACGATTAGCCATAGTAGTATAAAGTCATGTTAAATGAATAAACAACAAGTACGTGATAAATCTAAAATATTTGTCCTCTATTCACTTTTAGGGTTGGCTCTTACAATACTTCTTAAGAATGTCAGTAGGAAATACCCCATGTGTTACCAATGTCGATAAACCATGTGGTACAACGATATAGTGGTACTTTTCGTTCGAGGAGCTTTAGGAATCGCTAAAGATCATTTTATGAATGACCAAATTATGAATGGGTATTCCGAAAGTGTAACGGAAGCGACAGGTCACCCAGGCAGTAGTGCAAGAGGGCAATCAATTCCCAAAATTGTAGAGCAATGGAGACCGTTCCAAAAGGAGTTGGGAAACCTTAGGCCGGTATCTTGGCCAACTCAGATCCCGCCCAAATTGTCCCTATCTCCCGCCCAGAATCTTGTTTGCGATAGTTAAATATTGCAATGATACAGTCAATTAGGATCGGAACGACGTCGGGAGTTATCGTTTGGAAATGCCTCTTAGCTGGGGTGTGATCTCATTTCTGATTAGTGATCGTACTCAACTAATAGTCTCGTACTATTAAAAATTCACTCATAGTTTTAAAACGTATTTTACATCTGTCGAATCGAAAGAACCTTTTTGCCACGTTCTGCTATGTCCCCCAAACAATGATCTCAGGGAAAGTTAAGATCTTTTGATCCGAAAAATGTTTATAATAATAATATGGGATGCCACCCTGAGATCATGAGGTACAGTAATATTATATCATTATTGATTAAAAAACATATGCCTCTGTAGTATCCTCAAACAGCATTTGGCCATATGTTTTGTTTTCTTATCTCTTGTAAAACCTTCCTTTGTAAACACATTGTTCAGTGTTTACAGTGCTCTGTGCTGTAACAACAAATGAATACACCGAGTAACCTACAGACATACTCATGAGTACAAATGAATCTTTGGTGTGTTATAATTTATTCCTAAAATAATTTATAATTGAAGTATATAATATTTCGGCGACGGTAAAAACTAATTATTCCTAAATTGCGTCGAAAGTCATTAAAATTTCAAGAAGAAGACAGTTTTTGATGAAGATGGACCGACTGAACAATCCGATGAAGGCAGAAAACAGCCTTTAAAGAACAGCAGGTCTCGGCAGCACCGAGGAACAACCTTCAGTTCTTCAACATCACCGAGTTCTCTCGTGAGGAAGATGAGTGGGGGTATTGGCTACAGAGGTTTTCACTCGCCGCTATCTCGGATCCTTACATCGATGATGACATACTAATGAGTTATCTACTAGGCAAGGTAGGAAAGAAACCATTCAAATTTGTATGCGATTACTTTAAACCTGCTGACATAGCTTCAATAGAATATAAGCAATTAATTGAAGCTTTACAAAAAGCGTATGGAAAACATGATAGCTCGCTATCTCAACCTCGAAAGTTTAATCAAATGATATGGCAAGATCATGAGACAATTAATAATTTTATCGCAAGATTACGTTTTCATGGTAAAACTCATTTGTTTAAGCATGGGAAAGCTGTTATTAAAGGTACTAAACGAACTAATAGAGTTAAAGGTCTTCAAACAGGAGCAGTCAACAGCCGATCCGAAGCGTTAGACCAGGCTCTGAAGCAATCGTAAAAATCACTATTAACGGGCAACAGTTCGGTAAGTTGTATTACTCAAGAGCTGCGAAAACAGTAATCAATAAACACCAATGGGAAGTAATTGGACAGCCTCCTCTTAAACCAACAGCGTCCTTGGTGGCTTATTCAGGGTTTAAAATAGTAACACTCGGGCCATGCAAAGTTACTGTCAATGCTTTCGGTAAAACTCTACGCCTTCCTCTTGTGGTTGTAGATTCGAATGATGAACCTTCGGTTTGGACTCGATTTCAATCATCTCTTCCACCGGGGGCTAAAGTAAGACAAGTGAAACAACCCGATTCCGCTCTGGCAAATATTGATTTAAAAATCGAATAACCTTGAAGTAGTCATTCTCAGATGGTCTTGGAACATTGAAAGGAGAAGAAGCCACGATTAATTTTAAAGAAGACGCTCAACCTTCAGTGTTCAAACCGCAGCTCAAACAGCATTTGGCCATATCTTTTGTTTTCTTATCTCTTATAAAACCTTCCTTTATAAACACATTGTTCAGTGTATGCAGTGGATCTGTGCTGGGATCAACAAATGAATACACTGAGTTATGAATATTTTCAGTATCTTCAGTAATAAATATCTTCTCCAAAATCGGACGTGGTTGATTAACAGGGAGTTGTTTAATAAATAAAAAGCGTATTGCATTAACTTACAAAAAATAAACCATTTCGCTACGTGAGAGTGCTTACATCTTGAGCGTCTGGTGTCCTGCCTAGTACTGTGCCATTCCTCACTTTCAGATAAAGATCCTGTGAGACTATGGAGTCAACTATGTACCTGAAGAAATCTACTCGGTATCGTACAGGTGCATTACTAATATTTTAAACAATGTTACATATGACCATGTAGAACAATCCCCTTGCTGCTCATCACTTCTGACTGTGGCTTCGTGGCACTTGAGGGCACCTCGCAATATGCTCCAGGAAAGATTGAGGCGAATCATGAACTGCTCACTACGGTTTGTATTCAATGCCCCCTGGAAGTCTCATGGGTCCCACCTCTATCATGAGTTAAAGCGGTTCCCCCTACATCCATAGACTCAATTTCCTAAGTTCCTTCTAATTCCATACCATCAACTCACAACATCCCTCTTATGTCTATGGTCTCCTACAATTAAAATTCTCTATCAAATCCCAGTGCACAAGATCTCGCATTCCCGACCTTTAACTCATTCTCGCTGACCCAAAACATTTAAGGGCTCCTTTCACGCTCGTTCAGTTTGTAACTCACTTCCACCTGATATCCGTCATGCTTCTTCCTTAACGACTTTCAAATTCAAGCTTTTCCTGGATCTCCTAAATTCTCAAACAGATACTCTCTAATCAGTTGTAATTAATATATCATATCCATCAGAAGTGATAGGTGAATTACATAGATGAATTAAACATTTCTTCACTTGTAACGATATTTTTAATATTGTTAGGTGCTTTTATTTATTTTTATTTATTTACCAGTACATACCTTTTTCTTTATGTATGTATTTTAATTTATTACTTAGGTAAATATTGTGCCATTCTTATAATTTCGCTCTAAGACCAGATGTATATTCATTATGTTATTCTTAAGGAACCTGATCTCAGAATAAAATTATTTTTCTATTAAACAACATACTAGCCCTTGATCGCTTTAGGAATAAATAGATAAAAGAGACTGAATGTTCACTCCATTATCTCTTGTTTGACCTCTTGGTATAACCTTTTTTTATGATATAGCCAAATATAGTTAGTTTTTGTATTAAAAAAAATATGAATATTATTATTATTTCTCGACTTAGAAGAGTTAATTGATGAGTTGTGGACTGGTTAGCATCTGGATGTTGAAGGAAGAAGGTTGGTAAAAGCGGCCCGGGTCAAAGCCAGTTAATACTTCATTAACATAATTCAGTCATTTTAGATAATGCAACCTGCTCCTATTGTGAATGTTCTATCCCCCATCTCTTTGTTTTACTTTCGGTATTCTCGTTCCTAAGAGATTGTGCACCACGAAATCACCACACTTCAGTGGATACAGCAGTGTCGTGAAATAAAAACCATAATTTTTTAATAAACACTGTGTATCATTCGGTAACGATAATTTAATTTTTTGGATCCCATACCTTTTTACCACCAATATACAACTTCTATTTTATAAACTAATATAATCAGGACTTTTTTGTTTGACCGACGGCTATACAAGAAGGAAATTTGGTATTTCTCAACTGCTAACCGCTGCATGAAATGAAATTTTTTTTTTGACCATATAGATGGTTGATAATGAACAGGTCGGAGAATATTCACTTTTTTTTCAAATCCCAGTAATGCTTTTGTAGTCTCGAAGAAAAACAACGAACGACGGATAAACATATATTTTTATTGGATTTAGTTTCTACTTCCATTGAAACGCAAAACTAAAACGAAAATATAGTAGCATAAATTCCTGGCATTTTTCTTAGCATATAATTGAGTATTGTATACTCGTTTAACGTCACTTTTTGCTGCTATGGCTCATCGGAGGAATCATAAATAATGTCAATCCAGGTATATTAGGATAGGGATATTTAACATCTGCCTGATATCGTACACACCCAGGATCCCGATATTACAACCCTCCCGAAGGACAGGATAACCAAGGATTTTTTACTACCTTTAAAATATTCTAAGGCCACCTGCTGGCTATGAACCCACGATCTCGGGCACTACACCACAGATGGCCCTATATATTTTAGTTTTAGTGATTTATTTAAGAAACTTATTTATAAGGAGCACTTATATAATATCTATATAATAGGGGAGTATTATTAATTATTGGAGTTTATAGCTCGATGACTATAGATAATATTAACATGTAACCAATAAAATAGTGATTCAATAAAAAATAAATTATTTCCGCAGAACAACTCTCTCACAATACAAGTGTAGTTTTAAATGTTATATATTATTTAAATAATTAATTAATAATTGTCGACACAGCACTGATAGAGCTAGGAACATCTCCACGCCATCTAGCAGTGGTTATTAAAACTAGTTTTCATTCCCAGCTTCTTGCTCAAGATGTCTCCAGCTGTTCTTGATACATTACAGCCTTCAATCATTTTAAGATTATAATGGAGTATTTTCGAAACCGTATTGTGAATTCATCATGTACTCACTTAACCGAAATCTTCGCCTTTAATTCAATTGGGTAGTGAAATCATTTTGGTAGAAATCAGGCGGTTGATTGATATATAAATTTAAATATTTCTGTACGATAGCAATTCCGAAGCCATTACCCTCACCGATAGGCACATTATCCTCATTTATGTATTGACTTTTCTAGGGAAATATTGACACTTAAAACTAGAATTTATAAACATAGTAACGTAAAATTTACAAATATCTTCTCAGTATAATTTAAAAAGGAATATTAAACATAATACACAGCAAGTAGTTAAAAGCAGTGACAGATACGACACATAAAAATGAGAATTCAAATTTTAAAAATCTTATTTTTCGACTTAATACACTTTTCGTTTAAAATAAATTATAGATAACATAAACATGCTAGGATACAATCCTGAAATTATATTATTTATTTAAAATTAATAATTTAATTTTGTGCTTTATCGATATCCAAATTATTTAAAAAAATTAAACATGAGAGAGATTAATACTTAAAACTAAACCAAGCCTATTTTTTTTGTTTTTTATTTATAAATAAAAATTGTTTTTTTATCTTTAATTTTTGTAAAACATTGTCAAATAAAATAATATTAACTTTTTTAAATTTAAACTTACCTTAAAATAATATTAAGAGGAATATTAATTTCATTTCAAATAAACTTTATGTTTAAAAAAAAAATGCCATCTTATAATTAGGATTAAATAATAAAATAAATTCAAGTAGCCTAATCTAGTAGTAAATATTAATGATGAATATAGATTTTTAAAAATTTTCAAATAATTAAATTTATAAATTAGATGAATCAATTTTTTCTGTACATGACCTTCATTATTATACTATTAATAAAAAAATAATAACTTTTTCTGTTTGTATAGCCTGATTTGTAAGGTGTGCGGTTATCTCTTCGTAGTTATGATATCAACTGTTAACGATTTCATCCATTGCTCAAACGGAAGTTTTAAATCTAAGCACCCGTTCGTGGAGCATTTCGTAAGGACATAAATTCCTTGACCTTATGTGAACAGGGCGGATGGAAAAGGATTGGCCTTAAATGGACCTCGGGTCGAATCTTAAGAGGAAACAATATCATGCAAATAATAGGCCTCTTTCAGGAATAGTTAAGACACGCGAAAGGAACAGATTTCTGTATTCTGTTAGGTTTTTCGAAAATTGAATGTTAGGATAAATATACAAGTATTATTCATAATGTTTACTATATGAAAAAAAATCCGGTCATTACAATCCATTAAGGAAAATGGGTTCAGTACGCGGTAGGGACTGTTTCTAAACCAACGGTCGTGCAAGGAGGAGATTTGGCCTAGATCATACTCATCTGATTTTTCCCTCGCTGAGAATACTCATTTTATAGAGGCTGGGTGAGAAATAGGAGTTTTTTCACATCCAATATAATTGATTCATGTATGCTACTACAAAAAATAATTTATCAGTTAAAGTCGGTCTTAGACTCGGGAACTCAAGGAGTTCGGTAAAGCAGGACCCTCCGTAGAGAGATATACCCCTCCAATACTACAATGCTACGTCATATTCGCTCCGAGGATTAGATCGAAACTTAGATGGGGAGCTAAAATTGGAGGTATAGTAATCGAATTTCAGATTAAAAAACCTTTCATTTTTTTTTCGTTTCACCCTCTTTGGGGTACGTTGGATCGATCATTTCTTTGTGTGTTGTTCTTTTCTTAGTATCCAGTATTTCGTCATTCTTTCTGATCTTCTTTTCCTCTCTTCGTCCGAAATGATGGGTTTGGATTTTTGTGTAGATTTGTCTTGAGCTGTTCGATTAATTAGTGAATTTTCTGTAATATTTAATTCTGCTAGGTCTTTCTCAGTTTCTTTAAACCAGTTGGGTTTTTTTTTGCGATTACGGAAAAAGTCAAAGATTTGTTGGGCTTAATATCTTAGGGTTCATTCTGAGAAGATGGCCATAAAAATTTATTGTCCTTTTTCGCATAGTATATGAAAGTTTTTCAATTTTCTTGTACAAAGTTTCATTCTTGATGTATACTATCTTATTATCTTGAAATTTTGGTCCTATGATTTTCCTTTTCTTTAGCTTAAGTTTCTCCATTTGACCTTTGAAGTTCATATTTAGTGTTTCTGCTGCATATGGTGCTTCTGGCTCAATCACTGTCTTGTAGTTTGTAATTTTGGATCCCCAGGAAATAGATTTTTTGTTGTATGTATCTTTTGTTAGTTGGAAGGCCAGTTCAAGTTTATTTTTTCTGAATTCCAAACCTTTTATTATTATTCATCTAATATTTTTTCTAAATATTAATTCTCAAAATGAAATTTTATGTAATAAAATATCTTTAGTTATTCCAAACTACAACAAGAGCGAAATGCCTAACCAGTATCTTAAAAAAAACTTTCACGTTACACCAAACAGACCCTTTCTTTATATTTTTTTTATTATGAAAATCATTTTTCCTAACCTGTACAAAATGTTTCTTTGAAATTTTCACGGCTTCACCGTAAGCATGATTACAGCTGATATTCATTATAACCAAATTCAACAAATTTACCTTCAAGTTCATTCATAAAAAAAAAAAAAAAATATACCAAAGATTGTAATTAATCAATAATATAACTATAGTTAAACCAATTAAAAATTAACAAGATATGGAGAGCATTTGCTAAGAACATTCCCTAGAAAAGTCCCTGGATGAATGCACAAATCGGAAAGGAGGAGACCTTTAAGCCTACAATAGGATCTCATAGCTTGCACGATATTTCAAACGATAACGGAAGAAGGCTGATTAACTTTGCAGCTTCCAAGGGACTTATTGTTGGAAGCAGCTGTTTCCCTTACAAAAGGATTCACCTCGCCACATGGAAGAAATTTGGAGCTAATGGTAGGGTCACTGCCAGGCAAATTGATCATGTGCTTATTAGTTAAAGGCATTGGTCTTCGCTAAAGGACATGAAATCATACCGAGAAGCTAATATGGACTCCGACCACTTCCTTATCATTGCTAAAATAAGGGCCCGGATGTCAACAGCGAAAAGGCTACGTTCCACACCTACATTAAGGTGTAATACAACAAAATTCAAAGACGACGCAGTTAGTACTGTACTGGCTGAATCCATTGATGCTGAAATCAGGAGTATAGACCAAGATGGAACACTTTACGATAGGTGGAGTGCATGTAAAGTAGCAATGATAGAGACAGCAAAGACGATAGAAACCGAAGAAAGGACCAACAGAAAAGCTTGGTTTGGCGAAGAATAAAATCTACTAAGCCAAAGAAAAAATCAAGCATATAGATCGATGGTTCAGAAGAAATACAACCGGAGATATGTGCTGGAGTATATCTGTCCTTCCATGCGGATACAAAATACTGTCTCTTATCCTATTTAAAAGACTTCTTCCATATGATCTCGTGAATTAGGGAATTATCAATGTGGATTTCGTAAGGGTAAGTCGACTGTCGACCAGATTCCAGACGCTGTGTTTTTTAATGGAGAAAACAAGAGAGTTTCAGATCCCAACTCATCATCTGTTCATAGATTTCAAACAAGCATACGACACTGTGAACAGAGAAGAATCATACAAGGCAATGTTAGAATTAAAGATCCCTCCTAGACTGATTCGTTTAGTAAAAATGACGATGGATGATAATATATGCTTTGTGAGGAAATCTGGAAAAATGTCAAGAAGTTTTAGAACAGAGTCGGGAGTTTGACAAGGAGATGCCCTTGCCTGCCTCGTCTTCAACTTTTCTCTTGAAAAGGTAATTAGAGGTTCAAGGATCCAGATCGAAGGAACTCTAATTAACAAATCAACGCAAGAATTGGGATTTGCAGATGATCTCAACATAGTAGGAAAATCCCTCAACGCAGTGAAGGAGGCTTTTGAAGCATTAGAAAAATCAGCGGTATGCTTGGGCCTTAGGATAAACTTTGATAAAACGAAATACATGGGGTACCCAACCAGAGGAAGTTGCAGAAAGATGTATAAAGATACGTTCACACCGAACCGAACGAGTTCAGTCATTTATCTACTTAGGATCTCAAGTCAACCACAAAAATAACAAAAGAAGAAATAGAGCGGTGCATTCTTTCCGCGAACCGCACATACTTTGCACTCCAGAAGCATATAAGGAGCAGCGAATTGTCCAAAGCGTCTAAAGCTAGGATATACAAGACGCTTATCAGACCTGTGCTTACATATGGTTCAGAATGCTGGGCGATGACGAAGGCCCAGGAAGAAGCTCTTTTGAGATTCGATAGGAAAGTGCTCCGCACGATTTATGGAGGTGTGTGCGAGCAGGGTTTCTGGAGAAGACGAAGAAATGCCGAAATAAGCGTGATGTATAAAGACGTCAATGTTTTCACCTTCATCAATTTCGCCCGACTCCGCTGGGCTGGTCATGTCATAAGAATGAACCAGGGCGATATCCCATTAAAAATATTGTCCGACCAAGTGTATGGTACGAGGCGAGTAGGACGTCCCAAGGAGGATTGTGTGGCTGCGGACTCCAGAATGCTACTTGGACTAAGAAATTGGAAGGCAGTGGCGCGCAATAGAGAAGACTGGCAATTCTTGTTTGACTCATCATGAGGGTCGTGATGCCAGATAAGAAGAAGAAGATTCTTATTTCGTTTTTTCAAAATGTTTCCGTCACTTTTCAATCAAATCATGTTTTATGACCACAAATTAACAAGGGAATGTCATATAATTGAATACATTTTGAAACTTATAAACAACGTCAATTAATTTCAACAAATTATCATTATACGACCATTCCTTTCGCATCCGACAATAACTGACATTTTCTGCTTAGAATACTTTGCTTCCTCAGAATCCTTAGCTAAAATATTAATTATTCGTGTTTTTAAATAAATTATTTAAAGAAATTTACAATTGTCTTATAACAATAAAACTAATAAATATAATGACATGAATAATACATAATGGGATGGATAAAGGCAAGTAGAGAAACTTCCCTGTGCTACTACTCGAATAACGAATTGAACTTAAAAGGTCTCGAGGCCATCTTCTTTTCAGACGCCTCAGAGGATTATCCGGAAATGATGGAGTAGCTAGTTTGGAAACCAATGGGTTTGGTTTGGGAATAAAGTTTTTCATGAAAAGACTGGTATCGGATTCGGGTCAAATCAGTAAAAAATGGGGCATTATGGACATAATTGATGAGCTTGTTCGTAGCAAAGTGAGCATTTTACGAAGGATTTTGGATTGTAAGGATTGGATGTGAGAGGAATTCGATGGCTTAGTGGAGTCATAAAGCACTACTCCGTAAGTCGTAACAGGTCTTATGTAGTCATTTATATGATTCTATTGTAATCAATTGGCAGCTTTGAGCGTTTATCTAGACTCGTGTTTTAAAAATTTTGTTTCATACATTTGACCTATATAATTCGCTCAGGCCCCACCAATTATCGTAAAATATCAAACCCAGTTATTTTTTAAGAAGGAATAAAAAATATTTATACGACCTAATAAGACGTGATGATTTGAATGATTTGGCCCGGGGTGTGGTTCACTCAGCCTTGTTACATTACAGAATATTCTCAACTACTAATTCTTGGATGAGGTTACCACATATCGGCAGTAATAGATTTAACCACAAGAACCCCTTCTAATAGGATCTGGATCATTTCCATAATTATTGTTCTTGATTTCGAGCACGAAATCGTGATTCAATATTTCGCATTTTCATCTTGCATTCAGCTTGATTTACAAGGACAGCTTGAGGACAAACACGGAATTACTAAAAATAATCAGAAAAAATACATGAAAAAGGTTCATTAAAACCGGTAATAGTGTTAATTCAACAGATTTAGTATGCACTCTACAACCAGATATAGAATATAATATATAACACTATCACCGAATTAAATATATATATATAAAAATGAAAAATTAAGAAGGGTAATAAGTCGTAAGATTTTCTTCTACTCTCTATTTCTATTCTAACCGCAAGTACAAATAATAGTAAAAAAATAATATTAATAATAAATAAGAGGGGAAAAACAACAACGAAGAAATATAAAAAGAAGAGAAGAAAGATGTACCAATATCACAATGCTGCTTTCCATTTGTGGTACAAATATCTATTCATGAATACATGGTTCTCAGCTAGTAGTGGAATGTTTCATAGCAGGTTCGTACACAAAATGTATTTTTCGATATATCAAATAGTATTGACACTGATGCATTCGTATGGGCATTCTTGAATATGAAAGTGTTAATGACGACAGTATAAAAAGTAAAAAATCAGACTGGATTTCTAGAAATTCATTTTTTTTTAATTCTTCAAATAGTTTTCAGCTCATCTCAAAGATCAATCAATTTTATACATAAAAAAAGATTTTACTACAAAATTTGTGTTATCGAAAGTTTGAACGAGGTGAATATTGAACATTTTAAAGAAATATTTTGGAACAAAACCGTGTATTACTGAGGGTCATACAAAAAAAAAACTTGAGAAAAGTAACACATCTAGGGTGTAATTCCGGTAACTTGAAAACTTCGATCAAAAATTTCCAAAACTCATAAACCAAGCTAATTTATTTTATTATTTCACTATTTTGGAAGCTGATATAAGGAGTCTAATAAAATATTCTATGAACGTGAATACTTTATTTCTTCATCCTCCCTCTATTTCGAAAGTGAAATTTATTTAAGAATGGTCTATAGATCACAGAATGGTCTATGTATATCATAGAAATTACTACTATATCAATTATCTTGTTATTATCATAGTGATATAGTGATAGAATTTATCATTTAAAATGCTTCATTAAGAAGTCATGAAAGGCCAATCCTTTGCTAATATTGCTATTATGGATTGATTTATTATTCTATAAGTATATCAATTAATATTTGAATCTAATCGTGCATTACATCAGTAATAATCTATAATAACTATTACACAACAATGTGTTAATACAGGGCATATTAAAAAGTAGTTGGTATGTATGAGTATTGCTCCATATCTATTCTCTATTGGCGAAACTTAAATACCCCACGCCTGACCTGTCTCCTCCAGCTATTATTATATTTTTATAGCAGTAATATTTATTTATTGCATTTACAAATTGGCTAAATTGGAAAATATAAATCCCTCTAATGTCAAAGCTCAACGGAAAAAAATTAAATAAATGATCAAAACCGAATAGTGTTGCGTTAGACTTTTGCTACCTAAAATACATCGTAAACAATATGATGTATATTTGCTCTATTTAGTTACGTTTTACATTATGTTTGATCATTTAACAAATGTTATATTATCATAAACCATTAAAATATTGATTATATTTATTTTTTTATTTTTTATTTAGTCTTATAATTCTTCAAAATTATTCTCATCTATTTTTTTCGCTTTCTTTTAATTTATTATTAAGAATTAGTTCAAAATTTATTTTCATAATTTTATTTTACTCTAAGACCCTCTTCATATTTCATGTCTTGTATTATTAAATGCAACAAATGAGCTATATATAATAATATTTCATAATTTGAACACACTTACAGAATTATTTACTGGATTTTATGGATACACACAAGATTGAAAATAAGAACAAAAAAAAAATGAATATAAAATAAATAAATAATTCAATCCGGTTAAAAATTAAAAATTATTAATATTAGATATAATGATAAAATGGATAATAAATTACCAATATTTGAATAAAATTAAACCAATAAAATTAGTTTGAAATAAATAAAAAGTTCTATACAAACAAAACACCCCTTTATCACATAAAAATGTTTTTAGTGACCATGTTTTATTTAATATGTGATATAATTGCAAAATGGGAATAAATGTAATAATGGAATAAAAAGTTAAAATATGTTTCTATTCCTGCTTATTTGGGGACTAGAAAGCTAAAGGATCTGCCATTTTTAAATCTTTTTAGTTCTTCACTGCTAACCAATCTTGGTAAATTCGCTAATGCCCTGCTAACAGATCTACAAGCCTTGTATTATCATTAGAAGAGTTCATTTATGATTTACAATAAAAAGATATTAATACTTGTTAAAAACATGAATTTTTTTTTACTTTCTGGAAAATTTCACTTTTGGCACTTAGTGCTTTTAGCAATTCCAGTCTTCATTTTATCTTGAAACGCTTTGCGAGTAATAAAGATAATAAATTCTCTGATTTGGAGAAGCTCTGTTCTCAAAGTGGTTCAATCTTTCATCTCATTGGAGACAGGCATATTTGTTTAATGTGTCTTCAGTTTGGACAGTTTCATAACAGGCGTAGAATACCCGAATCATGATTTCAGAACTTTTTTTTAATTGGCCCTCCAGCGAATAAAATATTAAATTAATATTTCTGACATCATGATATTTATAATAACGGCTTTTATTTACTAGTATTTTAGATGTTTTAAGACGTGCAGTCTGATCATATAGTTTACTATACGTGAAACACTGATAATATATTTTATTAATTTTATGACGAACAAATTACTACCTTTGACAAAGATTATTTCAAATCCAAAAAATGGGATATCCCATTCGCTATGAAATAGCCTTGGAACATTTAATTTAATTAATTGACATACTTATGTTCAATATTATTATAGTCATTTATTAACAGGAATTTTATAAAATATAACGTTGATATTACCACGGCTATCAAATCATACATTCTCGAGTTATTAAGAATGTAACGTGGGGCATGTAAGAATTCAAGAAAATGATTTGAGTACTAAACTGAAATGTACAAAAAATAAATGGCCGTTTAAATCCTTAATATCCATTTATAGTTTATAAGAGAAAAATAAATTAGATAGCATAAAAAATAATGTGAGAAAGAGCTACAGCTGGGGTTCGGGTGCCAACCTTTAGCCAAGTCGAAACGACCCGTACTTGAATCGCAAGCACCGGCTGCAACCTTGATCCCGAACTGGGTGGGGTAGGTCGCTTTCGAAATGAGGTTAGGCTATTTACCAGGAATAAGGCTTGGGCCGGGGTGACCATTATGCTCGAGTGCTCGTGTCATCCCTCCGTCTACGATTAACTCATGTTACAGAGCAGATATTAAAACGACAAAATAATATCTGTATGACTACAACCCAAGGGTCGAGAATTCAATACATGGTAGAGACTGTAATATTCACATTACAATTGTGGGGGTGATTTGGTCGAGATCAGGCTCAATTCCCATGGTTTTCTTCCGAATTAGAGCTCAAGACTAAAAGATTAGTGAGCCCAGAACGGTTTGTAGAACCCACAGTGTGCACCCACAACACGGACCTTAAGCATAGCAACTTTACACCCTAAGATACCTAGAATATCAGCTTTACAAATTCGCATATGGTGTATTTGAGGATCAACATAGACCTCAACAATCAATGTAAAATATAATTCAGACGGATTCAAATAGACATTTTAAAGCCGTAAAATGCGTTTCTACTTGAAGCTACCTTTAGCTGATCCTATTTTAATATTCTAAAATTTGGTTGAACTATAAAGATTTATTAAAGAGATATTTAAAGGGCAAGAAATTGATACTATCCACTATTTTTCAAACCAACAATGGGATAAAAGTTAAATATTTTGTCAAATTAAGGTAGACTATTTAAAAGGGTTAACAGGATGTTTACAGTTAGCTGATCCAAGGAACTCGACTAAAACATATGTTATTTTTTTTCTTGCACTTACATGCTTACGATAGAATTTTGACTTGTTTTGACCACTTGTCTTGGAAAGGATAATTCAATCTATTATCTCTAAAACATATTTATGACAGATAATATTTTTTTCTCTAACCGGCAAAAAAGGGACGAGGCAGATGTCATGTTTTTCGCTCACTCTTTATTCCCCTCCAATAATCCTTCATTCGTTCCATTATATGGCCTTCTTTTCTCATACATACTTCTTCCATGTCGTTTCGTTCTCTCTTCCACAAGAACCCCAGTCCTCTTAAGTCGGCTCCTAAATCTACCTCTGTCCAAAAAGTAGTCATCAGAAATTTCATGTCTTTTTAATTATTCTTTCATCTGTATATTCTTTCATGTTGTATATCTTACTAAATATTTGCTTTGTAAACCTTGCAGGACCCATCCTGATCATGTGCTCGTAGAAATTTAGTCGTTTTTTCTTCATAATTATCTTTTCTTCATAATTAGAGGACTTCATAACAAGTCCTCAGTCCTTTCAAACACAAATATTATCAGTTATTGAATTTATTTTTTGGGGGGAGCGGAGTGGGTCAGGGGTAAAGCACTGAGTTGCAATGCCGAAAATTCTGGTTCAAATCCCGCTGCAGGTAAAACTTTTATCAGGTCTGTCAGCAGCTGGAGATGGATCATATAGGATCTAGGACCCTCCTGGGGCTCACTCAGCCTCTAATAGAGGATACCCAAAATAAGGGGGGGAAATCTGGCGGTTGAGCGTGATCTAGGACAAATCACCTCCCTGCTCAACCATTGTCAATGAAACAGTACTATTTGAACATTTTTTTGTCGTAGTATTATTTGCTTTACGCTTGTTATAGAGAGAGACGTCTAAAGCTGGTCTCTCTGCATAAGCCATCTTCTTGTTTAAATCTGAAGCCAACTCTCTCTTTATGTGGTGCTATTTTTTTTACCACATTTAAGTTGAATGTATTTTTTTTTAAAAAAAGAATATAGCAACTAATTCCTAAAACAGAAAGAAATATATGATTCTCATACTTTAATTTTATAATTAGGAATTTCTCCAAAAATCTCCCCTCCTTCACTACAAGCCTAGAGGCGTCACATATTACGATGCAACTCGGATCTCGAGAGTACGGAGAACGCATTAGTAATGAGAGCGGACTAACCCACATCTTGCCTAGCTCACTGTTACAATAATCAGCGTAACGGTAAACGGAAAATGGACATACAAAGGAGCAATATAAACAAAAATTCTGTTCATTATAAGTGCCCATCAATAATATATTTATAGCCAGTAACTTGACATTAAAATAATATTAGCCTTATACCTGGCTGTAAACATACAACCGAGCGTATTGTCTCGGATACAATCGAATCATCCTAAACACGAAGTCTCAAGTCTTTAAAAAAAGTTAACAACTAACCCATAAATGGTTAGCTAGTTCATAAATTATAAGGACACGGCTATCATATACTCTCAGGAAGTACATCTCTCATCAAATGCCTAAAAACAAAAAAAGAGCAATTCAACTAGAACAGTACATTGCTCAAAGACATTACATATTGGTTTACTCTTTGCACACAAGATTTTGTGTTATGAATCATCCAGATTTCCTATGAAATTAATATCTGCCTAAATATTCTCTTAAATGGCCACGGCCAATAGTTTAATCCATTCATCACTTGTTTCTTCTGGATTCGATCGTGCCGTCAAATTATTTGCAGACTTTTCGCTGACCATACTGCAAGCTTCCCCAGGTAGTATGAGAATGAAAATATGAAATGTTCATAAAATAAAATCAACCAAAGTTTTTGTTCTTATTACCTTAATAATTTGTATGTCAAATGTGTGACATGTAAAAAATGTCAAATGTGCAAATGCATTCTTAAACTTAATTTTTTTTTTTTTTAAGGATTACAAGGAAATGTAGAAATAATAGAAACCCAACTTTTACCATTAAACAATTTTAGAAATAACACTTCATTTGCTCATTTAGGGTAGACTTCTTTATAAACCTGGACTTTATAAATTATCAAAGCTGAAATTGAAATCTACACATAATCTATGATTTATCCCTTTAAAAAAATCATATCATATCTTTTGTTTTGTGTAATGAATAAGCTTTATAACCATTATAAATTAATGTTTTTAACATACATTAATACTAAATTATAGCCAGTAAAAAAATTGTTGAAGTAGGCTGAAGTTTGAAAAATTGGATTGTCTGAATACATACACTTCAACAGTTTACTTTTTTTTGCCCCGTATATCTTTATTCTATGAAGAATTATCTTTATTCATTCTACAGATTGTCTTTTTCTTTAAAGTTTTTTTTTGTAATAGTTTCATAATTTTGGGAGTCTTGCATGACTTAACTGTCAATCTGATTTTCTTTACGTGATCTGCCTTTCAGCTATCCTATGTCATGACCTTTCCGAGAAGAGAAATCCGAGAAGGCTGTGAAGCCCCTTAAATTCTAAACCATTTTATAAGAAACTATTCTCGCCTTTTGAGTAGGTCAAACGATGGCTAAAATTTCGTATTTATATCACAAAACTAATAGACGATCAATAAAATTCCAAAATATCACTAAAATACTGACGAAAAATAACCAGTCAAGATTTTGCCAATTCAGGCTTCATAAGAAATTGCAAGACCTGATAAAACACACTTAAGAAGACAGAGTGCAGTACATCCCACATCAACTGTCCAAACAGAATCATCAATTAGAGTTGTTTGTGGAAAGGTTGCTTTCTACATTTATTTAATGTGATTTTTGGTGTACGTTATGGTGATGCTTGAATTGGCGAAACGTTAACTGATTAGTTTTCGCCAGTACTTTAGAGACTTAAGGATCAGAAATTCGCAAAACAATATTATTACCTTGTGAAGGCGGCTCATTGACAAGTCGAACTGGACGAGTGATTAATGATTATTCAAGGAGAAGATATGGCAATTAAAAGAGAAAACAGCTCTGACTATTAATTAATTATAATTCACCTTGAGGTAAAGAATTTAGTTACCAGGGCATCGGATCAAGTAGGCCTTGCACTAGAATCTCTGTTATTTGATGCACCTCTGTCCTAACTGGTCCATCTGATAACAATTGTATATTTCTATTTTAAGAAGAAAAAATGAGTTAACATAAAAATCCACACACACTCAATACAAAATATTTATATGTTCAAAAATGAACAAGTATAGTAAGAAAATATTAACAAGCTTCATACAATGTTTAATAATTTACTGAATATTGCATTTTTTGAAATTCGTTATTAAAAATGATCTGTAACATTAAAAGATAGACACAGTTATTTAGTTATTTTTAATCACTCATTTTACTTATGTATTATTATTATTATTGAATTTTCTTCAATATTATTTAAATATATTATTTAAATATATTAATAATGGTTATTAAAGGTAATGCAAACACAAAAAACTAATACTTCTCTTCTTCTTTAACTTCCTCGTCAGTGCATTTCAGCCTTGAGGTGTTTCACCAACTCAAGTTCTCCAGCTCTCTCTGTCTCTTGCAAGAGTTGTCATCTCATGCGTTTTTCTTCTAGCTTGAACCAACATTTTTATTCAAAATATTTACACTAATTATCTTAACATTTTTCCTAACGTATCATTGAATTTTCAATCACAGAACTTAAAAAATCAAGATCATGTGGTGGTATAAAGTCAGAAAAGGCTGTTTTGACTTGAGAATCATTTTTTAAAAAATTATCCTTAAGGAAATTGTCCAAATTTCTGAACAGCTTGAAATCTGTTGGAGATAAGTCGGTGAATCAGGTGGGAGTGGGAGGACTTCGTAACACAGCTCGTATAGTTTCTTGATTGCCTTCGTGGAACATTAGGTCTAGTGTTGTCCGCATTGCGCTTAACCAATGCAGGTTGTTTTTTTGATAAGTACTTGTTGCATTATGTCAATATCCCTGAAATAGGATGTGAGGGTTACACCTCGAGGTAGAAGGGAAAATAAATCATTCATGAATTAACTGTGTCACCAGCTGATTATTTCTTAAACGAACGGCGAATTTTCGTTACAACACCTTTCCCCGAACGCGGTGGTAATATTCCTTACTGCTTGGACTGCCGAGTGTCAACAATTAAACGAAATTACACGTTTGTTCCATGAGTTTATTTGGTGTTATATTAAACAGGGCTCGTTCAGAACATATTATCAAAAAATAGAAGATTAATTACAACTCATTACAATCTATAAACATAGTAAAAGACGGAAACTACGAAAGAATGAAAAAAACGGACATTAGATATGGAACGACCCAATAGCTAATCCGATGTCTTCTTCCTCCTGTTCTAGCGCCAACAGGTCTCTCCTCCAGAAATTTACGTCGATCTCGATCTAGCTGCATACATGCTAACACCATCTTAACTGCCTGGTCTCATACATAACATGAATATTTAATTCATCCCTAATCTGCTATATCTGCTTCTTTCCGAGGCCACTTTGTGGAAGTGTTTCACATCTATTGGAATAAGCAAGTTTTTGTGCGTTTCAAAAAAAAAAAAAATATGGATGTTTTTCGCTGAACCCCTAACATATGGGGTGCAAGTCCGAATAAGTCTAAATATTGGACTATTGTATTATTAGTCGTCTATATATGATAATATGTTTAGTTGATAATTTTGATTGTTGGACATGGAGGTTACGAAGAAACCACTTTCTAAATCAAATATTTGGTATTGAAGAACTATGGTACTTTGATAGGAACTTCATCTTAATCATATTATTCATTTTCTTAAATGTACAACTACATACAGGATATAAAATTAATTAATAATTATAGTAATATAATGATACGATTGTTGGAACTAAAAGGATTTTTGGAATGCGCAGTTACCGAGTGAGTAAGAGAGCGAGTATAGGAGAGGCACTGGCTACTCAATATTCAAGCAGAGTGTTCTGTACCAACTCAAGTCCCCGTTGGGCAACTCGAATCACTTTATAGTTTATATCTCAACCTTTAAACCTAAAACCGATAATATTTTTACTACTCTTGTCGTAAAGTGTAGAATCGAATCTGATCAGAAAGTTCATTGTATTAGCGTATATTTGTTGGAATAGGCTTCGGAGTGTATAAACAGCTTTAGCCAACTGGTATTCCAATGGAGATACCTTTTATTCCCTCCTACATCGCTTGTCCACCGGGACTATTTCCTCAAATAATAAAAAAATGAAAAAAAAAACGTATAATTATATTTAAAATTTTATTCGAACTTCTAATCATTGGTAACCACTCCATAATAATTACTGGAAACTCTTTATGTTAAAATAAGTACAAAATCATAATAAATGAAGTACAACTTAAAAATCAAATATGTTATTTATAAACTAAAATAGGATACAATTTTTTTTTTAAATTTCTATAGTAATTTAAACATGAATAAAATGAAAGGGCCATATTACCAAATAATGGTTACACAGAATTCACATAATCAATGACAATAAATATAATTTATGACTTCCAAATGTATGTGGCAAAGGTCAAAATTGATTTTGTCAATAATTTAAGAGGGATAGATTGGCCAATATCTGAACACGAACTATATAGTACGTTTCGGCCCGAGACTTGATTTTGAAAATTTTACATCAAGTTAAGAATTTATGTACATTCTAAAACATGTATGATTAATTAGTTTTATAATATTTGTAATTTTAACAATTTGTTAATGGTAACCTGATATAAGTAATAATGTTTTTTGAGAAGCGAGGGGATAGTTGACTGGAAGATAGACGTAAGGAAGAAAATAGTTGGGGGTGCAGTCAAATAAATAATAATGTTTTTGTATACATTTTGATTATCACATATTTTATTAATTCATATTGTAAATAAGTAATTAATAGGGACAAATTATACTGTAGTATGGAATGTGACAATAAATAAACGGTTTTTTCAAAGTGTTGCTTTGAAAGAAAATAATAGAAAGGGCCATATTATATTATTTCACTAGCATGTGTCAATCTCGGTCTCTGGCTCTCAAGATTAATGTTTTATAATGATGCAATGTGGTCAATAGTACGCTCAATCACTTAATTAAGTTTGAGCTGATTTTAGGGCTTAGTGAACCCAGGAAGTACATATCTATTGGTGACCCTCATCCGGACAAATCTCACTAATTATTTCCTGAGATAATTTTGTGTCAGGTTTTAATCGGTGTCATTCGGAACGGGAGGCCAGCAATCAGAAGGTGTCTGGCCTTAGAATAAAATGTTCTCAAGAAAAATTGAACTGATATTTTTAATAAGTTGAAAAATACCGTAGCTCTGTGGTTGATCGCTGATTTGCCGGACCGTAGTTCACAGGTTCAAATCCGGCTGCGACAGATAATTTATTTAATCTGTTAACAGTCGGGTATGGGTCCTATAGGATCTAGAGACCCTCCTGGGGCTCACCCAGCTTCTATAAACATGGTACCCTCAATAGAAGTAAAAACATGGTGGTTGAGCGTGATCTCGGACAAACCACCTCCACTCTTTACTA
Organism: Troilus luridus; assembly: GCA_964056705.1. Classification (NCBI taxonomy): domain Eukaryota; kingdom Metazoa; phylum Arthropoda; class Insecta; order Hemiptera; family Pentatomidae; genus Troilus; species Troilus luridus. The sequence goes on from OZ057415.1 coordinate 85,623,228, forward strand.
AGTACTGAAGTCTCGGCCCTTCATGGGTCGTAGAGGTGTATTTTTTGTATTTAAAAAAAGTTAAAGTATTGGTTCAGATAAGGGACCTGTGTAACTATAACTGAAAAATATAAAAACATTTACAATTCCTGGAGTAATTCCCAATTTACCACTTGTAGGAGTAAGAAATTTTAGATTGTTCAACACATTTGAAAAATATTCCCTGAAGCCAGTAGCTAATATGTCGAGTTCACTTAAATATTAAAAACATAATGTGAGTTCCATAATCTAGCAAGGTTGGATAAAGGTTGGTAAAACTTAAGTAAGATGTTGCTAAACATTTACAGCAATCTGACTTTAAATTGTGATTAAGTTCATGGAGGAACGTCGAATGAACTAAACTGGAACTGATTGAAATTGATTAAAAAAATATGACAAGCGTTCCAGAGCAGCATTAAATAAAAATACGCAGACGCGAAGGACGAAGGAGCAGGCCACCTTTTGGAAGGTTTCGGGGCTCCTCAGGGTCGCTTCTCCCTTGGCCTTAGTTCACATTCCCAATTCCGACTTTATAATTGTCCCTTCAATAACAAAAAATGATCCAAATTATAAGATAAGTTATATCTTATGTCCAAATTGCCTGGAATGAAGTGGAACCAAAACTGAATATTACTTTCTTACTACAACATATGTAATAAATATTAACATCACCTAGAAAAATAATTCAAAAAGAAAAACATGCAAAAACAACACTTTTTTGCATTCAATCTCGATTTTATATTGATCTCCCTAATTTATTTTTAACCTTCTGTGGCTGTAGAAATCATGAAAAGTAATATTCTCGGTACCGATTATACGTTAATAAATATCTGAATTGCGAAAACTAGATAATCTTACGAGGTTACAATAGATACCCATCATTAGGATATTATTGTATCGACCAATAATTTATGTCATTACCATTTTTATAATCATCTGCCAGATAACCATTACACTTCTTGTTACAAGCCAATCTGATCAAAATTAAGATTGATATTGTTAGATTGTAAGAACGATAAATGAAAGTAAACATTCATTACAAAAACATTACATAAAACTATAAGAAAGAAAACTGTAAATCAAAAACTTTGATCCTAGGGCGAAGGAAAGAGCTAAGCCAAGGGGATTCGAAAAAGGAGCGGAGATGGGCGGGGAACTGGGTCGGCGAAGAGTCCTTGGCAAGGTCGCTGGGCGTGCCTGTGAAAGTGTGGGGGTGCCTTACACAAGGATCGCACTATATATACTTGCACTCGGAGGTAGCAGGTACAGTTCCACACACCATGGCTTTCAACAAGGTAGCTACAGCTCAGTCTTGTTTACATCTCTCAGCTTACGAGCCTCTTCCATAACCTTATCTAAAACTGTTTCTGTTTCAGGTTGTCGTCTTCGCGGCTTTCGTCGCTGTAGCAAGGGCAGGAATCATCGGCGCCCCAGCCGTCTACGCCCCAGGTGCACCCCTCGCCGCCAGGGCCTACGCCGCCCCCCTTGCCGTAGCCCACGGCCCACTGGCTGTAGCTCATGCTCCTCTCGCCGTAGCCCGTGCCGCCCCCGTTGCCGTCGCTCACGCCGCCGTCGACGAATACGACCCACACCCACAGTACAGTTACGCCTATGACATCCAGGATGCTCTCACCGGAGATTCCAAGAGCCAACACGAAAGCCGTGACGGAGACGTCGTCCAGGGCAGCTACTCCCTGATCGAACCCGACGGCAGCCGTCGTACCGTCGATTACACCGCTGATCCAGTCAACGGATTCAACGCCGTCGTACACAAGGATGCCGGAGTCCACGCCGCCCCAGTCGCCGCTAAGGTCATCGCCCCAGCCTACGCCGCCCCAGTCGCCAGGCTCGCCGCCCCAGTCGCTAGGCTCGCCGCCCCCATCGCTCATGCTCCTCTTGCCTATCACGCCGCCCCCGCCTACTACCATTAAAAATTTAAAGAGTTAAAGATTTTCCATCCTACAAATTTTGTACATATTTATTTATAAAAGCAACAAACAATAAAAAAACTTTTTTAATGTCTTAAAACGTTTTATTTTTTTAATCTTAAATTATACCTCATGTTATTTTTGAAAGACCTATTGGGTATTATTATGCATTAGTCATAACTAATAATCCCTAAGTTCAAACAACGTGAATTTTCAATATCTGTTAACACTTTTTAACTTTAGTAAAATATTTCTTCTTACACTTAGTTAAGTGTGGAACAATTGGATATTGCCGAAAATATTATTAAACTTTTCCAATGATTTGCATGACAGAGGATGCTGTGGCTGGGAGACTAGAGTGACTAAGAAGTTTTCCATTAGCATGCTGGAGGCAGCCCCCGCGGGAGCCAGCCCTAACTGATTACTACCACTGTCCGAGTCCTCCTCTGAATAAACATAGAGCATTGTGAAACGGGGTCAGCAATCCACTTGCACAACGCTTTGTCTACTCAGCCACGCCCTGCTGCAGGACCGCTGCATGTACGAGCATATCCACCGCATGACTGTGTACCCGATCGGTTCGAGCCAAAACGGTTTCTTAATTCAGCGGAGATCGTATCGCAAGTAAACTAATGCACAAGGAGGCTGGTTAGTCAATACCTTAGGCTGCTTTTATATTGCAGGGCAATCAGATCAACACCCCGAAGGGAAATTCGGATCACAAACATAACAACAGCACTTATCGTAAAAACAGAAACAATGTCTGAAGTTTCTTGCCTTAGTTATGCTGAAATCCCCAAGAGTAAAATAAATGAATAGCCATACAGATGCATCCAAACTGTAATTTTCTTATGGAATTGAAAAGTAAATTAACGGAGAATCATGGGATATGGGATTTTTTTAAGAAGCTGTGTTCAAAACATTGTTGATATCATGATTTGTTGACTGTACAGTCCCATCATTAAAAAGGAAAAAAATGGTTATGCGTTTTCCAATGAAAACCACAGGAATGATATCGTGGGGTGACAAGTCCAAAACATGATTTTGAGGAAACGGCTAGGGTACTTAGTGTGATTAAGAAATATAAAAAAAATAAATAAAGATATGACTAAGTGGGTTTCGTAAGAAGAAACATTTCACATAAAGTTCTTTTAAAGTTTTTTCTCAAAATTATATTTTTGACTCGAAGTATTTTAATAGTAAACCCACATTATATGTTTGTGTGTTCGATGTGTCAATAACTAAGGGGTCAAAACATATCGACGTTCATTATGAAAATAATACATTATTTTTATCCAACTTTTTGAGCAATATTTTTCGTTCTGATTTGTTTTTTAATTTGTTCTTTCTTCTTCTTCTTTTTCCTTTCAATTTTCCTCCTCCCATATATTCAGTAATGAATCTTGTGTAGAAGGAATCTTTCAGTACCTTTTAATAGGCGGTCAAAGTAGATATAATTGAGACATATTACAGTACATAACAAGTTTCTTGGGAGAGGGGTATGGTTTCCTGTTCAAAATGCCATAAGTAAGAGAAATAGCGAATGGTTATGGTATCAACAATTAACCAATTGGACTGATAAAAAGGTTTGAAAAAAAAACATAGCAAATAAAAGTGCTACATGCAAGCATTACATATACTTATTAACATTAATGAAAAAAATAGAATTGAATTACTGAAAAACAATATGGTAGTTATGAGGCAATTAGACGCACGTCATTAGGTATCCTTATTTGAATAAATTTCTAATATATATAATGTATATATGTTACGGTAAATGTACACTCTTGGGAAATGTACAATTTTACCGTGAACTGAATATAATGTATATGTACATTTCCCGGCAAATGTGTACTCTTTCCTTCACGTTTTGGTAAATGTATACTCTTACCTTCATGCTTTAAGAAAAGTTGGAATACAAATAAATTAAAAATGTGTTTGCAGTAAAAATATATTTATTTAAATAAACATAATACAAAAGGCTTTAATAACGAAAATTATTTTAATTAAAAAATGTAAATGACAAACAAAACATACTTTTCTTTGTATATTATATAATAGGTCGTAGGTTATGATCCCAATATTCATAAATACAATTTTCGTCGTAGTTTTTCAGGGCCGATACGATGGGAATCTATAACATACTTTTCTTTATTATAACAGTTAAATTTTATAAAACTATAAAGGAACATATAGAAATTTCATAATGAAAAAAGTTTTATTTATTTGAGCAAGAATTGCTATTGTGGCACTTGGAATTACATAATATTCCAGCATTTTTACAACTGCATTTTTTTGTATGCTCACATTTACCAAAACGACATGGTCATTGTGAATTCAATGTACATTTCCCTTCTTTGAAATTGTAAATGTTAGTTGAATGCACATCACCCAAACGAGGAGGCAAATGTGCACATTTACCGGAAAATGTGTACATTTGCCGCAATATCTACTTTTACCGTAACATATATATATATATATATATATATATATATATATATATAAAAGAACAGCTTTATGTTATAATTTTTTTAAAAAGACAATGTTAATTATGAATGGAAAAAGTTAAATAAATTCGAATTTTAAAACTTTATTTTAACAATCAAATCATTTTCATCAAAAATGTCGCTATTGAGATGCATAATTAAAATCAACAAATTTTCTAAGACAATAGCAATGATGTTTATGTCAGTCGGTCTAAAATATTTTGTTCAATATTTGTCTATTTTTATGTCAGTGCACTTGTCATCTCTGACCTCATTATTGCTATTTATGACCTCAACAATTTTCAATTCGGGATTTATATGTCAAACTTCATCATTATATAATTTTTTAAAGGTATGGGCTAAAATCGGAAACAAAGTTTTCATCATGCAACTGGCTACAAAAAACAAATTGCTCCATTTTTAATTGCTGCATGATTAACTCCGAGACATACAGCCATAAGATTCATCTTATCGAAATGCTCAACATCCACCTATTTGAATGAGTGAATCCTACTTTTAAAAAAATTATGAACTAACAATTATTCCATAAATTACTCTGATTGGGTATTGATAAATTACTAAACGAGGAGACCTATTACGATAACAATAATTAAACAAATGTCAGGTTGTTTTTCGCGAAACGTTTCATAAAAATGTAATTATATATCGGGATGAGAAAGGATCTCATGATAACTGAAACCAGTTTTTACGTAAATATTCCTTTAAAGTGCGTAATGTTCATCGAAAAATGTTGACCTATTCCAATACTGTAAATCAGCGATTTTAATCGTATGTTTCATTCATTCGCGTAGATCAAGCTTCCGGGTTTAAACTAATTTAAAAAAACAATTTCATATATATATATATATATATATATATATATATATATATATATATATATAGAGAGAGAGAGAGAGAGAGAGAGAGAGAGAGATATAGAGCTTAGAAATAACATAACAGAAAAAAAGTAAACCTTAACGTTTAAAATGAGCATCTGGAATGAACAGCATAAGGATTTTCTTTCTATTCTGAAGTTTTTCATATACAAAAATATGTTCATTTGTAAAACTTTAAAAAATTGTAATTTCAATATTCCAAAAAATGTAAGTATGATATATGAAAATGTTAAAAACACACCATATATCTACAGTTCCGGTGAATAAGTGGTTAAGTCTAATTTTCTCCAAAATGATTTGCATGTACTTAAGTAAGAGTAATCAAGTTATTTTCCTAGTTAATAAGGGGTTAAGTGATGCAGAGACTTGAAAAGGAGTCATTGTTTATAATACAACTCTATTTAACGCCAAAAACTAACAGAATGGTACGATTTCGGTTATCTGAAAGCAGTTAACTCTCTCTGGACATAATCCGACTTAATCACTTATTCACCGAGGCTGTAGATATATTGATGGATAGGCCATATGAGATTTATACATTTTTATATATGAAAATAATCAATGCTCAATATTGAATCTTAACAAGTATCATCAAATATTATTTACATTATTATAGTCTAAGAGAATTAGAAGTTTAACAATGTTCACCAGCACTAACCATTTTATATGATTTGCTATTAAAAAAATTGCGGAAGATGCTTCTTTATTCTTCAATACGTTTTTACCTTGATTGAAATTCCATTGATCACGTCATTTTGCTCTTTCCCACAAAATTTTGGTAAGGTACTGTGTTGATTCAATGAAAACGGACTTTAGAATTTAAATAACAGATGAAACCACAATATATTATACCTAAGACCGTTTTAATGTTATGATAAACTAATTAAAAATGACCATTATTTCATGTTTAAATTATTGTATATAAAATCCAATGGTTATGATGATAGAAATAGATTGACTTAAGTTTTTAATCCTTAATGCCATATTACTTATTTAAAGCCTGGTTGAATAAGTGGTTAAGTCGGATTTTGTCCAGAGAGAGTTAACTGCTTTCAAATAACCCGAATCGTACCATTCTCGTAGTTATTGGCTTGAAATGGAGCTGTAATATAATGAAAAACTCCTATTCAAGCCAATTCCTTACTAAGGCCCTTATTAACTGCGAAAATAACTCGGTTCTTTCGATCGCGTTTTGGTTTTTTTTAATGTACCATCCAGCATTTTTTAGCTAGTTCATTTAATGAATTGAAATTCTTTAAAAATAAAAACATTTGTTGGACAAAGTAACCAGAACTCCTCTAGGGATAATTAAGTCCTGGTTCAAATCCCGATCCAGGCCAGACTTTTATTTAGTCTGTTTGCAGTCGGAGATGGGTCATATAGGATCTTGGACCCTCTTTGGGCTCACCCATCCTCTATAAAATGTTATAATAATAGGGTACCCAAAATAAAGGGGAAAATCTGGCGGTTGACCGTTATCAAGGACAAATCACCTCCCTGCAGAACTGTTGTCCATGAAACAGTACAGTCTCTACCATGTACTGAACTTCAGACCCGCTCACGGTATGTAGTGGTACAGGTTTTTTGTTAAAGTATAATATTATTGTTAGTTTGTTCATTTAACGTCACTGTAAGCTGCTATGACTAATAGGACGATGCTACAGTGGGAGTCCTAAATTTTACCTAACAAGGTTTAATTATGATCGGGATCTTTAACGAGTACCTGACGTACAGGCTCTGGACCCCCGTTTAACGTCTCTTCCCGAAGGATGGCGTAGCTAAGGATTTTTTACTCCCTTTAAAAAATCCTAGAGCAACCTGCCCGCGATCTTGGGCTAAATAGTTTGTTATGCTAAATGTTAACCACAGGTCGCCTCGAAAAAGTATTATGCTCATTATTGTAAGACTTGGTGTAAAGTTCTTCAAAACGTTTTAGGTTGTTACAAGCTCAGTACGGAAAGAATGGCCTCTTGAATAACTTCCTGAAAAGGATCAATTAAAATAAGACTTGGGGCGCAATAACAAATAGTCCTCAATGAGAGTTTTTTCTATTGCTAAGGGAACCGGGTTCGTGATCCGAAACCGAATTAGCGTTCTAATTTTAAATGAAGACTTAATATTCGAGTGATTGTGATTGGGCGCGTCAGATGTGGGTCAGCGTTGAGCAAGCTGGCTCATTGAGAGGCCAGCCTTCGCCCACCGAGGAGTCTCGGGCGATCCCTTTTATTCCCCATTTGCCAAGGTTTCGAATTTTAATTCCCTTACATAATTAATTTGGGCGGAGCTGCAAGTCTACAGGAAACTCTTAACTAAATTATTTCAAGTATTTCAAACTGATAGAAGAAAGATTATTCACAAATAATTTATTTTTTACTTTGGGGTCGCAAAATATCAGAAAACTGAGGAAATACTATTGTTCATAAGTCCATAAAATACTAAAGCTAACTTTATATTACAGAATTAATAAACTACCACTATTTTTTAGAATAAAATAGTAACTTTGACGTTCACAGCGATTTGAGGAAACGCAGATTAAGGCTGTATAGAGATCAATTTAGGCAGACTGACTAAACGTATAGTAGATTTTAGTTTTTAAAAAAATAGGAGCTAAACAGACACGATTAAATGGATTGTTTTAGTAAAAAGAGATCTCCATAATTACACCAGAAGATACTCTAAACCAGTTTTCCTGAAAATTCAAAATTCATAAGTAACAAGTTGATAATGAAGAGAAACCTAAGTTATGCGAAAATCACGATTTAACACCTTAGCAAAGACTGATTTATTTCCTTGTAGCAAAATGTTATTAATCATTGGATGATAGATAAATGATTACATTTATAAAAGTTAAAATTCCAAAAAACATAAATAGTTTACTATTGGAGGGGTATTTTTATTTATATATTTTAAAGAAAATATAAAATTCTGTAATATTTTTCGGAGAAGAAAATAATATTATTTTGAGATATTTTAGATTGAATAAAAAATATTATGTTTTGTTTTATTTCAGTTTTATTTTATAGTTAAAAAAAGGGTACTTGTCCAATATAGGGGCTCCACTGGTTAGTCTAGGGACTGTCAAACAAGAATCACAGCTCGGCCAAGATCGGATCCCTTCGGATTCCCGAAAAAAAAAAAAAAATTATTATATATCCTTCAAATAACTAATAATAACACAATAATATAATAGTAACAACAATAAAAGGATCGTTTTATTAATAATAATAATAAGAAATATTTAATAAAAACACAATTTAATAGTAATCAAAATTAAATGAACGAACGATACATTATAAATTACAATAACAAAATTAACAATCAATAAAAAATAATTAATAAAAACATACACAATTAACAATAAAATATACAATTAATAGCAAAATAAAATATAGAATCATTTACATAATGAAATATAGGATTAATAACAAAATACAAACATAGTCATATTGAACACAATAGTAAGTTTAAAAAAAGTCAATAGTCATTTTTCATCTCTCTATGCTTTGATTATGAACACCGTCTTCAGGGTTTATAAAATTGTAGGAGTGGTTAACCGTATAGTTAACCTCCTCCGTCCGGGAAATACCTCCGAAAACCCACTGTGGCGGTAATACACGATCAACGTTGTTTTTTCTTTTTGTATATAAACTTTCATCAATCCCAACCATCATATTTCTCCCTCCTATTTTCACACGACTGCACACGGCTCCCTTAAACATATTTTCAATTTTATGAATGTTCCTTTTGACATTTAGGGTTTATTAAAATTAAAATTTAACCTACGTCATTTCTTCACGGCAAAATTTAACCGACGTCATTTCTTTACTCCAGAAATAAATAAAGCGAATGACAATAAGAAACGACACTTTGTTGATTCAAACCAGGCTCCACTTCTCAAACTACACTTACTTCTGCAACTTCTAAGCTGGCAACTCCAAACCATTTTATTTCTACGCAATTCCATATTGTGTTATCAATTCATATTGTGCTAATAATCATAAAATTTAAAATGTATTTAAGGGAGCCATGCGCAGTCGCTTTTAAAGATAACGGAGATGTGAAAATAGGAGGGAGAAATATGATGGTTGAGATTGATGAAAGTTTGCCACAGTGGGTTCTCGGAGGTATTTCCCGTAAAACAAGAGAATTTTTTTATAGTGGAAGTGCCGCACAGATCGTTTCCCACCTTGAGTACTAAAATTGTGGAGTATGTGAGGGAAGGCTCTACTATACTGATATCTTATACTGATTGCTGGATATCGTACAAGACGGAGGAGTTTAAGAAACTTGGCTTTGATCACTATACGGTTAACCACTCCTACAATTTTATAACCCCTGAAGACGGTGTTCATAATCAAAGCATAGAAAGATGAAAAATGACTATTGCCTTTTTTAAAACTTACTATTGTGTTCAATATGACTATGTTTGTATTTTGTTATTAATCCTATATTTCATTATGTAAATTATTCTATATTTTATTTTGCTATTAATTGTATATTTTATTGTTAATTGTGTATGTTATTATTAATTATTTTTTATTGATTGTTAATTTTGTTATTGTAATTTATAATGTGTCGTTCGTTCATTTAATTTTGATTACTATTAAATTGTGTTTTTATTAAATACTTCTTATTATTATTATAATTAAAACGATCATTTTATTCTTATTACCATTATATTATTGTGTTATTATTAGTAATTTGTGGATATATAATATTTTTTATAGGGTTTCGGGAATCTGAAGTGTGCTGATCTCGGCCGAGCTGTGATTCTTGTTTGACAGTCCCTAGACTAACCAGTGTTACCAGTATAGTGGAGCCCCTATATTGGACAATTGCCAAAAACAGATTTAAAGTTGTTTAGGAGAAAAATATCTTAATCATATTTCAACACATTATTCGTATTGAAGCACCAGTCCTAAAATCGAAATATTGGAATAAGATGTACCTGTTGTATAAATGTCTATAACCTGATCAAAATAAACAATCATTCACTTATTTTATTTATAATATTTAAATTAAACACCCTTAATTTTAAAACACTAATGACTAAAAATTAATACGCTCATTAATAAATTACTCATATTAAAATCTCCCTGTAAATCAATGAATGAATATGCCCTATTATCATTGATATAAATGATATCTTCGATAGTACAATGTAATATCGAAGGTCAGAGTTGTCCTACGTAATGAATTGTATCGCATTAAACTTATAACTCCACTGATAACTGGATATAAAATTATAACTAAAAATTAAGATAACAGCATTTTTGTATTTTTATAAGAACATATATATATTATTTTGCATTATATATAAAGTTCCCTTCAGTTTAAGAGAGAAAAGCACTACCAAAAAACGAAATTCTTTCGGGTTTCACCAGATGTTAAAACTGAAAGGCATTCTTTAGAAGAGAAATTACCCGGCCTTCTTATAGATTCAACACTTGTAACTTGTCTTCATTTTTCACGAATTCCAAGAATGTTCGGCAATCCTCATATTTCACGATTACAGAAAATTAAACAAATAGAAACATCGCGATTTATATAAAGTATAATATAAATTATAAATGCGTTCATTCCAGATGCCTTCTACAGAGACAATTCATTGTTTTCTGTTGCTAGTACATGCATCAGAATAATGAGTTGTTTTTTTTAACGGTGTAATTAACAAAATATTATGGTTAGAAATAACATAAATGAGATATTTAAATATTACGTTTTCTAATCATATATTGGAATTAATAATAAAATATAGAATCACCAGGTTGTTCTATTAAAATTTTGTTAATTGAATCAAATATGTAGTGAATTCATATTGGATAATATTTGAACTTGTATATACGGTGGAAAATAGCCCGGGTGGAGGTCAATACATTTCTCAAAATAAGGGAGAAATATTTATTCAAAATCCGACGTTTCGGCCCACTTTGCAGGTCTTCTTCCGTGCTAAATACGTAACATACAGACAAATGGAAATTACTAAATGATAAAAAATTACTGAATTGTGTTAAAGATATAAATGTTGAAATGTATATGCATCAAGAGTTTTAATAACAAAGTGACAGGAGGTTGTACAAAAATTAATAAAGAATAAAATTAGTAATACGAAGTAATAAAAAAGAAGGTATTAAAAATTACAGAAATATGGTAATAAAGATAAAAACAAAAATATAATGGTAAGTATTAAAATAAAAATATATAAGTATAAAGGATTCTGAGTGGTAAAAGAGGATGGATGAATAGATATTAATAACAAAGTGACAAAGAAATTAAGAAAATGTAAACAATACAGTAAGTAATAAATCAAGTAATAAAAATGGAGGTATGCGGTAATAAAAATGAAGATGAAGAAATATGTAAAAATAAAGAAACAAAAATAATGAAAGTAATACAGATAAATATAATAGGAATGACAGAATACATATAGGCAATGGTGGACATGAAGAATTAATGTAACAATACAAATTATATATTGTATTATATATTATACAAATTGTATAAATATTATAAAGGATAGTTGTAGCACATTATGTAATAACTAGAAAGGCATAATAAGAACGGAGAACATAGTTAGTTGATTATGAGAAATAACAAGTAAAATGGTATAAGAAGTGCGATCAGTAAGTTACAATTGATGGACTGTATTAGACTATAGTATAAATGTGCGAATTCATATTGTAGTTTCGTGGACATGGATAAAAAATCGTTTATAGATTAAAATTAAATTATTATTTATTTTTGTAATGGAAAAATAATAAGTAAGTTAGAATTGATGGACTGTATTAGACTATAATATAAATGTGTGAATTCATATTGTAGTTTCGTGGACATCGATAAAAATTAAATAATTATTTATATTTTTAATAGAAAAATAATCAGTAAGTTACAATTGATGGACTGTACTAGACTATAGTATAAATGTATGAATTCATATTGTAGTTTCGTGAACATGGATAAAAGTTAATTAATAGATTAAAATTAAATTATTATTTATTTTTGTAATAAAAAAATAATACATTTGTGGACCATTCTAATTGTTAATATATACTACCTTTTATTTCGGAGGAATTAATGGTCTAAGGTGCACCAGCAATATTAGAGTCTCTACCAAATTCTGAACCCAAGACCTTCACAGTTTCATTTCTCAAAATTAAAATTTTCAACATAATCAAACAATAAAAAGTGAATTGATTATTGTTTATACACATAATAAAATTAATCAATAAAATATTAAAGTTAAAATAAATTATAAAAGTTGAAAATTAAGAAATAGTAGCAGATCGTGTTCTATTTCTTGATGACCTTTACACACTCTTGAGAAGTAGTAGCAAGGTCGTCGGTGCTAATGGTCGAAAGACATTAGCACATTTCGAATCCTTCCAGTCACAGTTAAAACTTGAGGGAAAAATTAATCTAGCAACGATTTGCACAAATTATGCACCTCACGATGAAATCCTAATCATCATTAATAACCAATCACTAATCAGTGTCAAGCCAGAACTGGTAACACCTTCAATGTCTAATCAAGTTGATATTGATTTGGAAAAAGTCAATGCTAACTTCCAGAGCACACTTACTTCAGACAGGGTTTTTTAGGTGGATACTGGTACTAGTATTGGTGGGGGGGGGCGATTCTGGAAAATGGACTTTTTGGTTCTGTTTTACAATTTCATTGACGGATACAGTTCGGTCGCCGCTGGCTACTAAAGCCAAGTTTCACTTCTGGGTACCACACCAACGTGCTAGGTCACACTACTGATTTTTTGTTAGAACTTTTCGGTTATGTGACATAAAAATTACTGAAAATTTTCGAGGTTAATAAGGACATATCTCTAAGATAATGGAAACCGACTATTCGATGAATAGGAGTATAAATGAAAATAATTATATAGATGAGATTGACCAATTTTATTAAAACATTATTTACAAAACATATCTGGAGTATACAACAGGTGCAGCAAAAGCAGGGGAAACCACTTTAGCGACTGGAGCTACGGCGGGGGCGGCAATTCTTGCTGGGGCAACTGCAACGGGGGCGGCAATCCTTGCTGGGGCAACTGCGACGGGGGCGGCGACTACTCCATAGTCCTTGTGTACGACGGCGTTGAATCCGTTGACTGCATCAGCGGTGTACTCGACGGTACGGCGGCTGCCATCGGGTTCGATCAGAGAGTAGCTGCCCTGAACGACGTCACCTTCACGGGTTTCCTGCTGACTCTTGGAGTCACCGGTGATAGCGTCCTGGATATCGTAGGCGTAGGCGTACTGCGGGTAAGGGTCGTACTCCTCGACGGCGACGGGAGCGGCCACGGGTACGGCTGGGGCGGCGAAGACTCCTGAGCTGACCAAAGCAGCCAACACGATAACCTGAAAGGACAACCTTAAATACCTGAGCGCAAGGCATATAGCACAATAAAAACTAAAACACAATGCGATACCTTGTTGAATACCATTGTTGTTGTTCAACTGTGAACTGTACTGTCTCCACTGTCAGAGAAGAGTTTATATAGGACATCACTTGTGTAATGCGTCCCCTCTTCGAGTAACGCATGAAATACTAATCACTTTGTTTTATACAAGAAAGCTTTTTATTTTATAGATCAATGCTATAGTATCAACATTTACATGGTGTAACAATGATAAAAAATAATTGACTAATTATTTTTAATGAGTTTTTGAATAAACAAAATATGAGTATGATTTCATACTGCACAATTAGATGAAATCCGAACGAATGAAACCTCATTAATAATAACGAGCATATTCACATTATGACTCTGAAAGGAGTACGAAAAAAAGGTTACATTTGTAGTTTAAATCTAATTTTTACTAGTTACAGTGCCCGGTACCTTAAGAGAAGCAGGTTAATGAGGCCTCCATTATGTTCAGATTTAATTAATCCGGAATTGTAAAATGCCTATTGTATGTTTCTATTATAATCACAGTAATACATGGTGGAGTATTATAGTAGAATAATAAAAATAAAATTAAACAATATCTTGCAATGTTTATATATCCATAGCAGAAATTTTGATGACTTGTATGATTCATTCGTAACTTAGAACTATTAAGTGGAAAAATAGAAAATACATGTGTATTGTACGAAGTGGTACTCGATAAACAAACTCGATTCGGAAATATAATACCAATCCATACCATAAAAATCCATCAAACCTGGCAAGATTGCATATAAAATCTCAGAGAAGAAAAATAAATAAACAAATAAAAATAAAAGGACACAGTTAACCCCATCACCGGAAAAATATAAAGCTAATAAATATAAATTAGAACCTCTTCCGTCTCTCATCACACTCTTAAAATGTACAACGTACAGTAAAAGTGATCACTTCCATCCTTCCAACCCAAAAAGGTCTAAGATAAAAAAAAAATTATTATTTTTATTACCCACTTTATAGAGGCTGGGTGAGCCCCAATAGGAGCTTCAGATATTTCAGAGCTGATTCACTGATAACAGAATAAATACTTTATCTGTGTTAGCCGGTTTCGAACTTCTGATCTGCAGCACTGAACTATTCCGCTCCTAAAATAAAATAAAAGAGTATTTTTGATTTTTATTTAACACTTTAGTTTAAAATAATTACAAATGATTAAAATCGAGAAATTATCGGTTTAAGTTAATTTCTTCAAGATTTATAGTAACACAAAATTTGAAATAATGGGGAGTTGCTGAATGAATGCTTAAACTAGTCCAAACAAATTTATTTATTTGTTTTATATTGATGATGATTTATAAAATTTATTTATGAGTTTGAAAATACACAAAATAAGAAACTAATTTTACAAATACCAGGCTTCTCCATTTGATTTGTACCCATTAATATTTTGGCATGATTCATAGTTTTCCTACCCTATGTAACCTAATATTCAGTAAGCATCCTACGATTAGGATCTAATAGCACGATAATGAAATTATGGAATTTATGTGATATTATACCGTCAAAATTTGAACCTTAGGAAAAATATCGAAAAGCAACTGTATATATTTCATGTTAGTGTATATTTCAAGACAGGAAGAAATGAAAAGATAACAAAAAAAAAAATATATCACATCAATTCTACAAAAGACAAGCTACACCTCAAAGAACTGAACTAGACCTTGAAAGGAAAATATTTAGAGCAGGAAGACGAACTTTAGACAGCTTTCTAAACTCCAAGCTTTAAAGTCTGGTGTTACCTATATTATGTATATATCTATTATGCAAAGAAAATACTGTATATACATTGTGTGTATATTTAGTATTTTGTTTATCGGTCCAAATTAATTAAATTCATTAACAGCATTGATTTTGATAAGTTGACATCAAATTAATACATACTAGTACGATGTATATCATATCGCGCCCTTAAAAGAACTCAAAAAACCTTATTTTTCAATAGAGGTATTTTAAAGTTCCATGTGAGTTAAAAATAAGAATTTGGGTGTTGGTAAAGCAAAGCTTTCCCATTGCAATGACATTGAAATTCTTTTAGTAGTCATTAGAAAATTTTTAAAAGCGTGAAAGGTTTTTGAATTTAACTTTTATTTCTATAAAACATCAAGTTCAAACATGGTGCAACTGAAAATATGACTATAGTTAAAAAATAATATGTTGAAAATGGAATATCAGATATGTCTTTCCGGAATAAAAATCCTTCAACCGATAGAATTCAGTAGCAATTCTATCGGTTGAAGGCTTAACTCACAAATGCCATATTTTGAGTTATGTCGTTTTTATAAAGGAGCGATCTTTTTGTATAGGTAAACTAGATGTAAGTAATAATGTTTTTTATATAAATTTTTAATAATAATATAAGCTATGATTTAATTTTATAAATAAATAATTAAAACGCACATAGTATACAGTGGTATGGAATGGGCCAATAAATAAATGGTTCTTTCAAAGGGTTACTTTGAAATGGGGTAAAAAAAGAATAAAGCTTTCACATCGATCAATTTTTCATCAACATTATATCTTATATCTAGAAAGAAAAAAATGAATGAAATCTAAACAATATTCTTGTTTGATTTCTTTGGAACAATAGAACGCAGTTCCTGAAGTGTTTTTCCTTTGAAATAGCTTTATGATCGATAATTCACCTTTATGGAAATTTTTACAGAGCATTTCCAGTGACCCCCATTTGACAATTAGGTGGCCAAACCATCCCAAGCGTTATGTAAGCACTGACTATTCAAACTCTTTGATAACTGAAAAGGCTCGAGAAGTTTTTCAAAACAGAGTGACTGCATAAGGAAATTTAATCCCTTTGAATGAATCGGAAAAAAAATAATCATTTTCATCAATAGGAAACGAAAGGATTCGAAAGTTGAAGCTTCTAAGCATCTTTTCTTGCTATTTATCGATTCAAGATTAATTCAAGACTTATTAAGTGATGGCATACTGTGTCAAGTTCTTTTCTTCAGTAATGAATTTCGTATTCATGAATTATTTAATTATTATTGTAGGACAAACGATTCCAAGAAATAATTTGTTTTAGTTGTATCATTATAAAACGAATAATACCAACAATTTAGATATGATGTATACCAAAACTTGATAACTACTGGGGTGCGTCTGAAATTTGCTAAGGACATCCACATGGGCTGATACAAGGACCTTAACCTCACAAGGCTCGTTTCACACTTATACGGTTTGGTTCGGTTCGGTTAGATTTTCGGCAAGCGAAAATATTATTTAATTTTCATTGGCGTTGAAGACAGCCTTTCAACTTCATAATTGATTCATCAAATGTTGTCGTAGACATTCTGAAGTAATTGGAAAATTTGTCTTCGTGCTACCTCACCTTCGTAAAAGTGGTATAAAATGCACCAAACTCCACCCGTTTGGTGTGGATAGCGTGCACCCGGTGAATTCGCTTATTCCTCTTTCGTTTTTTGCTTCTTCTATAGAGAAACAAGATAGCAATAATTTGTCTTTTCTCCATGAGCATTGTGGACATAGTGGGCGAATGCGTATTCGATGTGAAATCAAACCTGATACTAACCGAGTGTGTGTGAAGAGTTTTAATTCGTTTTCGGTGGCTACCGAAAACGAATCGAATACACACTGAACCGAACCAAACCGTATAAGTGTGAAACGATCCTAACGACGATCTCATTATTAGTGAGGAGGGGTAATTATTTTAGAATTAGTTTGTTCACTACTACACCAAAACTACATGGCACGGGCCAATGATGAACAGCCCCACAAAAAACAATATATATATATACAAAAAACTTCATTTGTTTCTTCTGGTTTAGACCGTGTCGGTGAATTTTCTGCCATTTTTTTTTTTTTTTTTTTTTTTTCATTATGACCGTACTGTTGCCCTTATCCGCTGGTAATACTAACAGGTCATCTCGTTTCTTCAATGCCTTTAAGGCTTTTTCTTCTTTAACAGTTAGATTAGACTTGGGTGGCTTGGTTTTTCTCAAAATTCTGGATACCTCCCCCCGAATCTCTTCCGCAATCTTCTCATCTAATTGTCCCACGGTAGCTTCTACTCCACTTATGATCTTATCTACCGGTATCTTCTTAGGAGCGATAGCGAAGTTCTGTCCCTTTTCCAATACCTTTAAAGTGTCCTCCGATAGCACCTCTCCCGTTAGGTTCTTTACTGTGTTTTTCAGTGTGCCCACAGCCAGGAGGTTCTTCGGTTTTTGCTCCATGTGTAGCTTGTTAAATTTCTTGTTCTGCTTTGTCTTGATCATCTGTTCCTCTTGGTAGGCTCGTAACCAGGTGACTTGGTCGACCTTGTTCCAATCTTCCTTTCCTATTTTTCCACTGAGGAATAGATGTTCTTGATATAATTTATTCTCCCAAGCAGCCAGCTCCTTCCTGGTGTCCGCGATCATTGCTTTAAGAATTATGGCCGAACATCGACTCTTGGCGTTTTTGACTCGGTTCGATGAATTTGTTATGCCTATTCTTGCACAGTTTGGGATAATCTTATGGTCCCTGCATCTTTTGAGAAAAGCAAGCCTGCAAATAAGACTCACTTTCTTTCTTCTGAGTTTCTCCAATATCTTCACTCTCCGAGCTATATCCTCCCCATAGAGGCTAGTTAAATACTCTTTCAAGTTTCCACGGCCACTATTTATACAAAAAACTTCATTTGTTTCTTCTGGTTTAGACCGTGTCGGTGAATTTTCTGCCATATATATATATATATACAGGGGAAAAAAAGGGTGATTTAGAACAACTAACAGTCCAAGCAATTATGAGTTTATATAATTGTTACACCCTTCGACACAGAACTATCCCGCTCCATTGTAGGTTCAATAAACATATTTAACAATGTCTATAGAATTTTCTAAAAATAAAAAAAAAATTCTAAATCAAACCAGTTGGATGCAACTTCTTTAGATATTTCTTTAGTGGGTGTTCTACAAGTATTATTTATATTTTATTGATAATATATAATTACCCTCTATAAAGGGGTACTCAAAATATGGGAGAACAATTTGGAGGATGTGGGTGATCTGGGGAAAAATCACCTCCCTGGAGAACAGTTGTCCTAGAAACAGTACAGTCTCTACCATGTACTGAACAACAGAGTCTTCATGGGTTGTAGTGGTACAGTTTTTTTTTATTTAATTGCGAATAATGATGAAAAAAACAATAATAAGCAGTTAACTCAGAAAAAAGTGTTGACGTATATATTACAATGTTGATTATCAACAGTGGTTTCGAAAAATAAAAGTTGAAATGCTAGGAAACAACTAATATAAATATATAATCAATATATATATATATAGTCAATATTATTGATAGCAGCTTTTGTGTTCGAAAAGAGAAAATAACAAACATATGATGGAAAATAAAGAAATTTCTAAATACACAGTACAACTAATTAGGGTCTGATCTCATGCTCTGATTTAATTGATCAGGGATTATCAGAACATGAATATTCAATATCGGCTGTAATTCACATTAAAAATATATACAAATTCCTTTTGAAGGTCCTACCGGTAAATGTATCAAAGTAGTGGGGGTGGATTTCACAAGGCCCTTTGGTATATATAGCGCGGGGAGTCAGTGAGGGGTACATTCAGCAGTCATGGCATTCAAGGTAAGGTAGCAGAACACTTCATCTCATCTGGTCTAATCTCTTAGGGTCATGTCAACTCTGTCAATTATTATCATGTACCTTTCTCTTGCAGGTAGTCATCCTCGCGGCTTTCGTCGCTGTAGCTAACGCAGGCATCATCGGCGCCCCAGCCGTCTATGCCCCAGGTGCACCCCTCGCCGCCAGGGCCTACGCTTCCCCACTCGCCGTAGCCCACGCTCCATTGGCTGTAGCTCATGCTCCTCTCGCCGTAGCCCGTGCCGCCCCCGTTGCCGTCGCTCACGCCGCCGTCGACGAATACGACCCACACCCACAGTACAGCTACGCTTATGACATCCAGGACGCCATCACCGGTGACTCCAAAAACCAGCACGAGACCCGTGACGGAGACGTCGTCCAGGGCAGCTACTCCCTGATCGAACCCGACGGCAGCCGTCGTACCGTTGAGTACACCGCTGATCCAGTCAACGGATTCAACGCCGTCGTACACAAGGATGGAGGAGTCCACGCCGCTCCAGTCGCCGCTAAGGTCATCGCCCCAGCCTATGCCGCCCCAGTCGCCAGGCTCGCCGCCCCAGTCGCTAGACTCGCCGCCCCCATCGCTCACGCTCCTCTTGCCTACCACGCCGCCCCCGCCTACTACCACTAAGAATTATCGTACAAAAATAATTTATTGTGTACATAGCAAAATAATAAAACTGTAAAACCTATTTTAATAATGTTTACTATTCCTTACATCACAAAAATTCAATTATTTTTCAATAAATTAAAGAAATGTGAATTATTGAATTATAAATGTCGGTTAAGTCCCTTCCACATAATACTACAGACAGTAAACTACAGGCTGATGAATTAACAGCTAATTAATTACACTGTTCTGCAAAAAAAAACTTTTCTCCCCTCCCTTGAACAATTTTGCCTGTTTCTCATGTTTTCAGGTGTGCTGAGTCCGAATCCGAACTCAGAAAAATTCTATCACCCTCTGATTTTGAGAGAAAAGAGGTGAAACTTGGAAAAAATGAAAAATTGTATTTGAAAATTATTGTCTTTATTATAACAGATTTTTTTTCTTTTTCAACGATAAAATATAATTAATTGAATCCTGCATGCTATCAGGTATAATACTAGATATGACACAACTCAAAAAATATACACACATCGTCAATGAGTAGTTTTTTTTCTTTTGTACTCTTCATCCTCTGTCTCCCGCTGCAGTGTCCAGCAGTAATCCGCCAGCATCTTCTCATTCCACCATTTACCAGAATATCTTTTTTCCATTCTGGATATGTCTTGGTGGAATCGTTCTCCATGTTCGTCCGAAACTGCACCCAAATTTGGGGCGAAAAAGTCTAGGTGACTATGCAGGAAATGTATTTTTAAGGACATATTGCATCCCAATGTTTTATATGAAGTAAGCAGTTCTTGGACTATTTTTCGGTAGTCTCTAGATTTTTTGTTTCCCAAAAACTTAGCACATACCTCTCGAAAAGCATTCCAAGCCTTTTTCTCAGTAGTATTTAACTTTGCTTCAAAAGTGAGGTCCTTGAGTAGATGTCGAATTTGGGGTCCTACGAAAATTCCCTCCTTTATCTTAGCATCGCTGAGATGCGGAAATTTTTGTTTTAAGTACATGAAACCTTCTCCTTCCTTGTCCATTGCTTTTACGAAGTTTTTCATTAGGCCCAATTTTATGTGGAGTGGGGGTAAAATTATTTGGTTTTTGTCCACTAATGGAGGATTGGCAATGTTTTTTTCACCTACTTTTTCCTTACGCTCTGGCCATTTTTTTACGACATAATGGTCTCCTCTTTTTCTGCTGTCCAACTCGCACAAAAAACAACAAAATTTAGTGTAACCTCCTTGGAGTCCTGTAAGCATGGCTACCACTTTAAGATCTGCACAAATGCGCCATTTGTACTCATGGTACTTGATTTTTTGTAGAAGTATCTTCATGTTGTCATAGGTTTCTTTCATGTGGACCGAATGAGCTACTGGGATAGATGGATGTTTGTTTCCATTATGAAGGAGTACTCCTTTTAAACTAAACTTGGAGCTGTCAACGAATAGTCTCCATTCCTCTGGATTGGTTGGCAGATCAAGTTTCTGGAGCAAATGAAATACATCATTGCAAAATACAAGATTTTCTTCCATCGAGAAAAAACATAGAACTCCTGATTCCCGTTTTCTGAAGAAAGATGTATTCACGCCTCCTTCCAAGAGATTCCATTGTTGCAACCTTGACCCAAGCAGCTGAGCTTTTGATTTTGGGAGATCTAAATCACGAACAAGATCATTCAATCGGCTCTGATTTATGAGCTGTGGCTGAGTTTCAGAGGGGCTGGACGAACTTGAAATTTCTTCTTGTTGACTGGTTCCAGGTTGAGGTGAAACGCTTTCAGATTCGCTGCACTCCTCAGAACTAAGACGGAACTCACTCGGATTTGGTGGGATGGGCATGGAGGCATCATGTGGAGCTGGTCTCATGGCAGAGGGGATGTTGGGATAAACAATTTTCTTTTTGCTCTTGAACGAGAAACCTTTGATTGTGGTCATGCAAAAATAGCAATCGGTCACGTGATTTGTAGGTTCTCGCCATATCATGGGAACTGCAAATGGCATTGACTTATGTGTCCCATTTAGCCAACCACTTAGAGAACGTGAGCATGAACTACAGCATATTTTAGGAGCCCATGATTTGTCCTAATCACTTACTTTACATCCAAAGTATAACTCGTATGCCTTCTTCACCAGCGGAGTCAGAGGTTTCTGAGTGGACTTGAATGTGACTTCACCACAAACATAGCAAAAGGAATCAGGCTTATTTATACACTGTCGTAACATTACAGAGAAAAAGTGAACTGTTCCAAAAACAATGATAGCACAACTGAATATCCAACTAAGTGAGTTTAGCGAAAGCCTAGAGAGTACTGATCAAATCCTAGAAGAAAATAGTGACAAGATAGGGGCTGAGTGGGAGGGGGGGGGGAGTTGGGGTATTGAGGGTGAAAGGGGGCAGGTAAGGATTTGAATGAAAATGGTACCACCATAAAAGACCATAAAAGATAAAGGAGGGTCATTCCCCTAAAGATCCAGGTAGAGACCAAATCCCTGCCTCAAGCTCAAAAACTGAAAAAACACTTTTAGCCATATTTCTTTAACCACTTGTAATATTCCCATCAAATTTTTTTCGTTCAAATATACTTCATTGCGCTCAAAATCATCGGGCTTTTGAATTTTTTTCACTATGTTTTGATGCCGAAAAAAAATTCGTCAAATCCACAAAAAACTCACCTTTTTGGATAAAAAACTAGAATTTCTCAGGAAACTGTACGTGATAGACAAAATCTGACTTCAAATTCGTGTTCAGCACATCTGATAACAGTAAGAAAGCATGTTTTGGTTTGAAGGAGGATTTTCGTGCAGAACAGTGTTATCAACAAAGTCTTGTAAAATTAAAAAAGATCTACATCAATCGATACATTCAAAGTATTATCAATGAAGTAATGAAATGATCAATATAATATAATATTATAATAAAAAAACGCCACAAATTCACGCCATGTTAGCTTCTCCCTAAGGAAAGCTTCGTGTCCAGTAATCGAAATTGACAATGGCTATGTACCTTCTAAAAACTATGTAAGTTATATTGGATTTTACTTGGACAAATCACTTACATGGAACATACATATAAAAATTAAAAATACAAGAACTGAGAAGATGCTCCGAACTACTACCACATCTAGTGTAAAAAAGATCTTCGCTAGACTTACGAAATAAACGTCTTATCTACAACACTATTCTAGGACTTAATGGACCAGAACTTTGGGGTTCAGCAAAACCCGCCCAAGTACAAAAGATATGAACAAAACATCCGAAATTCTAAGAAAAATTGTTAATGCCCCTTGGTTTATTTCCAATCACAGACCACACAGCATAAACGCCGTCACGGAAAATTGTATATTCACACCAAATACACGACATTCCACTCATCAACACATTAAACTCTTCTTGCCCTTTCTATTCCCTGCACTCTATTACCTGGACATCTATGAAAAGATTAAAATGGTAATGGACTAGAGACATGATCAAAAACATTAATAGGTTCAAAAAGAAGTTATAATTAAAAAGTGCCAAATCTTATAGTACATATTTATAAATATTCATAGGTTTCAATTGAACTGATATATACCATTCTTTTATGATTGGATGAAGAGGAAGTAATTGAATAAGCGGGTAGGATATTGGAGCGACGGATAGAGGGCGCGGGAGGAATGCCACTGACCGGGGGATGCTACTGCATTAAATTCTGAAGGCCCGTTCTCGGGACGACGGGAATAGACAGAGACTTTGAATTGAAGAAGTCGAAGATTGGCGATGTTATTATTAGTCGTAAAGCACCCAAAGTAGAAGCCGCTAAATAAAGAGGGTTCACGCTTGGGGCTTCTTCTTCTTATTTGCCCACCAGGTTTTCATTCTTTGCCGGAATTCAGGTTTTCGTTCTTTACTCTACTTCCAGTTCTCGGCACTTTTGTCTATGTCCTAACCTCCAATTTTTCGACTTTAAGTTTAAAAAGTTTTCTTGTTATTATTATTATTATTATTAGTTTGGCACAATAACACGATGATGCGCCCAGACCTCTTCAACCAGCATCCAGCAATAGTCCCTGTTGAATGCTACTACCATCCAGTTGCGGACTTCCAGATTTCTTGCGTCATCACCCATGCAGTCAATGCACCGCAGTAACGGTCGACCGACTCTCCTTCTTGGATGACCTCCGTCAGCAATAGTTTTGGGATTTTCTCCTCACTCATCCTGGCCACACGCCCAGCCCATCTTAATCTGGATCGTTTGATAACACTAACCCGGATCACCAAAGAGATCAAATATATCCTTGTTTTTTATTTGCCTCCACCTGCTCCATTAACAAAGACCCGGCCAAATATTTTTCGGAGTACGCATTCTTTGAAGACAACCAAATTACGGCATGCGCCTATGGCATTGTCCAAGTTTCCGCTCCATATATAAGCACTGGGCGAATTTGTGTTTTATATAGGATGATAATGGTTTTTCTAGTTATAAACTTACTAGCTAGGAGCTGTCTCTACCCGAAATAGCAGCGGTTTGCTGGCATTATTCTTCTCCTCGATTCCACCTCGATGAGCTTGGTGCACGAGGCTTGGGATCCAAGATAAGTGAATTCTGTGACCATCTCAAATAGGTAACTTATCTTATCTCCAGGGTGTGTTGGGTGCTGTTAAGCTACCATGCATTTGGTCTTGTCTTGGTTTACGAGACCAAGTTGCCTCTGCAAGGGAGAGAAAGGATTCTTCAACCGCCTACTTCGATCTTCCTATAATGTGAATGTTGTCGGCATAGGAAAGTAGATGCACCGATCTATTCATGATGGCCGATGGTATCAGAATATTAAATAACTTCTTTTTTACCAGAAATGTCGATATATACACAGAAATAATGGTAACAATAGTAATATTCTTTCATTTTTTTAATTTCCGTCTTGTATACTTCAAGAGCCGAAACATATTTTGTATGCTTCTTATATTCAACTTCCGGAATGGACCGTGTCAACATGACCAAGTTGAATATAAGAAGAATAATAATGACCGCGGAAGCCTACGTGAACATTTAGCCAACCTGTACGGGGAGGTTACTG
Source organism: Troilus luridus (assembly GCA_964056705.1). NCBI lineage: Eukaryota > Metazoa > Arthropoda > Insecta > Hemiptera > Pentatomidae > Troilus > Troilus luridus. The sequence continues at coordinate 85,648,298 of OZ057415.1, forward strand.
TTCAGCATATGAAGAGCCTCAATAAACTACGTTCGAAGAAGATGAGACTTTTGGCACAACTCACGTTTCTCAAGAGATGCCGAGATTACAACGTGATTCCCAAATGCGCCAACCTAGAAAGAAAAGGATCCAGCCCACGCATTCAAAAAGCACTACGCCGATCATCAATGGTATTACTGAAAGCAAGAATTAGCGACACCCGATCCGAACTGGCCATTGTCGGGAAGAAGTTATTACGATACCACACGCTCATCACACGAGGATTGGAACAAGATTCACCCCCTCACTTGGGAACAAGCGGATTGCATCTTTCGGAAACACACCGCCAACCAAAAACGGAAATACCAGAAACTAACGGCCAAGAAGACAAGCTGTATTGACTACAATAATTCACTCAAGAAGACTTTAATCAATCTCACTGACGAAGTACTCCCAGACGAAGCCGTAAGCGTCCTCCAGAAGGGATTCAACTACGCCATCGCCCCAAAGCGTATACCTGTAGAGAAGATTGTTACTAATATTGAAGCCTGTATCAAGAATATTGACCAAGACACTGCTGAGACTATCCGGCAGGACATCAGTCATGTCCTACGCAGAGCCAAGCCACCAAGACCCAACCTCTACAAAGAACAATACAACGCACTGACTACACTAAAGAAACGAGAAGACCTTCTCGTGATTCCTGCAGACAAAGGAAACGCCACAGTTATCATGAAAAAAGACCAATATTTACTCAAGATGAATGGTATGCTCATACGAGAAACCAGACAAGGACCCAACAATTGACATCAACAAGAAAATTCACACTATTATTAATACCAGCATAACTAAGACACTAAAAACCAAACGACTCACCATATCCGACCCCACCCCACCAAGAATGTACGGACAACCCAAAATTCACAAAGACGGCATCCCTATGAGACCTATAGTTAGCACCATTGGCTCGCCTACATACCACCTCTCAAAATACATCTCAGACATAATCAAAACCTACACTGGCAAAACTAAACACAATGTCCGTAACTCTAAACAATTTATAGACACCAACAAGACCATCCAGATCAACGAATATGACATCCTGGTGAGCTTTGACGTCAAGTCGCTATTCACTAAAGTCCCGGCTGATGAAGTCTTGAAGCTCATGAAGAACATACTAAGTGAAGAAAAGTACCAATTAGCGGAAATATGCATGAAGGAGACATATTTCCTATTCAATGGAGCTTACTATAAACAATTGGAAGGCACAGCGATGGGATCATCATCAAGCTCACCAGCAGCAGACCTGTACATGGAAGACTTTAAACAGAAAGCACTCTCTACTGCAGCCGAACATCCCGAATGCTGGTTCAGATACGTGGATGATACCTTCGTCATCTGGAGACACGGAAGAGACGCATTGGACAGATTCTTGCTCCATCTCAACAGCATCCACCCTAACATTCAATTCACCATGGAGTTGGAGAAAGATGGCATACTCCCCTTCCTGGATGTCTTGGTTGAAAAGAAAGGCAAGTACTTAGGACATAGCGTATACCGTAAACCGACCCATACACACAAAAAAAAAAAAAAAAAAAACATGACTCGGTCCATCCCGGAGGTTGAATATAAGAAAAATAATAATGACCGTGGAAGCCTACGTGAACATATTTTGTATGATTGCTAAATACAACTATTACAGTTTTTACCGTTGTTAACTCATAATTACAAAAAGAAACAGTATATTAATATATTTAAAAAAACAAAGATTGCATTAACGAATGAGACTCCAGACTATTAAAAGGCCTTATAGTCAGGATACCTAGGATCGCTAAGTAGACGGTGATACATAACTAACAACAAGAGCTAGCCGAGTTAAGTTGAGGCAAAACATAATTCAAATCATGCGGATCTTTCAATTAGCTAAGAATTTCGTTTTAAAATAATTATTAAGATGTAAATAAATCTACTTTTCTACTTTTAGTTGGTAGATTGTTGAACAGAGCCCCGTACCACAGCAGCTTTTTCAAATAATACACAAAACTAATAGCCGTAATTTAAGCTTTGTAATCACCCATTTTAGCGTTAAATACACATGATAAAAGAACAAGAGGAATCGAATCGAGTACTTTTATTTTATCCGAGAGAACAATAAAAAAAACCTCAAAACAAAAAGTCTTTATTCTTCGAAATACTAAATAATACATAATTATGATAGCCTCTGATATACGGAAATTAAAAAATTCGGAAGGTGTAGATTTCTGGATATAAGTTTGATACTCAATAGACGCAAAATTTGATACTCTACTTTTATCCTTTGTACACATTCTGCACTGAATTTAATGTGTTTTTTTGAGATTAATAGATCGAATATTTTTAGTTTTCAAAGTACCGTTTAGGAATTTTCAGCGGAAGATTAAAAATATATTTCGAGATTTACAGACTTTCAAAAGAACATCTGGGCTTTTCCAGCCGTTAATATCGATTTTATCCTTATAAAATGAGTGAAAAATAAATCCACCATTTTAAATAATAAATACCCTAAAGTGCTATATATTGTTATAACCTTAAGAAGAAGAGTTGAGGAAGTATGGATTACAATATAAAAAACGTTTATTTTTCTATATTTTTATTTTAATTGAATAAATAATTTATAAATTACTTAATGGTAGTAGGCGGGGGCGGCGTGGTAGGCAAGAGGAGCGTGAGCGATGGGGGCGGCGAGTCTAGCGACTGGGGCGGCGAGCCTGGCGACAGGAGCGCCGTAGGCTGGGGCGATGACCTTAGCGGCGACTGGGGCGGCGTGCACTCCGCCTTCCTTGTGTACGACGGCGTTGAATCCGTTGACTGGATCAGCGGTGTACTCGACGGTACGGCGGCTGCCGTCGGGTTCGATCAAGGAGTAGCTGCCCTGGACGACGTCTCCGTCACGGGTCTCGTGCTGGTTTTTGGAGTCACCAGTGATGGCGTCCTGGATGTCATAGGCGTAGCTGTACTGTGGGTGTGGGTCGTATTCGTCCACGGCGGCGTGAGCGACGGCAACGGGGGCGGCACGGGCTAGGCCGAGAGGAGCATGAGCTACAGCCAATGGAGCATGGGCTACGGCGAGTGGGGCGGCGTAGGCCCTGGCGGCGAGGGTTGCACCAGGGGCATAGACGGCTGGGGCGCCGATGATGCCTGCGTTAGCTACAGCGACGAAAGCCGCGAGGATGACTACCTGCAAGAAAAAGTTACATGATAATAATTGACACAGTTGACATGGCACTAAGAGATTAGACCAGATGAGAGGAAATGTTCTGCTACCCTACCTTGAATGCCATGACTGCTGAATGTGCCGCTCACTGGCTCCCTGCGCTATATATACTAAAGCACCTTGTGAAATCCACCCCACTACTTTGATACATTTACTGGTAGGACCTTCAGAAGTATTCTGAATATTTTCCTTAACAAGAGATTAATATTAATTAACGTTGACTTACCAATCGCTATATTGTTTATAAAATAGTTTACGCCAAAAATTATTCATACATATCTTTTCAATTTCTTAATGAATTATTTTAAATTATTATGTTTTTTCTAATCCAGTATGATTATTTGTAATCCATTTTTTTCGGTATCTTCTTTATTTGCATCTTTTCAATAAAAAATATTGGCGAAATTTGACAAATTTGTATCGTCTAATAGTGAACTTATTATAATCTATTAATTTATACTTCGTCGCCCAGTATTTTCTCACCATTTCTGCGTGGCTTTGATTCCTTTCTTCTTACGACGCATTACCCTTCCGTTTTTTTCTTAATTTTCCTCCAAACCAATGATTTCTTTCCATATTGTTATCCCTCTAGACACTCTTTGACTGTCATTTTTAATTCTTCTGCTTCCTCTCTCATTTGTTTTACAAACCCTCCTACGCTCTTGTATTCACAGATTTTGTCAAATATTTTCTATTGAAGTATCCCTTGAACCATTCTTACGATGTGCCCGTAGAATCTTATTAACTGAGTTGTTTCTTTATTAATTGATTAATTTTAAAAACGAGTTATTCACTTTTTTTATCCGAAAACTAGTGAAGACTTCCATTTTTGCTTGATATTAATAAGACCTCTTTTGTTCAGAGTTGAATTTGCTACCTCCTTATGGTGGGGTGGGGGATGATATATTGTAATGAATACTTTTATTGTTGTAAATTCTATAAAGGTACTGAAATAGGATTCCGAACTTCTTAACTACATAGTCTTCCATTTTTGTGTAACTTATAATCATAATAACTTAATGTGTAAAAAATTCTGTAGTTGGTCACAAAAATAAGGGCAAATTTCAATTCCCTATATAAATTATAGGATCGCGTTAATACATTATGAATCGAAACAATTAAACAAATAAATTAAGAAACAAACAAACAAATGGAAACGCTGAGTCTTACACCTCAAAAAAATTAGGGCATGTCCACGTTCTAATCTAAAATGCAAAGAATTGTTTTAGCATCGACTTGATATACCTAAAGTCACGACTCACATAAATTACAGGAGCTTTCACGACAAATTACGCAGTTACTTTAAGAGTGTAACACAGACACTGGTATCAACTGAGAGAAATATGTGTACATTGAAAAGGACACTATAGAATCTTATGTAAAAAAAAAATGTAGAATCTTTTGTAAAAAAAATGTAGAATCTTTTGTACATATGAAAAAATGCATCAGGCTATATTTCTCTCAAAATCCATGGCATGTTTTTTTCTTTTAAATCATAAACGAAATCATTGTATTTAAAAAAAAAATTAATCTTGATTCCAAACTATCTTCTTTTATTAATTAGTAAGAAATACATAAAATAACCCAGGCGTTTATTGATTAAAAGCTACAGTCGAATGCACTTCTTGACATAATAAGGCCAGTAAGCTTATAAATTAAAAACTTAATATTGATATGAGGAGATCGTAGCGATAATAAAATATTATATCACACAAATAATTGCGAAATATATAAGCATTGTACTATAATTTTATCTGTGAAAAAGAATATAATTTTATCTATTTATTTTCCGTAAATTTAAGACCTAATTCATACATAATACGTCATAAATCTACCAGTGAATTAGTGGTTAAGTCCAATTTTGTTCAAGGTGATTTTTTTTTAAGGAAAAGAATACGTGTTACTTTCATAGTGAATAAGGGTCTAAGTCAGACATTGACTAGGAAAGGAGCTTTTATTCCAAATCCATTTCAAGCTAAAAACTGCAAGAACAACACCATTCTGCTTCTCTCAATGCAGTTAACTATTTCTGGTCAAAATTTGACTTAACAACTTATTCACCGGTGCTGTAGATATGATATAATATATAATATGAAATATTGTATGTAACCTATAACCACAACGGCCCGAAAAAGCAGACCCCGTTGTAAGAGTTCCCGAGTTCTCGACCCTAAAGCATTCCTGTGAAACATTGTTGCCATTGCTAGGCTTCTATAGCCCTATTTATTCCTACACTAATGCAATTTAATGTTGGTAATAGGCAGGATTAAAAAAATCCTTTATTTTAGTAGTAATAAATTGTAGTATTAAGCCAGAATGAATTTGGATGAATAAAAAAACAGTATTCCATCCAAATGAGTAAGGAAGATTGACGATATTACCAGTGATTGATTCTTATTATTCATCAGTAAAATATTTCTTTACTCTTCTTCCAATTTCCTAATAATGAGTAAATAATCAGTAAGGAATAAAGTAAACAAGTAGTTAGAAGTAATCTAACTAACGGTTCGAAAGTTCTGTAACTGAGGAAATCAATAATTGATTATTTATCTACCGTAGTATTGCTGTCAAAGAAACCAAAGGGAATGTTTTTTTTTTTGATAATGAGAACATTTTTTAATCCATTAACATTCTTATCAACCAAAATGGCGAGGAGACTAAAATGTTGAACACCAACGAAGAGGTAACTTTCTGTAAAAGTATTTAATCGAGTAAGTGAGGAAGAATTATCTTCGACTCTTTCTTCTTCATACATTGGAACATAATAAATACATTAAAGTTTTCAAAGATTTAAGGAGAAGCTGAATTTACAATGGTCAAGCTTTTTCTGATAAAATTACTCCAGCCTTAAATCTAAGAAGAACGTGGGACAATCAAGGAATCGACCCTTCGGAATGACAAGGCTTCAACTGAAAAACTCGAAGAAAATGAGTTGTCAGTGTGACCAGGCTCTTCTATCTGGCTTCTGCAACAAGCAGAACATGCTCGTGTTGCATTTTGTGCTAAATTGTCGGGATGCAAGAACGCATAAGCAGTTAACAATTTGTTGTAGTTTTCAAAATTTAATTTAATCAGGTTTACAACGAATGAGGTATGGGAGGTTATCAGCTACATGTGCTACCACAATATTACTTTTTTTCAAATTTTCTATTGTAACATTGTATCTATTGTAGCATTATAACAAGTCTCCCCTAATATAAATAAATCGCTACTATAAATACAGAGATAAGTAAATTATGAGTTAATTAAACTATGAGATCAATTTACACAAAATATATTAAGTATTAACATAAAGATAATCCTTGACCTTATCGTAGCTTCGAAAATCCTTCCTATATACACTTAACTGCCCCCTCCTGTTCAACTGAGGATTATTATTATTTAATAATAATAATTGAAAAAATAAAAACAACACATACAATTTAGCCTGAGCTTAACGTAATAACTATATACAGTAATTAAATAGAACTTCCTGAAACGCAATTAACATAATAATGACTTATAATTAAAACAATGTCTACTCAATTTACACTAGTACCTCCCATAGTTGTCCTAGAAAGAAAAAAAAACAACAACAATAAAAAACCTAGTTCTTACACCATATGTGAGGTATCCTTAGTTCCTCGAGGTGAACTATCCGTATTTTAGAGCGGTGAATGGTGAATAAGTTGTGTTCCCTTATTGCAACTACCTTATAGGGTCCCTCATATTTCGCGTCTGTTTTATTTCGCGCTGTTCACAACCACCGATATACATCCGTTCCTAACGGCAACGGTCCGTTGCGATACACCAAGTGCCGCTGGTTGGCCTTTGCAACCCTTGATTGTTGCCGCATCAATAGTATTGATGTAAGTTATGATCGCTCTGGGCATTGCTTCATAATGGTCTAAATTACGGCCCAGATTAAGTAGACGCAGGTGTTCCCGTAACGTACTGTGTAGACGCACCACAGCACCTCGGCCCTTAATGTGGTGGGGCGTATTTAATCGCCAAGTAAATCCTAGGACTTTACATTCTTCGCGAATCAGTGTGATATTAAATTCCCTCCCGCAGTCAGAAACAATTTCCTCCGGCACTCCGTATGTCGCGCACCATTGGGAAATTGCCCCTGGTGTTTTCTTCTCGATAGGATAGGCCATCGGTAACTTACTAAAAGTATCGATCATAGTTACCCATGCTTGCTCCTCGCTGGAGTATACGTCGACCTGTACTGCTCGAAGCGGCTCAACCGTCGTCGGCGTAATTGTTTGTTCCGCTACCGGGTGTTGGGAATCATATTTAGCCCGCTGGCATACTATTATACACAGCGCGATATAATCCTGAACGGTGTACCCCATTCTTCGCCAAAAATATAATGACTTAAGGGCTTGCATCCTTTCCTCTACTCCCCGGTGGTTAGTCTTGCCCACATGGTGATCGGCCACGATTTGTCGTTGAGCAGCGGTGTCGGAGTGCAGTAGCTATTTTTGAGTTTGCCGCGAACAAACGCGGCTGAGGACTTTGTTTTATAAATATATATACATAAATAATATCTACTTCTAGTGGCAGGACAGACGCCTAAAGCGGTCCTTGGCCAGCTCAACCATTTTACCCCGGGATTGTCTATCTGCAGCTTGGGCTATATTTATTCCTCCTTGTCTGATGTCTGTCAGCACACTGTCCCTCCACCGAGATCTAGGTCTAGTCCCGACTGGATTATTTTTGTAGACCTTCGAAGGACACCTCGCATCCTCCAACCTAATAACGTGTCCGAGCCATTCCACTCTCTACACTTTGACAAAATTAGAATCAGAATTAGATCCTGGTATTCCCTATATAACTCCATATTCCGACGCAGTTCCAAGATCCATTTTCTTTGATAGCGGTCCACCCTATGCGCATCGGACTTGTTGGTAGTCCACGTCTTACACGCATAGGATGATACTGGCCGTATGAGACAATTGTAGATCCTCATTTCGTAGCACAGCTTAACAACCTACTCCTTATAAATCTGTGTTCCGTAAGTCAAGTGAAGATCTGTAGTCCAGAAGATGTGATAGTTGTTTGTACCGTCTAGTCAGCTCACATATTTTTAATTTTGAATGTACGTTCCATGTATTTTTTCCAAGTATAGCCCGAGATAACGAACTTAATTTTTGGAAGGTAATTCGTCGTTGTCAATTTTGACAGCTGGAAACGAAGCTATGCGTAGAGAGAAGCTTACATGACTCGATTTTGAGGCGTTTATTCTGATTTGCCATTTATAGAACCACTTTTCTAAATCAAATAAATGATTTTGGAGAGCTATAGGTGCTAGGTTTGGGTCTCTGTGTGAAGAACTAATGGCTGTATCGTCAGCGAAGGTATAGATGTTGGTACAAGGGTGCTCCGGAATATCAGAGGTGTAAACAGAATAGAGAATGGGGCTTAAAACACTGCCTTGAGGTACACCCCTGTATTGAAAAAATAAGGAGAAAATCGAAGAGTCAACGGAAGTACAGAAGAGTTTGTCTTGGAAATAAGATTGAAGAATTAAAAAGTATGAAGGGGGTAAGTGAGGTTTTATTTTCCACAGAAGACCCTTGTGCCTGGCTCTATCAAAAGCTTTTTCAATGTCAAGAAAAATCGCAGAGCAATATTCTTTTTTCTCCTGCATTTAAAAAAAAAAAATTGATACAGTTTCTTTATCAGATTTTTTTAATTGGAAAAAATAGCACCTATGAGTGTTACATATATTATCAATATTCAAAAATTGATTCATATAAAGTTGGTAACATTTTAATTTTGTGCGTTTGAAATGAAGCTTTGAATACAACTGCTTTAGTCTATTTCTATGGATTCATTACTTCGGACTTTATTACTGACGGGATGAAGTGTGTCAGGCATAAACAAATATTAGATTTCTAGGTTTTGAACAATTGTATACAATATTCCAATAAAACCTTTTTGAATTTTAAACCTGAATTTTGTCCAGCTAGCTCCTACTAATCGAACCACTGTGCGCTGCTGCAAGACTTTAATTTAATCTGTTACCAGCCGGAGATGGATCCTATGGGATCTAGGACCCTCCCGGGGCTCACTCAGACTCTATAAAGTGAGTACCCAAAATAAGGGGGAAAATCAGGCAGTTTTGCGTGATCTACGACAAATCACCTCCATGCACAGCCGTTGTGCAAGAAACAGTACTGTCTCTACCATGTACTGAACTCTAAATTTGTATTAATTTAAAAAAACAACAAATAAATGCAAATACAAGATAATGCTTTATAAATAACTTCTGTTAAATTATATAACAGTAAGCCTGAAAATAAAATAATATAAACTGAAATACGAAAATGGCTCGGAGTGTTCCAACATAGCCAAAGGAACGGGACTACCGATCAGCTGACGGACACCGCCCAACTTGTTTGTGCTTAAAAACGGCACAAGGTCACTCCAATCTGACCTCTTATCTTTCGTATCGTTTATATCATTTCATAAAATTTAAGAATATTAACAGGAATTAAATTTATTATAATAATGGAAGTAATCAAAGTTGAAAAAGTAACAATGCTTAGTTCAGTTATAATACAGTACTAACTCAAAAATTTAATACAGTATGTTACAACACAAATGTTGTAGACATTGTAGAAAATCTCTACAATGGAATTGACACATTTTCTAAAAGTAAGGCAATATCATTGATTGAATAAATATATACACTGTTCTATAGTTCTGTTTACAGGATACTAATTCGGGTGCTGATTACAATTTCATTTCTGTAACCGAAATTTTGTATTAAAAATCAAATAAAAAATACAAAAAAAATGTTTCTTTTTTTTTATCTACAGCATGAAAAATGATAGATATGTTAGCAACATTCTTGTCAACATTAGCAACAGCAAAGTTCTTTTAGATGGGCCAAGCCAATGGGACCAAAAAGAGATCTCCGTCAAATATTTTGAAGCGGTTCCGAAAAATCCGCAGTTATATTATCAAGGAAAAAAATACCTTATATTGTTTCTTATTATGGTTATTTATTATTATAAATAAATATATGTAAAATGTTATTTTAAGATAAATTAAAGAATATCAAATGATCTAAATTTTTTAACACTTTTTTTGTTTCCTCCCTTGATTTTTAGGCGACTGCGAGTCGAAAATATGAGACAGAATGTTGCAGTTAAATAATTGACTATTTGTTGTAGATGGAAAGTTTTTGAGAAATTCGCTCTTTATTATACAGTTATTTATTTTATTGCTGATTACAAATTTTCACATTGAAACCCCCAAACTCCAAGGAAATATATTCTTTAATTTTTCTTACCCGTTTTACAAAGTTCTAAGTTAGCGAACTTGAAATTCTGATGAACTCAAATATGATTAAAACACCAACAATTTTGTTCTTCATAATTCTTCCTTTTTTATCCCCATTCTGGAGCATCCCCTTATATAAATATTATATAGAGTAGATGGTACTGATATTAAAAAATTATAAATCACACAATTTGAAAACCGTAGCAGAAACTGGCCAAATGTTTACCAGTACAATCTGGTCAATTAATATATTGGTAGACATTTCATTTCTGACCGACTAAATAATTTCAATTTTCCAAAATCTTTTTATTACATTTCGTTCATGAAATGTAAACTTTTTCAATAATTTGTTTATTTATTTATTAATAATTTATTTATTTCTATATCAAGAAACGAAAAACAACTAAGTTGTACAAAAATCTTGGAATAAAAAAATTTCTAACTTAAAATGCTCAAACTAATTATTATGCCATCATTAAATTTTTTTGTATTTCAAAATGTTTCTAAATTTTTATCTCTTATATTCTATGTTAACACAACAATTTATATACACATATGTATATATATATATATATAATTTATTTTTAAATATTGTTCTTTTGATGGTGATTATTTTTATTTTGTTGAGAAAAGATTTGTCCTGGCCAGTAAAAGACAACACTTTTCTATATATATATATATATATATATATATATATATATATATATATATATATATATATATATATATATATATATAAACACTCATAAAATTATTTATTTTTTAAACAAATAGTAGAAATAGTTTTCATAAAACTATTTACCCAATATTCGATTTAAAAATAACAGCAGCTACTTTAATTTACGTTAATATTAAATAACTAATTAATAGTAAATTAGTTAAAAAATAGTTTCATTTATTTTGTGTTATCTTTTACTGCACCCCTGACAACTTAAATCCATAATTAAGAAATGAAGTTTTCAAATTTAAGAAGTAAATTTAAGTTCCTCCTTATTCCCACTATGATATAGCTTCTGATAAAAGTAATATTTGTAAATAAAATTTAATTTACTAAGAAACAATCTATTTATTATAGCTCAAATAATTCTACCAGTAAAGGATGCATTATTTCATTATTATATGAGAATTTTGAATAACCCATCAATTCAACAAAAATTAACATACTGAAGGTATTAAATATTTACTTGTGTTGTTTAATGTACATACTAGGTGATTAAATTTATTGTAAATATTATTTAAAAAAAAGAAAGTGGTAAAGTTCAAAGACCGATTATGATTGTAATTGAACAATGAACGTTATTCTATTAAAAAAAAAAGTTAATAAAAAGATCAGCTATATTTTAACATACTACATTAAAAATTGTAAATATTTGTTTAACCTTATAGTAATGAATAATATGGTAAAAATACAAGTTTAAACAAATTTGAATTTTAGTATCATAAATCTATTCTATCAGTAAAAAAATCTTTATAAAATAATTTAGATTTAATTTAAATTTGTAGGTGTAAATAAATGCACCAGAAGTCCCTTTGTGGTGGGAGTCGGTTTCACAAGGTGCTTTAGTATATATAGCGCGGGGAGCCAGTGAGGGGCACATTCAGCAGTCATGGCATTCAAGGTAGGGTAGCAGCACCTTTCCTCTCATCTGGTCTAATCTCTTAGTGTCATGTCAACTGTGTCAATTATTATCATGTACCTTTCTCTTGCAGGTAGTCATCCTCGCGGCTTTCGTCGCTGTAGCTAACGCAGGCATCATCGGCGCCCCAGCCGTCTACGCCCCAGGTGCACCCCTCGCCGCCCGGGCTTACGCCGCCCCCCTCGCCGTAGCCCACGCACCACTGGGTGTAGCTCATGCTCCTCTCGCCTTAGCCCGTGCTGCCCCCGTTGCCGTCGCTCACGCCGCCGTCGACGAATACGACCCACACCCACAGTACAGCTACGCCTATGACATCCAGGACGCCATCACCGGTGACTCCAAAAACCAGCACGAGACCCGTGACGGAGACGTCGTCCAGGGCAGCTACTCCCTGATCGAACCCGACGGTAGCCGTCGTACCGTCGATTACACCGCTGATCCAGTCAACGGATTCAATGCCGTCGTACACAAAGATGCTGGAGTCCACGCCGCCCCAGTCGCCGCTAAGGTCATCGCCCCAGCCTACGCCGCCCCAGTCGCCAGGCTCGCCGCCCCAGTCGCTCGGCTCGCCACCCCCATCGCTCATGCTCCTCTTGCCTACCACGCCGCCCCTGCCTACTACCATTAAGTAATTTATAACATATTTATTCAATTAAAATAAAAATATGAGAAAACTAAACATTTTTTATGTTAATCCCTACTTCCTCAACGTTTCAAATGTTTTTCCGTAATGGTATAAGCTATAATTATGTTTGTATGTCTTTACGAAAGTACATTAAGTGAACTTAAGTGCAGGTTGTGCACATGTTTTCTCCATTGAAACAATTGCCTTGTCTATTTCAATTATAGACAGAAGGTATAATAAGGTAATTTGGATAATTGTTTATCCAATAGTGAAATTTAGGCTTAAAGCAATACTGTAAAATGGGAGCCAATGTATGGCAAGTGATTTTGTGAGTAGGGTTAGACATGTAGAAATGGTAATGATTGTTCAGTGTATTTTTGGAAGCTTTTTATACAAGGTTGTATTGTGTTTTAAATAAAGTATCACTTCAAATTATGTATTTCTGTTATTTACAACAAATACAATTAATTTTATTAATCATTCTGATGGTAATTTTTGTTAAGTGGTATTTAAATTTTTTGTTTAATGTTTACATCAGTATTAGTCCAGGATCCATGGTCCATTTTTGCACTTGATTACTATAAAGCTGAATCTTCGTGAATAGCTTCGTTTCGATAAGACGCCCAACAATTTCCTGTACGAAAATTCTAGACTGTGGTAGCTAACAGAGGTAGCAAGGATAAAATATGTCGACTTGATGATTCTCAAAAATAAATTACTAACTGGTTTTTTTTTTTTTTGTTAAATCTCAAGATAATTATCTAAATTACTCTTCCAACATGTATCGATAACGAGGTCATCAAAAATGATTACTAACCAGCTGATGTTTTGTTTTTTCATTTATATTGGAAGGAGGGGACTCTTTGATCAAACAATACAGTTTGTAGGACACATATTTTTCAAATAATTTAGATAATTATCTTGAGATTTAACAAAAAAAACCCAGTTAGTTATAAATTTTTGAGAATCATCAAATCAAAATATTTTATCCTTGCTACCTCTGTTAGCTACCACAGTCTAGAATTTTCGTACAGGAAATTGTTGGGCGTCTTATCGAAACGAAGCTATTCACGAAGATTCAGCTTGATAGTAATCAAGTGGAAAAATAGACCATGGATACTTGACTATATTATTGGTGTTTTAAAAAAAAAATTGTGCATCTCTAAATAATTTTTCTTTTTTTTTTAAGAACATTATGATACTTTAATATTTCGGCGTTACTTCAAACTTTCCGAAACAGATTGGAAAACGGTTTAGATTTTTATGAGACGAATGGGAATCTTGCTACTAAACAATTTACAAAATAAATCGTAGATGAATTAAAAAAGGTAATATTTCCATCCTAAATTTGAAAAATGCCACAACTAACTGTCAAAAATAAAACTGAGATGAACTATCATATAAAATGTAAATCACATGAGCTCATTGTGAAGAGTCCTCAGTAGATATGCTGAATATTCCTTGATCATTTCCGACTGTCGTAGGTAAATTATTGAATCACCCTGTATGTTAGGGTAGACCCTATAGACCCTCATGGGGTTCAGCTAGCCTCTTTAAAGTGGGTACTCTACATAGGGGGGAAACCTTTCAGTTGATTTTGGATAACACAATCACAAATCATCTCCCTCCACAGCCGTTATCGTAGAGACAGTAAAGTCTCAGGTACTGAACCCAAGATCCTTACGGGTTGTAGTGGTACAAGTTTCATAATCTATATTAAATTGTTAGATTCTCATCCATTTCATCGAGTTGAGCAAAATATCTAGTAACGACTGCTCTAGATTTTCTTTCAACGATCATGAGAGAAAGGAAGTGGATTCTAGGAAAGAAAATTCACCCCGGGTGTGTTACGAATTATTGTAGATGTTTTTACAAGAAAAAAATAGACTGATAAAGCTGTAATAGGGACTTGATAGGAATTTAGTAAATCAGTATCCATAAAAAAAGACATTCTTCAAGGAACAAAGAAGAAGAGATGTATGTATGTTAGGATAAGCCTAAATGTTTCGGTTAACCATACAACAAGAAAAAACTACAAATAGATCAGCTTATTTTATTAAGCTCGATGCGTTTGAAAGGAAAACATATACACTGTAAATGTATCTGGACTACTACACAGTTCCATGTTAATAAAGTTAAAAGTTTTTTTATAGAAACAGCAATATGATCTGTAGCTACAACAAAAGAACGTAAACAGAATATTATTTTCGTCCTCCAGCATCTATAGCTTAATTTCACAATCAATAAACTAAACTTATCACTAAATAACTAACTTTCACATAGTTGATCATAAACTATAAACAATTATAAAATAAAATACAACTTTAAGTTGTAGCCCATTATGCTGACCTCAACAAGTTGAATTGTTTTAGTTTAATTTTTTTTTAAAACAAACCAAAAACTAAAGTAAAAGCATTATCTTTGATAAACAACAGCCATTATCACGGAACACAGTATATAACACGGTATTTAACAAAATTAATGAAATGATAGTTATTAATAAAGAAATTATGTTGTACTGTCGTAACCATACTTCTTCCCAATTGTTAGCTTCTATTTTAAACCAATAGAGCGTATAATTGAATAAACTATACTTGTATTATTAACAAGATAATTTGATCAGTTGAAGTCCAATAATCCAGGAACCAACACGAAAAAAAAGGATAATAGTTTTTAGACTTTTATTATTTTGCTATATACATAATAAATTACTTAATGGTAGTAGGCGGGGGCGGCGTGGTAGGCAAGAGGAGCGTGAGCGATGGGGGAGGCGAGCCTAGCGACTGGGGCGGCGAGCCTGGCGACTGGGGCGGCGTAGGCTGGGGCGATGACCTTAGCGGCGACGGGGGCGGCGTGGACTCCTCCATCCTTGTGTACGACGGCGTTGAATCCGTTCACTGGATCAGCGGTGTATTCGACGGTACGACGGCTGCCGTCGGGTTCGATCAGGGAGTAGCTGCCCTGGACGACGTCTCCGTCACGGGTCTCGTGCTGGTTTTTGGAGTCACCGGTGATGGCGTCCTGGATGTCATAGGCGTAGCTGTACTGTGGGTGTGGGTCGTATTCGTCGACGGCAGCGTGAGCGACGGCAACGGGGGCGGCACGGGCTAAGGCGAGAGGAGCATGAGCCACAGCCAGTGGGGCGTGGCCTAAGGCGAGTGGGGCGGCGTAAGCCCTGGCGGCGAGGGGTGCACCAGGGGCGTAGACGGCTGGGGCACCGATGATGCCTGCGTTAGCTACAGCGACGAAAGCCGCGAGGATGACTACCTGCAATAGAAAGGTACATGATAATAATTGACACATTTTGATCTGACACTAAGAGATTAGACCAGATGAGAGGAAATGTTCTGCTACCTTACCTTGAATGCCATGACTGCTGAATGTGCCCCTCACTGACTCCCCGCGCTATATATACTAAAGGGCCTTGTGAAACCTACTCCCACCCTAAAGTGGTCAAACCTTGTACGCTAAACCACACCTACAACTTTTAATAAAGTCAAAATGGTTCAATAATGAAATTCTTTCATGATAGGAAAAAATGAATTTTTTTATGTTTTTATGTAGATGTCTGTTACTATTAAGTGTTATTTACTTTTATTTCTGTTTAAAACATTTTAAATATCTAGAACAAATAGTGTTTTTCTTGTATATCTTCATATAAGATTTACTAGTGAATATGGAATGCTTACGTTTTGGGCCTTGGGTCATGAATAGATTTTTGGATTGGATGTTGTGTAACATGTTATTGATTACCCAGGTTAGTGGTTCCTTATTCAGAACGGAATATTTCTATAAGTACAATTAATCTTCAGCTATTGGTATATATCCCACGTAAGTTTGGAACTACATTATTTATTCTACCCACATATTTTTTAGTGTTACCATAACCATTTTTACTTAAAAATTACATAATTTAAATTCAGGTTACTTCAGAAATAGATATTCAGATAATTTTTAAATCAGTAATATAATTGTTAAGAAAACCCATAATCGTCCAGTAATTACTTTTGTAGAAGCGCGATTGCTCAGATCGTTTATTTATTATATTGCTATAAAATAAAATAAACATGAATACACTATTATTTATAGACACACATACATGTACATTAACGTAACCGTAACTTAAGATTTTAAATAAGTCTATAAACACTTTCTGAACTAATTTCTGTTCACAAATCGATTGCATATAGATCAACCGTTGTTGAAATATTTTAGGTAACAACACAAAAAAAATAGCTAATAAAAATTTAAATCCGAAGTGTCAAACTAAGACTATCTCTCGAAGTTGATGGTTTGACCTTGGCCCATATTTCTCTTAGGGCTACATTTTCCCAACAATCAGTCAAGTATTATGATATTGTCAAGACAACGCCTTTGATATTGATCAATTTCGGCTATTTGTTTAAAATTGCAATTTTCAATCGCATTAGTTGTTAACCATAGATGGCCGAATTAATGGTTTGGTCAGCTTGAAGCAGGTTATGATGAACAATTACTTTCCAATCACACCACCTTCCTGGGCGTCAATTCGGGCTTTGCAACCGTTTGCGAACCATCTCTGGGCTTCGCACATTATTATTTTATTCTTCTTTTTAAAAATGGCATCGTTCTTTTATTGTTTCATTATGGCAACGATTCAAAATTGGAAACTCGGTCCATTAAATTGTGCATTGTTCATATGGAACCTAAGTATCGAGGCTTATTTTGATATTCAGTCTAATTTAAATGGTCCAAAACTGTTTATGGTCGATGCTAAGTTACTCATTGATTTCGTGACACGAAATGTGTCGGTATATCTCGAATTTAGAAGAAATTCATCGATATTTTCAAAAACAATTTTTTTTGAAGTAAAAAAAAGCAAATTATGACGAATATGACCTTTCTGCAGTCTCCATTTACAAAGCGCAATAGCTTTTTACGGAGTAAACTAATGATGCATCATTCAATTCATGCATGCTTGACAGTGTGAGGGTTAATTTTTTCATCATTTTTGCACTAGATACTTTATTATACTTATTTTATTCCTTTTATATATATATTTATATAAAAGGAATTTATACATATTATAAAATTATATATATATATATATATATATATATATATATATATATATATATATATATATATATATATATATACAAACATTCTATACAGGATAATAGAAAAATAATAATGTTAACTGCTGCTCTTTTCTTGGACTTCGTGGACACCTGAAAAGGGCTGGGCGGGGAACAAGGTATAGTCTAGGACACATAGGAACACTTTGAAAGGAAATGAATCCAACCATCCTCATATCAAAAATAAAACTCTATTATATTAAACAAAAATAATATGAAATTACATCTAACAATAATAATAGTCCGAAAGGCATTAAGGAAAATGATAATTACAACTTAGAAAGAGACTCACCATCAATAACTATCATTCCCAAAGTCACTAATAAAAATAATAATTTTAATATAAAACAAGATCCATCATCCATAACCATAATCCTATATGCACTAATAATAATTACAATTTAAATTAAAGATCTCCCATCTGTTTTGTGATCGAAACGGTACGAACTAGAGGAAAAAAATAAAATATTTAATTGTCAGATTTGATTGGCTCTATCAACAACTGACTACCATCTGGCTACGCCCTAAACCTAGTCCGACTACAGAAACATAGAGACTCCTACCTTGACAGTCCATCTTCCTTCCGGTCGGACAACCTCCGACACTTAACAAGACACATTCAAGCTAACATGGATATTTTGAGCCCGGTGTCAGGGATGTGCTGCCCCATTGCGGACAGAGTTGGCTAATCTCCTTCTCGATCCTGGGAATAATTGAAAAATCTGAGCAGCATCCGGTAACTGTTAACAGAGCTGGGCATAGGAAATGATTTGCAAGCACGTCTCGGCCACAAATGAGAGCCTTAACAATATAATTTCTTATCAATATTAAAATTTCATTTATATTTATATTTAGGTTACTACAAAAATTTAAATAGGCATCTATTATTAATTCAATAATTTATGTCTATTACAGTATCCTTTTTCTTATACAAACAATTTTCCTTTGTTTTTTTCTTTTGTAAACAAGCCAAAAATCAGCCTCAACGCTTCATTGTTAGGGCAATCATTAAAAACAAAAATAGGAACTTAGTCCATTATTTTTTACCATATAGTGATCATCTTCGCCTACGAATACAGACTATATGAGCAAAGTGAAATCAGAGTAATGATTTAAGAATTATGAGAAGCGAGGGGATGGTTGACCGGAGAGTAGACGTAAGAATTAGATTTAAGAATTAGTTTGGAGTCCAAGATATTTTGTAAAATTGTGAATATTTGTTTAAAACAAAAATTTGTAAGTTTTATATAAAAAAAGTTTATAAAACTTCACTGTAGGTACTTCTCAAATGAAAATCGTTAGATTTTGGACGAATGCCGGTTTTCATACCCCGAAACTTGAGTTAGATCATCTTTCTCATATATCAATCAACTAAAAAAAAACATCAACCTGTACCACTACAACCCTTGAAGGGTCTGGGGTTCAGTACATGGTAGAGACTGTACTGTTTCGTGGACAACGGTTCTGCAAGGAGGCTACTTGTCCTAGGTCACGCTCAACCGCCGGATTTCCCCCCCCCCACCCATTATTTTGGGTACCCTATTTTTATAATATTTTATAGAGGCTGGGTGGGCCCCAGGAGGGTCCTATATCCTATATGACCCATCTCCTGCTGCAAACAGACTAAATAAAAGTCATGGCCTGCAGCGGGATTTGAACCAGGATTTCCGGCATGGCAACTCAGTGCTCTACCACTGAGCCACTCCGGTCCTTATCAATCAAGTATATCCCTTAATTCAGTGAATATATTCTTTTTTTAGAAAATCTAAAATTATACAGCAGTTTTCGTTATAAATTAGGCTACTTCATTATGTAAAATCTCGTATTTAAAAAAAAATTAAGTAACCGTAAGTGTAAAATAAAGTGTTTTATTTAATAAAGTCTAGTTAAATTCATAAAGTTGTGTCAGGTACTAAATAAAGTAAAAACAAAGCCATTTTCATTATACTCCTTACCACTCAACCTGATTTACCATTGCAGCTCCAGTCTAACTTTTGCGCCCGACTGAGCTTGCCCAGTGTCGCAGTGTTTAAAAACTAAAAGAATAACTTCTGGTGCTTGACAAAATTTAGTAAATGAAATTTATGTAATACCACAGAGCCTTCAAAACCTAAAAATAAGATCTTGGTTTATTGTTCCTTCTTAATATCGACATTAGATGATAATGATAAAGGAGGGGGGACGTCCGGAAATAAATTCCACATTCGATCTGGGATTTATGAACAAAAACATAGTAATAATTCTCTATTTTTCTCTTCTCAACAGAAATGGTGATCAACAGGTGCTTTGTTTTGAAATATTGGAGTTTCTGTCGATGTTTACAACCGAACATCACAAGGAATCAAATTTGAGTTTTAATAGATATTCCGATTGAGATAATGGACTTAGTCTAGTTTGTGTTTAATTATTTGACTTGTATTACTGTTCTGTTCGTTAAAAACTTTTCAAACTACGTTACACACTGTTAAACTGTTTACTTAGTCATAGAAAAATAAAACTATTTAAAAAAAAAATTACTGGCCGCCAATCCAATTCTTCTGAGGAATAAATTCAGCAATTAACTAAATTACTGTAAAATATAACAATAGCACAGGTTCTGAAGGATATGGAAATTAATTAGAATGAATTTCAAGAGCAATAGTGTGCTCGCGAGAAACTGGAAATACAAATTAACTAAACTATCGAAATAACAAGATTTAAAGCTTATTTTTAGAAGTTTGAAATAACATAGAAATATTAATTTCTAATTAACATATTAGTTTGTAAATCCCCCTTCCCTCAAGACAGTCTATTCTCAACTTAGTAGTAGGGCTCACCGAACATCGTTTCAATATCCTCACAAAAGAAAACAGTTAAACATGTACAACAGTTATATGAGATTTTCATTAAAGAAAAAATTAAAGTTTTCCCTTGGAAAAAAAGTTTAAATTTTTATTATTTTGCTATGTACATAATAAATTATATTTAATGGTAGTAGGCGGGGGCGGCGTGGTAGGCAAGAGGGGCGTGAGCGATGGGGGAGGCGAGCCTGGCGACTGGGGCGGCGAGCCTGGCGACTGGGGCGGCGTAGGCTGGGGCGATGACCTTAGCGGCGACTGGGGCGGCGTGGACTCCTCCATCCTTGTGTACGACGGCGTTGAATCCGTTCACTGGATCAGCGGTGTACTCGACGGTACGGCGGCTGCCGTCGGGTTCGATCAGGGAGTAGCTGCCCTGGACGACGTCTCCGTCACGGGTCTCGTGCTGGTTTTTGGAGTCACCGGTGATGGCGTCCTGGATGTCATAGGCGTAGCTGTACTGTGGGTGTGGGTCGTATTCGTCGACGGCGGCGTGAGCGACGGCAACGGGGGCGGCACGGGCTAAGGCGAGAGGAGCATGAGCTACAGCCAGTGGGGCGTGGGCTACGGCGAGGGGGGCGGCGTAAGCCCTGGCGGCGAGTGGTGCACCTGGGGCGTAGACGGCTGGGGCGCCGATGATGCCTGCGTTAGCTACAGCGACGAAAGCCGCGAGGATGACTATCTGCAAGAGAAAGGTACATAATAATAATTGGCACAGTTGAAATGACACTAAGAGATTAGACCAGATGAGAGAAAATGTGCTGCTACCCTACCTTGAATGCCATGACTGCTGAATGTGCACCTCACTTGCTCCCCGCGCTATATATACCAAGGGGCCTTGTGAAACCAACTCCCACTACTTTGATACGTTTACCCGTTGGACCTTCAAAAAAATTCTGGTTACTTTTTTTAGTAGACATTATTTAGGTTATATTAGGTTATCTTGCTATGCTAATATTTCTTAATAAAATAGTTAACACCAAGTCATATTTTTTTTAAGTTTTTGTTTAAATGAATTTTATATTCCTTTTATATTAAGAATAGCATCATTTTTTAGCCAGTGAAGAATCTAGAGCAATAATTTATCTTTCATCAAAAGTGAAGCAAGGACTTTAAATTATAGATCCATAATTATCAAATAATTTGATTGTATTAATATATATTAACCAATGTAAAGATGCTAAACGATGCCAAGTAAAATCAACAAAGGAGGCAAAATGACGTATATCAAAATAACGATAGGATGTATAATAAAATATTAAATTATTTTAATTCAAAATAATTCATAGCAATATTTGGTATTATTTAATTCATATCAACTATTTCCCCTGGAATATTGGGAAATAATTACAATACTAGTGGAGTGGTATTACAATTTACTAAGAGTGGTTTTCGATAACAATCTTCTACTTTTCCCCGACCTTGCGGAGGACGGCTCAAGAAGAGGTAGTCGGAGGATGTGGAAGGGGATATGCATGACGAGTACATCAGGAGTGTGAATGCTACAACCAGAATAAATTATAAGACTTTTTAAACATTACAACCGAAAGCAGTTGTTGAAATCTTTAATTATTTTTGGTTAAGTCTATAACATCACAGTAACAAATAAGACATCAGTAATAATCAATAATTGATACAAGCAACAAGTCAATAAAAAATACTAATCAAAATGTTATATTTGCAATTATTGTTTATCCATATCCTATTACTTTATTCTGATAAAATATCTTATACTTTTATTTATTATTATCAATATAAATTTATTGGTAGTTTGCCAAAAATCATAAAAAGATAAAATAAGGAATAATAATCAATTTTGTGTCATTTCCCATAGAAAAAGACCTCTTATTTTGTATTTAGTTATAAATCCTGTAAAAGAGAGTAAAACTATTTTATTTGTTGGATGATAGATGTCTACAAAAGTGACTGAAAATTCATCCCAGTAACCTGTCTCATAGTCGGTAACTTCAAAAATAAGAAGGAGAAAAAATACTTCATATTTGATAATTTGATTTTTTCGTATAAAGCATTTCCAGAAGAAACTACAACTTCGTTTATACGAAATTAGAGCATCATAATTTAGATTTTTAATTGATTTTTTTTTAATTTTACAACGGATAATTAAAAAGTAAATAATCTTTTTTTTTTTTTTTTTTTTATTATTTATTTATTGATATTTACAACTATATTACAATAATATAACAAGTAAATACAATAATCTTTTTAAAATCAGAATACGTAGATTATCTTTTTTGCCGTTTACATGGAAGATTTTTTTTGTAGCTCTTGAGACATACTATCTATAGTATGTGTGGTGTGTATGTATAGACAATACAATCTAAATATCTATTGTATGCGAAATAACTTTCTAATGGGAATAAAATATTCTTCCATACTTTTTGTCATATATTTTCCAATTATCATAGTGACTTTAAAGTTAAACATTCAGGACAGAGAAGCATTATAGCTTAATGTACTTAAAAAGTTTACCATAACAATTTTGTAAATTTTATAATTATAGATTGGAACCTCACATTTAAGAATAATTTGAAAATAAGTTGTACTAAAAAAAAAATAATAATAAGAGGAAATTAATTTTCCTCAAACAAATTGTTACACTTCTAATATAAATGCAAATATTTCTAACAACTTCGCAATTGATCCTCGGTCCTATCCTCTACACAGTATATACAGCTGACATCCCAACCCATCCTAACACCTTCATCTCCACCTATGCTGATGACACATGTGTGTTATCAGTTAATAACGACCCATATATTGCATCCCAATCCCTTCAATCACATTTATCAAGCCTCGAAGAATGATGTCGGAATTGGAGAATTAAAATCAATTCCATAAAGTCCCATCAAATTATCTTTACCCTTCGCCGAAAACCCATGACTTCCTGCCCTACTGTATCCTTTAATAGTACTCCACCTATCCCTGTTGAACAGATCCGCTACCTAGGACTCAACTTAGACAAACGTCTTACTGAACGTTCCATATGTTACCGATTTAGCCCATTCCATATACCTATCATTCCATAATAAACTCCAGGCCCATCCAAACCCACTAGTTTCCATCCTTGGATCCAATTCCATCCCGGACAATCCTCCTAGGCGTCTGAAGAGAAGATGGCCTCGGGACCTTCTATAATAGAAATGTAATTAGAGTGCTGCCAATGGGTAGTGCCTCTACACGTTCTTTTATATATTTATTTATTCATACAGCCCTTGTTCTAGATGTATATATTACAGTTGTACAATTCAATAAAATAATTTTAAAAAAAACTTCGCAATTGTAATCTATCGCGGGTACTTTGACATTGACTTGGTATAACAAAAGTCACGACTTGCATAAATTACAGGAGCTTTCACGACAAATTACGTAGTAACTTGACAAATACTGGTATCGGCTATTGACACAAGAACTGTGAGATTCGAAAAGAAAACGAAAGCGAGAGCTTCTGGTGATATAAAATAGTACGGTGGTTAGGTAACGAACCTCTGATCATTTTTACCATCCAATTCATGTCTTATTTTCATAAAAATAGAGTATTTTTTGCAAATATCATTTTTTTTTAAATCAATGATTCCTTAACTCTTTTTTGTATATAGTGTTACAGGCTACTGGGTGTAAAATGAACTAAACTATTACTAAATTCAAGATACTAAAATTTATTAACAAATTAAAAAGATTACAAGGAAATCATTTAAAACAATTAAATTATTAAACTAATATCAATTTACAATAACAATATTCTACAGATTATAACCTAGGCCTATCTCTTATCTAATTACTAAAATAATAGACAAATAATATAAGATATTGCTAATACTAAATAACTAAACTATTTATATAAATTTTTACAAATACAATAATATTACACTATTATTGCAGTTCACAAGTACAAATAAACACTCACAGTTCGCTAATTAAAGTCCACCGACCGTAAGACTCTCCAAATATGACAAACTGACACACAGTTTATTACACTTATCACACGGCCACTAACTATCACTGTCACTGTTACTCACTTAGCACTAACCACAGACTGACTTATCACACACTGACGGCCGAAACAGCTGGCCTTTTATATAGGCGAGGTTGGTCGGGGTGGGGGCACCTAGAATATTCCACGCAATTCGCGATGTCTCCAGACAGAACGCTTTGATCCCTTCCGGCTTACCTTAATCCTTTCAGCCGGTCCTTCTGTACTTCTGATCGTAATAATAGTTGTAAAAATAATAACAACTTTAAACCGAAATGATACTTACATTTCATTACGTATCAATATAGTAAGGTTACAAAGCTAAATGTTACCTAGTAGATTAAGCGATTGCCGCATTTTAACCTCAACCAATATATTATGAAGGTATTTGTAGGCCCTAAACAAGTTACTTATTTAATTAGACGATCCTTCACGAATCAGACAACTGGGTACGCTTATACTGATAATCCTGTGTGGGCCTTAGCCTCCTCCATCTAATACTATCCAATGCAGCTGCCCTCCAGTTAGGGACGTTTGAGATGTATCTGGCTGGCATCCTGTGCCACTCCATCTCCCCTTCCCAGCCTTTGGTCTTCCTCTTCCTCTGGCACGGCCCAACTTTTCCTTCAGTAGCTTCTTCGCGGGATCCTCCTCACTCATTCTGGCCACCTGGCCCATCTTAATCTATACATTTTCGTCCAAGTAATGATGTCGGGCTTCCCAAACATCTCATGCACTTCTCGGTTAGTTCATCTTCTCCATTGACCATTAACGTAAATGGATCCGAAAACTCTACGAAGCATTGTAACCTCTTCGTTCGAAGAGGTTACAATACTTCCCAGAATAAGCAAACCTATCAACCTTATGAAACTTGTAAAGACCTATTTCTACAATCCTGAACTACATTGGTTGTAGATTTACTTGTCCTCATATATTTAGTTTTTTCTACATTGATACTTAGATCTTTCTCTTCTGCCGCTTCCGTCAGTGCTCCGAATGAGGGAGCGAAAATATCTAGATCATCCGCTTAGCCTAATAATTGGACTAGCCTGTTTTAAATTATGTCGTTGGTCTGGATTTTTTACTTACTCACAATCTTTTCCAAGGCAATATTAACTAATAGTCATGCCCAATAATCCCCATGCATTCTGGCAACACAATATGTTTTATCCATCGTTATTGCACCAGGCAAATCATTTTTGAGGATCTCCCATCTCTCTTAAATTCATAGAGTTGGGATAGTATGATGCTGCCGTAGGCGCATCTAAAATCTATAAAGAAGTGATGTGTGAGGGCATTTTATATTCTATTGGCTTCTCAAGGATGGTCCTAAGGCTAAAAATCTGATTAATAGTCGGCTTACAATTTCGAAAACCTGGCTGACAGTCTCATATTCCTGTTTCGGCAAATGGTACTAATTTTTGATAAAGAATATAAGATAATACCTTACATGCGCACTGAAGTAGGGTAACGGAAAATTGCCTCAGCATTTTCTCTTAGACCCACGTGGAGAGTATAATATTATACAATTCTTTATGTAGGATTTCGATTCCCATCAGTTATAATTCAGCAAGCATTCCGCCCTCTCTAGGTGACTTATTCTTCAGTCTTCCGATTGAGTCTCCATCATATCCTCAAATTCTGGTAGCTCCAGTTCATCATTTTGCTCAAACAATGTTGCTCCCCCTTCATCCTGCACATCTTAGTTTAGGATTGTTTCAAAATATTGGATCCATCTTTACATTAGAGCCGCTTTTTCGATCAGCAAACCCATATTCCAGCTTTGCGAATCTTTGTTCTAGGTTTAAAGCCGGCTGTGGTTCGATTTATTTTAGAAATTTCTGTAATTTTTCTCAACTCTGTTATCACCTCGAGCTGCTTGCGGTGCCATTGTCTTTACTTCTTATTACTTAGATGCCTGTGGAGCTTTTTTTCCCCTCCTCCATGCTTTCTTTGGATCATATTCTTAGACGCCACATTCTTCGCTTCTCTTGCTTGGGCACAATGGGTATCGAACCATGATGACCTTTGAATATTTTCTTTATTGCCAAGAACAACCTTTCCTCATCATCAGAAGTACTTCTCAGATTGTTTCATAGTTCAATATAAATTGAATTTGATACTCTTCAAACTTTTCTGGTTGTTTTAACTTCGCAGTATCAATTCTTTCCAGAATTTTGGATATGTGGTTTATCCTTCTCAGAAACTTGGCTCTGATTCTTGATACATTTAGGCAGTAACATGACGTTATACCACCCCGCTTCCAGTTACACAGCAATTAAGAGTAATTGTACCCCATTTATACAGGCTGGTTGAGCCCGTGGAGGATATCCAGTTCTCATAGAGTAGATTCATATAGCTATTTGCAAAATAATTAACTAAATTTCCTATCTATTCCTCGACTTCTAATTCATAGAAATCAATGAGTACAATTGCTGACATGAAATCGCAAAACGAGGCTGTTACTACTGCTAATCTTGTTATTACTGGAGCCTAAAAGAAGGAGGATCGGGTTTTTAAAAACTCTTCAGGTTTTACAATTAATAACCAATCAAATTTATCGTACACAATGATGAATATTATTATCGAAAATCAAGGAAAAAAATTATCAATCAAATTTAAAATTAATATTAAAGAAATCAAACGACCGAAAAAACATAAAAGTGAGTCTTGTTTAAAAAAATACTTCCAACCAGAAGAATTCCGACCTTAGGTTTAACGAATTCATATTACTTTTATACAATATTACATGGATGTATCTAGTTTTACTTGTTATTTTGAAAATAATAAAACAAAAAATAGCATAAAAATAGTAATTGGACATTTAACGTAAAGCAATAAAATAACTACAAAAAATATACCTAAATCAAAAGAGTAATGACCATCTTCAATATCTGCATTCTATGGCAAGTATCAGTGAGACTTAAAAATTAAGTTTACATTCTAATAAATAGTATATTCAGCCTTTAAACTCCATATATTTAGGAATAACCAATATATTAGGGAGAATGAAAAATAATTTTACAGGTTTAGTATTTTTTTTAGTTGCCGAATGTAAAAATAAAAATTAAATATTTTTGTAATACACTTTTATTATTTTTAAGTTGATTTTTTAGGAAAATAATAAAATATATAGATATTAAATTTTTGTTATTTGTCTATGTACACAATAAATTATTTTAATGGTAGAGAGCGGGGGCGGCGTGGAGAGAAAGAGGAGTATGAGCTAAAACTGGAGAGACCCTGGCGATGGGGGCGTTGAGTCTGGCGATTGGGGCGACGTTGTAGGCAAGAGGAGAATGAGACACAACAGGGGCGAGCCTAGCAACTGGAGCGAGCCTAGCGACTGGGGCGGCGAGTCTAGCTACTGGAGCGACAGCGACTGGGGCAGCGTGGGCACCGGCTTCCTTGTGAACGACGGCGTTGAATCCGTTGACTGGATCAGCGGTGTACTCGACGGTACGGCGGCTGCCGTCGGGTTCGATCAGGGAGTAGCTGCCCTGGACGACGTCTCCGTCACGGGTCTCTTGCTGGTTTTTGGAGTCACCGGTGATGGCGTCCTGGATGTCATAGGCGTAGCTGTACTGTGGGTGTGGGTCGTATTCGTCTACGGCGGCGTGAGCGACGGCAAGGGGAGCGGCACGGGCTACGGCGAGTGGGGCGTGGGCTACTGCAAGTGGGGCGGCGTAGGCCCTGGTGGCGAGTGGTGCACCTGGGGCGTAGACGGCTGGGGCACCGATGATGCCTGCATTAGCTACAGCGATGAAAGCCGCGAGGATGACTACCTGCAAGAGAAAGGTACATGATAATAATTGACACAGTTGACATGACACTAAGAAATTAGACCAGATGAGAGGAAATGTGCTGCTACCCTACCTTGAATGCCATGACTGCTGAATGTGCCCCTCACTGGCTTCCCGCGCTATATATACTAAAGCGCCTTGTGAAACCTACTCCCACCCAACAGGGATTTATTCTGGTGCATTAATCAACATATACATTTATTTTAAACGATTAAAATTAAAAGTGTAATTGTATCATTCCTGGATGCTGTGGACGATGCTTCTAAAGATCTAAATATTCCAAATATGTCAAAAAACTTAGCCAAGGGTTTTAGTCCTTTGGAAGGAACGTTAAATGGGGGTCCCGAGTCTGTACGATGTCAGTTATTCGTTAAAAATCCTTATCCTAATAAAACCTGGATAGGCAAAGTTTAGAGCTCTAAATGTAGCACCGCCCAATAGCAGCCATAGCAGCATAAAGTGACGTTAAAGGAGCAAATGAGCAAATAAACAAATAACGAATATTTTATCAGCCACAAAGATCCAATAGACAAATAAACTAGCCAATCGCATGGTGTCTCTCCCAACCGACAATCGTATCCATTGCATTTTGATTATCGTATATTATGTTTTTTGCTTTTTGGTTTGTTGGTCTGACTATATATCTATCATATTATGTATCGAGCGTACTGTGCATTCCTTCCACAATGTCTTAACTGAATAAACGATTAATATTTATTACTTTTGATGTTTTATTAATATCTAAATGTTTAATATTGTAAATGGTGTTGAATAATTTGGATAAGCCAGCATAAGAGGGAGCTACGGACACTATTTTTCCTTAAACTGAATTTCCTCCAAACCTTAGTCACAAAATTTAGTATATTCCATTCGATTCTTGCGTTTTATTCCAAATAGTTGTTTCTTAGCGAGTTTTGTAATCAGTGTTTTTTGTTTTAAATTTTTTATTGTTTTTTTTTTTTATTTCTTGTTCAACAATCTTTCAATCTTATATTTTTACTTATATGTAAAATGTGGAAATTAATGAAATAAAATATATTAAATACTCATATATCATTCTGTATGTGATAATAACCTTACATTATCTTTTGTGATTACAACCTTAATAAAAAAATAAGTACTAGTAATAAAAAAGTAATAAACAAATTTTGAGACAAATAATAAAAAACACTCGAAATAATACGCACTGCTAAACCATTAAAGATTTTTTTTTAAACTTGTAGAACAATAAAACATAACAAAACCATTATCAATAAAATACTAAGTTCTCATATTTTTGTAGGTATCCAACGCTTTTGGATTTCCTAACCTAAATTTCTCTTCGAAATTAGACCAGCTTCGAAAAGTTGGGTATGTCTTCGGAAAGCTGATGAAACGAAGCAACTTTTTTGCATTCTCCGAGGTCGAAGCCAGAAAATCATTCAAATAATTCAAATTAAGAAAGTGAAATTACAAAAATATTTTGTAAACTAATTGTTTTTACTATATCACTTTGCTTTGAGTTGTTATCATCGACTATGGTCTTTCTGTTGTTTTTTTTTTTAAATTAATATAGTACCAAGTAATCACTTTAAATTTTATGAAAGATAAAAATACTACCCCTGGAATGACCTCGTGCCGTTTTTAAACATAAACAAGTTGCTGAGTGGCCATCAGATGATGGTTTGTCCAGAAGTATCTGCAATGTTGGAACATTGAGACATATTTGTATTGGATGATTATTTTTTCTAATTTTTTCCATACTATATCATTTAATTATTTGGTACATATATATTAATATATATATATATATATATATATATATATATATATATATATATATATATATATATATATATATATATTAGTAGATATCTGGTACATATATATTATTTAAATGTTTTTTTTTATAGTTACGAGGATAATCTTTTAGCGTTTGTCGTCTAAGCTACTCGAAACTCAAATGCTAGGAAATTTAACTATTCTCTTCTTTTTTTTATTTCTCATTACGGTTCCAAATTATAAATTTTCTTATCTTGGTTTAAATATTGAAGTATTTTATTTTATTTATCTTGATGTAATGAAACGTAAACAATTATTTTAATGAGGAAGTTTTTGTTTAAGATAAGTGTTGTCTGTCTTTGTTTTTTTTGTTATTAACAAAATTATAATGTTTCGCAAGAACTATTTCCCTTTTTCTTATTTGTTTTTTATTTATTTTTTTTCTATTTTCGTATTTTACTATGCCAGGTTCTGGCTTGAAACGTTTTCGTTTTCCAAGATTTTTTTCTATTTTTCTTTAAACTTTAAAACAAAAACCATTGATTAACTTTACGGTGGTTTTTGAAATTTTAATAATATCTGAAATTTTAGACATCAGGTCATTCTCTTTTATGAAGGTATGTGGGCTCTTAAAAGATGAAACACCTTATAAAAAATATTTCTTTGGGTACACTAATATTTCCTTAAAATTAAAACTTTAATTGTTCCTTTACCATCTCTTATAAACTTCTAAATGTGTACTATTAAAAATAGATTCATAACCTTGTTAAAGAAGCAGAAAAAAATGTATCCTTTTTTGACTGAAATATTCCTTAACTCATATAAATTGAGTGTATACTTACACTAGCCGTGATTACAACGTTGGGAAAAAACAAATTTTAATTATAATTGTAATGACTTTTCTTCAATTTGTCAAAGGAAGGATAAACAATAATACAGTCATTAAAAACAATTGATAAAAATGTAACTGTAATTTTGATTTGGAATTACAATTGCATTTTAACCAATTGACTGTCATGGCTATTTGCAATATTTTTATGCTTCCTTTTCTTCCTATACATTAATTGTAAATAATTCTACAATATTTTCTTAACGAGCAAATTTTTCTAGTGTCACCTTCTGAAAGGAACAAGGTAAATGCTTAAGCGTAAATAAAACAAATTAATATGAGTGAAGTTTTAATAAATGATGTTTTGTTTTTTTTATGAATGAAAAACTGTTATATTTCATCAGTTCTCAAAAGACATAACTGTTTACAAAATGCTATCCAACTCAAAAGCATAGCATAATTTGAAAATTCGACTTTAGAAGCACCGTCCTCAGCATCCAGGAACAATACAATTCCACTTTTTAATTGAATTATTTTTAATAAATATATATGTTGATTAATGCACCAGCTTTAATCCCTTTTGGGTGGGAGTAGGTTTCACAAGGTACTTTAGTATATATAGCGCGGGGAGCCAGTGAGGGGACATTCAGGAGTCATGGCATTCAAGGTAGAGTAGCAGAACATTTCCTCTCATCTGGTCTAATCTCTTATTGTCATTTCAACTGTGTCAATTATTATAATGTACCTTTCTCTTACAGATAGTCATCCTCACGGCTTTCGTCGCTGTAGCTAACGCAGGCATCATCGGCGCCCCAGCCGTATACGCCCCAGGTGCACCCCTCGCCGCGAGAGCTTATGCCGCCCCACTCGCCGTAGGCCACGCCCCACTGGCTTTAGCTCAGTCTCCTCTCGCCTTAGCCCGTGCCGCCCCCGTTGCCGTCGCTCACGCTGCCGTTGACGAATACGACCCACACCCACAGTACAGCTACGCCTATGACATCCAGGACGCCATCACCGGTGACTCCAAAAACCAGCAAGAGACCCGTGACGGAGACGTCGTCCAGGGCAGCTACTCCCTGATCGAACCCGACGGCAGCCGCCGTACCGTCGAGTACACCGCTGATCCAGTCAACGGATTCAACGCCGTCGTGCACAAGGAAGCCGGTGCCCACGCTGCCCCAGTCGCTGTCGCTCCAGTAGCTAGACTCACTGCCCCAGTCGCTAGACTCGGCCCAGTTGCTAGGCTTGCTACTCCACTTGCTAGGCTCGCCCCTGTTGTGGCTCATTCTCCTCTAGCCTACAACGCCGCCCCAATCGCCAGACTCACCGCCCCCATCGCTAGGGTCTCCCCAGTTTTAACTCATGCTCCTCTTTCCCTTCACGCCGTACCCGGCCTCTACCATTAAAATAATTTATTGTGTACATAGAAAAATAATAAAAATGTAATATCTATATATTTTGTTATTTTCCTAAAAAATCAACATTAAAAAAATTAAAGTGTACTCGTGTTACAAAAATATTCTATTTTATTTTTACATTCAGGTATTGCAAAAATACTAAGCTTATAAAAATATTTTTTATTTTCCCCAATATATTGGTTACATTTGTTATTTCTAAATATTCCGAGTTTAAAGGCTGGATATAACAACTATTAGAATGTAAACAAAATTTGTATGTCACACTGATGAGTTCCAAAGAAGGCCAGGATCCAGTGATGGATTCTAGAGTCGATTCATGACGTTGAAGATTATGATTGCTCATTTGATAGTTTTTAAGTCATATGCTTCCTAAAGAAGAACAACCGCTAGGCTCACAGCCCCATCGCTCACGCTCCTCTTACCACCAGGCCGCCCCCTCCTACTACCATTAAAAAAAAATTTATTGTGTATATAACCAAATTGAGAAACCCATTGAAGGGTAGCCAGAAGAACCATGAGCAGCCGACCAGCAAGCGAACCACCATGAGAACTAGCTATCTATATACGTACTTAAATTTCAGCAGAGACCGAAAGCCATTTTATAGGGAAAGTGAGTTATTTTTTATTAGACTGTAACAGTTTACTCGCGCAATTATTTTACTATATATTTTTGTAAGTAGCTGTTAAGTTAATTGCGACCTCATAATCCCATTAAGCATTTCATACATTCCAAATTACCATCTAGAGAATGTGGTATATCCCATAAAGATCGATATTTCCACATTGAACAAGTGAACTAAACAAAATGAATAATTTATTTACTAAGGGATTAGGTAAACCTGATTCTCTTAGGGCCAAAGTAGTTTTGACTATCAAAAGATTTTTCAAGGAACTTTGCAGGAAGATCAAGGAAGCAGATACGCCATAACTGAAAGGAGGTTATAAAAAATAATCTGGTAACCTAAAGATGGAGATAAACTAAAATAATAATAACAAAGGAATGTCATTCGGCCTCGACAAGTGTGCAGTGCTCCATGTAACCAAGGGGAAAGTCGTTAGCAAGCCAAATATCCTGACCAATGAGGAAGAATACATCAGGGAACTAGAGGCCAATAAATTATATAAGTATTTAGGCATGCATCAGCATCTTAAAATTGCCCGAAAAGACATGCAACAAGAGCTTCTAACAATCCTCAAAATTAGGTTACGAAAAGTCCTTAAAACCCAGCTAACTGGAAAAAGAAAAATCAAGGCCATAAACACCTAGGCTATACCTGCTCTCAGTTATAGCTTTGGGATATTGCAATGGTCAAACACTAGCCTACAGGAGATGGATCGTCTTGTGAGAACAACTCTCACACAAAAACGGGCCCACCACCCAATATCATCGAAAGCTCGCCTGTACTTGCCCAGGAGAGAAGGAGGACGTGGCTTGATAAGTATTGAAGAAGCTTGCCGCAAGCAGGAAGGAGCTCTACGCCGATATTTCCTCACAAAAACAGATGGAGTTTATGTCACTATTTCAAGGATGGACTCTGGTCTAACTGCACTAAATCTCAGAAGAGATACGGAACCAGTAGTTCTTACAAAAAATGAACGGTTGACGGAATGGAAAACAAAGTCTTTACATGGTAGATTCTATCACAAATTAAATGATATCTCCATTGACAAGGAGATGTCAGTTTACTGGTTACAGGGTGGCAAGATATTCTCCGAGGCAGAGGGGTTTGTTATCGCCACTAGATCATATACAAGGCATGTTGTAAAAGACGCATCAACGCCAGACAAATGGCGGCTATGCTCGGCTACATTGGAGTCAATCCAACACATCATTGGTGGAAGTCGAGTGAGAGGAAAGCAAGTATAATTGATATTGCGATCCCTAACGACAATAATGTAAACTCAACTGTTGGAGAGAAACTTCGGAAGTATCAAGAACTTGCGGCTGAGCTTAAGGAGCTATACCATATGGAAAGCGTGGTGGTAACACCTAGTATAATCTCCACGAATGGATTGGTTCCTAAAATCACGGCAGAGGGCATTGAGAATCTAGGAATTCCGGTCGAGGTTTTAAAGGAGGCTCAACAGGCAGTTCTCCTAGACACAGCCAGAATCGTCAGAAAATGTCCAGACTTCGTAAGTCCAGATGGGTCTAATGATTGTCATGTATAGGAGTCTTTTGTAATTAATTGGGAGCTCAGAGCGTTTGTCTAGA
Organism: Troilus luridus; assembly: GCA_964056705.1. Taxonomy (NCBI): domain Eukaryota; kingdom Metazoa; phylum Arthropoda; class Insecta; order Hemiptera; family Pentatomidae; genus Troilus; species Troilus luridus. The sequence goes on from OZ057415.1 coordinate 85,683,038, forward strand.
AAATGTTTCTGTCGTTTCAGTCTAGTATGAGGATTCCAAGTTAAGCGTTTGTAAAGGTGTAGTCCTAAGTATCGGATCTGTTCTACAGGACTTAGAGGGATGTTATTAAACGATACAGGGGGGCAGGAAGTCGCTGGTTTACGACGGAGGGTAACAGAACTTAAAACAAAATAAAGTATAAATACAAAATAATATTAAAAAAACAGTAAATATTTTGATACCATTTATAAATTTAAAAGCATCACTGGTCAATGTTAACTAATAAATATAATAAAAATTAAATGAAAGCTTACCATGACAAAATCGAAGAAGTCTTACAAGTACTGAGGTATGGTCCGTGGGACCAGGGGTTGTTCATGTTTGGGAACAAACTTTATAACCAACCTTCCAGATTCACATTCAATAAGGTGCTGACAAGATGGAAGGCTACTGAGTCATACGGGGATTTCCCATAACCGAAATGGTGAGAAATTAAAAAAAATAGGTCCCAGAAGGGATAATGTCTCAGTACTTGAGGATTAACCTTCCGATAGGCGCACATCCAAGCCCAATAAGGACGGTCGCGCATACAACAAACCAGATACCACTTGCTTGTAATTAACAAACCTTCCTTTTTAATCGTCATAGTATATATGTTTAAAAAGACAGAAATATTTATTAGAGCAGTTTATAAATTATTTTGCGACATACCTAGTAGCTATATTTTGAACAATCTCAAAATCGGTATCACACATAATTGAATTTAGTACAGCTTTCAAGTCCAAAACATTATTCAAATTAACAATATGTTTCTTGGCTATAATGGCATAAAATAAGATAGCACACTGAAATAAAATACACATATGCAAGAAATAGAAAAATGATGCAATGATTAAAGGTCGCGCTTATGTGGCATATAAAAATCTAACTTCAGTAATAGTTTAAATCAAGTGCAAAATCATTTTATATGCTAGTTTAAATTACCAATGGATTACAAATTTTGCATTAAATAATTAAAAATAAGAAATTATAAAAAAAAACTTGAATGGACGCGCGTATTCCTGAGATGCAAAACACTTTTTTTACCTAACTATTTATTGTAGGATTTACTGTTGGATTGTGGAGACGGTGGTAGGGTTGGGTTGAAAGAAGAGGGAAATAAATGTTTATTCTCAAGGAACTCAGAAAAAAATACAAAATTACATTCTAAAAACGACAAGCTATGCCAAATATATTAGGGAGAAGAGGAATGAAGAGGGAAATATCAAAACAGGCAAGGATCAAAGAAAATTAAACGAACATTTCCACTGCATATCTGGCTGATATGCGCGCCTATCGTAATGTTTAATTATTTTAATTCATATGCTAGGCTAAACAAATAGAAACGGATTAATATTCCCTCTCAACTGATATCTATAAACTAATATCTCCTGCACAAAGTCGTTTGTCAATTAGATATTTATTTAGCTGAGTGTAAATAAAATAAATTTACTACATAGATGCAAAGTATCCTGAGGGGTGTGGAAGGAGGGGCTCCTAATAATAATTTGCTAACCTTCTATCCGAGCCTATTTGCCGGTCGTGAATTCAATAAAAAACAGATAAATTTATTCCCCAATTATATAAATTAAGGCTATAAAAGAGTCCATCAAGTAAATACAAAATGAATAAATAATAGATGTACAATGTAAAAATAAAAGAGAGAACAATCACAAAAATGTTTAGTTCGTAGGTTTAGTTGTGAATGTGCACAACTAAACCTACGAAAATACAAAAAATTAAAATTATGAAAAAGATAATGCAATAAGCACGTACAATTAATTATTTTTTACAAAAAAAACTTGAAATTAACTATTTAATAAAAAAAAAGAATGAGTCTTAAAACATAAAAAATATTAATAGTCTGTGAATCAATAAAAATAACTGAGTTCTTGAAAAGTGTTGAGGTGAGTTCTTGAAGGTTGATAATTCGATACGTTGAGGAGTAGAAATAATTAAATGTTTCTTAACGGTAAGTCAAAAAATAGATGAAAATAGCGAGAGGTTTTACTGATGAGATTTGAGAAAATTCACGATGAACAAGATGGAGAGAGTGGCGGCTAAATAAAAGTGCAGAGTAGCAAGCAACCTTCTCAATCGACAACTGTCTCGAGGCTGATCTTGTTTTGTTTTTTTCAACCATCACACTTAATATTAAAACATATGTTTTGAAAATTACTCACAGAATTCTTCTATTTCCTTTAGCAAAAAGAATTGATCATCTGATTTTTTTTAGTCCAGGAATCATAAAAAGAAAAAATGTAATAGATTTTACACTTTTATTATTTTGCTATTTACACAATAAATTATTTTTAGTGGTAGTAGGCGGGAGCGGCGTGGTAGGCAAGAGGAGCGTGAGCGATGGGAGCGGCGAGCCTTGCGACTGGGGCGGCGAGCCTGGCGACTGGGGCGGCGTATGCTGGGGCGATGACCTTAGCGGCGACTGGGGCTGCGTGGACTCCGGCATCCTTGTGTACGACGGCGTTGAATCCGTTGACTGGATCAGCGGTGTACTCAACGGTACGGCGGCTACCGTCGGGTTCGATCAGGGAGTAGCTGCCCTGGACGACGTCTCCGTCACGGGTCTCGTGCTGGTTTTTGGAGTCACCGGTGATGGCGTCCTGGATGTCATAGGCGTAGCTGTACTGTGGGTGTGGGTCGTATTCGTCGACGGCGGCGTGAGCGACGGCAACGGGGGCGGCACGGGCTAAGGCGAGAGGAGCATGAGCTACAGCCAGTGGGGCGTGGCCTACGGCGAGTGGGGCGGCGTAAGCCCTGGCGGCGAGGGGTGCACCTGGGGCGTAGACGGCTGGGGCGCCGATGATTCCTGCGTTAGCTACAGCGACGAAAGCCGCGAGGATGACTACCTGCAAGAGAAAGGTACGTTATAATAATTGACACAGTTGACATGACACTAAGGGATTAAACCAGATGTGAGGAAAGGTGCTGCTACTCTACCTTGAATGCCATGACTGCTGAATGTGCCCCTCACCGGCTCCCCGCGCTATATATACTAAAGCACCTTGTGAAACCTACTCCCACCCTAGGGTCATTAAAAGTCGGGCATATATTCTCACTAAAAACATCTAATTTGATAGTGCATTCGTCGAATAAATAAGGAACTATACATATTTCTTACATAGAAAAAGATTTATATTGTTTTATGTAGTAAATAAATTTGAAACGTCCGGCGTATGCACACTAAGGTCTAAAATTTTTATTTGGAGCGTTTATTTTTTAGTTAAATGTTTTTTTTAAATTTCAGACTATTGGCAACTGAATATAACTCAACATATAGATAATCGACATGGATTCATTAGTTGAAGTAAACAAGAATTAAAGTAAATGTTGCAGATATAGGACTTCTGTATAGGAGGAGAAATTGGTACAATATTAAAGAAGAAATATTATAAAGTTTTATTCATTGCTATAATTTATAAATATTTTTATTTTTAAAAGAAAAGATTTGCCCCCGGCCGGGATTCGAACCCGGGTCATCCGCCTCCCCGTGGCAACTCTCTAACCATTTGAGTTACCGGGGTCACCCTCCCCCACCTAAGAATATTTCTATTTCTATCTCTTCAAAATAAAAATATTTAAAAATTATAACAATGATTAAAAAATATATATATAATATAATGACGTATGTCAAAAAGATCCTAAATTAAAAGTAATGTTCAATGAGCATTCATCCTCGTGTATACATCGCAAAAATTGCGAGTACACGGGGATATGGGATCGGTGAAGAGAACAGATTTGTTCTAGGCGGGGGGGGGGGGGCGACCCCGGTAGCTCAAATGGTTAGAGCGGTACCACGGTGAGGCGGACGACCCGGGTTCGAATCCCGCCCGGGGCCAAATCTTTTCTCTTCAAAATAAAAATATTTAAAAAAGTAATAGTTTTCACGATTATCACTGCTTCTTTAGATCTTTATATTTATTAATAGAACAAATGCATCATCAATATATATTAATTAAAAATTGACTTATAATAATTAGAATTAATGTATTTTAATTAAACAGTAATTTTAATGTTACATTGATTTTTCAATATAATTTTTTTCTAAATTAAATCTTTCACTTTAAAAAAGTGAGTATCTTAACTCATTGTTTTCAATTATTATTAATTGTACTTTTCGTACTGTGACATTGGGAACGTTTGGCCGAATTTTCATCTGAAACCAGCAAGATTTTCCCCTTTCACACTGTAATATATTGTAACATACTTTTTTACTATAAATGCAATCTACAAAGCGAATCTATGTTAAATTTGATGAACATCTGCATAATGAACTGAAATTACTTGGAGCCAATGATCGAGTGTCATACACTAAGGCAGTAAACATATTTTGTATGTGATAAGTCTTAAAGTTTTCGTTTAATCTTAATGCAGATTATGCTTAAATACGATTAATAAAGGATCCAAAAAATTTTCCAAGCAACAAAAATATTCCAGGAACCCACTTTATGCCCCTCCTAATATATAAATAATAATTATAATTAGCATTAACATTACTAATAATAATATGTAACGTTGTTATTTGAGGTTTAAAGGTAAAAAACGAAGGAGATAAGGAATAATTATATCTTATCAACTATAATTTTCTATAATAAATAAAATAGAAAAATAATCTTTATTTAATCGAAACAATTTAATCAATAATTGAAAAAAAAAGTTTCTACTTGATATTTATTTTTTAAGAACAACAGCGAAAATTTCTGTTTTATATTTACATTACATTAAGTTGCAAATTGTAAGGTTAAATTGTTATTTATAAGATCATTTGTAAGGTTGATTAGTCATTTTTTATTAAGATCTTGGAAACAAATATTTTAAAAAATGTCATAAACTATTAAATATTTGCAATTGATGTATTACTCAATTCAAAGTAGGCTCAATACAATTATTTCTCATGAGCACTAAGATTAAAAATTAGAAACTAATTTAAATTATTATACCTGCAATTATTTTCTTTATAGTTCTTTTTCAGCACAATTTGAATATTTCAATTAACGTAAGCCGCAAAAACCAATTCATTTTTGTTCATCGTTAAAATTTAAAGTTTTAAATTCATAGTTCTCAATTTCGATGGTAAAGGAACACCTAGGGTGTCACAAAGATGCCTATATATATATTGAAATAATGAAATAAACTAATAATTAAAATCAATGAAATAATTTATTCATATTTCACCGTGTCAGAGAAACAAATTCGAATAAAATAAAATCTACAAACCAAAGGTTAACCACGTTTGAATGTTCGAATTTTCCGAACACTGTTCTACTCTATGATAATAGAATTCTAAATTTAAATAAATTCAATTTATTTTAGGAATTGTAGGTGTGGACGAATGCATAAAGGTTTAATCACCTTGGGGTGTGACAGGGTTTCACAAGGTGATTTAGTATATATAGCGCGGGGAGCCAGTGAGGGGCACATTCAGCAGTCATGGCATTCAAGGTAGAGTAGCAGCACATTTCCTCTCATCTGGTCTAATCTCTTAGTATCATTTCAACTGTGTCAATTACTATCATGTACCTTTCTTTTGCAGGTAGTCATCCTCGCGGCTTTCGTCGCTGTAGCTAACGCAGGAATCATCGGCGCCCCAGCCGTCTACGCCCCAGGTGCACCCCTCGCCGCCAGGGCTTATGCCGCCCCACTCGCCGTAGGCCACGCCCCACTGGCTGTAGCTCATGCTCCTCTCGCCTTAGCCCGTGCCGCCCCCGTTGCCGTCGCTCACGCCGCCGTCGACGAATACGACCCACACCCACAGTACAGCTACGCCTATGACATCCAGGACGCCATCACCGGTGACTCCAAAAACCAGCACGAGACCCGTGACGGAGACGTCGTCCAGGGCAGCTACTCCCTGATCGAACCCGACGGCAGCCGTCGTACCGTCGAGTACACCGCTGATCCAGTCAACGGATTCAACGCCGTCGTACACAAGGATGCTGGAGTCCACGCTGCCCCAGTCGCCGCTAAGGTCATCGCCCCAGCCTACGCCGCCCCAGTCGCCAGGCTCGCCGCCCCAGTCGCTAGGCTCGCCGCTCCCATCGCTCACGCCCCTCTTGCCTACCAGGCCGCTCCCGCCTACTACCACTAAAAATAATTTATTGTGTAAATAGCAAAATAATAAAATTGTAAAATCTATTACATTTTTTCTTTTTTTGGTTCCTCGAGTAAAAAAAAAATCAGTTGATCAATTTTTTTAGCCAACATATCAAAAAAGAAAACTATATTAGATTATCTGTTCAGTGTACTTAAAAAAATCTGAATATCACAACTATAACAAAAAAAACCTGTGCAAGTACAGCCCATGAATGAATGCTCTTGGATTCAGGACATGATTTTCTATTTTTACCATTCATTGTAGTGTTCTTTTTTAACTTTCCTAGATCTATATGTTTTTTATTTCCCCAAATATAATTTATTATATTTCTTATTCTGATCCCTGCGTAGTTAAAGGAAAGACATAACAGTCACAAGACGGTGATCATAATCCTTGAACATTCCCAATGTCGATATGACAAGTTTGATTATAGTTTTATTGTTGTAACTATTAAAATAACAATCACTTACTATTTTCATCCAATTTTTTTTTTTACTTTTTTAAAAAGCAATTATGTAAGAACAAACTTTCTACCAATTTATAAGTTCATACAAAATATTAACTATGTTTTTCAAATCTAGTTTAATTACATTATATATAAATTTTCATATGTTTTTCCATGTTTCAAAGTCAATGTCAAAGTTAATTCCATGTTGGGGAATTAAATTTGATAAGCGTATTTGAGGAATTAAGAACAAATCAATTTAAGTAGAAATTTTTTTTTAAAAAGATCAAAAAATGTTTACAAATGACATTTGACTAGGAGAATTGTCGACCTTCAGCAGAGGAAGGGAATGATTATTTTTTAATGTTTGCTAAATTAACTTCTTGCGGCTGATAGAACAAGAGAGCTTCTTTACACAACAGACTTTAGTACAATAAAAAAAAAACTGAAGTACTAGAGGGATTCAATATGAATGATTTATTTCTGAATGGAATGTTTACATTAATTAGATATTTCAAGGGACTGCATATGAAGGACAAGAAAGCATACATAGGTTCAATTAAAAGGATTTGAACAAACATTTCTGTTAAACTAAATAGGCAGAATCATAACAGTGATTAGTTACATTTAATTAGATACAATTTATTAAAGGAAAAATAAACATGACGGATGATAAAATATTTGAATTATTGAATTGGCTTTCAAACCAATCCCTAGTTTAGTTTGTATAATATATTCTTATTATATGCTTAACAACAGGAAGCTTATCTGGCTTGTTGAGATGACCATGCATGGTGCGAGGAATGTAATCAGAATACAAGCGACTATACGGCCGATGAGGGGTTGCGACAGGGCGATGGGTTGGCATGTCTGCTTTTCATTTTAGGACTTGAAAAAGCAGTAAGGGTCTCGAAAGTACAGACAACGAGAACTATTCTCAATAGAATTGTCCAGATCCTGGGCTTTACAGACGATATTGATATAGTTGGAAGATCGATAGCTGAGCTGAGTAGCGTTTTTCTGGCAATACAACAGGCGGCTTCGCTGTTGGGCCTTAAGGTGAATGAGGCCAAAACGAAGTATATGGTAGTAAAGGCCGACGGAGCTCAGCAAGTTGGAAGTCATTTAGAAATAGGCCCTTACAAATTTGAAAGAGTGCAGGAGTTCACCTACCTCGGATCCCTCGTAACATCGACCAACAACATATTCCAAAGAAATAGGAAAACGGAATGCGGCAGCCAACCGTTGCTATTTTGGCTTGAGTAGGCAGATCAGGAGCCATTTACTCACGAGGCAGACCAAAGTACGGTTATATAAATCGTTGATAAGCCTCACAAACATGGACGATGACAAAGGCTGATGAGAATAACCTCCTTATATTCGAAAGGAAAATTTTGCGACGAATATACAGCCCCGTAAAAGAAGGAGAAGCTTGGAGGAGACGATGGAACCGGGAGTTATACGCCCTGTATAATGACTTGAACGTCGTCGACTTCATAAAACTGGGAATATTAAGTTGGGCCGGCCATGTGATTCGGATGGAGGAAGGTGAAATTCCTAAAAGAGTCCTTGAGGATAGGATTGACCGTACCAGAAGGAGAGGCAGGCCCAGGCTGAGATGGATGGATAGTGTGGCGACTGACTCCAGGCTACTCCTAGGCACACCGAACTGGAGAGCAGCAGCAATGGACCGAGCTATATGGTGGAGCTCCTAGAGGAGGCCAAGACCCATCCCCGGGTTACAGCGCACTATAGATACGATAGATAAGCTTAACATACATAAACAGGTTGATATTCCCCATCAATGATATATGTTTCTTAAAATGATAAGTGTCTAAAAATATCTTAATTTTGCACAGCATGAATAATACTTCAATGAGAACTGAACAATAATTGGAATTCAGATTAAGTATACAAACAAAGTTACTTAAAAGTTTTAAAATCCTCAATGCGAGGGCTGAATTTAAAACCCTGTAGTCTTGGGCATGAGCTGATTTCGTTTAATTTACTTTTCAACTGATGTGTCGTATACTGATATGTTGAACTTTTAACTGATAACAAAGCAATGTTGTTGGGATAAATATATCTTGTTTTCACTTATTCAAAATCGAACATTCTATTCGAAATACTTTATTTTCTAATGCCATATTTGAATTATAATTTACAATACTCTAAGCATTATTTTTTTTGTTTTTTTATGGGTGGACAATTTCCTCAATCAGCTTAATCTAGATTGTTTTCTATTAGCCTCACAAAATTATTTAACAAGGTTACATCTTTCTTCCATCTTTCGATCTTTAACTAGCGGAATCGGTCAATATTTCTAGCTCTGTCATATTAACGCAGGTCCTTAAAAATGTTCTTTATTGTACATCATTCCTCGAACCCAAGAATTCAATCATCCATGAAGCGATGTTCACTCTGTCCACAAAGTAATAGAAGGTCTTATGTTGTTTGTGTTTCCGACAACGAAGCACTCGATGTTCAGCTGGGTAATGAAGATTATACGTTTGTTATTCTCAAACTGGGTAGTTTGATCGTATACATTGGAACATTTTTCATAGTGATTTTTTAATCAAATACTACACATGCGTAACTTATACATACCTTCTTAAAATGTCTCTGAAGTGATCTCCATAAAGAACATAGCGAAAGGGTTTTTGAACTCCGGAATAATGTTAGACATATAACGAGCCATCTCAAGATTAAGTTTACATTAATTCCACATACTGTGCATGATGGAGGTCCCTGTCCTGGGACATGGAAAACAAAAAGATCAAAATATTTTCAAGTATACCTACAAGAATATTTAACTCCAACAGTTAATTTTTAAAAGGCAGGCCAACGAATAAACATTATATTAAAAAAAAACTGGGAATTGAAAACGTAGAATGAGTTATTAGTATATATGTGTGGGTGTGTGTGTGTGTGTGTGTTAGTATTATTTAAAAATTATGTTCTTCTACATTATTTATTATTACCCGACTACAACATCAATCAATCGATTTCATAAATTACGTTTTCCAGTATATAATTTCCATATTTGTTATATCAATAAAGTAATATTCTTTTTAATCAGTTATCGTTCAGTTTTTATGGTCTATGCCTCAAAAAAAAATTATAATAGGTTTTAAATTTTTATTATTTTGCTATTTACACAATAAATTATTTTTAGTGGTAGTAGGCTGGGGCAGCGTGGTAGGCAAGAGGAGCGTGAGCGATGGGGGCGGCGAGTCTAGCGACCGGGGCGGCGAGCCTGGCGACTGGGGCGGCGTAGGCTGGGGCGATGACCTTAGCGGCGACTGGGGCTGCGTGGACTCCGGCATCCTTGTGTACGACGGCGTTGAATCCGTTGACTGGATCAGCGGTGTACTCGACGGTACGACGGCTGCCGTCGGGTTCGATCAGGGAGTAGCTGCCCTGGACGACGTCTCCGTCACGGGTCTCGTGCTGGTTTTTGGAGTCACCGGTGATGGCGTCCTGGATGTCATAGGCGTAGCTGTACTGTGGGTGTGGGTCGTATTCGTCGACGGCGGCGTGAGCGACGGCAACGGGGGCGGCACGGGCTAAGGCGAGAGGAGCATGAGCTACAGCCAGTGGGGCGTGAGCTACGGCGAGGGGGGCGGCGTAAGCCCTGGCGGCGAGGGGGGCGGCGTAAGCCCTGGCGGCGAGGGGTGCACCTGGGGCGTATACGGCTGGGGCGCCGATGATGCCTGCGTTAGCTACAGCGACGAAAGCCGCGAGGATGACTACCTGCAAGAGAAAGGCACATGATAGTAATTGACACAGTTAAAATGACACTAAGAGATTAGACCAGATGAGAGGAAATGTGCTGCTACTCTACCTTGAATGCCATGACTGCTGAATGTGCCCCTCACTGGCTCCCCGCGCTATATATACCAAAGCACCTTGTGAAACCTACTCCCACCCCATCATTAAAGTTCTTGCATTCTTGACTAAAATTTAAACTTTAACAAACAAAAAAATTACTGCAATTTTCTTCTTAAAAGGAGAATTGAGATAATAATTCACTTCTTAAATAACTAATACTTTACACTGGGTACAATCATTGTTTTCTTTACTATGCATTATAAAATTAAATGATTTAATAAAATGTAGTTTGTCAATTTGGGTGTATTCTAAGAAGCTCTTTTATTGTCTGAGTTTTATACATTGGACACCACAGATGTTGGTGCGTTTGAATGCTACTCTTCGGTCACAGTGTAGCCCATGCTATGAACGGATTTATATGAAAGTAATTTATATTTAATCCATATATTTTAATAGAGATCATTCATTTTAAGGTTAAATTATTATATTTGACAATCGAAGAAATTAATACAGTTTCATCTTGGAAGTAGAAATGAGGTAAATGCACGAGTTATTACTTCTTGTTTGATAAATCAGCTTTTGATAGAATAGATGATTTATAATGATTTTTAAAGTTTTTTTATAGCATTATACAAAATTAAAATATTAAATGAAGTGGAATTATTAAATTCAGATGTAATGCAAGAAGTCTTATCTCTCTACTTTGAGCATTGGAGTTGAAAGTACAAATTAAAATGCTTGGATAATGGCTTGAATTTTCGTCTTTCTTGCCAACACTGTATTTAAAAAATAATACAATATGAATTACAGTTATACCATTTAATTAACAATTAGTACAATCAAATGAACTATTGTATTATTTGTAAAACGTGGGTTGGCCGACGTCAGGAAGACAGGGTGTACCCCTATTGGTTATAAAAAAATATATTTATTTTATTTTTTTATTAATTGTTATAATTTTAAATATTTTTATTTTTGAAGAGAAAAGATAGGCCCAGGGCCGGGGTTCGAACCCGGGTCTCCCACATTCATATAATCCAAGATGTCTTATCTCTTTACTTTGAGCATTGGAGTTGGATTGAATCTTTATTTTTGAAGAAAAATATCTATCCTCTACCGAGGTACGAACCAGGATAGCACAGTTGGTAGAGCACCACAACGGAAATGTGGGAGGCCCGGGTTCAAATCACGGCCCTGGGCATATCTTTTCTCTTCAAAAATAAAAATATTTAAAATTATAACAATTAATTAAAAAATAAATTATAATAATATATAATGACGTAAGTCAACAAGATCCTAATTAAAGTAATGTTCAATGGACACTCTTCCCCATATATACATCGCGAATTGCGAGAACACGGGGATATGGGATCAGTGAAGAGAATTGATATGTCTGACCGAGGTACGAACCACGATTGCTCAGTTGGTTATCTATTCTCTTCAAAAATAAAAATATAAAAAAAAATAATTGATCAAAATTCGATGACTTAAATGTGATAATAAGAATAATTTTTTTTGGTCACATACCTGAAGCTTCCCCCTTATGCTGTTTTTTAAAGATTAAATGCTATTTACTTTTGAAATACATAAGAGTGTGATGCAAAATTTCGGGGAAATAAATGGCATGGATCAAAGAAATGTCCTAACAACTTGGAAGATTCGATACCAAAACCACCAATTGGTGTTTAGAAATGCCATCCAAGGATTGCCATTCAAAGCTGAATCCTTAATATTTCCCTAAACGCAATCCTAAATACACCTCGGTCAATCCTTTGAACGGCTCCCAATCGCCCCTCCGATTAATAACACTTTAGAAATTCGTTTTTTACTCAGAACAACAATTTAACAATCCAACATCAACCGGTGAGAAGCTATAACTTCATTTTTATTAACCGGGCGAAACCGCGATTCTAGGTTGCTTAACCTCGTAAAATCTACTGGTGAATCCTTCTTGTTTAACTTCAATATTCTTTGAAAAGCCTTATTTTCGGCAGTCTTAAGACTTGGGCCATCCTTCAAATGTTAACGGACAAGTCTCACATACATAGAGAAAAATAGTTACATAAATTTTGAAGTTCTATTTTTATTTTATTTTATACCCTAAATAATTACATTTCTCAACGTCTCAAACTTGTATTCCAATCATTTAAATTACCTAAATCACTCCCATTTCTGCTGAAATAGAAGTAGTAGATCATTTTAATGTCATAATGATAATTAGGCCATACTTTTATAATAAACGATAGACAGCGTCATGTATTCATTGAAGATCCCTAATTCTAATTATACCATGTTGGGCACAATGCGGGACTACTGTAGCATCGTCTGATCATCACCAGTAGTGTAAAGTGACCAGGTGTTTCTTTTGTTTTGATTATTTGTAAATCGACATTAAGTTGTGAAAACCATCAATTTAAACTACAAAATGAAGAGGATGAAGTTAAAACATAAGTTAAAGTTATAGCATTTTAGCAAATGTATTTATATTAGTGTCGTATAACTATCCCGAATTCTCATCTTGCTAATGCAATAATTCTTTTCTTTTATTTCCTGTTCCAAAGGACTCCATCATATTCTGCTTTGTGTAAGTTGCGGCTCTTCGGTCCGGCAGCTTCTAAGGAAAAAACTAGTTCTAAACCAAAGCGGAACTTAAATCTGGATCCAACACTAGGTTATAACTAGTAGTAACTAATAAGTTATCAACACCTGAATGGGAGCTGAGTAATTTATAAATGTCCACTACGAGGGCCTTCCACAAAATAGGTTACAACGCTTATTAAAAATAGAAAAATCCTTTTATTTAAATGAAATTTACAATAAATGAGTAAAACCATGTCAATATTTCTCTACATAATCGCCGTGGAGGTCAATACATTTTTGAAGCAAGCTTTCGTATCGTCCATACACCCCCCTCCAATTCCCCAAACAATTTTTCTACGTGGGCCTTTAGTTTAGTAAGAAAAGTTCACAAAAGTTTAGTAAAATTACGAACCGCTGTCCACCCAAAACTCTTCAATTTATTGAAAATGGTCCGACGGCGTCAGGTCCAAAGTGTAGGGTGGTTGAGTAAGATGGGAGTGGTATCCCATCGAAAAGTAACAGGCGGGTGGTATGGGGTCTGGTGATATGTGTGTACTAGTTCATTGTCATGAACGAGTACACACAACGAGTCAGCATTCCTCTCGTTTTGTCTTTAATTTTTTAAAACATTTTCAGCCTCCCACGGTATGTCGCGGTAACAGGTAGGGATGGAACCTGCGGGATCTGGAGACCCTTCTAGGCCTGACCCAGCATCTATATAATGGAGACCTTTAATTGGAGGAAAACCTGGCGGTCGAGCGTGATCTAGGATAAATCACCTCCCTGCACAACCGCTGTCCTTTAAACAGTACAGTCTCTACTATATACTGAGCCCAGGACCATGGATGGCGTTTAGTGGAACAGATTTTTTTTTTTTTTTCAATGTTCAATTAAGGAGTAAATAAATGCAATTCCCAAATTAAAAGGTTTAGTAAACCCGGAGGATGGCGATACTATTTATGGTTTACAAGTCTTTGTATGTTAAACAGAATACCTTCCAAGGTCAAAAACCCTAGGATGATCCTTAACCCAAACCTATTTAACCTTAGGACGTTTACCTTCGGATTCGTTCGTTACTAATCCTAAAAGGTTTGTAAGTTGCCCATCCCAATCTTCCCAATGCTATCACTTCAATTATATTAACAAGGTGAAACCACAGCAATCCCACGTTGTGTAACCTCCTAAATCCTATAGGAGAGCAATCCTTTTTCGGTCCTAATTTTCTATGCTATACCTTCCATGATCTTAAGAAGTCGTTCATCCTTCGAAGTTAGATGTCTCGTTTCTCAACCATACATAATGATAGTTTTATATATTTTTTTTACTATAAATTCATTTCTGTCTTCCTGAATTAATTATCATAGACTCTACTTTTTTCACTTCCAATGTAACCCTTTGAAAGAACCGTTTATTTATTGACATATTCCCTACCAATGCATACTATTGTCCTTTTAATTATTATTTACATAATGAGACATATATGATAACCAAAAATGCATAGAAAATTATTATAACTCACTTTCTATTACATTTTATAAAAGTTTACATTTACAACAAATTATAAGAAAATAAAAAAACGTGAAAAACATAAAAGTAGCGGATAATCCTTTAAACTACGAGTGTTATTTAAGATTTTTTTTCATATAAATTTTATTCTTTTTGAATTTTACTGAAAAATATTGCAAGACATAATGGACTTTCTACTTGAAAGAAATTACATTTATAAAAAAGCCTCTTGCCTCCAAGGCTTCGGTGGTCATCACTGTTGTTTCGCTCTTTCAAGCCATAGAATATACAGATTTGTGAAACTAGTTTAGCACAATGGGTGATATCAAGTTTTCAAAGACATTGAACTTTAAAGAGGTAGAGGTACTCTCTATATAATGGTATTAATGTAAATTCCAGTTTAGTATGTAAGTGTAGACATAACTGAAATGCCTGACCAACGTATAATATCATATAATATTTCTGGGGGGAGGTAAATATAAATTAGAAAAAACGAACAACTTTTATATTGTTGTATCCGTAACACTGTATTATCAAGTTTCAAGGATTGGAAGCCATTTAGACGATAATAGAATTTTCTCAGTCTTGTCGTCCGAATTTCTTCTTATCAGTATCTCTCTGCAATATGTTGTTACCGAAAAAACAGGTCCGGTTGAACGATTCCGATGTACATTAAATTGTTATGAAACTGATCAATGAATGATATAAAATTGTAGAAACATCCTTGATCCTTTACACTACTGAAGTTGGGTTCATTCGGGAATAAAGAAAGATTTTGGCAATGGAATCGCAGGAAGGCGGGCTAGAAGAGCTACAATTATGAGAAATACTGAATCATAGAGAACAACGGCAGAGATGCTGGTATGAATCAGTGAAACATCTTCAACTTAGCGACGTCATAAATGTATCCTGTTTTATAAATGCTTCGATAGGAAGCTTTAATAGGTCTAATAAAGCTGCTTACAGACACACAACCTCTTTTGTGAAAAATTGTTAAGTACTTCATTGTTCATTAATTACAAACATTTCCAATCAGCTGGTTCTCAAAGCTAGATTATGAAGCTCAATTCAATATTCAATTAAGATATGATCTCCAGTCCCCCGATTTTTGCAGTAAGTTTTGTAAAATCATTTTCCTCTTCTAGTTTTTGTAAAATTATAAGAGTTCTTATTAGTTACAAGCCAACTTTCTACAATAAGAAATTTAATTTGAACACCCTATAAATTAATGGTGCTTATTGATCCTTCGAAAATCTATTCTAAAAAGACTACCGCGAATATTTGGATATCAGATAATTGAAACAACATTCTTCACTATAGCACACTATACTCTAACGATAAGAATGATTCATCATAATTTAAACATCAATCGAATAATAACTGTAAATTGAATTTAGTATTGCGGAATTTTTTCAAAAATCAGTGCTGTAGGAATGGATTAATAGATAAGATATACAAAAGAGACTAGATATGGGTTGATAAGGAACGGAATCGAACTAAGAGAAAGAGACGGGGAACGAAGCAGAGATAGTAGGAGCACGGCGTTCGACTCCTGATCGATAACCGGAGGAATCGATAGGCTGGCCTCATGAAAAATGAGGTAAGCTTATTAATAATAGAATATAATAGAATTTAGTTCTACGGAAAAGATAATATGATCACGAAAGCAATCTACAATTTAGCTAATTTTCTAAATTCAACAAATTTGGAAAAATGGAACTATGCGTCTAGTTCTAATTTATTTACGCACTGCCTTCTCAAACACTCTTACAGAAACCCGCTGAGGTTGGTCACAGGCGCATTTGCATATTTAGAGTGAGGAATATGTACACGTTGTATAATCAACATGATTTTTTATTTTTTAACTTTATTGCATAAATAAAATAAATATTACATAAATTATTTAACCATGGTAAACTGGGGCGGCGTGGTAGGCAAGAGGAGCATGTGCTACAACTGGGGCAACCCTGGCAATAGGGGCGGCGTAGGCTGGGGCGACGACCTTAGCGGCGACTGGGGCGGCATGGACTCCGGCATCCTTGTGAACGACGGCGTTGAATCCATTGACTGGATCAGCGGTGTACTCGACGGTACGACGGCTGCCGTCGGGTTCAATCAGGGAGTAGCTTCCCTGGACGACGTCTCCGTCACGGGTCTCGTGCTGGTTTTTGGAGTCACCGGTGATGGCGTCCTGGATGTCATAGGCGTAGCTGTACTGTGGGTGTGGGTCGTATTCGTCGACGGCGGCATGTGCGACGGCAACGGGGGCGGCACGGGCTACAGCGAGTGGGGCGTGGGCTACTGCAAGTGGGGCGGCATAGGCCCTGGCGGCGAGGGGTGCACCTGGGGCGTAGACGGCTGGGGCGCCGATGATGCCTGCGCTAGCTACAGCGACGAAAGCCGCGAGAATAACAACCTATAATAAACATTTTTGTTTGTTAACCACATAGATTCACAAATTAAAAAATGAGATTATAATTTGAAAAAAATTATAATTTGAAACTCGTACTTGATTGAAAGCCATGACTGTTCTTGATCTGAACTGTGAACGAAGTCCTTTTGAAAAGATATATATAGTCAGTTCCCCCACTCTATATTGCGGCACTATACGTCACCTTTTTCAAGTCCTTCGTTGGTAATAAGGAATAACTAACCGAAGGTTTGTGATTTATTGACAAACCCAGAACGTAAGTGAAGGTCGGATGTTTGCCAACGATGAACCGGTACAACTCGTCGTTACGTCTTTGATATGAATGTTTCCTCCTTACAACAATTGCAGTGTTGATACTAACAAAAGGTCGTATGTGTGTGATGATACTCTTAGATCGATTGCTCCACGGAATCCACTGGATCCGACCAAGCCTGTCAATGCCCCCCGAAAGCCCTCCTGGTGGCCAAAGGACGGCCTGCTGCCCCAGCCCGGACCGGTTCGGAGCTAAAGATCGCGTGCTGGGTCTGGGTCAGTGGCTCTAGGTCGGGCGTTATGTCAGAGCACTCACTTTCTGCCCTGACCCGGCCAACGTCTCGCCTACAGTGGCAGTACTTTCTCCACCGCTGCGCCTAGATGTGTAACAGTTGCCAGAATTGATGTAATTGTTTACGTCCCACTAAATGGGGAGCTGCCAAAAATGTACTGGTAAAAAATACTCCAATATTTCGGAAATTAAGTAAGCCTTTTACATTGTAAACTATTTTCGATTAATATAGAGTAGAAGAAATTAATAGTTATTTAAATAAAAGTAAGGAAGGAAATAATTGGGGGTGGAGTCAAATTAAATACTAAATAAGTGGGTACTAATTTTTTATTTTGTGGCTACGTTTCGACCTACTTTGTAGGTCATCTTCAGGGACAATGGAAGCTGAGGCTAGACTGAGTTATTTAATATAGTTGGGACACTTATGCATTATATGATGTGGATAACAATAACAGTTATTGCTCTATATAGTAACTGGCAAATGATTACTGTATTGATCACCTGGCTAATAGGCATATACTTGATTTGGTGAAATGACATTAAAAAATTGTTCATGAAAAGTTTAGAAAAGTTTTCACAAGAGTTATCATGAGATGAAATAAAAATTAATACACAAAAGATTATTTCCATGAAGAAAGGATCGAGAGTCTCATCTTCTCCATTTTTATGAGAAGGAGACGGGAACATATCTGTGAAATTCTACTAAGAGATTGAGTATATTAAATCTTCAAAACTAACCAAAATTATTATAAAGAATATAATATACATTTATATACTGTATAAATAAATGATTCCGACTTAACCACTTAATCACCGGGGCTGTAGATATAATATAGTGCTGTAGATTATGAGAGTAAACATGTCAACATCCATTGAGTTCAATCTATTTCAACTTAACCATGATTCAGTGTCTTGAAAGGTTGTTAAAATCACCACTTGTTTATTTAGTACAGTAGGGTTCATTTAGAATCATTCAAGACTTGTGCACTTCTATTAAATATTGACCCGTGTTTATTACCTACTTCCTTTTATTTTTTAAATTTATATCGTTTGCTTGTTTTTTACTTAATAAATTCTAAAAATTTCATCAAATAATTTACACCAACATAGTTTAATACCTCAAAATCAAATAAAATCAGAGTTTTCGGAGATAAAGTCATGAAATCGATAAGTTGCGAACCCGAGTTCGTACTGGTCCCATTAGAGCCAGGACATAAGAAAAAGTTAATAACAAAAAAATGCATTTACTGAAATAGCAGTTATGAAGGTGACCTAAATACATAATCTGAACTGATATCCATCTTGAATTTTAGTTATACAATCCGTCCCATTTACTTCAATTAACCACAACGATAGAAAGGAATGTCCATTATCTTCTTCCTAACAACCTTAAATTACTCAAGGAAAACCCGTATATGTTAATATTTTATGTACAATAGTCTTAAATTGTAATTATTTATAAATAAAATTTTGGAAATAAAATCCCAACAATACCAAGGAGGAATGCAAGATGTTATAATTGTATATACAATTCATTGTATTGTATGTTGTAATAATTCACAAATAAAAATTTGGAGAATGTGTATTAAAATCCCAACAATACTGTAGGATAACACAAAGAGATGTAATAATTGTATATACAATTCATTACATTGTATGGTGTAATAATTTAAACATAAAAATTTAGAGAATGTGTAATAAAATCCCAACTATACTGTAGGATAACACAAAGAGATGTAATAATTGTATATACAATTCATTGTATTGTATGGTGTAATAATTTACAAATAAAAATTTGGAAGATGAGAAATAATATACTAAAAATACCGTAGGATAACACATAAAGATGTTACAATTGTATATACAATTTATTGTATTGTATGTTGTAATAATTTTAGGTGAATTGAAATAATTTATTTTCACTTATATAGTTCATGCATCCTAGGTTATAATATATTCTCGAATATGAGAAATGTACACACACACAGGGGCATATTTCTTCCATTAAAAATAAGACTGTCCAAAATAAATAATATACATAAATATAGTGTATAAATTTAATGTAATATATAATATAGGGCTGTAGATTTATCTATTTATTGAGTTCAATCTATTTGAACTTAACCATTCAACGTCTTGAAAGGTTGTTAAAATCATCACTTCTTCATTTAATAAAGTAGTGTTCATTTAGAATTATTCAAGATTTGTGTACCTCTATTAAATGTTTGACCAGTGTATATTAGCTTGCTGGCCAAACGATACATATAGCCTGTCATGCTGGATGATCCAGAGGGATAACCATCGATGGAAACACTAATGAAAGGTACAAGGCTGGAGGCGTTTGAGATATGCCTGAGTATATTATCAAAATACCGTATACTGAACATTCGACAACGTGGAAATACTACGGCGGACTGAAAAGCATAAGGAAATAGCACTCACAATTAAATAGAGGAAGATTGATTCTCTTGGCCGTCTAATGAGACATACGCAGAAGATGACATCCGTGGCTCTACAGGTTACGCTAGCGGTTTGGGCGGATATCAGTAAAATTATTTAGAGCTGTGGTAAACAGAATTAAAATCACTGTGATGATAACCAACGTTCGTGATAGGCACGGGACATGAACAGAATAAATAACAGAATAAAAATTCAGTGATTATATAGTATACTGGCATAATATATTATCAGCACATAAATATATAATGAGAGTAGTTATAAAATATGCCTGATGGATCTTACAGCAATTTATACCAGGAGGGTCTTCATTGATAATAATACAAAACGTAACTTAAACAAAAAAAAATTTCTCGATCGAACGCTTGAAAAGTTGGTATACAAACTTGGAAAATCAAGTTGACTGAGTAAATTGTGTTAAATGTTCATAAATGAGGGGTTACTTCTCTTCATCGTGTTCTTTAGCTCAAAATTTTACTCGGCGTAATATCAATTAGAAAAAATCTCCGCTACACTTAGTAATAATTTAAGAATAATTTTACAGAATAATCAGTAAAATTTTCATAAAATAGCAGCACACACACGAATGCAGCTTGTTTATCCCTGATTTGTTTTAATAAATCAAATATGGTTGAGTCCAATGCGATTGGATATTGCATAATGTGATATATGAAGTGGATACCGAATGAAGAAATAGTTGTTGAAGTCAGTTCTTAAAACTCCTTCTAAAATTACACGCTTGTCAAGATTGGTAGCTTCCTCAGCTTCTAATCTGGCCAATTACTGATTTATCGTCTTAATTATATGGATTAGCCTCTTAGCCATGTTGTATTCGATTTGGGAGAAAGAAGATATAACGACGTCATAATATAAGATCACTTTTAATCAATTTTCTTAATAAAGTTCTCGGGTTCAAAACAAGCCGTGGCAGATAAATCATTTAATCTGTTAAAAGCCAAAGACGAGCTCTATGGAATCTGGTGCTCACCCAGCCTTAATTGGGGAAAAACCTTAGAGTACATCGCACAAAACATCTCCCTACACAATTGTTTTCCAACAAGCAGCACAATCACAACCATATACTGGACCCAAAACACTTCATGAGTTTTAGTGGTACAGTTTTTTTTTTTTTATGATAACGATTGCTCATTTTTCATCTTCAAAGATATCCAATTGAAGAAACCGCTGTAGAAGTCTGGTGCCTTTTATGACTAATCCATCCTTATGCTTATTTTTTTAGCATAGAGATGACTAAAATAGCACGTGGCAACTTTGAGTTTCGAGAGGTTAGTCATAAACAATAAAGATTCGCTCTTGCTAAGATCTCATCGGTGCAGCCATTGATTGAACAGATAATTAATATTTGTACATCTATAACCTATAGTAGGGCCTGCGGGATCTTCAGACCAGGGGCTAACCCAGGATATGTAAAGTGGGTACCCTGAATTGGGGGAATGCCTGGCGGTTGATTGTAATCTCGGAAAAATCACCACCCAATACAACCGTTGGCTTAAAAATAGTAGAAACCCTAACACGTACTGAACCTAAGACCATTCAACGGTTGTAGTGGTTTATGTTTAATTTATGGTGGTTTATTGTTTTATATACAAAGACTACAGGGGATAAAGTTCTAGTTTAACATGAACCAAGTTAAACAAATCTAAATATAGTTTTCGATGCTCTATAAAACGTAAAACGATGCTATTTTTAATTTTTTTAAATATTGTAAAATAATGAAATGACAGAATTTTTAAAAAGAGGGAAAACGATGTGCGTTGTATCGCGGGCCACGTTGTTACATCTTTCTTCCTCAATACTACTCGGATAAACTCGGTTTTTTTTCTTTAGGGACATTCTTATTTACCCGTGTGAAGTAGTTTATACCCTTTTTCCATCGTGTTAAACATCGAAAAACCTATCGGAAGCTGCTGTAAAAGATAATAATGACGAGATCGAGTGAATATACTTGAGTACTACTCGCATGCAAAGATTCTATGGTAATACAGAGATGTTAAAAAGATTGAATGCACTATTAACTTTTTAGTTATTATAGATCTAAAACACTTCACTTGGAAGGTCTCACGAGAAACAAACTGCCATGGGGTAACTTGGAACAGAAGGTGATGTGTGCCAATGTGTCAGATTAGCAATTTAAATCAGTACGGACGAGAGGGCAGGAGCCCCACAGCCACGATTTATTTCTTACCTTTCTACATGGCATTATGTACATTTTATAATAAGTATGTGATACCATTAATTAATACTTCCGTTGCATTCTTCTCAAATGACGATGTTGAGTTGCAATGGTGAACTTAATATTTGACATTTCTTTGGCTCTGGAAGATTTTATTCATAGGAGCCCTTAATTTCTTACCGTGGCCATGATTTAAGTAATCTCCAGAGGTGTAATTTCTAATATATAAGATGAGAAGGATCATTCTTACAGTTTGGATTTTTTGAGCCAAAAACACTTCCCCCTTCCTCGCATTACAATTGGAGGGGGGGTTATGGTTAGAGAGTAGGCAATGTCCCTCAATAAACTAACCTTGATGATATCAATTTCAATTTTATCAAATAACATAATTGGTAGATACTCTTTATGGATATTCTCTTATTATTCTCTACATTTCCATTTGAATTTAAACAAATGTTTATTTTTTAACGTCTCTTGGCATTATGGACCACTTGGTAGATTATAATAAGTGCTAAATCCGGCCTTGAAATTGAGAAACTTTGATTTGAATATAAGTTCATAGGCATTCTTTTTAATACAATACAAGTAGAGTCCTGTTTCAACTTGGATTTCAACACAACAGTAAATACGGCCTAAGTTTCGCACGTTATAATAATATAATGAGTTATCAAATCCGAGGAATCGTATCGAAAACTTATTAAGCTGAATAAGGTAGGAATAACCAAGCCATAAAGTGAAACTAAAAGATCAGACTTGCCAGGATACTTCATATTACTTCTGGGACAACTCGTGTATCCTAAGGCTGCATCATCTAATGAGCATTCTTGAAAAGCTAAATACGCTAATTTCAATCAACATTATGCAATAACTGAAATTTAACCGTCAACGTGTCCTTCAAATTAGCGTTATTTAGTTTAATCAATGATTCACCCGACTCACCTTATTCGCCAAACCAAATATTTGAGGCAATTCTTTATTTTGGTAAAATATATTATCTATATTACAAGATGTTGGATCCCACAACAAGAAAAGTAATTATAGGTAATAACATTAAAAATACTCTTCTATACAGAAATAAATGCTACCAATGTTGTAAAGTGAATAAATAAATTATATATATATAACATTTCATAATAGAACATTTTTTAAATTAATAGTTGCTATATTTAGTATACTCAATTTGATTTGATTTTTAATGTAAGCAGCACGATCAGCAGTCCACGAATATTTATTAACGAGTTACTCCTAGATTCATTTTATTTTATATAAACCCTTTATAATTTATAATAAGTTATAATTAAGCATGGAATTGTAGATGCAAAATATACAGAACTTTTCAAACAATTTATTTTTGCAATCGACTGTAGTTACTAATAACTTGAGCCTTTCTAAAGGTAACACTTTTCAAATTTTGAGGAAATGTGGTTTAACTTTGAATAAAATGTAAATCATATATTTTTATAATTTTGTTTTTATTAAATAAATAAATTATAAATTATTTAATGATAGTAGGCAGGGGCGGCGTGGTAGGCAAGAGGAGCGTGAGCGATGGGGGCGGCGAGCCTGGCGACTGGAGCGGCGTAGGCTGGGGCGATGACCTTAGCGGCGACTGGGGCGGCGTGGACTCCAGCTTCCTTGTGTACGACGGCGTTGAATCCGTTGACTGGATCAGCGGTGTAGTCGACGATACGACGGCTGCCGTCGGGTTCGATCAGGGAGTAGCTGCCATGGACGACATCTCCATCACGGCTTTCGTGTTGGCTCTTGGAGTCACCGGTAAGGGCATCCTGGATGTCATAGGCGTAGCTGTACTGTGGATGTGGGTCGTATTCGTCGACGGCGGCGTGAGCGACGGCAACGGGGGCGGCACGGGCTACGGCGAGAGGAGCATGAGCTACAGCCAATGGGGCGTGGGCTACGGCGAGGGGGGCGGCGTAGGCCCTAGCGGCGAGGGGTGCACCTGGGGCGTAGACGGCTGGGCCGCCGATGATGCCTGCCCTTGCTACGGCTACGAAAGCTGCGAGGATAACTACCTATAAAGGGCAACCATTTTATTTAAAATTTTTATAATAATAATAATAAATAAATATCCAACTATGGAGGAATTTCTGACGACGAGCTTACCTTGTTGAAAGCCATGACTAACCAAGTCCAACTGTGCCCTGGAATCGTTTCGGTGGCTTTATATACTCGGCTTCTTGTGCAACTACAACCCCCTCTACTACCCTGGCCAGCGACTGCCTCGTTCCAGTAGTATTATTTTTTAATATTACGAGTATTTATTTCCACTAGAAATTGTATATACGAGTATATACATATATTTATGTTTTCATAATTCAAAAGAGGTTTCATCTATGTACGGAACAAATTCAACTACGTAAGATGATTTTCTAGACAAATAAACGCCGATATAACGAAAAGCTAGACTTGTAAAACTATTAAATTGTTTATGTTTATTATTTAATATATTATCTTTTGTTTCATATATTTTCATTACATAAAACATCACTATTAATATATGATGAATGGTATGTGTCCAGAAAAAAACACATTTAAAAATGATTACGTGGCAATATCCTTAATAGACTGCAAAGTGTACTCTTTTTTTACAAAATACTATTTTTGTCTTTAACTTTACACATGGCAATGGTTTAAACTTTAAAATTTTGAAATAAAATAGAAGAAATATTGCAATATAACTGGTTATTTGTATTGGTAGAGAAAACCAAGATTAAAAACAACGCTCTAAATTCTTCTAGTTCTTCATCCGAATTACAACGGATATTTTAGCTTACGGTGACGAAAAAGAATAAAATAACGATTTGATAAAATATGTTATTATAATCAAATTTATATTCTTTTCCAAATTTTAATTCAGCCATCATTGGTTTTTAACTAGCAATTAACTCCTAAATACGATGGGGAGCTTAGCGTGTTGCTGGGTTAAAATCCAGCTGTGACAGATAAATTATTTAATCTGTAGGACTTACAAACCCTTATGGTGCTCCCCAGACCCGGCTTATCTAAAGTGGGCATCCTTAATCGTGAGAAAATCAGGTTGTTGAAGTTGATCTTCGCGGAAAAATCACTAATGCTGTCTTAGTAAACAGTACACTCTCTACCATGTACTTAACCCGAGATCCTTCATGGATTGCTGTCGTATAGGTTAGCTCATAGTGAATAAATTAATTATGTTAGTGAGTATAATAAATACTGGAGTAAAACAAAAAACAAAAACGGAGTAACTAGTATCTCCTCTACCAAGTGTAACTATCGAATGTGAAAAATGTGATCTTCACATTGACACTTTGTAAGTCATTAGTAAAGGCAAATATTTTGACAAGGCATTCATTGTTTAATCCTGAAGAAATCAACGTTAGTTATCAATATATGCCAATGAGCCTAAATGAAAATGAAATTCGCATTTGATGATAAACAATGTAGTAAACTGAATGGAAGTGACCTTGTTACATAATTTTATTCAAGAGTCAGACAAATAGTTCAGGTCTGTTCTCCCACAAGTAATTCATGATTTCGAAATAATTAGATAATATTATAATTTTAAAAATTAAACTCATCGGCATCGAATCTTTCCAACCCAAAGATATCCACGATACCGCTAATCGGTCTTTAAAAATCTCCGCCAACTCCCACAGTCCTAACTCAAACAAGACCAGCCTCAACGCAATCCTCTTATCTACATTTTGGATCCACCATCGGGCGTTATGGGATCGTACATAACTAAACTGATAAAGCTTAAATGTCTACTTCGTCCACTTCAATTTCATATATAAATAAGATATTAATTTTATAGCACATTAATAAGAACACTGTGTATTTATTAACTCTATAATTTTCTTTAATAAGTGCTTCTCTCTTTATGAGAGATAATTTTGTTAGTAAATTGTAAAATAAATTTTATGCTGAAGTTAAGTGAACTAAATTTAGGAATATATGATGCAACCGTCTACTTTATCCACCTAATTAATACGTTATTTACATTACCATTTCGTGTTTATGTATAATTTATATGTTTCATAACTGTAAAAATTTAATGATTTGAAAACAAATCAAATACAAAACCCTGTCAACACATTTGATATTTATTTTTAGAGAGAATTTTATAGTTTATAACAAAGAAATTTGTTCCAAAAACCAAAAATAATCCCTATTTTTCAATAAGTAATTTTTATTTGCTTCATATTAAAGTTCCGAAAATGTTTTTAATCTTATAAAAAGCAATATTAATTTTTATTTTTATTCATTACAGAATACAAAAGACAAATGAGTTCAATACTTATTTTTAGATTATTACAAACAGAAAATAATATTTTTTATTATTTGTTTTTTTTAATTTTATATGAAGAAAATTGGTGTTGTCCAATAGAAGTTATGATGACTTTGAATAGTTATTTCGATTTTAGTAATACAACAAATAGTTATGATCTAAAATTTGGGCTACAATGAACGAAACTTTATTAAAATTTTTATGAAAAAATAAAACACATTAGCTAAATTCCTGAAACAAACTTCATTTGTTTGTACACCATATAAATGCTAATATTGGTACTGCAACTCTTTAAGAAATGAATTTTATGATCAGCATACAGAGACGTTTAAAACAGAAAACGTTTCCTTCGATTTCTTACAAATTCTAAAAAGTTCATTTTATTATTCCTTAATTTCATTTTTATTTTAACATTATTTTTCTTATTATGAAATAAAATAAAATGTTGGATATTACTGCAATTTAACAATACAGATATTAATATTTTATTTTTAATATAATTACTATAATCATATAACATAATTTTATAGTTATTGGAGGATAAAAACGTGAACAGAAAAGGGGCTAAACGACCCACCTTGCACTGTCAGGGTCTTCCAGGCGCGCCCAACAGTTCGCACTCTGTTCCAGTTTGACACCACTCAATTGATTCCAGGCTTCAGCGTCTAGTCTTACCAAGACTGTCTCAATCAAAACATGTATATATATATATATATTTTTGTGTCCATGATTACATATTATGACAATAGAAAAAAATGAAAATATATATTAACTATTTTTTTCCTTTCAAAGTACCGTTTATTTGTAATTCAGCATATTCCATTATGGAACTTAATAAAACTAAATCCAGCCGAAAGTTTAACAACTACTCAGTTGCTTTTTAGATTTATTAAATCATATCAATCCTTTAGGGGAATAGGGTGGAGATATTAAATGGAAGTAAATATATATATTTTTTAAATTGAGCGTTATTATCGCTTTTCGGGCAACAAGCTATTCTGAGATATATATAATCCTATTATAACTATAATTATTATTATTATTAACAGGCATATATTATGTAATTAATATTTTAAATAAATATGTAAAATAATATTTCAAAAAAAAATATATAGGTCAATTTAATTCAGAACCCTGGCCTTCCTCATGCTAAATATCAAACGGAGAATTGAAGGACAACAGTTTGAATTTCTATGTCAAATAATTCAGATACGTTGAATTTCTCGTGTTCAGCGAAAGGATAAAACAGGGTTTTAATCACAGTAAGGTATTAAAAGTATGTCCACTGTAGAAATCTTTTTCGGTATTGCAATATTCTCTACTGTCATTCTTGTTTTAATTTTTAATAGTTTCCTTCTATGTTAAGGTAAAGGTAAAAAGAAATGAGTATCCTTCCACCAAACCAAGATGATTAATTTGACCGACTTAACAATTTTTTAGTTTACTTTTAATAAGAAATTCTCTCCAAGAGATTAAATAACACAATTAAATAAACCAGAATAATGGTTTTCATCAATGAATATCTACAAATTTAAAGTGAAACGTATTTTAGGAATAGTGATGTAAACAAAAAAAAAAATGCCACAACAACCTATGAAGTTTCTCCATTTTAATACATGGTAGAGAATTTACATTTCTAAGACAACGGTTGTGCAGTGTGGTGACTTCCCAAAGTTCCCATGTTCAAGCACCAGGAACGTCCCTGATAATTGAGAGGTTAGCTCTGCAGATCCTACATGTTCCACATATGTGTGTTAACAGATCATATAATTTATCTGTCTCAGCCAGATTTGAACTTTGGATCCTACGCATAACAACTCTGAACTCTACCATTGAGCTACTCCGCTCCTAAGACTATTGATATAATATTAAAACATTTAAATATTTGAAGGTACTAATAGCAAATCATAGTTATGTAAGAATAGCAGGATTAAAGGATAAGACAGACCATCACTCCATCGAAGTGCGTCTTGTTCCATACATCGCCTCTGTCAGTATTTTTTTAGGCAGGTCATTCTCGGTCATCCGAGCAACGTGCCCAGCCCATCTCAATCTATCGAGTTTCATAAATTTTATATTTTACTATATAAAATATAGTAATGAAAAATTTAAAAGTTAACATAAGGAAAACTATTTGGGGCCTCTTGTGAAAATAAGTCAAAATTTTTATTGTGAATAATGATTGCTAATACTTATTTGACAGGAAATAGTTATTTATTTGGCAAGTGAGGAAAGTGCCAATTTATTACACCCGAGTGAATAAACGAGTGTTATATGCACTTTTTCACTTGTTAAATATTACATTTCTGATGTGTGAAGGTTTTAATACATTTAAGGTTATATTAAATATTTCTATTAAAAGCGCTTCAAAATAAATAAAATCTATCTTGAATTAAATATAAAATAGCTCTAAAGTTATTTATTTTAAAATTTTAGAAACATAAAAAGAATAATATTATAATACCGCCATTTAACATTTAAAATAACAGAGTGCTGATTGTAAAATTCGATCTAGGTGGCTGTTACTTTTCCTCAATAGTGAGGGAAAGTGGTTTTACCTCACTAGTGGGGAAAGTGGGACTTTCCGCACCAGTTTTAGTTGAGTAGTGGATAGCATTACTCAATGGTTGCAGGAAAAAATATTTTATTTGAAAGAAACTTAACAATTTTCGGATGAGTGGAATAGAACTATAACTTACCAAAGCATCGTCGAAAACGGTTAACTCATACGCTCATGAAGGTACACATAAAAACTTTTTTTATGTTTCACCAGTCCGATATTTCTAATTATTATAACAATTATATATAATTATGATGATTAATTTTAATTAAGTCATCGCCAATGTGGTTATGGGACTGAAATAATAGAAGCAACACCAACAAACAAAAAATTATATATTTTTTTACTCTTCTAAAATATAATGATTCCCATTACTCCCTATTCGTTGGTTTTGCATGAGAATATACGATATGGTCAACAGTTAGCAATTCCTATTGCGAAGGAGAGTATTTTTGAAATGTGCCTTACCTAAATTTTTAATAAGAGTAAATAAAAATGAGTTGGATAAAATTATGTCACTTAACCTAGTAAAAAAAAAACGTGATATTTGGAGCCGAGATAAGGGCCCATTGGGAGGATTTAAAAATATATGAGGTGTGACCAACAGCCACCAACCCTCATTTTTATTTTTTTTTAAGTAACCGAAATTATAAGAGCATATAAAAATAAAGAAGATATAATCAGAAGTCCATTAATTATCATAGCTAATATCAGTTACTCCACATTATAATACTATATACATACATTGTTAAGTATTATGTTAAATGCTGCTAAGTCAATTGAATTATTTATATTTTTCATTGTTTTTTTTTACCAAGAATGTTAAATTTTTCAACTGAATTAAAAAATAAAACAAAACTCCTGATTAGTCAAGAAACAAAATTCTACATAACACAACCATTTTTTTTATCTCCCAATAACACATCAGTGTGAATATCAACGAGGAATCAAAGATGTGACAAATATAAATAATGTAATAAAAATAATGCGTAAGAAAACTGAAATGGAGCTGGTTGAGAGATCTTCTAACACAAATTAATAAAAATGAATAAAAGATAAGGCATTCTTCTATCTATATGTAACTTACGATTTCGTAAAGGGCTCCTAATCGTCAACGGGTGTAGAGGCAATATTCCTCTCTTGGGCTATTCCTGAAAATGCTTTTGTAAAGAAATGCAAAGTCCTTCTTATTTGATGACTTATTTTTTAATTAAATAAAAAAAAATCTTTCTTCTTCCACTCGCTGCACAAAGTCGCAACCAAATGAAAGAGGGTTTGCTATGTTGTCAAATAAATATCATAAATAACAATGCCTAAGCTGGTTGCCGTAATAATACACAAATACTCCATCTCTATTATCGTGGCAAAAACATAAATACATAGAAATGTATTGACGCATACTTACATATACTTGTTGTTATGCCCAAAGAAAACATTGTATTCGTCGTTAACTTTTTCCAACATTATTAGAGGATTTTGTAGCACTTACTTAATTGCTACAGTCTATCGAATATTTTTTCACCTATAGAACAGATAACGTAAGGGGATAGATTTAGGACATTAGCATCGAATATCAAACCATTACGAAAATAAAAAAAAATCATTCATTAAAGAGAAAATTTTATGAAGACAGATATAAATAATAGCATATTTATCTGCATTGTTGGGAACATCCCTTCGATATATATATCGAAGTATCGAAAGTGAAAAAAAAAGAATCATATTTTTCGTTTTTTGGTCTATAACGACTGTTATAGAGTTAATAACTGACAATTATTCATACAGAGTCATTCATTTAGCACAAAAACAGCATATGGTGAAATAAGTAAAATATTTTTGATAATACTTACTGATTTTGAATGAACCTGAAAACAGTTTGTACTCTCCTGAAAAGTAATGTTTACACTTTCGATACTTTTTATTCCTATCGACGTTATGTACCCCAAAAACAATGTACACAATCTACTCAACAACACCTATCAATGTTAAATTTATTTCTCTCCGAGAAAAAATAATAACATGTATATTAAAAACGATGATGCAGGCAAAACAAGATCAAAATTAAGTTGATGAACGCTTAAGCCATTATAAAGATTCCTCGACGCGCGAAGATCGGTCTTGGACGGGACTTGGTATGCGGTTGGCTCCGGAGTCGTATTACTTAATCAAGAAAATCCCAAAGAGTGGCTCAGCCAATGACCTATATTTCCAGACTGATGTTGCACCACTCGTCCTATTAAGATATTTACGATGCATAAACCTCTGTTTAATTGTAGTCCATAGAACCATACCGGAGAGGCGAGATCACAACTGTTTTCTTAGGAATGAGGGATTCGGGGGACTAAAGGTGAGAGTTGAGTGACCAAGTTGCTCCGGTTAGTGCATGCCTTGTGGGGCAACCGGCCCCGCCCTCTCCCGGCCCTAGTTGTAATCGAATTAAAATATCTATCCACGGCCAATTAAGGATAATTTTAGAAGCCGTTTGTGTTTAATAAAATAGTTTAATATGCACATGACTCAAATAAATTAGTGATACTTGAGAGCTGTGAACAAACTAACCGTCATACAATGATTGCACCATTATTCCCCTAAGGATTCAAAACGAAATGTCAAACTAAGAAATCGACAATAAAGACATAAAACCTATTTATATCCTTTGAAAAATAAAAGGATGGGGCAATATGATCCTCGATTTAAATTTAATTAGTTTATTGACCAAATTTATTTTGTGATAGAAGTGTTGTGAAGGTTAGAAGCAGCTGGGTGGAGCAAAGAGGTTTTGCCAAATGGATTTGACGCTGCCTCCATCATTACAAATGTTTTATTTCTTTTCTGTATTTATTTCTAAAGCATTAATAAATTAATATTTATTTTCTAGTCCTTTTATTCTCTTTTAATACCTTGGTGGCGAATCCATTGGCAATCTCTCCTCAGCTGTTGTGTTTCTGGCTCATTGCTGAACGTTGTTACTGTAATTATTTTGTCTCTCGCAGTATAAAGTGATCATAAACAAGAAAAAAATATTGCATTTCATGAAACCTTATTTTGAAATTATTGTATTTTTTACGTTTTGGAATTAAAAAAGACCTGGTAATCACTAAATTATAAACACAACGCCAAACAAATTTTTAAAGATTAAAAGCAAGGATACATGACATATGTGTGCTAAAACATGATCATGCCCTTAGCGAATACCAGTCTTCATTATGCCCATATTGGTTTCATTAACAACCAGAGGCAGCACCTTCCCAAGACAACCACACATACACACGATGAATCGCAATTCTAGAATCAATTTCATTCAACATTGTAATCCTAACTGATGTTAGCGGTAGCCAGTAACAATTGTTCGAATCGTTCACCATTAACTATAACGCGTATGTTACTGTTGATGAATTTAAATAAGAAGCCATTTAAATGAAGAAACATCCTCGAGCCCCAATCGAAAAAAAAACACATAAAAATAAAATAGATGTATCCTATATATATTCATACATGAGGCGTTTAGGATCAAATGCGGATAGCTACGAAATTTCATAAATTGATCTTTTCAACATTTTCCGCTAATTTAGTAAAGCAATTTTGGCTAAAACGACACTTTGCCTAATCTAATTCTCATGTTTTATTCTGGTTCTGAACCTGAATATTCGAGATCATAAAATTGCTTCATTAAACGAGCAAAAAAAGTGAAAAAGTATTCAATAAAATAGAGCCAAAACTCAAAACGAAACATTAAATTTTATTAGAATGCAAATGGAAAAAACCACAAGCAGAGCCTTATGTTTCAAATCTGGTGTAAAATACCAACAATTATCATATTGGTTGGCGTTTCTTGGTGTGTATTGTGGATCAGCTGATTCTATAACCTTCCCAGCTGTTTGCATATCACCTGCTGTTTCAGTTTTGGGTTGAACGTCTTGGGGTGGAGGTGCGGTCTCAGGTTATGAGCCTATTTGAGCGATTATTCGTTGGGATGTATTGCACTTCTGTTTTGAGATGTGATTGATCTTACTCTTTTTTGTTTCTTGATAATGCCTGAATAGGCGAAACGTCGACTGATAATTGTTGGTATTTTACACCAGATTTGAAACATAAGGCTCTGCTTGTGTTTTTTTCCATTTGCATTCTAGTGAAAAAGTATTATTTTTTTTTAATTTTGGAGTTAACCGCTTTTGGTCCTGAAAGCCTTTTAAGACTGATGATACATATGAAACCCACAAAGTATTATTTCTTTCATTACAAAAATTATAGCATGTTCTTTTGAAATCGCTTTTCCTTCTCCATTGCGTTGATAGGCGTAGAAATGAGGGGATAAATAATAGCACTGTTATACTCAGTTAGCCGATATTACAGCAAGATATGACAGCTATAAGTAATCATAATTGGGATTAAATAAGTTATATTTTTCTCCATAACCAATGCGATTTGTAATGATTTTCGTGTTCCTTATTCGTCAGGAGATACGAACTTCGTGGCTATCCTCTCCGTCAAACGATGGAGAGGAAAGGAGCGACGGCAGTCAATCATCGCGGCTTCGAAACCCGTCCAAGGCAGTTCCAGGGATTGGGGAAATGCCGAGCAGCGCACGCCCTCGCCCGGGCCGGTGAAGGTAAGGCGGGGAATGGCCTTAATCTCCGGCCAGCAGATTTCAAACCTCGGTCGATAATTGCCTCCTTTGCCCACTTTGCCTCACCACAATTAAAGCATTCAGTTGGAATTTAGAGTGTCATTTAAATGGAGTGAATTTAGAGTTGGTGAAGATGGCTCCGGTACAATTATCTGTCCATATAAAATAACAAATAAAAATTTCCATATATTATTTCATTATAAAACAATACTAAAGCAATGCATTTACGTTTTGTAATACAAAGAAATCAATTAAAACCTGAACAATAGGAAGTAACATACATGTAGAATCCTGTATCACTGAAAACTTATTTTTATAGAGATCATCACTAAAAAGCGGTTTTTTCCAACAAAATTTTTTTAAATTGGGACGAAGAGTGGGAGAGGCTTCCGCAAAACAACCTCGTCAAATAAAATATAAAAACATCGCTAGGATACCTGCAAAGGGCCTAGCGTCAAAAGAATACAGCATACTAAGCAGGATGAGAATCGGACATGCAAACCCGACTCATCTCCATATGCTTTTAGGGCTGTGTCAACCAACAAAACATACAATGAAGAATCTATTTGAAGCTGAAAAGTATAAAATAGAAAGAATGAATTTGATTATCGGAACATATTTAACGTTAAAAAAAAATAACAAACTGAAGACGCTGATAAGTCAAATAACTCATGATGGGTGTTGATTCCAATACATGGTAGAGATTGCACTGTTTCAAAGTCAATGGTTGAGCAGATAGGTGATTGAGACAATTGGCTCATCCAGTCGATAGAAGCTTGGTTCACCCCGTGAAGGTTTGTAGTTCCACCAAATAATTTATCTGCATAATACGGTTTTGAACCCAGAACATACAGCTCAGCAGCTCAGTAGCACAGCGCCACATACTCCGCCACCCTGCTCCCAAATACACATTTATAGCAGTGACAGCTTAAGACTTTGAAGACAGACCCGTTGTCCGTAATCTTGTCAGGTGTCTCATTTCGGAAAAGATATTAAAACTAGTTGGTTCGTGAAGTAGAGAAGATAATAACAGAAGTATCGAAATCTATTGTGGGCCAAATTTGCAGATATTTGGGTTCGAATATGTATAGTTCTATTTATAGCATGATGAACAGCAAAGATGATCAAAAGCGAGGGAACACGAAATATTTTGGATTGTAAACAATGCATGTGACATAAACTACAATGTAAACATTACCAATGGAAATCAAGAAATAACCCATTGAGTATTTTAATTACTTTCTTACCAAAAAGTCATGAGATCTATAGTCTCGGTACACTTACCTAGGGAAGAAAATAGAGGTTGAGCATGGTCTCAGTCAAATAACCTACTGTTGGCTTCGAAGCAGAACACTCCACACCACCATTTTGAACATCCTTCGTTGGTTGTAGTGATACAATTTTTATTTAAAAACTGAAACTAATTATTAATAAAAAAAAATCTGAACCACTACAACCCGTGAAGGGCGTGGGGTTCAGAACATGGTAGAGACAGTACTGTTTCATGGACAACGGTTGTGCTGGGAGGTGATTTGTCCTAGATCACGCTCAGCCGCTTGATTTCCCCCCTTATTTTGGGTACAACCTTTAAAGGCTGGGTGAGCCTCAGGAGGGAGATCCCATATGATCCATCCCCGGGTGTTAACAGACTAAATAAAAGTCTTACCTGCAGCGGGATAGAAACCAGGATTTTCGGCATGGCAACTCAGTGCTCTACCACTGAGCCACACCCCTCCCTTAATGATCAATACCAGGTGTAAAATAAAAATCTATATTAGGAATTAAGAGACGTTAAGAAACGTCCAATATTCGGTAAGGACATAAGCTGTAATTTATTTTACCATCGTGGTCATAATCTCATTAAGGTAATGAAAAGTTATCAATACCGGTAATTGAAGATGTAGCTAGATTTCAGTGGGTTTGAGTAGGAATAATGTTTGTCGTTAAAGGACTGGTATCATGGGTTCGGGTCAAATCAGCAACAAATGGCACGTTGAGGTCATTATGGATCTTATCATTCGTAACAAAGTGAGGAGCATCAAGAATTTTACGAAGGATTTTGGATTGTAAGGAATTCCATGGCTTAGTGGAGCCCCAAAGCTCTACTCTGTTAGTCCAAATAGGTATTATAATAGTCATGTATATGAGTCATTTGTAATTTATTGGAAGCTTAGAGGGTTTGTCTAGTAAGTGTTGCCGCAGCCTGAAACGGAGAGCAGTTTCTTGTCTTTTCGGTCTATTATAAGGATTCCAAGTTAAACGTTTATCAAAGTGTAATCGATTAGATCGTAAGTATCGGATTAGCTCTATAGGAATCAGTGGAATATTGTTAAAGGGTACCGGAGGACTGGAAGTCATAAATGACAGGCGGTAAAGCTGATTTGGCAGAATTTGTGGGAATTTTAAAAGTTTAAATTAAGGTACAATAAATATCTCATCTAAGGAGATACTTTTAAACCCCTTTTTGTCCTAATTTATGGAACCTACTTGCATACGCCATTTATCAAACTGGGCGGTCATTAGTGAAGTTGACGTCCATGAAAATTGAATCTTGTAGTCTAATGCGTTTCATGCTACCTATGTATGAAACATCATAAGACTAAACATTACTGTTAAAAATAAATTATTCAAAGATAGTGACAGGCTATGTTTTGCTTTCAGATTAAAATTTTATTGCCGAAGAATATGGTGAGGATTTTGACAAAATATGAGGTTAATTTTATTTTAATTTATCTGGCTCCTAAAAGCTTGACGCAACCCTTCCACCTACGGACGTTTACGAGTCTGCTCATATACATTTAATCGAGAAAAAAAATATTTCGAAAATTTATTAAGAGGGTAAGAACATATAATGAGATCTATGACTTATACCGAGAATCGTGATCTTTATAAAAACCGGGGAATCGAATGATTGGGGCACGCTCTTTAGGATCCCAAAATATTTGCTCAAATGCTGAATTAATGGGGCCAGAAGAAGAGAAAGTACAAAGAGTAGATAGAGTGATGATGTGGAGGACGACTACAAATGGTTGGGATTAATAAGCTGGAAGGAAAAGACAAAGAATAACAATATCAGGAAGGAAACATCGTTCCATATTCATGCCCTAACACGCAAGAAACGTTTTCATCAAGTACAATAATGTTGAGTAATGTAGTGCGACATACTTCGTTATTGATTCGAAAATAAAATTTAAGCATTAACAACCTTTCCTAATAATAGTTTTAAATATGTGATTATGGGGCAGCAGGGTAACTCAGTGCAGTAGAGATCTGAGTTGCTGTGCTAAAGACCAAATTGTGGCAAATACATTTTTTAATCTCTTAATAGCAACTATCGCTCAGTCTCTTGCGGTTCAACCAGCTCCTCAAAGAGAATACCATTCATACATCTGCCTTTCAGTACGAAAATTGATATTTTTTTCAAAATCTCATGTAATCACGGCCTTCCTCTTGATTTTTTAAGGACTAGTGCGCAAAATGTAATCAAGAACGGGTTAAAATCGTTCTTAAAAAATACAATCCTACACCCTTTTCGACCTACATATAAATTATACAATACGTGATCTAGTTAAATAAAAAAGGGACCATAAACAAATCCGCTAAAAAAATTAATGATGTAATTTCGGGTAGAATGTGAAGCGAGAGATTTAATTTCAGATTGGCGGGGTGGGATCAGAGTGTAAAACTCCCCGAAGGAGGCCATTGTCAAGGCGAAAAGAAAGTTCACGTCGATTCGTAACAATATGCTTATTGAAGGCTGTTCTGCGGTCGTAGTCATAGCAACCTTATCGGTTTCTTCGTATCACCGTTACGAGGCGTTTTATATCTTCTTTTTCATTGCACCTGGTTAATTACTGATTAATTGAGGGCTAATTACAGGTTCGAAGATTACAAGTTATGATCTAGAAAAATCGAATAATATTAATTATTACAACTTATTGTCGATTCATCAAAATATAATGAATTCCTATCGTTAATCGATCTGAGTAAAATAGGGTAACTAACAATATTTTTCAAACTTTGTAAAAGTTGATATTAATATTAGTAGCCAGAAATATAAGCCTTCAGCTCTAACTAGAAGGCATTTCTGTCACATCCCATGAAAGATGTTGGGTGCAGTAGAATAGAATAGAAAACTAAATAACGAGGTCCCTTAAGAATGACATTTGCGTACAAAATTAATAGAATATATATTTGGCCAAGGGGCTACATTATAATGATAAAGTATTTAAATAGGTACTTGGAAATAAATAAACTAAAAACTAAGTAAATAAAAAAAATATAATACAATTCTAGAATAACATAAGATAAGCTGAGGGAAGAATAAATAAAAACACATAACATTATCAACATAATATCGTAATTAGTGAGAAAAATTGAAACTAATTCATCTTGCATTTTTATCCCGATTTCTCAATCTGCGGGTGTCCTACAAGGCAGTATCCTCGGCCCAATCCTCTACACAGTTTATACAGATGACATCCCGACCCATCCTAATACTATCCTTACCACGTATGCGGATGACACATGTCTATTATCAGTCAACACTGATCCAGTTATAGCATTCCACACTCATCAATCCCATATCACTGACCTTGAAAAATCGTGTCAAAACTGGAGGATTAAAATAAATTCTCACAAATCCCGTCAAATCACTTTTACCCTCCGTCGTAAACCAATGCCTTCCTGGCCTACCGTATCGTTTAATAACATCCCACTGAATCCTGTAGAACAGGTCCGGTACTAAAGACTACACCTTGACAAAAGACTAACCTGGAATCCTCTTACTAGACTGAAACTACAAGAAACAGCACGCCGTTTCAGGCTACTTCAACATTTACTAGACAAACGCACTAAGCTCCCAATTAATTACAAAAGACTCCTATACATGACAATCATTAGACCCAACTTGACTTACGGAATAAAGGTTGGGACTCCACTAAACCATCGAATTCCTCTCTTATTCAATCTTTACAATCCAAAATACTTCGTAAAATCCTCAATGCTCCTTATTTTATTACGAACAAAGTGATCCATAATGACCTTAATGTCCCATTTGTTGCTGATCTGGCCCGAATCCGATGTCAATCTTTTCATGACAAAGATAGCAACCTCTTCAATTCCTGATGATCCTAGAGGCGTCTGAAA
Organism: Troilus luridus; assembly: GCA_964056705.1. Lineage (NCBI taxonomy): Eukaryota > Metazoa > Arthropoda > Insecta > Hemiptera > Pentatomidae > Troilus > Troilus luridus. The sequence goes on from OZ057415.1 coordinate 85,721,779, forward strand.
AGAAGGACTCGTCATCTACTATGTTGAACTTGCTATTTGAGTACTGCTACTGGGTAGTTTCTCTACTTGTCATTGTATACATTCATTTTATTTACTTGATGTATTAATATAATACAGTTGTAAATTACATTAAAAAAATTATTTAAAAAAATTCATCTATTACTTTTGAAGGATATTGATATGGAGCTATTGACTATAGATAGAGCATCTGTTTTAGGAGACGTAGGAAAAGCGTGGTAGAGACTGTATTATTTCCAGCAGAATGGTAGTGCAGGGAGGTGATTTGTCCAAGATCGCGCTCAATCGGCAGATTTTCCCTTAATTAATGGTACCCACTTTATGGAGGCTGGGTGAGCCCCAGGATGGTCGTCAGATCACAACATGGCTGTTAATAGAATAAATAATTTATTTGCCGTATTTGAACCCGGAATCTTCAGCATAGAAACTCAGCTACCAACTGTGCTACCCTGGTTCGTAATTAAAATATAACTATATTTAAAAAAAATAAATATATATAATTTATATCAACCTCATTATGAATTCTGTAGTTTTATTTATAGCAGAGAATTCTTCAATTAAAACTCATCTTTCTTAATTAATTACAACTTTATTCAATTAATAAATATTTTAATGTGATTATATCTTTTCTCTTCAAAATAAAATATTTATAAATTATAATAAATAAAATTTAAAAAATTTATTCAATTAAGTTGTAAGTTTTGATTTTTATGATTCATCTATTTTTTTGTTTAAGTAGACATTTTAAAATTTATTTTTAATTGGAAAATAAAATAAATCTTACCAACATATTAAATGAATTTTGTAAGCAATATATTGCTTTACAACATGCAACTAGATATGGAATTACACGACTAAAAGAGAGTACATAAACAAATATAACTACATAATATAATTTAATACAAATATATAACTAGTGATCACTGTTTGTTATAATTTCCTCTGGACCTGATTCGATGTCCTACTTGAAGAACACACCTCAATGAGTCAACGGACTCCATCATTATTCACTTTTTAGATTAATTCCTTTATTATTTATTAATGCAAATAACTCCAATTAAAACTAACCTTAAATTAAATTGATGCTTGTAATGAATTACCTATAATATTAATACTAATTTTACGAACAGCTATAATGAATATTTAAATGGAAATAACTGACTACCAGATATTGAACGTAACTGGCTCACGTGTTTAATCTTGTTTTCACAGATCTTTAATATGTTTTCATTCATAAACGTTATATTTCATCTCATTATAAATATGAAAATCGTAGTAATGCTTTTGCATGCTATAAAGATTTATTAGGTATGTAATAATCAAGCAAATATTCAGTATTCTATGAAAGAAGTTAAAAATAAACTCGACATTTTCCAAAACCATTATATAATAATAAATTATATATATATATATATATATATATATATATATATATATATATATATATATATATATATATATATATGTATGTATATCTGTGGCTTGGTTCTAAAAGTGCCTAAGTCAAAAATGCCAAAAGCGCCAATGTAAACACAGCCCCTTTCAAAAAATGAACCTATTTTAGTTTGTTATTAGACATTGGCCTATTTAGAATTAAATATTTACTTCATTGGAAACTTTTAGAATAAATAACACAAAATTTGAAAATTTTGGCATTGGCCCTTTTAGAACCAAGCCACACACACACACACACACATATATATATATGTTATTTTTTTAAATCATATTTCTCAAAATACAGTGTTCAATTTAAGAAAAAAATAGGTGTTGCACTGAACCATATAATAAAAAAAACCTGTACCACAACAACTCGTGAAGGAGCTGGGGTTCAGTACTGTTTCATGTACAGGTGTGCAGGGAGGTGATTCCTCCTAGATCACATTCAACCGCCAGATGTTTCCCCCTTATTTTCCCCACTTTTAGAAACTAGGTGAGCCCCAAGAGGGTCCTAGATCCCATATGATCCATCTCCGGCTGCTAACAGACTAAATAATAGACTTGCCTGCAACGGGATTTGAACCAGGATTTTCGTTGAACCATTGCTCTGCCACTGAGCCACCCCGCTACCAAACCGATATTAAGCATAAATATAATAATTTATCGAATAACTGTGAAACATTACCTGTATTCAGTTCATAGAAATTGAGAGTAACCTAATGAAATATTAAACTAATTTTATTTCTGAAGCAAGCCAGGGAAGAATGCATTTGTTAAACGAACGCTACTATTTGTATGTTAAGTTAGGAAAAGAATGTGAGCAACACCCGAGAATTTTTCATCCTTAAGAAGCTGAAGAGGGTCTTCTCATTACCACCAAGGTCCCTCCAAGTTTGGAGCTAGTCTTCAAATGCATTCCGTTCTTTCAGTATGTAGCTCTCTTGGTTACTAACTCAGCCGTGTAAGGTTTTTAATAATATAATAGGTCGGGGAAAAAGAAATCCATTATTTTTACGTGGAATTCAAAACTTTAATGTTTCGGACTGTCCGATTTGGGTCAAATATGCACCGTTTTGTTGTATAAGTTGTTGCCATTTTAAAGGTAGCTTCATAATGCCTCTCTCACAGAAGTCTTGGTCCTTATTGGCGAAAAACTCTAGTAATCGATTTTCACAATCTTCTCTTGATCCCAATTTCTTATTACTCAAGAAGTTTTGGAATGGGAGAAAAATGTGGTAAAAATTTGGTGTCAGGTCCGGACTATATGGTGGATGCATTAAAACTTCCCAACCAAGTTCCGGAGTTTCTTGGGAGTCACTACAGAGGTGTGTGGCCATGCGCTGTCCTCATGGAACACATCTCTTCTATTGGCCAATTCTGCCCTTTTCTGGTCAATCGCTAACTTCAAACGGTCCAGTTGTTGACTGTAGAGATCTGAATTTAGTGTTAGGCCATACGGAAGCAACTCATAATAAATAATTCCTTTCAAGTCCCCCCGAATACACAGTAGAGCCTTCCTGTTCCGGTCCTGGAGCTGCTTCACCACGCTTTGACCACGATCGTTTTCGCACAATATTGTTGTATGTGACCCATTTCTCATCGCCAGTCACCATCCGTTTAAGAAATGGATCGATTTCATTCCGTTAGGGCAAGGCTTCGCAGATGGAAATTCGATCCATCATGGTTTTTAGTGTTAATTGGTGTGGTACCCAAACATGGAGCTTCTTTTTTAATCCAGCTTTACGCAAATGGTATAAAACTGTTTTATAGTCGATCTTTAGCTCCTGGGCGATGCTACGACTACTAACATGCCGGTTAATTTCGATTATTTCTGTGGTTTTATCGACATTTTCGACGAAGGGCCTTCCTGTGCGGAATGCATCTTTAACATCCATAATGCCTGAACAGAATCGACGGAACCAAAATTGAACGTAATTAGCAGTTACAGTATCGGCACCATAAGCACCATTCACAATTTCAGCGGCCTGGCTTGTATTTTCGCCTTTATCAGCGAAAAACTGTAAAATGTACCGAATTTTCTCTTTGTTTACTTCCATTGTTAACACCCTGTAACTCACAACTGAATGGAACAAACAAAAAACCTGCCAACGATTTTTTTTAGTGTGAAATGTCACCTTAACGAGCATAAACTAGCAATTGTTTGATCGATACTTTACGAGATATCGATCACTACAGCCATTTACCGAGAAAATATTGGATTTCTTTTTCCCCAACCTATTATAAAAGAGTATAAATATATTTCTTTGTTTGTTTATTTAACGTCCCTTTTTGCTGCTACGGCTGATCGGACGATGCTACAGCGGGAGTCCAAAATTTTGCCTACCCAGATACAATCAGGATAGGAGTACCGGACATCCTACAGGCTCGGGACCCCCGTTTATCGTTCCTTCCGAAGTACGGCGTAACTAAGGATTTTTAAATCCCTTTAAAAAATCCTATGGCCACCTGCCGGGCTACGAACCCGCAATCTAGTTTGTTACGCTAACCACTAGACCACAGTTCGCCCCTTATATATATGTATATATATATATATATATATATATATATACATATATGTTAGTGAAGATAATAATAATCGAATAAAAAGCGAAAGTTTATATATACACTTTTTACTAATATTAAACCTATAGGAAGACAATTCTGAGGCATATAGTATATTAAATATGATCCTGAGCCTTTAAATATTACTGCTCAAGATCGCGGGTTCGCAGCCCGGAATGTGGCCCTAAGATTTTTTAAAGGGAGTAAAAATCATTGATTATGTCGTCCTTTGGAGGGAATGCAAATGGCGGTTTCGAGCCTATGCGGTGTCATATACACGTTAAATATCTCTATCCCGATTATATCTGGGTAGGCAAAATTTAGGGCTCCCGATGTACCATCGTCCGATCAGCCGTAGCAGTATAAAGTGCTGTTAAATGAATAATTTATAAAAACTATTTAATGTGGTAATATTGACTCCCATTTAACTGAGTTTGGACACACTTCTATTGTCCTGCATAGAAGACGATGCATAACGTATTTCAGCATCATTAATCTATAGGGAGATCACTAGAATTACCTAAATGCAGCTATCGATCAGTATAATAGGCATCTTTGAACCTAAAACCGAGTAATCAAATTATTCAAAGGATTTAAAAGGAATTCAAAGGAAATTATTTAAAAGGAATTATTGTTTATATTACAACTCCATTTTAGGGACGACTTGAAGTCTGGTGGTTACCATAACAACCTACTAAGCCCAAGATCGCTGGTCCATAGCCCGGTAGGAGGTCCTAGGATTTTTTAAATGGGGTAAAAAATCCTTTTGATTCTTCCATCCTTCGGAAGGGACGTTAAATGGGAGACTCGGGCCTGAATGATGTCCTATCCTAATTAATACTGAAAAGGCAAAATGTATGACTCCCACTGCAGCATCGTCCGATTAGGCATAGCAGTATAAAAGTGAGGTTAAAAGAACAAACTAACTCCTTTTTAGGCCAAAACCTACGAGAACGACGAGATTCCGCTTTCATCGATACAATTAATTCTAACTGGACAAAATTCGACTTTCGCTGGTGCTGAAAATTATAATGCACTCTCTCTCTGATCCCATTAAAAGAGACAGTACTTTAAAATAAACATTACGGAAAAATGAGGACATAACCTTTTAGACGGCCTTGTAAACCAAGCATTGATCTTTTTTTTTTTCAGGACAATTAAAGGAACCCTGGAACCCTTCTTTATCCTTAAGAAAAATTACTATGCTCTCAGAAGATTCCAGACCTGACCACAAAGGACCTCCGAAGATCACTCGGTACGGGTGAGAGGGGTGAGAATATTCTAGAAAGACACAAGGCCGGCGGGAGGTAGGTGGAGTACACGGGCCCAGTAGAGGCGCGGCCCCAGCCTTTTAGGTTTCGAAATAACAAGCAAGTAGCTTGCTCCGATTCCGACCTGATAACGAACAATTGACCCAATATCGCTCGGCTTTAAATTTCAAAGTGTGGTATCGCTTACGGTCATAACTGCGAACCTTAATATTTATTGTTGTCAAGGCAACCTAACACACATGCACTATTCATGCGCTTCTACTAAATCATGTGCGGGAGTTATAAGAATGCAGTTATCTGATTGCATGTGATTGAAAAAAAAATAGAAGATAGCAGACTATTAAAAGAATTATTTTAAGAAAAAATGATTTTTATATTCTAAAAATTAATTTTATAATAATAAAATTTCGTCTTTGATTTTTAAATCGCCTAGATTTACAGTGTAGCACTTGTCAGGCTCCTAACGATAATTATGGAAGAAATTAATTATACATTTGGAAAGGTATTATAAAGGTATCAATTATGAAGAATTGAGTGATGAAAAGGTAATTTTGCGGAAGAAAAAAATTGTTTGACTGCAGTAAGATAAAATGGTAAATATTATCTACCACTCCCAGTTTTGACTTACTCCTCTTCCTAACCTATTGCCATGATTAATTATTACGAGTTCAGTGAAAAAACTGAAAAATCATTTTTATTAATTACTACCTTCACCACGTCAACGCCTCAATTATTGCTTATTTATTCATTTATGATCACTTTATGCATATATGTTTATTCGATCGATGCTACAGTAGGAGTCCTAAATTTCGCCTATCCAGTTTTTTTTCCATAACCCCTAGATATGATTTTATTGTTGAAACAGAGCTATTGTGCTCTTTTCGTGCACAATCATTTTTTGTAGTTTTCTCCTTTTACTGTAGTAAATTATATTTTAAGGATTTGAGGTTGCAGAGATTTTATTATTCACTATTTTTATTTTGGATTTGTTTAAGTGTCGGGGCCCACTTAATTTTTATTTACATACATGCAAGTTCAATATGTACATGGTGTAGGTAATAAATACAGAATATTTTTATTGAATTTCATCCATTATTTGTTGCCACCTTATTGGAGCTGAAGCAGGTGTGAGAGTTTTAAAGAGTTCGTTTGTTGAGCATGTTAGGGAGTCAAAGAATTTTATATGTCCCCGTTTTATGAATTCTGTTGTTAGTAGCTTGAAGAAATCGTGTAGTTGTTCCGGTTTTAGTTTTCTAAGCGATGTAGACCGAAAATTTATTCGGAGTATAGTGTCTTGGAATAGTTGTAGTTGGCGCTGGATTCTGACTCTGAGGTGGGTGAATAGTGGGGCTCCGTATAGTAGCGCAGGCCTTAGGATGCTCTTGTAAATTTTTATTTTCAGGCGCAGTAATAAGGCTGGAGATAGCAGTAGGTGGTGAAGTCTATAGGTTCTTCCTCTTACCATGCGGATTTTTGAGTAGCAGTGGTCTGAGGGCGTCATGTGGCGATCCAGTTTGATTCCAAGGTAAACTATGGAGTTAGATGGGATCATAGTGGTATTAGCCACTTGCGGAGTTTTTGGTAATCGGGTTCTTTTTCCTTTTTGGAGGGCAAACACTACGCAGTCCGTCCTCGCCGGGTTCACCTGGATGTTGAGGTGTCTCAATTTTTCAACTATTTCCTGGATCCAGGTATAATTAGGATAGCCTCTTTAACCAGCGCCTGATGGAGAGGCTCGGGACCCCCACTTTACTTCCCTTCAGAAGGACGTCACACGGATTTTTTACTCCCTTAAAAAATTTTAATACCACCTGACGGGCTACGAATCTGTGATCATAGTTGGTTGTAACGCTAACCACTATACAAATGGTTACCGCTAAAGATATTAAGCCATGAAAACATAATTTTAAATGAGAAGCAAACTGGTGTTTTGACAACTAAAAATGAAAGCTAAAGAGGAAAGCTAAAGAGGAAAATAGTAACTACCACCGTTTGTAAAAATTAAACCAATTCCAGTTTTAACATACCCCGTTTTCTATCCGATTAGTATGATTAATTACTACCGTTCTCAATGAAAAAAGTTTTCGTTTTACTTAATACCTTTCGATGTCAACGTCTCAATTATGGAACAATTAAATTATAAAATTTTAAAAAGTACTTTAAATGTACTTCAGGTGAAGGTACTTTAAAGGCTTTAAGGTGGAGAAGGTACGACGGGAGATTTAGAACCATAAGACTTATATTAAGACCCTTTCCAAGAGTTTGGTTAAAGATGATTACCAGGTTTTTAAAGGTTTGGTAGAAGTTCATAGAATTATTGCTTAGACAGAGGGTTGTTGTATGGATAATAGTTTCAAAGAAGTCATTAGGCCAAAAATACAATTGCCGTGATCTTCTCCATATTTAGTTTATTATCTATTGCCAACTGACTTGTTCAATAGTTATATCATAAGAGGTTAATGCACGATTCCTGATGTCTCTTGTAATTATTTCCAAAAGATCTCCTTTAAGGAACGATCAGTATAGCTATTTTTAAAATGTAACAGAAATTACTATGATTTTTTTAAAGTGTTGAATTAATTTAAGTTGATCATATATTTATGTACGTAAATGAATATTAATAGTATAGCACCAATTGAGTGTTGAACTATTTATATTAGGGAGCGGAGTGACTCAGTGGTAAAGCGCTGGGTTACCGCTGGGTTCAAATCCCGCTGCTGGCAAGACTTTGATTTAATCTGTTAGCAACCGGAGATGAATCCTATGAGATCTAGTACTCTCCAATGGCTCACCCAGCCTCTATAAAGTGGCCTGAAATAAGGAGGAAAATTCTGGCAGTTGAGCGTGAATTAGGACAAATCCCCTCGCTGAACAACCGTTGCCCAAGAAACAGAACAATCTTTACCATGTGCTGAACCCTAGACCCTTCACGAGTTATAGTGGTACAGGCTTTTTTTCTGTTTTGTGTTTTTTGTTTTTTATTATAAGTTGTGAATGAACTTAATAACTCATACTCATCTAATAATTTGAACATATTCATCGTGAAAAACGTCGTTTAAGATATTATTTAAGTAGTAAAGGAAAAAAATGTAGAGGAAAAAAAAGTTTTAGGACCCTAATTCGTGAAGTTAAAAGCTGTTGAGAAAAAATTCAAGGGCAGTTCCGGTCCAACCCGAAGGCCCCATTGACCCAAACTGAAAAGCTAAGGTCATGCAGGAGTATAGGCGGGATTATAGAACTAACTAGCCAGGAACTAATCGTAGTTCTTAATGGCTCCGAGGCTGGCAGGGTAATTACCAAACCTAGAGAACATTATCTGTGTCTATGGTAGCCGTGAAATCTAAATATCTCTGAATAATATAATTAAAATGTAATTAAATACAATTATAACGTTCACTAATGAGTTCCCTCTGAGTATATGCACCAGGTCACCTGGTATTGGCTAGCATAAAAACCTTATATTCCCGATATCGCTAGTTCGCAGAGCGGCAGATGCTTAAAGTAAAAAATCCTTAGTCATGCCTTCCGTCGGAAGGAAGGTTATATGGGAGTCCCGAGCATGAATAATGCCAGGTACTCGTTAAAAATCCGTATCCTAATCAAAATTGAATAGGCAAAATTTAGAGCTCCCACTGTAGCATCGTTCTATTACCCACAGAAGCATGAGCAGAACATGAGTACGGTGAATGGTAGAATCCGTAGGGTACTTTTTTTTTCTCAAAAAATGTATTACAGATAAAAAAAATTTTTTTTTTAGTTTGATACAAACCAAAACGTTTTAGGTGTTACTAAGTTTTCTTTTTATTTTATTTTAAAATTCGTTTTAACAAAATTATTATCGTTTATGAACCTTGGCTCCAATTCGAATTAAAAAATCCATAATTCGTGAGGCAGAACTACAGAACTACTAATGTATGGTATTGCTTTATTTTCTAATGGAGGTGTTAGATATAAATAAAATTACCTAATTGCCTAATAAAACACCTCTAATTGCATATGTTACATAATAGAAAAATAATAAACTTCCTCCTAAGTTCTTGAAAGCATGAAAAAAAAGGGAAACTTTTCCAAATAAATTTATTCACTCTTAATCCTTAAGATGAAAACACAATAAAATTTATCCCATTAGTTTAAAACAAGACACTCGTGGTATTTAATCAATAAAGTTAAAATTTGATTATCAGTTAATTCCTATCATAGTCTATACGATAGTTGAAAAAGGACAACACAATAAATTTCTATCTATGTAATGGACCATTGAATAAAACGTTATGAAAGGAATAGTTTGCTTTAACACTACCAAATGTATTTGAGGCGATATATTAATTAACTTTTTAAACTGATTACAGATAAATAATTTCCTCTAGTATCCCAAGTTAATCATAAAACACATCCTATAATCATGATCAAGCGACCGGAAACTAAAATGAATTATTCTGGTTTAACATTTTCTAGATTAATGGCATGTGGAACGAAAAAAAAGTTGTACTCATTAAGTATTACTGCCTTGCAATGCTATAAGGTTCTGAAGTATCAGGTTAATAGTTAAACTTATTGCGAACTAAAATGCATTGCGTATTATAGCAGAATATTTTCCAATCTTAGAAAACTATATCATCCCCAGTTGGGAATTATACTCGGGCTGGATAAATATATTTCGGAGATACAACAGGTCAATCATCGGAATTCGTTGAAGTTCGTTATTGTTATTGCAATCGATTTATTTTTGTCGGGAGCGTTGCGATATCGATTGACGAAAGAGCAGCCGGCGGTGGCGTGAAGTGCGAGCAAGGAGCGGCCGATCAAGTAGGCCATTGCCGAGGTTTGGGCGAGGCCCCCCTCCGCAGCTTTCATTGACAAGGTCCGTCCTCAGCGGGGGAAATGTCAACCCATCCGGACCGGCTCTTGCTCTCCTCCCTCCTTCGCCTCTCGTCCCAGCCCTTTTCCAACGTCATCGTCTTTATCTTTCGCCGGATAGTTGTATCTTGCACCCGAAATTTATCGCTTAGTGGTTAATATTCTTCGAGCTTTAATAAGGAACGGAAATTAAGTCAATAGTGGGTTTTTATGCTGTAATCTGAGAAAACTTGGAATTACTGATGGGGCTCCCTGGACAGAGAGACATTTAAGAGTCGACTGAAAAAAACATTAGTGCTCTTGTGGAAGAGAGAACGAAGCAGGGGATGGACGGTGGAGAGATGAAGGCGACATTTGTATAGAATGAAGGGATATTGGACGAGAAGAAAGAAATAGCTAAACACATTACATCTGCTGGATGGATCGAAAAAAATAAATAAAAAACTATGTGAAAATTTAAAAGACTTTAAAATTGTAGGAACTTTAATTTGATCATGTAGATATTTTTCCCTGTATTTATCAACTGTATTTAAAAAATATAGAAAGGATAATTTTCATGAGGTCTGAATAGACAAGGTGAGCCATGTTTTGTTCTTTTATCGGGTTCTGGGATTCAACTTCTTTCCTTTTCAAACTCTGTCTGCCGAAAATGAAAACTAGGTGTAACGGGTGGCGTTGCATTAAAATTTAAAAAATATCGTTCCGTCTTCCCAAACTCGGATCGATAGGACTAGTACTTACCCTCTGAGACCGGACCTCCCAGTTTCCTTTTGAGGATACACCAAGTTCTAGACATTGTCTATCAGGAACTACACCGTGTAACGGGTTCTCGGCATGCTATCCTGGACAATGGCTTGGCAATAGTCACGTAAGTGTTTTGTTTCATTCAGAGCTGCTAAGTATTGGATTATCCGGAAAATAATGAATGGTTGTTTCCTTTAAAATACCCCTGCAAATATTAAACTGTTTAAGTTTGTTGGACTTTTGACTTTCGTAAGTGTAAATACTTATTAAACCTCTTTCAAACACAAATGTTTATTCACCTCACTAACATTTTGCTACTTGGAAATAATTCAGTTTTTAATCGTGAAGCGTGATTTTGCATAATCTTGTTTTACGAATTCACACTCGGCAGGAACGAGGAGAAATGTCAAAAGAGCAAAGGCTGTATAAGTGGGTGCACTGTTCAACGGTGGTTCCAGAGATTTATAGACGGAGACTTGATATTTGAAAACAAAGAACCCTGTGGAAGAAAATACAACAGGCTAGGAAACTCGGCAGAGCAAGGATCGATGACAATCTCAATGGGATTGGGAAGGTGAAAAGATAGAAAGTTGGTTTCCTCAAACACAATAAAACCACCGCCAAAAATCTCAACTCTCCCGAAACAGCGATCCTCGACTTCAACCCAGACCTCTTTGATATTTCTGTCCGGCTGGGTATCATTCCGGCCGAGTTTGAACTCGATAAAACAAAATTATACCAAAATCACGCTATGGCATCTTAGTAAAGACTAAATAATTTCCGGGTAGCAAAATTTTACTGAGGTAAGCAATCATTTTTGTTTGCAAAAGGATTAATAAGTGTTTACATTTATAAAAGTGGTGCATCCAAGAAACAAACAGTTTAATGCTGCATTATTATCCGGGCAATCCAATACCTACCAGCCCCGAATGAATCAACAGACTTAGGTGACTATTGCCATGCCATTGTCCAGGATAGCATGCCGAGAACTCGTTACACGGTATAGTTCCTGATAGACGACGTCTAGAATCTGGTTGTAAATACTCCCCGTAACGGAACTGGGAGATCCGGTATCTGTACTAGTCTAGTCCTACCCATCCTAGTTTGGGAAGGCGGGACGATATTTTTAAAATTTAACGTAAATTCGCCCGCTATATTATTATTATTTTTATTCAGGTCGTGATACATCATACATTAAGTATAACGCCTGATATTAAGGAAAGAACTAGAAGCCGATAAAGAAAGGAGACATGACAACTTGCCTCTGTCAGACGACATGAAAGTTGCCATCCCTCTACCCTTTCCATACTTCCTTTTGAGTACTTTTTTGAGCTATCTGAAAGTTTTTATTTTTCACATATTACATGGGTGATTCTTAAACAAAAGGCTAGTTTTGGTCTCAATTTAAGCTTCACATTCTGTGCTTAAATTTCGGCAAACAGTTTTCCTTATTGTTTTAGTTCAGTGAAAAATTAACTGGAAAACATCACTACACATTTTTTTTTTAATCATCATTAAGGAGAAATTAAATTTACGAAAATCAAGTCCTGAAAGTTACTCCTAGTTTGAGAATCAACAACACATATTTAAAAAAAGTAATTAAATGATATCAGCTACAACAGACAAAGAACGATAGAACCTAGTTTTTAAAAGATTTCTAAATCTTAGAATCGAGTTATTTTACTCTCGTTTTAGTGATGAAATAATTTATTTCTCAGGACTCTTAGAGAACGGATAACCACGCTATAAAACATTTTTGTTTTTCTGCTATGTGCGGGAAAGTTTTAGAAATACACGCACGAAAAAATATTTTTACGTCATACAATTTTGAATTTTTTTAATTTACAATCTTGAGGTTAAATTATGTTGTCACGAAAATTCAGGAGTACAACCGTTAGTTTATCTACTGGAATTAATCAAAATTCCATAGGTCAATAGAACATTGTACTGGCGCAATAAGTAGAACATGGTCAAGTCTTTACGAGGCCAGCATAGATTCCAACAGTTCTGTAATGCCTCTTGGTCATATTAGCAATGTTAATTTAGAATAATTTTTTAAGATACAAATAATCAGTAAATTATTCAAATTATTATTATTATTGAGAAGCGAGGGGATGGTTGACTAGAAGATAGACGTAAGGAAGAAAATAGTTGAGGGTGCAGTCAAATAAAAACACTAAATAAGTGTGTGATTTCGTGTCGATGAGTGGAATATTATGTATTTATTATGAATATATGATTTTATAGTGGGAATGTTCGTGTCATTGTGTATGGTGTGATTCGAAATATACCATGGTGCATTAACAATTTTTCTGAGAATTTTGGACTGTGTTGTTTGTATCTTGTGTATGTGGACTTTTTTTGCTGAACCCCAAAGTTCTGCTCCATATGTCCAAATAGGTTTTAGTATACTATTATAGATAAGTCGTTTGTTCCGTAAGTCAAGTGAAGATCTTTATTTAAGCTAAAATTTAAAATGTTACTATGAGAATACAAATTCATATACCGCATAAATATTTTTATGAAAATTGTTTGCTAACAATGTAGTATAAGTTGGTTAAAATTAGTTAAAATATAAACTTTAAATGTACGAAGTAGTTTACTTTTCAGGTATTCAGGTATTGTAGAATCCATAGGATCGATCCTTGGCTATTAAAAATTAAATAATCTGTCACAGCCCAATTTGAACCCCAAGCACAGCAACTCAGCACTCTATACCCTATGTAAAACAGTCTCAATTTAGTATTTACCAAATAATATAAAAAAACTTATAATTAAAAAAAATAGTTAAGCATGGATTAAATTTAGAAGAGTGCGATGTAAAATGGATATTAATAGGTATAAATGGATATGACAACAAAAAGCAAGTGAAGTTGCTCATACAATAGTTTAGGAACTGATTATTAAGATGTATTTCAAGTTTGAGTGAAAACAATGATCGGCAAAGTACCGGCTGTTGGTAAAAAAACTGCATCATTACAACCCAAGACCCTTCGTGGTAGAGGCTGTACCATTTCGTGGACAACGGTTGTGGAAGGAGGTGATTGGTCCGAGAACAAGCTTAACTGCCAATTTTTTCTACAATGTATGAGGGGTGAGCCCCAGGAGGTCTACAGAGCCAATTCCAGCTGTTAAGAGATTAAATAAATTATCTGTCGGACCTTCGGCAACGCAACTCATAACCCTACCATTGACCCACCAATGAGCTCTACAGTTGTTGATAAGGTATAAATAAATCTATTTAATAGTCAGCTTTTTCAATCAACTATTAGAATGAACTCTGATACTTTGAGAAAGCGTTTATTTCCAGATAAAGTAAATCATAATTAAAGTCTAATGTACACTTCACGAATTCAAGAATAGGCGCAAAAACCTGGCGTAGCTCTTAACACACCGTATCATGTCACAGGTGATTTATGTTCGTACTTACGGAAACCCTTGTATTCACAACAGACCTACAGCTTCCCAATGTCGTAAGAGACGAACATTAGTCGATTCGGGAAAGTCCAATTTTTTTTTAATGGGGTCTATGGCATTTGGAGGATTTTATCTAGAAAATAGTTGCTATGACCTTTCCCGAAGTGGACCATCTACACCTCAGGAATACTTCGCGCTGATTTATTATCGCCTCGGAGCAAAGGCCATATGGACCGATGCCAATTAGAGTGGCCGAAACGTATGTTTATTTAAAAATCTCTAGGCTGAGAGTATTTTAACGTTTGCCTCACTTCCTTTCCGTTTCTTAGTATCGTTTATAAAAGAACCATGCTTCACACATTATTTTTTTTACAAATACCCAAAACTTTAAGATCTCACGATGTATTTTCATATTTTTTCAAGAATAAAATCTTTCAAACATTCGATATCAAAGAAGTAATACATTTTAATGTAAAGCGACCTTCGTTAAGTTTATACTTTGTATCTAATACGCAATATTTTTAATTTTATAAAAAACTTTTCAGATAAATTATAAAAACCAGTATGATTATGGTTTCATTTTATTATGCAAGTAATGTAACATCATCTATACATAGTCCTAACTCAATAACTACTGCACAAATTTTCATGCGGTTTTCACCAATAGATAGAGCAAATCACCAGGAAGATTTAGGTAAATAATTTATCGAGGTTTTGTGTAAACGGGTTGGAATATAACGATAATTGTCGGAAATGTTGGAAAAAGTTTAGTCTCCTGTGAGGTTTCATTAGGCGGTGCCTAATGTCTTTGTCATATAACAAAACAATGCACGGTGGGATATTCCTCTTTTATTGATCTGCATAAAAGTCAGTGATACCATATATCTATATTTTAAGGAAAGCTTACTATACCCATTTTATATTTTTTTAAATTGATCACGTGCAATGCGGTATTTGGAAAGCTATTTAGATGAGTACAGTATTAATCCTTATCAACTTATATACTTTAGTTACCTTAAGCATTTCATGCGCATTATTGGAATATTTTATATCATATAATTTAAATGAGTATCTTATGGGTTATCGCAAAACTTAACGCGTAAGAAAATAAATTCGTATATAAAGAAATATATATATTTTTTTTATGTTTATAATATCTAAATAATAAAATAAATTAGACAGACAAAACATGTGGGATAATATGTCTCACTACCCGTGGAAAGCCTGAGCGTGCTCGTTAAATATAAGTATAAGAATATAAATATGAAATGTGCCGTTAAATAGAAGGTCATTAAGCTAACTACTACACCTCATGTGGCTCCGGAAATATCAAATAACAAAAGGTTTATTTTAAGGTCAAAGATAAAACTAAAAAAATAAGTAGTTAATTATAATTTGATTCGTTTCTTATCTTCCTCCATTTCCATCATCGTTGTTTATTCTCTGGGCTTAAATCAAGATAAAGTTAATTTTTCAAAGGATTAATCAATCGGGACTTTTTGGCGCTTTGATGTATCTTGCAAGATGTTGCTTCCACTTGATGAGGACGGCATTCGGCCAAAGGATGAATTACCAGTGGTCTAATGTTTCGATTAATTTAACTGTACTTTTATTGTTTTTGTTTAATTACGGTTATTGGTAACATTGTATGCATTTGCGATGATATCTCGGTCGAAACTCGAGTTGCTCAAAACGGTAGTACTTTCTTGATGTCTATCTTCAAACGCCAAAAAGCCTTCCTTTATTCGAGATCTCCTTACCCAGTGTCCTACTATTCACTGACATTTATACCCAATACAACATCCTTTCAATAAAATAAATACTGGAATACAATAGGGGAACAAAGTCATAAGTCGCTAAAATAGTGGGAACAAACTATCCAGTCAATATTTCGTCAGCCATCAGACATGATCAGGACATACTCGTACACCAAAAAAAAAATCGCATCAATAAAGTTCGAAATCTGTGCTTCTCTCATCAACAGTCCAGACTCCCCAATCAGAAATAGCAACCAACCAGAAGTTCAATAGAACGCTGTATTATTCCAACTGTTAACTGTAGGATTTCATTGAATGACTTGGAGTAAAGTTGCTGTCTAATCTCTAAAGGTGAGTCTGTTTGAGAAGTGATGAGACATGTACTCTATTTGATTTTTATTAATGTCTTTTTTTTTGTCCCTCCTGGTAACGTCTGCATCTTCGTAACATTGATTGTTTTTATAGTACCTTCGATACTTATTGCTTTGTTTCTTGTAATTTTCCAATTGCATTATAATCATTATTTTACGAAGCTTTTAGTTTTAGATTTTTTCTCATTTTCATTTCATTACGTTTGAGGTTAAGCCAATAGAATAAAACCAATTAATTCAATACTCTAGTTAAACAGGCAATGTACTTGTAACAGGTAAACTTTAATTATGTAACAAACCCTTAAATGGTTGACCACCAGACCTAAATGGTTGGCCATTGTTTATCGAGATGAAATCATAGACTGTATACTCATACTTATCGACACCGATATGGATGTAAACCTTACGAAGATAAAGAACGACTAAAAAGGCATTATCGAATTATAGACTTTCCAATCTGTGTCGATACCGCAAGAGCACCACGGCATGCGAGTAACCAGACACTCTCCACCGATCTAGAGGTCTATATTGTTACGGTCTGAGCGGGAAGGAGGCTGAGAAGATTAGGCGAACAATGGGATTAAGCCGGAAGGGATTATAGAATGTCGTAGAGCCTACTCGATCGGCCCGGAATGTTCTAGATGCCCCCACCCCAATCTCCCTTGCCTATATAAAAAGGCGAGCTGTTTTGGCCGCGCAGGAGTATTAAGACGAGTCAGTAATAAGCAGTGAAGTAATAAGCCAGTGAGTAGCAGTCGTTAACTAGTGATAGTGCGTGAGTTACAGTGAGTTAGTATCAGTCTGTAATAAGTGCTTAGTGAGCAACAGTGATAATTAGTGGCCGTGTAATAAGTGTAATAAACTGTGTGGCAGTTTGTCATATTTGGAGAGTCTTACGGTCGGTGGATTTTAGTTAGCGAACTGTAAGTGTTAATTTGTAATTGTAAACTATAGTGTAATATTATTGTATTTGTACAAATTTATATAAATAGTTTAGTTACTTAGTATAAACAATATCTTATATTATTTGTATATTATCTTAGAAATTAGACAACATTTAGTAGAATATTATTATTGTAAATTGATATTAGTTTAATAATTTAACTGTTTTAAATAATCTCATTGTATTCTTTCTAATTTGTTAATAAATATTAGATTCTTGAATTAAGTAATAGTTTAGTCCATTTTACACCCAGTAGCCCGTAACAAATTGGTGTCAGAAGTGGGATATTGTGTAATTGTTATTATTTTGTAATTATTGGGCTACTGTTTGAAAAATGACTTCTCAGAGTCTTAAATTGATGGATTTAAAAGTTGCGGATTTAAAACGGGAATTAGAAGAACGTGATCTGGATTCTTCCGGAAATAAAAGTGTACTGCAACATCGCTTGCGTCAGTTTTTTTGTAGAGTTAGGGGAAAATCCAGATGACGTTCTGTTTGAAACTGATTTAAGCAAGTTGTCTGCAACTTTTAAAAATGAATTAGGCAATGTAGAAAATAAGCTAGGTAATGAATTAAGCAATGTTAAAAATGAGCTAGGTAATGAGTTAGGCAATGTAGAAAATAAGCTAGGTAATGAATTAAGCAGTGTTAAAAATGAACTAGGTAATGAATTAAGCAGTGTTAAAAATGAACTAGGTAATGAATTAAGCAGTGTTAAAAATGAACTAGGCAATGTAGAAAATAGGCTAGAGTCTAAATTAGGCACATTAGAAACTAAGTTAATGGAAAATGTAGATAATAAAGTAGCTGATGTAGAATCTAGGTTAGGAGAAAAATTGAATTCAATTGAAAGCAAACTTAGGCAAAGAGTAGAGGCTCTAGAGGGACGTATGAGCAACCCACCGACGAACGACACCGACCGTTCCCCCGAGGCCAGTCTTCATAAAACTATTCTGCCCGCCAATAATGGGACGCCACCAGCTCACAACACCATTCCAGTATTCGACGGAAAGACGCCGTGGGAGGACTACATGACTCTCTTCGAGACAGCGGCTTCGATCCACGGGTGGTCACAGGAGACCCAAGCTTCAGCGTTGTGCCTGGCCTTGCGTGGAGACGCCTTGGGAGTTCTGCAGGGGATACCCATGTCGGAGCGGTCCAACTACGGGGAGCTGATCAGAAGACTGGAGATGCGTTTCGGCCACCGCCACATGGACCAGCTGTATCGCTCACAGCTGAGAAGCAGGGTCCAGAAGACCAACGAGACTTTGCAGGAATTTGAAGCGGATATTGCCCGGCTGGTAAGGAACGCCTACCCATCGGTCACCGACGATGTCTACGAAAGCTTGGCTGTCGACAAATTCCTGGATGGACTTCGGGACCCAGAGACACAGCAAGCAGTGAAGCTCGCCAGGCCGAAAACTTTAGGAGACGCATTATCCCAGGCCATGGAGTTCGAGGCTGTTAGACAGTCTGTACGGGGCCATGCGCGAGTACGAGCAGCAGAAGCGGAGCCAAATGCGGTCCCCAGCGTCGAGGAAATTGTGACGAAAGTTTTGGAGGCTCTCAGGACCCGTAAGAAGGAGATACGCTGTTGGAGCTGCGGCCAACTTGGACACCCTAGAAGCAAGTGTCCATCGAAGAAGCAAGAAAAGCCACAGGAAAACTAAATAGGGTTGATGGGAAGGGGCAACTGTCAACCCGTAACGTCAAAGGCCCCAGGAAGACCACCAGGGTTGCGTCAATAGGAAGCAGAACGAACAGTTTCTACGTTGATGGGATGGTGAACGGACAGCTGCAAAGTCTGCTAATAGATACCGGCGCAACCATGACAATCTTGAACTCGAAGACACTTCCAGCTGAGAAGATCTTACCAACAACTTGGGCATTACGGACTGCCACGGGACAGCCAGCCAAGGTCTACGGGGAGACAGTTGCCACCTTCATCATCGGGGGTCAACATCTGAAGCACCGCGCTCTCGTGGCAGAGATCGATGAAGATGTCATATTGGGCATGGACTTCATGATGGCATACGGGATCAAGCTGGACATGTCGAGAGGTGTGCTGACGATGGGAGACGAAGAAGTCATCCTTCGGCAGGGAAAGGATCTCTACGCACGAGTGCTCTTACTAGAAGACACCACTTTACCTGCACGGAGCCAAATCGTAACACATGGGACAGTCGAAGGACATCTACCGGAGGGTCAATGTGTACTAGTTGAACCCGGAAGGCACGAAGAACAAGAGATCGGGCGCGGCGTACTAGTTGCTAGGTCTCTCATCAAGATCGGACCTACCACTCCAATTCGGCTAATGAACCTGAACAGCTTCCCGGTAACGCTGAAGAAAGGAACACCGGTCGGGGAGTGTACAACCGCTACTTCAGTGGTTCGTCAGCTGCAACGTCGTCCCACCGAGCAGCGAGGACTGCCAGAGGAACTTAAAGGATTTTTGGACGAATCATGTCGCGACCTTTCGCCCGAACAGAGCGAGGAAGTGAAGAATATGATTATCCGATGGCATGACGTCTTCGAGATCGGACCAGGGCCACGGGGCAGAACGGATATCGTCCAGCACAAGATTGACACTGGGGATGCGAAGCCCATCCGACAGGTTCCGCGGAGGCTGCCGTTAGCCAAACGGGAGGACGCCGAGGAGATTATAAAGGAGATGGCGGCTCACAGTGTCATTGAGCCTTCGAGTAGCCCCTGGATGTCTCCTGTTGTATTGGTGAAGAAGAAAGACGGCACAACGAGGTTCTGCGTAGACTACCGTCTTCTGAACAATGTCACCAAGAAGGACAGCTATCCGCTTCCCAGGATTGACGATACGCTGGACACCCTAGAGGGGTGTAAACTCTTCTCTACTTTGGATCTCCGCAGTGGATATTGGCAGGTTGGATTGGCACCTGAGGATAAAGAGAAGACGGCGTTTTCAATTGGCACTGGGCCCTGGCAGTTTACAGTAATGCCATTCGGGCTTTGCAATGCTCCTGCCACATTCGAGAGGCTGATGGAAAACGTGTTAAGAGGTCTCTCTTGGGAGGTATGCCTGGTATACCTAGACGACATTATTGTGCTGGGAAAGTCCTTCGCTCACCATCTGAAGAATCTGGAGAAGGTCTTCGAACGACTGCGTGCAGCAAACCTAAAGTTGAACCCGAAGAAGTGTAATCTCTTCCGAAGGCAAGTCAACTACCTGGGGCATATTGTGTCAGACAACGGAGTTGCTGTTGACCCAGAGAAGATAGCAGCGATCACCAACTGGCCAGTACCTCGAGATAAGCACCAGGTGAGAAGTTTTCTCGGGCTCTGCACCTATTACCGGAGGTACGTGAAAGGATTTGCTAACATCGCAAAACCTCTTACCAGGCTAACCGAGGAGAAAAGGACTTTTCATTGGGATCACGAGTGCCAGGCATCCTTCGAGGAGCTGAAGAGCAAATTGAGTAGTGCTCCTATTCTGAGCTATCCACGTCCCGAGGGCAAGTTCATACTTGACACAGATGCCAGCAACATCGCCATTGGAAGTGTCCTCTCTCAGCTCCAAGACGGAGAAGAAAGGGTGATTGGATATTTCAGCAAAGCACTCTCAGCTCCTGAACGCAACTACTGTGTCACAAGGAAAGAGCTTCTGGCAGTAGTAAAATCCATAGAGCACTTCCATAAATATCTATACGGAAGGAGGTTCCTGCTGAGAACGGACCACGCGGCTCTAATGTGGCTGCTGCGATTCAAGTCACCGGAGGGACAAGTGGCGAGGTGGATCGAGCGCCTTCAAGAGTACGACTTTGAATCTGCTCATCGTTCTGGAACGAGCCACAGGAATGCGGATGCGCTATCAAGAAGACCATGTGAAGATGAAGAATGCAGGCATTGTTCCCGACAAGAAGAGAAGCAGGGAACAGTATTGCGGACTACAGTTGTCATCAACAGTTGGCAGGACGCAGAGGTGTCAAAGGAACAGGACGAGGACCCGGACTTGAAACAAATAAAGGAATGGAAAATATCGGGGCGAGGAAGACCGACCTGGCAGGATGTTGCTCCAATGTCGAAAAATGTAAAAACGTACTGGGCCCAATGGGACTCCATTTTAGTGGACAACGGGCTGCTAAAACGGGCATTGGAGAACGCGGAAGGAGATCAACGTAGGCTACAGCTTATCGTCCCAAGGAATAAAGTGCCCGAAGTGCTTAGGGAACTACATGACGGTGTAACTGGCGGCCATCTTGGAGTTCACCGTACATTGGAAAAAGTTCGTGAACGCTTTTACTGGGCAAACCTTAAGGAAGATGTGTTGGACTGGTGCAGGCGTTGTGCGACTTGTGCGGCTTCTAACGGACCAACAAGAAGAAAGAGGGCCCCTATGAAGAAGTACAACGTGGGAGCACCGTTCGAGAGGATTGCGATCGACATCGCTGGCCCTTTCCCTATGACGGACGAAGGTAACCGATATATTCTCGTGGCCATGGACTATTTTTCTAAGTGGGTGGAAGCGTATGCCCTTCCGAATCAAGAGGCAGTCACGGTTGCAGAAGTACTTGTGAAGCAGCTCGTCAGCCGGTTTGGAGTACCCATGGAACTTCACGCTGACCAGGGAAGAAACTTTGAGTCTGCAGTCTTCTCCGGAATGTGCGAAGCACTGGGGATACGGAAGACCAGGACGACACCTCTTCACCCACAATCGGATGGCATGGTGGAGCGCATGAACAGGACAATGGGTCGATATTTGTCTAAAGTGGTCTCCGAGCATCAGCGAGACTGGGACCAGTATCTTCACTTGTTCCTGTTAGCCTACCGCAGTTCAGTCCATGAAGCAACGGGGCAGACCCCGGCAAATGTGGTGTTCGGCCGAGAACTTCGTTTGCCTTGTGATCTGAAATTCGGGTTCAAGCCTAATGAGGAAGTTGCCGGAGAGGAGTACGTCACGAATCTACGGGAGCGGATGGATAACATCCACGAGAAGGTTCGTGCAAACATCCAGGGAGCCAGTGACAGAATGAAGGAGCGTTACGACATCAGGGCAGAGAAAGGTGGATTCCAACCTGGAGATTTGGTCTGGCTACATGATCCTCGAAGAAGGCGAGGCTACTCACCTAAACTTCAGAACTCCTGGGATGGCCCGTTTGAGATCATCAATAGGATAAACGACGTCATCTATAGGATCAGAAAGCAGCCAAAAGGAAAACCCAGGGTAGTCCATTTTAATAGACTGGCCCCATACAAAGGAGACCATGGCCCGACAAAAGACCAGCAAGTCAGGTATCTCAACAACGTGGAGACCAGTAAGGTATCAGTTGCACAACCTAAGGTACAAGGTCCCCGTGGAGTAACTCAGACAGTATACAGAGATATCTTCTCGTTACCCGCGGACTATTCTCTGGCCCATTGTGTCGCCGAAGATCTGAGGACTTCCCGAGGGATTGCAACGGTCTTCAGGAAGAAGTTTGGTGGTACTACGGAACTAGAACGCCAAGGACCAAGCGTGGGGAAAGCACTCCACCACACATACGAAGGACGACATCTGTTTTACTTGGTAACCAAGTGTGCCAATGATCACAAGCCCACATATGATGCCCTGCGGCGAAGCCTCGACGACCTGCGGAGTAAGCTTCTGAGACTGCGTGTCACCAAGCTCGCGATCCCTAAGTTGGGCTGTGGATATGACGGCCTGGAGTGGAAGGTTGTCAGGAACATGCTTGAAGAGATATTCGCCAACTCTGGGGTCGCCATATTGGTGTGCACGTTCAACCCCTGGAAAGGAAATGCGTCTCCATCGAGGGAAGCTCATAACCGCCCGATTTCTCCGGACTATGCTCTGGGACAGAGCACTTTTAAGGAGGGGGCAGTGTTACGGTCTGAGCGGGAAGGAGGCTGAGAAGATTAGGCGAACAATGGGATTAAGCCGGAAGGGATTATAGAATGTCGTAGAGCCTACTCGATCGGCCCGGAATGTTCTAGATGCCCCCACCCCAATCTCCCTTGCCTATATAAAAAGGCGAGCTGTTTTGGCCGCGCAGGAGTATTAAGACGAGTCAGTAATAAGCAGTGAAGTAATAAGCCAGTGAGTAGCAGTCGTTAACTAGTGATAGTGCGTGAGTTACAGTGAGTTAGTATCAGTCTGTAATAAGTGCCTAGTGAGCAACAGTGATAATTAGTGGCCGTGTAATAAGTGTAATAAACTGTGTGGCAGTTTGTCATATTTGGAGAGTCTTACGGTCGGTGGATTTTAGTTAGCGAACTGTAAGTGTTAATTTGTAATTGTAAACTATAGTGTAATATTATTGTATTTGTACAAATTTATATAAATAGTTTAGTTACTTAGTATAAACAATATCTTATATTATTTGTATATTATCTTAGAAATTAGACAACATTTAGTAGAATATTATTATTGTAAATTGATATTAGTTTAATAATTTAACTGTTTTAAATAATCTCATTGTATTCTTTCTAATTTGTTAATAAATATTAGATTCTTGAATTAAGTAATAGTTTAGTCCATTTTACACCCAGTAGCCCGTAACAATATTATGCCATCATGTACATGTTACGTGGGGTCAAGCTGCTTTATGACCCTCTTGGTCTAACAATAAGAAATTTATACCCGGTAATGCCCGTACACTATACCAAAAGTAGGGTAAAAGTAATCTCTAAAAGGATCCTCACTAAAAATTGTAGTTAAATGTAGACGGATTTGTGTTATATCGCTTCTAATACTACGACTTATTAATAATCAGGGCAAAATCAATCAAAGGGTTTGGTAAAAATATGGGCTTCGATAATTAATCCATCGAATCACAAAAGCAATAAGTTGATAATTTCAAAATTTACAAACTGCGTTAAAAAAAAAATACAGCATTATACTCCCAACATTATTAATAATAAAAATACCCATTTTATTTATATACATATGTATGGATGGAAAAGATTTACACTAGACGTCTTTCATTTCAGTGCGACAGATAAGGTTGCCATGGTAACAGTGAGAAGAACCGGGGAGGATATTTTAATTTGCATGTTAACCAGTTAAAGGAAAATAATTTTGTAAAAAACAATAGATGTAGAATAGATTGGGAAAAAAGAAAAGATTATATTGTCAGAGGAATTTAGTTAAAAAATATATAGAAAATATACACTACCTTCACTGTCATATAGGAACGAAACAAATGCAAACAACTATTTTAGTCCTCAAGGGATTTTAGTCACACGGTCGGAAAAAAATTTATGGAAGAAAGTTGTAAATAATTAAACTTCCAAAAACCAATTTGAAAGTCTGCACACTTAATTGGGGGAAAACCTGGTGGTTGAAGGTTCTCGGCCAAAACACCATCTAGCACTAACATTGGCTTAGGCACAACACTGTCTCTGCCATGTCCTGGCTTACAGTTGTACAGGTTTTTAAACTATGTAATTATCAAAAGAATGGACTCAGAATTCACTTAAAAGAACTCGGTGCGCTGAACTCAATGACTAGCTACTATAATATCATACCAGTCAAATCTAACAAGATTTTTTTTCCTTTATATTTTGATTCACACCTGTCAAGACATTGACAATCAGCGATTTTCTGTCAGTATAATTGCAACAAGATGACTTGGGAGCCATGAAGAAGAACAGCACCTCTCCTTTGGCTTGATTTAATATTCTTATGATAACAGATCCCTCATCCAGGATATAGTGTCTCATTCTCATGATCCCTCATCCTCATAGTGTCCTCAGGCATGAGATTCGTCGCCATTTGTTCTACTAGTGGGTTTGAATGTCCGTGTACTTACAAAAAGATAATTACTCAAATAGAGCGGAAATGTCGTCTTTTGTCATTAATGATGTCATAAATTTTGAACGTATGACTGAAACCTTAGTTTTAACACCCCCATCATGTGGTCACAAAAAGCCAGGAGGAAAACAATTTTAATATATATATATAATTGGAGAAATTAAGCTTCGCTACCATTAAATTTTTACAAGAAGAAGAACCTATCTATTAAAGCTAAGATACGACATTCATCAAGCCGGTTATACTTTATGGAACAGAAACCTCTTGTCTTCCCAGCCTAGAGAGGCTTCTGAAAATAGAAAGAAGAATTCACAAACCTAGGAGAACACCTGAAGGATACTGGTTGAGGTCGAATGAACAAATTTATAAGGAAACAACAGGCTTAGAAACTGATGTTAGGGTGGGAAGGCTAAGGTTCCATGGGCACATGATGAGGATGAATCCTGAAAGACTGAACCATAAAATTTTCCTCGAATCCACTGTCACAAAAATGCAACGGGATATTTCAAACAACTTAGGGATGATATGGACCAAGTGAGGCTGACAGACCGAGATGAATACAGAAGGACGCTCAAGGGAATAAAGGTTCTTGTGGGAAAAAAGCGCCCCAAAAAGGATGTTGCGTGGTCTGAGAAGAGAAAACTTAGGCACGTAGAGCTCATGAGGGACATTTGGGAAAAGAGGAAGCGGATGAAGAGGAAGCATTAGTTGTGATATTCGCGTGGTCTTTAAGGCCTTTTCGTGGGGGGGAGGGGGGGGGAATATATATATACATATATGTTCATATAACTTTTCCTTCTTTTTTTTTCAACAACGAAAAGAACAAATTGCTAAGCATAGCTTTGTTAATGTAAATATTGAATGAAACTATGTGGAATGTTCTTTGTTAACATAAGGATAGACAACTCAAAATAATACGGTTTATTCTTCTTATATGCAACTTCCGGGATGGACCGTGTCTTGTTGATGTTATGAACCAAGCTTTCGCTCATCGTGCTGTGAGCTTCTTCAGGGTTAGTCAGTTAATGAAGAGCGGATGGTTGGAGTCGGGGTATTTATATCGGGGGGCGTGGTCTGGATCGAAGTCGGCCTTCCCATTGGTTCGCTTGTGTCGGTCGTGTTGTGTTCGGGTGTGTTCGTGTGTGTTCGGTAGGGTGGGGTTCATCTGTATGTGGACGGTGAGGTAGTGTATGGGTCTTGCGTTGGATGGCCGGATACCAGTTTTTGCTGAGCTTATAGCCATCTTCCCTATTGAAATTGTTGGGTTGTTTGACAATTTCGATAGCTTCTCTTATGTTACGGAGATGGTAATTAGAATCTTTTGTAAGGATGGTAATGTTTTCAAAGGGTATGTGGTGGTTGGTGTTGTAAAAGTGTTCTGCTACAGCCGATTTTTCTTTCTTGAAATTTTTGACGCAAGATATATGCTCTTTGATTCTTTTTTGGATGGTCCTTCCTGTTTGTCCTATGTAGACCTTGCCGCAGGAACAGGGTATACTGTAAATGCCTGGGGTACGTAGCCCCAACTTGTCTTTGGGATTCTGTAGGATGTCGGCTATTGTTTTGTCTGTAGAGAATGCGGTTTTGATGTGGTGGTTCTTTAGGATTCTGGCAATTTTTTCCGAAGTACCTTTAATGTAGGGGATGGTCGTCTGAGTTACAGGTTCATTGTCTGTTTGGTGTTTGTCTTGTTTTTTGTGCTTTCGTTTGTTTTCTACCCTGTTAATGGTTTCTCGGTCGTATCCGTTCTTTAGGAGGGCTGTTCTCAAGTGCCTCTTCTCCTTCGGAAGCTGAGACGATTCAGCTATCGTTTCGGCTCTGTTGAGTAGAGTGTTGATAATTCCTTCCTTCTGAGCGGGATGGTGATGTGAAGTGGCATGGAGGTATCTGTCTGTATGGGTCGGTTTACGGTATACACTATGTCCTAAGTACTTGCCTTTCTTTTCAACCAGGACATCCAGGAAGGGGAGTTTGCCATCTTTCTCCAACTCCATGGTGAATTGAATGTTAGGGTGGATGCTGTTGAGATGGAGCAAGAATCTGTCCAATGCGTCTCTTCCGTGTCTCCAGATGGCGAAGGTATCATCCACGTATCTGAACCAGCATTCAGGCTGTTCGGCTGCAGTACAGAGTGCTTTCTGTTCAAAGTCTTCCATGTACAGGTCTGCTGCTGGTGAGCTTAAAGATGATCCCATCGCTGTGCCTTCCAATTGTTTGTAGTAAGTTCCGTTGAATAGGAAATATGTCTCCTTCATGCATATTTCCGCTAATTGGTATTCTTCTTCACTTAGTAAGTTCTTCATGAGCTTCAAGACTTCATCAGCCGGGACTTTAGTGAATAGCGACTTGACATTGATATTATTGTATTTATTTTAAAAAATTAAAAAAACGCTTCCTAGAAATACAAAGGTAAACGATTATTTTTAAATAAATAAATTCTCCATTGGTATAGAAATCTCAAAACAATGTGGTTGATTTTATTATTTTTTTTAAATAAATAAAGCCAACGCCTCCCACATATATCAATGTATATCTCTGTATTTTTTTATAAATGAATACTCCATTGACAAAGGTAAATTTGCAAAATTTAACATAAAAAAGTATAATTAATTATATAGGTGGCAGGTGATTCAAAAGCTATATATTAGACCTGAAGCTATAAATTATGAGACTCATTGCCAGCTGTTCGTCAAGGGTGTTCACCTTTTAAGAATCGCTCTGGATCCTAACTTTGGGCGGGGCTTGCTCTCCTTGGCCGTTTTGCAGGGCGTTTTGTTCTCACATCTCATCCCAAAGAAACGCTTATTTTTTTATAGTTAACTAGCTTTTGCCCACGGCTTCACTCGCGTGGAATTTGGTGTCCCACATAAAGTTTCGTGACGGGTCATTTTAAGTAAATAATTTAATTTTTTTTAACTATAAGTTACTCTTACATCCGAAATTTCAGATGTCTAACTGCAATGACGGATTCCATATAATCTTTGAACCCCTAACATATCATGTGGGAAACCCTTGGGAGTGGAATTGTCCAAATTACTTTCTTAGTGCTCATTTAAGCTATCCAAAGAACCTATCTGCGAATTTCAAGATGCTAAGTTCAGTGGTTTCTGCTGTGCGTTGACCGCTGGGTGTTAGTCAATCAGGTTACAGTTCTATATAAACTTCGCCTGTGTGGTGTGTTGATAAAAAGTAGCCTATGTCCTTCCACAGGCTTGAGATTATCTATATCAAATTTCATCACAGACGGATAAGCACTCCCTTGAAACATACAATGACACTGATTAACAAACGGGACGGAAAGATGTTTACTGTCATTCGTGGCAGCAAAGTATTAGTATGTAATGTTACTGAATTTATTGAAAAGGATTACTTAGAATAACGGTTTCAATTGTCGTACGGCAGCAGCGAAAATTGAACTTCTTTTTTCTTCTTTTTTCTCATCCTCTAAAATTATATTTACAATATATATACAATTTACAAATAAATACCTCCAAAGCTATATATATATAAACAAAAGCCATCTGTAACCTTTCGGTATTTCAAGGCATTGCAATGGGCTGAGTCCGATGAAGGCGGTTTTTCAAAGTGAAAAATGAAAAGTTTTTTTTCCCCACATCCTCTAAGATTTTAATTTACAATATATGTACAATTTACAATAAATATAACTGAAAATGCTTCAATAAAACAAAAGCCTTCTTTTGTTCAGCGAAAATATTTAGATTTTGCGAGTAAGAAACTTTGTTCAGCGAAAATATTTAGATTTTGCGAGTAAGAAACTTTGTTCAGCGAAAATATTTAGATTTTGCGAGTAAGAAACTTTCCCCCCCTTTTTCACCCACTTAGAGGTAGAATTTCGGAAAATCCTTTCTTATTGGATGCCTAGGTCATACAAAGAACACACCCTCCATGTTTCAGGTCTCTCCGATCAGCGGTTTAGGCTGTGCGTTGATAAGTCAATCAGTCAGTCAGTCATTCAGGACAAACCATTTTATATGTATTGATATAAATTTACAACACATATACATATATGAAGCATAGGGGCTTTCGGTTTTTGATGAGTAAACTGAAGGATATAGTCTGGAAAATCAAAAGAGGCAATTCTGAAGATATTTTACCCGTGTATTCTCAACTTTTTACAGCTATACAACCACTTGAAATTTCAGTCATGATAAGGCTAAAAAATAATAATGACTTTAAGTTCAACTAGTTAAGCCCCATCACTAGGAACTAAAATTCACCTTTAATTTATTTTTTAAATAAATTTTATAGTACGGTATTAAATTAGCTTTATAATAACCATAGTAAAATTTATTCATTTGAAAAGAAGGCGGTTTTTCAAAGTGAAAAATGAAAAGTTTTTTTTCCCCACATCCTCTAAGATTTTAATTTACAATATATGTACAATTTACAATATATATAACTGAAAATGCTTCAATAAAACAAAAGCCTTCTTTTGTTCAGCGAAAATATTTAGATTTTGCGTACATTATGCTATAAAAATTTGTCAACGATTCAGCATATCCGTTTCTCTAACCTCGTACAAACAGTTGGATCCCATGACTCCGGATTAGACCAAATACAGTGAACGCATCCTGAACCGCTGAATTCTACACGTTTCTTGTACTTTTAGATTAGATAAAAATTAGTAACAACTAAAATAAAATTAATCATAGTAAAATTTATTTGAAACAGATTTTATTTTCGTTGGCGAGATTGAACAGTACCGGAAATTACGTATTAAAGGTTTTCAGTTAATTTAAAAAACCTGCACCACTATAACCCATGAAGGGTCTTAGGTTCAATGCACGGTAGAGACTGTACTGTTTCTAGGACAACTGTTTTGCAGCGACGTGATTCGTCCAAGATTACCCTCAATCGTCAGGTTTTCCCCAATGAAGTGCACTCACGCGCGTTCAGTTAGATAATATTGTATTATGTGAGAACAACGCAGTTCTCTGATTTTGCGAGTTTGAATGTAACAACGTTACAGAGGTTTTACCTCAGCGCTTCAATTTTGTTTGACTCATTTTTAAATTATAGATTTTTTTTTAATGGAAAATATTTGGTGTTTTTTTGAATGTGGCATTGAATTACCTACAATTTTCAATGCCATCAAAAAAAAGCTAGGCAGTGACAGATAATCTATCCCGCCCATCAAAAAGCCTTCCTCAAAACAGCATAGCGTACATTATGCTATAAAAATTTGTCAACGATTCAGCATATCCGTTTCTCTAACCTCGTACAAACAGTTGGATCCCATGACTCCGGATTAGACCAAATACAGTGAACGCATCCTGAACCGCTGAATTCTACACGTTTCTTGTACTTTTAGATTCGATTCATCACTAAAAGTACTGCTACAACCCATGAACGATAATGACTATTTCCAACTCACCAGAGATGTGACTTATTTGAGATACAAGTATCTGAAATACAGATACAAGATACAAATTACGTATTTTCATCTTGTATCTAAAATGCTTTTTTAAAATTCATTTTGTATCTTGTATTTGAATAAATTAGTAGGTATCTTAGTATTTTGTAAATACTGTTCGCTAAAATAATTTTAGTAATAGTTACATTTTGTGACTATGCATTTAGTCACAAAATGTAACAAGATTCTATGGTGACATTAATTGTCACCATAGATAAAACAGAGCACGCCGTTGAAATTTTAGTCTGGGGCCAAATCGATAGATGGCGACTATTTCTTTCTACAAATTTCATAGGCTACGAAGTCAATAGCAGAAGCTATTCAAAGCTTGCAAGAGGGAAAAGACACTATTGCATTCTGTTACCTGAGCTAATAAGAATTCAAAATATCATCAAATCTCTTAGGATGGAAAATCTATAATACTCCAGCTCTCTGCTAGATGCCATTGAAGAAAATCTAAATAGGCGTTTTAAAAAGAGTGTTTGAAGTTAGAGCCTGCAGCAAATGATGCAATATTAGCCTCAGTGTCACATCCGTTCTTTAAAATGAAATGGGTACCAAAGGATTCTGATTCCTCTGTTGCAAGTTGCCAAAACACAGGATCTACTGGCTGACTTAGAAACAATGCAAAGCCGAAGTAATAAAGATACCCCCTTAAAGAGCTTAAGTGCTTATCCTACAAAAATATAATTTCAAATTTAACACCTGTTTACCAAGTTCTGCCCCTGTGGAGCGACTATTCTCTTATGGTTATTACGCCTCATCGAAGAAAAATGAGTGTTAAAATGTTTTAAGAACTGGTTTTACATAAGTCTCGATTAAAACCTTAAAGATGTAATATTTCGTCTCGTCACATTTGCGCGATCAACGCGATCTATTTGTAAATAATTCATGTAAAAAAATATACTTAAATTTAAAAAAATGTTGTTTTCTTACAAAAGTATTTTATCTTTAAAAATTATTTAAAAGATATGTATTTTGTATATAATATTTCAGATACCATTCCAGAATCTATTTTGTACCTGGTATCTGAAATACTTAATTTAAAAGTATCTTCCAGATATTTTGTGTACGGTATCTTGTAAATCTCTGAAACTCAATGGTTTTGCAGAAAGATTATTGGGCAGAGGTCAAGTTCATCCATGTTTTTCTTGTTCCATTTTCATGATCTAGAGTACTCTAGGTTGTTCTCCAAATCTCACTAATTATCCAGGGTAGGACTACCCGCGGCTTATAAGGGAATAAATAATTGACCTGCCTTAGACAGTCTCGAATCTGGGACCTTTCGATTAGTAGAAAGTGCCCTAAGGCAATGATCTCCCACAGATAGTGGATCATTTACGCACGAAATGAAAGATAAAGTAAAATTGCACGATTTCGAGCTTACGAGAGTTTAAACAATAAATTAAACGTAGATAGTTTTACGGATAAGCGCAAGTTTTACCCCATCATCAAAAGCGTTGACATAAGAAGGTTGCAAATTTAACCGCATATTTTAATTTAATATTAAATAAATTGATTTTGGGTTTATTTATCTATGTTTGTTATTTTTTAAGAATAAAGTAATAATCAATTCAAACTTCAGTATCTCAACCTTTTTGTCTCCAGACTACGACGATTCGATTCCAGCCTGTGGGAATGAAAATTTAGATTATTTCTAGGTTTCTGGCCCATATGTCAATAACTAGAAACAAAAAAGTCTCATAGGCATTAATATTTTCTAACCTCCAAGTATCTGATTAATAATTTCCTCGAGAGTCTGAAGTAACCTGATATAAGACATGCCAATTAGTGTGGTAAAATCGAAATTAAAAAATAGTCGTTACAAGACTGTGAGTTACAGCAGGTTACGTAAAAATAGATTAATTTTTCAATTAAACAATAACCTGTTAAGTATAACAATTATCAAAGAAGAAAAATTATCTAACCATTTCGATTAATAAAAGAGTAATGATTTTACTAAGATTTTCATTGCCATTGAGTATTGATTTGTATGGCTCATAAATCTGTAGTTTATTCTATATTGCACAAGCGTGTATAGGATCCTTTTTCAGGAAAACCAAGAATACAACTCTGGAGAATCTTTTCATACTTATATATATATATATATATATATATATATATATATATATATATATATATATATATATATATATATATATATATATATATATATATATATATATATTTGAACATATTATATTATTATTATATACTTATTTACATTACATATTTTTAAAAATAATATTTATTTCAAAACACTTTACAAACATTTTTGTATAAAAAATTTGCACTAGGGTTACTAAATTCTTACTTATTAGAAGCTTGCATGGTTCCTGTCGCAGAGATACCGTTCTTACACTGCTTGTTGCATTTTATTGTTTTCTTTTTTATTAGTAAAGAAAGAAATTAAATAATATAAAATGTTTTAATTGGATCATTCAATTTATTAGATTTCAACTTTCATTCAGTAAAGTCATTCAAGACAATCATAAACTACCAACGATCATTTTCAATGAAGAAAGCGTCTTTACCGTACTTTTAATTTATTTAATAGAAATGTTACATGCCTAATCTTACGGATTTTATTTGATGAAATAAAAATCTCATAGTTACACAAAACGAATGAATCATAAATTAAATATAACGTTCATATATCATCAGCCCCGGTGAATAAGTGATAAGTCTAGTTTCCTCCAAAATCAGTTTCTTGTTCTTAGGGAATCGGAATTATTTTCGCAGTGAATAAGGGGCTAATTAAGGCATTGGCTTGAAAAGGAGTTATTGTTTGTATTATAACTCCAATTAAAGCCAAAAACTACGAGAATGATACTATCCCGGTTATCTGAAAGCAGTTTACTCTATCTGGACAAAATCTGACTTAACCACTCATTCGATATAAATTATAAGAAAACCATTATGGTAGGTTTTATAACCAATGACGCCCTACAGAAAAATCCTAAAGTATTTAAATTATTGAGCTACTTATTGCAGTTGTACTATTATTTTATCTAAAATGTAAAATTGATTAATTAAAGAAACAGGGTTAGTTCAATGTTGCATTTTTAATTATCAGTGAAGTCATTTAAGTATGTGTGGCTAATATAAATGTGACATAAAAAACAAAGATATCCCCTCTAATTTCTCGAATATATTATATTAATTTAATATCATCATATTTTTTCATCAATTATTACCTCTTTGCTAAAAGCACTTACTGCTTTCGATCATGAGCGACATCAACACGTTTTTTTGAAACAGATAGGTTACAAATATGAATGGAATTGTTTACATTTGTAATTGTGTATGATATGCCTAAAATTAGTTGAGTAAACATGGGTAAGCCTGCAGGAAAGAACCAAAACGCAAATATATCTGTTAAGAATGATAAAAAGGCGGAAAGAAAAAAATATATCAATTTGAACTTGAATAACAAAGTCAAATGTAAGTACTCAAATGTCAACCTGTTTTCACCAATGATATATTCTTTTAAAACTCTAATATTCACGAATTGGTTCCTTTCAGTACAACTATGGGAGCAGAGAAGACAGAAAAATTTCAAAAGGAGGTACAACAAGGAATTTGGAAAAAACAAAACCACCCCAAATGAGGAGCCTTTGGAAGAAATAGAACATTCAGAAAATAATGAAAGGTAAGTTCTCTAGTTAGAAGCATTATATTATCATAGTGGCTTTACGGAAAGCACTAAACTAAAAGTCAATAAGAGAAGGTATTTAAATTGAACAGCGACAATATGTTATCTATTGTTCAGAAATGCTTCAATAAAATACCAGTACTGAGTTCATGAAATAATTATCATTTTAAACAATCTGTGTAAATGTTGTGGTACCTTATCTGTTATAATCCAGTATATTAATACAACTTTAAAAAAAAAAAAAATACAATATATACTAATGGTATACAATTAACATTAAATATAATATTTAAAACGGTAATTATTCTGTAGGTTTTCGCTTCGAGTTGAGTCACAAGTTTTAACTTTTTATTCGTTCTCCTTTTAATATTTTCCAAAAATACAAGTTATCGTGAGCTTTAGAATGAAAATTTAATTGTATACTTCAGTAATCATTTCATCTAGAAATGAAAATTTCAACAAACATATATCATCGATACTTTAAAATGTTAGTTGAAACTTTATTTATTTATTAAATGATTACTGAAATCTACTCATTACCCATAATTACATTATATTTTCCATATTAAAGCTCACAATAACTTGTTTTTTTTTCTTGGAATATGTTAAAAATGAAATTAATAAACTGTTACAACTTGTTGTAACTCAACTCGAACCTACAAACCTACAGAACAGATAAGTTTAAAATTCTTAAATATAGCTGAGTTTACTGTGACAATGGATGACTGAACTTTTTGGAGTCCGAGTTTATATGTACCTATTTTTTCAGTTATATAGTCTGTTTAGGTAATGTTACATTTCTTTATTTGATCACGTTTTATTGTAGTATGCGACTGTGTAAGATTACATAAAGTAATTAATTTTTTAACACCAATCTCAGATTATTACTTCTTATACACATGTTTAATAGCTTCATTCTTCTTCGATTGTTTATTCAATTTTTTACAAATAATTTATGTCAAAAATATGTTATTTATTAGTAAATCAGTTGTTTTTTTTCATCCCAAACGTATGATTATTTTGATTTTCGAGAATATTAAAAAGGAAAGAATTAAAAATTTAAACATTTTTATGACTCAACTCGAAGCAACAACCTGCAGAACTGATACCAACATTTGGAATAATTAATAAGTGATACAAGTGTCTTGTTTATTGTGTTTGCTGCGATGAGCAATCAATAATTATTTATAACAATACCTAAAATGTATAGCCAATTTTCACAATAATAACTATAAGAAGAATGTTTGATGCTTGTACCTCCTTTAATCGTTTCTATCATATATCTGCTGAATCTTTTCGTAGTCAGAATTTATATAATCTTTCTTCCATGGTTCCTCTTAGATTTCCATGTATCAGTTTATTGATGATTTTTTAAGTATTCATTCATTATTCTGGCCAACTAGTTTACATAATTATTTGACTGTCCAAATTTTATTGCTTCATTTCAATGGTGAATATCTCTCAGTCTCTATTCCATAACATTTTAAATGTTTTGGTGAAATTATTTTTTTAGGGCCAAGTATTCTAAAAATTCCACACCATACTTTGTTTTAAATTCACAATACTTTATAAATTAAGATTAAGTTGTAAAGGGCTATTTTGTTTTGCCGCCATAAAATAGAGTTGAAAGAATTTTAGTCTTGTAATTTTAAGTTTCGGTTCCCGAACAGTACTTTATTAATTGTGATAAAAGTGTATATGGCTATGTTTTGCTACCATAAAATAAAGTAAAAAGAATTTTGCCCACATAATTCCAAGTTTCCGTTTCTGAGGAGTGGTGTTTAACTAAGCCATTTTGTGGCTGAGGAAGAACAAATATTTTCCATCTTAACCATACATACTTTTATTCTCTCTTGAATTTAGTTTCTGTTGGATATTGTAGACCCAAGATTTCTAGAGCTTCTGTATGTATTACCTGAAGTACCTAGATTTAAGAAATATACATTGGACTTATACATACCAAAATAATCATTTACCCATTCTAAATACATTCAGTAGATAATAATTTCTAAAAACTGAAGATTTTAGCTTCAGTTCAACACTATCCTCCACATTAGTATATTTTTTGCTTTACATCAATCCATTCTCTTTCCTAAAAGTTTCATGAATTCCAATTGTTTCTAATCAACGAAGTAATCTTAATTTTATATTCTATTCTTCAACTCCTCTTCACAGGCTTCTATGAACTATTTCTTAATTTAATGTAACACATGAAACAGTTCATAGAACTACAGCTTATTATTCACCTAATAATGTTAATGCTTTTATTGTTTTTTTAAGTATTAGTCCGCTGATAAGGTGTGGAACTTTAATTATACTCAAAATTTATTTGTTCTTATATTATTTCATTAATTTTTTTTTCAGGTTAGGTCTTTTTAAATCAGCCCAGCTGGAAATCAAAAGAAGAAAAGAAGAGAAGAAAAAGCTCTTACAAGAAAATCTACAGAAAAAAAAAGAAATTGAACAAGCAATCAATGAATATAAAAAGAAAAAGGCAGACAAATTCAAAAAGTTATCGAAAAAAACTAAACGTGGACAACCTGTTATGAGGGATAGAATACAGCTTTTATTTGAAGAAATCAAACAAAAAGTATCAGCTGAAAATTGTTCATAGTCAGATATGTTAACGAAAATAAAATATAACAGTTCTGTGTAGTATTTTATTCCTGTAAGAATTCAACTGTTTTTGTTTATTGTACATACATATTTTTATAATTGCCGATTGTAAATAAATAAAGACATGATTATTATTTAAACTGATTTTATCTTTATCCATATTTTAATGTCAAATACGAATGTACAAATCAGCTATAACTTTAATTTATTCATTTAATTTAATTATCCAATAATGCTGGATTGATAGATGGTTCAGGATATTTGTATTAATCAGAGTAAGTCAATAAATACAATAATTAAAAACAACACAATACATAAGAAATAAAATTTGAAACTAAATCAAAACACCATGTAGATGCGAGCAAAATAATTTTGGCATTTATATTTACATCTTATAATTGATATGAATAACTAGGATTGGCATTTCAACCTTTTTACCACTTTCACTACTTGAACTTTTGGTGGTTGGATCTAACATAATACTGATTAAACATTAAAGAAAAGGTAGTTGTTTCAACACTAAACTCAACACTGATAGAAAAAAACAGAAGTCTGATATGCTTTGTATTCTCATAACCATGCTAAATAGTCCCTGAATCTGCTTGAAAATCCTTTACGATCCTATGAAATGTTAGGTATGCGAACCCCATGAGCAAAACGCTTAAAAATTTATTAAGGAGACAACCAATTATTGGATCTTGGCATCCTTAAGCAGCTTCTGCTTGTTTAATCTATAAAGAACAGCTATCATCCAATGTACTTATAGTGAGAATAAGTTCCTTGGGTCTTATCCACCCATCGAATATTGATGTGGCTTCATTAAATTGCTACAAAGATCTTGATCTAGAAGTTTTATAGGGATCTTGCCAGGCCCCAACCTGTCCTTCATAGCTTACTTGAGCCTCACAATTCTTGCTACATCAAGTTTATGATGATGCACTCTTCCTAGGGAAATTGAGATCATCTTCAGAATTTTGACCTAGTACAACTTTGTATCTCACTAATCAACTAAAAGTAATTGTGTTACAATAAAGTTACTGAAGGATAAAACTTGGAACAAATTTCCCAACAATAGACTCTGAATAATTTGGAAAATTCTACAATAGTTAGCAATGGCTAGTGTGACTGGGAACTTAAAGTGAGAGCTGTAGCATTTAAAAAATAAAGGTATAATGTTTCTACTGTTTATAATTTTTTTCTAAATTTAATAAATGAGTTTCATAATATATTTCTGACTTGCTAAAAGTTCAATTAAAGACATGTAGGGTATCTTAGATAGAACATACTAAACATGTCAAAGATGTGAATAAGCTGACTTCATGGAGTATGATAAAGGAAAAAGTGAATAAATATAGCTGTCTACTCATACCTCCTAGGTTTTTTATAACCATGACTGGAAGCTGCTGAAGGTGAACTTCGGATTTTTTCCTTTGTTGGTAAATAAAACATTAATGGGTACTTGTATGTTTAACGCACACCACTATAAAATTTAATGTTATATATTAAATAAATAAAACAGAGATGTTTATAACAACAAGACAGGTTTAATTATTGTTTATATCTAACCAAAACTCTTTAATATCTTTTAAAATGTCCGTAAAAGTGCCCCTGCCTTGAAGTTGGTACGCCACATAAACTCTGCAAGATAAGAACTAAGGAAATTTCTATTTGTCCCTCTTCTTCTTTTATTCCCCCATTTTGCAGATCCCCACAATCTTTCAATTTTTTTAGTGTTTGCCAATGTCTTAGGATCTACAAAATTATATTTATGGTTGACTGTTAGGTGAACATAATCATGTTTATATAAATTCATGTATCCTCTCCAGCAATCAGATACAATTATACTCGAAGGATGGATATTTCTTTGTATAACTTCCAATAGTGTTGATTCTGATCTGTCATCTACTATTTCCAAAAAACACTCATTTGTTTCTCTGCAAATTCCCCCTAAAACCCATTGCTGTGGAGGGACGCGTCCAACGTTGTACTTCCTCTTTGTAAATAGACTCTCATCTATTTCTATGTATCTGTCATCTCCCCCGATACACGATGGATTTTTCGTTATTTTCCATACACGTACTTCCCTTAAATAATTGTTCCAATCAACTATTGACACCTGACACATATTTAAATCTTTTGTGCAAAATTTTATGGCAGTTAATTCTTCGCACCAACAATACATAAAATGTAAGCCAGTTTCTAATTTTATTTTAGAATCATTAAACCATGCATCTCTTCTAATGCCAACACTTAACCTACAGCTTCTTTTCAAACACCTCCAGAATATTCTATTTCCTTTAAAATATAGTCATATTATATCCTAGAGGGCATACCTTCACTTTTGGTAATAGTCCATTATTTTCCAGAAATGTTATTGCCGTCTTTTCGTCTTGAACTAACCGAAATAAGGTTTTCAAAGTGTACATTTTAACTGAATGTATAATCTCCGTTTGTGTATGAAATGAATATTTTTATGAAACATGTGTTTTTTATTTGTAAATACTATATTATAGTGGTGTGCGTAAAACATACAAGTACCCATTAATGTATTGATATATGTAAATAAAAAAATATGCATAATGTACCAATAAAATCTTAATTTTTATTCTCTCTTTTCGAATCTCATTTCTCTCTACATATATTCTTATTTTATTTATATTTCTCAAGCCTATTTAGGTTATTAGGAAAGTAACTTAATAATTGTACATATATATAGAATGTTGGTATTAATAACATAGTATATATATATTACTATGAAATATATATATATATATTTTTTTTTACATTTCAAATCTAGTGTGATAAAATTTATTTTCAATATTATCTCAAATCATATTTATGGAATTTACAGAATAAGCCTTGAAAGTAGTCAAAATTGTGTAAACTTATTCATTTGAAAACCAACTCTCACTGTTACAGGAGCAATCACTCATTAGCAGACAAATTATTATTATTTGCATATACATTGATTTAAAATTGCAGTTACTGTCTTTATTTTATG
This sequence comes from Troilus luridus, assembly GCA_964056705.1. Lineage (NCBI taxonomy): Eukaryota > Metazoa > Arthropoda > Insecta > Hemiptera > Pentatomidae > Troilus > Troilus luridus. The sequence continues at coordinate 85,761,642 of OZ057415.1, forward strand.
ATTATTTAAAAAGAAAAGAGAAAAAACATTTTATTTTACTTACCAAGTATGAGTTAAATACCATAATTATTCATTTAGTTAAACACATCTTAAACACTTATTTTTGAGTGGTAAAACCAAAGTGAACAAGAATGTAATCAGCATTTATTACAAAAAAAAATGTATGAGATGACTCCATATTAAAAGCAACTCTTAAGTCAGTCCGCCTAAATTACCATTACTACCAACTGTACTCAAACCATTTTTAATTATCTACAGTGACTCAAAATTATTCATAATTGATTTTAAATTGTTTAAAATATAAAAAATTACTACTTAGTTCGAAAAACATTAAAGGATTCTCTTATAACCTTCAAAAAATTGTCTGGAGAAAAGCAGATATTCAGATACTTAATACCAAAGCATTCTTATTCATCATTTTCCTCTACAATTATGTCACTACCCTCACTTCTATTTATGGCATCATACAAGGGCAAACGTTCAGGAAATAGAATTACTTGCAACAGCTATTGTTTTTGCAGCATTGGGTCGAAAAAGCTACATCACTTCTGACAATTTGTGAGGGAGGGTAATTTATAGCTCAAGAAAGGGAACGAGCTTTGTAGATATATCCAAATCAACAATCCGAAATATCCTCAAACTTAGATTCAAATAGGAAAACTGGATCAAAAGTCCAATCCAATCTGACCTCGCAATTTCAGTGAGAGCGGGGTGTAGCTATAAATTTCTCTGGTATAACCTATTCTGAAACTGCTTCTCACGTCTTGAAATTAATTGCAGTCCAGGGAGAGTAGAAAGAATTTTAAGAAGAGAAAAAACGTGGTAAATTCGAAAAAAGTTATGAGATATGATGATGGTTTAGAGTTATTTTGTAAAACATGGAATGAGGAAACATATTAATGGACCAAATAATGAATAAATATCAGTACATCAATCTATAAATTGAATAAATATCAAAAAATCATTTACCATCAATTTACTAAGATTTTGCTTGGAGGTTAACGGATACGGAGAACATTCTTGAAGCCAATCAATCTATTATCGAAGGCACTAATGGCATACGTGGCTACAGTATAATTAATTACCCTAATGTGCTGCAACCATCTCATCTCGACTTTATAGTGAAGTTTTGGATATAATTGAAGTTAAATATTCGTCAAATTGATCTCATGGGATGTTTAGTGGTCCCAACCACATTTTATTGGTAGAAATTTCTCCGTTTCAGTTCTATTAATGATAGAACAATCATCTTAACATCAACAATGTTTATTGTCATAAGCTTGACTGAAGTCACAGTGAGGAAATTCTTACCTATTGTCCATATAAGATTGAAAGCAAAACGGGTCCTCTCTGGTTAACGATTCTGGCTAATTCTGAATGAACATGGAGGATTCCGAGAGGAGTTACGAGCTCATGAAAATGATATTGTGTGAAGTTCCCAATACAGCATTACATACCGTGGTAACTTGCACTACCTGGTAGGATAACGAAACAGATTGCCTACAAAAAAAATTAGCTTCACCATCTTCAAACCGGACTTCCTCCGTCTCTTAAAATAATAGAATTATACCACGTTGAGGGAGTCCATTGATGGGTGTAAGTACGTGATGAGTTTTTTAGAGTCTGTGTTAAATGCGGTAGTATGAAACTTACGGTTTTATTAGCATTGTTACAGAAACGACCAATTAGTGCTGGTTGGGGGATTTCCATGGCCGTAAAAGAATCAATTGGGAATGTAGTCATATTTAGTGACTGTGGTCTTAGTTTTTAGTTCTAGGAAAAAGAAAAGCTGATTAGCCTTCGACGTGATACCTTTAGCTGATTAGATTTGTGACGCCTCTGATTCACCCTAACATGAACGTCCTTCATTTTCAGCTGCAAACCTGATCTGATGTTATTCTCGAGCTCGATATAGTCGCCCGAAGATAAATGAAACGCAATTAATATTTAGATTGCATGTAATTACTTTTATTTTACTTAATGTTCTAATTTCAGAGATCCATTTGTGACAGCATTCCACCAAGATCCGAGTTTCGTGTTTCAACCCTAAATTAAATGTTACTTAACTGTAGGGAAGTTAAGTAGTTCTACCTCTTTGTTTTCTTAGACAAATTTGAATTTTTATTTTGGTTATTGATATGTTCCAATTAGTTCATATGTTGTAATTTGTATCAATGTTTCAACATTTAGCATAACGTGACAGTTACCAAATAAATGAACTTAAAACTTAAAATGTTACCATTTTAAAAAAAATAAATACTCTTTTAATTCTGTTTAGTTATCTGTATTTTAAACTTTATGATTTTTAATAGAATTTTTGTTCTGAGGTTAAATAAAAACAAATTTTCGAAGCCTCTTAATTATATGAGAATGTCTTCTGAAACATCTAGAAAAAATTCTTTGATAACTGATTTTAAAAATTTTAAATTTGCACCATTTAAATTGTTAGATCTTCCAATTGAGACAAACCGTGATAACTATGTTAGGAGATTTATCAAAGGTGTCATTTTTTCACATGTCAACCCAACCCCATTATCTAATCCAAAATTAGTTTCATTTTCTGAAGATGTAATAAAAAATATTCTTGACCTAGATCCTAGTGTCATTGAAAACCATGAATTTATTGAGTTTGCTACTGGTAATATTATCATAGCATCTTCTACGCCCCTCGCTCACAGATATGGAGGTCATCAATTCGGACTTTGGGCTTCTCAACTCGGAGATGGAAGAGCTATTCTTCTTGGGGAATTTATAAACAGGTAGATTATGCTTGAGTGATTTAATTTTACTATGAATTTTATGTTTATCCAAAACTGTATTACTTGCTTTGTTAGGAAAGGTGAAAGATGGGAACTTCAGTTAAAAGGATCTGGTAAAACACCATATTCGAGGGATGGAGATGGGCGTGCAGTTCTGAGATCCTCAATACGTGAATTTTTATGTTCTGAGGCTATGTATTATTTAGGTGAATAATAATAAGCTAAATTTTTAGTTTGGCTGTGTGCCACATGTAATAGTTGATGATATACAAATTGACAAATGATAAACAAATTTATGAATATTAATTGAAAACCTATTCTATATTAACCTTTAATACATTCATTTTCATTACAGTCTTATTGTCCTTTAAAAAGGTAATTATTCCACAGGAGTTAAGTTACAACAAGTGTTTATTCATTTAATTTTTAACATTTTCCAAAAATACAAGTTATTATGAGATTTAGAATGGAAAAGATAATGTAATTATGGGCAATGTGCAAACTTTGGTAATCATTTCAGCAAACATATCTACAGCCTCGGTGAATAAGTGGTCAAGTCTAATTTTCTCCAAAATGAGTTTTTTGTACTAGGTAAGCTGAATTGAGTTATTTTCATAGTGAATATGGAGCTGAATAATGCATTGGCTTGAAAAGGAGTTATTGTTTGTATTATAACTCCATTTAAAGCCAAAAACTACGAGAATGATACGATTCTGGTTATCTGAAAGCAGTTAACTCTCTCTGGATAAAATCTGACTTAACCACTTATTCACCGGGGCTGTAGATATACCTAGCATACTTCGAAATGTTAATTGAAACTTTTATTTCTGATGAAATATACTCATTACCAATAATTACAGTCTCTTTTAATTTTAATAATTATAAGCTCATGATAACTTGTATTTTTGAAAAATATTAAAAATTAAACGAATAAAAGTTAATACTTGCTGTAACTCAACTCGAAGCGAGAACATGTGACAACAGATACCTTTATAAATATAGTTTGTTAATTTTTTATTTATAAAATTCATAAATACTTGATTTCTACTATTACTTCTAAAATATCTGTTTAGGCTTGAAAAAATAATTATTTGTTGCTTTTTTTATTTGCAGGTATTCCTACAACAAGGGCTGGCACAATTACTGTGAGTGACAGTATGGTCGTTAGAGATCCATTATATGATGGACATCCACAGCTAGAGCCTGCTGCTGTTGTTCTACGCTTAGCACCTTCTTGGTTCAGAATTGGATCAATAGAAATTTTATCTAAATATGGTGAAATAGAAATGTTGAAGAACCTAATAAATTTTATTGTGCAAGTAATTGTTTTTTATTACTATTGACTTAATTCTAGTATTAAGTAAAATAAGGTTTCACATATATACATTTTTTTTCTTAAGGGGTTTACTCAACCTCTCATTGCTGCAAATCATGGTTTCCATTTCCAGCTCGATAAACAGTCCTTATGAGGCTGATTCACCTCCCCTCCTCTCAATAGTTTAGTCAATCAAGTTCAAGGACAGTTACTTATTGGTCAAGATCTTTGAATTATGGCCATTCAGGGTCAGCAGATGCAAGAAAATCTAAATTTCTTTTCCCAAAGTAGATCGTCTCTGGATCAAGCCTTAGGACGGACATTGACATCCTGGAAAACCCCAACACGTTTCCCGTTAGTAGTACACTGGGTAGGTTCATCACATATGCCCGGTCCTTGTGAGTTGCCCTCAGTAGGCTGGTAGATCTCACTTATCCATGGATTGGGAAAATTGTATGCAGAATCTTGAGCTTCGTGTTTATTTTTTCTGGTAGGCTGCCACCTATCCAAGTGCTAAACACATTCAATGTTACTTAACTTTCATTACCTATTGAAAGTGCTGTAGCTCGCTCATTTTCTCCATCTCTATGTTTAGATATTTATAAAAATTTCAAAAATCAACCTGAAAAATTTTGGAGTTTTTTTTTTTTAAATGTTCGTTATATATTAATTTGAATGAAATAATTATAATGAATCTTTTCGCCTTTTCATGAAGTGTTTTTAAAAATAGTTTTATTATTATATTTTTTCTGTTGTTATTGTTAATGATTTGAAATGGGGGAGTAGAGTGACTCAGTGGTAGAGCTTTGAGTTGCCATGCCATTAGGGGGGATAATCTGGCAGTTGAGTGTGATCTAGGACAAACACCTCACTGCACAGTCGTTGTCCATGAAACAGTACAGTCTCTACAATATACGGAACCCCAGACCCGTTCACAGTTTGTAGTTGTACAATTAAAAAAAAAATGGTTTGAGATTTTTCCCTATTTTCAGAACTTATCAGTTTCAGCATTAAGTTATTGTATGTGGCTTTGGTGCATTGTTATCATTTACAATATATTGATAAGTATATTACTTATTTTACAATATAACTAGTATATAATGAAATTTTTAATACAAGTGCAGTTTAAAGTATTAAGTTTTTTTACAATGAAAATTATGTTGATATGCAAATATATTTTTCTATTTAATATTTTATGTTTATAATGTCTATCAGAGAAATACTTTAAAGAAATATATTACTTTACAAAAAGTTATTTAGACACAAGACCTACTAATTGAGTATAAATTTTGGTAACTTTAAAAATATGTTGTTAAAAAATTCTTTTGCCAAAACTTTCATTTTTTATTTTCATAAAGCAGTAAAATGAAAGCTCATTAAGTTATCTTTAAAATAAGCTGTTACACAACTCCCTTTCGAGGACTTACAGAACTGAATAATAAAGTGATATTTTACAATTTTCAAAAATTGTACTAGTCGAAAACTAAAACAAAGACATTTTTAAAATATATTTGAATCCCAATGGATTGAATAATACAGCAAAGCGAAGTTTCAACAAAATATAAGACAATCACGTTGAAATCTATTTCTTTTTGATTATTTGATTTTCAGTGGATTTTTTTTTTCTAGGAGCATTTTCCTGAAATCGAAAAAGATGATAACATGATCACAAATTTATTACAAAAGATTTTCCGTCTTACTTGTGACTTGGTTGTGAAGTGGCAGTCTGTCGGCTTTACGCATGGTGTTCTAAATACCGATAATATGAGCCTTATCGGTCTAACGATTGATTATGGGCCCTTTGGATTCATGGAAGCTTATGACACAATGTATGTGCCTAATCATTCTGATTCCGAAGCTAGGTACTGCTATGGCCATCAACCTCAAGTAAGTTGTTAGTAAGATAATTATTTTGTAATATATTTAACAAACAATTTTATTTAAGCGGTAATACGAAAACAATTAATAAGATATTACAAATTAATCATAAGCTTTTCTAAGTGAATGTTAAGTTTTCTTTATTATTTCAGATTGTTTTGTTAAACTTGCTAATGTTAACTAAAGCAGTTTCACCCCTGCTTACTTCGGAACAATTAGAAATGGTTGCTAAAATGCTGCAAAGTGAAGCCAAGTACACAGATAGTAAAATTATGTTAGTAGAATTAGCTTATTAGTAGTTACAGTACATCATATGTCATGCGTAAATAATTATTTTATTTTTTTTTTTTTAGTCATGTTTTTTCAAATAAGCTGGGTTTTGATGATAGTCAACCAGATCTTATAGAAATGCTTTTGGCTATGCTAAAAGAAACACAAGCAGATTTTACCATGGTTTTTCGAGAATTAAGTGAGACTCCACTTTCATCATTAAATAAGCCCAGCTCGAAGTTATGGGCACTCAAAGTACTTAGTAATCATAAGGATTATGGTTCATTTGTTGAAAAATACAAGGAAGAATTGATTAAGTCAGGTATGCATTTATATAAATTTTTATTAACATGCTACTGATCACCGTACTGCAGATCTGTTTTTACAATTTTTATTTTATTTACTACCAAGAACTTAACTATTTAAAATTATAAATTAAATGCATTTAATTTATTTAACAATGTTAATTCCTCCCTTTAAAAATCATATACTGATATAAATATAAAAACTATAATTCCCACTTATAAGCTATACCTATACATATAAAACTTATAGGTATCAGTGACAGCAGTAGAATGGAAACAATGTGCAGAATTAATCCATGTTATGTACTTAGAAATTGGATCGGACAGCAAGTTATTGACAGAGCTGCATCAGGGGATTATTCTGAGGTAACCTTTTTAATTACTTTATTACATATTTAATCGTTTTGTGTTAGTTGTTCATTATTTCAGTAGAAGCTATGCAGTTTATAAAGGAGCAGAGTGGCTCAGTGGTAGAGCACTGAGTTGCCATGCTGGAAATCCTGGTTCAAATCCCGCTGCAACCAGTGCTTTTATTTAGTCTGTTTGGAACGGGAGAAGGATCATATGGGATCTAAGCCCCTCCTGGGGCTCACCCAGCCTCTATAAAATATTATTACAATAAGGTACCCAAAATAAGGGGGAAAATCTGGTAGTTGAGCGTGGCCTAGGACAGGTCATCTCCTTGCAGAACTGTTGTCCATGAAACAGTAGTCTCTACCATGTACTGAACCCCAGACCTGTTCACGGGTTGTAGTGGTACAGGTCTTTTTTTGTATGCAGTTTATATAAATCAGCAGTCTAATAATTATTAGAATTAATTCTGTTGTCAATTTTGGTGACTGTTTTAGCTTATAGAAGGCATTCAGGATCAAAATCGGATAAATCCAACTGTTCAGTCGCGGATCAATTTCATAAATTAAAATTAGAATCTCGCAGATCTGTTCACATTTTGTTTCCATGGCGACGAATAAAGAGGATGTTCAGTAGCGTAACATTTAAGGCTTAAGTATATTAAAATTCACCAGTCACCGCCGCCATGATCGGCTATAGCCACCTAGATTAGGAAAGAAGGTTGAAACACCATCTGTCGGCAGAATCGCGATCTTCACTTCACTTGACTCTTCGCATCTTGACTCCGAGCTGGCAACATCTCTCCACTCTTCTCTACTGAATCCTAAACCTACGGACATTCACCAAAAGGTCGCCGTTCACCGCAGGACATTGATATATTCGCCCAAGGCCCTAGATCGCCTAGCACCACCAGATCGCCTAGTAACCAGATACACTCGGAGCCAATGAAAAGAATCCTTCTCTCCAATTGTAAGTCCGCTCTTTCATACAATTAGCAAGAGTACCTGTTCACCGGTCGTCGTCATCCTCAGAGATTTCATTTCATTCATCTTATAAGATAAAGACTATAAATTCCACTGTTAAGATTTGTTCATACGAAGCATCATTTCCAGTTAATAATTAAGATTTAATAATTTCTTTGCATAACATTATTCATTGTTCATTTTTGTCTCTTTCTTTGTAAAAATTGTTTATTCGCTGTTTTTTCTTTAATTATCAAATGTCTAACCTTAATATATTTAAATTTAATAAACCACATGTTTCAGTATCTCGCCAATTTATTTAAAAACCCCGACGCTATTCTACTAATATATTATATTTCATTATTTATCTTTTTTTTTGTTCTATTCAGTCTAATCACGCCCGTACATTTTGGTGCCGAAACCCGGGAATTTAATAAGAGCATTAATTTTTCTCGGCAGATACTGAACCATTGGTGTTTCACGGCCATATTGCCTCATTGTTTACTTAGTTATTCGGCCATATTGTTTACGGTTACTTCCGCCACATATGTGACTATCTATTCAATTCTATTTAGGTTACAATTGTTTAAATTTAAGGCTCATTATTCAATACCATTATTCATTGTAATTTCTTTCAGCCGTTTTTTATTAAGTGTTAATAGTATAAAATGGCCAATCGTCGCCAATCTAACTTTAAGGCAAAATCTCAAAAGGCAATATTTATCAGTTTATTAAAAGACGTCCAATTTTTCGCCAAAAAATGTAAAACAACTGTGAACAGTAACGAAATCTCATTAGCTCAAATTTATTTTGATCAATTAAAGCAATTAATTTCCAAAATGCGTACCGCCAAGACTGCCCTACTTATCGAATATAAGGGACGATCGATCCCAGCCGATATTCAGGAACAATTTATTCAGGTCCAGTTAGAAGCCGTGGAGTTAGAAGCAGCGATATTCGAACTATGTAATACCGCTGTCCCGACACCTAACCCGCCGGCCATTTTCCTTCCACCTCTTGAGTTGCCACGGTTGAATGGGGTTATTTCAAAATGTCAACAATTAAAAACATCGAACATTCCAAATCTGGGGGATTATTTATTGTATACTATCGCATTCCAGAAACTTGATCCGGTCACCCAGAGAGAATTTAAACTTCAGCATCCGGAAGAGTTTCCAACGCTCGCCGATTTATTGACCTATATTTCCCGCCTTAAAGCTGCTATCACCGCCGCTTCACTTTTTAACACAGCCCCGGCTCATGAACTAACAGATGAGTCACTTCCGCCCAAGGCTCAATCTCCGATACGACAATTCGCTCCCGCAGCGCGACCGGAAACATCAAATAATTCACCGCACGGCTCCCCCCGGTCAGTGTCTCCGGAATGTAAGCCCCCTCAGCCGCACGACAATTCCGCTCAACGCCTCAGCGCCACCGAACCCGGACATAGTTCTTCATCAACTGTTCCCACCTTGCACGATTCGTCTCCACCACCCGTTCGGGAATCACCTAGCCAGTCGCCAACCTTGGGTCATCATTTGCTGGTATCCTGCAAAAATCCATCTCCTCATAAGACTATCTTTCCTGACCCATCGAAAGGTTACCACAATCCTGAGCGATCTTTTCGCCCTTCTCATCGGACTTTCTCCAGAGATGTCAATCGTCTCCACTTATACCCCCTCTTATTTTCCCCGGATAAAGCCTCCGCGCGTCGATCATCAAACTCGCAGGGATCACTAAAAAACTCACCCCCATATAATCCGACCTGTCGTGATACACCGATAAATCACCATACTCTCCCGCAATCCTTTCGCCCGGGTCACTGGGTTTTCCCCAGAGATATTTATCGTCACCGACTCTACCCCCATCTGCATCCTCCTGAGGAATCAACCGCTCGACGCATCTATCCTCGCTTAAGTCCGCCTGAGAAAACTACTATTCGACGCGTATACCCCCTCTTACGTCCTCCTGAGGAATCAACCGCTCGACGCATCTATCCTTGCTTAAGTCCGCCTGAGAAAACTACTGTTCGACGCGTATACCCCCTCTTATGTTCTCCTGAGGAATCAACCGCTCGATACGTGTATCCTCTCTTACGTCCGCCTGAGGAAGCCACCGCTCGCCGATCACCAACCGCAAGTACAACCAGGCCTACCAAGGGACTCTCTTGCACCTTCGAATCTCTTCTCCTCTCTCTCCCCTTCCAGCAACCCTCGCCGATCACCGTCGATAGGGATGCTCGCCATTCAAAAGTTGGAAGCACAAATTTGTCACTTCTCTTACATATTCACCAATCTCTTCTCTTACATATTCACCAATCTCCTCACTCCTATTCGCTACTAGTCCTTGGTATTCTCCATCTAGCTCACGATATTCACCTAGTAGCCCAATCTATTCTCCTACATAGTCCTACTCATTCTCAGTCCCACCATTCTCCCGCTTCTACAAATTTTTCTCCTGGGTCTTTAGTTCCAATTATTCCCTGTTGTTTCCTTCCGATTCACCTACATCACCGTCATATTATATACGCCTCCCTCATATTCTCCAATTTCACCATCTTACTCTCCATCACCCCCTTTGTACATACAAACTTCTTCCTCATAATCACCCAGTTCATTAATCACTGCTGCTTCTTATCTATTCACCCACATCACCTTATATACTCCCACCTCTTCATCATATGCTCCTACTTCACCATCATATTCGCCTACTATTCTACAATTTCTCCATCTAATTCTCCAGCACCCTCAACCAGTTTATCAATCACTGCTCATTCTTATCTATTCACCCACATCACCTCATATTTTTCCACCTCTTCATCTCATGCTCCTATCTCACCATCATATTCGCCTACTTCTCCCTCTTATTCTTCAACTTCACTATCTCATTCCTTCTACCTCCCCTTCGCACTCACCGACTTCGCTCTCACACTCACCTCCCCATCTTATTCCCCTTACCTCATCTTCATGTTCACCACCTTTTCTCTCATATTCGCCATCTTCACCATCTTTCCCACTATTCTCCTGCTTCTACAAATTATTCTCACGGTTTCTTTCCAATTGTTCCCTAACATCTCCCTCCTATCCACCTACGTAAGCTTTACATTCATCAACCTTTCCTCTTTTTTCACCAAGTTCACCAAGCAATACTGCTTCTTGCATTCTGCTACCTCATCCTCACATTCGCATACTTCCCCCTATTATTTCTCAAACTTATTCCTTCTACATCCCCATTGTATTCTATTAATTCTTTCTAATACCATCATATTCACCCAGTTCATCAAGCAATACCGAGTCTTACGTATTCATTAACCTCTCCCTCTTATTCTCCGACGTCTCCCGCTTTCTACCATCCACCATATTCACCTACAAGTCCCAGCTACCGCGGCTCTCCCCCATTAACATTCAACATCTCCTCATTGCACAACTATACCTCCCACATATTCACCCAGGTCACCATCTTAGTCTCCATCGTCACCATCTTCTCCAAATCATTACTCACCTCCAGCCCACCATTGTAGTTCGGTGTCTCACTTTCTCCAGTCCACCAATAACTCGGTCACACATACGCCCCCTTACCCTCTTATGATGCCACTATCGTGCCATGGCGGGGGGGATGTTCAGTCGCGGATCAATTTCATAAATTAAAATTAGAATCTCGCAGATCTGTTCACATTTTGTTTCCATGGCGACGAATAAAGAGGATGTTCAGTAGCGTAACATTTAAGGCTTAAGTATATTAAAATTCACCAGTCACCGCCGCCATGATCGGCTATAGCCACCTAGATTAGGAAAGAAGGTTGAAACACCATCTGTCGGCAGAATCGCGATCTTCACTTCACTTGACTCTTCGCATCTTGACTCCGAGCTGGCAACATCTCTCCACTCTTCTCTACTGAATCCTAAACCTACGGACATTCACCAAAAGGTCGCCGTTCACCGCAGGACATTGATATATTCGCCCAAGGCCCTAGATCGCCTAGCACCACCAGATCGCCTAGTAACCAGATACACTCGGAGCCAATGAAAAGAATCCTTCTCTCCAATTGTAAGTCCGCTCTTTCATACAATTAGCAAGAGTACCTGTTCACCGGTCGTCGTCATCCTCAGAGATTTCATTTCATTCATCTTATAAGATAAAGACTATAAATTCCACTGTTAAGATTTGTTCATACGAAGCATCATTTCCAGTTAATAATTAAGATTTAATAATTTCTTTGCATAACATTATTCATTGTTCATTTTTGTCTCTTTCTTTGTAAAAATTGTTTATTCGCTGTTTTTTCTTTAATTATCAAATGTCTAACCTTAATATATTTAAATTTAATAAACCACATGTTTCAGTATCTCGCCAATTTATTTAAAAACCCCGACGCTATTCTACTAATATATTATATTTCATTATTTATCTTTTTTTTTGTTCTATTCAGTCTAATCACGCCCGTACACCAACATTTTAAAACAGAACTTTTTCACTAGTTTATTCATGCAATCTAACACATAAATTTTCTGCCTTATTCCTTGTGGTTTTAGTACAGTTCTGAGCCTGTAATTTTGGAAGCATAAAGTTTCTTGACTGACCTAGGGATAAATGTGAAAGTCGTTTTTTAATTTTAGAGTTATCTGCGTTTGATCCTACACGCCTCATTTATCCTATACCTCCTCAAATTTGACTGCCTATCTTTAATATCGTTCATTATTATTACCTAGAGCAGTGGATCTCGACCTGAAGGGCGGCAGACCAGTTGAAAATAAAAACAATACTCGGTTAATTTTAGTCATTTTCCTCTTACCAATACTTCTTTATCTTAATTAGAAACTTATAATGTATCTTGTGGCAGTGGAAATAAATGTTTTATTTTCAATGCTTATTTTTTTTCATGTACACATACAATTCATTATGCAAGGGGGGCGTGGAAGGCTTTCATTTGAACAAGGGGAGAGGGGCTTGGTGGAAAAAAGGTTGTGAACCCCTGACCTAGAGTAACATTGTCTTTTTTTTTCTTAGTTAGTTTGAGTCATGTTGTTAGTGTTCTTGATCTTTCAAGGTTTATGAAAGAAAAATACAGTCACTTTATCACTCAGTAGTATAAAAGTAAAAAATATTTGTTTGGATTGAGAAAATAAAAAATAAAAACCTTAATTCCGACATATGCTTCAGCAGTGAACTTCCTAGTTTAGACCAGAAGGTTTTTAGTACCTTATAGTAATACAATCTACTATTCTAGTACATTTTATTTATATGCCAACTTGATCATCAAATGCTAGAATTTTCCTTAACAATTAATTTAGAATACAGATACTAGTTTCATATCCAATTTATGTACATTTCTCTTAAATAGCCTTATCGAAAAATAATGAATCACTCTTTTACTGTTAGCAAATATCCAAAATAAAAATGAGTATTCAATTGATACTTTTAATGCCTTATGGAATCCCATTGCCTCTATCCACAAACTGTCACTAATTCAAGTCATTTTCATCCATTCATTTATTTTTACTTTTATCATAAAACCCATATTCAATGGTCACATTATTATAATTTTTTTATAATTATTATTAAGCTAATGATTTCTTAGTTATTTGTAAATAAAATTCTGCCTTTAGCTAAAATGAATTCCAATTTGTCCTGTATTTCATTTCATTTTTATAAATGAGTTATACTTTACTTTTTATGAATTATAATAATTTCTTTATAGTTAATAAATGCATAATTCAATCTTTAATTAATAATTAGGGTACACAAATGGAATTTACTTACAAGGCTAATCTAAAACTGTTTCTAATTTTTTTTTTCAGGTGAACGTATTGTTAAAAATTCTGAAAAATCCATTTTCACGACAAGATGAGGCTGAACAAAGGCGATACGCAGATTTGCCTCCATCATGGTCAAAATCCCTCTGTCTAAGCTGTTCTAGTTAAAAGTAATAGTTCTAAATAAATAGAAATATTTTGTGATTAGGAACATATCTATTTCCATTCTTAGGAGCAGTTCCATGACTTATATTTAAATGTATATATTTTTTATGTGCAATAATAGATACGAGATTTTATTTTATATATATATTTAACCAATGTTACGAACTATAATATATAAAATGTTAGTTTCTTCTTCTTCTTCTCCTGGCGCTACAGACCGAAGTGTTCCTTGGCCTGCTTCAACATTTGTTGCCACAGGGCTCTGTCCTCCACCAAACGGATGCCCGTCTGTCGCATATCCTCTTCCACATTCTCCTTCCATCGAGCTCTTGGTCAGCCCTTTGCTCTAGTGGCGAAGATCTTTCCTTTATATACCTTCATCACCTGTCTGTCTTTGTTCATTCGGTTGAGATGCCCAAGCCATTTCAGCCTGCTTATTCGTATGAAGCTTGACAAAGACAAGTCATTGTAGATTTTTTTGTTCTTTCTACTTCGCCAGTCTCCTTTCTCAAAAACTCCACCAAACATTCCTCGCAGCACCCTCCTCTCAAATCTGTCAAGCCTATCACTGGTTATCTTGGTTATTACCCAACATTCACCGCCGTAACTAACGACCGGTCTGATTAGGGTTTTGTACATCCTGATCTTATTTTTGCGAGAAAAAATGTTAATTTAAATATTTCTTATCAGGATGTAATTTTTTTGTTAAAACCAATGATCATATGAATTCCTCAGCTCATTGTATATACCCTTACATAATCCATCTTGAGGAGCAATGCAAATTATTTTTATTAAAGATGAGAATTGTCAAGATAATTAAATTTGATTTCTAGAAAGAATTCTCTTAGAAGTAACGTAAATCTTGAAGGTTCACCTGTTATCCTTTTCTATCATGCTAAGGTATTATTATAATTACTAAACACATTTCAATGACTTTTAGAGATCAAGCCTATTCAAATATTTAGTTTATGTTGTATTATTTCTTTGATGCGTGGTCATAAGGGCTTAAGTCAAAATAAGTCCATAATACAGAATCAGAAATGATCAGACAAGAAATAAATGTATGCTTCAAATTGAATTACTATATTGTTTTATAAAAATAAAATTACAAATAATATCAATAATTAGATTTTACATAATGTTTTGCACTTTCCTGTTGCTCTCCTGAAAAATTCAAAATTTTGACTTAAGCCCTTATGACTGCGCATCAAAGAATTATTCTTATTCATAGATTGAATAAAGTGGTGTTTTCTTTTAACTATTTAAGATACATTTATGATTCAATTTATAAAAGTGTACCTACTCTAATGTGAAAAATTATTATTAAGTATAAATAATTCCTAAGAGAATGCTAGAATGAAATAAACAATTTACTAACAGTATTTTTCTTGTTCTATTTTAACATTTTGGAAAAACCTTGCTGTTTCTAATTTTGAAAAAACTTGTTTAAAAAGTGGAATTATGGCAATAACAATATTAGATCGATTAAAAAAGATTATGCTTTATATTTAGCATTGGAAATAACACCAAGCTAGTATTACTTGGAAAAAGTTATTCCAATACTTAATAAAGTAGTATAAAACCAACATGCAATAACAACAGTAGCTTAAAATAGTTATAACCTTAATAAACAAATTCCTTAAATAACTTTTTTCTTAATTCAATACTTTTTTTTCTTTGTGTGGATAAAATAATTTAAAGCATATTTTCAACATGTTTTAAACAAGGTAACACGTGATGTATTGAACAAATTAAAACAACTTCTACAGTGCTTAAAAAGTTTCAAGTGACTACTCCATAGAATTGAATAAATAATATGCCTGTACTTTAAGGATAACCAACATAATTAAAATTTAACACACTTAAAACAATCTTGACTAAAATAGCTGAAAAACATCAGCTTTACTTAAAATAAATATGATATTAATAAATAAAATATTCATCAAATAAATCACAGACAGCAAATAGTACAAATAAAATTGATTTTAATTATGGAGTCAAGATCGTTGATATCCTAATGACTCCATCACTAGCAGCAGACAAACATGTAGCACATTGATTGGCAGTGGACCAATCGCACGCTGTCAGCTGAGCTTTGTAATCTCGCAGATGTAGCATCAGCTGAAGACCACAATGAGTTATCTAAAATAATATGAAAATTGTAGTTTGATATTTTATATTTCCTGTCTTATAAAAAAATCACAGCATCAAACTGTATTAATCATCTAATAAAGTATTTCAACAAAGCTTTAAATTAGTTGTAAACATATATATTTGTAAAATTCAATTTAAATTTTAGAAATTTATACTTCAAACTATACTGAATTGCAAACAATATAATGGTAATTAGAACTGTTATATTTTATTACAAATAATTATAGTTTTGATTGAATTTTCTTTATAAAAAATTAAAACACTTCTTTGATATTATTTTTTAGTAAAAATTGTGTTACAGGGCCCTAAACATTTTAATCTTCTAAAGGGTGGTCCAACTAAAACGCACGATGTTAATTGTAAATAAAACAAATTTTTTTTAGAGAATTATCTTAATATTTTTTATTATGATAGAAGGATCAATGGCAATTATGTGTGAAACAATATATAGGCCAAATGCTCGGCACGGCTTCAGTGGCATACTTCTATCCGATGGTCCATACTTTCAATGACTCTGAGACATAATTGAAGTTCAATATCGTTAATGTGCCGAATTATCTCATCCTTTAGCTCTTGAATTGTTCTTGGCTTATTGACTTACACTTTTTCTTTTAAATATCCCCAAAGAAAGAAGTCCAACGGTGTCAAATCACATGATCATAGCGGCCAATTAACATTGCCACGACGCACAGTATTTCAATTAGTAGGAGCTGGCTGTACAAAATTCATGTTAAAAATTTATTGGAATATTGTAAACAATTGTTCAAAACCTAGAAATCCAATATTTGTTTATCCCTGGCACACTTCACCTCGTCAGTAATAGAGTCCTAAGTCATGAATCCATAGAAATAGACTAAATCAGTTGTATTCAAAGCTTCATTTCAACAGCTTTAAATTATAATGTTACTAGTTTTATATGAATCAATTGTCGATTATCGATAATATATGTACTCATAGCTGCTATTTTTTTCCAATTAAAAAAATCTGATAATCTAAGTGTATCAATTTTTTTTTTAAACGCATGACAGATTTTTCCTCATTTTGAAACTTTCAAGATATGGCAATGACTTGTATCCGTGCTAAATTTTATATATTTCATAGCTGCATCTCTCCCATTAATAATAAGATGCATTATAGCCTGCACACTCGAGTACAACATTGTTTTTTTAATTTTAGAATACTTATTTTTGAGAAAGGTTTTTTTTTTAAGAATGGTAGAAACACCCTTATTTTTTATTTTATAGTTCTTTTCGACCGAATTAAAAGTTAGAAACTTTGTAGAAGACTCTGAAAGGAATATTAAAATAAGATTGGCTAACTATTCCTCCAAAATTTCTGATAAATGGTGGGAAAATCAAAGCCGTGTTTCGATTAGTACAAGCTAGGACAAAAGTCATGTTTAGAAATCTGATATATGGTATTGGAATATTGTAAACAGTACTTCAAAACATGGTATTCTAATATTTGTTTAAGTCTGGCACACTTCAGAGCTTGAGGGTTAGGGCCCAAAGTAATTATAGCAATAGAATAAATCAGTGGAATTCAAGGCATCATTTCAACCACAAAAATTTATTGTTCAACTGCTTTTATCGAACTAATCGTTGAATATGGATATTAATTGTACTGGTAAGTGCTATTTTTTCAAAATAAAAAAGTCTTCTGATAATCAAACTATATTAATTTTTTTTTTTAAATGGCCAAAGAATTTTTCCTCATTTTCAAACTTTGAAGTGATGAAAATGCCTTTTACCCATTTGTATGCGGGCTAATTTTTCTATATTTAATAGCTACACCTTTCCTAAGAATAATAAGAAACATTTAAGCCAGCACACTCGAGCACAACATTTTTTTTTAGAGTACTTTATTTCGAGAAGATATTTTGTTGAAGAATGGTTGATGCGCCCAAATGAAGAAAGAAACTCTTATCTCTTAGAGTTTCTTTCAACCAAAATTAACTTTGAAAACATTACAGAGGACTGTGAAAGGAAAATAAAAATGATTTTGTTTATAATGATTATGTATATAAAATTATCTAGTTATAATGAAATAAGTTATTTTAGAGTGAAATAGGAAAAATCCGAATAAGCAAAGCCTTTATTTCAAATGGACAAAACATTGACTGCTTAGTTTTTTCCAGCATTTTAGAGACCAGAGGATTTGCTTTTAGGGATTTTTTCTATTGCATTCTAATTAATAATTTATGTATCTTTTTAAGTTTTTGCTAATTTTTAAAAAGTTATTTTATTAGAAGTTTTTGTGGTGTTGCTTTTACATCTTAAAACATCCAAGACAGTTTAATTTTATGAAAAAAAAATTGAGAAAATAGATTATTTATTATCAATGAATGGAAGTTAAAGTTTTGAAGGGAGCATAAGCAAGTATTTTTTTTTAATGTATAGCTGATTCAAACAAGTAGTAATAAATACAAAACTTGTTAATCAAATATAAAATATTGTTTTAAATTCTCAAAAATTAAATTTTTCAAAAGCGAAATAGGATAATGGCATACATATCTTACTTAAATGAGTAGAGATATTTGGATATTATACTCCATATCCATATAACCTGATATGAATATTTTAAAAAAATCAATCATGAAGAATTAAAAAAAAAAAAAGTGAAATATAGGCTATCACATTGAATTAGTTTACAAATTTTAAACTATAAAAATCTGTACCTGGTAAATATTGGTTCCGTTTTCACTGCAAGCTATAAGTACATGCTTTCCATTTTGATGAAGAGAAAAACACTGGGTTCCGTGTTGGGCCGAGCAATTGGGTAAGGTAGCAGTCCACACAGGCTCTGGGTTCAGTTGTGCCAAATTATGCCGACAGAGCTTTAAATTGAAAATAATTAATCTCCAAAACAATACAAAAGATCCATAAAGTACATTATCCTAAACATTGGTAGGAGGATAATGACAAACACCCATGACAAAAAAAGCTGACTCGCTTCATATACAAATTTGGCGACAAAATGAAAATGAAAAATACATATCTGCTGTAACATAAAATGCCAGTCAAAAAACGTAACTTACCATTACCATTACCAATTTTAAGGAACATTAAATTTCCAACAACATTATATATAATATTTTTGAATATTCCGAATAGCTACAGAGAAACAAAGCTGAAAATCTTTAACAATTACCGAACTGTTTCTGGATACAATAAAGATTTAAAAACATAATTTACGATCCTCTACAGCAGGCTGAAGTTTAATCATCACGCTCCTTTAATTAATATAATAAAAAGGCATTTAGACAACTAATTTATCAGCTCTCAACAATCACTATAATTTGTTTTTAAAAATATTATGGTTGTAATATTTATAAATTATTGTACATAATGAGTTCTTATGTGATACCTTATGGTCTGAACCGAAGGTATAGAAAGTGTTATGGTCTTGAGCAATATCTAAACCAGCGATAGGTCCATCGTGTATGTGGCGTTTTTGTAAGCAGTCTCCATTCCGAATATCAAGTATCCTCACCGTTCCATCGGAACAACCAGCAATGAGAAGGCTACCATTATGGTTGAAAGCAGCACAATTTACTGTCAAATCTGGTCCACCTTCACCTATGCTATAGGTTTGCTAAAAACAATTATTTAAAGTTTAATAAAATAAGAATTCATGACTACACTGAAAAAATGGGTGATTGTTAACATTAATTCTCCATTTGGATCGTTATTTATTGATCAACATAAGTGCACATTATATAAATTATTACTGATGCTACGATCATGGCAATAAAATTTTAAAACCATCATTTAAATCTGCAGTCCCGGTAAATAAGTGATTAAGTAAAATATTATTCAGAATGATTAGTTGTAGTGAGTTAATAGTGCCATTCTTGAAGTCTTTGTCTTGAAATGGAGTAATATAAGTCATCTCCATTTCAATCAAACATTTGAATTAGCCACTAATGCAATATAAGAATGGCACGATTCCGCTCCCCTCAGTAAAATTAACTCGTTTTGGACTAACCACTTATTCACCGAGGCTACAGAATTAATTTATAACTTCAAACCACAACATGTGTTGGAAAAGTTTATTATTCTTTAAATTCATAACAGTTTTATTTTTTAAATAAAGTTAAAAAAGGTTACCTCTAACTTATGTGTTTTAATGTCATAAACAACTAATTTCGCTTCTTTTTTTGCTTCATTCAAAGCAGTACAAGCAAAATGCCTTTCTGTGTGATTACAGCAAAGACTTATAATCCTGCAAATATGTAAATCATCAAATATATATATAATGCTAGCATATGTATTGATATAACAAACAACTTGATGTAGGTAATAATTTACTTGGAATCTTTCAGAACACTGGACCCATCAGGAATAAGTTCCCAGATAACTTTATTGTCTTTAGCATCATGAAACCTCAATGTTCCATCCATACTTCCAGATAAAAAGAACCTTTCATTCTTAAGCCAACATAGCGCAGTGATGGGAGTACTGAAGTGAAAACTAGAAATAACACTGAAAACAAAAGTGTACATAAGGTATTTTTAGGAATAATATTTACTACACTATCGGCTCACTGATATTAATTTATTGAAATGTTTTCAAAATATTTCAATAAATTAAGGTAAGTAATACTTATGAAAATAATATTTCACCTCAGAGTTGGAGAAGGAGACCAGACCTTGAGAACGCCATCACTATCACTACTAGCAACCAATGTGCCATTGACATTAAACTTGCATTGCAGTATGGACCCTTTATGTTCACTCATTTGCTCCTAAAAATCAAAGTATAGTAAATATTTTGTTAAAATAATATATTTATATTTTGAAAACAACGGATGCATACTTACTTGACTAAGCATTAGAAAATTATCATTCTTAACATTCTTCCTGTCATTTTCTGAAGAAGCATCCCTATGTCCTTTCCGAGAACGAGAATCCAATGAAAGAGATCTTTTAGGAACAGATTCAGTACTAAAAGTAAAAAAAGTACTAAAATTCATTTAAAATATCGATATAATTTTCTTAATATATATATTCTTAATTATATACTGAATACCTGTTCCCATATTTTATCCAAGATGCTTGACTCCCATGACTTGCTTGACTTCTTTTGCTAGAATGATGTTTTTGAACTCCACTTGATTCATCTCCTAAAATACAGAATATATAACATTATTTTGAAAAAAACAACAAAAATATTGTTATTAAATATATATAAAACATTAAAAATATTTCATACTATTAAAAGTGTGGGTGCTTTTATTGACAAATTTTAATCTTTAAATTTGATTTGACTTTTTATTGAATGTATTCTAGTTGATACTGGAAACAAATTAGATGACTTTTGGATTTGACATCTATTATTTATTAAATATTCATAATAAATTACCATGAGACTGTGGTTTTCTTCCCAATATAGGACTTGTAGGAATTCCTCCACCGATAGTCCTAATGAAGTTCTTCAACATTCTACCCTGAGATTCACTGCTGCTCGGTGTTTCCCTGGCATCAAATGGAAATTATGTTTGTCTTAAAAAAATAATTATAATCTTATAATAGGAAAATATAAAAAATAATAATATAATTGTATACACTTTCCTTATAAAGAATAAAAATACCTCTTTAAAAATTTTATTAGCTGTAATAAAATTATGTAATATTTGTGTCGGGTCTGTATGCTATGAACAGAGGCCATGATCGGACTTCAACAACAGTTTAGGGTCTTAAATTGATGTAATAAAATTGTTAAGAAACGTCAAGAAAGATTTGTGGTTACTGATTATTAATTTAAGATTACTTTTAAATTAGTGTAAACTGTTACAAATCTTTGGATTTTAATATATTGGGAAAAACCATCGACAACTATCTGTCATTATCAATCTTTTCAAAATGTGTTTTCAGCATCGATATAAAATTATACATAACTTTAAAAAAGTTAAAAGTCTAGGAATCTGCAAAATAATAACAATTGCAATAAGAAAAAATACATAATTTCAATAAAATTGTCCCAATAACTAGTAAAATTAGGTATAGATACCTCAACAATGCATATTTATTTTTAAAATTTTTTTGTAATATATTTTCTTGGGGATTATCTATCCTCCATCGTCAATTATTGCTATTAGAATGATATAAACTTTGATCTTTGAAGTACTAGATTAGTTGTATGAACTATTATTTACTATTATCCGTTTTCGGTACAAAGTTTGATACCCTCAAAAAAAATAGTTTGGCTTTTCATATCAGTATAAGGTTCTATTTCCTCCCAATTTTCATTCAATAGCTTATATGCCAATTTTAGTGGGATATTGGGGAACATAGAAACCACATCTAAACTCCTAATATGATCTGGTTGTAATTTTATATGATTTAGTTTATTTTTCAATTCTATTGCATTCCTAATATCAAATTCATTATTGTTATTAAAGTGATCCAGGGATTTATTTCAGTATTTAGATAGGTTATCTATAGGATTATTTGTACCATGGACTATTAGTCTGCATAGATAATTTTCTTTATGTAATTTTAGCAAGCCGTGCATTCTTGGGGTGTTATGGTAGTCGTTTGATAATTTACTTTTCATATTTTTATCTATAAATTTATATTTCATTAGTTTATCTAAAGATTTTAATAAACCTAAAATATTACATAGGTAGCACAGTAAAAAGAAAATTCCTAGAAGCACGATATATAAATTATGAAATAAATAATGTAGTGAATGAGAGAAAAGAAGCAGGTGAAATAAGCAAGCTATATTCTTCTATTATGTTAAAATTGAAAAAACAATAGCACATACGATTCAGCTTTATAAACAAACTGGTAGAGTAATGTAACCTGACCCAACAACCTACAAATAGTTTGTCTGATATCTTAATTTTTCCATAAAATTCTTTTTACAAAAGATCATTTTTGATTAAATAAAAAATTTTAAAAAATTTAAAGATTATTTTTGTGTGTTGTTTTTTTAAAACAAAAAATTTTAATACAGTAAAATAATAGTTCATACAACTAATCTAGTACTTCAAAGATCAAAGTTTATATCAGTCTAATAGCAATAATTGACCATGGAGGATAGATAATCCCCAAGAAAATATATTACAAAAATTTAAAAAAAATAAATATGCATTGTTGAGGTGTCTATACTTAATTTTACTAGTTATTGGGACAATTTTATTGAAATTATGTATTTTTTCCTGATGCAATTATTATTTTGCAGATTCCTAGACTTTTAGGAGTCCTAAATTTTACCTATTCAGTTATAATAAGGATAGGAATCTTTAACGACTACCTTACAGCGCAAAGATTAGGGAACCCTATTTTACATCTCTTCCGAAGGATAGCATAACCAAAGATTTTTTACTCCCTTTAAAAAAATCCTAGGGCCACCTGTGACCTTAGGCATATAAGGCTGTTATGCTAACTACAAGTTACCTAGATATGGAGTTATAATTTGAACATTTGGGGCAAGATCAGTATCTTTATTATTAACATCTTCCATTATATTTTTATATCCACATTATTAAATTTTACTTGAAAGAAAAGCAATATATCAAATGGCATCAATTAAATAAAAAATAAAGAAGATGTTTGTCTAGAAAGAAGGGCACAGTCAGGAAAATCACATAGCTTTAGTATGTTGGCATGGTTCATATCAAAGCAGTATAATTTTCTTAATGTGTGTCACTTTCCTAACGGCACACGACACTGCCATTCTTCCCTTGATTACATCTATGCTCAATGTCATCTCCATTTTAATAACAATAAAAACAAATTATATCAACTATTAGCTTTAAGCAAATCCTGGTCTTGCTAAGTTCAAAAAGTAGGGAGGAATTTAGATGAAAATAATATTACAATTTTACTTCCGCTACTAGTTCTAGAAAAACAACACAGCAAATAGCTCAAAACAAAGAATATTAAGGATATCAAACTGACTGCGCTATGATATAAAAATCATCCATGATATCCATAGGAGGTACTGCATCAGGGACGATATTTGATCCTTGACCGAGTGCCGACAGCTTATGTTTCAAAGCTTCATTCTCTTCTTGCAACCGCCTCAGTTTTGTTGCTTCTTCTTCATAACTAGCCAAAACTGGCTGTGGCATTACCTGTAAAAAAATTGTGTATAAAATGAAAACTGAAATCTAATCCAAATCCAATTGAAGTATAATTATAACAAATTTACTTGATAAATAATTGCCAGGAAATTATGAAGCGAAACCAAAAAAGCATCCTGCCACTGTTTTGTAAAATGAACTGAGAACACGGGATGATCTTCTGGATTCTTAATAAATGGTAATGCTGAAAAGTTAATATAACACTGTAAAATAGCAGAATTTAAAAGTGTAGGTAAGTAATTCTATTATTTTTACTGAGGCTATTCCATGTAGTTTATTTTTTTCTTTCCTCACTAAAATCAAGATTACTTATGCAAATTAACAAATAAATCTTACTAAACCAATCCTTCCATTCTGGATGACCCTGAATTTCCGGTGTCATCTTGGTAAAAAAATCAACTACCTTTTCTGATTTATTATTGGCAATGGCATTGGCCAAATAGAATTTAAGAAGTGAACTTTCCAGTTTTCTAACTCCTAGAAGAAATAAATACATGATAAGTAGGAACCATGTTGTAGTAATACGAGAAATTTGAAGTACATCAATGTTAATTTAAAAAAAAATAATATATTGATTATGTTACAGAAAACTCATTTTATTTAAGTGCCAAACTATAATTCGAACCCAAATTAGTACACTATTGTAAGTACAATAAATCTCTTTATGTATATTGATAGTAATATAATGTAAAGACCCTAACCTGGAATAAACTCATACTCTAACTTTGAAAATATTTTCTGATCGAAGTGTGTCCAAAGATCTCTCAATGACTGTAGATCATAGTTATTAATGAATATTACAAACTGGTCGACGATTCTATCTACCTATAGATTCAAAAACAAACCAATATATGACAAGAGTAAGCAGTGCTCTATTGAGTAAAAAAGGAAAAGCTGCCTTACCCTGAACCCTCTATCTTTGTCCACTTTCAATTCAGCATCAAATGATTTCAATGTTATAGTAAATCCTCTAAATAACAAATATTCCCTAACAAGTTCATCTAAAAGTTGAATATGAGCCATCTTAGCAGTTATAATTTATCCATACCTCATGCTTTAGAAAAGGTAATTACAACAACATTGCTTTATTTTTATTAAGATTCCTTACAGAAACCATAGTTTAGGGTAGAAAAAAACATTTTGGGATTTTCATAAAAACAATTCATGTTTCCATAGTTTGTTTGGAAACACGAAACCTTCCAAACTATAGATCGTGAATGATTAGTTTTATTGTAAAGAAGAGTCAAGGAAAGGAGAGGAAGAAAATGTTAAACTCAAACATTCTAGTGAAATTATCGATTTAACTAAAATTCGGTCTTAAATAAAAATCAGATAGGAATTATGAGTTTGTTAAGATTAGATATCATTTTTATCATGAGGATTTGCTAAAGGAGAAGAAAATAAATTGTGGACAAAATAGGGTTTAGCGATGTTCAGAACTAGATTTCAGTTGGTAATCTACAGGAAAAGTAGCCAGAGGAACAAGATTCCGGTGAAAAGACAATGTGGCTGGAGGTGCCGTGAGGATGTGGGCCGGCAACTGGATGGCAGGTTCTCATTGACAGCAACATTGGACAGTCTTCTGACAGATTGAAGAGAGAGAAGAGGTTAGATTTCAATAAGACAGTAAGGATATTCAACTGATATATCCCATATTAGAATTCCCAATTCTGAGGAGGTGTGGCTTCTGTAATTTAATAATCATATTTAAAATAATAATAATAGATTCTAGAATTCTCATTGTTATTATTCTAGAAATCTCACTGTTATTAGAGGAAATTAAAAAAAAAAAAAAGATAAAATATAATTCGTATAATAAAAAGCTATGAGTATATCCTAAATCGTAAGGTATACTCATTATTAAGTATTTATATTTATTTTTTTCCTCCGATGATTCTTTAGTTCGTGAAGAATTTTAGTATTTTTTACAATCCTTCTCTTCCCAGCTTCTCGTAAATAACTGCTTTTATATCTAACTGACAAGGTAACCCTGGCCTCTCTTTCTTCCCCCTTCCTTCCTCCTGTTAATATCCTTTGCACCTAACTTTCTTCGTAATACCCGGCTAACGAGGTCTTTGGCATTGTCTGTTTAATCTGGAGATATCAGTTGCCTCGATATAACATGATAGTATGATTGCTCGATAATAATACAATCAATCATTCTCACATTAACCAGAAAAGTTTACTAATAAGATAGTTTAAATATTTTTTTATTTGTTGGATTACTAAAAATAAAATAAGAAGCGAGGGGATGGTTGATTGGAAGATGGACGTAAGGAAGAAAATAGTTGGGGGTGCAGTCAAATAAAAAATATTTTTTATTTTATCGAGTTTTTAGTTTGTATTGTCGTTACAATTTTATTATTAGGTTATCAAATTTATTCAATAATATAGATCGTATAATGGTTAAAAGTTAATTCAACTTTAGTATTAAAGTTTAGCCTTTGTGTTAAACTATATAAGATCGATATAGAAATTGATAAGTTGTATGATATTGTGATGAGGTTCGTACCTCTTTGGTTTATTGGAGGTTCTTTCATTATTATTTAAAATAAAGTAACTCAAGCTCTGACTTTGTGTTAAAGACTCTGCGTTTCATATCAAGATGGAAGCGATATATATGCCTCGGGTAAATCATCAAAATGTGACAGAAACAGTAAGTTTTAAAAAATACTTCAATGAGTTTAATTCGACGATTGAACCCTTGTTCTTAAAAAACAAAAGAAAAAGTATGAAATTGTTTTTAGAAGATCAAGGAATAGAAGAATCAGAACAACAAAAATTGAAGTCTAAATTCAAGTAAGTTTGTGCAATATTATTAAGGAATTAGGCTGGTATTAATAGAAAATAAGCAACTGAGAAGGCTTTGTCCATCTCTTGAGTGATTGTCTTGTGGCACTAGTGTAAAAAATCTGTTCCGAAGTTATAACCAAAATATTTCTTGCTTATAATACATAATATAATATGTATGTGTGAATCTGTAATAGTAATTATAGCACGATTATTCAACAAGAGTGGTAATATTGCAACTGTTAAGCCAGTCAAAACATTAATTTGATTCCAATATTGTTTATTAAATGAGCTATTAAGTTTATGTCAACTTCAGAACCCTTGCTGAAATAAATAATGGTTTATTATTTTATTAATTTTCAGTTTGAATGGTTATTGTTGGAAGACTCATAATAATAATTCTGAAAAATTGATTTTACCGATAGCTGGTTTTAAAACTGAATTTAAACTATACAACATTCCTGATGATGTTGTCTTAAAAAGTGTGCAAGTATTGCGTTCTCGAGACGTCAAAGATGAAGGGAAACGGCGAAAACTTTTGCGATACACTGGTGAAGTGAACTGTGTAAGTATTATTATGTTTTCTGGTTTTATTGCTTATATGAAATTAAATTTAAAGGTTTGATTTCTTTTTATTTATTTGTCAACTCACATGAGTTTTATTTACATTATGCTTGAATGTTATTTTCTGAAAACATTAGATCAACAGATTTACTCCATTGTATTTTTGGAAAATATGAAAAATGAAATGAATAAACAGTTAAAACTTTTCGTAACTCAAGCTGCTGAACTTGTACGGTTTATTCTCAATTTAATGATGATAAGTGATTCCACATCACAATTTATAAATCATCTATTATAAATCAATACAAATTCTAATCTTAATTCAAAATTCAAAACTAAATGTTCTGTTTATTTGCAATCTTTAGGGATTCAATCCCATACCTGATTAAGCCATTTAATGAGGTATAAGTTCTGATTTTAAATATTGCTATCTTATATCTGCAGTCGAATAAACATAATGAGTTTGTCATTTGTGTCTTCGATTTTGCTTAGAGAACCGAATAGATAGTTACTCAAAATCTTTAAGGAACGAAAATGAAAATCAAGAAACATTGACCGATTAATTGAAAGAATTTCTCCTTAAAGATAACAGTTATAAAACTTTTAAAAGATGAAAACATTATTACAGTTGGAACAAACTTTGTTCTCCTTTATTTGATTTTTTTTTTTTCAGGAAAATAACATGATTGCTTACGAAGAAGATAAACATAAAGAAAAAATCAGAGAGTATTCTGATTATATTTTGAGTGTCAGAGTTTACTTACCCACAATTCATTGTTCTTTTTCAAATGCAAGGAGAACTAAACCTCTCCAAGCTAGTCAGGAATTTTTCGTGTACAGCAAACAGACCCTCGATTGTCTTAGGGATCGGATTCTATGCTCTGAAGACTTTAATTCCGCAGAAGGAGATGTCAGTGATAATCCCTTTAAAGTTACCTCAATCAGGAATATGGTGAGTTTATGAATATATTTTATTATCAAATTACTTGATTACCTTGGAAAAGCTTTGTAGTAAAATATGATTACCAAATAAAAGGGAAAAAATTAAGTGTTTCATAACAGATAAATTTGGTCCCAATAAACCTAACTATTGATTTTATGTTGATAGAAGGAGATAAATATTTAAAATATACCTTGGGCCCTCATCTGTAGCAGTAATTTTAGTTTTTCAAAAATTTTATCTATAACTTCTCAAATTAGTCATTTGAGATAAAAAACGAATAACTCCAAAAATTGATTTTTTCACATTTTTCGCTCGCATAGTCATGCAATTTTATGATCCCGAAACTTAGTGTTCAAAGCTAGACTAAAGCCATGAGAAATAAGGCCAATTTCTGCAATTTCGGAGTTATCCACTTTTGATCCCGGGTGCCTCGAGTGTTCTCTGCTTTAAATGTTATTATTTAATTACACTGATAGTACTGATTTTTTCCTTTTCTTTTTTTTTCCTTTTACTGAAATCTTATAAACTTAAAATTTTTGTAGCATGTTTTAAGCACTGCCTCCTAAATAAAAATCTATTGATAGTTAATTTTTAAAAACCTTAGATTACAACTAGATCATTTACTTTTGTTAAAGTATGCCATTTCTGGTTTTTGGTGTGTGGCCAGGCTGTTATTTATTATTTTCATTGTTCATGCTTTAAAATGATTAAATCAATTAATTTATTTGAAAATTAATTATCTTCTACTACACCATTTTATCAACTTCGAATTTCAGATTTATGTAGGTTTATTATTAAATCCTAAAAATTTACACTTTACCCTGCAGACATTAAACAATACTTGCTATTATAGTAGTGGTTATAGAAAAAATATATTACTGATTTTTGTAGCTACTGTCAAGGAAAATTAAATACTGTGTTCAATTGAAGCTATGTTTTTGTTTTCTAGGATGTATATAGATCAGCGATGTTCTTTATTAACGATAAGTTTTTCATTGATTCACGTTACCCTGGAAATATTGACTATAGTGACATTATAAAAAAGTGGGCCGCTGGTAAAAACTTAGATCTAAATACTACTTTATCAATGGAATCGTCTACATTTAATATGCTCAACCTTCGCTTGGGCTATCCTTATCTGTATGTGCACCAAGGAAACTGTGAGCATTTGATTGTCTTTACTGATGCCAGGTAATCTATTATCATATTCACAATTTATTGATTTAATTTTAATTAGTTATTAATAACTTCATTATTTTATTTGTTATATATTGACAATAATTATATATTTTTGCTATATTTGATCTTAGTATCATATTTGTAGTATGGTATTACATAGTATACATACAGTAAAGTCTTGTTAATCCGAGCTAATGTACTCGGGTGTGATTAGGATAATCAAAATTTTCTATTAAAAAAAAGAAAATTCCTAATAATTACCGTGTAGGTATAAAAAATTTTGATTATTCAATTATCTGAACTGGCTTCACAGAAAGGATACAATGTGCTGTCGACATTGTCACACCTAGAAAATAAGTTTGGAAAGTATTTTCTCTTAAAAAAATTGGATCTTAATGATATAATTGAAATAATTAAAGACTTAGCTGTTATAAAGAGAGAATCAAGAATGAAGCTAACTAATACAACTTTCTTTGTGTCACAACCTTTAACTTAATTTTAATTATTCAAACAACACCCAATGGCATTAGTCTGGATAATCGATGCTCTGTTGTATTTGTATGCTACCATATACATATATATGATATAACTATGTTATATTTCAGAACACTTATTTTGTGACTAAAATCAGTTTTAATTTTTTTTGTGGAAAAAAAATTGTAGAAATGTTTTTTTTTAATTCAAAATATAAATTCAATCAACTTTTCAAATTTTTCTGTTCATAGTAATTTAAGAGAAATCATATGAGCAGTAGGTGGTATGGTATATTTTAATAGATTGTATGCTTTTCAATACAAGTAGTATTTAATTGTCAAGTCCATTCATTATTTTTTATTGATTACTTTTTTTTAAATCTTCAGGTTGATCACGCCAAGAGATATTCTTGTAAAATCTGCATATCCACTTATGAGATCTTATGCAAGTTTGAGAGGGAAGCAGTGTATGACATGCACTAAAAAGGCTTCTAAGTATGCTTAGTACTTTAGTAAAAAATAAATAAATAAAAAAACTTATTTAATGCTCATGATTTTTTTATTTTTTTAATAGGTTTATTGTGTTGAACACAGAAAGGCTGCCTCTTTCAAGAACATATATCTGTGGACTATGTTTGTATCAGTATTTTTATGTTGGTGACAAAAAAACAGATGATTTTATTGTATATAAATATTTAGACCGTGTTGCGCTGCTTTGATTGTATATTAAGCTAATTTCTTCTACGTTTTTGTTAATTTTCATTTGTATTTGTAATATAGTATTATTCAGATTCTATATTGTGTTTATGAAAAATAAAAATAATTTAGGAATGTACATAACATGTATGTATGTATAACATTTAATTGTATTAAATATCTGTATAAACTAATAATTTGTAATATAGTCTTATTCAAGCATCTATTTATATTTTTTTTATGAAAAGGCCACATATGTATATAACATGTACATATGTATTACATTAATATTTAAAAATATATACATATATATGAGTTGTTTCTGATTGCTATGTTTATTAATTGTAACTACCATTATTTTTCTTATTAATTAATATTGTTTAATCCTTGATTGATGAGCTAGTGTTCTATTTGATGTAAGTAGCAACAACGTGGTAATGGCTAATAACATAGATACGAAAATATCTTAAACTGTACTATGATTATGGGCATACTTTAAATACCAAAACTAGAAAATAAACAATTTAATAGACTGTTGATATATTTACTCTACAT
The DNA here is from genome assembly GCA_964056705.1 of Troilus luridus. Lineage (NCBI taxonomy): Eukaryota > Metazoa > Arthropoda > Insecta > Hemiptera > Pentatomidae > Troilus > Troilus luridus. The sequence continues at coordinate 85,792,848 of OZ057415.1, forward strand.
TATAGACTTTATGAACTTACAAAACATAAAAATGTACATTCATTACCAAAATAAATTTGGATTTTATTCCTCTTTCTTCATCTGGACATCCCTCCATTTGCAGCTTTGGGAGCCTTTTTTTTTTTTTTATCCATTCTGTGTACATGCCCTATCATCTTAATCTTGCTTTTTGAGACAAGACATTATACCAGGTTCTTTATGTAGGCCCTTAAGTTGTTGATTCTTTTTGGTCCAGAAGCGATTTTGTTCTTTGATTGGACCATACACTCTTCTAAGGATCTTTCTCTCCCTTGTATTCAGTAACTTCTCTTGCTGCAAGGATAGGACCCATGCTTCCCCACCATACATAACAACTTGACGAAGTACTGTCTTATATACACTTATTTTGGAACACTTTTCTGAGGTACCAATAATATTTCTTACCATTCTTGATTCTAGCCTTTATTTCGTGGTTCAGTTTGTTATCTTCGGTTACAATTATGCCCAGATATTTAAATGTTTTAACATTTCAAAACTGCACCCTCTTCCACTTGATGAGAGCATGCACTTTGTTTTATTCTCATTTATTATGAGCCCTACCTTTCCAGACACTTCACATTCCAAAAATGGCTCCAAGAGCACATTCTGATTTCTTGCTGTGATGACCACATCATCAGCATATGGGAGGTATTGTGTCATGTTATTAAAACATCCCTCCTAGATAGATCTACATTCCATTCATTACATTTCACTAGCATGTTCCTGATGGTGAATATGTGGTCAATAGAAGATCTTCCAGGGTGGAACCAACATTGATAGTTGTTCAAAACTGCTTCTGCTGTTATCATAAACGTTTCAAATAGTAGAATTAATAAAACTTTGTAGATTGAAATTCCCCGTTGTTACATATTGCAGCGAGTCATGGGTCCTAATAAAAGCAAAGATTCCCTCAGAATTTGGGAAAGGAGAGTATTAAGAACATCATATGGCCCTATTAAGGAAGGCGAGCAATTCAGAATGAGAAGTAATGCAGAACTGATGGACTTGCTAGCGGAGCCAGACTTAGTCACGATAATTAGAAAGAGAAGGCCTGGCTGGTTAGGTCATATTGAACGTATGGACCCGAAGAGAATTCCTCGAAAAATAGTGTATGATAATCTGGGAGGAATGAGAAAACGCGGGAGACCCAGATTGAGATGGATGGAAGATGTGGAAGCGGAGATGGAGGAGGTTGGCTTCAGATAGAGCGGAGTGGAGCAAGTTGTTGGAGGAGGCCCAGGTCCAACAAGGACTGTAAGTAAGTAAGATTGAACTTAGCAGCGTTATCCCTCTATAATTTTGACACAATAATGGCCTTGTACCATTCCCTAGGCATTCCATATTTCCAGGATCAGCTCATGAATTTCAGGATGCAGCAGGTCTTCCATATTTAAGCATCTCAGCAGGAATCTCATCAAATCCTGGTGCCTTGTTTTTTTTTTAATTTTCAAGAACTTCTTTTAGGTCTAGTGGTTCTTGAGACATATCATCTTCTAATGACAGGTTTATCATTGGGGTTTCTCGACAATTTTCAGTACTGAGGTTAAGCAAATAACTGAAATAGTCTCTCCATCTTTCAGCTAAATCTACTCTGTCTCCCAGTAGTGTGCCATCCCTATCTTTGCACAAACCTAATAAGCATTGAAATCCTTTTCTTAGCATTTTCAACCTTTGGTAGAAGCTTCTATTGCTTAGTTTTTCTTATTTTTGGAAAATTAAATGACCACAACTAAGCACTTTACACTCTGAGGTACCCTGCTCCCTCATTTCTATGTAACTTCCTTTCATTTATTTTAAGTTAGTTCTTTGTCCTAAATTAAATCATTCTTATCAAAATGGAGCTAAGAAGAAATTAACAAGATAACCAAAACCAATAACCCGCAGTAGTTTAAGAAAAAAATTGGTTGAAAGTAGATAGCTTATCCTATCTACAGAGTCCTGTCTTTCACTCCATGCATTACATGAAACTTGGCTTTTATTTGTAATCGATTATTTTTCCCTAGTACATTTATTTGCTTTTAGTAAAATTAATACTTAATAAGAATAAGGATAATATTATAAAGGAATTGTGTTATTCACTAATATAATGAGGTTTTATTCTTTCCAATGAAACAAAAATCAATCACTGTCTGTATAATATTTTTATTTAAATGTAACTGGTTATAATAGGGTATAGTAAACATTTATCACAGGCAATGGAGAATTAATATAAGCATTCAGACTCTGAAATTATAATATACTCTTATAAATTAATAATATCTATTCAACATAACTTAAACTTTTACAGAAAAAACATTATTAAGCTATATCGTTAAATAAATAAACTATTTAAGTAAACAGACAGAAATCTTCGAATACATAGCTAACTCTCGATTGCTCAAAAATTGTTTTTATCATATCATCCTATAAATTTATATAATTTTTAAACAGAATGTGTTATGTAATAATTTAGCAAGTAAAAATACATATGGCCAGGGTTTAGAATAAACCCTGATAACTCTACTTTTTCAGGAGGTTTTACAGTTTTGAAACTTTATTTTACAATAATAAAATAATTCATCTAAAAATTATATATTTAAAGTTATACTGTTAGCATTTTTACTTTAGAAGATTAATTCTTTTGAATTTTATTTCTGCAGTCCGTTCAAGTATGTCCTTTAAAACTATGCACTAGGATTTATAAATAATATTCCCAATTTATTATTTTTATAAGGAAAATTAGAGTGTTAATTAAATAAACTGTTAGAAATCAGTCATTAGTTTTTATAATAATACCAAATGAATGGGTAAAAGAATGCCCTATTGTCTAAAACTTGATACTCAGTAGTAAAGGTTTGGGAATCTGGTAACCTGGCTTAAGTTATGAACAGAATAATGATAAATAATATTTATAAAATTTATACTACTCCTGAAAAATGGAATTACCATTTTTTTCTGGAACCCATCGGCTCAATTAAGCCATGTAAAATAAAATATACGACTAAAGTACACTTAAATAAATAAATAATATTTGAGTAAATTAAAGTCTGATTAATGGATTTTAAAGAATAATATTTTAAATCAAGGTAAAACAGAATGCTTTTTTTTTTTCCCAATGTTAAACAGATATTATAAATGTAGTAAATAGTAAAAGATTTTACATGTACAATACTAGATATGATCAATGTAGCATTTATTCAAAAAATAATTTTTATTTAAACTTCATATTATTTACATAGGTTAGCTATAATAATAACAATATTAATAGCCTTTACCTTTGCATAAAATAAAATAGAAGGTTGATTATGTGGAGCTCAACAACGTGGTCTGGCAAATGATGCTCTCAATAATTAGTAACCAGTCCTGAGAGCAATTGCGAAACAATTAAACATTAAAGAGTCAAAATGAAAAATCTGCTGATAATACTAATAAATTTTAATACACAATGCAGGCAACAAAAAATTAATCAGATTAGATATTTCATTAAAATAAAATTATTGACCTTATAATTATAAATAAATAATTTATAATTATAATGTCTAAATTTAAATAAATAATTTATAATTATAATGTCTATAATTTTATTCTATTTAGTATCATTGTATTGCTAGCATTTAGTATGCACACATTTACTCAATTATAAACCTTCAATATTTTATCGAGTAAATGATTTTATTTTTTAAATATTTTTATTTGAAAAGAAAAGATATGTCCCGGTCCTGGACATATCTTTTCTTTTCAAATAAAAATATTTAAAAATTAGTAACTAATAAAATAAAATAAATTATAATGATTTTATTTTTTGTTTTCACTTAGCAGATGAAAAAATAATTTGGATACAAGAATATTCTTACTTATCAAACACTCTTGTTCCTTCTGAAAAATAAGTCCATATAATCAACATTTTACCAAACTTTATCTATTTTTTTTCTAATCAATACTAAACAAGTTAATGATTTCAATTAGGAATCTTTTGAAAAAAAAAATTACAATTACATAAATTGTATCGGAATAATTGAGCTAAAAAGTAAAAAATATACATATAGGATAACAGGTAATAAAAATCAAATATTTACCTTCAAATATTTAAATATTTGGAAGATTGGCCTTCCAAAAAAAAAAAAAAATAATAAATTAATAATACTAATAAAATAACTTAATAGTATGTTAACACCTGTTGAATTTAACCATCTACCTTTACTTTGGGAATTCATAATAGTTCTTAAATGTTCAAATTGACATATTTACATATAACATACAGGACATCGTACAACACAAATTAATCATTCCCAATGATGCTCATAGCTTTTCCACTTTAAAAACAGATTTTGATGAATAATTTATATAACTCAGACTGTTATCCATATCTTCTTTCAATTCCTAGAAGAGAACAAAATTATTTCCTCTCTGTTAACTAATTCTAAATCGGTAAAGTCTGAATTCTACTACCTTAGTTTTTTTTGTTAAATAAGTTTAGATATTGTACAGAAAGAAAGTAATGAAAAATTGAAATAAGTGAAACACAATGAATAAGTGAGAGATAAAAAAGTTAAAGATAAAAATAATTGCTAAAAAGTGTAAACAGTAAGGCAAGTTATTAGAAATAAGTTAATAAATGACATTGAGATCAATAAGGAAAAAATAATAAAGGCCTTTAAAATAGCTAATTAAGGATATAAAAATTAAGAAAAAATAGCTTAATAGCTACAAAGCATAATAGATGATGTTTTTTAAAATGGTGTAAGGATCTTTGTATAACACTACAGGACATTCACAAATCCCCCCCCCCCCTCAAATAACAATATTTTAAAGTTTATTCTTTATTGGGGATATAAGGAGTTTATCAAGGTGGCAAAACTTTTATAATTTTGATATATTTTTGAGGATTCTAGCACGGGTCAAACCAAAGAGGTCAATAATAGTTATACTCAGAGAGCGAATGTCAACAATTTTTAGACCATTTTCAATGTTTTACTGATTTATGTTGAGCAGATATCAATAGAGGTGTTTGGACCCAATATTAGACTGAAATAATAATTATGAATTTTTGGATTTCAAACTTTTTCAAAAAATGATGATATTAAGTCCAAAGAATGTAAAGAATTTTGCTGTTCATCACCGAATATATCAAGTCACATTATAATATATAATTTTTAAATATATAAAATTAAAAATTATAAATAAAAAAATAAAATAAAATAAATTATATATAATATATAATATTTTATTTCATACCAATATTAGTAGGTATTCTGTAAACAATTTATTAAGGGTTCATTCCATTATTGACCGAGATAAAATTGGCTAGTTCATTACGAATATTTTTTATACTCGACTGATCTTTTTTCATTTCACCCACTTCTTGACTTATTTCTTTAACAAGTCTGAAATAAAGAAATAAATTAAATAAATTGCCTCAGCCTAAGTGTGATGTGCAAGATATTTATTGTTCAACAGTAAAGAAATAAAATAAAACTAAATAAGTGATAAAGAAACATTATAAGCAATCCCAAAATCTCAATAAATGTTGTTAAATTATTATAACTGACACATGAGAGTTCATATAAAATAGACTGACAGAGAATACAATAGGGAATAGCCTGAAATATAATAAGATAAAATGAGATTAAAAATAATCTAAAGTTTTATTTGTATTTGATACCAGGTAAAGATTAATGGTTGACAGTATATTAAAAAATTATGGAAGAAGTTTGAACTCTTATTTAAGTTCTTATTATTTATTTTTTAAATATACTAGTTTCTTCCTGTTACTGGTAAACTATTATCACCATAGTATCTTGTATTTCATGTAGTGCGCGTGTGTGAGAAGCAAGCCCCACTTTGTCCAGTCTTGGTCCAGTCACCAAACAGTCTTGGTGGAATCGGATGGCGGCGGGACAGGATTGAGACAATTGGTGGAATCTGGTACAGGAGGCCAAGATTTGAAATCAAGTTGTAGCGCTGAATGAATAAATAAATGAATGTCACTAACAGAGTCATTGTCTCGTTCATGGACATTCACATGTTCTTACCCATGGCACCACAGTATATCCATCACCACAGTATATCAATAAAAAAAAATTTAAATTACTACGATATGTTTCAATACATGACGATTTCTCAAAACAATGATTTAACAGTGGAATTTCCTCCCAAAGAACATCTCAATTTGGCATTTCAAAATAAAATAAATATTGGTTCTAAATCTTACCCTAATGTCTGAAGTTCTTGACGGTTTTTCTGAATTTGCCATTTCAATTGCTGCTGTTCTTCCTCCTTCATTCTATGTAGTTCCCTAACTGCTTTTCCCCATTGTTCTTTGAAAAATGTTTTAGATTCATTAGCTTTCTCTAATTTTTGTTCAAGAGACCTCTGAAAATAATTACATTATTATCTTTACAATTGTACTGACCGTAAAATTGAAAATATTCAACAATTTTCATTTCTTATATTGATAAGTACAATGTTTTTAACAAATAAGCGTAACATGTAATTACTAAAAATAATCGATCATCCTTTCATGAACTTTTCAAATGTTAACAGCAACTAAAGATAACTATTACGTTTCCAAAACAAATTATTGAAATTTACAGGTGTGAAAAATATAAGACAATCTAAAGTGCATTATTGTGCACTTTTTCAGTTTTTCATAATTATCAGATAGGGTCATGGAAATAAGAATAAAAAGTACTAGAAATAGCTTTAATAGAATAATCATTCAGTATCTCAGGTATTTATTCATTACATATTCAGTAGGACCTTTTTTAACCAACCGCCTACGATCTTGGTCAGTTACCATTTTGGCCAATTAACCTGAGATTTATGAATTTAAAAATGGATTATAAATTCAAATATTGATGGATACTGTTTTATGACTTAGTTGATGTGTTTGTACAGTTTTTTTATGCATATGAAAACATGAAAAAGACCAAAATCACAACATACAAATTAACAATGAATGCAAAATTAGTTTTTCAATTTTTTTTTTCTTTTGTTGTTTAACATTTACAGAAGTTTTAAATGTAAAGTTTCACCATCTTTTCATAGTTTGAACAGCTATTAAATATTAAATCACTTTGATGTCCCATATACATACTTCAAATGGACTTCCCTCGCTAAAAATTAAAATAAATTCTTGAGTGAACTTATTCTTTAAAATTGGGCCAATAATGGGTGTGTATATCATAGGTTCCTGAAGGAAAAAAAAACTTTACAAAGAGTTTCAGAGGATAGCATTTTTTGATTTGTTGAAAGAGAGAAAATAATATCTCCTTTTATATATGATTCCCTGACGCCTTTAATGGAAGCAAGTCATTTTCTGCCCACAGCATATGTTTTCCTCGCACTAGGCTCGTTATTAAGAAGGAAAGTCAATATGAGACCGATTAACAAGGGTTCTACCGTATACATATCTTATGTATCAGAACTAAGAATACAACATAAATTATTACAATTTCACTAATTAAGCTGGCGGTTTGTTCCTTTGAATGATAATTTGGCACTTCTTGATTTAACAATGCATCTTGAAGCCTCAAAATTTCTTTTCTACTCTCTTCTAGTTTTTTATAAAGCTCTCCTTTTTCAGTGGTAACTTCATGAATCTGAAAATTACCATTTTGATTTCAAATAAATGTTAACACAATTGATGATATTGCATGAAAACAGAAAAATTATAAATATAAAACATTATTTTAATAATTTAGTTTGATAATAACTTCTTTTTTATTAACTTTATTTTCATTGCCACTTATTTTATTATCTACCTTGTCTTCCATGTCAAATTCATGTAATTTTGAAGCTTTGCGAAGTTCTTGAAATTTCATTGTATACTTTTTATCTAATTCTTCTTTTGCAGTTTTCACCTTTACAAAAATAAAAGATTAGTTATATAAAAAATCAAAACATAATTATATAAATATAGGTAGTACTGGTTAGAAATCAAAGTAGGGTGGAATTTTCTTTTTGATCAATATAACACAAGGGTCAAATCTGTTAAGAAAATTCTTTAGAATATACAATAAGAGGAGGGAGAGAAGGGATTATTCGGCATGATCTTGTATAAATAAATTCCCATTTTAAAAATAAACCAATTGCGATGGGTTTGGAATTATAGTGAGGATGGATGAAAGTGAGATGCACCGAGAGCTCCTAGAGTGCCACCGTTGGTGTAAGCAAGACTGGAAGGCCCAAGACTAGATGGATAGATCAAATCAACAAAGATGTGATTGCTAGGGGTGTGCCTAATTGGAAGAAAACTTGGAGAAGGACAGGACTCGAGACAAGCTGTAGAACCAAAGATAGAAAGCAAGTATACAGAAACACAAAATAAATATTACTGAATAATCTTACTTCATATTTATACTATTTCAACTTTCTTTGATAAAGAACAAAATAGTATTCACTAAAAATACAAGAGAATATCATAGAAGAAATAAGCATTCCGCCTTGAACAAAATACCTCTTCTTCCTTGACAGCCAGTTGTTCACTTCTTTGAGTCAAGTCATCCAGTGCATTGATCAATTTTTCTTTTAATATTTGACAATCTTCTATTCGTTTTTTCAAGTCTTCTTCTAATTCAAACTTTTTTTTTAACCATTCATTGGACAGTTTCTTCAAATGTCGATCAGTTTTTTTCTTTAACTTGAAAAAAGTATCAGTTATTTTGTTAATATACAAATATACTAATAAAAAGAAACTTGATAAGAAGTCAATGAAAATATGATAAAAATAACAAAATTATGTTAATAACATATCTTCTATACGATTATTTGTTTTGAATTACATTACAAACTAATAATTATATAAGAATTACCTCAAATTTAAACATTTCCTGCTGCTTTTCTTTCCAATCTTCAAGTTCTTCACAAATTTTAAATGTAGCTCCTTTAATTTCTTTCTTAGAATAATCTGGAATTGGATGTGAAAATTAGTAACAAGATGTTCCAAATGGCCATTAGCAGTGTAACATGATTTATTTTTATGATTTATAATAAAGATCTTAAAATTACAAAACAGTTTTCTTAAAGTTTTCAGTTATTACTTTATGCATAATATCAGTACTTGGAAAATTAGTCATTGTTAATCCAGAGAAAACAATCTAAGAGCTAAGAACCAAATTTGTGTGTAAATTAGAAATTTTTATTAGCTCTGACTTCGGTGTGGTCTGCAATGTGCTTTGTCGTGACATATACCACATGTGTATGTGTATATGCTCAGTACAGAAATATACCAACTGATTTTATTTCCAAAATATATTTAATATCATAGAATTAAAATAAGACATGTAAAAAAACAATAAACAGAAAGTTTAGCAAGAGTTCCTTTCCAATCAAGGAATCTCGAAACGTCCTGCAAACAGCTACATCACAACTGTCTTTAAAAAGGGCCCAAAATTACAACAAGGGGAAGAAAATAGTCCAGGTAAAGGTCAAGAAAATTCTCTTATATAGGGAGAACTGTTTTTTTTTTTCCATTTTCTTCCTCATATATACAAGGTCAACTAACATTATTCAACAAAAATTGCAATAGTATAACTTACATAAACTTTTACTGGGTATAATCAAATTGTAATAAATACCTTTTTTATTGGATGAATCATAGTTTTCATGGACCTCTGTCTCTGAAGAATTTGAATGCTCATGATGAATATCTGGAACTATATTTTGTCTTCGAGTAAAAGTATTTACTCCTGTATGATTTTTAATGATCTGAAATATCATATTTCATGATAAATATTAACATTTATAAATTGATTTCAATTAAATAAGGGTACAAGTAGTTAGACCGAATATAATAACAGTTGAAATGAATATCATAATGGTATAATAATTACTGGTTCAGCAATATTTCTATCGATAGGTCCAGTTTCCACAGCATCTTCATTTCGGTTAGCTAGGCTGCTTTCATATACAATCAAGGGTGGTGAAAACTGATTTGTACTTCCTAATACAAATTTTTAGGATAAATTTGGGAAAAAATTAATAATAACAAATATGGTATAAAAAATGAATAAAAAAACCTGATTCATATTTTTCGCAGTTATAATCATAATTTGATTGAGTTTCTTGATCAACTTTTGTAGAAATGAAATCTTGTTTATGATATAGTTGAAATTCCATTTCTAAGAAGGGGAAGTCTATTTCTGAATGACATTTATCTGTTTCTTCAACGGCCTCAATTTTGATCTTATCAATAATTGCAACATTCTTCTTAGTACTTAAATTGCCTAAAACCTTTTTCAACAGACCAAGTCTGCAATTGAAAATGTTTTCGAAAATGTAAAGAATTTGTTGTGCATAAATTAATGAATTATGTCTGTAGAGAAAGGATATGAAACCATGCTTCTTTCCAAAACTGGTGAATGTATAAACAATAAAGAAATACCTGCAGATTCATAACTGCCGTTCCAATGATATCCTCATCATAATATATCGATAGAATAAGATTAGGAAACTCTTTGAAATAAGCAGCAATAAATTGAAGTTGAGACCATATTTTTATTGAAATTCTTCCATTGTTCATATTTTCTCTAAATACAGATAGATCTTTAGTAAAAACTGAATATCCAAATATAACAAAATGTGCTTTAATGGGTGAGCCAGCTCTTTCCTTAGGCATAATCTAGAATATTTAAAAAAAAACATAGGATTATTTGTAAAGATTATAGTAAAATAACTACTAATAAAAAAATAAATTTGTAAAACTAAGAAACATAGATGATTACCACGCACATTTGACAAATTTCCAACAGACGCAACACCGATAGCTAACTCATAGAATTCAGTGCATAAATGGGAAGGTCCAATATGTAATTGGCCAGGCAGCTGATTTTGAAACGTTTCGAGGCGTGTAAAGTCACCACTTTGAAAATTTGAATCAACTTTACCTTTATCTACAGGATCCTCCTATAACAGAAATATCAAGAAAATTGAAATGAAAATCATATCAAGTAATTCATAATCGATTACTAAAATAAAAAAAAAATAGATGCAACTAAAAAATAGTGCTGCGTCGTCTTGACAGATCAAGGTGGTATATTAGTGTTAGCATTTGAATTTGTATTTACTAATTGTTTTATATTCAACTAGAAAATTCTTATCTATTGTAATTGCCAACTTCTGCTTGTCTGGACCTAAAGAAAAGATCCCTCAAGTGAGTTCAATTCAACAGATGTGATCTAATTAAAGAGTAATAATAAAAATTACAGTAAGGCTACAAGATCAACTGAAAAAAAATCCATAGGGTTTTGCTTATCTCTTGAACAATCTCAAAGAGTGGAAGACAACAACAATAATAATTTTAAATAGTATCTCATTTAAGCAGAATCAATTCAAATGAATATAAACTTTACAGTCGAATACAAACCAGTTTCTTATCACCAATTCTGTCGGATATAACCATTGAGGCGGCTTGAACTAATGGTATGATTTTATCCTGGATTTGTCTCAAAATAAAGATATATTAATGCATAGATAAAATAAAAATCATAGTATTTATAAATCATTTGAAATATACATGAGATGAGAAATGAAGAAAAATAAGTAAAAACATCTTCCAAAAGTATAAAAAATGTATTTACCTCGTAACTGGCCTTCATTTTTACAGTTTCTTCTATTTTAAATTTCAGTACAAGTTCAGGCTTATGTGCCTGAAACAAGGTTTTCATTCCAAGTAATCGATGCCTCGTTTCTGAAACCTAGAAAATGTTTTAGAGAATTGTATTGATACCTTAACGATTTATCCATTTTACATAATTCATAAACCTCATGGCACTCACTGGTTTATGTTCGTCATTAGTAACTATTTGAGCTTCCTTCAAATTTAGTAATACATAGCCAATCCGATCTCTTTTAAAATTCTGCTTATGGTTATTGATGAAAGTGAAACATTCTAGCTTTAGTGCAGTATTAGCAGTTCTTAACCTGTAAATAAAATATAGATACATACAATGATTAATTTTTAAAATATAATACTTAGTTATATACTCGAAAATAACTTGATTTTAAAATCAAAATAACAGATACATTTAAAATCATCAAGGCTATGTAACTGTTGTGTCATTTTTATTAACTGTACAATTAGTGCCACATTTTCTGAACATTGATAATGAACAATCAAAATAAGATTTTCTATTCCTCTACCTCACCTTGGAGAGGACTTGCATTAATAAATAAAAATACACAGCAATTATGAGTTACATAATGATTGCCTTCTCTCAGCCAAATGTTCTAGATAAAACTGGTATAGGAATCCATTACACACAACTCAGAAAGCCAAAGGGTCACAAAGTATGGTGAATATTAATTTTAAAAATAAGTGAAAAAAAAAACCTTCTCAAATATTTTGTATCAGCTTGCCAAATAAGTTCACTATCAAACTGTGGGCAATTCGAAGGGAATATTTCTTTAGTTTCTAACTGAATGCCATTGAAAGAAGCAACAACAAGCACAGGACTTGTTAAAAATGTGAATCCATAACCTAAAATAACAATTGTTAAATTTTATCAAATGTAATATTTAAAGCAAGTGAATATTCTATAATTACCTTCCTTGATTTCGACAACAACCTGAGCTTTAGAAGTATGATAACAGTCCATTTACCACGGGGGTTCTAAAGAACCGTTGTGTGTTTACAGTTCATTTTTAATCACTATGACAACAATCAGCTGACTGTCAATGCTTTGCATGTGTCACACAAATTTTTGCTATGATTATGAATTTAATCATCAAGCAAAAAATGTAAATAATTAGGGCCTAACCATCGTTTAAAAATTAAGAATCATTGTTGTCTAATTATTTATTGTTAAAGCAGCACAAATGCAGTAAGTAATATAGTCCTTACCCAAAATAAAAATGTCTTGCTTAGAAAATAGTTTAAATATTAATTTTTAAATGAATAGGAAAATTATTCTTCATGTATTTTGTATAAGGGTAATGTTTTTAATCGGTTTAAAAGTGTTTGATATTTTCATATTGTTGTGAAAAGTACAAGTGTCTGAGTATTAACATTTATAAGTTTTAATAATTAGGAAATAATTTATGAATTTCAAATATGATATTGGAAGGAATATATCTTAGAAACTCTGAGTTTTGTAAGAATTCACGTAGGGTGTATCAATCCGCGGGAAGTTGTGGTGGGGAGAACTAGAAGGAACGAAGGAATAATGGAGGTAGCAGTGTAATGTCTTGTGTCTGAGTATAACTTGTTCAAAATTGACGTAATGTACAGATCAGTGGTGTTAGGAGTGATGTGATAGTATGTTTTCATTATAATGATTTGTGTGAGTGGAAGTGGTGATATTTTGCAGCACAAGGCTACTCCGAATAATGTTTTCTGGGATCTTTTTTAGCCTAGGCCCCGGGCCTAATTGTGAAGAAAGCAGCCATTTGTTCTTCTGATAAGTTTGTTTTTATTTAAACAGTGCTAAAATGCAGAAGAGGGAAGGACGAGATCCGGCCCGTGACAAGGAATCTCAGGAACAGGTTAAGAGGGCTTCTAAAACGAGTGCAGCCGGTAGATCGGGAATGCATACCAGCCGTCATAGTGTGACAAGTTCTACTGGAGTTCTAATGGTTGGCCCTAATTTCAGAGTTGGAAAGAAGATAGGATGTGGGAATTTCGGAGAATTGAGATTAGGTGAGTTTTCCATAAATATACTTTATACTTCTCTCCATCCCAAACCTAATAATTTGCACTATTAACTTAAATGTTGTTTTACTAATTTGTGTCTAACTAGTTTATATAAATATCATAAACTTCTATAAGTCATATAAGTCCTGATTAAACTCATTTACTTTATTTTGTACTTCTGATTTGGTTAATTTGTTTAAAATATATATTTATAGTTATTTTATTTACTGAGAGTTTATTGAATTTTTAGGTAATTTGTATTACTCTGTTACCCGCAGTACCGCCTATTCCCTCCTTTGTAATTTTTTTTTGTTGTAGTCGCCAACTGAGTCCAAAACCTAACCTTTTTGATAATATACCTTTGGTCTGTATTAATCGGTGGATTTGATTTTCTTTTGTTAATTTCTGTTGATGATGTTTGTATTGCAGTTTTGGAGATCTTTGACGTTAATTATATTAAAGGTATTCTACGCCCTTTTATGTTCGCGGTTCTAAGTTTTAATTTATATCTATTTTGGAAAAAAATTTCATTTTCCCAAACATGTAGCTGTATTTTTAAGTTGTTGATTAACTATTTACAAGTTCCTTACTAAGTTATATTACCCTAAGTAAATGATGAACTTCATAATAGATTTATAATTTTTTTGTATTAAACTGAAACGAATTACTTTGTTTCTATGAATTTTAGGTATTTTAATAATGAAGTTAATTTATTCCAAATTTATTCTTACATCTTTTCTATTATTCTTTTTCATGCTTTTCAATTATGTGTATTCTGTCAATGCACATTAATGGAAGGTTATTATGTTATATACACACAATCAAAATCAATATTGCAATAATTTAGAAATGATTGTCAAGTTTTGATGAAATTAAAAAAAAAAAATAATGAAATGATTTTAAACTAAATTTTTCTTCACCTTATTTGATCTTAAATGTTAATATTTTTCACAGAATGAATGATGGGTTTGTTTTCGAAATTTATTTCTTCACTTCTTGAAACATTACATATTTTGAAGTTAATCACTAATTTATCTGCATTAATAAAAATTTTTGGAATTTCGATATTACAAAGTCTTATGATTTCTTAATTTAGTGCTGAGGACTATTAAATAAGTAATGACAAGTGATCTCATCACATACCTGCAAAAATTAATTGTTTAAATATTTTAAATGTTTTTTTACTTAAAACCAATGGAAGTTTTTATGCAACACTATATAATTTGCTTATTTTAGGTTTTTAGAAAACTTGAGATTTAGTATGAAGGTTTTACTAATTTTAAAATTGCTTAACAGCAATAGCATAATTTAGTAGTCTGATTTTAATTACTATCAGTAAAACAACAAGTCTTTCATTTTCAGTCTCCAATAAGTCTTTCATTTTTAAAGTAATTTATGTAATTAAAAGTTCTGCTTTTTCGATGTTGAAAGCATATATCATCAGTATTATGCGTTTTATTGAAATGACTATGGTGTGCATTTGTGGATATTAGCAATCTTTGTTTTATCCTACTATTTATTTTTTTAAATAATTATATTAAGAAAAAAAGGATCCAATGGGATTTTGATGGTCTTCCATTTCAAATTGGTTAAATAGTATAGTGTTGCCTCTCTTTATTTTGGTAGTTATTGTTTTAACATTATAACAATGTTTTTAATGGTGAGCAACTTGAATGGGGAAAAGCCATTACAAGTTTTTGTCTTTTTATCATTTCCTTCATGGTACTGGGCTTGGAAGACTATTGAGCCGATAGGATCTTTGCCAAACCTCTTACATCTGCTAGTGCATCCTCTTGTTGTCCCTAGCCATGTGATGTACTTGTAAATGAGTTTGGTATCGAGGTCAGCTTATCTTCTGCTTTTAGTTATCCCTTGGCATTTCGATTATTTGGTACCCTTTTATATAGCTATCTAGTTGGCATTATTTAATGTATGCTCCTGTATAATCGTATCCTAAACTCTGTCCTACCGTAGGTGACTATTCAATGATGCTAAATCATTTGTATTATTATCTTGTATTTTATTTATAACGAGGGCTCTGAGATTTCATAATTATCTTTTCATTCCACTTAGCTTATAAATCCTTTTACCAGCCTTTGAGACCATCTACGTTTATCTTTAAGTATTATTTTCAATTTGCTATTTATACTTCCCTTTTCATTTATTGGAGTTTAGTTGTAGATTACTATACTTAATAATAGGATTACCGAAAATTTATGGTTTTCATCATGTATGAGGATTATGTAGTCGATTCGCAATTCTATCAATGTCTCTATCCTTTCAATATTAGCTGCTTCAGTCTTATACTAGCATTGAAATTTGGCGGTCCAATTATCATAAGTAATCAAGTTATTTATATAACAGAATGATATATTTGATGTCTTAGTAGAAGATTTTATCTCAGATTTTTGAGATCGAGAATCAGGTCAGGTATTCAATGTCAGTTTGAAAACATTTAAACTGGCAGTTATTTGTTTATAATGAGAAAAAATAGTATTGGCCTTTAGTATAACTTATTAAACATGGAGCCAATAATTCAATAGTCAAATTTCTTATGAATATCAAAATTATATTTTATTGTTTCTTAGTCTTTCTTATTAGTTAATGTTTTTGAGAATCCACTCAATTAGGATCTTCCTGTTACATAAATTTGTTGTTTTAGCATTTAACCATTTACTAACATGTTTATTATTCACATAACATCTATTTTAGAAACAGTCACCTGTGGTCTAGTGGTCAGCGTAACAAACTACTAAACCCAAGATCGCGGGTTCGTAGCCCGGCAGATGGCCCTAGGATTTTTTCAAGGGAGTAAACAATCCTTAGTTACGCCGTCCTTCGGAAGGGACGTTAAACGGGGGTCCCGAGGCTGTACGTTGTCAGGTACTCGTTAAAAATCCCTATCCTAATTAAACCTGGATAGGCAAAATTTAGAGCTCCCACTGTAGCATCGTCCGATTAGCCTTAGCAGCATAAAGCGACGTTAAATAATCAACAACTACTACTACATCTATTTTAGATGTTATTAGATGGAGATTTTCTTTTATTTTCAATGGCACTACTGTCCTTTTTATATCTTTATATCCTCAATGGTTCTTCGCCAGTTGTGTCAATTTTGTTCATCCGCTCTACCTACATACACTAAAAACAATATATTTTATGTCATATTGCAGCCTTGGCTTTCCTTTTGACCTGTCCTGTTTCCTTACTAGCAGCCTAGCAGCCTAGTAGCATATGGTGAATTCTTCCTCATTCAATCTTGCTGTTTGGCTAGACTATGTATCATTACTCTAACTCTACTTAAAGAAAAAAAATCAATTAAAGTAAATTCATTTTATTAAGTGCTTGGTATAATCGTCAAAGTATGATTTGTTTATTCTTGAGCAAAGTTTTTCAAAATAATTTTAAATACAACTGCAAAAATGGAATTACTAGGCCTTATAATTTGGTTAACAATAGGTTTAACTTGCAACAAATAGATATAATATAGTAAATTAACTTAAATCTGTTTTTCCGTTGAGGTAGTCTGTTTTATTGCCTTAACAAATCTCTACCTACAGCCAACTTCTTAACCTAACGATACGTCTGTTCATGGCCAGGTCTAATATAAGATGTCTCACTGATTGATTTCTCAGTAATTACCCTAGTTGCTTTCTTCCTGTTTTAAATACCTTTACGTTTTTTTTTTTTTTATGTAATACATCTATTGAATTACATACTTAGAAAATGCTGAACACACCAATTATTTTCGATACATTATTTATGATAGGATATTCTTCTCCCTTCGTGGTTCTCATTCGATTCAATCTTGTCTTACCAAGAGCTGTGTTCTGGAATTTCATCTTAGTGGCTTTTAAATAGCTCCGCGAAGGGAGAATGAGTATTGTAAAACTGACCATATGAAACCTACAAATCAAGTCTTACAGGTTTTATGTGATCATCTAAATGATAATCACTAACCATATTTTTTAAAATAATAAATTGGTATAGTTTTTTATCAACACCATACTCACAACATATCAATTTTATATATTGATACATTTTAAGGCATTGTGAAGCTTGTTCAATTTAAATATCGCAGTGTTGAGTTGCTGATTAGGTCATTTAAATGTTCTCGATAGTATTACTAAAATTGTTTAATAAACTAGATGGTCTTTAAAGATGGTTTTATGCTATTTATTTACTAAGTCAATCATATTTTATTCATTGATTATATTTAACTAAATCAATATATATATATATATATATGCATATAAATCTACTTTTCTCCCCATATTAACATACTCCTCGGAATCTTGGGCGTTGACCACCAAACATAAAAGTAGGATCCAGGCTTCAGAAATGAGTTTCCTAAGGAAGGTAGAGGGGTAAACAAGACGAGACCGAATTCGCAACTCGATCATTAGATCAAGCCTCGGAGTGGACCCTGCCGAAAAAGTAATTGAAGAAAACAGTCTAAGATGGTTTGGACATGTTTTAAGAATGGAAAATAACAGGCTGGCCAAGATGACATACGAGGCTAGGGTTGAAGGAAGAAGGTCCAGAGGAAGACCCCGACGTACCTGGGAAGATGGTATTTAGGAAAGCTTCGCAAAGAGAAGTCTGCAATGGAATAGGAGAGACATGGTAGAAGATCGTACAGTGTGGTCCGGGCTATATAGAAAGAAACCTCACACTGCAGAGCGGTAGAGAGGAACGACTATGATGATAATGATTATATTTAACGTATATTAGATGGTCTTAAGACGAACTTATTTCAATTGAGTATAAGCAGAATGAATTGAACTTCATTATAAATATTGAAAATTTTATTTTGACAATGGTGATGAGGTTCATGAGGAAAATAGAAAGAAAAATAAAGAGGGACAGAATCAGAAACACCTTAATTAGGAGCAACATTGTGGTAAAACCAGCTGAAAATATAATAGAGGAAAACAGGTTTGGTCATGTGAAAAGAATGTAGGGTGAAAGGACAGGCAGAGTAGTCTAGGAGGAAAGAGTGGAAGGAATTAGGAGAAGAGGAAGGCTTTGGAGAGGTTAGGCATGGATCTGAGCAGGCCAAGTCTTGTTGGAGCTTTGGAGCTGGGTCGAGCTACCTGGATCAGCCTTCGCAAAAGAGATCCTCAGCACTGATCAATGGTAAAAGAGGAAAAGATAAGGAACAAGAAGAATAAATTTGACTGATAAATATTCTTCACTACTCACACATCCACACTTTTAATGGGTTTTTAACCATCTAAATATTTTCTTAACTTAAGTGCTTATATTTTCTCTCATACCCTTTTTAATTCACTATTCTCAAAAAATACGTAGTAGATATGTTTCAATCTTCAGTTGGATCATTATTCCTTGTTCTAATTTTATATCCATGGCTATCATATTTTGTGACAATTAAAACAAGATGAATTAAACCTTTAAAAAACTTTATTGAAGAAATTACATACGATCTGTTTGTCTACCTTACTTTATTTTTCTTAACCTAGACTTTAGTGAATTTGTGTAGTGGAATATCCTTTCATTATTTATTATTTTAAAATTAAATACATTTTTAGGTTAAAATATTTGAGAACTTTTCTCGACCGTCACACGGAACATCATATGATTTTTGTAATTTGTAAAGTCAGGCAATAATTATTTAAATTAAAATACTTTAATTTTGAAAACTAAATGGTTCCTGTAATATTTTCTAGAGATGTTACTCATAGTACTTTTAGTAAAGCATTCATTTTAAATTTTCCATTCAGACCAATTGATTTGTGTAATTTCCAGAAAAAATTGTCAGTGTTATGTTAGTAATTTATTGAACATTTATGCACATTTTTTGCATTAGTAGTTTAATGTACAATTATTATATTATCCATATTTGCTTGTGATGATCATTAACAATTATGGTTATGAGACCATGAGCCAATTATTGTCTCAGTTGTGTCTGCTTCTCTCTAGACCTTGACTTAAATTCACCTGTTCTCATTCTATTTGCCCTCTCTACTGCTTCTAAACCCAAGAATAAAGTTATTTTCATAATTATATTCCATTATTTATGAAATAAACTTTAAAAAAAAGGACAACATTGTTTAATTTAATTTAAATAATAGAAATCAATCCTAAATATTGTCCGAAACCTCTGCTAATTGAATATGTTTGAAATTTTTTTTCTCTTTTGTATATGTTTCTGCTTTTGACTAACAATACCGTAAAAATGTAATATACCTTTAAAGGTTTAATTTTTATGTTTTTTTACCTATGTCACATTATTATCATTTATTATTTCTATTATGACTTATAAAAAAAAAATATAGAAAATCAGTACTGTGTTTATTTAAGCCTAATATGCAGGTGACCATGAGTCTTTCGAATAACATTTAAGATTATAAATAAAGAAATATACTCGGGCAAAAGACTGAACAATTAAAATTAATAAGTACTTGATCGTATCAGAAAAATAGTTGTTTATACAAGATAAGGGAGTTTTCCTTGTGAAAGTATGTAATAGTGTTAAATATATATATATTTAAAAGTGCACAAGGGAAAAATGAATTTCTTGAAAGATTCAGGCACGTTTTTTGGACCCAGCTAAAAAGAGATATAATAACCTTTTTCCGTTTAGGGCTTAGATTAAACCTTAATTTAAGTTTTAAATCATTCTTGTAGATTTTCGTTGATGGATTAAATCCAAAACTTTGAAAATACTTTAATACTTCCTGTGCAAATCTTTACTTTACTGCATTTTATTTAAATACTTTATTAAGCAGAATTTCCGTAGAAGGTACTATGTACTACCTACTTTGTAAAATGATTTTTCTTTATTAAAAGAAGGTAAATAAAAAATATATAAGCTCTTTACTTATTAAAAAATATATATCTATAAAATCAGAACTGAGGTTTAGATGCATCTTATAAAGGTACCATCAGACCACCAGTGCTGTAGTGGCATGCAAGAGTGGTGGGGGTGAATTTTTAAATGTTTTACGTTTTTTCTGAAGTCTGGTAATAATTCGGCTCGGAACCGACTTTCAAAGAATATATTTAATTTTTCTGTTGGAGAAATTTTTTCTGAACCCTTGAAATTTATATTGTTGCTAATATTTTCAGTTATATTCTACCGATTTAAGTTTACACGGATGCCGTTTATATGGTATCTTATCTCGAACAAGTGCTGTTGAAACATCTTATTTTTATTAATTGTGATAACATATCTGGATTTTCTTGACTTTTTTGTTTTTTTTATCCCCACATCGATTCTTTATCTCAAGTGTTAGAGTGAAAAAATAATTTGAAGTATTTGAGGGAGGAAAAAATACACCCGTGCAATTAAGAAATAATATTATTCATGATTAACGTATAAATAGTCGTTTTGTGTTATGTCATTACCTGAAATACCAAGGAAATGAAATTCATGAAATATGAGTGAATTTAATGATCATCGATTTTAACAGAAATTATATTTCGACCTGTAACCTTGGACCAGTTTACTTACACTTGCAATAACGATCTTATTTGAAATCGTTCATTCTATTTCCAAAATTTAAGAATTGAAAGATTTAAAAATTTGTTTAAATAGATTTAGTGAAATTGCTTAATAAAAAGTGAAATTCTTCACTTCACCAATCAACTATCGATTACTCCTTAAAGACCTTGGGCTTAATCTTTATACGACGAGCGTTTAAAACTTGCGATGCAATGTTAACTGCTTTACAGAACTTATATTATTTTCAGAGCTTGTTAATGCTGGTTTATCCTTTTAAATTAAAAAAAAAATCTAATTAGCATCTTTTGATAACTTAATAAGGTTAGAAATGGTCAACGCTCCAATCAGATATACATTGTCTATTTATGAAAACAAATACACTTATATTACCCTGATTCTTTTGAAATCTTCAGTAGGATTTTTTAAATGTCCATTATTGTTTGAAAAACTGTGCTTATAAGGAAATTTGCTTAGCATCTACGTAAAATGGCAATTTCAACATTGAATTAGGTCACTCCGTTTAGTATGGCATAAGTTTTTAGAGGTGTTGTTGGTATTTTTAAACGTTCAGAGCTTTGATTCTATAAATAGCAGAAAGAAAAATTGGTATCGTAGAACAGAGAAAATTATTTATTAGAGAATGGAAAAAAATTGTATTTAAATTAAAAATGGCTGCGAAATAAGTGAGGAAATATCACCATTTTCGAGTGCATTTCGACGACGTCATCGATCACGGCGCATCAAGTGGTGGTTATCAAGATAAAGTCACACGTTACAATGTCTTCCGCAAATACATCTTTTTTTCTTTTTGCGATACTAATATATCAGCTGGTTACTTCTTCTATCCTCCATTTATTTTAAATGAATTATCTCAAAATTTATAAACCTTATCACAACAGTTAAATGGAATTTTTTCCTCCAATAAATATTCATGTTTTATTAATTATCCGCCTTTATTATATGGTGTAGGATAGGCACTATCTTTGTCATATTAATGCAACATTGTTGTTGTTGTTTGTTTGTTCATTTAACGTCACTTTATGCTGCTATGGCTAATCGGACGATGCTACAGTGGGAGCTCTAAATTTTGCCTATCCTGGTTTTATTAGGATAGGGATTTTTAACGAGTACCTGACATCGTACAGGCTCGGGACCCCCGTTTAACGTCCCTTCCGAAGGACGGCGTAACTAAGGATTTTTTACTCCCTTTAAAAAATCTTTGGGCCACCTGCCAGGCTACGAACCCGCGATCTTGGGCTTAGTAGTTTGTTACGCTAACCACTAGACCACAGGTCGCCCCATGCAACATTGTTATTATAATTACTGCAAAGGAGAAATCAATGCCAATAAATTTATTTATATATAAAAATGATCGATTGGATTCTTAAAGGGATTGAATTTTGTATTTAAAATGTTATTCTTATCTTATCAATAGATAGTAATTAAGTATTTTTATGTTATTACACGTTTTATCTTGACATCAAATTTTAAATAAATAGAATCGGCTTGATAAATATTTTTAATTTATTAAAATTATTATCATTTGTAAATTTAATGTATGATAATTATATATCATTTTACTGTTTCCACTCCACTTCGACATTGTTTTAAATAGTATTTTCTTTTTTCTTATTTTTAATAATTTTTTTAACGAATTATTATTTTTTTTTAACGTAGTTTACGCCCACATTGGAGCTCTTGAATCAATCCATGTGCCATATAGTCTTCAAGATATTAGCTTTGTTTCCTTCCCTTCTGCTCTCAAAATTCTTCATTCTTTCAGACTTGGCTTCCCTTCTTCACCCGTAATGGTGTATTGTTTCTGTGCAACTGTTTTTAATTTAAGTCTCGTATCCTTACTCTTCAGAATTCTCTTCTCTTTTCTGTCTGCTATTTGTCGCTCTGTTATATTTAACTCTTTTAAATAATCCTGGACCTCCATGAACCAGTTGTTCTTGGTTTTATTTTTCCAAAAGTAGTTCAACAATTGTTTTACTAATCTGGTCTCTTATAATCTTGTCATGTAACTGAAAAAGGCAATTTTTCTTTGGCTCATATTATTTCGTTTTATTTATTTAAAAAAAGTATTTGTTAGTTATTCAATACGAGGTTGTTAAGTTTTTTGTTTTGCTTCTTATTACTTAAAATGTACTTAAGCTATAGAGCATGGGAAACTAGGTCATGGTAAACCTGTGTACAAATGAATTCATTAATTTGCAAATTGATCCATTAAACGTTTATTTTTTAAATATTTTTGTCTTTGTTTTAATTGTTCTCACTCTTAATGTAGCTTATCGAAAGACAATTACTTCAATATGCTGTGGTAAACCGTAACTCATGAGACCATTGAATTGTTATGGTAATTTATTTACTCATAGCATAATTCGTCAAAGCTGCGTTTTGTATAAAATATTTTCTTTAAAAAGAAAAGTAGAATAATGATCAGATAGTGTATGAATGTCCTGGAGAGACGTGCAGGCTACTTGTTAGTCTACCTTATGAAGGGGCAGGCAGCCTTGTCTCCACTGCACTCCCAACTCTTGTTTAAATTTTCAAACTTATATTTATTTTTTAAAACCGTTCTAAATAGTCATCGTTTTTTTTTTTCTAATCTTATCTATCTTATAGCTCCTCTCACTATTTTGGCCAAACTAGAGGAGCCGGAAAGACGATTTCGCCGAAGGAATTCAAATGATGTCATTTACAACAGAAACTCGTTTGAGTTGCGAAGTGCCGCCACACAATGACACCATGGGAGCACGTTTGTCTTTCCGCTCTTAGTGTATGAATACATTTTCCTCCCCCCCCCACATTCAGATAAATTAAATTAAATCTGAAGAGGTATATTGTTACTTTTTCGATCTTAATTGTCTTTAAAAATATTTGTCTCGTATTGCCTTGAATATTATGAAGGTTGGTATAACCTGTGGACCCACTCCCCGAGTATAACCACCATCATTCACCAAGTGTAAGAACTCTTTTATATATATATATATATATATATATATATATATATATATATATATATATATATATATATATATATAGAGAGAGAGAGAGAGATAGGAGTAAATAGTAATAAACTATTTACAAGTAACCAACAAGGTTTCGACCCCCACTTATTTGATTATTTAGTTAAAAAGTTTGTGTTTTTACCCCAGTCAGTTAGGCCTATTTAAAGTGATGAAAATAAGAAGAGGCTATGGTGAAGGTTATTCCCCAAAATAAACGATTAAATATTAGAATAGCTTGGCACCAGTCCACGAGTTGATTCATCCAAATACAAATAAATACGGAAGAAGCTCTACAAATGCATGTAAATTAACAAGTCACTCCAATGTATTGATCACAATAAATCGGCTAATGAAAACAAAAACAAATTGCACATAAGTCGGATAAAGTAAGTAAAGAATCGCCCAAATAAAAGTCTTAATTTAATCTCACTGTTGTTCTTTAATAAACATCTTTATTATTTCAATGGGCGAGGGTGTGGATGCTTTAGATGTTGAGGTGGTGAAGGATGGAGTAACCATCTATATGAGGATGAGATCAACATCTATATCATGCCATTAAATCATTAAATACTTACATGCATATGCAATGGACATACACATATTTATATACCATTAAAATACTTTATAAATAGTATGATTGTGTAGGAGTAATAATGTAACCTACACCTACTAGTGAAGCAAGAAAATGTTTTTGAGTCATTTATAGAAGGTTGTCATTTTTATAGAAGGTTGTAATCGGTACATCATTATATTGTAAAGAGGAATATTAAATTGAGTTTATTCAGATATTTTTTCAATTTTGTTTTCAAGTATTAATTTATGTTCTTGTTTGGTTTAATAAATTCTCTGCCATTGGAAGGTTTAAAATGAAATCTTCCTTATTTAGGTTATAGAGTCGAGAATTATATAAATATACTTATATCATTTCTATTTTTATATATGATATAGGCATACATACATAAATATTACTGAAGGTGAAATATCAAGTATTTTTTTATGTTGTATCTTTGTATCTTATAGATATAGGCTGAAGTTAAGTTCTCTACTTTTTCTCATCTGTAGTACTGTCAAAATGTAGTTTCCCTAAAAATCTTTTTATTTCACCATTGTTTCAGTTTTGATAAAATTTACTTGTTTGAAAAAATAAAAATATAAAAGCGCCTCCTTCCAATTTTTTCCCGTTCTGATCACTCACCGATTGAGTTTTTCTTATGATAGCGAATGATGTCATTCCGTCTTTTCTAGAATCGCTTTAAACTTTTAAAAACCTGATACGAATATCTATACTATTTTGAGAGAAAATGGCCCGGGTGGTGGTCAATAAATTTATCTTAAATTGGGTGAAATGTTTAAAAAACCAACGTTTCGACCCACATTGCAGATCTTCTTCGGGGCTAATTATACAAAATACAGACAATTGAAAATGACTGAATTATAAAAAAATACTACATTGTGGTAAATATTAAAGTTAAAATGTATAAGTATTAAGAATATTAATAACAAAGTGACAACAAGGTAGTACAAAAAGTAATAAAGAATAAAATAAGTAATAAAAAGAAGGTGTTAAAAATGAAAGAATAAGGTAATGAAGATAATAATTAAAATTACAATTGGTAAATATTAATATTAAAATACATAAGTATCAAGGTATCTGAGCGGTGGAAAATAAAGATAGGGGGGAGGGGGAGAACCTGAGATATAAATATACAGAGCAAGCATAATCATTGTATAATATTACTCGTAATAACGAATTGATTAGGAAGGTAATAAAGAAAATAATAAACAACAAGGTAAGTAATAAATACTCTTGATACTTATATATTTTAACTTTAATATTTACCATAATGTAGTCATTTTCAATTGTCTGTATTTTGCATATTAAGTCCTGAAGAAGACCTGCAATGTGGGTCGAACGTTGGCTTTTTAATAAACATTTCTCCCAAGAGAAATTTAATGATCTCAACCCGGACTGGACTATTTTCTTCCACACACACACACCTATATATATATATATATATATATATATATATATATATATATATATATATATATATATATATATATATATATAGGGTCAACTATTGTCATTCAATCAATCAACACTGGCTCTACAACCCAGTACGGGTCTTGGCCGCATCAAGGCGTCGCCTCCACTCTTCTCTGTCCTGTGACAAGGTCCTCTAAGCTCTGGATCCAACAATGCTACCTGCAGCCTTCTCGACCTCGTCTGCCCATCTTAATCGTGTCCGTCCACGTTTCCTTTTTCCGTCAACGTACCCAAATAGCAGTCTCTTATGAGTAGCGTTGTCCTCCATTGTCCCCACATGTCCAACCCATCTAAGCCTAGCTATTCTTATATACTGAACCACGTCTAGCTCCTGATACATCCGATATATCTCTGCATTCTGCCTGAGTTTAAATTGATCGCCATCTCTTACTGCTCCATATATCCTTCTTAATATTTTTCTTTCGAAGAGCAGTAAACTATTAGCATCTGCCCTGGACAGAGGCCAGGTTTCCGATCCGTGAGTTATAATAGGCCTTATCATTGTCTTGTAAAGTATTACCTTGGCTCTTCTTGATATCAGATGACTTCTTAAAATTTTTGCCATCCCATTATAACATTTATTAGCAGTCAAAATTCTTCTTTGAACTTCTGCTCCAGTCGAGAAGTAATTTTCTTCTTTGGGTTTGTGGAAGGTCGGGAAAAGTGGAAGTAATTGCTGAGTGGTGCTTGTACACCCCATTAATCGAGGTTAAAAAGGTTAATAGGGTTTGAAGAGCAAACAATAGTTAGTCTTAACCGAGAATAATTATTACTATCTACAAATAATTCTGCGATAAGAAAGCCTTTTCCTCACTCTTAAAATTTACTCGTATTGATGTTCGAAATATTTCGAGAAATTATAGTTAAATTAGTGATAAAAACAGAATTTTTTTTTCACATTTTAGATTTTGAGGTTTCGGATGATATCCCATCTTCTTTAATTATACCAGACTCAATATATTGATATGTTTATTGCTAAGATTATTTATGTTTCTTAGTTAAACTAAGCATTTTGATATAATTTGTCACATCTTAATCCTAAAGATACATTTTATCAAATCAGTAATAAGATCATACGCTGATTCAAAATATTTAGTGTAAATGTTTGGAATCCACTTCGTACAGAATGTAAGTCGCGCCAACTTTTCACAAGAAATGTTGTCAAACATATTTTTATTTTTAAACAGTAATCTTCTCGAAATGTACTCTGCTTTGAGACGATATGAGTGCTGAATGTGTGATGGAAATAGAATAATAAAGATCGCAAAAATTAATTAGCTTGCAAAAAAATCCAAGCATCCAAATGGGAGGAGTAAAATCGATGAATCCAAGTTTATTTCAGAATGATTCATATCACCACGTTACTTTTTCCTTTTTGACTCTTTGATTTTTATAAATACAAGATTTAGATTGTTTCTATACAAAAATTTGCGTTGCGTAGCTTTGCAAATGGAATCTAAACAAATTTTATTTGGAGTATATATTATATGTATTGAGGGAAGCGTAATCGTTTCTTTCTCGTAGTTTTTGGCTTGAAATGGAGTTGTAATACAAGCAATTATTCCTTTTGAACAAACGCCTGACACGCCCCTTGTTCACAACGAAAATAACACGATCCCGCTTCTTTAAGTAAAAAATTCACTTTGGGAAAGAAATCGACTTAACCATTTATTCACCTGGGCTGTAGATATATGTTTAATCAAATTCTGATAGGATTAACATTTCAGACCATTTTGTTCTGAGGTTAAAATTTATATGTCGCCTCCAACTCATCGACGTCCATAGTAGATCCTGTTTAATAATATCGCTTTCATCTATCGATTATATAGTTTTTATCTATAATATAATACAACTCATTGATTAATTAGCTATTATATCCGTTATTGCACTCTTATTTTATTAGTTTCTTTCGACATTTATTACTGATTTTTAAGGTAAGATAGGTTGATGATCAAACAAAGGAACTAGGAGACGACCTGTTAGTGCATGTCTGTGCCTGCAAAGAACTCGTTCTGTTTTTGAGGTCACGATTGTATTCCTTTGTTTTATTCTTCTCGGTTTAGGTTCCTACTTTCGGTATGATACATTTACTTATTACGGTACTTATTTTTTCACTCATTTAAAATAGTTCACTGGAAGTTCATTATTCTATTTTATGCTAAGTGCCTAGTTTATTTGGTGAATGTTTAGCACTTAATAAAAAAAATTATAGTTTACTATATAAGATAAGTGAACATGTTTTAGGGCTGTAGTTGATTATGCAATGTTAGTAAAATGTTGGCGTTTGGATGTGTGTACAATTATACTCGTATATCATCACGTTCGAGATTCCAGAGTTTAAGTTTCGTTAGCTTAGTGAACTATCAAGATTCAACGTTACCAGTAAATTTGAATGTTGCATAAAAAGAGAACGACATAGATCCATGATAGTAGTTCAGGATGTTCGGCGTGATCTTTGTGTGTGGGCCCCGCGCCATGTCTTCACTAGGACGTGAATCCTTGATAATGGATCGCGTCAGATGATGTAATTTCTATGTTGGCAGGTTGTAACAGAGGGTTGACATTGGGATGAGGGGTTCTCGTGTCGAAAAGAAAATGTGTTCTAATGAGATGATTTTTCATCGTTCCCGAAGGTCGTGAACCGTTTTTTTGTAGGCGTATTCAGGATTTCGTGCCTTTTAGTGCATTAGACCATTTTTATTTTCGGCATTATGGAATAGTGACAGTATTTATACCTCAATTAGTCTTCCAGAAATTATAATTGAAGAGTAATTACTAATACACTAGGTGTGCGTAGGAAATCAGAATGTGCATGTTATCCATTCACTAAACTTTTTATACATTAAACCATAGGCGTTTATGATCCAAGAGTTTTACGCCTTTTTATCACTTACAAATGGTAATAATCATAAGAAGGCTTAGTGAACCCGAATGATCGATGCTGATACCACCAATATCTGCTTACGACATACGGACTACTACCAAAACCCAAATTCTTTAGAATAGTGGTTCCCACGTGAGGGGTGGAAGACAAGTCATAGGCCCGTGCCCAGGGACTTGTTAAGTTCCCTATCGTAATTAAATCTGGACAGGGAAAATTTAAAACTCCCACTGTAGCATCGTCCGATTACCATAAAGTTACGTTAAATTCAAGGTATTCGAATAGCTTAAGACCTATGTAGGAAGTACAGTTTTATTAAATTTTGCCTAAATCAAATGTTTATTTTGATTCTAAATTGATAGAATCAAAACTGTAGTGTTATGTTAAATAAGAAAGGGGCCGGTGGGATGGCTCACACATGTTACTGCCTCCCGCCTTCCAACTCTTATCTCCTTCTGTCTCCGTCACGAGCCAGCCTCATTTTAAACCCTGCTTTGAGTCACACTCAACGCGTCGCAACTTTCTCCGACCGCATTCTCAAAACTATGAATATAGTCTGCATTACAATACGAAGTTCCGGCTTACTTCATATCTTTCTACTGCTATTTAATTTTGACCATTTACTTGAAATTGAGATTCATATGTTATGTATTAAATATAATTGTTATTTAAATGTATTGTGTGAATTTTGATGTAAGGAGATGTAAATCGTGATACAGGTTCGATTCTTGAAATCCTCAAGAATTTTCGATTTTGTTAGATCGATTCGGTGGGATCAGCAGACCCTCCTGGCGTTCATCTCACTCAGCCTGAATAAATTGGGTACCCTTAATTGGGGAAAAATCTGATGGGTGAGTGTGATTTCGGATTAATCATCCCCTTGCACATTCATTGTTATCATTAGGCGTCAAGGTCTAATCTTTTTTTTATATTTTTTTTAGATAATTATTTGATCTCTTAACAGCCGGAAAAGGATCCTGTGGGATCTGGAGACCTTCCCGTCACTCACCTAGCCTCTATAAAATGGGTGGCCTGAATAGAGTGGAGAAAATCTGGTAGGTATTTGAGCCTCCTGATCACTGACAAATTATTTTCCTGCACAATCGCTGTCCTAGAAACGCTACGGTCTCTTCTATGTACTGAATTCGACACTTTTCATGGGTTGCAATGGTACAGGTTCTACTGTTAAAGGAAGTGACAGGTTATTACTCAGGTTACCACCATAAGAGTGTGAAGGCCGTGATTCGTTCCTCGAATTGAATGTTTACCCTCTCAGACAAGATTCCCAGGTACCGCAGGAGTAACGAGGTTGCTAAGGTTGACTCCTTAACGACCTTGTTCATCGCGGCCTGTGGATAATTTAAATGAGAGAATGAACAGTGTCCGATTTAGAAATTTAAAAAATAGAAAATAATATTTGACCCTGTTTCTCGTATCATTAGATTATTGTCCGGTGTTCAGTTTGGTCCTGTACCGAAATAGATTGCTAGTTTTTTTTCATTAATAAGAAAATAAATAAATTTCGTAGGATTTCGTTCGAATCGTGATTGTGATTATTTCATGCTATATTTCACAATCTTTCACTTGGTTTATATTTACCCAATTTTGATTGATATTGGCTTCAGTGTCTCAAGTGGCCTAGAAAGACACTCAGTTAAGTTATTAATCGAAGAATAAATACGGGTTGGTCGCATGATTGGCAGTTTCGATTGCTTTCGCTTTCATTGTAGTTTCCATCGATCAGTCAAATTCGTTCGAACTCATACATTTTTTTTCAACAGTTGTATGGTATTTAACATTTCGAATAAATTTGGGTGATTTTGAAATGCTTATTGATTGTTTAATAAGTAGAATGTTATATATATCATTTAAAAAGATTTTAAAACAATCAACTCAATGTTTTTAGGTCAGTTCTTCACTTGGCCTAACTGTAGGGAAATTGTGTTGAGAAGTTAAAGCAAAACAAGTTCAACTTTTGCACACGAACTACATTTACAAACTAAAAGCATTGCAATTTTTCTGCTCAGAAAAATTTATCGATTATTTAACATATTTCGGAAAAGATTATTTTTGGGGAAAAAAATTCTCTGTAGTGGAAACCTAATTCCACTCCTCAAAATTTGCCGTTTATAGATCAATCCCAATAAAAAATTTCACTCCAATATGATTTTAAAGCTAACTAAGAGTTGAAATTATTTTTTTAAATGGACAGCAGGCAGCGGGAAAATATGTATTGGTATATCTGAAAGGCCCAATTCTGTAGATTTAGTTAAGAAAAAAAATATTCGGGAAAAGGAATTTCGTCTACTTCATTAATCTAATCATGAATATTATTTGAGGACATTTTTTTGTTTCTATAAAAAATGTGTTTTACTTAATAAAAAACAAGCAAGGCTGTCTGTGCGGAAAATATTACTTGGGTTTATTTTTTTTTTTTGTAATGGCACACTTGAAGTGTATAATAAGCATTTAATGTTCCTGATTTAAAAATAAATAAAAAAATTAGGACTAATGTCCTGCCTAGCACATTGAACAAGAAATAACCATAATTTTTCTTTGATTTACGACATTTCAAGAAAAGCTTATCTAAGGATGGTTTAGAATTGTAGCCACTAAATTAAAATTGCATATAACGTCAAAGAATAAATATCTAATTTAATATAACAACTTCAAAATAAATTTGCATTTACCTTAACTAAACGAGAGAGATGTATAATCTATAAATTTAACGTGAGAAGAAAATAATAAAATTTAATTTAAAACATTTACTATTTTCATACATCTTGTATCCTATGGACTCATTTTTAAAATAAGTCCAATCCATTGTTTACAAAGTGTTTTTATTTTATTTTTCATGAGTTCTGAATGCACTGCATAATCTAGCAAAATCGTATTAACCATGAAAGGTTTCAGTCCATTTTAAAAGTTTTAGTCGAGGGGTTCAAACTCGCAAGGTTTCCCAGACCAGTCGCAACCAAATGCCTCCTGTATAATTATTAAAAAATATTAAGCCTTTAAAACTGCTTTCCTCATTTGTATTGTATGGGATGTTATTAAGATCGGAACTTTATTATTTAACTTGAATAATATTAGTTGACTCTAAATATATGTGTATGTGGGTGTGTTTGTGTATTTGTATTCGTGATTCTCGAGTTTCAGTCAACATGCCCTAACACTGAAAAAATAAGCTTTTAGTGAATAAATTAAATAGCACATTAAAATAAATATAATTTGACACGTGTAAGATGTTAATTAGATAAGTGGTACTCGTAAGCGTTAAAAGAATTGATACTAAATCATTAATGAGTGTAAGATCAACCTAGTCTCGAAACGTCGCTTTCGTTTTTTAAAAGTTTAAGGACTGGCTGAAACTCGAGAATCACGAGTATATAATTTCTATAACAGTCAAGAAACGTAGAAACCGAGATATATACGGTGAAGAAAATGTTCCGGGTTTAGGTCAATAGAGATTGGAAACCGACTGTGGACTCTCATTGCAGGTCTTCTTCAGGGCTGGACTCACAAGGCATAGAAAAATTAAAATGAAATCTAAAAAAAATGTAAAGAACAATAAATAAAAGTAAAAAGCAGGAATAATTTAAATTATAAATTAGTAAGAGAAAATCTATTCTGTTGTTTTAAATTTATTTGCACGGTTTCACATCTTCGTTGTTTGTAACGCATCCCATTCCTCCCGTTACCACTCGAACCATTTTCTTCCCCGTGTATTAGTTAATCTAAAATGCAAAAAAGCAATACAAAAATCCTGTAATTACGCGTTTCATTAGTTTATTTACTTATTTTTGTTTTTTGTAACAAAAGAGTTGGGCTGCTATCCTGTACTATACTCCTCCCTTACCAGTTCTATAATGATCCCTAGTAAACTGTTAAATCTAAGGAGGATGTAGGAATTGTTAAAACAAGCTCCTTCACATTTAATGTCAGCTCTGTAATTATCCTATTCCTCCTCCCACAATCCACACAGTCTATTATATTCTATTAAGACTTGTTTGTGTGTTCTACTGAATTCTTTAGAACACCAGTTTAGGTTACATAATTCTAAAAAACATTTAAAAAAAAAGGAAATAAATATTAGCCATGCGGCGATGCAGTTCTTGATTAGATAAAAAGAATATATTCATGTTGTATTTCTAGTTTGTGATTTGTAAATTACTTCAAATTATCTAACAATAGCCAAGATGTTGGGGGGCACGGAATGATTGCTTCTTCAATTCTTAACCTTCTAAGCCACGCTCACCTGTGGTCTAGTGGTTAGCGTAACAAACTACTAAGCCCAAGATCGCGGGTTCGTAGCCCGGCAGGTGACCCTAGGTTTTTTTTAAGGGAGAATAAAATCCTTAGTTACGCCGTCCTTCGGAAGGGACGTTAAACGGGGGTCCCGAGCCTGTACGTCAGGTACCCGTTAAAAATCCCTATCCTAATTAAACCTGGGTGGGTAAAATTTAGAGCTCCCACTGTAGCATCGTCCGATTAGCCACAGCAGCATAAAGTGACTTTAAATGAACAAACAACAACCTTCTAAGCCATGAAATGAAAGTTCACAAGAATCCGAGGATTTAATTATGATTTATCGTTATCTATTTAATATGCTCACCAAGAGCGAGTAAGCAAACGGAAACCCGAGGGAAGAAAGATGAGGATATTAAGCCAAACTTCCGAGAAACAAGTTAGATAAGAAAAATATCGAGAATTTACGAGTTGTTGCTTAATTGTATGAAATTGCCAAGATGTATCAATCGGGGAGGCTATGTTAAAAAAGATGGATGGAGACTATAAATTAGCAAAAGCAGAAATCTGAGCCATTTGACGATGTAAGTTAGTCAAGAAAAATAGTTTATTTTCAATCCCACGGAACCACCACCAAAAAAAAAATACAAGGAGTTTGTTTCCCTGAAGCAAATCAAGTTAACTGGATTGCGCTTTATAATTATCTGTAGAAAATAGTGGTTTCTGTATTTTATTCTTTATGCCGTCAAATAATTAATACATTTTGTTCTTAAATAACAACTATGTTGTTTTGTTAAATAAATGTGTTTTAATTTTATTATTTATTTTCGCCGTTCTTATCATTAACAAACTGTTGTATCTATGATTATTTTTAATAATATGAAACCCATATTAAAGAGAATTAACAAAAATATATTAGTTATGTTGCTTCAGCATTAAGGATTTTTTCCAGTCCTTATAATACGTTGTATTGTGCCCTTGGCTAGATGAGAAAATTCTCTGATTAGTTTACACTTTTTTTTTTTTAAATGTGCAAAAAAATTGATTCATTTTAATTGCTTCGACAAAACCTCAACTAAAACTTAAAGCTGGGTCTTGTACTTTTAATATTTCGGATTCTACACTGTACAAAAATAGAATTAATGTATAGGGTTTTCTAATTTTCAAAAATTATAATGCAACACCCTTTTTGGTCTTTATAAATACAATAATAACCAATACATTATGACCTTAAATATAGAACGAGTCATAAAATCGGGTTTAGGTTTGGAGAAGAGAGGAAGATATAAAATACACATTTGCCATAGATTTTTCGTGAATATTTTTAATCTATGAAGAATACAGTACTATTAATTTTCTTTTCTATGTATTCTTATTAAAACAAACTATTAGATACAAAGCATATTTAATCAGGAAAATAAAGCCTGGATAACAGTGCTTTGTTCAGATATTATTTTTTGTCCAATATGTAATTATAGATTTACTATTATTTATTTCGGACTTGTTTTTCTTTTTTTTTTGTTATTAATACTAATTATCGAGGTGACAGTTATGTCTCATCCTAAAACCCTCCAGATGGCCTGTTGCCTAGCATGGCGTTCTCCCTTACCCGTCTAATTCTGCTCGGACCGTAATGATCCACGGGCATCCCGCGGTCGTAGCAAGATGAAGTAATAAGCTATAATCATCATTATGCGATGACGAGTGTCGACTCATCATCGGGGGCTTTGACCACGGCTTAAATGCTATCTCCTTCCATTCTCTCGATATAAGATCATTCCACTTTTATTTATTTGTAATAGACAACCTCTATGGAACAATTATAACACACACGCTCCAATCGAGAGTCGCACCTGGTTCTCAAATTAAGTGTAGAAAATTAGAAGCCTACTTACTTACTAATTTCTTTTCCATCACATCTGTATACGATAATCAGATTATACGGAAAATAATGATACTATAGACGTAACAAATAGTGAAATGCGATTTTAGTTCACGTACTTGAAAAAATAAATAAATAAACCTTTGATTGCTTTATTAGTGTTTTTTAAAATTTCGTTTTACATTTTCATATTGTTTAAAACTGCAGTAGATTTAATACTGTTAAAATCAAATTAATTCATTAAAACATAATATACTATAAAAACGTAATTCACATAATCATAATATAATAGTATTATACCAAATTGAATAAATTAAAATGCTTTTTAAGAAAAAAAAAATGCTGGCCGTTTCTTACTACTCCAATACTTATTAGATTAACTCTTTAAGCTCCCAATTAATTGCAAAAGACTCATATACATGACTATTATAAGACCTATTTGGACTGACGGAGTACAGCTTTAGGGCTCCAACAAGCCACCGAATTCCTCTCGTATCCTTGCAATCCAAAATCCTTCTTTAAATCCACAATATTCCTAACTCAATTACGAATAAAGGTCATCCATAAGGACCTTGATATCCCATTTGTTGCTGATTTGGCCCGAACCCGATATCAACCCTTTCAAAGTTTACTCTCACTCAAACCGACTAGTTTCATACGACTAGCTACCTACTCAGTTCCTGATAATTCTCTGAGGCGTCTGAAAAGAAGATGCCCTCGTGAGCCTTTAAGTTGTATTCGTTATTCGAGTATTACCTGTGGGTAGTTTTTCTACTTGACAACTTCAATGGAACTACTTGCCTATGGATGATGGTTATATCATTGTATATAACTCCATGGAAGTACTTGCCTTTGTCTCATTCCATTATGTATCATCCGTTCTATTTACTATGATATATTATTATACAGATATAAATTCCAATAAATAAATTTAAAAAAAAAGAAGGGGGGAAACGAATGAATCTAGACGTTAGTGTTTTTATATCATCTAATCGTAAATCAATAAACAATTGCTGAATATTAAATTAAATTTCAAGAACTAATATCAAATGTTGCATAATTGAAGATTTGCCCTAATAACTTCTTTATAGTTTCGGTTAAATATTTTTAAATTGCTTAAGTAGTCTATCGCTTCATTTTTTAATAGTAT
The DNA here is from genome assembly GCA_964056705.1 of Troilus luridus. Taxonomy (NCBI): domain Eukaryota; kingdom Metazoa; phylum Arthropoda; class Insecta; order Hemiptera; family Pentatomidae; genus Troilus; species Troilus luridus. The sequence goes on from OZ057415.1 coordinate 85,829,165, forward strand.
CGAATTTGTGGTATGATTTATGTCAAACGAAGCTTTATAACGTAGCTATATTTGAATAACTATGAGGTTATTGTAAATATAGAGAAGAAATTGGTCAGGATGTAAGTCGAAAAATAATTCCTTAAATCATGTAACTATTTCTGAGAAGCCGACGTTTCGGCCCATGTTGTAGGTCTTCTTCAGGGTTTAGTGGTCACAAGTGTGGGAGTGGGGAGAGAAGAATTAATAATTATAAATTAAGAAGGACCAGATAATATGATTATTACTTCTTAATGTTGTATGCATCTTTTTATAAATGGTATATTCATTGGTTATTTTCTACCCAACGGTTTTTACTTATAACCTTATCTGAGTACAATTTTCCTTTTCTAGATCGTGGCTTTGCTGGGCTGTACATACATACATACATATATACATTTTAAAAAATTTGTTTTCGGTTCGTTTTGGAATGTTTTAAAGCATATCCTAACTGTACAGGAAACTTTTTTGACGTTTAATGGAAATCTGTTTGATATCCCGAAGGGTGACTTTAGTGTTGACTGCACCCTCTGGCAATAAAGTGAGATAAAGGGAGGATGTAGGGTGAATAGTAAGGAATTCCTGTTCTTCCTATCCACCCCCTTTCGTGTGTTGTTGCCTTTATAAGGGATTCCAAGGGTCAAAGGAAGATATTTAAAATTAAAATAGGCCGTTTAATACAGCTTTTGAACGTTAACAAAACAATTGTTTGTTTTTTTAATTACAAACTGTTATTTAAAAAAAAGAAGAAAAAAATAACTTATATGGAAGTGTTTCATTGTTTGTTGTAAATTATTTTAGACCTTTTCTCCAACAGTTTTCAATAAAAGCTATTGTAAAAAATTCAACTTAGAAAGTTTGATTAAAAAAAAAAAAAAAAAAAAACCTGTACCACTACAACCCAGGAAAGGTCTGGGATTCAGTAAATGGTAGAGACTGTACTATTTCATGGACAACGGTTCTGCAAGGAGGTGACTTGTCCTAGGTCACGCTCGACCGCCAGATTTTTCCCCCTTATTTTGGGTACCCTATATTTATAATATTTTATAGAGGCTGGGTGGGCCCCAGGAGGGTCCTAGATCCTATATGATCCATCTCCCGCTGCAAACAGACTAAATAAAAGTAACTCCCCGCAGCGTTGTTTGAACCAGGATTTCCGGCATGGTAACTCAGTACTCTACCACTGAGCCACTCCCCTCCCTAGAAAGTTTGATTAACAGAGGATAAATAAAAAATAAAAATAAATTGATGAAAACAGGTTTGAAACGAAAATAAAACTTACATTTATTATATAATGAAAGTTAGCGGTTTGTTTAGGCATCTGAAAAAAAGGTGAATTAAAAATCGACTTCGATATGCAATGTTATAAATGTTTACCCTAAATTCACAAATTTGAAACTTCTTTTTATTACACATATTGCAGGGCCCTTACTTAAGGAATATGATTTCTTTTGATTATAAAAACTAATCTTAACATTAGTACTAGTTTTCATGTATTTTAAAAATTATTGTTGACAATTATCCTCGTAAATTGTAGTTTATCCTTCATAGATTTAATGATCATCCTTTCTCTCTTTTTTTTTTGTTTGTTGTATATTTCATTATTTTATCATTTAAGCACTAACACTTATCAGTTGTGTTTCTTGATGTCCTTTGTTTATGAGATTAGTACTGTTGGTGTTATTATCCTACTTTTTCTCAGCCTTTTTTGTGATTTAAAACTCAAGACCTAAGTGGACACTCAATGAAAAATAAGTTGAACTTATTAGTGTGTATTAATTCTTTATTTTTCTTTGCTTCCATCCCTATCCATACATTCTGTAGAGATCACCATCTTCTTTTAAATATTGTTTAGTAAAAGGACACGGTGAGCCCCATCACCGGAAAAATATAGAATTAGAAATATAAAAATAAATTAGAACCTTTTCCGTTTCTCATCCCACTCTTAAAATGTACAACGTAAAGTAAAAGAGATATTTTCCATCCTTTCAAAATTGTAATTAGCAACCTTCCAATCCAAAAGGGGCTTAGGAAAGAAAAAAAAAAGTTTTTTGTTTTCTTACTAATTATGACAATAAGATTATGTTGACATCATATTAAAAAAGACTTTTAAAAAGTGCAAAAATGAATTTAATTTAATGTTTAAATTTATTACGGGCCTTTCACACAACCTCTGTAGATTCTCGCTAACTATATAAAGAAATAAGAATTTGAAATGATCTAAAAATATAAGACTGATGACGTAAGCACCTAATACCGATGACTCTCAGTGGTTACTCTTGGCTTTGACCAGTTCAACAAACCTAAAACATATTGTAATTATAAACTTGTGTTCTTCATTATAAATATATAATTTTCTTCTTCATGCCTCATGCAATTTTGTTCTATTCTACTGACAGCCAATCTGCTGATTGTCATTGTTTTATTTGATAGGCGTGGATGCAAATATAAAGAGGAAAAAATATTTTGGAGAATAAACTTTTTTTAACGTTACCTGTTCTGTAAGGCGCTGACGCGTTTTCAATAAACGACTTCGATATAAAATTCTGTTTTTATTTTTCGTTAATTTAAATAATTTACTAAATTTTCTTCGTATCATGTTTGTAAGTTCAACTACTCCAGTTACCGCTTGCCGATGAATAAAAAAATAGCATTTTATTGAAATTAACTCTTGTATTTGTTTGTAAAATAAATCTGACCGAGTCCAAGATAAACGGGAGAGAAATGAAATGAGGAGACTGACCAGACGACCTTCGGAGACCCTTTGAGTGATTTTGAGTGCATTATTTCGTAATGGAGGACCTTGGTCCACCATTCATTCATGTTTTCTAGATTATTCCTTGGCAGCTTAACCAATCCCGTATCCCTGGCCTAAAATTTATGGTTAGTTTGTTCCAGTGAAAGAGAAAAAAACTGTATATATTAAAAAAAAAAACACGATGAAAAATAAAATAGTAAAGCAAAGGTTTTGTATTTGCAATTTTTTTATTAGTCATGTATAAAACAATATAAATTAAATAAATTGTAACTATAATTGTATTGTGTCTAGATTTTTTCTTTATAAACCAGATTTAAATTATTACATTTTAAACTTTTTAAACCTCTACAACCTATTCACTCTTCAAAAAATCGTTAATAACTGCAAATATAATAATAAAATATTACTTTTTTTACTTGTAATTTAAATTTAATTATTAATAATTTATGATCATAGGTAATTAATAACGTCTTAGTTTATTAATTACAAACGGTAAGTTATTACGAACGCTGCAATAAAATATAATAATTGAACTAGATCCACACCCTCCCAACTTTAATTCTAAACGATCACCCCATCAGTTTCAGCTCCTCTGTCAAAAACTTGGCGCATCACTATTGACCGAAACCTTTCCTGGAAACCCCAGATCGGCCTAATATCCCGCGGTCAATAAGTTACCTGAAGTTATTCCATCGTTCTCCTTACACACTTCTTCCCGTAAGCTTCTCATATCATCTCTCATCTTCCCCCACTTTGATTACTTAGTGTGGTATACAGCGGCCTTTCGAAAATGCTCTAGAACCAATTAAAGCGAATAATGAACTGCTTTTTATGATTTGTCCTTGGCACTCCAAAGTGGTTCTTCCCTTTGACAATATTTCCTCAATGCTTTCCTATACCAGTCCATTAACTCTCAACACCCTTAATATATCTACAGCCTCCTCCAATTCAAATCCTCAGTCCATCACCACGAAACAAGATCCCGCCTTTCCGATCTCTACACTCGTTCCCGCAGAACCAAAGCATTCGAGCGTTCCTTTCTCGCCCGCTCCACCACAGTGTGGAACTCATTCCCTCCCTTCATCCGCCATGCTTCTTCACTGACTTCATTTAAAGCCTTGATTTTCCAAAATCTCATTCTTTCTTCTTTCCGGCGGTACAACTCGTGGCGAGACAAGGCCTCCTGCAACATCTCATTGCCTCCCAAAAATATGTTCTCTAAACATGCCAGCCATTTTCTTAAATGAATCTGTATACTTGTTATTGCTTTTTTTTCGTAAAGGAGAGATACAATATGTAAAGAAATTATTGCATGGTATCCCAATCATTTATTTTATTTATTAGATGTTGTTATTAATATATTAACTCCCTATGATTCGTTTTTAGTTTAGTTATTTCATTTTTATTTAATTTAATTTTTTGGCACTTTTTAAATACTTCATGATTTGTATTATTATATAGCCTTCTGGCCAGATATATATTATTTTTATTTATCTGTTCATGTTTGTTATTCCAATGGGACTTGGTCCCAGAATAAAGTTTATTTTTTATTCTATTGTATTCTATCCTAATTTATTTATGTTAATTTTTGTATTTTTTTTTCAGGTAAGTTACGTTCAACTTTATCTAATGGTATTGCATCTTACTAGGTGAGTTTTTGTGATATTTATTGATCATATTTGAGGTGTTGAGATGAATATGGGATAAATAATTATCTGAAAATATTTCAAGAAATCCAACATAATGCCCAATTCAATGACTTAAAATGCTAGGTAAAGTAAATACAACAAAAATAGTGGTATCCCTATTCAATTTTACGTAGTTTGTATTAAATTTTATATAAATCAGGTGTGATCACTCAACTCCGATCAGGCGTTGCTCAATACATTAAATTTTAAATTGAAATCACCAGAAATGACATTCCGTTTACCCACAGAACAAATTGTTGAAACTTTAATATGATTATTGATATTTAATTTAATATAATTTAATATAATTATTGATACTTTTTTCGTGATAGCTCAGTGATTAGAGACGCTATGTTGTACATTCAGTGTACAAATCCGGCTGTGACAGATAAACTATTTAATCTGTTTACAACCACGGATGGGCCCCTCTGTGGCTCGCTCAGCCTATAATGGTGGTACCGTTAATTGGGTTAAAAACTGCTTCTAGCGTTATCTGAAATAAATCTCTCCACTGCACAGCCGTTGTCCTGTAGTACCAGTACAGTGTCTCGTACTATATACCGAACCCAAGACCCTTCATGGGCTGTAGTAGAGGTAATGGTTCTTTTTTTTTCACATAAATTTTCAACTCTATACCGTGGCCGTAATATAATTGAAATCTAGATTCTAATTCAATTGATTGTTGATCTCTTCCTTAAAATTATAATCTAATAGATTTTTTAGTAATTGAGTTTATTATTGTATTTATTTAATCGATCAATGGCAATATTATAACTTAGTCTCCATTTGTCATCATTATTGGGGTATTATTACTCATTATTTATTAGTAATAAGTATATTACTGTTGTGGAGCCTTTTTATTATGATTAGTTAGTTTAGTGAACTTCTTCTTTTTCATCAATTCTTTTTTCATTCAAGGAAATTGATGTAAGGCTTTCAGGATTATTCAAGTTCCTTTGGCTTAGTTTGTCAGAAAGAAAAGTACTCTCTTGTAGAAATAATTATTTGTTTTATTTAATTGCTCTAGTAATTCTTTGGTCGTTTAAAACGAAATGTAAATGAGGAGCCGTTCCCCTGGAAATAGAAAGCGATTCCTTATCAAAACCATGCTTGAGAGAAACATCACAGCTATTTTCATTAAATAAAGTTTGGTGGGAATTTCACTTCACAAGGCAGAACTCTGGCCTCAGTTATCTTTAGTTTATCTAAATTAAGTTCTCTTGATAACTTGCTTGGGTTAAATTCACTAATGATAAATTAAATAATTTTATTTCAAAGGTTATTTTTTATTGACTATTTTATAGAAATAATGACTATTTTGTTAAGTTTAAATTAAATAAGAAATTATCATTTTGGATGTATAAAATTATGGTAGGAAATAGTTGGGGGTGCATTCAAATAAAACACTAAATAAGTGGGTACTTATTTATTATGTGGCGACGTTTCGACCCACTTTGTGGGTCATCTTCAGGGCTAAGAAAGAAAACCGACAAAAAAAACCTATAAAAACATTGCAGTACCAAATATATAACAATATAAAAAAATATATATGTACAGTAATAGAAATTTAGAACAAAAAAGTGAGTAGGAAGGTGGTCCATTTTAGGAGAGTAAAAATATTTCTTTTGAATACTTATCGAGTTTTTTTTAGAATAATCATTTCCAAGCTGCAAGTTAAACTGATTTGGACAAAATTGTTGGTTTTTAGTTCGGTTAACTAAATTATATTGCTGATGTCACTAGACGTAGATTTGATGTATTTTAATTTAATAAGAAATTTCCTACATAAAATTTACTCACTGTTTATGAAATTGAATAAAGAATAGTCATTTCCCTCCATTAGGCATAGCGTCTTGTCAGGCTTTTTAGATTATGTTCATTTTATCCTTTGTTTAAAATAAGTTACTTTTTCGGGAGTCTCTGGAGTATTTATTTAATTAAAAATAAATACAACGATTTATTAAATTATTTCTATAGGTATCGGAGTATTACATTTCGTCAGGCCGCGTTTCGATTTTGTTTTCTTAAAACTCATTGACGCTACACGCGTCAGGAGAACGTCTCAAGAATAAATTTAGTTCAACCACATTTCTTTGAGAAGTCGTTCATTAACACGTTAATTCTTAATAATGGTGGGTGTATTTTAATTTAAACTTTTATATAAGTAGTTTCTATATTTATTTAACTTTTATGCATACATTAATTGAATTATAATCTCTTAGAAAGTGTGTACGATTCGTGTGAAACACATAGCCGCTTCTTAGATAAGACTCTTGCATAAGTAAGGCAAACATTTTTATCTATTTAATTTTTTTTTTAAATAGAGATAATGGTAAGAAAAATGTACTTGCCACACCTTTGTTTGCAAAATATTTGTACATTCGTTATTTTTATTTTTTTATTTTTACAGATCATCAATTATCTAACAACAGTAGATTTTTTTGTTTGTGTTTGTGTTAGTTACTACCGTGCCCGTCTCCGAAGGCATCAATACATAACTGCAGTCCTTGTTACTAACTGTGTCAAGGCTGGAACTCTTGAGACGGCCGACAATTGAACTGTAATCGCTCACAAGATTATTCTGGTTCTTATTCATTTGAAATAAAATAAAGAAAAATCAAGTCCGTTAAAGTGGTATTAAGTGGCGTGGAGATGAGGTTAAATCGAGATTACAAGGTCGATCGGTTTCCCTGAGAAAACAAATGCTATTTCAGTTAGAACGAATCCAGTATTTTTAGATCAGGGATAGTTTAGTTTCTTTGTTTGAATTTCGTATCTCTCGTTTAGTTAACACTTGATCACTTCTTGGTCTTTATGACCCATCTGGATAAACATAACCATTTATTTATCCTACAAAATCTGAGAGGGCTAAAGTTCATTTTTTATCTTTATAGTGGAACGTATCAGTAATGTTAATGGTATTTTGTTGCCGAATTAATTATCGGTTCATCGTTTGGAACGATTGGCTCCAATCCCTTTGATCCGATTACCCGACAACGCTTCACTTATTTCCCTATCCTCATTCAAACAATCCGAGTATTTCACGGGTCAACGCAAAATATCACGATCACGTTGATCTTTAATTGGAAATCTATACGTTAATATTTTTCTTGCGGATGCATAATTTAATGGTATTATAAATTGAAAAACCCATTCTACTGCAATCCACGAAGGGTATTGTATTCAGTACATGGTAGGGAATAGGTTGTTTTTAAGCAAACTGTCGTGCAAAAAGATGGGTCGGGCGAGATCATTCTCCCCGGCCATTTTTTTTACCAATTAGGGTGCCCACTTTATAGAGGCTGGTTGTACCCTTGATGAATCCCCTCTTCTAAATTAAAAATAGTGTATTCACGGCTGTTAAACAGTATAAATAATTAATCAGCCATACACCCCATTACAAGAAAAAAATAGTTATTCATATTCAGCAGCTTTCAGATTTTTTGTTTTTAACCCAACTTAGTTATAGTCCAGGATCCAGGGTCCATTTTTGCACTTGATTACTATCAACCTGAATCTTCGTGAATAGCTTCGTTTCGATAAGACGCCCAACAATTTCCTGTGCGAAAATTCTCGATTGTGGTAGTATTTATTTAATTAAAAATAAATAAAACGATTTATTTAATTATTTCTATAGGTATTGGAGTATTACATTTCGTCAGACCGCGTTTCGATTTTGTTTTCTTAAAACTCATTGACGCTACAAGCGTCAGGAGAACGTAGCAAGGATAAAATATGTCGATTTGATGATTCTCAAAAACTTATTACTAACTGGGGGTTTTTTTTTTTGTTTTTTTTTGTTAAATCTCAATAGAATTATCTAAATTATTTGAAAAAATATTTGTCCTACAAAATGTATGGTTTGATCAAAGAGTCCCCTCCTTCCAACATGTATCGATAACGAGGTCATCAAAAATTATTACTAACCAGCTGATTTATTTTCCCATTTATATTGGAAGGAGGGGACTCTTTGATCAAACCACACATTTTGTAGGACAAATATTTTTTCAAATAATTTAGATAATTATCTTGCGATTCAACAATAAAAAAGCCAGTTAGTAATACATTTTTGAGAATCGTCAAATCGTCATATTTTATCCTTGCTACCTCTGCAATCGAGATTTTCGCACGGGAAATTATTGGGCGTCTTATTGAAACGAATCTATTCACGAAGATTCAGCTTGATAAGTAACCAAGTGCAAAAATGGCCCATGGAACCTAGACTATTTTATGAATAATCAAACTAAATTATTTGACAGAGTAGAATAGGGCGTGTTCTTGTCGTGTTTAAACACTTCCGATAAAATGAAATATAACTAATATAGAAATGATAACAATAAAGTATTCGAAGAAAAAATGTGAAGTCGATGAATAGCGAACCTTGAGATTATATTATGACGATATTAATATAATTATTCTTTTTACTTCGTTTTCTGATTATTTAATGCACTAAAACCTTTGCCAACTCTATTCAAGTCGGACTCAAAACAAAAGGTTGAACGTGCTAAAACGAATTAATATATATAATTGTATGAATGCTGCAACGTAGCTTTTGTGCCGCTTCCCCCAAGAGACTAACCTAGATCTCAAGCAGAACCAAGATGTACACTTTATGATTTGTCAATATTTGGCAAATGCGTTAACACCTTTGATTTACAGTTTGTAGAAGCTTTCCACGTTGTAACACCGTGTTCCCAGGCTACACCTTTTCTTGGTATTCTACTTCTTTAGATTTGCTTTCGTTATCTACTTCTCTTCTGTCTTGTCATCTCTTGGGAATGTTTTCTCTGGACAACCGTTGGTTTAGAAATAGTTCCTACCAAAAAAAAGACCTTCCTAGGTTGTTTTATTTTCTATTGGTTCAATGGGTTGCTTTTTCCTGGCAATTTCGAGTGCTATAATCGCTAAAACTCCGTCTTTCGATCACCTTTATCGAAACTTGTCTAACCTGAATATCGATACCATGCGAGCATTGAATTGCCTCGATAACTTCATCGTGGCTGTTTTCGACTCCTATGTTATATTGAGCAGTGATTGATTTTCTTCTCAACTAAACTGAACAGAATCAGACATTTTTCTCCTTTGTGTTACTTTTAACCCCCCCCCCCCCTAATGTTTAAGTGAACTTCTAATTAACTAGATATGGAGATATGGAGGAGAAAATGGGCCGTGTGGAGTTCAAATTTAATTCTCAAAAAGCAATTAACTAATTATTGGAATGTCATGTTCTGATGAAGACCTGCGATTTGGCCCGAGACGCTCGTTTCTAATATGCAGCTACGTATTATTTAAGAATTAAATTTTTTTTCTACAATTTAGAAGATTTTTTTCCTCATTTATTTTATAATTTATAAGCAGTTATCGTTTTTATGACAATTTAATTTTCTGTTTTGCATGAATGCGGAGTAGCTCAGTGTAAGATTAATGATTTAACCTGTTAACAGTCAGGGATGTACCATCTGGGGTTTACAGATCCTTCTGTGGATCACCCATCTTCTGTCGGTCCCAATCACCTCCCTGCAAAACCGTTGCCTTAGAAACGGTCGAGGGCCTACTGTAAAACCACTCCGCTCCATGCCGTATTTCAGTTTACATTTTTTTTCCACTGCTTAAACAATATGTTTCATCCGCATTTATTACGAGAGTTAATTCTTTTAGCCCACTTAGATTTAAAAAAAAAAGTTTTTAGCTTAATAATGGACTATAAAAAGACGAGTTAAAATGACGTGGTCCGAAGTAGACCAATACGAAAAGAAATGGTCTAAGATACTTGTATATTACCTTATCTTCTTGGAGGTCGCCAACCTAGTGTTAGTCCGCCGATTTTGCTTGCTAATTGACCAATTAATAGACAGAATGATGGTTAGCTGTGGAAATAGTCCTTAGCCAATGTGGCGGTGAGTGAAGGGCGTTCAACCTTTGAATCATCCCCTTACCTCATTTCTTTTAAATTCAGCAAGTCCAATCAACCGTTGATGTCATGTTGTCCAAGTAGCACTAGTCCTTATCCGCTTTTATATGTATTATGAATTGTTCAATCAAGGTAACAATTCCTCAAGTGCGACTGAAGTTAAATCGTACTTGCCCAAATTATTATTCTTGCAAACCTGTTAATGGTTAACGGAGTGTGGATTTCCTTTTATTTGTGAATAACATGAGGTTATTGAGGTTTCCTGTAATCGGTAACCAATGATTTACGGATGTTATATCATGTTTATCTTCTCTTTCTTTGGTTAGCTTATTGCGGTCGTAGCTAGTTTTCCTTGCCTTCCTTTCTGTTACCATGAATTTACCTTGTTCCGAAATATAAAAAAAGATAATTTTATCTGCGTGTAATTGTATAAGTGGGTGCCGGCGGATATGCATGTGTGGGTGTATTTATGTATTTAACTAATTTTTTTAGTATGATTCATGGATCGAAATCCAACCAAGCCATAAAATCTTTAAAATTGAAATATATAAATAATATAATCGAGTTTTGCTACTTTTAAAGAAGTTGGTTAGGCATAGTTAATGATATAAATTTCATTTCCTAAGTATTATTGCTCAATATTCCATGTACATTATATTCTTATATCCTTAATTTGCATCAGTTGGAGGCTCCATCCCTCTGCTCCGACGATGGCCTAAACAAATAGACCTAAATAAAGTAATAGTAATTATTTTGTATATTTTTATTAAATCAAAACCCTCTGACCTACTTTTTCTAGACATATGTTATTACCAGAACATAAGTATGGCGCAAACTAAAAAAAGTTTTAGGCTTTGTGAATTTAACTTTAAGTTTATTTTTTTAATATAATATAATTAAATTGAAACTTGTACTTCTTTGTTCTTCACCTGGTCATATAATATATCTTCATAGTTTAATTTTATTTTGTTTAGAAATATCCTTGACGAATTATATTAAAATTTTTTTTTATTCATTATTTTTTTATTTATAATAATATAGTTTATAAGCGTAAGCGTAAACGTTCCGGTTGTATTTAGTGGTTGTTAAGTCTGTTAGATGTCTGTTGGTAAAAGTTTATGCTTATTGTTTTCAATTAATTTTGAATTTGTTATGGTTAAGTACGGTTAATTACGATTTAGAATAATTTAAGGAAAATAAATGTTTGATTTTTATGTCATCAATAGATTCATTATTCGTTTATCTTGTAATGTTGTGAGGTATATACTTTTTTTTAATTTGATTTGATATATTTTATTTTAAGATTGATAAAAGTCATTAAATATACTTTAATTAGGGTATTTACGTTGCTATTTCCTTTGTATTTACTGGTGAGGAATTATCGGAGGCAGTGTCGATGGTTGAGGAATGTTGCTCGGTGAGCCGATATGAGTCAGCTGGTGGACAACGCCCAGCCTCGGCCAAGCTCTAAGTGAAACGCGATCGCAAAGTGGGCGGACCGAGGTAGTCAACTCCTTAGTAAGGAGTCCTTCAATAAATATGCTCCTCTGTCCATTCCATTATTTGCCTTCTTATCGCTATCTTCCTCTTGGTTTGTTCTTGCGAGCTACTTGACAGAATGTAGCTGGAAGCTCGTCCCTGTGAGAAGTGAAGCGTTAAAAATTTTCCGAATATTAGGTAATCGCATTCAAACGGAGTTTCATTAAGAAAAATCTTGAATGAATCTTTAGTGATGAAAGATTACCCTCTATAGAACTATAAAAATTCGACTTTATCTGGACTTGAGCTTAAATGTTCTTGTATATAAATATATATAAAGAATTATTTTGAAAAGAAAGATGTGTTATTATTAACCTTGACGGATGGGCAATGTCTTAAGGTGTCCGAAAAAAGACCACGGTAGAATTTAGGAGATTTCAAACACGGAATTAGAGCATGCGTCCAGTTAATATAATGTAAGTAATATCATCGTGATGGTTGATAAGTGCTTGTAAACTAGTAACGATAGAATTTCTAAAACGTTGACCGCTAAGTCTACTGGTAAATGTCCAGTGGGTTGACCTAGGCGTTTATGAAAGGAATATTGGAACATATCTGTGGTTATCATATGGACGAAAACCACATTGCTATCCGTCCGGGGATGGAAATTTGTTAGCAGAGATTAGTTAGGCTTCGGGTATGTTAAGCCTTATTATTTTATGAATGTGTAATATACTTTATTGAAGTTAAAAACGCTATACTTTTCTCATTATTTCTACCATTATATCCTGAACATAAGTTATTACCAGAAGCCTGTTGTAAAGTGATCCGGTATTGCCTTGTATCGTGGCTATTCTACAGGAAGTAATGTGGTGGAATTATAAGTAAAATTTGCTAAGTCCAAATAATCGATTTTTGGATTATTGACTACAGAAATGAGAAGTTTATACTGGTTAGACCCACCATGTCATATTTATAGCATATTTTTTTTTTTTTTCAAAGTTTGTTATCACTCTAAGTGCTCCAGCCTTATCATCATCTTCTATTGTAGCGCCAATATATCTTGAATTTCCTTATTATTTGTTCCTGACTAGCTTAAACGTACCTTTGTTTTTATTTTGCCATGTTTGGTTGTAATTTCTCTGTTCATATTTGTATTGTAATATGGCTCGGTGACATCTGTTCCTTGGTCGCCGACTCTGGTATACGGGCGTGGTGATGACCTCTATTGCGATTTCTCCATAATTGGTGATTTCCGTAGCCTTTATAAATTTATTTAGATGTTTTATTTATTTATTCCATATTGTTTATAATATGCTTATCTACGTTGTGCCGACAGGTGTAGATGGTAGGATCAGGCTTGTTCTGTCATTGTATATTGATTGGGTTTAGCAAGGCTCAGTGGAGGGGGGGAGTACTTGGCCAATGAATTTTAATGGTCGGTATCGAACCTAGCTAAACCTCTTTTTATCATTTTAAAAGTCGTTATTTATTATTTTGAGACCTTCATTTTAATATTTATGTTAGAAATCAATTTATTCTTTCTTACATCTAGGCTTTCTTATTTCGCAACTAGCATGATGGTAATATACGATTCACGATTTAATTTTGTATTAGTCCATATTTAAAGTTTTAAATTCCTCCGAGGCGTTTGAGAAGAAGACCCTACAGTCTGAGTTAAATTTTTTATTTGAGTACTACCACTGGGTAGTTTCTCTACTTTCCATGCCATTATGTATCATACATTATATTTACTTGTATAGTTATAATACAGTTTTAAATTTAATTTTTTCTATTGTTAAATAAATCGTTTATTGTTTATTCATTTAACTTTATACTACGCTAGTTAATTAATGCAGTGGGAGTTTTGCCTATCCAGTATAATCTTTAACGAGTACCTGGCACCTCACAGTTTTGGGAGTCTCATTTTTCGTTCCCTACGAATGACGGTATAACAAAGAATTGTTGCTACTTTTAAAAAATCGACCTCCCTGGCTGCAAACCCACAATCTTGGACATACTAAATAAAGTTAAAACACGCTGAACTGAATTTTTAGTACCTACGAACGGATATGAGCAATGTTTAGTATTTTCTATTGATAAGATATTCAAAAGTTTAGAAAAAAAACTTTCCTATTTCCAAGATTCTAATTTTGGAAAACCATTATTGTTCTAATATAGGCACGCTCCCTATCAAGATCAAATCAGAAAAAATATTGTTTATTTGGCACAGTTTTTTTCTTGTATTATTTTATCACTTCCTTGTTACATTAGGCGATTTCAGAGCTATAAAATTACACAAGTCTGAATGTGATTTTGTTATTTATATTGGTGATAATAGTATTAACTGTACAAGTAAATGACTTTGAAAGCTTTTTAGTTGTCGCTAAGTTGTGAATACTTCTTTAGCCTTTTAGAACTTACGGAGTTGTTCTCTTGGGTTTGATTGTATGAGCGCGGTGGCTGGTATATCTAGATCTGGATTGAACTAGACCCGTTCCCACTGCGCTATGAGTCGGACGAACCAGGACTAGGGTACCGTTATTACAGATGTTGATCTTCAATCGGAATAGATGGTATCATCTCCTTATACCATCTCTTCTTACACGACGAACGTGACCGCGATGAGGGTCGTCCCTGCAAGCGTACCTATTTTTTTTCTATTTAAGCTGTAAGTAAAGTTAGTTGGCTTTTTATTATATGGTATTTGAACGGGTCATGAAATAATCATGAAGTATTAAGTTTATATATGTGTACCATTATACAATGCTACACTGGTCTAAATAGATCTAAAATATTTTTTTAAATCAAGTTTTTTCTTCAACTCCTATGCTCAGCGTTTATTAGTATCAACGTACACACCTATAAAACTTTGCAGATTATTTTGCTACTGATACTTTTGATATTATTAGTTCCATTACAAACTAAATACTTTTTTTTTTTTAAGTTGAAGTCGTGACTCAGGAGTACTTCGTACCTCCACAACTAAATACTTGTCTGCTTTCAAAGACCAGTTAAAATTTTTCAACCCCGCTACTTAAGATCATATTTAGTTAGTCATAAATTTTCATTAATAATAATAATACTATTATTAAGTATTTTGAATAAAGGGAATCAAGTTTAGTAAACCCTTAGGGATCTTGAAAGTTTATTTATTCAAAAACTTTTTATATGCAGTACAAGCGAAATGGGTAGTTCGAAGTAGTTTGCAAACTAACTTATAGCAATGGGGACTTGCTCTTGACTTTGGCTTTTATGTTCTTGATGCAAAAGTTACCACTCAATCTTTCGCTGATTGCTTAATGGTGGTCGTTCAAGTTTATCGCCTCGGACATCTTTCCTTTGTTTTTTCCACTTGCTCTTCGTTTTACGCTCGTAAACTACGCTTTTTTCTGTCTCATAACTCCGTGGGAAGATATTTTCGAACTTTGTTGATCGTTTTGGAAAATGGATTGCCCAATTCTCCTTTTGAATCCTTATAGTGAGCGCCATACTTGTGTACGCATGTATCGCCAAAGTTGCTTCCAGCTGTAATCTAAAAATTTAGAGTGGAGATATCGATTCCTGTATAGCTTCTAAGTCTCAATTTTATTTACCCAAAAGGACTTCAGCTAACAAGTGAAAGGAAATGAAAGCGATATATAAGTAACGAGGCGGGTTTGAGAGAGATGGTTACTAGGTTTTTTATAGGGACAAAACCTCGCAACAGACCAATTTCTATGACGCAATAGTGTATAATAATAGCAACTAGGTGTGGTATGTTCCTGTACGTCATGGGAAAGCTCTCTCTCTTTTTGTAGATGCGAGCAACAAACCCAAAAAAAAAAACGAGGATTCCATCGTCCTAGCTTCACATCTACTTTTTAATAGTAGTCACCATCAACTTGATGTTTTTCATTTAATTTCTAAGTAATTAAAAGAATACATGAATCCTATTTAATGTTATAATATTATTTGACCTTATACAGTTGAATATTAGTTTTTATATATAGTTGAATATTAGTTTTCATATATATATTAAAAAAAATGGATTATATATATATGAGGAAGGAAATGGTCTGGGTATGGTAAAAAAATTCTCGTACATAGAGAAAACTGTTTATTTGGAAGCCGACGTTTCGACCTACATTGCAGGTCTTCTTCAGGGCTATATATACAAGATACTACTTTCGTATCTTGTATCCTATTTAAGATATTTATCTCCTCAACGCTCCTTATTTTGTTAAGAATAAAATCATCCATAAGGACCTTAATGTCCCATTTGTTGCTGATTTGACCCGAACCCGGTATCTATCCTTTCATAACAAACTTCATTTCCACTCAAACCCTCTAGTTTCAAACCTAGCTTCCTCTTCAATTCCCGATAATCCTCCTGAAGAAGATGGCCACGTGACCTTCTTAGTTGAACATGCGATTTGAGTACTTCCAGTGGGTAGTTTCTCTACTTGTCATTATGTATCACTCAGCCAATTTACTTGTTATATTACTGTAATATAGTTGTAAATATCAATAAATAAATAATAATAAAAAAAAAAGAAAAATATATTTATCCTCTAGTCGTCTGTATTGGTTCAAGGCTAACACATCCAAAGCCAAAATTGCGTTTCTAGAAATTTTGGTTTTTTAGATTTCTATTTTGTATTAAATTCCCTTTATATGACAGAAATACCTAATTAGATATCCATAATACGACCAGTTAAAAAATAAAAATAAAATCATTTCAGTGCTATTTTCACAAATTTTTAGTTACGCCACTACTTTTGCTGGTTCGATTTGTCTAATATTACTGGAGAATAAATTTCGTTCTGGATCTTGTTGGTCCTAAATAATCGTTTAGTACCTTTTTAAAATTTATTATTTATAATTTATTATTTTGCAAACTTTAATATTAGGTTGATTACAACTACGATTAAATAGGCAGTTGAGAAGCAGAGAGAGTGGGACCCAAAGCTTTTTGGCTTGGAACTGGAAACCTATGAAAAATGTGTCGAGTTCCCCAGGGCCACAACTGGCTCCTATATTATCTCTATTGAAATACTCGTAGCTAGGTCAAGGCCTGATCTCCCAGCCTCCCTGGTTCCAGTCCCTGTATGTGGGTTATTTCTCGCGTATTATTGCTTCGATTATATTGTTTGTTTTTCCTTTTTTTATGAGTAAATTTAGTCTTATATTATAGAGAGAGTTTCGAATATTTCAATAAAGGTGATTTCAAAATAATCAGTATTATTAGGGAGCGGAGTGGGTAAGCAGTAGAGTTCTGAGTTGCCATGCCAGAGGTCCTGGGTTCAAATCCCGCTTACTTGCAGAGTTTTATTTAAACTATTAGCGGCCAGAGATGGGTCCTGAATGATCTAGGAACCTCCTGGGGTTCACCCAGCTTCTATAAAGGTGGTACCCAAAATAAAGTGGAAAAATCTGGCGGTTGAGCGTGATCTCGGACAAATCACCTCCCTGCACAACCGTTGTCCAAGAAACAGTACAGTAGTCTTTACCATGTACTGAACCCTAGAGCCTTCACAGGTTTTAGTGCTACCGGGAAAAAAAAAATCAGTATTATTAAAGTTATTTAAACACACAAAGTGCATTTAATTAATAAAATTAAGAAACTGATGCATACAATAAATAAATAAATAACTTATATTTGTGCGTTTCCCATTGTGCGAACCCCAACCAAATATCTTTGCGGTTGTCTATTTTTCCACCTTCAAAAAGTAACATATAAATAAAAATATGTATATACATATATAAATTTGTTTATAATTCAAAATAATTGTATTGGACGTTATCTGATGTGGTCGGGTTGTTTCTATGGTAGAAAGTTGCAATGGCAACGATCATGGACACCTGCCATCGTTCAAAATGACCACACCACAAAGTCGGCGATTGTTCCCCACCAGAAGCAAATCTACGATATTTGGCTTTAATGTACTCTAACTATGTATCATACAGTTATGCATTTGATCTATACTACTTCTACTCTCTTATGTATATGTCAAAGGGGTGGATTGGCTCAATGGTAGAGCTCTGAGTTGCCATGACGAAGGCCCTGGGTTCAAATCCTGCTCACTGGTAAAGTTTTATTTAATCTTTTAGCGACCGGAGATGGATCCTGTGTGACCTATGAGCCCTCCTGTGGCTCACCCAGCCTCTATAAACTGGGTACCAATAATAAGGGGAAAATCTGGAGGTTGAGCGTGATCTAGGACGAATCACCATTTGTGTCGACCAGTCTAGAGACCTCGTACTGAACCCCAGACCGTTCACGGGTTGTAGTGGTTTTTTTTATGTATATATACTTCGTATGTAATCCAGTGCGATATATACAAAAACAGAAACTCGGATATATGAGGTGCTTTCAACTAGATCAGTATTAACTCCTAATGCTCCTACATGGACATTAGCCAATTTTATGTATTTGGTTTAAATAGAGCTACAATTTATCACGCAAGTGTTGTAAAAATCTTCTGTGTCCATAAATATCGTATGATAAATGAAATTGACCAAAAACAATCCTACATGTGAGTAAAAACTCAAACATAATAACCACAAAAACACCACTTCAAAGACTTTCTTACGTAACGTTTGGGAACACACATGAGTCAGCTTTTTTTGTTCTATAAAATTATTCATCTGACGCATAGGAGATTTCTAAGTGGCGACGAAGAGATAATCTGCATCGAAAACGTCTCGCATTTCTGGATTAATCTATTAGTTTACTGTATAATTAAGGTGTTGCGTTGGATAATGTAATCATGAAAAGTTTGTCAACTAAAAATGAAATTTCCAAGTTTAAAATAGTAACTAGATACAAACTGAACAGCTCATTTTTTGTTTTTCCTATTGGCATGGTTAATTATTACCTTTTCTACGCCTCAATTATTTTTAAATTATTAGGATTGAATTCATCATAACGTTTCAGTCAGTTATTACACCCTTCCTTTTAGTACAGAGCTAGTTATTATTTTAATAATAAGAATAATTATTATTCTTTATATTAGATATATAGATAGATTAATATTAAATGGCATAATAACAGAACTACCGATAAGTTTTTGATTGAAGTTCCTTTCCCTTCAACTTTTATATAAATTGCATTAATGATTATTGTCATTTTTCATTTTTATTTTGCTACTTATATTTCACCTGAACCTGTGAAATACAAATACTTATGCCCTATGGCTAGGAGGACTCCTGTAAACCGTTGGCCTGGTTTATCCTTTGTTTATCCTCGGAATGACACAAATGGCCTGGGAAAATCCGAGCACTAATGGTCGTTGCTCTTTCCATAATTATGCTGATGGCTCTGGTTCACCCCCCTCTCCTTTCTAAGCCCATTTTATTAATTTTTTTTAATAATTTTAGAATTAAACTCATCTAAAATGTAACTTATGTTTTATGTAAAAACTAGCTTTTGACCGCGGCTTCGTCCGCTTTGATTTTAAATAAAAACTTAAGTTGAGTTTAAACAGAGAATGAATTTTATGCTTTTCTTATTGATAAAAAAAGTGTTTATCCCTTTGTTGATAGATTAATATTAAATGACATAATTACAGAATTATCGACAAGTTTTCGATTGAAATCCACTATGTAATGTAATAAAAAGGTTGATTTTGCAAAATCTTTAATATAATAATAATCATGTTTAAAAGTAAGGCTGCTTACTTATTTTCACATCTGTAATTTAACATGTTACGATTTTCCGTTTTTCACACTTTAGGGAAGATTTTAAAATAAAAAATGAAATCTTAATTTTTTTTTTCGTAATTCTTAATTTTAATGTAGAAGTTAAATCTAAAATTCCGTGGTGCTTACTTTAAAAATGACTTAACAAATAAAAAATAAATAATTTTTTTTTTATTACATACGTTTGTCACCCTTTTCACCCTGCTTACTTTAAAAATGACTTAACAAATAAATAATAAATAATTTTGTTTTTAATACATACGTTTGTCACCCTTTTCACCCTCTTAGGGAATGGATTTTTAAAAATCATTAGTACGTGCTGGCTTTATAAAATGTACCTATTGTCCAAATTTCAAGTCCGCTTATGCCGCTTTGACTCTGCTATGGTCTGTCAGTCAGGACAAACTCTTTTATATATATATAGATTAACAAGCAAAGATCGATATTCGGTAATAATAAACAAATAAAATGTCGCAGTCCTATTATTATTGTTATTTGACGATTTAAATAAACTCCCTTGTGCAAACTTGAACTAACCAGCAAATTTCACTTTCCGATAAGGTTACCAATGATTTTATTTAATACCGAATTAGTATAGATTGATGTGGTGCTATAAAACAGAAATAATACATATTGTGACTGCCGTATTTTTTATATTTTTATTTTACGGTGTAAATATTTTAAATCCTCTAAACTTCCTTGTGCAAACATTAATTAACCTGTAAATTTCACCTAACGATAAGGTTACCAATGATTTTCAAGTTAAAAAAACGTGAAAAAATACAATTTAGTCCTATGATTATTTTTTGTTTTACGGTTTAAATATTTTAAACATTCTTTCTTGTATAAACCTTTAAATCTTAATTGACCTGTAAATTTCACTTAAATGGTTACCAAATATTTAATTGCATTATTGATTATTAAATTTGATATGGAATAAAACCTATTTTAATAAAAGCTGTTTTAATATTATTTTTCATTTTTCGGTATTGGTATTTTAAATAATGTTTTCTTTAGTATTACCACAGGACAGTTTCTCTTTTTGTCTTCATGCATGACAATATGTGCCTATTATTCTATTTACTTATTGTATAAGAATTATACAGTTGTAAATTTCATTGAATAAAAAAAATACTGTTTTAAAGTATAAACTTCCTTAGTATTAAATGGGTTTTACCCCCTTTTCTTAAAAATAAAAATAAACAAATCTAGAATGATATTTGTCGTGTTTTTAAAAAATGTTTTATTACAAAGGTCTTAATTTAAAAAAAAAAATAAGCTTATATAAATAATTACAAAATATAGTTTTATATATATATTTCAACGTATGATGTTAGTGTTGTATATTTACCTCATGGATTTGGTGGAATAACTTAACCGATACCGGCGTTTTCCGTAATTTTCTGCGTTTCGTAATTCTTTCGTAACGTATTTATCCAAGAATTATGGGAGTGGAACTATTGCCGATTTGATATGCTGTCCATTATGGTGAAGTCAGCAGGCCATTGTCTAAATCCGCCATTATATTCCGACGGAATATCCAACCTCAGCACTCAATAACCAAGCTTCTCTCTCTAGTTCTCTGTCACTCCTAGTATTATCAGTATAATAGTATAATTCTTTTTCTTAGACTAGATACGTTGTATTTAGTATTATTTGTGGATTTATAGATATTTCTGACTGTAATCTTTCATGATAATTATTTATAAAAATTATAGTCTGAATCTGAAATTAATTAATTGTAGTCTCAAGGTAGCCTTTATATGTTTCCTATTTGACATATCAAGGCTTCAGAATATATTGAATAGTATTTAGAAAAAAATTATAACAGAGAAGGAAAATAATATATATTTCAAGCCATATGGCGCCAATGGTTCCTTAGGATCGGGGGTGACAGTTGGAAAGATAGAGTTTTTTTATATGAGTCAGTATTTATGAAGGAGAAAGGGCGGAATGAAGGAATGCGTGGATTGAAGATGGAAAGGAGAGAATGGTTGCAAGACGAATGCTCTGATTGAAAAAATAGTTAAAAGGAATAAATGGGAAACTAGCCAATAAAGGAAAAGCAGGGGCAGGGATATTGAGAGCAGGGAAAAGCATAAGGATCCTAGTGACTCTCTTGCAATCTGTAATATATCTCTCGAAACACCACACGAAAATCTTAACAGACTATGGAAGAAAAAAGATACATATTGTATGTGGATTATTAAGCCGGGCGTCACTAATGGGCCTAAACTATTAATTATCACATCACGGCAATTGCATCGGTATCCCAAGGGAATTACCTGAGGGCAATAAACTTAACCTCACGTGAATTCGAGGGAATGGAAGGCAATGGAGATAACTTATGAAGTTAGCAAAAAAAGACACAGAAACTCTCCTAATTCGCCCAAATCCACATTTCTATATCTAAATACATAATATAGTCCAGGAACCATGGTCCATGTTTTCACTTGATTAGTATCAAGCTGAATCTTCGTGAATAGCTTCGTTTCAATGAGACGCCCAACAAGTTCCTGTGCGAAAATTTTAGATTTTGGTAGCTATAAGAGTTAGCAATTATAAAATATGTCGATTTGATGATTCTCAAACATTTATAACAAACTGAGTTTTTTTTTGTTGAATCGCAAGATAATTATCTAAATTATTTGAAAAAATTTTTGTCCTACAAAATGTATGGTTTGATCAAAGAGTCCCCTCCTTCCAATATGTATCGATAACGAAGTAAAAAAAAAACATCTGGTTAGTAATCATTTTTGATGACCTCGTTAACTATATAGGTTGGAAGGAGGGGACTCTTTGATCAAACCATACATTTTGTAGGACAAGTATTTTTTCAAATAATTTAGATAATTATCTTGAGATTTCACAACATAAAAACAGTTAATAATAAATTTTTGAGAATCGTCAAATCGACATATTTTATCCTTGCTACCTCTGTTAGCTACCATAATCGGGAATTTTCTCATCGAAACGAAGCTATTCACGAAGATTCAGCTTGATACTAATCAAGTACAGAAATGGACCATGGATCCTGGACTAATAGCAATGTAATAAATAAGGAAAGATACTGGAACTGTGAACCTCTGATGAAGCTATGTAAACTCTTCATCAATTTGTTCAAAGAAAAGCCTTAATGTTACCTCTTATTTGACAAGGAGTAAATTGAGAACGATAGAAGGCCTCTTCACGAGAAATTCCGCTAAAATATCTGAAATAGTGGACGATTGTACTTGTACCTATGTAGTACCTCGAAGAAAGCGTATCTACTACATAGGTCGAGGTAAAGAAGGGTTACACACCCCCCTTAATGATTACATCCCTGGTATCCTCCATCACAAACAACCAATCTCCATCATCCTGCGCTATTTTTCTCCATCCTTGTACACCCAGCAGCGTTAGGTCCTCCTCCACATCGTCCACCCATTGTTTCCAGTAGAAGAAGGACAACATTGAAATCGATAGGGAACGGCCAATACATCTCAGAGAGTAGGTTCTAAAACTTGTAGGAATGGTTAGTCGAAAACAAAGAGAACTTCCATATCACCAATTCCTCTTTTAATAGTTCATTTAATGTAAAATTAGCTATATTACACGAATAAAACCTTCAATTATTGGCTAGAAGCCATTAGTCCTCGAACGCTTTTTGGATAGCGGCCAAAACAGGTAAATGCTGTAAGAGGAATCAATGGTTGGCCGTATAATCAATGCGATTTAATATTTCCTAAAGTAATCATTGAGAGAACATATACTGAAAATCGTTAATTGTTTATTAACTAACAGTTAATAATTAGAACAGTCTAGAACGCTTGAGCCCCGAGCAGTTGGAATAGAAGCAGGTGTGAGGCAGAAATTGTGCGGGTCAATGCTTGCCATGGCACCTGCTAACCCGAAGAAATTTGAATAAGAAGGAAGCAAGCGTCGGATGATTATTATTTTTAATTGCTAATGTATTTTAGTTGTTCGAATGACTTTAGAAAAATATCTGGTGCATATCACTAAAATTGTAAATATTTTTTTATCTGCCTCTATATAATTTTTAAGGAAATGTATTTATATTTTCAGGAATAATTTTTTATGTTTCGGAAGAAGTATTGTTTCCAACTAAATGATTAGGCCACCCGATATGCTCTATTTTTTATTACTTACTGAATTTTATAAATTTAATTGCTTTTCAAGTCTTTGTGTAGACGTTTCCATAAATGTGTAAGAAATGTAAACTTTTTGAGTTTTTCACAAAGAAAAATACTCTTCTTCATAATTTTCTTTTCTTTTTCTTAAGAGTCGCATTTCAATATCCGCGCCCCGAAAGTAAAGGACACCATATTCACAAAGTTAAGAATATTTTAGGTCAATTGTCATAAATAAATAAATAATTTCAATTACTTATTAATGGCCATAACAATGTAGACGATTTTCTTTAAGCTGTTTCTATAAGTAACTTGGAAACAACTTTAATAGTTCAAAGATATAGTATTTTGGCTCTCCGGGACAAATACAAAAATTATAAAAATGTGAAGTGGTGTCCTTTACTTCTGGTATATAGATATTATCTGATATACTTTCAGTTATTGGAAAAACTAAACATGGACATCAGATATTTTGGCTTAATTTATTATTTATCGCTAGATATATTTTGAGTTGAATATAAAAGCCCTGTCATGCAACTGTAGTTAGAACCGCACGATAACAATAATCAATTGTTGAATAAATCAAAATACGAGTTATTGGGCTGAGGATAGGCTGAAATGGATTGACATCTTGAAGGTTTGCAGAGGAGTTAGTTTTACATACTTTATGGCATAATTTACTTTTAAATAATTGAATTATTCTTCATAAAAAAAATCAGTAGCCTCACTCTGAAGGATTTTTATAACCCGTGTAAACTCTTTATCGTCTTGAAGTAACGAACCGAATTGACTTCGTAATCAAATAACATTTGAATAAATTATTACGCTACGCCTATACGTCCTTGACCCAGCCATAAACCATTTACATTTATAAAAATTATGCTCAACATAATACTAAGTTTTTATGTTTAAATTATTCTTACGCCGTTTTAGACTAATTCAACACTAACTAGACAAACGCTCTAAGCTCCCATTGATTACAAAAGACTCTTGTACATGACTATTTCAGTCCTACTATTGATTGAACCATCCAATCCTCACAGTCCAAAACCCTCAATGCTCCTTAGAATTAATAATCATTCTTAATGACCGTCATGTCCCATTTGTTGCTGATTTGGTCCGAAACTGTTATCAATCCTTTTATAACAAAGTATGTTCCCACTACAACCTAGCCACTTCTTTGATTCCCGAAAATCCTCCGAGGCCTCTGAGAAGATGATGGCTTCGTGATCTTCTAAGTCGAAGTTGATATCCCATTACTACCAGTTGGCAGTACTTATCTACTCATCTTATCTCATGTCAGCATTCATCGAATTAAAATTAAAAAGGCCTCGTGATCTTCTTGAGTTAAATTTATTATTTCAGTACTACCTGTGGGTAGTTTCTCTAATTGTCTGTATCATGCCATTATGGATCATTCATTCTATTTACTTGTATTATTATAAAAAAGTTGAAAATTTTAATAAATTTGCATTTGTAAATTATGATAAATAAATATTAAAAAAATATGTTTAATGTATCCTCATGAGAATCGCACATCCAGTTTATTAGCGTTATAATTTCTTCTTTTATATTAATTGCAAATAGATTCCCGTAAAGAATAAAAGTAAGCGTTTTGTTTTATTTTCATCTACATTCCCAGCACTGCGATTGTTAAAAACGATTTTTACTATTGTCATTATTTGAGAAAAAAAAACTCAAAGAAGTGCATGCTGTTGAGAAAACTTAATTTAAGTTTTGCGCGAACTCATTTAAATTATTTTTTACAATGCGATAGTCAAGCTGCGAGTTTCCCGCATTGTGTTAGATTTTTATTTCATAAACTATTTATTAAGTAATTGTATGCAAGATTGAATTCTAGTGAATATTTATATCTGCAAATTATGATTTGATTATAACATTTTTCATAACTTTCTATAACAATATCTTATACAAGGAAAAAATTAATGAATAAAATGTAGCACTGAAGGTGAAATAGGGTGATACTGAGAAAAGGCTATAATCAATGGGTTAGTGTAGTGTGGCCTTCCTTCTGTCCGTGACACCATCTACCAGTGACCATAATTTAAGCTCTCAGATAAAATTTGGCAGAAATTAATATTGGATGAATATAAATTTCAAAAAATGTATTAACCAATAGTAATTTTATTTTAATTAAATTTGTTTATCGGTTGGCTGAGAAATAGCACATGCTCTTCAATGTAGTGATCCACTACCCGTCATGGCTTGTAGTTGTACAGTTTTATTTTTAAATTTGGAAACTCGTCAATTTATAGCATATCGAATTTTGGCCAGTTATGTATAAGATACCCTACTAAAATACCCTACTACTTTCATATTATATTTATTTTATTGTATGTAACTATGAAAGTAATGAAACGTTTTTTCCTGCAGACTCCTAGTTGGCAACCACTCGGAGTCGATAAGATAACAACTCTCCATCTTCCTTTCGATTTCATGGCGTCAATTTCTTCATAGGCTATTTTAAAAACAACTATATTTATTATAGAAACTTAATAAATGAAAATCGAATACATCTCGCATTGACACATTTGAGTCATTAAAATGTTCTCTCGTTGTATTCGTTTTGTATTTTTAAAGACATCTATTTCTCATGAATTATTTAGGATTTTGATGCAAGGTCTGCTTTACATCTGATTTTTATTCAGGGTCGCTAAAAACTAAATGAGTTGGAATAGAACATTATTTAACCGGATAACTAAATCCATTAATTAGTGATTAGAAACAGAATAGAAGCTGTTTTATGATTTTCACTTGTTTTTATTATTTTTTTCAAAAGATAAACATTCATTTTCGGTGGTTTCCGGTCGACTGTTGCTCTCGATGTGATAAACCGCTATCACTTTATTTTATCGCCTTTTTTTGCGGTAGCTTTGTGATAATCCTTTGTTTCAACTATCAAATCAATTTTCTTTCTAATGGTTAGGTTTTATTTTGTAAGTTGGTGGAAGATTTGTTAGTTTCCTCATCATCACTAGTAATTAAAGCGTTTAAACGAAAAATATTTAATATCGTAATTTTTTATTTCGGCGTATTTTTGATGATAATAGATATATCATATATATATATATATATATATATATATATATATATATATATCATGTATCAATTGTAAGTGACTACTGTCCAAAATGTACTATGTAGGCATTTTTAGTTGGGAAAAATGATCTCAGCTAAATTATCTCAACTGATAAAGTCTCTACCATGTACTGAACTCAAGTCCATTTGTGGGTTATAGCTGTACATGTTTTGTTCTATTTAAATTCCACTGAACAAATGACGCAGAGTTTATAAATATTATCCCCTTCTAAGTCAATTGAAACTTGATGACGTTTACTTGTTGCATTTTCGTTTAAATTATTTTATTTATTTTTTAATAATTTATCCAATGAAATTTGAACTGTTTTATACTAATACAAGTAAATATAATGATTGGTACATATTAGCATGAAAGACAAGTAGATAAACTACCCAGTGTTAGTACTCAATTATCGTTTAAATTAAAATAAAATTTTGTTTCTTCAATTCATTTACCCAAAACGGTGAAAGTAAATTAATGCATGTTAACATCTTTCACTGAGCTGGATGTCTATGTCATGATGTATGTAACATAGTGGCGATTAATGTCTACATTTATAAATGAGGAGATTAGTATCAAAAGCGGATTACTCTACTATTTTAAAAATTTACTTTTTCACTAGTCTAGTCGAGCTATTACTTGCTCCTTAAACTTTCGGTTCAGAGCCGGACTAAAACTACGAGAAAGAAGGTGGCAAAGTGTCGAGTTAATGAAATTTGCTTGAGAAAACTGGTGAAAAAGACAACTCTTGAAATTTCGGAACTGGTTGATTTTAATTCAAATATAAAATTTTGGAATAATGACTATTAAATTTCTCTTGCGAATTAAAAAAAATTAAATGATTTGTTCTAGTAGATAATAAATATTATAAGCACTATATTATACTATAAATTCCAATATGTAACCATTTTAAATTACAGAGATTCAAAAAAATGAATATAGAGTTTCTGAAACATGGAAAAGTTGGTGTTTAAAAGTGAAAAGTGATTGTTAAAAATAAATTTGTATAATTTACAAATTCATCAAGGTTCCGTAAACTGTTTAATATTTTAAAAACGTGCCGCACAACGTCCTTGAACTTTTAAAAAAATGTATAAAAAGACAGATAGGCTTTTAAGGCGAGGAGTGGCTATCTGTCCAAATCTTAACATCTGAGGTTAATTGTAAATACAATTTACAAGGTTAATTGTAAGAGTCCCTGTTAATTAATTATTGCCTAAATTCACGGCCGATATATTAACGTTAACGAGCTGTGCTCTCCGGGGACGTTGATCTTGTGAAGGGTTAGTGCCGCGGGTGACGTCATCAATCAACGTTCGGCGTTTTTATTTAGGCCGTTTAACATCGCCATTAAGTAAAGCTTATATATTTTGATTTAAACCGCACGATTAAAGTATCTATAGAAGGCCACTACTCCACAGTACGTACACTTACTGTCGGACTCCCTCAGGTTGGAGTTTTATCGCCAACGCTCTACAGTATTTATATTAATGATATACCGAATACATTCAAAGTACAAAAATCCCTATTTGCAGATGATACAGCTTTGTATACTTCAAGTTATAGACCGGACACAATTACAAATCGACTGGCTAGAGTACCAAAAAAAAAAAAAGGATATTCTATTGGGTCGTAATGGATGAAAAGTCAGTTTCGTTTATTTAGTTTTTTTCATTAGGGATTAGATTATTTATTCACAAACAAATATGTTATGTATACCATTTGAAAGATCATTATATTATGTATACCATCAAAGATAATCCCTAATCCTTTTTCATAATCAGTCCTACTTTTCCTTTTGAAAGTGAAGCAACGCTTTAAAAATAAATAAGAATAAAATTGTCTTCCGCGGAAATTCGTATAATTTTCCTCTACGAATTTTAACTTGGCCATAGCGTCACAGAGGCGTTCCGAAACATTAATATTGTTTACGGTGAAAATACAGTGAACGAAAGAACAGTCTTCCGTTGGTTTGAAAAATTTCGGTCTGGGGATTATGGCCTGACCAAAAGATACGTGGTAATTTGGACAACGAAAAGTTGAAAGAGCTGGTCGAAGCGGGGGCCCTTCCCAAGCCACTCGTGAATTAGGTTCACAACTTGGAGCAAGTTCCATGACTGTTTCCAGGCACCTTAAGGATATTGGTAAGAAGAGGCTGGAAATATGGGTACCACATGAATTAACAGAGGCCCAGGTTCACTGGACCTATATTCAAGGTTTAATATAGAGGTCCTTCCTCACCCACCATATTCTCCGGACCTTTCTCCAACTGATTTTTACTTTTTCTGTTGTTTGGATAATTTTTTTAGAAATAAAAAATTTGACAACGAAAATGCCCTGAAATCGGCCTTCCAAGTTTTCGCTTCTTCCTTGATACCTAATTTCTACAGAGCGGGGATAAAAATGCTTGTTTCACGTTGGGAGAAGTGTATTGAAATTGAAGGATCCTTTTTTGATTAATAAAAGTATTGTTTGATAATTTTTTTGCTAATAATTTTAATTTACACCTTCACTGACATTTCATATGTTACAACCCAATACAATAAAAGTTGAAATAAATCTGGATAAATCCAAGCTATATTATTTACAAAGAGACGACCGAATAATATTCCTCAACGGAATGTAAACAGAACGCCTGTACCCTGGACTACACAGATTAAATATTTAGGACTTTAGATGGACAAAAGGTTAACTTTTACTTTCCTTTATTGCACACATAATCAGTGTTATGTGTCCAATAATACCAACAGGTCTCTGTGTACTATATATGCATACTATAACAGGAATTCTAAATTAAGCATAGATAATAAGTTATTATTATATAAAGCCTGTTTACGACCTTTATTAACATATGCATGCCCAATATTTAGTTTTATGTCTATTATACATAAAGAATTATCTTTACCTCATATTAATGTATCCATCAACAAACTATGCAAACAATTCTTTTTTAAACGTAAACACTATGAAACCCACTTATAAAAAATATTGGGAACTAAACAAAAATATAGTACCAAGGGGCATGTACCTAAAAGAACAAAACATTTATTATTTATTGTAGGATACCAATTTCTTTTGTTTTATTGTTATTAAGAATGTATACAATTTTTGTTAATTTTATTATTATTAATTTTTTTCTCTGTTGAAAGTTTTTTGTATATTTTTTCTTTCATCGCATACTATGATTCTGGCCAGATACATTTAAATTTGTCCAATGAAAATTTTTAGTTTGAGACTTCTATTTGGTACAGCATTTTGTGTATTGTAGCAAATTATACAAGCAGTCAATTTCGCTAATCGGCCTACTAGGGACCACGATAAGCCTCACTTTACATTCCGGTATTTCTTCAATTTTCGTTAGCTCCACATCGTCTTCATGAGCTCACTGCGTTTAACACGACGTTCTTCACCATTTAGCACCAGCTTCCCGTTTTCTCATCTCGGAAAGTCCCAAAAGTCTTGATGGCTGCTCCAAAACGATATCGGTCAAGTACATCTTCCTCTCATATGCTCATTTGTTTAAGATCTCTCTTGACGTTGATTTACCACGGCATTGTTGTTTTGGGTTTTGTGTCAAAGATATTGAAGATATGTTTCGTCTACCGAGAGTCTGATCATCCATCGTATATGACCGTAGAAGCGACCTCTGCGTTTACGAATTGTGCTCGTGATCTTCTCTATCTTAGGGTATATTTCTTGCTTGGATTTTCTGATGTAAATGCCTTTTGTAGTTCGGGCCAAGTATGATGTGTAAGATTTTTCTTTTTTTTCTCTCCAAATTTACGAGCAACCATTTCTCAGACAGAATAAGGCATTCAGAAGCATACAGTGGTACTGGTTTGATGGCAATATTGTAGTTTCGGATTTTTGTATTAATGGAAAAAAAAACTTTTTGTTGTAAATGTTGCGATTGGTTTGGAAAGCAACTTCCATTTTCCTGACTCTCGTTGCTATGGCCTCTTTGTCAAGCACATTTTGCTGAATTCATTCCCAAGGTATTTAAATTTATTAACCCGGTTTATCAGTATATATTTTTATACATATATATATACATATACATATATGTATTTACATTTAGCGCTGAAGATATCCTAGCAGAATGATAAGCATGGCCTTGGAACTGTGCACGTTTATCTATATCTTCTTTGTAAAACGTTCGTTGACCTGTTTACACTTCTTTCTTCTTTATTTTCCTGCTATAACTTCTTTCTTTTATAATATTAATGATAACTGTAGGTACTTTTGTGGAAGCTCTTATTTTAAAACTGAACAAAAACAATATAAATCATTTTAATCCCTCCTTTTACCTCAAGTTTTTTTAGGTGATGCGGGTAAATCACAAAATTGCCCACATGTATTCATCCTTTGTCAGATTTACTGCAAAGTTAATTTTCCAACAAGTAACAACAGATCTAAATCCCTCACCATTGGCCTTCAATACACCGCAAAAATATATTATTTACGGTGAAAACAAGACATGAAAGCTAAATTTCTTTTGCGATAATTTATAATAAAATTTCCCGGATTCCATAAATTAGATAAAAATAGTTTGTTCATCATCCACTGCTTGTATTAGTGCACACAGTCTTTCGGGCTTAACCCGTCCTTTGTTGAAAACACTTAAAGCTGAAAAATGTTGTCGTGTAGTTCCGCCGATTACGCTTTGCCACTGGAATGAAACTCCGCACACCAATCTACACAATCATATCTCCATCTAATTATCATAGTGAATGAATGCTAATCTTTGGATTGTCTAGCCATGTTTCCATTTGGTTAATGGATGTACTATGTCATCCAATTTGGAGTCAACGACACTCAAATTCCTGATGTTAAGTCGATAATTATTGCTATATTATAGTATAGTTGTTCTATTTGCTCGTTGAAATAAGTTCTAAGAGTAAACAAATAAAAACCTGTACCAGTACAACCCGTGAACGGGTCTGGAGTTCAGTACATAGTCGAGACTGTACTGTTTCATCGACAACGGTTTTGCAGGTAGGTGATTTGTCCTAGATCACGCTCTAGATTTTCCCCCTTATTTTGGGTACCCAATTTTTATAATATTTTATAGTTTGAAGAAATCTCCTATTGAAGGCACTCCTAGTTCATCTCACTGTAGTAGATTCTTGCTCCAGAGCCGTTTCAGTCCCTTGTCGCATTCTGTGGTAATGATTGTACCAGTAAATTTGGATGTCCAGCAAGTGAGTCGTGATTAGTAATGTTAAAGGGACAATGTGTAATATAACGAAGGAATTGTCATTGAAAAATTTGAATGGTCTATAAGGGGGATTTTTCGCATGACCCCCACACTTGCGAGGGTTGGCCCTATTGGTTTAAGTAGCATGTTGTATATTATAATTTTGTTTGTTAGTGATAGTTTATTTTTTAGGTTAAGTAGTCGTCTTAGGAGTGGGAGTCGGTGATTCAGTTTTTTCTTCAAATTACTTACGTGTGATTTCCAAGTCAGTCTTCTGTACATAGTAAGGCCCAAGTATTTGGTCTGTGTTTATCTGGGCAATGGTGTATTGTAAATTGTTAGTGAGGGGCAGTCCGAATGTCTAAGTGTAAATGTTACTTGGTTAGAAAGTCGATTTTATAAAATAGAAATTCGAGATTTCAGTGAAAATAAACTTTTTTTAAATATACTAAATAATATTTGTGTGTTCTCTTTAAAATTAAATTTATTTATTGTTGTTTTCTTTTGTTTCAGGTAATTACTTGCTTTTTGACCTTTGTTTGTCTTAGAGGCAGTATTGAGGTAATATACGATTAAATATTACAGTGGCGTTTTGTTATTAAATTCTATGCTAAGCCATTTAAAGCATAGCATGAATCATAAAGCCTAATTTATCATATTGTTTGTTTATAGTGAAGACTCATCTAAATTCTTTTTTTAAAGTCACCTACTGGTAATGATCACGTAGGTTAATATTTTTATTTGTAGTTTTTATGTTTTTGTATATAATTTCACGTTCTGCTTTGTATATATTCTTTTACTTTGATGCAAATCATTCTTTTTTTTAATATTATCTTGTTACTCCATTTAATCCGCAAAATAAATTCCTGTGTAAAGCTGAAAACCCCTTAAGGGTAAAAGAATTTTAATTATCTTTGCCGTGTATATACAAACCTCTTCCTTCGGTTGAGCGAGTCAGTTCTGTGACCGTGAAATTCACCACCCCTCAGCAGGTTGTAGCTTTTAGCAAATTTTACCTTATTTTTCCCATAATTTTGTCAGTTTTAATAAAATTATCATAAGGAATTAAATTTTCCTGTGTAAGTTTCCATTGGATAAATTTCTGTACTAAGAAATAGTTTGGGATTATTTTATACATTACAGTAAGGATGTTATTCTCCATTTATATTGATAGACTAAAAATTAACCAAGCTTGTTCTTGTCTAATTTTAAATCTTGTTGCGTATGACATGTGAATTTTCAATGATGCATTTTCTGAAGTATTGAGGGAAATAAATTTCATAAAGTCTTCAATATATAATCTGTGCCACTTTAAAGGTAGTTTTTTTATAATAATATCAAGTAATTTATATTGGGAAAGAGAAAACCATTTTCCAGTCAATTATATTGTCTTAATACTTATTGATCATTTGAGACGTTTCGACAACACTGTGTCATTTTCAATCTTTTATATTCAGTTTTCTGCATCAGTACTAATCATTTATATAACTTTATTACAGTTATAAGTCTGAAAATTCTGTGGAAAAATAATAATAACTATACTAAATTATGTAATTTAATAAATATAATAACGTGTCCAAATTAACTAGTAATAACTTAAGTATAGATACCTCCAAGTCACATTCATTTTAAAATTTTTTAAAATAAAAACTCTAAGGGATCATTTATCCTCCATGGTCAAGATAATATTACATTAAAACCAAACTTTGATCCTTGAAAGACTATATCTCTTTTAATACTTTTGAATATTACAAATATATATATATATCAAATAATGCTTAAATTAAACATCTACAAAAACAACACAATAACTTTTTTTTAAAAGAAAATGTCTTAACCCGAAAGTTCGATGGCGATACCAAAAATCTCTGACAACCTTCCGCCCATGAAACGCCACCTAAATCTAAATCCCCTAAATCAATCATAGCCCAATCCTCCCACCATAATTCAGATACAATCAGTAGTCATTTTTGTAGTTATTAACTAATTGGTGTGCTTGCTATTCCGGTTTTTAATAGCTAATTCATTCTATATCAATTTTATCACTTCTGTGTTTGGTAATTTGTTCAACTTTTCTAATGAACCAATTATACTTTCAATTTGGTAATAATATTCATGATTACGAATTGCCGATAAACAAATTTATTACTAGTCATTGTTCGATTTGGCTTTGCTTCGAATGTGTTTGTGAAACAATAAAATGGAAACTAAATATACATTAGAATCGTCTTGTGACTGATCGTCTAATTTAATTTTTTTAATATTGTTTTGGACCATACAATGAGGAGGAGTAGTAGTAGATGATCTTACTTATCCGATAAAAATACTGTAGTGTAGATCAATGCGGTACTAAGGCTCAGGAACAATGACTTTCTACAAATAAGGTGTCTAAAGAAAGAGGACTTCATGGAGAATTGTTATAATTCCAATTTCAACAACTGCAAGTTAAAAGTGTTAAAAGTATTTTAATTTGTGTTTTAAAGCTTAGTCCGTGATGTTGAATCCTGGATCGAGACGGTTTTGGATGGATCGGCGCAATCCTGAAGCACTAAAATCTATCGTTTTCGATATAACATTGGAAGTTCTATCGGACTCTCCTGGAGCTCATCTGGGGGAAAACCTGGAGGTCGAGCGTGATTTGTAAATAACCCTCCATCAAACCATTGACTTAGAAGTTCTTCCAGACAGAAGTAGTCCTGGTTTAAGAATTTTACATTTATTTAAAAGAATGGGTGAAAAAAGATAAAAATATCCTCTCTATTATTATTTATATAGTTTATCATTCAGTTGATTGATGATTTTAAAATAAAAAATATATACTTGAAGCTAATGTTGCTAACTCCTCATTCCCAATAAAAACACTATGATCTCCGGAATTTTTAAAGACTTCGCCTGAGTCTGCGTTAAATGTTGACACGCCATCTCTCAACGGTATGATAGTACTTCCTGTCATTTGATTGACTATTAGCGAAATTCCTTTTAGCCTATTAGTAGCATGATGACTGAACCCTAGGAGTACACTTGATGGAACCGACTGCACTTAGTGAGGAGGCTAGGATGGCACCGCCAGAGGCTATTATGAGGATAAGGACAACCACCTTCCCCCTCCAGCACCTTCCTGTCTGTCTCCATCTTTCACTCATTTCTCCCCGTCTCCTCCTCAGCATCTTAGATCCCATCCCGTCCGTGTACCATACAACAAAATTGCTGTCTTCTGGCTCATTAGGCCAAATTAGAGAATCTATTAATTATCCTTTGATTGGTGATGATTAGAGGATGGCGGTAATAGTTAAAAAGAGAATTTGCGTGTGTCATCGTATATATATATATATATATATATATGAGTCCCATTCCTTGTACTTATCATTTTCAGGATTTCAAAATAGCCACCTGTAGATGGCCCTTAGTACCTTTATTAGCCCGTGTACGATCTGCTTCAAGATACAGGCCAACCGACGCATGCTAATCCCGGTCATAATCTGTGGATCTTGACCGATAAGGCACCACCTTTCTGTCCATGTTGGACGTTCCATCATATTTTTTTATTTATTAATTTTTTGTTCAGCTCTTCAGCCTTATTTTCTATTCTTCTCATCCTCCTCTGTTTGCTATGATACTCCAATCCATAGATTATCGATAAGTTATCGATCAATATAATCCACATTATCATTTAATCAGTTTTTTAAATATTTCTGAGTGATTCTATGCCACTTTCGGAAGGGAGCCAGTAGAACCCTAACAACACCAATGGGAATACATTTATCATACACCGTCCTCTTGGATTTTTCATACCCTAAAAACTTTTAATTAATTTTTGGAAATTTAAGACGATTGACAATTGATGGATGAAAACAAAATTACGTTAAGCTAGAGTGTGCCTTAATACCAACCCCCTTTCTTCAAAACTTATAATTATTCAAATCACTGGAACACTTATTGTTGTACAATTGTTATATTGGTCTGTCTATTGAAAGTACAACCTTTTTTCATAATTAATTCTATTTTTACACTTGGAATAACAAAAATAAACGTAAAAATTAATTAATTGGGAAGAAGATAAAAAATAACATCATCACTAAAAAAATTTTTATTTAGTAGAGTGATGACTCTTTGGAATTTTTTTATTTTTATTTTTTTATAGAGGTAGTAAAAACTTGATTTAAAGATGGCGACTGGATAAATGACAATTTTTCCACATGAGCGCTCCTCTACAGATTGTGCTAGGTACTGTGAATAAATTATCACTTATTTTCGTGCTATTAAGATATTCTGTAATATCTCCATTGTTTTATTTTGCTACGCGTTCGAAATATTATTCCTAGTATTTAGAAGATATCATCATTAGACTAAAGCTGTAATTTGTTGAAAATTTTTTGAATAAATTATTCGATATCGAACTTTTCTACAACTTGTAAAAAAATTAACGATTTCTAATTAAAACCTTAGAATCACAGATCTAAAACTACTAATAAAAACGAAATGCTTATTCGATAGTTTTGTTTAATTTTAATTTATTATTGCAAAAATATTAAGAAGTATGAGTTGAACATGACTTCATAAATTAACAGAAACAAGCCATACCGGTATGGATATATTTTTTTTTCTTATTTCCATAAGTGAAGTAGAAAAAAAAAAATAATTTAGAAGAAAGTGTCAGCCCGGGAGGGAATAAAAAGATGACTTGAGGCAAAATATGGAGAAGAAAAGGGAGGAGAGACGTGGAAGTGATGAATTCTTGAAATAGAAAGAACGCTGTATCACATTTCTTCAGATGAATTTCTTTATCTGTTTTTTTTTTTCTTCTTTTAATAACAAGAATCAATATTAGTTATTGTAAAAATAAATAAGTGAAATAATACTTAGAGCTTCTCGATCGATAATTTATTTAATTGCTATTTAGTTTAACATGCATAACTGCGGCTTAAATAAATTTATTAAATTTTCGGGTATTAAGAAAATAGAACAAATTACAAAATCAATAAGATAAACACTATTTTAAAAATTAGTGATTTCATTTTCATTACATTGTTATCCTTTAGATTTTTAATAAAATGAAAGGCTGTCTTACCTTAGCATCTTGATGTACTTTCAAAATGAGATTGTTCAAAAATCTCTTCAACCGACTTCACTAGTTATAAAATAATAATAAGAAATGTAAATCTGCCAGTGAATAGCAATAAATATACATAAATCTTTATTAGTGACCTTACCTAGTTTTCTCGCTACATTTAAGAAGTGTTTTTATTGCAACATCAATATTTTTATTATTTATTGAGTTGTTTAAATCTTTAAAATTAATTACGTTCAAAAATTTTTAAGCTCAAAATTCAATTTAGATTCCCAAGAGGGTCTGTCTGTTGATCCTATTGAGTATATATCTACAGCCCGGGTGAATAAGTGGTCAAGTAGGATTTTGTCCAGAGACAGTTAACTGCTTTCAAATAACCGGAATCGTATCATTCTCGTACTTTTTGGCTTGAAATGGAGCTGTAATATAAACAATAACTTCTTTTCAAGCCAATGCCCTGCTTAGCCCCTTATTCACTATGAAAATAACTCGATTCCGCTTGCTTAAACACAAGAAGCTCATTTTGGAGGAAATTAGACTTAACCACTTATTCACCAGGGCTGTAGATATATTTTAAAGACTAAAGAAAGAGATTTCAAGTTGGAAAATTCTGTATATAGGCTTCTCATGCGGATATACAGATTACATTTTACATATTATTTATTATTTTTTTATGATTGAAACACATCTTATATCTGGGGGTTTTAAGTGAATTATACTAAGTCATCAAGAAATACGTTGATACCTAAGTCAGTCATTCAGGACAAAGCATTTTATATGTATAGATTACGATACTTTCTCCCCGCCTCTTTTATGAAAGTAATAATATCCTAATAATAATATAATCCTTCTGCTTAGTCTTGGGAGGATGATGTCAGATCAGACATACGTACGTCTAGCCCCAGAGGAGAATCTCTTTGTCCAGAGGGCCAGAACTAATCGGGCGTAACTTACCTGTGGGTGGCGATAATGGGGACCCCACAGGGTTCCATCTCAACAATAGCTAGCAATCGAACAAAGAATCATTTGTATTTACTGGCCTTGGTGTTTCATCGCTCTGGGGTCACCCTCTGCGTCGATCGGGCTTGCGCCGTCAATGGGAGGCTTGCCACATTGCTTACATATCGGATCAGCTTACATACGTGATCGAGGGAAGCTCAAGCCAGTATATTCTCAGTATTTGGCGTATATGATTCGAAAATGATAGCTACATGTCTCTTCTTATTCTGTCCTTTTTTTTCCATAACATTAAAACTACTCATGAGAAAGCAACATCACTTTAAAAGAAAGCCTCAAATCTTTTAATTACTGCTAAATAATTAACCAGTCAATGTTTTTCAAAGTCATCATCAGGGCATACACCACGATAAAAATTGATATAAATGAAGATAGAACCTAACACATCTCATATAATTCCTGTGTTTTAGAGACTCACCATTGCTTTTTTTTTACTCAATGAACCCAATTGCATTCTAAAATCTTCTTCAATTTTTGCTCATTTTTATTAACTGAAACTACTGTTATCGTTACTTTTTTTTTTTTTGTTGTATGCCAATTCGGACATCATCACGTACACCACGATATAAATGCACAGCAATTAAGATCTCATATCATTACGTCTTTGGAGTGTTCCAATTGGATTATAACAATTTTTTCATGTTTCAGAGTTTGCTCATTTTTATTTATTAATGACTACATAATTTATTTTTTCTTTCTACCGTTTACCAGCTTGAGACAGCCAGAATTCGACAAGTAAAAATGTAAACTGTTATAAATATGAAGTTTTGTACTTACGTTTTATGTTAACTATAAATGTCTATTTATTTTAATAACTATGAAATGCTTGTAAATTATTATTTTCTTTATTTGTTGACTTGGAAATAAAAAAAGAACTAGGTTTTCTTCATAGAGTTTTTCTTAATATTTTCCCCCTTTAACGCTACCCTTTGGAAGGACTGTTTTTTTATTGGAACTTCCAATACCTTTGCACTTGCTTACAAAGAAAAATTATAATATATATGATAACCATATATGTATCCAAAAATATAATAAAATTCTCTGTGCTTCTATTAATTATCCTTTTCATCTTTAAAATTGTCTTAAGTAATTATTATATTTCATCATCGCTTTTATTATACTCGTATTTTTTTTTTTACTTTTTACTCAAAACGCGTTCATATAATCATAACAATTGAAAAAAATTAACATGTTGTTTTATGCTTCACTATTTTATAATGATAATTTAATGCGTGAATAATGAATGTTAACTGATTCAGGTTATGGGAAAAAACATTATAAATGAACTACGTGTATTTTAACCTCCAGTCATTATCAAAAATGGTTTTGGATGACAGTGATTTCACAATGTATTGTAAGTTGTGTGAATTATAGTAACGTATTTTTTTTTTTTTTATAGTTCGAACTGTATATTATAGCTAAGCTAACTGCCACCTCTTATATATCTATTTTTGTAACTCTTTTTTAAACCTGAAGCTTAGTATCTGTTGAAGTGTTTATTTTTAACTATTGATGAGCCCAGAGGCCTAACAACACAATGTATCTCTCCGTTCCTGGCACCTTTAAGCTTGCGTGATCATTTAGAGATGAAGATAAAACTGGACACGTGTTTC
Source organism: Troilus luridus (assembly GCA_964056705.1). NCBI lineage: Eukaryota > Metazoa > Arthropoda > Insecta > Hemiptera > Pentatomidae > Troilus > Troilus luridus. Next base: position 85,868,827 of record OZ057415.1, read on the forward strand.
TCGTAAAATTTGGATTTTTCGGCGAGTGAGGAGAAAAGAGAAAAAAAAATTAAGTAGAATTTCAATATCACAAAAAATAATTAGATAATATTTTATTCCAGCATTAATATTGGTTTGACGATAGTCTTGTTCTCGAAATGTTAGACGGTTTGAAAAAAAAAGAAGGTCTTTTACTGATGATGGATTAATTATACTTTTAATTTTATATGGTTCGCTTACAATATTAAATCGTTCCTTCCACACGGGTCTATTTCGGGAAGAAACCTAACCAGATCTCATTTTATAGATTTAAAGGTTTGAAGCTCCCGAAATTGTTTAAAATGTTATACATCTAATATAAATTAAATATTTTAAAAAATTGTAAAAAAAACAACTATGTATTCTTATTACTTTTAATTGGCACGAGACCAGTTGAAATAAAAAAAATTTCTTAGTTTTGGTTTTAAAAGTTTAGTTTTCAATGTTGTACGTGTGTTTTTTTTTATATTCCCATACAATTTATTGTGCAAGGGGGGCATGGAAGGCTTTCATTTGAACAGGGAGGGACGTGGTACAAAAAGTTTGGGAACCACTGTATTAAGACAATTATGGTATCAAACCGTGGTAGTTTTTATTTTCTGGAAGATAGTAAATTTTTCTGCTGATTTTAAATTGTTTCTTTCTGACAGTGGTAGATGCAAATATAAAGGTAAAAAATAAAAGTGTTTCGTGTGTACTAAAAAAGATCCGATATCATTTAAAGTTCTTTTATCTTATGATACAATTTTCCCGCCAGTACTAAACATAAGTGTATAAAATGTTTTATACTGTTAGCCGGATCTCAGCTCACGTACTTCTCATTCCTACCTTTTCTATACCTTTAATCTATATTGCCTATGATAACTTATGTTTATGGGCCTATAATACACATTGTAATTATTAATTATGTAATGTTAATTCGTTTATAATAACATCGCATACTACTCTCTCTCTCTCTCTCTCTCTCTCTCTCTCTCTCTCTCTCTCTCTCTCTCTCTCTCTCTCTCTCTCTCTCTCTCTCTCTCACTCTCTCTCACTCCCTCTCTCTCCCTATCTCACTTTCTCTCTTTCTCTCTCTCTCTCTCTCTCTCTCTCTCTCTCTCTCTCTCTCTCTCTCTCCCCCTCTCTCTCTCTCCCCCACTCCCTCTCTCTCCCTCTCTCACACTCTCTCTCTCTCTCTTTCTCTCTTTCTCTCTCTCTCACTCCCTCTCTCTCCCTCACCCCCCCCCTCTCTCTCTCTCTCCCTCACTCTCAACATCTATCTACTTTTCTCTACACTTCTATCTATCTCCATCGATATATATCTTTTTCCAACCTTGTTTCCTGAGGAATAATTCAAAGACGATTCTCCTCAGCAGTAAATGTACCTGGCCTGATGGCTGGGCCCTTGGCCTGGTTTGCTGTAGGATAGACACGCACGCACGCTTGGCAAAGGCTCAGTATAAATATTTATGAAGACTCATGAAATCTACTCCGGCGCTCTGATATCCCTGAGGATTGTCACTGTCAACGATAGGTGTAGTTCTTTGAGCGCTGTAGAAATTATTAACTCTGTTCGATGTATTTTTTATTACATCTTACGGGCAACGATCCAATGTCAAGAATTCTAAACTAAGAGAGCTTTAAGTAGACTATGAAGTAAATTTGAATCATTTATATTCTTTCTTTATATTTATTTACTAATGCCAAGTACCTCATTTAGACTTCAAATCTATATTATCAGATGTATCATATTCAGTGAGAGGTTGTCATTTGAAATCAATACTTTGTCTTTAACTGATCATTTAAAATGAAGTACACACAGGAACAATTTATAAATTTGATTTAAGTATCTTTTTGAATAATCATCATATTGAATTAATATTTTAGTTTTTACCACTAATATCAAATCCGATTATTTAATTTTTCGAAATAGTTATTTTCAGCATTTTGAAAATAATTCTTTCTGTTTCTTTAAACATTTATTTTTTTCTTCTTCTGATATTGTTCCGTCAAAATAATAACAACTAGTTTTTCAGTAGACGTATTTGAAAGTTCTATGTGACTTAAAAACCATATAAAAATTTGGGCAGTGGTAAAGCTAAGAACATTTTTAAAATCTTGAAACTTTTTTTATTTTAACTTATGTCATGTTTGTTTGTTCATTTAACGTCACTTTATGCTGCTGTGGCTAATCGGACGAATATAGTATATAATAATAATAATAAATAAGTATATATAATAATAACTTATGTCATTATTCCCATAAAACTTCAAGTTCATACACAATAAAACTAAAAAATATAACTTTACTAAACGAAAAGACAATTTTTATATTTTTTGGGAGTGGGTCTTCTTTTCACACTTATTCTAGATGAAAAGTTTGTTTTATAAAAAAACAAGTTTCATAAAATGATTTGAAAAAATATAATTACTAATATATCCGGTGTTTAACTAATTTTTTTAACTTGATGCTACTTATGTGATATATTATATATGTGATTGTGGTTATGTAATATAATCATCCTTCTCCCCCCGCCCCTTTTCCGAAAAATATTAACTGTAAAAAAGTATTTATAAAAAATATAATAACTATAACGAATGAATTACAGCTATACAATAAAGAAAGGTAGTTTACTCATTGGTAAAGGTGGTAGGGAGTTCAATCTTAAAGGCTGATTTAATCTCAGAATGGATCTGCATGTTCCAAAAATGAAAATAGAGTTTAGAGAAATAAAAAGTTTTCGTTTTTATTCTTTTTTAAATCAGTTTTTATTACGTTTGTATTCAACAATCCGAGTTATTTCTTTGCTGTTGTTAATAGAGACAAGACCATAAAATATTAAAAATTAAGTTGAGCAGCATTACTACATAGAATATACGAGTATTAAAGACATTTCTTAATAGAACAAGAGTATATGATTAATACAATAATAAATTATTCTCTCGGTATTGGTTCCACGGGTAAATATTGGAAGAGTTCAAAGAAGCCATTATATCGCGAATATTCATCTGCAGAGAACTTTTGATTACATTAAGATAATTTCTTTTTTTTTTTTTTTTTAAGAAATTTTTAGCTTGTATGTGGATTTATTTTCTAAAGTTTCTCTTATGACGATTCAAGGCATTGCGCTATTGACTATTTATAAGGCGTTTCTTATTCGGGTAATTATTCCGCAGGATCTCGCTTCGAATTAAGTCATAACAAGTTTTAACTTTTCAAATGTTTCCTTTTTAATATTTTCCAAAAATACTAGTTATCACGAGCGCCTTTAGTATGGAAAAGAGAATGTAATTACGGGAAATGTGTATACTTAGGTTCAATCGTATATCACCTGTATGTGGAAGAAAATGGTCCGGGTGGAGGTCAAACAATTTCTCTTAACTATGGAGAAATGTTTATTATGTAGCCGACGTTTCGACCTACATTGCAGGTCTTCTTCAGGGCTTTCGAGGGGGGGGGGCTGAGCTATGAAACAGTGACGGATTAACATCGGCCCCCCCTCCCCCCTCGACAGGCCTGAAGAAGACCTCTAATGAAGGTCGAAACGTTGGCTAATTAATAAACATTTCTCCATAGTTAAGAGAAATTTATTGACCTCCACCCGGATCATTTTCTTCCACATGTATATCAAGGTCACACATTCAAAGGTATATCACCTGTACTTCAAAATGTTAGTTGAAACTTCTCTTTCTTGACGAAATTATTTATTACTATATATTTTCTTTTCAATATACTATATATACTGTATTCTTTACAATATATTATTTTAATTTATACGTATCTTGTTTATTAACCCTCCAATGTGGGCCGAAACTTCGGCTATTAAAAATAATTAGCTCATTCTTACGAATGAGAGATTATTCTAACTTCCAACCGGACCATTTTCTTCCTCACATATATAAGGTCAACTAATATCATTCAACATTAATCTAGGAATAATGTTACATGTTATATAATGTTTCTTGATCGTTACTTTCACAGATTTTCAAATGTCAGTTTTTCTTCCAATAGATGATATATTGCCATGTAATTGGTGCTTTTGGATTTGATGTGGTAGTTTCTTTGTGCTCATTTTTTTTTGTTATTTTAAACTTCATTATATTATTCAGTGATAAGTTATAATTTTGTTCGAATTGATAAGTCGGATGAGATAGGATTGGCCTGATGCATTTTTCAGACTTGATCTTTATATCGGGGCCAATAACCTCCCCTTGCCTACGGAGCTGAACAGAACACGACTTACCTGACGTCATTCGACCGTAACAGGATGTGTATGCTCCGGCTATTTCCTTCTGTCGATGTTGGAAGACGTATCGTGTAGTTATAAATTTAAATCTATAAGTTGCTTTTTTATATGACTCTTTGACATTTAGAGTACTTAGGAGTAGAAAAATGACACTGTGTTTAAGGTGAGTGGTATTAAGTAGTGAACGGTTGAGGGTATGCGGATCTTGGTGCACAAGGTCAATGCACTTCATCAGTTCAGCTTGTTTCCATATTTGTTTGTTATATAAAGAGCTTACTGTAAGAAGGTGTACATAAGTTTTCAAAAGAATAATAATTTAAGTTTTTTTTTTTAAGCAAAAACTTCTTTAGCGACTTATGGATAAACTTGTAGGTGTCACCAACATGCTTGATCTACATTTACCCTTTTCAGCTGTAAAAAAAGAAAAATATCACGAAAACGAACCTCTGGAATCTCCTTTTTCAGGTTGGAATAACTTTTGACTGAATAAACTAATAAAAATTTAAGTAAAGGGTTGCAACCAATATTATATTTTTTCAAGAAAGAAGACTTTAATGAGTACGGGCTCCTTTAATGAAAAAAACTTAATTAAGAAAAAGATCATTTTAAGAATACTTAGAAAAAGTGAGAGAAGGGAACAATGAAGACACCTTTAACATCCTCCCGTCTTCCCTAAAGGGTTACAATGCTCAAGAGGAAACCCTAAAAACATTAGGGCCTTTTACAAAAATCTACAATTCAGTTTTATTTACACTCGTAGATAATGAAGTTTGTACTGATTCGGTAATTTAGTTTCTTTAAAATAATAATAATGTTCGAAATTTTGTTTATGATGTTAAAAAAATGTTATATTTTCTCTGGGGTGTAGCAAAACATTTATTTTACCTCATCTACACATTATACGTTTCGACCAAAAGCGTGGACATTTTCAATATATTGTTTCATCAGTCAACATCATAAAAACTCTATATTTTCTGTAATTTAAAGATGTCATTATTTAAAACATGCTGGGTGCGTATCATCCCATAGTCAGTTAGCTAATAAGTCTAATGTTATGAAGCTACAAAAAAAAAAAAAATTGTTAGAGAAACATATTGTTTTGTTTTCAATTTCATGTTTAATACAGATATTAATTCAGTTGAAATTGGAAAATTAATGAGCAGGTTGGGTGCGTCTCAATCCTCTAAAATCAAAACGAAACTCAACCCGCTCTAATAGGGATTTCAAAGTCCCTAATTAAGTAGAATGTTTAAGTAGCATTGGCTTTAAATGACAGGACCCCAAAATCCCTCCAATATTGCTTCCACATAATTTCAATCATACATATTTTCAAATTGAAAATCTGATGATAATTTTTAATTGTATTGTAACGGCCGTACACTTAAATATACTTGTAAAGTAAAGAAAATGGACGATTTAAGAAAGGTAGTTCTAAACATTTTAGGAAACTATGGGGATGGGTTCATCCTAGAACATACATTTAGTGCCATCGATATTTATTGAATCCGATCTTTTTTTTTTCCTCTCTGAGTAATTTTATTACTTATAAACGATGGGTATATTAATAAAAAAATTACGTAGGATGCTGAGTTACTGTTCTCCTTATCCCGATTTAGAGGTTGCACAGACTCGCTGTTGCAGATAAATTATTTATTTTAATGACAGCGGTGAATCGATCCTGTGTTATATCAAACCTACGAAGGGGCTCACTTAGCCTCTCCTACCTCAATCACTCACTCTCTGATGGTCTTTACAGACCTTTTAGGACCAGAGCCTCTTCCAACAGACTACTCCAATGTTCCCTGTCTACTGTGTTCTGTCTCCATCGCCACTCTCCCATTATTCGCAGGTCGTCCTCCTCATCATCCAGGCATCTTTTTACCGTGCCTCCCCTCGTTTTCGTGTTCTTTATACTACATTCTCTTGATTGAAGTCAAAACCTCATGGTTGGCCGTCATCATGGCACAGAAAATTGGTAAAAACCAATCATCTTCATTGCTACTACTAGCTGCATTATGTTACACTCAATGTATACTCATTTATCTCAAAAACTCGTACTTTTTTAATTTATTAAGAAAATTTCCAAAATTGCTCGCAATTAACGCATTTCTATTTTTCAACTTTGAGTTGTAGTATCCTTCTAGAGCGTATTCTTGTATACGTCTTTTTAAAATTATTTTTATTACCTCATATATTAGTTATATTGACAAAAAATGCAAATATAAAATGACTACTTTTTTAATGTTGCATGGTTTATATAGAAATATCATGAATCTCCCGTCGCTTTACTATAAAAACAAAAATATATTCTACCTGAATTTGGCTTCTTGTTGCATTTGGTGTAATGTAGTGTGCCGGCTCGAAGATATATAAGCAGCCTTTAGAACTGCTAATAGCTGAGTTCACACTGAGGACGTAGATTTGTTGTAAGTCGGCGAGATAGCCGGCACGCAAGTGTTAATATCCCGGATTCGAATGAAGGCGATAACTTATGGTTCACACAACACGTGCCATGAGCTGTATCTATCTGACAGCTGAACACTTGATCTCATTCACGTGCTATCGCTGTTTTATGCATATAGTGGTCTAAAGATATGGCAAGCGAAGGGAAGGCTTTCATTCAGTGGTTGTTAATTTAAATTAACAATCTATAATTATCTGTGTACAATGTAATTAATGTGACTGTTAAACTTTACTGACAGCGGACAATCGATGAACACTACACTCCCATTCCATTTGTCGACCTCAATAAATGATAATAGCTATCACATTATCATAATATTTAATTATTTAAAATGAATAGATTTATATGAATTGATTGAAATGTTTATGATATTTTACAGATATTTGCCCTTTAATGTGTTCGTGTATGCAGGGGGAAGGCTCAGTGATAGAGCCCGAGTTGCCATGTAGGACCCGGATTTAAATCCGCCTGTGGCAGATAATTTATTTGATCTGTCAACAGCAAAGGTTGCATACTTCGGGATCTGGAGACCCTCCTGGGACTCACCCAGTCTCGTTGAATTTCGTATCTAAAATAAGAGGAAAACCTGGTGGTTGAGTGTGATCTCGGAAGAACCACCTCCCTGTAGGGCCGTTGTTCTGGAAACAGTACAGTCTCTGTGACGTATTAGACCCAAGACTCTTCCTTTGTTTTATATATATATATATATATCCTCCTATATTTTCGTTCTATTTGTCTTTCTATGGTATGTTTATTAGTTTATTTGTTATACATTTTTTTGTGGTTACGTGTTTTTATTTTGTCTATCTTGTTTTTTCTTTTTTGTGTTTTTGTTGGTGAATTACCGAAAATATGGTAAATTTTTTTTGGATATCGGTTGGGTTCATAGGATCAGTACCATTAATTTTTTTTCCTTTGTCCTAGTAAAAAAACACAAAAAAACTACCGTGAACGGGTTTGGGATTCAGTACATGGTAGAGGCTGTACTGTTTCATGAACAACGGTTCCGCAAGGTCACGCTCAACCGCCAGAATTCCCTCCCTTATTTCTATAATATTTTATAGAGGCTGGGTGAGCCCTAGGCTGGGCGTCCTAGTTCTTTTTTACGGATATTAATAGTAATTTTTACTTAAAGCTTCTTTATTCATTTTTGTAGTCTATTCATATATTTGTCTTGAAATTACAATATCAATTTAACTTCAAACTATAATATAACCAACCAACAAAAAAAACCAAACAAAAGACTATACCTCAACCTCGTGGATGTACTATACCACCAAACTCTGCTCCCCGGACCTAGTAATGTACCATTATTGAATTTAACACCTTATGGTCATTAAAAGTTCCTAACTTCTAATGGCACGGTATATTGGCCACTGAATGGATCCATTTCTATAAAGTAGTCCACTAACAGTTTCTCGCCCGAAGTAATGTTACTAGTTTCCAACTTATCAAAGTTTCTTCCATCGTAAACACTTTAATTTGGTGTAAGGCATTTTCTACCTCCCTTCTCATGAACCCGAGGTAGTTAGATAAAAATGTGTAGGTTCCTTATGTCTCAACATTATTGAGGAGTATTTTTATTGACTTATAGCAATGATAAAAGTCTATTACCGAATATTAATAAAAAAATAAAATAATCATATCACCTTATATGAGTTGATACCTATGATTTATCTAGTTATCTAGAGCAAGTTCGGCGTAAGTATAGTTATTTATTAATGCCATCCGTTTCCATTGCATGACATATATTATTAAAAGTTTAAACTATAAAATCACTAGAATAAATTGATACATTAATAAATCGAATCAATACTTTATATACCAACTTCACACGTGGCTTTTATTTTTCTACAAGCCCAGACTGGCATTGGTCTCTAGTCCAGCCTATTTTCGTCCTTCAGTTGTTCTATAAATACAAAGGACATATATAATACTAACTAACTAAGGTACCCATCCCCGCGTTAATTAACGTTGTAAAAACATGGTTAAAATAGTTTAAACTATAAACATTGGTATTGCAATTCTAAAAAATAAAATATACTAACCTTTTTCCTCACATTATCTTTTCGTAGAACTGTAATACTCGATGCTTTCCTGCATTTGTTTATTTATTTATTTTTTCAATTATAGTTAATTAGTTTTCCTATTTATATAGTCTTCCTTATATACTTATGTTGATAAGGTTTTATTTATATTATCTTTGATAATATAAATAAAACCTTATTTATATGTTAATGTTGTTACTAATCATTTTAATGTTGTTACTAATCATCAGTCTTTCTTTTTTTTTTGTGACACTTTTAAAATTTCATTCACACACTTAATGACTATATTTTTCGCAATGTATTTTATATTGAATTCATAATGTGCTCATCAGACTGTAATATTGTATTAAGAAATCATGTTTATTTGTATAATCATGTTTAAAGCTTTTTATCACAAGAATTAGTTGAACAGAAAGTTAATAAACGTTCAAAAGCAAGGAATAACTAGAGAAACTAAATGGTGTAAAATAAAATGAGAAATACGGTCTAAATTTAAAAAAATTTTAATTTATTTTTCTTCTTAGCCCCTTGGCTTTTATTAATTTTTTATAATAACATATTAATATGATACATGACATCTCTTTTACTGCACAAAATTTAAATATAAAATTCTTAAGAAATCAAAAAAATTTCAATGTTTTTTTCCTAACGGCAATTAAAAAAAATATATTTTCTATACAACCAAAACCCATTATGAACACAACTTGCTTTTTCTACTATATCAAGGAGTTGGCTTAGATAAAAATGGATGAATAAATTCGATACGTTGTTTTATTCAATAATTTAATTATTAATGAATGATACAGTCGAATAATAAATAATCTACTAATAACGTTTCTCATCCATACAACGAAACGTTCGACTTTTTAAAAATTAAGTTATGTATCCATGAAAAAAATATCTTTGCAAATAAGTGTTATTTCAAGGCCTTTTTTAACAGGTTCTAAAAAATCTATATTAGGTATCTAATATGATCTATGTTTTGTATTATTTTGCATTTAACTATTGATCTAGTAATAAATGATATCGTTGAAAATATATTTTTTTGCAAACAATATAAATTATTCTTGTAAAATAAAATAAAACTTTTGCTGTTAAAACGAGTTATTTAAAAGTCTTTTCTTATAGAATCTAAAAAAAATAGTATCTCTAAAACCACTACTCATTATATGTAAATAATATTTCAAGTTAAAAATATTTCAATGGTAAAAATTTATAATTTTATGACTTTTAGTATCTGTATTTTGATCATTATTTTCGGTACTTTTCACTTTTACAAAGTTATATTTCTATTGATTGAAAATTTTACTGTTTAATGAAAATTATATAGGAGCTTATATTCCCTTACACGTGCCGTATTCTGAGAAATGTTTGGATTTTATTTTTATTTATATCTAAGACTAAATCGGAGGTAAAAAGGTCAATGGGCGTAACTCATAAAACAATGAAAATAAGCCTCTTTTTTTCCGAAGAACATCCCTCTTGCTCTCTTCCACTAACGGATATTTTAACATTCATTTTCTATTGTTTTACCTTTCATATTTTATAATAAACAATTTTAAATTTAGCTCCTCACCGTCTATTTTTTTTTTTAATGTAAGAATTATAAACTTGTGAATGAAATATTTTACATTGTTGAATGATTTTAATTTATTTATTCTTACTATGGGCACCGGTAGAAGGCCGGGGGGGGGGGGGTACTGATAGTGTGCCAAGGCACGTAAACTTGTACTCGGGCTGACCTCATATTGATCTCCGGGGCTTAGCGCCAGTATATCATTCCCCTTCACTCTAGTTTGTCCTATCTTATAGACCTTCTTGCCTTATTATTTGTATTCAAATAAATTATATCAATATATTATCAACAGAATAAAAATAAATAATATTAAAGCAAATTGCAAGATTGTATGTTTTGAAACAATTTTAACTCTCAATATTGTGAAAACATTGTATTTTTAAAACGGTGACATGTATTCGTTTTGCAGGAATATTTCTACAAGCCCCGGTGAATGAGTGTTGGTAAAGTCGAAGAACAAAACGAGTCGCTCGTAATTTGGGCGTTATTTTCGTAGTGAATAAAAGGGTTAAGTCAAGCATTGGCTTGAAAGATTGTAGATTTTATTACAAGACCATTGTAAGCCAGAAATACAGTTAACTCTGGACAAAATTTCACTTGACCATTAATTCACTGGAGCTGCAGATATGTTAATCGTTCTTATATACATTGGTACTTGAGTAATAAACAATCCATTTTTTCCATAGTGTGGTAAGCGTTACCACCAGTGTACGCATAGTTTGGTTGGAGTACATGTTAAACTTGGAACACAAAAGACTAAACTTGGTCCAAAAATAAAGACTTCTTGGGTTGTCAGTATTCCGTATGTACATTTCACATTAAAATAACTACCGGGGAAATAAATTTCCCTATAAATAGATTTTTTTGTCTCATTAGTTCCTAATTAATAAGATTTATGTAGAGAATAAAAAAAAACCAGAAGGGTCTTGGGTGTAGTACATGGTCGAGACTGTACAGTTTGAACGGCTGTAGAGGAAGGTGATTCGTCCTAGATAACCGTCAGGATTTTCTTTAATTAAGGTTACCCACTACACCTAGGCTGGGAGGAGAGTTCTTAGATTACACTGGGTCCATCCGTTACTTTTAACAGATTAAATAATTTATAGCATGTCAATTCAGCACTCTACACTAGAGCTCCTTGATATTAATTCCTACCTTTGAGTATGATAAAAGACATACTGAAAGATTATAAATTAAGTGTTGACTGATTGAAATAAAATGTATCCATTTTCAGAGGATTATTCAGTCAAAGACTTAAAACTGTAGAAAACTTCTACCCCCTACTCTAAATATATTTAAAGACATAAGCAAAACCTCATTAAGAGTTCTCCTCTGTGTTTAACTAGATCTTACAGTTCTTTATATATCTTAGGACAGAAAGAGTTATAAGTTCTCTCTTTTGTGTATATGTATTTGTAAAGTTTCGAATTTTTTACTCAATTATTTATTGTGTGGCAGACTGTATAAATTAATGTTAAAAAATAATCGGCGTATTTGAAAACTTAAAATTCAACTGACAATTTTCAATTTTATTCAGAAGCGTTAAAAAGTATTTTTATAATTAATTTTTAGCGTTATTTAAGTAATCTCTGAAGCTTGATATAGAGATTAGAAATTGGAGATTGTAGGGGCAGCGCTTTTCCTCCAAGAGAAAAATCTAACATAGCAGTTTTCTTGAATAGAGGCCAACTTCCCTTCGTGTCAGCAGTTTTTATTATTTCATCCGGGTGTCGAACTTTTCTTCCTGTTGAGAGTTAAATGTAGCAATAACAACTTAAAAGAGTCAATCGTAGCTTCTATAACCTTATTATTTGTATAACGTCGCATTTTATTATTGTGATATTAACGTCAATTTTTCTTTATCTGCAAAAAATTACTAAGTTTTATGTAACATAGTTGTATTATTAACGCTTGTAATCAGCGTCAAATTAATTAATTACCTAGGTTTTATTAACACGATATAATTGATTAATTAATTAGTTGTTAATTTTATTAATCAATTAGTGCGGTACAGGTTTGTTTTATTTGTATGTATTAGATTTATTACTTATATTGATTTGATTCTTGATGAAAATGAGAAGGATATTCATCGAAATTTTGAAAACTTATACTTTTGTACTCACATTCATACGTACTCATATAGTATTGCCTCTAAAAAAAAACAAAAAAAAATCACTTTAAATTTAATTTTTTTAAAATTAATATTGCAAACTTGATACTAATTAATACAAATTAATATTACTTAAAATGAATTGAGAAAAGATAAGAAGGCAGTTAATGGCATCAGTTAAGTATTCTTTTATATTCGCTCGCGTGGAATTAGGTCTGCCGCAGAAAGTTTCGAGACAGATCATTTAAAATAAATAATTTAATTTTTTTTAACTATAAGTTACTCGTACATCCGAAATTTCAGATCTGACGGATTCCATACAATCTTTGAGCCCCTATTATGTTAAGGGGAAACCCTTGGAGGTGGAATTGTCCAAATTCCTTTCTTAGTGCTCATTTAAGATATACCAGGACCTATCTGCGAATTTCAAGATGTTAAGTTCAGTGGTTTCTGTTGTCCGTTGACCGCTGGGTGTGTTAGTCAATCAGGTTACAGTTTTATATAAAACTGAAATTATCCATATCAAATTTCATCACAGACGGATCAGCACAGCCGTGAAAAATACATTGACACTGATTAACAAACGGGGCGGACAGAAGTTTACTTTCGTTCAGTTCAATAAAGGATTAGTATGTAATGATATTGGATTTATTGACAAGGATTACTCAGTATAACTGTTTCAACGTACGGCAGCAGCGAGAAGTGAACTGTGTTACTTGATTTGTTTTGTTCAGCGAAAATATGAAGATTTTGCGATTAAGAAACACGTGAGGGAGCATTCAAACTTTGCCCACCTTTTTCACCTCCTTAGAGGTAGAATTTCGGAAAATCATTTTTTATCGGATGCCTACGTCATACAAAGAACACCCTCCAATTTTCAGGTCTACGGATCAGTGGTTTAAGCTGTGGGTTGATCCCTTAGTCAGTCGTTCAGGACAATGCCTTTTATATGTATGGATTATGGTCAAATTACACAAAATCAATATTTTGTGTAGCCTATTTGTGTTATTCTAATGTATAACCTATATTACTGTAAAGTTTTATCCAAATCCGTTCAGTAGTTTTTGCGTGAAAGAGTAACACACATACATCCATCCTCACAAACTTTCGCATTTTTATCCTGTAAATAAACTATGTTACTTGATTTGTTTTGTTCCTGTAGCGATGCTAACAATATTTAAAATATTTAACAATTAAATTAAATAACTGCGTTTACGTAATGACCCTATGTTGGAGGTAATATTGAGAATGTTTTATAACCTAATACTTTTTAATAGTTTATCGTTATATTATGACCAAATTACACAATATCATTTATAAATTGTAGCCTGTGTGTTATTCTGATGTATAAGCTATATTACTGTAAAGTTTCTTCCAAATCCGTTCAGTAGTTTTTGCGTGAAAGAGTAACACACATAAAAACTTTCGCATTTATATTAGTAGGATTAAGATTTATTATTTAGTTGATATAATACTCTCTTTACAACCTAATTAGATGAGTTTTTGCCCTTTTGCCATTCATGTATTTCACTACAGGCCTTTTTTAAATAGTTAGGTAGATTGCCATACAAAAATAGTTTAACTCCTACTGCTTTCTTGGACGAAAAATATTTCAGTCTCGATGCGATACTCAACTACAAATGTGTTCAAAAAATATTTTTAGCGATATCTGTGTTATTATGATGCTATTATTAAAAGTCATTATAAGTTACAGTTTTTACAGGGAAAAAACAGAAAAAACATTAATCTTTTGCGCAATACGTCTCGTATTAGGTGAAATTCATAAAAATAATTAATTTTAAAGACATTTTTGGAAACAATGTCAAATATCACAGATAAGTAATATAATAGCATCTTTTATTGATATTTTTTTTAAAATTTTGTATTGACACTTAAGATCACGCAGAAATTAAATGTTATCTTTCTTCATTCTGAAACTCTTCCAGATTTGAAATTAAAAATCAATTACATAATTGATACTAATACCACAAATAATTATAGAATAAACTTTTTTTTTAATGGAACTAAACATCGAATATTTATTTATCTTGGAGCAAAATGGCAAAATTAAGTTGATTAAAGCTAGGCAATTACTGAAATATTAACGTATTTTATTTTTCTGTTATCATTAAGATCTATAAAAAATATGACATCACTATTGATAACCAGTTATCATTAGATAATCTTCATACAGTTATAAGAAAATACAAGAATAGATGGTTACATATATGAGATTATTTCATTGTATTCCAGATTTGAAATATTACATTTCTTTCAGTAAATCTATAATCTATTTTTATAAAACTCACTTATGGGTAGCGTGTGGCAGTGTATTATGAGGCAGAAGTGCGTTCATTGCTATTTGAGTTACGTTCTCGCTACTCTAGCTCGCATATTAAAATCGTAACTCAGATATATTTGTACACCTACACCTATTGGCTACTAAGTTCTGCAAGGTTCGTCACGACCCGTTGGCTTTCCTTCTGAAGCGAGAATTTGCTGGTGTTGCTTCTCTTTTCTCTTTTCTTTTGGTCGAATACTCTGGAAGGATAATAGCACTTGACTATCTCCTCCTCTCCAAACTCAACTCCACCTTATTGAGAATGAAACGATAAATAATGTTGGTTGTTCTCAGAGATGAAAGACGCCTTGATCCACTAGACAACTCTCATTTGTTCCACCACTTTCAATGTAGCTTTTCCTCCTTTGTCTAACTGTTGAACGATTTGGCGTTTTGATATCCCTTTCTCCCTCAAAGGAAATATTAGATAGCGTTTCCCTGGTGTTAAAACTCATCTCACTAAACGTAAACAATATCATACCAGGTAAAGATAAAAGCTAATTTATTCGGTTGTCACTTTTCAGAAATCAATTACTAATCCAGTGTTTCTCCAATGTGTTACTGGTGTAAGAAACTGTCTTTAAAAAAAATATTTTATAAGCAATCCACGGCACGGGATATATGCTACTCTCGTATCGGCCTTTTATATTCCGCTAACAAACTTCTAATGTACCGTCTAAAAACTTCTACAATTTGGTGTAAATATATCATTAACTTTTAGATTAATTCATATAAGGCCATTTATTATAAATTATTAAATATGTTGGTAAAAAAATTACTCTTGGCAGCTATCGGGGGGAACATGGTGTTATGTAAAACATTTTGTGTGTGTATGTTAGCATTTTTTCTGAATTTACTTTTCTTTTTAGATTTAAAAATTTAACTGAGCTTACAAATGGCATTTCGATTTCACATATTGTAGGTCAATTAAATGTAATCAATCCATATCATGGTTTTTAATTCTTAGATATAATCCATTAAACAAATTTTTAAATGGTTTAACCTCATAAGTGTAGAAAAAAACTTTGATTTTCAAATTTATAAATATGCGAATCTCAAATGTATATAATTTGGTTACTTAATTCCAAAAATTTTTTAAAAATACAAATTTAATTCGAAATGAAGTACAAAATACATTTACTATAAATTCCTTAATACTTATAGCGAATCTTCAAGACTCGTGACTCATCATGATTGAAGGTCACATTTTTTTGCCTGTGCAGGATTCCTTAAGCTGAGAGTGACGAAAACGCATTTTTTAGTTTTAACTTAAACATAAAGTTTAAGTGATTAAAGCAGTTAATAATTTCAATTATGAGATTATTAAATGAAAATGGAATGTAAAAATGCTTTTTCGAAAAAAAAAGTTTAATGGAACAAAATCTGAGTTGTCTGGGTTTGTTAGGTGCATCATATTAGTTTTAGTTTTCTTCAATTTCTTTCATAACTGGATTGGTCCATAAATATTCCAGTATGTATTATATTTATTTTATGTTGAATAATATTAGTTGACCTAAAGTGTATATAAGGAATAAAATGGTGGACAATTATCTGTAATTGTCAAATGTCTTTCTGTAATTGTCATTATCTGTATACTTACCAAAATTATACCTCTGTCCTATTCATACCCTTTTGGCGCCTGTTCTCTATAATTTATCTTTAAGTAATATTTTAAATAATCACTTTATGTCATGTTATTATTCATCATTCTTCATTACTTCTGGTTTACTTTATTTTTACACTAATACTAGTCTACTTTATTCTTATAATTTTTTGTTATTCCGAACCTTTTATTGGATAATCCATTATATCTTTATGTCTTGTAATTATTTATCATCTGGTTACTATATAAAAATTGTTAAGTTAATTTTTATAGAAATCATAATAGTTATTCTGTATAAAATTCCTTATAGCTCTATAAAATTTTTATTTACAAATTCTATCTACTGAAATTCTGTTTGTTCTATAATTTTGAACTATATTTTTATTAATTTCTATTATTTTTTTATTTTTATTTATTTGTATCAATTTTCATTTTATTATCAAATCTACTATAATTCTGTATAATTTGTATTCGTTTGTATATATTTTTTTTACTACAATTCTGTCCTAATTCTTAATTTTTCATTTCTTACATTTTTTGTGACACTTTATTGGATAACTTTTCATTTTTTTACTTTGGTCTAATTTTAAATTTTGCATTTGTTACTTTGTTGGATTTAAACAGTACCCCATTATTAACATATAGTACCTCTTCGTCATTATATAATTCATCCCCTCTGGCTTTTATTTCTACTACTTACAACATATAACATTATTCTATCAGTATAATACATATATTGTTATTCCGTTATTTAGCCTGTTTGCAGCGGGAGATGGATCATATAGGATCTAGGACCTTCCTGGGGCCCACCCAACCTCTATAATATATTATAAAAATAGGGTACCCGAAATAAGGGGGGGAGTCTGGCGGTTGAGCGTGGCCTAGGATAACTCAGCTCCTTGCAGAACCGTTGTCCATGAAACAGTACAGTCTCTACCATGTACTGAACCCCATACCCTTCATGAGTTTTAGTGGTACAGGTCAGGTTATTCCGTGTCCTGTATTATTTTAATTTATTTGTATCTTTTATATTTAGCACTGAAGAAGACCTGCAATGTGGTCGAAACGTTGGCTCCCAAATAACCAGTTCTCCCTACGTAAGAGAAATTTTTTTAAATATACCCGGGCCATTTTATTCCTCTAGTATTTATTTTAATTGTAAATTTTTGCATATTACTTGGGCGAGTTTGCCCTCCTGGGGCAAATCGCCGAATTCACCCCGTAGCGATCAATAACTAGAATACATAAAGTATTTCCCCCGTGACCTTATAGGGCCGAAGGTTCTCCTCTTAAGTCCTAATAAGGCGAGCTCTAAAGTGGTTCGGAATGTCTTTGATAATTACCTTTGATGGAAGATCTAATCCATTTGTCCGCAATTTCTCCCACTTTTCGATATGAGTCATTCCATTTCCATAACAAGAATTCGTATAACTTATCTCTTGAGATGTTTATTTATTCCAAATTATTTTCAAGTATGTTTATAATTTAATATTTTTTATGGGGTTGTAACATATGAAATGCCAGTGAAGGTCTAAATTTAAATTATTAGTAAAAAAAAATATTAAACAATACTTATATTAATAAAAATAGGATCCTTCACTTTCAATACACTTCTCCCAACGTGAAACAACCATTTCTATCCCCGCTCTGAATTTAGGTGTCACGAAGAAGCGAAGTCTTGGAATTTCCGTTGTCATAGTTTTTATTTCTTTAAAAATTATCCAAACACCGGAAAAAGTCGAACTCAGCTGGAGAGAGGTCCGGAGAATATGGTGGTTGAGGAAGGTGCTCCTCATTTCTGGTTCGCAACATAAGTGAGGAGCACTTTTCAAATCAGGTGAACTGCTGGGCCTCGGTTAATTCATGTGGTACCCATATTTCCAACTTTTTTGCCTTACCAAGCTCCTTGAGGTGCCTGGAAACAGTCATGTCACTTGCTCCCAAGTTTTGAACCTAATTCACGAGTGGTTTGGGAAGGGCCCGCTTCGACCAGCTCTTTCAAGTTTCCGTTGTCCAACTTAGTCTTCGGCCTACCACGTTCTTTGTTCGTATGGTCATAATCCCCAGACCGAAATTTTTCAAACCAACGATTGTTCTTTCGCTCACTGTATCTTCACCGTGAACACCAATGTTTCGGAACGCCTCCGTGACGCTATGGCCAAGTTTAAATTCGTAGTGAAAAATTATACGAATTTCCGCGGAAGACATAATTATTAATTTTTTTTTATTTATATTTATAATTTATTTTTGAAACATAACATAATTGTTTGTGTACAAACAATCTAATCACTAATGAAAATAAAACTGTAAATAAATAAAACTGACATTTCATCTGTTACGGCCAAATAATTAGTCGCTTGTATTTCCCCTTTTTTCTGAATTGATTATTTTGTAATTCAATTGGGCAGTAAGGCAGATGTTACAGTAATTATTTGTATAGTGAAAAATATACCGCGTGGTGTACTAATGAGATATTAACCTGCTCTTAAGAAGAAGGAAATCATTTACTAATGTTATACAAATATAAATTTATATTCATTTTACTTGCGTGTTGAAATTATTTTAGAAATATGTAAATTTTTCATATTACAATTCAAGTAAATCAATTTAATCATTTCAGTACTTATATTTTGTTATTCATTTCGTATATTGTATAACTAAAAAACTATGAAAATTTAAGTGAAATAAATATTTTTTTTTAAATCTAACAAATAGTTGATGGAAATTCTGTGTTTATCTCTATCTACTGTTTAACAAAAAAAATATTACAAGCAATAAGTTTATATGACTGCTATGTTGTGGTGGTATTATTGGGGTATTACGAGGCCTCGAACAAGAAAAGGGATTGTACTCAGATAAGGTTAGAAGTAAATACCAAATTATTGGAGGGCATTATTTTTATTACTCAGGGATTATTTTTTCCTTTCCTTAAGATGACTAGAAGTGCTAGGAAAAGTGGTTTTCATAAATTGTGGGAAGAAGTTGGTATTGATTCTTGAAGCGCTGAAAGCTCGAGTTTAGGATTGCGTAGTTTAACAGGGAACCCTTACAAAAGATAGGACTCTCGCGGCTTGTTGCTTCTGATTTGCCAAAAATATGCCAGTTTGACCTTTTATGTTGGTATCTTTAATTAGACTATGCATGTATTGTATACATATAAGAATGGATTCAATGAGAACTTGGACCCTCCTGGAGTTCAACCAGCCTCTATAAACTGGGTATCCAAAATAGGAGGGAAACCTAGTGCTTGAGCGAGGAAAAACCCTTTGATCTATAATTGGTATAAATGCTCTATTGCAAAACCCCAGGTTATTAATTCGCCATATTCTAATTCATCATTTATTTCTTTTCAAATAAAAAATTTAATATAAAATTACGAGTATCATTTCCCCCGCTTTATTTACCTATCCAAACCAGTCGAGCACAACGACAATCAGAAGATTTCTATTCCACAAAATGGCATGATACGCCTGAAGAACAACAGTACCAGTACCTCTCGCGTGGCTTGATTTAATATTCTTATGATAACAGATCCCTCATCCACGTTCTTTTTAGTCTCCTGATTCCGTCTTCAGGCATGTGAGTCGTGGCCATTTGTTCTATCAATGGATTTGGATGTCCGCGTAGTTTTACTTGAAAACATTTGTATTATGTTCGTATGTGCTCATCAACCGTTGGTATTTTTAAGAGTGGCGTGAAATGTTCAGGGAATGCAGTAAATGATTACACAAAATAAGAATGACTTATTTTATTATGCCTAAGTTGAAGGCCATCTTTCGGGCAAAATCCAACTGACAAATAAACTAGTTGGAATTTTTGAGCCAGTATGCAAAGTTTTAATTAACTTAAAAAAGTTAAAAACGATCACCAGATTATATATGTATACATGATAACGATAACTCTATTATGAACTAAATGATTAGAATGTGTTATAATAACAAAGTCTTGCAGTGTTTATTATATTTTAATTATTTACAATTTTCACTATTAGTATTTTATTGTATTTTTTAGTTTCTACTCCGTTTCTTGTAACGTTATTGAGATTTCATTCTTAAGGGCCGGCTAAGGGGGTCCAGTATCCATTAAGAAAGGATATCCTAATTTAACGTCTTGTTTATGTTGTGGTCGGAGGGTCTAGGAACCTACGATTGGCTAGGATTCCTTTACAATGCTTTTCTAATTGGCTCACTTTAGATTTGGAATAATGTAATACCTGACCATTTAAAGAACTGTATTTGATTTGTTATATGATCATCTACTTAATAAGAAATACACTAATTCCTCTCGGCAGTACCTTACGTATTTGGTTTATTGTTCTTATTAGATATGTTCGTACTGCAATGAACTAACCCACGATTACCATTTTTATTTGCCCACTATGTTCTAAATAACCCTGTTTTGTAGTAGTTTCGATGATAATCAGATAACTAAGGAATAATATGACCCTTTTTTCTAAATACATTAGAAATAAAAACAAGTTCATGTTTGTGTACGGCATTTAAGTTTTAGGGCAGTCATTAGTAATAATCTTTACAGTGTAAATAAACAATATTATGAATGATTCAATTTTAGAATGATTTTGAAGTAACATATTAATAATAGTATTTTCTTTTTTTTTTCAGGAAAAAATCTGTATACCAACGAGCATGTAGCCATAAAGATGGTAAGTACAATTAAAATTATATTTGTATTTGGCCCGAACGAATTTAAATCGCGGGCTAGTAGCTAAAGGACCGAGGGGGTAATGGGAACATAGAGCGGCAAACATCAAGCGAAATTTTATTTTTATTTTGTAAAGGGATGTATGTTTTTATTATTTATATATGGGGTATAAATGTTTTTTATGTTTTATTATTTAAACCTTGGTTTAGTTAATAAGTAAATGTTTTTATATTTATTTTGAAATATATTACCTAAAATAGTTTTTTTCCATTGTGTATTGACAGTTAATCTTATGGTATATCAAGGTACCCACCATACACCCGTATGGTCTAGGATAAATTGAATTAATTCTTTAAAATTAAATAAATACAATATATATTTATCATGGCTACAGAAATAATTGTAATAAACGTTAAAACTATATCAGTTTATTATAGATTTTTTAAGAATAAATTAAATGTATTTCATATTAAGAAATAAAATAAATTTTAGGGTAAATGGGACGGGTTTTTCTGCAGATCAGCTACCTGTTGAATTGGGAAAGTTTAGATTTATTTTGTGTCAGGCCCTGGATGAGACTCAAGATTGCTAATATAATGCATTATGACTCCGCCCATTACGCAATATTATTTATGGTTTATAGATATTTTTAAAGATAATAGAACAATGTTCTCGAACTTAATACTTACAAACGTTCTGATCACCATTTGACTATAACCCAGTAGGATAACGACGTAAATACTCTTTAATGATGCCATGGATTGAAAAATGTAGGGTTTTTATTTATCATATATTGATCCCCCCCCCCGAAACCATGGTTGTTATGCAAAAAAATAGATAAGCACGATTTTCCAAATAAAAAAAATGAAATATTCAATTTGAAAAAAAATTTAAATATTTAATATGCAAAACAAAAATGAAAATATTAGTAAAGTAACAAAGTACATTACTAGGGGCTAAGTAAAAGTAATGTAGGTGATATACATTTAACTAATTATTTGGTAGTAAATTCACTTTTTTATAAATTGTGTTTTAATGCAAATAAGTTTTCTTACAACTGCACAATAACGTTTTTTATTTGTTTTTTTTCCCCTTAAACGTTTACTGATTAAATAATGAACTGAATAAATTAGATAATTTAAAATAGTAGTGTGAGTCCAATGACAATAATCCTTAAATCAAACAATGGGATCGCTACAAATCCTCTCTCTCTTTCCAACAAATAAAACTTGTTTGCCCACGTGCCTCCATTTAAAATCTTTCCTATTCCAGTCGATTCCATTTATTGGGTTTATTCTCTAGAATGTTTAATATCGGATTATTTCATTTAATCTTGTATCAAAAACCGCCCTCTTAACACTTATGAATATATTGCCGTCGGTCACAATTTTTAACCAAGTCGTAAATCAAAATGTTTGGGTTTGGGATTACTTTTTTTAATTTTTTTTTTAAAATTTAAATCTATATTAATATATGTGAGAAAGAAATAGTTGACTGTGGGTACTATAATAGGATGTTGATAGTTGGGGGTGCAGTCAAGAAAACACGCAAAAATAGGTGAAACTATTTTATTTTAAGTGCCGACGTTTCGACCTACTATGTAGGTCATCTTCAGGGCCGATAGGAGTGGCTGCTCGGACAGAGCCTCTGTCCGAGCAGCCACTCCTATCGAAACGTCGGCACTTAAAATAAAATAGTTTCACCTATTTTTGCGTGTTTTCTTGACTGCACCCCCAACTATCAACATCCTACTATATTAATATAGATGGGAGTAGCGCGGTGCAAAGCGTAGCTTTGGTTCCGGGATTAGAGACCTGCTTTAGCACATAAATTATAACTCACCGTCTTACAGCTCGAATTAATTTAAGCCTTATTAGTTGAAATCTTCAGTCTTTGGTGAGATTACTTTCGAAACACTTTCTTAAAATCGGACATGTATTCTTAGCTTTAGGACTGAATTATTGAAAAGGAAAGTAAGAATATAAAATATGTTAAACTAAAATAGTTATTAGAATGTAAATGGAAAAAAACACAAGCAAAGCCTTATGTTTCAAATCTGGAGTAAAAACAAACAATTACCAGTCGACGTTTCGCCCAGTCAGGCATTATCAAGACAAACAAGAGTAAGATCAATCGCATCTGAAGTTTTGGGTTGAACGTCTTGGGGTGGAGGTGCGGTCTCAGATTATGAGCCTATTTGGGCGTTTATTCGTTGGGATGTATTGCACTTCTTCTTTGAGATGCGATTGATCTTACTCTTTTTTGTGTCTTGATAATGCCTGAATGTGCGAAACGTCGACGGGTATTTGTTTGTTTTTTCTCCAGATTTGAACCATAATGCTTTTCTTGTTGTTTTTCCATTTTCATTCTAATAAATTTTAATGTTTAGTTTTGAGTTTTGACTCTATTTTATTAAAATTGTTATTATTTTTTTATTTATTAAAAAATAATTATTTTTCGTAAAGACGATATGCATTATGTAAAGTTAATGCTAGCTCATGCATTTAACTGTTGTTGTTAATTTATTTATTCTCTATTATTGGTTAATATCTTTCGATGATTTATACTTTGTTTTTATTTTATTTTTAGTTGAGGTTTTTTTTTTGGCATTTTTTAAATACTTTCTGATTTGTATTATTATGTAGCATTCTGACCCAGATATTTATGATATGGATAACAACGGCCGTAGATTTTACAGTTAGCAGTTAGATGGGGTGTTAAGAAGTTTGAGGATTCTTCTAGAATTTCTCGGAATATGCCAGACTCGCCGATCGATACAAATGCAAATTATCGACCACATCACTTTTCGGTAGAGTCAATAAACTGCTTTAAATTTCATTCAAAATCACCGCATATCGTCAAAGGTGTGCCACCTTGTTTCTGTGTCTTATAGAAGACTATATGAATCTAATATAAATTGTCAATTCTAAAGAACTTGCTCTAGATTTAAAACGAAGCATTTTTATCGCCGATACCGCTGGGAGTCAGACTTCGTACCAGACTCTAACTTATAGTTAAGCTGAGATTACTGGACATTTCGATCATCTGGTCCCGACAATGTATATTGGTCAACATTTGACAAGAGCTGATTTACGCGCAGTCGTGTTCAGCCGTGGCATCTGACGAAAACGCATACCTGACTTGAATCGATCATGCCTTCGCTCTCTCATAACAACTCTGTCTATCAACTATTTACAATGAGGTCCTTGGAAGTGCATACAAATTGAAATAGTTGTCAATAATAATCTATATAGGTTGAAAATTATTCGTCTTTTTCTGATGGTTACGGGCCGTGGTGGTTCTGTGGTCGGGAAGCGAAAGGTTATCGGGAGTGGCTCATTTATAATTGTAAAGTACTCAGGGGATATTGACTTGCAACTGCCGCCGAAGGCCGGCTCACTTGCTTCAAGAATAGCCAATTAATTCTATAAATCAAGGATCTACCATGTTTTTTGGCTGAGTTCGTATTAACATCTCGTCTTGCAGCAGGTCATGGCTAGGGATAAATTTATTTTCTAAAACATTCAAATTTCTTTTATATTTTATGTATATATGTTAATATTTAATAATAATCTTAACATAATGTAATATTAACTAGGGGGGGGGTCTTCCTGTCCACCGAACAACCCGCATTTTACAAATTATACAACTCCTCAAATTGTATAAATGAACCGCAAATTTATGTGAAATAAAATATTAAGCAGTGATTACTATAAATACTTTTGTCCCATAGAACCAAGTGGTGAGTTTATTAAAATATGAATGGGTACTTTGTTGGTATTGTTTTAGGTCATTGAATATTTTGGAAAAAAAATATAAGAAGTTTTTTTAAACTTTATTTGATAGATAAAAAAGAAATAAGTTACAGTTTTCTGAAAAACACATTAATCTCATTTAACAGCATTCTCTTTATTGAAATAATTTAGTCGATGCATTACATAATTCTGAACATTCCTATATTTTACGGCAAGAAAGAAAGACATCAGGAAAAGTGTGATTTGCTAATTTTTAAAAATATTTATAATTTAACAGATCGAGCTCACCAATGCCTTCCTGATTTAAGGAATTAAAAAAATCGAGCTCAACAAAAATATCACATTTTCTTTAATTTTCTTTTTATGTATCTACACGAGTCGTAGCATAATTATGCTAGGTATTCGGTATAAGCAGTCCATTAGAAATGTTTAATAAATGATTCGTATATTATTTATGAATGCTTATGATGTAATACTTACTCTTTCTGATTTTATCACAGTTCTAAAGTATGAAATTATCAATGAAAATGGGTTCAATGACCTTTTTGTATGAGTTGATGAAATAAATCGATTTTCTTCGTTTTATATCAAATGGATTATTACGTTGTTAGCCATCTTTATGAAATAAGTTGCCTTATTTATATTAAAACAGTGATTGGACGCAATAGTTGAAAGGGTTTTCGAACCGATTCTCTCCGAACGTGGTAACTTGGCTACGTCTAGCTCGTGCGAAACCTGACAAGAGCAGTGCATCGATTCCTTTGAAAGCCGCTGGCTACTTGTCAGTTAGTTGGATTATTATGCCACAGGGCCTCGGTTCAAACTTCCCATAGCAACAGTGTCGGTTTTAAGGACCTTGTGGTTGAGTTATAAGTTGCAGCGATTTCTAAAAATGTTGCATTTAAAAAGACATGATAAGTTTTTTGAGAACGTTTTCGGCAAATTCTTCGTAATTCTTATGCATGAATTTTGTTCGATTGTTTATTTATTTAACTTTAGTATGTTGCTATGGCTAATTAGCCGATGCTTCTTTGGGAGCCCTAAATTTGGCCTACCCAGGTATAATTAAGATAGGCTCGGAACGCCACTTTACTCCCTTTAAAAAAATCTTAAGACCACCTGACGGGCTGTAAACCCACCCGCTATCATGAGCACCGTAGGTTGTGAAGCTAACTACTGTATCATAGGCTACCCAAATGCATGTATATTTCAGCCTCGTCACTTGGAAAAACAGAAATTTATGTTAATTATTCGCCGTTTCAATTTACTTCAAAACGCTCAAAGATCCCAATTAATTGCAGCCTTCATATGGCAATCATAAAACCCATCTGGACTTACGGAGTAGAGCTTTGGGGCTTCACTAAGCCATCGGATTATCTATCTCGTATCCGATCGTTACCATCCAATATCCTCAGTGCTCCTACTTCATTACGAACAAAACCATCGATAATGACCTATACCAGTTTTTTACTGATTGGGCACGAATTCTTTATCAATCTTTTCATGACCAACTTTATTACTACTCAGATCCACTAGTTTCAAACCTAACAATCTCTTCGATTCCTGATATTCTTCCGAGCTGTTTGAAAAGAATATAGCATCGTGACACCTTCTAAGATAAATCTGTTATTTGCTTTTTTATATTTTCTTCATTTATTATTATTATACAGTTGTAAATTTCAATATGTAAATTATATTTATAAATATTTAAAAAATAGTTAATTGTACAAAAAAAATTGTTCAATGACAAACTTCAATTCTTTTAGAGTAGTAGGATGGAAAAAGCGGTATAAGAAGTTGAATAAAAAAATCCTAAAACTTATTCCGTCAGTTGTTGATATTACCTGAGAATAGATAATAATAAGTAATTAATAATCTGGGTTTCCCGGTCCTTGGAAATTAATTAAATGTAGTACTTTAACCTGCAATTAATTAACTCAAACAGAGCTGGATTTCATGGACGGTCTGGATTAAATTCAACGCATCACTAGTAAAAAATGTTTTTATTAGGTTGGAATTGTTCCTGAGGTGATACAACTTTTGCAAAGCACAATAAAAACCCAAAACCCATTTTTTTCTCCTTGTTTTATGTCTTGAATATTAATAGGGTCCATTGTGCAAAATCTTGAAACCCTTACACAATTAATTTTAAAATATAGCTAAGTATTAATTTTTTTAAAAATATATACTTAGATAGCTAGCCCGAACCGGTAGTCAAAATAAGAAACTTTTGCTCACTTCTTCATGCCTGTAAGTCATAAATTGTTATTTCAAATTATTAATCTGAATCCTCTTAAACTTGGGGCCATCGAATCGTACTTTTCCTGGGCACATTTATATTATTTTATTTTTTACTCTAAATCAGTCATTTTTTACTCCACAAAAAGCGGGGATAAAACAAAATTAGCCCATTAATGGAGCGACAAGATCCAGGTTATTAATCTTTGTGCTATCTTCAGCTGATGTCCATTAACAGAATACGCTCTCTCAATCTTGCCCTCGATTTAGCATCCCCTCCTTTTTGGGATAATGGCAACTCATCAAATAATTAATATGCTATTTATATATATTAAAAATAATAAATAAAAAAAAGCCAAATAAGGGACAATGCGGTACCTTAATAATGTTTCAAAATGAAATAAGGTTACTGGAAAAAAAAAAAAAAAAAATGAATGGTGTATAATTTAATGGTATCGTTGTTTAATTAGAACGTTCCATTCTGGTTGAAAAAAAACAATTTGTATTGGTTAGTTCT
Source organism: Troilus luridus (assembly GCA_964056705.1). Lineage (NCBI taxonomy): Eukaryota > Metazoa > Arthropoda > Insecta > Hemiptera > Pentatomidae > Troilus > Troilus luridus. Next base: position 85,896,388 of record OZ057415.1, read on the forward strand.
TCATTTCTGTATTTAGTTAGTCTGCTCAATTTAGTATAACGACAACTCACCAAACAAATAATACAATAATGAATTTAAAAAAATTCCTGGCAAATGAGAATGCGAGTCCAAAACGCAGCACTAAGGTGGAATAACGCTTCAAGAAAAACCAATCAATGTTGTGTAATTTCATGCTATTTTGTAATTAGAACTTTAAATTCTGGTAGATATGAAGAAAAGAATAATTTGTGTTATTAGGCTATCATTGTTACAAGAGGATTCTAAAATTCAATTTTTTTCGGAGGGTTTGTATTACAATAAATAATAGTTTTAAAGCACGCTTTAATAGTTAGCGAAACTAAAAAGCAGAAAATAATTTTCAATAACTTCGTCAATAAGAATAGAGTTATGAATAAAATAATTCATTTTATGGAGGATGGAAATAGTTGGGGGGTGCAGTCAAAAATTTACAAAATAAATAAGTGGGAACTTATTTTGTAAATTTTTGACTGCACCCCCCAACTATTTCCATCCTCCATTAGTACTTCCAGTCAACGAATTTCCTCTCTAACATGAATTCATTTTATGGTAAAGAAAATCGGGGTGCTAGATGTGAATTGTAGAAAATATTTAAATTAGTTAAAGCAAAGTCATTATTAAAATATTTTAGAAAGCAACCTACTTTTATACTCATTGAAAATTATTTTCTACTTTTTAGTTTTCTTGGCTATAAACGTGTTTTTTAGTTTTCGAAACTATATATTTTTTTGTTTCATAATATACGAAACTCCCCAGTTGATCCTGGCAATAATCATACTGTTTTCTCAGAGACACTGCCATTATCTTCGAGAAAAGAGTATGATACAGATACTGGAGGTACTTGGCTGTCAACAAGCCCCGCGATACATACATAGTCTTGTAACACTGCTAGCGTGTCTTCGGATATGAAAAATCGATAATCTTGAAGATCCTGCTTAAGATAATGAGACAAACTTATTAAATTATTGTATTCTCATTGTTCCTTGGGAATTGTGCATATTTTTAATTTAATTAGATATTTTAAAGTGACTGAAAATCGAGTTCTAAGATTTCTTTACGTACATACATGCGAATCTAAAATAAACACGTTAAAAAAAGGAAAATAGACAAATGTAAACCTTACGTTATGTACTCCTGTGTCCTTTACAGTCATAATGATAATAATTATGAACCATAATTTTTTATTTATTTGCTTTTAGAATATACGTAGTAAGGTCCATAAGTTTCCGCTCTGTCCTGCTTCCCCTCCTTCAAACGTGCCGGGACCTGCACGCCTATGGAGGTCCATGCCTGCTCACTCCTTGAAGGAAACTCCCCATTTTTACAATGTTCAAACTCGAGTAAGGTGCGGTTATTAAATTCTTTTGTAAAGAGGGTCTTACTCCTGGGCAAATTAAAGAGCGCTTGGATTGTGTATACGGGCAGCCCTACACCTCGTATTCCACAGTGAAAGAGACGGCAAAATTATTTAAGTTAGGGGGAGAAAGTCTGGAAGATGACCCGCGTCCCGGTCGCCCATTGGAAGCTGTCACTTCTGAAACAATCCAACTTGAAAACCAAGGAAATAGGAGCGAGGTTGGTGCTTTCAAAAACAAGTGTTTTGAGGACCATCAAAGAGCATTTGGATATGAAGAAAGTTAGTGCATGATGGCTTCCAAAAGACCGCTGTGGTTCCACAAGGACTGTGGATTCCAAGAAATCTCTCATCCACCCTTCAGCCCAGATTTGGCCCTTAGCGACTTTAAAACCGACGAAGAGCTCCAAGCAGCAGAATTTTTTTAATAACATTTTTTTAACAAACAAGAAAATTATTTTAATGTTATAGAAATGTTGCCAAAGCGTTGTATTAAGTGTGTTGAACTTAGAGGAGAATATATTGAAAAACAGTAAGACCAGTTTTTTCTTCCACCTTTCCTTCTTTCCCAGGCCGGTAACTTTCAGACCTTACTACGTACATCTTCAGGAAAATGATTTTGGACTTTTAAATTTTAAGAATTTCTCACTAATAATGTTACGAGCCTTAAATAGCTTAGCTGTGAAAGAATGCTTCTCTCGCCTCCTCAATCTTCCCCGTTCAAATCCTTACTTGCCAAGATAATTTCTTTCTCTTGACAGGAAATCAGCGTGCTTTGTCAGGATAGAAATATAGTTTTGCAAAAGCCTCTGTTCTTCAATATTTTTGAATTTAATTAAACCCGACAAAACTATTTATGTTGAACTGTCAGGCGCTAGAAATTAGTCACAGAATTAGAATGTTTCTGCGTATTATATTCACCACTGGACTGAAAACAAATGTAAAGTAGATTCATTATTAGTTGTAGATTCATTATTATTTATATTTTAAAAATACATTTATTGAAAATGGTTTGTAATGATACAATAAGTAAATACATAATCATATATAAAGACATGAGATAACGGCAGGTTGGGAAACACACTGGCATGGATTGCAATCGGGTACAGCCTAATTCATCTACAAATGGGACATTAAAATCATAATGGATGTCTTTATTCGTAAAAAAGTAAGGAGCATTAAGGAATTACTAAAGATTTTTGGTTGTGAATCTTTGATGGCTCAGTGGAACCAACCCCATAGCTCTACTCCGTAAGTCCAAATCTATCTTACAAGATATGAATGAGTCTTGCCTAATCAATTATGAGTATAGGGCATTCGCCTGTTAATAGTTGAAATAGTTTCCTGTCTTATCAGGTTTATGCTTTAATATAACTTTTATTTCTACGTATTAAGGCATACGTTCAATTTTGGAATATTTGATGATACGATGGTATTTGCAATATTTTTGCTATATTTTTTCAATATATTTTAAGTTCATAAGTATATTTTGAAATATGCGGTACTCAAATAATTCTTTTTAAAAAATTGACCATTCTATTGCAAGCGGACCAATACAGTGCTATATCCTTCGTCGTTTTAGTCCTAAATAAAACCTTGAAAATATTCCTTACGCCTGCTAACCTCTGTACAGATTTATAAATATTGGAGATGTTAAGTTTACCTAATTTTTGTTTGTTTTATTTCAGGAACCAATGAAGTCCAAGGCTCCTCAACTACATTTAGAATATAGATTTTATAAGCTACTGGGGAACCACGGTATGTAAATTTTTTTTTTTTTAAATTGTTTGTTGTGTTCCATTTTCTACCATTTTTCTTCTACTTTATAATACGACTTCGTAATTGATATTGAAAAGAATCATTTAAAATTGTATTCGTTGCATTAATATTCTTTCTCTCACCCTGTAAAGGCATTTCTTAGCAGTGACAAGGCACTTAAAAAAAAATCTATTTATAAATGCGCTTCGTGAATCGTTAGTATAAGTTAAAAATTAAAATTGTCATTTATTGATAGTTCAGATTACTGTGTATTTTCATCTCATACGTTTATTATACTTATAGATTATACGTTTATTATATATACAGTTTGTATTGGTGACCACGCAGGGTTGTCCATTTGTTCATTCCAGTCCTAATTATATTTTATATACATTTATATATATATATATATATATATATATATATATATATATATATATATATAATATAAATGTGTGTGTATATGTACATGTATGCATATACTATTTATTTAAAGTTAGAAATATCAGTTTTGATTCATGGAACTAGCTTATGATTTAAAGCTACTTTATTTTTATGATATTTAATTTAAAAATTGATCAGTTGACATAGATAACGTTAATACGACAAGCCTTTTGTTATATTGATGCGCACAATTCCCCCATTCTCATAATTAAAAACATTGTCAGAATTATATAATTTTTAGAGGTACTTATTTTTACATTAACTTTTCTTTTCTTTTTTTGTCGTAATTATAAGTAGCTAATGATATTAATATGTATGATCTAATTTAATTTTTATAAGTAATCATTCAAAAATATATACAATTTTGTATAATACGTGTAATTTTATAACTACCACGTTCTGACATTGTTTATTTCATCTGAAGTAAAGAACCTGCCAATGTTCGTATTAGGTTATTATTATTATAGTAAATTATTTTGATTGTGATTTTATTACAATTTATTTCCTCTTATTTGTTTTTCCCCACAACCGTCGAAATACCTCTCATCTGTTTTCTTTACAGCTGGTAGTGAATATCAACATTATCTTAACAGCTATCAAAATATCCTCAGATATTTCATTTATAAGAGCTCTAGTCCTTTTTATTTATTTAGACATATACCTTAGTAAACAAATGGCAACTACGGACCACAGCCTTCCGGCCCGCCCCCGATTTCGCAAAAAGTCCTTTTTTTAATTTGGCTGACAATATTTTTCTAGTTGTGTAATTAATTTCATAAGTTTCAAACATGGCGTAATAGAAATCGCATATTTGGGTTATTTAATACTTCAGATATTTTTATTTTATTGTGGCCTATGTTCCTTATCCTATTAAATACAATACAATGTAACAATTTAGTTATATAAGAGCAACAAAGGGAATAATTCAATTATTAAATATCGCAAAAATCCAATTGAGAGTTTATCTTTGATACAATGAATTTATGATAAGTAGGTCTTTGCATTGCTGTGCAAATTAATTTTTAATTTAAACTGTAATGGAATTTTTAAACACCTGAGCTGCCTCTATTCGTTTGTGGAATCTCAGCTTTACGTCCATTGCGGATGTCGCTGTAACTAGTTATCTAATTTCATGGACTTGGATTGAATCGAGGTGCATTGCTTTTGTTCGGTTGAGGGATATGTGTTGCAACAGTTCTCAGGTGTCCGTCTACAAAAGACCGTTAGGAAAATGTCTTTTAGAGGCTTCAACAATGGGAGTTGGGTATTCAACCCCTCTAAGCGTCGGCTTACGTATTTTTTTTCTGGACAAAATTGCACATTGTCTAGAAAGAAGTTGCCGAAACCTCCTACCATAGTGATAGATCTTTCTAAGGGAAAGGGCTTTACCAACCTGGAGAATAATGATCTATTACCAGAGCTTTGTATTATCGCTAGTTTTGATCGATATAGCGTCACGTAACTTTTGATTGTCTAGATATTGTTCGCTGATCAGATACCTGTCGGTTTTATTTTTTAAATATATAAAAGTGTATTTCATTAATTTTACATAGGTAAGCGGTGTATGTAAAATCTTCTATTAAATCTAAAATTCTAGTAAAAATGCTTAACTTTAAAAAAAGATATTCACGATGTTTTCGTCGTAGTTATCAAAATATTAAACACTACGTTGAAATAGAAATAATGGTCTTTGCCGAATTATTTGTGGAGCGTTTTGTGGCAGGGCTTCTGTCTCTGTGTGAGATGTCTGTACTTTGTCTTCTTTGATGTGATTGTTATGGTTAAGTGTCTTTATTATGGACATTTAATGTACCTGATGTATAATGTAGGTATTATTATTGTTAAGTTTAATAATAATAATAGCAATATTAAGAATAGTTTTATTGGTTAACTTGAAGGCTTGATGGAATAAAATATATAAATCTGCAGATTAGCCATTTAGAAACTTCAGACCATGTATTACCACCGCTCATACCCAAATCTGAAAATTATCCTTAACGCTGTCTTCCCACCCACGCCTCGGTCTACCCGTTAAAGCTTATCATTTTGCTCAGAGCTGATTAACTTTGTAGGAATTCATTCGTTGCTAAGCCCAACAACTTTATTCATAACTTAAAGGTCATCCGGAACTTCGCTATGCAATCACTTCAGTTATATTAATCTAGACCATGGTTTGAATTTTTAGTTAAAAAAATAAATAATTCTATTTTTGAAAATAAGAGAGAAGCGGAAGCTTTTAATGAGTTAACATCGGGCCCTCTGTCGACAGCCCCTGAAGAAGACCTGCAATGTGGGTGGAAACGTTGGCTATTTAATAAACATTTCTCCCCATCCAAGAGAAATTTATTGACCTCCACCCGGAACATTTTCTTCCGCACGAGTAAATGTTTCTTAACTTCAGAAACTAATTTAAAGAAGTAAGAAAATAACTCTATCGATTGTATTTGTGTTTCTATGTATAAATCTTAATGCGACAGACCACAAGAACATATTTCGTGCGGATATAAATACTTATAGATTGCGGTTTTAACATCTAGAAGTAATAGATATTAACTGTAGATTTTTTCATTTATAGATATTTAAGATAATTGATGTTATGTGAGACATTGTCTTCCATATGACGTGCAAATACTTTTTTCCATTTTTCTTTTTTAAGATCGACCAGCGTGAAGCTATATAACGGTTGAACTCGCCTTTCTTTGCCCCATTTCTATTTACAGTACTGTTAGTTGCTTTATCTGTACTAATGCTATGCGCATTATAATACTTGTGCATTTGCCATTGTATATAATAAACAATAGTATGTATGGTTTTATATAACGGCTCATAAAATCCGTTAACTGGGCCTGGGTTTCGAATTCTCACTAATCCATTACTTCGGGGCTTAAATAAGAGAATGGGTAAGTATTGCAGCCGTCTCATTTGGCGAATTTACACTTACATTTTATTTTAGGATTTAAAAAAAAAAAAGTAATTATTTCCCGGGTTGTCGGTTCTAGTTGAATCACACGTTTTAATGTTTCATTCATTACACTTTTAATATTTTACAAAAATTAACAATTAAATAAACTGAGTCAATATCTTAATACTTATTTAGAAACTGTACAGATGTTATCGATTCTAAACAAATTGTTGTTTTATTTATTGAATAAATAGCGACCCACCCCAGCTTTTCTCGGGTAATAAGGCATATTATGCCTGCATTATTTGTCTCTCTAATGAATTTTTTTTAAACACGTACCGGCCACTAAAGACCATGCGAATATCATTCATTGGTTAGGCTTTTTGGGAGTCTTGAGGAGAGTTTTTTGGGAATAGAAATTATAAAAATAAAAACAAAAACAAATATTTCTCAATCATATACGAATTTATTATCTTGCACGTTAGATAATTGCACGGGATTAGGCAGCGTCTTCGTGAAACCCATCGATATTCCAACTCATTTACACAAAACCTCGACAAATTATATACCTAAACCTTCCTGGTGAATCACTCTATCTATTGGTGAAAACCGCATGAAAATCCGTGCAGTAGTTATTGAGTTTACGCGGCCGAGGACTTTGTTTTATAATATGTATAGATAGATATTGTTCATTTATAATATGTATAATTATTGTTCAGTGTGGCTCATAGCTCTTTCTTACGTAATTTAGGGCTAGTATGATGCTTGCATACACCTCAATTTTCGTCGCTGTTCTTGAGTCCTTGTAGGTGAGTGTGATAACTACCCAGATATTACAAATGTACAATTATAGAAATATAAATGCCTTCCTTTTGGTTTTTATTGGCTGACTTGATAAGCCTGGGTCGCTCAGTTATCCTCACACGTCTCACTGGATCCCGTTCCTGAGTCCATTCCCTCGAAGGAAAAAATTCTATCGATTCCTTGGAATTGAAGTCTTGCTTGCCATCATTCCTTGCCCGATAATGTCTCTATTTCATAGAGGTATTCCTTAAAAAGAACTATAAGTTATATAAAATTTGAAAAAAGGTAAGAAAACTAAAGAAAAACAAGAGTATATGTTATAAAATCTAAGTATTCATTAAGGTAAAGAAAAAATATCTGTACCACTACAACCCGTGAACGGGTTTGAGGTTTAGCACCTGGTAGAGACTGTACTTTTTCATGGTCAACGGTTCTGCAAGTAGGTGAATTGTCCTAGATCACGCTAAACCGCCAGATGCCCCCCTCATTTTGGTAAGCCTATTTTTTAGAGGCTGGGTGAGCCCCAGAAGGGTCCTAGATCTCCGGCTGCAAACAGACTAAATAAAAGTCTTGTCTGGAGCGGGGTTTGAACCAGGATTTCCGCATTGCAACTGATTGCTCCACCACTCCGCTCCCTTATTCATTAAGGTAGGCATTAATTAAAATCAAATATTACAGCAAACTCTATAAAACTCACTATGATTTTTAAATACTGTAAGAAGAAGAAATAAAAAGCTTGATTTGAAATTAGTACGTCGCTCCTTCATAAGAACAACGGCACAGCTCAAAAGTTAGCGTTTTTGAGTTCAGGTTTTAGTAGCAATTGTATTGGTTGAAACTTTTTAAGGAAGAAAATAGTTGAGGGTGCAGTCAAATAAAAACACTAAATAAGTGGTTACTTATTTAATTATGTGCCGACGTTTCGACCCACTTTGTGGGTCATCTTCAGGGCTAAGAAAGAAAAACAGACACAATAACAGAACTATAAAAATACATTGCAGTACTAAGTATATGATAAAATAGAAAAAATATATATGTAGAGAGGTAGAAATTTAGAACAAAATTTTTTCTATTTTATCATATACTTAGTACTGCAATGTATTTTTATAGTTCTGTTATTTTATCTGTTTTTCTTTCTTAGCCCTGAAGATGGCCCACAAAGTGGGTCGAAACGTCGGCACATAATTAAATAAGTAACCACTTATTTAGTGTTTTTATTTGACAGCACCCCCAACTATTTTCTTCCTTACTCTATCTTCCTGTCAACCATCCTTCGCTTCTCTTGAAACTTTTAAATTTAATATCTGACATTCCATTTCCAACATTTTCTTTTTTCAATAAAGTCATATTTTGCGTAGTTTCATGTTTGAACTTTTAGTTTTTTGAGAATAATCACATAAGTTAAAATAAAAATAGTTTCAACCTTTAAAAGTTCCTGATGGTTGATAGAATAATTTCAATACCATCATTACAATAGGAATACTTTGCTTTACCAATACCCATAAATGTTTTTAACTCACATGCAACTTTCCAATATTTTCTCAATTTCCATATACGGTATATTAAAAATCAAGATGGTGGAAAAATACGAACGATTTTTTCCGTTTTAGGGTTATTATTGATATGAACTTTTAACACAGGTGGTACCGCATAATAAAACACCGTTATTCGATAACGTTAATTGAACAAAAATGATTACACAATCTTCATTTACGTGGTTAGTAAAAAGGCACTGTCCATAACTTAACCAAGATATATTGAAAATATCTAGCAAATATTCAACTCACTGATTACTCCAAGACATTTGAGTTCGCATCGACTTTAGAAGAAATGGGAGGATTTAAGGAGATTCGATCTTAATTTAGTGGGGGCTACCTAGAGGGAGAAGAACAATACAAGAAACAGATAATAAGCCAGGATCACTTGGTCCCATTGCCACACTTCAACCATTTGATTATCTTCTATAACTATTCCCTAATAAATAATTAGTTTTTATTATTTAAGAGATTCATCCACCCGGACCATTTTCTTCTTGCAATGATATTAATGGTTTTAAAAATATATTGTTACGGGCTACTGGGTGTAAAATGAATTAAACTATTACTTAATTCAAGAATCTAATATTTATTAACAAATTAAAAAGAATGCAATGAGATTCTTTAATACAATTAAATTATTAAACTAATATCAATTTACAATAACAATATTCTACTAAATGTTATCTAATTTCTAAAATAATATACAAACAATATAAGATATTGGTAATACTAAATAACTAAACTATTTATATAAATTTGTACAAATACAATAATATTACACTATAGTTTACAATTACAAATTAACACTTACATACAGTTCGCTAACTAAAGTCCACCGACCGTAAGACTCTCCAAATATGGCAAACTGACACACAGTTAATTACACTTATTACACGGCCACTAATACTCACTGTAACTCACGCGCACTGCCACTAGTTAACAACTGCTTATTACTTCACTGCTTATTACTGACTGGGCCGGCCGAACAGCTGGCCTTTTTATATAGGCAAGGTAGGTCGGGGTGGGGCATTCCTCGGAACAAGACCGAGAACCGCCTAGCCCGATCCAGTAGGCTCTACGCCATTCTATAATCCCTTCCGCTTAATCCCATTGCTTGCCTAATCCTCTCAGCCGGTCCTCCTTCCCGCTCTGACCGTAACAATATATTGTTCGGTTAAAGCAGGTTCTTCTTCAGGTTTGGATCTGTTGGCAAGCCTCTGAGATCCTCCTTTGGAATCGATTGGCGGGCGTGAACTTTGAAACAACACCAGAAATGGAGTGTCCATGTCCATTTTGCCAAGTAGGAAAAGTGCGTGGGCGGTCACTACTGTTCCATTCTCTAAATAGAATTAGCATCGATCACTGTGACAGCAAGGCATTATTGAGATCTCCTCTTCATTAGATTTCATTAGTTCAAGAAAAATCTTATTTAGGCGACTAGTTTACTCAGAATAACTGATAATTGCACACTACTGTTCTTGCACAGACGGTGTGCAGGCCTTCTTATAGCCTCGGAAATCAATGGGTTAATGGAATTTTTTTAATTTATTGTTACGTTATGTCATGTTATGTTTTCGTTGTTAACATTTTATAATTACTGTCGGTTTTATGTATGTTAGCATTAAAATTGCATTATTAAGATCACATTCAATTGATATTAGCATTGCAATAAGTAAGATACCGTTCGGCAGTTATTAACATTTAAATCTATTTCAAAAATTATGCAATCTGTTAAATTAATTGTAAAATATCAATACTTATATACCGTTATATTATAAGAAGTAAGCCTGGAGGTAATGTAAAATAGATTGCTATGCAAAATATTCGCTATCTATATCCCCTGAGGTAATGGTAACGACTTAATAATGGGAAACCGGGTTACTTTAACCGGCAATATATTGTAACTTACTACACTAGAAAAAGAAAGTAAAAGTGATATTGCTATAGCGCCCAAATAACAGTAACTTCTTGTTTTTGTTTTAATGATTTGTTAAATGTTATTATATTACAATTAGCAAACGTTTGGGACTCGTAATATGACAAATTCAAATATTGAAATAAACCGACCTCATGGAATATTTTGGTATAATATGAAAAGTTAATGACATTTGTAGAAGTATGTTTCAATGAATTATTTTTTATATTAATATCCGCTGTGTACTAATTATTATGCCCCGTAACGAGAAACGCACTATGTCGGTTGGCAACATCTGGCCAGCGCCCTAAATCCAGGGCAATAATTATTTACTATGCTTATAGTATATTATTACAATTAACCACAGTAATACACTCTTTAAATCTGCAATTAAATAGTTTATATATTTAAGGAAATATAATGAAAACAGTATATTATTAATAAGTATCATTTACACCCGGTATGATTGATAGAAATCATTTTCGATCATCTAAATACGTATGATTAGCTATCCTGCCTAAGGTTAAATAATACATTTATTTTTTACTTAACTTTACTATTTATGCATTAATTTTTTTATATAATAACCTTTCTTTTCATTACATCCGTATAATAATTTTATTATTATTTAACTATTTTAGTAAAATATTTATTTCTTTATCTCCTCCCAGGAATTGAACATATGTTATCAAAATCTGTCATTTTGTGCTTTCTCTAGTACTTTTTCATATTAAAAACTGGACTTTCGAAGAAAGTATTTAACTGCATGAAATAGTCTACGGTACTTTTATGTTTGGTAAAGTATAAATTTAGAATTGAAGCTATGATTTATATAAGATTCTAGATCTGCTAAGATAATGTTTGAAGTATTTTATTTTTTTATTATTTTTTTTTAGTTTGAGTTTTTTCTTGGACAATCAGTTTTAACAAAACTCTGTTACTTACATCCAGCGACTAATTAATGACTGAAGAGATAATTAAATTACCTTGCTTGTGGTTGATAGATCGGATATGTTTTCTAACATGTAAGTTTTTCGTTCTAAGTCTTGCAATATCGCTTCTGCATTGATCAGAACTTAATTTTATACTTAACTGCCCTTATATATTTTTCGGCTATAAGGTTTGCCTTATAATACACTTAAACATCGTTTATTAGTATAATCTACTGGAACTAGAGCAAGGGCCACGTAATAAAAATATGACTTTAGTTCGTAATTGGTCTAGTTGTGCGAACTAACTTTACTATTGTAACAATATTATATATATATTTTATTTATTCTGACATCATTTTCCATTTTTATTCATTAAGTAGGATTACTTCATATAATATAACAGAAAATAAGTATTGATTTCTTACAATTAATTTAACGTATTACTTATCGAACGGTATCTTACTAATGTTATTGCAATTTTGATATCAAGCGAATGTGATCTTAATATTGCAACTTAAATGCTAACATACATAAAACCGACAGTAATTATAAAATGTTAACAACGTAAACATAACATGCCTTCTTCCACTCCCTCAAACCAACATTTAAAAAAACAATTAAGTAGTATATAATGAACAAAAATCTAAAATCATATCGGTCCATCAAAAGAACAAAGAGATAACTAAAAAAAGTGGCATTTTTTAGTTAAGTCGTCAGTAACAATTGAATTGGTTGAAGGTTATTAATTTAGGAAATACATATCTCATATTCCATTCCAACATGTTTTTAAAATAATTTTGTATTACTATGGGCAGTTAAAGTTTAAGAAAAAGTACCCAAAATACTTTTTTTGCATTTTGATACTTTTTACTATTCATTTATTTTTGCTCTCTCAGCGGTGATGGATTTTTCGATAGAAGTTTTAAAAGATAGCATTACACGGGAAAGTTATAAATCTGTATTTGGATTATCGAACAATAAAGAGATTAAATAAACGTGGCGAAAAAACTAGGTTTATGGTGTTCTCCGTCGAAACGAGAGACGGGTTGCGTTTTATACGGGTCTCATGATCTACTAAGTTTGAGTTAGCTTAGTAGTTTAGTTTAATAACAGTTAGTAAACTGTTATTATGTTATATACTGTTATATATAGTAAACTGTTTTCCTAATATCGCTTATAGGAGTAAAAGGATAATGTCTTATGCGCGAGTTCTCGCAAAGCCATAACAGTTCATCTTGTTATTGTATTTTAGTTGTCAGGGAATGTCCATTTCTCACTTTCTTTAACTATTATCATAAATTTAAACACCTCCACACAACATCAAAGGTTTTATTTTAATATAAGTGAAATATATGTTCACTTTTAATGAATTAATGATGTTTTAAGTTACCAAAAAAAAAAAAAAGAAGATAATAACTGTAATTTTACATTGAATATTACATTTGCAAGATATTAAAATTACTTTAAAATATACATATTGATGATTTATAAATATGACTAGTTATGATAATGAGGTGAAGTGTCGAAATAGTGATGTATTTAATTTATTATACTATTAATTACCATTAAGACTAGTTTATCGAGTTAGCATAATTAATTGAATTAAATTTTTAGACTATCATCAAAAACTATAATGACCGTAAATGAGGGTAAAATAAAAACCGTTTAATGTTATTGAAGTAATATAGTTGTAATAGTAAGATGATATCAATGTCATGCAATTATTTGCAAAATAATTCAAACTTTAATGAGTTATTTTAATTACTTTTGAATGAATAATTTGGAACACAAAATAACGTGATGCAAGTTGGTGTTAAATGGTTAATATGTTTAGTATGTATAATATTTGAATAGTAATTTCGTTCATTGAGATTTACTGATAGCCAGAAAGCTTCATTACAACTAATTGAAAAGATACAACAATACTTGTTACATGTAAATTAATGTTAAAGTTCAGTCATTAATTCATTATTCAGTAGTGATTTTGTAATAAGGTGCTGTTCAATTTTTTCACAATTAACTTTAATATTGATAACATCGTAACGGTTAACATTTATATAAGCATATGTAAGTATGTTGAAATTTTCACTAAATTGTTGATATTTCCCTTTAACTCCCTTAAAGATTTTTTTTTTATATATCCATAAAATTTATGAGTGAGGTTTTTTCAATGGTTAAGACATGTGATGTTATGGGCAATATATATATATATATATATATATATATATATATAAAATGTCTTTAAAAAGCAATAATGCTCAATATTTAAGCTATGTATAGTAGAGACATCATATAATAGTCGTGGTATACGAAATTGAACGTTTTAGGTTTCATAAAAAAAGTTTTTAAATATATTTTCAGAAAATTACAACTTTGTCTCTTTATTCCTGTTCTCACTCCATGAAATAGATACGATATTTCTCGACCATTTCGCCTTAAAATTCATATTTATTATTATAATTATATTATACAATATAATATATTGTATTAAGAACATGATTTATCAACTTTTAACGTTTTGAGAGGTACAAGTAAGTTTTTTTTGTAATGCAACCATGTGCAGTTAAGGATAGTTGACTGCTTGTTCCACTAAGCTCTCACTCCCTGAAATATATAATATATAATATGTATGTGTATTTGTTGATAGGTTTGACCTAAAATTATGATTATTATTATAATATTCTTATATTATTGTATATGTGTGAGGTACAAACTAACGTTTACGAGTACTATTTTTTTCCTCAATTATTGAGATATTTGCTGTTATGAATAGCTGTTGTCATTTAGAATGCTATTGACGACATATTATAACTGCGATTAATAGTTTCAAAGTATTGAACTTTTTTTTTAAATTCCATTTAGGTTTTATCATATATGGGCTGAGAAATAGCATTGAAAATTTTCAATTAAACATAGCATTTTGAGCGTGAAATTTAAAGATATTAGGATTTTTAAATTAAATAAGAATGCTATTACTATAAAATTAAATAAGAAAGAATAATAAAATTCACCCTGGGATACAGAGGGAATTCCGAGAGTACACGCATTCATCGGCTGTGCTCAGTATAATTGCCTCATCTTCGATCTGCTCGGGCACAACCTTGAAGAACTCTTTAACATGTGTTACCGAAAATTCTCTCTCAAGACTGTTCTTATGATCGCCTTACAACTGGTGAGTCATTTATCCATAGCTGATAATTTTTTTTTTTAAATAGTATAATTTATAGCAAGGTGGTATAAATAATTAATCAATAATATTTGGTGGCCTCTGAACTAAGCACAAAACCTATAAAATTAAGCATACATTTTATGCAACCTGTAAACTAAAGAGCTAATTTAACCAAAATTTTATTTAAATTACTTTGGAAATTATTAAACCAAAATCAGAAGGGTTGTTTAGTATTAATAAAATCATATTGATATTTTTAAGTATGGGATTGTGTTGAGGGATGGAGGTAGCTCTTTGTGTGAAGTGCTAATTGAGCTGCTATGCTCAAGGTTTTTCGGTTCGAATCCGGGTGTGGCAGATTATTTATTTTATTTGTAACAGTGCCCAAAAATTTAGGAGAAAAACCTGGTAGTCCACCGTGATCTCGGATAAGATCACCTCCCGCCACAAGAGTTGTACTAGAAATAAAGTCTTTAACATGTACTGCACCCAAGGCCCCTCATGGGTTGTAGTGTTAAAGGTTTGTGGGATTATATTGATTGTAAAATAAATAGTTACCCCACCATATTTAAATAATCGATTGATGTTTAATATTTAGCACTGATAGTTATGAAATAATTATAACAGTTAAGAACATTTATTTAATATTAATGTTTTTATTTATAATTTATTTTTATGGTAATTATTTTTAAATCTTTTCTCTTCAAAACAAAAATATTTAAAATTAATGTTTTTATGATTGGGGTGATGTCGATAGTGAAATAAATAGTTAATAAATTAATAGTTATGAAACCTGTTAGTTGGTTTGATTACTACTTGGCAAATGTAGAGGTTTGAGACTCGCAGCAAATGTAAGGCTCGCAAATCCGGACTTATACCATTCTCTACAAAGATGGATAAGGTAGCAGCGTAGTATTTTTTTTGTGAAAAATGATTTGCTGACACACTGAGGGAAGAAATTTTAAAGGAGCTATGATGTGCTTGTTGATGTTGATATGCTGTGATCTGATGCCTGGCTCCTTCTGTTGTCTGTTGTATTCTCTTTCCTTCTTCCATGGGTTAGTGGATTCCCTACCAGCCTATTCGTCTATATTCAGTAACAGATTAAATAAAAGTAATTTGAAAAATATATTTCCATTCCGGCCGAATGCACTCAGATCGAACCAGAGCTAAAAATGAAACTGCATTCTCATGAAAAGGTTTATCAAACAATTCAATTATATTAATCAATACAGCTGCACCTCGCTGTCTGGCTGTGCTAGTCCTGAATATATATTTTTAAGGATTATTTGTATTCTTGCTTTCTCTATTACATATCCACCGCGTCCTGCTGTGTTAATTTATTCATTTAACGTCACTTCATGCTGCTATGGCTAATCGGACGATGCTACGGTGGAAGCTCTAAATTCTTCATATCCAGGTGTAATTAGGATAAGGGTCTCAATCAAACGAGGCCCTCATATCATAAAAGATCGGGACCCCCGTTTTACGTCCGGCGACATAACTATATTGTTGGCTATGTTAAAAAACTGAAAGAAAGTGAAAACTTTCAACTCCCTGAAAAGGCACATTTATACTTATTCTATTTAAATATTTT
Organism: Troilus luridus; assembly: GCA_964056705.1. Taxonomy (NCBI): domain Eukaryota; kingdom Metazoa; phylum Arthropoda; class Insecta; order Hemiptera; family Pentatomidae; genus Troilus; species Troilus luridus. The sequence continues at coordinate 85,912,819 of OZ057415.1, forward strand.
TTTCACAGTAATAATTACTTAACTTGGATCATGACGACTAATTATTGTTTGAAATAAAAATGCACTTATATTTATTTTAGCTACTAAATTATTGTTCACAGCATTTTTTCCTTTTTATTAGTAATTCTGTCATGATATTTCATGAAAATTATTTTCTTCCTTTTTTTTTTAAATTGTCATATTATTTGTTTATTTTATTAAGTATGCTTCTAAGGCTTGAAACTTTTTTTTTTAAATGCAGCTTAATTATTCGTTCGTTGCATTTCCTCGGAATAAAGATTTTTTCTAATCAATAAGTTATGATATTGCATTCGGTGAAGAACTTATTACGGGAGGAGATAGAATATATGATATAAGAACTTATTTATATCAGTTCATTCATAATAGATAGGGTGTAATACATATATCGATGTTACAAATTATTTATTCTTGAGGTTTTGGAAAAACTGACTGAAACTCGAGAACCTCAAGTATATATGTATAAACCAGTCAAAAATACTAAAAAGAAAAGGGGAAGAATGCCCCCCCCCCCTCTATGGGACCTCATGATTATATATATGACAGTATGCAGATGATTGTTCACAAAAAAGGAAGTAACCCATTTATACCTGAAACCGTCCAGCTGTTTCCGTCACGGGCTGGGAACTTGAGATCGTCTGAGGAGGGACAAAGAACAGAGATGTCGATTGAGCAAGGCTGGCGTCCTTAGTCGTTGGATCTGTTATAGTATTTATCTTGTTAAATATAATTATTATTATTTTCACTTTATTTGGATTAATATTGTAAGGTCGGTTTTTGTTGCTTGTCCAGTGATTCCTAATATATAATAGGTCTAGTGGAAATCTTTAAAGTACATGGTATTAGAATATGGTATATAGATGATTAACTTTGGAATTTTCCTTGCCAGAGATCTACATTGACTACTTTACCTGGAGGTTGGAGTAAATCTTTATGGTTGTCTAAACTACTTTTTGAATAACTATTAACTATTTTTTTAAGAATATGAAGAACTAATCTATTTATAGTTATAGCGGTAGATTTTATATATGTACTCTAACTTGGATGGTTAAAAGACAACGTGTAACAGATGGAATTGATATATACAAATAACTAGTGTATTTATTATTTACTACATCACTAATATATATTTAAACTGTAAATACAAATAATTTTTATTTATGTAGATGATAGCCTATACTGTATGATATTTAACAGGCAGGCTTTTCAGAGTTGCTAAGCTGTAAATAATAATATAATAATAATAATATCCGGTGCAACAACTCTTTACCGAGTCTGGGCCGCCTACAGCATTCTCCGCCAATCAGCTCTGTCCTGCGCAGCATCCCTCTAGCTTCTAAGCATTAAGAAGGGTACGTGTGCATCCTCCGGTACAGCTTCCATCCACCTCACGTTTGGTCTCCCTAATCTCCGTGTGCTATGGATTCCTACCGTGAGGATCTTCTTGGGAATCCGAGTATCCTCCGTCCGTTTCACGTGACCTGCACATCGTAGTCGGTCAAGTTTGATTGTCCTAACAACATCTGAGGTCTTATAGAGATCGTATATCTCTCTGTTGTATCGCCGTCTCCATATTCCGCCCACTTTTATTGGTCCGAAAATCTTCCTCAGGGTTGCCCTCTCGAATATTAAGAGCCTTTTCTCCTCTGTCTTTGTTAGAGCCCAGGCCTCTGAGCCGTATGTGAGTACCGGTCGAATCAGGGTATTGTAGATCAGCAGCTTTGACGCTGTAAATACAAATAATTTTTATATCTTATGAATTCAAGTTAGGTTTAATCTTATTGAATATTAGTCAATTAGTATGAGACCTTATTAAAAAAAACTCGTATTAGTACAGACAGCTGTATTGTTTTCAAGCCAACGGGTGTAGAGGGAAGTGATTAGGCCAAAATCTCACTTAACTGCCAGGTTTTTTCCTCTATTTTATAAAATTTAGATTTGCCCCAGGAGAACCCGTATATATCATACAGGGTCGATTCAAGAATTTTAACGGAACGAATATTATATATGCAATATCCGGCATCAAAATCGGGGCCTAGAGATCAATCAATACGTCAGAACTATGCGATGCTTTCACTTCAATTATATTTGTGAAAAATTCACTATATTTTCTTATTTCACTGCCATTCTTTTTTATTAACCCTGAATTAAAAATGATTTAATGATTGTCATATAAAAAGCTTCTAGTCTCCTCTCTATTTCCTTTTGAAGTTATTTTATAGTTGATGATTGTGTTTATAAACATATCGCACATCTATTATAAAAGTCACAACTTATGTATACAAAATGTATTGTTCTTATTAGAACAAATACCACACCCTGGTTGCATTAAAAGACCACAGGGTGCTGCAAAAACTCCTTAAACTAAATCATCTATTATTTATTTTATTATTTTTATTTTATTTTTTTTATAATTACATACTATAATTTTTAAATATTTTATTTTTAAGAGAAAAGATGTGTCCAGGACCGTTAAGAAAATGGGTTTGTCTGACCGAGATCCAAGCCAGGATAGCTCGACGGAAACGTGGGAGACCCGGGTTCGAATCCCGCTCCTGGACATTTCTTTTCTCTTCAAAATAAAATATTTAAATCATCTATTGTTTCTATTTATTAGGTATTGTGTACATTTGAGAGTTATAATATTTGAAAGTTGCTGAAGCAGTGTAGTTGAACCAGCAATGGACGGTATCTCTGATTCCATTTGCGACCTCAGCGATGATAAAGTCTTGTATTGACTCAGAAATGAGATATAGATCTTTGCTAATTCAACTTCATTCATATGAATAATGGCTCTTTATTAAGTAGAAAGACCTAAAACGTTTAGTCGAATAGTTGTTGTTCAACTATAATCTTGTTCAATTAGTCGAAATTTCTGTAGAAGTTATCTAATGTGAATTTTTTTTCAGTGCCTTCAGGCTTGAGTTCAAATCTTGCAGATAAATTTAAAAAAAAAATTCGTTAAATTTAATCTGTTTTAACAGCTTTAGATATCCTTAAGAACCGGCAGATCTTCCTGGGGCTCGCCCGTTCCCATAATTGTGTTGAAAACCTGTCGGTTGAGCATAAATCTATTTGTCTGTATCTTCCATTTACAGCCCTCAAAAAGACCTGCAATGTGGGTCTAAACGTTGGCTCTCTAACAGGAGGCAGTTCTCCCTATTTATGAGATTTTTTTTTACGTCGGTATTTTCTTCCACATATATATTTTTTAATTTGTTAGATGGTGAATGATGATGTAACAATGCATTTTATAGAATACAGTCAAAATATTCAAGAAGTAACCATTCAGGTTTGAAGAACCATAATTGTTAATAGTACTAATAATTGAGAATTTAAAGATTAAACAAGCAAATATTTGAATATTTTTGGAAAAAGAGGACCACGGCAACCAAAGCTTTGGAAAAGATGAACACTAGTCTCACATGCTAGAAGGAAGTGGGCTTGGGAGCTGAGTCTAAAATCTGGAAGGGTTTCTCTTTGAAAGTTGGACGAAGTTGGACCGATGATCAAAAGAAACATCTCGGCCAAATCACTTCCTTAGACAGCCGTTGAGTAGTCTCTACCATATACTAAACTCAAGACCTTGCAGGTTTTTAATAACACCAAAATGCCTTCTTTTTTTCAATTTGATCTGTTATGATTTCGTTTTAATTTCTTTTTCGTATTGCTTACTTCGGATCACGTTACAGCTTTATCTTGCTTTCTTCTGCTGGAGTTTTCTGTTTCTCCAATATCCGGCATGTTTCTTTCCAACCTTCAGAGGGAAACCCTTTAAGATTTTATACTCTGCTTCCAAATCCACTTTCTTCTAGCATATGATTCTAATGTTCATCTTTTCCAAATCTTTGTTTGTCACGGTCCTCTTTTTCCAAAAATATTTAAATATTTGCTTATTCAATCTGCAAGTTCTCAATTATTAGTACTATTAACAATTATGTTTCTTCAAACCGGAATGCTCATTTCTTGAATATTTTTACTGTATTTTATAAATTACATTATTACATCATCAATCACCATCTAACAAATTAAAAAATATTTATGAGGAAGAAAATGGTCGGAGTTGAGGTAAAAAAAAAATTCTCATAAATTGGGAGAACTGTTTGTTGGAAAGCCAATTAACACTTTCCAATAAACTTTTCTACCTATTTATGAAAAAAAATGTTTACCTCCACTCGGATCATTTCCTTCTTAGCAAATTTCTAAACTTCGGTGTTATTAACTTCTTATGATATTTCTGATCGGAATTCCTCGGAGCATTTGTTGAAGTGAAGGTCATTATGATGGCGCTCCTATCTCAGGTGTTTGATTGAGTTACATTTGTAATTAATACGTTAGCGACGGAATTCGCGGCATTGGAAATTCTCAAATAGGAGTGAAAACTGAAGCCAATCCCTTTTATTAATAATCAAGGCAGGTGTAAGATGGCAAGGACAATCGTGGCTGATGTGTTCCCGACCTCGCTTCCTACACAGGAGCGAGAACGAGATCGGATTTCGAAATAGATCTGCTCGCTTGCTTTTTGATATTCGGAGGGTACCATCGCCGATGATTTCAATGGATCGATCGAGGCGAATGGTTAAAAATGGTACGAGCAATGAGTTGACTCCCATGTTTCTTTTCCTGGTTCGGCTTGGGCATCCTCTATGAAAAGATGAGCAATAGATTTATTAAAAGTAGAATGGTTTTTCGCATTTTATATATCGAAATATCCTAGTTTTTAGTAAAATTATTATATAAATTAAATGATTTTGATTGATTAATCAATGTATCTAACAATTAATTGTTGATTTATTTAATTTTGTTTTTAATTTCTCTTTTATGGCTGGATCAGTCGTCGTCAGCAAACCTGGTAATTTATCAAACTATTATTAGTTATAGAACATATTTATTACCAGCTAAGATTTTATACCTAATCATAGATAAAATTTATTTAATCATAGTTTAATCGACAGTATTCTTCGTGAATTTTATTATATATGATATTTAAAACAGCAATATTTTTTCTTTTCAATTGTATTAATGATTGTATTTAGAACTTTTACCATTCTTATATTTTATTTATATATAAATTCAGTAATTTTCACCTAATTTTAATGTAATAAAAAATAAGTAATTGATAGATTTAACAACTTCGAATCTTCGACCGATCACACAACTAAAAACCTCACAACTTAGGTTTGTTTTGGTGATTGCCTAGGTGTAATCTAATATTATTTATAAAATATTTTTATAAGGTACCAGCTATGATTTCATGCATAATCTAAATATAAAGAAAATTCATTTTACCGATAAAATTAAATTAATCATAAATATTGTAATATGTTTATTAATTATATTTATATTTACGATGTGTAAGGCAGTAGCATTATTTTCTTTTTTGATTTAGAGCGCTTAATATTCTTATATTTTATTTATGTATCATTTCAGTATATTTTAATAGTATAAAATAACTAATAAATTGATAAATTGAAAAACTACTTCGAATGGTCAGCGGATAACAATTTGTAAATATTTTAACACAAACTTCATTTAATCGTAAAATAAAGGACACTACTTTGGTTTTTGTTAGGTTTTATGCTCTCATATCACATAGATTTTATCAAAATAGTTAGATAAGATAAAATCGTCATTTTACTTTCAATAATAAATAACACAATATAAAGCAAAGAATTTTTTTTTAAAGTTGAAAAAAATAAATTAGTTTTTAGATGTTTGGGTACACAGTAAAACCAATGCCAAATTTCGCTTTCCAGTACTTTACAGGCTTCATTAGTTCAAGAAAATTTCGACGACTAGTTCACTCAGAATAACTCGGTTTCGAATGGGTTAAGATTTTTAAATTTTATTTAGGGCCTTTGCCCTTATCATATTATATATCTAAATTCGTACTTTCAGAAAATGTTTCTTAACTTTAATGTTATAAAACAAAAAAATTATTACTTAGGATGGTCGGACGTTTATCAGTTTGTAAATATTATAACACTAATAGCATGAATCGTAAAGTAAAATGTGCTGCTTTAATTTGGCTAAGATAATGCAATTTACACTTCGGTATTTTAATTTAGGAAACACTATTTTTATAGCCAAGAATTTTTTTAAATAATTAAAAATTAAATTTTTAATTATAAAAAATACTAAAAAGAATAGATATTTTTCCTCACTGGCTTAAGAGAAAACTTTCCAAAGTAGCTTTAGGATATTAAAAAGAGGTTTAGAATGGGGCACTTTTTTTTTTTTTTGTTGAATAGTGACCACCTTAATACTGAACTCACTGACGCCTTTAACATCGCCAAATAATTAATAAGAGTATTATTAATATTGTAATACGACGCCTATTGAAGGATTCACCGCACTTCTTTTCTTTTTTTAAATATTTCTTCTAAAGCCCTATTTCCGTGCCATGAAGGAAGTGAAGGTGATCCCTGGAGGGAGGTGCCTTAGCCTAATCGATGTAACCACTCAACCGGCCCTTTTCAATATTCCCTCGAAAACCCCATCAAATCCAATCGATATATTAATATTATTTTCCTATTATCGTCTCGGCATCAGAAATTCATAAGGCAGTCCTGAATCCTGAGACACCCATTGACGATTTTTTCATTCACTAATTCATGCATGACGGTAGCTTTTTACAAAATTAATCCATAGGTTTCAGTGCTATAATTCATTAACCTTCATAGCGGATTAAATTACTGCATTACTATATTTTTTACTACATGAAATAAATACTTTCAATTTCCATTTGGGCTTTAAACAAATATCAAATTTCATACAGAGTATAAGCTTAGCCTTCCGGTAGGATAGCATGTTTCTATGAAAACGTGCAAATATGTCTACGAACTCATGTTATACATTTCATATCAACATACGCCAAATGTTACTTTAAAAAAATAAGTGGCATAATCATTAATTCATTTAATTTAAAACAAGGGAATCTGTTATACTTGATATAAAAGTCACCAGACTGGAACGACAAGAAACTGCTCGCTATTTCATACTACTTCAACACTTACTACACATACACTAAGGTCTCAGTCTATTACAAAATACTCAACATACATGACTATTATGAGACCTATTTGGACTACGGAATAGAGCTTTGAGGCTCCAAGCCATCGTATTCCTCTCGTATCCAATCCTTACAAACCTCAAGGTACTATATTTTGCTGATTTGGCCCAAATCCGAATATCAATCATTTCATGAAATTTTATTCCCACTAAAACCCACTAGTTTCAAACCTAAACGCATCTTCAATTCCCGATAATCCTCAGATGGGTTTGAAAATAAGATGGCAACGTGACTTTATTTTTCAAATTTGTTATTTGAATACTAGTAGTGGGTAGTACTTCCTTTTTTGGCCTAGGACGTTCTTGCATTTTATCTCATGTCATCACGTATCATTCATTCTACTTATTTGGTGTATTATTATAAGAAATAAATAAATTAAAAGGCTTAGCGAACCCGAAGGCTCGATGCCGATAGCATCTATATTATAATAAAGCAGTTCTAAATTGCAATAAATAACTTATAAAAAAAACCAAGTCTTTTTTTTTAAAATATGTTTTACCTTACCACCAGGTGTGAGATTATAAGTCGTCAAATTTACGAAACCATTTGTGTCGGTGAGGCCTGATTTAATGAATTGTTTCTTAAGCTGGCCCCTTGAGATGTCTGCATATTTAGTAAGGCTTCTTCTCCTTATTACAATCTCCTCGTGCCTTTTCAACGTGACATTTCCATTGATAAAATATTCACATGTTTCACCCCAGAAATATATTTTCAATTTCCCCATAATAAAAAAAAATATTCCTTCTTTTACTAAACTTTATTAAAATTATAATTCGTACTTATCCATTTCCTGTATTTCTCCATTCAATTTTTTTTTCGAGTTGGCCTCTGTTTTATTATTATTATGGTAGTTTGATATAAGTCCCCTTCTTAATAAAGTATCCCCAATGTGCCTTACTCCCTCCTCTGTATTAACGTTTAAATAAAAAATAATTGCTAAACTAATAGATGCATATTAAAAATAGTTTTAAAAGTATTTTCATATTTTAAAATGTAAAAATGTGTATTTGTATTTACCAAATAATCTATTCATCTGTAAATAATGGGTGGAGTGGAATAAATGTGTATTCTTTTGGAATAAAAGGTGGGAATAAGATAGCTAATTAATTATTTTAAGTAATTGATTAATTACTTAAATTTACTCAAAATTAAATAGTAAATAAGAATTATTTATATAACAGAATATAATTAATTATTAACGCTTACTAGATGCACTATTAGACAGCCAGTCGTCATAACATATTTCGGAAACATTTGTTTTTTATTATTGTGGGATATAGATAGTCTGGGGGTGCAGTCAAAAAAACACTAACTATGAAAAACTAATTTATTTTAAGTGGCGACGTTTCAACCTACGTTTTGATCATCTTCAGGGCTGACAGAAGGCTGGTGCTACTGTTTTTTATTATTATTTTATCTAAGACACGAAGTCGACTTGATGGGCCCCAAAATGGGATTTTGAAATCCTTCGTAAAGTTGGAATCGCTAGGTAATTGTAGTTGATTGTAGGTAATTGTAGTGATTTTTGTTTATCTGTTGTATTGGTTCGTTTTGTTTTCTTGTCTATAATTCGATATATATTTTTTGTATCATTCTGATTCTATGGTGAAAAATTTAGGTCAATTTTCGATTCTCATAGAGTAATCTTGATGCTCGTGCTTTGGAATAACCTCCCGAGTTTTCGCTAGAGCGGTGCAAAGTCTCATTGTTGGATGGTTTATCCGAAACCTAATGATATTCTGGGTGGCTTCTTGAAAGGGAAGGGTTCTTATTGCCGCTTTTATGAAGAAAGTTTTACGAGTAAGTCCAGAAGGATATAGAATGTTCTGTAAAATCCAAGGATTGAGAGGGTTTTCGATGTGATGTTCAATGGCGTTCGGAAGTCTTGTAATATTATCTCGGGGAGCAGATTGTGCCTGAGGAGTTCTTCTCGAGCTCAAACCGGATTGGAACGGGTTGAAGAAGCAACTTCCAGGAAGTTTGTGTGCTCTGGTCGTCCTAGCCCTTGTAGTCGTTTAAAGAGAAGGAAAAGTTGTAGGGGGATTTCAAGTATGATAATGAAATATATATTTTTATTTTTATCTATATAGTGCATTAGTGTAAGTATCTTATGAACTCATACTGTAGATCACAACTCAAGACTGGATTTATTATATTTAGCAAAAAAAAAGGGTTAAAGTATGCCTTCCAAGTTATGCATGATGAAGCCGGGAACGGTGAAAAAAAACTACATAACAATTCTTGCCGTGATCGCTATTTGTAAAAAATATAATTGTTAATATATAAAACTAATTTTATTCCCAAAACATTTCATGAATTGCATTAGAACTATATGAATCTTTTAAAATAATGTTAATTTTATTTTGAAGAGAAAAGATATGCCTCTGCCGGGATTCGAACCCGGATCCTCTGTCTTACCGTGACAGGACTCAACCAGAGTTGATACCAGCCAGGGACAAATCTTTTCTCTTATCTGATCCCATACCCCAGCGTTCTCGCAAGATTTTCGATGTATCCACGAGAACGAATGTTCTTTGAACATTACTTTAATTTTAGGAACTTGTCCCTTCTTCGAAAATCGAGAATTTATGATTAAAAAGGGGCAGATCTGATTAAATGTCTTGTATTTTTAACCAGAAAACAATATATTACCTGTTTTGATTTGTAGAAAATTGATTTTAAAAAATTATTTAGCAATTTTTATTAGTGTATATAAAAATACCCCATGCTCAGTATAAAAAAAAAAATTTCAATGGTCAGTGAAATATGCTTAGTACAGTTTAAATTTAATAAACCCATACCAAGTATTTAGACCTCAATTATTAAAAATCCGGCCTTTATTATTAAAACTATATATATATATATATATATATATATATATATATATATATCTGTGTGCGTGTGTGTATGTATGTATATATATATTTTTTTTTTGAACAGTCAACAAAAAACCATGGAGATCTCTATTTTTTTTTTATTTATTGCAGTTTAAATTTGATTAAGCTAATTACAGTACCTATTACACCTTATAGCCATGCCCTCTGTAAAATGCATTTAATAACTCAATCTGATAATCTGGTATTCTGATCTATCGCTGAGTCATGAAAAACTGCTTGCGTGTGCCGAGATCATTACCGATTTATCTTCTTATTAGGATTGTTATAAGTTCTTTTTTCCCCAGTAAAAACTACCTGCCAATAAGTGTTACCGTTATGTAATGACATTAATCTGCATTAAAACTCATTGATTTATTTTTAATCTAAATCTGAAATGAGTATTTGTGGTAAGTAATCCGGTCATAACAAATTATTTTCATTTGTTCTTATTTAATCTACTTTCTTGCCAAAAGGTTGCGGCCGTAATAACAGCTATCTCCTCTTTGACGAATGGTACTATATAAAAGGACGAAAACAATTTTTTGTTCCATATAAATATAAATGTAGTATTTATTTGTTTAATAATTGTTTTAAATAAATACTTGTGTGTATATCTGATCTTGTAAGTGTTGAGCTAAGTTTTTTTTAGTAACTTTAATTAATTTTAAACTACCTTATAACAGTGTTTATATTTCATAAATTTATTTAAATAAAGAGTTATGCTATTTTTGAGCTTTCTCACTTTATAAAACTTAAACTAATAATATTCATTTATATATATGCAAATTATTTTAAATCAGGTAAAACCTGTAATAATTTTTTAAGTTATGATAAAACTGAAATAAAATCTCCATATCCATTATAAGCCATCATTTGAAACTTTAATGAACTCATAATCGCTCATTTTAGCATATTTTATATTATACATCGATGTTTTATTTAAAAATAAATCGATATGTTCTGGCCAGTTATATAGTTTTATAAGTAGCTATCGCGGATTTCGAATTCGATGATTAACATCATATTTTTTAAACTATCGATACTCATCCACAGTATTAACACCGTGTTTATTGTTCTCCATTTATAGTCTGTTCTCTTAACAGTTAACACTACACGCTTCAAGCATGAACACCCACACTTCTTGAAACTCCATATGTGTATACTCCATGCCATGATTTATTATTATTATAATTTATTAAACAGTGATACTAGATTTTTAATTGTTATACTTTCCGAGTGGAAAATAGTTGACTGGATCATTCTAATGATGGATTGAATTGGTCAGGGCGTGGAGTCAATGATAACACAACTTATTTTAGTTATGATAACATAACTTATTTTTTAATTTTGCCAACGTTTCGGCTCACGGTGTAGGCCGTCTTCAGGGCTAATAGCGGTATCCTCGGCTGTGGTAACTTGATAAACTAACACTTTTCAACTCGTCGTCTAACATCTGAGTTGACAAGTCACCCACAGGTAAGGCGCCTGCTATTTGCCCTGAAGATGGCCTGGCATCGTGGGCCGAAACGTTGGCACGATTTGGCAAATAAGTTCTGCTTATTTTGTGTTATCATCAATTTTCATTATTCACGCCGTATGTGTGTATTTTCCGAATAATGAGTTTTCTGGATAGTTTTTGTAATTGTGTCTCTCTTTCATGCCAGGGCGTTGTTCTGCTGGTCTTATTAAACAATTAGTTCATTAAATAAACGGAAATAAATATTCATGATGATGATAGTTGTTGTATATTCATGTAGTTGTTTCCTCGTTTCTGCTAAGCGATGCCTAGGGTTTTCAATAAAAGATCTAGGGGAAAAAACAAAACAAAGTACACGATTATATTTCTTCTTAATTATTTAAATCTTACCAGCTTTTAAATATATATATATATATATATATATATATATATATATATATATATATATATATATATATATGCGTGCGTGCGTCTGTGTGTGTGTGTGTGTTTATTTTAATTTTATAAATTAATTTAATTTATTAATCAATTGCTAGGTTTGATTTTTTGATTTATGGAATATCCGTTTCTGTTAAAAATAAAATAGGAAAAATAATTGATGGTACAAAGATTAAGAGAAATTAATAAAATTTAAGAACCAATAAAAATTAGTCAGTTTTTTAAAAGTTAACGACAAAATACTTAAAAATACTTTTTTCAGTATAACAAAATAGGTCACGTTTTACTCCGAACATACCAAATAGTCAAAATAGGCAATCCATCATTTAGGAAAAAAATCTATCGTCAAATTATTTTTTCAATTCCTACTACACGTTTACATTTTGTACAGGTAGTGCATGGTACACAGAAATATTTTTTAATATGATAACTTCGCTATTTTAACCATATCTTAGAAACATACTGTTTTTGGACAATCTTTCTTGCACATTTTACATATATGAAAGCCTATTAAATAACAAACATTTTACAAGCTAGGTTTTGTAAAAATCATACTTATAATCAAGTGAGTGATTTTTTATTATTAACCAAACCCAAAGTTGATCAAACAGCTATTGATGATTTTTATAGCGATCGGTATAAACATACTATTCAATTAGGAAACAATTTTTCTTCCCACGATCAAAAAAGAAATCGTTATGCCCAAGATCTGTAAATGTATAGCTGTATCAACTGGCAAGTAACTAGCATCCTAGTACTAGGATCAGAAACGTATCGGTTCACCATTTACGATATACATTCAGAAATCCCAAGATAAGAATTTAATATATTTTTGAGAGAAAAATCTATTAACCCCTCTGCGAAAAATTGTTCAATAAGGATAAAGTGATAGACTCATAAACTTTATGAGCGTGATGTAAAAATTTTAACTGGCTGCGACGGGCAGACCATGTTTCCATGTGGAACCTTATGATTTGTAAAAAAAATTCTTTACGGAGGTTTAAGGAACCCGATAGAGAGCCCCCCCCCCCTGAAGGAAACGTGGAGAGTTTTATACCCTGCTCGGATTTCGAAATTGGAGTAGGTACTGCTACATCCACCGACAAAACTGGCGGAAGCTTCGTTAAAAGGTATGGGATCTAGGGTTTATCGTACCGATCGAGTAGATAGTAGAGAATAGAGTGAATAATTATTCCTTAATCATACTTGTTTGGAACGTAATGAAAATCGCAAAAACGAACTACTGGTTTAGTGATTAGGAAATTCATTACCATTTACGTAATGGTTCACGTTTAGAAGTGATGCTGAAACGTTTCAGTTATAAATAACATTTCGCCTAGCCTTAATAAAGATAAAGAAAAAAGAGCTCTAAGTATAGTATAACTTATTAAAGTATTCTTATGGTTGTAGAAGGCTCAGTAGTTTTAGCACATGCGGGCCCAAACGAGTTTTAGCAAGTCCCGCTAGAGCAAAAGTATTAAATCATAGGTGAAACTGCACTTGTGCATGCAGCGTTAAGTTATTTTTTATTATTATTTATTTCGCTGCTCGCTTTTATATTTTGGTTTTTTAAAAGTTCTATTTTCGGTATGCCAAAGATATCCCTTAGTATTCAACATTAGATCGATTCAGAACGGCCCTTATGAAGCATAGTATCAGTTAATTCATTTAACTTCACTTTATGCTGCTATGTCTAATCGGACGATACTACAGTGGGAGTCCTAAATTTTTCCTATCCAGGTTTATTTAGGATAAGGATCCTTGGGACCGAGTACCTGACATCGCACAGTCTCGGATCTCCCATTTTACGTCCCTTCAGAATGAGGATATAACTGAGGGTTTTTTTCCCTGCCGGTCTTCGAACCCGCGATTTTGATTGATGTAGCTTATGCTAACCCATAGGCCATAGGTGATCCAAGTATAGTATCAGTTTTGTGTAGCTATTTGTCAAAAACTTTTAATTTAAATACGATCCAAACTATTTATAAAATGCTTGGTGTTAGTTTAATAGTTTATTTGTTCTAAAACATTCGATTCACATCTCTTTGAAAATGGTTTGCTCACATTTACAAAGGAAAAAAAATACAAAACAATGAGTATCGAAAGTTTGGATTGTTTAGATGATTCAGCTAAAACTTAAATAATAATAATTTTATTGTAACTAGTGCTTGTGCAATGATTTACTGTACGATCGCGACTCGAAGTTCATAGTTCATAGTTCTTTTTATCGCTACCTGGAAGCTAAGCTCCCGAATAGATTAAACTGTCATGTAATGTATTCACGATGATCCAAGTCTTGAAGGCTCTAGAGAACTCCTGTAGAGTTTCATTAATCTATGTATCCGGCATGAAGGCTATGGAAGAGATACAAGGCCTGCCACAAGATCGATAAGAAGCGAGGGCGTCAAAAGAGTTGTGGTCAGCTAAATTAGGCTAATAACCGCTTAACTGCAAGCCAATGGTGTTAGCATAATGTAAAAAATAAACCTGTTATCCTTAATTTGGATTAAAATAATTAAACTGTATTGAAATTATTTATTTTCTTTACATCTTCTTACGATCGATTTACGATACATTAAATCGTTTTTATTTTGTTTTATGAAAACGCTTAATCGTCCTTTTCTAGTATCTTTATATTACCGTTTTAAAAATGGCTGAATTAAAAAAAAACTTATCGCTTACCTTTTAAACTTCTGATGTTAAAATCTTGTTTTCGGTTCTATAAATACTGATACTCTTATCCTCTATAATCTTGAGAAATATGATGTGATCTCAGAAATTCCGAAAATAATAATATACAAAGCTTTTTAACTCCACTTTAAAGTACTGAGTACCTTATTCGAAATAGAGAACGAAGAATCAGCTTGTCTGGAAAAATTGTGGTCTTGAAAAGTGGGGACCACCATATGTCCCATTACACCAACTGTTACTCCAACATGAGAGATTCTAAGGGTTCCCTTAGATGCATTCATTTATTTATGGCATGCAATCCTGTTTTTGGAACAAGAAAAAAAAATTGTTTGTAGAAAGATTTTTTTCAAATATTCTTCAATTGTATTCTTGAAATAATCTTTGTTTTTTCACTGTGTAAATTCAAATCTGGCTGTGTAAGAAAATTATTTATTATGTTACATCAATTTTGGATTGAATCAGAGATCAGGTGACTTTTATTGGGCTCACCCAGCTTCAATAATCTGGGTAACATTTAGTAAGGAGTGTAACATGTCTTTAAACAACCCTTTTTTTTTAACAGTAAAGTTGTTACTAAATACTGTGCTAAAGCTCCTTCATAGGTTTTGTAGTACAGTTGTAAAGCCCACAGTCTCCTAACCAATTTTTTTACTTGGCAAGTTATTTTTTTTTGTTCATATTTGTATCTCTACTTGTCTTCATCCATGCCATTATGTATCATTAATTCTATTTACTTGTATTATTATAATTAAGTTTTAAATTTCAATAAATAATTATTTATTTTTTAAATGTAGGCTTAGTTACCCTATAGGCTTAGCTGGCTCATATGAACCACTTTTTTAATCCTGTTTTAAATTTTAATCCTAATTTAAATAACCCACATTACTTCTTCGTCGATGGTGCTTTAATATTATATATTTTCCATTCGTTTAATATTTGTCGTGTTAAACAGTTAAAAATCGCGCCTTAATTTAATAACCAAAAGATATGCTCTACTTATTTTATTCTTCCTATATTCATTAAACTGAAAATATCCTTATTAAAAAACTAATTATTATTAACACTAACAATATTCAAATTGTAAATTTTCGGGTGTTTTCTTATAACTCATACTGATAACCATGAAGGAATACTGTAAGTACTGTAGAATCATAAAATGAAGCATATACTATATGAGAAATATTTTCTGTGTACTTTGTTTTTAATTTCAATTTATAGATCCATCTTGTATTATTTGACTATGATGTTATTGATGTCTAGTTTCTAAACTGATTTTTGTTATGTGTGTGAACCTTTGACTAACTATGGATTTGTTTTTCTCCCCTTCCTTCCACTTCCCTGCTCCCTATTTTCTATTTCCTCTCGTTTCTCCTTGTTCCTAAATTTGCAGAAGGGATCCCGGAGGTCTACTATTTCGGACCATGCGGGAAGTATAACGCCCTGGTCATGGAGCTCCTCGGCCCTTCCCTGGAGGATCTGTTTGATGTCTGCGGCAGGAGGTTCACTCTCAAGACTGTTTTAATGATCGCAACTCAACTTGTAAGTGCCATTATGTTGAATACAGTCAACTTTTTTCTTTCTTTTTCACTTTCCATAAAAATTTTTGTCTGGTTTTGTTCTTTTTCTGTTTGTTTTCAATATATATTTTTTAGGTACATTTTGTTCATATTGATGACTCATAATTTTCACATAAGTATGTTAGTTCTTAAATGACATAATGATATATATTTAATCTAATATAAATATTTTATATTATTTATATAAGGATAGTTTTCAAATCAGAAACAGGCCATTATTGTTATAATTTATATATAACCATTATGTTTTCTTTCTTTTCCTTATTATCTTATTTGTTTCAAATGGTGTTTATTTCTTTATTTAACTTAATGTGAGAAAAATAGAGATAATTTTCTTTTTCTTTCTTAATACAATTGAATATTTCGGGTGCCTTAATAATTTTGATTGACCAGGTTTTTAAATAAAAATCTCAGTTTATATTAATTGAAAATTAGTTGACATAAATCACTTTAGTTAGTTGCTTTGAGATTTTTTAGTTTAATTGTTTCCCCAAAGTTGAGGCTTTTCCAAACCGTCATAAGAGATAAATAGTTTAAATACTAAATTCTAATTTTATTGTTATTAAACTATATTTTAATAAGGTATTTATTTGTGTTACTAACATGATGCCATTAGTAATGTAATCCTTTACTAGTTAAAATATTGTCTGGGAAGTTATTTTTTTGGTTTAATTTTGATTGCAACCTTTTGGTTTTCTCTTAGCATAAATGAATTTCCCCTAATCTTAATAAAACAAGCCAGCATTGTTTTATTAAAATTGTTTGTAATTGAATGATAGTTTACTCTTATTTAAATTTTACTATCGCTTATATGAATTTTTGTTTTATTACCTCTAAAATAAAACAAAAAAAAATGATTTTTTTAAAATTCTAATTATTTAAGAATGGGTTTGCAATAGTTTTCATTATAGGTACCATAATTTTATTAATAATAGTAATTATAAATAAATTTATCTATTTTTAAGTATTACATATATATCTGTATGTTTTTTTTTATTCCAGTTACATAGGATAGAATATGTTCATGGTCGTCATCTCATTTATCGAGATGTGAAGCCAGAAAATTTCCTTATTGGTAGGGCTAGTACTAAAAAAGATAAAATTATACATATTATAGGTATGTTTTTAAATATTATATGGTTAATTATTGTTTAAGAAAACAGCATTTTATTTAATTTAAAATATTATTTCAGATTTCGGTTTAGCAAAAGAATATATAGATTTAGATACGAACAAACATATACCTTACCGGGAACATAAAAGTTTAACGGGGACGGCTAGGTATATGAGTATTAACACGCATTTAGGTAAAGGTATGTATCATTTTTAATCATCATTACTGTTTTATTTAATTTTATAAAATCATGTTGTTATTAACAATTTAAATACTTCTAATAAAAAGTAATAACAACTTAATTCTTATTTTTTAGAGCAGAGTCGGCGTGATGACTTGGAAGCCTTGGGACACATGTTCATGTATTTTTTACGAGGGTCCTTGCCTTGGCAAGGGCTTAAAGCTGATACCCTTAAAGAACGGTACCAGAAAATAGGTGATACTAAAAGGGCTACTCCTATAGAAGTTCTCTGTGAAGGACACCCTGGTTAGTTCATTTAATGTTATCATTTTTTAACCATAAAAATATTGCCATTGAGATCTAAAACATTTATATTTTGATTGTACACAATTTTACATTATCCAAATTAAACATTTAGCTTTTATTGTTAAAAAAAAATTCCTAATAATTGATTAGTAGTAGATTCCTCATTGATTATAATCTTGCTTTATTGTTATGAAATTCAGTTAAGATTATTTATTCTATATAATTCTTTGTCTTAAGAGTTTGTATATAAAAAATAATTAAACATTCAAAAATCATTAAAATTACTAAAATATCTAAAAGAAAATAACTGAAGATACAAATAAGAATATTGATATACAAGCCAGTGAACAGATGTGAATTGATGCTGAATCAATATTGTTGTTGGAAGTGGAAGCCATTCTAAAAGAAATGAAAAATCACAAAGAACCTGGACCAGGGAGCCTCTCAATAGAGCTTGTCAAGTCAGGACCAACATGTTTGAAAGAAAAAATGGCTGAGTTGTTCACATGGTGTATGAATCAACGTAAAGTCCCTTCAGAATGGTTAACCGGTCACATCACACCACTCCATAAGAAGGGGAATAAGAGTGATTGTTCTAACTATCGTGGTATCACTGTTCCTCGCTTTTATTGATATTAAAAAAGCATACGATACTGTTTCATTGAAATTTCTATGTATGGAACTGGGAAATGTGGGAGTTAGCAAAGATCTGGTTGACGAAACTAAGAGCTTATACCGCGGAACAGAAGCTAAGGTCAAAATAAGAAACTGTTTAACAGATAGTTTTCCCATCACCAAAGGCCTTAGATAATTTTATCTTCCACCCTTTTCAACTTGTATCTGGAGGAAGTTTTTAAAGAGTGGAAAAGGAGGTATTGGGGTATGGGTATAGGATTAGGGGAGGAAACTGATCTTAGTTATTCGCTAACGAAGCTAGAAGAGGAATACTCTAAATGGGGTCTAAAAATCAGCAAAGAGAAGACAGAATACATAGCCTTTAACACTTCTACATCTTCCCTCCCATTAGAAAATTGGTCACGAGATCAGAGTGCTCTCTTCAAGTATTTAAGAGTGTACATATATAGCAAGGGAACACTTAATTCCGATATAAAGGAAAGAAGGTTATTGGCATGGTAAACTCCGTACTGTGGAGCCCAAGTGTTTTGCTAGAAACCAAAAAGAGGATCTTACTCAGAAATATTGGTCGTTGGACTAAGAGATGCACAAAGGCTGGAAGCTGTAGAAATAAATTTTTGGAGAAGTTATCGGATTTCCAGAATTAAGCGAATGAATATCATTAAGGTAGATGAAACAATAATGCACGACATTGGGACCAATCAGTGGTATAGGCATCTGAGAAGAATGGGGCCGGAGAGATGGCCAAAAAAATTTTTGACTTTGTCCCATAGGAGAGACAAAAAAGAGGCTGCCCAAGGAAAACTTGGCTGCCAGGAGTTCAAGAGGTGATGGCACCAAGAGGCTTATCAGAGAGAGATTGGGAACACAGAGATTACTGATGAATAGTTTCGGCTTATGACCCAAGGTTGGAAAAGCCCTTTAACTTTATAAAAACCTTATAATTTATATTATGTAGCCTTCTCGCCAAATACATATTATGTTTCATTTTTTCTTCTAGTTTGTTATTTTTAAGGGACTTAGTCCCGGCATAAAGTTACTTTTCTATTCTATTCTAATTGTATTAACATAATTATTATCTACAATGCTCGCACTCTATTTCAATATTAATTAAAAATACTACAATTTATCCCTTGCTTATTGTTTACAAATCCTCATTGATAATAAGGAATTTATATTGATAATTGCAGAAGAAATGGCTACATACTTGAGGTATGTAAGGAGGTTGGACTTTTTCGAAACGCCTGATTATGAATATCTACGAAAACTTTTCCAGGATTTGTTTGAAAAAAGAGGTTATATCGATGATGCAGACTTCGATTGGTCGGACAAAACAATGGTAAAATTGTCATCTATTATCCTAATTTAAATTATTATGAAAACTTGTTATATTAGGGTAACACAACAACAAGGGTTTACTTTCAATTATTACTGTTAGGAATTAACTTTTTAAGTACAAATGTCTACCTGAGATTTAAGTGTAGGTTTTCACCTATTAGAATGTGTATTTTTCAATTAAATGGGAGAAGAAAGAATTCTTCGCAGTTCTGATTCAATCAAACACAATCTCAGGCGAAAGTGTTTTTATTAATCCTGATGTCACAAAACTACCTGCCATTCAATTTGATGAAGATGAAATATGAAAAAAAGATTATTTTATTTTATTTTTCAGCTAGTCAATCGGTAAATCACTTTCTTTTATCTTTGGTTTATACTATATTTATTTTATTGTATCTCTAAACTTCAGACGGAGAACGGTCAGAAGGAAGAAGTACAATTCAGAATAAATATCACAAATTTCTGTTTAGGAGGAGCCAGCCTCTATGAAATTTAAATTTATTAAAATAGGCATATTATGGGTTTTATCGCGCTCAGTTGTGAAACAAGAAAAACACAATTGGTCTTGCGGAAAAAAAACAAATAGATATTTGAATGAAATCTCTTGCATTCTCTGGATGTGTGAAATGTGAGATTTCTTCATTCATTTGATATCCATATTAATTTCAATATTAATTTGATTTTTTTTTACTCTTCCTACCGTTAAAAATTACTTCAGTTGTAAGTTTTTCTAGCCACACGAACATCTCTAATACACATGAGACATTTCTAAGATTTCAACCAAAATATGGTTTGTATACTTTTCTTTTTCACTTTGAGATTGCTTACTAATAGGCCTTGCTTCTAACTGTACTTATTTTTTTTATATTATTCTTGCATGTTGCCATACCATTTAAGTTGCTAATATTACACAGACCAACCTAACATTAATCCAAAGGAATTGACTGGTTATTGATTGTACATTTAAAAGTAAAGTATATAAAATTTATAAAATATATAAATAAATGAAAGAAAAGCAAAGCATACACGTTAACATTATTAAAATAGGCATACCATTATATATATATATATATATATATATATATATATATATATATATATATATATATATAGTAATTTTCAAAAGAGGGTTGAAAAAAAAATAATCTCCAGATAGAACTGTAAAAGAATTATCAACTACTGTTTCACAAATTTTAACCAAAATAAACAACATGTAAGGTGGATTTATATGTTGTTTTTTTTATTTCTACAAAAGAATATTTGTGATGAAGAGGAATAAATTTATTTATGCTACTTTTCCAACATTAATTATTAATCATTTCTTTTAAACAGCACATAGTTTAATTATATAAAAATAAAAAATCAACTTTAGCATTAAATTTAATATACTACATATTGATAACAGTTTTATGATATTTTGTTCAAGATTCGGAACTAAAATGGTGGGAAAAAATAAATAAAAATACCAATTTATCAAGCTATGGTGTGTTGCCGAGTTCACCTATAAAAATACTGATCACTTAAGAAATTCTGCTGATCAGCTGCAATTTATTCTGAGTGTGATTCTTCTATAAGCCTTCTAAATTTTTATACATTCTAATAAATAATGCTTATGTTCTTTGCAGTTTTATTTTAGATTACTTTGATAACAAGACTCATTACTTGGTCATTAACAGTTCTAGTTTGGATGTAACAATTTATAAAATACAATAAAATTTAGTTTTGAAATGGTTTGAATTTTTTTTCTAATTTATTTAATATGATTGTATTTATCTTTACTGTTTTGTAATTTAGCATGTGAAAGAAATCAATTAATATTTTCTAATATATTGATGAATTATTAACTTTAGAAAACCATTGAAACAGCAATTTCTTTATTTCTGTATTTGCTATAAAACACTACACACCAATACCATTCAAGACAATTTTGTACTTGCGTTGTAATATGGTTTTATTATTAATTCCTGGAACACCAGTTTCTTAGACAAGTCACTTATAAAATGAAAATCACTGAACCGAAAGCAGTGTTTTTTAACCCTTAATTTTTTATTTACAGTCTTTATTTAAGCTTTTTGAAACATATTACTAAGAACAATAACCTATATGATGATGTTAATAATTCTTCAAATTCATAGATTTTCAATTTTTTTCACAAACAACATGCTTGCACTGGTTATAGTTCATAATTTTTTAATTATGCATTATTTTTATCAATAAATAATGTTTTAGTCGTTTTGTTTTATAAATATGTAAGGTTAATAAAAGTAGGCTGGAGTAATATCAGATATTATTAGTCTGAAAAGAATAATTAGAATAATCAATAAACGAAAATGGTTTAAACAATAATACTAAAAAAAAAAAAACACTAAAGAATAATCAAGTGTATACCTGAAAAATTAAATTTCAAGACAAATGTCCAGCCTAATGCATTGACAAATCACATATACAATCTAATGAAGGTTACACACTGAACAGCAGGGTGGTGGTCATGCCAACAAAGAATTGATATCAAGGAACTTACAAATGTAAGGGGCATGGTCATAAAATTTTATTTATCAATCTAAAAAACAATGTTTTCATTACGATTGGTTAATAAAATTATCTATTTTCTAATTCTATTAAATATTTATTAATAAATAGCAGATTAGAGCTTTGTGAAATTAAGGTATTTGCTGGAAAAAGGAAATTACAGAGGATTGTGTTTTGAATGAGTGTTTAATGTTTTTATCTCTAAAATTTCGCGCCCTTTTGTTTGTTTGTTGGTGACACTATACGACTAATATTACTACTAATGTGGCTAATAGGACGATGCTACATAGGGACCTCTAAATTTTTCCTATCCAGGTTTAATTAGGATAGGGATTTTTAACGAGTACCTGACATCATACAGGCTTTGGACCCCAGTGTAACATGCTTTTCAAAGGATTTTTTTTTACTTTAGAAAATCCTAGGGCCACCTGCTGGATTATGAACTCGTGGTCTTGGGCTTAATAGGCTGTTATGCTAAACACTACACCACTACATGCACCCTTTCCCCCTTTTTTTTAAACAAAACTAATAACAAGATTTGTCTATCAACTCACTAAAATTTAATAATCAAATAAGTTCTAGATTATGTTTCTATTATATAAAGTGCCCTGGGATTAATAATGGATACTTATATTATACAATATATTTTTTAAATTTCACCTATTAATTTTGGGGAACAAAACAATATTTTATTGCCTTCCTTAGTTTTCTTTCTTTCCAAATATCGCAAATAATTAAATTATAATAATAACAGATACATAAAATTGAAACATTAATGTCTTGTAATTTTTCAATTTTGTCGATAAAGTATCTTTATATATCACCCTCATCCTAACATTTTAGGAATGTTGTCCAATCATTCCTTGGCATTAATTTTACTTTAAAGTCTAACCTCTAACCACAGTTGCTAGATTTCTTTTAATGTCTGAATAATGGAGGTAAGAAAATATAGCTTTGGTCACTTTATTCTTGTTTTTAATCCTAAATCCTAATAGGTTGTACTCACCTTAAGCCTAATGAAAATATTAGTGCTTTGTAGTAACAAATAAAATAATCTAAATCTATGAAAGCTTCATAGTTAATTTATTAGCACCAGATTATAATGTTAGATTAGGCTATCATCTTAACAAACTTCAGTACTGTATATGTTAAACATTTATGATTGGTGCTTTCTATATCAGGAACAGTCTTAATGATTGTGAAATCTTTAAAAAGAAAAAATGTGTCCTTATTCTTATTAATGACATAAAGTATACAACTAGAATAATAGTTTTCATTTCTAAGATATGTAGAATTCAAGATATGCCCTTGGCATGCAGAATGGTATGTGCTTATATTTCAGATATTCCTCAACTATTCTTTACAAAATATATTATTTAGGCCTGTTTCACTTTATTTTATAAGTAACACCATCTCACATCTTCCAAGTTAATTGCTTTGCTACTTGTGGAAATGACATTTTCTACATCAAATATGTATACAGTTATTTCCATAAGCTAAACAGATTTATTCTGCATTCTGCATTTTTCACTATTAATATGCATGCATTGGTTACAAAGATACAACTAAAAGATAGTTTATTAGATATCAGTATTTTGCTGTGATGTATACACACTCTTCAATAATTAAATTTAAATTTATAATCATTTGATTGTTTACTAAATTTGCATGCTGCATGTAAAGCCTCCTAACTATGAATTGTTAAGAATCCTGAGAAATGCTCCTCCATCTCATATTGGCAAAACAAAATCGGACAAGGTAAATAACATTTTAAGGTAATTATATCGAATTAATTATAGATTTTTATCATTATAATTTTGGATTGCTTTTATAAATTATAAATAGTGAAATGTGTTTAAACAATGTTACTACTATTATAATAAGCTATTATTAAATATTTACTTGGTTGTACTTTGTGATGAAATTTGTGCGTTTGACAAAATTTGTCTTATCTCCATTTTTGGTAAAGTGTGTACTTGTATGACAGATAGTATGAGTTTGGTATTTTCAATGGATTAAGCTTTCTTCATCGACTCATAAAAAACTTTTGGCGGCTCATAAAAAATTCTCCTTTTCTGAACAACTTAATACATTTGCAGAACATGCATAATTGGTTTATTTAGTTTCAGTTGCAAGTCATGAGATGCTAATATTTAAGAATTGAAAAAAATAGTTTAAAAAAACAAATTAGGTGGTGACATAACGGAAGCATAGTACATCTGGTTCAAATACTGAGCTAAAACCTTTACCAATAGATACATAAGTGTGCTCTTCTTTCTATCATAACGGCAGCATACATATGGTTGATTTTTTTGGGAAGGACATCACTTTTTCAATCAATTTATTTTATCGAATTGGTTTCTTCATAATTTTGGTCCTCATCTTGTAGATCTCATGGCAGTTCTCAAAGACGGGTGTATTTTCCTATATTAAGTAGCCCTTAGTTGGATAGATTAGCTGAAAAAACATTTAGCTTTCAAAATGTTGTTCTTGGTATCCTTAAACATCGTATATTTTATTGTAAGATTTTCCTATTTGTATAAAATATTTGCATCGCCATTGGTGTATTTTTATTGACTAGGTTGTGTACTGGCAGGGTCATAAAACTTGCATGCTCCCTATGACAGGAAGATCTTGCTTAATTTTGCCATTATTTTTATGTATAGTACATTGTATGTATCTTAAAATATTTCAATGGTTTTCATTGTTAACAAAGTTACACAAGCAGTAAAGTTGGCAAAATTGCTAAAGATGTGGGTGTCTGATATCCAAGTAACATAAGGAAAAAATTAAGAGGATCTAAAGGCAGCTTTATTTTTTTAAATTAATATACAAGTTAAATTATATGTAAATAAATAAGTCAGAATATCCACTTAACCACATGACTTGTGATGTCTTGGTATGATCTTGAAGATAACTTATTCCATGGGTCTGCAGGTCAACATGACCTTTGGCTCAGTTTGCTGTATCCTTGGGCATCTTCTTTCCAGTATCTGCCCCCTAGCAGTATGATACGCTCTTTAATTTCATCTTGCATGGCCATCCTCTTCTTACCTTGGCATTAATTATAACATCCAGTATATTCCAATGCACTCGATCTTCTTTCGTTATAATTACAGACAACCTGTCTAAGTCTGCATGCTTATATGCAATTAAAAATATCTTAGATATTTAAAATTCTCTGTATTTTTTCATTGGTCTTGTATTCTGCCCGAATGATTACAATGTATTCAACCCATATATTATAAAACCTATTTATTTTCTGGCAAAATTGTATGTATGGGATCCTTTTGAATAAGAATCTATGAGATTATTTTTACCCTTTTAGACTACCTCACTCCTATGAGCAACCTAATGTTGTGGATGTCTTATTCATTGTGATAGATCCCACTACAATTTTGATTCCTAGGTCTTAGGTATTCTTTTATATCTATAGTTATGATGATTTTTCCAGTTGATTGACTGTTAGGTGTATAAAATGATTTATGTGTGATGCTAGTCCATAGATTGAGTTATGACAACCTATGGTTTTTATTATTATGGACATTTGTTTTGTTGATCAAAGTATATATCCAATTTTAATTATTTTTTTTTCATTCTAGTCAACTCCAGTGGGTTCATTACCGACAGGACATGAAATCATTACATCGCCTAATCGTCACATTCCTGGCAACAAGGTAATAAATATATATCTTACCTTATCCTCCCTTAATCCAAGTTAAATTTAATTTGATACTACAGTTCCTTGAGAAAATAACTGCAATAACCTCGTCTTCTAATTTGTTACCTCTTCTACATATTTAAAATTACCCGTTGGTGTAAATCTTTTTCTCTTTTTTTTTTCATGCACCTAGTTTCTTGATTTCATGGATGATGAAGATGATCTAATTTTTATGAACGACACAATTTTGTCTGAGGTCAGGGTAATTCTTATAAGCCTCTATGTCTAGACCCTTGCCAAAACATAATTTGTATTTTATAGTGTATTTATGTAGAAACGAAATCATTTTTATCGATCCATACAATTTTCTTTCTAAGGAGTGTAATTATAATAAATTAAGTAGGTTTTGTTGGATTTATAGATTTTATTTCTTTTATATGTAGTATAACAATTTAAAGTTATTAAAATAGTTTCTTAATTGCTTCGGATTCAAGATTATTTCTGAATCATTGCATTAGGGATGTGTCCTTTGACTTAGTTCTATAAGTTTCTGTTTTAAATCATTTTACATCTTATTTGGCTCAAATTATTTAATTAATTTTAACTTTGGCTTTGAAATGGACCTTTGTATTATTAATGGGAACATCTTCATCAAAACAATTTATTAATAGGTATAGTTATAGAACAGAAAACAATACACTTCCCTCCCTAATTTTTTTATTTCTTTGCAAGTTTTTATTTTAGTTTCCCCTTAATTGGTACAACTATTATTAGCAATATATAATAGAACAACATATTTTGCTGTACTTGATTGCATGAAAAAGAAAATGTATATTTTAGTCAATAAAATCAATGAAAGTCGTTTTACTCAGTGAAAGATTTAATTTGAAACCGACTTATCAAAAATGGCTCATCTCAAATGGTATGTATTCTGTTATGTATAATAATAAATTGTTAGCTAATCTAAAGTTTTCTTCTATGGGCATAATCACATATATAAACACCATTTTCCAACTTGATATCTATATCAATAATGAACATCTTAATGCATGGGTTGTCTTTCTTTATTTCTTGACAAAGTTGATGTTGTAATTTGATATTTATTTGGCTTTCCTCGATATAATCTTGTAAACGTAGTTCTCTGCTTTGTTGTTAAACTAATGTTCATTCCTATTATGTAGTGTCTGTCTGAATAGAGCTTCACTATTGATCTATTTCATGTTTACATTAGGAAATGAAATGTAAAGTTACTTTTAAATTAAAAATTTAAATATTCATACTTGTAAAAATAATTTTAACTTAATAAAAACTGTAGAAACAGTAGTGGATTGATAATAAAAAAATTAAATAAAATGGAAGCATTATTAACTACATTTAAATCTTGTTTGACCAAATTGTAGGATTCTATTTAATTGCTGGTGGAATTAGTCATTACCAAAAAAAAAATTAACTAAAATTTCAGTAGTCTACAATGAAATATTTTTATTAACAAGATTTATGTGTATAAAAACAAAAAAAAATTGGAATAACAATAAATAAGTTATTCACTTAAGCCCATCAAGTATTCAAAATTAATGGGCTTCCTTGGTAGGATCCATGGATGAACAGATTTTGGGTCTATTAATCATTAAAATGAGTTCTTGTTTTTATCAAAAAATATATTACAAATACCAATTGAAGTAATTATTGGCTCCTAACACATATTTATATGTGTTACATTATTAAAGTAGCTATTTACAAAACTTTGTTTATTAAATTAATAAATAAGTATCTACTCTATAATTATTTATTCAATCTATTACACTTCGATAAGTTTCCATTTTATTTTAGATGTGTCAAAGTAATCAACCATGCGCTAAAAGAAATCAACATTCTAGTAATTAAAGTATGTTTTTCATAAAAGTAACTTATATTTTTAATTCCTTATTCATGAAGCTTATTTGTTTTGACTTTGAAATTTTATTTGCCTTATTGCAGTAATTAATATATTAATATTAAGAACTTATTTGTGTTTTGGAGTTATTTATTTGATTAAATCATTTAATTTAATCTACTATTATAAAAAAAAGAAAAAGTGTTTATTAAAGATGGAAGGCGGAGGAATATTCTAATAAACGGGTTTGTATTAGCACCTTAATGCATGTTTTGGGTTGAACAAGCGTATGTTAATAGAGAAGTGTTTTGACGCTCACAGGGTGGTGTTAAAGGAGTACCAGCTTGGCAGGACGTCTCAAAACAGCCAAGTCACACTCTAGGAAACCTTACACCTGCCGATAGGCATGGCTCTGTTCAGGTATCACGTTTATATAATAATTTAACTTAGTTATCTCACTATTTTATTTACTTCTTTTTTTTTTAATTAACATCATTAGATGCAATTTTTTTCTTTGTTTATAGTACTAACCAAATAGGGCTGGTTGTGTATTGTTCTTATATTATTTATATTTATATCTTTTTTGTTGTCATGATTTTATTTTATGTCGAAATATAATGGTTTTTTATGATACCTATATCATAATATAGTAATTTATAGTTATTCTGGAATATCATTCATAATTGGTTGTAAAAAAAAGAAATCATAATAAACTACTCTTATATTTATTAATTTATGTGTGATAAATAAGGAGTGATTTAAAAAAATCTAAATCATTTAATTATTTTTTATAATATTTCTTTATATTATATAGTATTATGAGATTTAAGTGGAAAACAAAGATTGCTTGGGTGGTTGTCCTGCTAAAACTTGTATTGTGGCTATGTTAGTTTAGAGATTTAATGGAAAATGATAGTTGTTTTGTTCTTTGGAATGAATTCTTGACAGTTTAAGTTTTTAATGATATTTTATTAATATTATCCTTAGATGATATCATTATTTTCAGGAGACGGAATAACCATTTTAACAAAAATATTGAACATAAAACAAGATTGATCAATCTATATACCTGTTCAATATACCAAATGTTTAACAGATACATATATTTATATGTGTAAATGCTCTTGGTTTTATTTTTAATAATATACCTCTGTAATCAACTAAGAAAAAATTTGTCTCCAAACCTTAATTAATATTTTTAACTGCTCATGTTTTCTCGATTAAATTAGCCCACAGATAAAACTTTTAACACTTATTTTTTTATATTATGATTATAAAATATTTTTCACTATCTTACTTATAATTCATAAGTAATACTTATATTATCTTGTAAATTCAAATAAATGGTAGATAATAAATTTTTATATAATTGGCATTATGTGTTATACGTGTTCAGAAGTAATAATTGTAGCACACTTATATCTATCCAAATCTCTAATAGATTCAGCTAGTATTTCCTGAACTGCAGATATTTACTCTATATTAATTTATTGTATTGACTAATTGTTGAGAGATGAGCAAACGTTAACCTTTATTTGAGGCATTTGATTTATTTAAAAAGATAAAGGATAGATAAATTTTAAAGTTTGGTGCTTTATTTATTTAATGTTCTCCACTTCTACCGCCAACGGTGTGAGGATAAGTTTGGTGCTTATCAAATATAAATACCTACTAAGCTGGATTTTATTATTTCGATTTTTTAAGTACCTTATGAACTGATTATGAACACTCGTTTACAGCTTATAGTATAAATCTGCATAAACTGTCTGAAGAATTTGATTTTCTACTTTCTTTTTTTTTTCATGAATACATGATCATAAACTAATGGATTTATATGTATGTTTAGGTTGTCAGTTCAACTAACGGAGAATTGGCTAATGATGATCCAACTGCTGGCCATTCTAATACGCCCATTACTGCTCAAGCAGAAGTTGAAATTGTGGATGAAACAAAGTATTTTACTTTACTTAACTTTTGCGTATTGTTAATTCAAAAGGGATAGGGAAACAAATTTTTATTTTTTCTTAAATAATGTTCAAGAAGTCAATATTAATATTATTGTATAAATTGTTTCCATATCTCTATTGATTGCTGTTTATATTTTTATTTATTAAAGTTAAAATATATTCATTTATGGTATTATATATGTTTGTTGTCCATCTTAGTTAAAAAAGACTCTTTAGGTTATCTTTGTAGGGTGTAGTAGTCAATAGCAGTGATTGATTTAAGGCTATAATAATTTTAAAAAGAATAATTCCAGAAAAAGTTATTTTAATTTATGACATACATTAGTATATCTACAGCCCCGGTGAATAGGTGGTTAAGTTGAAATTTGTAGAGAGAGAGTTAACCTGCATTGAGTTCAGCGGAATCATGCCATTCTCGTAGTTTTTGGCTTGAAATGTATGTGTAATATCATAACTCCTTTTCAAGTCAATTCCTGACTTTTATTATTATTCAACATGAAAATAACAGATTCCACTTCCTTAATTTCTAGAAGCTCATTTTGAAGAAAATTCGACTTAACCACTAATTCACCGGGCCTTTAGAAATATTCTTGGTGATAACAATCGTAAATAGTCTACATCAGAATGAAGTGTAAATGTAGTTTTGTAACATTACGAATCACAATTATCTTCTATAATAGAAAAAAAAAAAAAAGTGCTGTGTTCATTCCGGAAATAATACCAATTAATGTTTGGTCTCAATATTGAATAGCAATGTTTTACATAAATGAGCAAATTATTGAGATAATTGTTTAGTTTCTCTATTTCATAATTTATCCCCAGATTTTACTAGTATTATAAGTCTTTTTTTAAAGGAATTAATATCAATTTTTAACTTACCAGGTACTATTTAGTTTTCGGTTTTCCAAAAATCTTTATATATTAATAAACTTTTATTCTTAATTTGTTTATGTGGCTTCTGTTTCGTTCTGGACAGTGCTACTTCTCCACATAAACCAGATACAAGATTGATCAGACGATATATGCTACGATTTTAAGTAAAATCTCTAAATATCCTTTGCTATAAAATCTGTTATGATTTCTATTGAAACAAATTCAATAATTAAGAAAGGATAGATATTTGTTAATATTAATAGATGCAAATCAGTAAAAGAAATAAAAAGGATCAATGTTTACAAATGTTAAACAATAAATAAAATGACTTGATCCCTATAAGCCACTAGTAATGTTTTATAAATATATATATTAATGTTTTTTGGTTAATTTATCGTATTATACATTTATTGGAAGAAATGAAATAATAAGTTTAATAAATGTAGATAGTATCATTTTTTTTAAGTGCTCAGGGCTAATGCTCATTTTTAGCACCAATATTAACTATCAAATTTATTGGCATTATTGTTTGGGCATTAAATTGATTTAAAAAAGTAACAGTCTTTGTTATTGACAATAGACCTCCGCTGTCTTTATTCAGGTGCTGCTGCTTTTTCAAACGGAAGAAGAAGAAAGGTGGGCGTGGGAAGTGACTAGGGGTGGTTGAATGCAGCCCAGAACGAGAGGCAGTAACTTTGCTCCAGGCGACTTCGCAGTCGAACTCACGGGATTCTGTCCTCAACCCTCCACCTCCGCCCATCACCTCAGGCGCCTCATAATCTTCAATGTTGATCACCTATTCGTTAACTCCTTTTAGGATTTTTTCCATTTTACATTTAGAAAAAAAACAACATTTTTTTGTCACTCAGTCAGTTTTTATATATACATATAGTTTTATTTTTTTAATTTATGTGGATATTACATTTTTTTTTTTTTTTTTTTTAACACTTAGCACTTTCACCCTAATCGTAAATATGAAGGAATATTGCATTTTGAGTCATTTTTTTTTTCTAGTATTAGTTAATTGTTAAGATATTTTGTATCAATTAATTTATTTTATATCCATCGTCATAGGATTCAACTGACGTCAGTGATTGTTTTAGATGTATATTTCTGTATATTTTATTCTTATGTGAGTGCGTGTGTGTGTGAAGTTATTTTCAAACATTTTCACTGTATTTATAAACAGGGTTTATATAATTGTTCCCATTTTCTCAAGAATAAAGCAGTTGACTGAGATTAAAATAATGTTAATGGTAACTCTAGATTTAAAATTGAGGAAGGTGTGATTTTAAAAAGCAAAGACCAAATGAAAGAATTGTTATTTATTGATAATAATCTTCGTAATGGAGGTGCCCGATTTCCCAGTTCCTAAGTGAGTCCAAGTGGGAACGGACAAAGGTGAAAATACAATTACTCTGTGTCTAATGTGAATTGTAGATATTATTATGATGAGACAGATTATTGTTTTGTATAAAGTTGTTAAAACGTGTAAAAAAAAGTAAAAATAAAAAACAAACAAAAAAATGAAATTGTGAGGAATTGTAACTCACATAAAAACGGTTTGCAAATTTACAATAAAGATAAGTGGCCTAGTTTTAGTATACCAATGTAAAGGCCAATTCTGTTACTTAAAACCTCATGTAATTTAAATAAATTAAGATTCTGAGAAAAGTTGCCCTTGATTTGTTATACTTCCAATTATATTTTGATAAATATACATATATATTATATATTCATACTACTTATTTTAACTATATGTCGAAATGAGACTCACTGAAGTACACTTGAGTATGCCTTACATTAGTAGTGTATACACAATAAACTATAATGAACACGAAATTTGTTAACGTGATTATGTTATATAAAGTGGTGCGCTAATACATACCTGTCTTGGTGAGGCCTAGGTGCGAGTCGAACACTAATGTTATAAATTAGTCAGTGGGACATATCAGGTCCGTTTATTGCTAATATTTCTTATAAGTATCCGCCTTTACTAGCATATGAAGTTCAAATTAACATTTAGGCTCATAAGTGAACACTGGCACGAGTGGGCTAAGTTCAAATTAGTACAACTTTTAAAATGTTATTAATTGAATATCTTGGGCTAAGACTTTTTTTTAATATACTTTGTATTAAGCTTTCAAGCCAATAAAATATAAATTTTGTGATCAAATTTAAATTAGGGTTATTACTTGGATAAGTTAATGTGTACTCATAATACCACAAATTGTTAAAAATGTGCTTTATTTTCATCTTAAGAAATGAAATGATGTATTTATTGCAAATTGAAACAAGTTTTGTTTTGAAGTTATATGTTATAATAAAATATATTAGTGAACACATCTTCAAGGATGTGCGAATTGTAAATTATTGTACATCTCAGTTAATATTTAATATTTATATACTGATGAGTGTAAAGGACATACCGATCTTCATTGTTCGTTTTACTTTATTTTAAACTCAGGAGGAAATACTTCCTGTTTCATTGCTTGAACCGAAATAAAAATTTTGATTATTTGAAGTTGCTTGTTTTGTTACTTAAAGGACACATAAGATCAAGAGAAGGTATTATTACTTCTTAAGTGTCTGTATTTTTTCTAAATAAAATATATACTAATTATATTTTATTGATTGAACTAATTTGATTATTATAGTACTTTAATTTTCTGTTATCAATTTAGCAAGGCATTAAGTGATGTAAATAACCTGTGTTGTAATGGCTGCTTCTTTATACAATTTTTTTTTGGTTATTTTATTTATTTATTATTGTTTTGTAAAAGTTTTCTAGACATACTTTTATTCGTTATTTCTTCACTGTAGGTCAATTATAATTATATTAAAATATTTCAAATTCAAAATTGATTTTTCAATGTTGTTTTAGATTATCATAATCCAGGGACCGAAACACACTTAATTATTTTTCTTTTTTTTTTAAATTCATTTGTTTTCAATCATGTGTAAAATTATTGTAGTTAAAAAGTTAGATATTCTTATATATTTGCTTTAAATAGATTAAGGATCAAATTATATAAAAGAGAATGATTTTTTTTTTCAATTTAGTTCAATGCATCTCAGAAAATAAATTTCTTTCCTCAATTTTAATGTAAAATCTTTGAAAAAAAAAGTGATTTCAAAAATAATTTGCATTCTAATAAATTACATTATTGGATTTCTGTTAGTTTTAATAGTAGGAAATAGATCAGCGTTCACCTCTTTTTGATCATATACCAACGATTAATGAATAATTGTAGCAGAACAAGCTATGGATCATTCCTGTTGAAATTATCATTATTTATTATACAATTTTTTTTTAAATCACATTTATTTTCTCAAGCAGTTTTAGTAAATTCCAATAAAATTGAGTTGAAACATTATAAGAATAATAATAGTTATGTTAATATAATAACTTTAAATACTTTTTTAAAGAAAAGAGAAAAAATTATTAATGATATAAAACAAGTTAATTTACAGGAAATGAATAAGTTTCTTGATCCCTAATTTGTTTATAAAGACTGTTTTTCTCATTTTATTTATTATTTAAAATCTCACATAAGTGATGATACTTGCATTATGCGATGATGTATATTTTCTGTAAAAAAAATTTTATGAAATACTCTTTTATTCACTCTAATTTATATTTTGATAAAGTAAAGCCAGGAACAACAAATTATTATATAAGATATTTATAAGTAGGAACCTTGATGAACTGTTTATTACGAGGGAAAGCTTTTATTTTCTGTCAATAGCTTATTATGTATAGTATCAAATACTCGAGGAGAGTCATCCTCTATATAACAAACTAGACGAATCCTTAAAGAAAATTTAATTAAATAAAAAAAAGAACTATTTATTGAAGAATCATTATTTATTTGCATACATGACAAAAGACAGATTAAAAATAGTAATTTAATGGATTTTTTAAGGAATAAAATTGAAAAAATAGTTAAACCACACAGATGAATCCAGCCAATTTTACCTTATAACTTCTTTAAATTATACATTATTTAAATTATTTGTGCCTACGTTTCGACCTACTTTGTAGTTCATCTTCAGGGCTGCTAGACTACAAAGTAGGTCGAAACGTAGGCACAAATAAAAAATAAGTTTCCACTTATTTGTGTGTATATTTTGACTGCACCCCCCAACAATTTCCACCCTCCCTAAAATTGTTTAAGATGTCTAGGGACTTAATAACAATTATAATTTTGCGTAATTTTTTTATGAGTTTAGAATATGATTCTTTGTAACTGTAATTTTCATTTTATATTCTCCTTTTCACTAAATTTTATAAAACCAAATAATTTTGGGATTTTTTTTTGTTAGTGAAGTATTCAGATGATGTACATTTTCTGCAATAACTTTTATTGCTTCCTATAAAATCATTTCTTATTTCTTGAATTACAATATTGGATGAGGAAGAAACCATGATTGATGTACATAGAAGTGATACTATTTTATTTCTATAATAAGTACAGTATTTTATCATGACACTGTATTTCACTTTTTTATTTAATGTTTTAATAATTGTTTATAAATTTCAATTCCCATCACCATTGCCAGGATGTCTATTTTAAGTTGTATTTGTGAGGAAAATCTCCATTTATTTCTGTGGTTCTAATAATTTCATAAATCAATTGCTTAATACTTCTGGCACCCTGTTTATATATGTATATACTTATATTAATAATAATATTGAGAATAAAAGAAATTTTAAAAAACTCATGTCCATTAAATTTGCTTCTTTAAGTTTTATTTTTTGATGACCTGAGCAACATTTTCTCTCTTTAAAAATTAAACAAAATTGATTTTAATTATACAATGTAAAAGGAAATATATTGTTTCTCTTGTTTTATTTGGTGTTAAGGAGGAATATCTCTTCTGGGACAGATCATAAAAGAATATGAATCCAATAATAACAGAGTTACTTATTAAAATAGATTAATGAGGGTTCTTG
The DNA here is from genome assembly GCA_964056705.1 of Troilus luridus. Classification (NCBI taxonomy): domain Eukaryota; kingdom Metazoa; phylum Arthropoda; class Insecta; order Hemiptera; family Pentatomidae; genus Troilus; species Troilus luridus. Next base: position 85,948,403 of record OZ057415.1, read on the forward strand.
AGGGATCTTTCGTATTTTTTTTTTGAGGTAAAATTGGTTGGACGAAAAACTAGGAATTGGAGCCACCTTGACTTACTTATTCCTACCTAAAGTGGCCTTTAAAGGTAGGTTACATGGTATTATTGTGATGTAGTGGATTTATAAAGCTGAAAATTAAATTATGATGGGTGTAATATCACTTACCTTATTATTACTTTGTACTTAAAATTACCTTATACATACTTGTTTAATGTTTTTCTTCAAAATGGCCTTTTTCTGTCCTATGCCTTTATCAATTATAATTATTCGGTTGTATATCCTGGAGAAGGGGCATCATCCAATTCCCACACCATGAAAAATGTGAATATTTCCCGCCAGGTCCTGTAAAATAAAATATAAATGTATTAATATAATTATAAAATACAGACTTTTACAAGGTTGAGGAGCAGGGTAGTTCAGTGTATAGGGAGCTGCTTGTAGAGATGTTGAAGGTTCTGGAGTTCATATCTTTTTGTGGCAGATAATTTATTTAATCTAAAGTATGGACCCTTTGGATCTAGAGACCCCACCGGTGGTCATCCAGCCGTTTTTAAGTATGTACAATAAATTGGGGGAAAAACCTGGCAGTTGAACATGATCTCAGACAAACATCCCCTAGTACAATCATTTTACTAGAAACATTATAGTCTCAACCACGTAGTGAACCAAAGATCCTTCAATGGTCGTAGTGGTACAGTTTTTTTTACTTGGTAGCACCCATTACCTAACAGTTTGATCATAAACATATTTATTTTTTAACAAAAACATCATAAAAATTGAAATAAAGAAGCATTAGAACTAGTTGAATACACTAGAATGTACTTTACTTGGGTAGCTCTATAGCCAAGATAGACTTAGGCTTCTAAAAATGTGCTTCCTCTCCTTTCTGTCCTCAGTATTTGACTTTCATTCTCTAGGAAGGATTCTCTTATGCTTTTCACCTTTTGGTTGTAAGGCTATCTTTTAACATTTCCATCTGGTTCTCTGGACTAGATAAGTCTCAAAGTTTCCTCTTGGTTATTATGCTCATTTAATTCAGTTCTGGTTTATTTCTTATGTGCTAGATGTCTTGATTGCAGATTGGCAAAGCTGCATGCTATTATCTTACACTCTAAGCACATGTTGTCCCTTTGTTTTAAATGCCCATGTTTCAGCTCTACATGAAACTACAGACTTTTCTCTAATTGAGGATTTCGTAACCTGTGTATTATTACATCATTCAGTACTTATATAAATGCCTAAATTACATTTTGTGTCAGTTAGCATCTTGTAGAGATGATTATTAACAATTAGTGAGTATAGAAGACTTTCTTAAGAACATCAATCTATAAGTATTGAGGTCATCTTTAAGTTGGAGACTTATTCTGATGGAGGGCTAGCCCATTATTAGTATTTGAAATTGAATTTATCCTTCAATTATCAATTAATTAATTAACAAAACTAATCAATGCATTTCGTAATGTTTTAAAGCTTTCATATATAAAAAAGACATTTCCTGAATTAGATGGCTTAACTTCTATTAGGGCAACATCTGCAAGCAAACTTAGCACTGTAAATAAGGAAGAAAGACAATACTACGGGAGAATTACTAAAATAGAAAACCTATTCCAATTCTACTAAAGTTAATAAATATAGATTCTATCTGTGCAATATTATTTTTGAAAATAGAAGAGAATTATGGGAAAGTTTTACACCCCCCCCTTCCGTAAGTGTTCGATTAAATCCTGTTTTTTATTTCATATAGATTCACATTCTGCATAAATTTAAGTGATTTATTTCATCTTTAATTATAATAGGTTTTTATACCTTTACTTATATAACTATTTATAATATTCTATCTAAGGAATAACTTACATTGCCTGTATTGTTGGCAACATTGCTTTTTGAAATGAGTAGTGATATTTTCTTCTTACGAAAGTGCTAATTAATGATTTGTGTGATTCTTATTTGAAAAAATGATTCTCAAACAGGTAAATTTAAAATTCGTGTCTTTTAAGTATGCTATTCTTATTAAAAAAAACTTTCTTAAAAAAATTTTACATAAGATTTAATTTGAAATTAGTAAATTAAAGTTTGCTCAACTCATCAGGATCTGACAGTTTACTTTAAAGACCAAGTTATTAAGGTTTCTGTAATTAATACATATATTTGTTACGTATTTAATAAAAATCTTGTCACTTTAATAGATATTGATATAGTTATTTTTGTAAAAAAAAAAATATTTAAAATTTTTTTATTGCATAAACTATATTGCTTGATTGTAATATAGTGTAATATAAGTAAGTAACAGTTATTTCAGTTAGTTTTAATTTTCATCAATTGAAAATGTTCCTTCCTTAAGTTTATTCTTACAGACTTTTCTCTAATTGAGGATTTCGTAACCTGTGTATTATTACATCATTCAGTACTTATATAAATGCCTAAATTACATTTTGTGTCAGTTAGCATCTTGTAGAGATGATTATTAACAATTAGTGAGTATAGAAGACTTTCTTAAGAACATCAATCTATAAGTATTGAGGTCATCTTTAAGTTGGAGACTTATTCTGATGGAGGGCTAGCCCATTATTAGTATTTGAAATTGAATTTATCCTTCAATTATCAATTAATTAATTAACAAAACTAATCAATGCATTTCGTAATGTTTTAAAGCTTTCATATATAAAAAAGACATTTCCTGAATTAGATGGCTTAACTTCTATTAGGGCAACATCTGCAAGCAAACTTAGCACTGTAAATAAGGAAGAAAGACAATACTACGGGAGAATTACTAAAATAGAAAACCTATTCCAATTCTACTAAAGTTAATAAATATAGATTCTATCTGTGCAATATTATTTTTGAAAATAGAAGAGAATTATGGGAAAGTTTTACACCCCCCCCCCTTCCGTAAGTGTTCGATTAAATCCTGTTTTTTATTTCATATAGATTCACATTCTGCATAAATTTAAGTGATTTATTTCATCTTTAATTATAATAGGTTTTTATACCTTTACTTATATAACTATTTATAATATTCTATCTAAGGAATAACTTACATTGCCTGTATTGTTGGCAACATTGCTTTTTGAAATGAGTAGTGATATTTTCTTCTTACGAAAGTGCTAATTAATGATTTGTGTGATTCTTATTTGAAAAAATGATTCTCAAACAGGTAAATTTAAAATTCGTGTCTTTTAAGTATGCTATTCTTATTAAAAAAAACTTTCTTAAAAAAATTTTACATAAGATTTAATTTGAAATTAGTAAATTAAAGTTTGCTCAACTCATCAGGATCTGACAGTTTACTTTAAAGACCAAGTTATTAAGGTTTCTGTAATTAATACATATATTTGTTACGTATTTAATAAAAATCTTGTCACTTTAATAGATATTGATATAGTTATTTTTGTAAAAAAAAAAATATTTAAAATTTTTTTATTGCATAAACTATATTGCTTGATTGTAATATAGTGTAATATAAGTAAGTAACAGTTATTTCAGTTAGTTTTAATTTTCATCAATTGAAAATGTTCCTTCCTTAAGTTTATTCTTACAGACTTTTCTCTAATTGAGGATTTCGTAACCTGTGTATTATTACATCATTCAGTACTTATATAAATGCCTAAATTACATTTTGTGTCAGTTAGCATCTTGTAGAGATGATTATTAACAATTAGTGAGTATAGAAGACTTTCTTAAGAACATCAATCTATAAGTATTGAGGTCATCTTTAAGTTGGAGACTTATTCTGATGGAGGGCTAGCCCATTATTAGTATTTGAAATTGAATTTATCCTTCAATTATCAATTAATTAATTAACAAAACTAATCAATGCATTTCGTAATGTTTTAAAGCTTTCATATATAAAAAAGACATTTCCTGAATTAGATGGCTTAACTTCTATTAGGGCAACATCTGCAAGCAAACTTAGCACTGTAAATAAGGAAGAAAGACAATACTACGGGAGAATTACTAAAATAGAAAACCTATTCCAATTCTACTAAAGTTAATAAATATAGATTCTATCTGTGCAATATTATTTTTGAAAATAGAAGAGAATTATGGGAAAGTTTTACACCCCCCCCCCCCTTCCGTAAGTGTTCGATTAAATCCTGTTTTTTATTTCATATAGATTCACATTCTGCATAAATTTAAGTGATTTATTTCATCTTTAATTATAATAGGTTTTTATACCTTTACTTATATAACTATTTATAATATTCTATCTAAGGAATAACTTACATTGCCTGTATTGTTGGCAACATTGCTTTTTGAAATGAGTAGTGATATTTTCTTCTTACGAAAGTGCTAATTAATGATTTGTGTGATTCTTATTTGAAAAAATGATTCTCAAACAGGTAAATTTAAAATTCGTGTCTTTTAAGTATGCTATTCTTATTAAAAAAAACTTTCTTAAAAAAATTTTACATAAGATTTAATTTGAAATTAGTAAATTAAAGTTTGCTCAACTCATCAGGATCTGACAGTTTACTTTAAAGACCAAGTTATTAAGGTTTCTGTAATTAATACATATATTTGTTACGTATTTAATAAAAATCTTGTCACTTTAATAGATATTGATATAGTTATTTTTGTAAAAAAAAAAATATTTAAAATTTTTTTATTGCATAAACTATATTGCTTGATTGTAATATAGTGTAATATAAGTAAGTAACAGTTATTTCAGTTAGTTTTAATTTTCATCAATTGAAAATGTTCCTTCCTTAAGTTTATTCTCAAAACTCATATTAGAAGGAAAATATTATTATTGTAAATTTGACCTTGTTGTATTTAGGGTCCTCCAAAATGAAATTTAGGTGTTTGGGTCAATCATGTCATCAATTCTATTGAATTTTACAATTGTTATCCTATTTATTTTGTTTTGTTATATTTTGTGTGTGTGTTTGCGTGAGACCTCTCCTGTTTATTAGAAGAGGTCTCACGCAAACATTTTATACAAAATATATATGGCACTGGAGCTTGTTATATATGTTGAATACCAACATACCTTCACAATCCGTACTTTTTTTAAATTCTCTTATTGTATGTATTGGTCATTATTATTTAATGCGTTAATTCGCTATCCATTAACTTTGAATTTAAACTATAATACATATAGGAATATTGGAAATCTCAAACAAAATATGCGTTAATTTAAATAAATACCATATTACTAATACAGCCTCCAGTAGTAAAGTATTTGAAATATATATTAACCACTTCGGTACGGCCACGGACGGCGCTGAGGAAATGATTCTAATGGTACTATTAGTATTAATTCGAATATCTTTACACTGGGTCATGTAACAACATTTTTTATAGAAAAGCCTCCTCTACGACATTTGTAAGTTGTAAAAAGTCTAGCTAACCGTACAAACTGCAATAGTAAACTAAAGTGAAAATACTTGCCCGTCGACGCTCGGCTGTGCGTGCCCATCTCTGGCCGTCGACTATAAGTTTTAGAAATATAACGGTTACAAAATCTAACCGCTCGCGTATGCGAACAAGTAGGGAAAAATAACTGCGGTGGCGTTAACACACAAGTACCCTGAGATATTTAAGTTATTACTCAATAAAAAAATCTCAATGCCTGTTATATTTTTAATTTAAAGGGCTTCATTTAGAAAAAATTGTTAAAGAATAGTACCTTGTCGCTCTACAGTTGTACTAGAGTTCCAGACTATGTAGAAATATATTGAGTTGTGGAAGGAATGCGATGCTTAAGGGAATCTGACCGTTTATTGTTCTTGACATTTATTCCAGAAGCATACTAGAGATAAGCCTAGCGAGATAAATCCAGAGGCTGTAAACTAAATACTAAGCAAGGATAAGTGAAGTAAACAATAATAAAAGACATAAATAAATAAATCATTTGAACATAATGCACTTGAAGATGCTATAACTTGTTCAATAAATATATTTAATTATGAATAGCTCTTTGGCATTTTTGAGTTAAGCCTTCGGTAGAAATTGCATTGGCTAAGCTTTTAATTTTTTAAAGGTTTTTAATTCAGGAGCGACGTATCTGATATTCCACTTCGAACAATTTTTTTAATAAAGTCATGTTTTGAGTTGCTTCATGTTTGGACTTGAAGTTTTATGGGAACAATGACATAAGTCCAAGCCAAAAAGGTTTCAAGCTTTTTAAATTTTTTCTAATGGTTAATAAAAGAATTCCTTGCTTTACCAATACCAATTTTTTTTATAACTCGCATGGAATTATTAAATACTTATATTGAAAAATTAGATTTTTGATTTATAACATTGTTCTTATGAAGGAGCAATCTGATGAAAATAACATGAAACATTTGGATCGAAGGTTTTAGAATAATAAATTTATTTATACTGGATCCTAACTATTATGACGATGCTACTTATAATATAAAAAACCTATACCACTAAAACCCGTGAACGGGTCTGGGGCTCAGCACATGGTAGAGACTGTACTGTTTCATGGGCAAAGGTTCTGCAAAGAGGTGACTTGTCCTAGATCACGCTCAACCGCCAGATCCCCCCCTTATTTTGGGTACACTATTTTTATAATATTTTATAGAGGCTGGGTGAGCCCCAGGAGGGTCTTAGATCCCATATGATACATCTCCCGCTGCAAACGGTCTAAACAAAAGTACTGCCTGCAGCGGTATTCGAACCAGCTTATAATAATAAATCTTATAAGCATATGTAATCTTATATGCTACTTATAATAATATATCTTAATTAATATAACACATTACTATACAATAATAACACTGACCTCAAACCTATAAGTTTTATGTAGTCATGTCGGGCCCTTTCAATTCCGATGCCCCAGTTATATGAGTAGAGTCAAACCAAAACTGACAGTATGACTCGGGATTTCCCACACACTGCTGAAGTCATGGTTAGGAGCTATGTTTGGGTTTATCGGACTTTCGACTGGAAATCTAACTTAACACACCAATAACAGTAATCCATCCAAATTCAATCGCTTTGGCCTGTAGCAGGCAGTTTGGACTCTGCTCGTTTCTATATGGCGGTTTTTGGTTTTATATTTCATACAAGTGTTAGCATACATTTCCCAATATGCTCCTATTTGTCACACTTCTATTTCCCTTCATAATAAGCGGTATTCGGCTCAACGGCTCGAAGAACCCTGACTACTAGAACGGTTGTGCCGATCCAAGGTAAGGAGTTGCTATGATACACCCCTCCCCAAGCCACAAGGTGGGGACTCAGATCTCTCAGTCCACGTTAGTTTTGTGTGGGGAAGGTTCGCTGTATCTCTTATCTATTGCCTTAGCGTAAGTACAAGCACCGTATAATATGTATTCATCATAAGTAATTATTGTTCTTCAGGGTCATAGTATATATGTGTAAATTTCGCACGCCATCAGAGTAATTAAATCTAAATCAGTAATATATGCTAAACATAAAAACTATTTTATGATCAAGAGTTTAAAAAAAACAAATGTAATTCATTTTTGTAAAAAAAACGATACAAACATTATTTAAATGGGAACAGTAATGAATAAATATTGTTAATAAAGTATTAAATGAATTATTAACTTTATAATTTATATTTATACATTGATAAACAAACTACAATTACTTCCTTCTCTTACTGTGTATGAGAAAAAATCTTTTGTAATCTAAATATTTTTCGTGAAAACCGAAATTTAAAATTATAATTTACACAATTCTTTTTCATTTGTTTATTTTTTATTGATTACAATCATTTAATTTTGTTTTTATACATACAATGACTAATAAAAAAAAAGATACACACAAATGTCGAATGGAATTATTGTACTGTGATTATAAAAAAAAATTGTAAAAGTGAGTATGCATTAAATAAGAATATTTTTAGTACTGTTTTTGTCACGTCTTTAAAACTATTTTAAAACTTTTATTAATTTTTAAAATCAAATTTTAAATTTTAAAATCAATAACTAATATAATATTTTAAAAATTAACTGGGGGCGGGGACTGAAAGATCAGAGTGGTGAGGGGTAATTACCTGTTGCGCGCACCATTACAGATTTAAAAATAATATATCAATATAAAATTGAAATCTCCAATATTTGATGAAATTATCATATCACGCACTAACACTCAAAGTGAATGAAAATTAATATTTTTCATTGAATTTAATGTATTTTTTTTATTGAATTTTCAATTTATTATAATTATGATTCTCTTTAATTTAAATAAAATATTTAATAGTATTTATTTATTATAATATTTAATAATAAATAAAGACTGTTTATTTTGTAGCAGTTAATATAAATAATAATAAACAACGATGAAATCTACAAAATAATTGTTTATACTATTATTTATCTAGATTTTTTTTCTCATTTTCCAAATTTTATTTGAATAAGCAATACCTAATATATACACTATAATATCTTCTCCATTAAAAAAAAAATATATACTGTACCAGAAATCAAGAATTTCATTATGCACGAATTATAATAAAACCTTAAATATTATTATAATTTTATTTAATAAAAGGCGAGAATGGTACAAATAAGAATGGTTCTTATCAATTGTTGTAACGGAGAGTAAAAGATGTTTATAATGAATCATGTTCACCACACGTTGCACGCAAGGAAAACTCATTTAAATATTGCTTGTTTTGAAAAACATTTCCAAGTTGGTGAAGATATATTGTGTTTACGCTAGTTAACGTAGTGTGAGATTGTATTCTTATTGCCTACATCACCGGCTCCCATGATATTTTTTTTCAACACTGTCTGCGTTCTTCGTAAGTCAAGTTTAATCACTCCAACTAGTTCACAGAAGACGCTTCAGCAGTTCAAAAGAAACTAGTGTCAATGTTGGCAATGAAAAAAACTACAATTACATAATAGTATATTCTGGAGCTTGTAAAATAATTAAATCTCGAAAAAAAGCTGTAATAGGCATATTAACACGCTTAAGTCAAAATGAAAATGTAAACAGCAAAATAATTTGTTTAAACTTTATATTTTGAATTTTCTTCTTCCTTTATTGTTAGACTGCAATGCTAGGGAAGCAGTCTAAAGATAAAGCACGCGGTAGAGTAATCTTCGATTAAAATAAAATTTTTGACTCCCTCAGGATAATAATTCACCATCTCCATGGTAACGAAGAGGGCTTTTATAACTATTTTCTTTTCTTCTTATTTTCCTCGGTTTTCTAATTTGATATACCTAATTGAATTATTTATCAGCTTATTTTACATAATTTTTTTAAAATGATTTGGAAGACATGATGTGATTTAAATTGATTGTTTTAAACATGTTTATTTTAATTAATGAAAATTATATAACATTGTTTTCATACATAGGTTGATTAATGTTTCTGTTGTTTGATTTAATAGTCTTACTGTAAAAGTGATTCAATAATAATCAGATTTATTTATTTCAATTTATTTGTATGATCAAGTAATTCAGTATGAATTAAATTTTAACACTGTATATATTTATTAATTCTATCTTTCCAACCAAATGGGATTGGTCATAGATTAAATGGATTTAGTAGGAATTTGAAATATATATTAGGGGAATATTTCTTAATAAATAAAGTATTTATCTCTGCATATAGATATATAACGATAATTTTCTCCTATGGATTTAATTCGATCTACATTAATCAGGAACCGATATTAAAAAATAAACAAACAAATAAATAAAATAACAAATGCCTACAAGGACAGTGCGTTCGAGGGCCAACACGAATAAACCCAAACAAGCTTGTGGAAAAGTGGAATAATTAAAAATGTTTGTGCTTTCGTTTTCTTTGTGTTTCTTTTTTTTTTTACAAATGTTATCATATAAGGTAAATACGTCTATTTTCTAATTTCTTTAAACTGTAGGCATTTCCATGATAACTGAAAATATGTTTTAAAAATCACAACCATTTCAGTTTGTCTTGAGGTTTGGAAGAATTGTTTCATTAATTGCATTGATCGATATGGAAAAAATGTGAAGCATTACTGCCAAAATATACTGGCATATGTCGTTATAAAAAAAAAATTAAATATTTAAACTAAGTGTTTTTTCTTACCTGTAGGCAGAACTGTTATGTATTCAGGAAGGGATATTTAACAGATGACTATCTTTATCAAAACCTAAATACTTATTTGGGATCTATTACTTAAGTCAAAACCTACAAATATTATTTTCAATAATATTATTCAACTACGACGCGGAAATTACGGTTCATTTAGATGCGCTCATTGTGTTATGTTAAAACGCAAGAGATGGTTTCTGATTCGTGTTATAGAATTCTTTATTTTAGAATATTTTAAAAAGCTTCTTAAAATAGCTATATCGAGAAATTGTAGGTTGGTTGTGTATATTCACTGCCAAATAATGCATCATACCCTCCAATGATGTTGTTTTCTGTAACAATCAAAATAATTTGTGCGGAATATTCAACGTTATTATTATTATGTAAGCTCACAAACGCTTTATTGAACCAATAGGACTTGTAAACACTAATGCTAATACTAAAATGTCAATTTAATACTTATATTCCAAACATAAAAACTTTTGTATCAACCAATGTCTCATCTCTAGTTTAAAAAAATGTATACTTTTATAATGAAATATTTGTATTCATATGTCTAATATCAGTAATAAAATTGTTATTTTGACAACCAATTTTTTCGTCCAGTCCACTAATAGGTTTTTGCCTCTCTTGCGAATAAAATTTATGAGAGCTCCTTTCCATAACATAATAATGATACCAAACAAACCAGCCGGTTCAAGCCATAAAATAGTCCTTAATTGTTTGAGCGCTTTAAATCTTCCAGAAATCCATTTGGAATGAAAACCCACAAAGTATATTAAAAAATATTTTTAAAAGGAATCCACACCTTGGAGTACACCTAGCCTAAATCTGATCGGGAGGAGGCCGACTTGACTAGACTGAGGATGAGTCAGATCAGGTTTACAATAGGCCATACTTTTCAAGAATCTACATATTTTATCTAAACATAGTTCTTGATAAAACCCTCGAGTTATAAAAACATTCAGATGCGAGAATACAATAAACAAACCAATTTTTGATTTTTGAAAACAAATAAACCATAATTCAGACAAATTATTTTATAATTGACAGTGGAAGAATAGGACGTTTAAACTTTACTAAACTGATTCCTTTATTAGTAAAAACAGACAAAAGAAAAAATGTATATGATAAAAGAGACCATACACGTGTTTACTCGTGTTAAAAGACATGTAGATGTAAATGGACGCATCTGTTGATATTTGTGTGTGTTGATATGCTTAAAATAATAAGAATTATAATGGAGAAAACTTAATCATTAATCAAATAAATGACATTGGTAAAAACCTCTTTTTAAGTTGCTGAAGAAAAAAAAAATTGTCAGAAAAGAATATGACTACCTTTACTTTCAAAAGCCGTCATTTACCGTACCGAATACTAACAGTAGAAATCGGTTTATGTTTAAATATATTTTTTATGGTCTTTTAATGTTTAAGAATATCGAAACTTAGAAATCGAACTTAACAAAACATCGATTACTATGACGGTTACGTATCTATTCATTTCCTCTTCAAATCATTACTAATGCAATATTGGGGTTTATTATTCTAGTATTCTCTTGAATATTACTTAATATTTTATCATATCATGCAAATTCACTAAAATATTTATTTTTTTCTTCAACTCAATATAATATTATTAGATTGAAGAAAAATCCTAATATCAGCTTATATATCTACAACCCCGGTGAAGAGTTGAGAGCTGGTTTTGTTAGAGAATTGTGCTCAACATTTTTATTGGACAGAACTGTTACTTGGTTCAAGAAACTGAAATAGAAAATCGGATGATGAAAACTATTGAAAATTTTGATAAGATCTATTCATATTGATATTATTCTACTAAATACAAATTGATCCTGAGATAATGGGAAAAAGCAACCGATTTTCGGGAGAGCCAAATGGAGTTAAACTATGGTAAGTATACTATTGGATTTGGAACCAAACAGAAACTTTGTATTCTTAGATTTAAAAGTTTTAAAGGAAAAGAGAAAGTTAGTATCCATTCATTAGCATACTTGTCAAAAACAAGGAAAACCCGGATATTCCAGTTTTCATACCAATTATATAAATAAATTATAGATGAGAGATTGTTAAAATGTAAAAATGAGGTTGTAATATCTATAGCCCCGGTGAATAAGTGGTTAAGTCGGATTTGCTCCAGAGAGAGTTAACTGCTTTCAGATAACCGGCATCGTATCATTCTCGTAATTTCTGTCTTTAAATGGAGTTGTAATATAAGCAATATTTCGTTTTCAAGCCAATGCCTTACTTGGCCCCTTATTCACTACGAAAATAACTCGATTCCCCTTATTTATTTACAAGAAACTCATTTTGGAGAAAATTTGACTTAACCACTTATTTACCGGGGGTGTAGATATAATGTGCCTACCTATTCAATAAAATTTTAATAATTATGTACACACGCAAAGCCTAATTGATATGAATATAATTTTTTCAACGCACTCATTTTTCGCAGCTCAGATATTCCTGCTAATTATCTACATTATTCTTTACAGAAAAATTATATTACACAACTGTAATTTTGGAAATTTTTATCTATTGAATGCTTCTGTTATCTCTATCGTCTTAAAATATTCTATACTAGTTTACTGCTAATCTGACGTAAGTTATCTTGGCAAAAATACAAAAAATAAAAAAATTGGCAAATCACAAAGCAGCTGTTTCTGACTTCATTAAGCCGTTGCACAATATATAGAACTGTTTTTGGAAAGTAAATAGAATAAGTCGATTTAAATAATAAAAGAATCTAAATGTCATCTCAATATTTCGATTTTAAAACTGTTATTTCCAACATAGAATTAGAATGTAATGAAATAAGATTAAGGCATTTTTCATATAATCTATAAATATTTTTTTTAATCTATAAAATAAACTTAAAGCACTTAATAGGATGTTAATAGTTGGGGGTGCAGTCAAGAAAACACGCAAAAATAGGTGAAACTATTTTATTTTAAGTGCCGACGTTTCGACCTACTATGTAGGTCATCTTCAGGGCTATGAGAAAACAGACAAAAACAGAATAGACTGTAAAAATACATAAAATACATAAAACACTTAAAAATAAACCCGCTGGAAGGTACCCAATAAGTTCTGAACTGAATTCATTTTCTTGAATAATATAACGTTAAGTACTTACTGTAGTGCAATTAGCTAAAGAGTTAAATGGAGCCCTTGATGGCTTAATTGTTATTATTCATATTGTATGGTCTTTATATATTTCATTCCACTCTTATTATTTTTTACTTTTCATAAATTATTTTATAATTTAAACTTATATTAATTATATTTCATTCTGTGTTGTTGTGTTTGCACTCTTGATGCTGTTTTTTTTTCTTATTCCTGCCGATGGCCAAAAAGGATGAAACGTTAGGCTAACACACCAACTGATATTTATTGGTGTGTATAATTTTATTTACTGCATCCCTAACTATTTTCTGCATTATTATATTATTATTTTTATTGCGTCGCTACTACCCGATGACGGTCCTGGAATCTATCCGCATTAATCATTAGAAATGATTTGTTTTTTCGTCTCGGCTGTGTAGTTCTTACTTCTACTATTGCTTCTGCTATGAAATCATGTTGTTTATTACGAAATATACAACGTATGATCCTTTTATATATCTGTTGGCGTTTATTGGAAGACGTGGGGGGAGAATCTTCGGCCCTGCCCTGATCATTTCCGCTCTTAAAACTCCCTTCGGACCTGCCCTGAAGGTACTCACATACCATCGCTGGCACGCCTACCAAGGTCTAGCAACCCCCGATGTCTCGAAGATAAGGAAACATCCAAAAGGCCTGCCCTGATCGTTTCCGCTCTTAAAACTCCCCTAGGACCTGCCCTGAAGTTACTCACATACCATAGCTGCCACGCCTACGTCAAAAATTAGGGTATCTCGAACATTCTATTAATAGATAATGATAAAAGAATTTCTCATAATACCTGTTACTATACCTTTTTCTACCTCACATATATTACAATTATCATTTTGTTATTTTTACTTTACATTACAATTATCATTCATGCTCTTATTTTGTCAAGGAGTAATACTGTCTAGCGTGTCAAAATGCCGTTGTTTCAAATCTCGGGCGCTAGAATATAAAAATGCATTCCTGTTTAAATATAAATTTGTTTATTAGCCATCTCTATCCTTAGTTGTGCACGAATAATTTTCATATATCCCTCAGGTCATTTACTAATTTTAGTTTAAGTTATTTCCTATTGTTCAAAATTAAAAAAAAAAATCTTTGATTTTTATTGATGGAGCGAGGTAGCTTAATGTATATTTGGAGGAAAAACCTGGCGATTGAGCCTGGTTCCAGCTAATTACCTCCCTTCATAATCGTAGGCTTAGAAACAGTACAGTTTCTACTTTGTACTCGGCCCTTTGTAGATTGTAGGATTTTCTTCTTATTGAAGGACTCGATTACCTTGGGAACATAGCTACCGGCTAAATATATTAAATCATTCCTCCTGTTACTGCTCTTTTCAACTAATTGAGCTTCATTCGATCTTTAAAGGATGTCTGTTCCACTTGTGTAGCATTTTGAATAAAGTTCTTTTTTTATGGTTAATTTAATGAAGGATTTTTTCTTTTTTTTGTTTGGAATCTTGTGAAGTTGTTCACTAATTGCTGGTCCCCGGGAAGGACAGCGATGCATTACATAAATTGAAAACAATTCGAAAATAAGAAAATTCCGAAAACGGAAAAAATGCAAATACAGGAAAAAGTGAGAAAACGGAGAAAATTTGCGAAAATGGGAAAAATTGCGGAACCGGGGTAAAATGCGAAAAAAGGGATACAATGCAAAAACCGAGTAAAATTGTGAAAACGGGTTAAAGTTGTGAAAAGGTGAACTATTGCGAAAACTGTGCGCGAAAGTTAGTAAAATCCCGATAAACGGAAAAATTGCGGCTTGGCGAAAATGGCAAAACTGAGAAACTTTGTAAAATTGTGAAAATGGGAAAATTTCGAAAACGGAAAATAGGGAAAAATGCGAACATGGGTAAATTGACGAAAAAGGTAATGATTTTGAAAATTGTAATATTGCGAAAATGAGAAAATTCCGAAAATGGCGATAACGGGAATGACTTTTAAAATTGGAATATTACGAAAACGGGATCGATTTAAAAAATTGGAGTATTGCAAAAACGTTGAAATTTCAATAGAAAATTGCGAACACGGAAAACTGGGGACCGTGAATATTTAGTGTATTTTTGTTATTATTACTTACTATCTTGGACATTTTCATTTTAACCAATAACTGATTGAGTAATATTCTCATTTGACAGTTGAAGAAAAAATATTACTACTAAAAGTAGATTTCCATCTCCACGACCTTTATCAGATCGCATTTTGAATGTATGGCTTATAAACAGCGTGCCCTATTCCAAATCCTGGAAGCTTTCCAGAACTGACTGGAGCCCTGAAGGGTAGGTTAATAGGGGTATTTCATTTTGCCTCTCCCCCCCAGCCTACTGGACAGATCAAAGATTTAATGTCATCGTCATTTCTTAATGACACTCTCTTGATGATCCCTTTAATTTTCTACTTTCCTGGACTATCTCAATCTTTCCAAATTTAAATGGGAAAAATTAAACATTGAAAGTAGTAAATGTCTCTAAAATAAAAAGTTGTACATTAAATAAAATTAAATGAACAACCTTTTATGTGTGAATGGAAGATTTTTGAAAGTAATAACTGGGTTTTAATTTTAATTTTGTCAATTATTACTTATAATTTAATTATTATTGTGAACTTTCAACCTTTGATCAAACTTCTTTCTAAAGAAATGATAAACTGGGGGGGGGGGGCGGAGTATCCTGGTTGTTAGATCGCTGAGCTGTTAAGCTCAGTCATCTGGGTCCAAATCCGGCTCTGGCAGTTAAATTATTGAAAGTGCTAACAGCTAAGGATGAACCTGTAAGGTAATATTTGAATAAAATATTGTATCAATACAATATGTCTGTATAATTAAGCTATTATTATATATATTTTTTAGTTTTAGATATAAATTTATGAAAACATAAATAAAAATAATTATATAGTTTAAAAATTATTTAATTATTTTTAGAAACGTTTAACATCAAATTTTACATTCATCAGGGAAGTGGATCAAAATTATTTTGTTTTTGAGTTCATTACAAAGATGAACTTAGATGTATCTTTATTGTAAGATGTATCTTTATTGACAAAAATAAATCAAGACCATTTATGTAATTTTTTGTATACCTTTTTATAATAATCCTATACTAAATTTCTGGTATATGGACGTACAATCGGCTGATAAGGAAACTGGGGTGTCCTTTTTTACTATCCACGAAGAGATTCAGTCGACTGGTGGATTGAAATTACTGCAGTTAGTTATGAATAAACTTCGATTCGAGGCCGGCTATAGCAGTTAAATTATTCAGTATCTAATTATAGTTTCCTATTGTCACCCGTCGATCGACCTATTTAAAGTCACCTATTAAAGACTGTAAAAATTGGTTAATTAATGAAAAACCCTGACGGTAAAGCGTAATCTTGGCCCAATCACCTCCTTTCTCAACTGTTAGCCTAGAAACTGCCCTGACCATGTCTTGTGTTAAATGCTTGGGTTGCAGTGACGTAGTCATGTATTTTTTTTTTTAAATCGTCAATTTTTAAAAAAAAATATTTCTTATATAATTTGCTGCAATACACAAAACTTACATGCTGTACCAAATAGACCAGTCTAAAAATTAAAAATAATTGCCATTCAACAAATTTAAATGCATCTGCAAAGAGTCATAATATACAATAAAGAAAAAAGAAGAAATAAGAAAATTTCAACAGTACTTTTTTTTTTTAGATTTCGCACTATCACAGACCGCATAAAGATTTTAGACTACCATTTCTGGGTCATTTATGTGATCAAATTAGATAGAGCAAAAATGAGTTTCGTAATATTTTAGCTTTGATGACTCATTTATATACCCCGCATCCACACGCAAGCTAGAAAAGCTTAAAATATTTTCATCATCGTTTGAGTTGTTGTATAAGTATACCATAAACCCAATAAATATATAAACCTAGGTAAATATTTTTTTATATGTTTTTAAGCGTCGCTAACAGATGTACGAGTATTGAAATATCTGATATTATATTTTTCTCCGTTTTTTTTTTGTTTTTTTAAGATATTTTCTTCATTAAAACAATATTACATATTTCCTTAAACTGGTAATATCTTACATTTTTTCCAATGAATGTTTTTTTTTTGCATTAACTAAATGCGAAAGGACGAACTTAGTAATTCAAGTAACAGGGTTTCTTTGTCTGGCTTTAGGATTTTTCGAGAATGCACATGGACATAATACTTGCTTTGTTTGTGAAAAATATTGCGGTGACATGAAAAGATTAGCAGGTGATTTCGATTTTCTTTAATGCTTGAATTTTATTTTCATAATGAATCTTGATTTAAATTTACTTATTCAAAAATATTGAATAAACCTTGAAAACTTTGTGTTTTAATATTTTGTTTCAGCAAGATTCGTCCGTTATCTTAATGACTCTTTAAATTATGCAGTGATGTTTATTACTGCATGTCTGATTACTCGTTGTTAAATACTTTTAGTGCTCTCGGATTTGCCTGTCTGATAAATATTGTAATTTGATGTTTACAATTTTGAGCCCTATAAGATTTTATTTTATTTTGTTTAGCATTGTAAAATTTTGATTAGGTTGATATAATTCCTGTGTATCATATTTTAAAATTTTCTAAATATATTTTAATGTACTTTTTGATGAAAATTTAATTGGACGTGTAAGTAATGCGACATTTAATAAGATAATAATGTTACGGGCTACTGGGTGTTAAATGGACTAAACTATTACTTAATTCAAGAATCTAATATTTATTAACAAATTAACAAGAATACAATGAGATTATTTAAAACAGTTAAATTATTAAACTAATATCAATATACAATAATAATATTCTACTAAATGTTATCTAAGATAATATACAAATAATATAAGATATTGTTTATACTAAGTAACTAAACTATTTATATAAATTTGTACAAATACAATAATATTACACTATAGTTTACAATTACAAATTAACACTTACAGTTCGCTAACTAAAGTCCACCGACCGTAAGACTCTTCAAATATGACAAACTGCCACACAGTTTATTACACTTATTACACGGTCACTAATTGTCACTGTTGCTCACTAAGCACTTATTACAGACTGATACTAATACTAACTAACTCACACACGCTGCCACTAGTTAACGACTGCTACTCACTGGCTTATTACAGACTCGTCTTATTACTACTCCCGCGGCCGAAAACGCTGTCCTTTTTATATAGGCAAGGTAGGTCGTGGTGGGGCATTACTCGGAAGGACCACCTAGTCCCATCGAGCCCGATCCAGAAGCTTCTACGCCATTCTATAATCCCTTCCGCTTAATCCCATTGTTTGCCTAATCTTCTCAGCCCGTCCTCCTCCCCGGTCTGACCGTAACACTGCCCCCTCCTTAAAAGTGCTCTGCCCCAGAGCATAGTCCGGAGAAATCGGGCGGTTATGAGCTTCCCTCGATGGAGACGTATTTCCTTTCCAGGGGTTGAATGTGCACACCAATATGGCGACTCCAGAGTTGGCGAATATTTGTTCAAGCATGTTCCTGACAACCTTCCACTCCAGGCCGTCATATCCACAGCCCAACTTAGGGATCGCGAGCTTGGTGACACGCAGTCTCAGAAGCTTACTCCGCAGGTCGTCGAGGCTTCGCCGCAGTGCGTCATATGTGGGCTTCTGATCAGTAGCACACTTGGTAACTAAGTAGAACAGGTGTCGTCCGTCGTGCGTATGGTGGAGTGCTTTCCCGACGCGTGGTCCTTGGCGTTCCAGTTCCTCAGTTCCAGCAAACTTCTTCCTGAAGACCGTTGCAATCCCTCGGGAAGTCCTCAGATCTTCGGCTACACAATGGGCCAGAGAATAGTCCGCGGGTAACGAGAAGATATCTCTGTATACTGCCTGAGTTACTCCACGGGAACCTTGTACCTTAGGTTGTGCAACTGATACCTTACTGGCCTCCACGTTGTTGAGGTACCTGACTTGCTGGTCTTTTGTCGGGCCATGGTCTCCTTTGTATGGGGCCAGTCTATTAAAATGGACTACCCTGGGTTTTCCTTTTGGCTGCTTTCTGATCCTATAGATGACGTCGTTTATCCTGTTGATGATCTCAAACGGGCCATCCCAGGAGTTCTGAAGTTTAGGTGAGTAGCCTCGCCTTCTTCGAGGATCATGTAGCCAGACCAAATCTCCAGGTTGGAATCCACCTTTCTCTGCCCTGATGTCGTAACGCTCCTTCATTCTGTCACAGGCTCCCTGGATGTTTGCACGAACCTTCTCGTGGATATTATCCATCCGCTTCCGTAGATTCGTGACGTATTCCTCTCCGTTAACTTCCTCGTCTGGCTTGAACCCGAATTTCAGATCACAAGGCAAACGAAGTTCTCGGCCGAAGACCACATTTGCGGGGGTCTGCCCCGTTGCTTCATGGACTGAACTCCGGTAGGCTAACAAGAACAAGTGAAGATACTGGTCCCAGTCTCGCTGATGGTCGGAAACCACTTTAGACAAATATCGACCCATTGTCCTGTTCATGCGCTCCACCATGCCATCCGATTGAGGGTGAAGAGGTGTCGTCCTGGTTTTCCGTATTCCCAGTGCTTCGCACATCCCGGAGAAGACTGCAGACTCAAAGTTTCTTCCCTGGTCAGCGTGAAGTTCCATGGGTACTCCAAACCGGCTGACGAGGTGCTTCACAAGTACGTCTGCAACCGTGACTGCCTCTTGATTCGGAAGGGCATACGCTTCCACCCACTTAGAAAAATAGTCCATGGCCACGAGAATATATCGGTTACCCTCGACCGTCACAGGGAAAGGGCCAGCCTTCGATCGCTATCCTCTCGAACGGTGCTCCCACGTTGTACTTCTTCATAGGGGCCCTCTTTCTTCTTGTTGGTCCGTTAGAAGCCGCACAAGTCGCACAACGCCTGCACCAGTCCAACACATCGTCCTTAAGGTTTGCCCAGTAAAAGCGTTCACGAACTTTTTCCAATGTACGGTGAACTCCAAGATGGCCGCCAGTTACACCGTCATGTAGTTCCCTAAGCACTTCAGGCACTTTATTCCTTGGAACGATGAGCTGTAGCCTACGCTGATCTCCTTCCGCGTTCTCCAATGCCCGTTTCAGCAGCCCGTTGTCCACTAAAATGGAGTTCCATTGGGCCCAGTACGTTTTTACATTCTTCGACATTGGAGCAACATCCTGCCAGGTAGGTCTTCCTTGCCCCGATACTTTCCATTGTTTTATCTGTTTTAAGTCCGGGTCCTCGTCCTGTCCCTTCGACACCTCTGCGTCTTGCCAACTGTCGATGACAACTGTAGTCCTCAACACCGCTGCCTGCTTCTCTTCTTGTCGAGAACAATGCTTGCAGCCTTCATCACAAGGTCTTCTTGACAGCGCATCCGCATTTCTGTGACTTGTCCCAGAACGATGAGCAGATTCAAAGTCATACTCTTGAAGGCGCTCGATCCACCTCGCCACTTGTCCCTCTGGTGACTTAAATCTCAGCAGCCACATTAGAGCCGCGTGGTCCGTTCTCAGGAGGAACCTTCGTCCGTATAGGTATTTATGAAAATGCTCTATGGACTTTACTACTGCCAGAAGCTCCTTCCTCGTGACACAGTAGTTGCGTTCCGGAGCTGAGAGTGCTTTGCTGAAATATCCAATCACCCTCTCTTCTCCGTCTTGGACCTGAGAGAGGACGCTTCCAATAGCGATGTTGCTGGCATCTGTGTCGAGTATGAATTTGCCCTCGGGACGTGGATAGCACAGAATAGGAGCACTACTCAATTTTCTCTTCAGCTCCTCGAAGGATGCCTGGCACTCGTGGTCCCAATGGAAAGTCATTTTCTCCTCGGTAAGCCTGGTAAGAGGTTTTGCGATGTCAGCAAATCCTTTCACGTACCTCCGGTAATAGGTGCAGAGCCCGAGAAAACTTCTCACCTGGTGCTTATCTCGAGGTACTGGCCAGTCGGTGATCGCTGCAATCTTCTCTGGGTCAACAGCAACTCCGTTGTCTGACACAATATGCCCCAGGTAGTTGACTTGCCTTCGGAAGAGATTACACTTCTTCGGGTTCAACTTTAGGTTCGCTGCACGCAGTCGTTCGAAGACCTTCTCCAGATTCTTCAGATGGTGAGCCAAGGACTTTCCCAGCACAATGATGTCGTCTAGGTACACCAGGCATACTTCCCAAGAGAGACCTCTTAACACGTTTTCCATCAGCCTCTCGAATGTGGCAGGAGCATTGCAAAGCCCGAACGGCATTACTGTAAACTGCCAGAGCCCAGTGCCAATTGAAAACGCCGTCTTCTCTTTATCTTCAGGTGCCAATCCAACCTGCCAATATCCACTGCGGAGATCCAAGGTAGAGAAGAGTTTACACCCCTCCAGGGTGTCCAGCGTATCGTCAATCCTGGGAAGCGGATAATTGTCCTTCTTGGTGACGTTGTTTAGAAGACGGTAGTCTACGCAGAACCTTGTCGTTCCGTCTTTCTTCTTCACCAATACGACAGGAGACATCCAGGGGCTACTCGAAGGCTCAATGACACCATCAGCTGCCATCTCCTTAATAATCTCCTCGGCGTCCTCCCGTTTAGCTAACGGCAGCCTCCGCGGGACCTGTCGGATAGGCTTCGCATCCCCAGTGTTAATCCTGTGCTGGACGATATCCGTTCTACCCCGTGGTCCTGGGCCGATCTCGAAGACGTCATGCCATCGGGTAATCATGTTTTTCACCTCCTCGCTCTGTTCAGGTGAAAGGTCGTGACATGATTCATCCACAAATCCTTTTAGTTCCTCTGGGAGCCCTCGAAGCTCGGTGGGATGACGTTGCAGCTGACGAACCACTGAGGTAGCGGTGGTACACTCCCCGACCGGTGTTCCTTTCTTTAGCGTTACCGGGAAGCTGTTCAGGTTCATTAGCCGAATTGGAGTGGTAGGTCCGATCTTGATGAGAGACCTAGCAACCTGTACGCCGCGTCCAACCTCTTGTTCTTCGTGCCTTCCAGGTTCGAGTAGTGCACATTGACCCGCGGGTAGATGGCCTTCGACCGTCCCATGCGTCACGATTTGGCTCCGTGCCGGTAAAGTGGTGTCTTCTGGTAGCAGCACTCGTACGCAGAAGTCCTTTTCCTGCCTAAGTATGACTTCCTCGTCTCCCAGCGTCATCACACCTCTCGACATATCCAGCTTGATCCCGTATGCGATCATGAAGTCCATGCCCAATATGACATCTTCATCGATCTCTGCCACGAGAGCGCGGTGCTGCAAATGTTGACCCCCGATGTGCAAGGTGGCATCTGTCTCCCCGTAGACCTTGGCTGGCTGTCCCGTTGCAGTCCGTAATGCCCAAGTGGTCGGTATGATCTTCTCAGCTGGATGTGTCTTCGAGTTCAAGATCGTCATGCTCGCGCCGGTATCCACTAGAAGACTTCGCAGCTGCCCGTTCACCATCCCATCAACATAGAAGCTGTTTGTTCTGCTTCCTATCGACGCAACTCTGATGGCAATCCTGGGGGCTTTGACGTAACGGGTTGGACACTTGCTTCTAGGGTGTCCAAGCTGGCCGCAGCCCCAACAGCGTATCTCCTTCTTATGGGTCCTGAGAGCATCCAACACTTTGGCCACTATGTCCTCGACGCTGGTTACCGCATTAGGCTCTGCTCCTGCTGCTCGAACTCGCGCATGGCCCCGTACAGACTGTCTGACAGCTTCAAACTCCATGGCCTGAGATAATGCGTCTCCCAACGTTTTCGGCCGGGCGAGCTTCACCGCTTGTTGTGTCTCTGGGTCCTGCAGTCCATTCAGGAATTTGTCGACAGCCAAACTCTCGTAGACATAGTCAGTGACCGATGGGTAGGCGTTCCTCACCAACCGGGCAATATCCGCTTCAAATTCCTGCAGGTTCTCGTTGTCCTTCTGGACCCTGTTTCTTAACTGTGAGCGATATAGCTGGTCCATGTGGCGGTGTCCGAAACGCATTTCCAGTCTTCTAATCAGCTTCCCGTAGTTGGACCGCTCCGACATGGGCATCCCCTGCAGCACTCTCAAGGCGTCTCCACGCAAGGCCAGGCACAATGCTGAAGCTTGGGTCTCCTGTGACCACCCGTGGATCGAAGCCGCTGTTTCGAAGAGAGTCATGTAGTCCTCCCACGGCGTCTTTCCGTCGAATACTGGAATTGTATTGTAAGTTGGTGGCGCCCCAGCATAAGGGGGCAGAATGGTGTTACGATGGCTGCCCTCGCAGGAACGGTCGGTGTCGTTCGTCGGTGGGTTGCTCATACGCCCCTCGAGAGCTTCCATTCTTAGCCTAATTTCGTCAACTTTTTCTCCTAGCCTAGATTCTACAACAGCTACTTTATTATCTACATTTTCCATTAACTTATTCTCTAATGTGCCTAATTTAGACTCTAATGTATACAATAAATCACTTTTTACAGTACTTAACTCATTACCTAGCTCATTTTTAACAGTGCTTAACTCATTCTGTAAATTACCTAAAGTTGCAGACAACTTGCTTAAATCGGTTTCAAACAGAGCGTCATCTGGATTTTCCCCTGACTCTACAAAAAATTGACGCAAGCGATGTTGCAGTACACTTTTATTTCCGGAAGAATCCAGATCACGTTCTTCTAATTCCCGTTTTAAATCAGCAACTTTTAAATCCATCAATTTAAGACTTTGAGAAGCCATTTTTCAAACAGTAGCCCAATTATTACAAAATGCAAGACAAAATAACAATTACACAAGACCCCACACCTGACACCAATTTGTTACGGGCTACTGGGTGTTAAATGGACTAAACTATTACTTAATTCAAGAATCTAATATTTATTAACAAATTAACAAGAATACAATGAGATTATTTAAAACAGTTAAATTATTAAACTAATATCAATATACAATAATAATATTCTACTAAATGTTATCTAAGATAATATACAAATAATATAAGATATTGTTTATACTAAGTAACTAAACTATTTATATAAATTTGTACAAATACAATAATATTACACTATAGTTTACAATTACAAATTAACACTTACAGTTCGCTAACTAAAGTCCACCGACCGTAAGACTCTTCAAATATGACAAACTGCCACACAGTTTATTACACTTATTACACGGTCACTAATTGTCACTGTTGCTCACTAAGCACTTATTACAGACTGATACTAATACTAACTAACTCACACACGCTGCCACTAGTTAACGACTGCTACTCACTGGCTTATTACAGACTCGTCTTATTACTACTCCCGCGGCCGAAAACGCTGTCCTTTTTATATAGGCAAGGTAGGTCGTGGTGGGGCATTACTCGGAAGGACCACCTAGTCCCATCGAGCCCGATCCAGAAGCTTCTACGCCATTCTATAATCCCTTCCGCTTAATCCCATTGTTTGCCTAATCTTCTCAGCCCGTCCTCCTCCCCGGTCTGACCGTAACAATAACGAAAAGCTTAAAACAGAAAATTTAATAAGAATTTGTTTAAATTAATTTATTTTTATTTTTGCCAACTTCTGTTTATGCCCTAAAATAAATTACAGGGGATAAACAGTTTGCCAATATTTATCGAAAAACTAATCTGTTATTCATATTTTATGTACAGCCCCGGTGAATAAGTGGTTAAGTCGAATTTGGTCCTAAATTAGTTTTTGTACATAAAAACCTGAAATTGTTTTATTCTCGTAGTGTACAAGTGACAAGATCATGCATTGGTTTGAAATAGAGTTATTTCTTATATCTACAGCCCCAGTGAATAAATGGTTAGGTATAATTTTCTCCAAGATGAGCTTCTTGTACTTAAGTAAGCGGAATCGAGTTATTTTCGTAGTGAATGAGGGGCCAAAAGGATTGGCTTAAAAAGTAAATATTGCTTATATTACAACTCCATTTAAAGACAAAAACTACGAGAATGATACGATTCTGGTTATCTTTAAGTAGTTCACTCTCACTGGACAAAATCCGACTTAACCACTTATTCACTGGGCGTATAGATATTACAACTTAATTTTTACATTTTAACAATCTCTCATCTATATTTTTTTCATATCATTCTGTTCTTAATGAGTAGTGATTTCTTTATTTTGTTACTTTTTCGGATGAACTAAATGTAGGAAACATTGGCCGATAGAAACTGTCATCCGTTGGTATGAAAACTAGAACATACGGGTTTTCCTTATTTTTGACAAGAATGCTAATGAATGGATGGATGGACTAAATTTCTCTTTTCCTTTAAAACTTTTAAATTTAAGAATATAAAGTTTCTGTTTGGTTCCAAACCCAATAGTATACTTACCATAGTTTAACTCCATTTGGCTCTCCCGAAAATCGGTTGCTTTTCCACATTATTGTAGTGAAATAGAGGATTTTTTCAGGATCAATTTGTATTTAGTAGAATAATATCAATACGAATAGAACTTAACATAATTTTCAATCCTTATCATCCGATTTTCTATTTAAGTGTCTTGAACCAAGTAACAGTTCTGTCCAATACAAATGTTGAGCACTATTATCAAACAAAACCAGGTCTCAACTCTTTATGAAAAATTTTGTTGGTTGATTCCTTTTTGCTAAATGCCGTCTAAATAGTTTTTGTTTTTTTTAATGGGTTTCTAAGGCAGTAGTAAACCATTTTATCAAACCTATATCTTCTCATGTATAAATACAAGGATAACCGGAAACATTAGATAAAGTTGATATTTTATTTATTTTTATTAAGGTATCAACTTTTTATACAAAGTTGAGTAGAATGAGGTTTGCATTTAAATAATCTTGTATGCAAAATGATTTTTTATTTTATATTATAAAATTTTCATTTATGCTATATGTGATTCTACATTTCTAAAAATTGGTAATGGAAAAAATCGGGAATTTTTTTTATCCCAATGCTGTATTTAATATAACTAAAATCCTGCAAATGTTTTAATAACCATTCAGCTATTTCGTAACCCTGTTTTGGATGTTTGAACCAGCAGTAGAAAAAAAAATAAAGTCACCGTTAGGACTAGCTAAGCAATATAAACATTAAAATATTTGATGCTTGTTTTAATTGTACAAATAAATAACATAAGTGAAATAATATTGTATTTCTTGTCTTTAAATATTTTTGTTTTGAAGAGAAAAGTTTGCCGTGGCCGGGATTCGAACCCAGGTCGTCCACTTCACCGTAGCAGTGCTCTAACCAACCGAGCTACCAGGGTTGCGCATCCAAGTCAGGCAAATCCGTTCTCTTCACCGATCCCATATTGTATTCCTTATCTATGCTCGTGTATTAGCCGACCCTAGTACTTATAAAATTACAACCAATATATTTTTTTAATTTACAACTGATTTACTATTCCTATTACTTGGGTACTGGGTTATTGATCTATAAATCCCGAGTTCGATACAGGATGTAGGAAACGAATTATTTATTCCGTCAATCGACAGAGGAGGATCTTGGAGACATTCCAGGAGCTGACCCAGACTCTATGAAATGGTACGCTTAATTAGGCCAAAAAAGGATTCAGCGTGATCTCGGCCAAACCACCTCCTTGCACAACCATTTTCTTGGCATAAGTACCAGTACAGTCCCTGACGTGTACTGAACTCCATGCCCTTTATTGGTTGTAAAGGTGTAGGTTTTGTTTATTTATTTTTAATTATTGAGATACTGCTTACAACCATCATAATACGTTTTAAGCCATAACTTTTCTATTCCTCTGATATTATTTACAGTTGATTATTTATCACAACGATTATAGACACAGATAACAAATAATTCTATTACTTATAAAGAAACAATCAGAGTTCCGTTTTTATTTACAATCCATTCACTAATTTAATGATTGTAAAAAAATCGGCTGACTGAAGGCGAATGATTCTAGTACGTATAAAGCTTATCATTACAGATTTGTTTTTATTTCCAACTCCCTCACTAATACGATGATTCTAAAAAAATGTCTGATTACCAATGGATTCTAGTACTCATAAATCTATCGTAATTGTTTTGTTTTTATTTACTACTTATTCACTAACACAACAATTGTAAAAAAAAAAGAAAAAAAGATTGATTACAAAATATTCTAGTCCTTATATTGCTACATTAATAGGTTTTTTGTTTAGTTACAACTGATTAACCATTAAAACCATTTTAAACATAACAAATGGTTCTCGTACGTATATAGCTCCCATCACAGTTTTGTTTTAATTTTCTAGTGATTCAATGTTACAACGATTTAATGATCACTGCGGATTCTTGTATTTATTAAGTTACAATAACAGTTATTTTTATATTCAAAACTGAATTTCAGTGATCATAATATTTATTACAACAATCCTATTTATAAAAACGACACAGTCCCAGATTTTTTAAAAGCATACTAACGATTTTTATGTATACAAAGGACGAGTCTTTCCTCTAAGCAGATCTATTAAATAAAATTATTGTTATTAAAGAAATTATTTCGATTTAGCTGGCTAATTATTGGTTACTATTTTGGTAGCGGAGTCCCTGCGGCTTTTGAACGGGCGTCAAGCAGATGACCTTTGGGAAGGGACACTAAGAATACAAACTAACTGTTGGGATATGTTCTTGACCCGGTCTCTGTTTCTATCCCCTGGCCATTTGATCAACAGGATAATGGTGGATCGATTACCCCAACTGCCCGCTTCCTACTAGCACTGCTCGGAGGGTTCTTGCGTATCCGTAGACCCAGGAGGGACAAGGAGGGGATCTCTGGGCTTAAAGAAGCTATCGCTAAATCTGTATATATTTCTATTTTAGAAAAATATAAATTTATAACAAATTCTTTGGCCTTAGTTTTTGAACTAAAATGGAAATGAACTAGAAACCTGCTGATTCAGCATTAATTTTTTTTTATCAAACACTCATATCCCTGCAAATTTATGGATGCTACACAGTTATAATATAGAAAAATGAGATAAAAATGAAAACTTTTTCAACTTGGTATTGATCCCAACATAAAATCATTTTAATTTTCGCCTTTTCAGGCTACTTCTAGAATAACTAGACTAACACCCCGATCAAATACAAAAGACTACTATATATGACTATTTTAAGCCCCGCCCGGACTTTTATTTATTGATTATCACTTTCAATAAATCTCGCGTAAAAAGAACTAACAATACTTTATATTCTGAGGCAAACTTTTATTTTTAAATTAAGTTTTATCGTGGAATCGGGAGTAATATAAAATAACTTAAACTATAATAATTTCAACGTATTCAGGCCACTTTAACACTTATTAGACAAACGCTCTAAGCTCCCAATTAATTGATTAAGACTCATATACATGTCAATCATTAGACCCATCTGGACTTGCGGAATAGACCTTTGGGGCTCCACTAAACCATGGAATTCCTCTCGTATCCAATCCTTACAATCCAAAATTCTTCGTAAAATCTAAAATGCTCCTTACTTTGTTACGAATAAAGTCATCCATAATGACCTTAATATCCCTTTTGTTACTGACATGGTCCGAGCCCGATATCAGTCTATTCATGACAAACTTTATTCCCACTCAAACCCTCTAGTTTCAAACCTATCAACCTCTTCAATTCCTGATTGTCTTCTGAGGTGTGTGAACAGAAGATTGCCTCGTGACCATCGAAGTTGAATTTGTTATTTTAGTGGCTAGTTTCTCTACTTTCCTTTATCTCATGCCGTTTTTCATCTTTCATTCTATTTACTTGATGTATTTTTATTATATAGTTGTAAATTTCCATAAATATTTTTTTTAATTTAAGGTTTAGGCAGACCAAACTGTTTAGCCTTTTTACTGTAAAAACAAATTATATTTCATAATTTTAAAGTAAAAAAAATAATAATAGTTAATACTAGTAGGTTTTAATGAAGAAATTTTGATGTTTATAGTGTAGGCTTTGAAGTGTCAAGCAAATTCGCTAATGTTAGCAATGTATATTATACTAGCTTTTGGCCGCGGCTTTGGTCGTGTGGAATTTGGTCTGCCACACAAAGTTCCGTGACAGATCATTTTAAATAAATAATTAAGTTACTCGTACATCCAAAATTCCAGATGTCTAACTTCAAAACTGACGGATTCCATACAATCTATGAACCCCTATTATATTAAGGAGGAAACCCTTGGGGGTGGAATTATCCAAATTCCAGTTTTACTGGTTACAGTTTTATATAAACTTGGTCTGTGTGGTGTGTTGATAAAAAGTAGCCTATCTCCTTCCCCAGGCTTGAGATTATCCATATCTAATTTCATCATAAACGGATCAGCACAGCCGTGAAACATACATTGACACTGATCAACCAACGGGACGGATAGAAGTTACTTTCGTTTACTGTTGGTCGTGTCAGTAAAGGATTAGTATGTAATGTTATTGAATTTTTGAAAATTATTATATATTTAGTATAACGAATTCACTTGTCATATGGCAGCAGCGAGAAATTAAAATTGAAAGTATTAGAATAATGTGCATATGTAGGTAATTTATCGACGTGTTTTTAGTTTTGGCGGTCCTACTTACCTACCGCAATATACTCCTGTAAACTATGTTACTTGATTTGTTTCGTTACAGAAACACGTGATCAAGCTACTCAGAGGGCAGAATTTTATCCGACTTACTTGATATTTATGGTTATATTATGACCAAATTACAGAAAATCATTATAAATTGTAGCCTATCTGTTATACTGATGTATAACCTGTGTCACTGTAAGGTTTTATCCGCATCGGTTCAGTAGTTTTTGCGTGAAAGAGAAACAAACATCATCACAAATAAACATCCATCCTCACAATTTTTCGCATTTATAATATTAGTAGGACAATTGTTTGACAGAGAGAAATGTCTATTCTCTCTCTCTAATATACTCCAATATAAGGATCTGAGTGTTGGGTGACATCAGAGAAAGATATGAGGAAAACAAGGTGAGAATAATATGAGAAAAATACCAGAATATTTCCGATCATAACATATTTCCGACGAGTGTCGGAAGAAACGTAGAGCCAGAATCAAGAAGTTAAAAACAGTTGATCAAAACTCAAGTGAAAATTGAGCCGTTCACTGGACAAAGCACTTGGTATAGTCATAACTATTTGTATTAATGAAATCTTTCCCAAACAATCAAGGTTAACACCATTCAACGACAAATTTTTTTTTGGTCACTGAATAATAAATAATTTTTTTCAGAGGTCATTTTGATAACTCCGTACTCTAATGCAAATCGTTGCAATAGTACAATTTAAACGCACTAGCAAGCGCTAAATGATGAATTTTATCTAGTTAGAAAGGTCCAAACCACACACTTTCCAATTTAAATTTGACTATAATGAAGATTCAAAATTTAATGGAATCTAAGGAAATCAGATAGGCCACAGGCAGATAGAAAATAAAGTTTGAAAAATGTGGATCAGCCATTATTATGCCCTAAAGGTAGATCTTTAACAATGGAAAAAGGAGTGACATGATGGATCCGCTGAAGTCATTCCTCTAGGTAAACAGATTACTTTAAAACTCGGGAAGAAATCGAAATGACGAGACTTTGAATACAGCTGATGGAGGAGACATTATTTATACTGCTAGTGAATTAATCACAAACAATAATATAACATAAAAAACTGTTAATATTAATTTTTATGGAAAATTTGCAATAACAGTGCCTAATAATGAACTTTTTCTCTGGTAAGAAACTTAAAAATATAAACACTGAATTTAAATGTATTACTTTTTTAAATTGCCAAATTGATTAACTCCACCGATCACATAAAAATTGTAACATTTCTGACTATAGCTTTTTGTTTAGTCTTTCTTTTTATTTTATATACTTTTAGATGAAAGCTACATCTTTATTTATGCATTCTACAATATTTATTTGAATTTATAAATTAAAGGGAATTAAAAAAAAAACAATGCACACTATTTATCGCATTTTTTCACTTTTTGTTTTATGGAGCTAATCAATTTGTGCATTGAACGGCTCAATTATCGTCCACAAAATACAACTAAATAGTCTGAGCATGTAATAAGGGTAAAGACTAAGTCCTAAGAAAAGTAATGTGAACTCGGCCAACTGATATAAAACCTAGAATAATATCCGCAGTGGTTAAGTCGAATTCCGTCCAGGGTGAGTTAACTCTATTGAAGAAAGCGCAATCTTGTCATTCTTGTACTTTTTGGCTTGAAATTGAGTTGTGATATAAGCAATAACTCCATTTCAAGCCAATGACTTAGCACTACGAGGACAACACAATTCAGCTTCCTCAAGCACAATAAACTCATTTTGGATAAAATTCAATTTGACCACTTATTCTCTGTGGCTGTAGGTATATAATATAGGCAGATTGAGAATAGAACAAGGAAAGCTAATATTGATAAAATGGACAGGCTGGCACTGACCAAGAAGAATAATTCCCTTGGGCAAAGGCTCATTTACGCTAAGAGTTATAAATAGGAAGGAAAACAAGAAGAATTAGAAGATTTTATGTTAATAATTGAGTAATTTTAGGTTTTTTTATGTTAGGAAATAACTTTTTAATGATTTTTTCCCAAACTTGGTTATGTAAGATGTAAAAATTGAAATGTAGTGCCATCTTAGATCTCATAAATCCGAAATACATAAAAAACTTAATCGAAATAAAATATCTCACTTGCATGTTAGTTAAGGATGATAATTGTGACCTTGGTTTTTGCATAGTTAAATTGAGCTAAAAAGAAATGTGGAAAATTTCATTCTTCACGGGCATCCGTCAAGCTTGTTCAATTTTATGACTTATGCTTCTTGGCTTAACACTAATCAATGATTTCCACGGTTGAGGAAAGTATCTCACCGTCCAGGGTCAATGATAATATGTTCCAATCATTAAATATAATGGTATGAGTTCCGCAGGTTGTTGCTTCGAGTTAAGACTCAATACGTTTCCATTCATGGTATTCTCGAAAATAAAGGCGTGAGTTTTCGCCTGAAAAAATTCTAATTCTATGGAATGTGTATATTTCGGTAATCAACAAGAAATGAACGTTTCAAAAACATTTCAAAGTATAACTAAGAAAATGGTCCGGGTGGAAGTCAAGAAAATTCAATATCGAAGTATGGATGATAATATCTACACAACCGTTGAATAAGTGGTTAAGTCTAATTTTCTCCAAAATGAGTTTCTTGTACTTAAGTAAGCGGAATCGAGTTATTTTTGTAGTGAATAAGGTGCTAAGTAAGGCATTGGCTTGAAAAGGAGTTATGGCTTTTATTACAATTCCATTTCAAGCCAAAAACTACGAGAATGTTATCTGAAAGGAGTTAACTCTCTCTGGACAAAATCCGACTTAACCACTTATTCGCCGGGGCTGTAGATACTACCTAAACAGTACGTGTAAGTCGGCTCCATAATTTCTATCGGTCTGTAATCTATAATAGATACTTCATACATTCAGTCATAAAATTATTTTTAATTTCAAAATTATTTTTTTTAAATAGAACGAAAAGTTAAAACTACCAAAAAAAAAAAAAAAAATTAAAAATAGGGAAGGATTATAATAATGTTAATTTTAAAAATAACAAAGAGAAATTTTGCCACTAAAATAAATATGTCGTTTCATCTACAGAAAAAAAAAATCAATATGTCAAAAGCGTAGATTAAGAATAGTAATATTTACTCATATATTGGGTTATATTTTCATAGATAAAAGTAATATTTTTTCTATTTTATAACTACCAGACTAACAGTTAAGTAAACACTTATATCTGCAACTTCAGTGAATGTATGGTTAAGTGGAATTTTGTTCAGATAGTGTTAAGGAATACTGTCCTTTTCGTAATTTTTAGCTTCAAATGGAGTTGTAATATAAGCAATAACTGTTTTTCTAGCCAATGCCTCACTTGGCTCCTAACTCACTACTAAAATAGCACGATCCCGCTTCCCCGAGTACAAGAAACTCATTTTGAAGAAAATTCTGTCTAACCACTTAGTCACCACTACTTTAAAAGAGGTTTTTTGGGAAGAAATATAATTAATGAATATTTATTCACAATATTAAATGCAACGTTGGTTTCCTACCATGGGGGAGATGTATCAGCTATAAAGAACATTTCATCATTGATAACTTGGATTAGACTTGACATACTTTCAGTCAATTACATTGCGAAGTCTATTATTGAGGCCTTATGTTACAACATGTAATAAAATTGGCGAGTCATATATATTGATGTTTTGTTCTTTATTCTATGTTGT
Organism: Troilus luridus; assembly: GCA_964056705.1. Lineage (NCBI taxonomy): Eukaryota > Metazoa > Arthropoda > Insecta > Hemiptera > Pentatomidae > Troilus > Troilus luridus. The sequence continues at coordinate 85,981,768 of OZ057415.1, forward strand.
TGTTTTGTTGTTCTGATGTTTCGTTCTTTATTTTTATAATTCTATTATTGAGGCCTTGTGTTACAACGTGTAATAAAGTTGTCGAGTCATATATATCCATGATTCGTTCTTTATTAATTCCGAGTTGTAATAAAATTCATTTGGGGTTATGATAAGAAGGCTAGTCATCACCTGTGATCACAAATATCTATAATCTTCTAATTGGTATTAATTCCTAGTTATCAATTGCTTTATTTTTTATTCTATTGCAAAATAGTTACATAATGAATAAATCTAATGTTAGTTTGTATGCAAATAATACTTTTTGATAAATTTCGGACGGAGTCATATATCTGACCTCCCGTTTGCGTAGGCCCTGATTGCTTGTTTCAATAAATCAACAGCAGAAGATCTTAACCCCCACTGCGACTGCTTATGAGCAACTAACTGTTTCTACTTGATTTTTTTATTCCTTCAAAAGGATCATTATAGTTTTGTATTTTTTTTTGTATATAAACACCATAATCGTACTCCCCCTCCCCCTCAAAATCAAGCAAGCTTTTAAAAGGACCTAGTTGATTGACTTAATGTAGAGATTTTTAAGAAGTGATCGTTGATATTTTTTATTTCTATTGTATTCTTCTTAAATCCTAATGCAAAAAAGAAATCCTTGTTTACTTTAAATTTGACATTCTCTGATAGACAATTTTAGTTTCTTAATTATTTAATTTAATCATCAAAGTGTTTTACATTTCAGGCAATGACTTTACTTAAAAAAAAAAATACCACTACAACCTATGAAGATTTTTGGGCTTGGAAAAGGTTGAGATTCCAAAGTTTCCGGGACAATGGTTATGTAGGGAAGTGATTTGTCATGATCAAGCCCAACCGTTGGGTTTTTCACCCAATGAAGCGTACCGACTTTAGATACCTAAGGTCACCCAGTCTCTCTAGGTCACCAGAATAAGGGATTGTAGACCCCAATCCATGACTGTTAAAAGATTAAAAAATTGTCGGTCATACACGGATTGAAATCCAGAATCTTCAGCTTAGCCATACAGCGCGCTACCCACTCGGCTACCCCGCCCTCTACTTAAAATTAATTAATTAAAAGTTATTAGAAAATAATCAAATGGTTAATAATTCTGTAGAAACGAGGACTGAAAGGAAAAAAAAAGTTTTTGGAAGAAAAAGAAGAGACACTCTATTGATCCAGTTGGTCCCTTATAAAAACTTTTAATGAATAATATTAGTTAAATATAATTAAGTAAGAAAAACCAATATCCAGTTACTTCATTATTTATTAATTCTTCAACGTTTCGACATTAGTCAATATTAATAGTTAATATATAGGCATTATGCATCAACCTATAATGTATAAAACTATATGAAGTTATGAGTCAATTTATCTGTAAAGACAACAATAACAATTAAACTAACTAAAATAATATAAATTTAAAAAAATTTTGTCCCAACAATTAGCAAAATAAAGCATTGATGCCTCTAAAATGCATTGCTATATTATTAATTTAAAATTTTCATCGTCTAGGGAAAACTTATCCCTCATGGTCAACTACAAGTTTAAGGAATGATTTATGACTTTAAACTATGAGATAAGAAGAGAGTTAAAATAATTTTTACTACTGTTTAAAATCCTTATGCCTTAAATTATAATTTGTATAAATAACACGAATAATTCTTTAAATTTTTATTTAATTTGTATTACCATTATAAGATATTTTATAAAATTATATGAAATTAACGAAGAAATAGAAATTAATTTCATAAAATATCTTATAATGATAATACAAATTTAAAGAATTATTGTTGTTAATTTATACATTTATTATTTAAGACATAAGAATTTTAAACAATATTAAAAATTATATTCTTCTTATCTCTCTTCTTATCTCATAGTTTAAAGTCTCAAATCATTCCTTAAACTTGTAGTTGACCATGAGGGATAAGTTTTCCCTAGATGTTGAAAATTTTAAATTATTAATATAGCAATGCATTTTAGAGTTATCTATGCTTTATTTCGCTAATTGTTGGGACAAAATTATTTTTGTATTATATATTATTTTTATTCTGTAGCTTGGTTCTAAAAGGGCCAAAGTCAAATTGCTAGTTCCGATAATCTAGGCATTGAAAGATATTTGAGATTTTTGTAAATGCTATAACTTTCAAACAACCTATTAAAAATATTGAAATACAACCTATTTTAGTTTGTTATTAGACATTGGTCTTTTTAGAATTAAAGATTTACTAAATTGGAAACTTTTGGTATAAGTAACACAAAATTTGAAAAAATTGACATTCGGTTGCCCTTTTAGAACCAAGCCACTAAATTAATTTAATTGTTATTGTTGTCTTTACAGATAAATTGACTTATAACTTTATATAGTTATATACATTATAGGTCTATGCATAAAGCCTATATTTTAACAATTGATAAAGGCTAATGTCGAAACGTTGAAGAATTAATAAATAATGAAGTAAGAATGGATATTGGTTTTTCTTACTTAATTATATTTAAAGGATTGAAGTCCAGTGAAATATATTGAATTAAAATGATTAGTATTAGTTAATAAACAACTTTTTAAAAGAAAAACTTGTAATACATTCAACTTTTCTGTTGAATAAAAACATTGCCAATTTCTACATTCTGAGCCAATAAGTCGCATTATTTAGTATGGAAATCATCAATGCATAAACCGTAAAATTTAAAAAAAGATTTTAATAACATCGATTATTCAAAATGAATTAGACTGCTCTCTTACTATTGATAGTTAATATTTTCAGAAACTTCTAGTTTCCGAAAATAATAAATTGAATTTTTTGTCCTAAAACATTCCGAGGCACTTTAACTAAACTGAAATGGAGGAGATGAACCTTAAAAGATACAGACAACGTATCTCTGCTATGAAAAGATTAAAATAGAAAGTAGTGTTACGGCCGCTCAGTTTTTTTTAAAAATAACATGTTCATATTTGATAATTTTTTTGTTTCAATTATTTTGTATTTTTTATTAATTTAATTTCAATTAAAATAAATCGCCTGTAAAAATACTTCAACGTAATATTTATATATTACGTTATTAATATTAATATTATAACTCGGCTAGCGTACCTTATGGACCTACCTTACAACAGTCGTCATTACAGTTGTCTTGGCTAGCGTACCTCACGGACCTAACTTACAGCAGTCAATTTCATTGTTGGCTTCAATAGCGACCCGCGCGGTGCAGTTTACACCAATCATATAGTTGTTTATCAGTGTGTTCATTGCGTTTACACCAGAGGGAACGTCTATCAAGAAACCCGCCTGAAGAGTGAACAAGGAGGGAACTTCTATCAAGAAACCCGCCTGACCAGGGTATTATAGACATTTTTATTTCATTTTAATTGCGCAATTAAACTAAACTATCATGTATAAATTCATTTTTTTTTTAAAGTACAGTGTAAAAAGAAAGTATCATATGGTTTATTGTATTTAACGAAATCTTAATGTATTTCTTGTTTTGTTTTTTTTGTTTTGTTTTTTCTTCAATATAAAAGTTTCAAAATTTAGCATTTGGTATTATATCTGACGTTCATTTATTTATTTGATTTTACAATTCAAAACATAACCTATTAGGCAATTTTCTGTAAAGAATTATCTGAGTCGGATTAAGGCATCAGCCTATCAGAGATTAGTTCTATACGGAAAGCTGTCCAAGGGTGCAATCCTTGTTACCCTTACGGCGCCCTAACAAGTAGTTTTAGATATATAATACAATTTATTTATTATTAAGTACATTAACCTTTCTTTTTTCTTTTTCGGATAATCCGCTTTGCATCCTGAAACAACTTTATTTCTTTATTTTTCTCTGCTGGAGTTTTCTATGTCTTTAATATTCCATAAAGAGTTCACTGGCACGTTTACTTCGTCCAATCTTCTCTAGTCTTCATCCAGATTTCTCATTCCCAAATTAACTCCCTTCTAACATGGATCGTTCTGATAATCGACCTTTCCAATTTTTTTCTCATTTCTTCGGTTGCCTTCGTCTTACAGAAATAGTCAAATATTGGCTATTGAGGGAGATTATCCATTCTTCTGTATAGTACCTCTCAGATACACGATTTTTTCGCCCTTTCAATCCGACCTATCTCCGTTCATATATTTTTAGTACAAATCGACAAAACCAATTTATCTTCCACAAGGTATCCCAAAAATATGGTATCTGCATTTTGCATCTTTGTTTGTGTATGATCGTATAGTCGAATCTTAGATCTTCACATTAAAAAAAAGTTTAGGTACGACCTACCTATCTATGCATACCATTGAACCAAAATTAGTAAGTAGTAGAACCTTCGAGCGTTACAATAGTACACTTTTTTTTTTTAATACAATACATAATACAATTGAATGAGTCAATTATATAATACTATAAATTATATCTATATTGGACTTCTATTCGTCAGACTATTAAACCGACGCCAGAGCCAGGTCCCCTACAGACAAACATGAAACGTAGACGAAGCCGAGTTCCAAGTCGATCTCTCTGTCAGTGCCAACTGCAGCCTGAAGTAATCTTCACTAGACTATCTGCCAGCTCTAGTGCTGTTACATCACGAAGCGTTAACCCTCTCGTATATGAAGCATTTCTGGTTTTGTTTTATGAATTTGGTATTTTAGAGATACAATTAATTATTTGTATTGCAAAATTGAGTTATTTCATTCCTTCTTCTGCATGCTATTCTTGTTATCTAACCCCGAACCTTAAAACTAAAAAGTGATAAAAATAGATCGAGTGATATAGCCCATTTGAACTCGTTTGAAAAATTGGCGCTTGATATCCAAAAGCTTGGCCCCCTTTTACTTTGGCCAATTTATATATATATGTATACACGCACATATATACATACATGTACTCCTTTAGTATAGAAATCAGGGACTTCTACGTTACGCCATTGCTATAAAAATACTTGCATAAAAACAAAGTCTGAGACCTATAAACATTTGAATAAATATTTTATTTTGAAAGTTTAGTAATGGTTTGAAAAAGGTAATAAACCAAGTGAGATAAAACGTGATGCCATTTCGGCAAACCTTATTACTGCCATTACTACTCCTCATGCTTTTATTATCGCAAGCCGCAATTCGGTTTGGAGATAGGACGACGACCTCACTTCAGTAACTGGATTTGACAAGGTCGATGGTCGCAGTCAAATTCACCTGCTTCAAATTATTTCACAGGATTAGCGATGAAATTCGGCTTTATTATGCTTTATCTCTGTTTTGTAACCTAATGATATATACGGAAATGTCGGCATAATTATATTCTTAAGTAATTTTATTGTTTAAAATTGAGAACGCTATTTTAATCTTAGGGAGTGGAGGAGAGCAATTGATATTGTTGTCACTGGTTTCGACACCGGATACGTCAGTTAAATGTCATTTCCATCTATAGACAAACGTAAGGTGTGAGTGGCAGACACTCTATAAACTGGATGCCCGTTACTGAGAAAAAAATCTGGCGTGATATCGGCTAAATCACTATCCTGCACAACCGTTTTGGTTTTTGTATTCTTACTCCCAGTAATTGTAGGAAAAATTTTGCGGATAAATTTTAAGGGCTCAACGAATTTTGACTAATGCAATACTCAGTTTAATTTCGTTCTACTTTTTAGTTGTTTTGGTCTTAACTCTGCCAATAAAATGCGTTAAAGGTTTTGAGATGAAGATATTTATTTAGAAACTAACTAAACTTTTTGGAGGGGAAGGGAAATTCTGTAAAAAAATCAACCTAATCTCCAACCAAATAACCTACAGGGTCACCTGCAGTTTAGTGGTTAACATAACCACCTGCTGTGCCCTATTTCGCGGGTTTGGAGCCAGGCAGGTGGTTTTTTAATAAAGTACTATACAAAATAATTTGTTTAATGGTTCACAAATGTTAAAAATGTTATGGAATAGTATCAATGAAGTTTGATTGAAATCGAATTGATTGGCCAGGACCCACATCTATTTGACTTCAATTGACATATCGTTTGTCGTGATGGTTGTTGATTACACAGGACTATTCTCGCCCCCTCGTTAGGAAGTGCAGAAGAGGCGTTCTAATTGTAGGGGACCGATGGTAATGTTGAATTCATCGTAATCTGACTCCTCTTTGGTATCGAATCATTGAGAATTTTCTGAAGGAACGCCAGTAATCAGCTCTGTAGCCACCGACTCTTCATGTTTTAAACATATAATTTTTATTTATGGATTTATTAAAAATTCGAGATGATAATTTCAAAAGATTATTTTTGTTCAATTAAAATTTAAAAAATAAATGGTAGAAATGGTAGATAAATTAAAAAAATAAAATTAATAAATGCCCTTGCTCTGGTTATGTTCTAACCTTCTATGCACAAGTTCGTGGGTTCGTAGCTCTTTGGGACGTTTTGTTAGGATTTTTTAAAGGGAGTAAAAAATCATAAGTAATGCTGTCCTTGAGAGATCCCGAGGTGCGCGGTGTGCGGTGTGAGGTACTCGTTAAAGAACCCTGTCCTAATTATATTTTGGATAGGTAACATTCAGGACTCTTGCTGTAGCATCGTCCGATTAGCCATTGCTAATAAATAAACAACAATGTATTAATCGTTTTTTCATACCCTAATTTTCATAGGGGTATTTAAAACCCATGATAAATTTCAATAATATTTATACCTTTTGTCCAGCCTGAGAGCAAGAATGCCTCTAGAGAATCAGAACCTAATGTGGAAGAGGAAGAAAATTAGAATAGAAAAAAATAAAAGAAGGAAGGCTCAAGAAAAAAATTAGAAAGGAGTTGAAATTTAGAATGTGCAACATTTATGTAATGAGCGTGCACTTCCAAGTCATGGCTTTCATAGACTTATGATCTTTTGGTCTGTTGATAAATCAAAAACATCCTTGAAGGTGCAGCAAATAAATTAAATCAATCAATGTTTATAATGTTCACCTTACATGTATGAAAGTTCGTCAACGTTTTAACGAGATTTTTGGCAATGATGTTTTTACATAGCATAGAGAAAAAATAATTAAATATATTAAAAATTATTAAAGACATCCTACTGAAATTGGATCATTATTAATCATTTATTTTAGCTTCGCACCACATTAAGTTATTTGCAGTGGATAAACTTTATCAATTTTGTCAATATTTTCATATGCTTAGTTAGTTTGTGTCAGTTTAGTTTGAAAAATTCAATTATGAATATAATGTAGATAATCCACTGTGAAAAAAATGTAATTGTTGTTTCTTTTTACCACTCAGGGTCTGCTTAAACTGGATTCTGTTGTTTTATATGTTAAACTGAAATTTACTTCATTTTTTGAGTCACATGTTTCAATAGATTAAACAGAATTACCTCAACAGGTTTCCTATTGACAGCAAGCCATTCTAGAGCAAGATCGTAAATGGGAAACTGTTGGGTAACTGGCAACCTTCGACAAGATGTCCTTTCTTATCCATCCATTTCTAACCGAAGGTTGTGAGTCTTCTTTTCCTGTGATTTTTCTTTTTTTTTATGGTAAAAATAAAAGTATTTCAAGTTTGAGTCATAAAACATAAATGAATAATAATCTTTTTATTGTTTATGATAATACATACAATTTATAGGTTGGTTACAGTTATTTGGGTATTTTTTTATTAAAAAAAAAAAAAAATGGTAAAACAAATAAATAGGGTAAATTTATTTTTATCTTACTGAGATATCCAGAGAGCTATATGTTTACAATAGGTTCATAGACATGTTTAGCCTGAGTGTTTAAATTTGTTGAGACTTCGATATATATTGAGGTCAAAATACAACAGAATCCTTTTTTTATTAAATGTGTTTACTTTGATTTTTTGAGGATGTGTAACATGCGACCCTCCATTTTTTTAAAGCTGACATGGAAGCATTTTAGGGCAAAATGGCAGTAAGATGGTACTAAGTAAGATTTTTTTTACTTCTGTTTGATTAAAAATAAAAATTAATATTAAAGTTATATGAATATGAAATACAGATTGAGAAACATTTTTTCTTATGTGATGTAGGAATAATTTTCTAGAAAGCGAAATAATTTTTTAGACGTAATAACGCTTAACAAGGAACAGGTTTTGTTAACTGTGGAACCCAGTTATTTCCTCATCCGTTGAGGAAGTGCCTGAAAAATAAGTTTGGTCTCGGGAATACAATTTTCAAATCATGCTTTAATGATACAATTATTTCATTAACTGACTAACTTTGAGAATGTTGTTCGATAAAAAAATACAGAACTTATGTGAAATTTTGAATTGACTTTGACAATTTCTTCTTCGCAAATCACAACTTTTGATCGTTAAAATATAATTAAATTACAAACGACTGCTCCTGACAAAAACACAAGTGACTAAAAAACAGCTGAATGAAATATCCAGATGAGGGATGCACGCCGCCCTTTGAAACATCGAAAACAAATATTAAAAAAGGTTTTTTATTATGTATACATTATGGGTTTTTTATAACGTAATAATTGATTTCGAATAATTATCGTGGAATTCAAAATTTAATAAAAGCATTTAATATTTTAGAAACAGCTCGCCGTTTCAGGCTACTTCAGCATTTACTAGATAAACGTTCTAAGCTCCCAATTAACTACAAGAGACTCATTTACATGACAATCATTAGACCCATCTGGACTTACGGGGCTCCACTAAGCCATCGTATTTCCTCTCGTATTCAATCCTTACAATCCAAAATCCTTCGGAAAATCCTTAATGCCCCTTACTTTGTTACAAACAAAGTAATCCATAATGACCTTAACGTCCCGTTTATTGCTGATTTGGCCCGAATCCGATATCAATCTTTTCATGACAAACTTCATTTCCACTCAAACCCACTAGTTTCGAACCTCGCAACCTCTTCAATTCCTGATAATCCTTCGAGGCGTCTGAAAAGAAGATGGCCTCGTGACCTTCTAAACTGAACTTTTTAATTTGAGTACTACCACTGGGTAGTTTCTCTACTTGTCTTCTCATGTCAATGTATTCACTCATTATATTTACTAGATGTATTTTGTATACAGTTGTAAATTTCAATAAATAAATTTAAAAAAAAAATTTTAGAGTTTTTAGATGACCTAGGGTTGGATAAGAGTGCTCTTTTATAAAATTTCTGATGGGTAGATAGATATTTTTTAAGCACTATGAACACAGAAATACAATCATAGCGTAAGCTAATGAAAAACACTTCCTTAAGAGGGAAATGGCTGATGTCTATGGCCAAAGTGACAAAAGATGAAATTACACCTTTCTGTAAGTTGTTGATACCACGCGAACCAGCAATTCCATTTAAGAATGAGCTATTAACGGTAGTTGTTGAAATTTTGTTTTTTTTTACACTGATTTGTTCTTCCCGACATTACAGCCACATATATAATGATTGGCGATACGTTACCAGGAATAAGTGGGATATTGTTTGTGTAAACTACACAATTACTTTTAGCTTTATGAGGGAAACAGTTCAGTTGAAGCATTATCAGCACAACTGAATATACGAGTGTTTCGAGAGATAAGGTGTTTTATTAGACAAATTTATTCTTCGTGTAATGGAGAGTAAGAAATGTATTTTTTATTGTGCCAAATCATTATTATTGATAAAATCCAAGCGAGGATCTTAGGAATAGTTTGATGTTAATCAATGTTGTGTGCGCTTGTGTGAATGCGTTTATGTGTATTGGAATAATTATCCAATATATTTATTAGATGTGTGTGTGTGATTGAAGAAAAATTAAGTTTTGAAACTTAAGAAGTAAAATGTCTTCCTTGGAAAAACATTCAATTTTTATTCGGGAAAAAAAACCTGATACTCAATCGCAGTCTATTAGTTTTCCTCTTGTGACGTGACAAAGTTAAATAGGCATATTTATTGCCTAGTTATTTTTATGGTGATTATTTTGAAATATTTTTATTTTAAGAGAAAAGATTTGTCCTGAGCGGGATCCGAACCCGGGTCGTCTGCATCTCTAGTGCAGTGCTCTAACCACTGAGCTACCAGGGGTCGTATTTAAGCCAGACAAATCCATTCACTTCACCGATCCTATATCTCCGTGTTCTCGCAATTTTTGGGATGCATATACTGGGAAGAATGTTCATTGAACATTACTTTAATTGGGATCTTGTTGACTTACGTCAATTTTGTACTTATAGTATATCTTTATTTTCTTGAGGAAATTAATTGTATTTTTTAGTATTATAATTATAATTGTAAATTATAATTAAATAAATATTAATTGTAACTTTCGAACCTGGATTTAATCGTGGCTCGTCATACTGCAAGTTTTTGTTTAGTTACTTTGCCAGCCTATAGATTGCCAGAACAAGTACTTACTTCAGTTGGTCAATTATAGTCGAGGAATGATATTATTTTTTTATTTAAATAGATAATTTAACAGAATTCAAATGGAAAAAACCACAAGCAAAGCCTTATGTTTCAAATCTAGAGTAAAAACAAACAATTAAAAGTCGACGTTTCGCCTATTCAGGCATTATCAAGACACAAAAAAGAGTAAGATCAATCACATCTCAAAAAAGAAGTGCAATACACCCCAACGAATAACCGCTTAAATCATTTGCATTCTTATAAATGTTAATGTTTCGTTTTGAGTTTTGGCTCTATTTTATAGATAATTTAACCGTTTTATTGAAAAATACCTCCTAAGGCCGAACCTATAAATAAGTTATAGTCTTTTTTTATATCTAAGACTATTTTTAGTCATTTTAATTAAGTTTTATTAACTGACTTAGTTTTAGTAAACATAATCATGATTAAATTTTTATTTTTATTTACTCTATAATGTGAATTAGGACAGTATATTTTGGGATAAAAAAAACACAAGAAATATAGTAATGGATTAAGATTTGGTAAGGGCTGTACTGTTACTGTGATTTAACAGTCGTGCAGGGAGGTGATTTGATCGATATAACGCTTAACCGCCAGATATTCATCCAATTTAGAATCTCCACATTATATAATCTGGGTGAGGATTTTTATTTTATTTTTTCTCATCTCAATCAGTGACGCAAAAAAAGTAGAAAGTGACGGAGGCAGATGTTAGTTGCGCAAACGTTAGGAATGCACTCAACCATCATTTAAAAAAAAAGGGTTATTTATATTTAGAACTAATTATTTATTTAATTATAACCTGAAGCCTGCACCTCTACAACCCATTTAAGGGTCTTTGGTCCAGTAGGAGTACATGATAGACTGACTGTACTGTTTCTAATACAATGATTGTGCAGCGATAAGGCTTAACCGCCTGGTTTCCTCCCAATTAATGGTACCCACTTTATCGAGGGTTGTCAGATCCCACAGGGGGACGACTTATTCCTTTGAGGCACAGATTTATTATTATATTTTACATTACTCTTGCATCTTGTTTTTTTTTTTTTTTAGCTCTGTCGAAGTTCTTTCAGAACTCGGAACAAAATATTGGCACAGGTTAGAATAGAATGTTACGCTATTATGAGTTTCGTTTCATTATTCGTATTTGCAGGCCTCTCCTGTTACTAGAATTTTTCCTTGAGATATGTCTAATTATTTATGTTGTGATATCCAATTTTAATTTAAGTTTCTCTATTATATAAACATGTTTTTAGTAATGTTATATTTTATCGGCGTTATATATCAACGGATCCAGGAATTATATTATAAACGGATGGATTAGTTATATTATAAATATTTTAAAAAATTAGCAAATCGCAAATCAACCGTTCCTGACTTGTTTAAGCCGTCACACAATAAAGCTCTATTTTTTATTCTAAATGGAATGCACCAAATTTAAAAATTATCGATTTTAGAACTGTTATTCCAATATAGAGTATTTAATGAAATACGATTGAAACGATTTCCTTATAAACTATAGGTACATTATTTGTTATCTATAAAACAAACCTAAAATAAAAATAGCAAAATCATTAATTATTTTATTTATGAAAAATACCAAATACCTCGAAACAATACAAATATGGCACTACTGTTTTAATGGGCTCACTAGGGAGGTACAAAACAACTGAACTATAATTTCTAGAATAATATGGGGGGGGGGTACCTCTACAAAAACGTTAAGTAACTTATTTAGTACCATTAGGTACTTATGTATGTAGTACCATTATGATACTTATGTAGTACCAGTAATCAACACTTTGTTAAATGGGGGTTGGTCCGACTGGGGATACCTCCCTAGCATATATAAATAATATAATATAATTTTTTTTCCAATGTTTTATTAATTGTGCTAATTTTTAAATATTTTTATTTTGAAGAGAAAAGATTTGCACTGGCCGGGATTCGAACCCGGGTCGTTCTCCGTCTTTCCGCGACAACACTCTACCATTTGAGCTACCAGGGGCCGCCTCACAGTCAGGACAAATCGGTTCTCTTCGCCGATCCCATATCCCCATGTTCTCGCAATTTTGCGATGCATACACGAGGAAGAATGTTCATTGAACATTACTTAAATTTTAGGATCTTGTTGACCTACTTCGTATTATTATTTATAATTTTTTATTGATTGTTTTAATTTTTTATTATTTTTTAATATATTTATCTGAGAGAGAGAGAGAGAGAGAGAGAGAGAGAGAGAGAGATAGAGAGAGAGAGAGAGAGAGAGAGAGAGAGAGAGAGAGAGAGAGAGAGAGAGAGCGAGAGAGAGAGAGGTCAGTCATCCATTCTCTGAGTTTACTCAATTTATCATGTAAGCCGTTTTTATTTTTTCTGTGATACCTTTTGTCTCTCATATACTGCCTTAGTGTCACTTAGTTTTGGTATATATATATTCATTTTCTAGTAGTTTATTTACTAATCAAAACTTATGATGGGTTGCACAAACTCAATACAAAATATTAATTATTTAATTAAATAAACAGTTTTCAGTTATAGTATTTACACATTGTATTTGTATTACGTAGATGTTAATGAACTTTATTTTCATTTTTAGCATGGTTATAATCGTTAAGTTCAACAATACTTAGATTATTTGCACTTTCAGTCATTTTATAAGTTCATAGAGGAAAACAGACTGAGTTAGCTTGGACACCTCCTGCGGGTGGATTCTAGTAGAATTACTAGCGAAACCTACCGAGCCAAAGTGGAGGGAAAACGACCTAGGAGGAAGTGGGAAGAAGAGATGAGGAAGGACTTATAGAAGAAAGGACTCCGTTGGAGCAGAAGATCAGAGTTGGTGGAAGACCGGCAGAGCTTGAGAAGGCTGTGCAGAATTCCTCCTCGCACTGCTTAGGTGGTATAGAAGATTGATAATGATGATGATGAATCATTTTATAAAACAATACATTTAACTATGACAAATAAAATCTTTTAGGAGACACCATAAGTTCAACAAGTTATTGATGTATTATTATGTTATTATTAGTATGGATTTCACCAATACTAAACGACCTTTTGGTTAAATATTATTATTATTATACCAATGGAAATCTGGCATTTAAACTAGAGTTGATTAAAATATTGTATAACTTATGCACAGGCCGCTAGGTGTCACCAGTCTCGCTCAATACGCCATGAGCATGTCGCTCAGGTTCCTGACGCGAACCCAATAGTTTTTCCCCTATCGAAAGTCGCAAAGCGCAGGTAAAGAAATTTTCACTTTAAAAAAATATTGGAATAGTAACGATGATTATAGTTTATAAGCTGAAGGGATTAATATAATATTACCTTTTCAACTCTATCCGTAAAGTTCCTGACAGGCGAACTATCCCAATAAAGCGTACATTCCGAATCAATGGATGGTAATAAATAATAGCAATATGTTAGAAGCTATTTGTCCCTCCTAATCCAATATTCTGTATCGATCACTTTAAGGGCATCCCTTATGCAGCCTTTTCCTAGGCTTCTGCTCTTTGAAACGCTTTTATTCCGCTTCATATAACTTTATTTCCATCCACAATTTACAAATTCAAATCGTATTCGAGCTTATAATTTGGATTAGGAAAAGTTCTGACATCGGTAATTTAAATTGAAAATAAACAGGCTAGATCAGTTTGTAGAGTTTTGAAGGTTCTGTTTTCGAATCCGACAGTGCCAGATAATTTTATTTATTCGTTGTAAGCGATGGACGGACCCTGTGGGATCTAGTGATCCTCCTGGTGCTCACCCAACCTCTATAAAATGGTTTACCTTAATTGGCATTAAAACCTGCAAAATTGGCGAAACAGATCATCCTCACACATTTGAAATCCTGAAAATCCGAGCACAATTATGAAATAAGCTGAAATTTGCCCAAGAATAATGGACTCGTGACAATAATTTGCTAACCTCGAGCGAATTTGCCGGCTGTGGATTCAATAAAAAACCAGATAATTTTGATTGAGTGGCAATTTCCCCAAATACATATAATTGAAGCTATAAAATGAAAGAAAAGAAATTCATTGAGTAAAAACAAATATAAACATCTAAAAATGTGTAAATGATAAATATAATGTATAATGTAAAAATAGAAAAAATACCACAATTACAAACATATAAATGTGCACAATTAAACCTATGAAAATACAAAAAAAAAATTTAATAACCAAAGCAAAAATTATGAAAAAGAAAATGCACTAAGCTATTATCTACAATTAATTATTTACATAAAAAATGAAATTAACTTATTTACTAAAAGGGATGAGTCTTAAAACAAAGAATATTAATATTTTTATTTTGAAGACAAAAGATTTGCCCCTAGCCGAGATTTGAAGACGAATATCCGCCTCACCGTGGAAACGCTCTAACCATTTGAGCCACCGGGGTCGCTCCCTTCCTAGGACAAATCTGTTCTCTTCACCAATCCCATATTCCCCGTGGTCTCGCAATTTTGCGATGTACACACAAAGAAGAATGTTCATTGAACATTACTTTTAATTTTAGGATCTTTTTGACATACGGCATTAGATTATTTATAATTTATTATAATTTTTTAATCATTGCTCAAATTTTTAAATATTTTTAATTTGAAGAGAAAAGATTTGCCCCCAGCCGGGATTCGAACCCAGATCTCCGCCTCACCATGGCAACGCTCTAACCCAGGGGTCTTTTGCTATATGATGGCCACAAATGTTGCCTGAGTATCAGTGCGGGCCGCACGTTTTTTATAAGTACGGACTTGTAATTTTAGTATTTGAAATAAAACGCATATCTAAATTATTAAATGACTATATGAATCTATTTAAATTGAATTACTATACTAACATATAAGAAAGAACTTGTGAGATTTTTGCGGCTGCATTTGACTTGCAAATTGTTTAACGTCTGCTTTCATTTAAGTCGTTGAGAAGCGCAGTATCGCGTCTAAATGTCCATCTGTTAACCGCGAACAATAATTATTTTTGCGGTAGTTGAAAATTGAAAAAGTCTGTTCACACAAACACGTACTACCAAACATAGTGATTATCAGCTGAACAAACATTTTCAATTCTTTAAAGTTTTCAGAACTCAAACCTCCGTGGAACCGTACCAAGTCAGTCCTTTCCTTAAATGCCGTTTTAAGTATGCTATTACTTTGCTAATCTAATATGTTCATTCCCGAATTGCTTTGTGCACCATTAATATCAATTGCAAAAGGGTTTTGGAAAATTTCCATGTTAAGGGATATCTTTTTAAAGTCGGTAAATCGATTTACAAACTCAGTTTTGTTAACACGTTTCTCATTTTAATATTTTGCCACTCAAAATTATCTCCAGCTTCTTCCACGGCTTTTTTGCAGTTAGGAAAATGGTCAAGCTTTCTTTCACCGATATGCTTGATAAACATTTTCAGTTTCTTGACTAGTTTCTCGACATCTGAATACATATCGCAAATAAATTTGCATTTTCCCTGCAAGCTGGTTTATTTATTTGCTTTTCTTTGTTTTTTCCTTAGCCCTTGTGCTACAACTTTGATATTTTCTTCTACAACAAAGGTGTTTTAAGGGTTCTCTTCTCTGGTACTTGGCACATTTTAAGAGGTGGGCGTGGAGTGGAAATGGTTCTGATTTCAGTTTTTCATTTCAGTTGTTTACTTTTATTTGATTATACCCCCCTAGTGGTTGGGCGTAACCTTGGCTAAATCTCCACCTTGCACAAACGTTGTTTTGTGTACTTTCCTGGTAACATGCTTGGCCCTTATAAGATTCAAGGGCTGATGTTTTAAAATTTGGCACTGTTATATTAATACTTTATTTCGATATTTATTACATTGCTATCAGACTCTCAGAAATTGAGAACAACATAATCATAAAAAAAACTTTTTATTAGTTTAGTTGGAAAGTTTCAAGTCTGGTAATCAAGATAGGGTAGATCTAGTTTCAACAAGTCGTAAAAATAATATTCCCCGTACAATAGTAACTTCTCCGCAAACACTGGAATGGGGTAATAACTTGTTTATGGCAAATCTAAGAATTAACGATACCATCATCCATTGGAATAAAAACAGGGAATTATTTCTAACAACTCCCGTAAAAAAGGCATTATAGTCTTCCATTTAATTTGTATTTTAACTTTTATTTTCCAGTTGATAGTTTCATCAACATGGATATCAATAATTCCAGCCAGGAAAAAAATCTAATAAATTAGTAATAATATATTTGTCATATTTCAAATCTGACCATATACTGCATTACTTTGAATGAGATTAAGAGAAGACAATTAACACTTCAAAAATAATACACAACCCACTGGAATTATATAGAATATTCATATGCATTGAAATATGAAGAAGCGTTATTGCTATGCTCCACACTTGGATGGATTATAACGGTTTTGAGCCAACTGCTGTGCAGGGAGGTATTTCCAAAGTATAATGAAATACTTATTGCATAAATATTAATATTTAATTAAATTTAATAATATAAAAATTACGTAAGTCAACGAGAAATTAAAGTAATGTCCAGTGAACATTCTTCCCATGTATATATTTCAAAAATTGCGAGAACAGGGGGGTATAGTGTCGGTGAAGAGTATAGATTTGTCTGACTTGGATGAGTGCCTTGGTAGCTCAAGTGGTTAGAGCACCGCGCTAGTGACGCAAGCTACACGGGTTCGAATCCCGGCCAAGACATGTCTTTTCTCTTCAAAATAAAAATATTTAAAAAAATTATAAATATAGTGTACATAATATCCTTTTCTTTGGAGAATTTAAATAGATAAAAATGTAAATTTACAAACATTATATTTCATCTAAAGTCGTTAAAATATTTAAATACGATATCATTGATTATTATTTATAATTAATTAATCTAATTAAATACATAATACTGACAAAAGTAACAAGTTCTAAACATCCTTCGAAGAAAATATTAAATCATAAATAGTTAGTACGTATGTTTCTTGCCAGAAACGAAATAGAAGAAAATGTAAATTTACTATAAAATAATTTAATATATATTTATATTTTTATATATCACATATTTCATATATATTTATATCTATATCGATTTTTAAAAGCAAGTTATCATAGTTGATATTGTTTGTATTTTTGTTTCATAAAAAATTGCGAGAACACGGGGAGATAGGATCGGTGAAGAAAATAGATTTCTCTGACTTGGATGCATGCCTTGGAAGCTCAAGTGGTTAGAACACTGTGCTAGTGACGCGGGCGAACTGGGTTCGAATCCCGGCCAAGACAAGTCTTTTCTCTTCAAAATAAAAATATTCACCATCAAAAGAACAATATAAAAAATAAATTATAATTTTTTTAATTTATTTTCTTCAAATGTAATTTTACGAATATGTAATATATGTCAATATTATATATGTAATAATCAATTATAATATCCGATACATTTGACCAATATGATAAAACGGATAATACTGAATAACAAACTATCTATAGTTAAAACAAAAATATGAAATAATACAAACAATCTAATTACAACGTATACATTTTAAATTATTATTTAACTAATTATTTCTGATGTTGAAGTAGTGAAAATGTGAAATGAAAAATAAAATTATTAGAGTCTCGTAAATAATTTTGGCAACTAAGAAGGCTACGGAATCCATTGATATGAATACTTGGCAGGAAGGCAACTAGGACAAGATTACACTATGCCAACCGAACACTGACCCAAAGTTTGGAATAAACTGGATATTTATATTTATTCGTAAGGTGTGTGGATGTTACTCAATTTAACATCTTAGTCAGCAGGTACTCCTGCAATTCCGGATAACACAATTCTTCACCTAATATAAATATATAATATATTTTCTGAAATAGTTATTTATAAAGTGTGAATAAAAGTAAGAATGATTGAGACTTTTAATTGAATTTCTGAAAAATTTGAACAAGGGATTTTTTTTTCGAGAAAATAATTTTTTTTTTTACTAGGAAAAGTGATCGTAGGTTCTTGGGAAAATACTTTATCATAATCTTTTGTTTCTCTTTATTATATTATGTAAGGCTTTTTGTGATACCTTCGATATAAATGCAAAGTTTCGAAAGTTAAACACCACTTTTCAGGAGATTGAAAAAACTGTTTGGAAATTCATTCAAAATCAGTGCGTATCGTCAGACGTGTTTAACTTGTCATTGTACGTGTTTAGTTTGTGATTTACCCTTATGTCATTATACGTGGTTTTTGTGCCTTATATATGACTCAGTACGATTTTTTGATCAATTATCAATCCTCAAGCAAACACTACAGAAAAATGCGTTTTTTCATATTCGGAGCATTTGTATCGATGATATTTTATCGATGTCGCCTAGGAATGGATCGAGTAACTACATTTTGTTTAGTCTTTTGTCGTG
This sequence comes from Troilus luridus, assembly GCA_964056705.1. NCBI lineage: Eukaryota > Metazoa > Arthropoda > Insecta > Hemiptera > Pentatomidae > Troilus > Troilus luridus. The sequence continues at coordinate 86,000,502 of OZ057415.1, forward strand.
CTGGTAGTTTTCCGTTAGCCGGGCGCCAATGTTCGGGGCCATGTAGGGCCCTGTTCTATTCTCTGAATTAATTATAAACAAATTACGTTTTCGTTTTATTCTTCAGTCTTAAATTTTGTAAAAAAAAAGAAAGGATGAAAATTTGAAATTTAGCCAGAACTAAAAAAATATCAAGTCTCTTATTTTCAAGAGAAAGGTATATTGGCAAAGAATGCAACTCGCGATCAGAATCATCAACAATTTTTTCAGGACCACCGATTTTTTTTGCTGACGGCCCGCTAATACTTCTGCACAAACTTATCTTAAGTGGTTGTTCTAATCTGCAACTGTATTATGATTAATATACAGTTGTTTTTTTACACCAATTGACGGATGTCATCTCTTCGCTCCAGCCGTTAAAAAAATCTCAGAGATGTTAGAAAACTCAATCTGGATGATTAGAACCACATACCATCATTCTTCTTCGTCCTGTATGATGAAAGATTGTACTCCGTCACAAAAGGACGGTTTCATTTCATGATTCTGATCGCTTGTTGCATTATTTCCCAATATACCTTTCTCTTTTTCAGTTCTACCTAAATCCCAAATTTTCATATATTTTTTCTACAAAAATTAAGACTGAAGAAAAAAAGGAAAGCATCCTTTGTTTCGAATGAATTCAGAGAATAAAACACATGGCCCCAAACGAACATTCCCTTATGATTGTAAGAAATTTGACGGAATTCTATCTTATTTAGTCATTTTTCTTGCCCCGGGCTATCGTAAAAGTACCGTCGTGCTCCATAAGATTTTATTAATTAATTTTTAAAAATTTGTAAACCACAAAGCTACTGTTCCTGCCTAATTTTAGCATCTCATTACTTTATTTAATCCAAAATACTCATTATCTCAAAACAATACTTAGTTGTTAATCAGGGTACAAAGGTAACTCCAAGAATGATATAGATTTGTAACTCACTTTTCGAAAATTTTGAATAAGTGTTTTTTCTAGAAAATAATTTTGTATTTCTTTTAATAGGAAAAGCGATCGTAGGATAAGTGTTCTTTGAGAAAATATTTTATCATAATATTTTGTTTCTCTGTATTTAAACAAAAACGTTTTTAGTGATATAATATTTATACAACGGATCGAGGCAGACTTGAACTATAAACTAAACAAGACACCAAAACCTATTTGTTTTGTCTTTTGTCCTGCTGGATCAGTTAAATTATTGTATAGATATTTACAAATTGGTAAACCACAAAGACACTGTTCCCGACTTCTTTAAGCATCACATTATTTTGACGTGAATAAGTCTTAAAAATTGCTTCAATAATGGGAGACAATTAAAAAAAAAAACAACCAATGATAACAAAATGGGGAGATACAGTTTGGCTAAAGGATCAAAGGATTCATACGATAAGTGAGGACTGCGATGCATTACGCGAGGTAAAGGGGGAAGCGCCGCCGTTTTGAGGTAATTTTGCGGCATAGCGAGATTTCCATCTAGTATAACTTTAGATTTGGAGAAACTACGACGTTCGTTTAGGCTTCAATCGTCAGGTGTCCTCAAAATCTATCGATTGTATACTAAACATTAGTGTAAAATGGTGACAGTGAATATAATAAGGTGTTAGAATTAAAAATATTTTCCGGCCTATACGCATCGAAAAGCCAAATCCAAATACAGAGATCGTATACCAAATACAGAGATCGTAATATGGAAAGAGCTCCTCAAAAGCTATCGAATGGGTTCAATAAAACACCATATGACCGAGTCAAACAGAGCTATAATTAATATGGTGTATAAAAAAATGACGGTTTTATCAAATTCCAGAGTTCAAAAGTCTGTAAATATTTTAATGCTATTTATTATTTACCAACACTTAATAATCCCTTTAGAGCATTCTCTAAGCTTGTTTACTAACACTGGACTTTAAAAAAAAAAAGCCTCAGTTTAGTTATTTATTTCAAAGTATGACAGTGCCCTACGAAATTCTCGTAATTTTAAGACATTACTGCAAAAAAAAATTCACAGCCGCTGAACCAGCTCGTGAAATTATTAAATATGAAGGGGGAGGTGTCCTTGACCAGCGCACTGCGCGGCGTTGGTTTGAAAAATTTAGCAGTGGAGATACGACCTTGAAAAGGAAGAAGGGCTCCGAGCGACCATTAATGGATATTGATGAGGTCCTGAAGGAAGTTGTTAAGGCAAATTCGTCCACAAGTACTCGCCAGGGAGTGTGGTGTGTCGAAAGATACTGTTAGTCGCCATCTTCTCTCCATGGGGAAGATGAAATAGTCATTTTTTTTTATACACCCCATTGTTGGTGTATAAAAATAAAATAAGTTTAACGGGGGGTTATGAAAGAAAACACAGTCAATCGGCAAATAAAAAAAAAAAAACATTCTTTTAATTACGTTAGTTTAAATCACTTACAAATACAGTTTATATGATTTCTTTAATCATAATATATGCTTGATCTTCTCCTACTATCCTATGGATTGGTTTACTACTGTTGCTTACGCAACAAGTTTATTTGATGAGTGTAAGTTTAATGACCGGCCGGCACTCACTTCAGAGTTAACTTCTACACTGCACTCACTTCGGAGTTAACTTGTACACTGACTGATCTTCTCCTACTATCCTATGGATTGGTTTACAACTGTTGCTCACGCAACAAGTTTATTTGATGAGTGTAAGTTTAATGACCGGCCGGCACTCACTTCAGAGTTAACTTCTACACTGCACTTGTTCCACTGACATAGATCACAAGGCGCATGCGCGCACCGTAGACGCTCGTTTACATTACACTTTTTGATATTTCTTACAATTTTAATATTTATTAATCTAGTGTCACCAACATCCCGCCCACCTAAAATCGCACGATTTTACAAGGGGTATATGTTTAAGATTCCGGGTCGTTTAAGTAAGGTGGGTAGTCAACACCAGTAAAGGTGAACGGTCTGCTTGGACGCACTCTGCAAGATGGTAAGTTGCCCATAACAGGTTGGATTGGACGCGCCTTCATTCTAATGCAAGTCATGCATTTGTAAATTCTACCTTTCACAGCTTGTCGAAGGCGAAAAACCCAATATTTTTGTCTTATTAAGACTTGTAAGGCTTGTTGACCCAAGTGGAAATGAACGTTGTGCAAATGGTCAATTACCAACGTTATAAGATGGCATTTTCCAGGAAGAAGTATTGGTGATTTTGCTTCCGCAGATAGGTTTGAATTTTGCTGGCGACCTCCCACTCTTAAAATACCTTTCTCGTCTAATACGGCAGCCAGGATAAGGAGGCGCTTCGAAGAAGGTAGATTTTCTTCCCACAGGAATTCAGTACTGAATTCGTGTCGTTGGGATGCGATTATTAGTACGTCAAGTGAGTTCTCAAGTTCTTTCAACTTCAACGGACCAATTAACTTGGTGTTATGCCAATTACTATTGTGAACGAATCTCAACACATATGCTAGTGATCGGACAACTTTAGTATACGAGGAGTGACGCTTCATCCAGGTAATAATCATGGTTAAGTAAGTAGCATCGCAGGTATCAGGTAGATCTGTGTGGACTGTATGTATGGTTCCTGGGTTTACTTCAGGTGCTCGATGCTTGTAAATCTCAGGTTGCTGAGGAAATATGAGAGGACGTGTACGCAACCAGTGTGGGCCCGCCCACCATGGTGTCTCATCCTTAAGTAACTGGGGCGCTATCCCACGAGATCCGAAATCAGCAGGATTTTCTTCGGATGGCACATCCAGCCATTCATTCTCAAGTGTGTGAGTTGTTATGTATGAGACACGATTCGCTATGGACGTTGGTAATGATTGAGGTGATATCCTGAGCCAGGCCAGCACGATGGTTGAGTCAGAGAAGAAGATCCTTTCTGCTATCGCTAGAGTTTCAGCCTCTGGTATATCTTCTGGCGGTTCTTTAAATGGTAGGGCCACAATATATTTTCCAGTGGAATCTCGATTGTGAGTTTTCAAAATATGTTGTTCGGAAGGATCGTTTTTGCTGCCATCAATCGAAACCTCTACTTCTTCTATCGACCAGAATTTAGAAAGCAGTTCTTCATTGATAGGCGATTCAAGTAGGCAATGACAGCGCAGCGTCGAAACTGAGTCTAAATTAGCACCTCCCATGACAACAAGTCCAAAGAAGGTTGGAAGTGCTCGGAAATTGTTGTCCAACGTGACTGGGCTGCCCGTTATAATTCGCATGAAACAGTCGCCACCAAGAAGCATGTCGATCTCTCGAGGTTCCCAAAATAAGGGGTCAGCAAATGGCTGTGCAGCGGATCCATATATTGGTTGAAGTTGGGTTGTCGGTAGATCTCCAGTTAAATGGCCAACAATCAAAGGTTCGACGTCCAAATATTGATCTTGGTTGATTCTAGAGTGTAAGCGACACTTTAGCCTTCCTTTAACTCTGGGTACTGGGACACCCCCAGCCCCAAGAGGCGTATGAGTGGTTGTACGCCAGGTAAGTCCTAATCGTTTAGCACATTTAGACGTCATTAAAGAAAATTGAGATCCACAGTCGACCAAACAACGAACAGGTTGATGGTTATTATCTGAATCGTGCATGAGCCCAATAGCGGTACCTAAGACAACTTGTGCGGGTCCTAGAACGCTACCAACCAGGGCAGACGAGGCAGGCTCAGAATCCCGTTTCTCGGTTGCAGAAGAATTGATTCGAGCTGGTGAAGAATCTGTGTTGATCGTAGGTTCCGAGTTTGATTTCTTTGCAAGATGGACCCAGGTATGGTGTTTATTACTACAAACTCGGCAGCGACCTGGTGAAAGGCATGCAGCTGTCCTATGGCCGGACCTTAGACAATTGAAACAGGCATTCTTTTTCCTCAGAAATGCTATCCTTTCTGTCGGAGTCTTGGTTCTAAAAATCGGACATTCCACTAGAGGGTGAACTTGTTTACAGGAACAGATTTGTGGTTTTACTGCGGGTGATGGCGTAGAAGTAGTTGCTAGAATGTTCGCCTTGGGCCTTGGCTTGGAAAGATTTATGTTCTTAGGAGCTGTGAGCTGCATTACTCGACTTCTACCTTGAACAAAATCTACTAATTGTTTAAAGGTCGGCCATTCCGTTGTGACTACTTCCACTTCAAAGTCATGTCTAGTTTGTGGATCTAGTTTATCCAGCGCTAAGGTCATCCATAAAAAGTCTGCTTGATCGGGTATCTCAATTGATCGGAAAGCCGCTATGTTTTCGGCCACTGCTCTAATAAAGGTTTGTAAAGATTGAAGAGTAGGGCTACCTTTATGAGGAGAAAATTCCAAAATTTGATCGATGTATGACGATGCAAGTAGTCGTTTATTGTCAAATCTATCTGTCAATGCGTCCCATGCCTTCTGGTAATTAGGCTCATCCAAGCTAAACGGGGCTATTAGGGCCAAAGGTTCCCCTATGACAGACGTGGATAAGTAACGGAACTTCTCTATTATCGGGACCTCAACATTTGTGTGTACCATACTAAGGAACAACTGCTTGAATTTTGGCCATTCACGAATGTTTCCACTAAATTTAGGCAACTCCATGCGAGCTAGCCTTCGGTGAGTTGAATGCGCGAAGGAACAAGAGTTTCTCGACGATTGAGAATTTTCATTCTGTTGAGCTTGTTTCTCTTGTTGCATCTCAACAATTTTATAATATAGAGCATTTATTTCACCTCTCTCCTTGATGTCCTCATCAGTAGGAAACAATGAGTCTTTTTCGTTAATGATTGCCAATACCTGACCCTCTTCAAACTTACTCATGTAATTAGCCTTCAATGTATCCGCAGTTAAAGACATAGCCTTGAATGCTGAATCCATGTCTGCTGTACCGACATTATAAATCTGTGCTATATCTTTACGTAAAAGTTTAAGAGCAGCGCGGATGCATTTAATTTGTAATTCAGGGGGGGGCCATGGTGACGACACTTTACAAATATATATAGAAAAAACCAAAATTTAAATCTATATTGTTTACAGAAAACCGACTTTATAGAATTAATGATTCTTAAAAGGTATTATATTTATATAAAATGGAAAGTAAAATAAAAGATCGTAAACAAACTCGTTTCTTAAATTATAAATTAAAATAATTACTAATTACTTAAAAAACAAAATAAAATAATTTCAATAAAAGAGATGAGACAAAAAAAATGTTACCTTATACCTAAAACTCATATATTTTACTACAAAATGATGAGAATTATATAATTGACTACTCATTAAATAAACCTAGCAAGTAAGAATATATTCACGAAACTAACCAACTTAGTATAATAAATGAATTACCTCATTAATTCTAAATAAAATTGTAAATCTTATTCTTAAGTAATTAAATTTCAATTAATAAATCTTAATCTCAAATCGTTAGTAGTCCATATATTCTTACCACTAATATTTCTCAGTTAATTATAAATAATTTATAAACCAATAGTTTATGAGTTTATATAAATGCCTTTTTCAAAAATCTGTACTTTATTTAATTAAATTAATTAAATAATTATAAAATATTCAATGCTATTATATCTGAGTAGTTACGTATGTAATACAGAGCATTGTTTTCAACTCAACTATCCACATAGGTAAACAAAAGTACAGATAATACTGCGTGGACTCTTCTACAGTATTAGACTCAGAAATAATTATCCAATATTTTATTGTTTTCCTTTTTCTTTTTAAATATTACTAAAATTTTAATTTAATTTCACGTTTAAATTTCATTCTTAATAAAGTGATTCCAAAATTAAATTTAACATATAACTATTTTAAATTATATTTCTACTTATTATGTTAGTATTAAATAAACTTAAAGTAAATTATTAACTGTATTTTCTTTCTTAATATCCGGCCCGGAGGACCAATGTTGGTGTATAAAAATAAAATAAGTTTAACGGGGGGTTATGAAAGAAAACACAGTCAATCGGCAAATAAAAAAAAAAAAACATTCTTTTAATTACGTTAGTTTAAATCACTTACAAATACAGTTTATATGATTTCTTTAATCATAATATATGCTTGATCTTCTCCTACTATCCTATGGATTGGTTTACTACTGTTGCTTACGTAACAAGTTTATTTGATGAGTGTAAGTTTAATGACCGGCCGGCACTCACTTCAGAGTTAACTTCTACACTGCACTCACTTCGGAGTTAACTTGTACACTGACTGATCTTCTCCTACTATCCTATGGATTGGTTTACAACTGTTGCTCACGCAACAAGTTTATTTGATGAGTGTAAGTTTAATGACCGGCCGGCACTCACTTCAGAGTTAACTTCTACACTGCACTTGTTCCACTGACATAGATCACAAGGCGCATGCGCGCACCGTAGACGCTCGTTTACATTACACTTTTTGATATTTCTTACAATTTTAATATTTATTAATCTAGTGTCACCAACACCCATTGTATATTTAAGTTACTATATAACTAAAGTTATATTTTAACAAAGTAATTTTTTCTTTACTTGATTTTTTCCTGAATACATAAATAATATTATTTTATATAAAAAATATCACCCGATGCGTAAACGTATTCACGTACAACACACGGCCGTATTCATGACAGAGCATCTCCCCATTTTTTATTTAATGCAAAATACTCAATAACTCAAAACAATATTAGGTGGTACTCATGTTTTAACAGGATCACTAGGGGTGTATAAAATAAATAGTGATAGATACAATTACCTCCAGTTGTACAATTAAATGAACTGTTGTATATTATGGAAAATGGTGGTTAGTTAGCCATTAGAAGGACAAAGGTTACTAACCTAGTAGTTATAAAATATTGAAAGAAAATTTACTTAAGTGATGCTGCATAATTCGTTGGGTTGTTATGCACGGTGTTGACGCTCAGTAAATTAGTTTCATTAATTTTTCTTACTCTATATATATTAATTATCAAATTTAAATAGAATAGTTTCATGTTTAATTCTCATTGTTTTATAATTAGTTTTGGTTAATAATGAACGAGAGAAAGTATTAATATAATTGTGCATACAACTTTAATTGTATTATTAGAATTTAGTATATTACAGTTTATGGATAAATCGACTCACCTCATTAATTCATATGTTGACGAAACACGATTATTTTTAACCGGCGGCGAGCTGCTTACGGAGAGTGTTGAATTGCACTTCACTCAATTTACATCACTCATTACGAGCACTTTTGTGGGTAATTGTATCTAAAACAGTATTGTACATACTGTTCGCTCTTAACGAGTTTCTGGGTTTCTCCATCATCATCCTTCGACTCATTGGGAGTATTTATTGCATTGAGTATTGAGTTTATGCCTCCGGCCGATCCGTACGACCTCCATAATATCAGGTACCCCCAATGAGCACTACTAATAAACGCCTTGATCTTGAGGAGAAGACGTCGTAGAGATTTTCTTTAGTTATTACTTATGAACGTTTAAGGCTATTGTTTTTTTTTGTATTTTAATTTAAATTTACTAGTTCCTTTATTTCATTATTTTCATTTGTCAATGGTAAATTTTATTCTGTAAATGACAGGCCTCCACAATAATAGTTAATTATAAGTTGAATAATTTATTGTTCTTTATATTTCATTAATCATATAATTCTCTCGTTCATTAAATTTATTTTTTTCATTTCAATATTTCTCATTTTAATCTTTGTCTTTTTTCTAATGACATGTTCATTATTCTTTTCTCATCTATAATTTTATTTACATGGCAAGTGCTCAAAATAGCCGGTATTGTTGACACAGGGTCGGAGATTTACACCTGTTGGTTTTATTTCCTTTATGATATCGGTCTCCTCATCACACGGCATACATTTGGTTAACAAGATAAAAATTATCATCAGATAGAGCACATAAATAGAACAATTAATCCACAAGAAGTTGAGAGAATAGAGCATATCAGAAAATGTAATCAGAATAAAAAAATAAAACTACAAAACATCAGTTTAATGTTCCTCGGTTTTTATTATTTTATTTATGATCGTTTCCGTCCTTTTTTTCAGGGATTTCCGGATATAAAGATTGCCAGCTGTCGTTCGACTTTATCTCTGTTATCAGGTACTACAGTTCCGTCAACAACTCAGCAACCAGCAGGTAATTTTTTTTCTTCATTCATACTTATGAATTAACAAATTTTACGGACATGTACTGCTTTACGATATCTTAACTTTTTTGTTTAAACATTTTTTTTATCAATTATTAAATTTTCTAAATACAAAAAAAAATTAGGATGAAATATTAAAAAATATATTAAATATTTAACTTAGACATTTTTTTGCAATGACTGCATAAAGTGTTATCTCTCAAAAAGTGTATCTTACAGTTTAATTTTTTTGCTTGTAAATTATTTTTGAATCCATGGCCATTGACAATAATACTTTTCTGAACTATTAACGATTATCTTAACAGCCCATAAATATACTTTAATTGTTGCTTACTTCTAAAGCTAAAATTATTCACAACCTTAAAGTATTTTAGTATGGTTCATAAAGTAGTACCCCTTATATTATTTTATGCATTTTAGAATAAGCTAATGTCACAAGAAATGTCATATTTCTATATGGAAGAGAATGAACCGGGTGGAGGTCATTAAATTTCTCTTAAATAGGGAGAAATTTTTATTAAATAGCCAACGTTTCGACCCACTTTGCAGGTCTTCTTCAGGGCTAAATATGCAAAATACAGACAATTGGAAATGACTAAATTGTGAAAAATTAAGAAGTATGGTAAATATTAAAACTAAAATACATAACTATTAAGGTACCTGAGTGGGTCAAACATAAATAAATATGTTAATTGTAATTAATAATATTCCAATTTTCTGTATTTTACATATTTCCAATTGTCTGTATTTTGCATTAAGTAGTTGATACAAGTATCAGATACAGTCGAAATGTACCTGATACTTTTGTATCAATTGATACAAGTATCAGATACGGTCAGATTGATACAGCCTTGCCCATCGCTACCTCATTTTGGCAATAAAATTAAATCGCCTCACGGATTTAAAAAAATGTATTATCTACTATTAATCACGGCCCTTTTAATAATAAATAAATAATAAGAAATAGTCAACCGCTGATTTAAGCTCCTCTGATTTGATTACCGGCGAAAGACCGATTTTGCCGCATCTCCCCTTAGTATTGATAAATAAATAAGTCAAAATAATAGTGAACAAGTTTTTACTTATTTTCAATATAATCTGTAATTAGTCACTTATCATATATGTAGAAACAAAAATAAACTATGAAATCAGTTAACAGTAAAGGGTGGTTGAAATAACATTTTCCGAGATCGCCTCCTAATATATGATTTTTCACGAGCAACTTTCGCAAAAAAAAACCTCGACCTATGTCCGGGCAAATATGGTTTCATTAATGGATATATCTATACCATAAAGTAAAGGTTATTGACATAAATGATTGAAATCGGGTGCAAAAAAAACAGCTATAGCGTTTTATAGAGTATAGCGTGCGGCGGCGGACAGACAAAGTTTGTATTACAACCCAAATTCTACGTGCCTTGGAACGTGAATAGCAAAAATTTGAGGTAGGGTTAAAATCTATTTTTATTGTTAAATCCCATAGCTTTCAAAAAATAATTAACCAATAAAAAACATGATTTTAATCATTTGATGCCTTGTGGAGGTTACTATTTCGGCGAATAACTCTTTTTCCTTTAAAAATGATAACAACTTTAAACTGATGCCCCAAGAAAGGCTTCTGTGTAGCGTATTAGATGAGTAAGAGTCGGGATATCTGTATTCAACTTCAAAAGTATCAAGTAAAAGTATCAGATACAGAAAAATATCAGTATCACTTGTATTCAGATACAGGAAAATCCAGTATCTACCCATCCCTAATTCTAAGGGACCTAGTCCCATAATAAAGTTACTTTTCGATCCTTTCTCTTCTATAAGAGTTTTTCTTAACATAAGTCTATTCGATCTTCCTTTACCAGGTATGTTCTCGATTTATTGATCTTATGATGTTTAATTTTCGATTTATTTATCGATACTTAACTATAAAGCACCTATCACCATATTGCGGAATATAGTCAGCCCTTATTGGCTTCGTTCTAATCGGTTGGTTTTAAGGGCATCAGGATTAAATTAAACTAAGAAGCCTCAGTATACACATCATGAATGAATAATATTTTTCATTTTTCTAGGTTGTGAGGATTTTCTGAAGCCTTGCTCCTTCAATTGTATTACATAATCCATTGCAGGTATTGTGTCATCCAATATTGTTAAAGAAATAAATTATGGTTTAGTTTCAAGTTGTCATTTTGATTTAATCGTAAAAATGTAAGAAAAAACTATACATATATATTATTGATTTTGGAAGAAAATGAATCATTAGCTTTACATGTCTATATGCTGTAATGATAAAGATCATGGTCTGGTTTGTATCACTTTTCCGTTGATAAAAAGCAGTTTATTGTTCCGTAAAGTATAACTTCAAATAGTGGCCGAAAAAGGATATCTACAACAAAATTTCACTAAATGTTTTGGATTTATGCGTGTTAAGAAATCACATACGAACAAATACTCCTACAGACATTATACCGACTATCTATCAAGGTTGTTTGAAAATAAGGTATTGCGTAGAATCTTCAGTCCGAAAGAGAACGGTTGGAGAAATGAGGTTACACATAATGGCGAATCATATATCTTGATAATGTAATTAAATTAATAAATAGGCTTGGAAAGATGTTGTAATGAACGAATGCCAAAAATGTCAGTAAGTGTGAGCCGCTAGACAAACGGCTGGGAGGTATAATGAGACGTAGGTTTTGGAATTTGCGTTTTAAAGCTAATTCAAATTTGTTATTGACATCGGCATCGAACCTTAGCGTTCCCTAAACTGTTTCTGTTACATTTACTCACACCTGTATCATTCTGACAACGATGTCCTAAACACTTATTCCCATGGTCAACCAGTATTTATAAACAATTGCTTTGTTTTTGAAGATTTAAAGATTTTGTTAAAATGTAAACAAATGAAAACCAATCCACAAACATATTAATCATTAAAAACAATTATATTAAGTAACTTAATAAAATTAGTAACAACTGGGATATAATGAGAGGCTGAAATAAAATGTAACCTGTGGTTCCTTTCTTGGAAACAGCGGACGCATGGAAAGGGCTGGTTGGAAAATGAGGCACAGTCAAGGGCCACATATGGGGAACTTGGGAAAGAAGCAAACCCAAAACGTCCTGAAATAAAAAACAAACCAATACTATATTTAAATTTTTAAAAATACCCAGAAAGAACATCTGTCAATAATAAAAATCTTAATGGTACCGATAACAATAATAATAACTAAAATCTTATGCAAGATTCACAATCTTATCTCTTTAGTGATCGAGACGTTACAAACAAAAAAAGGAAAAATATACTTGATTGGTTCTATCATCAACTAAAACCACCATCCCCCTACACCCAGAATCTAGTCAGGCTACAGTAAAAAGAAAGATTTCTACCTTCACAGTTCATCTTCCTTCTGGTCAAGCCACGACTCTTCTCGCCTGGAGTACGATTTTTCAAACTCTGACTTATTGGGAAAAATCCGCTCACTATAAAGGCTAATTCCCGCTAGCGTAAAAAAATCAGTACACTCCTGTAAGATGCAGCGCTCTTGCGGAACATTAGACTAATTTCTTCCTATATCCTAATTTCAAAAGCTATTCGGGTATATTAGTCTGCAAAGTTTACAAAAACTCCGCGTGGGAACTGATTGGGTTACAAGGCCTCAATCATCGATGAGATTTATTCTTATCAAAACTATCTTCACTAATCTAAATATTAGCCTCTCAATTACAAATTTAATTTTGGTTTCATTATATAGAAATTTAAAATATCCGAATGGTAAGGATGGTATAAAAAAAATTGAGATCCACATATATAATAACCCCATAAATGAGTAAATACTTATTATAATGTACTTAGTACAGCGAGTTGAAGGTGCACAGAAAAACATTTTTTACTTAGCGCTAGCTCAGAGCGGAACCAAATTTCAGTATACAAAACTCTCGATCAGATTCAAATAAAATGTTAAACTAAAAACCCATTTTGAAAGAAATTTAATGGTCTATCATCATGGTGAATTGCCGTAGGATGGAGATATGAGGCTCTAGAGATAGATGTGGGCGAAAAATGTTTTGAAAACATATTTTTTTAGAAAATGACCGATCTTCTAGACCGCATATCTAATTAACGGTTATAGATAGCAAAAACATAGTGAGATTAAAACATGTAGATAATATTATTAGCTTTAATCTTGCATACTTGTGTTTTCTTTGTACGACCAACCCCCTTCTAAAAGCGAAAAACCTAAAAAATAGCATTCAACCCCCCCCCCTCCCGCTGTCCCACCCCCAGGGTCAAGGACTTTTAGTATGTTACACTACTAACTACACCATACAACTCACCGTAGTTGGTCTTTTCGCTTTTTGACTTTCCATATAGAAATTCGTTGACTGAGCTATAGTTAAGGACCATGAAATTTTAGAAAATGAAAACTAAACTTTGGTCATGCAGAAGTTTCACAGAAAATTAACCCTGTTTCTATGGTATCAGCTTTTTTTATAAGGAAAATGGAGTTTCTCTTATAGGAAATATTTTTGGGCGGTTGCCGGAAACCTTAAATATTTTCTTCGTTTATTCAATTTTGTCTTCCCGAATGAATATTCGATCCAGTTCCCTTGGTGGCCTATTACACAGGAACATCCCCCTGAACAGTAACCCTTAGCAACACGGACCCGATACCACGTCAGGGAGGTGGGGGTAGGTCTAGTAGGCGAGCGATCTAGGGAACTTGGCCAACTCAGTAGTGTCCGCGGTCCTCACAGGAACGGCCATGTCCAAAGTACGAACCTACGTCAAAAGTGAGTAAGCCATCCTTTCTTTCACGTCCAAATAATGACGAAATAATTTCGATTAGTAGTATTTCATAAGCTCATATTCGAACACAAAACCTACTGTACATCTAAAACGAAAACCGTTAGTTCAGGAAAATTCTATTCCAATTACCTAATATATCTTTTAGGAATAATTGGTCTGATTATTGCATTAGTATAAGCAATCGATAGAGGAAAATCAGCCGCGTGTAAACGACCTCGATCATTATCGATCTTAAAATCGAATGCATAAATTTCCAATTTTTTAAAATAAATTTGATTATAAGTGCCAATAATAGAATACAGAAATTGGTTTAAACAATTTTACAAATTATTTTAATTAAATTTTGACTATATACCACTAATGGGCCCATGACAACTTAATAAACTTTTTAACTAATCATAAAAACATTTAAAGACATCAAACAATTTATTAGAATATATTAAAAAACACCATGAACGAGACTAAGTAAATAAAAAAAAATGTCTTTATTTTGTAATTAAAACGGTTAAAAATTACCGTGCAGTATAAAAACCAACTCATACAACAAAATAACTAATTAACTAGCAAAATGTTATCGTGAGTTTTTTACTGAATCTAATTGAATGATTTTATTTATAACAACATAACCTTCTCCTTGTTCGTGCTCACTATGAGCAATGTTGTCAGAAAAAACAGCATATGTATGGTATCAATTGACAATTTCATCATATCCTTTGGATTTTCTTTTGGTTAAAATGTTTTGTTGAATAAAAAGAGAGATAGATTTGAATTCATTCCTTTGAAAAAGTTTCCTAAGATCAGTTTTTTCTTCGAATCTAAACCCATGGCACTTTCTTCCTTCAAAATGTGTTGTTTTGGACTAAAAAATATGTGACTAGTGTTTTCAAACCTACGTCATACGCTAAAGTCTGGGGCTACTCTCATAATTGTGGTTCATCGGATTTGGCCGGGGGAGGAGGAACTTCCGAAGAAAGTTCCCCCGGTAAATCCACCGGTAATGATATACGTTTTAGAATGTTCTGTATTTCCTGTTTCGCGAAATCGATACGGGAGGGATCCACAGGATGAATTTAAGATGCTAAAGAAAGAGGAATATCAAGTTTGAACCCTATTAAGATAATTTAAGTCGTACCATAGTGAAGATTGAAGGGCTTGCGAAATTGCGAATACGTCCTAGGGGAAGACCGAAGCGATAACAAGAACATATTGTGTTGTGTTATTACGGATTTCGGTTCGGGCTTTATTGGTTTCGAACCTTCTGGATAATTAAGCCTTTTATTATTATTACTGGTTTCCTTAACAAACCCTTCACTGTCTGTTTTTGTTTACAATTTTGTATAAACGGGATGCAATTATGTGTACAGTACCGTATTTTTATATATTATTAAAGTTAAATCAAAAAGCATACCCAGTAATTTGTGTCGATGATTTTCTCAGTTCGAAAAGGTAAAGCCTCGCATCCTGGGAGACTTAATGATGCTCTAATTATCTTGTTATTGAGACCTATAATAAATAAAGTTTCAAAAGACTTGTTTAATGAACTTGTGATTTTTTTCACTCTTTATGGAGAAAAAATGGAGATTTAGAGATGAAGCTTTATAGAAATGGAAAGAGCATTTAAGCTTATAAAAAGGTCAGTGGAAATAGTGACTAGGATCTTAAAAGGTTTCTCCATAGCACGTAGTTACTAATTCAATTTAGTCCTTATATACTTCCCAGAGTTATGGATTTAAAAAAAATTATATAACAAGATAGTTGCGAATAAATAAATAAAAGTTCAGCTCCAAAGAGTTATATGTTTTATAGAAAGTCATAGTTAACTGAAGTAGTTGTATGTTTACCATGTACACCCCTCCTCTATATATGAACAGAATAACATAGGTATGACTCGTCTTCACAAAGGAAGTGGCCATACTAAACTATCGTCAAATTAATAAACTATATGATAAATCTTATACATGGAATATACATTACCACTAAACTTATTACTTAAACAAATATTGCCTGGCGGTTATTATGTACTAATGTGATTAATAATTATTAATAATATTTTACATATTATAATAATATTTTGCTATAATAGGATTTTGTAAAATACACATTTTTCTACATTTAAGCCATTCAGGGGCACGGAAAAAAACATGTACCACTACAACCCGTGAACGGGTCTAGGTTTCAGTTCATGGTAGAGACTATACTGTTTCATGGACGACGGTTCTGTAAGGAGGTGACTTGTCCTAGGTCACGCTCAACCACCAGATATCCCCCCCTTATTTTGAGTACCCTATTTTATAATATTTTATAGAGGCTGGGTGAGCCCCAGGAAAGTCCTAGATCCTATATGATCTATTTCCCGCTCCAAACAGACTAAATCAAATCATGGCCTGCAGCGGGATTTGAACCAGGATTTCCGGCATGGCAGTTCTGTGCTCTACCACTGGCCACTCCGCTCCCTTGGGAGCACGAATAATTTATGATGTATTTCCTCACTTTTTAAACCTCTGATACTTCAGAATGATAAATCCAACTTGTGGAGTCCGAAAGAAGGAAGAATTGGTAGAAGAAAACTAAGGAAATTTATGAACATATCCATCCACTTCCTACTGAGACCAGCTCAACCTTGGAGTTGAACTTCCTAAGTCGAAGATTGGAGGCCCCAATAGAAGGAATAGGATGGGGAGGAATCTCCGATGAAGATGGAGGAAACTAAAAATGGAAGCGATATTTGAAGATGTGAGCGAGCGGAATATATTTCAAATGTTTGATTTATCTGAAATTATTAAGCAATGTCTTTTATATGAAAAATCAAAATAACTTTAAGTATTATATTATTAATATACCCTCTGGGATATTCTTTTATAACCTAAGATAAACTGAATTTTCTAAAACTAATCCAGCATGACAGTGAGGTAAAGCAGGTGAGGCGTTGAGTAGTGTTATCTCTGTCAGGGATAAAACTCATTACTAGGTTAGTTTGTCTTTTTTTTTTAAATTGTAAATGCAATTCTTTTTTTTAATTTATTATATTTTAGCTCTCCTCCATAAAGAAAAACCTTTAAGTTCAAAATTTGTTGAATCGTTATTTTTGATGAGAAGGAACTAAACTGTTTTCAGGGCAACGTTTGAACAGTGAAGTAATCTGGTCGAGATCATGCTCAAACGCCAAGTTCATTCACAAAATAAGAGTACCGACTTTATAAATGCTGAGTGATCCCCAGGAAAGTGCTCAGATTCCATAGGGTCGGTTCATATCATGAATAAATATCTACCTCAGCTGGTCTTGCACTGAAGATATGTTGAAATGTACTCAATCTACTGAGCAAATTCATTCAACTTTATCGTACACAACATACCAAAACTATTTCATGCTATTTACGACTATAAACAAGATCTCTTTCAAACTTTTTTTTTTTTTAAATAATATTAATATGATTCGCGATGCTTCGGTAAAATGGGCGGTGTCGGGTTCGAAGCTTCAATTTACCTAAATGTTTTCATGTAACATATTTTCCCCCTTTAAATATTGATTTCTCTTTTCAATTTTACAAAACCGTTACTGATTCAGTGTCTGTAGGTGAATGATACTCTTATTTAATTAAAAAATATTTTACGATTTCAATTTGTTTTATTCATAAGTATAGTGAAAATAAATACATTTTTGAAAAAAGGAAATCAATACTGTCGTTTTAGGTAATTTAAATGAATGTTTTAATAATTTTTTCAACCTTCGAAGACGTAATTAATTAACCCTTAACTTGGCAGAATTTTATTTTTTTGCATATTGAAATAATATTCATACCACTTAACCCTTATGACTAAGGATGTCTAGAAAAAAAATTAAAAAAATTACATGTATCTTGTGGAATACATTCCCAAGAGCATTAATTACGCTAGATTCTTATGTATCCACAGATACATCATCAAGAAAAGGGTTAGAATAAACTGTAACCGATTAATTATTATTTCTGTAATTATTTTTCCCAACTGTTATGATTTTGGTGTTAGGAAATATTTGCATTCCCATTTTGGCTTAAAAAGACGAATCAAACGAGATGTTTAACCTTCTGATTCATTAGTTTTGTATTCATTATATATATTTTTTTAAACAATGGGCTATTTGGGTTTTGTGGTTTCAAAAAATAACATTATCTTATAATTATCTCTTAATAAAACATACAAACATTCATATTCCTAATAAATCCTAATTATTAATAATTGACGATCATAAGATGTACAAACCTAAGTCAATCTCCTCTATACATACCAACAACTTATCATTCAAGAGTGAAAATATATCCTTTATTTAATACCATCTCATAAAAGCCTCGAAGCCCTATTAAGCGACTAATTGCTTATTGTATGAACTTATTAAGAAGTACAATGAAGCTGGGATCCCACGGCCACCTAGCCAATACTGATCTGCGATATTCCCCTCTCATAGGAGGCTGACAAAGAATCATTAACTGAAGTGATGGATGGGAGCGTCAATTTATCACCTGATCGTAAAATAGTTCGCATAAACTAGCGATAAGTTCAACAAAAGGAAACAATAGTTCCTATTTTAGATGAATTTTTATTTTAAATACATGCATTGGTTGGAATACCAGTGAATGAACAATCGGCTATTGTGTCTTTCACCTATTCAGGCTTCAGGGGGACTATATGTTTGACATCATATTATAGAAGAGATATGAAAATGATTTAAAATTAAAAGAAATAACAAACATTAAATGCTTATTTACCAACAGTTTGGCAAATAAACATTTAATTTACCAAATTGTTGAATCCAAAATAAATATTTAATTTGACAGGGGACACCATTTCCAAATCCTTTTCCTTCCTTGATCCTTTCAATTCAATTCAATTACTCCTCGGTTCAGTTTTAAAATAATTGTTCTATATGTTTATTATTTTTGATAATTAGTTATATGTATGTATCAATGGAGTATTTGTAATTTTCAATCATTTTTTTAAACTATATGCTATAATTTATTTATTTTTTCTTTTATTATATATATATATATATATATATATATATATATATATATATATATATATATATTAGAAATTTGTTTATTTGCATTGTTTTTACTGTTTGTTAATACTAGAGGATGTTTATTTTTACAAAATCCTGGCTTTAAATCACTCCTATTATTGCCTGAATTGATATTTTATCCATCTCCCGTAATGAATAAAACGACACAGCTTTTAAAACTCCCGGTTGTTTCACATTTTGTTATATGTGGAGGAGTCATGAATCACAATTCTTCTAAAGTAAAAATATTATTAAACGACTAACAGGAAGAAAAATATTACCATAAATTGAAATGCCCATTTCAATTTGTTTTTATTACGATAGAATTTAGAATATATCAAGAATTTTATATGTTATCCTGTAAGTTAGTTATTCATTTCACGTGACTTTATGCAATCAAACAAGGATGCATTGGAGGTCTTAAAATTTGCCTAAGGCAGTTTCTAACCTAAACTCAGGTAGAATTATGATATGGATTTATAACGAGTACTTGACACCTATAACATATACACCACACAGACTCGTGACCTATATTTTACGTCCCCTCCAAAGGAAGGCATAACCATACATTTTTTACTCCCCACGATCTTGAGCAGTGGCGGATTATCAGTAAGGCAAACTAGGCACGTGCCTAGGGGCGCGTAGTTACAAGGGGCGCGCGAGCTCGATTTCTTTACAGTTATCACGTCATATTTCATTCGCGCATTAGCGTAAGTACAAGGGCCCTGATCTACTAGTCTAGGATGTGACGATACAACGTCACCGTAATTACAAAAACAATCAGTTAAAATTAAGATGGCCATTTATGGCCGGTACAGGGGCGCCGATAAAGTTATTGCCTAGGGCGCTCTGGACCTTTAATCCGCCACTGATCTTGAGCATAGTAATTTGTTAAGCTATCCACAATACTACAGGTGATCCGAGTTGTAAATTAGATACATGTCTTATTGCTAAGAAAATAAATACAATAACTCAAAATACTGAATACAAAAGAATAAAATACCTAGAAAACCTTAAGACAACTATAATCTGACAAGAACTAAAACTTCAAAAACAGTTTTCTCTTATATTGCTATAAAAAAATCTTAGGAATATGATAACTGAATATGCCATATGTGGAGGCATATCATGTAGACACCCTACGATACGTGTCGGCAGTTTCGGCGGAATAATTTTATAGAATTTTAATGGAACTTTTGAAGAATTAAAAAGGCTCGTTTCGTGACCTTGACTCTGACCCAATAGATAATCTCTGGAATGAACTTGACGTGTAGGAAGAAAATACAGTCCTAGTGATAAATTTCACGGGATGAGAAAATCTTTAGACACATGAGGGGGGATCACGCGAGATGTGAACCCAAGATGCTCATTAATCTGAGAGCATGTTACAGGCCTAATTGAAAGTAGTATTCGTCCTCTAATGTCATAAAAGTTATAAACAAATATACCTAATTTTGAATCAGGTCATTGATATTTAATATAGAATAATTGCCAAAAGACGTATTTCATTTAATCAAAATAAGGTACACAGGATAAAACAAAAACTATGATTGATAACGCGTTTTAGATAACATTAATCTAAATGAAACTAATCTGTGACAATTCTGATGTCGTAATTAAGAGATATAGGCCTTGAAGATAGTTGTTTGGTGATATCCATTAATGATACCAACATAGGGGATGGAAATAAAAAAGGAAGAGTTGGAGCGACAAAGAAACTCGAATACATGACATTTGAACTGTATTTATTATGCTAGAGGATAGTTTGACCGTGTACTCAACCTGGATCATCGAAACGTACAGACAAAAAAATGCCAATTGAATACTTTAGGAAAAAAAGTAAATGTTTCTATTGAGCAATGTTCCATTATAAATCGTATATTTAAAACTCTATTCTCAATTCGTGGAAGAATTTTAACCATTCTATTGTCTATTTACTTAGATTTTCAGGTCGAAAAGAAGTTATTGCTTATATTAAAACTCCATTTCAAGCTAAAAACTACAACAATGACAAGATTCCGCTTTTCTCAATACACTTAACTCACTCTGGGCAAAATACGACATTCATAGCGGTTGCAAGCATTTTTTTTTTACAAGTTTACGGGGAAACTTATAATATATATTCCATATTTTGTCCTATTTATTTATTTAGACATATTTCCTTCCAGTCTTCCATATGTCTTTTCAACCAAATCAGCAAAAAATGTCGGGTATGGATGTATTCAAGCAGAACCATATCATCGTTGAAAAGGAGTGAATCTTTGTCGATTTCCCACCTATCACTACAACACTAATAAGATTTTCTAGCATTTTAAGGGACTTTGATCTTAATTACAGCTATGAAAAATTTTGTGAAGAAAGATTGAAGTAAGGACGAATCAAAAATTGATTATTACTTTTTTGGGATTCCAACTTTTTTCTCCCACATCCACCACTTATATTTTATATCCCCCGATATTTTAAAGTTGTGTTTCAGTGAAAATACGACTCAGTGACGGAGCTCTTTTAGTCGTATTTTTACCCTAATTTATTTATTATTTAATTATCATTTTACTAATTTCGAGTTTTTTCAATATTCACTTAAAAAAATCAATTACTATAAAAAATAAATATATTATATTTTTTTGAGATTATAGTCAGCTCCTAAATTCGTCAGATATAGAATTAAAAAAAAAATGATTTTACCCGAAAGATGAAACCTATTCTATGAAAAACTTAACCAAGGATAATATTTAATACTTCATATTCCGGTACACTATTATTAGAATAAAGGCGTTAAATTTTCAGGTTTCACTTTGACATTCGATAACTGTAGGGCACAAAATCGATAATCTATTATTTATTCATTTCAAATCATTCACCTCCTTTCACTGGCGTAAAGGGATTGATGTTTATTTATAAATTACTGCCTACTTCTTTTCTGTATAAATATATGCCATTGTCTGAAAAAATATAATAAAAAGTGTTCATATACATGGCTTTGTATTTATATGTTATATATCAAATTGTAAGGGCAGTGGAGTGGCTCGGTGTTAGAGCACTGAGTTGCCTTGTCGAAGGTTCTAGGTTCAAATCCCGCAGCTTAGCAAACTTTTATTTCAATTATTAGCCGTCAGAGATGAGCAAATGGGGACCCTCCAGGGACTCACCATCATCTATAGCCCAAAATAAGAGGGGGGGGGGACTTTGGCGTTTGAGCGTGATCTAGGAAAAATTGCTCCCTGCACAACCGTTGTTCTAGAAACAGTACAATCTCTACCCTATACTGAACCCAAGATCCCTCATGGGTTGTAGTGGTACTGTTATAAGTATAATAGAATAGAATAGAAAAATAATTTTATTCCGGGACCAGGTCCCTTAAGAATAGCAATATTGTACAGAGATTAATAGAAATATATCTGGCAAGACGGCTACATTATTGGAATACTGCAATTAAATATGAACTATACGTTCTGATAGAGAATAAAAAAAAAATAAAAAAAATATATATATCCATATATATTATTTCTAATATAATTTGCTACAATTCACAAAAGTAATATGCTGTACCAAACAGACCAGTCTCAAACTTAAAAAATTTAATAGACAAATTTAAATGTATCACTAT
This sequence comes from Troilus luridus, assembly GCA_964056705.1. Lineage (NCBI taxonomy): Eukaryota > Metazoa > Arthropoda > Insecta > Hemiptera > Pentatomidae > Troilus > Troilus luridus. Next base: position 86,023,039 of record OZ057415.1, read on the forward strand.
AAAGAATCACATATACAATGAAAAAATAAAAATTTCCCCAACAAAAAACTTTCAGTATATATATATATATATATATGCAAAAATAAAATAATAGAATACAAATTTATAATAGACAGAAATTGGCTAGTAGAAGAATAAAAAAGTAGATAAGAACATCTAATAATATGAATAATAGTATCATAATATAAGAAAAAGGCGTAAAACACCTCGTAATTAAGCGCCTAAGCAAGAACCTTAACCCTAATCATAATGAGTGTAGAATATTTACAGTATTTTCTCAATCTCTTGTGTCGAATATAGCTATTTATTTTATTGATTAGAGAGCATCCGTTTGGGAATTAAGGAGATGTAGGAATAGTTTTTATTCGTATGGGAATTAAGAAGATGCATGACGGATATCGGGTGGGAGTGAGTTCCAAAGAGAGATAGACCGAGCGAGAAAGGAGCGCTCAAAAGTTTTGGTTCTGTGGGAACGGGTCGGCAAGGCGAGATCTAGTGCCCTGGGATTGGATAGAGGATTTGAACTGCAGAAGACTATAGATATAAGATGGATGTTGTGAGTGGATGATTTGGTATAAGAAAGAACCTAGGAAATAGAGACTACGTATACGTAATTGGTATCAAGTATTTGTTTTCTTTAGTGACGCATATAATCATAAATTACTTAACGGAGCGGAGCCTTAACTCGAGTTCATTTTAAAAAAATAGCATTATTAGAAAAGACCTGATAGTCCTTTTTCATTTATCAGCTCATTACGTATAATTCAATAATGAATCGAGGCTAGTCCAGTATATAAGAAAGATCTTATAAAGAAAACTCATTACGTACTTCAAAGTCGTTAATACTTCAAGGTTATAGTGACTTTTAACTCATATATAATTAAATTTAAACTTTTCTTTTAAATGCCAGAAGATTAAGGCATTCTATGTTTTCGGAGTTACACAAAGGTTTTAATGCAGCAGTTGCTATCATAAAACTTTACGATGTTAATCCTAACGCATTAATCGTTCGTAAATTCTATGTGGTTTTTAGGGTTTAAATCGCGAATTTTTGATCTTTCCGGTTAGTATCGATCAGGAAGACCAACGATTTCAGACAATGTAAAGGGCGGAAGTGGGAACTAATCCGTGTCAGACAATGTAAGAGCTGTCGAAGACTCTTTACCAACCTTGTTCGACCACCAAACAACATTAGCAGCAGATTGTTTTTTCTTCGTTCTTTCTGTTATTTTATTCATATATTTTAACAACTATGATCATGTGATTTGCCTATAAGTATGTAATGTAATGGATTCTCCACACTACCCAAAAATCGTCTGGGGGGGAGAATGTGCTCCCGTGCCCCCTCCTAAATCCGCCCTTGTTCAGCGGCACATAATTGAACCATTTATTAAATGGATTATTTATTGATCACTGGATATGAAAAATAGATCCTATTTGATAACCCAAAACGCAAAAGGCTGTGCTATCTCTGAATGAATCAGCACGAAGTACAGCTAAGCCAGATTCACGCTCCAAAAAAGCGATTTTATGGGCTTAGTGAAGTATTCAGAGAGTGGTTCATACGTGGCGATACCTGGACAAAGTGCCGGATCGAATGAATCAATAATTAATTTTTAAAGCGGGCAGGGATTGCCTACGTAAAGTCGTTATTCTGCGACACGATTGTACACTCCCCCTAATATTATTTCGTGATTCCTTTCGAATTAATACATTTTTTTATTTTTGAAAAAAATCATTCTTCAAACTTGAAATTTCAAAAAACAGAAACAAATAAATTGAGATAAATAAGTGTAAAATGAAATTGGTACCGAATTTTCTATTAATGCTCTTCCTACGAAGAGAATCCTTATGAAGTTCATGAGATTTTATTCATGTAGCTTTAATTTGAGTCGTCTATTTGTTCCCGAGATATTTCTCTCCAAAGTTTCAATAAATAAATTGAACACATTTTAAAAATAATCTTTATTTATTTATTTATTGAGAGTTTTCCTTAAGTTGGAATTTTCTCAAACCAAATTTTGACAGTACTTCTAGCTTTCTTGTCTAGCGAAATTCTTTCATGAAGGCTGCATACTACCACCGCCTCTTCTTCTTCCTTAAGGGAACCAGTGCAGGATCATTTTTGGTATTCTTCCAACTTCCATCCTCTTTAGATGTCCAAACCAATCTAAGATTGTATTCTGACAATCCATTAACCTTCGATGAGGAGCGGAATGGCTATAGAGCGTTGAGTTGACGTGACTTAGGATTCAAATCCCACTGCTGGCAGACTTTTATTTAATCTGTTCGCAGCAGGAGATGGTTCCTATGGGAGCTATGAAAACACTTCCTGGGGCTCACCCAACCTTTATAAAGCGGTTACCCAAAATAGAGAGAACATTCTGGCGGTCAACTCACCTCCCTGCACAACCGTTGTCCAAGAAACAGTACATTCTCTGCCACGTACTGAACCCAAAACCCCTCATGAGTTGTAGTCGTACAACTTTCGAACTATTATTGGGTATGCTGTCACGTCTTGAAATCCCGACTGCCCTTCTCCAAAGGTCCATTTCCGAGAGAGTAGTTTTTCTTTACTTCCCTTTCCCCTTTCCATGGCGCTATGGTCCATGGAGGACCTTGGCCTACTCGACAATTTTCTTCCATTTTGAACGATCTTCGGCTGCTCTTTTCCATGTTCTTATCCCCAGGAGCTTAACGTCTGCGTCCACATCGCCCAGCTCTCGTATTCTAGGCCTTACTCTTCCTTTTTCTCCATCTGGACGTGCCCCAGCCATCTCAATCTTGTTTTTTTTATACAAGAAACTATATCAGGTTCTCCATATAAGTCCTTAAGTTCTTGGTTTCTTTTCATACGGAAACGATTTCCTTCCTTGGTTGGACCTTACACTCTTCTAAGAATCTTTCTGCCCATGTATTCAATAATTTCCATGCAGTGTGGATAGAGCCCATCCCTCCCCACCATAGATGACGAGAGAACGAAGTATCGTCCTATACAGCCTTATTTTGAGGCTACGGGGTACAGCTATATTTTGGAACACGTTACTGAGGGACCAATAACATCTGTTACCGTTTCCAATTCTCACCTTTATTTCATGTTCCAGTCTTAAATGTCTTAACATCTTCAAAATTGCACCCTCTTCCTTGGAGATGTCCACTGGATGACAGTTTCATGGATGAGGGCATGTATTTTGTTTTATCTTTATTTAGATAGAGCCCTGCCTCTTCACATTGGATTGCAGTATAGGCATTACAATAATTTAAAAAAATATTTTTTTGGGCTTTTTATTATGATAGTATTACTCTACAGGATTAAGTTTTTAAAAATTAATAAAATTGATTGTGGTAGAGATAAAAAAGATTAAACCATTCAACTTACCGCGAAATTAATTGTTGGGTAACAACAATTCATTCAAAAACATAATTATTGGTGCAAACGAAGCATTAAAGGGTTAGTCTGATAAAAACCAATTCGCTGCAACACCTAATGGAAGCGGCTCGTCAACGGGAAATTAGCAGCAACTACAGAGTCCAATAAAGTTGAAGAATTTGCGATTTCCGATCATCAAATATTTAGGAAGGGCAGCCCTAATAGGAGCGACTCATTAACGAACGCCCTATGAGGTTCGGAAAAGGAGACAGCCAGGGAGTTAATAATATAATATCGTCTTTTGCCTGGGATCGATACTGTGAAGATCGATATTGCGAAGATAGAAGAGTGTCATTTATTGAGAGGTTAGTGACTAGCGGCCTCGGCTGCTCTTATATTAGTCCCACCAGGCTCGATATAGATGTCGCCATTAGTCAGCTCTTATTACCGGAACCTCGCAATTCTATTGATTTAAAAACTAGAAATGCTTATAAACATAAAAGTTAGAAATATTTTAATTTATGTATCAACGGTAGTAAATAAGTCGAAACATAAGCTGTTATATTCGAAAGTGGTATAAGTCCGTTTTTTTCATATTCGCGATATCTTAAGGTTTCTCTTTGAATTACTTTAAAAATATGGGCAAACTGGCAAATGCTTTAAAAATTTCAAACATCAAAGAGTGATATTTTAAAATCTATACACCTTTAAAATTTTATTATGAAATAATGATCAATAAAACCATTTAAAGAATAAAACATTTTTTTTTAGATCCAAATGAACTTTCAAATATAAATCGCTAGTAACAATAACGACAGTGTTCGTAAATTATGATTGGTTTTTACGTATATACTTAAAGTATATTAATTGGAGCAAGGTAACTAAGTTGTAGAGTTATTATGCTGAAGATTCCGGGTTCAATTCCGGCTGTGGCCGTTAAGTTATTTAATCTACTAACGGCTTCTGATGGAACCCGTTGGACCTGCAGACCTTCCTGGGACTCACCCAGTTTGAATAAAATCGGTACCCAAAATAAAGGGGGAAATCTGGCTGTAGAGCGTGATCAAGGACAAATCTAGACCCTGCACAACCGTTTGACCAAGAAACACTAAAGCCTCTAACATGTAGTGAACCCCAAACCCTTCACGGGTTCTAGTGGTACATTGTTGTTGTTTTTTTGTGTGTAATATTAATGTACAGTGCTTTTTAAATCATTAAATCATTTAAAAGAATAAAAGATTTTCCCAAGTGTTTTTTTAAGTATTTCCTAAGTGTAATTTAAGTGTTTCTAAGTTCTGATTGGTTTTTACGTATTCACTTAAAGTATATTAATATTAAACAGTACAATCAGGGAGGAAAGCAATTCAGTCTGTAGAGGTACCCCTATAAAATGGTACCATTAATTGGGGGGGGGGGACCTGGCGGTTAAGAGTAATCTCAGATATATGCTCTCCCTCCAAAACCGTTGTTCCAAAATGTCTCCACCACTGAATCCATGTCTCCAAAATCCTTCATGGGTTGTAGTTATACAGTTTATCTTTAACAAAGCGTAATTAGAATATGACTAAATGAAATATCAAATAGTATACGGTACTAATAATATTGGATTAAAAAGCTCTATAATTCTAGGACATTATTATAAAAAAATACAACAAAACAAAAGAAATGTCTAGAGTCTCTGATGTAATAATTTATAACTAATACCTCTGAAATATTTTCTATTTAAAACTTATATCGTTTCAGCCTACGTTTTGCATTGAAGCCAAAGAGGCTTGCTTATCCATAGATCAATAAATACAAGACTGCCACTATTCATGCTTACTTAATATTATGTCAACAAATTATTATTGATTCTATTACTGAAGAAGAATTATAGTGTAAAAGAACATTTAAAAAATTATTTTTTTAAACTTTTAAGTATTAGAGGTTCTAAAATGTTTTATTACTAGAATGTTTGAAAATAATTTAAACTAATCTCAAAAACTCTCCATTGCAACTCAAACACCTTCTACAAATGAATTGGCATCCTGTCACACGACCTTGCAGTATTTTAAAAGTGTTTTTTTTCTCTTTACCCTTGACAGTAAGTTATGGACACCAAGTTCCCCTTCTAATTTGGGGGAACTGAAATATATTTGTCGCTACGATGTGTTGTTAAGTAAATACTTAAAAAGAATTGGAAGAGTTTCCCGGCTGAGCTACAATATACTTGTTGCTGAACCAGTTAATGTAAATTTAAATCATACAGAAAAAAAAATCATACAGGCAGAAAGTATACACATCTAAAACAAATACAGGACATGAATCAGAAGTGCGATACTCACACTATTAAAGAATTCGAATTCTTAAAAATTATAAATTAGTCATTTTTATACAGTCGTTAATCTGTTGTTATATTCAAACACAGAAGGGATGGAGATAGAAGTAATGATATTAATAAGGTTTAGCGAACTCGAAGTCTTGATGCGGTACCACCAATCTTTGGTTCCGTCCACGAACCACGACCCGAATTCCCCAGTCACTCTTAACTTTTTAGGAATTCGTTTGTTAATTAACCCAAAAACTTAGTATCACTTCAACTATATTAATACTATGCATACTTTATAATTTTGCGTTGTGTAATCTCCTAAAATCTCCAATGGTCTCATCCTATTTCGGACCGAATATTCTATACAACGCCTTATTGTCGTATACTTTAAGACGTCGTTCTTCGTTCAGTATTAACTGGTACGTTTAAGATCCGTAAAGAACAGATAAAAGTAATATTTTTTAATTCCTTATTTTATTTTTTACGGGTGAATTCTTAAGGTTGTGTAATTAAAGGGTTAATCGTTCTGTCCTGTTCGTTCTGTTCTGTAGATCCAAATTTGCATCCGAAAAAACCGATGAAGAATCTTTTAGTGGCCGAAAAACCACGAAATTTTCGGAGTTATTTCAATTTTTGGCCTGTATCTCCTAATCGGTGCGTTTTTGGAAAAAACCGAAGTAACGATTTTTAAAATCTTATCCAGTCTTTTCTTTATACTGCACATTTTACCTCCTTATTTCACCCTGTGTTTTTTAGGACTAAGTGAAGGAAGAAAGTATCTCTTTAAAAGGTGTGTTTTTTTTTTTTATGAAACGAATCTTAATATAAAATGCCAATTGAAAATATAGTGTCAAAAGTTTTTTTTATTAAAGATTTTTTACAACTTAGATAGTGTCACCACAGAACTCGATTCAGCCAGTCTTCTCTAAGACCCCTCGTTGCCATGTTCTCCTCCACATCCTGGAACCATCTTTTTTTTGGATATTCGGAGATTGTTTTTGGTCATCGTTCCTCTGTCATTCCTGGTTTCTACTGTGAAGAGGATGGTTGTTTCCTGATCAACCAGCTGTCTGATTGTTCTATTAGGGACGTGCTGAATTCTGGAAATAGCTCAACAAAGTCTGCAGAAATCCATCTCCATGGCTAACAACTACCTTTCCTCCTTTTTTCTAATTGTCCACATTTCGGTTCTGTATACATTTTCAACCAAAGAGTGGAACATCATTTTTTTATTATTTTTTTTAGGTTAACCTGTTTACTCCACAGAACAGAGTTCTGCCTTTTACTATTTTTTCTGTTATATCTTTATTGCATCTTCAATCGACTGTGTGGCATCTGCCAAGATATTTACATTCATGTTTTTTTTCAATATCTCAATTTTTGGGGGATAGCGTTGAATTTCCATGTATTGTCATGGATTCAGTTTTCCTCATGTTCATTTCCAAACCCCAAGAAGCATATTCTGTTTGGAAGTTTTCTTAGCATGTAGCATCTTCATTATCACTTGTGACTATCACCTGGTCATTAGAAAATTGTAGGTAGTAGAGGAATTTATTACCAATTTGTACACCCATTCCCTCACACTTCCTCTTCCCAGTTCTTCTTTTCAACAAACAGGTTGAATAGCAGAAGGGATACACATAGGTCATCCTTGTTTGAGACCTTTAGTGATAGGAATGTGCTCTGTCAGTTCATTCCTCTGTTTTATCCTAGCTTTGGGTGTCAAATGTATAATGTAAATTGTCAAATTTTTTAATGTTATTTTTTTCATTCTTTATCAATGTAAAAATGGGCATAATTTTGAGAAAAAGTAGCATTTATTTTAACTGGAAGGATATTACTCAAATGAATTCAAGAGTGGAATGATCAAATTCTTTCATAAATAAATTCTTTAATAAATTAATTAAAGCTTCATTTAACTAACCTTAAAAAGTTAATATTATTTGCTATAGTTATATTTTGTAACATCATCGTTTAAAGTTATGATTGAAAACTTTATTGGAAACATGAAGTCATTAAACGTTATACACAAAAAAAAAATGCAATTGGTTATGCTAAAAGTTTGAATCTTTAGTATAATAACCTTCATCTACTCTTCTCATCAAATCGAATTGGTGACAAATAGTAGGTGTGATATTTACTGACCTAAGTATAAACAATATTTCTATATATATAAATATATATATTATATAATTATACATAAGAGTAACAATTATCACCAGTGAAGTAATAATAGACGAGTGAATGTGTGTGTGTGTGTGTGTGTGTGTATTATATATTATTATTATGTATAAATTATATATCGTCGCCTCGTTTAAGTAAAGAATATGAGTTGCTATCTTTTATGAGAAACAAAATTTAAACTTTACTATTTACCTCTCTGAGTCCTTGATTAGAGTTCTTAAAAAAAAAATTCTTAAACAAATATGTATCTGATAAATTCATGAATACAAGGGACTGTTAATTTGAAATTGCTCACTTTCGTAACTTAAACTTAGTGGCGACTAAATAATATTGTGTGATCAGATACATTAAATCTCACTCATTCAATCTTCATTACTATCACGAATAAATAAGTTTATTATTTATTTATATTTATATTGCGATTATTGTTCTAATGCTATGAAAAGAAACAGATCAAGTCCTTAGTTGGTATTTTCAATACTTCGAAGGGTGTCCAATGTTTTCACAATCCTACAATAGTAATTTTTACCGTTGTTTTTTTTAACAGCAATATTTCTGCTTTATGAATATATTAAAGGGGTGTCAATAATTGAGTTCCTAGAAATTCATTCGGAGCTTAAGTTATATTAGAACAGAGTATAACGTTTGCAAAGTATTTTAGGTTAATGCTCTCCTCCCCAAAAATAAAATAAAATAGAAGATTCAAAAATTGAATGAGTAGGTAGACTCCTATTGCCACTCTAAAACTCCAAGTGGGGCGAGTTGTTAACTCCATTACCAAAAGCTTTAGTTTCGTGTGTATGATAGCTCCCTAACTAACATTTCATTTTCGTTCCATTTTTGGTTTCTACGTATCTTGAAACGTAAAAAAATCTTTTTTGATGGGAGGAGTTAGAATTTTTCTTGGTCGTCTATAAAGGTTCAATTTCGAAAATAAGATACCAATCGTAAATTACAGATTACTCAATTGATCTTCCCAAAATTTGAAATAAGGACCAAAAATCAAAAAGCTGAAAGTTCTCTCAAATAGGTGACATGATCTGGAGGGCCATTTTTTTAAAGCGTTGTTTTCAATTTTTTTTTAAATTTTTATTTTAAGTACTATTTGATATATAAAAAAAAGTTGTATTTACGACGTGATTAGACCATTTTGATGTTTAATGGAGAAGATAGAGAGAGGTTTAATGTAGACGATGATGAGGTGGGGAGAGGATCGATAGAGGCGCGCAGCCCTCAGGGTCCACTCGCCTTCTCAACATGTCCGGGCCTGCTGTGTTCCCAGATTACATCTTCACCAGGATGGAGGATCGCCCCAGGAACTCCTGCCACAGGTGGATACACGACAACCTCTTCCTACTCTGCACTCTCTTCGGCGTCGTAGCTGGAGTCCTCATCGGTGAGTAACATAATCATAGGATAAATGTCTACGATTTCCTTATGAACGATATCCGACGACCGGTTTGTCCGGATCAATTTCAGTTCGCATAATATATGAAGGTACATGATATTTGGATGATATATTGTGATTAAGTACTGTCTTGTTAGCTTTGTCGAATATTTTTATAAGGGAGTCGTATTTTACTTAGATAATTCAGGTTAGTATATTTACATTTTTAAATTAAAATGAAAACTACAGGGGGGAAACGAGGTGGCTCGATTTTTTCCCCCAAATTTGGCATCAGTGATTTCTGTCAGATTTTTCATTGGCGAGCATGGTTGTGTGGTCTAAAAGGTAGACCAAAACTTTGGCACATAATAAATAAGTTTGTCTTATTTGTGTACAATTCATTGACCACACCCCCGACCATTTCTTACATTACTCATTGAATAATTATTAGCAAGGAATTGTTTTAATTAGTTTATGTGCCAGTCGCATTTTTCATCAACTTAGAAGTTTCGAGATCTTATCCTCATCCGTACTAGACATCGATTTACAATACTTAATATATATCTCTATGATTAATAGATTTCTCTATGAGTATGTGTATCATATGATTAGAAGTATCATAACATAGTATGAGGTGAAATTATTATGTGAATATTGTCGTATCTTTCTAATGAAAGGAGGTGAATTTAGCACAATTAAATCAAATGAAATTTTGTTGATATTTAAAAAAATAAAATAACTGTTTATTTTTTAATTATTTATAAAACTGTGTTTTCAATTTCTCAGTTCCTTTCAAATTTACGAGGCAAATCAAAAGAGTGCGGAAAAGTAAAAATTTAGGGAAAGTTGGGTTTTGATTAGCAACGATTTTCAAGATATAAACTACATCAAGGTAGTTAAAAAGGAGTTGAAACAGCTCAAAACGGTTGAAGAAGTTTTTCCCTTCAGGGCAAAAACTGAGAGTTATTAAAAAATGAGGTAAGGAGGCTTTCAAGCATCTCAAGCATCCTGTTCAATGTCAGATTGGCAGTACCAGGAATCTGCATGGACTTAAACAAAAATTATGATTATAATGATAATGACAGATGATTTTAAAGTTAATTTGCTTTTCTGAACAATTAGGAAAAAGTGAATTACTTAGTTTTATCCTCTTGTCTACAAATAGTACACATTTTACTATTTTTTCCATAGGTTTTTTCTTTTTCTGCAGACCCAGTGAATAAGTGGTTAAGTCGAATATTGTTCAAAACGAGTTGGTTGCACTGAGTGAAGAGGGATCGTATCAGTCTTGTAATCGTAATATAAGAAATAAATCTATTTCAACTCAATGCCAGACTGAGCCCCTATTCATTTTGAAAATTACACGATTCCAAATACGAAAAATTCCATACATTATCAAACAAAAAGTTAGAAGAGATATTTCTTTAATTTAGGTACTTTAAAATCAGAATTAATTGACCTCTTTCTTACTAACAAAATAAAACTATTCAGTTCGAGTGGAAAATAGTTGACTGAATAATTATAATGATGGATTGAATAAAATAAGCAGAACTTATTTTTTAATGGTGCCAACGTTTCGGCCTAAGGTGTAGGCCATCTTCAGGGAAAATAGCAGGTGCCTCGGCTGTGGTGACTTGTCAAACTAACACTTGTCAATTCAATTCTAATGATGGATTGAATTGGTCAGGGGGTGCAGTCAATGATAACAAAAAGTAAGCAGGATGCAGAAATCTCTATGATTTCTTTATGAGTATGTGTATGTTATGATGATGAGTATTATACTCTCTGAGTATCAATAATATAAAATGAAATGAGTATGTGAATTTTGCCGTATCTTTCTAACAAAAGGTGTTGAATTTAGCAATAAAATCTAATGAAATTTCGTTGACATTGAAAAAAATACAATAACTACTTAATTTTTAAAACTGTATTTTCAATGTCTCAGTTCCTTTTTAAATTTAAGAGGCAAATGAAAACATTCGAAAAGTAGAAATTTAGATTCTGGGTTGGTCAGCTACGATTTACAGGATTTAACTTTTCATCGAAGCAACTCCCACGAGATCATGCTCTCGTTTTCATTTAAATCTTCAATTGAAGTACTGACTTCTCAGGATAACCTCAAAGTCAAGTTTTGTCAATTGATTAAGTATTAATGATTAAGAAATAATAATCGATAGTAACAAATAAAGCCACCAAGGCCAACCTCCTTCTATCCACCGAAACAAAATGGCTGCCAAGATTCGAGAAAAGAAAATTTAAGAAATAGACTACTATAATGATAGTGGAAAAGATACGTGATGAAGAAGGAAAACTGTGAAAATTAAGGAAAATATTGAATTAATTAGCTGAAAAACAAACTTTTATAAACCATTCCTCCATGTAAGCTCACATTACACTAAAAACTTTGTTACAACTACTAGGGATAGAGTAGGATGTAACATGTTTAGGAGGTGGAATCTCACAACTCTTGTTAGTTAGAATATAAAGCAGTTTGATAACTCTTTAGCCAGCTACCCCCGCACTAAACAACATTTAAATTATATAACAAAATATATAACTTAAACGTTGTTACATAGATAACAAAATATATAACTTAAATGTTGTTACGTAGGTAACAAAATATATAACAACATTTATAAACAAAATATATATTTTGTTAAGAAAAACTGATCTTCTCAAAAAAAAAAAAACCAACCTCGAAATTTGACAAAGAATTTCGGATATGCTCGTATATCGGTACCCCTGAGGTAAAGAACACTGTATGACATCTTTGTATTGGTTCAGGAGAGCCAACTTTTCATATCTTTGAACTATTAAAATTTGTTTTATTTTTTCTTGTAGAAACAGCTTAAATAAAATTGTTCACATTTTCATTGGTATTAATGAGTAATTGGAAGTATTGTTGGTAGTATTTATTTATACCTACCCTATTTATAAATAATAAATAAAATAAATATAAAATGACACGTGATTTTATTTTATTGTGCTATTTAATGTTTTTACTAAAACCTCATTTTTTCACTGTCAGGGCATGAATATGAGACTAACCTAGTCTCGAAACGTCGCCTAAGAAGTTGAAATAACTGACTGAAACTCAAGAACCATAAACAATATATTTCCACAACAGTCAAGATATATAGATATTTAGTCAAATATAGATATCAAAAAGATATATAGTCTAAATATCTATATATATAGATATTTTGAATTTTCTGTTAAAAGGAGCATTACTTCTTTATTTCATTGACTACTCAGTCATCATATCGCTCCTTCAAAAGAACAATGTCATGACTCGAAAAATCTTCTTTTTTAATAAAGGTATTTGAAAGTTCCGTATAAGTTTAAAAAATTAAAATTTGGGTATTGATAAATCAAAGCATTCCTATTGCCATGGTGGTATTGAAATTATTTTATTAACCATTAGATTTTTGTATTTTATTTTAACTTATGTCATTATTCTCTGAAAACTTCAAGTTCAAATACTTAATACAAATCAAAATATGACTTTATTAAAGAAAAAAAAATTGGAAATGGAATATCAGATATGTCGTTCCTGAAGTAAAAAGCTTTAACTAATGCAATTGCTACTGAAGGCTTACCTCAAAAATATCATATTTCGAGTTATGAAACTGTTCTTTTGAAGGGGCGATATGATGATGCCAGTTGATGTAACTCTCTTGGAAAAAACCAACCGGACTCAACCGACGCCTCGCTAGAGAGATTCTTTCATCATCAAAGTGATCAATTCAAATACATCATTATCATATTCCTTCTGCATCTAGGATTATTCATTATTCGGTCTCTCACTTTTTTGGGCACATTTGCAATAACAGTTTTATGTGCTTTAACAGTGACTTGGAATAATTAGAATAAATTTGTCGCCAGATTATAATTAACAAAAATGAAATAATATTAAGATGATGTTTCGTTAGAAGTTACAACTTCAAAATTATATAACAAAATATACATTTCGTTGAGAAAGATCGAGACCCAGCCATCTTGAAATTGGCCGAAGAATTTGGGATATATGTATATGTATATATATATATATATATATATATATAGGAGTAATATAAAATATAAATAGGAGAAAATATAAAATAGACGTAAATCCTAGAACAACTGTAACTGAGAGGTAATCGGAATGTGAACTAATCAAACATTCGGATTAAATTATCCTAAAAGCATAAAACTAATCTATTATTTTGATTTATTTAAAAAATAAAAATTCGAATCCCAATAAAAGGGATATACAATTTTGAAAAATACAAGTAAAATATGTTTAAAAGAATATAAAACTTTTAAATTAAATTTGTTTAACTGCCCAACTGCCCTGAAGAAGACCTGTAATGTGGGTCGAAACATTGGCGTACTAATAAATAATTCTCCCTATAATAGAGAATTTTCTTGACCTCTATCCGGACCATTTTCTTCCTCATAAATTAGTTTTGCTTAACTAAATCCACTCAATGAAAGCTTTTGGATGAACCGAGCACGAAAAATAATTGGAACACAAATACCCAATACAGATCAAATTGTGTATTTGTTTAACATCGATTAGTAATGCTATGGCTAATCGGACGATACAACAGTGGGAGGCCTAAATAATGTCTATCCAGGTATAATTAGGATACGAATCTATAACATACACCTGTCACCGCTGGCTGGTAGTATCTGATCATTCTACAGTGGCTTTTATATGTATTTCAATTGGATAGCAATATTACTGTTGTTTTTTTACTGTTTCCCAAGAAACAGTACATTCTCTACCACGTACTGAACCCTAGACCCTTCATGGACTGTAGAGGTACAGGTTATATATATATATATATATATATATATATATATATATATATATATATATATATATATATATATATATATATATATATATGTATATATAGAGGGAGAGAAAATAGCTTTATTCATGGATTTTTCGATACGGGTTATTCTCAGTATTATTCTATATATTTGTTTAAATAAATAATTTTAAACTAAAATATATATGTTTATAGGCATGTATTTCTAATCTACTGGCAGTTATAACGCTAATAGAACAGTAAAATCTCAGGCCTATAAACATTAACAAAAGAAGGGCGATAAAACTGATTATGTAAAAATTGGACTCTGCGAAAATCATTAGCAATGAATAATAAAAACCTCCCCGGATGGTTACATTATTCATGAATAATGTGGACGACATGAAGCAATAATATGCAAGAAAAACGGAGCTAACTTTCCGACATTATCTGCATCAATCAACTTCCCTGGCTCAATTTCGTTGCCAACTTTTCTCATTTTCCTCTTCTCCCAGTTTCGACTAAATCAGTGGCAGTAATGTATGCAACTTGGGACTTTTCCTTTAAATCTTAAGATGTGGAGAACGAGGTAATGTAAAGTTTGGTTCGCAAAATCAAATCAACGGAAATACAATTTAATTAAAAATTATGGCCCTAATATAAAAAAAAATATGCTTTTTAAATAATAATAAACTTCTTAATTATGTATGATGAATATGTTTACATTTGTATGAATGAATAGCTCCGTCTCAATGTGGCAAAACGAGAAAAATAGAAAGTTAAGAACAATTGAAAATTTAATAGATACTACTTAATTAGTATCCATCTAGTGTACCTGAGGTCGAAGTAAAGAAAAAAATCTGGATGGCTAACAGGTGTTACTTTGGTCTACGCAAGTCTATCACTGCAGACCAAGCTCTATCTGGACAAAACATTAATCCGCCCAGTTTGGTTGTATGGATCCGAGACATGGACAATGAGCATGCTGATAAAGTATGATCTTCTAGTCTTTGAATGAAAAATCCTCCGAAGAATCTTTGGTGAAGTTTATCTAGATGGAAACTGGCACAGGATAACAAACAACGAACTCTACTCAATATACAACGAAGCAGATTTGGTTTACTATCTAAAAATTATAAAACCTCTATGGGCTGGTCATGTAGCTTCAATGGGAGATAAGGACATTACTAAAAAGGTTTTGACAGAACCTCTCCACAGCACGAGAAGAGGATGGAGGCCGAAGCTGAGGTGGTCGGGGGGTGTGGACAGAGACCCGATGGATATCCTGAGGGTCCGACTTCAGAAAGCAGAGAAGACTGGAAGAAGGTGGTAGAGGAGGCCAGGACTCGTCACTGAGTTGTAGCTTCGTATATTACTAGTAGTAGTAATTGTATTTTTCAGTATAGATTGAAGTTCAAGAAATGAAGGATGAAGTAATGCAAATAAAATACTTATTGAAACTTTTTTCTTAAGAAAAAACTCGTAAATATGTGAATAACTAATACAGAAAAGAGAAAGTCCAAATCATCGAAATTGATATAAGAGAGTTTAAATTCCTGGTATATTGATCTAAATTTTGCGTTGGTATTAGAAATCCAAATCTGTGGAAAATTTCGAAGACACAATAATTCTTGTGAAAAACGATTTTCACTAATTCTACTAACCTATTCTGAATCAAGTGAAACCACTGCCATGATGATATAGAGAATAGCTTAGAAGTCATTACTGTTCTTATGCGTAAAAATCGTAAAATCACATTTCGAACTAACATATTCACATGAACCTATGTTAATTTTCTAAGCAGAAAACAAAGTTATTACATTTGTATTTTGTTTGAGTAAAGTTTTTTTGTCGAATTAAAGTCAATTAATCATAAACTATTCAAAATAACTATGTTCAAAATACACCATTGTAACGAAGACCAAATTCCAGTTAATTCTCTCTAGGATTTCTCTGCTGGTTATCGTTTTATTAAATCTGTTGAGAAGCCTAGACCAACTCCAAAAGAAACTTTAGTTAGATGAAATTAAACCTTAATGTATGTAGAGGTTTAACAGAAATGGAATATCTGGATCCCAACGGGAAAATGAGTACCAGGGAGGGGCCACCCGTGGTGTAGTAGATAGCATGACAACGTACTATGGCTAAGATCGTGACGTTAACAAGTAATTTAGTTTCAGGATGCTTCTATGGGTATCTGTATTCAATACGTCCTAGCTCCATCCAAAAACCTTTTTTGAATGTATTTAGTTAAGCAACACTAATTTATTATTAAAAGTTTTTTAAAACATATTATACCTGTATTTTTTTATATCTCTGTAGGAATACAGGCTAGTCTCTAAGGCAACTACAACTTTATATGATCTTACAATTATTTCATTATTTGTTGATGAGGTGTGCATGATCAAAAACGGGTAACTCCAAATTTATAGAATTGGCCTTTTCACATTTCTCGCTAGTTTAGTCAAGCTCCCAATACTTCAAGTTCAGAACCGGACTGAAACGATGATAAATAAGGATGCAAAGTCTCTTGTAATTGCTTGACTAAACTGGCGACAAATATGAAAAAGTAAACTATTGAAATTTAGGAGTTTTTCCGCTTTTGATCTTATTAAGTTTCATTTGATGAAATACGAGCAGGATTTAGTATTGAATAAGAAACAAGTTTTCTTATGAAATAATGTGCAGTAATTTTTTTTATTTATTCAATGAATAAACGCTTAACTGTCATCGCGCATTAGGTTTTACGTTTTTTAGGATTCCACCATTTCCTCCTGGGCCGAACTGCAGTAAGCGCTATTACGATGATATTTCGTTGATACCAATTAGCCAGAGAGTTGCATGACAGGGAAAACTGGGCCCACAACTTAATAATTTAATTTGATGCTTTGGTGGATCAATACGACTTTTGTATGAAAGCAGTGTGTGGGGACAAAGGGTCTTGCAGAGGAGATCAGTCACTCGTGCTAAATTGGTATAAAACTTCACAAAGCCAGTCAATTTGGGTGTGAAACCCGACCGGGTGGCAGCGCTTCCCAACACCGGCTCATCCTTAACTTCAATGTATATATTTATTAAATGTGTGCATGTGTGTGGATTGGATCCAAGATGGCGGACTGTGTAGCACTACTTAATTTTGCAGTGGAAGTTTTGAAACCACTAGGTGAATTTGTGGCCTTAAAGAAGGAATTGAAACAGCAGTTCTTCCAAGGATTGGCGGTTATTCAACAAGTGCAAGAAAAATTGATGGAAGAAAGGCAGGGACAACCTGAAATTCCAGTTACTATATCTACATCAGACGATAGTAAAGCTCTAAGTTATTCCGAAGTACTTAACAGAAAAATGAGTAAAACCAAAAGTGTGCACAAAGTTATAATTAAAAATAAAGTAGAAAATAGCTCCCCCCAAAACACGTTGATCAACCCACGGGAAATGAAAGCTGGAATTACTAACTAAAACCATACATAAAGGTTTGTTAATGGTAGAATCGGATAGTAAATCCGATATAGAAAAGAATCAAAACAAACTTTCGTGCTCACGTTCCAATTTGGAGTCTTATGTAGCTAGAAAGAGCAGGCCGAATATTAACCAAAAATTTGCCTGAGGAGGCTACTAAAGATAAATTCGCGACCATGTTGTTGCATTAAACGACTGGAATGTGGAGTTGGAAGATTTTAGGGTGTTGTTCATCACCAGACCGAGAGAAGGATCCAAGCGGCGAAAAGCGGAACACCAAGTCAGCCCGCGTTTGAGGAGGTTACTGTTAGAAGGCTGAATCAAGTTATGCTATGTTATGTGCTATGGCGAAGACTTTATCGTCGTGCGGCGTTCCATGAAATGCAGCAGATATAACCATGGGAAGGACGTCTGCGGAGGAAAGATAACCAGTCCCGTTTGCTGTGGTCAACACCAAATGAAGGACTGCCCCAACAAAGAGAATATGGAGCGATACAGATGTATGAATTGTGTAAAAATTACAACAGCCAATGTAAGCCAAAATTTAGAGTTGCCATCAACCATACTGCTTTCAGTCAGGTATGTCAATCATATAAAAATGCTATTGATAGGGTGGTCCTTAGCACTGAATATCAGGTGGGATACTGTCTTGAAATCGTTGTACACTCCCTGAACTGATTTAGTATAAATTTAGCGAACAACCTTTTAAGAAAATATTTTTATTTTGAATTTTTTTGAAATTGTTAATGATTGTTAATGCAGGAACTTATATTTTGTTTTTTTGTTTCAAAATCTCAGTTTATTCATAAAATAATATATTTGCATACAATATATATATAAGATTAGCATAATTTATATATACACAGCAATAATTACAATTTACTTGTACTACCCGAAGGTATGCAGGAATTTATATTTTTTTTTCCTTCGGCACGGCAACTCAGCGTTCTACCACTGAGCCACCCCGCTCATTATATCTACAGCCCCGATGAATAAGTGGTTAAGTCTAATTTTCTCCAAAATTAGTTTCTTGTACTTCAGTAAGCGGAATTGAGTCATTTTCGTAGTGAATAATGGGCCAAGTAAGGCATGGGCTTGAAAAGGAGTTATTTTTTATATTACAACAACATTTCAAACCAAAAACTACAAGAATGATACGATTCCGATTATCTGAAAGCAGTTAACTCTCTCTGGAAAAATTCCGACTTAACCACTTATTCACCGGGGCTGTAGATACGAATACGTATATACTTGGTCTGGATTATAGGATATGAGCTACAGAGTTTTAACTCAAATATTTTAAAGACATTTAACGTAAGGAATACAATAAAAATATAGCAACAAATTATATTCAGTGTATTAATTAAGTTTACACGTGGTGATCCAATAACAATGAGTAATTTTTATTTTTTATATTTTACTAGCTGACCCGTCGCGCGTTGCTGCGATAGGAAATTTTTAACAGTGTTGCACTAAATTAAAAAATCTGAAATAATTCATAGTAATTGTTCTATCATTACCTCAACTTATATTTTTTTGTCGAGGAAAAGGAATTTTTTTATTGTATTTTTAAAATTTTAAACGTTTCCCGTTCATTTAAAATTGGCGCCTAAAATGTTTAAAAAAATATTCAGTTGTAAAGTGAAAGAAAACCTTTTAATAAAAAAAAAAGAAAAAAAGGAATCTACCATAATAACTGGCAAAGTTATGAAGAAAAAATGATTTTTTAAGTTTTATTTTATTTTATTTTTTTAGGGTGAATTTTAATATTTGGAGTTAAAAATTAGGGAATCTTCATTACTTTTTATGGCAAATAAGATCCAATTTTTTTGTTCCAAATATCGCCTGGGGCATTTTTTACCTTCTTATCTGGCTATACCCTTTGGATAGTATATTCAGAACATATATTGCTTAATAAATTGGTTGTTAATATTTCCCAACATGATCGCTCTTATGTTATAAAAAGAAAAAATAAGTGAAGCTGAGATTTTGTAGAAAATAATTCTTTGAATCGAAAATAACATTTATAATTGAATTCAAAATAATTTATATTTCCGATTTGTTCTCGCCTCCACTTTTTCTTTCATTAGTTTTCTTGAAAAAAAAAGTGATCTTATCAAATAGAACTTCCGGTGTATCGTAAGTTAAAATGTGCATAGAAGGCTATAAGGTGGAAGAATGTTACTTAACAGGAATTTCTTCCCAATTTATGCCAGAATGATAAAAAGGTAGTTTAAATAAAGCAGTATTCAGTGACGCCATCTATATTTAAGAGTTTTAAAAACGTTTGTAGCATAATGTACAGTTTCTGCTCTTGTTGTATCTAGCTGACCCGGGGCGCGTTGCTGCGATAGGAAATTCACTTGTAATATATCATTTTTTTTATTCACAATCATTTTTATATATAAAAATCAATTTTCTTTATTTTCTCAAGTGCTTTTGGATACACAATATTTTTTGTTTTTCCTACTGGTGTGTAAACGAATAAATCTGAAGGTTTTCCGACGCGATGTGCGAAACATGGATGCTCCAAATCTAGACCACACACTTGTAGTGACTGCCCTTGCGCTTTGGTGATGGTCATTCCAAAAGCGAGTCGAACCGGAAATTGTAAGCGCTTGAACTCAAATGGCATATCTGTTGGAATCATAGGAATACGTGGTAATAGTACATCTTCACCCTTAAATTTCCCATTTAAAATTGTAGCTTCGATGACATTCTTCATCATCTTTTTAATTGCAAGTCTCGTACCATTACAAAATCGTGGTGGATTGATGTTTGAGTAGAATGATAGGCACGCCAATTTTTAGTGTTAAAATGTACGGTGGCATACCTGACAAATCAAGGGAATTCAAGAATTCGGTTGGGTACTGGACAATTTCGTCTTGATTAATCACAGTATCGATGGACTTATACGTTGTTGCTTCACCTGGTATTCGATTCTGAATGCTAAAATTGATGACATTGACATCGTTATTCGTAGCTGCTAATATAACACGTGAACTGAGCCAGTGATGGTTTTTGTAATTCTGGGCGATATTTGGGAAAACCCCTCCAATTAATTTGTTATTTTACAAAAGTTCGTTGGCAATGTGATACTTTGTGTTGATTTGTCGATTTCCATCTTTCGATTCCCAATGTCCGCCAATTGCCTTGCGAAAATGTTGGCTGATGCATCATTTTGCAATTGAACACGCATATTGGTGTTCAAACTTAATTTTTTAACGTCTCAATCGTGCCTTCCTTCACACTTCACTGTCATTTAAATTTTTATTCAAATTTCTCTTCACATATATTTATTTATTTCGTACGAAATTTGTTCCTACTCTCCCTTTACGATTGACTCGATTTGAAGAAACTTGATTTGTGACAAATAATTATTTTTTTCAAGAAATTTTTAAATTTTTATTTCAAATCAAAAAAAAAAAAAGGAAAAAAAAAGTTTCATGATGATCGGAAGATTGGTGTAGTAGCGCATAACGGACAAACAAACACACACATACATTCATTTTTATATATATAGATAGGCGACCTATATCTAATAAGTATAATAGAGATTAAAATTTGTTCCTACTCTCCCTTTATTATTGACTCGATTACGAAAGAAATAACTTGATTTGCGACAAATAATTATTTTTTTTCTAGAAATTTTTGAATATTAAAAAAAAAAAAAAAAAAAGGCAAGTAGAAACCTTCCCTAGAGTGTACTGAACAACTTCCCAAAGTTTCATGATGGTCGGAAGATTGGTGTAGTAGCGCATAACGGACAAACAAACACACACATACATTCATTTTTTTATATATAGATTTAATGATATTTACAACTATAATGCTACTTACTATAACAAGTAAATGTGCTAATATGTACAATATGACATGAAAAACACTTGTGGAGAACCCACCATGCTACCCATCGGTAGCACTCCAATAAAGTTCTATAGTAGATGATCTCGAAGCCATCTTCTTTTCAGACGCCTCGGAGGGTTATCAGGAATAGTATGGGAAGCAAGTTGAGAGACTAGCGGGTTTAAGTGTGTTTGGAGCTTGTTATGGAAGGATAGGTATCTAGTTTGGGCCAAATCAGTAACATATGGAATATTATTATCATGATGGATGAGTTTGTTTGTGACATAATAAGGAGCATCGAGGATTTTTTATTTTAAATCTAATTTTTGAGTTTTTCTTTTGATTTTACTTTTTAAAAATTATTTAAAGTAGAGTATCTGTTTTTAACAATATTCTTTGAACTATTTCGTTAATAGAAATTCTATTTTATCAGGATTTTTTTTTTAAATACCTGTAATGTTCGCTCTTGGGAGCGGAGTAGCTGAGTGGTAGAGCGCTGAGTTGTAGTGGTATAGTTTTTATTTTATTTTTTTAATGTTCGCTCTTTATTCAACCAATTATTAACATCTTCAATTATACCTGCTTCGCAAAAAATATTAATTCTTTTTTTTTTTTAAGTAATAAGTCTGATAGTTTCAGAGAGTAAGTCATTCTAAAATAAGCTTTTACACATGTCAAAAAGTCAAGATTCATTTTGTCTGACATTCTCATAAAACATAATCATAATAAAATACTTTAAGATGAATTTAACTAGTTCGAATTTGAGTAATAATACCTATCAGTGGGCCAAGGTGATTTCTTAAATATCGAACTTATAATTTGATTAAGAAAAGACAGTCATTCTTGAAAACCGATTTCAGCAAAACTAGATACATATTATTCACTGCAAGTAGGATTTTGTTGAAGATTATAAATTTGTTAAAGTTATTTAAAATTTGATGTAGTGCTACGACGCACGAAAGGGCTTTAAAACAAAACCAACGGTTGTGCAAGGATATTAATTGGCAGAAAGTACCCACTTCATACCGGATTGGTGAACCCATACCGGGATGGTCTTCACATTCCACATGATCGATTGCAGCTGCCAACAGCATAAATAATTTAAATGCAACAGCCGGTACCGAACCCGGGACTTTGGACTATCCCGCTCCCTACATAATGCATTAGGGTTAGAAAATCAAGCAGTTCTGTTGTTGAATATAATTAGATCAAAAATAAAGTGTGAAAGTAAAAAAACATGCCAGAGCATAACATTTTGTAAATTTTATGAATTATTAAATTTCATTAAAAATGATTTTAGCGGCTAAAAAACTATTAACCAACTGGACCATGAGCTCATCTCAACTCATGAGCAGAGAAATGAACATTCTATTAGTTCTCAAGCAATGTTGAATCGGCTATATCTGGTTTAATTGCCAGAATTGGAATAGATCGAGGCAAATTATACTGAAATAGTCAAATCAATCAAACTGGGAATCATTCACCATATCACTTCATTGTAACCAATTGAACTAGGAAATTACATTAGAAATTTCGTCATAAAAGATATGGTGAAAATTTAATATCAAATTACGAAATTTGTTTTAGGTCTATAACTGCTATTTAAAAAACAAAATAAGGAAAGCCATAAAACCAAAGCTTACTTTTATCTGATACAATTGTAAGAGACTCAATAATTAAATAGAAAAATTGAAATCCATCTGTTGTAATTTGTTTTGTTAATTTTCAATTTTCATATAAAAAGTTATATATACATCTCTGTTTAATTAAAATGATAGTTCAAGTTTCAAGATGATCATTCGACAAGTAACTGTCTATTTTATTTTTTTAAATATTTATCGAACTACATTAATAACAGAAAGTTTATTTTATTTAGAAAAAACTAAAGTTTGCAATAATTTTCATTCATTATTCATTGATAATCTTTTCAAAGAAAATAATCTTTGAGCCCTAATATCGTATTTTGAGTTTAATAGTTCACCATATAATGTGTTTAAATAATGATTTTCCTCAAAAGATAAGAAACCACTACCATTGATCCTTTAAAAAAAAAATGTCAATATGTTCTCAACTTTAATTTGCGTTACAATAATTTTTATTTTTCAACTTTGCCTTATTAAACGATGATCAAAACAATGGACAAGGAGTTTGTAATTGCCTGGATACCATTTCACGTGGGAATCAAAGGCAATGAAGCGGCAGACCAAGCAGCCAATAAAGCAGCATCATCACTAGCTATAACAATTTTTTTTTACCATATCAGACATTTCGTAATATCTAAAACGCCAAGCATTCATGACGTGGATACATCTGTGGGAGGCAACTGAGGGAACTAATAAATTGATTATTCCCAGAAACCTGGGCGCGGAAAGTCTCGGTCTACTTATATTTATAAACGGTAATATACACAGTCCAGTCGAGCGGTCGGTAGACCACCTTGTTTTTGACTTAGATAGGAAAGTGTGGCAAATGATGCCGAGAACGCAGGAGTGACAAAAGAACAACGGCCTTTATAAAAAAAAATATTAATATATTCCTATTAAATAGTTTATCTATGGTGATTGATTGCAATGATATCATTATTATGTTCATTAACCTTCGCACACGCCCTTCCATCCAATATTTATAACACTTGATATAGTGAGAGCATTACTGCCGGGTCGTTTCATATGAAATGTCCCTTTTCAAAGGGAAGTTGATCCAGTAAAACAACTTTATGAAATCTAAATTGAAAGGAGAAATGGATTATTTATGAATTGAACCACTGAGTGGAAAAAGGGAATAAGTGACTGAAACCTATTTTTTCAGAAAAACAAAAAACTGTCTAAATAGATTTCTGTTGATCTTACAAAATAACATTAAACATGAAAAATATAGCTGCATACGTGGGGAATCTTAATATATATCTATTACAACATTATTTTATATTTTTAGGACGTAGGAACTATTTATTAATTTAAAAGTTATTCCCTTTTTCCACGCTCACCACCAGACAACCTATTGATTTTAAATGGTCTAGAGCTATTGAGATATTCCATTTTTCTGCTCAGTAAATGTGCCTACACGTGATAAGAAAAATGGCAATCCCAGTTCATAATACAGCAAAAATCGAGTTATTTCATTTTTCCAATCAGTGGTTCAACTAATTTGTGTAATCAGCTGAAAATTGTCAAACAAACGGTGAACGGTCCGTTCGTTACAAAACCCTCCGTGAACGCGGTGATAATGTTTCTCGCAGTTTGGGCTCTCGATGTCGAAGTTTAATCTCATAAAAAAAAAAAATTAAATCAAAAACCCCGTGTTTCCATGGTCATATTTGACGGCATACTAAACAATATTCGTACAATTGTAAAGATGGTAAATATTATCGAAAAAGAGATAACAGCTCATTACGGTCTGTAAGCATAAGGATAGTAAACGACAGAAGCCTACTAATTCCACGTTCAATTAGTATAAACTGACATTTCATATGAAACGATTTAGTAATACTTATTAATAATACCATTTGATTATCTATGTATATAAAACAGTTTGTCCTGACTGACAGACCACAGTATTGAAATTTGGACAGTAGGTACATTTTATAAGGCCAGCGCGCACTAAAAAAGGGTGAAAAACTTCTGTAATGAAAATACCTCATTTTTGAAGCGAGCACCATTAAATTTTAGATTTAGCTTGTACATCTAAAATAAAGAATAATTCATAGAACCATCTGCACTTCCGGAGTAGAGCTTTGGGGCTCCACTATGCCATCAAATTCCTATCTTTTTCAATCCTTACAATCCAAAATCCTCAATGATTCTTACTTTGTTACGAACAAATTAATCCATAATGACCTTAATGTACCATTTGTTGCTGATTTGGCCCGAATCCGATGTAAATCTTTTAATGACAAACTTTATTCACCAAGAGGTAAGTAGGAGGATAACACTAAAAGTGATCAAAGAATATCGATTTGGAATATAATTTGTAGGGTGAAGTTTTAATATGTTATTTCCAGCCTTTTCCAAATAACTTTACTATGCCTTATATTGTTACTTCTATTATTAAATAATAAAGAAATTATTTTTAAATGAATATAAAGGGAAAAATCTTACCGAAGATAACATACTCGTAATTGTAAAATGTGTAATATAGTAACTTCTTGTTTCAATACAACTGTATTACCATATATTGTTGAAGTAAAAAGAGAAAACTGTTAATCATAGATGATCTAAACCATAAACTAATAGTTATTTCAACAACTGCGCTCTTAGGTTTTGCGGTGCGACCACTTGAACCTAGCCAAGATGTGATAATGCTGATATCCTATCCTGGTGAGCTTTTCATGAGAGTCCTCAAGTTGATGATTCTGCCCTTTGTGATATCGTGTTTGATTATGGGTAAGTAGGCAAATATTTTTTAATTTATTTTATTTTATTTGTTACTAATTTTTAAATATTTTTATTTGAAAAGAAAAGATATGCCCAAGACCGGGAAGACCCGGTTTGCGTCCCGGCCCTGGGCATATCTTTTCTTTTAAAATAAAAATATTTTTTAGTTAAAATATGCTAATAAAGAACTAAATAAATCAGAGAATATTCTATATTAGTTTTAAATAAATATTTGGAGACATATATTAATGGGAAAAAAATCCTTCCAGTCATAAGCCACAAGAGATAAGCAAGCTCCGGCAGAGAGATCTGTAAATAAATTTATTATATCATTATATTAATTGATATTAATAAATGCTCAATATTAGTTGAAAAGTCATTGTATTTATCCTTCTAAAATAAAAATGTTATTATTTTTTTCTCAACAATATTGTCAACTTCTGTCGATATGTGCTTATTATAAAGTTAATTACATCTCTAGTAATTTTCAAAAACTTTTAGTTTTAAAAATCATTTGTTTTATTTTATATACACTTTAATCTAGTATTTTTTTATATATATAGAATTAATTTATTATAATTTTTTAATCATTGCTTTAATTTTTAAATATTTTTACTTTGAAGAGAAAAGATTTGCCCCCAGCCGGGAATCGAACCCGGATCTCCGCCTCACAGTGGCAAGGCTCTAACCATTTGAGCCACCAGGGTCGCTCCCTACCTTGGACAAATCTGTTCTCTTCACAGATCCCATATCCCCCATGTTCTCGCATTTTTGCAATGTATACACGAGGAAGAATGTTCATTGAACATTACTTTTAATTTTAGGATCTTTCTGACATATGTCATTATATTATTATATTATTGGGGGCAAATCTTTTCTCTTCAAAATAAAAATATAGAATTAATTGTTTCCTTATTAATATATTTTTAAATAGATTAATGGAAAATAAAATATTTAACCTGCATATTTATTTTCATGCAAAAGTCGTTGCTAACAGAAATCATTTATAACTAACTTTATACAAATAAAAATAAATGTTGAAGCCCTGAAGGTGGCAAGTATAGACTTACCAATATGTATATATCCAGACTAGATTGTCTACATGTCATTTTTATAAGTAAACATAATTACCCTAAGTTTTATTTAATCTAGTGCTAATAATTTACCAATTATCAGAACCAGACTCTAACCTATTAAATATGTGGTGAGGTATTCTCTTAACAGAGATACTCTTCTGCAATACTTCTCAAGAACTAGAGGCAGTTTATATCATTCTGCCCATAGCTTCACAAAGCTTGCAAAATATTTCTTGTTAGCTGCACAGAAATAATTTACTTTGTAATAATAAATTGTTAAAACATGCCAAACTATATGATTTGTCTGTAGTCTATTGACAATTTTCTGATTTTCAATGATTAGATTTAAATATTCATTAATTTCGAGTTTTGGCATAAAAATCACAAAGATGCCTATATAAAGCTAAAGTCTGATGAAGATACCATTATAAAATTGTTTAGATTACTTCTTCTAGTATTATTGTCAAATATGATATGATTAACTCTTTCTCTAGGTACTGCTACATTGAATATAAGTAAGAATGGGAAAATTGCTGTACGAACCATTACATATTTTGTAATAACTTCAGTAATAAACGTTATCCTGGGGATGGTACTCGTGACTGCTATTCATCCGGGGAATCCACTTGTTAAATTTAACTCTACACTCGATACGGAAGATGTGAAGATAACAAAACCACTGGATGGCTTCTTGGATATGGGAAGGTTAGCCCTAATATCCTTATTTATTCTTTTATTAGCTTATAATTGACATTTTTTTATTAATTAACCCTAAGCATTTATAGGTTAAATTATTTAATACTGAATATATGGTAGTATCACATGAAATATCAATCTCTAAGGATCAGTGTCATTTGTTGGGTCATATTCACTAATTGCATTTTAGGTCTCAGAATATTTTCTAAAAGCTGTTTAGAAGTAAATGTCCATATTAAATTCATTTATATTCTTTGGGAATCAAACATCTAAATCTACTTCCCTTTGTCTGAACATGCTTTCCATCAAGTATGTTAGGAAAAATAAATAGTAAATTGAATAATAAAGTAACCTGTTTTTTTAACATTAATGTTTCTTAACAGTTCATAATAAATCTTTTAACTTATCTCCTAACACTATTTGAAATAGTAGCTCCTCATTGTTAACCCTTTTATGTTAACACATAAAATTAAAAAATAAATAAAATGTTAATAGTAAAAAAAAAAAAAGATTTCACTTTATTTATATTTTCGATTTCTCGGCTTATGCCTGATAAAGACACCAACCCGGACCAAAGTCAAGGGTATGGTTCATTTTATAATTAATTTGGAATGTTGAGGAATTTTCTTACGATGCTGGCAGTTCCCAGCATAACCGCTTTCTGCACTTCTTGAAGTTCCCAGCTTATTTCGAGTGTCTTCATAGATTTGATTATTTCCTCAGGAATCAAATCATTGCAGGATACGATAATCGGTAGTACTTTAACTTCCACCAATCGGTAAAGATGTCTTAATTACTCGCACAGTTTGCTTAATGTTTTAAAAACATTGTCATCAGCAGGCACCCCAAGTTCGATGATGGTAGCTTTTTTTGTTTATGAGCAGAATATCAGGGCCTGTTGTGGGGGATATTATGACCAGTCATCATAGCTTGATCCTTGATTTGATTCTGATATTGTCCGTGGCTGATATCTGTAGAAAGGTTGATAGTTAGTTATTAACTTATATTTTTGAGCCAGTGCCTGATGTACGATCTTTGCAGCATTATTGTGCCTCATAAGGTATTCTTTACCTGCTAATGCCTGTCAGTCAGAGGTTGGATCTTGCCAAAGCAAATTCAGAGCTTTATAGTTGCGGTCAAGGGGAGTAATTGTCGACAACATCGGTGAACTACTACTCATAAAATAGGTTCTAAGCCTTGCTTTTTGTTCATGACAGGCTTTCAGCAGACTAATAAGTCTCCTACCTCCATGTTTTCTGGGTATATATAGCCTTGGCACTGAAGAATTTGGGTGACGCTGCCTTGATTTAACCATTTGAGTTCTTAAGAAACAGTCCATTTTTTCTAAATCTGTGTCACACCATTTTATTACTCCAAAGGTATATGTAATCGAAGGAACCACCAAGGTATTCAGAGCTTTTACCAGATTTCCTCTTGATAAATTAGTTTTTAGTAGTATTTTGACCCTTTCTTAAATTCTTCTTCAAAGGTTTCTTTGACCTCTTTTTTGAATTTAAGCAGCTGTGAGATGCCAAGATACTTGTAGGAGGCTGTTATCTGAAGTTGCTTAATGATTTCATTATTGGAGAGTTCAATGTTTGCTGAATCCTTGTATTTTCCTCTGTGTATATTAAGGGTTGCACATTTATCAGTTCCTAGCTTCATCCCAATAGCTTCTGTGAATGAACATACTAACTCAAGAAGTGTTCTCATGTCCCTCTCATCTTTGCAAAGAGCTTTAAGTCATCCGTATAAAAAGAATGAGTGATCATTGTTTCTTGGTTCAGGGAATAACCTTTTCCAGATTGGTTTAAAATGTAGCTCAGAGGATTAATCGCAAGGCAGAACCATAAAGGACTTAACGAATCACCCTGAAATATTCCTCTTTTTATTGAAATTTTCTAAGCGATAAGAGTGTTCTTTTTAGTCGGATGCATCAATGACACTTCCCACAGCTTCATAAGCCGTTGCAACAGTTCTGTCACTTTTTGGACGACTTTGTAAATCTTGAGAACTTCAATCAGCCAGTCATGGGGGACCGAATCAAATACTTTCTGGTAGCCAATCCATGAAAGAGATATATTACACAACTTTTTTGATACTAGTGAAGCAATCACAAGAAGCTCTTTAGATCCCTTCGAGTTTCGCTTACATCCAATCTGCTCCTGTGCCACAAGGTTGTTCTTTTGCACATGTCCCATTAGTTTATTACTGATTATCGATGTTAAAATTTTATAAACCCCATTAAGACATGTTATTGGCCTAAAGTTCTTCGGTTCTGGAGATTAGTTTTTTTTCTTCGGAACCAAGTATGTCTTCCCTCAACACAAATCCTTTGGAGGTGTAACCAAATTATACAATAGTTTCTGGTAGAAAGAGGCTAATGGTCTATGGATACTTTTAAAGTGTTTGAGCCAATAGTTTAGAATTTTATCTGGCCCAGGTGCTTTCCAGTTGTGTGTACATTTGATAGATTTCTGTACATCATCGGCATTAATTCGATAGGAACATTCTGTGTTTCTTCATGCAAATTACTGACCCAAAAAGTATTATTGTTATAATTTTTTGGGCAGCCCCAAATTTTTTTCCAATAATTAGAAAAGTCAGACTCATCAAGGTATAAAATGGAAAAGGAGCCTTCCTTCTTATTCGATTTTAGATGTTTATACAATTTTCTCTCAGCTGTTTGAAACCAATGATTTTGTTTTCTTCGGGATTCAGCTTTTGTATATCTTCTGACCCTGTAACCATAAACTGCTAGCTTTTGTTTCATGAGTTCTGAGAGCGCTCTCAGATTTGAATTGAGCTCAGATCGGTTGACAGAGCCTATATGTTATTAAATGTGTTCATCAACCTTAGTCTTCAATTTTATTGATACTCTGTCTGGATTATTGAGATAGTAAGAGAGAACTCCAGTGCTTTTGCGTAATTCATCAATTTTACGCTTCAACCTTCTCCTCCTAGGTGGATCGAAATTCTTTTTATCAGCTATATTCTTTCTTTTTTCTGGATCCACTTCTCTTATAAGTCCCAAATGACTTGCAACGGTCCTTGCTGCTATATCCAGTGTCGGATTTCATTGAGGTATATATTCTTGCAATAGATTATCTACTGCTAGGACAGTTTGGAGTGTTTGCTTAGAATATGGCACCTTACGGATGATGGGACGACTATCGAGAGGTATGCCCTGGTTGATTTATACTATTTGGGTTCGCTCCATCTTCCACAGTGTCTGAGGGCTCTTCCTGGTCGGCTTGAGTGATAGGCTCAATGATTTGTGGTGGAGATGGCAATATATCGTGAGCTTGGTTTAGGTTTAACCTGTCCGCTACCTCTTCTTTAATATCATTTATTTCAGCCATCGATAAAAACTTTCTATTGATTATCTGCTTCACCTGATCGTTGAGATGTGACTTGCATATGTGGGACTTATTCATTCCAGTGACTAGTAATTATTAATTATTATTATTTTATTTTTCATTATTAGTTTTAGAATTGTAAAAAATTCATTACATACAAAGATTCACGGTGTTGCTGTGCTGAAAGTTCTGGGTTCAAATCCATCGGGTGCAGATAAACTATTTAATCAATTAACAGCCACAGATGGACCCTGTAGATCGTTTGATTAAGGTAGCAGTATAACAGCCCTATAGGTTTAATATTCCAGAGCTAAATGATATTATACTAAATTATTGAATATTTATATCTCTTTCTCAAAGTTTTAGTTTTGTTCTTCCTCCTTCTCTTTCTCTTTTAAGATCTTGTCGGAATAATAAGAAACTACATCAACATGGTCTTCCACTGATCTTAGCTGTCTTATATTATTAGGTGTTGGTCATGTTTTGAATGAAACTGAAATGATTGCAGGGTGTGTGAATGTATTTCCTGTCGTCATTCAACAAAGAATGTTTTTTTCGCCTTTTGTCTATTTTATGCAGCGTCCTTTTTATGAGAAGTTATTCCTATATGTTTTTAAACATACCTCTTGACTTTTATCATCCCAAACATAAATTTAAAAACTTGTGAGAGGAAGCATGAAATATAATATATTTATCTTTTTTGCATTTGAATAAATAATAAGGGGCCTTTTTACCCCTGTTTCAAGATTATTATAATTTTTTCTTTAAACAATTTTTATTGCGTAATAGGGTCAAATATAACTTTATTGTTTTTTTCCAAAACTGACATTTTATGTTATACAACCATTTAATTTCTTTACCAATGTCTATTGTAATCTATGCCAATCGATTTCTCAAAAAATATTTTTCTAAATATAGTAAATGTTATTCTCTTATGAGAATTTGTATAGATATAAGGCATAAAGTTATTAATTTTATGTACGGAAGGATTTCCTTCCAACGGACTAGGTGAGCTCGTTTTTGTTACAGAAATCTTGTGCCAGACAATTTGTTCCAAGCTGCGTTTGAACAGGTGAGTGAAGACATATTTTTGCCCATATGAGTAATATATTATATGAGGCATTAATTAAATATTTTAATGTATTTTTAAACACATATTTCTGAATCTGTCAATTTAAAATACATTAGTCTCAAATTAGAATTTTTTTTCTTTCAAATATTTTAAGTTTGGTGGAAATGGAACATTCCAATCTTCAAAACAATTCTTGGTGTGTTACAGACATTCACAGAGTATGTTCCAGTAGCGATAAAATATGAACATACGTCAGATGGCGGTAATAAGAACTCATCTAATGTAGAAGTCATACAAAAAGCTACATTTAAAAGGAAACTTCAGTTCAGGTAATTAAACATTAACAAATAAGTTCTTTTACATATATTTATACCACACAATAATAAATAAAACTGAAACATCAGCAATTGAGTTCTAAATTATTAAATTATTTGATTGATAATTTGAATGTTGATCATCATCCTCATTATATTACCCTCTTCTACCACTGAGGGGTGTCAGGTTGCTGTTTATAGAGCCTGGACCAAGTGTCTCTATCCTGTTCCTCAACTCCTGAAAGCATCCCTTATGCTATACTCCCAGGAGATGTGAAGCCTTCCTCAGAGCCTTTTTCCTTCCATGCGTGTCTTGTAAGTCTTCCTGGCGATTCTTTCTGGTTCCATCCTACGGAGGTGTCCGAAACAACTTAATTTGTGTTACTCAAGGATGGTGAATGTTGGTCATAAACATATAAATCAGGTCTCTTGTAATACCAACAAAACCCATCATGAAGGGCTATATTTAGTACATAAGTAGGCTTTGAATCGGAAAAGTTAATGAGTTCTTGACCAAATGCAAATGGTCATAAACATAAACATAATTTTATATATGCTATGCTTTTCTAAATGAAATAGTTTTGTTCAGAATAAAGAGGATTAGCCAAGAGAATTACGATGAAAGAGTGCTTTTTCATTAGCATTTGTTTAAAATAATTGGATGTGAGAATAAGTTTGTTTAAAATAAGTGGATGGGGTCCAAAGAAAGTGATCGATTAGAATCACCTTAATGAACTAGCATGAATATTCCATTATATTAAGGTTAAATCATGAATTATTCAATTCATAATTTGTTCATGTAAAATGTCATAATACTTCAATCCTTAAATTATATGAATTATTGATTATTATAATTTTTTTTTTGTAGACTCTTATACATGACTATAATGAGACCTATTTGGACTTACGGAGAAGAGTCCCTATTTAGGGCTCCACTAAGCCATCAAATTCCTCTTCTATACAATCCTTAAAATCTAAAATCCTTCATAAAATGCTTAATGCTCCTTACTTTCTTACGAATAAAGTCATCCAAAATGACCTCAATGTCCCATTAGTTGCTGATTTGGCAAAACCCGATACCACACTTTTCATGAAAAACATCATTCCCACCCAAACCCACTAGTTTCTAACCTTGCTACTTCTTCAATTACTGATAATCCTCCGAGGCATCTGAAAAGAAGATGGCCTCGTGACCTTCTAAGTTAAATCTGTTATTTGAGTACTATCACAGGGTAGTTTCTCTACTAGTCTTTACCCATGCCTCTATGTATCATTTGTGCTATTTACTTGTTGTGTTATAATACTGTTATAAAATTTCCATGAATAAATTAATTTAAAAAAACAAAATTTTGTATAATTTAGTAATTCTTTCATTGAACTATTATTTCACTTATATTTTACTTTTGTTGTTTTGTTTTTTCTAGGGATGGAACAAATACAATTGGAATTATATTTTTCTGTTTAATTTTTGGATCTGTTCTGGGGACACTGGGTCCTAATAAAGCAATTGTCATAACATTTTTTAATGTGATATACGAAGTTTTGTTGAAAATGCTGATGGGTGCGATGTGGTGAGTTCCTTATACCCAGTGCATTTATTCCATATTTTCTTATAATAGGATAATGAACTGTTATCAAATCTTTTTTGTGTATATTTTATTTAAAAAATTAATATAAAGTTGCCACTAAGCTCTTAGTCCTTTTAGTATGTTTTATTTATTTTCCATTTTCACACTCTTTCTTTCAGCAGTTGCGAGTGGAGTGGCTCAGTGGTAGAGCACTGAGTTGCCATGTTGGAAATCCTGGTTCAAATCCCGCTGCGGGCAAGACTTTTATTTAGTCTGTTTGCAGCCGGAGGTGGATCGCATAGGATCTAGGACCCTCCTGGGGCTCACCCAGCCTCTATAAAATATTATAAAAATAGGGTACCCAAAATAGGGGGGAAAATCTGATGGTTGAGCATGACCTAGGACAAGTCACCTCTTTGCAGAACCGTTGTCCATGAAACAGTACAGTCTCTACCATGTCCTGAACCCCAGACCCGTTCATGGGTTGTAGTGGTACAGGTTTCTTTCAGCAGTTGAACTTGGCATGATTGATATTATGTTATTGTATTCGGAATATGGACTGTTCTATGAAAAATATGAATCATATTAGCAACAGAAAGGCTGATAAAAGTGATAAAAGCATAATGCATTAACTTGTTTTAATGATCATTGTTTTAATGATCTTAACTGATACTTACCTTTAAGCCACAGTTCTACCAAATTAAACCCTTTTTTTCGCTGTATTTATTAAAGATTTATTTATTTATTTTTTAATTTTTATCATAGTATGATTTTACTTTTTAGGTGTACACCTGTTGGGATCGGAAGCGTGATCTGTGGAAAAATAATTTCTCTTGGAAATTTAACAGACACTCTTACCCAACTCAGTTGGTTTATATTAACCGTATTTATTGGAGTTGCGATCCATCAACTGATAATTCTACAAATCATCTATTATATTATTGTAAGAAAGAACCCTTTATCCTATTATTTAGCATTTGGACCAAGTATCATCACTGCCTTTGCGACTGCTTCAAAGTAAGTTTTATACAATTCTATTACTATCTTATTAATTCAGAATAGAGCAATCATAAATATTTGGGCTGAAAATTTTCATACATACAATACTACCTAGCAGATGTGGGTACACTTGAATTCAAAGAATGCTACATATATTAAAGATATTTTCAAACAAGGCACAAATATATACTTCTTCTTTCCCTGAACTTCCAAATGGGCTTAGCAGTTCCACCTAATGTCCAGGGGATGTTGCAATTATTTGCCATATCCCTTATTTCTATCCAAACCTATTTACAAAAACAAAACATCAGGTTGTTTAAAACTGAACAACAATATTTATGACTCAACCCAACAATCATAAAACTATAAATAAAACACAATAATTAAAATCCATAACATTATGCACAGCATATAACAGATGAAAATTCATAGTCATTTGATATATTTTGTATACATTTGTGTGATCAAGAGTGGTGTATGATAACAACTGTATTGTAACTAGACCAGTACACACACATATTTATAATAATAATTACTACAGATGTGCTACTAGTAAAAGTGTATTTAATTTTTTTAGATCAGTTGCTATACCATTAACTTTCCAAATAATGGATGAAAAAGTAAAAGCAGATAAAAGGATAACTAGATTCATTCTTCCGATTGGAACAATCAATATGGATGGAACTGCTTTATTTATTACTGTATCTGTTATATTCATTGCACAGATGAATAACATTGCTCTTGGAATTGGAGATCTTATGACGATCGGGTAAGTTTAAATTTAAATAACAATTACTACTATCATACTAGAAATGAGCTGAAAACCATTTTGGTGAACATGCATAGGATTCAACCTCTATATAATTTAGATTTTTTGCTATTGTTAAAATAAAAAGGATCTCCAATAAAATATATAAATGGTGTAGTGTAGCATCTTATTATGCCAAATAGTACCAGTTAAATTTCTAATAATATTAGGATGAATAGAAATTAATGTTGTTTCTTCATAGGGTGATATTCTTTAATCATTTTTCAGGTCATTGTGTGCCAAAGGTATTTTAAGGTTAGAGTGAGGTTTTACTCATAAATAATTAAATTTTAACTTTTTCTGTGATTTCTGGTGATACAGCAGGACAAATTTTTGTGTTTTGTGGAATATATGCGGGGTCCTTCATTGTGAAGTGCTGGAACCTGGACCAACTGTGAATGCAGGCCATACTGTGAGCAGATGTTTTGAGTGAATGACTCTTTAATTGAAAAGTGGCCAGTGATTGTCAAGAGAAATGGTGTTATTTTGCAACACGATATTGCAAAATTGCACTATGCAAAGCGAACCCGGAAAAAAAAAGATCTGTGGTGGAAGATGACAATCTCAACCGCCATACTCACCGAATATTGCACCATTGGATTTCCATTCAAACTGGCAAACAATTTGATTATGTCCAAAGAGTTATCTCCATATATTCTTCACAAAAACTAATTGATTTTTATTGATCAAGCTTTAAAAATTTGCACACTAGATGCCAAAAGGTTGTTCAAAACTTATCTATTACAATTTAATCTTAAAAAAAAGACGTAATACTAATTTCAACAATGATCCTTAACAAACACCTTCTCCTTAGGCTGTTGCAAGGACTAGTTTATTTAAAATAAGTCAATAATTATTATAAAGCACATATATATATTTCTTGATTTTTTAATAAATTAACCTTAATATGATTTTTTCAGACTTGCGTGTACTGTTGCTAGCATGTCTTCAGCTACAGTACCGAGTGCAGCTTTGGTACTTGTATTGATGTTGTGTAGTACTATCAATGCACCAACAGAAGATGTTTCTTTGTTATTTGCTGTGGACTGGTTTGTGTAAGTTTACAAGAACAAGAACTTTTTAAAAGTTTTTTAACCAATTTTTTAAACAATAAAGTGATTTATATTCTAGGATCTTTATTTTAGTTTGAAAATCATTCCTAAAAATGATTAGTTTTTAGTATGATGAATAGAAACTTTATCCCAAATTCCATATCGGACTAATAATTTTTCCATTCATTTAATTCATTTTTATTTTAGGGACCGCATGCGAACTACAAATAATCTCCTTGGTGATGTATATGGTTGCGCTGTTGTTGAGAGCATGTCTAAAAAAGAATTAGCTGTTCAGGAGGTAGGTCAATTCAAGGTATCAGAAAATATCTATACTAGAACAAAATAATAAGAATTTTACCCATTGTGCTCAAGGTCACCTGAGATGTAGTGTATAGCATAACAATCTTCTATGCCCAAGATTCCAGGTTCAAAGCCTGGAAGTTGACCCTAAGGTTTTTTAATGGATATAAAAAATCCTTGGTTATTCCGTCTTTTGGGAGGTACGTAAAATGGATGTCCCGAGTCTGTGCTATGCCGGGCATTTATAGATCCCTATCCTAATTATACCTGGATGTACAAAATTTAGGACTCCACCTGTAGCATCCCCCGATTAGCTGTAGCAACATAAAGTTATGTTAAGTGTTATTAATGAATAAACAAAACCCATTGTGCTTTTTGGAAGGGATACAATGTTGTGTTAGCCTCTTGAACCATATGTTTTACCACAGTCAACATTTCCTTCCTCTGGAGAGCAAACTCTAATCAGCCTAAGATGGCCAGGTTCATTTAGATGTTGAAGCACAGCAGTTTTAGATCTAATCCTTGCCGTGTACTTTCGGTCAGATGTAGTTCCACTTTGGTTGTCATATTGCTCCTTTAAATGGCAACGTTCTCTGAATTGGCAGTGAATGTTGCTCTTTTGTAATTATTACCAACTAGGCCAACATTAATAAATGAATGAAAACTACTCCTGGTGCTCCAGAGGTCAGGGGAATAGTTCTAGAAACTCGGTCAATTAGACTCCATTTATTTAGAAATGACACAGTGCCATTTACTATACTTTATTGCTTTAACAGTTTTTAACAGGTATTTTATCTTTGTCTTTCATAAATATATGGTTCTTAGTAATATTGTAATTTTTAGTTGGGAATTAATGTTTATAATAAAGTTAATAACTTTATTGATGTTATTTTTTTTCAGGACGAGGATACAGTAACAACGAATGCTAATGGTAGCACTTCTCAAGTCAGTAATGGAAGCTGTATAATAGATTTTTCAAAAAATGAAAATACACAAATGTAAGAGCTTTCCTTTTTACACTTACAAAGTTTACGCCTACATTGGTCAACTACACGTGTATTTTGATAAAAAAATTATCTGTGTAGAATTATCGTACTTGTAACAAGGTAGAATGGTCATTACCTTGGCTCTTGAAAATGTAAATTAAATTAAATAATAATTAATAAAAACCAATAAGTTTAAGCATTAAGTATTAATTTCATATAAAATTGGGTGTCAGGTTCAGACTGATTGGTCTCAGATTTATAGAAACCTTTAATGAAGAAAGGTTTGCTTTTTGATACCTGATATATAAGTAGTATTGATGACAAAGTTTTAATATAGTTTCTGCCAGCGAGAAGCAATATATTTATATTTTATAACTTCTCTCATAGAAGTTATTAATTCAGTACCTTTTATTTAATTAAATTAGTCAATACTAACATTCTTGGTTGCCTACCAAATAATAATCTAAGAAGATTCCCTAAAAAGATTCCTTTTTGTGATATAGAACACTTTTAGAGTAATTTATGAGAATTTTTGCTTTATTTTTCTACTTATATATATTTCTGCTAAGTTTTATTTAAAATTTAGTTTAATTTAATATTTAGATTTATTTGACCTATTTTCTGAATTTAAGAAAAGTTTTTGGTAATCACATTGTATATGAGTTTTAAATAAGTATTTGTAAAAAAAATAAAAAAATAAAAAATTCCAATAGTTAGAACCTAATATTATTATGTCTGCTTATTTTTGGTTATAGCATTATGATGTTTGTAATAATGGACTGTTAAATTAGTTTAAATAGTTCTATAGAAATAAACCATATTTTTCAATAAATAATATTTTATCATAATGATGAAATCGATTACATATCATTTCTTATGTGATTAATTATTGAAGTTATTCATAATAATGAGATCTTGTAAAGGCTTAATTTTATATATCAGATGCATGAAATCATCTTAGTATATTAAAATTAAACTAAAATTATTTATTTTAACGATAAAAAAAGCAACTATTGTGCATTTTTATACAGCATTCTCATTTTATACTTCAAAAATTAATCTACATTTATATTTTACTCTAATACTGTTAGTGAAGTTGAATTGACAGTTAATTGTGATTTTGGTGTATAGAAAATAAAATTAACACACTACCCACAACAGAGGTGTATCATCTGTTACATTTAACACGGTATGATGATACCTTCACACTGTACGTCAACGCTATTGATTATCATTACACATAATATATTTAATAAGCTGGAAATAATTTGATCATTTAACAATGAAGCCAAAAGTCGAGAAATCAAAATATTATGGAATCTACACATGTATCTACATTTCGAGTTTGAAGGTTTATTGAAAAATATTGTTTTTGCCTTTTTCATCATTGATAACTTTTAAATCAATCACATTTAATTTTTTAAGATTAAAGGAACATTTAACAAGCAGAAAATATAATAGAGAAAATTAAAGAAAAGCCAAAATCAATTTAATAAAGACAAAAAATAATGCACATTATTTGTATTTGTTTCAATCAAGAATTTTAATAATTGAAGTTTTGCACCATTACTTTAAAAACTTTTTAATAGTACAAGTGGTTATAAAATTATTTTTGATGTATTCATTCCTATCCAATAACTGACCTTACAACAAGGCATAGAGAATTACTTTATCTTTCAAGTTAAAACCTTTTAACTTATTAAGAATAATTTAAAAAAAAAAATAAAAGTAGGGGTACTTTTTACATTTATTACAAGTAAATGAAAAATAACCTAGATTTTGGGCAGAAGTCCTCTTGAGAATGAAAAGCTAAACAGGATGAGTGAGCCATTAGTTTAGAAGAAAACTAAAAGATCTGAAAAAAAAAATCTGTCAAATTCGATTGAAAAATTATTTATTAAAGTTACATGTGTAGCACAAGATGTAAAAATTTATCATTTTAATCTTTATTCTGTAAAATCGGTTATATAGAATAGTTATACAATTTACCCCTATGTTTATTCTAAATCATGGGTTCTGTAGCATATCAGATTTATTCTATAGCATAGATTCTTAAACTGGAGTCCATGAAACCCTTGGGGACCCATAACCATAACCTTGTCTTTAACTTCCCACAAATTCTATTCAAATGACTGGCATGGTTAAGACCTTTATGCTTTGTTGTCACTTAGATAGTTATTTGACAAAAAAACAAATGATAATTAGTCAAAATTATTGTTATTGTTAAAAATTACACAGGTCCAAAAAAAATGTTGTTCAAGAAAGGGTCCATGGGCTTAATCAGTTCAAGAACCACTGTTCTCGGGAATACAATATGGAAAATAAAAAAGTTTAGAATTAGATCATGCATATAGCCGTCCATTGAAAATGAAGAATTTTTTTATAAATTTCCATCTTCAAGAGAATTATACTTTTGTTTTAGATATCATTTCTTCTATAAAACTGAGAATAAGATCTTGCTGATATTGGTCAATTCTACATTATAAAACAATATGTAATCAAAGCATTGATAAATTCCATATACTCAATAACATCACTTATAATCTTACAAATGCTATTTTTTATTTTATATTATTATATTAGCACATGATGAAAAATAAGTTTTACTTATGCACATTAGTGTGTTAATTCTTCATTGACCGCACCTCGGACCAATATCTTCATATAATAACTTCTAAATCCAACCATACCCGTATTAATTACATAAAATATTGTTATTCCATAATAAGACATTTTATGTATGGGTGAAAAAATGATCTATCATTATTAACTAGTTTAAATGCCTGCTTGGTGTGTTAATCTTTCTAAAGGTTCCATGATCTTGTGTACATTAAAAATAAATAAAATAAAAATCTTCATTATTATTGATATGTATTAGAATGTATCTGTTAGTCATGAAATTATATGTTGTTAGTAAGCTGTCTTTGTATGAAGAATAATTCTGTAAGCTTTGTTATTTGGAAATACTGTGATGAGGGCCTCTTGCCTTGTAGTAGGCCTATTTTGTAACAGTAAAGTAAATGGTATTAATGTGATATCGTATTATTGTATTAGTAGGAAACTAGGGTACAGGCAAGACGTTCCTAGGGTAAAAATAAATACCTAAGGCATTTATTCAAATGGGCTGATTGTCGTTAGTTTATGTGATGGATTGATAGTAACCTTAATGTTTAATTCCTCAGTGTTTAGAAGTCGAATATGCACACTTGTGTGAAACTCGTGATTTTTTAGACAATATAAAATACATTGGTGCTTCATAATGTAAAATCATTAAGATTTTGTATTAAATTGTGTAATCTTATTAGTTTTTAAGAATATTGACTAAAAAGACTTTAGCATTGGTGTAATTTTTCATTTTGTATGTCATGTAGAGCATTGAAGGTTTTGGAAAGATAACTAAGTTATATATTAATTAACTCCTTGGCTACTGAGGCGTTTACTACAATGTGAGATTTTTCACAAATGGCAAAGCAGTCATCATAGGTCATAGTGGGCATATTGTTTCCAGAGAATGCTGGTTCAGATCATCACCAGTGTTAGTACAATCTCTTAAATATAAATTAAAAATACCGGATTATATGAATATCCCATTTTACATTTTTATTTGTTGTTATTTATTAACTTATTCTCTGTAGCTGCTTAATATTTTATCATAAAATGTATTATTTTTTTGTTTTTATTTACTTTTTTGGCACTTTTGTAAATATCTTATGATTTCCATTCTTTAGCCTTCTGGACAGATGTATATTATGTTTCTTTTTCTGTTCATGATTGTTATTCTAAAAGGGATCTAAGTCCCAGAATAAAGTTACTTTTCTATTCTATCAAAGTATTTCCTGAAAAAAAAACAATTTTTTTCACTTTCAACTTGGAAACAAAGCCTTATATAAATTATATGTTTATTTAAAAAAATATATATTTAATAACTTATAGTAGTTATAAATTTAGGGATTATAACGATTAAGTGTAGATTTGACTCTTGAAGATCCAGGTCATATTCTGTTGACTAATGTATAGGGCAATATTAATAACTGCTGATTTAACTGTTATAGTGCCAACCAAAATTATCATTGTACTGTGTATTTATTTTGAGGTAGAGATTTCTCGAAGTTCTGATATTATGTATCAAATGCTTTATACAGTATATATCATAAAATAATAAT
This sequence comes from Troilus luridus, assembly GCA_964056705.1. Taxonomy (NCBI): domain Eukaryota; kingdom Metazoa; phylum Arthropoda; class Insecta; order Hemiptera; family Pentatomidae; genus Troilus; species Troilus luridus. The sequence continues at coordinate 86,065,158 of OZ057415.1, forward strand.
ATGTAAAAACATGGTATATATTATCAGTCTGTTTGCAATAGTTATGAACAACAATGCATTATCATTGGCACTAACCACTAACTATAAAATAAATTAAAATAGAGGAGGTTAAATTTGAGTTCAAAGCAGATGATTATCGAAATATTGGAAGTAGCCAAGGTGTTGGAAAATATATTTAGGAAATAGAATACAGAGAAGAAAATAAGGGATAAATTAATGAGACTTGAAAACACATGGTAATAACTATTTAGTTTATTAATGCTTTTCTTAGAAATAATATTTTATTTTGCCTATGGAAGCATATTCTTTGAGTGTAGAATTGTAGTAATGTACCAAAACTATCACTTTTATCAGTATTAAAGTGTATAAAAAATTAGTCAATACTTTGATGAGGTAATATTTTAACTTTTGTCCAGGCAAGGGGTATTTATTATGACGTGATATAATTTATAAGTAAAAAAAATAAAGTATATAGTGGAGAGTATGGTCCTGTTATTGTGAAATTGAAATGTGTTTTTTTTTTTAATGAAGAGCTTTAAAATAAAAGCTATAGAACTTTAACTTTAAACTTATTTTTCTATAACCATAAAGAAAATGTTTAAATGATTGTGTGAGTTTTTAATTTTGCTGAGGCAATATTTAATTTTGAATGCAAGTATTTATCAGATCATTCAGGTTATTAAGAGTGAACTATAATTTCTTCATATAAAAATGTATGTATAATAAAATGTTTTAGTAGAACATGGTTAAAATCATTAGATTAGAAATATTTTGTTTATGAATAATTAAACAGGAAATATTTTAATCTTTAAAATTCTACCATTATTATTGATTTTGTACAATTCTAGTCCGTCCGTTCTGAATTCTTTAAAAAATATCTATATCTATTCTGAAAATTTCAATAGCATTTAATTTACTTATTCTTAAATATTCATTAACTAGTTTATAGAACTACCTTCTTGTTTCTTGTACATCAGTTTAATAATTATTTAAGTAATTATAATGGTTTTAGCAATGCTTACATAAATGACAATTTATTTGAAAGGGTAATAACAATAATATTTTCTTTAAAAAAATAAATGTAAGTGATAATTTCATTTTAATAAAATTTTCTATGCATTTTACAGAGAGTTTTTTAAAGGACCAAAAAAAGAATGACGGGTAAAAGAAATCTTAACTCCTTTTCTCTTAACATCAAAAGCTTAATATTTTAGAAATGCCTGAATTTAAATATAACATTATATCTTTGTATGTTTATTCAATGCTCTACCCTATATGAGAATGGATATTATTGCCAGTCACTATTGTAATGTAGTTGATATCCACTGAGAAATTAAAAAAGTATTGGTATCTGTAGATTTAGTTGGCTGTTTTTAAAAGAATAGCTATTCCTTAATCTTTGTAATACTGGATTATATATATATATATATATATATATATATATATATATATATATATATATATATATATATAATTGTAAAAATCATAATAAATGGTTAATTAATTTTTCATTATTTCATTATGTAAAATTGTAACCCATTTCTATGAATGACAAAAATAAACCTACATCATTGTGATCTCCTACTTTTAATGAATGAAGCTCAAAGATTTTCTATCAAGCTCACTAATATGGATCAACACGGACTAATATGGAGAGAAAGAACACGCTTGAAGGCTGGTTAAACACTGACTTTATTCAGATTATAATTCTCTATGTATACTATTTACAATGCTTATCATAGAGTAATAGTTTGGTATTAGTGGCTAAACTGATGTCAGTCCCATCTTATCTGATATATATATATATAAAATTGTAAAATCCATAATAACTTTAAGCGCCTGTCTTTGAGCTTTGTTTATTGTTATTGCAATGCTGTTTTCAGGGGAAACTGTACTCTTTTAAACTGAAAAGGCAAATCAGTAGGAATTATCAGAATACGGGGAATCAAAACATTTTCTTATTTTGTCATTCCAGTCATGATTGTAGCTTTTATAATGTTGTGTCTCATATGTGTAATTTGTAGCCGTGTACCATTACAGAGCCTTGGCACGTCAAGATTTCTCATTAATAGGACTGGAACACTAACTTTCAGCCTCAACTTATGGGAAGACACTCCTGATAATTGTAAAGAGTTGAGAAACTCTATAGGGTATGATGTGACTTGTTCAGTGTTCATTACATTGTCTACTGAGAGGTATTTAACAACATCCCCTTCTACGTCTGACATGATTTGTTCGTTTATTTGGTTAACTAAGGCGCCAAAATTGCCCTTTCACACAGTCATTCTCGATTGCCCATATTTATTTGAAGATCAGAATAGACATTATTTTTTAGATCATCTGTGTTATCAAAAATTTGACAGAACTCAAGTCTCATTGTAATCATGTCATTACTGTCTGTTGGCAATCTTCTCTGATTCTTAGAAGAGCAGCTGCATATTCCCCTGCTTGAGAATCATTGTGAAGTTTTACTCACATATTTGTAGTGAGACAAAACTTTTTTACCCATAGTACAGATGCTTTCAAACAGGCATCTATTTCATCTGCCGGTGTACCTCTAGTAATAACCGGGAGAGTTTTAAAATTTAAATGATAGGTTTTGCCAGTGCCTCTTGCAGCATCCAAAAAGAACACTAAGAACCTTCGCCACTGGCACCTTTTTGAATAACTGTGACAAAAACTAATCTTTGTTCTGAATTTAAAATTGGAAGGGCTTCTGTTATTTGTTGCATTGAAGAAACAATATTGTAATCTAGTTCTCGCATTAAATCACTACTAACTTCTCCAATTCTTTGTCGTCTGCTCATTCCAAAATCGGATACATTTTTTCCAGTAATAGTAATCACTTGGTCTTCAACCTTTGTTAGCGGCACTTCATTGTAAATTAAATCATTATATGAAGCATTCGGATTCTGTTCTTGTAATCTGTGTAAAATAACATCTGCCATGTCATTTTTATACTTTTCCAACAATTCTTGAGGGTTTAAAAGTCCACTTGTCGCTATTAATATAGGGAACAGCTCTCTCGCCTTGGGCGCAGATTTGCATTGTGCAGCTTCTTCCAGAGTTGTATCCCAATGATTATCATTCTCTAATTTCCCTCTTGTTGAAATGTTGAAAATTCTTGATTATTGAGTTTTTTGAGATCTTTGAAAGAGGTTGGCCCACGCACATGGTGTAAAAGCATGAAAACATATGTTTATTATTTATTTCAAATTAAACCAATTACATTAAATCATCCCTATTTCAACCCCTTACAATCCTTTTTTCGCATTAAAAAATAGCCTATGTCCTCTCTCAGGCTCTAGACTATCTCTGTACCAAATTTCATTTAAATCAGTTCAGTAGTTTAGGCGTGAAAGCGTAACAGACAGACAGACAGAGAGTTACTTTCAAATTTATTATATTAGTATTGATAATTGTAAAATTCATAATAAATGGTTAATTATTTCATTATGTAAAATCGTTACCCATTTCTATGAATGACAAAAATAAACCTACATCATTCTGATCTTCTACTTTTAATGAATGAAGCTCAAAGATTATCTATCAAACTCACTAATATGGATCAATCCCGATTATTGTTTGAGATTGACTAGCAAGCAATACGGAAAACTTTTTTTTTTACTCATTGTGATTAATGTAAACGTACCATCATCGAGAATAGTCATCTCTATAATAATGAACATTTATTCTTTACAATTTGCATATACCCTATTTTTTATATATTTATAAATTTGGTTGTTGTTTTTTTTTATCCTCCTGACATCCATAACAAGTGCTAATTATTTCAGGTAAGTTTGAAAACAAATTTCAACCTTAAAATTTACAAAACTATTTTCTTTTTTGATTTATATTAAGTCAAATCGATTATTCTAGTGTCTATTTTGTTCAAATTTCATAAATAGTTCGGTGTAAAAATTTTGAATCTGTAAGTATTTTAATCAGTTATAAAAGGGGAAATGGAGTACAAAAACGTGTAATTTTGCAATATAAAATAATGATTGTTCCATCAATCATATTCCTAAAGAATATTTATTGGTAAATTTACTCTTCCATAGATTCATTAATACATTTGTCCTTAAGATGATTGGTAAGGAAACAGTGTAGAACGGTATTTTCAGTTACCAGTCTACTTTCAATAAACTTGTTCAAAATATTTCTTGATATCTGTTGGGAATGATTAAAAATTACATTGATAGAATAATAGTTAATTTATCATAAATCAAGATCAATAGCACAATATCCTATGCATTGAAGTAATCTGCTTCTTGGCTTTAGAGAAAGCCGGATCATAACTAACTTATTGAGTAATTTTTATTGATAGACAGGAGGGACACCTTCAATATACTATAATAAATGTGTGGGGATATTATTATAATCATGTAATAATTATTATATATTGAGGTTGGATTACAAAAGTCGTTGAAGAAACTAATAATGAGTATGGAGGTGACTTGAAAATACTTTTATAGATGAGTAGTGGTATCTTCGTTTTGTTAAGGTTGCTACATACACAAGATTAGATATTCTGAATAATAATTATTTGTATATTATCCAGAATTTATTTTGACAACATGAATGTATTATATGTACAATTTATTGATGATGCTATTCTAATTATAATCGATAATTCCATACAAAATGGAACATGGAGCAATAGTAGTGTGGAGCAGTTTTTAGTCTATCTGCTCCTAAATCCCTTATAACTATAACAAAATCTAAAGACTTCAGCCTCCCTGAGAGAGAAAAACTGAGGGATTGGAACAATGAACACAATTCCCATAGCTACTATAATAATAAAAACTGGGAAAGAAAATGGAGGTCAAAGAATTAATTTCTTAAATAGTGAATAAAATTTTTATTAGAATGGAAAGTTTCAATTCACATTACATATCTTCTTCAGGGCTAGGCCATGTGTCCTGAAAACACCTGTTACTATTAAAGCCCAATAACTCTTTGGTTTCACCCTGACCATTTTCCCTCCCATATGTATAAGATCAAATTATATTATTCATGAATAATAAAAAATTTTAATTGATAAAATGTGTTTAAATTCTATTATTATTATGAATATCTTATCATCAGTGGCCCAACAAACCAATTATTGAATCAGGGCCTCCTCAAGCAGCTTTTGCCATCCCTCTTTTTGAATCATCATCATCGCATGGCGCTATGGTCCAAGGAGGACCTTGGCCTCCTCGACAATTTTCCTCCACTTTGAACGATCTCCCGCAGCTCTTCTCCATGTTCTTACCCCTAGGAGCTTAAGGTCTGCTTCCCCATCGTCCAGCTACCGCATTCTAGACCTTCCCCTTTCTCTTTCTCCATCTGGACGTCCCTCCAGAATCAGCTTTGGGAGCCTTTTTTTGTCCATTCTGTGAACGTGCCCCAACCATCTCAATCTTGCTTTTTTAATATAAGAAACTATATGCCTATTCTCCATATAGGTCCCTAAGTTCTTGGTTCCTTTTCTTGTGGAAACAATTTCCTTTCTTGGTTGGGCCGTACACTCTTCTAAGAATCTTTCTCTCCCATGTATTCGATAATTTTTCATGGTGTTTGGTGAGTCCACGCCTCGCCACCACAGACGAGGACAGGACGAAGGACGAAGGTATCGTCTTATATACCCTTATTTTGAGATTACAGGGTATAGCTCTATTTCGGAACACGTTTCTGAGGGACCAATAGCATCTGTTTACCGTTTTCAATCCTCGCCTTTATTTCATTTTCCAGGTTGTTATCTTCTGCAATAATGGTATTTAAATGTCTTAACATTGTCAAAACTCCACCCTCTTCCTTGGAGATATCCACTGGATGACAGTTTTCTGGATGAGAGCATTATTATGAAATAAAAAAGCACTTTATATGTTTGACCATTATATTAAATTAATAACACTTATAATTGAACATTAAACATTAAGTAAGGTTAAGTTAGAGTATGAGCCTAACAACAACTGCTGCAATCTTCTGGCCAGGGCTGGTTGCCATGGATACTCCCAGTGCTGACTGTATTAGGAATATGACAGTCTCCCCTCCTAATAAGAAATCACTCACAAGATACCCGGTATAGTACCGGATCCCCATAACGTTCAATAGGTCTATGAGTGCGGACAGGGCGAGAGAAATGTAGTGGAGGCGGACTTGGTTGAACAGGAGATTGTGCACTGGTCTCAGCTTGAGGGACTTGAGGTACACTATAGAGTTGTGGTGGAGCTGGATCAAATGTCACTGTCTTCTTTTGAACTAACGAAGAACGAAGTTGATTAATATGTCGTTTGATAATTCTTCCAGAATCAAGTTTGACAAGATAATGACGAGTCCCCAGTTTCTTGAGAATTTCACCAAAGTGCCAGATTGGTGAATTATTGACATATACTCTTACTTGGACTCTCTCCCCCTCGAATAGTGAACGGATGTGTGATGGTTTACTTGTGGGCTGTGGATGATAAGGAAACAAAGAGTCAAGCCGTATCCTCATCTTCCTATGTAGGTACAATTCAGCAGGTGTGTTACCACAAGCAAGTGGTGTAGCACGATAACGGAGTAAAATATGCTGTAATTTAAGGTGTAATGGAGTAGAGTCATTTTGATGAGCTTTGAGACGATTCTTTAGAGTCTGTATATTTCTTTCAGCCAGCCCGTTGGTCGCAGGATGCCATGGAGCAATATATTTTTGAAAAATACCACGCTCGGTACAGTAGGTATGGAATTCATCACTCTGGAAAATAGAATGATTATCACTAACTAGAACAACTGGATACCCATGTGAAGAGAATATATTTTCTAGTAGGCTGATGGTACTGGAGCTGGTAGGTGCGTTTTTAGAGATTCGTACTTCAATCCATTTTGACTTCGCGTCCACGCAGACAAGGAAGTAAGAATTTTGAAATGGTCCCGCGTAGTCTACATGAACTCTTTCCCAATTATTTTGAGGACATTCCCAAGGGTGAACAGTAACTTTAGGGGGGTTAGATTTGATTTGGGCGCATGTCTGACAACTTCTAACCAATCTTTCAATGTCACGGTCGATTTTAGGCCAAATAACGTACCGTCTTGCTAGTTGTTTCATCTTAGTAATACCCAGATGAGTTTCATGTAATTCATTTAAAATTATTGATTGCAATGAAGCCGGAATTACAACTCGATCTTTACGAAACAAAATTCCGTCAACTAACGTATAGTCCGTTTCATTTGAATTATTTTCCAATTCATGAATGATTTGTTTTAATTCATTGTCATTCCCAGTTTCTTCCCTGATTATCTGAGATGTAATTTTGTTACTAGTAATTTGTAAGATAACTTCACCGTAGAGTTTGTTGATTTCGTCTCCAATCTCTTGTTCAGCTGATGTCTGGTTTGAAATAGGGGCTCTTGATAAACAATCTACGTTTTCATTGTCTTTTCCTTTTTTGAACTGTACAGAGTAGTCGAATCCGGACAGGAATGAAGCGTAACGAAGTAGTCTGGCGGAAGTCATCTGGGGAAGAGATTTATTCGGGTGAAAAATTCTGGTAAGAGGCTGATTGTCAGTGATCAATGTAAAATGTTTCCCATATAGATAATTATAGAAATATGTAACCCCAAATACTAAAGAAAGCGCCTCGCGATCTAATTGACTATAATTTTGTTCAGAACATGTAAGAGAGCGTGAAGCATAAGCTATAGGGTGTTCAATGTTGTTAATAATGTGACTAAGAACTGCAGCTATTCCATAAGGGCTTGCATCAGTTGTTAAGACTACGGGTAAGTGAGGGTCAAATGGTACAAGAACTTTCTCACTGCACATGATGGACTTCAGTTTGAGAAATGACGCTTCACAGTCAGATGTCCAGAGCCAACGTTTGTTTTTCCTCAAGAGGCAGCGCAGGGGATATGAAATAGAAGAAAAATGAGGTATAAATTTTGAATAATAAGTAACAAGACCTAGATACTTTCTTACTTCGTCAGTATTTGTGGGTCTAGGCATCTCCTGAATAGCACGTACTTTTTCAGGTGATTTTGTAATTTTATTGTGTTCAATAACATAACCAAGATAATCAATTTTTTTAACAAAGAATGAACATTTTGATTTATTAACATGTAAATCGTAATCAGATAATCTCTGTAAGCAAGCTAATAAGTTAGTAGTACATTCTTCAATTGTCGTACCATGAATTACAATGTCATCAAAATAAGCCTCAACTTTTCGTAAGCCATTGAGTATCTGACTGAGGATTCTATTGAATTCAGAGGGTGCAGTTTTAATACCAAAACTTAAGCGGTTCATTAGGTAGGTACCTCTGTGAGTAGATATGGTCTGAATTTGAGCACTTTGATCGTCTACTTTAAGGTGCAGGTAGGCCTTGTAAAGGTCAAGTTTACAAAAATATTTAGAACCTCGTAAACTATGAATGACATCATCTATCTTACGTATAGGGTGGTTAGCTTGAACTAATCTTTCATTAACCCCACATTTGTAATCAACGCATAGGCGAAGGTTTTGGCCATCGGGTTTTGGAATACAAACAAGGGGTGATCCCCAGTCACTGGTAGGTACAAGTGTAATTATACCTTGAGCTTCCAATGAATCAAGCTCTTTATCTACTTTTTCCTGAAGAGCATAAGGAATAGTTCGTTCTTTAGTAAATACTGGTTTCACGTTAGTGCGCAATTGCAAATGTATTTGGAAATCCGGAACACAACCAATTTTTTCCTCAAAAACTTTTGGAAATTTTTCAAAAATATCTTGAATAGAATGAATTTGATGTGTAGAATAAGAACGAGTAAGGTTACTCGCAGTTTTCTTATCGATGCGTTGAAGTTCAATTCCAAGTCCTCGTATCAATTGTCTACCAAGTAGTGCATCATGACCGTCAGGTACGATATGTAAGTCACCTGTTATTTGTTTACCTTCATATTGAATATTTAGAGTAACTTTCCCAAGTGGTTTGACAATGTTCCCAGTGTATGATCTGAAAGCTAAGGATGATGGTTGAATAGGAATGTTTAGGTTGAGCATATTAAATTCATTCTCAGAAAGAAGTGAATACTTGGCACCTGAATCCACCTCAAATGTTTTTTGTGACCCATTCAAGAGAACAGTAATCGTGTATTTATCACTGTCGGTATTAATTTCATACAGGTCAATAATTTCACAATTTTGAATATGTACCAAATCAATTTTGTCAATACCATATGTAAATGAAGAAGTAGAAGGTTCGTGTTGAACATTTGAATTTTGATTTTGAATTGAATTTGTATTTTTATTTATCTTAGTTTGAATACAAACTTTAGAAATATGACCAGTTTTGTTGCAAAAATTACATTTTAATTTAAGTCTATCAAGACGACAATCAGGTGATATGTGGTCATTTCTCCCACAACGTAAGCAACAATTATCTAAACCTAAAGATTTTAAATTGACATAATGTGAGTTTCTAGCTCCTGAGTTAGACTTATTGTACAATTTATAAGACTCACGTGACCTTGGGCTGTTGCGGTAGGTAGGGCGGCTGGACGTTTTGTGAATATCCAGGGTTTCGAACTGAGGACTAGAAGTTGTGCTGCTGGTTGACGCTGCTGCTAATTCCTTACATTCAATCCGGGAAGCTTCAAGAGATGTTGCTTTTTCCACAATTTTGTTGAATGATGTTTCATTTGATTGTAGTAATTGTTCTCGGATCCAATTGTCTTTAAGCCCTCTAATAAATTGTGCACGAAGGAAAATATCAGCAATGGAGAGAGATTTCTCACAAGGACAGGTAACATTGAATTCACAGTCGATAATGTCACGTTGTAGAGATGCAACATACTGTGGAATATTCTCATTATCATTTTGATATATGTTAAGGAAATAATGTTGTGATACTACCGTGCTCTTTTTTGGTAACAACATTTGTTTAAGAGACGAGACCAAATCAGTGTATGGCAGTTTGTTGACCGGCTTATGTGGGCCCAATAGTGCTGCCAGATTATTATAATGTTCTGACACAATAGATGCGCACAGGAGTTGTGCTTTTTTCTCAGTAGTAACATTTTTCAGAGAGCAATAGTTTTGAAATCTCTCTAAATAATTTGTAAATTTTTCTCTCTCTGCATCAAAACGTTCAAAAGGATTTAGACTAGAACTAGGGTTACTTTCCTGTGTAGATTGCTGGATAGATGAAATCAGATTTGACATGGTGGCATTGAAGTTCTTCATAAATTCCTTGAATTGATTTGGATCCATCTTGTATCGTATTTATCAGCAGGGCTTGAATGAAATTATGACAAAAAAAAAAACTTTTACTTTTTTACCTCGTCGCCAACTATTATGAAATAAAAAAGCACTTTATATGTTTGACCATTATATTAAATTAATAACACTTATAATTGAACATTAAACATTAAGTAAGGTTAAGTTAGAGTATGAGCCTAACAACAACTGCTGCAATCTTCTGGCCAGGGCTGGTTGCCATGGATACTCCCAGTGCTGACTGTATTAGGAATATGACAAGCATGTATTTTGTTTTATCTTTATTTATAATGAGCCCTGCCTTCCAAGCTGTCTCTTCACAATCCCTTAAGGCTTCCAAGAGCACGTTTTCATTTCTTGCTGTGATGACCACATCATCAGCATATGCGACGTGTTGGGTCATGTTTTTATAAATACACCCCTCTCTCCTTGCTTTGGTTGTCATTATTATTTTCTGGAGCACCAAATTAAACAGCACTGGAGATATAGGGTCTCCTTGATTAAAACCTTTTTTAATAAGGAAGTCTCTGGAAATTTCTCCTTGGACCTTAACCACACCGCTACTATTCTGCAGTATCATCCTTATCAATCTGATAAGTTTTTTAGGGCACCCATGAAACATCAAGTTTTTGTACAGCTCATTTCTTTCTATGCTATCATATGCCTGTTTGTAGTCAATAAAGAGGTGGTGCAGATCTATGTTCCATTTGTTACACTTCTCAAGCATATTCCTGATGGTAAATATGTGGTCAACAGTAGATCGTCCAGGGCGGAACCCACATTGATAGTCACCCAAAACTGCTTCTGCTCTTATCATTAATCTTCCAAATAGTAGTATTGATAACACTTTGTAGATTGAACAAAGCAGAGTTATCCCTCTATAATTTTGGCATTCTGATATATCTCCCTTCTTATGTATCGGCACAATAATGGGCTTGTACCATTCCTTGGGCATTTCTTCCTTAATCCATATTTCTAGGATTAGTTCATAAATTTCACGATGTAACAGATCACCACCATATTTAAGCATTTCTGCTGGAATATCATCAAATCCTGCTGCTTTGTTATTTTTTAATTTTAAAACAACTTCTTCCACTTCTTTTGGGTCTGGTGGTTCTAGAGACATATCATCTACTAATGGATCTGATAAGTCTATTATTGTGGTTTCTTGATAATTTTCTGTTTCGGGGTTAAGCAAATCATTTAAATATTCTTTCCATCTTTCGGCTGTATCTTAGCCGCCTCGGTCTCCGAATAGAATGCCATCCCTATCCTTGCAGAAAACTATTCGGGGTTGAAATCTAGCCTTTTCAACTTTTGGTAGAAGCTTCTACTATTTTTACCCTCAAAATCTTCTATCATCGATTTTAGGTCTTCTTCTTTCTTCCTCTTCTTGCTTCTGCACAGTTTTTTGGTGGCTTCTCTCTTTTTGCATAGTTTTCAACAGTTTGCCGAGTCCTTCTCTGTATCATCCTCATGTAAGCCTTCTTCTTTTCATAAACTGAAGCCTGACATTCCTGATCAAACCAGTGGCAGTTTTTCCCATTTCTTCCATCTGTTATTGTTTCTTCTGCAGCATTCACAACAGCTCTCTTTATTTCCTCCCATTTATTCTCAATGCCTTCTATCTCTTCAAGTTCCTCATTCCTTAAATTTTCCTCCACTTTCCTTCCGTATGGGTAATTTTCCTATTTTTTCCTTTTGTTGTTACTGCCAATTTTTGCCTATTCTTCACTCTTACTAGGTAATGATCACTACCTACTTCAGCTCCTCTGCAACTTCTTACATCTTCTGTAACTTTAGTGCTTTTTTTCTATCAATATGTGATCTATTTGGTTTTTTGTTTTGCCATCTGGAGATGTCTAGGTTTCTAAGTGAATATGCTTGTGTTGAAAAGTAGTACTTGCTATTTTCATTTTTTTACTAGTTGCGAAATTTACTATCCTATATCCATTGTGATTAGTAATATTGTGGCAACTATTGTTTCCAACTGCTCTTCCCAGGTTCTTCTCTTTCCCAAGATATTTTGGGGATATTTTGTCCATATTTTGGAATCTTGTCATAGGTCCTTTCTAGCTCCTCATAAAGCTCTTCCTTCTCTTCATCTGCCTTTTCCTCTGTTGGTGCATGTACACTCACTACAGACATATTGAAGAATTCACCTTTAAGCCTTATGTAGCATATTCTTTCATTTATTGTCTTGTACTTTAGTATAGGTTGTTTCAGCTGTTTTTTCACCTTGAAACCAGTCCCAACAATGTTCCTACGATGTCCGCTATTAATATAATTTTCTGCAATGCCATCACATCTATGCCACATTCCTGGAGACAACTTTCCAACATACGACTTATTCCCGCTTCCAGAAGTCCACGTACATGTCCCAATAGTCAGCAAATTTTTAGTCCTTTTCATATCGGGTTGTTTACCATAAATCAGTCCAAACCCGAGGCTATTTGGAGGTTTATTTTATAATTATTTAGCATTATATTGTTTACACCGATTGGGTCGCCGGTCCACCTCTGTGCCTCTTTTAGTCGCCTTTTAAGACAGGCAGGAGATACCCCAGGATTATTCTGATCCGACCCTGTACGGAAATCTTTTTGAATATCTTATGATTTCATTTATTTTTCTACTAACAATCATTAAAAATACATAAGGATGTTGATTAACAGGTGCTCAGTCGCGAATCGTCTAATAAATTAAAATTAAAATCTCGCGGGCCTCGTTCACATTTGTTAACTTAGTGACAGATAAAAGGGACTTTGTTTCCCCCACTCCGTCATCTCGCACTTCACTTGACTTCGCATCCAGACTCGAAGCTATCCACATCTCTTCGCTCTCCCCGACAAAAACTAACCTCGCCGTTCACCGCATGGAGGGCATTGATGATATTCGCCCATAGCCCTAGATCACCTAGCACCAGAAGAGACAAGAAGTATATCGCTCATAGCTCCAGATCGCCTAATACCAGATGCAATCAGAATTGAGGTGACGAAATTAACTCTACCCGCGGAAATTAAGTCCGCCTTTTCTCATTAAATTAGTAAGAGGGAGCTGTTCACCGGCCATCATCAACCTCAAAGACAATACTTTTCATTCACCGTACAAAATAAAGACTCGATACATTCCACGCCATATAGCCCTGTCGCCTACAGTTAATTTTTGAACAACAAATAGTATTCTAACTTGTTCATGTTTTTTTTCTCTTTCTATGTAAAAGCGATCATTTCTGCAATTTCTTTAAGTAAACAATGCATAACCTGTAATTATATATGTTTTTCTCTTTTTTTTATATTTATATTTTTATCTACACCTGTCAAATAAAAAACAGTGACAATCAGCAGATGGTCTGACACTAAAAAAAAAACAAAAAAACAAACATGATACAATGACCTGAAAGGCATGAAGAAGAACAGTACCCGGCGGTACCTCTCCCTTGGCTTGATTCAATTTCCTATGATAACAAATCCCTCATCCACGTTCTTTTTAATCTCCTCTGTACTTTATCTGTCTGCGGGATAGGTGAGCTGTTAAGGTAAATGGGAGGGCATGTTTCGCGTCTAAGAGTAAAAGTGACGTGTTGTGACTTTTCGTGGTTCAGTCTAATTTTCCATAGTTGGCACCAATCATTCAACTTTGTAATTATATTTAGATTTAATAAAAACCACATGTTTCAGTATCTGACTTTATCATTTAAAACCCCGACTCTATTCTACTACTATATCACTATGATTGTTTATCTTTTTTTGCTATTCAGTCTAATCACGCTCGTACAACATGCAATAAACGTTTTTTAGTGAATTTATAACCTTTCACTTGCTTAGGCCTCACAAAAGAATAGGACTAAAGTAATAGCTAATAAGGCTCTAATTTACTCCAAGACCTACCCCTGATCCATTTCAGTTTCCCTAGTTTAATTCGGATGATCGTCAGTTGACAGCCTTATACTTAATAAATAATTTTCGTGTCCAGTTTGAAAATATTTTGAAAGAGCGCCTAGCAGGTAATCGATTATCTTTATCTCGATACTTTGCTCTTGCTTAGTTAGCTACGATATATTAATAAATTGACATTAGACTCGAAGCCAGAAGGACACCGTCATTTCATTCACACACTTTTTCCTTCAGCAATTGTCTCGTTTTCATTTAGGAAATAAATGAAACGATTTCTGGAAAGATGCGTACATCGATATATTTTTCAGAAACCATGCCTGCCCGCCACACTTTGAGGCATTGCCTCTCGAGCTTTGTGAGGGATAATATCGCGCAGTGTTGTTGCAAAAAGTACCTTACACGTGGTGTCAAACAAAGGTCAGATTTTCCTTACAATGAAATACATTTTAGTTACCGGCGGGGTGATTAGTGGAGTTGGTAAAGGTGTAATAGCCAGTTCTTTCGGAACTCTATTAAAATCATGTGGCATTAACGTCACAAGCATAAAAATTGACCCATACATTAACATTGATGCTGGGACTTTTTCTCCGTATGAGCACGGTATGGTTTATATATATATATATATATATATATATATATATATATATATAATATTTTATTATTATTCTAAATTACAAGAGGCACTAATGTGGTTGCATGTCTAGGTGAAACTTATGTTCTGGATGATGGTGGTGAAGTGGATCTAGATTTAGGAAATTATGAGAGATTTCTGGACGTCACTTTGCATAGAGACAATAACATAACAACTGGTAAAATCTACCAAGATGTGATTTTAAAGGAAAGGAAAGGTTTCTACCTGGGGAAAACTGTGCAAGGTGATTTTTTTTTCTATCCAATACTCATATGGATAAGGATTTGTATTTACTTATGTCATTGCTTCACAATGTCGGGTTTATTTAAGATGGCTTGTAATTGTTTATATGAGCACTCATATGATCCCTAGAATTTATGGAGTATCAGAGGTAGACCTGAACAATCAGACTCCACACCTTTAGATAGTGTCACTAGAATTATAAACAGTAGAAATAAAATATACGTTATGAGTGATTTAACATTTTAGAGTCTGTGAAACCTGGAGTGATGCTCAAGTCCCTTTTGTAACCTCATAGTTCAAACTCGCCTGTCAGATCACTCCTTTGCCCCATCATTGGTGACTTTTTTTGGAAGGAAAGTTTGTACATCTGGGGCCTCCATATTCTTTTGGTGTTCTATTTATTTTAAAGATTACAAGATGGTTTATAGTAGGACTGCACTTAGAGGTGAAAACCCCAGTACGGGTGTTAATAATTCATCCTTGAGCCATCTTCCCATTTTGGATTCAGGGAATGTAATCATGCCAAACAGCATTTTTGGTTGTTTTTGCTAGTTGTCACAAATGATATGGTACTGGGATCAAATTAAATGGTATTACCTCACTTATTGGTCTCAAAATAAACTAACAATAGTCATATTGTAATTTATTTGTGAGGTTTAACATGTTTTTATAACTCAATTGCACACTACGATTCTTATTCTGTACTAGTGGATTGCGTCATATTTTAAAATCTCAGATCATATTAAAAACTTTAAATTAATTGAATAATTGTCATATGTCTTAAATGAAGGTCTTTTGTGCTTGTTAAATTTACTAAATCAATCAGTATTACTACTGGTAACCTACATTCATTTTATTTTAGTGGTGCCACATGTAACTGACAGAATACAGGAATGGGTTGAAGATGTGGCTACAAGATCTGTTTCACAAGATGGAAAACCTCCTGAGGTAAGTCTTGATTAAACTGATAATTACGGGTTCATTGTTAAACAGTTTTACTTTGGTTCTTTTTGAACCTCTTTTGAGAAATGTCCATATAATATTTTTATATGTGAAAGAAAATGGTCCGGGTTGTAATAACATTCATTAAAAAAAAAAGATATATATTTTTATAGTTTTTGATAAAATATTAATACTTTTAAATATTGAACAATAACGCACTGGATTTCTCATTAAACCTATTATTTATTGACTGATAAACAGTTTTTAGTAATATTTTATAATTAAAAGACTAGTGCCTTTTATTAACTTTATGTGTGTTTCACTTGTTTTTTATAAAGAATAGTTTGGATTATCTGTTATTTGTTGTAATAATAATGTGGAGAAGAGCCACGATAATTTTTATTCATAACATAGAACATTAAAATTAAATGAATTTATTAATGGATCCAAAGTATTTTACAACTATGGTGATGTTCTCTGCAAGGGCGGATCCTGGATTTTTTTCTAGGGGGCACAATGGGCATACTGGCAAAAAATCAACAATAACTTAGAAATAAACTTTTAGTATTTATCGAAAGGTGTATAAAATATCAAAACAATATTTTCACTCATGTTCTTTCTGTTATTTTATTCATATATTTTAAAAACTATGATCATGTGGTTTGCCTATAAGTATGTACTGTAATGGATTCTCCACAGTACACACCCCCGTCCAGGGGGGTATGAGCCCCTCTCGCCTAAATCCGCGGTTTGAGACAAGTGTGTTAGAGTAACAAATAAATAGTATACCACAATTTGATTCTTAGTACACTAAATATCATAATCAACCATCAGATGGCAATAGTTTCTGTCTTTTTTTGGGGAGGGGATATTCAAGAGTATCGATGGAGTACTAAAGCTCTAAGTAGATCTCGATTTAAGATCTGAATTAAAATGCTGTAAAACTTCTTGAATTTGCATTTTAGTTGAAGTTAATACGATTTTTAAAAAGTGCTTGTAAAATGTTCATTTTTATCGACTTGGAGTCGTCAGGTTCATCAATTGTTCATGGTGATATTTATTATATGACAAGCCAGGGTACTTTATTTGTTATTACATACTTTTATTTCATCTAGGTTTGCATTATTGAACTGGGAGGTACCATTGGAGATATCGAAGGTATGCCCTTCGTTGAAGCTTTTCGTCAGTTTCAGTTCAGAGTAAATTTGGAAAATTTCTGTGTTGCTCATGTGTCACTGGTTCCACAGGTGAGGGATATTACATTAATTATATATTATACTTTCAGTTTTAATCATTATATTTTATATTCTCAATTTTTTTATTAGCCAAAAGCAACAGGAGAACCCAAAACAAAACCTACTCAAGCCAGTGTGAGAGAATTACGTGGCCTAGGCTTATCACCTGACCTTGTAGTTTGTAGAAGTGAATTTCCTATCACAGAAACTGTCAAGAAGAAGATATCAATGTTTTGTCATGTTCCACCAGAACAAGTAAGATTGACTGTTTTATGTATAATTGATTCAATTTATTTATCCTTTATTTTTAAAATTAGATGATCAGTACAAATGGTGCTTTTTATATTAATAAAAGGATGTTTTAAGTTTGTTTATGATGCAATACTTCCCATGATTTATTTAATGAGCATTGATACGTATGAAATCGGATAGATATATTTCATCCCGAATATATTTCATATCCGAAGTGATCATAATTGATTTGTTTATTAAATTTTAAAATTAGGTCCTCTGTATTCATGATGTCTCATCAATTTATCGTGTGCCATTGCTCATGGATAAGCAAGGAATACTGGAATTTTTTATTAAGAGATTAAAGTTGAACATTCCTTACCCAAGACCTAGAAAATACATGCATAAATGGAAAAGTTTAGCAGATAGGTAATTTATTAATTAATTTTTAATTTATGTGTTAAAATGTCAACCATCAATACTTAAGAAATACTGGTTAATGCCTGTTACAGGTTCGACTCATTAAGAAAAGAAATTAATATATCTTTAGTGGGAAAATATACAACCCTTGAAGATGCTTATGCATCAGTTTCAAAAGCATTACAACATGCAGCTGTAGCAGTTGGTTATCGAGTTAACATTAATGTAAATATTAATATTAACAAAATTTGTTTTTAAAAAAAATACTCTTTTCTACTGAATTCTTTTATTTTAGTATATTGAAAGTGTCGACTTAGAGAAAAGTTCTCAGGCTGCTAACTCTGTTTCATACCATGAAGCTTGGCAGAAATTATGTAAAAGCGAGTAAGTACTATTTTTTTTTTAATCATTAGTGGTCATTAGTTTCTTTTTAACACTTTTAAAAAAAATAAATGTGGTAATCATATAGTAATGATAATGATTGTGAAACCATGACAGTGGATTTAGCAATTCTCTTAATTTTATTCCCTTTTTTTTAGAATTTGTTTAGTAGACAATCCTGTCAGTGAAAATGTTAAATTATATTCATTTTTGTTTTATTTACTTACAATAACTTGAAAATAATTTTTAGTGGTGTTATTGTTCCTGGCGGATTTGGTTCTAGAGGAGTAGAAGGAAAAATAGAAGCTTGTAGGTGGTGTAGGGAGACCAAAAAACCATTTCTTGGTATATGTCTTGGTCTTCAAGCCTCTGTCATCGAGTTTGCCAGGTGAGAAAATTGTACTTCTCATTTTTTAAGACTTAAGCTTAGTAGATTTGTAAAGAATAAATTAAGCTTAAATTATCTGTTAAAAACTTAAAGCATTACATTTAATTAAATGTATGGAAAAAATATGTTTAAAAAATAACGTAAATGTAGTTTAGCTCAAAGAAGCATTGCTAATTTTATTTAGAAGTTTGAAATAATTGTGTTTCTTCTTACTACTGTGTTAAAGTTTGATTTTTTTTGTTCTTGCTAAGGCATTTTCTCTTATTGTTGAACTAATAGCCATGTCTGACATCTTATTGCTGGATAATCCTTTAACCAAAAATTGTTTCAATTTTGTTTTTTCTCTCTAGAAATGTTTTGGGCTTAACTGATGCTAATACCACCGAAATTGATAAAAATACAAAACATCCTGTAGTCATTGAAATGCCTGAATACAATCCAAGTGATATGGGTGGTACGATGAGATTGGGAAGAAGAATTACTGAATTTAAAAGTGATTCATCAATACTAAGTAAGCACGTTTCTGAAATGGTATATATGTTTAGTATTATTTTTTATACTTATTATTTATATGTACATTTATGCTTACTGATATATACAGTATAATTATTTATTTTTTTATTACCAATTTTAGAAAAACTATATCAGAAAGATATAATTGAAGAAAGGCATCGCCATAGATGGGAAGTGAACCCAGATTATATAAAACAATTTGAGGATAATGGGTTTCATTATGTTGGTTAGTATCTACACGATATTCAATTTACTTTATAAGATAAATGTTAATTGAATTATACATTTCTTTTTCTTTTTTATTACTCAATAAACTAATATGTATACATTTATAATTGGAACTAGAAACTGAAATACCAATATTATTATTTGCATTTCAACTATTTAAACAACTAAATTATATTCAATACTATCAATTTATTTATTTTTTAAAATTAAGTATAAATTATTTACAATCTAAAATAATAATAATTAAATCAAATATAAGATGTTTTAAAAACATTCACAATTCAATTACCAGATTTGAAGTTACGATTCTGTACAAACATTTATAATTATTAATTAATTCTTTTTTTAGGTCACTGTGAAGAAAACAAAAGGATGGAAATTGCTGAATTGGAAGAATCCATTCACCCATTCTATGTGTCGGTTCAATTTCATCCTGAGTATTTATCCAGGCCTCTTAGTCCCTCTCCTCCGTTCCTGGGCTTGATATTAGCCTCAAGCGGCAAACTAAGTAATTACCTTCATCGAGGCTGCAGGTTATCTCCCAGGGACTTATCGGATGAAGACTTGTCAGGTAGATCATAATTAAATTTTTTTTTAAATATTTAAATGCTAACTTAAAATAACATATTGGGTGATTCTCCTGCTCACTTTGCCTGTTCCTGGTTAATGCTGTGTTAGTTGGCAGTGATAAAAACAAAAATTTGGGTTACTTTATAGCTTCCGTTCTCGCTGACTGCATCCACATCCTTGCTAAGGATTAATTTGGATTTCAAATACAGTTTTTAATATCATGAGCAGTCTTATTAGTTTTTGAGGGATTTGAAATTAAATGGATGAAACCCCTCAATGAGCGTGTATGCGTCAACACTATCAACCACTAGTTTTTAAACAATAAAAATAATATTGAGGTCATTCTCATTCTCCCGAAACTTTTCAAGGAGTTGTTTGTACATCAAAGTTTGGCCTTAAGTCCTTTTATTTTATTTTTTTTTTACTCACTCCAGAAACTACATAGTAATCATTTAATTATACATACTAATATATTGTTTTTTTTTTATCAGAAAATATTTTATCCACTGTGTTTATAAGTGATGTACTGCATTTTCCATTATTTTAGTATTTTTCTTTTTCTAGTTTATTAAGAATTAAGGCATTTACTTTGTCGTTAGTATTGTTTTTAAGGAATTCAGCCACAAAATAGTTATTGAAAAGTGGTTTGTGATTCTTTAATTTTTCCACTGATTCCAGAGAAACATTAATATTGGAAGGTTCAATATTCTAAAGAATAAATATTTTGTTAATATTAATACATTTATTTTTGACAATTAGTTAAAATCCTGTCAAGTTTCGAACTTTTTTTTTTCATTTTTATTTTTATTATGTTTTTGTCACTTCATTACTCGTATTATTATGTAGGCTTCTGGCCAGATGTATTATGTTTATTTTATTTTTTTTGTTCATGATTGTTATCCTAAATGGACTTGGTCCCAGAGTAAAGTTTGTTTTCTATTCTATTCTAAATATAGTGAATATTACGCATGGATTGACAGATACACCATGATTGTCTAATGCCTTTAACAGCTCAATAAAATATTCCACCCATCATAAAAACAAGTAAGTTTTTTGTTTTTTTTAGATGGCGAGATTGAACTGGCAGAAAGTACAGGAAATTTGTCCTTATCTTCTTCCTCATCAATTCAACCTACTGACAAAGTTTTGAATTAGTTACCCTCATATAAAGTATGTACATTTAATGTTAGTATATTTGAAAATTTAATACTCTATTAATGCTCAATTTGTGTGTGTGTGTGTGTGTGTGTGCCAAAAGCTCCTCATCACTTCTTTAGTCTTTCCATACTTTGAATATTGCTGTGTGGATAGACTACCTCTCGAACATGCTTGAGGATAGATTGAGACGAATTATGAACTACTCACTTTGGTCTGTCTTTGATGCCTCGAGGAAGTCTCATGTGTCCTACCTCTATGATGCCTTTCCAGGAGTTGGGGCTCTGTCGCGGGTTGCCTTGATACGAGTTCATGCTCCCTCAGTCTCTGCCGCACTGTGTCTGCACTTACACATGTATTTCGAGCCACTTCAAGCCTTTCCCGGACCTCAGGAGCCGTTAAAAGTCGTTCTCTCAATACCGACAGCGTAATAAATCGATCGTATACAAACTGCCATTGTTGCCCTTGGTCGCCCACTGCCGGCCCTCCTATCGTAGTTATCAGTCTCCTGGAAACGCCGGAGTGCATCATGAATGGTAGACTTCGCTACTCCAAGCACTGGCCTTCTCTGGCCAAGGCATCAGCTCGGGCTATGTCAACATTTGAAATAACGATTTTTCTGGACCAAAATTTAAAAAAAACATGTCTATTAATCACAGTAAAGGCTTGGTTAATAAATTAAAGATGTTTAAATGTGCGAAAAACTACTTACAGTTTAGAATAGGTCCCACAGGTAAATCAACTTCAAGACAAATAAATCAAATCTGAGTTTTATCTAATTGTTTACTAATCCTGAAGGGATTAGTTCAATGGAATTAGACCCTACATTCTCTGTAATAACTAGATTACCCGAAAAAACAAACACATTGCTGATAATTAGCTTTTAATACATGTGCAAGGCTTCTCTTCACTAACAGTGTTTAACTGAACTTATATCAAGACTTACAACATGTGTATAGTCAGTTCTTATATCTTTGAAGCGAGGTCATAATGGCTTAAGTCAAAAAAAGTCAATAATACTGAACCAGGAATGATCAGACAAGAAATCAATGTATGCTTCAAATAGAATTACTACTATATTGTTTTATAAAAATAAAATTACAAATAATATCAATAATTAGATTTTACATAATGTTTTGAAGTTAGCTGTTGCTCTCCTGAAAAATTCAAAATTTTGACTTAAGCTCTTATGACCGTGCATCAAAGATATAATGTAAAGGTGTTTATTTTATTTTTTTTAATAGGAAAAAAGAACAATTTTTATTTAAAATATATATCATTTTGAAACATTTTTCAATTAAGGCAGATAAAAATAAATTGTAAGTTCTGTTATATTTTTTCTTAATCATTCATATTTATAAAGTTGTAATTATTCTTTACATGCATCTCTTACTAACTACTCTTCATCACTTTTTCAGATTATTTGTGATCTTATGAAAATACCATAACACTGGTCCTCTAAGAAGAGGAAAGAAAATTAGAATAGATTTATAAAGGCTGTGAGAAATTAGTTGGGTTTCTACATATCCGAGAAGGTATGGATAATTAGGGAATATAATGACTGCTGATTAGTATATATGTATATCTTTGCATTCTTCTATAAGCTTTATAGAAGGCTAAATTAATATAATAGAAAATGATTCACCATCTTACTTAATTGCTAAGTAACTAAGTGAAAAGCAGAAAAAAATATTTATTTATATATAAATATTTGAGTAATGTTCATAATGTTGTATTCAACAATTCGGTTGAAACAAATTTTGGTTTTATGTATTTTTGTAACATTCTTATTTGTTATAATCTTATTTTAGAAATAATTGTTATCAATATAAATATATACATGTGCATAGGCAAAGCTATAAATTGCATTTCTATTTTTACATAGCGTTTTTGTATTATGTATGATCCAGTAATTTTAGATATTTCATTATCATATGGTATACAAAGATGCTAAAATATTGATTAAAATTATTTTGAATGCCTTTATTACTAGAATAATAAATCTATTTTCAGTAAACAACCATTAAGATAGGATGATTAAAAAAAAAAATTAAATAAAGAGGCTTTCATAAATATTTACTTAGATAATAATCATAAGTAGACTAACTGGAGTTGATATTGCCTTTAAATTCAGCCTCTAATTGTTACTGATTTCATAATTATCAGTATTGTTGTTAATATGATTCCTAGCACAAGCTCTGCTACTCTTCTTACTTCCCTGTAAAACAACAAATTTTATACTCTCTTGTTTTAGTATATATATATATTTTTTTTTTTTTAATTACATAAATGTATACTTTTATTTTAAATGCTGCTTGTATTTCTATTAAACAAATAGTTGTCAATTTATGTTATTTTATATGAGTTGTGATATAGACGTTTTTTTAAATAATGAAAACAATATGTTTTTAACATTTTATAGATTATTTTATTAATTGTGGTTATTGAATATAACCTATTATATGTTTACAATAAGATATTTGTAATTGTTAAAAATAATTGAATTAAGTTGTTTGTTTACTTTTTTAAAGGTTATTTTTATAAAGGAAATAGATTCCTGTTTCAAAAACTGGACTTTTTTTTATTATTGTCATATGTATTCATTATAATGCGTACTAGGGCTAAAATTTTTAAAACAGGTTAAGATAAATAATCAACCTAAGGTAGAACTTGATAATGCATATGCATCTAGCAATAACTTTGTTGTATTGAAATAACACTTAACTAGCAGGTTACTAAACATGATTTATTAAATAATGTAAAAGAAATCAAATTTAAAAAAATTAATTTCAAGACCCGAATCCCTAACAGGAGTATTTAAATACCTTTTAGCTTAATATTCTCCCTTAAGTTGTTTGCTTAAATCTAATTAATTCCCTTAATCCTTCTCTAGTGCATATACTTACCGTATTTCTTATGATTGTCTATATTTTTAATTTTTGTAATAAAGTTTTTTTAATTTATTTTATTCGTTATTGATTGTATTCATTTTTAAATATTTTTATTTGAAAAGAAAAGATATATCCAGGACCGGGACTCGAACCCAGGTCACTAGCCTGGAGCTCTGCCAATTGAGCTATCCTGGTTTGCCTCCCGGCCATAGACATATCCTTCACTGATCCCATGTCCCCACGTTCTCACAATTCTAGTGACCCGGCTTCGAGTCCCACTCCTGGACATATCTTTTCTTTTCAAATAAAAATATTTAAAAAATTTATTTTATTTGAAACCTTCCAAAACATCTTAGAGGTCCTAAAAAATATTGATGCATCTGAAACCCTCCAGAACATCAAATTATTTTATGGATACCATAAAATGTTGAGTTATTTACTTGTAATTGTTAATATTCTATTTTGGGGGCAAAACCACTGCTGATAGTTCTTTATTGTGTCCTCATAACTGATAATTGGTGAATACCAATTCAATATAGTAATAATTAATATTAAAATACAATACAATTAGAAGTAATATTACAATCGTTTTTATCAATAAAATAATACAGATAACTGTTAGTAGAATTGAATCCAAAGCATTTAAAAGGGTCCAAAGTTTAAATATGTTAAAAGATAAAATTTAACAGCGCAAACTGTTAAGTTGATCTGTTCTGAAAGCTCCAGTGGAAATACTAATTGTACAAAGATTAAGTTGTAAAAGCATAGATGAAGCTGAAATAATCTATTTAATTAAGGAATATTTTCCTCATTAATCCACTCCATAATTTTCTTGGTTAACCATCTAGTGTTATCTATTTCTTCTGTACCAGTATGTTGTTCATAGTCTAGATAAAACATGTAACATTGTAAACCATGAATGATCTTGGGCCTGGTAGAGACTACTGCTTCTATGCCAACTATTGAGCAGTTAGCTGATTTGGCAGAGATGACTCTTCACAGACAGATTTTCCTCTATTTAAGGGTACTCATTTTATAAAGAGGCTGTGCGAGCCAGAGTACAGTGCGGATATATGGTTGTTACCTGATTAAATTATTTATCTGACAGAAGTATTTGAATCCGGAATGTTCAAAATAGTATCTCAGCATTCTAAACACTGAGCTATCCTGATCCCCAGTCTTAGTTTAAAGGTGTAAATAATTTTCTGGATGAAGATCTACGACCATCATCATCTAAGTTAAATGTGATTGGAGTAAAGAAGTGAAATGAATCGATTTTGAACAACTTGTGATGGATCTATGACTAAGTATGTCTTATCTATTGACAACAGTAAATCTTCTTTATGGGAATGTTAATCAAGATGTTTGTAATTGTTATAGAATAGAAAAGTTTAATCGGTACTGTTAGTTTGATTTATTCTATTTGGATGAATATCAACAGGAAAATTAGGTTGTGTTAAATAAAAGGATTTGAGGTACACTACACTATTGGTTCTCAAGCTGTGTGTAATGAAATTTTAATGAGCATTGACAAAGTAAGGCTTAGTGAATCTGTGCCCTCCACCTATGCCTGATCATTAACAAGCTAGTTAAGTGTAAATTAACTTTTTAGTTAAAGTTCGTTGTTTTCAATCACATAAACCCATCTCAACCTTCCTGACCCTATCAGTTATATTATCCTGTACAACTTCAGCAATTCAACCTTGTCTAACGGCTTAAAATATCAAATGGGCGTGCTTTGAATATCTTAAGACGACTTTCCAAGTGACGAATTTATTATCGATAGTTGAGGTAATCTCCAATTATTTCTTTGGGGTATTGTATAACTAGACTGTTCATTTTTAAATATTTTATAACATTTGTTACCGGCATGATCATGACTTACGAGACTAATTTCTCCAAGGCCCAAGAAGCACTATCCGATACTAACTGCCTGTTTCAAATGAAGGGTCCGTTTTCAAAAGAAATGATAAAAACTAGTTGAAATCAAAAGACTTTTATTGAAAATATTACTCGTTTTCCACAAGGCGTTCCCAGAACTGAATAAATCAAGATTTTGTTATGAAATTAAGCCTGAAAATGCTTTTTTGACAAGAGTAAAATCATTTTCAAATCAAACCCCTTATAAGATTTCTAAATTTCTAGATATGTCTGACGAATGAGGTGGTTGTGGGATTTCGTGACCCAGCCCGATTTGTTTCTTCGTTTTGTTGAGAAATTACAGGTCACTGCCGATTAGCCACCGCAGGTTTAAAACAGTAAGTTTTTGTTGCATTGTGCCAATATCCCTGCTGTAAGATGTGGATGTGATTGTTTCACTTCTGGGTGGAAAGGAGAAATAAATTATTTGTTTTCCATATCGACCTCTTCGGATCATGTTACAACTACATTTAACATTAATCTGATGGAGTGAAGTGGATTAATTATTTATTTATAAATTAATCTATGTCACCGAATGACAATTAGTGAAACCAATGGCGAATGGTCCGTTCGACACTGATGTATCATTAATACGATGTATCGATATTTTTGTAATCGATTATTGGCTATCGGATAACGGCGTATCGAATATCGCCCTTCACTACTAGCCGATTCTTAGAAATATGACGCACTCCCCCCCACTACGAGCCCTCGATACTTCCTTAGTTTGATGTAGTTCACAGCATTCAACCAATTGATATATCAGTCTGGATCTTCTCGGTGGTTGCTAATTATGGTTGAATATAAATTCTACGATCCAAGTAACATTTTTAAGGGCGACAATAATCCTAATGGCTTGACTGGTGAGGAAAACTTATCTTTAGCAACATCTTTTTATCATAGTAGGCGTCCTCCTAAATCGGGTCACTTGTGTAATTATGATCATGAAAGGGATGATGAATTCGATAGAAATGCGGGAGCATTACAGTTGTATAAAGATGACGGTGTGAGTATATATAAGATATCTGAGAAGTTGGAGAAGAAGGAATATCACTTCATATCTTATGGTAATAAGTTCTTCAAAGGTTTTTCCCAAGTTAAAGCTACTTCTTATGGACATTCAGAGAGAATGCTAATGAGAGAAGTTTTAGATGATTTAATACATAATGATAACTCTGATAGAAATGTGGAAGCTCCCAGCTCTATTGAAGTTAGGTACTCATCACCTAAAGAAAAGCAGTATAAAATACTTCAAAATTTGGTATCACATGCTGAGGAATATAAAGAATACTTAAAAAGCAGAAACATTATTGTCAAAATGTGGTCTGAGCGGCCAGCTTGTACTGAAGAATCAAATCAAGATGGCTTAAGAAGAGTAGGAGGAGGTAATTGCACTGATTTTATGGAAAAAATCTGCCCTGAAGGAAGCCAATTTGGGTTTATTGTAAAAGATTATAAACCAGAAGATAATCAATTTGGGGCTCCAAGAGTAGAAAAAACATTTACAGCATTTGCAAATGCTTATGAAGCTTATATCAAAAGTAGGAACTCATGCAGTAGTAGTAGTCCAGGACGTAAAAGAAAGCATTCTGAATAAGTTTGCAAATTTAAAAAAAATTATATCAATGTTAATCTTTCAGGTATCAGTTGTAAGATGTCTTTTACTACAATTAGATGTCTTTTTATGTATATAATCCCTAATGCATTTTAATGTTTTATATCTGAGGGCTTTTATATTTAAATTTATGGATTATTTTTTTATTTATTGTGATGTCATAATTGTATTTGAAAGGAATATAAAGAAATTAAGAATTTTGAAAGAAAATAGAAATAACGAAGAAATTATTTAATGAGAATCCTTATTTTATAGTTAAATCAATATGTTTATTATGAGTAATTCTAAAACAAAAAATGGAAGAAAAGAAATAATACTTTTTCTAATTCTCCCCTCCCCCCCAAAAAATAAGTCCAATATTTAAAGTGCATACTCACAAAAATCAATGATTATTAATAAATGAGAATCAATTCCAGGTAATATAATTGTACCTTAAAAGTGAATAAATTGTACACAGTGTCCATTTACAAGGCAAAGGCTCTCAAGGACAAGTGTGGCTTTGCCATTTTAACAACTCCAATTTTTTTTCCATTGTGCATGTTGTAATGAAGTCTTTTTGTTATATAACCCCTGGTTGACCTATAATCGTACTGTTCGAGCGCAGTAGTAAATAGTTAATTATTTTTGTACCACTCTTATTTACCCATGTGAATAAACTATTTTCATAAAAATTAAATCAAAAGAAGATAAAAACAAATTTACGTTACTTGTCTTCTCTTTTTTAATTCTTTAAAAAAAACAACCACTTATTTGAGTTTATGACGTAATATGTCTTGGGTCATATATTGTATTATAAAGTACTGCCCTTATTATTTTTTTCTTTACCTTGGCTTAAAGAATTTTAAGTCAAGGTAAAAAAACCTTTACTTCCTTTTTGAATTATTATTAGTTCAATCTTTCTATTTATATCTGATTATGAGTAAGAATTTTTTTTTTTTTTTGTAAATCAAAATATAGTTTGAATAAGAGATCGCGGGTGGCAGGTGACCAAGGATTTTTTTAAGGGAGTAAAAAATCCTTAGTTACGCTGTCCTTCGGAAGGGACGTTAAACGGGGGTCCCGAGCCTGTACGATGTCAGGTATTGTTAAAAATTCCTATCCTAATAAAACCTGGATAGGCAAAATTTAGAGCTCCCACTGTAGCATCGTCCGATTAGCCTTAGCAGCATAAAGTAACGTTAAATAAACAACTACTACAACTAGTTTGAATAAGTATCAAAGTTATTTCGTTCGTAGAATTCAAAATTAGGGAAGAATCAATTTGAGATGGGATGAACGACGGAGTGTTTCAAATAAATCTCCTAGTTTGCATGGGTTTATTCCAAAACTGACCACCAATAACTACAAATTAATAAAATCCACTAACTACAAACTAACTCAGGTTTTAACTGAACATGGACATACCAAATCATACTTACCCAGATTTCACATAATCAATGACCATACTTCCTCAATAGACAAAGAAGAACAGACATTTATATTCTGTCATTCATATATAAATGACTGCCAAATGTATGAAGTACAAAGGTCGAAATTATTTATTTCCATACTATAAGAGGGAAAGTTTGGCAAGTATTTGAACATGATCTATACAATACATGCACTAAATTTATTTACAGTATTGATTTCGAAAAATTGACATCTAATTTAGAATAATCACACAATATAAAACATATAATCATTATATAAATAATGTAATCTTAATTTTTTTAATTTGTAACAGTATATAAGTAACAATGTCTTATTTGTATAAGTTAGAATTATCAAAATTGTTGTTAATCCTTATCGTAAAAATGAATTTAAGAGGCACATAGTAGGCCCAAGTATGGAATGTGCCAATAAAGAAACGGTCCTTTCAAAGGGTTACTTTCAAAGGAAAAATGAAAAAAAAAAAAGTATCAAAGTTATTGGTATATTTTTAACATGCTATAATAAATGAAATATACTTTTACAAATAAACAATGTTGATTTTTTTTTTTTTTTTACCACTTTTCTTGAAACAGCCATAATTTAAAGAGTACTCTGCTAATTTGCCTGCATTGTATCTCTATTATTTTACTTACTACCATATTAAAATAAAAACTATCTCGTGTAGAATTGTGGTGTTCTGTTATTAGAGTTGCAATGTTATGATGTAATGTATTACAATTAACTAATACCTGGTACCTGGCTATTTACTTTATGTTTCTAATAACCTTCGGATGCATTTAAAAGAATATTTTTTTCTTTTCTAACTTGATGCAAAGTTCAATCATGAGGTAACTAACTACTTTAATATTCATGGGTAATGTTTCCCAGACACTTTTTGGAAATGGTTATTTATTTTTTTTCTCATATTAATTTAAAATTGACATCTGTTTAATTATCAGGTTTTTCAGCTGATAAATAATTCCTCTTCTGTTTTTATCCTTAGAAGATATATCTTCTCCATTTTGCTTTGTTTCATCACCTCCTTCCCTTCTTTAATCTCTTCAACTTTAAGAGAGGAATTTTTTCATCAACTTCATACTGTATGAAGTTTATTATCAAAAATTATTTAGATAAATTTGCGAATGTAACAAAACTATTTTCCTCTCATCTCTAAGAAGACACCCACCCGGAAATAGAGAAACAATTAAAAAAAAAAAAAAACATCAATGAAAATTATATAAAAAATTTTTCTTAATATTTATAAAAGTAGTCAGTCGCAAAAGGAATATCAGAAATGATTTAATCTTTAATTCAATACTGTTTAACAAGAAGAAAACAGATAAAAAGATGGTGGTTGTCTTTAAATTAGCAGAATAACAGGATTATTGGGTTTGTAGGACTAAAGACCCTAACCACTTCCATAATTGTTCCCCCAGCATCTCAGTCTGAGTATTAAGCTTTTTTATAATGATTAATTGTGTAGTATACTCATACATTTTTAGTTGCTTCTGGAAAAAGTGGAGCACTAATGTAATGCAGATGCCCTAAAAAAGTAAAGATACACACAAGTAGTGTTAAAGAAGAGTGAGACTTATATGTGAGTTATGTCTATTTTCTTCTGTAACATAGTGTATCCAGGTGGAGGTTAAGAAATAATTCCTTAAATAATGATAAACTATTTATTAGAAACCAGTGTTTTCACCTACATTGCAGGTCTTCTTCAAGGCTGAATAAACCTACCTGTACCACTACAACCCATGAAGGGACTGGGATTCAGTACTTGCTAGAAACTGGACTGTTTCTTACTGTGCAAGGAGATGATTTATCCTAGACCACGCTTAACCGCCATATTTTTCCCCCCTTATTTTGGGTATCCATTTTATAGAGGCTGGGTGAGCCCCAGGAGGGTCCTAGATCCCAAAGGATCCACCTTCTGCTGCATACAGATTAAATAAAAGTCTGCCAGCGAGTGTGATTTGAACCCAGGACCTTCGGCACAGCTGCTCAGTGCGGAATAAACATGCTACCAAAATATTTAAAACTTAAATAATTTGAATAAACAACAAAATAATATTTAAAAATGAAATTATTGGAATAAACAAGATACAAAATTAGAAATAATTAAAAACATTCAATAAAATAAAAGTAATTATAAATATTGAACAAATACAATGGGATAAATGTTGATAACAAATAAGTAAGTAAAAGAGAGTGAAGAATCTAATAAATAGTAGTTTAAATATACCTTAATGGTCTAGTTAAACACAGCATACCTTAATGGTCTAGTTAAACACAGCATACCTTAATGGTCTAGTTAAACACAGCATACCTTAATGGTCTAGTTAAACACAGCATACCTTAATGGTCACAAGTATGGGAGTAAAACCTAAATAATAATCTAAAATACCTTGGTGTGAAACTTAAATAATTCTATAAAGTGAAAAAAGAATACATAAAGTGGGTGGGGAGGAAAAATGAGAAAAATAAATGTAAGACATGACAATAATAGATTCATTAAATAAAGAACTAAAAAATGTATGGGACAAAGTGATACATATGAGCTACAGCACTATCAGTGGGGGGAGGGAAGAAGCAAACTTACATGCAGTGCTATTTGAATGAAATCAAGAGGTATAAAATACATGTAATGACCTTATAAGTTCTATGTAGTAACAATGTGCTAAAAGTTTAATATTAATCAATTAAAACTGGGACAACTTTTGTTATGATCTGGAGAACAAATTGGACTTGACAATTTCACTTAAGACAAAACAAGACATTGATACTACCTTAGAAAAACTTACTACATCAATAAAAAGTGCTTTACATGATAATACCTCAAATCATAAAATAAATAATTATCAGAAGACTGACCTGCTACAGCATATTCGAATCTTATTAAGATTAAAACGCAGAGCAAGATTGAAATGGCATAGAACTCGATACCATGCGGATAAAAGTATTTTTCTAAATTAACTAACCAACTAAAAGCAGAAATTAGAAAATTTAATCAACTTAACTGAAAATCTTACAACTACTGCATAAAAAAAACGATACATGACCACAAATATGATCCTGAAATTCAAAGATTTTAATCACCCACTCCTTAATGAATCCAATGTCTGGTCAAGATGTGATGAAAAAGCTGAGTTATTCAGCCTACATCTTTCTAAAACGTATGTGGAATTTAATAAATTTATTGACCTCCACCTGGACCATTTTCTTCCACATATATAATCAAGGTCAACTATTATCATTCAAGATCTTTCTAAAACTTTTCATACACATCCTGATATGAATCCAACCCACCTTCAATATCTTAAAGCAGAATTAAATGCTGGACGTTGTATTGGAATGTAGATTATATTGTTCGGCTTGACATGGAACAGTCTTTTGACCGAGTCTGGCACTTGGGATTGCTTTATAAGCTCCGCCAATTCCTTCCTCCTACATATTTTCTCATTGTTCAGTCCTATCTCACTAACAGGTCATTCAAAGTAAATCACAATAAAGTATTTTCATTCCTCTTTTCCCAATCTGCTGGTGTTCCTCAAAGTAGTATCCTTGTCCCAATCCTATATATAGTTTATATAGCTGGCATCCCAACCCATCCTAATACTATCCTTACCACGTATGGGGATGACACATGTCTATTGCCAGTCTACACTGATGGAGTGATAGCATCCCATATACTCTTTAATCCCATATCACTGACCTTGAAAAATGGTGTCAAAACTGGAGGATTAAAATAATTCCCACTAATCCGGTGAAATAAATCAATCAATTCCACAAACCCTCTGTCGTAAACCAATGATTTCATGTCCTCCTGTATCGTTTAATAACATCCCACTGATTCCTGTAGAACAAGTCCGGTACACCTGTACAAAACTACACCTTGACAATTGACCTTGACTAAAGATTAACTTGGAATCCTCATACAAGACTGAAATGAAAAGAAACAGCTCGCCATTCCAAGCTACTTAAACATTTACTAGACAAACACTCTATGCTCTAAATAAGTTATTAAAGACTCATATACATGAAAATCATTAGACCCATCTAGACTTACAGAGTAGAGCTTTGGGGCTCCACTAAACCATCGAATTCCTCTCGTATTCAATCCTTACAATCCAAAATCCTTCATAATCATTCATACTCAATGCTCCTTACTTTGTTATGAACAAAATAATAAATATAAATAAATAATGACCTTAATTTTTTGCTGATTTGGCTCGACTACATTCCCACTCAAACCCACTACTTTCAAACTATTAGAAGAGCTTGCTAGACCTGTTCAATTCTTGATAATTCTCCGAGGCATTTGGAAAGAAGATGGCCTCATGACTTTCTAAGTTAAACTTGTTATTTGAGTACTACTACTAGATAGTTTCTCTACTTGTCTTTATTCATGCCAATAATACCGTTCATTGTATTTACTTGTTGTATCAGTATAATACAGTTGTAAATTTTATTGAATAAATTATCAAAATAAAAAAATGTTTTAACTATTCTTGTCCCGCACGTAGTACTTGTTGCATGCAGTTGCTTGAGGAGCAAGGCCCCCATGGTTTACCAAAGTTAAGTAGACCATGCACAGTCACCAAAACAGTGAGCTAAACACATATAGCTAATATAAGATCATTTACATTACATACCACAGGAGGAACTATTATCAGTACCTTTTGGGCCAGCCCTCGGACTGATCTGGGATGTATCTTTTTTATTCTAATTGTTTCATTTATTTATATCATTTTGTTGTTTATTCTTGTTATTTCAGTTTTAAATAATTTAATATCTTGTTTATTCAGACCTGAAGAAGACCTGCAAAATTGGTCGAAAGGTCAGTTTCTAATAAATATTTTATCACTATTCAAGGAATTATTTTTAACCTCCACCCGGATCATTTTATTCTTTATATTTATACAACTAACTATTATTAAAAATTTTAATTTATTTTGATCTAAACAAGCTGTAGTGGTGGTGAGATATGAAATGAATTTAACCAATATTCCTATCATGATACACATTATCCAACGAGGAATCAAATTCTATAACAAATTCTAAATATCTTCTTATACAATAAAGTTATTTATATTCTGAAATGCAAATTCATCCACAACTATGAGTACCTGATTAGCTTTCTTTGTTTCAGATCTTGTGTGTAAATAAATTACCTTTTTCTGAATGGGAGTGATTTATAAATAACTTCTATGATTGAAGTTGAAATAAATATTGGAATAGAACAAGGGCGGATCCAGGATTTTTTTCTGGGGGGGGGGTACAACGGGCAGACGGGACAAATAATCAACAATAACTTAGAAATAAACTTGTAGAATTTATAGAGAGCTTTCAAAGGCTTATTAAAATATCTAAACAATAGTTTCACTCATGTTTTTCTGTTATTTTATTCATATATTTTAACAACTATGATCATGTGATTTGTCTATAAGTATGTACTGGAATGTAATGGATTCTCCACAGTACACAAAAACTGTCTGGGGGGGCCCCCTATTGGATTGGAGTAAAGAAGTGAATTGAATCGATTTTGAACAACTTGTGATGGATCTATGACTAAGTATGTCTTATCTATTGGCAACAGTAAATCTTCTTTATGGGAATGATGGACCAAGAGGAAGCAATAAACGTCGTTTGAAAATACAGGGAACAAATAAAATAAATGGATACTGTCCCGCACAACTGTTGGTAAACAATTTAAAGTCCGGGGTTGAAGTAAAATTTACAAAAACACATGTCGGTCATTCTTGTGAGATTGGCAGACAGAGATTATCTAAAGGAGATAGAGATTCTTTGGCCCAAAAAATTGCTATGAAAATTCCATTCAACTCAATATTGAATGAAATAAGAGATTCCGTTAGTCCCGAAAACTTTTGTATGACCCATTTACTCACTAAAAAAGATCTTTTTAATATCGAAGATGCATATAAATTAAATAAAGAGGGTCAAAGACACGAAAATGATTTAGTTAGTGTTGAATCGTGGATACTGGAAATGAAAGATAAAACAAATCTAGTTCGGTTCTATAAATCACAAGGTGAAGTGTCAGAAAAATACCCTCAATTGAATAAAGAAGATTTTAGCTAACGATGCACAGTTGAATTATCTCCGAGAATTCGGGAATGACTGCATATGTTTAGATGAAACGCATGGAATGAACGCATATGGGTTCAATTCAACAACTATCGTTGTACTGGATAATTTAAGGCAAGGATTTCCATGTGCATTTTTTTTGTGTAATAGAAACGACGAATTGGTTTTGGAACTATTTCTCAACTGCATCAAAGATGATCTCAGCGTTCCACTAAATCCAGCTGTGTTTATGAGCGACATGGCACCCTCATTTTATAATGCCTGGCAAAAAGTTATGCCTGCACCCAAAATGAGGTTGTTTTGCACCTGGCACGTGGATAGAGCATGGAGGAATAATTAAAAAAAAATGAACAATTTAAACAAACAAACAGAAATTTACAAACTCCTCAGAACCCTGCTGGAAGAAACTGACGAGAATGCATTCGAGAGGCTTCTACAGGCAGCTATTGCAACCATGAAAGAAGAGCCGACCACGAAAAACTTTGGTGAATATTTTGAAAATAATTATTCTCATAATTTTCAAAGTTGGGCTTTCTGTTTTAGAAAGCACGCAGGGCTAAACACAAACATGCACCTAGAACGGCTCCACAAGACAATCAAATATCTATACTTACATGGAAAAAAAGTAAAGCGCCTAGATACAACACTGCATGCTCTTATGACCTTTATTAGAGATAAATTGTTCGACCAATTAATAACAGTAAACAAATGAAAACTGACAACAAAATTGGCAGAAGTCAGAAAAAGGCATAAAGCGTCATTAAATATTGATATTTATGATCGCATTGAAAAATGCAACGACTGTTGGGTCATTTCGGCATCTAAAAATGCCGAGATTTATACAATAAAGCAGCACAATATTAGTTGTAGCTGTTCCCTAAAATGCACCGAATGTGAGATATGTATACATTCGTTTATATGTTCATGTACAGATAATGCAATAAAGTGGAATATGTGCAAACATATTCATGCATTAGGTCGGCGCATGAAATGTATGCAGCTGAATTCATCATCATTCAAAAATACGGACCAGGTATTTTTGAATGATGATGACAGATCAGAATTAGTAATCGCTAACAATGTTTGCGATGAAAAGAGTGCCCGATTATTAGAGCATCTAAAAAAGACGGAAGAGAAAGAAAAAATCACCGAGAAAAATTGGTCAAATTTGAAAAAGCAATTTAACGAACTAATTAATAATGCGGAGGATGATGATTTTTCATTAATTGCGCAAAATTTAAAATCAGTTGCAGCAATAATGAAGGCAAATAGAATAAAACGGAAACAAACGTTTTCAAATATTAATGAAATTTCAAAGGGAAAGAAAATAAATAAACAGAGGAATTTCTTTTCTACAAAAAAAAAAACAGGACAAAAAATAAATTTACCAACTCAAGTGGAAAAAGATCAAATCGCTCTCACACTTTTGCTTAAAGAGAGTAATTAAATTAAAGTAAATCACAACAAAGTTCATTGATTATTTAGATTATATAAAAAAAAAAATAAAAAAATAAAAAAAAAAAAAATTTGGGGAATGAAGAAGGTCGCCTCCTCGTGGTGTTCCCTGGATAGACATAACTAAACGACCTTCGATAAAAGCACTAGCAAGTTTTTACGGATGTATTTCTTTTTATAAATTAGTACAGCAAAACACATATTTTAATTCACGAATTATTAATTATTTTATTTTCTATTAAAGTTAAAATATGTTCTAGAGTAATTTCTTAAAAGATAGGTATTAAAAGGTAGGAAACGAAATTAAAAGGAAAAAATGAACAATAACTTATAAATAAAGTTGTAGTATTTATAGAAAGGTTTCTAAGGTTTATTAAAATATTAAAACAATAGTTTCACTGAAATCCGCTGTTGGTGGTAAACAGAAAGTATTAAAAGATTACTAGTTGGCGGAGAGGGG
This sequence comes from Troilus luridus, assembly GCA_964056705.1. Classification (NCBI taxonomy): domain Eukaryota; kingdom Metazoa; phylum Arthropoda; class Insecta; order Hemiptera; family Pentatomidae; genus Troilus; species Troilus luridus. The sequence goes on from OZ057415.1 coordinate 86,102,063, forward strand.
TTCGGGAATCCGAAGGTAGCCGATGACAGCCGAGGGTCTCCTTGTAAGCACATGCCCTAGACTCTAGTAGCTTTGAGAGGGATAATATCTTGCAGTGTTGTTGCAAAAAGTACCTTACACGTGGTGTCAAACAAAGGTCAGATTTTCCTTACAATGAAATACATTTTAGTTACCGGCGGGGTGATTAGTGGAGTTGGTAAAGGTGTAATAGCCAGTTCTTTCGGAACTCTATTAAAATCATGTGGCATTAACGTCACAAGCATAAAAATTGACCCATACATTAACATTGATGCTGGGACTTTTTCTCCGTATGAGCACGGTATGGTTTTTTTATATATATATATATATATATATATATATATATATATATATATATATATAATATTTTATTATTATTCTAAATTACAAGAGGCACTAATGTGGTTGCATGTCTAGGTGAAACTTATGTTCTGGATGATGGTGGTGAAGTGGATCTAGATTTAGGAAATTATGAGAGATTTCTGGACGTCACTTTGCATAGAGACAATAACTTAACAACTGGTAAAATCTACCAAGATGTGATTTTAAAGGAAAGGAAAGGTTTCTACCTGGGGAAAACTGTGCAAGGTGATTTTTTTTCTATCCAATACTCATATGAATAAGGATTTGTATTTACTTATGTCATTGCTTCACAATGTCGGGTTTATTTAAGATGGCTTGTAATTGTTTATATGTGCACTCATATGATCCCTAGAATTTATGGAGTATCAGAGGTAGACCTGAACAATCAGATTCCACACCTTTAGATAGTGTCACTAGAATTATAAACAGTAGAAATAAAATATACGTTATGAGTGATTTAACATTTTAGAGTCTGTGAAACCTGGAGTGATGCTCAAGTCCCTTTTGTAACCTCATAGTTCAAACTCGCCTGTCAGATCACTCCTTTGCCCCATAATTGGTGACTTTTTTTGGAAGGAAAGTTTGTACATCTGGGGCCTCCATATTCTTTTGGTGTTCTATTTATTTTAAAGATTACAAGATGGTTTATAGTAGGACTGCACTTAGAGGTGAAAACCCCAGTACGGGTGTTAATAATTCATCCTTGAGCCATCTTCCCATTTTGGATTCAGGGAATGTAATCATGCCAAACAGCATTTTTGGTTGTTTTTGCTAGTTGTCACAAATGATATGGTACTGGGATCAAATTAAATGGTATTACCTCACTTATTGGTCTCAAAATAAACTAACAATAGTCATATTGTAATTTATTTGTGAGGTTTAACATGTTTTTATAACTCAATTGCACACTACGATTCTTATTCTGTACTAGTGGATTGCGTCATATTTTAAAATCTCAGATCATATTAAAAACTTTAAATTAATTGAATAATTGTCATATGTCTTAAATGAAGGTCTTTTGTGCTTGTTAAATTTACTAAATCAATCAGTATTACTACTAGTAACCTACATTCATTTTATTTTAGTGGTGCCACATGTAACTGACAGAATACAGGAATGGGTTGAAGATGTGGCTACAAGATCTGTTTCACAAGATGGAAAACCTCCTGAGGTAAGCCTTGATTAAACTGATAATTACGGGTTCATTGTTAAACAGTTTTACTTTGGTTCTTTTTGAACCTCTTTTGAGAAATGTCCATATAATATTTTTATATGTGAAAGAAAATGGTCCGGGTTGTAATAACATTCATTAAAAAAAAAAGATATATATTTTTATAGTTTTTGATAAAATATTAATACTTTTAAATATTGAACAATAGCACACTGGAATTCTCATTAAACCTATTATTTATTGACTGATAAACAGTTTTTAGTAATATTTTATAATTAAAAGACTAGTGCCTTTTATTAACTTTATGTGTGTTTCACTTGTTTTTTATAAAGAATAGTTTGGATTATCTGTTATTTGTTGTAATAATAATGTGGAGAAGAGCCACGATAATTTTTATTCATAACATAGAACATTAAAATTAAATGAATTTATTAATGGATCCAAAGTATTTTACAACTATGGTGATGTTCTCTGCAAGGGCGGGCCCTGGATTTTTTTCTGGGGGGCACAACGGGCATACTGGCAAAAAATCAACAATAACTTAGAAATAAACTTTTAGTATTTATCGAAAGGTGTATAAAATATCAAAACAATATTTTCACTCATGTTCTTTCTGTTATTTTATTCATATATTTTAACAACTATGATCATGTGGTTTGCCTATAAGTATGTACTGTAATGGATTCTCCACAGTACACAAAAAACCGTCCAGGGGGGTATGAGCCCCTCCCCCCTAAATCCGCCCTTGGTTCTCTGCTGTTAATTGAAAATATTTGTTTACATGCGATTGTGAAATCATGTTTTTTTTTTTTCTTTCTAAGATTAATATGGTTCAAAATCCAAATCTACATGATATTTGAGACAAGTGTGTTAGAGTAACAAATAAATAGTATACCACAATTTGGTTATTAGTACACTAAATATCAGAATCAACCATCAGATGGCAGTAGTTTTCTTTTTTGGGGAGGGGATATTCAAGAGTATCGATGGAGTACTAAAGCTCTAAGTAGATCTCGATTTAAGATCTGAATTAAAATACTATAAAACTTCTTGAATTTGCATTTTAGTTGAAGTTAATACGATTTTTAAAAAGTGCTTGTAAAATGTTCATTTTTATCGACTTGGAGTCGTCAGGTTCATCAATTGTTCATGGTGATATTTATTATATGACAAGCCAGGGTACTTTATTTGTTATTACATACTTTTATTTCATCTAGGTTTGCATTATTGAACTGGGAGGTACCATTGGAGATATTGAAGGAATGCCCTTCGTTGAAGCTTTTCGTCAGTTTCAGTTCAGAGTAGAAAATTTCTGTGTTGCTCATGTGTCACTGGTTCCACAGGTGAGGGATATTACATTAATTATATATTATACTTTCAGTTTTAATCATTATATTTTATATTCTCAATTTTTTTATTAGCCAAAAGCAACAGGAGAACCCAAAACAAAACCTACTCAAGCCAGTGTGAGAGAATTACGTGGCCTGGGCTTATCACCTGACCTAGTAGTTTGTAGAAGTGAATTTCCTATCACAGAAACTGTCAAGAAGAAGATATCAATGTTTTGTCATGTTCCACCAGAACAAGTAAGATTGACTGTTTTATGTATGATTGATTCAATTTATTTATCCTTTATTTTTAAAATTAGATGATCAGTACAAATGGTGCTTTTTATATTAATAACAGGATGTTTTAAGTTTGTTTATGATGCAATACTTCCCATGATTCATTTGATGAGCATTGATACGTATGAAATCGGATATATATATTTCATCCCGAATATTATTGCACTGGCTATTGTTATACTTATTTTATTATAACTGATCATAATTGATTTGTTTATTAAATTTTAAAATTAGGTCCTCTGTATTCATGATGTCTCATCAATTTATCGTGTGCCATTGCTCATGGATAAGCAAGGAATACTGGAATTTTTTATTAAGAGATTAAAGTTGAACATTCCTTACCCAAGACCTAGAAAATACATGCATAAATGGAAAAGTTTAGCAGATAGGTAATTTATTAATTAATTTTTAATTTATGTGTTAAAATGTCAACCATCAATACTTAAGAAATACTGGTTAATGCCTGTTACAGGTTCGACTCACTAAGAAAAGAAATAAATATAGCTTTAGTGGGAAAATATACAACGCTTGAAGATGCTTATGCATCAGTTTCAAAAGCATTAAAACATGCAGCTGTAGCAGTTGGTTATAGAGTTAACATTAATGTAAATATTGATATTAACAAAATTTGTTTTAAAAAAAAATACTCTTTTCTACTTAATTCTTTTATTTTAGTATATTGAAAGTGCCGACTTAGAGAAAAGTTCTCAGGCTGCTAACTCTGTTTCATACCATGAAGCTTGGCAGAAATTATGTAAAAGCGAGTAAGTACTATTTTTTTTTTAATCATTAATGGTCATTAGTTTCTTTTTAACACTTTTAAAAAAAATAAATGTGGTAATCATATAGTAATGATAATGATTGTGAAACCATGACAGTGGATTTAGCAATTCTCTTAATTTTATTCCCTTTTTTTTAGAATTTGTTTAGTAGACAATCCTGTCAGTGAAAATGTTAAATTATATTCATTTTTGTTTTATTTACTTGCAATAACTTGAAAATAATTTTTAGTGGTGTTATTGTTCCTGGCGGATTTGGTTCTAGAGGAGTAGAAGGAAAAATAGAAGCTTGTAGGTGGTGTAGGGAGACCAAAAAACCATTTCTTGGTATATGTCTTGGTCTTCAAGCCTCTGTCATCGAGTTTGCCAGGTGAGAAAATTGTACTTCTCATTTTTTAAGACTTAAGCTTAGTAGATTTGTAAAGAATAAATTAAGCTTAAATTATCTGTTAAAAACTTAAAGCATTACATTTAATTAAATGTATGGAAAAAATATGTTTATAAAATAACGTAAATGTAGTTTAGCTCAAAGAAGCATTGCTAATTTTATTTAGAAGTTTGAAATAATTGTGTTTCTTCTTACTACTGTGTTAAAGTTTGATTTTTTTTGTTCTTGCTAAGGCATTTTCTCTTATTGTTGAACTAATAGCCATGTCTGACATCTTATTGGTGGATAATCCTTTAACCAAAAATTGTTTCAATTTTGTTTTTTCTCTCTAGAAATGTTTTGGGCTTAACTGGTGCTAATACCACCGAAATCGATAAAAATACTAAACATCCTGTAGTCATTGAAATGCCTGACTACAATCCAAGTGATATGGGTGGTACGATGAGATTGGGAAGAAGAATTACTGAATTTAAAAGTGATTCATCAATACTAAGTAAGCACGTTTCTGAAATGGTATATATGTTTAGTATTATTTTTTATACTTATTATTTATATGTACATTTATGCTTACTGATATATACAGTATAATTATTTATTTTTTTATTACCAATTTTAGAAAAACTATATCAGAAAGATATAATTGAAGAAAGGCATCGCCATAGATGGGAAGTGAACCCAGATTATATAAAACAATTTGAGGATAATGGGTTTCATTATGTTGGTTAGTATCTACACGATATTCAATTTACTTTATAAGATAAATGTTAATTAAATTATACATTTCTTTTTCTTTTTTATTACTCAATAAAATAATATGTATACATTTATAATTGGAACTAGAAACTGAAATACCAATATTATTATTTGCATTTCAACTATTTAAACAACTAAATTATATTCAATACTATCAATTTATTTATTTTTTAAAATAAAGTATAAATTATTTACAATCTAAAATAATAATAATTAAATCAAATATAAGATGTTTTAAAAACATTCACAATTCAATTACCAGATTTGAAGTTACGATTCTGTACAAACATTTATAATTATTAATTAATTCTTTTTTTAGGTCACTGTGAAGAAAACAAAAGGATGGAAATTGCTGAATTGGAAGAATCCATTCACCCATTCTATGTGTCGGTTCAATTTCATCCTGAGTATTTATCCAGGCCTCTTAGTCCCTCTCCTCCGTTCCTGGGCTTGATATTAGCCTCAAGCGGCAAACTAAGTAATTACCTTCATCGAGGCTGCAGGTTATCTCCCAGGGACTTATCGGATGAAGACTTGTCAGGTAGATCATAATTAAATTTTTTTTTAAATATTTAAATGCTAACTTAAAATAACATATTGGGTGATTCTCCTGCTCACTTTGCCTGTTCCTGGTTAATGCTGTGTTAGTTGGCAGTGATAAAAACAAAAATTTGGGTTACTTTATAGCTTCCGTTCTCGCTGACTGCATCCACATCCTTGCTAAGGATTAATTTGGATTTCAAATACAGTTTTTAATATCATGAGCAGTCTTATTAGTTTTTGAGGGATTTGAAATTAAATGGATGAAACCCCTCAATGAGCGTGTATGCGTCAACACTATCAACCACTAGTTTTTAAACAATAAAAATAATATTGAGGTCATTCTCATTCTCCCGAAACTTTTCAAGGAGTTGTTTGTACATCAAAGTTTGGCCTTAAGTCCTTTTATTTTATTTTTTTTTACTCACTCCAGAAACTACATAGTAATCATTTAATTATACATACTAATATATTGTTTTTTTTTATCAGAAAATATTTTATCCACTGTGTTTATAAGTGATGTACTGCATTTTCCATTATTTTAGTATTTTTCTTTTTCTAGTTTATTAAGAATTAAGGCATTTACTTTGTCGTTAGTATTGTTTTTAAGGAATTCAGCCACAAAATAGTTATTGAAAAGTGGTTTGTGATTCTTTAATTTTTCCACTGATTCCAGAGAAACATTAATATTGGAAGGTTCAATATTCTAAAGAATAAATATTTTGTTAATATTAATACATTTATTTTTGACAATTAGTTAAAATCCTGTCAAGTTTCGAACTTTTTTTTTCATTTTTATTTTTATTATGTTTTTCTCACTCTTAATTACTTCATGATTCGTATTATTATGTAGGCTTCTGGCCAGATGTATTATGTTTATTTTATTTTTTTTGTTCATGATTGTTATCCTAAATGAACTTGGTCCCAGAATAAAGTTTGTTTTCTATTCTATTCTAAATATAGTGAATATTAGGCATGGATTGACAGATACACCATGATTGTCTAATGCCTTTAACAGCTCAATAAAATATTCCACCCATCATAAAAACAAGTAAGTTTTTTTTTTTTTTAGATGGCGAGATTGAACTGGCAGAAAGTACAGGAAATTTGTCCTTATCTTCTTCCTCATCAATTCAACCTACTGACAAAGTTTTGAATTAGTTACCCTCATATAAAGTATGTGCATTTAATGTTAGTATATTTGAAATTTAATACTCTATTAATGCTCAATTTTTGTGTGTGTGTGTGTGTATATATGCACCAATTGCTGAAGTAACAGGCTTATATATAACCTTTTTATTATCAGTTCCTCTGTTATAAACCTCGGTATCTTTTTTGGCCAATCCCTTTCCTGGAAACCACACATCACCCAAATTTCGATGATCAATAATCTCCTTAAAGTCGTTTGTTCCAGGCATCTTCTAACACTATATAGCCAAAAGCTCCTCATCACTTCTTTAGTCTTTCCATACTTTGAATATTGCTGTGTGGATAGACTACCTCTCAAACATGCTTGAGGATAGATTAGGACGAATTATGAACTACTCACTTTGGTCTGTCTTTGATGCCTCGAGGAAGTCTCATGTGTCCTACCTCTATGATGACTTACGGTGGCTCTTCCCCTCCATCCATAGACTCTCTTTTCTAGGTTCTTTCTTATACCAAACCATTAACTCACAACATCCACCTTACATCTATGATATGAAAATAGCCTTTTATTATGCACAAATATTTATATATGATCCAATATTTATTTACAAGTTTATTATTTAAATTTGGTGGAGAGCTGCAAGGGACAGAGACGTTTGGAAGAAGAAGTGGACCGAACTCTCCTCTCAATAGGACCAGTCTTATATCTACAGAGTGACCTGAAAATAGTGGTGGAGCCGTTAAGGGGTGATAGTATGGGGCAATTCCAGTAGATATTACTCTGAGACCTTCATGCTTTAAACTAAAGTTAACCCTTTCATAGATGTTCCTACTTAAAGAATTTTACAAAAAAAATCCTATTTAAAATCTTAAAATAGCTATAAATCCTAAAAATTGGTCTTTCTGACCAATTTTTTTTTTTTTTTTGCAACAAAGATATTCTAAATTAGGATTATTAATAGTCAAATCTTCATAATTGCTGGTATCTTACGCGAAAGATTAATCAAAAACATTTAATGAAAAAAATCATACAGTGAATGCCATGATACATCGGAAGTCAGCCAATTAAGACCCAACTAATCAGAGGCCACACGGTTGGAATCTAGGCAATCAGATGATTAGAGGAACATGATCTGCCCACGGATCCAGAAGCTTTAAATACCAAAGTTGAAAAAGAGCATTTTCAGTCTCCGATTAACCCTTAAAAGCCTAGCGTGACGTTTATGTCACAGTAGAAGGTAGCCCAGGTTTCCCATTCCACTTTCTCTTTTATTATTGTTACGGGTGAATTACCGTTGCATCTGCCTGAAATTTTAGTTCAAATTTTTAAAATTATTTTTTTCGAATTCTGTATCACTATAAGAATAGAAAAATGTAAAAAAAAAAAATCAAATATTTTTCAAAAAAACAGTTCACGGCTTTGGAGGGTTGAGCCCTGAGAACGCTTGCAGTATGGCCGGTGATACGTCGGCAAAGAATTTGACTACACGGTCGAAACCCCTGAATGGATTAAAAATATTGGCCGTGGCAATTTAAGAGAGTATTTAATTTAGTAATTTTTAATTGTCTGCGTTTTGCATATTTAGCCTTGAAGAAGACCTGCAATGTGGGTCGAACCGTTGGCTCTTTAATAAACATTTCTCCTTACCTAAGAGAAATTTTTTTACCACCATCTGGACCATTTTCTTCCACATATTAATTTTAATATTGTTAGGTTCTTTAATTTATTGATTATTTTTCCCCAGCTCATTTCTTTTTATTGTAAATTTGTATGCTTTTTTTTGTATTATTATTTTTTTTTTTTATATTCATTTATTTTATTTATTATTTTTTTATTATATTATTTTTTTTTTTATACTTATATTATGTAAATATTGTATCTATTAATATAGCTCTATTTCTGTTTTTGCTCTATTGGCCTATATCTTTTAGATATACCTTTACACATCAAATTACTTTTCTTTTCTATATATATATTTATTATTATTATTATTAATTCGTTGAGGCCATCTTAGGATCACATTGAGTTTTATTACACTTGGCAATTTGTTTCGCTTTCCTCTGGGCCCAGACTATATATATATAAAAAATAAAAATTTAAATAATTAAAAAGAACAATAAAAAAAATATAATATATATATGACACAGTAAATCTTACAAATTGTTCTATTTATTTTATCAAAATATAAAGAAAGAAGGAAAATAAACACAGCAATAATAAAAAAGTAAATTTTATTTATGATATGCTTTTAAAATATTGTTCAATGAGATAAGTCATTAACATTCACAGAGCACATCAACAGGAAAACCGAAAAAACGAAAAAAAACATCTACAAAATGTTTCCCTATTTCAATAAAAAATCCAGGCTAAGCCCTAAAAACAAACTAATCCTTTATAAAACAGTAATCCAATCATTGATAACCTATGCCTCACCTGTCTGGAGTTCAACCTGCGCCACAAATTATAGGAAGTTTGAAAGGGTACAAAACCTATGCATGAGGATTATTAATAATTATCCCCGCTACACGAAAATATCGACTTTGCTTAGAGATCTTGAACTTCCCACTATAAAACAATATGTTTTAGCCCAAACAAAAGCATACTTCGAAAAAACTCCTGCTTCCGAAAACCCACTAATCCGAGAAATCGGTAACTATGATAAACATTCATTACGACGCTACACGCACAGAAGAACAAAACATATTCTCCTTTCTTAACAAATTACTATTTGCAGGTATTGTAATTAAATTATCTGTATTTCGTTTACAGCTATTTTTAAGTGTTTACTTATTTTCTATTTAATTATTATTATATTTATTTACTTTATTATTATCATTTTTATTTATTTATCTCATTATTATTATATATATTTTTTTAAGCGGGTTTTTTCTACATTTTTCCTGCTATTGTAAAACTTATTTATAAAAGATAACTTTAATTAATTTAAATCAATGTTCTTTAAACATGTAAAGGAAGTCCGGAACATGTATTCACACTTATGTTGTATATGTAAAATTGCAAATAAAGTTGTTGTTGTTGTATTGTTCAATGTGCAAGGCTTCTCTTCACTAACAGTGTTTAACTGAACTTATATCAAGACTAACAACATGTGTACACTCAGTTCTTATATCTTTGAAGCGAGGTCATAAGGGCTTAAGTAAAAAAAAGTGAATAATACAGAACCAGGAATGATCAGACAAGAAATCAATGTATGCTTCAAATAGAATTACTACTATATTGTTTTATAAAAATAAAATTACAAATAATATCAATAATTAGATTTTACATAATGTTTTGAAGTTAGCTGTTGCTCTCCTGAAAAATTCAAAATTTTGACTTAAGCTCTTATGACCGTGCATCAAAGATATAATGTAAAGGTGTTTATTTTATTTTTTTTAATAGGAAAAAAGAACAATTTTCATTTAAAATATATATCATTTTGAAACATTTTTCAATTAAGGCAGATAAAAATAAATTGTAAGTTCTGTTATATTTTTTCTTAATCATTCATATTTATAAAGTTGTAATTATTCTTTACATGCATCTCTTACTAACTACTCTTCATCACTTTTTCAGATTATTTGTGATCTTATGAAAATACCATAACACTGGTCCTCTAAGAAGAGGAAAGAAAATTAGAATAGATTTATAAAGGCTGTGAGAAATTAGTTGGGTTTCTACATATCCGAGAAGGTATGGATAATTAGGGAATATAATGACTGCTGATTAGTATATATGTATATCTTTGCATTCTTCTATAAGCTTTATAGAAGGCTAAATTAATATAATAGAAAATGATTCACCATCTTACTTAATTGCTAAGTAACTAAGTGAAAAGCAGAAAAAAAAATTTATTTATATATAAATATTTGAGTAATGTTCATAATGTTGTATTCAACAATTCGGTTGAAACAAATTTTGGTTTTATGTATTTTTGTAACATTCTTATTTGTTATAATCTTATTTTAGAAATAATTGTTATCAATATAAATATATATATGTGCATAGGCAAAGCTATAAATTGCATTTCTATTTTTACATAGCGTTTTTGTATTATGTATGATCCAGTAATTTTAGATATTTCATTATCATATGGTATACAAAGATGCTAAAATATTGATTAAAATTATTTTGAGTGCCTTTATTACTAGAGTAATAAATCTATTTTCAGTAAACAACCATTAAGATAGGATGATTAAAAAAAAAATTAAATAAAGAGGCTTTCATAAATATTTACTTAAATAATAATCATAAGTAGACTAACTGGAGTTGATATTGCCTTTAAATTCAGCCTCTAATTGGTACTGATTTCATAATTATCAGTATTGTTGTTAATATGATTCCTAGCACAAGCTCTGCTACTCTTCTTGCTTCCCTGTAAAACAACAAATTTTATACTCTCTTGTTTTAGTATATATATATATATATTTTTTTTTAAATTACATAAATGTATACTTTTATTTTAAATGCTGCTTGTATTTCTATTAAACAAATAGTTATCAATTTATGTTATTTTATATGAGTTGTGATATAGACGTTTTTTTAAATAATGAAAACAATATGTTTTTAACATTTTATAGATTATTTTATTAATTGTGGTTATTGAATATAACCTATTATATGTTTACAATAAGATATTTGTAATTGTTAAAAATAATTTAATTAAGTTGTTTGTTTACTTTTTTAAAGGTTATTTTTATAAAGGAAATAGATTCCTGTTTCAAAAACTGGACTTTTTTTTATTATTGTCATATGTATTCATTATAATGCGTACTAGGGCTAAAATTTTTAAAACAGGTAAAGATAAATAATCAACCTAAGGTAGAACTTGATAATGCATATGCATCTAGCAATAACTTTGTTGTATTGAAATAACACTTAACTAGCAGGTTACTAAACATGATTTATTAAATAATGTAAAAGAAATCAAATTTAAAAAAATGAATTTCAAGACCCGAATCCCTAACAGGAGTATTTAAATACCTTTTAGCTTAATATTCTCCCTTAAGTTGTTTGCTTAAATCTAATTAATTCCCTTAATCCTTCTCTAGTGCATATACTTACCATATTTCTTATGATTGTCTATATTTTTAGTTTTTGTAATAAAGTTTTTTTAATTTATTTTATTTGTTATTGATTGTATTAATTTTTAAATATTTTTATTTGAAAAGAAAAGATATGTCCAGGACCGGGACTCGAACCCGGGTCGCCCAGGCCACTAGCCTGGAGCTCTGCCAATTGAGCTATCCTGGTTCGCCTCCCGGCCATAGACATATCCTTCACTGATCCCATGTCCCCACGTTCTCGCAATACTAGTGACCCGGCTTCGAGTCCCACTCCTGGACATATCTTTTCTTTTCAAATAAAAATATTAAAAATTTTTTTTTTATTTGAAACCTTCCAAAACATCTCAGAGGTCCTAAAAAATATTGATGCATCTGAAACCCTCCAGAACATCAAATTATCTTATGGATACCAGAAAATTTGAGTTATTTACTTGTAATTGTTAATATTCTATTTTGGGGGCAAAACCACTGCTGTTAGTTATTTATTGTGTCCTCATAACTAGGGAAACAATTATTAGCCATTTTAAAAAAAAATATGAATGCCAATTCAATATAGTAATAATTAATATTTTTAAAACAATATAATTAGAAGTAATATTACAATCGTTTTTATCAATAAAATAATACAGATAACTGTTAGTAGAATTGAATCAAAAGCATTTAAAAGGGTCCAAAGTTTAAATATGTTAAAAGATAAAATTTAACAGCGCAAACTGTTAAGTTGATCTGTTCTGAAAGCTCCAGTGGAAATACTAATTGTACAAAGATAATGTCTTTTAAGTTGTAAAAGCATAGATGAAGCTGAAATAATCTATTTAATTAAGGAATATTTTCCTCATTAATCCACTCCATAATTTTCTTGGTTAACCATCTAGTGTTATCTATTTCTTCTGTATCAGTATGTTGTTCATAGTCTAGATAAAACATGTAACATTGTAAACCATGAATGATCTTGGGCTTGGTAGAGACTACTGCTTCTATGCCAACTATTGAGCAGTTAGCTGATTTGGCAGAGATGACTCTTCACAGACAGATTTTCCTCTATTTAAGGGTACTCATTTTATAAAGAGGCTGGGTCACAACCCAGATGACAGTGCGGATATATGGTTGTTACCTGATTAAATTATTTATCTGACAGTAGTATTTGAATCCGGAACCTTCAACATAGTATCTCAGCATTCTAAACACTGAGCTATCCTGATCCCCAGTCTTAGTTTAAAGGTGTAAATAATTTTCTGGTTGAAGATCTACGACCATCATCATCTAAGTTAAATGTGATTGGAGTAAAGAAGTGAATTGAATCGATTTTGAACAACTTGTGATGGATCTATGACTAAGTATGTCTTATCTATTGGCAACAGTAAATCTTCTTTATGGGAATGATGGACCAAGAGGAAGCAATAAACGTCGTTTGAAAATACAGGGAACAAATAAAATAAATGGATACTGTCCCGCACAACTGTTGGTAAACAATTTAAAGTCCGGGGTTGAAGTAAAATTTACAAAAACACATGTCGGTCATTCTTGTGAGATTGGCAGACAGAGATTATCTAAAGGAGATAGAGATTCTTTGGCCCAAAAAATTGCTATGAAAATTCCATTCAACTCAATATTGAATGAAATAAGAGATTCCGTTAGTCCCGAAAACTTTTGTATGACCCATTTACTCACTAAAAAAGATCTTTTTAATATCGAAGATGCATATAAATTAAATAAAGAGGGTCAAAGACACGAAAATGATTTAGTTAGTGTTGAATCGTGGATACTGGAAATGAAAGATAAAACAAATCTAGTTCGGTTCTATAAATCACAAGGTGAAGTGTCAGAAAAATACCCTCAATTGAATAAAGAAGATTTTAGCTAACGATGCACAGTTGAATTATCTCCGAGAATTCGGGAATGACTGCATATGTTTAGATGAAACGCATGGAATGAACGCATATGGGTTCAATTTAACAACTATCGTTGTACTGGATAATTTAAGGCAAGGATTTCCATGTGCATTTTTTTTGTGTAATAGAAACGACGAATTGGTTTTGGAACTATTTCTCAACTGCATCAAAGATGATCTCAGCGTTCCACTAAATCCAGCTGTGTTTATGAGCGATATGGCACCCTCATTTTATAATGCCTGGCAAAAAGTTATGCCTGCACCCAAAATGAGGTTGTTTTGCACCTGGCACGTGGATAGAGCATGGAGGAATAATTTAAAAAAAATTAACAATTTAAACAAACAAACAGAAATTTATAAACTCCTCAGAACCCTGCTGGAAGAAACTGACGAGAATGCATTCGAGAGGCTTCTACAGGCAGCTATTGCAACCATGAAAGAAGAGCCGACCACGAAAAACTTTGGTGAATATTTTGAAAATAATTATTCTCATAATTTTCAAAGTTGGGCTTTCTGTTTTAGAAAGCACGCAGGGCTAAACACAAACATGCACCTAGAACGGCTCCACAAGACAATCAAATATCTATACTTACATGGAAAAAAAGTAAAGCGCCTAGATACAACACTGCATGCTCTTATGACCTTTATTAGAGATAAATTGTTCGACCAATTAATAACAGTAAACAAATGAAAACTGACAACAAAATTGGCAGAAGTCAGAAAAAGGCATAAAGCGTCATTAAATATTGATATTTATGATCGCATTGAAAAATGCAACGACTGTTGGGTCATTTCGGCATCTAAAAATGCCGAGATTTATACAATAAAGCAGCACAATATTAGTTGTAGCTGTTCCCTAAAATGCACCGAATGTGAGATATGTATACATTCGTTTATATGTTCATGTACAGATAATGCAATAAAGTGGAATATGTGCAAACATATTCATGCATTAGGTCGGCGCATGAAATGTATGCAGCTGAATTCATCATCATTCAAAAATACGGACCAGGTATTTTTGAATGATGATGACAGATCAGAATTAGTAATCGCTAACAATGTTTGCGATGAAAAGAGTGCCCGATTATTAGAGCATCTAAAAAAGACGGAAGAGAAAGAAAAAATCACCGAGAAAAATTGGTCAAATTTGAAAAAGCAATTTAACGAACTAATTAATAATGCGGAGGATGATGATTTTTCATTAATTGCGCAAAATTTAAAATCAGTTGCAGCAATAATGAAGGCAAATAGAATAAAACGGAAACAAACGTTTTCAAATATTAATGAAATTTCAAAGGGAAAGAAAATAAATAAACAGAGGAATTTCTTTTCTACAAAAAAAAAAACAGGACAAAAAATAAATTTACCAACTCAAGTGGAAAAAGATCAAATCGCTCTCACACTTTTGCTTAAAGAGAGTAATTAAATTAAAGTAAATCACAACAAAGTTCATTGATTATTTAGATTATATAAAAAAAAAAATAAAAAAATAAAAAAAAAAAAAATTTGGGGAATGAAGAAGGTCGCCTCCTCGTGGTGTTCCCTGGATAGACATAACTAAACGACCTTCGATAAAAGCACTAGCAAGTTTTTACGGATGTATTTCTTTTTATAAATTAGTACAGCAAAACACATATTTTAATTCACGAATTATTAATTATTTTATTTTCTATTAAAGTTAAAATATGTTCTAGAGTAATTTCTTAAAAGATAGGTATTAAAAGGTAGGAAACGAAATTAAAAGGAAAAAATGAACAATAACTTATAAATAAAGTTGTAGTATTTATAGAAAGGTTTCTAAGGTTTATTAAAATATTAAAACAATAGTTTCACTGAAATCCGCTGTTGGTGGTAAACAGAAAGTATTAAAAGATTACTAGTTGGCGGAGAGGGGTTCGGGAATCCGAAGGTAGCCGATGACAGCCGAGGGTCTCCTTGTAAGCACATGCCCTAGACTCTAGTAGCTTTGAGAGGGATAATATCTTGCAGTGTTGTTGCAAAAAGTACCTTACACGTGGTGTCAAACAAAGGTCAGATTTTCCTTACAATGAAATACATTTTAGTTACCGGCGGGGTGATTAGTGGAGTTGGTAAAGGTGTAATAGCCAGTTCTTTCGGAACTCTATTAAAATCATGTGGCATTAACGTCACAAGCATAAAAATTGACCCATACATTAACATTGATGCTGGGACTTTTTCTCCGTATGAGCACGGTATGGTTTTTTTATATATATATATATATATATATATATATATATATATATATATATATATATATATATATATATATATATATATAATATTTTATTATTATTCTAAATTACAAGAGGCACTAATGTGGTTGCATGTCTAGGTGAAACTTATGTTCTGGATGATGGTGGTGAAGTGGATCTAGATTTAGGAAATTATGAGAGATTTCTGGACGTCACTTTGCATAGAGACAATAACTTAACAACTGGTAAAATCTACCAAGATGTGATTTTAAAGGAAAGGAAAGGTTTCTACCTGGGGAAAACTGTGCAAGGTGATTTTTTTTCTATCCAATACTCATATGAATAAGGATTTGTATTTACTTATGTCATTGCTTCACAATGTCGGGTTTATTTAAGATGGCTTGTAATTGTTTATATGTGCACTCATATGATCCCTAGAATTTATGGAGTATCAGAGGTAGACCTGAACAATCAGATTCCACACCTTTAGATAGTGTCACTAGAATTATAAACAGTAGAAATAAAATATACGTTATGAGTGATTTAACATTTTAGAGTCTGTGAAACCTGGAGTGATGCTCAAGTCCCTTTTGTAACCTCATAGTTCAAACTCGCCTGTCAGATCACTCCTTTGCCCCATAATTGGTGACTTTTTTTGGAAGGAAAGTTTGTACATCTGGGGCCTCCATATTCTTTTGGTGTTCTATTTATTTTAAAGATTACAAGATGGTTTATAGTAGGACTGCACTTAGAGGTGAAAACCCCAGTACGGGTGTTAATAATTCATCCTTGAGCCATCTTCCCATTTTGGATTCAGGGAATGTAATCATGCCAAACAGCATTTTTGGTTGTTTTTGCTAGTTGTCACAAATGATATGGTACTGGGATCAAATTAAATGGTATTACCTCACTTATTGGTCTCAAAATAAACTAACAATAGTCATATTGTAATTTATTTGTGAGGTTTAACATGTTTTTATAACTCAATTGCACACTACGATTCTTATTCTGTACTAGTGGATTGCGTCATATTTTAAAATCTCAGATCATATTAAAAACTTTAAATTAATTGAATAATTGTCATATGTCTTAAATGAAGGTCTTTTGTGCTTGTTAAATTTACTAAATCAATCAGTATTACTACTAGTAACCTACATTCATTTTATTTTAGTGGTGCCACATGTAACTGACAGAATACAGGAATGGGTTGAAGATGTGGCTACAAGATCTGTTTCACAAGATGGAAAACCTCCTGAGGTAAGCCTTGATTAAACTGATAATTACGGGTTCATTGTTAAACAGTTTTACTTTGGTTCTTTTTGAACCTCTTTTGAGAAATGTCCATATAATATTTTTATATGTGAAAGAAAATGGTCCGGGTTGTAATAACATTCATTAAAAAAAAAAGATATATATTTTTATAGTTTTTGATAAAATATTAATACTTTTAAATATTGAACAATAGCACACTGGAATTCTCATTAAACCTATTATTTATTGACTGATAAACAGTTTTTAGTAATATTTTATAATTAAAAGACTAGTGCCTTTTATTAACTTTATGTGTGTTTCACTTGTTTTTTATAAAGAATAGTTTGGATTATCTGTTATTTGTTGTAATAATAATGTGGAGAAGAGCCACGATAATTTTTATTCATAACATAGAACATTAAAATTAAATGAATTTATTAATGGATCCAAAGTATTTTACAACTATGGTGATGTTCTCTGCAAGGGCGGGCCCTGGATTTTTTTCTGGGGGGCACAACGGGCATACTGGCAAAAAATCAACAATAACTTAGAAATAAACTTTTAGTATTTATCGAAAGGTGTATAAAATATCAAAACAATATTTTCACTCATGTTCTTTCTGTTATTTTATTCATATATTTTAACAACTATGATCATGTGGTTTGCCTATAAGTATGTACTGTAATGGATTCTCCACAGTACACAAAAAACCGTCCAGGGGGGTATGAGCCCCTCCCCCCTAAATCCGCCCTTGGTTCTCTGCTGTTAATTGAAAATATTTGTTTACATGCGATTGTGAAATCATGTTTTTTTTTTTTCTTTCTAAGATTAATATGGTTCAAAATCCAAATCTACATGATATTTGAGACAAGTGTGTTAGAGTAACAAATAAATAGTATACCACAATTTGGTTATTAGTACACTAAATATCAGAATCAACCATCAGATGGCAGTAGTTTTCTTTTTTGGGGAGGGGATATTCAAGAGTATCGATGGAGTACTAAAGCTCTAAGTAGATCTCGATTTAAGATCTGAATTAAAATACTATAAAACTTCTTGAATTTGCATTTTAGTTGAAGTTAATACGATTTTTAAAAAGTGCTTGTAAAATGTTCATTTTTATCGACTTGGAGTCGTCAGGTTCATCAATTGTTCATGGTGATATTTATTATATGACAAGCCAGGGTACTTTATTTGTTATTACATACTTTTATTTCATCTAGGTTTGCATTATTGAACTGGGAGGTACCATTGGAGATATTGAAGGAATGCCCTTCGTTGAAGCTTTTCGTCAGTTTCAGTTCAGAGTAGAAAATTTCTGTGTTGCTCATGTGTCACTGGTTCCACAGGTGAGGGATATTACATTAATTATATATTATACTTTCAGTTTTAATCATTATATTTTATATTCTCAATTTTTTTATTAGCCAAAAGCAACAGGAGAACCCAAAACAAAACCTACTCAAGCCAGTGTGAGAGAATTACGTGGCCTGGGCTTATCACCTGACCTAGTAGTTTGTAGAAGTGAATTTCCTATCACAGAAACTGTCAAGAAGAAGATATCAATGTTTTGTCATGTTCCACCAGAACAAGTAAGATTGACTGTTTTATGTATGATTGATTCAATTTATTTATCCTTTATTTTTAAAATTAGATGATCAGTACAAATGGTGCTTTTTATATTAATAACAGGATGTTTTAAGTTTGTTTATGATGCAATACTTCCCATGATTCATTTGATGAGCATTGATACGTATGAAATCGGATATATATATTTCATCCCGAATATTATTGCACTGGCTATTGTTATACTTATTTTATTATAACTGATCATAATTGATTTGTTTATTAAATTTTAAAATTAGGTCCTCTGTATTCATGATGTCTCATCAATTTATCGTGTGCCATTGCTCATGGATAAGCAAGGAATACTGGAATTTTTTATTAAGAGATTAAAGTTGAACATTCCTTACCCAAGACCTAGAAAATACATGCATAAATGGAAAAGTTTAGCAGATAGGTAATTTATTAATTAATTTTTAATTTATGTGTTAAAATGTCAACCATCAATACTTAAGAAATACTGGTTAATGCCTGTTACAGGTTCGACTCACTAAGAAAAGAAATAAATATAGCTTTAGTGGGAAAATATACAACGCTTGAAGATGCTTATGCATCAGTTTCAAAAGCATTAAAACATGCAGCTGTAGCAGTTGGTTATAGAGTTAACATTAATGTAAATATTGATATTAACAAAATTTGTTTTAAAAAAAAATACTCTTTTCTACTTAATTCTTTTATTTTAGTATATTGAAAGTGCCGACTTAGAGAAAAGTTCTCAGGCTGCTAACTCTGTTTCATACCATGAAGCTTGGCAGAAATTATGTAAAAGCGAGTAAGTACTATTTTTTTTTTAATCATTAATGGTCATTAGTTTCTTTTTAACACTTTTAAAAAAAATAAATGTGGTAATCATATAGTAATGATAATGATTGTGAAACCATGACAGTGGATTTAGCAATTCTCTTAATTTTATTCCCTTTTTTTTAGAATTTGTTTAGTAGACAATCCTGTCAGTGAAAATGTTAAATTATATTCATTTTTGTTTTATTTACTTGCAATAACTTGAAAATAATTTTTAGTGGTGTTATTGTTCCTGGCGGATTTGGTTCTAGAGGAGTAGAAGGAAAAATAGAAGCTTGTAGGTGGTGTAGGGAGACCAAAAAACCATTTCTTGGTATATGTCTTGGTCTTCAAGCCTCTGTCATCGAGTTTGCCAGGTGAGAAAATTGTACTTCTCATTTTTTAAGACTTAAGCTTAGTAGATTTGTAAAGAATAAATTAAGCTTAAATTATCTGTTAAAAACTTAAAGCATTACATTTAATTAAATGTATGGAAAAAATATGTTTATAAAATAACGTAAATGTAGTTTAGCTCAAAGAAGCATTGCTAATTTTATTTAGAAGTTTGAAATAATTGTGTTTCTTCTTACTACTGTGTTAAAGTTTGATTTTTTTTGTTCTTGCTAAGGCATTTTCTCTTATTGTTGAACTAATAGCCATGTCTGACATCTTATTGGTGGATAATCCTTTAACCAAAAATTGTTTCAATTTTGTTTTTTCTCTCTAGAAATGTTTTGGGCTTAACTGGTGCTAATACCACCGAAATCGATAAAAATACTAAACATCCTGTAGTCATTGAAATGCCTGACTACAATCCAAGTGATATGGGTGGTACGATGAGATTGGGAAGAAGAATTACTGAATTTAAAAGTGATTCATCAATACTAAGTAAGCACGTTTCTGAAATGGTATATATGTTTAGTATTATTTTTTATACTTATTATTTATATGTACATTTATGCTTACTGATATATACAGTATAATTATTTATTTTTTTATTACCAATTTTAGAAAAACTATATCAGAAAGATATAATTGAAGAAAGGCATCGCCATAGATGGGAAGTGAACCCAGATTATATAAAACAATTTGAGGATAATGGGTTTCATTATGTTGGTTAGTATCTACACGATATTCAATTTACTTTATAAGATAAATGTTAATTAAATTATACATTTCTTTTTCTTTTTTATTACTCAATAAAATAATATGTATACATTTATAATTGGAACTAGAAACTGAAATACCAATATTATTATTTGCATTTCAACTATTTAAACAACTAAATTATATTCAATACTATCAATTTATTTATTTTTTAAAATAAAGTATAAATTATTTACAATCTAAAATAATAATAATTAAATCAAATATAAGATGTTTTAAAAACATTCACAATTCAATTACCAGATTTGAAGTTACGATTCTGTACAAACATTTATAATTATTAATTAATTCTTTTTTTAGGTCACTGTGAAGAAAACAAAAGGATGGAAATTGCTGAATTGGAAGAATCCATTCACCCATTCTATGTGTCGGTTCAATTTCATCCTGAGTATTTATCCAGGCCTCTTAGTCCCTCTCCTCCGTTCCTGGGCTTGATATTAGCCTCAAGCGGCAAACTAAGTAATTACCTTCATCGAGGCTGCAGGTTATCTCCCAGGGACTTATCGGATGAAGACTTGTCAGGTAGATCATAATTAAATTTTTTTTTAAATATTTAAATGCTAACTTAAAATAACATATTGGGTGATTCTCCTGCTCACTTTGCCTGTTCCTGGTTAATGCTGTGTTAGTTGGCAGTGATAAAAACAAAAATTTGGGTTACTTTATAGCTTCCGTTCTCGCTGACTGCATCCACATCCTTGCTAAGGATTAATTTGGATTTCAAATACAGTTTTTAATATCATGAGCAGTCTTATTAGTTTTTGAGGGATTTGAAATTAAATGGATGAAACCCCTCAATGAGCGTGTATGCGTCAACACTATCAACCACTAGTTTTTAAACAATAAAAATAATATTGAGGTCATTCTCATTCTCCCGAAACTTTTCAAGGAGTTGTTTGTACATCAAAGTTTGGCCTTAAGTCCTTTTATTTTATTTTTTTTTACTCACTCCAGAAACTACATAGTAATCATTTAATTATACATACTAATATATTGTTTTTTTTTATCAGAAAATATTTTATCCACTGTGTTTATAAGTGATGTACTGCATTTTCCATTATTTTAGTATTTTTCTTTTTCTAGTTTATTAAGAATTAAGGCATTTACTTTGTCGTTAGTATTGTTTTTAAGGAATTCAGCCACAAAATAGTTATTGAAAAGTGGTTTGTGATTCTTTAATTTTTCCACTGATTCCAGAGAAACATTAATATTGGAAGGTTCAATATTCTAAAGAATAAATATTTTGTTAATATTAATACATTTATTTTTGACAATTAGTTAAAATCCTGTCAAGTTTCGAACTTTTTTTTTCATTTTTATTTTTATTATGTTTTTCTCACTCTTAATTACTTCATGATTCGTATTATTATGTAGGCTTCTGGCCAGATGTATTATGTTTATTTTATTTTTTTTGTTCATGATTGTTATCCTAAATGAACTTGGTTCCAGAATAAAGTTTGTTTTCTATTCTATTCTAAATATAGTGAATATTAGGCATGGATTGACAGATACACCATGATTGTCTAATGCCTTTAACAGCTCAATAAAATATTCCACCCATCATAAAAACAAGTAAGTTTTTTTTTTTTTTAGATGGCGAGATTGAACTGGCAGAAAGTACAGGAAATTTGTCCTTATCTTCTTCCTCATCAATTCAACCTACTGACAAAGTTTTGAATTAGTTACCCTCATATAAAGTATGTGCATTTAATGTTAGTATATTTGAAATTTAATACTCTATTAATGCTCAATTTTTGTGTGTGTGTGTGTGTATATATGCACCAATTGCTGAAGTAACAGGCTTATATATAACCTTTTTATTATCAGTTCCTCTGTTATAAACCTCGGTATCTTTTTTGGCCAATCCCTTTCCTGGAAACCACACATCACCCAAATTTCGATGATCAATAATCTCCTTAAAGTCGTTTGTTCCAGGCATCTTCTAACACTATATAGCCAAAAGCTCCTCATCACTTCTTTAGTCTTTCCATACTTTGAATATTGCTGTGTGGATAGACTACCTCTCAAACATGCTTGAGGATAGATTAGGACGAATTATGAACTACTCACTTTGGTCTGTCTTTGATGCCTCGAGGAAGTCTCATGTGTCCTACCTCTATGATGACTTACGGTGGCTCTTCCCCTCCATCCATAGACTCTCTTTTCTAGGTTCTTTCTTATACCAAACCATTAACTCACAACATCCACCTTACATCTATGATATGAAAATAGCCTTTTATTATGCACAAATATTTATATATGATCCAATATTTATTTACAAGTTTATTATTTAAATTTGGTGGAGAGCTGCAAGGGACAGAGACGTTTGGAAGAAGAAGTGGACCGAACTCTCCTCTCAATAGGACCAGTCTTATATCTACAGAGTGACCTGAAAATAGTGGTGGAGCCGTTAAGGGGTGATAGTATGGGGCAATTCCAGTAGATATTACTCTGAGACCTTCATGCTTTAAACTAAAGTTAACCCTTTCATAGATGTTCCTACTTAAAGAATTTTACAAAAAAAATCCTATTTAAAATCTTAAAATAGCTATAAATCCTAAAAATTGGTCTTTCTGACCAATTTTTTTTTTTTTTTTGCAACAAAGATATTCTAAATTAGGATTATTAATAGTCAAATCTTCATAATTGCTGGTATCTTACGCGAAAGATTAATCAAAAACATTTAATGAAAAAAATCATACAGTGAATGCCATGATACATCGGAAGTCAGCCAATTAAGACCCAACTAATCAGAGGCCACACGGTTGGAATCTAGGCAATCAGATGATTAGAGGAACATGATCTGCCCACGGATCCAGAAGCTTTAAATACCAAAGTTGAAAAAGAGCATTTTCAGTCTCCGATTAACCCTTAAAAGCCTAGCGTGACGTTTATGTCACAGTAGAAGGTAGCCCAGGTTTCCCATTCCACTTTCTCTTTTATTATTGTTACGGGTGAATTACCGTTGCATCTGCCTGAAATTTTAGTTCAAATTTTTAAAATTATTTTTTTCGAATTCTGTATCACTATAAGAATAGAAAAATGTAAAAAAAAAAAATCAAATATTTTTCAAAAAAACAGTTCACGGCTTTGGAGGGTTGAGCCCTGAGAACGCTTGCAGTATGGCCGGTGATACGTCGGCAAAGAATTTGACTACACGGTCGAAACCCCTGAATGGATTAAAAATATTGGCCGTGGCAATTTAAGAGAGTATTTAATTTAGTAATTTTTAATTGTCTGCGTTTTGCATATTTAGCCTTGAAGAAGACCTGCAATGTGGGTCGAACCGTTGGCTCTTTAATAAACATTTCTCCTTACCTAAGAGAAATTTTTTTACCACCATCTGGACCATTTTCTTCCACATATTAATTTTAATATTGTTAGGTTCTTTAATTTATTGATTATTTTTCCCCAGCTCATTTCTTTTTATTGTAAATTTGTATGCTTTTTTTTGTATTATTATTTTTTTTTTTTATATTCATTTATTTTATTTATTATTTTTTTATTATATTATTTTTTTTTTTATACTTATATTATGTAAATATTGTATCTATTAATATAGCTCTATTTCTGTTTTTGCTCTATTGGCCTATATCTTTTAGATATACCTTTACACATCAAATTACTTTTCTTTTCTATATATATATTTATTATTATTATTATTAATTCGTTGAGGCCATCTTAGGATCACATTGAGTTTTATTACACTTGGCAATTTGTTTCGCTTTCCTCTGGGCCCAGACTATATATATATAAAAAATAAAAATTTAAATAATTAAAAAGAACAATAAAAAAAATATAATATATATATGACACAGTAAATCTTACAAATTGTTCTATTTATTTTATCAAAATATAAAGAAAGAAGGAAAATAAACACAGCAATAATAAAAAAGTAAATTTTATTTATGATATGCTTTTAAAATATTGTTCAATGAGATAAGTCATTAACATTCACAGAGCACATCAACAGGAAAACCGAAAAAACGAAAAAAAACATCTACAAAATGTTTCCCTATTTCAATAAAAAATCCAGGCTAAGCCCTAAAAACAAACTAATCCTTTATAAAACAGTAATCCAATCATTGATAACCTATGCCTCACCTGTCTGGAGTTCAACCTGCGCCACAAATTATAGGAAGTTTGAAAGGGTACAAAACCTATGCATGAGGATTATTAATAATTATCCCCGCTACACGAAAATATCGACTTTGCTTAGAGATCTTGAACTTCCCACTATAAAACAATATGTTTTAGCCCAAACAAAAGCATACTTCGAAAAAACTCCTGCTTCCGAAAACCCACTAATCCGAGAAATCGGTAACTATGATAAACATTCATTACGACGCTACACGCACAGAAGAACAAAACATATTCTCCTTTCTTAACAAATTACTATTTGCAGGTATTGTAATTAAATTATCTGTATTTCGTTTACAGCTATTTTTAAGTGTTTACTTATTTTCTATTTAATTATTATTATATTTATTTACTTTATTATTATCATTTTTATTTATTTATCTCATTATTATTATATATATTTTTTTAAGCGGGTTTTTTCTACATTTTTCCTGCTATTGTAAAACTTATTTATAAAAGATAACTTTAATTAATTTAAATCAATGTTCTTTAAACATGTAAAGGAAGTCCGGAACATGTATTCACACTTATGTTGTATATGTAAAATTGCAAATAAAGTTGTTGTTGTTGTATTGTTCAATGTGCAAGGCTTCTCTTCACTAACAGTGTTTAACTGAACTTATATCAAGACTAACAACAT
This sequence comes from Troilus luridus, assembly GCA_964056705.1. Taxonomy (NCBI): domain Eukaryota; kingdom Metazoa; phylum Arthropoda; class Insecta; order Hemiptera; family Pentatomidae; genus Troilus; species Troilus luridus. The sequence goes on from OZ057415.1 coordinate 86,127,621, forward strand.
GTGTACACTCAGTTCTTATATCTTTGAAGCGAGGTCATAAGGGCTTAAGTAAAAAAAAGTGAATAATACAGAACCAGGAATGATCAGACAAGAAATCAATGTATGCTTCAAATAGAATTACTACTATATTGTTTTATAAAAATAAAATTACAAATAATATCAATAATTAGATTTTACATAATGTTTTGAAGTTAGCTGTTGCTCTCCTGAAAAATTCAAAATTTTGACTTAAGCTCTTATGACCGTGCATCAAAGATATAATGTAAAGGTGTTTATTTTATTTTTTTTAATAGGAAAAAAGAACAATTTTCATTTAAAATATATATCATTTTGAAACATTTTTCAATTAAGGCAGATAAAAATAAATTGTAAGTTCTGTTATATTTTTTCTTAATCATTCATATTTATAAAGTTGTAATTATTCTTTACATGCATCTCTTACTAACTACTCTTCATCACTTTTTCAGATTATTTGTGATCTTATGAAAATACCATAACACTGGTCCTCTAAGAAGAGGAAAGAAAATTAGAATAGATTTATAAAGGCTGTGAGAAATTAGTTGGGTTTCTACATATCCGAGAAGGTATGGATAATTAGGGAATATAATGACTGCTGATTAGTATATATGTATATCTTTGCATTCTTCTATAAGCTTTATAGAAGGCTAAATTAATATAATAGAAAATGATTCACCATCTTACTTAATTGCTAAGTAACTAAGTGAAAAGCAGAAAAAAAAATTTATTTATATATAAATATTTGAGTAATGTTCATAATGTTGTATTCAACAATTCGGTTGAAACAAATTTTGGTTTTATGTATTTTTGTAACATTCTTATTTGTTATAATCTTATTTTAGAAATAATTGTTATCAATATAAATATATATATGTGCATAGGCAAAGCTATAAATTGCATTTCTATTTTTACATAGCGTTTTTGTATTATGTATGATCCAGTAATTTTAGATATTTCATTATCATATGGTATACAAAGATGCTAAAATATTGATTAAAATTATTTTGAGTGCCTTTATTACTAGAGTAATAAATCTATTTTCAGTAAACAACCATTAAGATAGGATGATTAAAAAAAAAATTAAATAAAGAGGCTTTCATAAATATTTACTTAGATAATAATCATAAGTAGACTAACTGGAGTTGATATTGCCTTTAAATTCAGCCTCTAATTGGTACTGATTTCATAATTATCAGTATTGTTGTTAATATGATTCCTAGCACAAGCTCTGCTACTCTTCTTGCTTCCCTGTAAAACAACAAATTTTATACTCTCTTGTTTTAGTATATATATATATATTTTTTTTTTTAAATTACATAAATGTATACTTTTATTTTAAATGCTGCTTGTATTTCTATTAAACAAATAGTTATCAATTTATGTTATTTTATATGAGTTGTGATATAGACGTTTTTTTAAATAATGAAAACAATATGTTTTTAACATTTTATAGATTATTTTATTAATTGTGGTTATTGAATATAACCTATTATATGTTTACAATAAGATATTTGTAATTGTTAAAAATAATTTAATTAAGTTGTTTGTTTACTTTTTTAAAGGTTATTTTTATAAAGGAAATAGATTCCTGTTTCAAAAACTGGACTTTTTTTTATTATTGTCATATGTATTCATTATAATGCGTACTAGGGCTAAAATTTTTAAAACAGGTAAAGATAAATAATCAACCTAAGGTAGAACTTGATAATGCATATGCATCTAGCAATAACTTTGTTGTATTGAAATAACACTTAACTAGCAGGTTACTAAACATGATTTATTAAATAATGTAAAAGAAATCAAATTTAAAAAAATGAATTTCAAGACCCGAATCCCTAACAGGAGTATTTAAATACCTTTTAGCTTAATATTCTCCCTTAAGTTGTTTGCTTAAATCTAATTAATTCCCTTAATCCTTCTCTAGTGCATATACTTACCATATTTCTTATGATTGTCTATATTTTTAGTTTTTGTAATAAAGTTTTTTTAATTTATTTTATTTGTTATTGATTGTATTAATTTTTAAATATTTTTATTTGAAAAGAAAAGATATGTCCAGGACCGGGACTCGAACCCGGGTCGCCCAGGCCACTAGCCTGGAGCTCTGCCAATTGAGCTATCCTGGTTCGCCTCCCGGCCATAGACATATCCTTCACTGATCCCATGTCCCCACGTTCTCGCAATACTAGTGACCCGGCTTCGAGTCCCACTCCTGGACATATCTTTTCTTTTCAAATAAAAATATTAAAAATTTTTTTTTTATTTGAAACCTTCCAAAACATCTCAGAGGTCCTAAAAAATATTGATGCATCTGAAACCCTCCAGAACATCAAATTATCTTATGGATACCAGAAAATTTGAGTTATTTACTTGTAATTGTTAATATTCTATTTTGGGGGCAAAACCACTGCTGTTAGTTATTTATTGTGTCCTCATAACTAGGGAAACAATTATTAGCCATTTTAAAAAAAAATATGAATGCCAATTCAATATAGTAATAATTAATATTTTTAAAACAATATAATTAGAAGTAATATTACAATCGTTTTTATCAATAAAATAATACAGATAACTGTTAGTAGAATTGAATCAAAAGCATTTAAAAGGGTCCAAAGTTTAAATATGTTAAAAGATAAAATTTAACAGCGCAAACTGTTAAGTTGATCTGTTCTGAAAGCTCCAGTGGAAATACTAATTGTACAAAGATAATGTCTTTTAAGTTGTAAAAGCATAGATGAAGCTGAAATAATCTATTTAATTAAGGAATATTTTCCTCATTAATCCACTCCATAATTTTCTTGGTTAACCATCTAGTGTTATCTATTTCTTCTGTATCAGTATGTTGTTCATAGTCTAGATAAAACATGTAACATTGTAAACCATGAATGATCTTGGGCTTGGTAGAGACTACTGCTTCTATGCCAACTATTGAGCAGTTAGCTGATTTGGCAGAGATGACTCTTCACAGACAGATTTTCCTCTATTTAAGGGTACTCATTTTATAAAGAGGCTGGGTCACAACCCAGATGACAGTGCGGATATATGGTTGTTACCTGATTAAATTATTTATCTGACAGTAGTATTTGAATCCGGAACCTTCAACATAGTATCTCAGCATTCTAAACACTGAGCTATCCTGATCCCCAGTCTTAGTTTAAAGGTGTAAATAATTTTCTGGTTGAAGATCTACGACCATCATCATCTAAGTTAAATGTGATTGGAGTAAAGAAGTGAATTGAATCGATTTTGAACAACTTGTGATGGATCTATGACTAAGTATGTCTTATCTATTGGCAACAGTAAATCTTCTTTATGGGAATGATGGACCAAGAGGAAGCAATAAACGTCGTTTGAAAATACAGGGAACAAATAAAATAAATGGATACTGTCCCGCACAACTGTTGGTAAACAATTTAAAGTCCGGGGTTGAAGTAAAATTTACAAAAACACATGTCGGTCATTCTTGTGAGATTGGCAGACAGAGATTATCTAAAGGAGATAGAGATTCTTTGGCCCAAAAAATTGCTATGAAAATTCCATTCAACTCAATATTGAATGAAATAAGAGATTCCGTTAGTCCCGAAAACTTTTGTATGACCCATTTACTCACTAAAAAAGATCTTTTTAATATCGAAGATGCATATAAATTAAATAAAGAGGGTCAAAGACACGAAAATGATTTAGTTAGTGTTGAATCGTGGATACTGGAAATGAAAGATAAAACAAATCTAGTTCGGTTCTATAAATCACAAGGTGAAGTGTCAGAAAAATACCCTCAATTGAATAAAGAAGATTTTAGCTAACGATGCACAGTTGAATTATCTCCGAGAATTCGGGAATGACTGCATATGTTTAGATGAAACGCATGGAATGAACGCATATGGGTTCAATTTAACAACTATCGTTGTACTGGATAATTTAAGGCAAGGATTTCCATGTGCATTTTTTTTGTGTAATAGAAACGACGAATTGGTTTTGGAACTATTTCTCAACTGCATCAAAGATGATCTCAGCGTTCCACTAAATCCAGCTGTGTTTATGAGCGATATGGCACCCTCATTTTATAATGCCTGGCAAAAAGTTATGCCTGCACCCAAAATGAGGTTGTTTTGCACCTGGCACGTGGATAGAGCATGGAGGAATAATTTAAAAAAAATTAACAATTTAAACAAACAAACAGAAATTTATAAACTCCTCAGAACCCTGCTGGAAGAAACTGACGAGAATGCATTCGAGAGGCTTCTACAGGCAGCTATTGCAACCATGAAAGAAGAGCCGACCACGAAAAACTTTGGTGAATATTTTGAAAATAATTATTCTCATAATTTTCAAAGTTGGGCTTTCTGTTTTAGAAAGCACGCAGGGCTAAACACAAACATGCACCTAGAACGGCTCCACAAGACAATCAAATATCTATACTTACATGGAAAAAAAGTAAAGCGCCTAGATACAACACTGCATGCTCTTATGACCTTTATTAGAGATAAATTGTTCGACCAATTAATAACAGTAAACAAATGAAAACTGACAACAAAATTGGCAGAAGTCAGAAAAAGGCATAAAGCGTCATTAAATATTGATATTTATGATCGCATTGAAAAATGCAACGACTGTTGGGTCATTTCGGCATCTAAAAATGCCGAGATTTATACAATAAAGCAGCACAATATTAGTTGTAGCTGTTCCCTAAAATGCACCGAATGTGAGATATGTATACATTCGTTTATATGTTCATGTACAGATAATGCAATAAAGTGGAATATGTGCAAACATATTCATGCATTAGGTCGGCGCATGAAATGTATGCAGCTGAATTCATCATCATTCAAAAATACGGACCAGGTATTTTTGAATGATGATGACAGATCAGAATTAGTAATCGCTAACAATGTTTGCGATGAAAAGAGTGCCCGATTATTAGAGCATCTAAAAAAGACGGAAGAGAAAGAAAAAATCACCGAGAAAAATTGGTCAAATTTGAAAAAGCAATTTAACGAACTAATTAATAATGCGGAGGATGATGATTTTTCATTAATTGCGCAAAATTTAAAATCAGTTGCAGCAATAATGAAGGCAAATAGAATAAAACGGAAACAAACGTTTTCAAATATTAATGAAATTTCAAAGGGAAAGAAAATAAATAAACAGAGGAATTTCTTTTCTACAAAAAAAAAAACAGGACAAAAAATAAATTTACCAACTCAAGTGGAAAAAGATCAAATCGCTCTCACACTTTTGCTTAAAGAGAGTAATTAAATTAAAGTAAATCACAACAAAGTTCATTGATTATTTAGATTATATAAAAAAAAAAATAAAAAAATAAAAAAAAAAAAAATTTGGGGAATGAAGAAGGTCGCCTCCTCGTGGTGTTCCCTGGATAGACATAACTAAACGACCTTCGATAAAAGCACTAGCAAGTTTTTACGGATGTATTTCTTTTTATAAATTAGTACAGCAAAACACATATTTTAATTCACGAATTATTAATTATTTTATTTTCTATTAAAGTTAAAATATGTTCTAGAGTAATTTCTTAAAAGATAGGTATTAAAAGGTAGGAAACGAAATTAAAAGGAAAAAATGAACAATAACTTATAAATAAAGTTGTAGTATTTATAGAAAGGTTTCTAAGGTTTATTAAAATATTAAAACAATAGTTTCACTGAAATCCGCTGTTGGTGGTAAACAGAAAGTATTAAAAGATTACTAGTTGGCGGAGAGGGGTTCGGGAATCCGAAGGTAGCCGATGACAGCCGAGGGTCTCCTTGTAAGCACATGCCCTAGACTCTAGTAGCTTTGAGAGGGATAATATCTTGCAGTGTTGTTGCAAAAAGTACCTTACACGTGGTGTCAAACAAAGGTCAGATTTTCCTTACAATGAAATACATTTTAGTTACCGGCGGGGTGATTAGTGGAGTTGGTAAAGGTGTAATAGCCAGTTCTTTCGGAACTCTATTAAAATCATGTGGCATTAACGTCACAAGCATAAAAATTGACCCATACATTAACATTGATGCTGGGACTTTTTCTCCATATGAGCACGGTATGGTTTTTATATATATATATATATATATATATATATATATATATATATATATATATATATATATATATATATAATATTTTATTATTATTCTAAATTACAAGAGGCACTAATGTGGTTGCATGTCTAGGTGAAACTTATGTTCTGGATGATGGTGGTGAAGTGGATCTAGATTTAGGAAATTATGAGAGATTTCTGGACGTCACTTTGCATAGAGACAATAACTTAACAACTGGTAAAATCTACCAAGATGTGATTTTAAAGGAAAGGAAAGGTTTCTACCTGGGGAAAACTGTGCAAGGTGATTTTTTTTCTATCCAATACTCATATGAATAAGGATTTGTATTTACTTATGTCATTGCTTCACAATGTCGGGTTTATTTAAGATGGCTTGTAATTGTTTATATGTGCACTCATATGATCCCTAGAATTTATGGAGTATCAGAGGTAGACCTGAACAATCAGATTCCACACCTTTAGATAGTGTCACTAGAATTATAAACAGTAGAAATAAAATATACGTTATGAGTGATTTAACATTTTAGAGTCTGTGAAACCTGGAGTGATGCTCAAGTCCCTTTTGTAACCTCATAGTTCAAACTCGCCTGTCAGATCACTCCTTTGCCCCATAATTGGTGACTTTTTTTGGAAGGAAAGTTTGTACATCTGGGGCCTCCATATTCTTTTGGTGTTCTATTTATTTTAAAGATTACAAGATGGTTTATAGTAGGACTGCACTTAGAGGTGAAAACCCCAGTACGGGTGTTAATAATTCATCCTTGAGCCATCTTCCCATTTTGGATTCAGGGAATGTAATCATGCCAAACAGCATTTTTGGTTGTTTTTGCTAGTTGTCACAAATGATATGGTACTGGGATCAAATTAAATGGTATTACCTCACTTATTGGTCTCAAAATAAACTAACAATAGTCATATTGTAATTTATTTGTGAGGTTTAACATGTTTTTATAACTCAATTGCACACTACGATTCTTATTCTGTACTAGTGGATTGCGTCATATTTTAAAATCTCAGATCATATTAAAAACTTTAAATTAATTGAATAATTGTCATATGTCTTAAATGAAGGTCTTTTGTGCTTGTTAAATTTACTAAATCAATCAGTATTACTACTAGTAACCTACATTCATTTTATTTTAGTGGTGCCACATGTAACTGACAGAATACAGGAATGGGTTGAAGATGTGGCTACAAGATCTGTTTCACAAGATGGAAAACCTCCTGAGGTAAGTCTTGATTAAACTGATAATTACGGGTTCATTGTTAAACAGTTTTACTTTGGTTCTTTTTGAACCTCTTTTGAGAAATGTCCATATAATATTTTTATATGTGAAAGAAAATGGTCCGGGTTGTAATAACATTCATTAAAAAAAAAAGATATATATTTTTATAGTTTTTGATAAAATATTAATACTTTTAAATATTGAACAATAACACACTGGAATTCTCATTAAACCTATTATTTATTGACTGATAAACAGTTTTTAGTAATATTTTATAATTAAAAGACTAGTGCCTTTTATTAACTTTATGTGTGTTTCACTTGTTTTTTATAAAGAATAGTTTGGATTATCTGTTATTTGTTGTAATAATAATGTGGAGAAGAGCCACGATAATTTTTATTCATAACATAGAACATTAAAATTAAATGAATTTATTAATGGATCCAAAGTATTTTACAACTATGGTGATGTTCTCTGCAAGGGCGGACCCTGGATTTTTTTCTGGGGGGCACAACGGGCATACTGGCAAAAAATCAACAATAACTTAGAAATAAACTTTTAGTATTTATCGAAAGGTGTATAAAATATCAAAACAATATTTTCACTCATGTTCTTTCTGTTATTTTATTCATATATTTTAACAACTATGATCATGTGGTTTGCCTATAAGTATGTACTGTAATGGATTCTCCACAGTACACAAAAAACCGTCCAGGGGGGTATGAGCCCCTCCCCCCTAAATCCGCCCTTGGTTCTCTGCTGTTAATTGAAAATATTTGTTTACATGCGATTGTGAAATCATGTTTTTTTTTTTTCTTTCTAAGATTAATATGGTTCAAAATCCAAATCTACATGATATTTGAGACAAGTGTGTTAGAGTAACAAATAAATAGTATACCACAATTTGGTTATTAGTACACTAAATATCAGAATCAACCATCAGATGGCAGTAGTTTTCTTTTTTGGGGAGGGGATATTCAAGAGTATCGATGGAGTACTAAAGCTCTAAGTAGATCTCGATTTAAGATCTGAATTAAAATACTATAAAACTTCTTGAATTTGCATTTTAGTTGAAGTTAATACGATTTTTAAAAAGTGCTTGTAAAATGTTCATTTTTATCGACTTGGAGTCGTCAGGTTCATCAATTGTTCATGGTGATATTTATTATATGACAAGCCAGGGTACTTTATTTGTTATTACATACTTTTATTTCATCTAGGTTTGCATTATTGAACTGGGAGGTACCATTGGAGATATTGAAGGAATGCCCTTCGTTGAAGCTTTTCGTCAGTTTCAGTTCAGAGTAGAAAATTTCTGTGTTGCTCATGTGTCACTGGTTCCACAGGTGAGGGATATTACATTAATTATATATTATACTTTCAGTTTTAATCATTATATTTTATATTCTCAATTTTTTTATTAGCCAAAAGCAACAGGAGAACCCAAAACAAAACCTACTCAAGCCAGTGTGAGAGAATTACGTGGCCTGGGCTTATCACCTGACCTAGTAGTTTGTAGAAGTGAATTTCCTATCACAGAAACTGTCAAGAAGAAGATATCAATGTTTTGTCATGTTCCACCAGAACAAGTAAGATTGACTGTTTTATGTATGATTGATTCAATTTATTTATCCTTTATTTTTAAAATTAGATGATCAGTACAAATGGTGCTTTTTATATTAATAACAGGATGTTTTAAGTTTGTTTATGATGCAATACTTCCCATGATTCATTTGATGAGCATTGATACGTATGAAATCGGATATATATATTTCATCCCGAATATTATTGCACTGGCTATTGTTATACTTATTTTATTATAACTGATCATAATTGATTTGTTTATTAAATTTTAAAATTAGGTCCTCTGTATTCATGATGTCTCATCAATTTATCGTGTGCCATTGCTCATGGATAAGCAAGGAATACTGGAATTTTTTATTAAGAGATTAAAGTTGAACATTCCTTACCCAAGACCTAGAAAATACATGCATAAATGGAAAAGTTTAGCAGATAGGTAATTTATTAATTAATTTTTAATTTATGTGTTAAAATGTCAACCATCAATACTTAAGAAATACTGGTTAATGCCTGTTACAGGTTCGACTCACTAAGAAAAGAAATAAATATAGCTTTAGTGGGAAAATATACAACGCTTGAAGATGCTTATGCATCAGTTTCAAAAGCATTACAACATGCAGCTGTAGCAGTTGGTTATCGAGTTAACATTAATGTAAATATTGATATTAACAAAATTTGTTTTAAAAAAAAATACTCTTTTCTACTTAATTCTTTTATTTTAGTATATTGAAAGTGTCGACTTAGAGAAAAGTTCTCAGGCTGCTAACTCTGTTTCATACCATGAAGCTTGGCAGAAATTATGTAAAAGCGAGTAAGTACTATTTTTTTTTTAATCATTAATGGTCATTAGTTTCTTTTTAACACTTTTAAAAAAAATAAATGTGGTAATCATATAGTAATGATAATGATTGTGAAACCATGACAGTGGATTTAGCAATTCTCTTAATTTTATTCCCTTTTTTTTAGAATTTGTTTAGTAGACAATCCTGTCAGTGAAAATGTTAAATTATATTCATTTTTGTTTTATTTACTTACAATAACTTGAAAATAATTTTTAGTGGTGTTATTGTTCCTGGCGGATTTGGTTCTAGAGGAGTAGAAGGAAAAATAGAAGCTTGTAGGTGGTGTAGGGAGACCAAAAAACCATTTCTTGGTATATGTCTTGGTCTTCAAGCCTCTGTCATCGAGTTTGCCAGGTGAGAAAATTGTACTTCTCATTTTTTAAGACTTAAGCTTAGTAGATTTGTAAAGAATAAATTAAGCTTAAATTATCTGTTAAAAACTTAAAGCATTACATTTAATTAAATGTATGGAAAAAATATGTTTATAAAATAACGTAAATGTAGTTTAGCTCAAAGAAGCATTGCTAATTTTATTTAGAAGTTTGAAATAATTGTGTTTCTTCTTACTACTGTGTTAAAGTTTGATTTTTTTTGTTCTTGCTAAGGCATTTTCTCTTATTGTTGAACTAATAGCCATGTCTGACATCTTATTCGTGGATAATCCTTTAACCAAAAATTGTTTCAATTTTGTTTTTTCTCTCTAGAAATGTTTTGGGCTTAACTGATGCTAATACCACCGAAATTAATAAAAATACTAAACATCCTGTAGTCATTGAAATGCCTGAATACAATCCAAGTGATATGGGTGGTACGATGAGATTGGGAAGAAGAATTACTGAATTTAAAAGTGATTCATCAATACTAAGTAAGCACGTTTCTGAAATGGTATATATGTTTAGTATTATTTTTTATACTTATTATTTATATGTACATTTATGCTTACTGATATATACAGTATAATTATTTATTTTTTTATTACCAATTTTAGAAAAACTATATCAGAAAGATATAATTGAAGAAAGGCATCGCCATAGATGGGAAGTGAACCCAGATTATATAAAACAATTTGAGGATAATGGGTTTCATTATGTTGGTTAGTATCTACACGATATTCAATTTACTTTATAAGATAAATGTTAATTGAATTATACATTTCTTTTTTATTACTCAATAAACTAATATGTATACATTTATAATTGGAACTAGAAACTGAAATACCAATATTATTATTTGCATTTCAACTATTTAAACAACTAAATTATATTCAATACTATCAATTTATTTATTTTTTAAAATAAAGTATAAATTATTTACAATCTAAAATAATAATAATAAAATCAAATATAAGATGTTTTAAAAACATTCACAATTCAATTACCAGATTTGAAGTTACGATTCTGTACAAACATTTATAATTATTAATTAATTCTTTTTTTAGGTCACTGTGAAGAAAACAAAAGGATGGAAATTGCTGAATTGGAAGATCACCCATTCTATGTGTCGGTTCAATTTCACCCTGAGTATTTATCCAGGCCTCTTAGTCCCTCTCCTCCGTTCCTGGGCTTGATATTAGCCTCAAGCGGCAAACTAAGTAATTACCTTCATCGAGGCTGCAGGTTATCTCCCAGGGACTTATCGGATGAAGACTTGTCAGGTAGATCATAATTAACTTTTTTTTTAAATATTTAAATGCTAACTTAAAATAACATATTGGGTGATTCTCCTGCTCACTTTGCCTGTTCCTGGTTAATGCTGTGTTAGTTGGCAGTGATAAAAACAAAAATTTGGGTTACTTTATAGCTTCCGTTCTCGCTGACTGCATCCACATCCTTGCTACTAAGGATTAATTTGGATTTCAAATACAGTTTTTAATATCATGAGCAGTCTTATTAGTTTTTGAGGGATTTGAAATTAAATGGATGAAACCCCTCAATGAGCGTGTATGCGTCAACACTATCAACCACTAGTTTTTAAACAATAAAAATAATATTGAGGTCATTCTCATTCTCCCGAAACTTTTCAAGGAGTTGTTTGTACATCAAAGTTTGGCCTTAAGTCCTTTTATTTTATTTTTTTTTACTCACTCCAGAAACTACATAGTAATCATTTAATTATACATACTAATATATTGTTTTTTTTTATCAGAAAATATTTTATTCACTGTGTTTATAAGTGATGTACTGCATTTTCCATTATTTTAGTATTTTTCTTTTTCTAGTTTATTAAGAATTAAGGCATTTACTTTGTCGTTAGTATTGTTTTTAAGGAATTCAGCCACAAAATAGTTATTGAAAAGTGGTTTGTGATTCTTTAATTTTTCCACTGATTCCAGAGAAACATTAATATTGGAAGGTTCAATATTCTAAAGAATAAATATTTTGTTAATATTAATACATTTATTTTTGACAATTAGTTAAAATCCTGTCAAGTTTCGAACTTTTTTTTTTCATTTTTATTTTTATTATGTTTTTGTCACTTCATTACTCGTATTATTATGTAGGCTTCTGGCCAGATGTATTATGTTTATTTTATTTTTTTTGTTCATGATTGTTATCCTAAATGGACTTGGTCCCAGAGTAAAGTTTGTTTTCTATTCTATTCTAAATATAGTGAATATTACGCATGGATTGACAGATACACCATGATTGTCTAATGCCTTTAACAGCTCAATAAAATATTCCACCCATCATAAAAACAAGTAAGTTTTTTTTTTTTTTTAGATGGCGAGATTGAACTGGCAGAAAGTACAGGAAATTTGTCCTTATCTTCTTCCTCATCAATTCAACCTACTGACAAAGTTTTGAATTAGTTACCCTCATATAAAGTATGTACATTTAATGTTAGTATATTTGAAAATTTAATACTCTATTAATGCTCAATTTGTGTGTGTGTGTGTGTGTGTGCCAAAAGCTCCTCATCACTTCTTTAGTCTTTCCATACTTTGAATATTGCTGTGTGGATAGACTACCTCTCGAACATGCTTGAGGATAGATTGAGACGAATTATGAACTACTCACTTTGGTCTGTCTTTGATGCCTCGAGGAAGTCTCATGTGTCCTACCTCTATGATGTCTTTCCAGGAGTTGGGGCTCTGTCGCGGGTTGCCTTGATACGAGTTCATGCTCCCTCAGTCTCTGCCGCACTGTGTCTGCACTTACACATGTATTTCGAGCCACTTCAAGCCTTTCCCGGACCTCAGGAGCCGTTAAAAGTCGTTCTCTCAATACCGACAGCGTAATAAATCGATCGTATACAAACTGCCATTGTTGCCCTTGGTCGCCCACTGCCGGCCCTCCTATCGTAGTTATCAGTCTCCTGGAAACGCCGGAGTGCATCATGAATGGTAGACTTCGCTACTCCAAGCTCTGGCCTTCTCTGGCCAAGGCATCAGCTCGGGCTATGTCAACATTTGAAATAACGATTATTCTGGACCAAAATTTAAAAAAAACATGTCTATTAATCACAGTAAAGGCTTGGTTAATAAATTAAAGATGTTTAAATGTGCGAAAAACTACTTACAGTTTAGAATAGGTCCCACAGGTAAATCAACTTCAAGACAAATAAATCAAATCTGAGTTTTATCTAATTGTTTACTAATCCTGAAGGGATTAGTTCAATGGAATTAGACCCTACATTCTCTGTAATAACTAGATTACCCGAAAAAACAAACACATTGCTGATAATTAGCTTTTAATACATGTGCAAGGCTTCTCTTCACTAACAGTGTTTAACTGAACTTATATCAAGACTTACAACATGTGTATAGTCAGTTCTTATATCTTTGAAGCGAGGTCATAATGGCTTAAGTCAAAAAAAGTCAATAATACTGAACCAGGAATGATCAGACAAGAAATAAATGTATGCTTTAAATATAATTACTACTATATTGCTTGTAAATTACTACTATATTGTTTTATAAAAATAAAATTACAAATAATATCAATAATTAGATTTTACATAATGTTTTGAACTTAGCTGTTGCTCTCCTAAAAAATTCAAAATTTTGACTTAAGCTCTTATGACCGTGCATCAAAGATATAATGTAAAGGTGTTTCTTTTATTTTTTTTAATAGGAAAAAACAACAATTTTTATTTAAATTATATATTATTTTGAAACATTTTTCAATTAAGGCAGATAAAAATAAATTGTAAGTTCTGTTATATTTTTTCTTAATCATTCATATTTATAAAGTTGTAATTATTCTTTACATGCATCTCTTACTAACTACTCTTCATCACTTTTTCAGATTATTTGTGATCTTATGAAAATACCATAACACTGGTCCTCTAAGGAGAGGAAAGAAAATTAGAATAGATTTATAAAGGCTGTGAGAAATTAGTTGGGTTTCTACATATCCGAGAAGGTATGGATAATTAGGGAATATAATGACTGCTGATTAGTATATATGTATATCTTTGCATTCTTCTATAAGCTTTATAGAAGGCTAAATTAATATAATAGAAAATGATTCACCATCTTACTTAATTGCTAAGTAACTAAGTGAAAAGCAGAAAAAAATATTTATTTATATATAAATATTTGAGTAATGTTCATAATGTTGTATTCAACAATTCGGTTGAAACAAATTTTGGTTTTATGTATTTTTGTAACATTCTTATTTGTTATAATCTTATTTTAGAAATAATTGTTATCAATATAAATATATACATGTGCATAGGCAAAGCTATAAATTGCATTTCTATTTTTACATAGCGTTTTTGTATTATGTATGATCCAGTAATTTTAGATATTTCATTATCATATGGTATACAAAGATGCTAAAATATTGATTAAAATTATTTTGAATGCCTTTATTACTAGAGTAATAAATCTATTTTCAGTAAACAACCATTAAGATAGGATGATTAAAAAAAAAATTAAAAAAAAAATATATATATTTTTTTTTTTTAAATTACATAAATGTATACTTTTATTTTAAATGCTGCTTGTATTTCTATTAAACAAATAGTTGTCAATTTATGTTATTTTATATGAGTTGTGATATAGACGTTTTTTTAAATAATGAAAACAATATGTTTTTAACATTTTATAGATTATTTTATTAATTGTGGTTATTGAATATAACCTATTATATGTTTACAATAAGATATTTGTAATTGTTAAAAATAATTGAATTAAGTTGTTTGTTTACTTTTTTAAAGGTTATTTTTATAAAGGAAATAGATTCCTGTTTCAAAAACTGGACTTTTTTTTATTATTGTCATATGTATTCATTATAATGTGTTCTAGGGCTAAAATTTTTAAAACAGGTTAAGATAAATAATCAACCTAAGGTAGAACTTGATAATGCATATGCATCTAGCAATAACTTTGTTGTATTGAAATAACACTTAACTAGCAGGTTACTAAACATGATTTATTAAATAATGTAAAAGAAATCAAATTTAAAAAAATGAATTTCAAGACCCGAATCCCTAACAGGAGTATTTAAATACCTTTTAGCTTAATATTCTCCCTTAAGTTGTTTGCTTAAATCTAATTAATTCCCTTAATCCTTCTCTAGTGCATATACTTACCGTATTTCTTATGATTGTCTATATTTTTAATTTTTGTAATAAAGTTTTTTTAATTTATTTTATTCGTTATTGATTGTATTCATTTTTAAATATTTTTATTTGAAAAGAAAAGATATATCCAGGACCGGGACTCGAACCCAGGTCACTAGCCTGGAGCTCTGCCAATTGAGCTATCCTGGTTTGCCTCCCGGCCATAGACATATCCTTCACTGATCCCATGTCCCCACGTTCTCACAATTCTAGTGACCCGGCTTCGAGTCCCACTCCTGGACATATCTTTTCTTTTCAAATAAAAATATTTAAAAAAATTATTTTATTTGAAACCTTCCAAAACATCTTAGAGGTCCTAAAAAATATTGATGCATCTGAAACCCTCCAGAACATCAAATTATTTTATGGATACCAGAAAATGTTGAGTTATTTACTTGTAATTGTTAATATTCTATTTTGGGGGCAAAACCACTGCTGATAGTTCTTTATTGTGTCCTCATAATTAGGGAAACAATTAATAGCCATTAAAAAAAAAAATATGAATACCAATTCAATATAGTAATAATTAATATTAAAATACAATACAATTAGAAGTAATATTACAATCGTTTTTATCAATAAAATAATACAGATAACTGTTAGTAGAATTGAATCCAAAGCATTTAAAAGGGTCCAAAGTTTAAATATGTTAAAAGATAAAATTTAACAGCGCAAACTGTTAAGTTGATCTGTTCTGAAAGCTCCAGTGGAAATACTAATTGTACAAAGATTAAGTTGTAAAAGCATAGATGAAGCTGAAATAATCTATTTAATTAAGGAATATTTTCCTCATTAATCCACTCCATAATTTTCTTGGTTAACCATCTAGTGTTATCTATTTCTTCTGTATCAGTATGTTGTTCATAGTCTAGATAAAACATGTAACATTGTAAACCATGAATGATCTTGGGCTTGGTAGAGACTACTGCTTCTATGCCAACTATTGAGCAGTTAGCTGATTTGGCAGAGATGACTCTTCACAGACAGATTTTCCTCTATTTAAGGGTACTCATTTTATAAAGAGGCTGGGTCACAACCCAGATGACAGTGCGGATATATGGTTGTTACCTGATTAAATTATTTATCTGACAGTAGTATTTGAATCCGGAACCTTCAACATAGTATCTCAGCATTCTAAACACTGAGCTATCCTGATCCCCAGTCTTAGTTTAAAGGTGTAAATAATTTTCTGGATGAAGATCTACGACCATCATCATCTCAGTTAAATGTGATTGGAGTAAAGAAGTGAAATGAATCGATTTTGAACAACTTGTGATGGATCTATGACTAAGTATGTCTTATCTATTGGCAACAGTAAATCTTCTTTATGGGAATGTTAATCAAGATGTTTGTAATTGTTATAGAATAGAAAAGTTTAATCGGTACTGTTAGTTTGATTTATTCTATTTGGATGAATATCAACAGGAAAATTAGGTTGTGTTAAATAAAAGGATTTGAGGTACACTACACTATTGGTTCTCAAGCTGTGTGTAATGAAATTTTAATGAGCATTGACAAAGTAAGGCTTAGTGAATCTGTGCCCTCCACCTATGCCTGATCCTCAACAAGCTAGTTAAGTGTAAATTAACTTTTTAGTTAAAGTTCGTTGTTTTCAATCTCATAAACCCATCTCAACCTTCCTGGCCCTATCAGTTATATTATCCTGTACAACTTCAGCAATTCAACCTTGTCTAACGGCTTAAAATATCAAATGGGCGTGCTTTGAATATCTTAAGACGACTTTCCAAGTGACGAATTTATTATCGATAGTTGAGGTAATCTCCAATTATTTCTTTGGGGTATTGTATAACTAGACTGTTCAGTTTTAAATATTTTATAACATTTGTTACCGGCATGATCATGACTTACAAGACTAATTTCTCCAAGGCCCAAGAAGCACTATCCGATACTAACTGCCTGTTTCAAATGAAGGGTCCGTTTTCAAAAGAAATGATAAAAACTAGTTGAAATCAAAAGACTTTTATTGAAAATATTACTCGTTTTCCACAAGGCGTTCCCAGAACTGAATAAATCAAGATTTTGTTATGAAATTAAGCCTGAAAATGCTTTTTTGACAAGAGTAAAATCATTTTCAAATCAAACCCCTTATAAGATTTCTAAATTTCTAGATATGTCTGACGAATGAGGTGGTTGTGGGATTTCGTGACCCAGGCCGATTTGTTTCTTCGTTTTGTTGAGAAATTACAGGTCACTGCCGATTAGCCAACGCAGGTTTAAAACAGTAAGTTTTTGTTGCATTGTGCCAATATCCCTGCTGTAAGATGTGGATGTGATTGTTTCACTTCTGGGTGGAAAGGAGAAATAAATTATTTGTTTTCCATATCGACCTTTTCGGATCATGTTACAACTACATTTAACATTAATCTGATGGAGTGAAGTGGATTAATTATTTATTTATAAATTAATCTATGTCACCGAATGACAATTAGTGAAACCAATGGCGAATGGTCCGTTCGATACTGATGTATCATTAATACGATGTATCGATATTTTTGTAATCGATTATTGGCTATCCGATAACGGCGTATCGAATATCTCCCTTCACTACTAGCCGATTCTTAGAAATATGACGCACTCCCCCCCACTACGAGCCCTCGGTACTTCCTTAGTTTGATGTAGTTCACAGCATTCAACCAATTGAACCCACTGTCTGGATCTTCTCGGTGGTTGCTAATTATGGTTGAATATAAATTCTACGATCCAAGTAACATTTTTAAGGGCGACAATAATCCTAATGGCTTGACTGGTGAGGAAAACTTATCTTTAGCAACATCTTTTTATCATAGTAGGCGTCCTCCTAAATCGGGTCACTTGTGTAATTATGATCGTGAAAGGGATGATGAATTCGATAGAAATGCGGTGTGAGTATATATAAGATATCTGAGAAGTTGGAGAAGAAGGAATATCACTTCATATCTTATGGTAATAAGTTCTTCAAAGGTTTTTCCCAAGTTAAAGCTACTTCTTATGGACATTCAGAGAGAATGCTAATGAGAGAAGTTTTAGATGATTTAATACATAATGATAACTCTGATAGAAATGTGGAAGCTCCCAGCTCTATTGAAGTTAGGTACTCATCACCTAAAGAAAAGCAGTATAAAATACTTCAAAATTTGGTATCACATGCTGAGGAATATAAAGAATACTTAAAAAGCAGAAACATTATTGTCAAAATGTGGTCTGAGCGGCCAGCTTGTACTGAAGAATCAAATCAAGATGGCTTAAGAAGAGTAGGAGGAGGCAATTGCACTGATTTTATGGAAAAAATCTGCCCTGAAGGAAGCCAATTTTGGTTTATTGTAAAAGATTATAAACCAGAAGATAACCAATTTGGGGCTCCAAGAGTAGAAAAAACATTTACAGCATTTGCAAATGCTTATGAAGCTTATATCAAAAGTAGGAACTCATGCAGTAGTAGTAGTCCAGGACGTAAAAGAAAGCATTCTGAATAAGTTTGCAAATTTAAAAAAAATTATATCAATGTTAATCTTTCAGGTATCAGTTGTAAGATGTCTTTTACTACAATTAGATGTCTTTTTATGTATATAATCCCTAATGCATTTTAACGTTTGATATCTGAGGGCTTTTATATTTAAATTTATGGATTATTTTTTTATTAACTGTGATGTCATAATTGTATTTGAAAGGAATATAAAGAAATTAAGAATTTTGAAAGAAAATAGCCTGATTTCGTCCCAAGAAATGGGGCAATATAAATAAAGAAGAAATTATTTAATGAGAATCTTTATTTTATAGTTAAATCAATATGTTTATTATGAGTAATTCTAAAACAAAAAATGGAAGAAAAGAAATAATACTTTTTCTAATTCTCCCCCCCCCCCCCAAAAAAAATAAGTCCAATATTTAAAGTGCATACTCACAAAAAGCAATGATTATTAATGAATGAGAATCAATTCCAGGTAATATAATTGTACCTTAAAAGTGAATAAATTGTACACAGTGTCCATTTACAAGGCAAAGGCTCTCAAGGACAAGTGTGGCTTTGCCATTTTAACAACTCCAATTTTTTTTCCATTGTGCATGTTGTAATGAAGTCTTTTTGTTATATAACCCCTGGTTGACCTATAATCGTACTGTTCGAGCGCAGTAGTAAATAGTTAATTATTTTTGTACCACTCTTATTTACCCATGTGAATAAACTATTTTCATAAAAATTAAATCAAAAGAAGATAAAAACAAATTTACGTTACTTGTCTTCTCTTTTTTAATTCTTTAAAAAAAACAACCACTTATTTGAGTTTATGACGTAATATGTCTTGGGTCATATATTGTATTATAAAGTACTGCCCTTATTATTTTTTTCTTTACCTTGGCTTAAAGAATTTTAAGTCAAGGTAAAAAAACCTTTACTTCCTTTTTGAATTATTATTAGTTCAATCTTTCTATTTAAATCTGATTATGAAGAATTTTTTTTTTTTTTTGTATATCAAAATATAGTTTGAATAAGAGATCGCGGGTGGCAGATGACCAAGGATTTTTTTAAGGGAGTAAAAAATCCTTAGTTACGCTGTCCTTCGGAAGGGACCTTAAACGGGGGTCCCGAGCCTGTACGATGTCAGGTACTCGTTAAAAATTCCTATCCTAATAAAACCTGGATAGGCAAAATTTAGAGCTCCCACTGTAGCATCGTCCGATTAGCCTTAGCAGCATAAAGTAACGTTAAATAAACAACTACTACAACTAGTTTGAATAAGTATCAAAGTTATTTCGTTCGTAGAATTCAAAATTAGGGAAGAATCAATTTGAGATGGGATGAACGACGGAGTGTTTCAAATAAATCTCCTAGTTTGCATGGGTTTATTCCAAAACTGACCACCAATAACTACAAATTAATAAAATCCACTAACTACAAACTAACTCAGGTTTTAACTGAACATGGACATACCAAATCATACTTACCCAGATTTCACATAATCAATGACCATACTTGCTCAATAGACAAAGAAGAACAGACATTTATATTCTGTCATTCATATATAAATGACTGCCAAATGTATGAAGTACAAAGGTCGAAATTATTTATTTCCATACTATAAGAGGGAAAGTTTGGCAAGTATTTGAACATAATCTATACAATACATGCACTAAATTTATTTACAGTATTGATTTCGAAAAATTGACATCTAATTTAGAATAATCATGTAAGAAAGAAATTAGTTGACTGTAGGTACTATAATAGGATGCAATTAGTTGGGGGTGCAGTCAAGAAAACACAGCTACATATGTGAAACTATTGTATTTTATGTGCCCTACTATTGTATTTTAGGCACATAAAATACAATAGTTTCACGTATTTAGCTGTGTTTTCTTGACTGCACCCCCAACTAATTGCATCCTATTAGAATAATCATACAATATAAAACATATAAATAATGTAATCTTAATTTTTTTAATTTGTAACAGTATATAAGTAACAATGTCTTATTTACATAAGTTAGAATTATCAAAATTGTTGTTAATCCTTATCGTAAAAATGAATTTAAGAGGCACATAGTAGGCTCAAGTATGGAATGTGCCAATAAAGAAACGGTCCTTTCAAAGGGTTACTTTGAAAGGAAAAATGAAAAAAAAAAAAGTATCAAAGTTATTGGTATATTTTTAACATGCTATAATAAATGAAATATATTTTTACAAATAAACAATGTTGATTTTTTTTTTTTTACCACTTTTCTTGAAACAGCCATAATTTATAGAGTACTCTGCTAATTTGCCTGCATTATATCTCTATTATTTTACTTATTAGCATATTAAAATAAAATAAAAACTATCTCGTGTAGAATTGTGGTGTTCTGTTATTAGAATTGCAATGTTGTGATCTAATGTATTACAATTATTTAGTACCTGGCTATTTACTTTATGTTTCTAATAACCTTCGGATGCATTTAACAGAATATTTTTTTCTTTTCTAACTTGATGCAAAGATCAATCATGAGGTAACTAACTACTTTAATATTCATGGGTAATGTTTCCCAGACACTTTTTGGAAATGGTTATTTTTTTTTTCTCATATTAATTTAAAATTGACATCTGTTTAATTATCAGGTTTTTCAGTTGATAAATAATTCCTCTTCTGTTTTTATCCTCAGAAGATATATCTTCTCCATTTTGCTTTGTTTCATCACCTCCTTCCCTTCTTTAATCTCTTCAACTTTAAGAGAGGAATTTTTTCATCAACTTCATACTTTATGAAGTTTATTATCAAAAATTATTTAGATAAATTTGCGAATGTAACAAAACTATTTTCCTCTCATCTCTAAGAAGACACCCACCCGGAAATAGAGAAACAATTAAAAAAAAAAAAAACATCAATGAAAATTATATAAAAAATTTTTCTTAATATTTATAAAAGTAGTCAGTCGCAAAAGGAATATCAGAAATGATTTAATCTTTAATTCAATACTGTTTAACAAGAAGAAAACAGATAAAAAGATGGTGGTTGTCTTTAAATTAGCAGAATAACAGGATTATTGGGTTTGTAGGACTAAAGACCCTAACCACTTCCATAATTGTTCCCCCAGCATCTCAGTCTGAGTATTAAGCTTTTTTATAATGATTAATTGTGTAGTATACTCATACATTTTTAGTTGCTTCTGGAAAAAGTGGAGCACTAATGTAATGCAGATGCCCTAAAAAAGTAAAGATACACACAAGTAGTGTTAAAGAAGAGTGAGACTTATATGTGAGTTATGTCTATTTTCTTCTGTAACATAGTGTATCCAGGTGGAGGTTAAGAAATAATTCCTTAAATAATGATAAACTATTTATTAGAAACCAGTGTTTTCACCTACATTGCAGGTCTTCTTCAAGGCTGAATAAACCTACCTGTACCACTACAACCCATGAAGGGACTGGGATTCAGTACTTGCTAGAAACTGGACTGTTTCTTACTGTGCAAGGAGATGATTTATCCTAGACCACGCTTAACCGCCATATTTTCCCCCCCTTATTTTGGGTATCCATTTTATAGAGGCTGGGTGAGCCCCAGGAGGGTCCTAGATCCCAAAGGATCCACCTTCTGCTGCATACAGATTAAATAAAAGTCTGCCAGCGAGTGTGATTTGAACCCAGGACCTTCCGCACAGCTGCTCAGTGCGGAATAAACATGCTACCAAAATATTTAAAACTTAAATAATTTGAATAAACAACAAAATAATATTTAAAAATGAAATTATTGGAATAAACAAGATACAAAATTAGAAATAATTAAAAACAATCAATAAAATAAAAGTAATTATAAATATTGAACAAATACAATGGGATAAATATTGATAACAAATAAGTAAGTAAAAGAGAGTGAACAATCAAATAAATAGTAGTTATAATATACCTTAATGGTCTAGTTAAACACAGCATACCTTAATGGTCTAGTTAAACACAGCATACCTTAATGGTCACAAGTATGGGAGTAAAACCTAAATAATAATCTAAAATACCTTGGCGTGAAACTTAAATAATTGTATAAAGTGAAAAAAGAATACATAAAGTGGGTGGGGAGGAAAAATGAGAAAAATAAATGTAAGACATGACAATAATAGAAAATAAATAATAGATTGATTAAATAAAGAACTAAAAAACATATGGGACAAAGAGATACATATGAGCTGCAGCACCATCTGTGGGGGAAAGGAAGAAGCAAACTAACATGCAGTGCTATTTGAATGAAATCAAAAGGTAAAACAATACCTGTAATGACCTTATAAGATCTATGTAGTAACATTGTGCTAAAAGTTTAATATTAATTAATTAAAACTGGGACAACTTTTGTTATGATCTGGAGAACAAATTGGACTTGACAATTTCACTTAGGACAAAACAAGACATATTCACATATATGACATATATACTATGTCAAGATATGACAAGACATATATACTACCTTAGAAAAACTTACTACATCAATAAAAAGCCCTTTACATGATAATACCTCAAATCATAAAATAAATAATTATCAGAAGACTGACCTGCTACAGCATATTCGAATCTTATTAAGATTAAAACGCAGAGCAAGATTGAAGTGGCATAGAACTCGATACCATGTGGATAAAAGTATTTTTATAAGTTAATTAACCAACTAAAAGCAGAAATTAGAAAATTTAATTAACTTAACTGAAAATCTTACAACTACTGCATAAAAAAAACGATACCTGACCACAAATATGATCCTGAAATTCAAAGATTTTAATCACCCACTCCTTAATGAATCCAATGTCTGATCAAGATATGATGAAGAAAAAGCCGAGTTATTCGGCCAGCGTCTTTCTAAAACGTATGTGGAATTTAATAAATTTATTGACCTCCACCTGGACCATTTTCTTCCACATATATAATCAAGGTCAACTATTATCATTCAAGATCTTTCTAAAACTTTTCATACACATCCTGATATGAATCCAACCCACCTTCAATATCTTAAAGCAGAATTAAATGCTGGACGTTGTATTGGAATGTAGATTATATTGTTCGGCTTGACATGGAACAGTCTTTTGACCGAGTCTGGCACTTGGGATTGCTTTACAAGCTCCGCCAATTCCTTCCTCCTACATATTTTCTCATTGTTCAATCCTATCTCACTAACAGGTCATTCAAAGTAAATCACAATAAAGTATTTTCATTCCTCTTTTCCCAATCTGCTGGTGTTCCTCAAAGTAGTATCCTTGTCCCAATCCTATATATAGTTTATATAGCTGACATCCCAACCCATCCTAATACTATCCTTACCACGTATGTTGATGACACATGTCTATTGCCAGTCAACACTGATGGAGTGATAGCATCCCATATACTCTTTAATCCCATATCACTGACCTTGAAAAATGGTGTCAAAACTGGAGAATTAAAATAATTCCCACTAATCCGGTGAAAGAAATCAATCAATTCCACAAACCCTCTGTCGTAAACCAATGATTTCATGTCCTCCTGTATCGTTTAATAACATCCCACTGATTCCTGTAGAACAAGTCCGGTACACCTGTACAAAACTACACCTTGACAATTGACCTTGACTAAAGATTAACTTGGAATCCTCATACAAGACTGAAATGAAAAGAAACAGCTCGCCATTCCAAGCTACTTAAACATTTACTAGACAAACACTCTATGCTCTAAATAAGTTATAAAAGACTCATATACATGAAAATCATTAGACCCATCTAGACTTACAGAGTAGAGCTTTGGGGCTCCACTAAACCATCGAATTCCTCTCGTATTCAATCCTTACAATCCAAAATCCTTCATAATCATTCATACTCAATGCTCCTTACTTTGTTATGAACAAAATAATAAATATAAATAAATAATGACCTTAATTTTTTGCTGATTTGGCTCGACTACATTCCCACTCAAACCCACTACTTTCAAACTATTAGAAGAGCTTGCTAGACCTGTTCAATTCTTGATAATTCTCCGAGGCATTTGGAAAGAAGATGGCCTCATGACTTTCTAAGTTAAACTTGTTATTTAAGTACTACTACTAGATAGTTTCTCTACTTGTCTTTATTCATGCCAATAATACCGTTCATTGTATTTACTTGTTGTATCAGTATAATACAGTTGTAAATTTCATTGAATAAATTATCAAAATAAAAAAATTTTTTTAACTATTCCTGTCCCGCACGTAGTACTTGTTGCATGCAGTTGCTTGAGGAACAAGGCCCCCACGGTTTACCAAAGTTAAGTAGACCATGCACAGTCACCAAAACAGTGAGCTAAACACATATAGCTAATATAAGATCATTTACATTACATACCACAGGAGGAAGTATTATCAGTACCTTTTGGGCCAGCCCTCGGACTGATCTGGGATGTATCTTTTTTATTCTAATTGTTTCATTTATTTATATCATTTTGTTGTTTATTCTTGTTATTTCAGTTTTAAATAATTTAATATCTTGTTTATTCAGACCTGAAGAAGACCTGCAAAATTGGTCGAAAGGTCAGTTTCTAATAAATAGTTTATCACTATTCAAGGAATTATTTTTAACCTCCACCCGGATCATTTTATTCTTTATATTTATACAACTAACTATTATTAAAAATTTTAATTTATTTTGATCTAAACAAGCTGTAGTGGTGGTGAGATATGGAATGAATTTAACCAATATTCCTATCATGATACACATTATCCAACGAGGAATCAAATTCTATAACAAATTCTAAATATCTTCTTAAACAATAAAGTTATTTATATTCTGAAATGCAAATTCATCCACAACTATGAGTACCTGATTAGCTTTCTTTGTTTCAGGTCTTGTGTGTAAATAAATTACCTTTCTCTGAATGGGAGTGATTTATAAATAACTTCTATGATTGAAGTTGAAATAAATATTGGAATAGAACAAGGGCGGATCCAGGGTTTTTTTCTGGGGGGGGGGGGGGGTACAACGGGCAGACGGGACAAATAATCAACAATAACTTAGAAATAAACTTGTAGAATTTATAGAGAGCTTTCAAAGGCTTATTAAAATATCTAAACAATAGTTTCACTCATGTTTTTCTGTTATTTTATTCATATATTTTAACAACTATGATCATGTGATTTGTCTATAAGTATGTACTGGAATGTAATGGATTCTCCACAGTACACAAAAACTGTCTGGGGGGGCCCCCCTAAATCCGCCCTCGGAATAGAATGTGGTGATTTTTTTTTCAAAGAAAGCTTTGTATTTTCATATTGTAGAATAAAATTAGATTTCCAACAAAAAAGAAAATAGGGACATTCGAATAAAAATTTTGCTAGGCCATTAAACTTTTAAGATTATTCAAAACATGTGCAACGAAGATTGGTTCCATTTTGATTGATGTATGGTTAATAAAGTATGAATTAATACAATAATGAGTTTTAGTTTATAATTCAATGATACAGTAGTAGTGCCCTGATAACATGTTATAACATACTATCTTTTTACACCAGATGGCCTGCTCAGTATCTCTCATGGGTTGGCTTTGAACGTTCAAAATGAAATTTTCTATCTTGTTTATTTTGTATGGTAAGCAACTGATTTTATACTGCTAATATTTGTTATTTTTCTGTTTATAGCTCGTTTTACATGAAAAAATGCTTAGTTTTGTAACACTTTTACTAATTTGAGTGAATTGATTTGGCGTTTTAATGGAAAACCAATTTTTTCCCATCAATATCTCTGCCCCATATATTTCATATATTTTTATTCTTAATATTAGTATTCTTATTATCAAAAGACAGGAAGGCCTGGAAAGAAATATAGTCATGAAATTTGGTTGGAGACAACCCTGATGTTGGAAAAACTCAATAAATAAATTTTAAAAAAGTCGTTTATTTACTGATTAATGAATAATAAAAAATAAGTGCCTAATGAATTTGAAGATATATCTTCTCCATTTTGCTTTGTTTCATCACCTCCTTCCCTTCTTTAATCTCTTCAACTTTAAGAGAGGAATTTTTTCATCAACTTCATACTTTATGAAGTTTATTATCAAAAATTATTTAGATAAATTTGCGAATGTAACAAAACTATTTTCCTCTCATCTCTAAGAAGACACCCACCCGGAAATAGAGAAACAATTAAAAAAAAAAAAAACATCAATGAAAATTATATAAAAAATTTTTCTTAATATTTATAAAAGTAGTCAGTCGCAAAAGGAATATCAGAAATGATTTAATCTTTAATTCAATACTGTTTAACAAGAAGAAAACAGATAAAAAGATGGTGGTTGTCTTTAAATTAGCAGAATAACAGGATTATTGGGTTTGTAGGACTAAAGACCCTAACCACTTCCATAATTGTTCCCCCAGCATCTCAGTCTGAGTATTAAGCTTTTTTATAATGATTAATTGTGTAGTATACTCATACATTTTTAGTTGCTTCTGGAAAAAGTGGAGCACTAATGTAATGCAGATGCCCTAAAAAAGTAAAGATACACACAAGTAGTGTTAAAGAAGAGTGAGACTTATATGTGAGTTATGTCTATTTTCTTCTGTAACATAGTGTATCCAGGTGGAGGTTAAGAAATAATTCCTTAAATAATGATAAACTATTTATTAGAAACCAGTGTTTTCACCTACATTGCAGGTCTTCTTCAAGGCTGAATAAACCTACCTGTACCACTACAACCCATGAAGGGACTGGGATTCAGTACTTGCTAGAAACTGGACTGTTTCTTACTGTGCAAGGAGATGATTTATCCTAGACCACGCTTAACCGCCATATTTTCCCCCCCTTATTTTGGGTATCCATTTTATAGAGGCTGGGTGAGCCCCAGGAGGGTCCTAGATCCCAAAGGATCCACCTTCTGCTGCATACAGATTAAATAAAAGTCTGCCAGCGAGTGTGATTTGAACCCAGGACCTTCCGCACAGCTGCTCAGTGCGGAATAAACATGCTACCAAAATATTTAAAACTTAAATATATTTGAATAAACAACAAAATAATATTTAAAAATGAAATTATTGGAATAAACAAGATACAAAATTAGAAATAATTAAAAACAATCAATAAAATAAAAGTAATTATAAATATTGAACAAATACAATGGGATAAATATTGATAACAAATAAGTAAGTAAAAGAGAGTGAACAATCAAATAAATAGTAGTTATAATATACCTTAATGGTCTAGTTAAACACAGCATACCTTAATGGTCTAGTTAAACACAGCATACCTTAATGGTCACAAGTATGGGAGTAAAACCTAAATAATAATCTAAAATACCTTGGCGTGAAACTTAAATAATTGTATAAAGTGAAAAAAGAATACATAAAGTGGGTGGGGAGGAAAAATGAGAAAAATAAATGTAAGACATGACAATAATAGAAAATAAATAATAGATTGATTAAATAAAGAACTAAAAAACATATGGGACAAAGAGATACATATGAGCTGCAGCACCATCTGTGGGGGAAAGGAAGAAGCAAACTAACATGCAGTGCTATTTGAATGAAATCAAAAGGTAAAACAATACCTGTAATGACCTTATAAGATCTATGTAGTAACATTGTGCTAAAAGTTTAATATTAATTAATTAAAACTGGGACAACTTTTGTTATGATCTGGAGAACAAATTGGACTTGACAATTTCACTTAGGACAAAACAAGACATATTCACATATATGACATATATACTATGTCAAGATATGACAAGACATATATACTACCTTAGAAAAACTTACTACATCAATAAAAAGCCCTTTACATGATAATACCTCAAATCATAAAATAAATAATTATCAGAAGACTGACCTGCTACAGCATATTCGAATCTTATTAAGATTAAAACGCAGAGCAAGATTGAAGTGGCATAGAACTCGATACCATGTGGATAAAAGTATTTTTATAAGTTAATTAACCAACTAAAAGCAGAAATTAGAAAATTTAATTAACTTAACTGAAAATCTTACAACTACTGCATAAAAAAAACGATACCTGACCACAAATATGATCCTGAAATTCAAAGATTTTAATCACCCACTCCTTAATGAATCCAATGTCTGATCAAGATATGATGAAGAAAAAGCCGAGTTATTCGGCCAGCGTCTTTCTAAAACGTATGTGGAATTTAATAAATTTATTGACCTCCACCTGGACCATTTTCTTCCACATATATAATCAAGGTCAACTATTATCATTCAAGATCTTTCTAAAACTTTTCATACACATCCTGATATGAATCCAACCCACCTTCAATATCTTAAAGCAGAATTAAATGCTGGACGTTGTATTGGAATGTAGATTATATTGTTCGGCTTGACATGGAACAGTCTTTTGACCGAGTCTGGCACTTGGGATTGCTTTACAAGCTCCGCCAATTCCTTCCTCCTACATATTTTCTCATTGTTCAATCCTATCTCACTAACAGGTCATTCAAAGTAAATCACAATAAAGTATTTTCATTCCTCTTTTCCCAATCTGCTGGTGTTCCTCAAAGTAGTATCCTTGTCCCAATCCTATATATAGTTTATATAGCTGACATCCCAACCCATCCTAATACTATCCTTACCACGTATGTTGATGACACATGTCTAT
This sequence comes from Troilus luridus, assembly GCA_964056705.1. Taxonomy (NCBI): domain Eukaryota; kingdom Metazoa; phylum Arthropoda; class Insecta; order Hemiptera; family Pentatomidae; genus Troilus; species Troilus luridus. The sequence continues at coordinate 86,156,956 of OZ057415.1, forward strand.
TGCCAGTCAACACTGATGGAGTGATAGCATCCCATATACTCTTTAATCCCATATCACTGACCTTGAAAAATGGTGTCAAAACTGGAGAATTAAAATAATTCCCACTAATCCGGTGAAAGAAATCAATCAATTCCACAAACCCTCTGTCGTAAACCAATGATTTCATGTCCTCCTGTATCGTTTAATAACATCCCACTGATTCCTGTAGAACAAGTCCGGTACACCTGTACAAAACTACACCTTGACAATTGACCTTGACTAAAGATTAACTTGGAATCCTCATACAAGACTGAAATGAAAAGAAACAGCTCGCCATTCCAAGCTACTTAAACATTTACTAGACAAACACTCTATGCTCTAAATAAGTTATAAAAGACTCATATACATGAAAATCATTAGACCCATCTAGACTTACAGAGTAGAGCTTTGGGGCTCCACTAAACCATCGAATTCCTCTCGTATTCAATCCTTACAATCCAAAATCCTTCATAATCATTCATACTCAATGCTCCTTACTTTGTTATGAACAAAATAATAAATATAAATAAATAATGACCTTAATTTTTTGCTGATTTGGCTCGACTACATTCCCACTCAAACCCACTACTTTCAAACTATTAGAAGAGCTTGCTAGACCTGTTCAATTCTTGATAATTCTCCGAGGCATTTGGAAAGAAGATGGCCTCATGACTTTCTAAGTTAAACTTGTTATTTAAGTACTACTACTAGATAGTTTCTCTACTTGTCTTTATTCATGCCAATAATACCGTTCATTGTATTTACTTGTTGTATCAGTATAATACAGTTGTAAATTTCATTGAATAAATTATCAAAATAAAAAAATTTTTTTAACTATTCCTGTCCCGCACGTAGTACTTGTTGCATGCAGTTGCTTGAGGAACAAGGCCCCCACGGTTTACCAAAGTTAAGTAGACCATGCACAGTCACCAAAACAGTGAGCTAAACACATATAGCTAATATAAGATCATTTACATTACATACCACAGGAGGAAGTATTATCAGTACCTTTTGGGCCAGCCCTCGGACTGATCTGGGATGTATCTTTTTTATTCTAATTGTTTCATTTATTTATATCATTTTGTTGTTTATTCTTGTTATTTCAGTTTTAAATAATTTAATATCTTGTTTATTCAGACCTGAAGAAGACCTGCAAAATTGGTCGAAAGGTCAGTTTCTAATAAATAGTTTATCACTATTCAAGGAATTATTTTTAACCTCCACCCGGATCATTTTATTCTTTATATTTATACAACTAACTATTATTAAAAATTTTAATTTATTTTGATCTAAACAAGCTGTAGTGGTGGTGAGATATGGAATGAATTTAACCAATATTCCTATCATGATACACATTATCCAACGAGGAATCAAATTCTATAACAAATTCTAAATATCTTCTTAAACAATAAAGTTATTTATATTCTGAAATGCAAATTCATCCACAACTATGAGTACCTGATTAGCTTTCTTTGTTTCAGGTCTTGTGTGTAAATAAATTACCTTTCTCTGAATGGGAGTGATTTATAAATAACTTCTATGATTGAAGTTGAAATAAATATTGGAATAGAACAAGGGCGGATCCAGGGTTTTTTTCTGGGGGGGGGGGGGGTACAACGGGCAGACGGGACAAATAATCAACAATAACTTAGAAATAAACTTGTAGAATTTATAGAGAGCTTTCAAAGGCTTATTAAAATATCTAAACAATAGTTTCACTCATGTTTTTCTGTTATTTTATTCATATATTTTAACAACTATGATCATGTGATTTGTCTATAAGTATGTACTGGAATGTAATGGATTCTCCACAGTACACAAAAACTGTCTGGGGGGGCCCCCCTAAATCCGCCCTCGGAATAGAATGTGGTGATTTTTTTTTCAAAGAAAGCTTTGTATTTTCATATTGTAGAATAAAATTAGATTTCCAACAAAAAAGAAAATAGGGACATTCGAATAAAAATTTTGCTAGGCCATTAAACTTTTAAGATTATTCAAAACATGTGCAACGAAGATTGGTTCCATTTTGATTGATGTATGGTTAATAAAGTATGAATTAATACAATAATGAGTTTTAGTTTATAATTCAATGATACAGTAGTAGTGCCCTGATAACATGTTATAACATACTATCTTTTTACACCAGATGGCCTGCTCAGTATCTCTCATGGGTTGGCTTTGAACGTTCAAAATGAAATTTTCTATCTTGTTTATTTTGTATGGTAAGCAACTGATTTTATACTGCTAATATTTGTTATTTTTCTGTTTATAGCTCGTTTTACATGAAAAAATGCTTAGTTTTGTAACACTTTTACTAATTTGAGTGAATTGATTTGGCGTTTTAATGGAAAACCAATTTTTTCCCATCAATATCTCTGCCCCATATATTTCATATATTTTTATTCTTAATATTAGTATTCTTATTATCAAAAGACAGGAAGGCCTGGAAAGAAATATAGTCATGAAATTTGGTTGGAGACAACCCTGATGTTGGAAAAACTCAATAAATAAATTTTAAAAAAGTCGTTTATTTACTGATTAATGAATAATAAAAAATAAGTGCCTAATGAATTTGAATTATGTATATCTTTGCAGACCTAGAACAATTATTGTTTATTAATATGTATGTGCTTTTGTCCATTTAATATTTAATTTTTTTAAATGTAATATTTAAATCACATCAATACTAAATTAGGGACAGTAATATGTTATTTTTTCCCCACTGGTATAATTTAATATATTGTTTCAACAATTTCAGAAATTATGTTTTCAAAAAATATATCCATATTAGTAGATCTAATAAAAAAAATAACTCATACAATAAAATAAAATATTTAAATTAATTTGATGATAAGCAATAAGTGAATTAAAACATTTAATAATGAAAAATAATGAAGAAAGTAATTGGTAACTGCTTCACTGAATTTCTTCCTAACCTGATGTGAACAAATGATCTTAAGTTGTATCAAAGACCACCTTCTAATTTAACTTTCAATATATTTTTTTAAAACTTGGATACAATTGTAAAATTAATTTCCTATATTGATACAAAAGTATTTTTCTGAATAGACTTATAATCCAATCTAAAGGCTAATATGTGTTCTATTGGTTACATTCCATTGATTTAACTAAGCTTATTTTTACAATTAAAAGCTCATCACTTAAGTGTCATATCGTTAATAATTACTTCATCTCTTTACATGGACAATGTATATTTAAAAAGAAAATAGCTGATTATAAAAGAAATAATACCAGAAAAATTGCCAAAATTAAAGACCATTCATTTGTTCCTCAATTAAAAAAACAAATATATGACTTCAGTCACAGATTTAAACTCTATAGTACCGTGAATAAATATTGGTAATAAACATATATATATATATATATATATATATATATATATATATGCAGTTTTTAATGGTTCTATTTTTTGTTTACTTAATGAATAAAAATTGAAATAGTTATATATTTATCATTTTATTCTAATAATTTTATGATACATCATAGAGTATGTGTACAGCTTAATTTTATAACGGTTTATCTTGGATAGTTTCAGAAATAATATCTCAAATCAGTGCTAGACAATTCACATGGCTTCATTCCACTAGTTATAACCACACGGAAAATTGGAGTAAAGGCAGACTACCTTGCAGCACTGACACAGTAATATTTCCTGAAGAAATGAGACTCACTATTGAATTGCCTGGAGGCCAATTGAAAATGAAGGAACTATTATTACCCAGAAATGGCGAACTCATATTTTCTAAACATGGAAGTCTTTCTATATCCAGCCAAAATAAGATCGATGGTGCATGTGAAGGAGGAAGTAAGCCAATTTTATTTTTAAAATCATTTTAATTATGACGTTGATTTATAAAATATAATTTTGCAATTATAATTAAATCTTAATACATAAGTGGAAAAAATGTTGGGTTTTTTTGGGGGGTTTGGTGAATGTATATTGATGTTTCAAATCTGGTGTATTTATCAGCTGTTTTTATCTAACGTTAGCCAGCTGGGAATCTAGTAACCTTCCCTATTATTCAGTAGTTGCATTTAAGCCTTGGAGGTGGTGGGATGTGTGTTTTTTGGGTGCAATATTCATCTTTTGGTTTGCTATTATTCTCTTTTTGTTATTCTCTTTCTGCCCTGAGGATGCCTGAATAGGCGAAATATTGGACAGGTATTTTTAATTTCCTGTTTGAGTTTAGAGACTTAAGGTTTTTAGTTGGGATTTTTTCCACTTATGTATTAACATTTATTTGATGTCTCTGTTGAGCGTTTCCTTTTTCAATAATTAAATCTTCTTCTTTTTCTTATCTGGCATTACGACCCACATGATGAGTCAAAGCCTGCTCCAGTCCTCTCTTTTGCGCCCCACTGCCTTCCAATTTCTTAGCCCAAGTAGCATTCTGGAGTCCGCAGCCACACAATCCTCCCAACAAAGCTTGGGACGTCCTACTCACCTTATTCCATACATTGTAATTAATTAAATGATAATTTATAATTACAAACTAATGATGGAGCTTGCTAATCTACTTTCATTTTTAAAATATTTCAATTTATTGTATTTACTGATAAAAATGTGATATCCTAGCTAAAAAAAGAAGAGCTACAATAGGTTTTTATCCAAACAAAGAAATGAGGAACATGTGTTGAAAAAAAAGTGTAGCACTACAGCTCAAGTAATAAGCCATGAAGGTTTTTGCAACTGGGCAAGGAATTGATTTAGTCAAGGTCACCCTCAACTGCCAGGTTTTTCCCCGATAAAAGGGTAGCCACTTAAAGAGGCCAGGAGGGATTTATAACCCCACAGAAAACTATTAAAGATGTTTTGCTTATTGTTGATAAAAAACCTTTTTGGTAAAAACTTCCTCAAGATCATATATAAAAATCTTTTTTTTTTTTTAATAAAAATTTTAGTTGCATTTAATGAAAATAAAAGTTTTTACACACTTTAAATGTAGGTTCTCAAATATAAATTTGTTTGCATAGCCGGTATGAATTCTCACCTCCCATCCGCCACCTGTGGGACGCTCCCAAATGTAATAATGCCGCGCGGAGCAAATAAAGAAAAATTAAAATAATATAATGATGAGGAGTAAATAAATAGTTATGACAATGAGGATAAACAATACAAAAATTTAAATTAAATAACATTAACAGGAGTATTATCAGAAGTAAAATGAGAGCAATAAAACTAACAAATATTGTGTTTGTTTACTTTGAAATATATTTTTTTTAAAGTAAATAAACATAATAATGAGGAGTAAATAAATAAAATAATAGGTTTATACATGTGTTAATACTAACATTTTATATATAATTGAAAAAATAATAATAAATAAATACCTTTTCAATCTTAATATTTTTCTTTTTTAGTACTCCAGTTGTGAACTCTAGTTTCTAATATCTGATATTTGACAAAAGCGGTAGTAGTCTGTACCTTTAGACAAAAGATCCTACAACAGAATTTTTAAAAAATGTTAATTTCCACAATTTAAAAATAAATCAAAACTACTTCTGATCTGACATTAATATTAAAAAATGAATGCAATTATTTTTTACTAAATTATTATTAGAATACGGAGCGGAAACATAGGCAATGACGAAAACCGATATTTTTTTGTATTCGAACGCAGGATCCTCCGAAAAATATTTGGGCCAGTCTCTATTGATGGAAGGTGGAGACAAAGAAAAAGTGAAGAAATATATGATCTCTTTGTTGAGCCTATTCTGGTTAATTTCATTTAACGATCCCGACTAAGATGGGCTGGACATGTTGCCAGGATGAGCGAGAGGGAAATTCCAAAACGTTTACTGACAGAGGTCATTCATGGACGGAGGGGAGTCGGCGGACACTGTGGTGGATTGACTGTGTGGCAGAAGACGCGAGGAACCTGGTAGTCCACAACTGGATGGGAGCAGCAACAACTACTGGCAGGTACTGATTGTGGAGACCTGGAAACGTCCAAGTGTTGTTGCGCCGAATTAATAATCATTATAAAATATTATTAGAAGTGAAATAGTCGTAGTATGTTTCGGTAGAATAATTTATTTTTTAGATGAATTTCATTACAACCTTTCGAAGATTGTATTTTTATTCTTCTCGATCTCTCCGACCTCGCAATTTTGTTTCTTCTTTCATTTTTAAAACCTGTACCACTATAAACCGTGAACGGGTCTGGGGTTTAGTACATGGTAGAGAGACTCTACTGTTTCATGGTACAGTCTCTAGAATGCTTCTGCAATGAAGTGACTTGTCCTATGTCACGCTCAACCAACAGATTCCCCCCCCCCTTATTTTGGGTACCCTATTTTTATAACATTTTATAGAGGCAGAGTGAGCCCCCAGATCCATAGGATCCATCTCCGGGTGCATACAGACTAAATAAAAGTCTTGCCTGCAGTGATTTGAACCAGAATTTCTGGCATGGCAACTCGGTGCTCTACCACTGAGCCACTCCGCTCCATACCATACCATTTATAAGTGTTTGAAATTTAATGAATAAATTTTCTTTGAAAACAATTAAAAATTAAAAAACATTAAAAGTTACCAACCCCCCAACCAACCGTCCATCTACGAGTTTCCAACGTTATGCATTACACCTGCTCTTACAGTCAAGACGTTACAATACTGTACTCAACAGAAAAGGATAAGTTTACAAGTTGTAACCTTAGTTGTTTTCAGAATTATTTGCGTAGTTTTTACTTCTTAGTACGTTGTAAGAGAGGAGTGGTAATTATCGGTTCTTGTCATTCGGAGATTAGAAGGGAGAGGAAGTGATGTCAACAGTAAACTAGGTGACGTCATCTCCCCGCCATTTTTATCTCCAAATGGCACGAACTGATAATTACTAGAAGAATCTTTTATTTATTTAATTATCGACAAATTTTTATTTCTAGAATCCATCGGAGAAATCGATTTTAACCATCCTAAATCCATGGAAATATTCAACCCGTAACTAAGGTAAGAAAATTAGAACGACACGCAAAAATTGACAGCCATTGCATTGTGAAATTTCAGATTTGAGAATGATCAACGGTACTTGAAGTTCTTAATGGATTTATATTAAGAACTAATGATTATAAAAAAATTAATTATTTTTTAAATTTAATAGTTTTATGTAATTGCAACCATACTATATTTTATATACAATTGATTAATCGAAAATGATACTTCAGTTGAAACTATAAACTGTCTTACGCTGCCAACCAAATAGTAAGGAAGGTGTAGGAATTGTATTGAAAATCATCAATATTTGATACTACGTATTGCCGTTATGCCATAAACAAAATCTGTACCATTACAACCCATGAAGGGTCTTGGGTTTCAAGGAGATGAACAGGGCTGTGATTTGTTCGAGATAACGCTCAACTGCCAGGTTTTTTCCAAACTTAAGGGAACCTACTTTATAGAAACTTGGTGAGCCCCAGAATACGCTGATCGCACAGGACCCATCTTTGGCTGTTAACAGATGGAATAATTTATTCCTCATAGACGGTTTCGAATCCGGGATGTGCAGCGCAGCAACTCAGCCACTGAGCCACCCAGCTCCAATGTTAGGTCATATTAAAATTGGATATTATAGGTTTTACCAATATTTTAGTTGTAGAGGTAACCAAAACTTAAATTTTGATTTTATGGGGTATTAAACAATAAAAACCTTTCCTGTTGTCTGTTACAGGCCCAAAACTATGAGTTGGCCAATATTCAATTTTATATCTAATTGCTCTGATTAGATATAAAATCAGAGCAATTAGATATACATTTGCATAGATGATTAATGAAGGTTACTCATTGACTGTGGAAGAGTGATTAAATCCTACAACCGTTCGTTCAGCAAACAGTGTTTGGGGTCACCTATGGTGTAGTGTTTAGCAAAGCAACCTACCCAAGATAGCTGATTCGCAGAACGGCAGGTGGTCTTAGGATTGCCGTACTTCGGAGGGTACATAAAATGGTGGTCCCAAGCCTGTGTGGTGTTAAGCACTCGTTTTTCGATGTATTTACTTGTAGCAAAGAAGAACTGTCAAGAAGGTATAAAGTATGATTTGTTTCAGTTTATGCCTTTTTAACGGAAAATAAGTATCTATCGGCAATATTTCGAAAAAAATAATTTTAATATAGCATTAAATATTTTGTATAATATAAATCAATCACAAGAAGAGTAGGACGACCGAATCTGTGATGGTTGGATGGGGTCATTGACGACTCCAGGAGCCTGCTAAATGTCCGGAACTGCAAGGCCGCTGCACTGGACAGGGAGGACTGGGGGGGGGGTGCGCATCGAGGAGACCAAGCCTCATTGATAGGCTGTAGAGCCATGATGGAAGAAGATCATATAGATCGTTATAATATTAAAATACTGTCATAAAATATATTATAATATTGAATAAGAATACCGTAAATTCGAGTTACATCTAGAAGAAAGGAGAATAAAATCACCCCAACTCCACAACCATGAAGGAAGCAATAATTGATAAAATAAATATTGTAAAAAATTGAAGGGGTTATAGCTACAATGAAATAAAACCAGCATTGTCAGCCAATATCATCAAACGGAAACAATAGAAAGACTAAATAAAAAATGCATAAAAGTCTCCAACTCGGCTATGATTTATTTTTAATTCAACCATCATTAGGGCAATAAAGAGCCTTTGATGGCTGATTTTCATTGGTTTTAATGATCCTTTGTCGGAATTTTACGCTTATAAACTCTCATTGTAGGGCCGTATTCCATTTAGTGCCCATCATCCTCGAAGGGAGGGGGAGGATAGCTTATTATCTTTTTTATGGAAGGTGATCGAGCTCGGAATGGTGATGAGTTCTAAATTATAGAATCCACCTCGTTTCCATCTTCCTTGTTTATTTGCAGATTTAATCTCAGTTTTATTTATAATATGGATTAGTGTAACTCGGTGCTGGTAATTACTGGGTTCGAGCATGGCTGTGTTAGATGAATTATTTAATCTGTTAACAGTCATTGATGAACCTTGCAGGATCTGGAGACCCTTCTAGGGCTACCTACGTATCTTCTATAAAGGTTTCACTCATAAATGGAGGAAAAACCTAGCGGTTACTCTTCATCTCTGGCTAATTACCTCCTTGCAGAATCTTCATGGGTAGTATTAGTGGTAAACATTTTTTTTTTTTAAATTTATAATCGCAGACTTATTAGGAAATATTTTTCACTTTAAGGGACTTGATTTCTTACTAAATGAGCTTATTTAGAAATAAGCTCTCCAATTCTGGAAACGTAAAACAAAAATTTAGAAAGTTTTAATAAAAACAAAATAAACGGTAGTACTACGACCTTTGAATTGTCTTGGATTCGTTATGAGGTAGAGACTATACTGTTTCAACGACAACGTTTGTGCAGGTAGTTGATTCGCGCGAGATAAAGGTGAGCCCCAGGTTTTCACCCAATTAAAGTTTCTCACCTTGTTGTGGTTAAGCGATAGGAGGGTCTACAGAGCCGACTTGATCCATCCGTGATAAAAGAATAAATAATTTATAAGTGAGCCGGATTTGAACCCGCAACTTTCAAAATAACAGCTCGGCACTCTACCCACTGAGCTGCCCCGCTCCCTCAAAGTTGTTATTATTTTAAGTATTCGTTTTATTATTATTAATATTTTATTACCGAAACATTAAGCTTGAGCTATCAGCTTGATTTTTTATAGTAAAAATTCAATAAGAAAGTGAAAAAAATTGTCTTGTTTTTACTGATGGTGAGTTTATTAAAATACGAAAGTTAGTAAGTTGAGTTGAATTTTTTTTTTTATTGAGAACGAACAAATTTTTGATGGTGTTTTCATTTAATAATACTACCTAAGGCTCCTCTCTTAGACTTTGTGGAAAAAAGGCTGGGTGGGGAAACAAGATACAGCCTAGGTCGCATAGGGGAAACTTGTTAAATCCAAAACATCCTTACATAAAGATAAAGCTCTACAATATTGAAACAAAATTAAAATTACACTTAACACTCAAAAATAAAATTATATATAAGAATAATCCTAAAGGCATTAATAAAATGATAACTACAATTTAAACCAAAATTCACCATCTACAAAAATAATAAGTATAGTTTAAAACAAGTCGCACCATTCCATCTTTTTTGAGATCGAAACTTTACAAAAAGAAAAATACAGAAGAAGAATAAATGGGCCATGTGTTGTAAGTGAATACGTTTACGTAACGGGTTATATTTTTTATATAAAATATTATTATTTATGTATTATAATAAAGTAAACGAGAGTTCTTCGGCATACACGTAGTAAATAATGCACAGCGGGGTGGAATGCTGTCCGAGAGCAATGTCGAGACAATTCTGGGGTTATCATCGGTTGCATTTAACTGACGCACAACTGGTTATTGTGTTAGTATGAAAGGGATCCCAGTGTACTTTAATCACGTTTTTACCTCTGACTTTTTGACCACGTAGATTTATCTATCATGCTCTTCTGAAGTTAACACGGAACGCCTGATCATCGTCCAATTGACGCAGTAGCTGTTGCACTAATGTGTCCACTTCCACGGGTATGAGGTGTCGGTGACACCACAAATGCTAAAGAATCGCTACCTACTTATCTGTATGGATGGCAGTCGCAGTGAAACTAGATCCGATCGAATGTGGGCATCCCTTGTTGGTTAAGTGGATACACAAATTCGTTCGAGCATGGCACTTTGTCCGAGTCCAGTGATTTTTTAAACGTATCGAACAGTTTAAAGTCCCCTAATGGCTCTAAGTGTTTTTGTTTCGTTGGCTTCAATAAGCACAGAAACCACAGACGACCATACATATCACACTTATGTCCGAATGGATTGTTGAAAAACATCGTTCTGGGGCGTGCTCTAGCTGCTACCCAATTTGTCTTCATAATCGACGATCGTACACAAGCAATTTCTACACAGTCCGTTGTCGATATAGAAGCGATTTCATCACCCGTTTGCATAATTTCAACCACCCTAGCTGCAGGTGTACTGGCTGGTACAGTCGTTGATCCTCTTGGTCACAATCATTCTTTTACGTTCCTGGCACTGGTCGACTCGGTCATATGGTGTTTTATTGTTATCATTCGGTAGCTCGTGAGAAGTCCTTTCCAACCATATACGATTTCTGTATTTGGATTTGGTTTTTCGACGCAAATAGTCTGATATTATATACTTTTGAAAATTTTGTTTTCATTCTACTCCTTATTATAATCACTGTCACTATTTTACAAATATATTTTACATACGATCGATAGATTTTGAGAAGAACTGACAGTTGAAACTTAAACGAATATACATAGTAGCATCTCCTGGTCAAAAGTTATACTGATTGGAAATCTCGATACGCAGCAAAATTACCTCAAAATGGTGGCGCTTCTTCCTCCACCATGCGCGACGCGTCACAGTCCTCACTTCTCGTAATGAATTCTTTCATGCTTTGGCTATCCAGTGGTATAATTAAATTTTGGGTAGAGATGATAGATATGTAGCTACAGCACCAAACTGTATCCCCCGATTTTGTTATCATTGGTTTTTTTAAAATTTTCTAATTAAGTTTTAAAGAGAAATTTTAAAGACTTATTCACGTAAAAAAATAAATACTTTCAAACTTAGTAGGCTCTATACTTAACTGAACTATCATCTGGCTACACCACTAATCAACTCAGACTACAGAAAAATAGAGATTCCTACCTTCAAGGCTCATCTTCCTTCCGGTCGCATCATGACCCTTCACGCCAGGAGTACCAACCACTCTTCAACTCAGAGTTATGAGGAAAAACAAACGCTGTTTAAAAGGCTCATTCCTGCTAGCGTAAGCATTTTCAATCTCGTTCCTGTAACGTGCTGCCCCTAGCGGCCAGAGTTGGCTAATTTCTTTCGCTCACTTGAGAAGAATTGAGAAATCCATGACTAATTTCCGTCGACAGTTATGGTATGACATATAGGATTAGGAGCTTAGAATTACAGCCTTATCACATTTTACTCTGTTCTTATTATTATTAAATTGTTTATCTTTAGGCTAGTATATATAGAGCCTCAAACATACACTAGTTAGTCAAGTCAAGTCAGGTCACTATGTCCGATTAATTATTGTCCAATTGTGTTCTTTCAAATAAATCTTTTTAAAAAGCAAAGTTCTCTGTCGAATTACATAACTGACGTTAACAGAACTGGGAGTGGGAAATGATTTGTAAGCACGTCTCGACCACATATGAGAACCCTAACAATATAATTTCTTAATCTAAATTACAATTTCATTTCTTTTTCTTTTCTTAGTTTATTACAAATATATAATGTATTCCAGCATAATATTTTAATGTTATTACCATATAATTATATTGTATATAGATGATCATTTATGTACAAATAATCGATTATATATGATCGTTTAACAATTCCTGGTGTTCTATTTTACCTTTTTCTCAAAGGCCTAGCCAATATTATTAAGCCGAATATTGACTAAGGGTAAATTGGGCAACCGTAAACTGATTTGGTTCAAGAAAAGAGAGGAATTTCGAGGGAACTTGGCCCCGACTTCTGATAACTTTGACGTAAATAGCGCCTCTTTTACTCGTCTTATTTTCCGCTCAGATGCAGTTTGTAAACCCATTTTAGATTACATGCCTTCTATTTCTTTTTCCTCCTTAGTGAAGACTCTTCCTCACGAATTCAGTCTTATTTCTAGGAGTTGGGGGGTTTGTTTTTGTCTTTGCTGCATTACTCGACGAGACAGCATGGTATAAATTAATAATAAAACTGATAAAGGATGCTGATACTGGTTCCACGATCTTAGGTTTTACTTAAGTGTGTAGGGTACTGGTTAACTGATCTCTAGGGCCTGAGTTCGAAACGGGCTCTTGTAGACAAAATTATTTATTCTTATAACATCCGTGAACTGATTTGTGCAGTAAATGGAAACCTTTCGGGGGATCACATATTCTCTAAAAAGTGCTTCTCTTAATCAAGGGGGAGGTTGGCGGTTCAACATAAACTGCACAACCATTGGCTTGTAAAGTGTATAGTCTTTGTACTTGAACCAAGATCCTCACGGGTTCAAGTGGTTCAGGTTTAAATTCTATTTCATTAAAGTCCGCCAACGGTAGGATCATCTTAAGTCACCTTAGATATACTTATAAACTAATGATAACTAATGTATTACAGGACCGTAGTGCCATAATACGAGAAATAATTAGTATATAAGAATTTATTTTTTTACTTCTATAATGCAGCGTGATTGACAGTCAAAATATAAACTAACATAAAACATATATATTTAGGTGCCTGAGAGGTACTTGCAAACTACCGTTCTGAGCTGAAATTCATAGTTGACCTCATTATCTGCCTGAAATCCCCTGTTTTGTTCTATGGATAAAAGTGACTATTATACCACCTGTTTACCAAAATGTATGGTTTAATTTTGACAAATGTCAATAACCCGCACTGTTAAAATAATGATAAACAATTGATATAATGATGTAGGCTGGACCTGGTTTATTTAGTTAACTGAGTATTTTTTTGCCAAATAGTAGTCCTAACTGCTACACACAGTACGTAATACTCACGATCCCTACGAGCTGTTATGTATATGTTTGTATTCTTTCACAGATTTCTCTCCAATTAAAGTTACCAACTTTGTATTTCTATGTACTATATTTTCTTCTCGCATTTGCGGGTTCAAAACAGAGATGGGGGACAAGTCCAACCATCTGCAGTTATTATTTTGGTTTTTATATTTTTCAGCTCTACACATTCAGAAATTTTCTAACGATCCTGGCTGTGTCTAGGAGAACTGCCTGTTGAGACTCCTTTAAAACCTCGACCGGAATTCCCAGTTTCTCAATGCCCTCCACCGTGGATTTAGGAACCAATCCATTCGTGGAGATTATAATAGGTGTTACTACCACGCTTTCCATATCATATAGCTCTTTTAGCTCAGCCGCAAGTTCCTGATACTTCCGAAGCTTCTCTCCAATAGTTGAGCTCACATTATTGTCGTTAGGGATCGCATTATCAATTATACTTGCTTTCCTCTCACTCGACTTTATAAGGAGGATATCTGGCCTATTATGATGCACAGTGTGGTCCGTTATAATGGACTCATCCCAATATAATTAAAGGGGACCTTTTTGTAGTAGTCTAGTGGGTTGGTACTTATAATATAGTGCCTTTACATCTAGAAGGTTGTATTTCACCGCCAGGGCTTGATGCAAAATTTTGGCCACATTGTTATGCCTCTGAAGATATTCAGTGCCAGCCAACAACCCACATCCACCAGTGATGTGTTGGATTGACTCCAATGTAGCCGAGCATAGCCGACATTTATCTGGCGTTGATGAGTCTTTTAAAACATGCCTTCTATATGATCTGGTGGCGATAACTTGGTCTTGAATGGCGATAACAAACCCCTCTGTCTCGGAGAATATCTTGCCAGCCTTTAACCAATCAACTGACATCTCCTTGTCAATGGAGCTATCATTTAATTTGTGATAGAATCTACCATGTAAAGACTTTGTTTTCCATTCCGTCAACCGTTCATTTTCTGTAAGAACTACTGATTCCGCATTTCTTGTTAGATTTAGTGCAGTTAGACCAGAATCCAACCTTGAAATAGTGACAGAAACTCCATCTGTTTTTGTGAGGAAATATCGGCGTAGGGCCATTTCCTGCTTGCGGCAAGCTTCTTCGATATTTATCAAGCCACGTCCCCCTTCTCTCCTGGGCAAGTACAGGCGAGCTTTCGATGATATTGGGTGGCGTGCCCGTTCTTGAGTGAGAGTTGTTCTCACAAGACGATCCATCTCCTGTAGCCTGGTGGTTGACCATTGCAATATCCCAAAGCTATAACTGAGAGCAGGTATAGCCCAGGTGTTTATGGCCTTGATTTTTCTTTTTCCAGTCAGCTGGGTTTTAAGGACTTTTCGTAACCTAATTTTGAGGATTGTTAGAAGCTCTTGTTGCATGTCTCTTCGGGCAATTTTAAGATGCTGATGCATGCCCAAATACTTATATAATTTATTGGCCTCAAGTTCGTTGATGTATTCTTCCTCATTGATCAGGATATTGGGCTTGCTAACGACTTTCCCCTTGGTAACATGGAGGACTGCACACTTGTCGAGGCCGATTGACATTCCTATGTTTCTAGTATAACATGTTACGGCCTCAACCATGCTTTGTAGCTGGTCTTTGTTTTTAGCATACAGCTTGAGATCGTCCATGTACCAGCTGTGGCTGATTGTGGTCGCTTCGTCGTTGATGATCAGCTTATATCCCTCATTATTTTTTCCAAGGATCCTGCTTAGTGGGAACAACGCCATGCAGAACCACAGTGGGCTAAGACAATCCCCTTGGTATATTCCTCTCATTATTTTTATTTGGTTGGCCGTACTGATAGCTCCGATTTTCAGCTTAGTTTTCCATCCAGACATTAGGTTTGAAAGCAGCCTGCTTACTTTTGGTTGAATCTGGTAAATATCCAGTATTTCTATTATTATTATTATTATTATTATTATCGGTCTTTGCATTTTTTTTTCATATTCTCACATCCTGGTCACTCCTTCCCTCCAATATCTCTTCCATACAATCCTCCTCTGTCAGACCTCCATCAGGCATTTCTTCTCTTACTTCTCCTATCCACTGCTTCCAAGGTCTTCTTCTCACCTCAGGGCAGTATTTGAGTATTCAAGCAACTTTATAGGGGTTGAATAGTTCTTGAATTCGAGATCTAAAGATCAGCAATTCAGTAAGTAACCTCAGCACCATAAGTAAGCTCTTTTCCTCTGTTGAATAAATAGCTAGAATGACTGTTATTAAAAAGGAATATAAAACTCATCATCATCTTAATCATTTCTCTCTAGCGCTCAGTGTGAGGTTTCCTTCTGTACAGCCCAGACAACACCGTATGGCCTTCTATCATTTCCCTTGTTTTGTTCCTTTCCAGATTTCACTTCCCAAATCATTCTTCAACTCTATCTTCCCAGATATGGCGGAGTCTTCCTCTGGATCTTCTTCTATCAACATTAGCCTCTTATGTGTTATAGGCCAGCCTGTTGTTTTCCATTCTTAGGACATGTCCAAAACCATCTTAAACTGTTTTCTCAATAACTTTTTCTGGTGGTTTCACTCCGAGGTTTGATCTAATGATTGAGTTACGAATGCGGTATCGTCTGGGTTTACCTTCAATCTTTCTGAGAAATCTAATTTCTGAAGCTTGGATTTAACTTTTATACTTGGTGGTTAGTGAACAGGATTCGGAAGAGTGGAATAAAAAACAAATATATCGAATAGCTGAAAACAATCATTGTGATGGTGCGAAAAGTGAAATTCAATTTTTTCAGACCTCTACAACTTATAATTGAGCACTAGAAACAAAGACGAACAATATTAGGGCTTACGAGATTAGTTTTTTTTACTATGTTACGTTTTTTCTTTAACCGTCAATATTTGCAATAGCGAGATTATAGCACACTAAATGAGTGGATAATGTTATTTGAACCCTATTCCAGTTAACGCGTGGAGAAGCGACCTCCCTTCAAAGTGGATGAATCCCGACAGCTGGTCCATGAAGAACCCGGCCATCCCGGACTTGGAGAAGGTTCCCTGCCCCACAGATCAAGTCGTCTTCCCGCCAGGATCTACCTACTACGTGGTTCTACCACCCTTCGAGTTGCCTGTTGCCACAGTCACCATCAAAGGGACAGTAAGTGGAATGTTTGTCATTCTCATTAGAGTTAGTCGAGGAGATCTAGCCGAAAACACCTGAAGATGCGAGGCTAGTTTCTACCCACTGATAAACAGGTGGGAGTTAAAATTAAAAATAATTATTTATTGAAATTTACAAGTTTATAATAGAATACTTCAAGTAAATATATAGGAGCGGAGTGGCTCAGTAATAGAGCACTGAGTTGCCATGCCGGAAATCCGGGTTCAAATCCCGCTGCAAGCCATGACTTTTATTTAGTCTGTTTGCAGCGGGTGATGGATCATGTAGGATCTAGGAACCTCCTGGAGCCCACCCAGCCTCTATAAAATATTATAAAAATAGGGTACCCAAAATAAGGGGGAAAAATCTGGAGCAAGGGCAACTTGCAGAACCGTTGTTCATGAAACAGTACAGTCTCTACCATGTACTGAACCCCACACCCGTTCACGGGTTGCAGTGGTACAGGGTTTTTTTTTAATATAATGGCACAAGATGAAGGCAAGTAGAGAAACTACTCAATGGTTGTACTCGTAAATATTTTGCAAATCAAATCGGATTTTAAGAAGAAGAGAAAAGAGCTTATGTAGGGTGAGTTCACTTTCGAGATGCCTTACTTTTGTAATTATTAATTCTTAAATAATTCATTTATCCTTTCTACCCAGAGCGGAAATCATAACATCCACATCTTATCGCAAGGATTAGTGACAAAAAAAAATTCAATAAAAAGCACTACCTGGATTGGGTAATCGGAAAGGACTCATACTCTGATTCGACAACGCCAGCCTTCTGTTTCACGCCAGACGGTGAAGGAATTGAACGAGCTAGGTTTCGAAGTCCTCCTACTCTCGCCTTATTCTACAGACTTGTCTTCAATAGATTTCCATCTATTCAGAAATTTAGACAACTTCCTTAAGGGTAAAATATTTTTATATGATTTTCAAGTCAAAAACGCATTTTCAGACTTTATTTTATTACTGAACCCTGAATTTCTAGTTCTTGGATTGAAAATTTGATAAAAATTTGGGAATATAAGATGTCATAGAAAATGAGGATAAATATTTTGAATAACAATGATCTGATTTCATAAAGATGTTTTACTAAATGACCTTTTCATTGAAAACGGACATTTCATATGGAACGACCCAACACAACGTACCAATATTTTTCAACTGTTGGATTTAGTTGTTAAATTATCATTATCGATCGATATTTTCTAATAGTTTCTTAATTAAAATTAATAGAGTTATTAAAGCATGCAAGCAAGTTTTGATTCCCAAATTCGATAGCTTTTTACGGTTATGCTAAGTTTTGCAGTAGTTGGAATCCGGTAACTATAATTCTAAAATAAATCGAAAAATGCAGTTGAAAGGACGATCTACCAGTTAGTAATAAACTCGAGCTACAAATGTATTCTGGTCTTTGAAAAAAAAAACATTCCACAACTGTTCCCTTTTGACATAAATTGCAGGAGGGGGGAGGGTTGAAAAAATTGCATTCATTAGTTTATAATGAAGTGTTGGAACGGAATCAGCAATTAAACATGGACCAAGCGTTTCAAGTGCTCATTACTGACCGTTTGGAGGCCCATCGTGACGTTTGTTCATTCCGATCGCCCCCCCTCCCCCGCCCCTTCATCCAGTTAGGGGTCGTTTATTTAATATTAATGTAGCTCGGAATTTTACCTCTTAATCCGAACCTATATAAATCAACCGCTTCGGTAATTTCATACAGAATTTAGGATGATGGACTCTTTTGTATAATAGGCTATTATTATCGGATAATAAAAAA
The DNA here is from genome assembly GCA_964056705.1 of Troilus luridus. Classification (NCBI taxonomy): domain Eukaryota; kingdom Metazoa; phylum Arthropoda; class Insecta; order Hemiptera; family Pentatomidae; genus Troilus; species Troilus luridus. Next base: position 86,175,459 of record OZ057415.1, read on the forward strand.
AGGTTTCATGAGGCAGCCGTTAGCAGCTTCCAGATTTCTTTTTTCATGAAGGTAATGGCAGGCATTGCATTATTTCACCGGATTGAGGATGATTAAACGATTTATTGCAACATAATGGATAACTGACTATTTTTAGGCTTACTCGCTAAATATAAATAGCACCTTTCATTCTTACAATAGGCTCCTCTTTTTGTTCAATCTACTGGTATTCCTCGAGGCAGTATCCTCGGCCCTCTCTTTTATACTGTTTATAGACCTGAGATCCCAGCCCATTCTATAATACTATCTATATATATTATCCATATATAGGATATATGTGTAATCAATCAACACTAATCCAGTTATAGCATTCCATGCTATTCAATCCCATATCACTGATTTTAAATAATGGTGTCAAAACTAGAGGATTATAACAAATCCCAACAAATTTCGTCAAATCATTTTTACCTTCCGTTGTTAACCAATGACTTCCTGTCCTCCACTGTCGTTTAATAACACCCCACTCGTTACTGTAGTACAGATCCGATGCTTAGGACTATATCCTGACAAACATTTGATTTGGAATCCTCGCCGTTTCAGGTTACTGAAACACTTAATAGGCAAACGCTATAAGCTCCCAGTGAATTAAAAAAGGCTCATATACATGACAATCATTAGACCCATCAGGACATACCGAATGGAGCTTTGGTGCTCCATTAAGCCATCACATTCCTCTCGTATCCAATCCTTACAATCGAAATTCTTTGTCCTTGATACGAATATAGTTTACCTTACTGTCCCATTTGTTGCTGATTTGGCCCGAATCCGATAGCAATGTATACCTAACAAACTGTGTTCCCACTCAAAACCACTAGTTTCAAACCTAGCAACCTCTTAAATTCCCAATCATCCCCCGAGGCATTTGAAAAGAAGATGGCCTCGTAACCTTCTAAGATAAATTCGTTATTCGAATACTGTCAGTGGATAGTTTCTCTACTTACCTTTATCTCATGCCATTATGCACCATCTTAACGCAATCTTCCCACCTACGCCTAGGTCTACACATCAGACGATTCCCAATCGGCACAGTGCTTATTAACATCTTAGGCGTTTATTCGTTACTAAGCCCAGCCACTTCACAAGCCCATTTTAATCTCCGCGACGTTATCACACGCGTTATGTAATCTCCTATATTCTCCAGTGGTCTCATCCTTTTTTGGACCGAATATTCTACGCAGTACCTTATTTTCGAAAACCTTAAGATGGCCAAGTTACATATCTTAAGAAGAGTGGTAAGGATGATGGTTTTATAAATTCTGATTTTTAGATTTCGGGACAAAATACGCGAGTTTGGTAATGTCGAGGCCGAATAATAACAAGCATTTCTTGTCTTTAATCCCGCCTCTATTTTTTCTTGAATTTCGTTTTTTCTAGTTACCTAGTTAAGTACTTAAACTTCTCCACATGTTGGAACATATTCCTACCAACAACAATGTCCCCAAAATTTCTCCCTGTTCTGCTACTAATCATCTTATCCGATCAGATATAATAATTTAGAAAATCTTATTAATTGTGCATGCAATTTGTTGGAACTTGTATACTTTAAATGTTAATCCTGTTGGCAGACAATGGTCGGAGATGACTGGGATGATTTCTCGATGGGCCCGGAAGGAGATCGGCAGTTCATGAATGGGCCCCTGCGGATCACCGGGATCGGGTGCGACGACCCGCGCGGCTGCGAGTGCCAGGCCGACCTCCTCAGCAGGTGGATCTGCGTCGAGAAGACTTGTCCCTTCCCGGCCTGTCTCGAACCCATCCAGCCGCTCGGAGACTGCTGCCTCAAGTGCGGTCAGTTCAGTTTACTGTTTAATAATTATCAATTTTGGATTAGAATATAATATCATCTTCCTTCCGGTCGGATCACGGACTATAATTCCGGACTAGTCTTCAAAATCTGACTTATTGGAAACAAATTTCTTAAAAAGGTCAATTCCCTCTAGCGTAAACATTTTCAATACTTCCCAGATGGTGCTGAGCGCTAGCGCCCAGATTTGGTTAATACCTTTCTGTCCCGTGGGAATGATATACAAATCCTGCCAATATCCGGTACAGGAGCTTGTAACATTTATAGAGCTGGGCGAGGGAAATGATTGGTTAGCACCTTCTAAACAATAAAATTTCTTAATCTAATCACTAATTTTTAAGTTTATTACAATAACGTTTTATTATTTACTGAAAGGCCATTATTCAATAATCTCAGATCTTTTGCCTGAATTCTGAAACAGGTATAAACAGATGTGGCGTTCAGGACTAAACTTCAAATTTCAAAACTTAATTTTTTCACATTATCGATCATTTAGTCAGGCAATGCTATATGCTTATTATGGCGACAAATTGGATATTGAAAAATATAGCAAATATTAGGGCTTTGCTTTTTTACAATCGTATTCTAAAATAGTTGAGACCAATTTAAAACGGATTGCTAAAAGTGTATGTAAGAAAATATATAAATTTATTATTGAAAAGATTCTAGTTTTCTTCGTGTTTACTGACTTTTTTTATCTTTTTCTTTGTTTTCATTTATTACCATGTCAATAAGTAAACAAAATTAAATAGGCAGTCATAGAAGCCTATAGAAGCCGATAGAAGTGAAAACTCAAAACTTTGGAACAGCTATTCTTTTTTCAAATTCCTAAATCAATTATAATTTGAATTATTTAAATATTATTATTCTTATATCAATCAAGTTCTAACCTCTAAACTAAAGTTGATTAAAAACAAATTTTATATTTTAAATGTTAGCTAGAACTAAGGCCATTACGCGTCGCCAGTATTTCGCAATCCGCCATGAGCATGTCGTGCATGTTGGTGACGTTTACCCCCCACCTAAAATTGCTAACCACGGCTAAAGAAGTTTTTAATTAAAAAAATTACATAATAGAAGCTGACGGGAACATTATAATTATATAGCCTAATTTCTACACGGTTAAACATGTACTGAATCCAGAATCATTCATAAACGTAGGGGCCCTTTTTTTTTTTAAGTTTAAATTAGAAACTCATTTTAAATAATAATTCTTACTTTTTTTTGGGAATACAATAAAAAATGTTTGAATTTAGTGGACTAATGGTTACTCTTCCATGGTTTAGTTGAATAGAAGCACTCTAATGCTGGATTAAGCCGTAAGTAGAAACACTTTGGGAAAAGTTATTGTCCCCGAGGGAGGAAGTTTGGCCCAGGAAATAGAAGACATGTTCCAGAAGAAACAGGTTGAATTAAAGGTTGAAATAGACGAGGAACGGGAGAGAGATGGGGCAGTTTGGCAAATAGGCAGGAGGACAATAGGTTTGGGAAGGAGGAGTGGTAGGAGGGGGTATGAAGAGGGTAGGAGGGGGGAAGGAAGAGGGGACGGAGGGGGGAGGAGGAGGGGTGTGTCCCGCTCGACAGCTAATTTATTTCTGGAGAATTTCTTTCAAGATAACACACGGCTTCCTGCACCGGGACCTCTCTTGCAATTTTATTGAGCTCTTCAGTCTTAGCAACGTTGGCTGCCTTTTTTCGGACGAATACCAGTGTTTTTTGTGAGATCTATTACTACAACATATAACTATTTTTAGTTATAAAATACAAACATTACATCTACAACCCCGGAGAATGAGTCGTTAAGTCGAATTTTGACCAAAATGAGTCTCTTGTACTTATCGAAATCGGCTTATTTCCGAAGTAAATGTATGACCGGAATTGGATATAGGTTTAAAAAGATGTTATTGGTTATATTAAGACTCAATTTCGAGCACAAAGCTACGAGAATGACACGATCCTGCTTTCCATTAACTCATTCTGGACATAATTCGACTTAACCACTTATTCACTGGGGCTGCAGAAAAAAAATCTAAGAATAGTATGCTTGAATAACTAAAACGTTCTTAAAGTAAAAGAATCGCAACAATATCTCTGGAATATAGAAAAGTTTGTAGTTAATTGTTTATTCATTTAACGTAACTTAATGCTGACTAATCGTACGATAGTCTTGAATTTTTCCTATAACCAAAGATTTTTACTCTCTTTAACAAATCCTAGGACCTCCAGCCAGACTGTGAACCCGCGGTCTTGGGCAAAGTAGCTTGTTACGCTAACCACACCAGGGCGAACTGAGCTCTATTGGTTAACATAGCAACCTACTAAGCCCAAGATCGCGGTCCGTAGCCCGAATTCACCCGGTAGGTGGTCCTAGGATTTTTTATAGGGAGTAACAAATCCTTAGTTATGCTATCCTTCGAAAGAGACATTAAATGGGAGTCCCGAGCCTGTTCGATGTGTGGTGCTTGTTAAAAATCCCTATCCTAATTAAACCTCAATATGCAAAATTTAGAGCTCCCACTGTAGCATTGTCCGATTTGATGATTAGACTTAGTAGCATAAAGTGAAGTTACATAAAAAAACAAACAAAGGTGAACCACAACGCGGGTAACCTCTGTATATAGTGATAAAGTAATATTTTTATGTGTTTAAAGGCGGAAATCCCTTAGGTCATCAACACTATTGTTTGCTATATATATAAATATTACTGATGAATGTGACGCATACACAAAAATACCCATACAGTCATACAGACTAAATGATGGACAAAGTAAAGGGACGATTACATACAATAATTTAGATTGTAGGCCACGTGTGATGTCAATAAGTGCCTTAAATACATTTGTGGCCAGTTTTATTTTATTCACCATTGGAAAGCTATGATACACTACCAGTTTTCAGTGTATGTCTGGAGCTGCAATATTGGCATGAGGAATGTAACAGTTTTTCTATGAAATGTGAGTGAATGATCCGAGTATGACTGTCTTGAGCGGGTCAGCTTCCTCTATATGTCTGCTGCTGTAATATGCATACCATGCTTTCTTCTTACATGGCTTGCCATTTTGAATGAAAATACATAATATCAAGAAAATTATAATGAGAGACAATATAACCTTGTTTTCTTTTTTAAAAATAAAATCCATAATACTGTTAAGAGACTGTATTCTACCTAAGGCTACACCTACATTGGATCCGGTGTGATACGATGAGACGTCGCTAGCAAACCAAATGACTGAAATATATCGAGAGTTATAACATTTGGTTCTTTAAAATTATAAAATTAATATTATTTATTAATTATTTTTAATACATTTATATTTTACTATAATGTATAGTAAAATATATATAATGTATACACCCTAGCATCGTATGTGATAGAATCACGTCGCACCGAATCGGACCCAATGTAGGTGTAGCCTAAGAATGCCTACATTACAAGAATGATAGCTGGAATCGAATGTCTGATGTGACACATGCCACTTTACACGGCTCACTGTCTATAAATCTTTTTATAAATTGGAATGTCAGGCATCTCTCTTCCCTTCATGCTTCAATTGCTATGTTTTATATTCTTAAATATATTTTAAATATTCTGATTGATTTTGGGATGCCAAAGTATTATTATTTCTATGCCTTAGTCTTAATTGGATTATTTTCCAGAGGTGTGAGTGTGTGTGTGTGTGTGTGTGTGTGTGTGTTTACCAATTTATCTATCCATTATACCATCAATATACTATTCTTAAATATGCATCTGGGTTAAGTAAGCACCAAAAGAATTATAATAAATATAATTTATTAATTCAATTTAAAATAAGATTAATGGTTTAATATATATTTTGAGAAGTACACTTTATGATTCAGATGTAATAGAGGATCGCCATAAATACATAACAGACTTTAATTACGACTTATCTGTGAACAGGTGTATATCTAGAGTTCTTCTTGGTGAGGTGGGTCTTCTCCGGGTCTTGCTGTCTTCGGACAATCCTCCGCCCGCAACGTTCGCCGACTCCGTCTCCCGCGTCTTCCTCGCTCCTTCCTCTTTGGGATCTGTTCAGAGAGTCCTCTTCAAAGTGGAGTCCTAGAACCCCCTCTTTTTGTTATTTGTTCTCCCACCTTGACCATGTGGGCCCATTCAACCTTAACGACCTATTTATTTCAAAACAGCCGTTTGCTCATTGTAAAAAAACATGCTTATTTTTATAAGGCCGTCAGGTACGATACATAGCACAATTATCACAGACAACAAATATAGTGAGTGATATTTAAAGTAAGTGTACTTTAAAAGTATGCTTATGTAATTTTTATTTAAGAGGCTAGTTATAGTCAATAATACATTTTACTCAATGCTAAAGTTTAAACTTATTTTCTAGAAGGGATTCTTTATAATAATTTATGAAAATATTAAGTTGAATTTATAAATTTGTGAGCTGCGAAAATATTGTACCGCTCTTTATTCACCAGTTTTCCGATGTCTACTTTACTTCTTCTTCCCGTGCCTTATCAATTTCAGACGTTGATATTAACATGGCGATCCTAATTTTGTTGGAGCACTTCTAAACCATTGGATAGTCGTGGGACCGGATCATTTCCTTAAACTATGCAGCTAGGCGTGGTTCCTCCTTCCTGGCACCCTCCTACTATCAATCTTTCCCTGCATAATCAGCTGCAGTTGACAGTATTTGTCATTTTGCATGGTGTAGCCCAAGGTATTCTAATTTCCGCTTTTTGATGGAATATGCCGCAGAAGCATGGACAATGACGGAAACATAAGCAAATAAAGAAAATACATCGATTTGAAATGTGGATGTACCGCTGTGTTCTCTGAATATCATAGACCGATTTAATTTACAAATTGATTAAAAAATAAATCAGGCACACAATAATACTGTAACGAGTATTCTTTTGTTGCTAAATTCGTCCGTCAGGTGTCTCTATCTATCTGACCTCACTTAACTGAGGACCGTCATTCCATACGGATGTGTTTAAGTCGGTTATATGGCCAAGTAATTGCCAAATTTAATTGTTTTACCTTATCGTATCTTTGCGGCTCAGCGTTGGTGGTGTTACGTTGATGTTACGATATATATTATGGTTATGTTTTTGGAGTTGGCATCATGTTACCGTTGATGTATAATAATATAAGAATACAACATTTTTCTTTGGACAATAGTTTCTTTAAATCAATTTGGACCTTGGACCGAAAACCCCACAACCTGGTCACAAATATTATGGCGCTCGAATACAGGGACTACAAAAGAAAAATCTACAGATAAGTTATTAGTTGAAGATTTAATTATTATATTAACATTTTTTTGAAATAGTGAAGTTAAGTGATAATAGTTTTATAATAATAGTAACAGAATAATTTTTCCAAACAATACTTTAATATTTTTTTCTAATGTTTAAATATAATTTTCGTATTAATTGAAGGTACTAAATTTCTGTTGATTGAAGCAAAAGGTTTGTCTTTGACACAATTTAGGAAATGTAAAGATAGTTATTTTCAATTTATAATTTTGTATCAACAACAAAAATCAAGAATTTTTACTTAAGGTCGTAGAACGACTTAGTTTTGTTTAACACATGTTTTGTACTAATATATTATTTTATTTTGTATTTTTACCGTAAGTTTAAATAGTTGATATTACTAAAGCGAATTATTACAAAGTGGTACAATCTACCTGCCCTCCTGAGAATAATCCTGTGGTTGTCCATTCTCATTCTATTCCTCAGGAGCTACCGAAAATTGACTTACCGATATTCACAGGGAAATTAGAGGACTGGAATGGATTCTATTCCCTATTTGATTCTATGGTTCATAGGGAAGAATCTCTATCGACCATTAGGAAATTTTATTATCTACGAAGTAGCTTACGCGATGAAGCTCTGTCGCTTATCTCGGGCTTCGCATTAGACGAAGCTAATTATTCGCTCGCTTACGACGCATTGGTCTCTCGCTATCAAAATAAAAGGCGACTAGCCAGATTTTATATCAAGAAGGTGATGGATTTTACACCTTTAAACAATTCTTCAGCGTCTAATTTGCAGAGATTTTTATCTGAGCATGAAAATAATTTTTCTGCGTTATCGGCTTTAGGCATTGAAGACATGGGGGATTTCATTAAACTTCATTTAGCTCTTAATAATTTAGATCCAGGGACTAGAAAAGCATTCGAAGAACGAATAAAATCAGCAGATATTCCCTCTTATAAGGATTTGATTAATTTCGTCACCGAACGAACTCGAGTATATGAGATGATGGCTCAAGAAGGCCGATCAGATAAGCCTATTATAGAAAAATCCCGCTCTGCGAATTCCACTAGACGATATAACAAATCCAATTCCGGAAAAGAACAAATATCTCCGGGAATTTTTACTGTTTCGCCATTGGAAAAACAAACCGATGTTGCTGCTAACACAACGAATCACGATCCTCAATTCGACCAGTTCGAAATTCAGGCAGTTGGCTCTAAGAAACAGGTATTCTCTCCGACTGATGTACAATCAAGAAATAGTACCGAATCGATTCTCTACGAGAAAACGTGTCTAAAAGGCTCAAAACCGGCTCTACCAGCTAAGAAATTAATTTGCTGGAATTGTGGTGGACCGCACGTATATTCCAGATGTCCGCTACCACGAAAGTTGTTTTGCTACCGTTGTGGTAACCCAGGAGTTTCCATTCACGCATGTCCTAAATGTACTCCGGGAAATGTGCAAGGGAATCGGAAGTGAGGGTCATTCCTATTCCCACGGTTTCAGCTGACCCACCAAGTACCGATTTACCTATTACCGTGCCTTATCGTTTACCTTTTTGTACCGCTAAATCTGATATCGTTTCTCCATGTGTCGTATCGAATTCTCCCGAAAGTTCTACCGTATCTTGTTATCGTTTACCGTTTCCTAAACAGCACTATATTGATTTCCGAATAGGGAAACCTGACAAAGGAGGCCTGTCCTACTTGGCCCTGTTTGACCCTGGTTCCACTACCTCATTTGTTGGACCAGAAGGGGTTCAAATTCTCCTTAAATTGGGATATGAAGTTGAGAAAATTCCCGAATTTAATATTTGTGTCGCTAATGGAAGCTCTTGTATCGTTGATGAAAGATTCTCCATTTCAATTATCGTTGGGTACCGGTCATATGACACGAAGCTTTACGTTTTAACAAAGCTTCCATTTATGTTTCTTTTAGGGTTAGATTTTATCGTTAACACAAATATGAGTACTAATCATCGTGAAGCGACATGGTGGTTTCAAGATGACCCCGACCATAAGTTCTCGTTTCGTCAAGATGTTCAATTAGTAGAAGAGGAAACATCAAAAATATGCGGCATTAGTTCACTTGATCCCTCAGAAAGGGTGGATCTGGATAGAATAGTCAGTGAAGGTTTGCGAATTCTCCAAGATTCTCCAGGATTAACGACGCGCATTAGCCATAAGGTAGATGTTCAGGATGCCCGACCTATCAAGCAGCGCTCCTACCATTACTCACCCAAAGTACTTGAGGCAATGCACCAGGAGTTAGATCGAATGTTGGATGAAGACTTAGTGGAACCTTGCCAATCTCCATGGTCTTCCCCGGTAGTCATGGTTCGTAAGGGATCAGGTTATCGTTTCTGTATAGACTTTCGTAAGGTTAATGAAGTCACTTGTAAAGATTCCTATCCTATGCCTAATATGACATCTCTCTTAGACGGACTTCGACAGGCTCGATATCTCTCCAAGTTAGACCTCAAGCAAGCATTTTTGCAAGTGCCCCTTGCCGACGAAACTAGTAAAGACATTACTGCGTTTACAGTTCCTGGCAGAGGACTATTCAGGTTTAAAGTTATGCCCTTTGGGCTGACGAATTCACCTGCTACCTTTCAGAGGTTAGCCGATGCAATATTTGGACCCGAACTTTACCCTTACGTAGTCGTTTTTCTGGATGATATTTTGGTTTGCACACCAACTTTCAAACTGCATTTGGATATGCTAAGGGAAGTGTTCAGTCGACTTAAAGCCTCAGGTCTGCGTATCAACCCGGAAAAATGTGAATTTGGTTGTAATGAAGTTAGGTACTTGGGCTATCTGGTTAATAGTGATGGCTTGAGTGTAGATCCAGATAAGGTTGGTTCCGTTACTTCGATTCCTCCTCCCACCAACGCTGGGCAGCTCAGAAGATTCCTTGGAATGGCAGGATGGTATCGCCGTTTTATTAAAGACTTCTCCACAGTTGTCTCTCCGCTAACAGCTTTGCTTAAGCGTAACGCTAAATGGATCTGGTCAGAAGAGCAGGACACCTCTTTCAATGCTCTCAAGTCAGCACTGACTGAAGCACCAATATTAGCTAGGCCAGACTTTAAACACCCTTTTCAATTACAGACTGACGCCAGTGATACAGGTCTTGGAGCGGTCTTGACTCAAATACAAGACGGCGAAGAAAGAGTTATCGCTTTTTGTTCTCGTACCTTAAGTTCAGCTGAAAGGAATTATACCGTAACCGAAAAGGAATGCCTCGCAGTTCTGTTTGGTATCGAGAAGAATAGGCATTACTTGGAAGGTTATCCATTCACCGTAATAACTGACCACGCCAGTCTGAAGTGGTTACTAAACTTGAAAAACCCTTCAGGTCGTTTGGCTAGATGGGCTCTTCGCTTGCAGCCTTACAACTACAAGGTGGAATATCGAAAGGGGAAACTCAACACAGTGGCCGATGCCCTATCACGAATTGCTGCAATCACAGTATTGTCTACCAGTTCCGATCCTAATTCTTCTACCGATTCAGTTTCGACTTCAGGAACTTTCATAGCGACCGACGAATGGTATAATCAGAAATTTTATCGAGTCCAGAAGTCCCCGGAACTCCACCCTGGATGGTCGATAAAAGATGGACAGCTATTATACCATCGAAAGAATCCTTTGAAGGGAGAGCTAGAAGACCCCAGTGAGGAATGGAAAGTTGTCGTTCCTAGACATTTAAGGGGAGCAATAATATATGAAAATCATGATCTACCGCAGTCAGGCCACCTGGGGATAGATAAAACTGTTTCTAGGGTTAGTAGACTCTATTATTGGCCTGGATTATACCGAGATATAAGCCAGTATGTTAGGCACTGTGAGTTATGCCAGAAGGTCAAACCCAATAACACGCCACCTCGTGGGTTAATGTTTCCTCGCTATAACAAGCAGCCGTGGGAAATGGTGTCAGTTGACATTATGGGTCCTTATCCTAGGAGTTCTAGAGGCAATGTATATCTACTAGTGTTTGTAGATTTATTTAGTAGATGGGTGGAATTATGTCCCATCAGAAAAGCTACCTCTTCGGTTATTGTAAATAAACTGAAATCCCGCATAATATACAGATATGGCGCACCACATAAAGTAATTTCCGACAATGCGAAGAACTTCGTCAGTAATCTTGTAACTGAAGTGGCTAAGGAGTTTGGAATCAAGAGAGAAACTACTCCTCTTTACCATTCACAGGCAAATCCGACAGAACGAGCGAATCGGAATATCAAGCAACTTATCGTAGCGTACCTAGGGAAGAAACACCAACGCTGGGACGAAAAACTAGGAGAGATCCAGTTTGCCTTAAATTCCGCCGTTCAAGATTCGACTAAGTTCAGTCCTGCCTTCTTAAATTTTGGTAGAGAACTGAGGCCTCTACATCAAGCTAACGACGATGATATCCTAGTGGCTGGCACAGACGAACATGCTGCTTGGGCCGCTAAAGTGGGCAGACTGCCTGAAGTTCATCATATAGCCGAGGAAAACTCTCTGAAGGCAAGTCTAAATCAGAGCAGTCGTTATAACTTGAGACGCCGGAAAGATCGTTTCCAACCGGGGGACCAAGTCTTAAAGATGAGGTTTCAGCTATCGTCGGCAGCTGATAAACTCGCTGCTAAACTGAACCCCAAATATGAAGGCCCTTTTACGGTTGTTTCCGTTACGGGTGGTGGATCCTGTAAACTGAGAGATGAAGATGGAAAGATAATAGGCTTATGGCATCCCTCAAAACTTAAATTATTTTATCCAACCCGACGGACTTAATCGCTGGAGGGGAGTGTGTAACGAGTATTCTTTTGTTGCTAAATTCGTCCGTCAGGTGTCTCTATCTATCTGACCTCACTTAACTGAGGACCGTCATTCCATACGGATGTGTTTAAGTCGGTTATATGGCCAAGTAATTGCCAAATTTAATTGTTTTACCTTATCGTATCTTTGCGGCTCAGCGTTGGTGGTGTTACGTTGATGTTACGATATATATTATGGTTATGTTTTTGGAGTTGGCATCATGTTACCGTTGATGTATAATAATATAAGAATACAACATTTTTCTTTGGACAATAGTTTCTTTAAATCAATTTGGACCTTGGACCGAAAACCCCACAACCTGGTCACAATACAGTATAAAAATATCAATGAACAAATTTTTACAGCAGAACTCAGAGGAAGATTTTTTAAAATAACGGTAAATAAGGAGGAAGAACATACAACTATGACCCAGAAAAACAAATCAAAAGTGATTTTGCGGATGCCTTAAGTAAGGGAAGTTCTCTTGGGAAAATGGAAACACCATGACACAAACGTAAATGATAAATGGGAAAAAGTGAAAGGACAGCAATAGAAAGTGCAAAAGAGGTACTTGGAAAAAAAAAACTAATTCATGTAAAATAACTGATTTGACGAAGAGTGTGTGAGAGTGCTGTAGGAGAGAAGCAGGGCGTGGTAGAACATGCTGAAAATAAGAAAAGACCAGAAGAAGTCAACAGAATTCCATAATGAAAAGGAGAGAAGTCTAAAGACGGTTCCGGTAGAAGAAGAGGGCACAAGAAAGAGAAAGATTGGAGAATTTGCAAGAATCTTGTAAAAACAAAGATACGGAAAAAAAAATGTAGGTGTAAAGCCAAAACTGAATTATAGAGAAGGGATGAAGGAGAATTGAATGGAGAAAATTTGGCCATTCTCGAAAGATGGAACCAGTATTTCAGTGAATTACTGGATACAAAAACCACCGAAAAAATATCGGAAGAGAACAGCGATCTCAATGAATACTAGGGAACGCACAGGAAGAAGCAGTAGAACCACCGGGGAAGAAGAAATATTGGGCATAATAACGAGATAACCCCGAGATGGTGGCAACGAGATGTAGGAACAGCTTCCTGAGCTTCCTTGGGGCATGTGGATGGAAGAAAAAATTCCCAAAGATTGAAAAACAGCATCAACAAGCATACAAGTAAGGATAAAAGCTCTTCTTTGACTTCCTCTAATGCCATTGCTAGCGTTTAGGAGAGGATAACAGCTCGTCTACATCAAGTACCTATGTATAAAGTAGAGTGCGAAATAAAAGCCAAGATAAAAGCATTAAATAGGTGTTATTCCTGATTGCACTGAGTGTTGCAGTTTAAATCGTTCTCTAAATGAATGCAACTACAAATATATAAAACCATAGTAAGACTAGCAGTCATGTAAGGCTACTAGGCATACCCACTGATTAAATAATCATAACTTATGAATGAAGGGAAAGGATTGTTAAGAAGGATATGGGTCATAATAGACGAAAATATGGCATTGAGAAGAAGAAGGAATGAGAAGCTGGTGGAGCTGATTGGAGAACCTGACATGGTGGAATTCATGAAGAGAACTAGAATAAGATGGATGGGACACGTGGAAAGAATGACGGACCACAGGTTATCAAAGAAGATGCTTTATAACAAACCAACGGAATACGAAGTAGAGGACGTTCTTGGATCAGATGGTTAGACGATGTGGAGGAGGACTTAAAGCTGCTGGGTGTACAAGAATGGAGGAAGATAGCTCAGGATCACGGACATTGGTTGGTCGTGGTGCAGGAGGTCGTTAGTACTGTACAGCCAGTTTAATAATAATCACTAAGAACTCAATATGCTTTACTTGTGGTTAATTACATATTATTTTAATCGTCTTTAAGTGTAATATGTTTTGATGAGCTAGATTTTAATTATATATAGTATGATATGTATTCATTTTACGGTGTCTTGTTCTTGTGTGTGAGCTCTGTAATATTCACATCCACGTTCTGTCACCAGCTGTGGAAGATAAATCCATCACACAATTAGCATACAACGAGGCCTGAAATTGCTAAGTCAGTGACAAGCAGCTATGTAGAAGATGGAGGATTTGCATAAGGAACTTATCAGAGGCACAAGCGCCCTAACTTAGGACTTAATCATCCTTTTGATTATTCCCATGATTGATTAACTCCATTTGATCCCAGCCGCGGTGCTTTAGTGCCGTTGTGATTGCTCGGCGCGGCGCCTTGGGCGGCTCAGCTGATAGGTCGTTTTGGTAATTTTATTATCGTTCGTGGCCTTGTTAGTGACATGGTGATTCGGAACATTTCCAGGAATCTCAGAACGATTTGTTACTCTTTGCCGTTTATGCATTCATAGATCGTAAATCAACTTCTAGTGTCTCTGACAAAAGCTTATTCGAGACCCCATTATATTTCCGTAATAAAACTGTGATACACCCATTACAGAAGGGGCGGAGTGGCTCAGTGGAAGAGCGCTGAGTTGGCGTGGCAAATGTCCTGGGTTCAAATCCCACCCCTGGCAGACTAATTTTTAATCTGCAAGGGGCCGGAAATGGTGTATAGGAGATTCTATGGGATATAGGACCTTCATGGGGCTCACCCAGCCTATATAAAGTGTTAACTCAAAATAGGAGAAAACTGGGGATAGAGCGTGAACAAATACAGCGAGAATGAGCGTACTGCATCCTAAACAATTACTGTCCAAGAAACAGTACAGTCTGTGCCGCGTGTTGAGCCTTCATGGGTTGTAGAAGTACAGAATGAAACATTGTGAGTGAGAGACACAAGTAATATTTATTTTAGAATTACCATTTTAAAGGAGTCTCAAGTCACTAAAAATATTTGTCGATTTACGCTTACTTAAAAAGGTTCTACAGATAAGTGCAGTTTGATGGGCATCCCCATCAATGGTACGTGTTTATATCATCTGTTGCACAGGACAGGGACCGTTGGACAAGATGGTCGAATGTAGCTACTCCACGCTTAGCAGCACTCAGGAGATAGTGAAAGGGAAGGGTGTAGTAGAGATTTGTAAAAAGGAAAGTTTCCGATAGATTTTTAAAAAATAATAAGACAAATCTTGCATCTAGTGCATTAAAAGGTGAATTTACACCGGTTTTATACAATAACTTAGAATATTTGAAATAGCTGTTCGCATACATCGATACTGAAAAAAATCTTCGATAGTAAGAAATCGATAGAGCGATTTAAAGAAAGATAAATTTCACACAATTCTATGTTATATACATCAATAAATAAAAAAAACGCGTACATCCTGTTGATATGTCAGATCTTCTTTGAGAACACTAATACTCTTGACGATTTCCGACATTTTACTGAGATAAAGTTTTCTTAAAGCGCTAAATTCATCATAACCCTAAAAAAAAAAAATCCCCAAAATTACCGAAGTATATACATGTATTATATATTCTATTGACAGATACCAACGATTTTTTTTCGTCTAGCAAATATTAAAAAGGAAACAAATGAGAAGTTAGAACTCGTGACAAAAATTAAAACAACTTTAGTCAGAATTTTTATTACTGAGGGAATAATTGAAAGAACTTTTCTTCCTAAATAATTGCAAATACTTATTCCGTAGGTTGCCAGCTTGGAGGTTGGTGTAGTTGTAGTCTCGTCTTGTGACATCAGTTTAATCCATCTACATCACTCACTATCTTATAAGTTTTGTAATCTATAAAAATTGACACAGAAAATTATGGCAGCATATTTGACAATGATTAACGTTGCCAGTAATGGGCCATTCAACGTGAGTAATTTTAACTTGCATAATTTACTGTTATACCTTCATTATATGTAAAGGAACGGGGAATTATGCCAGATTTTAATACCAAAACAAGTACATGGCTAGGCTAAGTATTTAACGTTAAAGTTTTTTTACTTATTTGTTGGGAAGTAATGGCAAAGGACATAATACCGATACAGATACAGATAAGATCGTGCCGTAGAAATTACGTCACTTGACGGGACTTAAACTACCCCTACCACCAAGCTGGCAACCTGCGGAATAAGTACCCAAGTATGCAAGTAAAAGAGTAAGTACTGGAAGGGGAAACTGATATTATAAGTTAGGCCTTCTTAACTAGCGTCTTTAGGAACGATTATTAACCGCAACACAAGAAATGGATCATCCACACCCCATACTAATCAGGCTGAAAAGTACCTAAATCTAAACATAAATCTAAAAGGGAGGGGGGTCGGCTATATATCTCTTCGTGGTCCACCCCTGGTAAACGCCCCTTTGAGGGTAGACTAACGGAGGCAGTACCGAGCCATGGCGGTATGACAGTTGGATGTAGGAACTGCCATCCAGTGGATGGACAAGACTCTTTAAGCTGCAGTGAAAGCAATTTATCTAGGAAACGACCCAGATATCAAACTCCAGCCTCAGACATGGGGTTGAATAGGCCAGCTCTCTGTCCACGTAAAAAAGCTCCCAGCTCAAAAACAAGTCAATACAAGAACTGACTTAGCGGTAATACTACATTGGGAAAGCCGAAAAACAAAAAAAATAACTATATCTCACAGATATAAGAAGGGAAAAGTATAAAACTGGACATTCACTACATGACAGTAGAGTACAGGTAGAAAAAATAGGATTCCTGAGAAGATTTGAGGGCTGCGCTAAGAGAGACCTAATAATAAACCAAGATATATCTATATCTATATATATAACTAGATATGATAGAATAAATCAGTGCAGAGATAGGTGGCGGTACCACGTATAAAGAATGACAAATGAATGACATCCCAAGAAAACAATTGTAACTGACAAGTATAACCTTCAAGGCAGAAGAGATTTCGGTATTGAAACAGACAAGAGCCTAATCCGTGCTGAGAAGAAGATGCAAAAGAAGATAAGGACAAAGTTAAAAACAAATTGACATTGGATTTTGGATGACAGTCATAAATTGGCTTCCTTTCCAATTGAAGAATCATACATACAGATAACCCAGAGGGACGGACGGACCGCAGAAATATTTAAACCATATTCGGGACAGAGTTGGTAAGGGATATCGTTGAGGGATTAGCATTTGAATAGGAGGTGGCGGGGCAACCTGAGGTGACGGCGCCCAGTTTTTAATTAAACAATGCCCCTAATCTGCTTATCCTCTTCCCGATCCTCGATAATCCTATTCGTCTGCCTTTTTTCCCAGGCCTCGCTCGCTGAGCCCTCAGGTAAGGATTTGCAGCGACTGTATAATGCATCCCACCGCTTGCTCTCTCACCTTCTCTCTCTGACTCTCTCTCTCTCTCTCTCTCTCTCTCTCTCTCTCTCTCTCTCTCTCTCTCTCTCTCTCACACACACACATACTTCCATCTCAAATCTCTTTTAACAGGTTTTTGGAAAAAAACTTCCCTGGCTACTTTAATAATAACGCAGGGACAATTTGGATAAACCTTATACTAGGATTTGAGAACAATTTTTTTCTGATTCGAATTCATCATTTCTTATGGTTTTTTTTAAACATTACAATCTTACAATTTCTTTTCTGTATGTAAGCATGAACAGTAGTATCAGTCTAATTATTCAAATTGAACTAAGCCGACCAGAAAGGTCTATTGGAGATGTCAAAATTCATAACAGTATCTGCATTTGCAATATTATTTTTCGTATTAATACAAATTTTAATTAGAATTTAGAAACTTACTTGACCAACTTATGTTGGAGCAACTGATATACCATTCCCACGAATAAAATATTCTTATTTCAACTTCCATCACTGACACATTTGATTTTAAGAAGATTAGCAAAACTAGGTGGTGAAGCCGGATGATTAATGTGTGGAGGTTATAATATTGAAAAAACCTCTTCTCAACTCATGAAGCGCCTTGGGTTGAGTACATGATAGAGAGACTGTATTGCTTCTACAACAACGGTTGTGCAAGGATGTGAATTGACCGAGACCAATCTCAATCAACAGGTTTTCCCCTTTGAGGACATAGAGGATAAGCTCCAGGAGGGTCTAAAGATCCCACAGGGTTCACCTAAGGCTTTGAATGTATAATAGATTAATTAGTACAACCGGGTTTGAAGCCGGTATCTTTAGTTGAGCAACTGAGCTCTCTACATCATGCGCTTTAGTAGAGCAACTGAGCTCTCTTCATCATGCGCTTTGATTTCATCCTGATCCACTTTGATCCCCACTTATATTACCGAAATATTGAAAAACCCTCTGAAGTGTGGTCGATCAGCCAGTGACTCATAATCGGGTCATCGCCTAGGGACGTCACCGGAAAAAGGGGGGGAAGTTTTAGCCTTAGAAAGTGAAGGTCTAGGATTAAGAAACATCCTTTGAAGGGCTTTACACATATATTCTGTACTGCAAAAAGCAATTTAGTAAATAAAAAAATATTTAATGAAGTTTATAAAGTTACCATGATCAGCACATTTTGAAGAATTGATGAATCTCTCATACAAAAAGTATTTTAATTTAAATTTAATTATTAATTAATATTTAATAACTCTTCTTAATTAAAGCTTTAAAATTTGGGAAAGAAAGGGATAATAATTTTAAATCGGTGTATATATATTGTTATGAATTTTAATAATGTATCCTTTACATCATCACCAACACCTTTCCATTTCCAAATAAATAAATTTAATTAATTTTTAGGGGCTTACCTGCTCTATGGGTTTTCATCCACTACAAGGATTAGTAAAGTGGAGTCTCTTGTAAAGGAAGAGCTTGAATCCTATGAGGTATATTGGCACGTTGGAAGAACAATGGGTTTCATCCAAGTGGTCATTGTGGAGAAAGAGTATTCCCAAGAGGCGGGAAAGCTGGCTGAGAAACTAGACCATAAGTTGTTAACAAGTAAGTCCTAAACTTAATTTATTATAATTAATAATTAATATAACATTTAATTAAATCCTAATTGCATAATTAAAATGACAATGATGTTTATAACAACTTCAGGTTAAACACTGAGACAAGCAAGAAGGCGTTGGTAGTAGTACATAATTAGAATCAAGATTCCTGAACAATTACACTTTTTTCCTACTGGGTTGAAGTTCATTAAGAAAAAGTTAGTTACAAGAATGAAGGGATCCTGATTTACATATGTAGATTTTATTTTGCATAAAAATTCATGTTTTATAAGAGAACTTACATACTTAATCCCTTCCTCTTCAACCATTGGTCCAAGTAATGTGAGGAACTTTCTTGTACATTTTGAACCAATTGTCTTCTTCTCTCGCTATTATGGAGTAGATGAACAGATTACATCTCTCAATGAACTATTGGTCCTCCTGGTTAAGGAAATGCACTTAAAAAAATACACTCTTACATTATTACTCCAAAAGCATACATAGCGTCACAGACCAAGGAATATACAAGACTTACTCTTGGAGTACCTCTAGATCGCCTCCCCAGGTGATGTAGCAAGCCCAGAGGCTAAAAGGGTAATTTATGAAAATTACAGATAAAAATTGAAATGATCCATCATTAGGAGACATGGCGATTCCTAATGTTTTTCAAGTGCTTTGTGTAGATCGAAGATGTGATGTTTTTACTTCATATATTATACAGCGATAATGGACAAAAGATTTTAAAATTATTTGAAAATAAATGATTCAAATAACAATATGAAAAAGAAAAGTTTTATAAAGCTTTATGTAGCTG
This sequence comes from Troilus luridus, assembly GCA_964056705.1. Lineage (NCBI taxonomy): Eukaryota > Metazoa > Arthropoda > Insecta > Hemiptera > Pentatomidae > Troilus > Troilus luridus. Next base: position 86,195,004 of record OZ057415.1, read on the forward strand.
TTTAGAGCACGTTGAATCAGATCTAATTTTCCTGGAAGTTCTCAAAAGGTTTTTAAGTGTCACTCCGTTTAAATTCGTGGAAATTCCCTTAAACTCCAACAGGCCATTCTCTCCTAAGCATTATACTTAGTCTAAGTTAATTGTTAAGAGTCACTTCTACTTAGAATAAAATTAAACATACCAGAAGTGGGATTAAACTACTCCTCAAAAGCCCAGTTTTCCTTTTGAAGTCAAATATTGAACTGCAATTTGAAGTAGTCGGCTTATTGTTTGATAAACGATGGGAATTGACAGAAAATTATCACAATTGTTATTTTTCTAACCTATCTTACTTTGGAATAGAAAGGCAATTGAGGAGTAAATATCTGTCAAGGACTACAAAAGTTTTATACGTACGACTTTATAAGACGGAAGAATTTTGCGATGCATTTATAGGGCTAGAACAGACGGCCAAGCATACCTGAGGGGAGGTAATGAAGAAGTATACAACCTTAAAAGTGGTAAACCATAAAAGGCTGGGAAGATTGAGCCGGGCTGGCCCCGTTTCTTCTATAGCTTGAAAGTCAGAGGATGTGATGAGTGAGACCATTCATGTAGCAGGTATAGAGGAAGGCCGCATCTTAGACGGACGTCAGAGGAGTTACTGGACATCTGCTGCCCAACAGGTGTCTTAACAGTGTCACCCATTAACAAAAAATAAAAATGATAACTCACATTCTTTATTAACTTCCAGGTGGTTTAGGCCTGAAAAGGTCGAGGCTAGAATCTTCTGGGTTGGCCGCGTATCCCGGAGGACCTGAGCGATCTTTGCTGTTCTTCTTGCTCAGTATGGTTGCTGCTGTCGCTCTATTTACCTTCTTTATCGTCCATTACGAGAGGGTGTAAGTTTTTATTTTGTTTATATACTATTTCATAAGTTTTTCGTTTTCATACAGAAATTAAAATTAAAGAGGACTCCCTTGTTATTCGTTTCCTCATTATGAAATAAATATTTAATCATGTCTCAAGCAAAATTATTTTTATTAAAAGCAGTTAATTTGAAAGGAAAAAAAGCAGTATTTTTATAAAAATTAAATAGCAAAAATTTTTATGTACTCAGTTATAATTTTTTTATTTTAAATTTCGATTTTTTTCTTGAAACAGTAAAATATCTAGTTTTTTTCTTACTTCTGTAATTGAAAAATGCAAAATAATAATTTTGCATATAGATTGTTTAAATTTCTAATTATGAAAAAATATCAGAACATTAAAAAATCAAAAAAATCTGACTCCATACTGTGTAAAAAAAAAGAAAGGGTATAAAATAATTGTTCATGCCAAAACATACATTTTTAATGGAATTTACCTTTCCACCCTATTATACGGATGTGAGAGCTGGGTTCTTCTCGACAGATTGAAGAAGAGAATCACCGCCTTAGAATTGAAATACCTCAGAATACCTCAGAGCTGGCCGAACACGGAGGGAACACATCATGAACGCCAGAATAAGAGAGGGGCTAGGGGTGAAACCACTAACTGAAATTCTAGAAAAGAGGCAGTTGAAGTGGTTCCGACATGTGTACCGAATGGATGAAGATCGCGGACCACATAAGTTCTTCGAAGCTAGACCAACTGGCAATAGACCAAGGGTCAGGCCAAGGATGTCGTGGGAGGATAATGTGGCTGGAATAGGGGAGAAAAGATAAAACTATTGGATTCCATGAAGGCATTGGCGAGAGGCCGAGACAGATGGAACTCTTGGACCGAGCCACCTCCACGCTGAGAGGCACTGAGGAGGAAGAAAAAGAAGAAGAGAAGTTTGATGAATATATAGATATAAGAAACACTATAAAAATGTTAAAAACATTATAGGCAATAAAAAAGTTATTTATCTATTAACATATTTTAAAAAATCCTTTTATTTTACAAAATTAATAAAAATATTAAAATGAAATGAAAATCTTATTTTTTTTTGTATTTAAAAACAAAATAGAATCAATTTTAATAAACTAACAATACATTTTATAAATTAATGTATCTATATTCACTGTCGGATAAATAAAATCTATTTATTTTTTTGTATATCGGTATGCTAATTTAAAGGAGATTCCCCCTTCATTAGTAAAACATACAGACCCTCAAAACCGCAGATCCGGTCAGTATTGACGAATAACATCTGAAGGAATTGAAGGCGCAGGTAAAGGGTTTCTCATAAGGTGGACTTTTATGATACATCTATAAAACTATATATTCATTTTTTTTAAATTTAGCGCATTCGTTTTTTAAAAATATAGCCATCTGTTTTTGAAATAGTAGTTGCGTTTTATAGATTTACATCACCTTTTCATTTCTAAATTTCGCTGACTAAAGTACATCAACAGGCCCGGAGAAAAGGTGGTTTAGTCGAATTTTCTTCAAAATGAGCATAGTTGTACTTAGGGAAGCGGAATCTTTGAGTCGGAGAGGGGTCGAGTCAGGCAATGCCTTGAAATAGAGTTACTGCTTATATTTCAACTCCATTTCAAATAAAAATCAACCAGAATGATACGATTCCGAATTCCTGAAAATAGTTAACTCTCTCTGGACAAAATTCGACATAAGTTTTTTTCGATTTAAAATTTAATATTTCAATCGAACAAATTTTTAAGATTAAAAAGATAATTTTTCTTAATATATATGTTTTTTTATATGTCAATCATACCGTAATTATATCTATTTTACTTTACCACTTGTTATATTATTTCGATTTTTTTTAATTTAAAAAATAAAACATCAACTATTCAGTATACTCTTGTGAAAGATATTTATTTTTATATTATAGGATGTAAACGAATTCATTATTACTATAGTAATCATTATTATTTTACAGGACATCCATAGGACAATTATTTTCTCGGAACGATGACGGGAGATTTTCTTTCGCAAGATTTGAAAATCAATCAGGAGCTGTGGAGCTGGTCGGCGGTGCAGGCTCGGATCCTCAACCGGAGGAAAACCCTACAAGAGAATTCGCCAACCCGATGTATTCTCAGGTGGGCTCCCATATTATATAAATAACTTTGGGGAGGATAATCCCGAGGAAGGAACTAAGACAAAGGATAAAAGATAATGTTAATCCATTTATTAAACTTCGTTTCAGCAAAAAAATATGGATAACAGATGAACTCGAAACAAAGTTTTTTTCTGTAATAGCCAAAATTATTTATTGTAACTGAGCATTGACTTATTGTCAATGAGCATTGTCATACATTTTTAAACTATTTTAGTGAACTTAAGATAAATATTAGACTCACATACATGGCGTTTTTAAGACCTATTTGGATTTACGGAGTAGATCCTTATGGCTCAACTAATTCTTCGAATTTCTCTCGTATCCGATCCTGACATTACAAAATCCACTATTCTCCTTACGTTGTTATGAATAAAATCATCCATAATGACCATAATATCCCATTTGTTGCTGATTTAGGCCTAATCCGATATCAATCTTTTTATGATAGGCTTTATTACCACTCGAACCCATTAGTTTCACACCTACCTCTTCAGCCAGCTACCTCTTCAGTTAATGATAATCCTCCGAGACGTATGAAAAAAAGTTGGCCTCGTGACCTTCCAAGTTAAATTTGTTATTAGAATACTACCTGTGGATATATTCTTTACTTGCTTTTTTCACATGTAATTACTTATAATTCATTATATTTACTAGTTGTATTATAATACAGTTGTAAAATTAAATAAATACAAATAAAGATGAATATCCTGCATTATAGTATTTCATCAGCCGATCATAGGTATCAACCATTATGAACTTCTTAACAATGAACAATTTTCAAAAATACTAGAAGAGGTATGGAATGAACTTCCTACCATGGCCTTGAATTGAATAAGTTTTTTCATCAGCTATTCAACGGAATACCCAACTTTCCGAAGCTAGTATCATTTCGAAGATATATTACGGTAGCGAAATCAAAAACCTACAATAAGATTTAACAACTAATTAATTTTTCATTGTTATATCTGCATTATTACTATTATCTGCATATTTTTCGTAATAATTCACTGTGAAAATAACACCATTTCGCTTCCGTAAGTACAATAAATTAATTTTGGCGAAAATTCTACTTCACCACTTATTCACATGTTGTGAAAACTTAATGCGCAGCCTAGAATACATCTTGAAACAATTTATTATGCAACATTGCGACACAGAATATAATAATAACAAAAACAAGACAAGCGAACAAAATATGTAGAATTGGAAAGAAGACACAAGGGTATACTGGCTAACTACTGTTTATGGGGGATTTATTTTGTAATATTTTTTTTTGTAATTTGAGATTCAAATCACTGGGTTCTTAGTTGATTTTCTTATATAAACTTGTGCGAATTCGACTTGTTATATATATGATACTGTTTACTGTACATATTACAATTATAAACAAATAATATGTGTAGTATACATCTATAGCGAATGGGGCAAGAACAGAACAATTTAATTATCCTGTTATGGGGTCATAATAGATATAGATGTTTATGAATATATTACTTATGTAATGCCAATTACATAACAAATATTAAGGCCTCATAAACCCATTGTTATTTCAGCTCAAGTTACAATTTTCCAGTTATGTGATTACCCATGGAATTATATATATATATATATATATATATATATATATATATATATATATATATATATATATATATATATATATATATATATGTATATATATATATATATATATATATAATATATATATATATATATATGTATATATGTATATAATATGTATTTAAGGCTTGATAAATCCATTGTTCTTTCATCCCAAGCTATTGTGTAGATAAATTGTGTAGTTATTGGCCCACAAGGGGCGGCTGAATGTGTACTCAATCCCACAATACCGCAATGTCCGGCCCAGTCAATACCTACATTTCCGCTTCCAACTGTCGGTGTCATTTTACATTACATAGCATTACATTCATTGTAACTATGATTATTTTTTAATGATTGTGTTGCATCTTATTTGAATTATTTGTTAGATAAAATTACTCGCTAAATCAATTATTATAACACCAAAATTCCTCTATCCTGTTCACCATTTGTATATTTATGTTGTTTGTAGGATCAGGGAGTATTGGTCAAAAGGAAAATCCTTGTTAAAGATTCTGGTGGCGACCCCTTGTTGTCATCCAGTGAGACGTCCAGCTTGAGCGAGGCAGAGACTGAGATCATTGTCGGTATTCCAGATCAGAGGAATATGGAAGAAATCGCGACGGGACAGCTCATGGACTAGATCCAGAAAATATTACATTGGTCAAATATATCATATCTTACACATGTCATAAGAAAATTTCATGTATAACATTCATGGGAAAATGCCTTTTATGGTCAAATGTTTTGTGAAATTAAATAAATTGCTATTGGATTTATTCTATTTATTTTATCCAAGTCCTTTTTATTTTTAGCTTCTTCTGTTTCCCTCTCATCTTATGTTATCCGTCAAATCTAATATAGTTGTTCATTTTTTAAAACTAACGACTTCTTCACTAACGACTTCTTTGTTGTATTTTGAAATAATTCAATGCGTATTTTCATCACATTCTGATTACTTATTTTGTCTATATTCATTACAAAAATCATACTGATTATATAATAATATAAAGAAGTAATTATAGAAAAAAAAAAAAAAAGCAATTAGAATTTTACGGTCTGATTAGATCCAAGTCAATGCGGTTCATACCAAAAACTTAGTTTGGAAGGAAGGAATTTATAAACTTTTACTTAAAGTTTTACGGCTTTTATATTCTAGATATGCTACAGTTACCAGATATTATTAATTTTATATGAGATAAAAATGGATCAGGAAATCGATTGGCCCTTTGGTTTTTCTGATACCCAAATTCATGAATTTCGACAAAATCACAATTAAAAAAAATAGGATTGTAACCTAATTTAAGCAGTATATAACACATGAAGAATTTTATCATTAGAACGTACTCAAATATTAATAAAAAGCAGAAGAATAAAAGTTTTTGGAGATTGGCCAATATGTTTTATGTCATCCAATATTTTGGCGCTGCATGTAATCACTGATATACTCGTATTGGTAGAACCGCTTCGAAACCTTCATATTCCAAATATTACGTATTTATTTATAAAACACCGTGTTTCTGAACCACTTCATCCTACAATATTTGGTAACGGGGCTTTCGCCAATGAAATATCAAATATCATATTTCTCAAATTATTAAAATTATATTCTCTGCATTTATTATTCATTATAATGTTAGTATAAGTAAAATTTAATAACCCCCTATCAGCCTTTTAAGATAGTTTTTTAAAAGAAAAATCTCCAAAAATATAATAATGATGATAAAATAAAACTGCATTAAAAATAGATTTGTTTAAAAATATCATATATGAATATGAACGAACGATTACTGGTATTCCATCTTGCTAACTGTAAAAAATAAAACTATTCGGCTCAAAAGGATTTATGTTTTACATAACATTACCATGCTCGAAAATTAGTGGTACCGTTAATTATTTAGAAATTTATGCAGTTAAATATCAAATAATAACTACAACATTTTTTTACGATTTTTTATTATTATATTCTGTATCATTGAAACAATTATTTCATCCTTCAACCTCTCTTTGTGGTTGAGGCTTTATCGATCCAGCAACCAGTTGTAGCAGACATACCTCAAGGGTCAGTACTTGCTCCACTGCTATGCATTATGTATAAATACTGCATTATGTATACATGCAAGATATTCTGAATAGCTTCAAAACTTTGACAGCGAGGAAACTAAACAAAAGTTTTTATAAAACCTAAATCCGACACACACCTACTTTAGATCACAAAAAAGGTAAGTTTTAGAAAATTAGACTTAAACAAGACAAATCTTATCGTATTTTTAATATTTGACAAGCATTCTGCCTTTCAATGTACTACGGAAATGTACTTATACAAGAACTAATGAGTGTGTGGCGGGAGTGTTTTGAAGGTTACAAACATCACTGGGAGGAGGCGACAAGACCTGGGAAATGTCTTTATTTCTTAAGCGTTCACAAATCAATATTTATTTTCTAGTGCATTACTTTGCATTTCTCTTTTCTTTCTATTTCAGTATGAAATCATTTGGTAACCTCCAGTTGTAGTGTTTCCGGCTGAATGTAGACTGTGCTGCTCTTATTTATTTAAACTGTTTATTTGACCGGACTGTATATTTGGAAACTCAGTTTCGGATATTCACGGTTCGGTTAGTGAATATCTGGACAGTTAACATCTTACACCATCACCTAGCTCCTCCAAAAGTGCATATGGACCCACAAAAAAAGGAGTCCAGTAATTCATATAGACCTAATGACTCGAACATTGAGAACATGACCACAACCAACATTCATGGCAAGACTCGCCGAAATTCTAAAAGAAGTATGGTTATGGAATCGCCTAATATTAGTGTATTAAATGAACATGTCACGAAGAGGAGCTGATGGGTGCTGTTCATTATCATGCTAAAGTATTTATTATTCTGATGGAAAGTACTCAGTAATTTATATATATATTTTTTATTTATTTCTTATTTGTAAATAATTAGTATATGAATGTATGTGTGTGTATATATAATATTATTACTATTATTAATGATTGTAAATATTCCACACTCATTATGATACTGTTATTCATATTATTAAATGTTCTTATCTACTTTTTTATTTTTCCATTAGCCAATTTCTGTTTATTGTAAATTTGTAATCTATTATTTTATTTTATATATTTTTTTGTTTGTTTTGTATATTCCTACGAGCTACTGGGTGTAAAATGAATTAAACTATTACTAAATTCAAGATAATAAATATTTATTAATAAATTAAAAAGAATAGAATGAAATTATTTAAAACAATTAAATTATTAAACTAATATAAATTTACAATAACAATATTCAACAGATTATAACCTAGGCCTAACTGTTATCTAATTACTAAAATAATATAAGATATTGCTAATACTAAATAACTTAACTATTTACATAAATTTGTACAATAAATACAATAAAATTGCACTCTAGTTTATAACTTAAAATTAACACTTACAGTCCTCTAATTAAAGTCCACCGACCGTAAGATCCTCCAAATATGAAAAACTGAACCCACAGTATTAAACAGAAACAGTTTATTACACTCTCGTACTGTCACAGTTCACTGATACACTGAGTTGGCCAGACTCACGTAACACTTATCACTGACTGACTTATCACGGACTAGTTCGTAACACTGACACTGACTGATACTAACAGTCTAGCATGAAGCGGGCAGCATATAAAGGTGCATCGAATGTTTTAGGCTGCATGGGGTGCGGAGCCCTAGAACGTTCCAGGAATTGTATAGCCTCGTCCAGGCCGTTCTAATCCTTCTTAATCCTTCCAGCTCGTCTTAATCCCTTCAGCCGGTCTTTCTTTCTCTCTGACCGTAACAATATATATATATATATATATATTTTTTTTTTTTTCTACATCAGAACCTACGTTTTAGTTCATATTTAATTGTAGTATTCCAATAATGTAGTTGTTTGCCCAGACAGTTTCTATTAATTTCTGTACAATATTGTTATTCTTAAGGGACTTGGTCCCAGAATAAAATTATTTTTCTATTCTATTCTAATGTAAAATTTATCAGGTATAAATGTACTGATACTGGTACTGACTGGGGAAACTAGTTGGGCATGAAGAATCAGGTCATATGCAGCTAAATTGATAACTCTTTTTTTCTGGAGTTTCTCTTATTTCTAAGCTGTGTCAGGTATAAGGAAAGAAAAAGCAAAACCTGAATAATATAAATTCAGTAGTGGATTGATAACAACCATTACCTTTCTGGGGAAAATTCAAATTCAGTAATTGACTGGTTTCGGAATCCTAATAATTTATACAATAAAGCTAGGAGCTGTAATAAATAATGCCATTACTGAAAACACTAACAAACTATCAATTTATAACCACCTCAGTACCTTCCGATAAATCCTTCTAAAGAGAGTAGTTGATGGAAGAGAGCAGCGAAGGACTATCGCTCAGGTGCATTATAGGCCAGCCACCAATTTGCCTTCAGCGGAATCATTTCCATTAATATCGCGAGATAAATTGGCTCCTTTATGTGATAATGCTTTTGAGATAAGGTATTTGTCAATTTGTCAGAGGGGCCATCCATTTTAATCACCTTTAGCTCCGCCTTATAATAGATCAGGAATCCCGCCATAGAGGATCCTTTCCGAGCTTCATTAAACTAGCATAGTCATTTAGCCGCTACAAAGGAGTCTCCCTAATTATCTCCAGGATATTTAATCATAGATCCACTATATGACTTAAGTGATTGATTTTTATTTTACCCCTGTCTTAATACAAACCATCTGAATCCCCCGTTTCAACATAGAATCAGCGTCTGGAATTTCAATAAATAGATAGAACGATGTAATATTATCATAAACAGTTACAACTAATTGAATTATTACTATGGAGGGAACAAGGATAATTATGTAGTGATAACTCTTCTGATATGTACAGTATACCATGACTGGGGAAAGTAACCCTGGAAGTAGACCTTGATGTCCTTTTGCGCATTGATCAGTGTAAGAAATCCTCAATATATTTCTTTAGTACGCCGTGAAGTGAACATTAACTGATACATATGAGAATCGATCCCTCAAAGTTTCGAACCAGTCACTCTAAAACCTTCACCCCAACGCCCTCCAAACACAATAACGACTTGAATCAACTACCATAACCTTCGACTTCTTTTATATAGTACCTCTACGAAGTCCGAGGTTCCTATATATTACATTCTTGTAACACCACTGAATATTATCATTTCATCTTATAACGTTAAAATTATAATCATTCTCTACTCTGTTCTATTCTTCTTCCATTAATAGTCGGGGATGGGACCGTGGTATCTGATGAGACCTTCCTTGGGCTCACACTACCTCTATAAAGTAAAATCTCACATTTATAAAACAACAAAACTTCCTTTAAATAATGATTACTTCTGGATTAGATCATATGATATATTTAAGGCTTAAGAATATAAATAACCATGTATAGCAGTCAGTATGATGATAGTTAATTGTTCTATTGATAATGTTAGTCCAACGCCGATAGACCACCTCGTTCGCAACAGCTCTTCTTGCATTAGCCTCTCCATATAAACCTCTTCCAATTTACAATGAATAGCTTCTATTAGTCAACTGTATTACGACTGACTTGTTTTCCTAGTCTTCAACAAGTCTGGTTTATGCCAATTTTCATTGAAATATGGAAGTGGAAAACATAAGGTGGTCTTTTATCTTATGAACTATGATTATCAAATTCGTTGACCGTTCCATTTCATATTTAAGATAAAAACAGCTAACGAGGCTAACGAGTCTTATTTATCCAGAAAGCGGTTTGAGCTGACCATTTGACCCAAACGAACTTTTCCGGTAATTGGGCACAGAGGGCATTAGGTCGATTTGTAAAACCATCATCGAGTATCGGAGGAGGATGTTGTGGGGGGAGGTAGAGGGGGATAGAGAGGGAGGAAATGGTCCTGGAACGAGGTGGTTAGCAAGATTGGGAGGTCACTACTGCGGTCAGTGCAGTTAGTCCTGATTTACCGGCCCGTTTCCCTACCCCCCTCACTCTCTCTCCCTCCCCCCCCCTCCCACCATCTCTCTCTCCCTCTCTCACACACATACACTCTCTCCCCTCTCACTCACACACACTCTCTCTTCCTCCCTCACAATTCAATTAACATAATTAATACTGTATTAAATATATATATATATATATATATATATATATATATATATATATATATGTTTATGTGCGTGTGTATAATGTTTATTAGTTCATCCCGACGATGAATAAACTGAACCACAAGAGGAGAGTACAATTTTAATATTGACCCTACAACCGATATTGATATATTTTGAATAATTTTGCCCGTAACAGAATGTGAACAACCAATCAAATCATAAACGTTTATTAATTAAAATCTCTTACAATGAAAATTATTTTGCTGATAGAGAAGCAAATGACGAATATCATTGTACAAATTGTTATACAAAAGCGTCACTTTTACTAAACCGATGCTGTGTATCGTAACGGGCGGCATTACAAAAACATATGTTTTTACACAGATTAATGTTTGGTTGGCGAGAACTAGGTCGCTCAGGTTCAGGTCGCAAAGCTACGACGTTCGTTTAGGGTTCAATTGCCAGCTGTTATCAAAATCTATCGATTGCAAAAAAAACATTAGTGTAAAATAGTAACAGTAAACATAATAAGTTGTTAGAATTAAAAAAATATTATCAAAAGTATATAAAGTCGGCCTAAACGTGTCGAAAAGCCAAATCCAACACACAGTGATCGTATACGATTGGAAAGGGCCTCTAAAATGCTATCGAATGGTAACAATTGAACCGAGCCAAGCAGAACTATAATTAAAAAAGTTATTATGTAACACAGTAATTATTAGTTTTATTTTTTTCCTGAATACATAAATATTACCCGTTAAATAAACGTATTCACGTACAACACACGTTCATGACACACAAACAAATTATATAACATTTTCTTTCACAAGAAATTCCGAATTATCCGACTATTATATAACTTAGTTAATTGAGAGGCATTTGTGATTCTGAATAGAACATGATACAGGGGAAGATCAAACGGACTCAGAGCTGACTATCGCTCTCCAAGGCAGCGGCAGGTTACACATTAGCTTTGTGCTCATCTTCAAACACAGTTCCTTCTCAAAGCTTTAATTACTTCCTTGTCTTATCTCTGGATATTATATAGCAACCGGGGGGGGATTATAATCTAGCTACGATATTTCAGATATTTCCTTCCCTTGAGCGAATTATTTTCACAACTATCAAAGAGGTTTCAGGTAATTCCTTGGAGGAGGTGCTCAGTTCCGTGTAAGAACATGAAAGGTGGAATCCGCCAGACCGGAAGACCGAGAACTTTCTGATATTCCAAGTTTAATTCCCAATATAAGACGTATCTTTAAAGTTAATATCAGATTCATTCTTGAAATTATGATATATGTTGGGTATTCCAAAATATGTAACCATATTGTAAATTATGTACATACTTTTATTATACAGAATAATATTGCATTGATATAGCTCGAGAGAGAGGAGAGTAAGCGATGGAGAGAGGGGGGGGGGGGTATTATTGTTGCTATTAGTGCACATTAGCGAACTTTAGTCAGCCTTTCTGTATCAAGCACTGGAAGAGGATGCCTCCACGGGCTTTGCAGAACGTGAAACTGCCGATTTGCCTGAGTCATGACGAGAAGTACATCGAGTCCAGCACCGAATTTTAAAGTTTAGTTAGTGAACTTAAAGTATCGTACCTGGTCAGACCATTAATTTTCTCTCCCTCTCTCGATTAAAATTAAAGAATATTTTTTTGTTTTCTTTGTCATTTGGTAATTTTGATTTTAATTATTTTTCAAAAGGAGATTTTTTTTTTTTGGATTTTACTATGAATGTATTCTATTTTATTTATTTTTTAATGTATTTTTGTTAAACTTAATTTAGTTTCGCTTATTAAAAATAGATTATTATAGTCGATGATGAGATTATTTCAGATACAATAAACTATTTTCTGTGTTTAGTTGTTTCTGTTATTATTGTATATTTTGTATGTTTTCATCTTGCTAACAGGAAACGGGCAATATTTTCGGCGTCATTATCGGGCGCTCGGGGAATTCACTCTTTTTAATTTTTCAGTGCACCCTGGCCACAACAATATATATTTAACATATTGTGACGCGGTTAAATCAAAGACATTATCGAGCGAATGAAGATAGTCGTCGGTCAATTACATAAAGTCAATTATTTAATAAAGTGTTTTTGTAAACTTTCTTTAGCCACCCTCTTCTTTTACATGCATGAAGACTAACTTTAAGATTAGGGATAGAAGAAAATGGGGAGTAAAGCGGAGATGTTGTTGTTAGTTTATAGAATGTAGAGGGAGTAGTCTCAAAGGTAGATCTACAAAAGTCAATAAGTTATCCGCTACACGCTATGTTTTAGAAAGAATTTTCGGAGTTGAATAAATATAGAAAGTCTAAATTCATAATGCTTACATTAAGAAATCTAATCGATCTATATAACCCAAAAGGTAACCTATTAAGTATTTGGAGGAACAACAATAGTATTTTCATATTTTTATTGATTTTAATACTTACACCCTGTATCACTATTGATGTATCTTTCAAATGAAACTCTCTAATGAAAATTCGTTATCTTTTGTTTGAGATGAGAGAGAGAGATAATAGAAAGTAGAAAGGAGATGATGTGGTCAGTATGTAGTATGCAAGGAGAGTAGTCACTAAGATGTATCTAGAGTAGTCTCATTATAATAAGTTATAAGGTTAGCCTATAGTAACTAAATCACCTAGTTTACATAAGAAAATCTCTTGTATTTCTATATTATATATGTTCAATATCACTATAAATATCTATCTTTCTTACAAGTCGTGCTCTGTTTGTTAACCCGATGATACCGCCGTGTTCGATTATTCGAGGTTTTAGCGATTGAGTTAGAGAAGGTCCCATCTAATTTTATATATTAATTTGAGGCGTTCAGGATCAATAGCGGATAAATCGACTTAACATAAAAATAAATTGACTTTTTCACATTTTTCGCTAGTTTAGTCTAGCAGTTTCACTAATACGACACTTTACCACCTCATTTCTCCTGGTTTCAATCTGGTTCTAAACAGGAACTTTCAAGAGGAAAAAAACATAGTATGACCGAACGAGCGAAAAATGTGAAAAACACAAATTTTGAAACTTGGAGTTGGTCCTTTGAACGCCTTGGATATGTTTAAACATTTGGTTGTATTAAACCGGATACTGTACAAGTCAGCAGTCTTGAAATTTTAAGAGAGAAATAGAAGACAGAAAGTTGAACTGTAAATAGTGTTTTGTACAATTGCATGATTCTACAACTTTATATGAAGTACAACCTTTGCAGTTTTAATTTTATTTTATTAGTAATTCGAAGTTAAATAAAATCTCTTTAAGTAGTCGAATCGTTCAACTTCTTATTGAGTGTAATTTTGATAAAATATGTTGACATTATTTATTACTGATTTGTTTCAATTATTATTATTATTAATTCGGCGCAACAACACGTGGACGCAATCATTATGGACCTCAATCATTAACCGCCAGTAATCCCTGTTGAGTGCTGCTGTCATCCAGTTGTGGACTCCAAAGTTTCTCGCGTCTTCTGTCAAACAACAATCCACCGCAGTCGCGGTCGGCCGACTCTACTCGGTCCATGGATGATCTCAGTGTCATTAAACGTTTTGAAACTTCCCCTCGCTCATCTTGGCCACATGTCCAGCCCATCTGAGTCGATTAGGCACGTTATGCTCACCAGAGAGATCATACATTTCTTCGTTTTTTCTTTGTCTCTATCTTCCATCAATAGAGGCCGGCCCATATATTTTTCGGAGGATCCTGCGTTCGAATACAAGAAGATTTCGGTTTGCATCCTTCGTCATTGCCCATGTTTCCGCTCCGTATGTAAGCAGTGGGCGAATCAGGGTCTTATATGGGATGATTTTACTTTTTCTTGTAATCACCCTACTTGCTAGATGTTGTCTCAGACCAAAATAGCAGCGGTTGGCTGACAAATGTTTCTATTATAGTTATTTCAAAATTTCTTTTGACTTCTCCTTGATTATGACTTCTATATGTGTAGAGAATATGCAGTTTTGGTTTCCTGCAAAAGACTTCAATTCAATTCAGAATTTTTCGATATACTAAACTTAATTACATCGTTTATCTACTCTATTTAATTCTCTACTGATTATTTATATATCTTCACGCCATTAGGCGTTCTTTGTAAAATAAATTAATTTAATTGTGAAACGGAGTCGAAATCACGAATTACTCTCTATCTTGTGGATATTAGTGGCAACTAAATCTTTACTAGAGATAAGATTGCGGTCTATATTCCCCCACCTTTTTCATTCTTTCACCTTATGAGCTTTCATGAGCAAGGTTTTTACCTTCCAAATTTTGTTCAAGTTGCTTCCAGTTTTTCCATTTTTATGTTTTTTCATTTAATAAGATTTTTATTTGCCTTTTAATTGCAAATGAGTGTAAATTCAGCCAGAATAATTCTAAACCGATTGGCTCACCACTCGAGAGGCGCCCACTAACTTTCTCTGGTCAGAAAAATGCATTTGGAGGCCCAGGGAGGTTTTGCCTGCTCAACTTCATGATCTACTCCCATGGTTTGTCAATTTTATTTAATTGGTTTAGATATCTTCTGACTATTATTATTTTTTCTCTCTCTACAAGTGCGAAGCTTGTTCAAATTGTATTATATACAGTCCAACCCAGAGCGTAATTGTTATTCGGGGAAGGTTACGCTTCGTTACGATTTACAAATAATCAAATCGTAGGTTAAACGAGCTTCGACTCAACAATATATATATTTCGGGAATTCGTTATTATTACCCTGTTATATTATATGATTTGTTTAATATGCAGAGGAATTTGGATGATTAAAGGAAAACAAATTTCTTAAAAATCCCGATAGAAAGAGAAAGTATAGAAGAATAGCAATAAAAACAATACAATCGAAATTTAAAAGAAAGCTCAAGGAAGTTGCAGAAACTAAATAATGCACTCTCCATTATAATATCAGAACAATTCAATTTGGTGCTCCACAAAATACGATTTTATAATTAATGATAGGCAATCTTTCGTTGTAATATTTTTAAAAGCCCCATAAAAAATAGGAAGGTAGAAGAATAGAAATAAATGCAATAGAATCAGAATTTAAAAAGAAGAATAGTCGAAGAAGAGGCAAAAAGTAACTAATGTATTCTTTATTTATAATGCAGAATATATTAGTCAGTTTCTTTGATATTCTTAGTAAAGAGAAATCACAATGATTTCATTAGGTGAAGCCCAATATATGATTTTCTAATTTATGATAGGAATTTATCTGATTGTTCTGGGTTTTTTATTTCACAGGCGTGGATAAAAAAAAAAACAATTTGTACCTCAACAACCCATGAAGGATCTGGGCTACAGTACATAATAGAGGCCGGGTGAGCCCCAGGAGGGTCCTAGATCCCAACTCAATCAGTTATCATCTCCGACTGCTAACACATCAAATAAAAGTCTTGCCAGCAGCGGGATTTGAACTCTGCACCTTCGGCATGGCAACTCAGCGCTCTACCACTGAGCCCCTCCGCTCCCTTGAATGAAATAATAATTAGAAAAAAATAATGCTTATCCTGTTAAATTACAGAGTTTGACGACCAAACACAAATTAATCGAAAACGACAGAGCAACTAGAGGGACAGAAGTGAACAAATGCAGGAGGCACCGGCAGCGGTTGCTGACACGGCCTTCCCATTGTTACTCGAGCGTTAACCACACACGGAACGCGTACCGGGCAAATATGTATTTTGTCTCTCATCTGTCACAGTGCAAACGTGACAAGAAATTACGGATGACGTGTTCCAAAATGAAATGTGAAATAGAGGAGGTTGCCATCAACGGCGGTGATATCCTGAAGATGACAGTTCAATATGGCTTCATGCCGAAGAGAGTGATAAAATATTCCGATCATGTTGGTGCTCTAACATGACTACGTCTTCACCCTATTACAGCGTGTCCCTGCGGCTAAACTAGGTATGGGTATATACAAGCTAAAAAAATATTTTTATAAGTAAAAAAAAATAGAGAGTGCACCACTACAATCCATGAAGGGTCTTAGGTAATGCACATTACAGAGACTTTACTGTCTCTCAGACATCGGTTGTGCAGGGAGGTAAATTGTCCGAGAACTCGCTCAACCGCCAAGTTTTCCTTCAATCAAGGTTATTTACCCCAGTAGGGAATAATATAATAATAATCTATAGAAAAAGAAATGAAATGCCTCTAAGCTACTTTTCCGTAGTATAGAGTATAGATTACTATAATAAAATAAAAAGAGATTGTCTAGACTCCATGAACATCACTGAATGAACACAGACACCACAAATGGAAAAAAATACATACAGTTTTTTAATTGATTATAAATTTATAGAGCAACTTTTATAATAATATAATTAATTACTTTGTAATTTAATAAAAAGTTGAGAAAGTTTATACGAATTCGGCAAACTCTGCTTTCAATTTTCCTTGCTCAAAACTGCCAAACTAAAAATGAAGTTCTGAATAAGTAATAAACATTGGATGAGAGAGAGCGAGAGGGACTTTAGATTTTTTTTTGGAAGGAACATTGTTCTTTTAAATTACGGAAAAAAAATTAGAAACATCTGTTATAATTTTTACAAAACTCGCTTTTATACCTGGGATCGAATAATGATACAGAGATCCTCCTCTTTTCCGCTATCCCAAATTAAACGCATTGTATATTACAATTACAGACACAAAATATCAACCACAAAACATTAATGGGAGCATAAAAGGGAATACTTATCATCGATCCAAGTAAAAAATACTCCAACAAAAACCATTAATGCGAGCTCCACTGGAAGAGAAAGATGGAGGGATATAATAACTCTAAATAACTTGGTTAATTTCATTGGCTATTTGATTCCAAAAGTATCCCCTCCCTAACTTTAATGGAAAAAGTTGCTTTCAGGGGACGATTTAAGGGAAATAGGTTATTATACAGGCGTCGATACAGCTTGTCTAACTTATCATCCGCTCTACGCTATGCCTTTAGAACCAATTTTAAGATTTAAATAAATATAGAGCATCTAAATTCAGGAGGCTGAAATTAAACAAATTTATCAACATAACTGTAAAGATAAAAAAATCACTATTTTTCGGAACAAAATATAGAATAATTACTTTCACATTTCCACTCATTTGTCTTTATCCTGTAGGATTATTCGACTCTTTCAAATTAAACACTTAAATATTTTTTTTTAAATTTTACATTATGTTGATTGTTGTATTTTCTTCAACATTGGTTATCTCTTTATGATAGATGCGATTCTCAGATAGTTCAATGAAGAGAACTTACAGGACAATAAACTAGTTTTGATGAAAATTCGATGGCTCTATAATTCATTTTTCATTTATATTCTCCGAGCTTATAAATATATTTCAGTCACCGAAGTTTTGAACTGAAAGGCTAAAGTTGTATCTGAAAAACGGGGAAATGCGAAAATATATGATAATATTAAATAATATAAAGTATTATATAGATATTATTTTTCCGGGTTAAAAGTATCTTATCACCAATGTGCTGATAAAATCCAACTTTTTATTTTAATATGAATCTTCATATAAGTTACCTTTCTATCATATGTTTAATATGTTAATATGGTTCTATTATGTGCCTAATATAGCATGGTATGTTATTATTTAAATATGTAAGAATATTTTTGCTAAGTAATAATGTAACAAGAATGTATATACGTAATTATGTAGATATTGTAAATATTTATATTCTCTAGTGGTGAGGGCAATAATAACCATTTGTAGTGGTTTGCCCTTCATATAAAACAACAACAAATCCAACTTAAGCGAAACCCTTTACAAGCCCCTTCAATTACTTCAGATACTATACACCACTTCTCAACAGGCACGCAGAGTTACGGTTGTGTATCTTCTAGAAATGAAGGGGCTGTGTTTTTTAAATTGATACTAAAAAAAAGAAATTATACTTAATTCGTCCGATAGTAAATATAAATAAATTTTGATGTTTGAAATAACCATTTTTATTTTGTTTAAATTAATTCTATTTTGTTTTTAAATGAAAAAAATCAAGATTTTCATTTCATTTCAATAATCTTTTTTTTAAATTATTTTGTAAAATAAATGGTTTTTAATCTTTTAATAGAAAAATAACATTAAACTTTTTTGTTTCTATATGTTTGCACCTTTGCCCCACGAGAATGAGATTATTCCACTCCCCCACAGTACAATTAACTAATTCTGGACATAATTCCATATAACCATTGATTCACAGGGGTGCAGATTTAACAAAAAAAAAAATGTATATTTTTATTTGTTATATGGTTTAAAATATAGCGCCACTTGTGCTTTTCAATAGCTTGTTTGAAATTTGAACTGCAAACTTGCTCAACGATTGGCAACTTGTGAGCAAACATTTACCATAATTTAAATTTTTCATAAACTTTCCAATACCTTGCAATGTAGAATAACTATTTTAATTTAAAAGGAGTTAAATAATTTGTAGAAATGCAATATGCTTGCAAGTTCATATTTAATAACTAAATTTATTAATCTGTAAAAATTTATTAATCTGTAAAAAATTTGGATATAAAAGCATCCAATAATTTAACAATATAAAATGAATGTAATAACCATACCTATAAAGATGAATTTAATTACGCGTTATTGGGTATTTTAGTCACATGATAAATCAATATTATACAAGTCTCATCATAAAAATAAACTTCTCATACGAAAATAAATTGCTAAATCAAGAGCTGGAGTTTACTTAGTTTAAAAAAAAAAGTGAAGATATATGAATTTTGTTTATGGATATAGGAGGTATATTAAAAAAAAATAAAACAGAGAAAATAAACCGATGAAAGCTGTTTCTTCTATTGTTTACATTGCCGTATGTTGTTAATTTACTTTAGATTCAAGAAAAACAGATTAAGAGAGAATCTGAGAAAAGTTAGAAGAGGTCGCAGAAGATTTAATGCGTTCGATAAGGCAAACAGCCAGAAAAAGAGAAAAAAGGAGAAGGTTTATAGACGTCACTAATGCTTTCGACAATGTAAAGGAGCGGATGTGCTAAAAGGGCCCTTAAACCAGGTCAACCCAGATCCCATCTATTCCCTATGTATACATGTATATATATATATATATATATATATATATATATATATATATATATATATATATATATATATCTGTGTGTGTGTGTATTTTCTACAAATAATCATTGTTGTTAGAGTGGACAGCCGTTTTAAAAAAATGTGTAGGAGACAGTAAATTTTCACATTATAATTAATTACATTAAAACATCAATGTTATGAGCAGATTCGATGTATAGCTTATCATAAAACGATTGACAAGAAACTACTACAATTTCTCTTTAAGATACAATGATTCAAGAATTATTTCCTTCGAAACCATCCGGGGAAATTAAGCGTGGGCAGTGTCGTACGTAATTTCTCCCATGTTACATAATATGCCAGATAGAGGAAAGAAATCTTAATTGCAATCCGATCTCTTATCTCCCACGTATTTCGTGATATTTCCTAGGAATATAGAAATAAGTTGCCTTTGTACAGACTTTTCCTCAATAACTCTCACGGTCGGATGTAATTCAATAAAATAGTAGATCATGGAATCAACTAATTGATAAATAATATATTATCGGTTTCTCAATCAATACCATCGAGGTTTAGGGAATATATGATAAATATCCTATAAGAACGTTGTGGAGAAATGGCTGAGATGAATTATGGTGATGTTAAGTTCTGAATGTGCTAAAATAGGTAAACTTAAAGTAGAACTTTCATGCTGAAATTCTAGATAGGAAGCGTTGGTTCCTGAGATCACTGTTTTCAAGGCAAGCCACTTCAATATGTTTGATAATAGCCCCAATTTCGTGCGTTTTCACTATGGAAGGTGTATGCACAATTAACTTGTCTTTTTGCTTACGCGGTGCTTAAATAGTACCACAGTACATTGTACAATAATCCTATGAAATGTGAAGACAGTTAAAATCGTCGTGCTCGTGGAACAGACCGTCATTCAACATTCTTCTGTGTTGAAGAAAATAAAAAATACAGGGAAAACATAAAATTCACTGAGAAAATAACCACTGCTGCCAATCCATCAACGTTGTACATAAAAAGAGTAGATAAAAAAGGCATTGTTATGTGAAGCTGTTGAGGAACAATTAACAAAATCATTTAGCTGACGTACCTTAACCATCTTACCTACGAAAGTAGAGAGACACGGTCAGCAAAGAAAGTTAATCTCGAGCTCTAAGCTAAATCATAAGTTTATTAGGGCTATGAGATAGCATAAAATCCAATATTACGTGACACAATACCATTTGTCAATGGCTAGAAATGTTTGAAAATCAAACTGTTCACTTCATGCATATGAGATCTACTCGAGTTGCTGAGCTGAAATCCGGCTGTAGTACATAATTCATTTGTCATTTTAACAGCTGCGAATCCACTATGTGGAATCTGGAGAACTTCCTGGCTCACCCAGGCGCATTCAAGTTACTAAAATTGCAATCACTGACTATAACCCCATTTTTAATAGGCGTGTAAATCACGAGAGATAATCGTGGAAGATTTCCGACATGAAAAGATTCGGGGGATGGGTAGGGGTAGTCGACGAGTTGAATCATTACCTCAAAGGTGGTGGGGAGGATGGGGACAAAGTTTGTGGGAATACCTCATCAGTATAAGGGATGCAGGGGCAGATTCCTGGAGAAGAACATCAAATGTTTCGGAAAGTTCGGACAACGTGCCACAGTGCTGATAGTCTGGCATTACAGGATTACAGAAACTATGGGAGACGAGGTGAGTTGTTGTTGAGAATGAACTTCCTGTTTATAAGCTTAAAGGTTCAATTCAAAGAGGGAAGGAATGCCTGGAGATCAAACATTCGTAGAGAATGCCCAAAAAATGACGGACGCTAGTGCTAGGGAACATATATAAGTCGAAGAATCAGGATGGTTCAGGGTAGTCGACAGAAGAGTGAAGACAACACCAGTGGTATTGAGAAGAAAAGGGCCCATAAGTGGGAGCAGAGGAACGATCTGGAGTTGCTGAGCTGAGGGACTCGGGTTCAAATTCGTCTATAGAAGATAATTCATTTGTTCTTTTAACAGCTGCGAATCAGCTATGTGGAATCTGGAGAACTTCCTGGCTCACCCAGGTGCATTCAAGTTTCTAAAATTGTAATAACTGACTATAGCCCCATTTTTCAATAGGCGTGTTTAACAGATATTGAGTAATACATTTTCAGAAGAACTACATATCGAATTGCTGAGCAGAGGGCCTCGGGCTGTGGAAGAAACATACGTGTTCTTTTAACAGCCGTAAGATCTGGAGATTTTCCTGAGGCTCTTCCTGAACTGGGTGGGCACCCCTATGTGGAGAAAAAAAACTAGTAGTTGAGCGATTTAGGACAATGTATAATTACAAGTAATTACGCTGTTATGACACCCTCCACAACCGTTATCCTAGAAACAGCACAGTCACTGTCAGGTATTGAACCCAAGACTTCATGGGTCGCAGTGGTAGAGGTTCAGGTTTATATAAAATCATTCAAGGTGTAGTGTAGTGTCTAAAAAGGACCATACAGCCTCCAATATATTTTCCACAGCAAGGGGACGATTTTAACTCCAGATGGGATGTAAAAAGGCAAACTATACGCTATAATATTTTATATTATGTTATGTTTTACAGTAAATTCAAAAACTGAAATTAAATGTGAAATTATTACAATTTTGAATTGTTAAATTGTCAGCCATTTTTTGAAGTCATCGTACGTTTTATTATAAATCTGACTTGGCAATAAAATTGAAGTAACATTATTATATGCTTCTTGTACAATACTGTGGTGTATACAGAACATGAACACAAATGAACTTTTGTATATCAGTTTTGAAACAACAGCTGATTTTAATGGCAGTTGTGACAGGTGTACCATCCTAACCCTGAACTTTTTCAGTACAAAACCTACATTAATTAGACGAATTAGGTTGTTATCTTTTTACTTTATTCCCTAGAGAATAAAGTTAACTTTTTGACTCAATTTCTAATGCACAGGGAGAAAAGACGTACTTTAGTCCTAATTAATTGAGCCAAAAACACATGTTTTAGTACCAGCTAGAGATAAATATATTTTTTATAAGACGTCTTATCGATTATTACACAATATAATAGACCATATAATTATAATTTTTATCTATCTATTTATGTTTATTTTATCTATTCATACATGGCCAAAGCGCTTTCGAATAAATATAAAAAATTGACTTGATGCCGTAAAATCAAGATAGTGTCGTATATGTAGAAGAGATGAGGACAGTACGAGATTGCTCGGATATTGAACGATGTGAGTTTATGATCCGTAGCGGGCTCCGTTACGGCTCGCCCTCCTCCAGCTTCGTTTCAGATAAGGATTCCTAAGGTTTAATTTGGCCCTTATTTTTCTGCGGTTGGCGAATGCATCTCCCTTTTTCCCTTTTATGCGGCCGTTCGGACGGCCCTCAATCCGCGATAGAATCAGACTGCCTCTTCCAGACCTTAAACTGCTCCCTTGTACGAGTATCTTAACTCTTTATCTGCCCCTCTTCGATTCGACTATAAACAGTATGTTCCCTCTAGAATCATTTACTCTCTCAAGAAAACCATTTCGTTTGAAATTCGAATAACTTATTTGATATCAGGGCAATTTTCAAAGACAGTATTTTACATTTTATGGAATGAATGGCATGGTCTCGAAGAGAAAAAAAAATTAAATGAATTCCAATAGGATTCACAGTAATAATAAGCTTTAATTCTGAAACGGAATAAATGTATGCCTGAAAAGTTACATTATAGAAATCAGATGGTAATTACATAGGTTATTATAATTAGGTATTATCAGGTTTATCAAGGTGAACAGGCTACGATGGGCAGGAAACATCGCACGTATGGGAACAGATGAAATCCCTAAAAAATTACTTCAAGAAAAAGTCCATGGAACAAGAAGGGTTGGAAGACCAAGGCTCCGATGGGCGGATGGTGTGGCTGCGGACGCTCGGACCATCTTATGCACCCGTAACTGGAGAACTGCAGCTATGAACAGAGATGACTGGCGGTTGATGTTGCTGGAGTTCCCGCGTGGGATGTAGAGCCAGCTATGTATGTATGTATGTAATTAAATAGTTGCCAGAATAAAAAACTAAGTACTTGCTGTGAAAAAAAAAAAAAGGAACAACAACAAACAAAACGTCTAATAAAAAAGTGTGTGTCAGCTCCGACACGCGACTGGAGATTACCCCTTTCCGTTTCTAAAGAATTTTTATGTGTTCTTACCAATTAATCGCTCTCTACTGATACTTATCATCGTGTATTATTTTTTTTAATTTGTAAATTATTTTAAATTAATGTGAACTATTTTAATTAAAATTATATATATATTTTTTATTAATCATACCAACGTTTCGGCCTACGTTGCAGGCCATCTTTAGGGCAAATAGTGGGTGCGGTGACTTGTTACAACACTAAAATTGTACCATCTCAAGCTAAATTTACAAATTTTTTTTCAAAATGAAACCAATATAGATCTTCAAATTAACAACAGCACAATTCACAATGTCATCGAATCACAAAATAAAGAATTAAAACATAATTAAATAAAATATAAAAGTGAAACCTATAATAAAGGCCTATCTGAAAAAATTGAACCAACTTTTAAACATTATGACATCCCTGAAAACTAGAAATTTAGCGCACGATAATAGAAACCCAATTAAAACTATAATAAATAGTAAAAAAGATAAACTACCCCTTTTAGATAACAAAAATCTAATATATGACCTAAGCTGTAATAACTATAATAATCATTAGATTGGACATACAAGCACACACTTAAACAACCGATTTCATCATCATAAATATAATTTGAAACCTAAATCCAAAACTAGCACTGCATTATCAACACACTGTATGAATGAATTACATACCTTCAATTTTGAAAAATACAAAATATTACATGGAGAAAATAACACAATTAAAAGAAAATATTTGGAAGCACTATACATAAATGATGTAGTAAATGATATATATATATATATATATATATACTTTAATATATATATATATATATATATATATATATATATATTAATATATATATATATAAGTTGGATAATAACTGATTTTATTAATCTGAAAAGATTAATTAAATTACAGGTTGAAATCCAACTAATAAAGTTACTCTGATTGTGAGCTATTAGCACCAGGTGATCTATTATAAATATGAAGGTTCCCTAACCTCAACCAATGCTAACTAAATATCCAGTACTTGGATTTTACATCCCCCCCCCCCTTGAAATCATTTTTCCAGAAGGGAAAAGTGACAATTTGCTGCTTTGAAAGTAATTTGATTTTTTTTTCTTTTTTCCACATTCAACTTCATACATTGAACTTGAAATCCTGCTGAGAATCCTAAATGGTCCAATTCTTACTTTATCCATTTTCTTTCTATTTAATTTGTTTCCATTCTCTATGTACACTTTATCACCAACTTTGAGTTCGTGAACTCTTCTTGTTTTGTCTACTCTTCTTTTATTTATTTCAAAAATTTTCATAGAATTTAGAAATGCTTCTTTTCTATCCCTCTCAAGATCATTTTCGTTTAGTGTATGAAACGGAGAAATTAATGATTTTTTTCCAAAAAGTAAGTATGTCGGTTCGAATTTAGTTGAAGAATGAATAGTTCTATTATATTCTAACACACAATCTTGAGCTATTCCTGGCCATGCACGCTTATCACCGCTATTAATTTTACACCTTATTCTATTTACCAGCGTTTGGTTAAGCCTCTCGTTTAGTCCATTAGACTGTGGACAATCTATTGAGGTGAATATTAAATGGATCTTCATCTTCTCTAGATAATTTTTAAGGATTTTAGAATTGAGGGCTGTATATTGGTCAGCTAGAATAATTTTGATTTTATTATTCTGAGCAATGGGATCAATAAGCTTGATGAAATCTCCAGCACATTGACGTATCGTCGTAGAAATCCAGGCATACCTGCTAAAATGATCTACCAGTATATGCATAAATTTCTTACACGATCGATTTCCCCCAAAACCACCAACGGAATCGATAGACAAGATTTCATAGGGTTCCTGTGTGGGACCTAGCTTTGACATTAAGCCAATGGGTCTACTAGTACGCACTTTATTTTCTAAGCAAATGGTACAATTTTTACAAAATTGGGTTATTGATGAGTCTAAATTCTTAAAATAGTATATTGGTCTTATTTTCTCTTTCATTTGCATGGCACCAATGTGCCAGTAATAATCATGTACGCGGCGTATAATTTCTAAGCCAAAATCAGTAGAAATAAAGATTCTAGTTCTGCCTCTTAATTTCTTAAATATTATGCTACCATTTTTTTCTATATTTTGAGCAGAGTTTAATTCTTGGAGGTTTTTATTTTGATCATTAATTATCTCTTTAAATTCTATTAAATTTACTACCCTGATAGCATCTTCATTTTCGAAATATTCTAAAACCGGTTGTCTAGACAGAAGATCAGCTAGAACATTTTCTTTTCCTCTTTTGTAGATAATTTTAAAATTAAACTGAGATAAATAATGTACCTAATCACCTAAAATCTCATCTGTTCTGGATTTGGTTCTCAAATTTTCCAATGGTTTATGATCACTACATACGGTGAATTCCCGGCACTATTTTCAATATATTTCAAATAAAAATTAATAGAACCTAAAATACTTCGTACTTCCGATTTGTTTGTCGGTCTCTTCAGGTTTTTTATAGCTATCAAATTCTCTTGAGCGGGGGATATTCTGTTTTCTCGAATTATGTGACCAAGATATTTTACCGAATTTGACGCGAAATTACACTTTTCTAATTTTAGTTTGAAACCTTCCTCTTCAATCACCTGTAAAAGTCTCTCAATATGGTTAACATGGTCTTCCCATGACTTAGAAAATATCAATATGTCATCTATATAGTTAACACAAAATTCGTCTAATTTTCTTTTCCTTATAAAATTTGATAATATCCGTTGAAAGATAGCTGGTGCATTTTTAAGTCCAAAAGGGAGAACTTTGAACATAAATTTACCAAATTTAGTTATAAACGATGTCTTCTCTTTATCTTCTTTTTTAAAAGGAATACTCCAAAAAGCAGAGTTTATATCAACAACACTAAAGAATTTGCAGTTAGGTACCTTATCTATGACATCGTTTATCGTCGGAAACGGATAATTTTCTGGTATTATCAAATGGTTTAATTTTCGAAAATCAATACAGAGGCGAGTTCTGCGACCATCTTCTTTCTTAAAAGCGAGCGTTACAGGTGATGCAAATGGTGAATCTGACTCTTCAATAAGATCGGCTTCTAGTAATTTTTCTATTTGAGTCTTTATCTCCTGTTCATCTGGTATAGAACATTTATATGCTCGTGAAGTAACCCATTCTTGTTTCATTAACTTTATTTCAGCTTCTCTCGATTTCACTCTACCAACTTCAAATTTATCCTTAGCAAATACCTGTTTATACCTCTCTATTAATTTTGAAATTTGTATTTTTCTGTATTCCTCTTTTATATGATCTAAATTGGTTCTAAATTCATTCAATTTTTTTGTTTCATTAATATTTAGTTTAAAATTATTAAATCTATTATTTTCATTATTTTTCGAAAGTCTATCATCTTTGACCAAAATTTTATTCAGTTCTACCTCGTTTCTATTTTCTACTTCTAAAATTCTATCTTTATTCAGTCTTTGTAATATATTTAAATTTTCATCTTGGATAAGGTTAAATTTATGAATGGCATCTAGGCCTAGGAGTAAATCATATGAAAACTGGTTATTTTTGATGATATATGCGTTAAGGTTATTTTTAATGTTACCAATCGTTAGTTTTATATTTGCCCGGCCAGAACTGAAATTAAACCCATTGATAGTTTTGAACACAGACTTTTCTTTCATAAGACTTGATTTTAATAAATCAATCACTCGTTGACTTACTAAAGTAACGTTTGAACCACTGTCATAAACAGCTCTGATGTTCAACTTTTTATCAATGAGAACATGAATTTTGATTAATGGGTTCAATTTCTCCGGGCCTTCTAGTTTAAATTTTTATCGCTTGTATTTTCCCCGCCTGAGTTCTCAGAAATTTCAGCATGTGTTTCATTTATATTGACTGATTTTTTTGATGCACCAACATTTTTATTCCTACATTCTTTTTCTGAATGATACCGATTCACCCAACCTAAACTTTCACAAATGGAGCAGGGTTTCTTTAATATAGTATAGCTACTTTTGTGTAAATTATCGGTTTTCTCTCGGGGTTTTTCCAAGGGTACGCTAACTCGATGATTTGGCGTGCTAATGTTTTTTTTCCTCGAAAATGAATCGTCTAACTTCCTTAGTTCTGAAAACAGTTTTTCCATAGTTGTTATTTCTTCTCTATCCAACTTATCTTGCACTGCTAGTGGTAGTCCCATCACGATCATATTGATTCTTGATACGAGAGTACTTTTGCTTTCTGCTTCCAAACATAACCTTTCTTTCGCCAATCCATAATCCACCAATGAACCTCCTAAATATTTAAAACTGTACGCTTTCCTAATTTGAGACCATCCTTTATCTATGAATACTGAAAAAAAAGATTGTTTCCAGGCCGACCAATTTTCAAGACCTATTTTTTTTAAGTTTGCCTCATACCAATCTTTTGCCGGTCCCTCTACAAAAAAACGAAGAATTTCAATGATGTTTGTAATAGTGGATACATTATGTCTCCGGCATTCATACTCATAACCATCCATCTATTCTGTAGCATTTTGTTTTTTATTGAATTTTTCTATTATAAATTTCTTTTCAACATCCTGAAGCTTGCATTCATTAGAATTCAATTTATTTTCTAATTCTTTTATTTTCTGAGCTAATAAAAAATCATGACCGGATTTGCCAGTACTCGTATCTAAATCCCTGAAATTCGATTCCTCTAATGGAATACTATTAAAACAGATGTTGTCATCTTCATCAAAATATACCTTTCTTATTTCTTCATCAATTTTGATTCCTACATTCCTATAACCGTTAATTGATTTAGTTAATAATACCTCATGATGGCGTAGGTTTCTATAACCTTCTGGTATTAAAAACCATACTATTTTATCTTCAGATACCTGCACCAATTCGTGCTCCTCTTCATCTACTTTGATTATGTGGACAAATAATTTTTCTCCTTTTGTCTTGTCCTCCATTTATATCAACTTGTAATTTAATTTATAAGTTGGATAATAACTGATTTTATTAATCTGAAAAGATTGATTAAATTACAGGTTGAAATCCAACTAATAAAGTTACTCTGATTGTGAGCTATTAGCACCAGGTGATCTATTATAAATATGAAGGTTCCCTAACCTCAACCAATGCTAACTAAATATCCAGTACTTGGATTTTACATATATATATTATAAAAATATTTACGAGATTAAAAATGCTTTTTATAAGGTATCTATACTTATTTTACTGATTGTTGGGACATAATGTTTAGAATTTTGTAATTTTCTCATTATAATTGTTAATTTTACAGATTTATGACTTTATAACTTTTTAAAGTTATATTTGATTATTAATTGATGCAGAAAAAGTTTGTAGAAAGATTGAAAATGACATTTTCAAATGAAATTTTGTCGAAACGTCTACTAATTTAATAAAAGAAGAATATATACAGACTGGATAAATTGGTTTTTCCCCCATTTTTATAAAAATCTAAAATTTATATTCGAGTGTTACATCGTATTTTTAAATGTCCGCGACTAGGTGAACTCAAACAAAATGCGAGGGAAAGAAAATGCCTCCATAGAAAACAAATAGAAGAAATAGTGACTAAAAGGATGGAAGAAAAGAGATCTAATCAGATCAGTACTAACCAAAACATACCCAAACTAATGACTAACAGCATGACAGTTCGCCCTGGTGTAGAATATGCATCTTTTCTACAAGGTACCAAAATGATAACCGAATCGCAACCGATTTCTCCCCTGTCTTTACTTTTTTGAAGGGGGCCTCATCTTCTGAGTCCGGTAGAGGTGTATCTAAGCCCAGCATGATCACTGTCTGTCCACTTCCTAATACACCAATCTCCTGTCCTAGTAGCACTACACACTACACACTGCACACTGTACACAATTTAAGAGTCACTGCACAGCCTTGAGATAGCTAGTTAATTTCCTACTCTTATCAGAGCAACGCTGCCCTTTCGTCTGTTGAGGTTGTATCCAAGTGATATGAATGGACTCCAACAGCTTAAACCGAAATCTAAATAAGAGTAGTAATATGTTTGTTTGGATAGGTGTCTTTAAAAAGGCTCCTATACGAAAACTTATCCTTAAAATGGGATAAGTTCAAAAATAAAGCAATAGAATACACTGTTACCATAGATACCACACGTATCTCTTCCTGATTAGTCCGGGAATTTAACTTTTAATGTCTATTTATTATTTAAAACAAATAATACAATATTATCGAGAAGGGAGCGTAAATAGCCACTTTTATTTAAAACTTGATTTTAATCCTCATAAAATTTTCATACCGTGGGCTAAATGAAAATCGTTTCTTGAGGAGTAAACTCCAAAAAGTAATCTTCATCATGATTGGAACGAAAACCCTAGCGCGGTTAACCACAGGAACAGTACTCTGAGGCTCACAAACCAACAATCAAACAGCACATTACAACACCCTACAGTACCGATCAAGGCCTTACACAGTACTCACCTTGGGGTCAACTCCCCTT
The DNA here is from genome assembly GCA_964056705.1 of Troilus luridus. Lineage (NCBI taxonomy): Eukaryota > Metazoa > Arthropoda > Insecta > Hemiptera > Pentatomidae > Troilus > Troilus luridus. Next base: position 86,225,529 of record OZ057415.1, read on the forward strand.
TTTTTGCCATGGATGGGGAGTTTCTCAGGGTGCTCTGAGGAGGCAGCCCCACTACCTGACCTAAGAGCGGTTGACTGAGTATCCACTTCTCTTAAATTAACCAATTGTGAAACCTTAACAACAGAATATGACGGACTGTCTTAAACAAAACAACCCAGGAACCGTCACTATGAAATTCGATTAGCATTTTGGAATATTTAATCGTTACATAGGCTAGGAGAACTTCGTGCACTCTTCGAAGTTTGAATAAGTTACAGGTTTCGAAAAGAAGCGACTAAACAATGGAATGAAAGTATGTTCTTTTAACGGACGCTTTCTGCAGAAGAACAGACCAGGGGCAGAGGCAGAAAGATCTATGGCAGGAATCTAAACTGTACGGAAAGAATAGCTTGAGGAACATAATTTGAACGGTTGTTGTGTATTTGGAGTCCATCTATGGTTAATAATTATAATAAAAACAACTATTAACTTCGATGGAAGCCATTAGTTGGACCAGCTTGGAGGCCATATGTTGGGGGAATGGATGAGATGTAGGAAAAGTATGAATTTGAATGAATGAAATAAGAAAGAAATTATGGCAGAATTTAGGTGGAATTAAGTTCCAGATGGGAGTGGAACGGATTTGAATGGGACGCTTGAATGTTTTGGTTCTGCGTGAACGGGTGTTAAGGTCGAGAAGGCTTTATCTTGTTCCCTGGGATCGGAACTAGAATTTGAATTGTAAGACAGTTTAGAATCAAGAGAGGTGTTAAGATTGGTGTATCAAAGAAACGAAAAAACATTTCCTTGACTCGTGATGATGGGGGGGGGGACACAATCCATTATTCGCTTGAATCTATCCTCGAGCATATTCGAGGTCCCCCCCCCCAAACACCATAACAGCAATAGTTAAAGCGGGGAGATGATATGAGGAGTTTAGGGATAAGTTGTGTAAGATGAGGAGTAAGATATTGAGAATGATAGAATAACTTTAGAAAAGGGTTTGATACATAGTGATTCCTGTGTTGTTAACAGAAGAGTTGAAAGTAAAAAGTACAGTATCTACCTTTTATAGAACCCAAGACCCTTCACAGGTTGTAGTGGTACATTCTTTTTTTTGAACTGATAATAATAGCCTAAGTTTTCATAGCATAAACCCAAAATTTTTAAGGTTTGCCCAAACACTGATGTTATTTAGATCTTCCTGAAAAACGTTCAAATAGCACTCAAAAATAATAAATAATTTGTTTAAAAATAAAACCCTGTCCATCCATAAAATTATCAATATAAATATTTATTATAACACTTAAACAAAACAAAATAGATAATGGAAAAATTGAAATAAACAATTCTAATCAATTTATTTATGACAAATTAGACGTAGACTGAACAGTGGATACATAAATCTTTTATAAACAAGTTATTTTAATTTATGAATATGTAATATGAATATATTAGGCAACTGTTTTGCTCCAATAAATGGAGTTATGGTTAAAACCTGAAGGTGAGGCAAACCCCTGAAGCGTTTGTGTGATATTGTCCTAAATGATACAAAGATTTAGGAACTCCTAATTTTTCTATAAGCTATTTTTTTAGGAAGAATAATTTTCTGTTTTAATTTCTAGGAAAAAATCGTTATATTATGAGAGCGCTTGTACCGTTAAATAAAATATAAAAATAAGATAGAACGAGAGAGAGAGAGAGAGATAGAGAGAGAGAGAGAAAGAGTGAGAGAGAGTGAGAAATTCTTTTTCTGTTTAAGCTAAAGAAATGTTGCCTCTTGAAAAATATTCCGGCCATATATTTAAAATCATCTTCTTTTTTTTGCCAGACGTTTTGCTGCAGAAGAAAGAGAGAAAAATGAACCCTGTTTGTTCATTTTCTTATGATTATGAGTTATTGCATCCACTTAAATACGGCGTGGATTATCAAGGATTTTTATCTTCCTTCTCGCTCCGACATTAAGAAAGTAGCCTAGAAATATGAAAAGAGCAAAGAACCTTTCAAAAAAATATTTTTCCATTAGTTCATATCTGGACGAAGTAGGTTAGGGGAGAAGTTGGTGGGGGAAGAATGGAGATAAATAAAAGAGGAATGACATGGGAAAGGGCTGGTGGAAAAAAACATATTTTTATCTAAATTAAGACGGCCGGGACGAAGGGATCTACATAGGAGGCCAAAACAGAACCTTCCCGCCAACCTAGGGGTCATTTTTCTTAAACCCCTTTTTACAGCTTCACTTAAATCTTTTAGTCGTTTAACAGAGACATTTGTTTCCAGCGACTTTCCAACTTTTTACCCCTCTCCCTCTCGCTCTCTCTCTTTCTCACTCAAGTCTTCATTTCCTCTTCTCACTGCAACTTAAGTAGCTATGAAAATGAATCTATGTCAAGAGAAGTTAGTAGGGAATATTGAATCGACTAGGTATACTGTTCAGATAAGTTATTTGAATATTTTAATTTTCATTATATTTATTATTTTAATATGGCAAGAGTTTTAGTATGGCAATATTAATGTTACCAATGAACAGAGTGTTGATTTTGTAACCTTAACTTTTTTTTGTCGTTTCAACTCTCCGTCTCGTAACTGGGTGTGATATCCGGAAGATAAGAATTGCGAGATAGAGATTTGTGGTTTGATAAAGAAAAAAAAATGTCCATCTTGTGATATCGTTATTTTTTTTAATTTCTTTTTAGTAACGAGAAGAGCGATAATGGCTAACGGTGGCGAAGATTTCTGAGACATGCGGTCCTAAGTGAACCACAGAATCAGAAACCCCTTACATACCGTTATTCATCAGCTACCCCGAAGTTTCTTAGCTGAGGTCCATGCTAATGTATTGGCATTAGCACTAGAGATAATCGTGGAGGATTTCCGACCTGAAAAGATTCGGGGGGGGGGAGGGGAGGGGAGTCGACGTCTTGAATCATTGCCTGAATGGCGGTGGGGCGGATGGGGGCGAAGTTTGTGGGAAGACCTCATTAATATAAGGGATGCAGGGGCAAAGTCCTGGAGAAAAACATCAAATGTATCAGAAATTTCGGACAACGTGCCACAGTGATGATAGCCTGGTATAACAGGATTACAAATACTCCCCGGAGTATATTAAAAAATCTACCGAGACGAGGTGAGTTGTATGTGAGAATGAACTTCTTGTCTATAAGCTTAAAGGTTCAACTTATAGAGGGAAAGAAGGCCTGGAAATCAAAGAATCCCGGACGCTAGTGCTAGGGAACATATATAAATAGAAGAATCAGGATGGTTCAACAACACCAGTGGTATTGAGAAGAAAAGGACCCCTAAGTGGGGGCAAAGGAACGATCTGGAGGTAGAAGCCGAAAGGAGATCAGGATAGGTGAAACCTGGGATGGCTCAGTGGACGAACCATCGGCGGAGTGTAGGAGACAGGAATAGATTGCGGCAGGCGAGACGTTCTTCAAGTGTATGGTGGCTGTGTAGACGCTCAAAGATGCGCAGAGCAGAAAGAGGTTACGATTCCGTACCACATCGGCGAGTCTGTGAAAATGTGTCGATGGATCTAAGGAGGACATTTGCACGGGATGGCAGATAAAAGGGGAGTGAATTAGCTCAGTGGCAGAGCGCTGAGTTGCCACATCGTGGTTCAAATCCCACTGCATGGCAGCTTTTATTTAACCGGTAAGCGGCTGGAGATGAATCCTGTGGAATCTAGAACCCTCCTGGGGCACACCTAGCCTCTGTAAAGAGGGTACCCAAAATAGGGATAAATCTGGTGGTTCAGCGTGATCTACGACAAATCTCCTCCCTGCACAATCGTGTCCAAGAAACGGTACAGTCTCTAGCGTAGACTGAACCCCAGACCCTTCACGGTTTGTCGTGGCACAGGTTAAAAAATCCATATAGATTATTATTGCCCTAATAACCAGAAAAAGCAATTTATACAAAAATATTTTAAGAAATAGTATAAAATTAAAGGAAAGTAAGAAATATTAGATATGCAAAGAACAATAAATTAGAGGGGAAAAAATTCGATTTTTTTTTCTCTTTTTCCTCACCTCTTTTTTGATGTTGTTCAATTTAAATAGAAAAAAATTATAATTAATAAGTAAACGAGAAAAGTAATATATATTAATGTGTTATTTTTTATTTAGTTATGTTTTATTACAATAAAAAATATCATAGGCATTAGATTTCGGCATATAATAATTAATTTAACGTTAATGTTTATATGAAATGTCTAATTAAATGTTTTATTCATTTTTTAAGTAGCAAATTTGTATTTCACTGTGTAGAATAAAAAGGCAGGAAAGTAAGTAAACAAAAAAATTTCAGAGTAAAAAACATATATACATTCTAGTTTGTTTTTTTTATACGAGAGAGTTCCCGTTATTTGAAGTTTCATCTTCAAATAAAGTTCGGTAACTTCTTTATTCATGGGATCGTACCGGTACCGTTTTTCAGCGGAGCGGCTAGTGAATAAAGAGTTATTTTGGTTTCGAGAGTTATAAAGAATTCAATTTTTTCTGTACGAGTGGCGAGGGACACATAGAAAGGTCCCTTGGGTACCGTTGCGAAGGATATCCAATGCTACCCGGGGACGGTATCCAACTTCACCGGGACCGTATCCACGACCATACTGGGATTCATAAGGCATGCCCTATCCGCCATTTGTTTCACTATATTTGGGACTTTATCATCACATAAATACTTATAAACAAACTAAATAAAGCGATTTATACGCATATTAATTATAGTTTACAAAAGCAGTATACTTAATATCTTTTATAATAAACACTAATTTATAATAAAATGTATTTTAATACAGTTTACGGTCTTAAAAAAAAAAGAACATATACCTGAACAACCCACGAAGAGTCCTGGGTTCATGGGTAGTGACTGTACTGTTTCCATAACAAAGGTTTGGCAAGGAGGTGATTTGTTCGAGAACCACCAGGTTTTACCCCAATTAAGGATACCCACTTTATTGAGGCTGGGTGAGAGAAACAGGAGGGTCAGTAGAACCATCAGGGTCTAACCAAAACTGTTAATAGATTAAAATAATTTATCTGTCACAGCACACTCAACTGGAAACTTGAACATTGGAACTCTACTGGTAACCGCTGAGCTAACACACTAAGTGGAAGGCATGACCTGTGATATGCAGAAACACGGAATATCTTGAAAAAAAAATAGTACGAATTTCAGTCTTTAGAAGTATTTGCGTTCCGACGGAGTTGTGGAGTATTACGGTTGGAAATAATTCCTAACTATACCTAACATGTAAGGGGAACAATGAATCGATAGGGTTCAAAATAGTAAGGGCGCCTGAAACGGATGGATAAAGATGGGGGCCTAAGAAGATCTTAAAGCAAATACCAAAATAGCGGGGCTTTATGAAGTAGAAGTTTATAATGAGTAAGCAGCTGAGTACAGGAAGCAATGGGTGAGTGAAAACGGCGTATGTGGTAGTAAATGAGCTTAAAAAATGTATACAAAATAAAAATAAAGAACTATAAAAATAAAAAAGAGCAGCACATTATATATTAGATGTATTGGAACGATTTGAACTAACCTGATGTGTCATATTCTGTCCTGAAGCCAGAACTATACGAGTTCGCCGATATTTGCATTTTTTATAATTTTCTATATTGTATAAAATAGTATCTAAAACTATCTGTTTTCCACAAATACTTGCTAAAAGAAGGTATCCTTTCAAAACAGTATAAAAACATATACACAACAACATATGAACAAACATAAAAATGTCAATTGAAGATCCTCTGAACCAAATTAGAAAAACAAAGTATATTAACATCTATGCTTCCTTTTCAGTTTGTTTGAGAATTGATTTATTAGGAAGTTATTAAAACTTTGAACGACATCAAGCTTATTTCGAATAAATTAATAATACGATCAAAACGAGGGTTCATTCCTTTTTCTTTCCGTTCAAGATTTTTTTTATTCCCTTTTGATAATTACAAATTTAAAAAGAAATCTCCTTATTTGACATTGTTCTATAAAGCAACAATTGTTTGTTTTCCTTAATTTCTTTATTTCACTCGAGTCATTTTAATTTTTTCAAATTTGGGTGTGAAAAAGATTCTAGCTTAGAGGATCTTTAAAGTCAGTCTTGTGGGAGAGTGTTAAGTTAGTCACTGGAGCATGTGAAGTCTTTAGCAATGGGACTTCATTAGGCGTAACAATGCTTGAGGACAGATTTAGAAAGCGGGAAAAGTTGATCTAACGGATTTCACTTTATTCCAACAAGTTCGTAATATGTGATTACAACTTTTTGGGCGAATGAACGAAAGTTTCACTGATGACAAACATTGCCCCATTGCTTCGCGTGGTGAGGGTATTTAAGTTTAAGACGGATTTGACTAATCAATACATATATATAACAGACCAACTGGATATCGAAAAATATAATAATTAACACACTCACACTCGTTGATGCTGAAAAGCGTAATAGAGGGTATTGAAGTCATTGGCATTAATTTAAAATAAATTGAACAGTTACAGAAGACAGTTCTGATTGAGACCAACTAAATTGTTCGAAATATAAGAGTAATTCAAGAGGAATCTCAGAAGAATAAATGTTTTAGCTTGCCCAAAGAATCAATGCCGAACATTAATCGCTGTTTACAAACGTCCGTCTACGGACCACGTCCTTTACCAAAATCCCTGTGATCATCTTTAAGATAATTTTTCCATCAAAAAAGAACCTTGGCCTCCTCGATGACATTCCTCCACTCTGACCGATCTCGAAGTGAACACCATATGAAATGAAAAAAGAGAAGGTGGTGTTTATGACGAGTTAATATCTGAAACATTTATCGTTTGCAATATCCAATGCTTGAAGGCTCTACTTCTTCTTCATAATGGTCCATGGAAGACATTGTCTTCTGCGACAGTATTCTTCCACTATGAGCGATCCTCCGCTGCTCTCCTCAATGATCTCACCACCAGGAGCCTAAGGTCTGCCTCCACATTGTAGCAGTCTAGGCCAGCCTTTTCCTTTTTCTGCATCTAGACATCCCTCCAAGATCCAAGTGGGAGGATTTTTCTATCCGATATAAGTAAGCGGTCCAACCATCTCATTCTTGTTTTTTTTTAATACAAAGCACTATGTAAGGTCTGCAATATAGTTTTCCAAAAGAAGAAGTACAAAGAAACTAACATAGTAAAGCAGGTATACTAAATAACGTGAATTTGAAGCATTGTGAAAATTATATTAAAGAAATTATTTACAGTAATTATTTACACTTATTCTTCAACCTCGGCGAATAAGTGTATAAATATATTTTGTTTCCAAAATTAGTTTTATTTACTTAAGGAAGTAGAGTCGTATTATTTTCGTATGGCTTGAAAATGAGTTATTGCTTATATTACAACTCCATTTAAAGCCTAAAACTACGAGAATGACATGATTCCATCTCTCTCAATACAGTTAACTCTCTCAGGACTAAATCCAACTTAACCACTCATTCACTGGGATTGCAGATTTATGGTGGTACTGGTGCAGTTAAAAGTAGTTATACGATTTAAAATATAAATCCATAAAATCCATACTAATTAAATTTATGTTATCTTAAAATACTTTTACATATAATTCACATGTACACCATAATTATTTGTCTATATCATAGGCGGTGAAGTATTCCATCCAACATCGGACGTATCGATCCACTTCTGGATAATACTCTTGTTGAAGAATGTACTTTTATTAATTAGATACAACCGATCTAGTGCCATTAACATAATAATGCAATAACAGCGGTTAATTAGTATAGCATATGCATAACCAAATGTTGGACTGGCTGCTTCCGGATTCAGCGGTTGCGGCTTTGGGGGTCCGTAGTGGTAATTTATTTCTAACCGCATACAATGTGGAAGGGGTCCCAATGGGCAGTCCATGGGTACCGTACCTCTGGGGATAGGGGTCTGTTCAACATGTCAAGTGGTTTCAGGGGAAGAAATTTCAAATATTAACCTTACATTAAACATTATTAAGAATAACAATAAACACTGAGAATCAGAAATCACATTATTAACGTGTATATAGTGTATAGGTATATATATTATATAATCCGTTATATACTAACAGCTATTTATAAGCTAATATAAACAAATATTGAACCATTATTGAAATCACTAACCAAACTTATATATTATTCTATTTTCATTTTACAACTCTCTTGTCTTTTTTACCTACATTCAACTAGGTTCTGTTGAATTAAAAAAAAAATAAAAAATTGCCACTTTTAACATATTGTTACGGGCTACTGGGTGTAAAATGAACTAAACTATTACTGAATTAGAATACTAAAATTTATTAACAAATTAAAAAGGACTACAACGAAAATATTATTATTGTAAATTTATAATTTACAATTTATAACCTAGGCCTAACTATTGCCTAATCACTAAAATAATATACAAATAATATAAGATATTGCTAATACTAAATAATTTAACTATTTACATAAATTTGTACAAATACAAAAAAAATGCACTATAGTTTATAACTAAAAAATAACACTTACTGTCCTCTAATTAAAGTCCACCGACCGTAATACTCTCCAAACATGACAAACTGTTTATTACACTCACTTAACACTTATCACAGACTAGTTCACACTGCCACTAACTGTCACTGTCACTGTCACTGAAGTCGACAACTTTACTACTACCTTATAACTGACTTACTACTACTGCTGAAACAGCTGGCCTTTTATATAGGCAAGGTTGGTCGGGGTGGGGGGACTTCTAGAAGTTCCAAGAATTGTCTCGCCAGATCGAGATGCTTCTCGATCTTTCTAATCTTATAATCCCTTCAGCCGTCCTAATCCTTCCGGCCCTTTCTCTCGGACCGTAACAATACTACTATATAATTTCAGAAGTATTAATTTGTATCTTCTTTTTTCATCACAATAACTTTTCGGTTTCTTGATAGATCCTTCCGGATCTACAATATAACCCTCCTGGGGCTCACCCATCCTATATTCAGTGTGTAATCTAAATTGGAGGAACCTGGTGGCTGAGCATGATCTGCAAAGTATCATCTCCCTCTGTCGGTCAAATCATCTCCCTCCTCAATCGATGACTTAGAAACAGTACAGAGAGCACCGTATAATAAAGAGCTATTGTTAACTACTCGTTATGTAAATGGGATAATCATTTAGACAAGAAATAATTTTAGCATAAGTGAGGTGAAGTCAAGCAACGCAAGAGACGTTTAAATTCCAAATTTAAAAAATCATCTCAATTATTTAACATAAATTCATACCTTCCCCTGGGTGAATGTTTGCCAAATTAGGATCGGTATTTTTTCAAAATTCAATTTATTGCAATAGACATATGTATTACCAAAATACAAAAAGTAATTGTAATGAATCTAAGACTATTAAAATGGAGGTGTGCCTGTATGACCTAGAACCCTTCTGGGGCTCTGTAAAGTGGTTATCCAAAATATCAAAATCTGGTGGTTGAGCGTGATCTCGGAGACAGAGCATCTCCCATATAACCGTTGTCTTAGGGGCAGTAGTTTTCCTACCACGTACTAAGCCAAAGACCCTTCATGGGGCGGTATAGGTTCAAACATGAACAAATAAAAAAAAGAAGACATTTTTTGGAACACTTTGAAGAATGATCTTGCTAGTTTTAACATATGAAGGTTAATGATTATAAACAATATATGTTTATTTAGCTGAGGAAAATAAATTATAGGGGAATGACGAAGCTATTTATGAAAGGTCTTGGGGAGAACTAACGAAGAGGAGGCTAGGGGGAACAAGAGGGAGCGATTAAATGGATTCCTGTGCTGGTGTGTTCCCCCGCGGAGGACATGCATTCCCACTCTCTCTCCCAGACCCGCTCTTGATTGATCTCTCTAATCCCGTCCACGAGCCATTACTTATCGATTCGTAACCCAAGTGATCGATTAGACTTGACTTGGGTACGCTGCTTACAAGATTAAAGCAACTAGGATTGCAACGGCAATGATTTAACAAGTCCAGCAATGTTACGCAAAAATAATACTCACACATATTAAGATTCTATTTTGGAACTCAGTGACTCGAGTGCTATGCAGAAAGCTGCGGGTTTAAATCCAGAGGTGGTAGATAAATTATTTAATCTGTTAACAGCCATGGATAAACCCTCTGGGATCTGCCGACACTTAATTGGGAAATAATTTAACGGTTGAGCGTGATTTCGGACCACCTCACCTCCCTTTACAACTGTCTTAGAAACAGGGCAATCCCTACTATCAATACAATTTTCTTATTTCTTTATCTATATTACTGATATCTCTTGTTTGATTCATATTATACTGGTTTGTTTTTGAAATAACAATTTGTTTTTCACATGATTTTCTGTCGTTATTGTGCACTTTAACGCTCCTACAAAAGACCAACAGTAGAACTCGAAAATGGGTATTCTTGAGTTAAGCATGCCCTAGCAATTATATATACTGAATATTTTTAATGCAGGAACGGTATCTCTGATATCACTTTTCCAACATCTTTTTTAATATAATTTATATTTTGAGTATCATGTTTGAACTTGAAGTTTTGTGGGAATAATGACATATGCTAAAATAAAAATAGTAAGTTATATTGCATAGATATGGTTTGCTTTAGAAATAGCCCAATATTTATTTTTTTAGCTCGGAACTTTCAAATTCCTCTATTGAATTTTTTTTTAAGTTATGACATTGTTGTTTTGAAGGAGCGTCACGCTCAGATACTATTATAATAAAGTATAAGTGATTAAGAGGATGATGTTCAGATTACACTCTATTATTCAGGAAAAAAATCTCGTCAGTGATCGAAGCGTTGAATTTAATCAGCTCCCAGGCGCAGGCTTTATAAACGTTCCAGATTTGTAACGGAAACAGTCGGCTTTCCTAAAAAACTTTCACTCACGATGGAAAGAAAAAAGTCGAACGCTAGGGCGCAGCAGCATACAGAAGTGTATCCTTACGCTAGCGGGAATTAACCTGCATAATGAGCAGATTTTCCCCAATAATTCGGAGTTCGAAGATTGGTACTCAGGGCAATACCTGTCTCGATCTGAACAGTTGTACTCTGTATCTATGGTTTTGGAATTAGTAGTGTTTATTTTTGAGATTCAAGAACCGTTAGTTTTCTAGTTTCTAAGAACGCTGGTAAGTCCTATTCCCTAAATTATTCCAACTTTCATTTATATTTGTCTAAACAGTTGTATGATTACCCGTATCTTTTTAAGATAATTGAATAAGGCATTCTTCATCGTGTCATTCTGCTCGGATCCATTCTTTGTAGGTGCCCATAAAACTGAATTCTAAATTTTTTTGTTCAGGACTGAACATTGCCTCTGGGCAATCACGCATTACAGTGCCTCTGGGTGGATTACTATTGGGTAGTGCCCTAGTTTACCATTAATGGATAAGGACTTGTGAATATCTTTGTTGAGGTGAAAGGCTACAATCATCTTGGTTTAATGGCTTCCTTTTCTGAACCGGCTGTTTTATAATGTTGATTGATTCAAATACTGAATTTAGTGGGTGTCGAAATAAACCTACACTGAGCTTTTCTCTTTAAAAAAAGATAATTTATTTTTATTACAACTATAATTTCTTGAAACTGATTGAAAAACTTATTATTCCATACAGTCTTACCTGTAAAAAAAGAAACATTATTTAATTTACTTTTAACTAAGTAACAACACACAATTAGGAATAACCTCCCCGGTTCTGCTGTTCCTGTTCCAGTCGCATCCAAATGAGAAACGTTTAGTGTACGTCTTTTACACATTTTCTTCTATTATTTCATCTAAATATTTGTAATTATATTAAAATATTATTATATTTTGAATATATACAAAAAAAAACCTCTACTTTAGCCTGATTTCGAATGAAAACAGGATAAACAAACTATTCAAATATTATCCTTGGCAAAAAATTATTCCATAGAAAATTCTTGGACCTGCTTTATTCAGAGCGGGCTGTGCTGTTTGAGTCATGGCGCTCGCATTATCCAATGAGCGATTTGCTGACACAGACTTCCTGAGACGAAGGACTCGGCTGAATCATTGCCCTTGAGGGCCGTGGCGCAGTGCATATGGAAAATATCGTCATATTATTCAGGAATGAGCTATAGTTGCCCTCGGTCCGGCGGAGCCGCACAAAGAGGACGACCTTCCGCCCGCCGACAATGGCCGGGGAGAGGACATCACAGTTTTCCAGAATGACAAAGGACAACCGGTAGGAGCCGATGGAGGGAGATTTACGAGCTGGTCGTGGATATAATTGCGAAAAAGCAGACAGGGCTCACGCTACATTAGCCGCCGAGGGACAAATAAGGGAATCCCTTTCATTACAGAAGAGTCCTTTCCTTCAGCACATCCTTCCTCCGGGCCCTTTCAGCCGATATTAAAATATCTTCTGTCCTCTGCCCAGTTCTCATTCGTCATGTCCTTCTCCAATGGTGATTAGCTACTCTTCCTACTAGGGCTTTATTCCAAGTAATTGGCCATTAAAGTAGACAATACCTGTTGAATATTATTTGTAGTATATCAAATAATTATCCGAAGTAATATTTGAACAAACATGACGAAAAAAGTTAATAAAATTACTCTAATTCCTGTTTTACAATATAACAGGAAAGAATGAAAGATGTGTTTTAATTAATAAATATATCTGGCTAATAAATTTTATATATCTGGCCGAAAGAGCTATATTACAAGAATAATATAATATTTAAATAATATCATGAAAATAAGGATGGACATGGTAAGAATGAAACAAGGGAGACTTGACAAGAAAATATTTGACGAAATCCGTGAATACAAGAGCTTATGAGGGTATGTAAAAGTAATGAGAGAGAAAGCAGAAAAATTAAAAATAACAGAGGAAGAATGCCTAGGTAGAGAACAATTCGGAAAGAGATTGAAAGATATCAATATTCTTGTGGAAAATAAGAAGGAACGGAAGGGAACTACGTGGTGGAAAGAAAGGAAGCAAAGGCACGCAGGAATATTGGGAGTAAAGAAAGACGAACATCAGAAGAAAAGAAAGAAAAGTAGTGACATTCGCGTGGACTTAAAAGGCCGTTTCTTGAAAATATCAAATAAAAAAAATCTAAAAATAACAAGAATTAAGCTGAGTAAACAAATATAAATAAATAAATAAAAACAATATAAAAAATTATATCGTTGAGTGAAGAATATTTAAAGCAATTCATCTACCACTCCAGGTGAATACAAGCTATTAATTATTACTGATTAGAGAGCATCTGTTTGAGAATTTGGGAGATGTAAGAAAGGCTTGGATTTGAATGTGGCTAAGGAAGACGCATAAGGGATATCAGGTGGGAGTGAGTTCTAAAGTGTGGTGAAACGCGCGAGAAAGGAACGCTCAAATGTTTTGGTTTTGTGGGAACGGGTATAAAGGGCAGTAAGGCATTATCTTGTGCCCTGGGATTAGATGGAGGAATCGTAGGAGACTATAGGCATAAGAGCTATGTTTTAAGCTGATAGTTTGGTAACCTGGGACGTAGAGTCTACTGGTGGAGGGGAAGAGCCACTGTAACTCATCATCGAGGTGGGACACACGAGTCTTCCTCGGTATATTGAAGACAAACCGTTGTGAGCAGTTCACAATGCGCCTCAACCTATCCTCGTATATTATATAGAGTAATATAGATACCATAGACTGTTTTAAACGCAAATAGTATTTATTAATATTATATTATTATCAACTATGGCTTATGGAGGGAGCGGTCGCTTCGCCCGGCCATATTACCGCAGATAGCCACTTCTCATCCAGTTTCGGGATGTACTCTGCGGTCTCACACACATTCTAGAATTACAGCACACTACACTCACTCACACACTATAAACAAAAACACTAACATTACACGTCCAAAGGTCTCCTCCCATAGGTAGCCTCCCCGGACAAGGATGAAGGAGGACAAGGTAGCTATACAGGGACCAAGGTGGCACCCCACGCTAATATTTATTATATATTTATTTAATATATATGTAATATTTATTATATTTATTTAATATATATTTATATAAGCTAATATTTTACAGAAAACAAAATCAGCTTTGATATCGACAGTTATAATCGGGAACAAACCAGCAGCGGCTATATGAATTTTAATCTTGAATAATGGAATATTCTTTTCTTTTACAGACCTGGGGCACTGAAACTGCACCTCGATGGAATTAACAGTTTCAAATGAGTTGCCATCCAGCAAAAACAGAAGACTGGAGGAGGCTGGTCGAGGAGGCCAGGACACGTCACCGAGTAATAAGACCATAAAATACTAATAATTATTATCAACCAGATTCCTAACATAAATATTATTACTCTTTTATGGTTCCACAGCCACTATTTATTCTTTTCTTTTCTTCGATCGTGTATCTTAACTCTTAATTCAAGCCCTGGGGAAGCCAGCAGCGTGCCTGGTGAAACGTTGGCGATAAATTTAGATACATGGTCGAAACCAGAAGAAACCACTGAAACCTTTTGTATACATGTTATTATTAATCAGCGTAAACGAAATCAAATATTACTAAAAATGTTGTTTCGAGCATCAATTAAAAAGGTCAGTAATAACAATTTTCTGTTGTGTACATTCCATGCATTGCCAACCTCGGCAAGTCGAGAGTTGAATTCATATTGCCATATAAAAAACGAAAGTTGTTACTTTTGTATTTTAATTGCTTCCGTAGATAAATTTTATTATTTAATTATGTTGATACGTAAATTATAAATCAGCTTTTCTTATCTAAAATTTAAAAAAAAGTAAACCCGTGTTGGCATTAAACTGGTTATCTTATTTTATTTACGTTAAAAAAGGAACGTGTCTAATGAGTTTGTAACAGTCTAAATTAGGATAAGAATAGAAGCTTAACTGGTTTTATTAACATTTTGAGTTTTCAAATAACAAGTTTTACTAAACAACAAAATAAAGTTCAGATTCCAGAGCAGGTAAACTGATGCTAAAAGCGGAAGGGAGAGGATCAATATCGGTTTAAATCAAATCAAACAATGCTTAGTCAATCAGGTTCTGTCATGGCTTTCTATTCTATTCTATGGCCTCATCTATCCATCAATTCCCTGCAGGCACTGCGATCTGTGTTTGATCATCGGCGATACCACTTAACTATCCAAACCAAACGCTCCGTGCACTGATATCCAGATCCAGATCACATCCCCTTTTCAATGACAATATTTTTGGATAAATGTAATTTTTATTATATCTGTCGACTATGTATAATAACATATGGACATGATGTCCTCAATACAGCCCGAACATTACCAGGCGCTTTTTAGAATTTCTCAGGGAAGCTAGAGATCTAAGCCTGGAAAGCAATGAAAAAACAAAGCGTTTACATGCGAACATCAAGAGCTGGCCAAATGAAAGGAGAAAAAATAAAGACAGGGAACTGGCGCTTCAAGATTTGTGATGAATTCAATTACCTGGGCAGAATGATGACGTATTAGAGCAGAGTTAAAAAAGATATTAGGGCACAAATAGCAGGGGGGGGGGGGTAGATGTATGTTTGCCATACAGAAAATATTTTCCTGTAAAAGGATGTCCAGATAGGCAAAGTGTCTCATGTATAAAACAATTGTGCGACCAATTGTGACTTGGGGATGCGGAGCCAGGCCACTGAAAAAAGCTTGCAAGCAGATCCTTGAAGTAGGGGAAAAAAAGTCTTGTTTTTGGACCTATCAGAGTGGAGGACAAGTGGAGAATCAGGTTTAATAAAGAGTTAAGGGACCTACACGAAGAGCCCGATATAGTGAAAGTCATCCAGCTCAAAACACTACGATGGTCGGGACATGTAGAGAGGATGGACTCAACGAGAATTCCAAGAAGGATGATATACGGGATACCGAATGATGGTTTAAGATTGAGAGGGACGAACCGTCTCAGGTGGCTCGACGATGTGGAGGGTGGCCTGAAGGCGATCGGGATAAACCCCTGGAGGCGCCTTGCGGAGGACAGAGGCGAATGGCGAAAGAAATTAGCAGATTCCATGGTTTTTCAAGGACTGTAGAGCCCAATAATAAATAAACAAATATAGAATGCTAAACTTTAAACTTAAGTTAATTAAAAGAAATTTCATCTTTGCTTCTAGGTGTCACCAGTCTCGAGCATGTTTCTGACGCCAACCCCATACGTTTGTCCCTTATCAAAAGTCACTAATCGCGGCTGAAGAAGTCTTCACTAAAAAACAAAACAAAATAAGATTGGATCATTCCTCCTGAATTAGTTTTTCTCCATTAGACGGATGGTTATTGATTGCTTACAGGAGAGCATTCCAATAGATAGAGTAGTCGCTAACAAGTTTTCCAAATAATAAGAAAAACTAGAAATTATGAAGTTGTTAGAAGAGAGGAAATAGAAATTGATATAGAGTAGAAGGGGAGGAGCTAAGTGGGGCCGGTTGGAGCCCCGTCACTCCCTCACAACTCATTCCTCTTCTAACTTTTCTCACTTCCCCGCCGGGACGTAAGCCCCCCTCCACATCCCCCTCTTTCCTTTCCAGAATTTCATAGAACTTCTTAACTCTATGGAGAGTTGAAAATCCAATATCAATCGGGCCCCTGCGTGTTGAGGCAAATAACAGAACAACTCAACTCCGGAGCACTACTTCCCACTTGAAACTTTCGCCTTTCTAATTCGCGATATCTGTCCCTCCTAGAGCGCTCCCTTCCTCTCGCTGTTATAAATCGAGTAGAGGAGATTACTAGATTACCTTATCATGATAATCTGTATGGATACGAATAATAACAACTAGAATATTAATTAAGCTGAGGAAAATGAATTAAAGCGGATTTTTAATCATCGGATTTATTATATCTGCAGTTTTTTTACAGAGGGAGTTACTTGTACATAAATAGCGGGATCCAACCATCCTCATAGTGTTTGACAAGTCTACTTACAAAATGCCCCTTTTTGTTATATGTGAGCTATACATCTGAAAATTCCTACATGAGATCACCTGACATCTTGACTTCGTCAAGGCTCATTCCAATATTTATAGAATATTAACAGAGTCAAATATAACACAGCATTTAAAGAAAGGTTCATACTATTATTACAACATATTTATTTTTAGTTCGATTATAAGCTCCGTTTATCCGATAGGTGTACATCGATTACTATTCAACTGAACGATTCAAAAATAAGTTATTTATTTATTAGTTCAGTTATTATTTAATGTTTCTATTCCACCTCACTGTTCACACAATATGCTACATTATATCCATAGCCCCGGAGAGTAAGTGATCAAGTTCGATTTTGTACAGAGAGAGTTACTCCTAATGTAGTTGTCATATAAGCATTAACTTATTTCAAGCCAATTCCTGACTAGATCACTTATTAAAATAGTAGTCCTGACTAGAATTTTTAAAATGAAATGAAAATTTTTTTTCACATCTAAAAACAAAATAGTATCAATTTTAACAAACTAACAATACATATTGTTATCTAATTCATGAATGTATCCATATTTATTGAAGGATAAATTAAATATATTGTTAGTTTAATGCATGTATATATTTTTTTGTTTAAATGTATATACTGGATTTTTTAAACGACATAGCCCCTTCATTAGTGAAACATACAGACCCGCGAGCCCGCATATTCATTTAGTTGTGCGGTAAAGTATCTAAAGTAATTGAAGGAGCAGGTCATGGGTATGGCGTAACTTGGATTATTTCAGAAGCATATTGCAGATACCTGAATTTTTAGACCAAAATTTGTGGATAAATGATACATATATAAAACTATTTATTCCTTTTTTTAGGAATAAAGTTATTAATTATTTAGCGCTAGGAGTTATAATATAAGCAATATTTGCTTCCCAAACCAATGTCTAACTTAGCCGCTTAATCAGTACGAAAATAAAACGATCCCGCTTTCCTAAGTGGAAAAGCTCATTTGTTCGATAATTCGACTTAAAGACACATTTTACTGGGTTATGGAGATAATATTTGATCTAGTTAGTTTATCAGTATTTCTCTTAATATATTTATGTTATATCGTTCCATTTGAAAATAAATTGAATTATTTCTTACAAGTCAAGTCTGATTCTCAACTATGTTAACGATTCATTATTCTTAGTCCTTCATAATATTTTCCTTCAACAACTTATTCATGTGTATCGCTTTCTTGTATACTTCCCCCGGCTATTCTTTTTCAGATGAAAGAGGGTTCCGTAATGATTAAGGTTATAAAAGAGACTAGGAGGTGAAGAGCGCGGAGTGATATTTTTAAAGGAGCAGAGAAAGGTTAATATCACTTTAGCGAAAAAGTAATCCCTCCCCTCCCCTCCCCCAGGTCTCCTTTTACAATTAAGGTGAGGGAAAAAAAGCTTAATTTAAAACCAAGCCCCGGACTTCATTTTCGGCCAACTAGTCCTCGATTCTTGAAGGCTTTATTTAACGTTAACAGCCCTCATCTCTGCTTCCAGCCTGCTTTGTTCTAGGTCGCAGTTTTGGCAACGAAGGTAGGAATGATATTATTTTATTTAAGATTTATTAAAAACATAATGAAAAATTTCTGGTACTCGTTAAACAACTTCTATCCACTTTGCAAATTATAATTAAATGAAATCATCATATCCCGTCTTGTATGTGGGGTTACTTTTACATGGTACCTTCTTTCTATTTAGTATTAGTGAATTGTATATTATAAAGATAAAGATTGAAGATGAGAGTAAAAATATTTTATTAAACTTAGTATAAAGACATGAAAATTACATGATTTTGATATCTTTATTAATGTTTTGTCCATCTGTTAATGGTATCTTTCTTCTTGGATGGATGTAGTTATCCTTATCCTGCTGGCTACCTGCTGTGAGTTCTACTCCATGCTGTGATGTATGGAGCACATGCTCTTCTTACTTCTTCTCATCTACGTGTCTACTACTGTACTGGTAGATGGCCATTTTGTGCTTAGTTTTTGGCCAATGAAGTGACAGAGGGCACTGTCTCTGGTACAAGGGGGCAGAACAGGTGAAATAATTTAGATAGCTGTTTTAGATTGAACACTTGGGTCTACCATCTTCTGCTCCAATCCATACTCAACACCCATGCTCTAGGTTTCCTTACCTCACTTTTTGCTACAAAATACCTCACACATTCATTGGAGGGGAAAGGATGTTTTATCAAAATGCCCCTTCACCTAATTTGGATAGCTCATTAGTTAAAACAATTATTTTTCTGATATATAAAGCCACTGTAAACTTCATTATTATTTCCACGAAAGGTTCATCTGTACTTCCGTCGTTTCTCAATTTCCTCCTTTTTTTAAATACAAGAATGTACCACAAGG
Organism: Troilus luridus; assembly: GCA_964056705.1. Classification (NCBI taxonomy): domain Eukaryota; kingdom Metazoa; phylum Arthropoda; class Insecta; order Hemiptera; family Pentatomidae; genus Troilus; species Troilus luridus. The sequence continues at coordinate 86,244,830 of OZ057415.1, forward strand.
CAGTGTTTTAAGCCCTATTTTCTATGCTCCTTGCACCTCTGATATCCCGAAGCAACCTTGCTCCACCTTCTATTCCTTCGATGACGATACAGCTATTCTTTAATCCATCAAAGATCCTAATATAGCATCTATAGCTCTTCAAAATCATTAACTTGATTAAAAAAAGTGGTTCTGCAAATGGTAAATAAAAATTAACGCCATAAAATCGTGTCACGTTAATCTCACTACGGAAATCTTCGTGCACAGGTATCACAATTGACAACGACAATATAGCTTCAAATACTTTGTACGTTTTCGGGGATCATACTTGGACAAAATATTTACATGGGACATACACACCAAATTAAAAAGATAAGAACAGCCAACACGCAACCAATAACTATCACATATCCACTTAACTTAAGGAACAAAGGACTAATCTGCAACATACACTACGACTTATTTGAAGCAGAGCTTTAGGGTTCAGATAATAACAGGACCATACACAAAAGATACAAACAACACAATTCTAAATTCTAAGAAAAATTGTTAATGTTCCTTGATTTATTACGAATCACACTATAGACTACGTGAACATGGCCAGTGTAAAATCATAAATTCACACCAAATACACAACATTCTACTCAGCACAAAATCCTCTAGTTCTTTCTCTTTCCTAGTCGCTTCTAGAGACCTGTTCAGAAAAAAATTAATCAAATAAACAATTTCGCATTCCTGCAAAAAGAGAAGGAAGAAAAAGTATTGAGATCAAATTTGCTAGATGTGATTCATTATCTGGTATTCCATACTGTTTATATCAAAATGCAATTCAATTCCATCCCCAAATCGCATGGTTTTCAAACAAGACGTCAGCTAAAAAGTGCACTGAAGTTACCCAGGTCGCCCTAAAGCCGTTTTTGAAATTGAGTTTACCCAAGAGAGTGAGAGAGAGAGATAGAGATAGATAGAGAGAGAGAGAGAGAGAGAGAGAGAGAGAGAGAGAGAGCTATTGAATCCGGCCGCAGGTGCTCGACGATCGCCAATTTATGCAAACTCAGCTCAAGCGAAGGCCTTCTTTCCTCAATACTGCCAACTCCTCCACCTACTTCCATTCTTCGGGGTTTTCTTTTTCCCTTTTCCCCTCAATCTCTCTCTCTTTCCCTCCCTACCTCTCTCCCCCCCCCTCCTTCCCTCCCTCTGTATAGCCTCCTTTGTATTCATATACTTCAGCTTAAGTAATGTTTACTTACCCCACCCAACCTCCGCCGTATCAGTCCTTTCAATCCAAATCTATGAGCTATTTACAATGAGTTTGAGACATCACGCTATGTACCCCATCATTCCTAGATGTTGGTAGTAAAGTTGGTATATTTTCGTAACATCACAATGATCGAAACTTTATAAAAAGAAGATCTAACTTAATTTTCTTATTTGTTTTCTATCTTTAATAATAATAAAAATAAAAATACTTTGTTTCAAAAGTTTAAATTAAAATAATAAACAAGTTCTATAATTTATAACCTATAAAAAACAAAAACCTGTACCAAAAAATGCTGATAAGGTTCTGAACATTTTGTAGTTACGTTAGGTTCTACAAACTCGTAAACATACTTGTTAGAGCGTGCTCTCTTGGTTTTATGTATATATAAATAAATATATATGAAGTGTTAAAAACTGACTAGAACTCGAGAATCACGAATAAATATATACATATATACCTCTAAAATTGAGTACTATGGTAGAGTCTGTACTGTTTCTTAAGACAACGAATGTGGAATGAAATGATTTGTTCGAGATCAAGCTCAACCGTTAGTTTTTCCACTCTCAATTTAATCTTTAAATTATATTATATTATTTAAAGTATTTAATCTTAATTAAGGTACTCCACTTTATATTGGCTGGATTCAGCCCGGGACGGTCTACACATCCCCCAGGCCCATCCGTGACTGTTAACAGATTAAATAATTTATCTGCAGTCGGATTATATTATATATTCTCCTATATTTTAAAGTATAAGAAACAAAAAATGAATTTATTATAAACTGTAACACGAAATAAAATAGACTGTATTTTATATTAACAAACGGGTCAAAAGAGCCGAGGATAGTTAGACATTCCGACTCGCGTGAAATAAACTCTTTGGGAGTTTTAGCGAACACCAAAGAGGGACTATATAATGAGTTTTTGAGCTGCCTGTCAATCCAGTTAGGCTACTTCATCTCCCTCTGAAAAATTGGTTATGGATGAAAACAGGATAAAACAACTAGCGCATGAATTTTTCCTCTGGAATTTCTGTCAGTCGCAGGACAAATCCGTTTAATCATATTGTCCTGGACAAAGAATAAAGGACCCTTGATTGACAATGGACCCAAAATGAATGTTTCACCGATTTCATAAATCTCAAATCGTTTCACAATTCAGGCCACTAGATTTGAAATTGATTTAAAAAACAATATGTCATTGAAACATTGTTTGTTAATTTTGTAGAAATAATACAGATAAAATTCATAGTTGCTGTGATAAATCATACATCCGTAAAACTAATTTATGATTCAAAAATAACACTTTTGTGGTACAAAAATATATAAATATATCTAGAGCTCCGGTGAATAAGTGGTTATGTCGGATTTTGTCCAGAGGTTTTAATTGCTTTTAGGAATTCATTCTCGTAGTTTTAGGCTTGAAATGGAGTTGTTATATAAACAATAATTCCTTTTCAAGCTAATGCCTGACTTAGCTCCTTATACACTACTAAAATAACTCCATTACTATTAGTTAAGTACAAGAAACTCATTTTGAAGAAAATTACGAGGACCAATATTGAAATGCAAGGCAACCAAAAAGTCGTAGAAAATATTAGGAAAAATATATTGGAATCAGGTATATGTTTGGAAAAATGAGGGAGAAAAGGTTACCCATGTTAATATTTGGTTGGGACGTTGAAAGATGAAAACGGCGAGGAAGACCAAGGAAATGTGGTTAGAAGGTTTTGAGGAGAGGGTTTAAAGTCATGGCCTAAGAGAGGAAGATATAAAAGGCAGGAGGAAACGGATAAAGCAAGTGAAAGAGACAGTTGAGGACACCAGTTGTTCATAACAATCTATTCGCAACTCAGATGGGCTTAGGATCATGGAATAAAAAATCCTTGGTTGATTTTTGATCGCTCGGACGTGCGATGTCAAGTAATCATAAAAGATCCCTTTCCTAATTATACCTGGACACGCAAAATTTAGGACACCCATTGTGGCATTTCCAGATTAGCCATTGTAGCATTAAAATGGCGTTCAATGAATAAACAGCAACCTTTGTGATAACTTTTAAAATACAATAGAAGAGTCAAGTTTTTTTCTCTCAACGCCAATCCAAGCTGTCAGCTGTTGATGTGAGATGTGATGTGAATTTGTTGGCTTGAATACTGGTGATACATGAATTGGTGAATTGTTGACGGGTCAGTTTTTTTTCTAGTATTTTAGACTTGAAGTTTTGTTTTTCCAATAACACTTATTAAAAACAAGCATAAAAATAGCAATAAAAGCCATAAATAGCTTTCATATTCATATCGTGATCCTTGATCTAAAAATCGCTTATTAAAATTAAAAATCAGAATTAAAATTTCACCGCCGAAGAAACAGGATGAGGTATGACGACATTAATTAGAAATTAAAAACTTTCATTATAACTTTTTTTTTTCGCCGGCAGTCTTTCATCCTTTATTACTGCACAAATTATTCCGGTACTAAAGGAAACTTTAAAAGAAAAGATGCTCCTTTCCAGAAGTTTCACCCCTCGTTCTTAAAAATAAGTTAAAAGAAGCTGTAGTATCCTATAATACTTGTCAAGAGACTCCTCTTCTGATACTCGGAAATTTATGAAGAAACTTTGATTGCGGTATTTTTTTTTTCAACCCATGTTTCAAGGCTTAGAGTACAATAGACCATCACGCTAAGGTCTTGTTCTCTCTTACACCGGGTGGTGAAAAATTAAAATTTATTGGGGGTTAAAATTACAAAAAAAAACATTCGAAAAACAGAACACTGTACAACAGGGTACTAAAAAAGAAGTAAACGATGGATTTTTTAAGTATTTTATATTAAAAAAGTGTTGCATCCAGTAAATATGATAGTAATTTCTATCCTCGATCCAGAGGAATGCGAGGATTGGTACGAAATTAATTGTTACTCTGCAAGTTTCTATTTTCAATCCGCTTATAAGTAATCCGGGCAACAGAGAAAATGAAATCGAAAGAACAAGTAGTAATATCGTATTGACGAGTTGATGAGATGGCTTAAAAAAAAAATCAGCGATTAAATTATATTTTTTAAGAGAAGTAAATACCATATTAATTGAATTTTTAAGGTTAGTAATTTAAATTAATTCAATTGATTTAGTATAATAGCATGGATTCGTAAAACTGATGAACCAAAAATCCTGGAGTTTACTAACGTGAGTTAAAATGATTTATTAAGATCCCAGATGAAACGTGTTGACTAAGTTGGGTCTTTCAACTTTTGTAGTTCAATTGTGGCGTTGTTTATTCACTATATGCTTTTGACAATACGCCGTTTAAAATACCTTGCTATTTTCTGTTTTTAATCACTTTTTCCTATTCTGGGCGAGTGCTTATTCTCGTATCTTCAAATCTAAACACTGAAATGATAAGATAAGAAGGCCAGCCTGTTATTTTCCGTTCTTAAAACATTTGCAAACCATCGTAGACTGTTTTCTTCAATGACTTTTTCCGCAGGCTCCACTCCGAGGCTAGATCTAATGATCGAGTTGGCTAGGTCTCGTCTTTCCCCTCTATCTTCCTAAGGAATTTCATTTTTGAAGCCTGGATACTGCTTTTTTGTTTGGTGGTTAATTCCAAAGATTCTGAAGAGTATGTTAATATGGGGAGAAAAGCAGATTTGTTACCTCAACTTTGTGTCCTTTTAATAAAAGCCCTTAAACATTTTTTATTTATATTTTTACTGTTTTCTAGTTATATTGAATTTGAATAATAAAAATATGCAGGCCTGGTTTACGACTTTTCCAGGGATAATCAGAGATTGGAGTCAGTGGTCGCTTTATTTTGAGTAGCTGTAAAAGATGGCATTTCTATTCGACGTTTGCATATACCCCATTATCATTAAAAAATAAGTATTTGTATAATATTTGATATATTTATGAATACTTATATAGGTATTGGCGGAAGACATCTTGAAGCTACCTCTAGGTTTCACAACCTTAATTGTATTATATTTGAGTGATATTTCCGACAAAAAAAAGTTTTAGTTTCAAAAAAAAATTATGGATACCTTCAATTGATTCATAAAATAATGGTAGAAAAAAATACAAAAACTAAATCAAATTTAAGGGTCCTTTCTATTGTCAATTGAGTAATTCGGATCCGCAAGGTTTTTCAGAACAAATTATAAATTTGTAGTCTTATGAAAATTTCCTGTCGACATGCTCATCTCGTTCCACTGCTCTTGTAGTCTTGAGTCCGTCAAATTAAAATTGTATACCCAACTCACAAATAAAGCATTTCTAACCGGTTGATTTACATTATGAATTATTCTTATGGAAACTGTATTTAAGAAAAATAATCTCCTAACTTCGGATTTAAGGATATACATTTGTTAAACTTAACTGTGAAAAGAAAGGATATGTCTATGACCGAGAAGCGAACCAGGATAGCTGAATTGGCAGAACTCCAGGCTTGTGACATTTGCAACCCGGGTTTGAGTCCCGGTCCTGGTCATATATTTTCTTTTCAAATAAAAATTAATACAATCAATAACAAATAATATAAAATCAATTATAATAATATATATGACGCAAGTCAAAAAGTTCCAAATTAAAATAATGTTCAAAGAACATTCTTCCCTTCGTATACATCGCAAATTGCGAGAACTTGGGGATATGGGATCAGCGAAAAGAAAGGACATGTCTATGGCCGAGGTAGGAACCAGGAGCTCAATTAGGAGAGCTCCAGGCTAGTGACCTAGGGGACCCGGGTTCGAATCCCGGTCCTGGACATATCTTTTCTTTTCAAATAAAAATATTTATTAATTCTGAATTGTGTGTGCTGGGTGATATCCTTTGCCAAGCATTGAAAAAAATCAAATGAAAAAACCTTATTTTCTCTTCATAATCAATTTAAATATTTTTATTTCTATAAAATACTGTTAGCTGTTAATAAAATAGTCTTTAAATTTTATCATTCGTTTTCTATCTATTCCGTAGCTCTAATCTATTTCATCTATCCACCCACATCTTGTTTCTATTTGATTGCTTCATAAAAGGCTGCTTGTCAATCATCTATCAAGCTGTTTTATTATCAAAGGGGTGAAGGAATAAGTGGTGTTTGGAGAGAAATGCAGACAAGGCTTCAGGAAAAGGGTTAGGAGAAGGGATCCCAAAGAGAGAGATGTAGCGAGAATACTAAGGGATTTACTAAAGGAAGCAGCCCTAGGAAAGAATATATTTTATTCAAATAGAAGGATTTAGGGTGAGGAGATAAAGAATTTTTTTTTTGTATTTTAAGACTTATTTGGAAGATGGAGCCAACAAACTACCCCCGAAGAAAAACAGGACTTGAACAACTCAGCTCGTTACTGCTATCTAGAACACTAGAGCACCCGGCAATCATATGCAAGTCTATATGATAATATGATAAAAAATCAAATAGTGTTTAACTGAAATATCAAGATTTAACAATACATCATATCAAGGTTTAAACAATACACTCCCTCATTCATTATATGTTCTATTCTAAAGAGAAGACTATAGGATTTAACAATAATTAAAAGAAGCATAGTGCTAAAATTAATATAGCTGTTGTGTAATTATCCAAATAAATTATAAGTATAACAAAGTTTATTTATTATAAAAGGAATACTCATGTCAAGTTATTCAAGATATTGAAAACAAGTCGATGTATAACTTTTTTTCTTAAAGTTCAAACTTTGATAGTATACAACTATTTACTATTGTTTCATTGTTTTTCTTTTAAACAGTATTGTGCATTAAAATAAATAAATGGTCATTGTCAAGGAACTCGGTATGGCACTGGGTTCCTGAGCTGTAAGTCCAGAGACAGGCGCTGACAAATAAATTATTTATCCTGGTATCCGACGCGAATCGACTTCGACCTCTGTGGCTCACTCAAATTCTATAAAGAGAAAGTACTTAATGGGGGGGGGGGGGAAGGTAGTGGTTAAGTGTGAACTCGGCCAAATCACCTTCTTGTATAACCGTTGCCGTGGAAACAGAATCGTCATTACAATACTCTTCGTGGATTGTACTGAATAATTTCAATGAATACCACTGTATAGAGTGTTCATTTGGTTTTGGTTTCGGGCGATGCTACAGTGGGAGTCCTAAATTTGGCCAGGTGTAACAGGGATAGGGATCATTAACGAGTTTTACGTCTCCTCCGATTGCCAGCATTTCCAAGAATATTTTTGCCCCTTTGAAAAATGCCTAAGGGTCTGTCGGGCTGCAAACTGAAATGTAAATAATATATTACTGGTGATCGATGGGAAATATTTTATTCGTCATAGATAACTTAAAAACAGCCAATGAAAAATCCTAATAGTCCAGCGGCCAGGTAATTGAAGGTCGCAATAAATTGAAGAGAGCTGCATTTTTGATATGTTGTAAGGGCATGTCTGACTAGTGAAAATCCAAGTTTTGCCGAAAAAACGAATGGGAAAACTTTTTGTGGGCAAAAAACCTCGAAATGTTCGGAGCAGAATTAATTTGCTACAATTTGAATACAATCACAGATCTGTAGGTCTAATAGATTCTGAGTAACGCCCCTTTGAAAATTGTTCAATTTTTCTAAAAAGTCCTAATTTTAAGTTTTAGCCAACTTTCGTGAGCAACACCGACCGAAGCAGTGATCCTACGATGAAAGTTATTGGCGATGAAGTTGTAGTCAATTTAATTAGCTTTAATTTAAGCACATAACGAGGTCTGTAGGTGTTATACTTCTCTTGTTAATAAAAAAAATGAAAATCGGGAAAAGTGGGTGTTTTAAGAAAATGACTTTGTACGCCACGAATCGATCTAAAACAGCTTGTTTATTGTAAAGTATAAAATATATATGTGTAAATTACCTATACAAAAAATAATGGTAGTACTAGTAGGCACTACTATGCAAGGGGGGAGCCACCCAGTCTCCCCGAGGTTTTTCGGCCACCAAAAGGTTTTCAATCCGTGTTTAGGTAGCAAACTTGGGTATACACAACTCAGACATATCCTTACAACATATCAAAAATGTTGCAAAATTATTTACATTTCAGTTTGCAGCCTGACAGACCCTTAGGCATTTTTCAAAGGGGCAAAAATATTCTATTTTTGCGGCCCTAAAACACCTGGCCGCTGGCCAATATTTGGACTATTTGGAAAAAAAGACCAAGGGGCGTAACTCGGAATCTATTAGACCTACAGGCCTCGGCATGTGCTTAAATTAAAGCTAATTAAATTTACTACAGCTTCATTCTCATTCAAGCATGTTTTTCATCGTAGGATCACTCCTTCGGCTGGCGTTCCTCACGAAATTCGGCCAAAACATAAAATTTGGATTTTTTGGGAAAAATTCCCAATTTTCAAAGGGACGTAACTCAGAATTTATTAGAGCTACAGAGGTGCGATTGGGCTCAAAGTATAGCGAATTTAATGTACATTTAAAATGATTACCTATGTTTTTTTAATCAAAAACGCACCGATTAGGAGATTTAGGCAAAAAACTTAAATAGCTCCGAAAATACAACATATCAAAAATGCAGCTCAAAAATTTATTACGACCTAAAGCCCTTTTTTGGTACCTACCCGCTGGCCTAAAATGTTGTTAGGTTGTAGATGATAAGCCAAAAGTTGCACAGTGGAGTGATTTGAACGAGATAACACTCCACAGGCCCACCTATGGCTGCCATATATATATATACCTTATCATTAGTGAATAAGTTGTGTCACTTAGCAACACAGACGTATACTAAGCTCTTGTATACTTGTATGACAAATTACTATCCGACATTTTGACGTGTTTCAATAAAATTAATATACAATTAGAATACAAAAAATTTTTCGAACTCCATTATACGGATAGGGTAATGGGGTGTGGGATTATTACCCGTAGATCGGAAACGTTGAAGTGCGCCCTTACCCGAGGGTTCAATGGGATCCTGCAGGACGGAATATACAAGAAAGGGCGAAGGACGACTAAGGGTGCGGGTGGGCATTGTCGAGTGAGCTCTCATTACCACACAGCTGTTGGAGGGCACTCGACTCCTAACACTTCAACGGCGGATCTTTCTGATATAGTGTATTCATATCATCTCTATCTCGAGTTTATTTAAAAAGTATGGATTAAATCGAAAATGAAGAAAATCGATGTTTTTTGAATTGTAGCTGACTATCAGATTTATCAGAGACTAATGAGGGTCATAAGTGAAAACAAAACCCGTTGAAGTGAGTCGAATGATATTCTCTCTGTGAATAATGGAATAAGTTTGGAATAAATATTTTTGATTGATTGCTGGGGTCTTTATCTGCTAGTTACTAACAAAAAAATTAAGTAGTTCATCCGTGACTGTTATAATTATTTTAAAATCATCTGTTTGTTCAGATACATAATCATTTCTCAAAAGAAATTTATAGGAGATTAAATCAAACCAAAAAAATGACTGACGTTTTTTTTTATAATTAGAGGAAATAATTAATACCTTTCTTTAAAAACTTATACATAAGTCTCATACTATCATATAGTGATTGAAAAGTAATTGGTAATTTAATTTAATTTTAGTAAATTATTGGAAACAGTTAATTTTTAATTAATAAAAGTAACAGCCGTACCTAAAACAAAAACTACGTGGTTACTGTGTTCAATTATTATATCGTTCTTTTTAAAGAACATTGTCGTAACAAAAAAGAAAACTAATTTTTCAATTGAGGCATTTGAAAGTTCCGTGTATGTTCAAAATTGAACCAGATGAATTAAAAAATTGGGTACTGTTAAAGCAAATCCCTCGGAGTGGTGGTGTTGAAATTCTTTTATTAATTATTAGAAAACTTCTGGACTAAAGATCTTCACTTGACTTACAGAACAAACCACTTATCTATAATAGTATACTAAAACCTATTTGGACATATGGAACAGAACATTGGGGTTCAGAAAAAAAAGTCCACATACACAAGATACAAACAACACAGTCCAAAATTCTCAGAAAAATTGTTGATGCACCATGGTATATTTCGAATCACACCATACACATCGACATGAACATTCCCACTATAAAATCATATATTCATAACAAATACATAACACTCCACTCATCGACACAATATCACCCAAACCCACTCGTTCTCCCGCTTTCCTACTCCCTGTTACCTGGACTTGATAGGAAAAGATTAAAAAGACATTGGCCAAGAGACCTACTTAACTATTGATATTTTTATTCCATCATCATATAGATGATCATGTAGAAAAGCAAAGAGAAAAACACTCGGATCAAATTTGCTAAAGGCAAAATTGCGCAGGTGCAAATGAAAATTAAATAATAACTAAATAAATTATTAGAAAACATTTAATTATTCCTAAAAAAACTTTAGATTCAAATATGATACAAATCAAAATACTACTTTGTTAAAAAAATAAGTCATTTCATAGAAATAGAAATAGAATATCAGATTTGTTGTTCCTGAATTGGAAAGGTCCAATTACCACTATAGGCTTAACTAAAAAATTCCAATTTTGAAGGCTTTAGTGAATCCATGTTCTTTCGCTAAAAAGAATACTTGTGCTCGCTTAAAACAGGCTATTACAGGTTTATTATTTCCTCATTGGTCTTCATCCACCACCGATCCCCTTTCTTTGTATGGACATTAATTCGATTTCGAAAAATTTTCAACAACGGCCAATAGCATTACCAACTTGCCTCCTAAACTATATATATATATATTGATACATGACGCAACTATCGTCTAATGAACGAATCATTTATCTAAGAAGAATATAGAGTCATTCCTTAATTAATATAATAGACCTGGGAACAAAGACGGGAGGATATAATTGTTCCTGGAGAATCAGGAGAATTCAATGATGAACTCTGACATCATTGGAGAGTTCAGGTGAATGCCACTAGAGGTCGGCATTCTCACCTATTCCTTACACATAAAAAACAATGCACTAGAACTCAGACCTTCGAACAAGAATGACCATCTATCTCATCTGAAGCCTTCATACTGGAACATACATCTTTCTACCCACAGAGCAATCTTCACAAGAACTTCACAGCGAAAGGATCACCTCTTCTATTAAATGCAAGTACTAGATTTCAACATTCTGCAGAATAACGTTGACAAATACAATTTTTTTAGAGCTCATTAAAATTAAATTAAATAAATTCAAAAGCGCTATATAAATATAATATATTAGTTGGTTATATCTTAATTATAAGGAGATTTGATAGTAAGAAATTGGTAAAACTGTTTTTCTATTGAAATTAATTTTTTTATTATATTATTATTTTATTGAGATTAGTCTGTTCATTATATTGTTTTTAAATTGAAAACAATTTGTTTATTAATTGCTTTCAATTGGGGTTAGTAATATATAAGTGTTAACAAAATGTATTAACAAATACATAATAATAAATGTATTGCCTTGTCTATTGATTTCCTGGTGTTGATCCATATTTGAATTCATATAAATGGTAAAAGAGTAGAGAGAGTAAGAGGTAGAGACAGTACTGCTTCAAGGACAACGGTTTGCGGATTGCAACGGAGGGGATTTGTCCTAGATCACGCTCAACCTCCAGACTTTTTCCCCAATTAAGAGTATCCCCTTTATAGAGGTGGGTGAGCTACAGGAGGGTCTTTAGATATCAGAGCGATTTTAAAAATTTAAATGAAGTTTCCTAAACTATATTGCATCGAAATTTATTATTTGTTTTATTTCCAACTTGAAAGAAAAATCATCATATGGTTTATAGTTAGATGTTTCCGAAGCCATAAACCGGAGTGATCATTTGTGCGAGGAAGCGATATATGGGATAGTTGATAATGATCAGGGGAGTATAGTGACTAGTCACGAACTGCATAAAACAAACTGCACTTAACGGCGGTGAACCGCGCTCAGCTACAAGTTAATTTGTTGCAATCGGACATAATAGAAGAGGATTTTCTCGTTAAGCTGGCAATAAATAGCCACTGTATCGTAGATAAACACGATTTCAACAATATTGATCCCTCTTCGCCGACTGGTAATTACGGTTATATTACTTCGCACACTCTGTGTTTAAGCTCTTGGAAATTCGCCTTAATTATGAAATTAATGTGCTTGTTTTCTCGCAGTTGCACATTTTATTCCTAAAACGCTTCGGAAGTATATCGCAGAAACGGTAAGGCATTATAGGAAGTTTCAATTATATTTATTGATTGAATTTAATCAAATTACATTTTGGTTTAATATGATTTATGAAATATCGCTGAACTGCTGTGCTAAAGGTCCTAGGTTCAATTCCATCTTTGGCAGGTAAATTGATTAATATCTTAACACTGATAGACACTATAGGATGTGGAGATCCTCTGAGGGCTAACTCAGTGTTTAAAAGAGTGGGTAACGTAAATGAGTGAGATAACTCCACCAACCTACCAGTCTACCAATGGATCAGTTCCGCGTCTCCCTCAAAACGATGATATTCAGAATTGAAATACCACAGTGTTGTAGTGAAAATTGTTTAGAGCTACTAAAGACAACAATATACAAGTTACACGGTTGTGTGAACATGGTGAGCCAGCGTTATTACATTCTTAAGTTATTCCTAGAACATACACATAAGATGATAAAGCTGTGGTTAAATTAGTCTATCAGCCTTCAGATGCCTTTTGGCTCTGTACACTCCTTTTTATTTCACTTCAAGTTAATCTTTCATTTTTGATATTTCAAACAAAGTGACGAAAATGAAAAGATCAAGATATGTGGGGAATACAACCGGAATTTTATGCTAAAAAAAAAATTAATAAAATTAATGTTAGATAAGAACCGTGAAATCAACACAAATAAAGCTATACATTCATATGAATATTTTAAATGTATTATTAATTTCTCTTCTACTAATTTTTCGTTCTTCTTTTCATGACGTCTTTTGATTGAAGGTTACGAACTACTAATTTAAACGATCCTATCTGTTACATGAAAGAATTCTGGTCCGTTCCCTCCAATGCGTCCAATGCGTGATCCTTTGTCTAAGGTATCATTTGGATGACTCTATATATTTACCTAAAGTTTTTGTTCAGAAAAGTCCAAGTATCCCTTCCATGGAATACTACTGATCACAAATCCTGTGTGGCGGCTTTGGTTTCTTGTACATGACAAATGATTTTCTATTTTCTCTCTTGTCACTAAATCTTAAAAGACGAAAACACTGAGTTAGTAAGAAAATGAGTGAGCGAAATGATACACACTCAAGTTCTTCTACGGCTCGGTAAGTCGGTTTCGAATCCCTGTTAGATCGGATAAACGCAACATCTCAAGAAACGCATTAACTATCTCAGAGTGCTTTACCAAGATTAGACATTAAACACAGCTTGGAGTAACATAAATTCTGCCGTGGTAGCGTTATACACTTCAATTGTATTGTATTTATTAGGCTTAATAGTTAATCTGATCGTTATCTGTATATATTATTATGAATGCGCGTTATTGAAAAAATAATGAACGATTCGTTTGTGATTATTTCAATTCTGACCGATATCACTGAAAAGAACTGATGCGGGAGATGGGAATGTAATCCAGTTTAAGGACTCCTGGGCCCAGAATCTCATTATTGTGATTGAGTGTGTTTAGTGATTTTCTTTTGTTTGTGAAAGGTTTTTAATTCCATTAATACATGTGTTCTTTTATTTTTTTGTATTTTAAAGCACACGAGGACAATTATGTAATTATCAGACGCTCTTAATTAAAGAAAATATTATATTTATATGAAAATTCCAATATTCCACAAGGAATCAGTTTATTTATTACTTTATAATTATTATATCCTATACTACAGTAGGGAGCGGAGTGGCTCATTGGTTAGTTGCGATGCCGAAAATCCTGGTTCGAATCTCACTGCAGGCGAGAATTTTATTTAGCCTGTTAGCAGCCGGTGATGGATCATATAGGACTTAGGACCCTCCTCGGGCTAACCCAGCCTCTATAAAGTGGGGGCTCTAAAATAAATGGGAAAAATTAGGCGGTTGAGCGTGATCTAGGACACACGCCTCCCTGCGCAACAGTTGTCCTTGAAAGAGTACAGTCTGTACCATTTACTGATCCCTGGGTTGTAGTGGAAAAGGATACTACTCTGCAAATCTATCACGGCAGGCTGACTCAAACCCGATCAAAACTGAGATTCAACTGAACTAGATTATGCTATGTATTGTGCCGTCGGCATTATGAAAGTGAATGTGTTGGCATAAAGAGCAATGTTGTTTCGGGAGAAGTAGGTCACGCAGGTAGAAGGGTGTTCCCTATGGTCCCCTTATGGTCAAGGTGGCTGAAGAGATAAGAAAAGGAGGGGGGTCGAAGTCTCCAATGAGAAAAGGACTCGCTGAACAGATCCCGAGGAAGGAGGTGTAAGGAGCGAAGATCCCGCGGAAGACGGCACACAGTGGAACGAACCAACGCATTTGTTGGACACTGGACCAATTCTCTAATAACTAAATTTGTCCTGTATTTTGATTTTAAATTATACTTTATACTTCTTCTCAACAAAATCCATAGATAAATTTATTGTGAAATCAAGTCTTATATAAAAAATTCTGAATTGAAATATAAATTTTTCAAAAAACTCATATTTTTAAAGCAATCCACTGTTTGAGGTAATGGATTAAATTAATCGTGCACCTACTGGAAAAAAACACATCCATAATAAGATATTTTAGGCAAATAAAACTTGGGATTATTTCAAACGTCTGGGATTTTTCGGTGAAAATTGGGTGATAAAATTAAATAATCAATTGCGAAAATCGCTCAAAATCGCCCAAAAAACTACCTTCACAGTAAATAACTAGAATGTTTGAAGTTTTTTTTCCATTAGTCGGATTTTGGTACTAGGTGCTATTTTCCGAGAAAATGAATTTTTTATTTTTATTTTATGGGCCTTGAGAATTAATTTTTTTTTTTTTTTTATTTAATTCAATGATATTTACAACTATAATGGTATTATATCAAGTAAATGTGCAAAAATGTAGAATATGACATGAAAACACTTGTGGAGAAACTACCCATCGATAGCACTCCAAGAGAATTAATTTAAAATAATTTCTGTTGATATTGGCGTCTACTTTTCGCAAGTTTTCTTTTTTTTTTTTTTTTTTTACTAGTTTTTGTTTACACTCATTTATCCGAACAACCCTCATCTAACATAATAGTATTAACAATGAAACTTAGTTTGAGTGTGGTATTTGAACGACTTAAGTGTAATGGTGCACATAGGTGCAATAGTCCCTACAACAAATCGTCAAGTTTTTAATTTTTGATTTATTTAATTTGTATTTCGTTATTTAAATAAAAGAATTTTATATAGGCACTTACATTTATTATAATTTTGATGTATCAATTATACCTAGTATATTAACTAAAAAAAGTAATTATCAATTATTTTATTAATTTTGTTTAATAATTAAATGATTTGGTTTGTTACCTTTTCCTTTGTGTAACTTTATTTAATACCTATGTATCTGTCTTTCCATAGAATACTGTATTGTACCTATTCTCGTAGTATGTAGGTACAATAAATGGTACAATGTTTGATACTAAATAATCTGACATCGAAATATCAAATCTAGAATTTGTACACGTTTATCCTAAAAGGTTTGATCCTGTTTATCATATAATTAAATAGTTCCTTCAAAAAGCTTTTAAACCGTACCAATAGCCTTATTCTAGGAGAACCAGAAGCGGAGATATTAATGAATGTCCAGACGCTCCTAACGCTCGTTCCACTGTGCGCCGTCGAGCTAATACATTGAGGCAAAGACTGGCCCGTCAACGAGTCACCGACATATTCAGAACACGTGAACAACCGCGTTTGCAAGTATATCGCGCATTGACACGTGCATCACTTCTTCGCCTTGCGTTTGAATATGAGTCGGACATCGACTATTCGTCACTTTCACAAATTTTAACATTTTTTGCTATGAACAAACAATGCCAACACTGGCATGCAGTCAAATACAAAGGTGAATCGGCCGGTTTCTGCTGCGTCTGGAAAAGTTGTATTGCCACCATTGAATTCGCCAGCGGAACCATTGAAATCACTATTGGCTGGAACTATATCTCAATCTAAATTGTTTTTGCGTAAAATTCGCAAATTCAATCGTGCTTTCAAATTGCATCATTTGGAGCAACAAAAATCGTTCAGAAAGAGGATGGTCGCAATTTTTAATCAACGTTTAAGATTCAGCTCCAAGTGTATCATCAAATTAGTTCTTTAATGCCGATGTCTGATACCGATTCAAAATTTCTGCAAATCTACTTCATGGGTGATGAGGAGCAGCAAATAAACGCACGCTGCCAGTACAACCATATCGAGCAGATGGAGGAGACATTGTGGGTATTTTAGAACCGTTTTTACAGAATCACAACCAGTTGGTCCAGTTGTTCAATGGCGTTTCAAACAGACTGCAAAACGACAACTATACGATCGTCATCGAAGCCGACAAAGTACCATCTGGGCAGCACGCGGGCCAATATAATGCATCGACCATTAATGAAGTTGCAGTTGTTATGGTTGGCGACGCATTTGAATCAAATGCAGAGACAACACAGTGCATACAATTGAAGACAGTCATCGCTCTTACGACGCTTTGCAATATCCATTTTTGTTTTGGGAAGGAGAAGATGGCTATCATTTAAATATCAAACAAAGAAATCCAGCAACAGGTACAATCTACACATGTCACAAAAAAATGTGAAAGCGAGGTGTTCCGGATGAAGGATACAACGGCATATTTATGGGAAATACATTAGGCCGATTATACACAGTCCATCGAAAGCAACGCGAATGTTTCTTCTTGCGTATATTGTTGGTTAGTGAGCAACTATTCACTGATGAACAGAAGAATTGACAAATTAATTCAATTATAGAATTAATTTGTAAATTACACCAGAACAAGGTGGATTCTTTTTTTTTTTTGGACGCACCAGGTGACACTGGAAAAACGTTTCTCATCATTAGATCACAAAATCATATTGCGTTAGCAGTCGCTTCATCAGGTATTGCAGCCACTTAGCTTGATGGCGGACGGACTGCACATTCAGCACTCAATTTGCCGTTGAACATTCGCACAAATCCAGATGCAGTGTGCAACAAAAAAATGCATTCCGGTATGGCAAAAATGCAAAATTATTATCTGGAACGAATGCAGGCCCATATATATATGGCCCACAAGCATTCAGTTGAAGCTCTCGATAGAATGATGAAAGATCTAAATAATAACACCAGGCTTTTCGGTGGTACTTAACTCCTGCTGCCCGGTGATTTTAGAGTCATTGCCGGCCATTCCACGTGCTGCATATGTGGATGAAATTAACGGATGTATAAAACAATCATATCTATAGCGAAATGTCAGTACAATACGTCTCAACACAAATATACGTGTTCAACTGCAAAAGGATCCATTGGCATCATCATTCTCCGAGCAATTGGTCAACATTGGAAACGGAAAAAGACCATTGCATGGAGAGACACAATGCATCAAATTGCCAGACAATTTCTGCAACATGGTAAATACGAAAGATGCTTTGAATGAAAGTATATTTCCAGATTTAAAAGCTAATTATATTAACCATGCGTGGCTTCTTGAACGAGCTATTTTAGCCGCAAAAATATCGATGTTGACGCTATTAACTTTAAAATACAACAGTCATTGCCGGGGATATATTGTTCAAATCGATCGACAGTGTTACCGATCCTAACGAAGCAGTCAACTATCCTGTTGAATTTTTGAATTCGCTGGATTTACCAGGAATGCCACCACATAACTTGCGATTAAATATTATCTCACCTATCATTTTGTTTCGGAATTTTAGTGCACCTAAGCTATGCAACGGTACAAGATTAATCATAAAAAAAATTATGGGCAATGTTCTTGAAGCTACAATTTTGAACGGAAAATTTGAAGGTGAAATTGCTCTCCTGCCACGAATCCCAACAATTCCTTCAGACTCACCCATTCCATTCAGACGTCTGCAATTTCCAATTCGCTTGGCATTTGCCATGACTATCAAAAAGTCACAAGGTCAAACAATGTCGATTTGTGGGTTTGATCTAGAAAATCTGATCTGTTCACTTGGCCAATTATATTCTGCCTGTTCCAGCGTTGGAAAATCGTCAAGTTTATTCATTTATACTCCTATGACTAAAAATATTGTTCATCAACTCGCTTTAAGATAAAATTAAACAAACTGTATTGATTTTAAAGAATTGTGTTTAGAAAAATTGATGATATTTCAAAATAAAGAATAATGAAATTATTATATTATTTCTCTTTCATTTCATACTTTGTTTAATATCCTAATCGCTACAAATATCATGCAGGACAACGTCTGTCGTGTCCGCTAGTTTATTTATAAATTATAAATTAAAAACAAGTATAAAATAGCTTAATTAAGTAAGATAATTTTAAAAGTGACAGGATACTTCTCGATGGGCAAAGGAGACAGTCTCAGCCCTCTGCTCTTCATCATATTTATGAATATAAAAAATAAATATGTTAGAGAAGAACAGCAAGTGTATCGATTGGTTATTGGAAAGACTCCAGGGGACGACAAAGATGGGGAGGGACAGAGAAAAATGCAGATCCTGAGGTAGAACAACTCGAAGCAGAATGGAACTTGGAGGAGGTAAAAGAAGGAGAAAATCTTACCTAGGAGATAGGCAGGATTCCAAACCACCCATGAGGTTCTGCCTGTGGTTTCGTTACCCATTTTTTATAGTGGATGGTTCGCATCACTGAATCCAGTAGCAGGAATGGTTGCCTGCTAAAGCAATCAGTTTTGCCCTATTAAACCACCGACTGGACCTTCAGTCCCTGCTCCCACGTCATCAATCCGTCGAGAACACCATAAATTCTTTGGAAAAGGAAGCCTGGCTAAGCCTCAAGGCTGTGGTGGAAGGATTTCTAGGCAGTAACTAGGACCCCAATTACCGAATTTCATGGGTTTAAGTGGATCAAATTATTCCACATGGAAATTTAGATTGATGAGTTTTGTAGAGTAAGGTGTCCTCGATGTGGTGAAGATGGAAGAAATCCCGGAGGGGGAGAAGCAAGCTAATACATGTGATGCCCAGGCCCGGTCTGTAATCATAGCGTGTGTCACAGGCGAGCACATTGGATATACCAAGAATGCCAAGGCATCATGTCAAATGGTAAAATCTCTACAGAACGTATTTGAACGGAAGAGTGCTTTTAGGTATAATGAATAGCGGATACGAGGCAGTCACGGATAGGCTCCAGTAAAACATTTATTCTAAAGACTGACAGAAGACCGACCCGACCTTCAACTTGCGACCAACTCTCTCATCACCTCCCCACTACACCTGCGTTCTTTGGGACTGAGCCCGCACAAGCGCAGTACTAAGGGCACCAAATACAAAACGAACTTCACAGAAATATAATTGAAATCACTTTATTATTTGGGAAAAGTGTTAATGGTTTTTTTTTTATACGAATAATGATTATTTCATCAAATGACACAAGGGAGGTTACAGAAGGAATTATTTTATAAACTTTCAGTTGATTAGTTGATATAATTTATTCTTTAGTTAATTTACTACGTTGATATTGCATTATAAGTATCGTATTCACAACCAAATTTTTCTAGCTTAATAATATAATTTTATTATGGAGTAAGGAAGTTATTATCTATGGTAATTATCTACAAAAAATAGATTTTA
The DNA here is from genome assembly GCA_964056705.1 of Troilus luridus. NCBI lineage: Eukaryota > Metazoa > Arthropoda > Insecta > Hemiptera > Pentatomidae > Troilus > Troilus luridus. The sequence continues at coordinate 86,264,743 of OZ057415.1, forward strand.
CCACTCCTTTGTCAAAAGTGTGACATTATAAGATTCAGAAACATGGGCTATCACTACCGCGGATTTCTTTTACCTTGTCAAGCCACATATATTCCTTTCGGGACCGGAGATAGCACGCTGACTGGAACATTGAAATTCATATCTTTTAGTATCAATTTGGATGATGCGGGCTTCGTGGGTATTACAGAAGCCGTGTCTCTAGATTGGGCTGCTCAGAGTGGACGTGGGTTGTCTACGGCTGATGTACTTGCAATTATCAGTGATGTCCAACTACCTGCATCTTTTAAGCAAATTTTTTTTCTTATTAAAGGCGTTTAATTTCTCTCGTCCAGATATTGTCCAATGATTGTAATAGAAGGAAGAAAATGACTAATCTAATATTCAAACTGAAAATTGGCATTGATATATATGTTTATAATAAATATTAAACCTAAATATTGTTGTTTCATTAAGAACTTATGTAATTAAACATTTGAGTTTGTATTTTACTTCTAATATTTATCTGGCGGTTGAGCGTAATTTACATCAAATCACCTCACTGCACAACCGTTGGCAAAAAAATAATACAGTCTCTACCATTTACTGAACCCCAGATCTTTCATGGGTTTAAGTGGTGCATGATCTTTTGTTATTATTATTATTATTATTTTATATATATATAGAAACCCGTATCACTACAAACCATAAAGTGTTTTGGGTTCAGTACACTGTATACTATACTGTGTCTTGTCCAATGGTTGTGATGACAGGTAATATGTCCGAGATTACCCTCAACTACATCGTTTTTCGCCTATTAAAGGTATCCAATTTATAAATCCCAAAGGATTTATCCGTGACTGTCACGTATCAGCTATTCATTATACCAAAAAGAACTCTTCCGTTCAAATACGTTCTGTTGAGATTTTATCATTTGACATGATGTCTTCGCATTCTTGATATATTCAATGTGCTCGCGTGTGACACACGCTGTGATTACAGACCGGTCCTTGGAATCACGTGTATTAGCTTGCTTCTCCCCCTCAGGGATTTCTCCCATCTTCACCACATCGAGGACTGCTTAAGCTACGTTCACAAGACTAGACCATTGCTTAGACCTGGTCTCAGAGACGTGGTCTAGTTGGTCTAGCTAGGCGGTTGCGGAGCCGCTGCAGAGACTAATGCCCGTTGCTGAAACCAAAATCGCTGGTCTAAAGCTACGTCCACACTATGAGACATTTGGTAAGCAATAGACGAGACAAACCTTAGTCCGCCTCAGCAATGGACTAAGCAGCGGTCTTAGCAACGGCCTAGGTGCAGGGGATTAGTCTCGTCTAGCGTCCACACAACTATTTAAGTTTCTAGACCCATCTTAGTTAATTTCCCTCTTTTCACGACCCAACCCTACCACAGTCTTGGCCGAAAATGCCTACAATAAATAGTTAGGTTTAAGTGTTGTATATCTGAGGAATACGTAAATTCAAGTAGTTTTTATACCTTATTTTTAATTAGGCAATGTAAAATTTTTAATTCATTGGTAATTTAAACAAGTAAATAAATTAAATTTTCACCTGCTCCAAACTATTACAGACCATACTATTACTATTAGCTTTTTTTTATTTGTCTGATAAGTGCGACCTTTAATCATTGCATCAGTCTTTATATTTTCTACTTATTGCAAATTTGTATTTTATTTCATTGTGCGATCTTATTTTCTATTATTATAGACGACAAACATATTTTTCATTTGAATAATCCTTTGGACGTAAAAGCTGTCCAAAATGCAGTTATCTGTGATAAAGACGATGAAATTTATCAAGTTATCGCGACATTCCTAGAAATAATTTTAAGTATAATTTTATAATTCTAGTCATTTTAAAAATGTAATTTGTGTTGTTTTACGACAGTCATAACCGAAAATCCATACAATAAATTCCTAGAAATAATTTTTAAGTATAATTTTATCTATCTAGTCCTTTTTAAAATGTAATTTTGTATTCTTTCTGATTCACTTGAGAAGCTTTATAAAAAAAAAGAGCAAAAAAAACTGTTCTATATAACGTGTTTATTTTTAAATAAACTTTTATTGCAATTTTTTAATTTATATTATTTGAGAAACGCAAGTAAACTGAGTTTGTAAATTCTTCAAAAATACAAGAGTTCTAAAATAGTTAGTTCTTGATTTTCACAATTTTCTTTATTGATCGTATTTATTTTGTTTTTTTACTGACATTTGAAATAATATCATATATTCTTTGATTGTGGGAATTACAAGAAGGTTAATAATATAAGTGATATCAGGCAATAAAATTTTTAATAAGCATAATGCAAGAATTCATTCCGCACAAAACTGTGCCCTCCGTGGTGTATTGACTAATATTGGTTTAGAAACTGGAATGGGAACTTAGCTAGAGTCCTTTACACAAATTATTATAATTATAATAATCAAAATAAGTAATTATCATAATTTTAGCTAGAGTCCTTTACACAAATTATTATAATTATAATAATCAAAATAAATAATTATCATAATTTTAAAAATTTCATTTTGAAGAGAAATGACATGTCCAGGACCGGGTCTCCCAGTGTCTTTCCGTCTAGGTACTCTTCCACTTGAGATATTCTGGCTCGCTTCTCTGTCAGACAAATCCATCTCTTCACTGATCCTATATCCCAAACACATACTGGGCCCATAACCTGTTTTGGGGAAGCGAAATGGCCCACAAAGGCTCCAGTAAAAGATTTATTCTAAAGACTGACAGAAGACCGACCCGACATTCAACTTGCCACCCCACCGACTCTCTCATCACCTACCCACTACACCTGCACTCTTTGAGACTGAGCCCGCACAAGCGCAGTACTAAGACCACCCAATACAAAACGAACTTTACAGAAATAGAATTGAAATCACTTTATTATTTCGGATAAGTGTTAATGGCTTTTTTATATGAATAATAGTTATTTCATCTAATGACACAAGGGAGGTTACAGAAGGCCTTATTTTATTGCATTAATTTTTTGAATCTTTTCTCTTCAAAATTAAAATATTTAAAAATTAAAAAAAATTATTCTTTTTCATGAATATGTTGTTATACCCGTTAACTCTATAACTTTCAGTTGGTTTATTTGGGTATACATTTTTTCATTAGTTAGCCTAGAAGGTTGATATTGCTAATGCAATATCAAACTTTTAAGTTTTAATTAAGGGAAAAGGGAAAAATTTTTGAAAAAATACTTAAATATAACTTGATATTATATTTCTATTATGGAGTAATGAAAACACATTTCATTAATTTTTTTTAATTAAGTTACTTAAATGTAACTTAATATTATAATTCTATTATGGAGTAAGGATAACAGATTTCACTCTGATCACTACAGTACCACTATACCCCGTCGAACAATCAGTACGACCGAAATTCCGAACGAAGAAGTGGGAAATAATTATGTGTTTTTATCTCCGAACCGCTGGGGCTATACTCCGTCGTTCACGAGGTAATAAAGCCTTAGGCCACGTCGGGATACAAACTATACTCCTAAAACAATTACCAAGAAGAGGCAGGCATAGCTCACCTGACGAACCTCTACTACTCCTGTCTCAGGCTAAGATACTTTCCTGAGGCATGGAAAAGAGCTATCCTCTTTCCGCTGCTAAAGCCAGCAAGAAATGGTAATCAGCCAGCCGACTTCCGGCCTATTAGCTTATTTCCGCACATGGGCAAAGTTTTTGAGAAAATTATCCTTAGTTATCTCATAACCTACTGCTCGGTAATAGCGTTAATCCCACCGGAACAGACCGGCTTCCAGGCCGGACTATGCCCGGACCACCATTTGGCGAAGCTACACGCGGAAGTAAGCCAGAACACAGTTCAGAACGAGGCAACCGCTTTGATATCCATGGACTTCACGGAGGCGTTGGACTCAGTGTCCCATATTCTTCTATGTAAGACACTGCAGGACAACGGATTTCCCGAGCAGCTCTATACTATCATAGGGTCCTTTCTGACACAACGTTCAATAAAGGTACGAGTCGGGGAAGAGCTGTCCAACCCGTTTCCACTTACGTGAGGTGTAACTCATGCTATCACCGGTATTATTCTCAGTTTATACGGCGGAAATCGTTTGTGCCAAATACAAAAACTACAGTGGCGGCGTATGCCGATGACTTCGCCATCTACATTAGCTCATTGAATGCAGAGAGAGCTCTACGGCAGGCGGAGGTGGCCTGTGAGGAAATAACTAAAAAACTGGACTGATTGAATTATTACAGTTAATCCCAAGAAAAACCGACTGTATTATCCTCTCCATCCAAATGAATAGCCCTCTACCTAAGGTTTATAGAGTAGCAGGCAGAGTAAACCACCCTGCGACTAGAATAACGTATCTCGGTGTCACCCTCGACCGGCACATAACGTTATTCCAACATTGTAATAAGAAGATCAGGTCGGTTAGAACAAAATCTTACAGGCTTAATCACCTTTTAACCTCACCGAACTTATCACTCCGCCTCAAAGTAATGATTTATAAGGCACTTATTTATGGGGAGCCTATGATGAATAACATTTCACCAACGATTTCAAAACCGAATACTGAGGCGTATAGTAAGGCACACCTCTCTACAAAGGACGAAATCAGACATAAGACACGACACCCTCGGACTCCCGACGGTAACGGACTTCATCAAATGGAGGCATATCAAATTCTTTGATAGCCCCAAACACTGGACGAACCCACTATTCAACATACTAAGACCGACAGGTCGACATCAGCGCTGGCATACGCATGTACAGACACTCAACATGGACTGAGTAAACAACTGACTAACTTCAATCAGAAAGAACTACCCCCACTCCTACCATGTAATTAATCTCAAAATAATTGAATGCACAATCCTCTCTTAAAATGCACCAGGTGCAGTACAAGAGATGTCATGTAGCATATTAATATGTTATTGTTAAAAATTAATAAAAGCCGAGGGGCTAAGAAAAAACAAAAACAACTTGTAATTGGAATAAATTTATACCGTTTACAACGTTTGTAAGTTACCGGTATACGCACTAATAACAATTTTTGGATTAAGTTACTTAAATGAAACTTAATATTATAATTCTATTATGGAGTAAGGAAGTTCAATCATGTACAAAGAAAAGACTTTACCACTCCTTTGTCAATGTTTTTTTAAAATTTGACATATCTTAGAAATTGAACCGTGGCACAGTGGGGCGAAATCGCTAAATAGCGCTTAATTTTTTTTTTTTACTTTATTCAATCAATTGAGGATTAGTAAATTTGCATAGGCCTACCTTTTAGGCAATCAGAACTGTAATTTTAGAGCCCTTTGTTCATTACAAACCTAAAGGAGCCTTTAGAGGATGAAGAATCGTGGGTGCGGGAATTTTAAAATAATTGCTTTTATCAGCAGTATTGGATCAGCACCGAAAAACTAGGGAATTCAAGGTTTTCAAAGCACTTTTTTTTTTTTCAAAACACTCTACACAAAAATGTCCTCTAATGTACTCTTTGAAATAAATATTAATTAGTCATCAAGAGTCTGGAGTAAAGATCCTGAAAGGGAATTAGCTACGTAAACCTGCCAACTTTGGATCCTGAGCCCAAACAAATCGAAAAAACTCGCTGGTTCCACGCCCGTGTAAAGAAACAAATGAGAGACGGGAGATCGTAATCCTTTTATTCTTTACTCCATTCTGATATTTAGTCAGTTGTCGTGCATGTGTTTGATTACGCTTACTATACCATCGATAAAAGTGAAAATCCGTGTCCTTATGGGAGGGAGAATTATTGAAGTCAAAGGAGCAAAATTCGTACACTTTATTTAAATGTTTAGTGGACGAATTTCACCTGTCATCATTCCTTCATCATCAGTTAATTAAAGATGCTTTACGATTGATCATTATTATCAATATTAAAACAAATTGTTCCCACATTTCTACGAACGAGGATCTAATGGACAACCGCCTCATCTCTTCAGACCTTTACAGATAATTTCTCATCTTGAGGGAGCATTAGCTGAAATTAATGAAACTGTGATGGCTGTAGTTTAGTTTTAATGTAGCTTTTTTTTTTGTATATAAGTAAAATAAATTTTCTTTCATATAAATGCTTACGTTTATAAATAAACCTACGTTTTATAAAATACCTATAAAAATTTCATTTGTATTACATGGCCTCCCACACAAGTTAATATAACATGAATTTTTATATTGGAATGATACATCACACAACTTTTTTGAAAAATATTTAAATATCGAGAAATAGATTGTCTTGTATATAGAACATTTCATTATCCTCGAATTCGTTTCATATATACTATCCAACTACTAGGTAACACAAACATGTCTGCCGCATTTCTAGGTTATACTTCAATCTCCTGAGGGTTTAATGATTTTTAAGCGGTTTTTATCGTTTTTCCCCACTTTGCGTGGAAGGGTAATATGGCCTTATAAATTCGCAGAAAATAACCTCCGTTTCCACATCTGAGTATTCTTCATGAGCACATAATTACAGGCATTGAACCGATATTACACCTCTGGTATTCGTAGAACAGAGATTTTCACAGCACAAACACTTTGCATCATTAACATTGCTTCTATCTGGACTTTCGTCAGAACTGTCGTCGCACAAAGGTTCGTTTTCTTCTAAACTAGACATTTCTACCCACTTGGATCTTGGTTTTGTCTTTTTACCTTTGCCCTTACCTTTTTTTCCTTTATTCAGTGTCTTGTGCGAAGATGAAGTAAGCAATGTCGACTTACCACCTTTATGCCTCGGTCAGTAGTTTTCCTAGGTCATAATTGTTGTATCGGGTAAAATTTAAATGGCGTTATAAAATCTCTTGAAGTCGATAGATGTGGTGACCTCGTAATGGGAGCTGCAACTTGTTGAAATCATACAGGTGGTGTTTTCTTCTCGTCTCTTGAAACAGAGGTTACATTAGTACCCATCGCAATACTCATAGCAGGTTCATTTATGGTGGGTGTCATGTCAACAGATTCATTTTCTATAGCAGGAGGAGCATAAGGAGCAGAAGATGAAGTGGTTGGCTCTGGTGTAGTATTTTATTTATTGGTGAGTGTATATTCTGGCTAATTATCCTTATCAATAAAATTGTGATATTTAAAAACATTCCTGTTAACAGGATATAAACCTGTAGCAGGAAAAACGCTGACAGCTATTTCACCGCTTTGAGTACGGAGATATGAAGGTACAAAATACTTCCATCATTTCATGCTGACCTAGTCGGCGTGAGTTGTTCCTAACCCATCATCTTATTTCTTCAGAAACGTATTTTTTTAATGGTCCCATGAATGATTAGTCAAGTGGTTGTATTTTGTGGCTGGAATATGGTGGAATTGAGAGTGAGTAGACATGATTTTTTCTTCTATAAATTCAAGATTTCTTGTTCGACTTGTGTGGCCATCTAGAATAAGCAATACCGGAGATTCTTCAGTGGGTTTCACGTGTTGGATAAAATGTTGAAACCCCTTTGTAAATAAGTTTGGTTGGATCTAACCTGAAGGGTGAAATTCATATATGGCACCAGGAAGCGCACATCTTTCATTGAAACCGGATGGCTTCTTTTTCTTGGGAATACAATCATGGGGGAACGAATGATCCTCCTGGACTCATAATTTTCACGCAAGTTATCAAAGAGTCCCTTTCCGCAGATGTTAGATCACCAATTTTGCGATTCCCCATTTGACTTAAAACCTGGGGCACCTGGGATGGAACCACACTTATGCCCGTCTCGTCCACATTGAAAATTTTGTCTGGGGGAAACTTCTAGTCATCCATAAATTTCTCGTATAGAATGAAGAAATGGTCCACACTTTCTTTATTAAATCCCCTAGCCCTGCCAATGAAGGTCCTGTTGTGTGGCGAAACAGTAGCTCCAGATACCACTCTAAAAAATATTTTATCCAATCTTTACCCGCACTTTCATTTTTTGACGAAAAGTTTCCCCTTATTTTTGTTAAGGCCCTATGTAGGTTTAATGTTGAGAAAAATCATTTAAAAATGACGAGGGGAATAATAAAACCAACACTTTTCTTTTCCCATACAAACCACTAATAAATAATATATGTCAATAAAAATGAATAACCAAATTTTGGCTAAGAGAACGGCTCGACCTATCCGGCTAATTTTGTTTCCCTTTTTTTTAAGGGCACAGAAGGTTCTTATAGAGAGAGAAAAATCATTTAAAAATAAACGGGGAAGGAAAATAACAAAAAGAACATTCCAAAAGTATTTATGTTAACTTACATTAGACTAAATGATCTTTTTATGCGTTGAAATTCTTTTGATAGAAAGAATTATTCATTTTAAAAAAAATCACCTTAAAATTATAGGAAGGAAATAGTTGGAGGTGCAGTCAAAAAAACACAGCAAATAAGTTGAAACCTATTATATTATATGTGTGCCGACGTTTCGACCTACTGTGTTGGTCATCTTCAGGGCCAATAGGAGTGGCTGCTCGGTGCAGAAGGTAACTGGTAAGGTAGCCACTCCTAATGGCCCTGAAGATGACCTAAACAGTAGGTCGAAACCTCGGCACACATATAATTTAATAGGTTTCAACTTATTTGCTGTGTTTTTTTGACTGCACCCCCAACTATTTCCTTCCTACATTAGTACCTACCAGTCAATGTATTTCTTTCCTACACCTTAAAATTAATTAAATTAAAAGAATTACCTGAACATATGGTAGTTCCGCCGTATCTCGAAATTCTTCTTTTCTTCTTTGTTCTTTTGTTCTTTATTCTTCTTTCTTCATTCTTTTCTTCTTCGAAATTCTTGAATTTTATTGAAAAATTGCTTCTTATATTATAGAGGTTTGGACATCTACTGAGGCAACGCAATTTTTTAAAATCTTATTTCGTATGATTTCCTAATAAGTGTTGAATATTAAAAATCAGCAACTGTTGAATAAAAAAAAACACCTTAAAATTAATTAAATTAAAATAATTACCTGAACATATGGTAGTTCCGCCATATTTCAAAATTCTTTCGTATTTTCTTTGTTCTTTTGTTCTTAGTTCTTCTCGAAATTCTTTGTTGTTCTTGAAAAATTGCTTGTTATATTTTAGAGGTTTGGACATTTATTGAGGTAACGCAATTTTTAAAAATCCTGTTTGGTATGATTTCCTAGCAACTGCTGAATTTGTTGTATTGTTTTAATATTTTGAGTTTTATTATGAAATATAAATTAGGTATAATAAAATCAATTACCTTTTTGTGGTTGGGATTGTATGAAAATTCAAATATACTTAAGGATAATTTTCGAATTAGTTTTGTGAACAGATGAAGTTATAATAAAAAGTATGTATTTAAATTTAAGTATTTAATCTCTACTATAATGTAAATATTAGAAAAAAACTAGAATACAAATGTGAATTTGATCAGTTTTATGTCAATATCTGTAATTATTCCGTACTTATTAATAAGATAATTGAGTAATTTTGAATACGGATTCGCTGAACCTTTCATTATAAAGTCTCTGAATTGTAATCTAGGGATAATATTTTTCTAGTCTGAAACATGCAGTCATCCATCAATTTCTCGTACAGATTGAAGAAATGTTCCACACTTTCTTTATTAAATCCTCTAGCCCTGCCAATGAAGGTCCTGTTGGGCGGCGAAACGACAGCTCGGGATACGACTCTAAAAAATATTTTATCCAATCTTTACCCGCACTTTCATTTTTTGACGAAACGTTATCGGTTATATTGTTTTTTACTGTCAGCTGATGGGCTAAACTCATGACATCTTTTCGCGAGTTTTAAACAAAAAAAAACATAAGTACGTATTTTTAAAGTAGATTAAATTTGCTTCAATTTGAGCCAAGCTGCAGGCTCTGTAGGTCTAGTAGATTCCAAGTACAGTCCCTATCATATAATAAATAACTGAAATCTTAGCTACATAAATATAAATGAATCGCCAAATGTGTTTCTAAGCGCAAAATTCGAGAACGGCTCGACCAATTATGCAATTTTTTCCCATTATTTTTGTTAAGGCCCTATGCAGGTTCAAATGTAGAGAAAAATCATTTAAAAATGACGAGGGAAATAATAAAAACAACACTTTTCTTTTCCCATACAAACCACTCTGTTCCCAGCTGTATATCTATATAAATAAAAATGAATCGCCAAATGTGTTTCTAAGCGCAAAACTCGAAAACGGCTCGAGCAATTCGGCTAATTTTTCCCATTATTTTTGTTAAGGCCCTATGCAGGTTCAAATGTAGAGAAAAATCATTTAAAAATGACGAGGGAAATAATAAAAACAACACTTTTCTTTTCCCATACAAACCACTCTGTTCCCAGCTGTATATCTATATAAATAAAAATGAATCGCCAAATGTGTTTCTAAGCGCAAAACTCGAGAACGGCTCGACCAATTATGCAATTTTTTCCCATTATTTTTGTTAAGGCCCTATGCAGGTTCAAATGTAGAGAAAAATCATTTAAAAATGACGAGGGAAATAATAAAAACAACACTTTTCTTTTCCCATACAAACCACTCTGTTCCCAGCTGTATATCTATATAAATAAAAATGAATCGCCAAATGTGTTTCTAAGCGCAAAACTCGAAAACGGCTCGAGCAATTCGGGTAATTTTTCCCATTATTTTTGTTAAGGCCCTATGTAGGTTCTCATGTAGAGAAAAATCAAATAAAAATGAGGAGGGGAATAGTAATATATATAGTATGAAGTTACAACAATACCCATCGAAATGCGCAGAACAGCGGTTGAAAACTTCAGGATTCGCATTCAAGAGTGCATCGCGGCTGACGCCCGCCACCTACGTGTTACCACCCTTCAAACCTGATGTAAAAAACTAGATTATGTACTGAATTAAACAATATAATCTTAATTTCTGTAAGTTGAATTGTTTTTGTTTTACATCCCTTTAAAACCGGTTCATACCTTTGGCCCCACCCATATACACAGAGCTATGGTCTTCAAATTTATTTATTGTCAATTGATAATATTATTACAAACTTCCTGTTAGTACAAATACAAACATACAATATTGAAATACTTTAGGGACCTTAGGTCTGTATTAATTTCCTTCATGAGTAAGAGAAAGTAAATAGTTGTTAGGAAATTAAAATTTTTCCAGTTTGATTCGTTAAAGAATTGTAAAAAAAACCTGTTCCATAACTAGTCCCTTTGATAGAAAAAGTAACGTGTTATATTTATTTAACCAGTTATTTCTCCCTAACTTTTAGTCATGCGATTACTCTTTCTTTATTTTATTTTACTTTTTATATACATTTGTGCCATGTTTTATAGACTTATAATATATTTTTAATATTATAATTGATTCTGGGATGCCAGAGTAATCATTTAAGATGATTACTCAAATTATTATTTCTTTAAACCTAACTTTATTCTTCCTTGGATTTTTTTTCCTGAGGTTGGTTGTGTCTTTACCAATTTGCTATTGAATTAAACCATCAAAATATTATTCATAAATATATAGTGCGTCTGGGTTTAAAAGCATCAAAAGAATTATACTAAATATACTTTATTCATACAACTTGAAATACGATTAATGATTCAGATATATATATATATATATATAGAGGCTTGCCTTAAAATAGATTCAGAACTTCAATTACAACTTATCTTGTGAAACAGGGGTAGCATTGCGTCTTTGGAAGGTCTTCGGCCTGGCCGCCTTCGGATACTCCTGCGCGCGCCATCGTTCGCTGGCCTCCTTCCCGTTTGAGGTTTCTTTCTGTATAGCCCGGACCACACCGTACGATCCTCTACCATTTCTCTCTTTCTATTCCATTGCAGACTTCTCTTTGCGAAGCTTTCCTTAATACCATCTTCCCAGGTACGTCGGGGTCTTCCTCTGGACCTTCTTCCTTCAACCTTAGCTCGTATGTCATCTTGGCCAGCCTGTTATTTCCTCAATTATGCAATATTATATTTATTTTTATTACAACTCCCGGTACGATACATAGTATTTGATAATATGGCACGACATATTTTTTAATATTTCAATAATAAAACGATGATTTTAGGCTAATTTCATAAAAATCGTTGCAGATAAAAAAGAAAAAAAATTATAAAGTTGATATTTCGATGTATATTTTAACTAAAAATGCTAATATATAAACAAAAATGTATGAAAGAGTTATTGTAAGGGAATAAAATATAAAAATATTAATAAGGATTTGACAGCGACGGGGAGCGATGTAGTTAAGTGTATAGACCACTGAATTGCTATGTTGAAGTTTTCGGGTTCTAATCCAGCTGTGGTAGATAAATTATTTAATCTGTAAACAGCCACGGATTTACCCTGCAAGATTTATAGACCTTCCTGGGGCTCACCCAGCCTCTATAAAGTCGGTACACTTTATTGGAAAATAACCGTTCTCCTAGAAACAGTACAGTCTCTACCAAGTATTTGACCCGTTTGAGGTTTGTCGATAAACGAAATGAATTTTAATAATGATTTTTGCTGACATTCCAACCAATTCTAACACTTTCATATCCACGTATGCTGATGACACATGTGTGTTATCAGTTAATAACGACCCATATATTCCATCCCAATCCCTTCATTCACATTTATCAAGCCTCGAAGAATGGTGTCGGAATTGGAGAATTAAAATCAATTCCAACAAGTCCCACAAATTACACTTCGCCGGAAACCCATGACTTCCTGTCCTACTGTATCCTTTAATATTACTCCACTTATCCCTGTTGAACAGATTCAACTTAGACAAACGTCTTACTTGGAACCCTCACACAAGATTGAAAAGACAAGAAACAGCTAGACGCTTCCAACTACTTCAACACATACTAGACAAACACTCAAAGCTTCAGATCAATTACAAAAGACTTATTTATGCGACTGTTATAAGACCTATATGGACTTACGGAATTGAACTATGGGGCCACCACCGAACCATCAAATTCCTCTCGTATTCAATCATTGCAATCCAAAATCCTTCGCAAAATCCTAAACGCTCCTTATTTTGTCAAAATTAAAACCATCCATAAAGACCTTAACGTTCCATATGTCACCGATTTAGCCTAATAATGTCACCGATACCTATCATTCCATAATAAACTTCAGCCCCATCCAAACCCACTAGTTTCCATCCTTGCATCCAATTCCATCCCGGACAATCCTCCTAGGCGTCTGAAGAGAAGCTGGCCTCGGGACCTTATATTATAGACATGTTATTAGAGTGCTGCCACTGGGTAGGGCCTCTACATGTCCTTCCATGTATCTAGTAAGTCATATAGCCCTTGTACTAAATGTATATATTACAGTTGTACAATTAAATAAAATAATTTTTTTTAAAAATAATGATTTTTTATGTAAATATGGATATCATATTATTTTTTTAATATAAGTATATGGATAACGTACTATTTTTTTTAAACCATAAGAAAATATATCAAAGATGACAAGAGTAAATATTATGATTGAAAACGGCCAATGCGAAGGGGTTGCGGGAATATTCAAATAAAACTACAAGTTCTGTGGGAACGATATTGAAGTTTTTTTGCTTCGTTCTTTTGTTCGCTTCTTTATTTTTTATTTTCAAAAGAGTTTCCGTTTAATATGAATCAATATGTCTACCCTGTCAATATTATTCTGGTGCCTATATTCCGCATTAAAAATATATTATAGTTATGTTTTTTTCATTTTCATTATGGCCAACTATGCCTTGAAATAACATTATGTGTATGCATAAATATAAAGGAATAAAGAAAACTGGACCGTAAAGTATTTTTCAAACGAAGGCTGAATGTAGATTGACTTGAGTTATTGAAATTTACAATTGTATTATAACAATACAACGTATATATAATAAATGATAAATAGTTGTATGAATGAAGGAAAAAAAGAGAAACTACCCACTGGTGGCACTCGAATAACAAATCCAAATTCAACAGGTCACGAGGCCATCTTCTTTTCAGACTCTTCGGAGGATTATCTGGAATTGAAGAGGTTGCTAGGTTCGAAAATAGTGAGTTAGAGTAGGAATTAAATTTGTCATGAAAAGATTTATATCGGGTCATATCAGCAACAAAAGGGACAATAACCTATAAAGGACAATAATATATCGGATTAGCCATAGCAGCAAAAAGGGACGTTAAATGAAGGGACAATAACCTCATTATGGATTAATTTGTTTTTAAAAAAGTAAGGAGCATTGAGGATTTTTACGAAGGATTTTGGATTGTAAGGTTTGAATACGAGAGGAATTCGAAAGCTCTATTCCGTAAGTCCAATTAGATCATATAATAGTCATGTATATGAGTCTTTTGTAATTAATTGGGAGCTTAAAGCGTTTGCCTATTAAGAATCGAAATAACCTAAATCGGTTATTATATGAGTGTTTCTCTGCTATTTGGAAACTTGCCTAACCAAATTTTATTAAATGTTGAAAATATTTGTTAATAAAATGAAGGACCATGTTATATTAAATATATCTCTTTGAAAAGCCCACTTATTTTCGTCCTTGTTTTTGAGTTATAGACAATTTTATCCAAAATCGTGACAGGGGACTGTTGTAAACGCACAGGGGAATGTTTTTATGAATTAGAACAAATATTTCAGTATGAAAGTAATCACATTTTGTTTCTAGTTCTTACTATGGTTTTGCCATTCTTACGTATTATTTAAGTAATTATTTTTGAAATAAATCAAGAATATTAAAAGAAATTTCACTTAATATTTATTTCTCTACCTTAAGTTATTAACATTAACAAATGTTCTTAACATTTGTGTTCAACTTGGTAAAATCATCTTCTTAAAATAATAGTATTTTTAAGATACAAATTGTATGACACTAAAGTCAGTCTTTATAATGATTAAATAATAAGGAAAAAATAGAACCTCTGCTAACTATCACAATCAACATTTTAAGTAGTTGAAACATATTTTGAAACATTTGTACTTTTAAAGTAATTAGCATTAATTTCACAAGGGCTTACAGAAAACTAGCTTTAACATTGCACTTCAGGAATAAATCTTAAAATTAACTTATTTCTCAAAAACAGAAACGGATTTTGAATAAAATAATTTTCTGCCATTTGGAGTAAGATCTATCTGTGGTAACTTCTCCACAATTTTGTCAAAACTGACATCAGAAAATATCATCTTCAGCCATTCTGAACGTGTGGCCTTTATCATCACAAATTTACATTAAAGTGACTGTCAGTTCACCATCATTGTCATCTACGGCAGCATAACTTTATTCCGTGTTTCTGACTAAAACGTAATCACCATTGTTGTATTGGTGTTGGCTGCTAGTACTAGTGTTAGGTGTCTCATCATTTTGATTATAATTACTAACTTTTTTTTTTAACCGCTGTAACCTCTTTTTATATTTTTCCAATTTCTGTTTTGTATTCCTGAATCTTATGGTCTTTTTCTTTCAGTATCTTCTCACGTTATTTTTAGCCTCTTTCTTTCTTGCTGCAACTGATGAACTTAAAGGTGCTCGACATTCCACTGGGGGATCTATTGAATCAGGTGTATTTTCCCTTATAAAAGTATTTTTTATTTCTTTCAAGTTTTTTTTCTTTGCGCGATACTTAGTACAATGTTCTTTCAAAGTTTTTTTTAATGCCTTATGCTCGCGACGACTCATACACTTAACTAATTGTGTTGTGCCTTTTTCTTTTTTCTTTTGGTATTGCTGTCATTCTATTTCTTTTCTTTTTTCTTTTTTTGTGAGTCATTTTTAAGTCACTGATATCTAAAACGTTCAGCTATACGTTTTTGTTCTAATATTTATTCTCTTGTTTTATGTGGCATTTTGAGATACTACCTAAGAAAGAGATGATATTGTTAATGATTTTGATCATAGATGCGCAATCTGGCATGTTAGACTAGACAAAACGTAAAGAAAACAGTCCCTTGCGTTATAAAACAGTCCCCTGTGCTATGTAAGTGACAGAGGACTGACGGCCAGGGGGCTGTCATTTTCACATGTAAATTGAATAAAATAAAATCATCTAAACTTATCACATTAACAAAACAAATGTGGCTACATACTTAATAATCAATTCTTTTAAACATATATTTGTAATAAAAACTCTTAAAATAGGAAAAAAATGGCTTACCAGGGGACTGTTTTATCTACCGGCCGCACAGTGGAACGAGCGTTAGGGAGGCCTGGACATTCATTAATATCTCCGCTTCTGGTTCTCCTAGAATAAGGCTATTGCTACGGTTTTAAAGCTTTTTGAATGGACTATTTAATTTTATGATAAACAGGATAAAATATTTTAGCGGAAACGTGTAAAAATTCTAGATTTGATATTTCGATGTTAGATAATTTATTATCTAACATTGTACCTATATACTACTAGAATGGGTACAATACAGTATTCTATGGAAAGACAGATGCATAGGTATTAAATAAAGTTATACAAAGGAAAAAGTAACAAACCAAATAATTTAATTATTAAATAAAATTAATATAATAATTGATAATTACTTATGATAGTTAATATACTAGGTATAATTGATGTATCAAAATTATAATAAATGTAGGTGCCTATATAAAATTGTTTTATTTAAATAACGAAATAAAAATTTAAAAAATAAATAAATAAAAATTTAAAAACTTGACGATTTGTTGTAGGGACTATTGCACCTATGTGCACCATTACACATATGTCGTTCAAATACCACACACAAACTAAGTTTCATTGTTAATACTATTATGTTAGATAAGGATTCGGAATGTAAACAAACATTGGTAATCAAAAGAAAACTTGCGAAAAGTAGACGCCAATATCAACAGAAATTATTTTAAATTATTTCTCAAGGCCCGGAAAAGAAAAAAAAAAAAGAAAAAAATCATTTTCTCGGAAAATAGCACCTAGTAGCAGAATCCGACTAATGGAAAAAAAACTTCAAACATTCTAGTTATTTACTGGGAAGGTAGTTTTTTGGGCGATTTTGAGCGATTTTCGCAATTGATTATTTTAGTTTTTCCCCCAATTTTCACCGAAAATTCCCAGACGTTTGAAATAATCCCAAGTTTTATTTGCCTAAAATATCTTATTATGGATGAGTTTTTTTCCAGTAGGTGCTTGATTAATTTAATGCATTACCTCAAACAGTAGATTGCTTTAAAAATTTGAGTTTTTAGAAAAATTTATATTTCAATTCAGAATTTTTCATATAAGATTTAATTTCACAATTAATTTATCTATGGATTTTGTTGAGAAGAAGTATAAAGTATAATTTAAGATCAAAATGAAGGACAAATTCAGTTATTTGAGAATTGTTCCAATGTCCAACAAATGCGTTGATTCGTTCCACTGTGCGGCAGCCGGTAGAGGATATAAGGCGCACAAGACCCGAGCGCGGATATGCGAAGACCTGCCTTTGAGACCTAATCTACCCCTGTTTCACAGATAAGAATAATTTAACTCCTGTTATATATTTTATGGCAATCCTCTATATCTATATCTGAATCATTAAGTGTACCTCTAAAAATATATGTATTGAATGATTAATCTTGTTTAAAATTGAATTAACAAACTATAACCAATATAATTCTTTTGGTGATTACTTACCCCAGATGCACTAATTATTTATGAGTAATAAATTGAAGGGTTAAATATTGAGTTAATTGGTAAACACGAAGAGACCTCTGGAAAAGAATCCAAATAAGACTAAGGTATAGAAATAATAATTTGAGTAATCATCCTAAACGATACTCTGGCATTCCGAAAATCAATCAAAATATCCAAAATATATTTAAGAGTATAAACATAGCAATTATTCCTCTCAGTGAAGATTGTTGGACTGGATTGATTTCTCGCCGGTCTCAACGCCCACCTATACAGTACCAATATGGAAGTAACCATCCGAAGGATGGGTACATTCGAACATAATCAAAACTTTGCGCATAAAATTAAGTGAAAATAAAAATTAAAAAATAATAATTAAACATTTGTTTATGTCATTAAGTTATTTTGGTTAAATATTTTGATTTAATTATTAATATACGATTTTTTCCAATTTAAAACTTTACATTATCATATTAGCATTGATTATTAGAGTTCTTTTCACATCTTTTGATTTAATTTCAGATTATTCATACTTTATTTATGTGATTTCTTTGATCATCCCCCTTCATTTTAGGAATCTAGGCTTGCTAGACAATAAGCTCCGGCAAAATATAGATTCTCAGATTGATATCTATTCCTGAAGTGAGTTAATGAGTATATAATGTTCCTTCAAAAGAACAACATAATTCAAAAATTGGCATTTTTGTGTTAAGTGTAACAATTGTATTGGTTGAAACATTTTAATTCAGGAACCAAATATCTGATATACTATTTCCATGATTCGATATGTTGATTTTTATTTTTTTTTTAAATAAAGTCATCATAAATATTTCAATAATATTATATTAATAATACTTTCCTTGAGCTTGAGGGATGTTAAGTTCTCATCAGTTGAATATTTATATTCTCCCAGAAATCACTTGAAGATAATTTAGGCTTTCCTGGATCCTTTTATACTTGTTTTTATAGTGCAGCTAAGTTGCCAACTTCCAGAATTGAGTTAAGATTTTCTTAGGGAGACCAATAACTATTTACTTAAGTTCTATTTGTGGTTTTCCTTATAGCTACGAGTATTATAAACATCTTGAAATATATTGCCAGTTACTTTAGTGAACCTATTTTTTTTCTTTACTGTCCTTACATCAGACATTATTATCAGCCTTTCTCCTTATTCGCCTTCTTGATGAACATATTGTCATTTTTTATCCAACTAAATCATATGGGCTTGTTCGATAACATATATAATATAACAATGACTGAACGTGAGACTCTATAACCATCATTATGGACCTTTAGATATTCGTACCTTATTATCAAATTTATTAACAACAAAAATAAATAAATACAAATTTTAAGTTAAATTTAAGCTGGAGTGTAATCTGGAGAGAGGCTAGAGGACAGGGCACCTGTGCTCCAGTTCAAACACACCTGACCTGGAGCCAACACTTTCATTTCGGCCTAGAGCCGTCCTCAAACACTGAAAGCTTCTGTTTCAATACTCTCGGGTATTTAACATCAGGGAAAGATTTCAAAACACTGATGAAATATTTTTTTTAAATGTAAATAAGAATGCTCACACTTTGTTGTTACGTTATATAATTAAGATGTGTCGGAAAAAGATAAACTTAGTTTTGTTATTCCATGTTTATGGAGGATGTCATTATCTTTTCATTTTCTAGCTGCACTCTAATAATTTCTTTTTATAAAAATAATCTCGTTAATTAGTTAAAATTAATTATAATATAATTATTTATGTTTTCTTAATGATGTACGTACTTAAAATCTTTCTGATTGAGTTCCATGGTTAGTTCCTTAGATACTATACTATATTAGTACATAAAGAATATATACTAGTATATGAATTATCAAAAATCTAGACCAAAAACACAATTTACAACAGGCTTGTTCAATTATTAGGTTACGCGGATGATCTAGATATTGCTCGCTCATTTGAAGCTCTGAAAATTGCTTTGTTATCATGATGGAAGTGGCAGAGGGGATGGGTCTAAGTGTCAATGAAGAAAAAAACAAATATATTAGGAAACATGAATCTGCAAGCAATGGAATTTTGTCCAGATCTGCGCCTCCAAACATGGACTTTATCTAAGGCCAAGAGAAAAGAGATAGCTTTTTATGAAAGAATAATGCTCCGTAAATTTTTCTGATTTATTCATGATAATGGTTAATGGAAGGCATACAAACCGTGACCCGTTGTTTGGGGGAGCCCGATTTCCCGATATCTTTACCTGTATCCAAATTAATAGATCAAGGTGGGCCGGAATGAGTGAGGGGTATCCCGTGGAGAAGCTGAGGGAAGGAAAGTTGGACCGTGCCAGATGAAGAGGCTGGGATGGAGAGGCACAGGATGCCGGATGCATCTTAAACGTCCTTAACTGGAGGACAGCTGCGTTGTATAGAGCGTCCTGGCGAGGGCTCCTTGAGGAGGCTAAGACCCACACTGGATTATAAGGCCTATTTGATTGTATTATTGTGATTGAACTTACATCTATAATTATAGCTCCGTGGTTGAGAAATTATATCTGCTAAAATTGAAGACCATTGTCAGAGAGTTCAATATTTTTTTCCTTTCAATCTACAAGGGTTTCCTTCTGGCTATTAGAACCCTCGTCAATCACTGAAATGATCCTTTTTTTTATTTATTTAAAGTTTTTTCAACAAGTATTATGATTAGTGCACATTTAATTTTACAGAGAAATGGTTATGTTTTTGTATTTTACAAAATCCAACTAAATTTTATAATCGGTTTATTTGATACTCAGGAGTGGTAATTTAAGTAATAATTTTCTTAGTGACCATTATACCATTAGATATCACCTTTCAAATGAATTTATCAAATTTAAATAAACCTAGAATTGTAAGGCATGGGTTCATATAAAATTATAATAAACAATTGTAAGATAGAAATTGTATTTCCTCTGTGAGCTGGAGACTACAGAGGACGGTAATGACAGGCTATGCATAGCTAATAGACGAATCATGGAGGAGAATATGTGCCTGAGTGAGGGGATTCGATACCCTAATGGTGTTATTTTGACAATCTCTGGGCCTCAATGGGATAACCGAAATTGGTGTATTGAGGATGGAATTGCCCGCCTATGGCCCATCTGTTCTTTACAAGGGAATGAAATGGTATTGTCTCATCTCGTATAACGGCCCACTTATGACCGACACATTCCCTTCATCATCTCTTCTGTACCCTCGTCCCGTCTCCGGATGGTCCCGTGGTGCGCATGGCCGGGAGGATAGGGATAAGCGTGGTCGATTCTCTGTGTAGAGAAATGAGCTTGAAAAAAATTAAATTTCATCCGCAGTTTGTTTGGTAAAATAATGTAAGAATATATTAGAATATAAGACAAACTTTATTCTAGGGCCAAGTCCCTTTAGAAAAACAAACATGAACCGAAAAATAAACATAATATATATTTGGCCAGAAGTCTACATAATAATACAAACCATGAAGTATTTAAAAGTGATAAAAACATAAGAAAAAGAAAATGAGAAATTGAATAGCAAAAAAGTACGAAACTTGACAGGATTTTAACCAACAGTCGAGAATAAATATATTGATAATAACAATAACTAAATAAAATAAATGATTGGGATATCATGCAATAAAGTTGTTACATAGTCTATATCGTCTTTGGGAAAAATGAAAAAAAAAACCATAAGCAACGAAATACATTATTCCATACTGATTTATTTCAGCAGATGATTGTGAAGTAAACTTATTCAATCTGTCCGATTCGGGGGGTTCTAAAAAAAAATGCCATCGAACATTAAATGTCATTGTTGTATTCTTTAATCCATCCTAAATTTTTTAAATCAACGACAGCAGTACTAATGATGCATATTTTTAGATATTTAGTATTCTAGAGTTAATAAGAGTAGGATAATAAAAGGAAGCTTAGTGCAATATATAGTTTTGTTGATTGAGTAATTGAAATACTGCTCAAACTTTTATTCCTCCCTCCTTTTCTTATCTCCAAAATGAGTTTCTTCTACTCAGGGAAGCTGGATCGGGTTATTATCGCAATGATTAAGTTGCTAAGTCAAGTATTTGTTTGAAATGGAGTTATTGATTATATTACAACTCCATTTCAAACCAAAAGGTTAGAGAATGACATGATTCCGCTTCCCTTAATAAAATTAACTCACTCTGGAAAAAATTCTACTTCTCCTGTCACCGGGGCTTTAGATAAAATGTAGCATACTTTGTGAGTAGTGAGGTGGACTAGCAGAATAAAATAATAACTTCACCACACCATTAATTTACTAGCTATGTTAGTACTAGTCATCGATATACATCCCTCAGTTATTCGCAGAGTATAATTGAACTAAAACAAACAAGTTGTTACTAATATTATTAATCATTCTGTAAATGCTCTATGAATAGTAGAATGAGCCATAGAAGGTTAACTGAGCAGCCAAATAGGTAAACTATTAAAGGCAACAATACCACAGCGGTAGGCAGGGCGGCAGAAACAGTCGTCAGATGACGTTTTGTTGGATTTTTAGAAGTATAACAAACATATAACAACATAAAGAAAAACGGTCATTTTAGAAGTAGACATATTTTTTTGTAAATATGGTTGATTACCATACAATGAAATTAAAGTTATTCACTCTGATTTCGTGCTGTTCTAGGAAAATCGATAACAAAAATTACTATCGATCATTAAATATCGATTCTTTAGCACATTCTAAGACTTTATATTTATAGAAGTAGTAATAATAATTTATCTATATGGAGGTAAGTATTTTAGCGTTAATAACAACTAAAAATAGGCTTAGCTTGGTATGTTGTTTCTTGATATGATGCTAAAACTTTTCTTCCTCCCAAGCTGGCATGTCATAGCTTTCCATTGGTCATTGTATACTAATTTAGGTGTTGAAATAAGGATTTGAAAATAACTGAAATAAATATATACTGACCAAGAAGTGGGAAAGAATGTCTGGGCGAATCGAAAATTGTGTTTGAGTGTGTGTCGGTTAGTGTTAGTGTGTGTGTGTATGTGTGAGAGAGAGAGAAAGAGAGAAAGAGAGAGAGAGAGAGAGTGAGTGAGAGAGAGGGAGCAGTCTTGGGATTGCTTTTAAAAATGTATGTTGTTTTGGGACAGAGGTAGGAGGTTTATTAGGCCCAGAGGGGCAGTGCACCTCAGCACCTCGCTCTTTCTAAATCACGCCTAACGGCCTCAGGCCCTTTACCTTCCCTTCAGGTAACTTAATCCTCCTCCGAGGAGGAAGCAGTTAAAAATTGAAAGGGATCGGTGAATAATTTCGATCCACGTCTGTTTAAATCAGCGTCTTTCCTCCTAGCATCAGTCGAACCTGTCTTGTTGGAAGTTGCCTACTCACCTAAGTGAAATATATTAGGGTACATTGTGAAGGGAATGCATTATCATGCATTCCGGCAGATATCAGAATCAAGGATTAGATATAAAAAATCAAAACAAACTATTTTTGTTTTTCTATTTTATTTTTATTTTTTAGATTTTTTGCGCTGGAAATATCGTGAGTTAGGTTTATTATGATAATTGACTCTCGAACTATTCTTACAGTTTGTTTTTTTTTACTAGTTCCTTTATCAATTATAAATCAACGTTAATTTTTTTTTCCATTCATTCCAATTTGTTTGCTGTATTCATAGAGTACATGGCGAGGTACTGCTTTTTTTTTTGTTCATTTTATAATGTCAAAAAGAACTCTCTGATAGTAAGTTTTAGCTTCGATTTGGACCTTTTTCCAGATATTAATACAAAAGTTCGATAAACTATAAACGAATTAAGAAATATACAAAATTTCTATCTTAAGTTAACCTCTTACCTTACTCTTGCTTATTAATGTTTTTAAAAATAAATATATTTCTGTTCCTCACGTCCTTGAATTAACACTGGAAGCACGCGTCCGATCTATTAAAACAAATCCAAGAGGAACCATTACCATCGGATGTCCCAGCATCTGACAAATGCTGATGGTGTCGAAAGTATCGCTAAGAACCAAGTAGTCGAGTATCGCTAAGATCGCTAAGAACCAAGTACTATCAAGAGTATTCCAATAATTCGAAGCGACAGTCGTTAAACTAAGCCTTAAAGTGATGTGATGTAAGACTGTATACATGAGAAGCTCATGATTAAAAAAGCAGATGAATAGGGAAATGAGTTTCAGAGCTGTTTCCGGCTTTGAGTAATGTCTAAGTGTGGTTATGGATGACATCAACAAACTAGAGTGGGTAATACAAGTATCGATGACAACATAAAATAGATGCTATTTCTCACTGCAAAGATCATTGCAGTTTAGATCGCTCTCAAAATGAACATAAACGTACAAAAGACCGCAGTGAGACGGGTAATTATGTATGAGTGTGAGACATAACCCCGACCAGAAGATCAGAACGCATACTCAACTTCTGGTTGAGTGAGCTATTAAGAAGAATATAGGGCGGAGAAGACGAGAACGGAATATGGAGAAAAGGAAGGAAATTACAATTCAGTGAATTCAGATGAATGGAAATGTTTGTGGTAACATAACATAACATTGCTGCATTTAAAAGATGCAATTGACATAACTCTAGGTAACATAGGTCTATGTAAAAGATATAATTAACATTGTTTAACTGAACCGAGCTAATTAGAGGGCATTAGCTTAGGATTCTATTATCTGGGCCGGGGGCGCCAATTACAACCCTTATAGGGCCGCTCTGTAATTTGCAAACCGTGTAATTATTTATAAATGCTTTTAATTATCTGGAACAGTTAATTAATTCTGCCTATTAAGGTGTTTTTGTTACGTTTTGTAATATTACCGAATCATGTTATTTATGGTTACATACAAGATTGAACATGTTTGAGGGATTAAAGACATATCTATGCATGTGTGTGTATAAGTATAAAAGGATTACGGATTTAATCAGTCATTAAACAGGGTTATAAAACATATAAAAGACAAAAAATAGTAATATAATACTAGCTAGCAACTAGTAATTTTCTTCGGGAATATTTTTTTCTGATTTTCACTTCTTAAGGCAATACATGAATTCGTGCTTACAATACTTTCTCCCATCCTGGAATTTTTCGTTCTCCAAACCTACATTTTTCATACTGAAACCCCGTAAATCTTCAAACATAGAGCGTTCCTTACGGGTAATCCAGTTTAACACTCGAGATGGTCAGGTTCAAAAACAGATAAACGCAATTTCAATTACCACATTTTCAGCTAGTTCACTCAAGCGATGTTGCCTAAAATTGACAC
Source organism: Troilus luridus (assembly GCA_964056705.1). Lineage (NCBI taxonomy): Eukaryota > Metazoa > Arthropoda > Insecta > Hemiptera > Pentatomidae > Troilus > Troilus luridus. The sequence continues at coordinate 86,289,573 of OZ057415.1, forward strand.
ATTCCCGTCTTACTTTTAAATTCTGGTTCTGAGCCTGAAGTTTTGGGAGCATATAATAGACAAAACTAGCGAAGGATCCTAAAAAAAGTCAATTTTTGGATTTATGGAGTTTTGTGTCTTACGATCTACGAGATACAAAAATATTATACATGAAACTATCAATAACGAATATAGTTTATCTAAAAGCAATAGATATATAATGTTTCTTCTTGTTCCGCTTCGGGTGCAGTCACGAACTCCTCTCCGCTCTTGCCCGGCGGAGATGTTTAATTATCTCTTCCTCTGCATAATCCCAGATATGGCTCCAGGGTGTCATCCAGATGTTTCATTCGGAGCGTAGTCCATGGTCTTCAAAGTATCCTTATGTTCCTCCATCCTAATCATATGGTCGAATCAATTGGGCCTTTGTGAAAACTCTTTCAATGCGGCAACTCCTAGTTTCAGTAGTATACTTTCATTGCGAACGAACACTGCTCATTTCATCCACATTCATTTTCGTCAAATGTTCTTCGTAAATTTTTTTTAGCAGCAACAGTGGACTTCCGCCAGAATATGGCTACCAGCGTCGTAAAAGAGTAAGCAGATTTAAATATATGAATTTATTATTGAGGATGTTATCTTCCGCTAACTTTGCTGCATCGGCGTTGCAAATCTGGTAATAGAAAATGCATTGGCCCTGCTTATTCTGTTGGATATTTTATAGTACATTTTATAAGATCTTTTTATGACTTGAGGTATATAATGCCCTAGATCACTTCCAATTGCCTTCCTTCGCAATGCGTACGAACAACTTCAATCTCCCTTTTTATTCGCAATACCTTAACATTGTTCGTGATACGGCTGCAACTTTTTAACTGGATCAGCGGCAAGACAAAATTATATAAGTATATAAATACTAAGTAACAAAAGAAATTAGAAACATATTATTTACATGATTAGTGAGGGAAGACAATAGCTTACATAATCAGCAGACATAATCATAAAATTTATGGAACTCTGGAGTTGTGTTATCATTTATTAAATGTATCTTCTGATATATCATTTAGGTTTTGTAACTACGAAACGAGAATATCATAAAGAAAGGTTATGTTCGCTTTAAATACATATAATTTTGCACATTTTGACTGTTTTAAAACTTAATTTTCGGTCTCTGATCATAACCCTACCGATCTCCAACATAGGCCACTATATTAAGAGTTTTGGCTATTATATTTCAAAAAAATAAATTTAATGATATTATTAAAACATACATGTTAATGGAATATACCAGATATGCTCAGTAGGATTCCATAGTCGTACCGTTCGTGAACCCACTCCAGGCTCCCGTATATCCGAACCATGACGGTTGTTTAGTAATATTTATCTGATTGTGCACCAAAAGTGGGCGTGCCTTGGCATGGGAAATTACAAATATAATATGATACAACTCGCAGCGGGAGGGAGGGAGATTCCAAGCGCTACACCAGGCGTATTTCATCTTGCCAGAATACAATCTCATAACTCTATGGCTATAGCTCTGCAGTGCGTTTATAATGAAAAGATATACTGAAAAAAAAAGTTTTGTGGTTGTATGAAACCACAATGCAAGTGAAAGATTTTTTCGGTTTGTAGGCATTGAACTAAAACATTTTGGAAAAATATTCGATTTAGGGTATTAAAATTGCGCTTTTAATCTTAACTTAATTATTGAAAAATGGGAATGATAATGGAAAATCAATAGTAGACAAAATATTCAATTATAAAATTTAATTTTAATTTGCGTATTAGAATACGGAATACATAATTAATACAACAATTTATAATGATGATAAACACATATCAAAAAGTAAGAGCAATATTTATTTTTATCATTGAATCGTTGTCAACTTCAATTATTCTGTCAATAACTTCATCTTCGCCTCGAGTCTCACAGTTTATAAATGTAATTAACATTTTATGGTAACTAAAATAAGTAAATGTTTGTATCTCGACTCGTACTCGTATTGATTAGAACTGGCACCCGATTTTAGCCGCTAGCATTTCAGACGACATCTTTCCGCATTTAGTCGCTTTCGATGCAGAATTTTTATTGTAACAATATTTTCGGATATAGGTTTGCCACTTTGAACGATAAACGTATCAAATCCAACACCCGACGCTGGGCCCCTTGTAGTACACGGCATGACATCTGTCGGAAGTCTACAAATTTTTTCCAGCGGCTCAGAGTGTATTTCAGCTTGTGAAGAAGGCTTAAATAAAATTTAATAAATCAAATATTCATATGAAATAAGTAATGCGGGAAGGTAATGTAATGTGACATGCGATAGATGAACGAAAAATTTTGGGGCGATAGAAAAAAAGTTTCACGTATGAACCTTTAACGGTCGTTTGTAGAGTTTTAATTTTAGGGCGTTACATTAATTCACCGTCGGATCTTTTCGCACTATTCTTGGTTTTTCTTTCGTTGACCGGTTTATTTAACTCACTAGCCGTATCGTTATCCATCACGATAAAGTAAATAAAAACATTTACATTAATACCCAGATCAAAGCACACAATAACAACACTTGCACGAAAAAGTGAGGATATAAATCCAACACGGTCAGCTGACTGGGCGCCGCCATATTGGCCTAGCCTGCTCTGCCATGCGCCTTTCACGTTTCCAGCTGCGACATGCGATAAAGAAACAAAAATTTTGGGGCGTTTCCAAAAATGTTTCACTATAATAAAGCTATCTTCATAAAACGTAAGAAGAGGACTGGTATAATCAAGGTATGGTGAGGTATAAACAAATTTTAAAATTAGGTTGTACCGAACCCCGGGGTATTTTAATAAAAGGTAAGCGCATCTATTACGAGGATTGCTGAACCGGACAGGGTACATACTGTATTTAAACGCAAAACAATTTTTATATTTATATTTAAATTAATATTTTATATATTTAAACAAAAAAACAAATAAGAAGAAATAATAACACAATTTCAGCAAATAGAAAAAATGAGTACCAAATAAAAAGGCCAAAATATTTTGAAAAAGTTCAACTTTTGAGTTTTTTTGAGGTTAGAGTGAGTGTAGAGAAATGTTTTAGAGGTGCGAGAATTCTTTAATTAATAAAATGGACATTGGAATGTACATTAAAAGAAACATATTTAATTAATTCAATGAAAAGAAAGTTGAGAAGGCACAACAATCTGTAACTTCCGCTTGATCTATCATGGGAAGCTCAACAAGCAATTCTCTTAGATAAAGCCATAATAGTAAGAAAAGTTCTGAATGTTTGAAGTTGATAACAAATGTAAGTGGTTGGACCTACCGCCCATAATCAATCTTGAAGGCGCAAATGCATGTGAAACATATACAAATAATAATAACAATCTAAAATCGTGAATCAAAAAAGCAGCAGTCCCAAACGATACCTACTGAACACTAGTTAGATACACCACAGGCACTTGCCTTAGAATTGAAATCGCTTTATCATTCGGAAAAAAGGGCCAGTTCGAATCTTGGAGATTTTGAATTGAAAGGTATTGGAAATGTTTGATGGACGGCTGGATCGGATGGCTTGGTAAATGAAGAATGCTAGGAAGTACTTACGGCGGTAGTAACTTCACCTCATCGTACAATTGGGCGACAGGCGAGTCCAAGGATAAAGCCTACTAAGTAATTTATAAATTGCTTTAGTTTTGTATCAATATCTTCAGAGATATCTCCGTATACTGTACAGTGTATACTAGACCAAGTGAAAAAAAAATTAAAGAAGTTTATGGGATTCAAATAAATAGGTGACGATTGTATTTCAGACATATTAAGAAGAAACAACGGGAGAATCAGAGATTTGATTTTTCCAGGAGAGGGTTTGGTCAAAAATGATTCCCTGTTTTTGGACGGTTTGATAAAATTTGTTAGGATTATTATTTAGAAGGGGGTTGGAATATGGGAAATATGAAACCGGTTCGACCTTAAATATAAGGAAAGTAGTATCACTTAGGTCTTTTCCACGTCCGACTTAATTTATTATCCATTGCCCACTGACTTATTCTTTTCAGGTCATTTTGGAGTTTTTTCGTGGAAGTAATAGGACCGAATATGAAAAGTATAGCTTGAAAATAATCAGCGTAGACATGGTATTGTGAGTGTTGGTCGTTTATGTAAATGACAATTAGGGTAGGGGACAGTAATGAACCCTGAGATACACCATAAGACAAGGGCATGGTCATGGACGGAGGTAGACCTGGGTATATTTACTAGGCGAGATCGATTAAATCTACCGTAAGTATATGAAAAAAAAAAGGTCATGTGAATTCAAAAAAACCCATCTTAACAAAGTCAGAAAACTTTTTATATACATTCGATGACTCTTAAATTTGCTGAAATCAGCTTTAGCCCATCTTTACTGATTCTATCCACCTGACATTGGGTCTTCCACGAGGGTTCTAGCCAACTATTGTGGCATTTATAATTGTATAGAGGTATACTCCCTATCTTTAGCGTTATGAGATATTGTGCTATATGTGACACCAATTTGGAACGTTTGGAGTATTTGAATAAATAAAGTAAGGTATCTTTCATTGTGCAGGTATCTTAAGTGTCCCTTGAGAATGGTACCTGTACCCTTGAGATGCAGGACAACAGCAGTCGTAGGCAAGAAGCGGGCAATTCATACAGCGAAAGTCCCCCATTACTCTCTTTGTAACATGGGGGTTAACATAAGTTGACTTGTAACTATGATCACCACACAACGAGTATTTATAATATCAATTGAAATAAGACTTTTTGAAACTAAAATAAAATAATATGTTCTTCTAAGAAAGGTAAAAAAAAAGAAAAAAATTGCAAATTATCAGAGTACCGAAAAGTTGGGTTGTAGTGAATAAGATAAATCGCGGTACAAGATTTATCGGTCAAGCTTAATTGAAATACACACATTAGCTAAGTTTGATTAATACCGCGTGGAATCTACATTAGATGAAAAGGGAATGAGAAATCCCCGTAACAGCTTGGAAGAGGAGGTTTTCAAGAGCAGGGCGCTTGGTGATTAATGATGACCGCACAACTAGGCAGGCCCCGCTCCAAGCTCCACCTGTAGCTGAGCCTATTCTATTATCCAATCATTAGCGACTGCCCTGTCTCTTCCCCCTCCCTACATCATACCCGTAACCTTGTCAAGTTTTAACGCAAAGTTTAGCTCGACAGAGGCTCTAAATACCAGGAAATTACTGTCACTGAATGAATGGCCGTTCAAGCGCTAATTCCTCCAACACGCATAGTAATGAAAACAATACTACACTGAACAAAAACTGACAATACATGGTGCACTCGGACTATCGACTGTAACATGCTTATCAAATTCTTCAATAGTCTCCAACACATTGCACACATCCACTTTTAAACACACTTACACCGACAGCCCGACCTCAGTCCTGGCAAGTCGACATTACATTGTATCAATCTTATTAGAATGCATTTCAGTGACTAAGGGAAGATTTTACGGCTGATCTGACAGAGATACTGATACACACAGTTTCTATAATTTAGGGCAGTTATAAATTGGAAAGATTTTCCAGATTCCAACTCGCAATGACTACTTTTGACATTACAAGAGAGAAGTCGTAGATAACCGAGAAAACGTCTTGAGAAACTGAGTTATGAAACAGCTAGTGGGAAGTTGTGACGATGATGGACAGAGAATGGTTCAGATTAACAATACGATCCGATTGATAATGATTTATAATTAATTTATTTATCTTCATAAAAAATAAACCTGTCATAAAACTTATGTTTGGGTTTAATTAATTTGAATTTTTTCTTTGTTTGATATTAATTTAATAAAAATTAATTTATTCATTGAAAACTACAACTTTATTATAGGAATTCAACAAGCAAATGGTACATAGAGGCATGGATAAAGACAAGTAGAGAAACTATATGGTACCTAATATGGTGGTACCCAAATATATAATTCAGATACCTCGGAGGATTATCAGCAATTGAAGAGGTTGCTAGGTTTGAGTGAGTGGATTTGAGTTTGAATGAAGTTTGTCATGAAAGGATTGGTAACGGATTCGCGCAAAAACAGTAGCAAATGGGTAATATCCGATTTGTTACTGATTGATTGGTCATTATGGATTACTTTGTTTGAATAAAAGTAAGGAGCATTGAGGCTTTTACGAAGGATTTTGGATTGTAAGGATTGTATACGAGAGGAATTCGATGACTTAGTGGAGCCTCAAAGCTCTACTCCGTAAGTCCAGATGGGTCTAATGATTGTCAGGTATATGAGTATTTTGTAATTTATTGAGAGCTTAGAGCGTTTGTCTAGTAAATGTTGAATTAGCCTGAATCGAAGAGATGTTTCTTGTCGTTTCAGTCAACTATGAGGATTCCAAGTTAACCGTTTGTCAAGGTGTAGTCCTAAGTACCGGACCCGTTCTATAGGAATCAGTGGGGTGTTATTAAACGATACAGGAAGAAAGGAAGTCATTGGTTTACAACGGGTAAAGGTTATTTGACAGGGTTTTTGTGAATTTATTTCAATCCTCTAGTTCTGATACCATATTTCAAGGTCAGTAATATGGGATTCAAGAGTATGGGATGCTTGCTGGATGATTACTGGATCAGTGTTGACTGATAGTAGACATGTGTCACCGCATACATGTAAACGATAGTATTAGGATGGGCTAGGATGTCAGCTGTATAAACTATATATGTGTAGAGGATTGGGCCGAGAATACTGCCTTTAGGAACACAAGCAGATTGAGAAAAGAGATATGAATAAATAATTGTGATATACTTTGAATGACCTGTTAGTGAGATAGGATTGGATCTTGAGAAAATATGTAGGAGGTAGGAATTGGCGGAGTTTGTAAAGCAATCCCGGGTGCTACACTCGGTCGAAAGTCTGATTCAGGCCAAGAAATACCCCCGAACAATATAATATAGGTTCCAATGCCGAGGGAACAACGTTCACCACACGATGCCATTGCTGGATAGTGGAGTGGGATGTTCTAAATCCAAACTGGTAATCTGGTATAATGTGGTTTGCAACCGGGATGGGGTATAATCGTATCAGGATGACCTTTTCTAGAATTTTATCCATGCACGGTAAAAGTGAGATAGGACGGTAAGAGGAAGAGTATTTCGGTTTTTTAAAATGATTAATGACATCAAAAGGATAAATATGTAATGGATATGATAAGGAATGTGTAAAACGAATATTCATAAATTTAAAATTGTAATGTACAGTATGTCCAATGTGGATTGACCAGTATGCTGTGTGTTATCGCAATCCAATGTAGTTGGACAGCACTGCTGAAAAAAAATAAAGCATTTCTCTCTTCTCTAGGTATAATTTTTACGACGGACGATTTCCAGGGGTTAGGAGAATATGTAGTACGGAGTACAGCATTATATATGTGAAGAATAGAATGCCTTTCCTAGGAAGATGGTATAAGTGAGGATCGTCATAAGGTCGTGTTCAGGAGCTTTTCGAGAAGGTAATCTGTGAATAGTGTTAGATATTTCTGAAGGATGGAATGCTTTGCTTGTCATTAAATGTAACATTTTTAAGTACACATTTAAGCTGATAGTATACAGATACCCTCACGCGTAATTGATAGGTCAAGCTTTGATGACGTTACAACAGTAAGCGTGATGGCGTTAGGTAATTAAATGATATTTTCTACTATTATCTTCATCTAATCGATCCAAACAATTACAATGATTTTTTTTTTAGATTTCAAACGTTTGAACAGGACATCTGTCCGGTCAGCTAGGAAGTATAGATCCTCTTAGATGGTCTAAAAAATACAAGGGAACGAATCTGGGGATGTTTGACTACTGCTTTTAGAATGTAAAAATTTAAAATAAAACAAGCTCCCCAGATTTGGAATAATAAATGGAGAGCAAAGATCTTCTTTAATGTATACGTATCTAAAACAATGGCTTCAGTGGCAGTACTAGAGGGCATAAAAGGACTACAATGGCTTATTTTTCTTTTTAGATAACTCATCCTTGTAATGAACAAAATATAACAGAGAATTGTTAATGCGTAAAAAAATATTATAAACACGCTTCTGTCTGTTCTGCGTTTCAATAAATTTTTAAACATGTGCAAACTTCATTGAGCTGTAATATATAATGCAGAAACCTTTGAAATGCACGAAAACAGTATTTTACAAGAAAATAATGACTGTAAAATATTAATATAGCGACGCTAGCAAACAAATATTTTATGTATTTGTGATTTGTGATTATTTGTGACAATACTTAACTTCTTATTCATTTTTGTAGAATTGAAATATACAAAATGTTAAGTCTAGACGCTTCTAGCCTCGTTCCTTTTCTTTTATAAATGTTTTTCCACACATTCAACGAAAACATTTCCATTCCATCTTTTTTCAAAATCTATTTTTCTTGAAATTATTCTGGACGTCTTGAAGTATTTCCATCCGGAAACTCGTCTATTCCTATAGTGTTATTCTGATCATTTAAAACAAAATATAACAAAATTAATACGAAAAAAGAACCACGTCAACCTTTGGAGAAGAGAGGGGTATGTCTCATATTGATTAATGATATAGAAATTATATATTTTAAGTATAACGATCTCAGGGTGGCATCCTATTTAATAATTAAATATCATTCAGATCAAAGTATCTGACTTTTCCTTGAGATCATAGCTTGGGCAGTGAAGCCAATATAACATGACCTTAAATTTTTTTATTAGAATGAACAATTTTAGTCGAAAATAATAGTTAAAGTTATTTCAATACAACTTCAGGAAGTTCGGTATTGACTTAAAAACAATCGCTGATATTAAATATAATATTAACAATAGGGGACTACAAAGCAGCGTACACAAAGGAGCCGCTAGCTCGTGTAACATCCGTCAGTTGCTCTCATAATTACATTAGCATAATTGGGATCTATTGTACGCCGTCATTACTAAATAGACAATAGACAGCAGTATCCAATTATCATACCTGTAATGTCGATGCCTGCCGGTCAGGGGACTTAGCTATTATAATAACAAAGCCGTCTTCATCGAAAATGCTCCATGACAATTATCATTAATCATATTTATACAGCGAGGGGGGGGGGGCATGAGGAGTCATCATGAGTGATAATGGGGCAAACGGTGTGTTTATACGATTGATCCCTAGATAAATGGTCCTTGTATAACGGTAACTGTTCACAGAAAAATTACGAAAGAAATTACTATTCTCATCTATGATTTGCTCTCATGATAAAGTAATTATTTTTCGTTGGTGTTGGATTAAACATTAGTAATATGGACGTTAAAATCCACATTTACAAATCAGTATATCACCGCATATTACTGTATTGGAGCGAAAGCTTGGTCACCCAAGACAAAGGCATAATCCGGATAACGGCGGTGGAAATACGAATACTTCATATGATGTATACTTGTTGCCCCCTTCAATGAACAGTGTCATAACTCAAAAGACCTAATTTTTCAATAAATAAGGTATTTGAGATATTTCAAATAGAGGTATTTGATAGTTTCATGTGAGTATTGTAAAGCAAACATTCTTATTGTACGGATGGTATTGAAATTCTTTTATTAGCCATTAGAAAAATATTACATTCTTGAAACTTTTTTTATTATAACTTATCTCATTATTCCCATAAAACATAAAACTTCAAAGTTGAAATATATAAATCTCAAAATATGTCTTTAAAAAAAGATTTTGGAAATGTTATATCAGATGTATTGTGTTCTTGAATTGAAAAGCTTCAATAAATACAAGAGATAATGCTCAGATGAAGAAACTGGGAAAAGACCGCGATGTGTGGACGAGATGGTTGGAGGAACCTTCACGCACAAGAGGAAGGGGAAGAAGGTGTAGGATTTAGTTACTCTGGTCAATTTACATCATCAAAGGCATTACATCTTTACATAGCAGGATTTTATTTTTAGGAAAGTAGTAATTTTTCATGACTCCAAAAATTTAACATGATGCTAACGATGCAATGGAAAGTCATTAGAAAAATAATATATATCAATATCAAAACTATAAATATTAGACGGACCACGTGAGAAATAAATACTATTATTATAAAAATAACCATCCGTAAAGAACGCAGAAAAACATAAATCGTTATAAAAAGTATATACACAGATTTGTGGATAAAATATTGTTTCGAACAACTGATTATGCACTTAAATAATAATGCAACAACAACAATAACATACTGAATACAAAGATTGAACGGCAAACAACGCTATGTCCCTGTCATTTATTTTTTTATAATCTATCTAGAAACAGAAGGTTTGTTAGCAATGACAGTATTTTAATCGGGATTATGAAATGTAATGAATAAATTTAACTTTATTCTTATCGTTTATGCCGAAATATCATTATTATTAAGAAACAACAATTTTTTTTTGTTTTAATGATCGCCGGTGTTTATAGTTAAAGCACGCGAATAGCTTTATAGGGTGTAAACTGCAATCCTCTGTCCAGTTATCGCCTCAGGAAGACAATGAGTGTTACGTCTCAATAAAACTCTATCGGAATTTCACAGTGAATAGATTTTTTCTATCCTCGATTTTTGAAAAATTAGTTCGACTTTATTCTGATTATTTTAGTACCTGAGAGACTAGAAAAAAGTTTACGATTTATTAAAAGATTTTTACTAACAAAATTTTTACTATTACAGATAACTGGTAATATCATTACAGCATGCCAGAATTTTAATACATTATTTATTATAGTTTAAGATGTAAATTTGAAAATCCTAAATTTTAAATGGAACATCACGAAGCTAAATTTCTCAGATATCTATAGTTGGTTTCCCTCAACAGGCTATTTTCGATTGTACATATATATTTTGTCACATATAATATTCGATCAAGCCATACATTGATTTTTCATTACATTTCACTATAATAAAATAGATATTGGCACTGAATGAAATTGGTCTATTTTTGAAAATAGGGCAGCAGGAGCAACAGTACCGCAATGCTGAACGGTCTTGCGGGTTAGTATAGTACACAGCGCCGGGTAGTGAATACAGAACCAGAAGCAGGCTTTTATTTCGCCGATATTAATTATTTATTTTATATAATAATAATAATAATATATACATATATATATATATATATATATATATATAAATATATATTCTACATGTATTTGTGTGTGTGTGTGTGTGTGTGTGCATGTACATACGGGGTAGCTCAGTGGTAGGGCACTGTGTTGCCGTGCCGAAGGTCCGATGTTAAAAACCTGCTAACACCTAACATCCGAGGATTAATTCGTGATTTTCATCACCTGACCACGTGTGTTTCATCACCTGGAATTGCTTGTGTTTAGGGGTAACACTATGAATATTTAAATACAAAGAATATTATAAGAACTAAAACAAACATGGAGTGGAAACGTACTTGTAGAACATGTTAATTTAGATAACAAAAAAATAATTTAAAAACAGTGGGTAATTTATATTTCTACAGGATAATGTTACAAAAACTTCTGCAAAGCTTGTAAAGGAATACCTTGTTTTTTAAATCCCGAACAAAATCCACGTTCCAGTGAACCAACAAAGTAAAACCTACAAAGTATTGAAATACATTAATAATTGTCATAATAAAAAGTTTACAAATAGTGTTCAACAGAAAATAGAAGTGAGGTGCACTTTTTGACTGTGAGCTGAATTAATTTATTCATTGTTATTTTTTTAATAATCAAAGTTTAATGTTTTTACTTTTATTGTTTGTAGATATTTAGATTGATATTAAAATAACTATGTTCAAGTGTTTCTGCTGGTTGTGCTATCTGTTCCCATTTAAATTTTTCCATTATTTCTTCTTTGTACAGGATGGATCAAATGAGCAGAAAAAATAACCATATTTCAATATTTCTTCCCAAAATATCAAAATTGGATGACACACTAGGTTAAAAAGTCTCCGTACAGTTTGAGTTGAAAAGTTTTAACGCTATTACTTTTCAGTACAGAGACATTCTTGAATTGTTTTATTTCTCTTTCTATCTGCATTAGCCAACCGTTTTCTAGCACTTTTAACTTTTTATCTGGGAATTCGGTTTTACTAATTTAATCTCTCCATTGTAAGCTGGACAGTTGAACCGCTTTTTAAAAATAATTTCGGCTATTTGATTCATAGATTTCATGTCATTAGAAAATTAGTTGAATGACCAACTCAGCGTTCAAGAAGGCTAAGATGGGCGGGGCATGTAGCTCGAAGTGATCCGTCAGGACGCCTCTTCACAACTATGAATGCCAGAAGAAGGCTGGTATATATACGCTGCCCTTGGAAGGCTGGTGCATTTCCTAAGTTGCCAGCAACAATTGGTATGGCCGGTTTAGTATAACAAGCTAGATACACAAGGAACTCTTAACTTTATGTGGTGATATAGTTGATGTGGTTGGTATGGTTATCGTGACTTCACAACCATAACCTATAGTGCACGGTTTAAAGGAGTGAGGCTATTAATACAAGCGAGCTGTGGTAAGAACCCGTGAAAAGGACGTAACAATATCGATAAGTGCTTAAGTTAAGGAAAAGGTAAAAAAATATTGTGAAAAACAAAGGTGTATCATTTTCACTATCGGATTTGTTATCATAAGATGATTTGACTGCCTTAAGAAATATTAGTTGTAAATAACTATTCAAGAATGTCACTATCCTCTAATATAGGGGAAAGTGCGTTTAGCCGTTTTATGAAGCATACGGCAATGCCACAATCTAAGTATTGATATGCGAATGGGCTATGTCAGTGCGTATGTGATAAACCGATCATAGATGAAATATTTCAATGCGTTTTTAGTTCCATTGTTAAGACAATAGGTAAGCCTCTTATAATTTAGCAGTCAAATATATTATTTGTGTTGTCGGCACCTACTTTGAGGTAATGATCTTTTGTTGCCAACTGGCATTTGATGACAATTAATTTGATTTATTTTAAATTGATTACTATGGAGCAAGTGATTCACTGAGGAAAAGAAAAAAAATGATAAAACACCTGCTATTAACTCAGTATTTTCTGATAATAAAAAGACAATCAAAGGCAAAAGAAATGCAAAAGTGAAAGAAGTATCTACAGTGAAAATTTCGGAGGAAGAGGGGAAAATCCCTTACTAATATTGCAATGAAATATTCGCGAATTCTCGTCAAGAGGAGTGGATTATTTGGTTTCAGTGTAATTATGTAAGATTTTTGCGACATTTGCCGTTAAATTTTTGCGATGACGCACTATATGGGGCAAATGCGTTATTTGACACACCTTCATAAAAGTACAAACTTTTTTGCTAAAATGTTTTGTTTTACTTTTTTAATTAGTGGCTACAGATTCTAAATTTATGTTTGTTTACAACTGTTTTTATTTATACCTTCTTATCTGCCACCTCTAAAAGGTCAAAGCTTAACGTGACGTAATTTCTCCTAATAGGATTCAAACTTTTCAATACGTATGGAGACTTTTTAGACCCCCTGTATATATTCATCTATTTATCAAGGAGAGGTTTTATTGCAGTTTAGAGAATCCCTTAATAGCAGTAATAGAGAATCCCATGGTCCTCTAAAGTCAGGAAAACTAGTGATGGCAACTCGAAGCCTGATCCACTCACTAGCTTCGAGAGCGGAAATCAAAACGTGTAGACATTGATCCTCCCTGAGTCAGTATAGACCCCGAGGCTAATAATCGAGTTAGGTACAACAGAGAGAGCCGTGCTAAACGAGCAACTGATAATATCAGACAGAAGGCGATTAGGAGGAGAAACTGTAAACAGGAGAGGAAGGGAGGAATTAGGAGGGAGAGAGGGAGCGAGGGAGAGAAGGATAGCGGCCACGTCCCCTTCATTAGTTCCCTTTCCCCGATCAGAATCACATTTCGGACTGGCCCTGTCTTCATTAACCCTCTCCTCTTATTTTTCCCCACTTCCCACTTTCCCCTTCTCTTCATCACGTCTTATATGCTTCATTGCCTCTTCCATCTGTCAATTTCATCCCGAATCCACTATCCTTGTTGAGTACCTTGAGAAAGGGCGGACCATATATTCGAGTTTGGGAAAAGCGAGGAAAGAAAATGGCCTTTTAAAGTGAAATATATCGTAATATTTATTAAACAGTTATCAAACGGTGGAAGACTTGTAAGAAATATGTATATTTATCGAGATATTGAACAGATATAATATGAATATATGAGAGACATTCTTATGAACTAACCATGTGACTTATTGGTATTGACTAACATTAGACTCTAAAAACAAGTATTTAGAGGTTTTATAAGGAAAGACAAGTTTTGTATAGCCTAGTCTTAGACGAATAGACCAGAAAATTCATTAGGGTTGAGCCTATACAGTAGACCGGACCAAAGCTCTCTTGTATTAATTGCGTCCGACCTCCACTCCTAAATCACCATTGCCTCACTCCTTTTACCCATCAACTATACGTTATGGTTGTGAAGTCATGATAACCACACCAACCACAACAACTATATCCCCATATAAAGAGTATTAAGATTTTTGTTTGGTCTTAGGATATTTTAAAGAGAGAAAATAAGAAGAAATAATTTTTTTTACTTGTAATTCCATGAAGGGACGTAAAAAGCGAGTAACGAGAGTGCGCAATGTCAGGAACTCGCTAAATATTTACGGCCCACACACTAGCTTCGGCTGCAATGTAAATAAATAAATGTATATACTGGTTTCTACTTATCTTGACTATTATGGATATATTATGTTTTGGTTCTTGAGTTTTAGTCAGTTGTGATTCAATAATAAAAAACCCCAATAAACCAGATCAAACAGCGCTCACTACACATTTTAGAAATACTCAACATACATTTAAATTTGATGAACCTAACGTGATACACCAAGAGAAAAATAGCTTCAAACGGAATATAAAAGAAATGATAACTATAGAGAAATAAACAAAAAACTGTAAACAAAAAATCGGATGTTTAAGGTCTAAGCTTGTGTTATGCTAATTTAATTAATTTTTGGAGATATAATAATAAATAGTCTAATATGATTCAAAAAATAAAACTGCTGTTCCTAAAAATCTATTACTTATTCGTTGACCATAGCTAATACAACATAAACATTCTATGATTTATTGCGAAGTAGGTGATTGATGATAAATTGATCAATGCTTTGGAACTTGTAAGTATACCCTATCCTATTACAACTTACACATGTCATTTTATATTTATTTTAGTGTGCTATATAATGTTTTTACTAAAAGCTCATTTTTTCACTGTCAGGGCATGAATATGAGACTAACCTAGTCTCGAAACGTCGCCAAAGAAGTTGAAATAACTGGCTGAAACTCAAGAACCAAAACATAATATATATATAATTATATACATATATATATGTGTGTGTGTTTAGACACACACATGTGTAACTACACATATTTTATCGAACTATAAATCTGACTGAAGCTCGAGAACCACAAGAATATCTTATCTATAATAGTTAAGAAAAGTAGAAAGCGATAAAAATGTGTTTGTGTGTAAATCTTTTCAGAGCGAAAAATTGAAACTTAATGATTTATTATTATTGTTATTGAAGTGAAAACGGTTAACTGGGTATATCTAGGAAGATTGTGAAATGATTTGAGGGAGGAGGGGGTAAAATGAGTTATTTATTTTATTATTCTTTATAATAATTTTATAATTTGTGTTCTTAATTTATTTGTGCCAATTTTTAGCTCATCGTCAGGGCTGAGGATAAAAGATTTTCTGCAGCAATTTTTTAATCCAATACCTGAAGCAAAACCTGCTTTGAATTCTTGCAAAATAATATGGCAACAAATCATTACATAAAATCCAAAATCTCCTCGTTCCGAGAAGTCCTAATTTAAGACGGATCCATTAAAAAGGGAGTACAACAAACCGAGTTATAACAGTTCTTGGCAAAAAGTAATTAAGTAAGTGCTTGCGATATCCGTCAAAATGATCCGGAGATGACGGGGGGGGGGGGGTATTACTTGACAGGAAGCAAGAACATTATTCATGAGGAAACGAATCGGAAGACATCTGGGGTTGGCTTCTCCGCCGGGGAGTCGGAAGTGGTATTTAACTGGCTTTATACCGGGGGGGGGGAATTCGGTGGGGTGGGACTCCAATGAATTTAAATCATAATTGAGTTATTTAGACAAAACACTATGAAATAAATATAGTGTGACTATTTACCATATTAGTTTTACACAACTAAAAGAGAGTAGTTTTTAATTAGAGTTTGAAAAAAACCCTAAACATCTCTAAGTTCTCCTTTAATAGTAATAATAAAGTAATTATTTATTCTAGTCCCTCTAGAATAACAATAGAAGAACTAATATATAAGCTATTATGTCTTAGAGTATAATGTAATTAAATTAATAAGTGAGAAAGAATTGAAATCTAAATGAAAAAAATTGCAATTACCTCCAATGACAACATTATAAAAAACTGATTTAAAGAAATACGATAACAATAATTGTAAAAAAAGAGAAACAATTGATGTTACTTATTTATATATATATATATTGTTTATGGTTCTGGAGTTTCAGTCAGTTATTTCAACTTCATAAGCGACGTTTCGAGACTAGGTTAGTCTCATATTCATGCCCTGACAGTGAAAAAATGAGCTTTTAGTTAAAAACGTTAAATAGCACTCTAAAATAAATATAAAATGACACGTGTAAGTTGTAATAGGATAGGGTGTACTTACAAGTTCCAAAGAATTGATCAATTTATCATCAATCACTTACTTCGCAATATATCATAAAATGTTTATATTGCATTAGCTATGATCAACGAATAAGTAATAGATTTTTAGGAACAGCAGTTTTATTTAATTGTTGAATCATATTAGACTATTTATTATTATATCACCAAGAATTAATTAAATTACCATAACACGAGCTTAGACCTTGAACATCCGATTTTTTGTTTACAGCGCGATTTTAATATTTCTCTATAGTTATCATTTCTTTTATATTCCGTTTGAAGCTATTTTTTTCTTGGTGTATCACCTTAGGCTTATCAAATTTAAATGTATGTTGAGTATTTCTAAAATGTGTGGTGAGCGCTGTTTGATCTGGTTTATTAAGGTATATATATATTAAAAAAATATCAACTTAGATAACTTATTTAAAAAAATATCTAACTCGATGAGTGATCAGTCAATTTAAAACAATATACACGCTATATGCGCACATTTATCACGTTAAAACACATCATTCATTCCTTAACTAGAAAATATTTATCTCAGTACTGAAGTTAGTTTTATGGACTTAAAAAATCGTAGGTATTGGAAAACAACGGGGAATATTGATCATATGATTAGATGAATAATCTAAGATTGATTATTTAATAATAAATATTTTTCCATCTTCTTAAAAAAAAAAAAAGCAAGGATGAAAGAAAAAGAAGCAACGAAGAAAATGCTTATAGAATCACTTGGAACTGACTGACAAGTGTACCGGATCGAGACCATTAGTGGAGGCGGTTGGAGTTGCTGAAGAAGCGAGTAAATCTTGCAAGAAATAAGAAGGTACTTGAAATGAGTTGGGGACTTCAAGAAACACGAGAAGAGGTTAAGAATAGAAGAGAAATGAAAAATAGAAATAATAATAATTAAAAAACTTATATAAATATCTAATATATAAAAAATAATAAAATACAGAACTATATTATATGCCGTAAAATTCATAGCTAATATTGCATTAGTAACACCAAGGGAATATCAAATTTTTATCGAGTTCATGGAGATGCAAGACTTGACTATCTCGAACAAACGTTAGCAGAAGTTCAAGTATTTTAGTGAAGCTTGTAGTTTTCTTTACATTATTTTTTGTTATCAATATGCTTATGTTTAACTTATTTAATTTGTTCTGTAAAAAACAATTATTATGCGCATTTATTTTCCATTAATTCCTACTTTAGTGTTATTTCCTCTCCTGGTATTTTCGCAACTTCCAATTATGCTTCATGCGTTAACTAGCACATTATCTTTGAATCTCTGTACGACATTCTCTGGTCATTCTTCATCGTGAAACACATCCAGATTTTTCACTCTGAATATAAATGCATTGCCTTCTTACATGTGAGACTCTGTGATGTTCAAATTTTCCAATTTTTCCTTACTTCTTGGTCTTATGTTTCAAAAAATATCAATGTTTCCTTGACCAATCTATGCTTAACGCTTGCTGGTAGATTTTTCTGATTGTTCGGAGTTTCCATCCGTCTCATATGTTTATTATTATTTTTTTATATTTATTTATTCGTTTTTTTTTTTTTACAATTAATGTATCCCGATACCCAAAATCTTGTCCACCAATCCTTCCTATCGGGCCATTCTTCTTCTTCCTCTTGCAGCGCTTTTGCTGCCATTCCTTCTCTTACATCCTCCCCATGTCTTCCTCGGTCATCCTCTTTTTCTTCTATAGTTTGTTTTATATCGGAAAAGTTTCTTTGGCCATCATCATTCTCATCAAGCGACCAAACCATTGAAGCCTCCGGGTCTCTATTTCGTTTAATATATTTTTCATTTAATTTAATATAGATTTTTAGCTTTGAAAGATCTTTATTCCATGAAACAAACGAGTAAGCGATAAAGTCCTGTTACTTCAGCGTTACTAAAGTAACAGGATTAGTGGGAGAGGTGGGTACGTTGAGAAGAAGAGTAAGTAAGATAAGGGACAAAGTTTCAGAATAGCATTAGCCCAGTCCAGGAGATTTGTCTTGAGTTGGTTCAAGTGTCGAAAGAACTCTTCCTTTTTTATACTAGGGGGAGCCAGTATGTTGCATTAGATCTCGTATCTTATTGTGAATTAACGTTAAGCATAAAGGAAATAACGTTAACGTAAGCAATGTTTAATAAGGATACTTCAAGGTGTCCTAAAGAGCGAAAATATTTGTTCCCTCCATTAATAGATCGGCATTAAAAATACTATGTAAGGTACACCCTTTATACCTACCGCAGCTTTAAATTGTTTTTTAAATCCTACTTCCTTCTTGTGCTAAATATTTCAATTCTTCATTATTTTCTTAACGGGAAAAAAAAACTACAAGCCTTCTTAGTAGTTTGATTTATCCTTGTCTTCATGGCCATTATTAGATGATTAAGAGCTCTCCTAACGATCATTTAATGTGAAAAAACAGATTTCCTCCCCTTTTTAATGGACTCTTCTATTTTCCTCCTTTAGTTTTTTTTTCAAGCAGAGGGTCATTAATATTGTAAGAAATCTCATTTATTTTCTGGGAAGGTGACGGTACGTTGAAAAAATATTTACTTTCAAAAAAATATAATATCTTTTACTGATTATGTGTTACTTAATAATTAATATTAGTGAAATAAATAAATGAATATCATTCATTATATAAATAAATCGATGCCTTAGTTCACAAATGTGTTCAGTGCAAATTTTTCATAAATGATGGGTTTTGTTATATAAATAATATGGTAAAGTTGTGATCAGGAAGGCATAGATCATATGTTTATATTTATTCAAAAGAGAAGCTGTAAAGATTACAAAAATATATTGTGTGCTTAAACAAAGATGACTCATGTAAAATCTTGTTTTCGGCACTTGACACATTTGTGAACTAAGCCATCGATATTATGATAAATATTGAATAACATTTATTGGCCTTATATATATATATATATATATATATATATATATATATATATATATATATATATATGGAAGAAAATGGTGGGGATGGAGGTTTATAATTAGAGATGGTCGTTTTGAACCACCTCAGGGCTTGCAACAAGGTCACAAGTCAAATTGAAAGCCAAAGCTTTCACCAGATCGGGTCTTTCACGTCTAACTATGGCATGTGACATAATAATTCAATAATATGGGGGTCGTCAATAATATTATCCGAGTGCCTACTCCGCAAAATCCTAAATTCTTCAGTGGGCTCAACTTTATTCCGACTGAATTGCCTGAGCAACAACTTATTTTCGAATACCGTAACGAACAGACGGAAGGATGAAATGCTTTTTTACAAAATACCTTAACTTAGTAATGTTCAGGCCGAATAACAACAATTTCTAGCCTTTTTTCGCGCCTAGGATTTATACTTATCCATAGTAATGAGTAAAACTAACCATGTAATTCTTTCTTTGACATTCACCCGACCATTTTCTTTTCTGCCATAATAACTCACACATAGATCATAGTACTAATATAAATGCAGAATGAAAAAATAGAGAGTTGGAAAGCACGTAGAATGGGTGATGTGTAAAATTAAAAATTATATTAACAAAACCATCAGAGTTGAATATTAATACTTATTTTTATATTTTAATTCTTCAACTAAGAAAAAAAAAAGAATTATTATTAGCATTAAGAGTGATCTAAGGGTTTTAGGTTTCGGTTTAAGTTTTTCAACAGAGATTGGAGGTATCGGCTTCGAGGCTTAGGGTTCGCTGAGTATTGATATTACGTCGTTCAATAAATTGTAATATATTTTATTTCTAAACGTTTAATTAATTCTAGTTACGTTAGACAATAGCTGCTCACTGGGAGTAGTTCGATAGTCAGTACACGCCCCCGTTCGTGGCATAATATATGATATTTTTGACACATATTGGTCGCCAAGAGATATTAAGGGAACATGAATTGGAAATTTTCTCTTATAGGGGCCCCACACGGTTGGTTTACACACGACCGGCAGCCTCACTATGGGTTATTGAACGTTTAATGCATCATCTCCCTTCCTAGCTATTGGCACAACGTGTACATTGTACGCCCACTGTATATGTAATAATTTGTGTACCCTCTACCTGGGTACACAAATGGGTTAGGTGGGTAATTCGTGATAGATCGAACTGCGGAATACGTGAAACAAATAGTATCTAATGTATATATATATATATATATATATATATATATATATATATATATATATATATATAATATATTTATATATAAATAAATAATAATAATAAATCTTAAGAGAAGATGAACAAGCAGTTTTCTGGGACACAACCTGGATTTAAAAAAAATGCATGTTGGCTTTGCACCTCATCTTAGTTTTAAACCCACTACTCCGTAAAAAAATAGATGATAATAATAATATTCAGCGAACCTGAAGGTTTAATACCGTATCACCAATCTCAGCTTACAAAAATCCGTTCATGAACCACTGTCCAAATCCGTTAGATCACTCTTAATGTGATTATCGCTTGCGGATGGGCAAGTTAGACCAAAAAAAATGTCTTAATGCTCAATTTCTTAACTACCCAAACTGAATATATATATATATATATATATATATATATATATATATATATATATATATAGTGTATACATGTATAATTATTTCCTAGATAGGACATAGCCCAAAATGTAAAAGTTTTAACAAAGGTATGTAAAAAGTTTGAGAGTGCTTCATCAAACTTACAAAATAATTGAAACAGAAAAATACAGTATATATACAATATAGTCCCCTACTTATGTTGAATAGTCAATATATATTTATAAATATATTTATTTATTAAAGTTATTTATATAAATATTTATTTAAATAAGTTATGACATTGACTCGGATTTCGAAGAGTCGGTTGTCAGTTAAAACCATTGTAAGCCGCTCTCTTTACTGGTATAAGGATATAACGTTACAAAGGAAATTTTCTTCGTATTTCTCCGAAAGTAGGAGGGGCTGAAATGTTATCCGACCCGAGGTTTAGTAATAATAATTGCTATTGAGAAATAAGGTTTAGTCATTATTGGAAAAGTTTTAAAATATATATAAAATTTAACATATATATTACATCAAGAACTTGACTCATGAAATAGAGACAGGAGGACTTGCTTCAAGACGGTTTACCAAAATCTGAGACAAAGGAAGGTAATAGGCGAAGAGCATGGGATAGGCAGAAGTATTAAAAACAAACAATAAATAAAAAATATGATATAATGTATGTGTATTCAAAAAATAGAAAGATTTATTTAGGATTATTTAAAATTCGTGATGTTTTGGAATAACATTGATTTAAATTTTTACTATCTGCTCATTTTGTATATACAAACAGAGAGAGAGTGAAAGATGTACAGAGGGAAGTAATTAATTGAAGAATGCGAATTTAATATATAAATATCCAACATTTAAAAATAGATTCCAAAAGAACAATATCATGATTATTATAAAAATCTAATTTTTCAATGGACCTACTATAAAGTTCCATGTGAATTCAAAATAGTAAAAAGTTGGGTTTCGGTAAAGCAAAGCATTCCTATTGAAATGATGGCATTGAAATTATTTCATTAACGATTAGAAAATCTTTAAAATAATGTATATTCAAAAGGTTTCCGTGGTTTCTTCTGGTTTCGACCGTGAATCAAGACCTCATCAAGATCCTGAGGCTTGAACGAGAAAGATGAATCCAGCAGCATGTCTGGTGAAACGTTGGCGAGAAATTTTGATACACGGTCGTAACCAGAAGAAACCACCTTTTGTATAAATAGTGGCCGTGGAACCTTAAAAGAGTATATATTTAAAAAAAAAACTATGTTATTGAATTGTACAACTGTAATATATACATCTAGTACAAGGGCTATATGATTAACTAGATACATGAAAGGACATGTATAGCCACTACTCACTGGCAGCACTCTACTAAAATTTCTATAATATAAGGTCCCGAGGCCATCTTCTCTTCAGACGCCTAGGAGGATTGTCCGGGATGGAATTGGATGCAAGGATGGAAACTAGTGGGTTTGGATGGGGCTGGAGTTTATTATGGAATGATAGATATCTGGAATGGGCTAAATCGGTAACATATGGAACGTTAAGGTCTTTATGGATGGTTTTATTTGTAAAAAAATAAGGAGCGTTTAGGATTTTGCGAAGGATTTTGGATTGCAAGGATTGAATACGAGAGGAATTTGATGGTTTGGTGGAGCCCCAAAAGAGTATTTAAGATTGAATATTGTTTTACTTTAACTTATGTCATTATTCCCATAAAACTTAAGTTCAAACATGATACATCACAAAAAATGACTTTATTAAAAAAAAAAACATGTAAATATCCTGAATCTTGAATATCCTGAAAAACCTTCAACCAATACAACCACTACTGAAGACTTAGCTCAAAAAATGCCACTTTTTTACTTATGTCGTAGTTCTTTTGTAGGTGGATAAAAATGAATAATTATCCACTAATAAATTAATATTTTATACTCACTCTCTTGCTCTGCTATTCCTCTGACGTATTTTCTGAGTTTCGTTGACTGAGGAAGGCCATTGGTTCAGACTTGGATAAATAAAATAATGGACGAAGGATATAATTTGGCTTGATGCTCAATGATCAGGTATTTATTGCATTACATTATTATCTTTATACTCTTTTATTATTATTATAATTAACTTTTATTACTTGTGTATATATTATCTTAAATTTCTCGTAGCTTCAAAATGAATGGAACTGATCCACCCAGTCCGCATTCAAAACGTAAAAAACAACTTTTGTATAAGCCTGTTTGATAAACCTAGTAGTCAAATAATCCCGAGTTATCTCGTTGTATCTAGGAAAGGTGAGGGCGATTTCTCACCATTCTTTATCAATAAGTTTATTAGTAACACATTAGGAAGTGTAAAAAATATTACGAAACTAAGGGATGGCAATTTATTAGTTGAAACTAACAACTCAAAACAGTCAGAGACACAATTGGCCACTAAAAACTTTGGGGGCCAATTTGAAATAGAAGTAAGTCCAAATCGCTCCCTGAACTACTCCAAGGGCGTAATAAGGTTTTTTGAACTGCAGTATGCCTCGACAGAGTATATCAAAGAAGAATTAAAAGAGATTATTACAGATATTGAAAGAATTAAAATTAAAAAAAAAATCGCTGTATGTTCGAACTGTGGTCAGCCCCGACACCCAGAAAACAAAACTTCCGAAAAAGCTACCTGCTGCATAAACTGCTACGGCAGTCATAACGCCTTGGATCGTAGATGCCCTGTTTTCAAATGTCAAAAAGAAATCAATGCAATAGAAACAAATAATAAAATTTCATTTATAGAGGCAAAGAAGATTTTAATGGAAAAATACCCTAACTTATTTATGAAATCGTATTCCGAAGCTACGAAATTCCCCGAAAAAAGAGATATTGGAATTCAAGTTAATTTTAATGATATAATCCTGAAAACTTAAAAACTGACACCAAAAGTGCTAAACCCGATCGTTAGATCGCGTTCAGCATCGGCAGCAACGGGGGCCGTGTGCAATCGCCCCACCACAACCCTTCGCCCTTTCTACCCCCTCTTCCGACCACCACCTTCCCTCCTTCTCCTACTCCAATACTACACTTCCATATTCCCTCCACCATCTACTTCTTGACAATCATCTACAATTTCTCCCCTTTCCAAGAACTTCTATTCTCCTTCCATCCGGACCCCAAACCACTCAATCCAGCTGCAAACTGACCAGGATGTGAACACGAGTCTTTACATCCGTCCAGTTTGATTAAGGAAGGTATCGAACATGATGCTGATAGTTATCAGACCCAAACTGTTAAAAAAGGAAGGCAAAAATAGGCCTTGTAAGGACTTGTAATGGAATTAAAAGGCACTTTAACGATTTGAAAATATTAGTAGAAGATGAAGATCCATTTTGTTTATGTCTTCAAGAAACATATTTAAGATCTGCAGACCAATTCAGCCTTAAAGGCTTCCACTCCAATAGGACCGAATGCAGTCTTAACTATGAACGGGCATGTAGAGGAGTTGCAATAGCAGTAAAAAAATCGGTGTTTTCCCATCATGTAGAAATAGATTCCCCACTTCAAGTAATTGCAGCCACAGTCCATCTACATACCACATTCACTGTTTGTAGTATTTATCTTCCTCAAGACACCACCATAGAGACAGAAGACCAGCTTCATGTTCATAGACAGTAGACGAAACCAATATTATATACCGGAGATTTCAATGGCCACAATCCCTTATGGGATTCTCAAGACACAAACTCCAGAGTTCGAATAATTGAAAATTAGTTGGATCTATCCAAAGCTTCTGTAACTGAATTCCGGCGAGGCAGCATTTTTAAGTTCTACCTTCGGCACATTTTCCTCTATTGACCTTTCCATTTGCAGTACTTTACTTTTTGATGCTATAAATTTGACAGTCTTACAAGAAGCTTATGGAAGTGATCATTTCTCAGTTCGCCTAAACTTTAGAACCGTTAATAACAATAACTACAGGGGGCTTAAATGGATATTTGAGAAAGCAGATTGGACTCTCTTTACTTCTTTAGCACACCCACATCAAGATCCAGCGAATAGTCTGAATATCAAGCTATAACAGAGGCTATACTGGCTGCTGCAGAAACCTCGATTCCCAAAACCAAAGGTTATTTCATAAGGCCGCATGTTCTCTGGTTTAACAGTAAATGTAAAAAGGCTAAAAAACTTCGGAAAAAGGATTTAAAAAATAAAATGAAATTATGAATCAGGTGAATCACATAGAATATAAAAAACAAAGAGCTATTTGCAGAAGGATTATAAATGTCAGGAAAAAAGAGTCATGGAAATCATTTGCAGAGTCAGTTAATTCTTGCATCCCTTGCAAAGTCACCTGGGACAAAATAAAGAAAATAAGAGGAATCAGCTTTACTAACAGCTAAACCCTAGTATGTGAAGGAAAATAATGTGATAATCCAAACAAAATAGGTAATGTATTTGCCGAATATTATTTTAATCTATATACATATTGTTCTACACCTAGCAGTTCCCAAAAGTTAGATTTCATTGTTGAATCACCAAATGATTATAACTCTCCATTCTCCATTTGGGAGTTGCAGTCAATACTACAGGCCGTCAGAATTACAATATGCATTTGTCCAAGAAGAACACGCTGTTGTAGTTTATTTTGACATGCAAAAATCCTTTTATAAGACAAATAAATACTCTTTCTTATCAAAACTACATTCACTAGGATTTAGAGGTAGCCTTTCTAAATTCATCCAAGAATTCCTATCTCCTTGTTTTTTACAGATCCGTATAGGAACATCATTATCAAAGCAATATGAACAGGTTAGTGGTGTGCCGCAAGGATGTGTGTTAAGTACAACTCTTTTCGCTCTATCTATCAGTGAATTAGGACAAAATCTGCCACGAGGAATCAAAGTTATGCTTTACGTTGACGATCTTGCTATACTTTGTAGAGCAAAAGACATCCTGACTATCAAGGAAAAACTACAAGATTCGCTAAATAGAATTAATTTACAGAAAAATATGAATAAGGCGAATCACATAGAAAATAAAAAACAAAGAGCTATCTGCAGAAGGATTATAAATGTCAGGAATGGTCTAGATCATCTGGAATACGTTTTCTAAAGGAAAAATTCACTTTTGTTGAAAACGGATTACACCCCAATCACCAGATTTATACCTTTGATAAGTCTAACTACAATATGCCAACATATGCAAGTTTCTAGGATTGTTTTCCGATAGGCGACATTCCTAGGAATTTCAAATCAATTCACTGAAAGAAAGATGTCATACAAAGCTTAAGATCCTGAGAGTACTTAGCGGAACGAACTGGGGAGCGGACAGAGCCTCAATGCTTAAGATATATCAAGCTTTAGTCTGTTCCAAAATAGATTATGGAAGTTTTGTTTACGGCTCTCCTCGTAATAATTCTTTAGCTAAACTTGATTCAGTGCACCACCAAGGAATACACATTGCTACGGGAGCGTTCAAAACAAGCCCAACACTAAGTCTATGTCTCGAATCCGGCTTATCACCCTTACTGGTCAGGAAGCCACACATCCTGCTTACATACATTTTTCAGCCTATATTTTCTTCCAAATTTCGTCAAAGAGGTAACACCACGCTCCCTTTATCTGGAGCACGTTCTCCAAGAGTGGCAGGTCTTATGGGACAATAGCCCTCCAAATAAATTGAAGCATATTAAAACTGATGTCAAACCATGGAGCAGCTCCTCTCGTAGCATCCGAAGAGAAGAAGTGGTCCTTACACGACTTAAAATAGGACATTCAAGGCTTACCCACCAATGTATCTACGATATTGGGAAATGAGGAGGAATACATCAATAAGGTCATCATGTTTCTATCAAAAGAAGGACTTATTAAGAATATCTGATGCAGTTTCTTTTTCTTTTTTCCCCTTTCTTTTGTTTTTTTCCCCTTTCTTTTGTTTTTTGTATAAAAATTGCTACTAAAAATTATTGTACTACTAAGGTTTTTTTTTTTGTATAAAAATTGTTACTAAAAATAATAATACTACTAAGGCGTTGATGGCCAATCGGTTTTATGCCTCATATTAGGAACAACCAACCAGGTATTTCTTGCACTTATTATATAGCTCATCTATTTCAAACAGTTCTCGGTGAAAGATACAAAGTAATAACATAAGATTTCTTTACAACATTTTAACAATTTTTCGGAGGATAAGATCATGGGGAAGATTGAATCAAACTAGAACAATTCTAATGGCGAGGATACTTGTAAATCAAGTAGCTCGTTGAAAATTCAGATAACTATTTTAGTTTATCACTTGACCTAGATCCAAGAATCCTGCAACTATCTCCGATCTCAAAGATGGGCGGGTATCTCTAGCATCGATGGCATGCAAAATAATTCCAGTGAATGTTTAATTGCAAGTTAAATTGGGAACAACAGTTGGATTTATTACCCCAGCTCTCCTGACGTTTTATTGACCTGACATAGATTAAAGAGGTGTAAGTATAAATAAATAGCAACAATGAAGTAAACATCGCACAAATTTCGATATATATATATATATATATATATATATATATATATATATATATATATATATATATATATATATAGGTATATTTATCTGACGCGAAACAGCCTAGAAAGACAACGCCACTGTCACGGGATTATGGTACATGATGTAGCTGCAAATGTTGCAATTCAACGACAATAGTACAAGGAAGGACGATCATCCGTTAGCAAAAATACGGCCAGTTATCAATAAGATAAAAACTACCTTTTCGCAGTCAAACTGTTTTTGCTTTACAAAGACAGATGCTATTTCAAACAGTTCATACCATCCAAAAGAAGTAGGTTCGGCATTAAATCGTTTGTCCTTTGTGACTGTAAATTTAATTATATACTGGATTTTATAATTTATACAGGCCAAAAAACAAAGGTCAAGAAAAGTGACACAGGCATTGGAATCTCTGGTGATGTGATGACGTTGCTTCAGCCGTATCTCGGAAAAGCCCATACAGTGATTACGGACAGTTGGTACACAAACCCACTATTGTATACTTTACTACACAACAAGAAATCCAAAGCATTTGGGACTGATCGCAAAAATCGGAGACAAATGCCCCGCATAGATCAAAATTTGAAGCATGGAGAAACTTGCTACCGGTCGACTGACATTTTATTAACAATAAAATGACACGATAAGAAAGAGGATTGGTTGGATATTGTCTTCTGCACACGAAGCTACAATCGCCTAAACTGGGAAGAAGGATTACCGCACATCAGAAACAAACTATCGTGAAACCGTCGTGAGTTACCGATTATAATTCCAAGATGGGTGCTGTAGACAGAGTTGACATGGCATTAAGTGGACTCAATTCAGTAAGGAAAACGCTTAAGTATTTAGAGCTCTAAGCGTTAAGGAAATGAAGAATTATGAGGAACTAGCAATTGATATAATATTCCAAAAATTTATTCAAAATGATCCCTCGTCTATTAAGCCTTAAAAAATCTCAGATTGTTATACAGTTATTGCAATAATTGATTTAATTTGTAACGGGAGTGAAATAAATAGAATAGAAAAATAAAAAAATAATTTTATTCTGAGAACAGGTCCATTGAACACAAATTATCTGGCCAAACTAAAAATAACATTATAAAAAAATAAATTAAAAAGTGGAGTCTCATGCTTCCCCTCCACGAATAAATACCTAACGGCGCACAGTGGAACGAACCAACGCATTTGTTGGACATTGGACCAATTCTCTAATAACTAAATTTGTCCTTTATTTTGATTTTAAATTATTATACTTTATACTTCTTCTCAACAAAATCCATAGATAAATTTATTGTGAAATCAAATCTTATATAAAAAATTCTGAATTGAAATATAAATTTTTCTAAAAACTCATATTTTTAAAGCAATCCACTGTTTGAGGTAATGCATTAAATTAATCGTGCACCTACTGGAAAAAAACAAATCCATAATAAGATATTTTAGGCAAATAAAACTTGGGATTATTTCAAACGTCTAGGATTTTTCGGTGAAAATTGGGTGATAAAATTAAATAATCAATTGCGAGAATCGCTCAAAATCGCCCAAAAAACTACCTTCACAGTAAATAACTAGAATGCTTGAAGTTTTTTTTCCATTAGTCGGATTTTGCTACTAGGTGCTATTTTCCGAGAAAATGATTTTTTCTTTTTATTTTATGGGCCTTGAGAATTAATTTAAAATAATTTCTGTTGATATTGGCGTCTACTTTTCGCAAGTTTTCTTTTTTTTACCAGTTTTTGTTTACATTTATTTATCCGAACAACCCTCATCTAACATAATAGTATTAACAATGAAACTCAGTTTGCGTGTGGTATTTGAACGACATATGTGTAATGGTGCACATAGGTGCAATAGTCCCTACAAAAAATCGTCAAGTTTTTAATTTTTGATTTATTTAATTTTTATTTCGTTATTTAAATAAAACAATTTTATATAGGCACTTACATTTATTATAATTTTGATGTATCAATTACACCTAGTATATTAACTAACAAAAGTAATTATCAATTATTTTATTAATTTTGTTTAATAAGTAAATTATTTGATTTGTTACTTTTTCCTTTGGGTAACTTTATTTAATACCTATGTATCTGTCTTTCCATAGAATACTGTATTGTACCTATTCTCGCAGTATGTCGGTAGAATAAATGGTACAATGTTTGATACTAAATAATCTAACATCGAAATATCAAATCTAGAATTTTTACACGTTTATCCTAAAAGGTTTGATCCTGTTTATCATATAATTAAATAGTTCCTTCGAAAAGCTTCAAACCCGTAGCAATAGCCTTATTCTAGGAGAACCAGAAGCGGAGATATTAATGAATGTCCAGACGCTCATAACGCTCGTTCCACTGTGCGGCAGACCCATGGAGTGTGGAAAACCAGTGTAGGGAGGTGGTTTTAGTGGGTAAAAATCCCACACACGGATACGTACGGGCCTATCCGCGTCTTTTGAAGATTTCCACCTGCCCACGTAAAAAAAAAAAAAAAACATCCATTCATACATAAATAAAATACACGTTTCTATTTTTTTCGTTTCCAGAAAAAAATAAAAAAATCCACACAAGCACTCCACAAAAAGTTGTGTGTATTAATTTTTTTTTTACAAAAAAATAGGGCTGAATCTCCTTTTGTTTCTAATGAATTTTAAATGCCATCTTGCTTGTTAATCGCTCTCTACTGATACTTGTCATCGCGCATTTCTTTTTTTTTTTTAGTTTGTAAATTATATAATATATAATTATATATATATAAAAGTAAGGTGCATCATCATAATCAATCCTCTTAACCGCCTAAGCAGTGTGAGGAGGAATTCGGCACAGTTTTCTCCAGCTCTGCCGCTCGTCACCAACTCCGCTCTTCTGCTCCAATGGAGTCCCTCTTCTCAAAGTCGTTCCTCACCTCTTCTTCCCACTTCCTCCTAGGTCGTCCTCTTCCTAGTTTTCCCTTCTCTTTGGCTCGGTAGATTTCGCTAGCAATGCTGCAAGGATTCATCAATTCATCCGTGTCCAAGCTATCTCAGTATGTTTTCCTCTATTAGCTCGTTGGCAAGTTTAACATTCAGGTTCGACCTTATTAGCGGTGTTCCCCGGTTTTGTTTTGCCCTCTATCTTCCAGAGAAATCTCATTTCTGCTTCTTGTATTCTGGATTGGTATTTCTTTGTCAGCTTCCATGATTCTGAATAGTACGCAA
Organism: Troilus luridus; assembly: GCA_964056705.1. NCBI lineage: Eukaryota > Metazoa > Arthropoda > Insecta > Hemiptera > Pentatomidae > Troilus > Troilus luridus. Next base: position 86,320,496 of record OZ057415.1, read on the forward strand.
GGATAGGGAGGAATATTGATTTAAATACAGCTTCTTTCGTTTCCTTTTCTACTTCTCTTCGGTTAAGAAATCCTCTCTTAACCGCTTCAAATATCCTGCCCGCAGCACCGATTCTCTGTCACTTCCAAATCCGTTTTTCCGTATTCGTTTTCGTCTTGATGTGCCCCCAGGTATTTGAAGTTTTCCACTTGTTGTTAATCATCATTTGGGGGATTTCATCTAAAATCTTTTTTTATCTAAGCCCTTTAATGCTCAAGTAACGCTATGCCTTTATACTAAAGCATTTTAGAGTTCTCTAATTCTGATGAACTGGGAACGAGAAAATTTGTCAATGTTACTTGATATACTGTTGAATATTAAAAACATTTTTAAAAAACGGATATCATTACTAGAATACACCATAATAGTAAAAGCACACTAGACATTAGATAGATTCTATTCTGTTATATTTGTTGAACTTTAAATGTAATATATAGAATAGGTATTTTTCGTTTTCGATTTATAGCGAAGTGTCAAGACCTAGAAGGATGGAAGAGGCTCCTCTACGCTGAACGGCAGATATTAAAGTTATAGAAGAAGAAGGTTTATAGCGTTTGTTTTATGATTGATAATTGATACGAAGTTCATATAAAGTAATCTATAAGGCACAAAAACAACAAATAATGGCATAGGTAAAATACGTTTGGGGATACCCAATGATTTGAATGAACCTTGAAACAGTTTTATTCACTATCCTGAGAAGTTGTGATTTTCACTTTCGATACTTGTCTTATCAATACTTCATTGTCGATAACTTGAGTCGATACTTGCATTTGTATCGATGATATGTTGGATCACTATTGTCCGTGAATGACATCGGTTCTGTTAAATAGTTCAAATACTGATTCATTCACAGGAAATGGCCTAAGAGGATAAATTTTACACAACTACACAAGAGCTGATCAAAATAGTACGAGTAATAGAGTGTTAGTTTCAACTTATACTTGAAATCAACGCTTTATGCTCCCAAATAATTACAAAAGTTTCATAAAATGACTAATATTAGACCTATTTAGACTTAGGGAGTAAAGCTTTAGGTTCCACTAAACCATCGAATACCTCAGGTATCCAATCCTTACAGTCCGATTTCCTTCGTAAAATCCTTAATGTTCCTTACTTTGTCACGAATAAAGTAATCCATAATGACCTCAATGTCCCATTTGTTGCTGATTTGGGCCGAGCGCGATATTCGTCCTTTCATGACAAACTTTATTCCAATTAAACCCACTAGTTTCAGGCATAGCTACTTCAACAATTCTCGATAATCTTCCGAGGTGTCTGAAAAGAAGATGGCCTCGTGACCTTCTTAGTAAATTTTGTTATTTGAGTACTACCACTTTCTATACTTGCCTTAATCCATCCCATAATGTAACAGTCATTATATTTTGTTGTTGTATTGTTATGATACAGTTATAAATATCAATTAATAAATTTTAAAAGAAATGGAATTTTAACTCCAAAGGGTTTGATTCCAGTCGTAGTAAAAAGACTATTTCTTACTATAACTGAAGTGATTAAATATAGTTATTGTTGAATTCCATAACAGATTGTATTTTTTTAAGTGTTTTGTGTTACCACACGGTGTTTGTTGGTAATATTTTAAAAAAGACATACAGTCATTCACTATCGTAATTTGTCTAATTTCATATGCCATTCAAAAAAATGGTAGTAACCTCAGAAAAAAAGAAACAGAATGAAGTGAGTACACTCCACCTGTCGACAACCGCAATGATATTCGACCCCTTCCGATTTTTACGGATTTCCGGTGATGAAGAAGTTCCGGCTGTTATACGCACGGCCTCATTTCTCAATATCTCTAATTGGCGGAATAATATTCGGTTTAATTTCTGCCTAATGTTCCGTTGATGGCACAGATAGGTTAATGACGGAATACGAAGAGGAAGAATATCGGAGTACTGCCGGTCAAGAACACGGCAAGGTTACTTCGGATCCTCCACCTCCTAGTGGCGGTGGTAGTTCCTATACAGAATAGAGTAGAAAAATAGTTTTATTATGGGCCAGGTTCCTTAAGAATAACTAATTTAATTATTATTAGTTATTAGAATAACTAATATTAACTAAAGCAACAAAAAAAATTAGAGAACGTGCTTGGTCGCTAATTTCATTCATTCGACGGATCAATGATTTATTATCCCTAGAAAGCTCTTCGAATCTGACAGCAAACATCATCCACTCCCGAAATAGAAATTAATTATTCCCTCAAAGATTTCGCCATTAATATAATTCGTGTTTTTTTTCTTTTCGTGTGCTTCTTGTTAACTACTTGAGAGGAAAACTGAGTCATCCGTCACTGACACAATACAGAAAATTATTATATGATTATATCGAAGGGTTCTGGATCTTAGTCAAGCAATTTCGTCTAACAAGACCATCCAATAGCAACGCAAGCCTTCTTAGTTCTCAGGGTTTTTATCCGGTTCTGAAGTTTCGGAAGCTAGTAAAACTAGTAAAAAAAAAAAAAAAAAACTGTACTATTACAACCCATGAAGGTTCTTGGATTCAGTATGTGGAGATACTGTATGGTTTCTTGAAGAACGGTTGTACAGGAGGTGATTTACTCTAGATAACGCTCAACTTCCAGATTTCCTCCTTTTTGGGAACTAACTTAATGGCGACGGGGTGATACCCACGAGGGTCCCAGATCCCAAAGGATCCAAACCCGACTATTGACAGATGAAATAAAAGTCTGGGAATAGTGGGATTTGAACCCAGAACATTCGATACGGCTCACTACCACTCAGCCACTCCATTCCTAGTGGAAGATGTGAAATAGTCAAGTTTGGAAATTATCAGTTATCCGCTTTTGATCTTGAACGCCTCATTTAAATTTAAATAAAAATAAATTTTGTATTAGTCATAAGCAGTCAGATTTCGTATGTTTAAAAAAAAAAAAAAATAATGTACTTCACATGACGGACAAAAGAATGCCTGAAAAAAATCGATATTTGCTTTTACTGTTTTACCTTCCACTGTTGTGATGCGAGCCAAAATCTCGGAGGTTATAAATTTAACATAATATTTAGTGGGTCCATTTTTAGTAATAAAAATTGTATGAAATACTACAGAAATTTAATTTTGATATGCTCGAAATTGAAGGGGTTTCTCTTTTATAATCACCGAACGTCATTATTATTATTTTTTTTTAAACCTTTTTTTTCATACTCTACAAGAGGGAAAAAATTAAAAGTTGAATAATATTAGTTGGCTTTTTTTATATATGTGGAAAAAATGGTCCGGGTGTAGGTAAAAAAATTATCTTATGACTCAGTCTAGTGTCAAGTGTGATCCTACAATAGAAGAAGACTGCAAAGTGGGTAGAAACTTCGGCTTCCAAATGGACATTTCTCCCTATATATATATATATATATATATATATATATATATATATATATATATATAATAGAATTTTTTTACCTATACCCGGACCATTTGATTCCTCTTAAAAAATTATATCTATGAAAGATTCTATACGCCGTGTATTTTCATATGCTTAATTTCGACGATTTTTTTTCTCCTGTTTTGAAGATATTTCTATTGTCAATCGAGTAGTTGTGTGATTATATTTATTTTTAGGTTGTAGCAATTTATTCTGATCGCCCTTATATCCTCCGGAAAATTCCTTCACGGTGAGTGAACCGAATGAATATTAAACAAGTGAAATTAAATATGAGAGGATACGAAAGAACGAAAATTATGTTTTGGTAAGGACGTAAACTGGGCCAAATAATTTGAGAATATGCAAACAGGACAAGACCTAAATAAACAACGGTATTCTAAGAAACTGCTGAAAGAGAGTGATGTGTTGTGTCTAAGGACGCCTGTTACTCAACTAATAAGGTTTATGAACTGGATGAACGAATATCGGAGTAAGCAAGGGAAAATATAACATAGGTTAGTTGTATGCTTATTGGATGGATCCAAAAGTTCGTTCGGTGTTTTTAAGGGTGAAATAAAACACATTTTTTTTATACAATGATACATAAATTTTTTTACATAAAATTACAGTGATACATAAGATTGTTTATACATTTTGTTCAGTAATGTATCCGCCGTTTTTATTAATGACCTCTAACCTTCTTTTTGACAATTTTATTATTCCGGAACTGAACGACCAATTATGTATGGGTCCAAAACGCTAAATTCTGCTGAACAAAACTACTCACAGATAGAAAGAGAGGGACTTGCCATTATATATGGAATAAAAAAAATTCACAAATTCTTATGGGGTCGGAATTTCATATTACAAACAGATCTTCGCCCTCTTTTGCACATTATGCGTTCCAAGAAAGGAATACCACAAACTGCATCAAACAGACTCCAAAGGTGGAGCCTTTTACTCATGAATTACACATTCACTATGGAATATGTACCCACAGCAAAATTTGGTGAAGTAATAATCTACAAAGTTGATGGACTAAGCCGCCTGCCCATTACTCAAGTAGAACAGACGGACTTTTGCTTTTGAGGAAGTTGTCTCAAAAATATTTGACTAAAATATCGACTCCCTGCCAATCCAAAGCAAAGAAATTGCAAGGGAAACCTCAAAGGACCCTCTCCTTCTGAAATTTCATAACTTTCTACTAACTGGATGGCTTGGAAATTAGGATGAACATCTTCTACCGTACTTCAGGACAAGAATTAACTACACATGATTGGTGTATACTCTGGGGCATTCGAGTCATCATTCCCGCAACACTTAGAAAATAACTAATTTCTTCACTTCACGAAACCCACATAGGGATTGTAATGAATAAAGCATTGACCCGAGGTAAGTTGTGGTGGACAAAGTTAGGCCAAGACATCGAAGAAAAGATTAAGTAATTCATCTGGACTTTGCAGGCCCCTTTAATGGGAAAATATTATTGCTTGTGGTAGATGCTTTTTTTAAATGTATACAGGTATTTTTAGTCAATGACATGACTACTAAAAAAACAATTTACTTAATAAAATCACAGCTGCTGACTCGGTATTGACTTTCTAGGACTATAGTCACAGAAAATCAAACTTCATTCACATCGTCAGAGTTCAAACAATTTTGCGAATTTAACTTTGGAATTAAACATATATTGAATCCAAGGTATCACCCTCAATCTAACGGGCAGGTTGAGAGGTATGTACAGACAACCAAACAGAATCTTCGGAAATTAATGGAAACTGGGAAATATATAAACCAGGAATTATGCAACTTCTTATTCCAATTTCATTCAACCCCAATTGCTTCGGGAGTCAGTCCAGCTGAGCTGTTTTGGCGTCAATAACTCCGAACAAAATTAGACGTTTTGAACCCACTCAACAGACACACACACCACCGAAATACACAACACCTTCAGAGAAATTCTTCACACGAAGAAGAACAGTTTGGGTGAGAAAAGGGACAGGAGCAACTTGGAAGAAGGGATGCATCGCCCAAAGTTGTGGGAGGAACACACACACATTCTGGAATCTGGGGAGAGAAAGCACAACTCCCAGCTGAGGCCCTTCCTGACTCCGAAATTGCTGTCCTCCAATCCAGAAAAAACAAGTCCTCAAAACTTCATCGGGGGGTTCTCCACCAAACTTCAAGACAACCTATGAATCTCACCCAGGCACCACCACAAGACCAAGGAGAGACCGCAACCCATCCAAGAGGCTTACCTACTCCCAATTTTAGAGGGGAAGAGTCATGTGTCTAGGACACATTGACAACACTGACATCTGGACAACACTGGGAGAGAGAAAAATCTGATGATACCTACCGAGGGAGGGAAGTTAATTGTTATTAAGTTGTTAAGAATCACACGTGTAAACAGTTCTACTCATTTGTATTAATGTACTTAAAAGTTCTAATAAATAATTACATATTTGAGGATTGAAGTGTTCTTTCTATTTTCAAATACCAAAATAGACAAAAACCGGGTTGGGCTCCTATAGTTTTTATAGATGTAGGCCTCCCTAGTTTTTAACTAAATAGACCCCCTAGTTTTTACAAAGATATTACCCTTAGTTTTTCCCGATGTAGCCCCCTAGTTTTTACTGAACTATGCCCCCTAGTTTTTACTGAGGTACACCTCCAATGATAGCTGCAGGTGAACAGTATAAGTAAAGTTGTTGATCACGAGATAAATCATAAAAGTAAAATAATCCCTGAACTAATGATTAAGCATGAAATTGAACTAGGCGTTGACATTAAGGGAGACTGGGGAGAGAGCAAGAAATTTGGTGAGGTGTAGTTGAAAATGGGAGATATCTCGGGGAAATCTAGTTTTTACCGAAGTAGGCCCCTAGTTTTATCGAGGTATGCTTATAAATGTAAATACTTAGCTTTGTTTAGTAAGGGAATGTCTGGAACATGACGTTGATGATCGATACAAGGGAGGTATCGGGAATAGTTAGTGGTGTGTGATACTGACTGAATACGGAGGTTCATTGAGATATAGAGGAGTCAGCTAATGAAAATGGATCTTAATGGCTGTTTATTAATTAAATAGAAGAAGGGGAAGAGTAGAGATAATTGGCAACCTCGGAGCTTGATAATTGCCCTGGTCTGAGTCAGAGCCAACGTGACCAGCATAAGTCTCTAATTCACTAATAAGCTGCTTCAACCGCCAGTTCTTCTCTCTCTCTCTCTCTCTCTCTCTCTCTCTCTCTCTCTCTCTCTCTATCTATCTATATATCTATCTAACTCTCTCTCACGCTTGCCGCAGCTAAACCATCTACTAATGATAGATTTTTTTTTGGACAGTTCAATAGACATTAAGTAAAGAAACCCTAATTTAATGCTAAAAAAAAAAAAGATGAATAAGAAAACAAACAACATATTAACCAATTGCATATAACTAAATAGGAATTTATTGAAGCGCAAGCTTCTCTACCCGCGTCGAGCGGCTTATGGTTGGGGAAAAACTTATGCGTTCGAATCACCGACATGCTCGTGACGTATTGCGCTAGACTGACCTGTGTATGTTAGTTACACGATTTAATTTCATCAATCTTAGTTTAACTGTTAGACTTCGATCGATATAAGAATAATAAAATTTTAAAAAATGGTCGTTCAATAGTTGTGCAATTCATACACATGATAACTTAAAACAAAAAGTTGTTAAACTTTTTATTTTCCCCTATTAATTCAATAGAGCAAGATTGATTTTTTTGTATTAATATTTCGTAGTGAGCTTGTGCAGCTCATCATCATACATTTATAATAAATAAACTACTTGAAAATGTATATAATTATTACTCGGAGTGTCGATAGATGCGAAAACCAGACTAATGTTAATAATTTCAATTTACGAATTCTGATATTTAAATAATTCAGAACATAATTGATTTAGAAATTAAAAAAAATAACGCATTCATTAGAGAGTTTCATTTTCACATCTTTCGGAAGTCCTCATGATTGACTATTTTAATTTTTTTTTTTTTTTTTTACTGACAATTAGTTATGATGAATATTTCGATTTTCAATTAAACGTCTAACAAAATAAGTATTTAGGAACCGCTACCTAGCATTACACGTTCTAAGGATTTAGTTTATGGAAAAATGAATAAAGAGGTATGTAACAGGCTAAGACAGCTTATACATCTGTTATATTGCCAGGAATGTGTACAACTAAAAAGTGTAAAAATTGGAAAATCCAGGACTACATGGCAGTGATGAAGCCAGATTGTCAATACACAAGTGAATATCCGGAACTGAATTGTGAATTAGATAAAATAGAAATTATTAACAAAATTCATGGTTTCATGCAGAATACAGAAATATTGAAACGACGAAAGAATAGTGCTATATATCGCAGCAAAATAGAGTAAAAAAATCGATTGCTTTTTTTTTTGACATTTATACATAATGAACGACAGCTTCTTCACAAAACGAAATTTCTAATATTTTGGGAACAAGAAATCAACAGCAATCTGGATTCAAGACGTTAAAAAGTTTTAGATAAGACAATACAAGACAAGATAAGACAATACACTGTTCTGCAAAAAAAAACTTTTCTCCCCTCCCTTGAACAATTTTGCCTGTTTCTCATGTTTTCAGGTGTGCTGAGTCCGAATCCGAACTCAGAAAAATTCTATCACCCTCTGATTTTGAGAGAAAAGAGGTGAAACTTGGAAAAAATGAAAAATTGTATTCGAAAATTATTGTCTTTATTATAACAGATTTTTTTCTTTTTCAACGATAAAATATAATTAATTGAATCCTGCATGCTATCAGGTATAATACTAGATATGACACAACTCAAAAAATATAGTGAGTTTCAGAGGGGCTGGACGAACTTGAAATTTCTTCTTGTTGACTGGTTCCAGGTTGAGGTGAAACGCTTTCAGAATCGCTGCACTCCTCAGAACTAAGACGGAACTTACTAGGACTTGGTGGGATGGGCATGGAGGCATCATGTGGAGCTGGTCTCATGGCAGAGGGGATGTTGGGATAAACAATTTTCTTTTTGCTCTTGAACGAGAAACCTTTGATTGTGGTCATGCAAAAATAGCAATTGGTCACGTGATTTGTAGGTTATCGCCATATCATGGGAACTGCAAATGGGATTGACTTATATGTCCCATTTAGCCAACCACTCAGAGAATGTGAGCATGAACTACAGCATATTTTAGGAGCCCATGATTTGTCCTGATCACTTACTTTACATCCAAAGTATAACTCGTATGCCTTCTTCACCAGCGGAGTCAGAGGTTTCTGAGTGGAATTGAATGTGACTTCCCCACAAACATAGCAAAAGGAATCAGGCTTATTTATACACTGTCGTGACATTACAGAGAAAAAGTGAACTGTTCCAAAAACAATGATAGCACAACTGAATATCCAACTAATTGAGTTTAGTGAAAGCCTCGAGAGTACTGATCAAATCCTAGAAGAAAATAGTGACAAGATAGGGGCTGAGTGGGAGGGGGGGGGGAGTTGGGGTATTGAGGGTAAAAGGGGGACAGGCAAGGATTTGAATGAAAAGGGTACCACCATAAAAGAACATCAAAATTAAGGGATGGTCATTCCCCTAAAGATCCAGGGAGAGACCAAATCCCTGCCTCAAGCTCAAAAACTGAAAAAACACTTTAGCCATATTTCTTTAACCACTTGTAATATTCCCATCAAATTTTTTTCGTTCAAATATACTTCATTGCGCTCAAAATCATCGGGCTTTTGAATTTTTTTCACTATGTTTTGATGCCGAAAAAAAAAACGTCAAATCCACAAAAAACTCACCTTTTTGGATAAAAAACTAGAATTTCTCAGAAAACTGTGCGTGATAGACAAAATCTGACTTCAAATTCGTGTTCAGCACATCTGATAACAGTAAGAAAGCATGTTTTGGTTTGAAGGAGGATCTTCGTGGAGAACAGTGTTATTAGAAGACGCCGATGTAACATCCTTTTACTTTTCCTGAAAAGTAAACTATAGAGCGATGTACAACTATTTATATTAGCAGAAAATCTCGAACAATTCGCTAATATAATTGCGAACATTAAGCCTGACGGAATGTTAGAAGAAGAATATATTGGATGACCAAACGTTATAACTGCAGCTTTTCGTTCTTTCCTAAGTATATGTACTTCACTATTTCAACACCATATACGTTAAATGAATAATTAAAAGTATAGAGTGAACTTTCGGGAAGCCTTGTCCAAAGAGCTTTGTTGCAAGTTCTCATATAGAGACTTTGAATATATTAGAACAGTGTTTACCTACTTGAACATCCAGCTCTACAAGGATGTTATCAAGCCAGACTGTACTGGCTTTGAACATCAAGGACTGAACTATAAGTAAGAGAAATTAGAAAAATTCATGGCTCTATGACAATAAATAAATATGGAAACAACGAAGAAATAGTCCATTAGATCGCAACAAAGATTAATAAAAAAGTGATTGTTTTGCTTTTGGGCATTAATACACAATGAACTGCAAGTTGTTGAAATAAGGATTTGTTTATATCTTGGGGACAAGAAATAAACAACAATCTGGATTCATGAAGTTAAAAAGTTTTAGAAAAAAAACCAATTTAATTGTAAAGGCCGACACAATAAACCAAATTTATTATTTTTATATTTTGATTACTTTTATAATAAATTTTATGCCACCTAGGATACAAACGTGGGGGATATTAATAAGCAGTAAGTATATGATGGGTCGGGTACATAATTGCCCATGTCACATGCTAAGTACCGAACTGGCGTCAGTGACGAGAGCTGGTGAAGTGTAGTCAGAGGGAAAGTAGACGTAGCATATTGCTTTAGGCAATCGCTCCTTCCTTCCTGAGCCCCTTCTCGACATGGATCAACCCCACCGCAGCACAATGCTACAGAACACCCGCTGTACCATAGGACGAAAAGAGGACAAGCGCTTCACTGGCACGGGCTCGAAAAACGTAATGTTACTTTACGTTAACAAGATACCTTCTTAATTAACAATCACTTTTTTATTCGTTATTATTATTTGTTTATAATCTATGTCGTGCATTAATATCGCATATAACAATTTTCAATCAATCGTGCATATATATATATTATATATATAAAATCTCATATAAAAATTTTATTTTTCCATAAACAAATCCTTAACTCAATCATTTCATAATTCCACGACGGTCCGGTCCTTAACCTTCCAATTGCGAAAGGCAGACCGTCCGCCACAATAAGAGAAGGGATACAATAGAGAGAGGTGATTTTATTTTTTAAAATGTTGGGAATGCGCGGTTCCTCGAAAAATACCAAGAAAATAGATTCGAAACGGTCCGAAGAGAGGAACGACAAAGGTCTAAACATTGAAATTGTCTCGTGGTTCCCAGAATAAGGAGAATGGAAGAAAAGTTGAAAGGCTATCGATAAAAGGAAACATTTCCTCGAAAGTGACAGAGGCCGACTGAGTTCGCTGTTGTCAAATATTATTGCTTTGTATTCTGGAATCCTCCCCTCCCCCCCGAATGACGACATTTATTCAGGCCACTTTTCACATTTCACAGTATTATACACCAGGACACGTCCCCAACCACCTGGATCCAAGAGTTATAGAGATGGATATCACTAAAAACTATACTTCCCTTGACCTTTACAAACCCTTGCCCCCATTATAAGCCCTGCAATGTGGGTCGAAACGTTGGCTTTAAAATACATAATTCAAACTTACTTTAGAACAAACCTTTCTGATTTCCACCCTGATCATTTGTTTCCATACACTTCTCCTGGCGTACCGGCTGTAAAGAGTATTCAGAAAATATATTTCAGTCAGAAAGAGTTTTGAAAAGACTGACTGAAACTCCGGAATGTTAAGTGGTCAGAAACTTGTTTTAAAAAACTGACTGAAACTCGAGTAAATATATATGTATATTGTAACCAAAGTTGGCAGCATTGGAGTAGCGGGGAAGGAAATCCCTATTACCTCGAAGAGGGACTTCGCTACCGGCCATCTAGGAACTGACTTGCCTTAACCTACCTTGTGTCTCTTCTTTGTATGGAGGTCGGTTTTTTTTTTTTTTTTTTTTTGCAAATAATGTTGGAATAAATGTTCATAGATTGGTCTCTTTAAGCTTTATTTCGTTAAAAACCAGATAACCCTCCCCTCTCTCGGCACTGAGCAAGCCGAGGAGGGGAAGTATAATGCACATACCGGGAACCTGGTGAGTTCTACTTTTTTTAATTTGTTTAATTTTTTTATTTACATGGTTTGCAATGATGGATTTCTCGGTTTATTTTAATTTTTTTTTCCTAAATAACTTGGCCAAAGGCTTGGCGCCCTGTGCATTGACCTAAATCAGTTTTCCCCGATAATATAGTCATAATATATATATTTGCTTTTTAGAACTTTTACTTTTTTATATAGCTGTGTATTTTAGTATTTTAACATAAAAATAATTTATTAATGTTGTTGATCAATACATCTATTTTGTTTTATGAATAAATATTAGTCATATTATAAATGCCAAGATCCCTTTAAGGGGCTATCCATATTATGTTTTCTTAGGATGTCATGAGCACTTATTGAAGATAATAACTCCAACTTATTATTTACATTAGCTATATGTTTTAGGTTGGATTCTTTTCCACTTTTTCAAGTGGTTTTTGAATCATAATTATTAATGATTCAGTGTTGATAATCTTGCCAAAAAACAGATATTTGAAATAAATTAAAACTAATCTGGATTCACAAGTGGTACATATGGTGGGTTTTTCGTCAGGTTGGCCTGAGAATAAGGGCATCTCCCGGATCTTCCTTTTTTGTCCTTCAAAGCCTGAGGTCCTGTCCCTATGGTAACTCTCGAAGCAGTACTCTTTTCTGCAGGTATATTACCCCCTCCTACGTTCTATAGCTTCCTGCCTACGTGACCTTTTGGTGCATGGTTCTGTAACCGTTTGCCTTTTTTTTCTCACCTTTTCTACTGACTTATATTCTATTCATAACAATATTAAAACATATCCTCTTAAATTTCTAATATTTTTATTCCACTCATCACGTATTTCTTCTGGTTTCGAACAGGTGTACCCTGATTGGTTCGGCCTAAACTGGTTGAGTTATGATTGGTCTGTCTTTTCTTCCAGGTTTTTTGGGTTCTGCTTGACCACTGATATGTTTGAGAGCCAACCTCAGAAGTCAGAATTTTGAGATCCACCCAATCAGAGACCGCCGAACGGGTGGATTGTGAACCCAGGTAATAAGATCAATGAATGAATGGCTCGGGACGGAGGTTCCGGATTGATGGAGGAATTCTGATCGAAACTCCCGTTCGACTCTGATCGCTGTTACATTGGCATGTTTAGTAATTAATAACAACATGTATCACTTGACTTGAAATTCATTTTAGGTATTACTGTAAGAACTTCATCCTTCCCAGTGGTACCCGAAGTCGAATACTCTTCGGATCGCGAGGAGTAAATCAATTTCCAATACCCCCCACCACGTGTTTCGAACCCATCGGCAAAGCGAGAAGAGAACAACCTCGAGTGAAGGCCAGCCACGCCCGCCATTATCCGGAGGACCCTGAAATATGGCTGAGTTCCGTGTCTACCGCGTCACCGGCAAGCCTTGTCATAGCGCTGCTGATGGATCACCGCTTCGCGTGCCCTCTGTCCTAATTCAATTCCCTTTAAGGGATGGGTGTCATATTTCTTAACTGGTCATCGCTCACCGGTATCCACTAAATTAAAAATAAGATAGAGAGTAAAATGGAGAACGTTATCATTACTTTTACATTGAACTTTTACATTCAATAACGGTAACGATAAGTGAAAAATATAACAGCGAGCTTTTGATCATGAATAAAAAAAATTGGATATTTGGCATGCAAGATAAAGTATTTTTAAATTAACGCCTGTATAATATATTCATTTAACTTTAACATAATATGATGACTTTAGTGTGATATTTTGGCATAATTAACTCATAACAGACTCTTCAGAATTAAACATTGTCAAGATGCACCAAGCCTAGGATTTACAAAATATCAATTAGAACCTGGGTGTAGGAACACGGACACTCACTGATGCAATAAAAAAAAAACCGATTCCTAATTATCGAGCGATAGGTTTTAAAGAAAACTTAAGTATTTGGTTTTGTAAGCAATGTATGGAGAATCCGAAATAATGCTGAGGTACATTCCTTGCATAAGAATGACCATGTGGTCTAATTGATCAAGATTAGGACACATAATAAGAATGCCTGATTGAAGAGTGCAGAGCAAACTCCTGCAAGATGCTGACCTCGTGTAGACATGATGTTGAAGAGGATCTCAAAGTAAAAGGAGAAGACTGGACCGAAGTTGTTGAGAAGCCAAGGTCCTCCCGGGCTGTACCGTCATACCGGTGGTAGTAGTAATTATATATTATATGTATTAGAAGTAATTATATATTATATGAGCGTCGGAATTGTGGTATACCAAAAAAACGTGTATCCTGAAAAGAACGAAGTATTAAAAAGTAGAGCAAAGCAAGACACCCATACAAAATCCCACGACTTTAATAAGTCATAATTGACAAGTTAGCTTCATTCAAGAAGTTAAAAAGTTCTAAAAAAAATTTTTTCTGAGAATAGGATATAAAGGAGAGAATTTATTTTGTTTTAAAATATATTAGAAATCCAAAGACTCCACCGAGAAAGATCAATAATAACTCTTAGAAGTTTGAAGAATTTCGAATAGGGAAGAAACCCAGAAGAACAATGAGAGTATTAAGGGTTGAAGGACAGAGGTTGGAACAAGTTGAGAACTTTAAATATCTAGGTGCTCATCTCAACGGAAGTGGATACATTGACGAAGAAGTGGTGCAAAGAATCGGAGCAGCGGGGAAAATGTTGACTATGTTCGGACGGGGATCCTGGGAAGAAGAGAGGTGACGAGACAGACCAACTGGCCGTCTATAAATCGACCTTCCTTCCTATTCTATCTTACTACTCGGATCGTGAACCTTAACCTCAAAGTACATATGCCAAATACAAGCTATTGAAATGAAGTACCTGTGAAAAGTAGAAAAAAAAACTCGGAGAGATAAGATACGGAACAGATCTATAGGGGCTAATCTTGATATTAAACAAGCGGAGAATATCCAGGAGGAACACAAATTAAGATCGTTCGGACATCTACTTAGAGTGGAGCCAGATAGAATCGCCAGGAAGACCTACGAGACCCGCACAGAAGGAAAAAGGTCCAGAGGAAGGACTCGCATATCCTGGGATATACCGTAAGGGATGCTTTCAGGAGGAGAGTAATGGACTGAAACCGAAGAAGAGAAATGGTTCAGGAAAGAGAGACTTGGTCCAGGCTCTATAAGAAGGATCCTCACACTGCACAGACTAAGAAGAGGAAAACGAGTATGATAATAATGATGGAAGAAGAACATTCTCGAACTGAAATACGCAGTAATGAACAAATAATTATATAAGCCTAAAATGACTTGTTCGTGATTTTAGGCTAATAAAAATATTTATCATATTTATTTATGCCAACATAATTGCTAACATTAGGAGAGACGGGAAGAAAGAACAAGAATATGATGATGACCAAACGCTACAACTCCAGCTTTTCTTTCTTTCCTAAGTATATGATTTCTTCCTTACATATTTATCTTTTTTTTTTATTATATTAGTTAGCGATGCCTGTGATGTAAATTTCATCACTATATACGTTTCAGAAACCTTTGTGGCATGGGTAGTTCTCATATTGAGACTTTGAATATATTATAACAGTATTTATCTACTGGAAAATCCAGCTCTACAAGGCAGTGATCAAGATCGAGAAAGATTAATAAGAATTCTTAAAAGACGCTGATACAAAATCCTTCTACTTATTAGAAAATTAAACTCGAGGACCGAGTATAAGTTGGGAGCATATCAATTCAATGGAAGAAGAGCATTATCGAACGGACTGCAATATGCAGGGATGTACTCGTATGTAGTCCAAAACCACGAATAGTTCGCCAATATAATTGCCAACATTAGAAGAAGAAGAAGAAGAATATGATTATGACCAAACGTTATAACTGCAGACAGTTATGTACAAAAAAAGTCACCAGCGTTCTTCAGAAATCGGCATTTACTTCGCATGAAATTGCTTATGCACTTTAAGAAATAATAAGATCCAATACTCTTGCATCTGAATAAATATATATTTTTTCTGCTTTTGGGAAACTACTTAAGATAAGATAAACGGAAGAAATTGTCAAAGATTATAAAGACAAACTAGGAAAACTTTTCGACTATCTTAAATAATCAAAATTTTACAGCGGTTTAACAAACGTGACATTTTACGGTATTGATAGTTGAAGTTAGATAAATATTTTCTTTTTGAAACATAGTATAAATCTCATTTATATTTATATTAATTGCGAATTCGTTTTTTTAAACCTAAATTTTGAAGCTTTGAAAACTAACTGAGAGATCATGTGCAATAAAAAAAATATGAAAAATAACCAGAAAAATGATATTGTCAATTCATGAAGATGAAAAAATAAAAAACAAACAATTGTACCGCTGAAACTAATAAATAGTCTTGAGATCAGTATCCTGTTAATACAGGTTGTAGGGTTACATAGATACTGTACTAAAATGTATTGGCAACATGTGTGCAGGCAAAATGACTTGACTGAAACCCCGTACATCCGCCAGGTTTTCCCTCTGATTAAGAGTGGCCACTTTAAAATCCTTGTTCATTAAAAGTCTGGAGATAAACGTAAAAATAACTTTTTTTAAATATATACTCGCGACATCGCGCATTAAGCGCTATAAAGGTCTTTAGAAAAATAAGAATTCAATCACCACATATTTTTGGACTGATGTAAATATAGATCTTTATAAAAATTAAGAGAATAACATAATTTTTTTATTTAAACAATATTATTACAGGACTCATTCATCTAACTTATCTTTCTTAAAGAACATCAGCGAAACATAACTAAGCAATTAAGAAGAATAAGGTTAACAGTATTTATAACCACAAAATACAAACGGGATCCGCTATTAGCTATGTTTAACTCCATAATCTGTTTTGGTTAGTGTGTCTGTCATGTCGGAAGTATGAGATCCGTCTGCTTTGTTTCGTCTTCGGAGTAAATAGCTGCGGTAACTTCCAAACAGCAAACTTATACAAGCAAGTTGTTGATTTATTGGAGCAGACATGCTTGCTAAACTTCCCAGGCTTCGAATTTACTTTGCTTTGGTTTTGGTTTATGTTGTTGTTATTGGCTTAAGGGGGTAAGAAAACTTGCAGTGAACTTTTTTTTCTTTCTTTCTTCCCGGTGATCAAATGAAGGGTTTAGTCAGTGGCCAAAACCGGAGGAACGCACTTTCGAACTTTGACAGTTTAGAGATAACTGTGTTTATCACTTCTTGTACAGTCTTCTCTCTGGCGTTGTCAAACCCAAGAAAATTTAGATGAAAGAAGCCTCAAAAAGCGTATAGCAAAAAAAAATAGACTAACTCCATCAACAAAATTAATAATTAAATAGTAATAATAATAAGCAATAGGAAGCTCGCTACCAGTATCACCAATCTCAAGTTACCAACTTCCGTCCATTGGCCACAATCCAAACCGTTACTTACTAAATGTTACTCTAAATGCAATCCTCGATTATAATCAAATAACTGATAAATTATTATGAAAATCTCATATAAGTCCGAAACTTTTCATCCAAGTATACTTCTCATATATCAGAACAATTAGAAAAAAAAATCGAAAAGTTGGTCGGAAAAATGTCGGAGTAAAAAATAAAAATTCAATTTTTTGGAATTGACGAAGGTTTTCGTCCTGTGTAAAAAAAAGTCAACTTTTTGGAGAGATAGAAAGAAGGATAAATACGATCCGCAAAGTTATTAATATCCTCAACCAGGTCCTTAGGATCAGTAATGCGATTTTACCGTTCCATCATGGACATCTTACTGCTCTACCGAGACATGGACGAAAATAGCTGCGACTGCTTTAGAAAAAAATTGCCACTGATATCGACTATTGAAGGATAGCTGAAACGGTATCCGGATTAGGTTAACAAACAAAAAAATCACAGAGTGAATACAAGCCAAACGTAAAATTGAGGATAACATGCCATATAATGTTCACCCTGGAAGAATTAATGAAGATAAGTTGTCCAATGTAATTTTCAGCATATCCCTCTACGGAGACATGGTTGAAAACTGCTGAGACTTGTTTAGTGAAAAAAAGTCTCGGAGCCACATTAAAAGAGAGCATACAGCATACGCTCTACAAAGTACCGAGAAAAGGATATTTAATAGTTTGGTTATCTTCAATTTTGAATTAAATGAAATACTAAAGGGAAAAAACGTAGAAGACAACGGAAAAGGTACATAGAAGGAGATGAGGAAAGCATGAACGGCCATGATCTAGGAGAAGAAGAAGTGGATAAAATAACAGGAAGAAATATTTAGCTAAGTAATATGTTGAATTGAAGGGAAGTTCGATGAGGAAAACATAAAAAAAATAAGTTGTTTTTTTCATTTTTGTCACACGAAACAAATTAAAGCAAGTTGAAATTCGTAATACATATTCTGTTACTCCTCTCATTCGAAGAAAACAAACCAGGTTTTCGAAACATTCGAGGGAAATACGATGGCCCTGGAACAGTACCTGAAATCCTTCATTCGACCAAAACGTAGTGGAGAGGAGGAGAGATAGTTGTCAACCATCTATTGTTCCAGTAGAGCGCTGTATTTCACCCAGAGCTGCTTAATTTATTTTTATTGTAGTGCTACTCCAACGCCCCCTTTTCTTCCGTTCTTTTTATTTCTGGTTCCATGAATTTATCGCGCACGGCCAAACATTCATTATCGCCCTTTGTTTTAATATAAGCCGGTCCAACATTTATTTCGACGACGTATAGGATGCCCCAGGTCTTCCTTTGTTCAATCTGACTGCTGAAAAACGTTGTCACACGATTAAAAATAAACGAAACAAAACAACAAAAGAACCAGCATGTTTTGTGAGCGTGTTGCAAGGCTGAACTGATGTTTAGCATTCAGAAATTTACACACCTAAATAATTCATAACGGACAGATCATTTTAAAAAATATGAATTGATGATTAAAACAGACAAGGTGAACGATGTCCTTTTTTTTTTTAAGTTTTCATTTCAGGCGTTTAGTTTAAAAACCGGTTCCATCCATTTTCAAAAAAAATTCAGGCATGGTCAAAAAAGATTCAATTCTAACAGATAACCAATTTAACAAATATTTTTTATTATTTTTCTAATTTTACTAACAGTTCACTTCAAACAATTATCACTGACAATTTCTTATGACCTTCTCTTTTTTTAAATCTCCTTTAATTTATAAAATATGTTAGAAATAGCTGCCAGCAGGTGTAAGACCAGAGGGTGTTTTTATAAAAAAGTAGTTTATAAAAACACTCTCTTACCGATTCTCACCTATTCAAGTGAATCTTGGACTCTAACTAAAAAGCACAAGAGCCGAATCCAAGCCATGGAGATGCGATATATAAGAAGAATGGAAGGGAAGAATGTGGGACTTCGGCCAGCTGAGGATATCATCGAGGAGCATCAGCTGAGATGGTTCGGCCATGTTTCCAGGAAAGTCACCTCAAGAGATAACCTCGTACCGCCCCATATCGCTATTACCAGCATTGTCAAAACTCTTCGAGAAGTTGGTCCTCAAAAGATTAATGCCCCTCATTGAAAATAGACAATTGATGCCTGATCATCAGTCCGGCTTTCGGCCGAAACATTCAACCATTGATCAAGTTAACACAATATGTTCTTATATTAAAGTCCTTGTTTGATAGGTACTTCTAAATAAGACAAGAAGATGCATTCTAGGCTCTATGAATTAAGTGCCGGTGTTCCGCAGGGTAGTATACTAGGTCCCATACTCTTCCTGCTCTATACCGCCGATATCACAGAAGCTGAAGAGGGCGTCATGGACAACTTCGCCGATGATGCCGACGAGCTGTTCTTTCCATCGGAAATGACAATCAGGAAACCACAAGAAAATTAAACATAACAATAGCCAGTATATTAAGATGGACCTCAAAATGGAAAATTAAATTAAACAAATCAAAATTTGTATATGTTAATTTTACGTACAAAAAAATCAACTATCAACCAATAACCATAAACAATAAAGTGATCCCGTATTCAAATCAGGCTAAATATCTTGGAATGCCTCTGGATGCAAAACTTCGATGGAAAGAACACGTTAAAAAAAAACTAATAGAACTCAATTTGAGTTATCTAAAGTTATATTGGCTCCTAGGCAGACAATCCACACTGTCTGTAAAAATTAAAATATTAATTTGTAACCAAGTCCTGAAGTGGAATCCAGCTGTGGGGATGCACGAGTAGGGTTAGCAGATCAAAAAATGAAAATTCCGGAAAAAATTCTGCTTTTTGAAAACAAATCTGGACATTGTTTTAAACATAATGTTAATGTCTTTTTGTGAGAAAACGAAGCTAATTCTAGTACTTTCTCATGAGAGTATGTAGTATGTGTATAATATTAACAATTGACCATAGAGGATAGCTAATCCTCAAGAAAACATAAATGTATATATATACATTAAAAAATTTTCGACATTAAAAATGCGTTTTATGAGATTTGTGACTTACAACTTTTTTATGTTTTTTTTATTGTAGTACTGAGTTCCTGACGCAGGGATACACCGTACCCCCCCCCCCCAACTTTTTAAAGTTATATATGATTGTTAATTGATGCAGAAGATTTTTTTTAGAAAGATTGAAAATGACACAAATTTGTCGAAACGTCTAATAATTTTAATAAATTAAGAATATGTACAGACTGAATAATGTTTTTTTCCCATTTTTTTTAAATTGATGATTTATACTCTCTTTTTTTTTTATGTCCTGTGAACTGTTCTATTAATGAACATATATAATTGTAAACTATTATGAACGATTCGGAAGTGTTAAAAAGTATTTCTCGGAGCACAAAATATAAGAACGATGATCTTGATAATAATGTAGAATTTATAATAATGTAAAATTGATTTTTAATAAAAATCTTGAGTTTATTTGATTTTTTTATTTATTTCTTTACCTGAATTGTAGAAAATCCGAATGGCTTAGAATTCCCCCCGCATTCCGGACTTAGACCGTTATCCGGACGTATGGCAACCCTAGGTAGGACCGAGTCTAATACAAACCAAAGAGGAAATTTCTCACGAAAAACCTTTCTGATCACGAGTAACCCGCATTACGGCCAAACTTCTTCACCGTCAAATAAATCTGCTTCCACCGAAGGTTCCCCCACTCAGGTTGTATGCCCGCTTTGTTCAGCTTCACATAAGCTACCTCATTGTGAAATATTTTCGAAACAAAATGTAGATGCCCGCTGCGAGACTGTAAAAACTTTGAGAAAATGCTTTAATTGCCTGGGAAACCACATGTTGTCAAAATGAAACTCCAAAGGTAAATGCAACTCGTGCGGACACTCGAAACATCATTCACGTTTACACCACTCTACTTTCAGAGCCCCGCCTAGGGAATCACTTGAAAATCCGCCTCCTACGCAGGCACTATCCTGCAGTGCCCGTACTTCCCCATCCAGTACTGCGAACTCCACGGTATTCTTGGGCATAAGAAAGGCTTTTCTTACAGCTTCGGGTGGTAGAAAGGTTCCTATATGCCTCGTTGTGGATCCTGGCTCTCCGGTGTCGTATATAACCATGGAAATGGCCCAACAGTTAAATTTAAAGCTCCAGAGTTGTCCACTGAATATCACAGTCATCGTTAATCATGCTACGACTAGCAAGACGAAAATGGTTACTTGCACTTTGACTCCTAGACACACTCGAGACAACTCTATATCCGCAGAAGATGTTGTTCTCCGTGGAATTTGTGCAGAATTACCGGTTACTACGCTTTCAAATAAACTTAAAAATCGATTTTCCTCCATGTTTTCGGCCGGCCCACGGCTTTCCACGTAAAAGGGAATATAGATTTTCTTTTGGGTGCGGATCTCTATCCCGAAATCCTTTCCGACGACAATAGTTCTGTCATCAGGGGTAATCCGTCAGGAGTGAAAACTTCCTTTGGGTGGATTTTATTTGGTAAAATTACCGAACCAGCAGAAAATAGGGTCGTAACGCTTTTTGATTGCACCTCTCCACTTGACATTGCACTTAAACCTTTCTGGAAGAAGTCGCTTCTGTAGCACCGCCGAACCCGAAAGAACCTCAATATAACGTATTCTTCTAGGAGTATTTGGACATGTTGCACATGAATTTAACTCGCCTAAGTAGGGGGAGCCGATACAGAAGAGGAGGCTCTGATCTTGCGTCATCAACTGGAGCAATTGTTAGGTCCTATCTAAATTCCTCCTGCGTAAATGGTCTAGCAACAGCGAAAAGGAGCTAACTTCAATTCCACCTGAACACCGGGAGCAAGCGCTAACCATACATCAAGATAATCCAGCTGATTGTGGATCCCGAGGTCTGATGCCGTGCACGCTGAAGCAGTTTTCTACTTGGTGGGAAGGACCACCATTTTTGCAATTACCTCTAAACAGATGGCCAGATTCTTACTTTGTTCAGCTAGAAGAAATTCCTGAAATCAATGCTGAGACTACCGTGATAGTCCCGTAGCTACTCCCGAACCGAACTATCTTGTTACCAACATCAGCTCCTTTTCATCGCTCCAATGCTTCAAAAACGTCGTTGCCTATGTTCTCCGCTTCGTCAACAACTGTCGCACCGCAAAATCTCATCGTAAATCCGGTGTACTGTCTGTTTCTAATAGGATTAAAACCCCCTTACCGGGGGCATTCTATTGTTTATTTCCTACGTATTGTCTACAGTACCTATTGATACAGTTTTTGATCCTAGAACTGTTGTCCCCAGCTTGCAGAACGGAGTTTTATTGTATATTGTTAACCACTTCTTGAACCTGTTGGTCACCGCTTATTTTACACCGCCTTTTCCTAAGTTATATGACCGAATTGAGAGGACCGGCATTGGACGTACGGACAGGATAGGAGAGTCAGGCAAGATTCGGTGAGTCAATCTTTACTTCCTTGCCTGATTTTTTCCTTCCTTATTGCCAAATTTCCGAGGACGACTGACCGGGTAGCGTCGTATTCCAGTTTAAATATTTTGGTGTTAATTTAATTTGTTTTGTTTTTAATTTTCCTTTTACTTTTATCATATTTTTTTCCTCTACTTTTCAACCGCGTTTCACACTATGCAATCATGAGGAAATGCAAGTAACTAAATATTAGTCCGTTTTATGCGGATTTTTTTAACATTCGATCCGTTTATGAGGAATTAATTTGATTGTATAATTAATATTAAAAGCTGTTATTATATGGTATAGGTCTGCAAATTGGATGGCATTGCAGGCTAATGGTATTTGTAGTAAACAATAGATGGGCCTGTCAGGCGAGACCCGCTTCAAATCAAAGCAGGTAGATCCTTCAAGTGCCACTGCAATCCTCTCCCTTCAAGGGATCTATTCTTATCCCTGTCTCTAGCCAGTACAGGGCCAGTCTTTGTCTCTATTTATAATTTATTTTATATATTTATTTATAGCTTCTTATAAAACTTATTCCTAGAAAGGTTCAGGACAATAGCTGGGAAAATTAAAATATTAAAGTTAATAACAATAATCATATAAAAAAGTAAAAGTATTAAAAATAAAATAAATATAACTAAAATATATACTGTTTTATTCGTATAAACATTTGCATTTCCTTTCAATTTTTAAAAAAATATTTATTTTATTTTTTTCTGCTTTGTACCATTTTCAATAGGCATATTCATATTTTCTAATCCGCTATACCAAGCTATCATAAATATAATTAATGCTATACATCACAGGCGAATTCCATGTTTACGGTAAAATAATTTATCTATATTTATTTATAGCTATAAAAACCTAATCATCATAATGGAAATATTAAAAAAAAAATAGTATAACGAAAAATTATAAATATAAAAGTTAATAATTATTAAATTTTATAAGCTAAAAAAAATACGACTCATTCCTATATAAGTTATGGTTTATTAACGACCAGGCCAATAACTGTTATTGTCATAGATAGTTATGATGTAGTTTAAATAAAAAAGAAGCTCAGACAGGAATACGGAATTTATGGATTTGAAATTAGTTTTTTTAAAAAGAGAATACATCAAGGTAAGAGCTTAGTCTGGAAAACTTAGATTTTGAAAGGATACAATTAAAAAGCTAAGGATAATTCAAATACTTAAGATCTATATTTAACTGAAACTGAAGGATGGATATAGAGAATACAATAAACTAAGGAAGAAAGCCCGTCCAGAAACAAAATGTTATACTGTGGCTAAAAAGCTGACAAAATTACACCAAGCGAGTAATGACCCAAGCTTTAGTGTAAAGAATAACTCTGTATAATCCACAAACATGGTATCTGCATTATACTGTTATAACTCTCGAAAAAAGTAGTGAAGTAAAGAATGGACGCACTGCGACCGAGTTGTGAAATTTTAATTATTCACAACGATGCAGAATGTAGTAACTTTCAAACGGTTATCAAGTACTGAAAATAATAGTAAACATCAGAGGATTGCCCTGTAAATTTAATCTTTTATATTCAGATCCTGAGAGAATTCGGTAGAGAGAAATAATTCAGAAGTTGAAAATACGTAATTAATATTATTAAAAAAAAGAAAAGTTGTTTATTTGGCAAAGGCAAAGATCAATTTTATAATGACTAAAAAGCTGACGATTAAAGTCGAGGAAGCCATTAAGAAGACGAGAACCTTATAACTTCCGGACCCCCCAATCTCGCTTTAATTTTTAATTAGAAGTAAAGAGTTCCGTCATCAAAGGGAAGTTTTAAAATGTTTAAAACGACAACGATTAATAATACCCTACTTATTAGAAGAGAGAGAAGGAGCGAATAGTTTGGGATCTTAATCGCGTCCGGTTTTAAAAGGAAACCTAACCGCTCAACCGCAGAAAGAATTCACTCGCTCCTCGAGCTATTTCTTTTTTTTTCCTAACTAAGCGGACTTTGGAAAGTTTTTCAGAAAGAAACGTTAACTATTGAAACTGAAAAGGGAGGAAAGAAGGAAAAATACATTAATTCATTGGACTTTATAATTTTGTAATACAAATTTGTACATTGGACATTTTTCACTATCTCCAAAATACAAACCGCTCCTTTTGCAAAGGAACCATATACCGTACTATAAGAATTAGTAAGGTAAAAATATAGAGTTAATTAATTATTTATCATCATTAATCAATTCATATCTAGCACAAGATTAACTATTACAGTAGCCGGGGGACTAAACTCTGAAGTCAGAGAAACAACCCGACAAGGGTGCCATCGCATCCAAACCAAACGATGGCGAGGCGGTCGTTGAGGTATCAACTGTTTTCAACCATTCTAATCGAGATGATAAACCAACGCTCGGCACAGGTCCGCCGGGTTGATCGGTTTTCATGGCTTATACTGATAAGTCTGGATTTCAAGTAATTTGTTCCAACTATAGTATCGATGAACGGTGTGACATGGTTTTTGATTATATTGCAGCAAGAGATTACAGGTCTGTTGCGGACGTGATAGTAGAGTACTTGCTCTATACTACCAGCCTTGCATATTACAACCAAATTATCAAGATTGCTGACTACTCCGGGTACAAACCTGCTCCAATGGTTTCCAGTGATGTGAACCTAGCTGTGAGAGAGATACACCACTCGAGCGTACTGAGGGGTTTGGGGAATCCTTGGGAATCAGAGTTTTACCCACAAATGCCACAATTGGTCCGTGTTTATACACACCATGTGGGTGGTTGGATGCTCCACACATGTGGTCACCATAGGACTTCTTCAATCGCATACCTGATTTCCATGGCGAGGGCCCTTGGTGAATAGGTGTTCTATCCTAGTGGGCAGACGCTACGCTAAGCTGTTAGATCATGGGTTTTCGAACTTTTGGGACGGTCCAGAACAATCGAGGTGAAGGCTATGGCAGATAATGCATAGGTAATGCAGATTATGGCAGTTTGATAAAACGAATCTAGAGATGGACGACCATTGTCTATGCAAATTTGAACAGGAGCCGTTGCTACTTTACACGCATATGAAATCTAGAAGAGTCTAGTGGCCAGGTAACACTTCTATGTCCTGTCTCCCAATCTTCCAAGGTACCATATCATCTGAAGACCATCGGAAGACAATAGTTTTGAAGTCCTTTAGCGAACCGACGTTGTAGATGTAAGGTGAGAACAGAATCTTTAAATATGCATGGAAAATAGTACAAGCTTGTTGATCTCATATATATGCATGCTACAGATTATTATGGAACGGAGTACCACTATTCTCCATGTCTCTCTGTAAACAAGGTGGTGTCACCTCTCCCCCCACCCGGTCGCCAAAGCCCAAGTGTCATGGCCGCATCTAAAGATTTATATTTCTTCTTGAGACTTTACTATCATAGTATTTACTTTACAAACAGTAAGACATTATTTACTGAACGAGTTCAAGGCAAGGCTTAGCTAATTGCCTCCTTCGAGCTTCAATCGATTCCCACAATTTTTCTTCCTTGAAACGACCACGTTAATTTTAAATATATTTAATTACGTAAATATAATTGTTTTGGTGAACGGTTTTAGAATTTATTTAATTAGTTACTAATATATAAATAGGGATGTAGACGATACTCCATGTAGTGAAGTTTCGTAAGAAGAGACTGAAATGAGTGAAACGGACTCACAATTTCTAATATGACGGATGCTCCGAAAACGCTAGAGAAAGTATTACCTTGGCTCAGCGGGAAACACCCAATAAATCCTGTCAAATCACCTTTATCCATCGTCGGAAACCAAAGACTTCCTGTCCTCCATTATCCTTTAATAACATCCCACCGACACCTGTAGAAAAATCCCTATAGTTCTTGGCAATCGTTTAACTTGGAACCCTCATACCAGACTGAAAAGACAAGAAACTGCTCGCCGTTTCAGGTTACAGCAATACACGCTCTAAGCTCCCGATTAATTACAACAGTCTTATTTACATGACTATTATAAGACCTATGTGGATTTAAGGATCAGAGTTTTGGTTTTCTACTAAATCATCGAATCCCTCTAACAAAAAAAAAATCTTTAATATTCCTAACTTTGTTATGAATAAAGTCATCTATAAAGGCCTCCATACCCATTTGTAGCTGATTTCGCTCTAGCCCGATATCTATCCTTTTATGGCAAACTTTATAATGATAATCCTTCGAGGCGTCTGCAGAACAGAAGATGGTATCGTCATTTTTTTAAGTTGAATTCGTTATTATAGTACTCCCAGTGGTTAGTTTCTCTAATTGCTTTTATCCAAACCATTATGTATCATTAATTACATTATGCTCATTTTTATAATGTCATTAATGATACATATAATGCCAATAAATTTTAGCAGGATGCTCTTTACAAATAACTAGTAAATAAGTGTAATTGAAAAGCAATGAGCGAGGGCCTGGGATGGGAATGACGTTTTCATTTGTCAAACGGAGCGCTATTTAATCCGCAGCCGCTCCAAAGAACAAGATGTTGTTATCAAAGGCCCCCCCTTTTGTCTCCCCTTTATAGTTTTATCTTCTTCAAATTGTTTTCTCTTCCTTGTGCAATCTTATGCAATATTTGTTGTGTTCTAACAGAATTGCGGATACTGCATCTATCTTATTTATTCCTTAATATTGATCAAGTACTTAGGCCTTACAATGGACAGAAGACTGACGTGGAAATCTCATGTGTATAACTAGAAGGAAAGTTTGAATAACGGATTCACACTCCTAAGACGACTATTTTCATCATGACACCATCAAAATAAACCACTAGTAAAATTTTGATATGCAACATGCTACTTAAACCGATATGGACCTATGCCACGCAGGTTTATGGCTCATGCGAATAATTTCTCTTAAAGCCGATTAAAAACTTTCGACCTTAATTCCTTCGTTATATTATTCATTACCCCTTTTACATAACAAATAAAGAATCACATTAAGACCTGAACATTGCACTCGTGACTGACGCGGTAAGAGCGGAATTTATCAAATGTTCAAAGAACTGTAATAAATATAAATAAACTGTAAAAACAATATCACATACTTACACGACGCAGGAATCCCATGGAGGTTTTCCAAGATCACAAATACAATATGTGCCAACTGACATTTGTATAATTTATCTCGATAAATATTTATTATTATAAAATTTGATCTGTAGGAGTTTTACTTAAATATTATGCGTGGTCATATTTTTTTCGGAGATGCTCTCACAAATATTAACTAATTACGTTTCTCTGCTCTTCAGAAACAATATCTCGATTCCATATACTTCACCTGCCGTTTTAATTTTAATAACAGAATCTGTATAACATGTTGACATGTTGATTACTATGAACATGAGTCATAATTTAAAGTTTGGATAATTTAAAGCTTCTTATCCCCTGAATATTAATCACACGTCCCAAGGGTTAGAGAAAAATAATAATGTTAGAAGTAAGCGAAGTAAAAACACGAAAATACAAACACAACCTTATTTTCCCTTTTAGTGAACATTTCTTGTAATTAGAGAGCTAACAGCAAACCCATCCTCCAAGCTAAACATGGAAATTTATCCTATACAACTATAACAGCACACAATACCAAGACGGAGCGAGGAATTTATTTTAACACTACAATATTGTCTGAAAACATGGCAGAATTTTCTTCAGAGGCACTAGATATTAATTATTCCCCACTGTTAGCCTAATTAAACCATCGGCTTTGAATTACAAATTATTCGAGGGAAATTTTAATGAAGGTATGTATTTTATTAGAATAGAACTCGGGCCAAAGAAAAGGGTGAATTTCTTAGTGCACTAATAACAATGGTGAAAAACAACGGGATTAATTTTCATTCCGTGTCCAGTTTTTCCCCTCCGAACAAAGTTGATTGTAAGGTCTCAACCTATTCAATAGGGAAATAGGAATCATATTGTTTTTATTGTTTCTATTATTATATAAATATTCGTCAATCCACAATATTTAGCTTTATACCATCTGCACGAATACTCAAGCACCAGATCCAAAGCATTCAGTATGCCAAGAATTGGAATGGTGGAATAGTTCAATAACATAGCTATAGACGAATCTCGAAATTAGCTTTGAGTGTATCTTCTACCATGAAAAAAAAATAAAAGAAGATACACTTAAATAATCTTAATTTATTATTTAGTGTCCCTAATTCTAATATAACTGCATAGCTATCTATGTCTATCAAAGGAAAATCGACATTAAACTAAACCTAACACTTTATTTTTCTTAATCGTATTTAAGTCGAGAGTGGGGAAAGGAACACTTGTTTGATATTTCTAACAGACTTGACGGTTCGGGAAAAAGCAAATACGCTCATACTAGTGTCAACATGGAGAGACTAAATCATATACCGGGGCCGGAAAATAAACAGACACAAGAATGTTTCCCGGGGAGGATAAACAAATCTACTTCAAATAAAATCTAGCCCAAATAAAATGTTTTATCAAGTCCAATGTTTACCCTGGTCTTGATGTCCCTGGCAGGCCGGAGCTCCCGCACATTCTCTTTCTTAGTTTTAATACAAATCCTATCGCCACTCCTTATTTATCGGATTTGTTATAATAATACACTTTAGCATTCCTTTCCTCTTTAATGGAAGAAAACATGTCATCTATGGTAAATAGCAAAACATTCTCATTTTTCTTCTAGCCCTTTAATACTGTTTTTTCACTAGTAGTATGTATGTAGTACCCTAACGAGTTAACGTAAAGTTGGTCCCTAACTCATCAAATAGTGTGAAAGATAAACATGGTGGTTGAAGCAGATCGATAATCGCACCACATTAAACAAAATGGCGTCAAATAATTGAGGATCGGTAAGATCTCAAGCACCAGGATTGGTTCGCCATAGAAGAGTAAAGTAAAAAGAGGGGAGGGGGGATAATTGCCACGTGACTTCTGTTCAAGACAAAACTGAAATTTTATGTGACATAAAAAACGTTTATATTATATACTTATATAAAATGGTGTGGCTTAAATGTCATGCTAGCGGCTAAGGCTAGGGGTGGAAAGGGTGTGCTAATATTTATAAGTATTGTTTGTTTCCTGGGGTTTAGGGGGCGTAGAACATCTAGGTCATCAACGCCCATTTATAAGTATTATAAATGTCTCAAGGTCCAATTTTAATTATTCACTCTATTAACAGGGTAAGTACGTGTCCACCATTATAAAGCCGACAGTATCTTGCAATTTTTACATTAAAGTATTGAATTATTGTTCATATGGATCAATTACAATTTAAGCAGTGAAAAAACTAAATAAATGAAGTTATATATTCCGTTAGGTCCTTGATGCCTTATTTTTATAAAAACAAGAACCTCCTCGTGCCTTCAGATTTCGCGTCTGGGTTCCTACGATGTTAATCAAATGGGACTTGTACCAACGCGACTCATGTGCGCTTGGTGATTGTAAGGGAAAATAGTGGAGGCATATGTAAGGTGCCAATAATTGCACTTATTCCGGTTTTCAGTTTTCCTTCGCCTGCAATGCACCTACCCCGCGTCACCGTTCCTACGTTGTTTACTAAAACATAGAGGTACCTTCGTCATCAGAGTGCACACGGTGATTGTAAGAGAAAGAAGTTAAGTGATTGCGCTAATTGCTAAGTAGGTAGTATTGAACACATGCTTCATTTTTGCAGTAAATCTATTTACAATCAACATACCTCGCCCCTATCATCCTGCAATAGAAGTCGAAATAGACCAATACCAGAGCACGTTGATGAAAGAATTAGGCTACATCAAAGAGCTAGCCAAGGGAGCCAACATATATATTCTATTGCAACATCCCTTCCTAAGCTTGAACATAATCAACGCCTACTTAAAACTACTACTTCTCAATTTCGTGTGACATTATTCGAAGCTATATTGATTAGAGTTATAGACAAATTATAAATTTAATATTTTTATTTGAAAATTAGTAACAAATAAAATAAGATAAATTATAATAATTATAATGACTTAAGTCAACTAGATCCAAATTAAAATAATGTTCAAAGATCATTCTTCCCCTCGTATACTTCGCAAAATGCAAGAACGCGGGGACTTAGGATCAGTGAAAAGAAAGGATATGACTATGGCCGGGGAGCGAGCCCGATACAGCCAGGATGGCTCAATTGGTAGTCCCAGACTAGCGATCTGGAAGACCCGGATTCGGGTCCCGGTCCTGGACATATCTTTTCTTTTCAAATAAATATAATTAAAAATTAGTAAAAAATAAAATAAAATAAATTATAAATTTAATAATTTTGACGTGAAAATTAAATCATGAGCATAATGAACACATATTTAAAACTGCTACTACTTAAATCTGTATGATATTATTTGATGCTGTACCGAATAACATTATAGAATTATTATGTTAATTTTTAGAAATGAAGCTCATAATTCGGATTATAAACCAAACTCCTCTTCTTTTTTTTTTGTAAAACGTTGTAAATCGTCATATGTCATATGTTAGCATTAGTAACCATTCACTAATAACCTTAATTAAGTGTAATAAAATCCTTTTTAACAGTTATTCAGAGTACATAACTTCAAATGAGAAAAAAAACGAGAGAATTTCATATATATATTGTATTTCTTTAAGGTTTCCAATGAATAAAGCTGACATTAAATATTATTATTTAATTTTTTAGTATTATAGAGATTTATATTATATAGTATTTAATATAATGTTATTTATTTATTATTATTATAGGCGTTCCAACATGGGTTGCCTCAGCCTGTCAGCTCCACACCTCTCGATCCACCCAATCATCTTCCTGGAGACCCCTACCGGCCATCTCTTCCTGGACTCCCTCCATCCACCTGCTTCTTGGCCGTCCGCGTCCTCTCCTCCCTGGTGGAACCCGATCCAGCACTCGGTTCGGCCAAGATTCAAATACCATTTTCTTCACATGGCCGTACCATCTTAGCCGGCGTGTCCCGATTCTTTCATTTGTTGATATATTCACATCCATCCTCTGTCGAATCTCTCAGTTTCTTAGTCTATCCAGCCTGATGACACGGAGACACCTCCTCCAGAAAACCATTTCAACCGCTGCACCTTTGAGTAAAGACGGGGGCTCATGTTATTTATAAAACTACATATTTCATTATTCGACCTCACTTAATAATTTTATATAAAAGGGATTATTTTAATTACAAAAATGTAAATATATTAATATTAATTAATTATTTTAGATAATTGCTAACTACTTGAAGCCACAAACTATGTATTAGTAAAATTATCTAATATACCTTAGATTTTTTTGATTAATTTAACATCTTTCAAAAATGAACGCATGGATATACCACGTTTTACATTAGCTGGATTAGTGGTGACATTCGAGGTATCATGGCAAAATTAGTCAAAACAAAGATCAATGATCGTCAGAAAGACCAATATCGTGTGAGTAATCTGCTCGAATGGAAGCCGAACGCATATTTTGTTTCTAACTCTTCGGATGGAGATGGAAAAAGTGAAATCTGGTTGGTGGGATAGATTGAACATGACTGTGATAAATGCCGGGAAAAAAAGAATGGCTCGAAAATGATTGTAATAATAATAATAATATAAAATGTATCACTAGTAGGAAAATGTATTTTTTTTTCCCGTTCGTCAGGATTTTATTTCTGAATAATAAAATGTACAAATATATATATATATATGTATATAATTTTTGGACCTATCAGAGTTGAGGATAAGTGGAGAATCAGGTCCAATAAAGAGTTAAGGGACCTCCTCTAAGAGCCGATATGAAGCCATCCAGCTCAAAAGAATACGATACCGAATGATGGTCCAAGATTAAGAGGGAGGCCCCGTCTCAGGTGGCTCGAAAATGTTGAGGGTGACCTGAAGGCGATCGGATGGGTGCTTATATTATTTTTAGTTGCATGTTTCTTTGGTTTCATTGTTTGAATGGGGAGAAACTAGCAAAAACTGTGGTGATTTTTGTGGAGTTGATATAGGCGGTGAGAATGTCGAACTTATTTACATTTAGACTTATGTCTTATTTAATATAATTCACTAAATACTTATTTGTTTCACTGTTAGGGCATCGCTATGAGAAAAATATAGCCTTGAAACGACACCATAAGGAAGTTTAATGAATAGACTGGATCTCAAGAACGAAAAGTAAAAAAAATATATATATTTATATAAACTTCTATAATTTTCTTTTATTTTGAAAACATGGATTACTTAGCTAGCGCTAATCGATGCATTATTTAACACCTCCATCCTTTGATAAGAGAGCAGAGAAGTTGACTCGGAAGAGAGAAGAATTGATGGAGTGAAGCTGAAGGGTTGAATGGTTACGGCTTTAAGGAATTGAAAAATTTCATTTCCTTCCGCAGCCAGCCCATATTTTACCCCCACCCCTACATTACCACCAACCCCCTGCTTTACCCCCACGGCCTACTGTTAGGGGCTCCGAAACCAGACAATCATTTACCACACACACATACGGCCTCGAGTGGAATCTTTTCAATTTGGCCATATTTAAGAAAGCGGTAGAATGGGAATGTGATCAATATGGGAATCCTAAGCGAGATGACTTTCTCTCTAAGGGGGAGATTCGGAAGTTTCCAAGGCTTTAATTTGAAAAATGAGTATCATTAATTAATTTTACCGCCTCAACTAGTACGTTACACAATAAAAATAATTGGATAAAATATACATTTGTAACAAACTGAATAAAAAGAAAAGTCATCATCATCATCACATGGCGCTATGGTCCATGAAGTACCTTAGCCTCCTCAACAATTCTCCTCCACCTTGACCGATCTCTCGCTGCTCTCCTCCAAAAAGAAAAGTAGATAAATTAAATGTTAATTTAGATTAAGAAATTATATTGCTAAGGCTCTAATCTGTGGTCGGAACGTGCTTGATGGGATAGTGAACCTTATTTTAAATTATCCTTATATATTATTTTTATTAGTTATTATCATGTTGACGGTGTATCTTAAATTATAGTTGTTATTTTTATTAGTCATTATTTTGTTGACGGTGAATTTTTGGTTTTAAATTGTAGTAATTATTTTAGTGACGCCTTATTGATGATAGTAGTTGAGTGTAATTTAATTTAATTATATTAAGAGAGATTTATTTTTTTATATAAGGATGTTTTGGGTTCATTTCTTAACCAAGTTTCCCCATTTGTCCTCGACTATACCATGTCCCTAGCTGTAAATATCCCTCGACTATACACAGCTAGCTCTCTTCAGGTGTCCACGAAGTCTAAGAGAAGAGCCACAGGTAACCCTACTAGCCTCCCCCTCAACAGCCCTGAAGACAACCTGGAATATGAGTCGAAACGTTGGCTCTTTGATAAACAGTTCTCCCTACTTAAGAGAATTTTGTTTACCTCCACCCGGACCATTGTCTTTCACATATTTTTATTATTATATAGCTATTTACCAAATTATTACATTTACTGTATACTTAACTGGTTTATCATTTTTTATTGCATTGTATTAGTCAGTGCCAAAGATCTTAGGGTTCCCATCAGAATTTTTGTTGATATTTGAGAATTTATTTTTAAATCCACTTATCTTTTTCATCAATAAAATCTTCATCAGAAAACACCAAGCCTTTTATATATTTCTTTTCATTGTCAAACGCCACAAATATAAAAGCTTCTACAGACTACAAGCTGACACAAATTCATGCTGAACTATAGGAAGCTATACATGAAATACATTACCCGTTTTTACAAACTAAAAGACAAGTACTCAATGATAAATAAAACCAAAAAAAGGGTTGAAATAGTAGAAAACATTCATATTTCAGGATTTGCGCAAATATTTGACTACAGGCAACTTTCAGCATGACTATCACAGAACTTTACATTGAATTTGGCCAGGAACAGAAATTTGTTCTTTGACTTATTAAAAGATAGGAAGGCGGTTTTAATTTAGTTAGTCTATATCATATCATGCGAAAAACTAGACACACCAAATTTATGGAGGGTATTTTGTATTCCAAAAAAATATGTTAAAAATTTGAACTTTTTTTAACGATCACAAAAGTGTTTTAAGAAAAAGTAGTTAGATGTGTAAATAAAAATATCAATAGATTTGCTTATTACAACAAATTACTTTACTATTGAACTAGTATTACGAATCTTTAAAAAAAACTCCAAAAACTACAACTCTGTAATTATAAAATTTATAAACTCTAATGTGATATTGTTAGTATAATTGTTAAAAATTGTTTTCATTACATATGTACTTTTCATCTCATATATAGGAAGCAATGCATACGGACAATTTCATGTACACGTTTATTTACTTATAATTATATGTTACTTGTTACATGTTTATGTACCTTTCGTTCCTTCTAATTAGTTAACATTATAAATGTACATACCGAACTGTAATCAAGCCGATCTAATTCGGAGATTACAGCGAGATTCGAAGACGAACAAGTCATTATGCAGCTTGGACTCTGTATTTTTCTCTTCAATCTTCTATCTAGTGATATGTTTTCAAACATATACGCTGTGATTACTCCAGACGAATCAAAAGAAAAATATTTAATCATTCCCAAGGGCTTTGAATCAACGCATGATTTCATGGTTCATTCATCGCTTCAGAATCTTTTATATTAACCAAGAGCTTGAGCTGAATTGAGACTGAGAAATTGAAATTAACTAGCCAGAAGGGTTGAAATACGATTAAATATGTTTATTTTGAGGAAATATAATTCTAATTATAAAACATATTCAGATCAATAAAGTAATATTACATATCTAACATATAACACTTCTTCTGACATGTAATATGTAAGCCAATAATTGTTTATGAATAAAGCTTTCAAAAATATTTTTTTTAAAGTACTGTATTTCTGCATTTCATCGTTATTTCTGAAATGTAGCATAAGTAATGATTTAAAGCTATTGAAAACAAATTAGTCTTATGGTTTAATGTTTACTTTGAAAGAGTGGGAAGTTCAAAAACAAATAATTAAGTCTAATTTTTGCCAAAAGACAATATTAGTGAACGTGTGTGTTCACAAATTTTCTAAAGTAGATAATTAATTTTGAGAATAATTATAAAGGACATTTTACGTAGTGTCAAAAAGAGCCATTAATTATTAATTTTGAGTCTATTTGGATTGTGAGCGAATGCACTTCGCCCTTTTTGGTTCAATTTGGTTTTGGTGCGTTTCCTGATGATGTCTGAAACGGAGAAAAGTTGTTTGGTTGTTTTTTACGGCTTTTGATACTTAAGGCTAAGTTATTTGAGATTGTACTAAAGCATTTCATAAATATAGTTTTAAGAAAATATTGGAAGAAAAGATTCAAATGCTTATATTTTTTTTTAATTGACTTATCTATCTGAAAAACTGCTCTAGAGTCAATATTAATATGCGAGAAATCTAGATTATTTTGATTACCTTGAATGAATTTCTTAAGACACAATAATCTTATTAGTTTTGCTATTTATCTAAATTCAATAAAATTTAAAAATAGTTTTTTATAAATACTGTAGGAAATGACAATCAGAGAGAAGGGAATTGATTCAAGATATAATTGAGATGTTCTATTAACACCATTTAGGGATAATTATGAGGCAATGCTAATCAGCATAGACCGTTCTAAAAAAACAAAAACAAATAAAAAACATTTGTGAGCGTGGAAAACCTTTAAGAGAAGTACAACGTTTTTTTTTTTAAATGTAAGATCCACCAACGTAACCAAAACTACAATAGGGTTCGAAACTACAAGTTTTGTAAAATGAGGTTGGAGCTATTCATGAGGATATTTTAAATATGGTTCAAGCAGCTTTAAAGCTACTCACCAACGTAAATTTTTTAAGTGTACGACATATCTACGTAACCAAAACTAAAATAGAGTTTGCAAGTATTTGTAACATTACCAAAGATATTTTTGGTGTTTACTTTTAGTAAAATTGTTATAACAGGTGTAATGTTGGTTAACAACGTAAATTTTTTAAATGCTCTGCCCATCTACCCAAAACTACAATAGATTTCGCCCAAAAGATTTTGTATTTTTCTTTGCAAAAGATATTCCAAATGAGGTTGCAACTATTTTCGGAAGGTATTTTTAATATTGTAAAATTGTAACAACAGTTGTAACGCTGCTTACCAACGTTTTCTAATGCCAAATGTCAAATCAAACAACGTTTGAATAAAAACTGAGAAGTGAATCTTAGAACAGAAACTCTTTATTTTTTCCCTATTTAGTTATGTAAGCCAAGAAAGCATGACGATGTTTTATGCTCTCAAGTGTTAAAAGATGAGTATCCTATTTATTATAATATTTATAAATTACATTTGATACAATAGAACAAAATTATTACCCTCACTAAGCCATCTTCATTGGAACTTGCAATGGGGTTAATCCAAGATAAAGAAAAAGATTAATTTTACACATTAATATAATTATATTACATTCCTTCCTTAAAACTATTATTAAGGACGATATTTCGTTTAGTTGAAGGATCAACGGTCACTGTGACCTCGCCGGAAAGGAGAGGGCAGACCAACCGGCCAAAAAGCACAGTTGGATTGTGCTCTCAGCTTCGAAGAAGTTAAAACCCTGAGAAAAGAAAAAAACACTATCACTCTACAATGGATGGTAAGACATCCACGTTCTGGGGATGCCATCCGCAAACTTGAACGGCAAAAACTGGTCCTTTCTTCCGCTTGTGAACGGGGCTTACTGGGGCTCCTTCAATAAATTATAAACTGGCATACAGGTTACGGTTCCATCTGCGA
Source organism: Troilus luridus (assembly GCA_964056705.1). NCBI lineage: Eukaryota > Metazoa > Arthropoda > Insecta > Hemiptera > Pentatomidae > Troilus > Troilus luridus. The sequence continues at coordinate 86,357,786 of OZ057415.1, forward strand.
GTACGAGGGAGGTTAAAAATACACATCGTTCTCCGGAAACACAGTTTTTTTATCTGAGTATAGAAAGTTTGTGTGTTCCACACAGACTGAGGTACGGAAAAAAATATATGGAAGCCTGGAGACCTCAGGAGGACCACGGAATTCCTCATTCGGACTAGGAAGAAGAAGGTGGTATCTGGAGGGGGGAGGGGTTTGGGACGTCATTTTTATTGCCCAGAGCGCTATACAACTTCGAGCCCTGATCACTACAAGAATCATAATCTGAATTACAGAAACAAATTATTTCATTAACAATATCATTTGAAATAAATCGAAAATTGTAGTGAAAACGTGGTACCTCGTCGCCTAACATACATTTCGCCTAACAATACAATAAATATTGTCCGTTAGAGAGGAAAATAGTTGACTGAAAGATTTAATGTAAGATGGAAATAGTTGGGGGGTGCAGTCAATATAAACACCAAATAAGGGAGTACTTATTAATTAATCGTGCCGAAGTTTCGACCTAATTTGTAGGTCATCTTCAGGGCTATGAGAGAAAAAATCAGACAAAACAAAGTAAACTATAAAATACTGTAATGTTAAGTTTATATGTGTAAGGTACTGTAATGTTTTTTTTATTGTTTATTTTGTTTTGTCTGTATTTTTCTCTCATACCCCCGAAGATGACCTACAAAGTAGGTCGAAACGTCGGCACAATTAATAAATAAGTACTCACTTATTTGGTGTTTATATGGACTGCACCCCAACTATGTCCATCCTACAAAAAATATTGTGCATTCACGAGGATGAAAATTTTGTAAAGTTTATAAAAATGGAAAAAAAAAAATAGTGTACAGAGGATTTTATTGCCCAATATGGCTCCCACCCATCCTCTCAGTACGAAAAGTTTGAAATTCCACTCAGATTGACCTTTTAAAAAACCTATATGGAAGCTGACATCGCACACAAGGAAAATGTATAAATCAGTTGTGGCTAAAACAGATTACACCACACTGGTATGTACGGGAGAGATAATAGAGGGGAATAAATGCACTTTGAAGGTAAATTAACAATCATAACCGATGTATTTACTTAGAACGGTATTAGAATCGAAATATCAAAACAACCGATCGCAAACAAATGCCATTTCAAACAAGCCTTTCGAATCTACTTGTGGAATACAAAAGCCATAATTACGAGATTGTTTCAGATTGAGTTATGGTAATTAGCCGGTAAAAAGACGAATATGAAAATTTGAAGGACAAAAAGTGTTTTCCAAAAATTTATTTAAAAAATATTCATAATTTTTCGAAACTATTTCAATAACTAATAGGAATAGTAACAGTATAACTGTCTGCGCTATTATTCATTAGAAAATTTACACAAAAATATTTCTTGCGACGACCTTTGTGCCTGTTATAAGTAGTTGGTCCTCCTTTTATCATTTTGATATATCTTAAATAAAAAGCTATTTTACTCTAGACAAATGAACAACCAAGAAATTTCGCGGCTTTCGTCAATGTTCCTAGACAGGAAATATGGCATGCATTGGAAGATAGGAGAATCACACAAAATCTTAAAAGTGCAATCAAGTCAATTTACCAAGACCCAAAGGGAGTGATAAGGTTAGCCGACACTGAGTCCAGGTCATTTCATTTCTTTAAGGGAGTTAAGCAGGCCGATAGCCTGAGCCCCCCACGGTTCATAATTTTCATGGCTGCCACTTGGAATATTCTACCAAATATCCATGACACTCATTGGAAAACACAGCAAGAAAGGGAAGCTTCAAATTAGTTTTCTCCTAGTGCTACTATATGGATCGGATTCTTGGACCGCCATGCTAGGAAGGTTGTATCTGCGGAAATGAGATTCCTACGGATAGATCCAGGAAATATTAGGAAGAACCAGGCGAGATCGAATATTTATCGAGATCGAATAAGGAATGAAGGTCCCAGAAACGATCGAAGAAAGACGAGCGGAAGTGGTTTGGGCATGTTAACTGAATGGGAGATGGCCGTAAGGCCAGGTGGCTTCTAGAATCAATGCCTGGAGGAAGGTGACCTCAAGGCAGACCAAAGCTCATGCTTGCAGACTTAATTGAGAGAATTGGTACAGCGAGAGGAAGCACCATGCCGGAGATGAGAAGGCTTTCACAGGACAGGGGTCGTTGGACAATGTGGTCAGAGGCAGCTACTCCATGCTTAGTAGAACTCAGAAGATAGTGAGAGAAGAAGAAGGTTAATGTCTAAGATCCCGAAGATTATGTCAATATGGAGAGAACAGTAGATTTACATACCGTCAGCTTTGTTCCCTTGGATACTTCTTTTCTATTCAGGAACTTTTTATTTAGTGCATGGAACAATTTACCAGCTGAGTTAACCCTCTCCCGGATAAAATTGTCCATGACTCCTTCTCATTCAGGTGTGTCCCAGATATTTAACTTGAATAACATTAGCTGAATTAATTCATAATAATTATCGTTTTTTTTTTAGATCAGTATAAACATTAGCACATGTTGTATACTACACACTTAAAGATTACAAGAATTTTTTCATTCATTTTTATTATTATTCTTTAATAATAATAAAGTATGAGTACGTACTTTACTATTTCTTTAAATAAACATTACTGTATTTTTTGATTAATTGAAAAAAATGTCTAATTCACCATTATCAACTGAAGTGCTGCTAATATCCTTATGATGGTACTGGTACTAATCTCACGAGACGATAGTGTATGTTTCGAGATAATTTTTCTAAGAGCTGAGAAGCAGTTCAAATCCCATTTTCCCGCCGTGTAAAAGCCCCGGGAAAAGATTGTGGGATCTGTCGGAGGGGCTATAACCATTTCTGCGGCTTATCGTACAAGCGCTTAACGTACCAGCTGTTCCAGGTAAGTGCCTCATTACAGTGATAACTGAACTGTGTAGAAGCCATTGAAGATATTTCATACTATACGACATTTTGGAGTATTTTGGAGCTAATGGAAAGTTTATAATTCAAACAAGCGTAGCTTTCAGGGATAAACATTTAAAAAAAGATACACCACCTAAAAAAATACAGGTTCTTATTCCGCAGCTTGGTGGTAGGGGTTGTTGAGAACTCAAGGAAACTAAATCTGAAACAAATTATTGATTTTTAGTTATATGTTAAGTAGATCTGCTACTCATTAATTTTTGAGTAGCAGATCAACCATAGTAAGCAAACATTAATGACCCCTTAATCTGTGCTGTTAAACATATATACCATAATAGGATATGACAAAAAGAAGTTGGAAACAAACTATCCCGTAAATTCCTAAGTTCTATACGACTCCTTCAAGGGAGCTCTATGTCACCAACCCTATTCAAAATATTCATTCAAGGTGCTGGAGATGAATGGTCAAGGAAATGTAGAAGGATGGGACTACATATGCAGAATGACTTTTACCTTCACACCGCAGATGACTTCACTATGAAGCTAATCATAGCCCAAGACAAAGAAGACGCAGAATATATGTGTACGAAACTGATAGAAGAATATAGTAGGTGGAGTATGAAAATGAGCATTGCAAAGACTGAGTATTTGGATACGGAGGAAGGTGGACCATTGGAGGTGAACGGTCTACAGATCAAAAATGAACCCAATTTTAAATATTTAGGATCTGTCCTTCAAATAGATGGAACATCTGAAATGGATATAGCCCGAAGAACCCGAGAAGGACCAAAAGCCATAGCCATGCTCAATTGCGTACTCTGGAGTAACAATATCCTAAAAAAAACACACACATACAAAAATGATTTTCAAAGATGTTATAACGGAAATAATGTACTCTTTGGGGAAACTCTTAATAAAAAAAAAAAAAATGATTTGCTACTCAAAGCTTCTACTAATTGTATATTTCTAATGATTACTAATGTACATATTAACTTTTTTTTTGTATCTAGTTTATTCTGTTCAAAAGAAGACCTACAATCCTGGTAGAAACGTTAGTATCGAATAAATAGTTTCTTACAACTTGAGAATCTGTTTTGAGTCCCAATCCGGACCATTTCCTTTTCCAGCTTGCTTGGAAGCAAACTGAATAATATACGAATAAAGATTGTTGGTGGGAGCTTGTAGATTGAGGGCTCCATATCAACGTGCAATAATCCAAATAACTATGCAAAATATTTAGCTAAACCAAAAGATAAGAAATGTACAGAAGTATAAACACTGATGCGAAATCTGCTAACCCAAATAAAAATAGTATGGATAGACAATGGTGATGGAATCATGTTAGTAGGGCCAATCCAGGTCAATCAAATCCTTACCTTGAAGAAAAGAAATTGAAGCAGTTTACCAAGTGAAAATGCAGCTTACTTATTAATTACAACTCAACGCGAGTGTCGAGGATCTAAGGGAAATAATTGAACTTTGCGCCTCTAAGCTGTAAGGTTTCTTTTTCATTAATGAATACTTGAAGCTCTAGCATGTATAAGCAAACTGCAACAAACTACTAATGATGAAAAGCCAAGTAAAATATTTATAGCAGCCAAACCAATACTCTTATCTTATTTTATTTTTTTATTAATTGTAAAAATTTAAATATTGTTATTTTTGCAGACAAAAGATACCGCCAGGGCCGGGATTCGAACCCGAGTCTGCCACATTTCCGTTTTTCTTCTGGTTCGTACCTTGGTCAAACATATCCATTCTCTTCACTCATCCTTATTCCCCCTGATCCCATTAAAAAACAATTTTAATTATTTACTTTACTTTACTTCATAGGCGTTCCGACAAGGGTTGCATCAACTGGTCAGAGCTGAGTTCCATGTGCTCCGATCCATCCTCCTGGAGTCCTCGACCAGGGATGTCCTCCTGGATTCCTTCCATCCACCTGCTTCTGGGCAGTCCGCGTCGTCTCCTCCCAGGTGGAACCCATTCCAGAACTCGGTTTACCCAACATCCAAACGCCAATCTCTTCACATGACCGTACCATCTTAGGTGGCGTGCACCGATCCTTTCATTTGTAGAAATACCCATATCCATCCTCTGTCGAATTTCTTGGTTTCTTACTTTATCCAGCTTAGTGATAAGGAAACACCTCTAACAGAAATCCATCTCAACAGCCTGCACCTTTGAATACAGGCGGGGGTCATAGTCCTGGATTCCGAGGAATATGTCAGGATGGTTTCCTCTATGGCTGTGAAAATACGGCGTTTATTTTCTTTAGATATTTCTGTATTCCAGAGGACTGGATGCAGCATTCTGGTAGCCTTTCGGGATTGCTCCACCTTTCTTCTGGCGTCATGCTCGGACGACCCGGTATCATCTAAACAAGAACCCAGGCACTTCAAATATATGTACATCTTTACAGGCTTCCCTATCAACCAGAAGCGGACTAGTACCAGCATCTACGATTGCCATAAACTCGTTCTTATCGAAGTTTTTTTAAGCCCACCGTTTCGTAGCACATCTTCAGGGTATACACCATCATTTCAAGGTAGACCTTCCACCTCGCTAACACGACTAGGTCCTCAGCGAAGAACAAGGACAGTAGTTCTTCGTGAAGAAATTCAAGCAAGCGCGGGTAAACGGCGGGAGTAACTATGACTCTCTTAAGGTGTCCCGGGCGGATGGGTACGATTTGAGGGGGCCTGGGAAGTGAAGGAGTCCACTTCCTGGGTCCACAGAGCATGCGACAACCTCACTGGCTCGGAGTATGTCCGGTTTCTCCAGGTGTATTGTGGAACGCTCCCGACAAGGATGAGGCTGACCAGGGGCATCAGAAGAAGAGAACAGGAGGTCACATGCAGGCACGGCTGGCGGGAGTTAGAGACGGCAGCTCACGTGATCCAGAGATGCCCCCTGTCACGTGGTGGTAGGACCTTGAGGCATCACGCTGTAGTCAGATTCCTCGAGGAAGGATTCAGAAGAAGAGGATTCAGTGTCTTCAGGGAGACCACCATATCCCACGGCTTGACCAAGAAGAGGCCTGACCTGGTTGTCGCAAAGAAAGACCTGGCGAAGATTCTGGATGTCCAGGTGGTTAGTTGTAGACTGGACTTGGACCAAGCTGGCCAGGTGAAGATGGAAGCATATGGACAGCCGTGGGTCATCCGTGCTGTGTCCGAGATGACGGGTGTTCCTCGTGAAAAGATTGAGGTCATTCCAGTGACCCTCTCCTGGAAGGGAATCTGGTCGAGGAAATCGGCAGGTGACCTAAGGAAGATCGGGAAGGTCAAGGAGGGCGCTGGGATGGATCACGGAACGAGTCATCAGAGGCGCCGTCATTTCTTTCTCGAGGTGGAGAGGATGAGCGGGCGCAGCAATTGCCGGGAGGGAGAGACCGGATGTTGGAGGCGGCCGATAGCCGAGTTGGACCCACCACCAATGCGGTTGGCACGAGGCCTCCAGATGACGCCTAGAGAAGGAAGCAGAGGGTTTAGGCAAAATTTCATGTTTGAAAGCTTAAATGAGATAAAGATATATGACCTTCAAAATTGGGTTTTTGGATGAGGGCAACGAGTTTATTAGTCAGCGACCTAGTCGCCTTTGACCCCTTCAGGGTCCTTCCTAGGGTTTAGGGAGCCCTATTGTAAAGAAAAAATATTGTTTAATTTAGCCCCCGCATATTGTTTGATAATGACCCCGAGGAAGAGGGGTCAATGTTTGTATATTATTTATAAAAAAATGTAAATCTCAAATAAAATTCTGTCAATAGCATATCTCGGCTATTGGCTTCATGCTCGGGGGGGGGGGGGTCAGGATATCGGCCATAGCATTCCAGTCTTCTCTCAGCCACGGAGGAAAGAGGTTGTCAAGCTGTGCTCTGTTAATCCGTGCAGGTATTCTTCCGTTATCATTGTGTGTGTGTTGGCTGTAGGGGTTCCCATTGGGTCCCTACTCCTTCCCCCACCACATTTTTGGGGCCACGCCCACTTTTTCAAATAGTCGGGTGGTAGAAGTCGGTGGTGCGGACGTGTTTTTATAACGTTCCGTACCAACTGCAGATTTTAAGTTTTTTTTTATGTTTGTTTTCCCATATTAAATTTTTTTTTCTTTCAAAATTTTTTTAAGTTTTGGTTTATTTTTTGACAAAACCTGTGCAACCCTTTTTATTTCTTTTTTACAATATAAATTTTCTGTGGAATTTTTCCTTTTTCATACTTAAATAGTTTCTTAGGTTCCGGACTTAGAATTGTTTCTATAGCTCCGGACTTAGAATAGTTTTACTTCATACAATAGTTTCTATTATCCTTCCTTCCGGTATGGACTCTAAGAGTAGGCCCAAGCCCTCCGGGTCCAGGGGTGCCCCGGGTTCCGGTTCTGAGCCTGAGCGGGAGGTGGTAGAGGGTCCCGTGGAGGAGCTCCTCAGGAGATTCTCCGGGAGCCAGGGCGGTCTGACTCTACTTTCGAGCTCCTGGAGGATTGCTCGAACATCAGGAGGCAGGCTGTGGGCCACTTATCGACCCACAACCGTCTGTCCAAGTCCGATATGGGGGGCATTATGGCTCTCATGGATAAGTTTTCGAGCCTTTGCCTCACAATGATGGCATCGCTCGTCAAGCTCCATAGGAAGAACGCTGAGCTGGAGACAGCTCTTATGAGCGTCAGCGTAGTGACTTCCATGGAGGATATTGCCAAGGAGGTCAAGGAGGTGAGGGCCATGTTGGTGGAGAGACCTCAGGTCTCGGCACCTGCCCCTTCGGCACCGCCGGTCCCAAGGCCTCCATCTAAGCCCTTTAAGGACGCGTTGGTTGGGCCCCCTTCTCCGGCTGCAGATATAAGGGTGGTGGAAGTCAAGCCGGCGTCCGGTACTGCCGGATGGAGTCGGCCGACCTCATCAAGGCTGCCCTTATGAAGGTGGCCAGCCCTGCTGAGCAGGGTTGGCAGGTTGTTGGGGTAAAGGTCCGGGGCAAGGCTGTGAGGTTGAGCCTCGGGTCAGGTGAAGCGGCCAATAGAGTGCTCAAATCGAGCACCCTCTCCGCTGCTGGGTTGGTGGCAAGCACCGTCGGGAAGCGCAAGCCGAGGGTCTGCATTTACGACGTGCCGAGGTCCGTGCCGTCGTCGCAGATCCTCACGAATGTTAAGTCCCAGAATTTCCCGGCGGTGTCAGCGTTTGGTGGTTCATCATGGGGTTCCATTTCCCATGAGTTTGGAAAGAAGGACGCACCTAGAAGACACGTCGTTCTCCAGGTGGATCCCGCTGTGAGGGAGTTATTGTTACAGAAGGGCAAAATCTTCGTCGACTGGAGTTACTGCCGGGTAAAGGACTTTGTGGGGGTGACCAAGTGCTGGCGTTGTCAGGACTATGGTCATGTCCAGAAGAACTGCCGGCGTCAGGAGGTATGCCTCCACTGCTCAGGTGAGGGCCATAAGAAGGCTGCCTGCCCGAATCTGGGTAGCTCGCCTAAGTGCCCTCCCTGCCGCTTTGCTGGACGTCCTCACGACCACTCCATCGATGCCCTGGCAGACTGCCCCTCCTACCAGAGGATGTTTAGGTTGACCGTGGGCAGGACCGACTACCATGGCTGAGACTCTCGGCCCTGTGTGTCGGTTCTGTGGACGGTCTTTCACGACAGCTGGTGGGCTGGGTCTGCATCTTAAGCGGGCTCATCCTGTTGAGCGAAACGACCTGATTGGGGTTCCTTGTCTCAAGCGTAGGTGGAATGACGAGGAGATTGCTCTATTGGCTGCTGAAGAGCTCAAGTTGCGGGCAGCCGGGATTTCTGAGCAACTCAACCTTCGCTTTTCCCGAGCTTTTCCTGGTAGGTCTTACGACGCTATCAAGGGCGCTCGGGCGGGTGGTAGGTACCGTCAGATCCTGCGGGACCTTTCCGACTCACCTATGGAGGTTTCTCCCCCTGATGATCCTCCCGTCCCGCCTGGTGTGGGTAGTCCTTCTCCTGTGCGGGATGGTATACTCGGCGCACTCCGAGCGCTGTATGATGAGATAACCACGGGTCCAACCACGCTGTGCACTGACAGGCTCCTGGCGATCCTGGATCGGGCGATGGCCGGCCGATCGGTTGGTAGTTCCCTCAGCGAGTGGATTTCTATCCATCTCGCCTCGGGTGCTCCATCCGCTCCGTCTGGCCAAGTTTCGTCTGCTCCGTCTGTTTGCCCGGGGGTTAGAAGGCAGCGTGGCGATGGTTCCCGACGTCGATCATACGGCGAGCTACAGAGATTGTGGGCCAGAGACCGGCCCAGAGCTGCGAGACGTGTCCTCGACCGTGAGGCTAACCCAGGTCGATTCTCGGTCGAGGAGCTGTACTCTTACTGGGCTCCGGTTCTCGAAGCACGCTCTGTGGAGTGGAATGCAGAGAGGGTTTATGGACCTCGAGTTGGAGATTGCTCGGGTATATGGTCGCCTGTTTCCAAGTCGGAGTCTGTGTCGCTCTGTCCATCTGGACGTATGGCCGCTGGACTCGACAGGGTTGCTCCATCTCTTTGGAGGGGACTTTCCTGGAGGGTCCGAGCTATCATCCTGGACCTCTTGCTCCTCGAGGGACGTGTTCCCAAAGATCTGCTGAGGGCCAGGGTGGCCTTGATTCCGAAGGCTGCCGACGTCCGTGGGCCTGGCGATCTCAGACCCATCTCCGTATCATCGGTGATAGTGCGGCATCTTGACCGTATTCTCGCGGCCAGGTTGGAGGGTAGGATTCCGCATGTTCCCGAGCAGAACGGATTCAGAAGGGGGTTAGACGGTGTGGCTGCCGGTGTTTTTACGCTGGACTCCGTCTTGCGCTGCGCATGGAAGAAGAGGAGGAGTCTATGCGCGGCGGTATTGGTTGTGAGGAAGGCTTTCGATAGTGTCAGCCATGCTGCCGTTCACCGGATCCTCCGGGAGCGCGGGTTTCCTGTGGAATTCTGCGAATATGTTCGCGCCATATATGAGGACAGTGTGTCCCATATATGCCTCAATGGTGGAATGTCAAATGAAATGAAGCCTGGTCGTGGGGTTCGGCAGGGTGACTCTCTGTCATCCATGGTGTTTAACCTTGTGATGGACCATGTTATCGGGGGTCTACCGATGGTCATTGGTTTCCCGCTTTCGAGCAGTCGCCCCAGGATTAGAGCCTTGGCATATGCGGACGACCTGGTCCTCTTTGCCAGTACCTCTGAAGGACTTCAGGTCCTTATCGACTCGGCGGTCAGGGGATTGGGCGAGTGTGGCTTGTCTGTTAACCCAGAGAAGTCCCTTTCCCTCTCACTTGCCGCCGTCGGAAAGAGAAAACTGGTGAAGATGGAGTCTGGGCGCTCGTATAATGTCGGCGATGACAAGATTGGGGTCCTGTCTGTTGAGGGGACCTTTGACTATTTAGGGGTGGCCTTTTGTCACTCGGGCTTGGTCCGTGCCAATGTTGATTTGTGGGTGGGCTTGGAAAGAATCTCTAAAGCGCCTTTGAAGCCCCAACAAAAGTTAGAGGTCCTTAAAACCTTCTTTTTGCCGAGGTTTTACCATAGGCTCACGTTTGGTGTGACCCGCCGTGTGATCCTATCTGCATTGGATGAGGCGGTGAGGTCTTATGTCAGGAGGTGGATTGGGTTACCCCATGACTGCCTTTATCCACGCTCCTGTCAGGATGGGTGGGCTGGGTGTCCCGAGGCTGGCAGAGCTGGTGCCTTACATGAGGGAAAGCCGGTTCCTGTCAGTCGATGATGACCTTGAGGACTTGGGCCTGGATGATTCCCTTTGGGATGAGCTCTTTGATTTCCCTACCGCTTTTCCTCCCCCTCATCCTTCCTTCCGCGATTCCTCCAGTCTCCATGCACACTTTGAAGGTAAGGATCTGGCCCCGGCGTCAGACGTTCCGGCGTCTACGTCGTGGGTATCCGGAGCTTCCTCTTCCCTCTCTGGTCGAGATTGGAGGCAGTTTATTGGGCTCAGAGCCGGTGCGCTCCCTACCGCTGTGAGGCTGTCCAGGGGGAGAAGGAATGGTGGGATGCAGTCCTGTCGAGCGGGTTGTGACGCTCCAGAGACAGCGACACATGTCGTTAACCACTGCCCCCTGGTGAAGAGAGTGGCCATCCTCAGGCACCATGCTGTTGTTAATATCCTGGTAGCATCCATGAAGAGACTGAAGATCAAGTGCCTTCGAGAGCCAACGCTGACCTAGCCTACCGGACGATTTCGACCGGATGCGATTGCGGCCTCGAAGGACAAAGTTTACATTCTGGATGTCACGGTTGTTTCTGGGGATGGCGCCCTACAAGGAGCTGCGGTCGCCAAGAAGAGGCGGTATGGAAGAGCTGAGGTGTTCGCGGCGGCGGCCTCTGTCCTTGGAGTGCGGCCAGCGCGGTGCAGCGTAATTCCAGTGGTGGTCAGCTACAAGGGTGTCTGGTACAGGAAGTCTTCGGAGGACCTGAAGAAGATCGGAGTCACGTCCAGAGCCCTTAGCTGGATGGCCATCAGGGCACTGCGTAGAAGCTGCGCCAATTTCACCACCTGGCAGAGGACCGTCGCGATGGCTGCATCGGTTATCAGCCCAAACCGTTAGCTTGGAGGTTCGTCCTGGTGTGGAATGGATCAAGGAGTTTTTATTTAGCTTTGGACTGAGAGAGGACTCATTCTTTTTTAGTTAACCCACCAGGGTTAACAAACCTTTTCTTTTTTTTTTTATTATGCATGGGGTGTAATGAGCCCCGAGAAATTAATTGTTGTAACATATATGTCTGTAGTTTCAGGGGAAGTCAAATTATTGTAAATACTTTATGAGTTCGATGTAAATTATCATTAATAAAATACTTATTAGCATATCTCGGCTATTGGCTTCATGCTCGGGAGGGTCAGGATATCGGCCATAGCATACGCGGATGACCTGGTGTTGGTGGCTTCCTCAGTCTGGAGAGTGGAGTGTATGCTCAAAGCAGTAGAAGAGGGATTGGCTCAATGTGGACTGGAGCTCAATCCCCACAAGTGTATGTCGCTGACATTCGCTCCTTCTGGTAAGAGGAAACTGATTAAGTTGGATGACCAGGTTGGCTTTGTTGTGGGAGGGGATTTAGTGCCCGCCTTAGGGGTGGCCGAATGCTGGGAATATTTGGGAGTGCGCTTCTCGCACACTGGGGTGTCTGAGGCCGTGGTGGATTTGGCGGAGGGGTTAGCTAAAATCTCGAGGGCCCCTTTGAAACCGCAACAAAGATATTGTCTGTTGCGCGATTTCCTGATCCCGGGGTGTCTGCAAAAGCTGGTGTTGGGGAGGACCGCTAGGCAAACATTGAACAAGCTAGACGTCGGGACGAGGGCGGCAGTTCAAGGTTAGTTACACCTGCCCCCAGTGCAGCTAGTCATCCACGGTAGTTCGGCTCGACCCGTGCCAAGGGAACCACAGATGCGCTGTTGAGAGTGCGCAGGGACGTGGAAGAGAGGGCGGTGAAGTACGTAATGCTCGTACTGTTCGACATATCCTCCGCCTTCGACAGTGTATGGTGGCCCTGCGTACTCCAGCGGCTGCAGGAGTTCAACACCCCCAGCAATCTGTACTCCCTCGTAAGTGGCTACCTGAGAGACAGGAGTGTCAGGGTAAGAGGTAGCTACTACGAGGTGGAAAGACGAATTGAGAGAGGGTGCCCACAAGGGTCGGTCCTCGGGCCGGCCCTGTGGAAGCTCGTCTTTGACCAGTTGGTGGGGGAGCTAGAAGACGAAGGGTTCCTTGCCACGGCCTACGTCGACGACCTGGCAGTCCTAGTGGCCGAAAACAGCAGTGCCAGACTGAAGACTCAAGCAGAGAGATGCGCCAGCCTCGTAGCGGAATGATGCGTGAGGCGGATGTTGAGTATGGCCGCAGCCAAGACCCAGGCCATACTCCTAAGAGGCTACACCGACAGGGCTCACCCTATCATACTGCAGATTCAGGGAGAGAGAGTTAGGCTGGGTGAGGAGATGACATACCTGGGCGTTAGGTTCAGGAGGAACTTTGACGCCACTCCTCACCTAGCATACCTGAAAGATAGGGTGGTTAGGGGTGGTTAGTGGGTTAGGGTGGTTGTCACTTAACGGACTAGGAAGAATAGGGGGTGCTTTCTGGGGCCTCAGGTACCCGGCAACCATGACCATTTACAAAGGCGTGGTCTTGGGTATCCTGAGGTACGCATCCCCTGCGTGGAGCCGTAACCTCACGCAACCGCAGAAGAGAAGGCTGGCGACCATCCAGAGACTGGCTCTGTTGAGAGTTTCTAAGGCCTATAGGACGGTGTCACACGAGGCGGTGCAGGTGCTGACCGGAGCGATGCCCCTGGACCTCGTCCTCAGGGAGGACGCACTGAAATATGAGGTGAAGAGGCAGGGGCTGGCGGCGCTCCCGGAGGGACTCCGAGAGAGGATCGGCAAGACCCCTAACAGATGGAAGAGGATATTGAGAGAGGACTCGATTGACGAGTGGAACGGACGGTGGGTGGGAAGCCAGAAGGGCTCAACCTTGAGGAAGTACTTCCCCACCGTCCAGTCGAGATTGTTAGCGACGTGGGTCCTCCCGGACTACTGGGTCTCGCAGATCCTTACAGGACACGGCGGGTTCCGGGGTAAGCTCAGTGAGCATAGGAGAGAGATCGACCCCCGGTGCCCCGCCTGTGGAGACTTCTGAGCACGTAGTGCTCTCCTGCACCGCGATGGAAGGACACCGAGCCGGGTTGTCAAGGAAAACCGGGATCTTCGCCCTCGCCGAGGAAGACTTCCCCCGTTTGATGGAGGAAGACAATTACCCTTTCTTTAAGGATTTTGTCTACGGGTGGAAGGAAGTGGTCGGGCCTGCTCATTTCACGGTTAGCAGGGTCCGGCCCCTCGGCGAGCCACCAGACGAGGAACCAAACGGGGACCCCCCCCCCCCGGAGGAGAGGGATGGAGATGAGGACCGGACGGATGCGGCGGACCAGGAGGGCTGGACGGCATCCGGACGGATGGAGACCTGCCAGGAGACCTAAAGGTGCTGCCCCAACAGTAAGGTGCACCGGGCAGCACCACAGAAAGATATAAATTGTCCCCATTTATTAAATGGTACCCCCCCCCCCAAAGGATGTAAATGGTTTTATAAATAAAGATTTAAAAAGAAAAGAGTAGATTTTTGGCAGTGGCTTCCACAGAGCAGTCCACTTCCTGGGTCCACAGAGCATGCGACAACCTCACTGGCTCGGAGTATGTCCGGTTTCTCCAGGTGTATTGTGGAACGCTCCCGACAAGGATGAGGCTGACCAGGGGCATCAGAAGAAGAGAACAGGAGGTCACATGCAGGCACGGCTGGCGGGAGTTAGAGACGGCAGCTCACGTGATCCAGAGATGCCCCCTGTCACGTGGTGGTAGGACCTTGAGGCATCACGCTGTAGTCAGATTCCTCGAGGAAGGATTCAGAAGAAGAGGATTCAGTGTCTTCAGGGAGACCACCATATCCCACGGCTTGACCAAGAAGAGGCCTGACCTGGTTGTCGCAAAGAAAGACCTGGCGAAGATTCTGGATGTCCAGGTGGTTAGTTGTAGACTGGACTTGGACCAAGCTGGCCAGGTGAAGATGGAAGCATATGGACAGCCGTGGGTCATCCGTGCTGTGTCCGAGATGACGGGTGTTCCTCGTGAAAAGATTGAGGTCATTCCAGTGACCCTCTCCTGGAAGGGAATCTGGTCGAGGAAATCGGCAGGTGACCTAAGGAAGATCGGGACGTCAAGGAGGGCGCTGGGATGGATCACGGAACGAGTCATCAGAGGCGCCGTCATTTCTTTCGCGAGGTGGAGAGGAAGAGCGGGCGCAGCAATTGCCGGGAGGGAGAGACCGGATGTTGGAGGCGGCCGATAGCTGAACCGGCTCCACCGCCGATGCAGCTGGCACGAGGCCTCCAGATGGCGCTGAGAAGACTGATAAGTAGAAAGATTAGGCAAAATTCTGGTTTTGTAAAAATTAATCATTATTTATATTATTTTTATTATTATAATTTTATTTATTTTATATTGTATTTTTTTTGTGTTTTTTTTTTTGTTTTAATTTCTCTCAAGTACAGATAAGAAATAAGATATTATCATCAAAATTGGGTTTTTTTGGATGTGGGCAACTATCTTTATTTCGGCCACCTAGTCGCCTTTGACCCCTTCAGGGTCTTTCCTGGGGTGTAGGGAGCCCTGCTGTATAACAACTTGTAATTTAGCCCCGGAAAATGTGTTGATAACGACCCCAAGAAGAGGGGTCAATGTTTGTAAATATGGAAAATAATGATGTAAAATCTCAAATAAAAGTTTGTCATTGGCATATCTCCGGCTGCAGATATAAGGGTGGTGGAGGTCAAGCCGGAGTCCGGTACTTCCGGGATGGAGTCGGCCGACTTCATCAAGGCTGCCCTTATGAAGGTGGTCAGCCCTGCTTTCAGTCTTCTCTCGGCCACGGTGGGGAGAGGTTGTCGCCGAGAGCTCCAGTAATCCTGACAGGTATAATTTTGGTCTTAGAGTGTGTGTGCTGGCTGGGAGTCTTCCTATATAGGATCCCCACTCCTTCCCCCACAACTTTTTTTGGGCCACCCCCACTTATTTGTGTAGTTGGTTGTTGGGTGCCCTCGGTACGGACGTGTTTTTATAACGTTCCGTACCACCTGCAAATTTTTTTTCCCTTATAAAATTTTTTTTTTGTTTATTTTGGTCTGATTCGTATCCAGTTTTTTAAAAGTTTTTTTTACCATATTTTGAATTTTCCGGACTTAAAATACTGAATACTGAAACTAATAGTTTCATCGGTTCCAGACTTAGAATAGTTTCTATAGTTCTGGACTTAGAAGAGTTTCGGTGGTGTTTAAAAATTGTTTTTCTGTTTCTTTTTCTTCTCTTTCATTCTTTTTTTTGTTTTCGATGGATGCGAAGAGCGGTAGGCCCAAGCCCTCCGGGTCCAAAGCCTACCAGAGGATGTTTAGGTTGACCATGGACAGGACCGACTACCATGGCTGAGACTCTCGGCCCTGTGTGTCGGTTCTATACGGTCGTTCACGACGGCTGGTGGGCTGGGTCTACATCTTAAGCGGGCTCATCCTGTTGAGCGAAACGAACTGATTGGGGTTCCTTGTCTCAAGGGCGCTCCGGCGGGTGATAGGTACCGGCAGATCCTGCGGGACCTTTCCGACTCAACTTTGGAGGTTTCTCCCCCCGATGTACCTCCCGTCCCGTCTGGTGTGGGTAGTCCTTCTCCTGTGTGGGATGGTATACTCGACGCACTCCGAACGCGGTATGATGAGATCACCACGGGTCCAACCACGCTGTGCACTGACAGGCTCCTGGCGATCCTGGATCGGGCGGTGGCCGGCCGATAGGTTGGTAGTTCCCTTAGCGAGAGGATTTCTATCCATCTCGCCTCGGGTGCTCCATCCGCTCCGTCTGGCCAAGTTTCGTCTACTCCGTCTGTTTGCCCGAGGGTTAGAAGACAGCGTGGCGATGGTTCCCAACGTCGATCATACGGAGAGTTACAGAGACTGTGGGCCCGGGACCGGCCCACAGCTGCGAGGCGTGTCCTCAACCGTGAGGCTGACCTAGGTCGATTCTCGGTCGAGGAGCTGTACTCTTACTGGGCTCCGGTTTCGAAGCACGCTCTGTGGAGTGGAACGCAGAGAGGGTTTATGGACCTCGAGTTGGAGATTGCTCGGGTATATGGTCGCCCGTTTCCAGGTCAGAGTCTGTGTCGCTCTGTCCATCTGGACGTTCGGCCGAACTCGACAGGGTTGCTCCATCTCTTTGGAGGGGACTTTCCTGGAGGGTCAGAGCTATCGTCCTGGACCTCTTGCTCCTCGAGGGACATGTTCCCAAAGATTTCCAAAGATCAAAGAAGCTGACTTTGATTCCGAAGGCCGACGTTCGTGGGCCTGTCGATCTCAGACCCATCTCCGTATCATCGGTGGTTGTGCGGCATCTTGACCGTATTCTCGAGGCCAGGTTGGAGGGCAGGATTCCGCATGTTCCCGAGTGTAACGGATTCAGGAAGGGGTTCGACGGTGTGGTTGCCGGTGTCTTTACGCTGTACTCCGTCTTGCGCTGCGCATGGAAGAAGAGGTAGAGTCTATGCGCGGCGGTACTGGACGTGAGGAAGGCTTTCAATTGAGTCAGCCATGCTGCCGTTCACCGAATCCTCCGGAAGCGCGGGTTTCCTTTGGAGTTCGGCGAGTATGTTCGCGCCATATATGAGGACAGTGTGTCCCATATTTGCCTCAATGGTGAAATATCCAATGAAATGAAGCCTGGACATGGGGTTCGGGAGGGTGACCCGCTGTCTTCGATGTTGTTTAACCTTGTGATGGACCATGTTATCGGAGGTCTCCCAATGGTCATTGATTTTCCGCTTTCGAGCAGTCGCCCCAGGATTAGAGCCTTGGCAAATGCGGACGATCTGGTCCTCTTTGCCAGTACCTCTGAGGGACTCCAGGTCCTTATCAGTCGATGATGATCTTGAGGACTTGGGCTTAAATGATTCCCTTCGGGAAAGTAGGAAAGTAGGAAAATCAAAGAACTCGATTTTCCTACTGGTTTTCCTCCCCCTCATCCTTCCTTCGGCGATTCCTCCAGTCTGCATGCACACTTTGAGGGAAGGGATCTGTGTGGGTTTCCGGGGCTTCCTCTTCCCTCTCTGGTCGAGATTGTAGGCAATTTATTGGGCTCAGAGCCGATGGGCCGTGAGGCTGTCCAGGGGGGGGGGAGGAATGGTGGGATGCCGTCCTGTCGAGCGGGTTGTAACGCTCCAGAGACGGCGGCACATGTCGTTAACCACTGCCCCCTGGTGAAGAGAGTGGCCATCCTCAGGCACCATGCTGTTGTTAATATCCTGGTGGTATCCATGAAGAGACTGAAGATCAAGTGCCTTCGAGAGCCGATGCTGACAACGCCCACCGTACGATTTCGACCGGATACGATTGCGGCGTCGAAGGACGAAGTTTATATTCTGGATGTCACGGTTGTTTCTGGGGATGGTGCTCTGCAAGGAGCTGCGATCGCCACGAAGAGGCGGTATGGAAGAGCTGAGGTGTTTGCGGCGGCGCTCTCTGTCTTTGGAGGGCGGCCAGCGCGGTGCAGCATTATTCCAGTGGTGGTTAGCTACAAGGGTATCTGCTACATTAAGTCTTAGCTGGATGGCCATCAGGGCACTGCGTGGAAGCTGCGCCAAGTTCACCACCTGGTGACCGTCGCGATGGCTGCATCGGTTAGGAGCCCAGATTGATAGCTTGGAGGTGCGTCCTTGTGTGGATTGGATCATGGAGCGTTCGTCGAGAAGATTTTATTTGGCTTTTTTTCGTTTTTATTTAGTTCATTGATTTCACTGGTTTATTTATGTATTATTTGGTTTATCGTTCAATTGTATGAAGAGGTGTTTTTTTCTTTTCTTTCTATATTATTCATTTTCTGTGGTGTGTTTTGTTTTTGTTTTTGGACTGAGAGAGGACTCTTTCTTTTTAGTTAACCCATCAGGGTTAACAAACCTTTCTTTTTTTTTCTCTTTTTTTATTATGATTTTTTATTGTGTATGGGGTGTAATGAGCCACGAGAAATTTATTGTATATAAGTTTCAGGGGAAGTCAAAAATTATTGTAAATATCTTCTGATTTAGATGTAAATTATCATTAATAAAATACTTATTGAGGGGACCTTTTATTATTTGTTAGGATGGATGGTCTGGGTGTCCCGAGGCTGGCCGGGCTGGTGCCACATATGAGGGAGAATAGATTTTTGTCCGTCGACTCTATGACTTCCTACCGGTGTTCTGCCTCCTCACCTTCCTTTCGTGACTCCTCCAGTCTCCATTCACACTTTGATTCAGTCTTTTGTTTTCAGTCTTCTCTCAGTCACCGAAGGGAGAGGTTGTCGATATATGCTCTGCTAATCTCTTCAGGTATTTTTTTAGTTTCAAGGTGTTTGTTCTGGCTGGGAGTCTTCCTATTGAATCCCCACTCCTTCCCCCAACACATTTTTGGGGTCACGTCGACTTTTTTGTGTAGTTGTCTGTTGAGTGCCTTCGGTACGGACGTGTTTCTTTAGCGCTCAAACGTGGTTCAAATTTTAGGACATATATGTAAAATCATCCCTAACCATCAACAATATTTCCATGATTACACAGCGTTATACACCTAAGATAAAATTACAGCCCGATGTGTTCGTAATATTTTTCTGACTCTGTAGTAACAGGTCCAAGGCCTATTTAATATTTTAATTTGACTTTGCATAATTTCTTCTCTCAATTAGATAAAAAAAGGACATTAACACTTTATTATTATTTAAATGAGTAATACCGAAATACTTGCTGTATCCAATCCAATCATTTTGTTAACTATTATATGCAATATGGCTCCGACACGTCCCTTTGCCAGGTCTACTCCTCTATTAAAGAAACCACTCCGTTATATAGCACCCTTTAACGGAAACCTGGAAGCTAACCGCGAGTCACTAGGGCCGGGGGAGATGGGGGTGGTGCGGTCTACTGTTACTATAACTTGCCCCAATCTCGGGGAAATTACTTCGACGAGGTCAAACCTCGGAAGAAGGATATGTCAACTTGCTTGAGGAGGGATACAGGAAGCACGTCAGGGGAGACGATACTTCGTAACCGGTTGAGATTAGCGTCCATTCGGATCCCGCTCAGCACGCGGGTAGATCCAGTATACTCAAAATGGCCGAACACTGCGTGGATAATATGCCATTTGGATTCCGAGTCATTTCTCAAGTAACAGCCGCAATGAACTCTGGCAGTTTACATCCAACGTTTGTCGATTACACCTAACCGAATCGGAAGGCCGTATCATCCAACTCACTGGAAGATTATAACTCAATACGTTGGTCGGTAGAAAAAGCTACGTATGAAGAGCATAAATCTTTGGGTAAATAAATAGTTGTTATAAAGTGAAGAAAGCATATCATGAAGACGAGTCAGCTCCTCGACTCCTCTAAGTTACAGACATTTTCACAAGCGCGCAAACCAGTAAGATGGCATAAATCAATATTTAATATACTATCTAAAATATCTTATATCTTAGTCATTTAATATCTTCTATCTGCAATCAGTAACACGACCAGTCAACAAAAATTAGTTTTCTAATAAGGGATTTGGAAAAAAAAACATTCAACGAATATTAGGCGGATAAATCATATAATAAGTGTAAGATAAGAAATAAGAAAATGTGCAAGAAGTTGTTAAGAAACAAAGATCGAAATATTTTGGTCAAACGCCAATTTATAATATACATAATGTTATTAAATTACATATTATTTCTATATTGGCTCCCGAAATCCAATTTTAGACCTTAATTATTTGAATTACAATATTTTTTGGTTATGTTTTAACATTTTAAGTTATGTTTCTAACCTTTAAGAAGCCTAACAAACATTTAGTGAAGAATTTATTTCATAACTCCCTCAATATTTTATTTTCATTATGAAAGAAATCCAAAATGGTGTAAAATCAACTGCAAGATAAACATTTTTTTTTTGTTTTGATTGGAATAAGAACTAGGTATAAGGTTAATTTTCTATCCATAACAAACAACACCTTTCAACAAACGTTCCCGGAAATAGAGATCCTCGCTATTCTCCAAAAGCATGTAAGCAGTTATAGATAACAGTGATTTATCTTGAATATTTCATTTTCTTGGTCATAATAGTCATTTAGCAGGGCGCTATGGACTTTAATCCGCTAATGTTTATAACCTGCCTATGTTAATAAGATACTGATATTACGTGTCTAGTTATTCATGGCAATTGAAATATGCAAAATGTAATAGTAAAATGATAATTTTAAACCCAGCTAGCACCGGAAATTTTTCTATATACAATTTTTCCCCCACATTTTCGACGAAAAAATCTCCTTTTCAAAATCCGTTTGATGATCTTGTCCCATAATTTGAATTTGGAATTATATTGAACATAAAGTTATAGTTCTTAGCCTCTTCTTCCGAAGACAGCAATACTCAAAGTCTTATCATTTTAAATTAAAATAGATAATACCATTTTAATAAGAAAAATAAATAAAATTTAATTCAATAAACAAAATATATGTATACTTAAGTATATAATAAATAAAATTAAGAAGACAAAAACGCTTAAAAAAACCCAATACGGAATCAATTTAATAACGCATGCACAAATAAATAGAATGAGATGAGAGATATGTTCCGTAGGTAGCGGCTAAAAAACAAGTACTTAAGCTTTCTTCAATTTAATTTTGACCAATCCGGACCTATAAATTCATTTATAAATATTTATTCATATGCCTTGTTTTAATAAATACTTCTTTTAAGACAAATTTTAGCGAACTATTTGAAATTACAGAGTATGCTTTGTCGCTATTCCAATCGAGTAATCAAGTAATGAAGTGGAAAATCATATTTTTAAAAACTTCTTGTAAATTTTTATAAGGCAAATTAATATGTTTGTTTTAGCTACGAACTCCAAAATCACCCGATACTATAAGAAAGTTAATTTAATTCATAATTCTTCCGAGATATTATTCCTTATTTCCTTAAGCTCGCTATAAGCTCACTTGTATTTTTGCATAAAATATTTAAAATGAAACTAATAAACAGTTAAAAATTGTAACTCAACTCGAAGCGACAACCTGCTAAACAATTCCTTTAGGCGTCAGTCCGGTATCATAGAACCTCGAAAGTCTTAATTGAGTATTTATATAAAGTGGATATAGTTTTCTTATCCGAAGATCGTTTTGAAAACTCTGTTCTATCTGTTTTAAGGATCGTCATTTTACCATTTTCAACGGAACGGGCTTTTAAATTCGCCAGAAAGGCGAAAAGTGCCGGTGCAGTTAAGCCGGTAGAAGGGGAAATGCGAGGGTGGGAGGGGAAGTGGAATGATGGAGGGGGAAGGATTAAGGGTTGTAAAGAAGATTAGAACTGTGACGGGTTAGAGTGTTCTTCAATTAAAACGTTACGGTTGAGCTGGCGGGCAGGTATTTAACCCCGGGACATGGGCCCTGTTCCTAGTGCAAGAGGGATTTGTCCAATTACGTTATGCAATTTAAGTGCGGCCAGCCGTGTTACGACCTTTCCAGCAATCAGAGTTTACCCCCACTCCCTTAACCATCGACCTTACCCCCCCCCCTACCTACCTATAAGTACAAGTGGCAATCCACTCCAAACATTTGTGAGGCATTGAGTCCAATAGGGCTACTAGAAAACTCATTCAAGTACAAACAATGACGAACTTGTATCAACCGAGAAGACGACACGGTCTCGAAAGTAGCTCAATTTTTTTTAATTTAGGAGCTTGTATTACTAAGACCCAATACTAGACAGTCTTGGGCTCAGTACATAGTAGAGACTGTACTGCTTCTGAGAGTGATTTGCACGAGATCACGCTCATCCGAGACTAAACGAGTGCCAGGAGGATATCCCAAAGGATCCAATACTGTTTGTTAAAAAAAAAATCCTCTGAAGGGCCTGTGGTTCAGTACATAGCAGAGACTGTACTGTATCTTGGACAATGGTTGTGCAGGGAGGTGTGAAGCTGCATGGATTTCCCGCCTTATTTTGGGAACCTGCTATATAAAGGCTGGGTTAGCTCTAGGAGGGTCCTAGAGCCCATGGAATCCGTCCCCGGCCGAAAACAAATTAAATATAAGTCGGGCACAGTGTTTTACCATTGAGCTACTACGCTCCTAACACCGTTTGTTAACATATTAAATAAATTATTTGCCAAAACCGGTTTTCTAACAGGGACCAGACTATTTTTCTATTCAGGGATGGAATAGAAAAATAGGTTTAAAGTTATCTTATAGTGAGCGGGATATCTCAGAGGTAGAGCGCCAAGTTGTTGTCCCAATGGCCTCGGATTCAACTCAGGCAGTAGTGAATAAATTATTTAATCTGTTAATCCTCTGGGAATCTGTACTCCGCAATTTTGTTTATTTTCCATCGCCATGCGTGTGAACAATAAGAACGACATCTATCTCCCCCTCCCCCCCAAAAAACTTTTACATGGAAGTTTATTTTCAAATATTTCAAATCTCTAAGTTTACTACTGAGGCAGCAGAACTACACAAGAATTACTGAGACGTTAAAAAAAAAACAAAAAAAAAAACTCTGGACGTAATAAAAATTATATACCTGAGTGTTTGTTGAGATCTTCACATCTCCATCTCTGTAGCTTATTGGATGACGGTTATTTTGTATTGACATCAATTGTCAACTGACATCAACATTTTTTATTTAGTTTTTCCACCTTAATAAAGTTATTTTAAAGTTATAAACCTTTGCTATCAAGTTGCCGATGAGTATTGTATGAGATATGGTGTTAAAAAGGCTAAAAAACTATAGGTGGCGCTGAGACTACCCCCGTTAGTCCGAGCGCTAGTCCTTGAGGGTCAACCTGTTAACAGGGGTGGGCCCTGCGGTTTTTGAAGACCCCCTGCGCCTTATCTAGCCTCTACAATCAGGGTACCTTTTATAAATGAACACTTTGCACAACAGTTGACCAAGAAACAACATATGCTATGTAGTCAATCTAAGACCTTTCATGGATCGGAGTAATAATGCTTTTTAAAATAATTTTTGGAGCTTTCTTGATCTACAAATTTTAAAAAGTCTAAAATAGAAATAGAACAGTTAGAACTTCTTCATAGAACAGGAAGAAAATCAATTAGATGATAGCTGTAAAATATAGGCTCCTTTATGCTATCATCGCGTAACTAGATTTGCATATTAGAGGCGCTCCATCATCGCTCAAGCGGCTAACACAAGAAACGACCCACTTCATTTAGCCTCTTACAAACTTTATAACTATATTACTCCCATCATCTCGCTATTCAAATTTTCATTAGGCACCCTTTCAGAAGACCTGCCTAAAGCTATTCTGTGTCTGCAAGTTAAGGCCACATCTCGGCTCACATGCGTGCCAACTTTAATTGACTTTCATTCCATCCGGTAATAATTATAATATCTTCAAAGAAGAAACTTAATATATACCTGGCCAGAAGGCTACATAATAGCACAAATCTACAATTTGCTATCTACTTTTTAAACGATAAGAATAAAAACAAGTGAAAACCAATATACAAAAAAGTAATTCGTAATTTTTTGTTTATATTTTAACAAGATACTAACCGATTATAGAGAATAAATAAACTAATAAAAAAAGTTAAATGCACAAGCTACCAAGAGATAATTTCTTTACAAAGTGTATAGCATCTTAACGAAAAAGAAACAAAAACAAGATTACCAATCAATTATTCAATAGAGATTCATTCAAGCAAATGAATAACCTGCTTAGAGAGCGTCTTATTGGGAAGCCAGATGTTTGAAAAAGAAGGATTTAAATGAAGGCAGTGAAAAAGCATGGCGAGTGATAGGAGGGAACGAGTTCCACACTGATGTGGAGCGGGCGAGAAAGAGACGCTCGAATGCTCTGGTTCTGTGGGAACGAGTATAGAGATTGGAAAGGCGCGATCTTGTTTCAAGGTACTGGATTGAGCTTTTGAATTAAAGGAGACTGTAAATATATTAAGGGTGGTGAGAGTCAAGCACCGAGAAAATTCTTGGGAAAAATATTTTCCATACGAATAGCCACAACACATTATAAAGGTGGAACACGCGAGATCGCCTCGGGGTACTGACGTGTTTGTCAATTGTTATTATGATTTTGTATACAAACTATTAAAAGGTTTTGGAGAAAAGTTAAGTGGCTATTAGGTAAAAAGGGCAAGGATATTCGAAATGTGAAAAACGAAAATGGCGACTTGGTTACTAATGCCAATGAAATTCTAAAAAGGTGGGAAAGACACTACAATATTTTCAGACCAATCAGTAAACCAGATACAATCGGATCTCAATATCAGAGAGAAATAAGATAATGACCAAGATCTGGACATAATATAGGAAGAAGAGGTTGAAATGGCTGTAGAAAGAACCAAGGTTGGGAAAGCAGCAGGTAGGGACGAAATCTCTCCAGAATTTACTAAGTATGTTGGGAGGGAGGAGCTGCTTTTCGCCCATGACGTCAAACACAAGATCACATTTTTGCCCTAAGAATGGTAACTGAGAAAGCCTGGGATCGAAACAGACGCTTGTACCTTGCTTTTCTGGATATTAAATCAGCGTTTGACTCATTGCAAAGGGAAGAAATATGGAGTCCCTACAGAACTAAAAACGTCAAATCAGGTCTGATTGAAGCAATCAAATCAACGTACCAGACTCCGAAAGGTATTTTAGGAATAAATGGCTTGGAGTGTTTTCCATTAGAAAATGGAGTTAAGCAGGGAGAAAGTCTAAGTCCTCTACTCTTCGTCATCTTTATGGATGAAATTATTAAATATGTATGATACGAACAGCAAGGACAGTGATAGGTCATTGGAATAGGAGAAACATACTGATACAGGCAATCAATGTGCAATCAAACACAGGATATCAATGCGGTGAAAAGCAAGCTCCTACAAGTGGGCCGAGAGCCCGAACAAATCCATCTGAGGCGAGACCGGCAGGTACTAGACTTAAAGGAAGGCCTCGGTTTAACAGTTATATATCCAGGTTGGGTCTAGCAAGAGGAATGGTGCTGCAAGAGTTTACAACTCTTGCGAGAGACAGAGAGAGATGGGCTGGATCAAAGACTTAACACTGAAAGGTACAAAAGTGAAAGTCAAAGAAGAAAAGAAGATTTTGTATACATGTGATTCAGTTTAATAACACAATCTTTGACGATGTCATCGACATACCCAGCCGAAGTAGCTTTATTGTATTTGGCACCAAAGATTTCCGCCGTATAAACTGAGAATAATACCGGTGACAGAACAGACCCTTGATGTACACCACACGTAAGTGGAAAGGGGTTGGAAAGCTCTTCGCCGACTCGTAACTCAGAACATTGTGTCAGAAAGGACCTTATGATAGTATAGAGCTGCTCGAGAAACTCATTGTCCTGCAGTGTCTCACATAGAAGACTGTGAGACACTGAGTCATACGCCTCCGTGCAGTATAGGATATCAAAGCGGTTGCCTCGTTTTTAACTGTGTTCTGGCTTACTTCCGCATTTAGTTTCGCGGTCTTATCGAGTGATAAGAAGAGGTTACACGAGATAAGGCGGCCAGAGCGACTGGCTAAATCAAAAGTACCGTAGAAATATTATTCTAATAATTAAATAACATATTACAACATAGGATTTTTCAACAACGCTTTTGGTAAAATATGAAATAAAGAAATGGAGGGAGCAGGAGCTACGTGATAAGAAGGAATGCACGAAATACGATATGAATTATTGTGTTTAGCCTCGCATGCCTCTGCCCAGTTATTGTTATCTGAGGATTTACATTTCTTCCCCCTCCCCTGCCCCCTCCTTAAGGTCGCAGATGGTCACAATAAAAATAAAACTCATGTAATTACACGAACCATTACAGTTCTCAGTTTTTTCCTCAACATGCCATGCAAGGAATGAGTTACTATTGTTTGTAATGGAGCATAGCGTTATCTAGACTTCTCATTTGTTGAAACTGGATTTTATCTTTATCTGGCGTATTTCGTCATGGCATAAAACCAAGTAATCAGTCCAAGGCTGTAGTTTATTGCGTCTAAACATTAAAAATTCTGTTGTTATATTTTTTTCTTTCTCGGAATACTGACCGTTCCAGTGATATATCCTCCACAAGACAACCGTGTGTCTCAGTATGCAATTTTTTACCATCTTTAGAAGATTCGATATTTGAAACTACCGCGGTAGAATCAACCAGGTATTTTTTGCGACAGTTACGTGATTTGCGTGTTGCAAAGCAAGAGTTCCATTGATAAATGTATTTCAAAATATATTCAGGTATATATTTAAGACCGCCATGTTATATATGACATATATACAACTGCCATATTTTATATAATCAAATAATACTTTAATCGAAGTATTTTTAATATTTAAAACCTCGTTGTCTGAATATCGTAAAGTAATGAATCATAGATGTCAATGTTAAAATCAACTGATAACTGTAAAGAAATGTTATTTTTTGGTTAGTAACAATAGACACTTTTGATTTTTTATAAACGCTATAATTGACGTAAGCAAATTCTTTGAATACTTCATCAATGCCTATATAACGTATTTTGTTTCATGAGTATTGACCTCTGAAGTAAAAGTACCGAAGTAAATTTAATTGTACATCGTTCGAAAACTCTCCTATAAGACTTCATGAGATAGGAGAAATGTTTATTTTGGCAGCATTAAAAAGGGATAATAATCAATTGTATACATTTAAAACCTTCCTGAATGGTGCAATAGGTGGATAAAGGAAAAGGGGCAGACCCAAGTGTCATTGGACGGATGCTTGGAAGACCCTATAAGAAATATGAGGATAGGAAACTGGAGGAGCCTCTATGGTGAACTGGAGGAATTGAGAAGAACAGGTCCTAGGAGGACAGTAGCGCCTAACCGTGAGTGATAACATATCACCGATACAAAGAAAGATATATCATCCAACCAGAAATGATAAAAATAGTTTCCAAATTAAAACAAACAAGTGAATTAGTTTCCCGGATAAAAAAGGAAGAATATGGTGATTGGGTTACAACGGATGGATCAATCAATGAAGAACCAAGGGGAATAATGGAAGGACAGTCGGATGGAAAGAGAAGAAGAGGCAGACCAAGACTACGACGGCTGGTAGATGTCGGGTAGTGGTTAGATGGAGAAGCGTGGCAGAGGATCGTTCTGAATGGAAGAGGGTTGTCAAGGGGACCATGTTAAATGATTTAAAATTATGGGGCCCGATACGTTTTACAATTTTATTTTTCCGATTTGTCCTGTCATAGTAATGGTATTTCTTCTAAAAGAAATATTTAATAAACGAAATTTCATTTGACTAAGATTAAGTGCTCAATCCTACTGAAACACTTTTCGGTATTGCCTGAGTCCTAAAACTTCAGAAATTTAAATAAATGTCAACATGGTTTGTTAAATTATGATTTTTCTGAAAGCAATACATAGAAAGATATCTCGCATATATTTACACTAATGAAAATATAAACAAAAAAAGAAATACATATGGCATGTTTTCTTGTACGGGTAAAATAATAGTGAAAAAAGAGCTTAAAAAAATACAGAAAAGCATTTGATATTTGCTTCTAGGGATTTTAAGAACCCTTAAATATAAACAAATACTCTTATCTATTACTATAATCTTTATTTAAGTATTAATTTATTCAGAGCACTAAAGGTTTTCCGGACGGCGCAGAGCCCAACACGGGGAAAATGAGAGGTTGCTCTGAAGGATAATAGAAGGCTACAAAGGGAAAGTGAAGGAGTCGCAATTAACGGCGGTGTCGGGTCCTCTTTGCCCTCATTGCCCTGCTAATAGAAATCCGAGGAGTCTTAGTGTCTTCTTTGACACCAGGATCCACCTTCTGTCCTCTGCAGAACAGCTACTCTGCGAGAGGTTCTCACCACGGGTCGATGGCCTCATCAATGAGGTCAAATCCTTATTTCTGAGTTCCTGAGAACAGCATTCAACCCACATTGGACTCTCTTTAAAAGAGAATGAGAGGAATCTTCCAGACAGTCGATACGAAGAAAATAAAGAAGTCGTTGAATTTCCGTTAATGGAGTCTGAGGTTGCAGTCTACTTGGATCGAGAAAACTGATTGGGCCAGCTACTCCGAACTGTCTAAAAATTCGAAATATTGAAGCCAAATAAAAATAAAAACTAATTTAAAGAAAAAGACGGGTTAACATTTTATTTTTGCGAAGTTATTGCTTTTATATATTAACAGTTTTACACACATTTGTTCAATAAATTTGACTATCCGAACATAGAATCACTAATGATTTTATAAAGCTTCATATATTTTTCAAAAAGGTATTTACAGACATTTTTTTCTAAAACTTATCGAAAATATCCATTATCCATATCCACATTGATACATAAATAAGTTGCATCTGTATTCTCCTCAATACATTGTATTTATAATGAAACCATAATAGTTGATGATACCGGGATAGGGTAAATACTGACCGGGAACGAATCGAGGTTTCGTGATTTCAAATGACAAAAATATTCACATTTAAAAGAAAACTAAAATACAAGAATAAAGGCATGGCCTAATGTCCTCAATGATCCTTACTATACGTAACAAATGAAGCCATCCTTAACGGCATTTATGTCCCATTGGTGGCGGATTTGGCCCAAATTCGATATCAATCCTTTCATCGCATACTTTATTCCAACTCAAACCCACTAGATTCAAACCTAGCAACCTCTAAAATTCCCGATAATCCTCCTAGACGTCTAAAAAGAGGATTAACTCGTGATATTTTAAGTTGAATTTGATATTCAACTACGAGTGGGTAGTTTCTCTATTTGCCTTTATTTCATATCATTAGCTTGATTTATTATTATTATCATCATCACAGGGCGCTATGGTTC
Source organism: Troilus luridus (assembly GCA_964056705.1). Taxonomy (NCBI): domain Eukaryota; kingdom Metazoa; phylum Arthropoda; class Insecta; order Hemiptera; family Pentatomidae; genus Troilus; species Troilus luridus. Next base: position 86,387,073 of record OZ057415.1, read on the forward strand.
ATTCCTCCTCGACAATTTTCATCCACTTTTACCGATCTTCCGTTGCTCCTCATATTTTTCACTGCAGGAGCCAAAGGTCTACTCCCTCATCGTCCAGCCACCGCAGTCCAGGCATATCTCTTCCTCCTTCTCAATCTGGACTGACCTCCATGATCAGCTTGGGACCCTTTTTTCTCGATTAACACGCCCCAACCTACTAATCTTGTTTGTTTTTAATAAAAGGAACTAAATCAGGTTCTCCATGTAGGTCCTTAAGTTATTGATTCTTTTTTATGCTGAAACTATTTCCTTTCTTAGTTAGGTCATTCAATAGTTTCTTTTGCTCCTTAGGAGGAGTCTTCGCCTCCCCACCATAAATGACGCCTGGACGAAATATCGTCATATTTTGAGGCTTCGAGAAACGTATCTGAGAGACCAATAACATCTGTTACCGTTTTCAATTCTCGTCTTTATTTCCTGTTCCAGACTGTTATAATGATGCCAAGACACATAAATGTTTGAACATTTTCAAAAATGCACCATGTTCCTTGGAAATACCCACTGGACCACAGTATCCTGGATGAGAGGATGTACTTTATTTTCTCTTTATTTATTATGAGCCCTGCCATCTTAGCTTCCTCTTAAGTTACCAAAATATTATTATTATATAGTTATAAATTTTAATTTATTTTTTTCTGAATTTACTTACGTACAGTTTAATTCGTGTTTGCTTTAAACTTCATGTTGATTATATTGATTTACACGAGATAAGTCGCGGAGCCATTGCAAAGCAGCAACGAGGTAGGACTTGCCTCAACAAGTTAAATCCTTCCAGTGAGCTGCCTCGGTTTTGGGACAAATTAAGTCCCGCGACCATCCAATTAAGTTGCTGATCCCGGGGAGTCAATGGGATACCACCCTACCCTTCCGTTCCCCAAGAAACCAGTCCCGACGAGGGAAACAGGTTACTGCTCTAATTTAAAAGAAAATAATGTTTTTTTTAATAAGATTTTTTTTCTAATAATAACAGAAGTTTTAAAGAAAACTAAAAGCCACAATTGTATTAAATGAATTATCACAAATTTTTAACACGCGCTTACGCTTGCTTCGTCTGTATGTAATTATCTATGTAATTTTTTTTTGAAACGGAATCATTGAACTCGATTTTCGTCTATATTATTACATCGAATAAAATTGAAACATTGCACACTTCTCCAGGTCAGATGATAATAGAATAATTTGATATTTGTCTCAATTATCCCGGTATCGGGATATCTGTCTCATTATCCCGACCAGGATCTTTAGTTTTAGCGATTTTTCACATCCGAAGACGTGGTAGTGCCGAAAACTGAAGCGTGGGTTAAGTCATATTTAGTTCGAAGATAAAATAATCGTAAGTTTTAGTATGGAAAAAAGGGGGTATATTTATGGGAAATATTTCGATAATCTTTCAGCAAGAAATGAACGTTTCAACACGTAACGTGTCATCCATACTTCTAAATGTTATTTTTTTTCTCTTTATATTTTTATTCACACCTGACAAATACAAATAATTAACAATCAGCCTTTGGGTAACAGGAAAATAATACAGAATGACATAAAAGGCATGAAGAAGAACAGTACCCAGCGGTACCTCTCCCTTGGATTGATTCAATTACCTACTGTAATAGATCCCTCATCCACATTCTTTTTAATCGCTTCCTAGTGTTCTCAGGTATGAGAGTTGTGGTCATTTGTTCTATTAATGGGTTTGGGTGTCCGTGGAGTTTTTCTTGAAAGCGTTTGTAGTACGTTCGTATGCAAAGTTTTGTTTTTGACGTACCATTGTGCTTTGGTCTAAGTACTTTTGACAGAAAAGCTTGCAGTCGTTTTCTGTGAGTCTGTTTAGCGATGCGGCAAATTTGTAATGTATATGTCCAAACTGGTTTTAGTAAGTAAGTGTACGTGTTTAATTTCTGTCTAAATCTAATTTGGAGTTTTTCCTGAATAGCGAATACAATAAAATTGAGAGTATGGTTTAGTGATCGGTGTTTCACCTTAACAAGAGGACCCCATGTCATTCTCCTAAGGAACGTTAGTCCAAGGTATTGTGCATTATCTGTCTGCGGGATGGGCGAGTTCTTAAGGTTAATGGGAGGGCATCTTTCACTTTTAGTGGCTCAGTCTAATTGTCCATAGATGGCACCATTCAATCAACTTTTATAAGTTATGTTGTAAATTTTGTGAGGCCTCTGTCGCGTCTTGATGTTTGGTGATTATGGCAGTGTTGTTAGCATATGTTTCTGTCAGTATGTTGGAACTTTGTGGAATGTCGTGTGTATATGTTATGTATTCGTACAATAGTGGCGCAAGTATTGAATCCTGAGGCTAGGGTCTGTCTTATTGCAGGTGCTCTGAACACTGTTGGACTGAGAAAAATCTGTCTTCGAGGAATGAAAGAAGAATTAAATAATAAGTATGTGGTAGTACAGTCTTGAGCTTAAAGCAAAGGCTCAGGTGCCAGACCTTGTCGAATGCTTGGGTGACATCCAGAAACACTCAAATAACTTCTGCTCTAATGATGTCGATAAATGTTAGTAGAAACGTTCATCTATTGATGAAATAACGAACGAAACATGCACATTTCCCACAGTTACAATATTTATTTCATACTAAAACACAATTATTTTTATTTTTGAGAATATTAAAAAGCCAACGAACGAAAAGTTATAGCTTGTGGCTTAACTCGAAGCGACAATGTAAGGAACTGATACCAATGTTTTCGTTCATCACTCATTCTTTAGAGATTGAAGAATGAATTAAATGAAACTTATTTTCTACTTTTTAGTTAAAAAAGCGTGTTTTTATTTTATATAATATAATCAATAGCATAAATGTTCAGGTAGGCTTCCACGGTCTTTGGTATGGTGAATATGTTATTTTTTCAGGATGGACCGTGTGGTGTTGGTATTGTTTGCCAAGCTGTCGCTCATCGTGTTGTGAGCTTCTTCAGGGCTAGCCAGTAAATGAAGAGGGGATGGTGGAGGTATAAATATTAGGGGCTGAATATTAAGAGCGTGGTCTCAGAAGAAGTCTGGCTACTTGTATTATTGCTAAACATATTAATAAAAATAAATAACCAAGTTATTATTTACATATAGAAATTTGTCACGTTTTATTGTTATGGTTCCATTTTTAACTCTGTATTTATTTATTCTATACAGCTTAAAATTAAAGTCTTAAATATTAAGTTAAACTTAAAGTTCTTGTTTAGTCTTGCATTCCTAATCGTGTGAGGAAGTAGGGAGAGTCCAATGACACTTGACGAAGATGATTGAAGTTGGAAGTGTTGTTCAGTGTTGCCTGGGGGAAGGCCGGTTATCTGGAACCAGCAGGCGGCAAGTCACTCAAGAGATTCGGGCGAAGGATTAGACGTAGAAGCCCATACCCCTCACGAACAATGGGAGAATGACTTGGGATGTAACATGACGTCAATCTACCGTTCTTACCGATACTGTTGTTGGAGAGAAATTACTTACTACCATCTAGTTTTGTTTTTCGAGATTTTAAATTACTTGTGAACCTATTTCTTCTGCTTCCACATTATACGTTTCATTACTTCCGTAGATCGATATATCATCTGCCTTGACTAAGTTTTTAAGTCAGGCTAAGTCGAACAAAATAGGTGAATGTCCATCCCCCTGCCTCACGTATATACGGGGGAAAAATTGCATGTAATAAACTTGTGATTTCGTAATCCGACCATTGCCACTCAGATCCTGATATGTCCGGAGTGCGAACCGCCTCCGCCATTTCTTGGATAAAAAGAATGCCCCGCGAACATCCAATTGGGGCGACATGCTTGATGGCAGCCACATCCAACCTAGGTGAAGTGCGAAAAAAAAGAAGCAGCCGCCTAAACAACAAGAGCCTCTAGAGGAGCGGAAACCGCTCGATCTACATAAGTTTAGAGCAAAGAGGGAGAGTCCACCTAAAGACGAACCTCTTTACGACATTGGAGGATGTACCCTCAACAACAGAAAAATACTGGCAGAATTTTGAATTTTCAGGCTTCATTCCACTAGTAAAACAGACTTACGAGTCGATCTGAGGGCTTGATTTCCGCCTTGAAAGACAGATGCCGTACGCGGCGTTCTTGCACCACTTCACACTATATTTAAATGCCGCCTTCTTGGACAGGATGCGTGAGCAAGGAAGACTTCCGTTTGACTACAGCGAGAGGTGCCAGGATTTAATCCAAAATGAAGGAGCCGACTACCTCATTCCTGAGGTAATTCAGTAATGCGTTCGTAATATAGGTAAATTGACTACACCAACTGGAGTCGATGTTTAGGGTAATGTACCGGAAATCGCCGTACCGCAAGGACCAATTTTGGTCAATAACGTCAATATCGAACCAGGATTCGTTGGTGCTTGCACCGCTGAAACTAATAATGTATACGAATGGTATGTTTCGCCTGCGGTGACCGCGCTTTACTTTTTAGCAAGCAAGAATCAACTGGAAAACTGGAATCTGTTACCAGCACCGTACGTACCAAATTACGGTGTACCGAATTTTAACCTTCTCGGATATGACAAAGTTCAACCCCTTGATGTAACTAGAAAAGCCAGGTTAGTGGAATTTTCTTCCCGAATGATGCCACCATTGAAGGTCGGCTAAGATACTCTCCAGAACTGAGTTCCAAAGTGAATACGTATAAGTCTTGGTGATAAATTCAAGTGCCCACCAATAGCACGGGTCACGAAAGTTAGGAACGCCATGGCTAACATGGTCCATGTTGAAACACCAGGATCAATACAAAGTGGGCCAGAATCCGCAAATTTTCATAACTTCTCTAAAAGCTCCAACAACGTCTATTCAGTTATTTACTAGACTTGGGTAACGTAGCACTCGAGAAAGTAGTGAAATATGCGCGAATACAGATGAGTGGGACCATCTTTCGTAAGTCAATACGAATTCTGGTCTATGCAGAAGAGATTGATATCACCGGGAGATCAATTCGCGGCGAAAGAAGGCTTCTCTGGCTATCGAACAGTCAGCGCGTTGGAAGGGAGTTCGTATATGGAAGGAGTGAGAAAAGCTAAGTATATGGTTGCTGGCATAATTGCTCCACATCCAAACATCTCGATTGGTGATTCCACATTCGAGATGGTCCATTTGTTTATCTGGGCTCAAAAGTAAATGCCGACAACAATTTGTCAGAAGAAATATCCAGGAGGATCCTGACCGCAAATAAATTTTACTTTGGTCTACGGCTGTATCTAATTAACCAATTCATCTCAAGGAAAACAAAAGCGATACTGTACAAGACGTTGATTCGTCCCACGTTGAGTCCCCACATACTGAGCGGAAACGTGGAGCTTCTCCAAAAGAGTTAACAGTAAGCTGTTCGTCTTTGAAAGAAGAGTACGCTCAGGTAACGATTGGAGGAGGTGGAGTAATGCAGAACTGGCCATCATACATAATGATAAGGTCCAAGAAGGAAAGGAAAAGTTGGAATGCCCAGATTGCTCTGGATGGATGAGTTCGGCGTGGGTGGTAGAGCTCTTCTTGGGCTGCTTAACTGGAGGACCGTTGCAAGATAGAAGGACCAATGAGCGAAACTAATTGAGGAGGCCTGAAATCAGCGACGGGTTGTAGCGCCGACGAAGAAAAAGGTAAATACTTGCGAGTAATAATTATTCCGAACAAATATAAAACATTGCACAATAAAATGGTTAAATTGAGCTACAATATAAATCCATGGAATTACTATAAATAAACTCGTCACATCTCTAACTTAAAAATTCAATAAGTTTGGTGTAATAACAATTAAAACTTCATACATGGCCTGAGATATAGCCCTTACTTCGATTCTGTAAAGTGCCATGATTCGCAGACTCTCCTGCATAAAGATATTTATAAATAAATATTTGTTACGAACTTCTTTCTCATAATTTATAATGACAGGACTTTATTATTATCATTTATTAAATTATTTTACATTATTAATTGCCGCTTTCAAATAAGCGCAGTACTATTGGAGGGTTCAAGATGTTTCGTCTCAATATAAATATGTATGACGGAGCTGTTTCGAATATCAGACGACCGAATAAGAATATTTAGCTGTAAAAATGAATAAGCAATGGCTGGCCTCGATTCAGACTCTTCTCCGATATTTCGACCTATCCTCAATAATTCTATTTCAAGTATATTATAATAATATATAATATGGTATACTATACAACAAATCTAATACATTTCCCAAAAAATAGAATTTGAATATATTTTTATTTATTGTTCTTTTAAAATACGTCAGCACCTACACGGCATAGTACACCAGCAAATTTGATGTTAATTATTTTTCTCCTCCACATACTGATGAGTGATTAATGTTTCCTAAGCCATCTAAAAAAAATCTTTTTAAAGTAAGTCTATTCGAGGAAAGAGAAACAAAGAGGTAAGTAAATAAGGATAATTAAATAAATTATCTAGCATAGCCGGATCGAATCCGGAATCTTCAGCACGGTAACTCAGCTCTCTACCACTGTGCTACCTCGTTCCCTTAAATTTGTTTATACTAATTATTATTTTTATGTTTAATGATTATAATGAATTTATCTACTTGTATTTATAATAGTACACCATCAAAAAATTGGCTAAACTAATATTGAAATTTAAAAAAATATATAACCAATCAAATTCTATTCCATTAATAAATCGATAATTAAGAAACTTATGAATTCAAGTTTAATAAAATAAAATTTAAGACAACATTAATGTTTGAAAGATGAAGACGCTTTCACCCGAAATATGAAAAGGAATAAATCCGAAATAAAATTGGATATAATTTTTTTTTCGAAGTTTCGAATTTCACTTTATCCACTTTTTAAAGTTCGAATTATTTTAAATTTATTATGATTTTCTTTTCGAATTATTTTTTCAATAGAAATGGAAAGTATTGAAAGTGAAAACGTCACTTTTCAGGAGAATGAAAAAGTTTCAAGGTTCATTGAAAATTAGTTCGTATCGTCAAACGTATATTACCTATGACAATAAAGATGATTTTTTTAACCTTTGTCACCTTCCAGATGATATGTAAATCCCTTAGGTTATTTAAACTAAATATGTTGAATTGAAATGTTTTTTTTTTAATTTAACATGGATTGAAAAGTTACATCTAACACAAAACATTTAAGAAAAAACCCTAAATAGGAAACTATTGCTTAGAGGGAATGCCAGAGAGGCCAATAAAAAAATCAGCTATGGATTAAAAATGCTATTAAGTTGAAGTCAGGCTTGATCTAGGCATTAATAAAAACTTAGATTGTTACATGATGTGAATATTAAATAAAATAATAAAATAATTAGAAAAGGCTTTGGGGACGGCGTTAGGTTGGGCGGGGGGGGGGGGGGAGAGAGGCAGTCATTAGGGGAATGCGGTTATTGCCAGAATTAGGCCGGTGTTAAACTCTCATTAGACAGTCCCTTGGTCCAGCTAGCTCCCATTGGACCTCTGGGAAAAATTCAAATTCTACCGGCTTAGGTTCGGTATAACCTATTCTCCGTCTACAGTCTACTTTTTAATTAATTATGTTAATTAACATCAGAAAACTATGATGAACTCTCGTGAGCTTATTACGAATCAGAACCGGTTTAGCCAAAGCAAGGTTAAAGAGTAACTATTTGATAGAGGCTGGGTGAGCCAAAGGAAGATCCCAAAGATTCCTGAATATTAAGAGATTGACCTTCATACTGTCCCGTCTGGTCCCTAGGAACTTTAGGTGAGGGATCTATTTTCTGGAATTTCCCACACTACCGATCATGAGAAATCCCCGTATGACCTCAGTACCTTCCTATCATGCTAGTACCTGAATGTGAAAGTGGAAGTTTGAAGAACGACCGGTCCCACGGACCATACCTCAGTATATTTGAGACTTTTTACAGCTGTGAGTAGGTTGGGTAGCAATTGCTTGTCCAGTTAAGGGCGCTTTGAGTTCGTCGTTAAGAACGTTCTGACATGAGTTTCATGAATCAGGGACACATCCTGTCCTTTACCTCCCCTAAGCTTAAATGAATCACGTGACGATTTAAACCATACTCTTTTCGACTGTCCATTTTATACAGAACCCATAAATAAATATATTAGTTCATACGATCACAATATTTATATAGTGCTGAATGCAAAAACAACAATGATATTATTAATATCTGTAACTTCCTATATAAAGCTCTAAGTAATAGAATAGCTCTGACCCATTGAAACAAATGTGATTGTTTACCCAAGAAATATCACCTTTGAATTATATAAGTTCACATATTATATACAAGCTTTATTAATAGAATTTTCCATATTTTTATGTAGTATTGACTCATGGCCATATTTTTGATTTTATCTTCATTGCATTGCTTAGTATTATAATTATCTTTTTCTGTATTTTTACATAATCTGTTATTTTTAGTAATATCATTTTTGTAATACTTCTAACCAAACTCTCTCTGTATTTTTCTAATGTAAAAATCAGAAATACAAAAACAAAACATTCGAGACTTTTTTTATTTTTTCAAGTTAAGCTTTCATTTAATGTTTTATATTTATTAGCTAATATTAATCATAGCGACACTTTTAAATTTATAAATGTTTTCAAACTACTAACTGTTTTTATTATTATTTTTGAATTTATACATTATTTTATTTTATTTTTTAGTTCTGTTACAACTATAGAACCTCAATCTTGTAAATCAAAAATAGTTAATAGGACTGATGACCCGATGTTTTCTGACCAATTACGCCTCTTGTTAGATGATATGCGAAGTTATTTTTTTCCCCACATTTTTCTCTTTTTAGGAAGTTTTTGTCTGTTATTTTTATTTCTTCTGCTTCCTCTCTCATTTGTTTTACATGCCCTCCTACGCTCTTGTAGTCAGGGATTTTGTCAAAGACTTTCTTGTGTAGTGTTCCTTGGTTCATTCAGGTCACTCATCTTCCAGTATAATTCTTGGTTATATCTTAACCATAAATATACTTATTTTTATGGAATCATACAAGAATTACACTTATATTATATGGAGACATGTCTCCACCCCTTACTAAATTACTGGTTTTATCACGGCGTATTTTTAAAGAGGATTGTAAATATTTGGATCTTCTTATTGTAAATATTTCCTGTTACGAAACTTATTTTTTCTGGGAAAAAACAGAATTTATTATTTTTTTTTTACAGAGTTACATCCCTTACATCTTGTGCTGACGCCATCCAGTTCATAAAGCTCAGAATGTTACGAGCATCACCTGCCACACTTTCTGGCCAACTGAGCTTTGGCCTCCTCTTCCTCTTCTTCATTTTCCTTGAATCCGAATAGTAAAGAGTATTTTCGTCATTTCTCCATCTGCCACCCAGGCAATATGCCCTGCACATCTTCAGCGCCTCAACTTCATTATTCTCACTGCATCAAGATCTTTGTAACGACTGTACAGTTGTTGGACCGGTTCCACACATCACTAACCTATACATTTACAAAAATGCGTCAGAGAAACTTCCTTTCAGTAGTAATTTATTTTTCATTAGCTCTTGAAGTTGTCCAGCACTCCAGAACCATATGGAAGTATGGGCCGCACCATTTTTTTATAAATATTGAGCTTGGTCTGTCTGGAAAGAATCCGCCTACTTAGTTGTTTCCTCAATCCATAAAGCACATGTTGGCTGGTGTGATTCTTCTCCTTATCTCGATATTTCACCGAATCTGGGTGACCACAGATCCCAAGTAGGAAAACTCTTTAACCTTTTCAAACCTATATTCCCCGATAGCAACTGTCTCCGTTTATTGGGGATTTCTCTTGTTAACGTGTACTTCGCTTAGGACTCATTAACTACTACTAATCCTGGTCTGACTGCAGAACCAGCCAGTGCCAGAAAATCATCAATGACGGCCTTAAGGAAAAACAAATTATATAATGAAATGGAAACATCGACCAGGAAGAGCTCACAAACCAGAACTTTGGAAAAATTGTATTTATGCCTTTATATCAATCTGAGAATTGCACAATTCTTTAATGTACAAATCTTTAAATATGCGGTTATATTAATCCCTATGGCAATATGTAAAGAGACCACACGAGTTGTGAAAACCACAGACATCATGTATTTTAGACTTTCTCATTGAGAGGCTAGTTTCGCGTGCAAAAAAGGACGCGTTTTTTTAGAGAAGCGATGAGACGCAATAGCTTCATAGAGCACATAAATACTAATCTGAGAAGAGAAGACTTGGGAGAACCTAGGAAGCAGTGGATCAAGGAAGAGAGAAGAAATGGCAGCTAGAGGTCTGGTAGAGGAGGATGGTATGGACAGGAGATGTTGGAGGGTAGGTGGATCGGGGTTCGGGATGTGATAAATATTGCAAAACACCGAGTTAAAAAAAGTATATAAGTCATAAGTTATACGGTTTCAATAATTTAAACAAACATCAGACTTAATTCCCTCATTTTTATTTGTATTTGTCACTTACATAAAATATTATCATTATTAAGTTTAGAGAAATAGGTAAGGGACTTAATAAGAAGCGGAGGGTGAGACAGGGGAGAAGCATCGCCTCAATTAACTTCTATGCAGCGGCAATAAATCGGAACCCTGCCGTAACGAGCCGCTCCAGGAGCCCAGCTACTTAGCCTCCTAATTACTCCGAGGCTGCACCAGATGCTCCTGATTTAGTGATTCAGCCAATCCCACGGATGCACTCCCACCTCCCCATCGCCTCCTCTATAGATCCGACCAATCAGGAGCCAGTATAGGCCGATTAGGGGCCGTAAGTGGCCATCAGGTAGATTTATGAGTCATCTCGCTAGCTCCGAGTTAACAAACTGATTAGCGAGTTAATCTAGCCCGGGGCTGAATACTTTAATTAAGCCTTAATGTAGCTATTTCCATGCGCTCACTATCTACCTTAACTGGTCCATGGTTATTAATGACATAGCATCCTATACTTGTTCGGTATTGCCGGTTGCTGCTATGAAATATGACCTCGTTAAACCGTTCGAACTGAGCGTACTATAAAATGTTCCGAATTTGAAAATCGGAAAAAAAAATAGTATCGTCCTATTGCACTCGTTCCTAAAATTGATAAAGTATTTGAAAAACTTTTCTTTTCCTCGCAAATAGCGGAGTGATACCGAACAATCAATTCGGCGTTCTATCATATCAATGTACTGTGCAAAGGACAAAAGACACGCTTGAAACATTCACACAAAAATCCTAGACTAAGGCGCTCTTCAGAAGGAGCATAAAGAGAGTGCACCTTAACTTTTTAGGTATTCGTTCGTTACCGAGCAGAATAATTTTATAAGCTCATATACTACCCATGCTCATATAGTCCCTTTGCAAACTATCTCCCTCCACACACTTCTCAACGGTTTATTCTTTTCTTCCCTTTGCAACGATATATGGGAGTAAAGAATAGAATAGGAAAGGTCTTCATCAAAAGAGGTTTTTTATACGAAAATTAACGTTAAGATAAGCCAGGTAACGACCGAATAAGCGAAAATTTGGGGAAAGTGAAATAAATCAAAAAGGAAGATAAAAGAAAACTAATTATACTTAGATAATTGCGATTTAGTAGTCTCATTTGAGTTATTTGTGTTTGTGTCATTATATTGTTTTTGGCAGTATTGCACGAGACTGGCGACGTCTAGCAGCCTGTATATGAGTTACAAAATTTGTTTCATCAACCTTAGGTTAAAAATCTTCCAAATTTTCAAATGAAGAGTAGGATATTTAATTTGTTCTTAATAACAAATTTATTTGTCTTCTGATAAATCCCATAACATGGCTAATGATAAAATAACATGCTAATATTTCTTGAAACCCCAATGGATAGGGGCACTGAAGGGGGTTTCATAGATGTTTTACTTACACTTATGTGGAGTACGATAGGCACTGAATTAATACCTGCATTGATTCCTTGGATTATTTATGTCATTTGTAATAGGACAGAGGTTGGAAAAATGAAAGGAATGGTAGTAATGATAACGGGTAGTAGTTCTGGTCTTGGGGAACAACTAGCTCGTTCATTTTACAAGCGTGGTTGTAAACTAATTTTGGCTGCGAGAAGAGTTTCTGAACTGGAGAGAGTAAAAAAATGATTTATTAGATTTAGTCATTGAGGATGTGTCAACATATGAACCTGTTATAGTCGAACTTGATTTGGCAGATGTTAAAAGTATACCAAGGAAAATCAACAACTTGCTTAATACTAATGGTGGAATTTCATATCGAGGAAAGGTAGAACTTTTGAGAAAACCAGAAGAGATCGCATCAGAAACGAAAGCAACTAGTCGTTACAGAACATAAAAGCACACTAGAAAGACTGCAACTCCAGTGGATTGGATATGTCTGCAGCATGAAGCGAAAGAAAGGTTATGTTTGGAAGCAGAAAGCAAAAGTACGCTTGTATCAAGAATCAATATGATCGACTACCACTAGATATTTGAATCTGTTGCTCGGTTTGGTTATCAAATATCTCCTTCGGACTAAGTGATATTTCTTAAAATCCCAACGGACAAAGGCACTGATGGGGGTTTCATTGATGTTTTACTTACACTTATGTGGGGTACGATGGGCACTGCATTAATAGCTGCATTGATTACTTGGATTATTTATGTCATTTGTAGTAAGACAGAGGTTGGAAAAATGAAAGGACACTAGAAAGACTGCAACTCCAGTGGATTGGATATGTCTGGAGCATGAAGCGAAAGAAAGGTTACGTTTGGAAGCAGAAAGCAAAAGTACGCTTGTATCAAGAATCAATATGATCGACTACCACTAGATATTTGAATCTGTTGCTCGGTTTGGTTGTCAAATATCTCCTTCGGACTAAGTGATATTTCTTGAAACCCCAATGGACAGGGGCACTGATGGGGGTTTCATAGATGTTTTACTTACACTTATGTGGAGTACGATAGGCACTGCATTAATACCTGCATTGATTACTTGGATTATTTATGTCATTTGTAATAGGACAGAGGTTGGAAAAATGTAAGGAATGGTAGTAATGATAACGGGTAGTAGTTCTGGTCTTGGGGAACAACTAGCTCGTTCATTTTACAAGCGTGGTTGTAAACTAATTTTGGCTGCGAGAAGAGTTTCTGAACTGGAAAGAGTAAAAAAATGATTTATTAGATTTAGTCATTGAGGATGTGTCAACATATGAACCTGTTATACTCGAACTTGATTTGGAAGTTGTTAAAAGTATACCAAGGATAATCAACAACCTGCTTAATACTAATGGTGGAATTTCATATCGAGGAAAGGTAGAACTTTTGAGAAAACCAGAAGAGATCGCATCAGAAACGAAAGCAACTAGTCGTTACAGAACATAAAAGCACACTAGAAAGACTGCAACTCCAGTGGATTGGATATGTCTGGAGCATGAAGCGAAAGAAAGGTTACGTTTGGAAGCAGAAAGCAAAAGTACGCTTGTATCAAGAATCAATATGATCGACTACCACTAGATATTTGAATCTGTTGCTCGGTTTGGTTGTCAAATATCTCCTTCGGACTAAGTGATATTTCTTGAAACCCCAATGGACAGGGGCACTGATGGGGGTTTCATAGATGTTTTACTTACACTTATGTGGAGTACGATAGGCACTGCATTAATACCTGCATTGATTACTTGGATTATTTATGTCATTTGTAATAGGACAGAGGTTGGAAAAATGTAAGGAATGGTAGTAATGATAACGGGTAGTAGTTCTGGTCTTGGGGAACAACTAGCTCGTTCATTTTACAAGCGTGGTTGTAAACTAATTTTGGCTGCGAGAAGAGTTTCTGAACTGTAAAGAGTAAAAAAATGATTTATTAGATTTAGTCATTGAGGATGTGTCAACATATGAACCGGTTATAGTCGAACTTGATTTGGACGATGTTAAAAGTATACCAAGGAAAATCAACAACTTGCTTAATACTAATGGTGGAATTTCATATCGAGGAAAGGTAGAACTTTTGATAAAACCAGAAGAGATCGCTTCAGAAACGAAAGCAACTAGTCGTTACAGAACATAAAAGCACACTAGAAAGACAGCAACTCCAGTGGATTGGATATGTCTGCAGCATGAAGCGAAAGAAAGGTTACGTTTGGAAGCAGAAAGCAAAAGTACGCTTGTATCAAGAATCAATATGATCGACTACCACTAGATATTTGAATCTGTTGCTCGGTTTGGTTGTCAAATATCTCCTTCGGACTAAGTGATATTTCTTAAAATCCCAACGGACAGAGGCACTGATGGGGGTTTCATTGATGTTTTACTTACACTTATGTGGGGTACGATGGGCACTGCATTAATAGCTGCATTGATTACTTGGATTATTTATGTCATTTGTAATAAGACAGAGGTTGGAAAAATGATAGGAATGGTAGTAATGATAACGGGTAGTAGTTCTGGTCTTGGGGAACAACTAGCTCGTTCATTTTACAAGCGTGGTTGTAAACTAATTTTGGCTGCGAGAAGAATTTCTGAACTGGAGAGAGTAAAAAAATGATTAATTAGATTTAGTCATTGAGTATGTGTCAACATATGAACCGGTTATAGTCGAACTTGACTTGGAAGATGTTAAAAGTATACCAAGGATAATCAACAACCTGCTTAATACTAATGGTGGAATTTCATATCGAGGAAAGGTAGAACTTTTGAGAAAACCAGAAGAGATCGCATCAGAAACGAAAGCAACTAGTCGTTACAGAACATAAAAGCACACTAGAAAGACAGCAACTCCAGTGGATTGGATATGTCTGCAGCATGAAGCGAAAGAAAGGTTACGTTTGGAAGCAGAAAGCAAAAGTACGCTTGTATCAAGAATCAATATGATCGACTACCACTAGATATTTGAATCTGTTGCTCGGTTTGGTTGTCAAATATCTCCTTCGGACTAAGTGATATTTCTTAAAATCCCAACGGACAAAGGCACTGATGGGGGTTTCATTGATGTTTTACTTACACTTATGCGGGGTACGATGGGCACTGCATTAATAGCTGCATTGATTACTTGGATTATTTATGTCATTTGTAGTAAGACAGAGGTTGGAAAAATGAAAGGAATGGTAGTAATGATAACGGGTAGTAGTTCTGGTCTTGGGGAACAACTAGCTCGTTCATTTTACAAGCGTGGTTGTAAACTAATTTTGGCTGCGAGAAGAGTTTCTGAACTGGAAAGAGTAAAAAAATGATTTATTAGATTTAGTCATTGAGGATGTGTCAACATATGAACCTGTTATACTCGAACTTGACTTGGAAGATGTTAAAAGTATACCAAGGATAATCAACAACCTGCTTAATACTAATGGTGGAATTTCATATCGAGGAAAGGTAGAACTTTTGAGAAAACCAGAAGAGATCGCATCAGAAACGAAAGCAACTAGTCGTTACAGAACATAAAAGCACACTAGAAAGACAGCAACTCCAGTGGATTGGATATGTCTGCAGCATGAAGCGAAAGAAAGGTTACGTTTGGAAGCAGAAAGCAAAAGTACGCTTGTATCAAGAATCAATATGATCGACTACCACTAGATATTTGAATCTGTTGCTCGGTTTGGTTGTCAAATATCTCCTTCGGACTAAGTGATATTTCTTAAAATCCCAACGGACAGAGGCACTGATGGGGGTTTCATTGATGTTTTACTTACACTTATGTGGGGTACGATGGGCACTGCATTAATAGCTGCATTGATTACTTGGATTATTTATGTCATTTGTAATAAGACAGAGGTTGGAAAAATGAAAGGAATGGTAGTAATGATAACGGGTAGTAGTTCTGGTCTTGGGGAACAACTAGCTCGTTCATTTTACAAGCGTGGTTGTAAACTAATTTTGGCTGCGAGAAGAGTTTCTGAACTGGAAAGAGTAAAAAAATGATTTATTAGATTTAGTCATTGAGGATGTGTCAACATATGAACCGGTTATAGTCGAACTTGATTTGGCAGATGTTAAAAGTATACCAAGGAAAATCAACAACTTGCTTAATACTAATGGTGGAATTTCATATCGAGGAAAGTTAGAACTTTTGATAAAACCAGAAGAGATCGCTTCAGAAACGAAAGCAACTAGTCGTTACAGAACATAAAAGCACACTAGAAAGACTGCAACTCCAGTGGATTGGATATGTCTGCAGCATGAAGCGAAAGAAAGGTCATGTTTGGAAGCAGAAAGCAAAAGTACGCTTGTATCAAGAATCAATATGATCGACTACCACTAGATATTTGAATCTGTTGCTCGGTTTGGTTGTCAAATATCTCCTTCGGACTAAGTGATATTTCTTGAAACCCCAATGGACAGGGGCACTGAAGGGGGTTTCATAGATGTTTTACTTACACTTATGTGGAGTACGATAGGCACTGCATTAATACCTGCATTGATTACTTGGATTATTTATGTCATTTGTAATAGGACAGAGGTTGGAAAAATGAAAGGAATGGTAGTAATGATAACGGGTAGTAGTTTTGGTCTTGGGGAACAACTAGCTCGTTCATTTTACAAGCGTGGTTGTAAACTAATTTTGGCTGCGAGAAGAGTTTCTGAACTGGAAAGAGTAAAAAAATGATTTATTAGATTTAGTCATTGAGGATGTGTCAACATATGAACCTGTTATACTCGAACTTGATTTGGCAGATGTTAAAAGTATACCAAGGATAATCAACAACTTGCTTAATACTAATGGTGGAATTTCATATCGAGGAAAGGTAGAACTTTTGAGAAAACCAGAAGATATCGCATCAGAAACGAAAGCAACTAGTCGTTACAGAACATAAAAGCACACTAGAAAGACTGCAACTCCAGTGGATTGGATATGTCTGCAGCATGAAGCGAAAGAAAGGTTACGTTTGGAAGCAGAAAGATAAAGTACGCTTGTATCAAGAATCAATATGATCGACTACCACTAGATATTTGAATCTGTTCCTCGGTTTGGTTGTCAAATATCTCCTTCGGACTAAGTGTTATTTCTTGAAACCCCTATGGACAGGGGCACTGATGGGGGTTTCATAGATGTTTTACTTACACTTATGTGGAGTACGATAGGCACTGCATTAATACCTGCATTGATTACTTGGATTATTTATGTCATATGTAATAGGACAGAGGTTGGAAAAATGAAAGGAATGGTAGTAATGATAACGGGTAGTAGTTCTGGTCTTGGGGAACAACTAGCTCGTTCATTTTACAAGCGTGGTTGTAAACTAATTTTGGCTGCGAGAAGAGTTTCTGAACTGGAAAGAGTAAAAAAATGATTTATTAGATTTAGTCATTGAGGATGTGTCAACATATGAACCTGTTATACTCGAACTTGATTTGGCAGATGTTAAAAGTATACCAAGGATAATCAACAACTTGCTTAATACTAATGGTGGAATTTCATATCGAGGAAAGGTAGAACTTTTGAGAAAACCAGAAGATATCGCATCAGAAACGAAAGCAACTAGTCGTTACAGAACATAAAAGCACACTAGAAAGACTGCAACTCCAGTGGATTGGATATGTCTGCAGCATGAAGCGAAAGAAAGGTTACGTTTGGAAGCAGAAAGATAAAGTACGCTTGTATCAAGAATCAATATGATCGACTACCACTAGATATTTGAATCTGTTCCTCGGTTTGGTTGTCAAATATCTCCTTCGGACTAAGTGTTATTTCTTGAAACCCCAATGGACAGGGGCACTGATGGGGGTTTCATAGATGTTTTACTTACACTTATGTGGAGTACGATAGGCACTGCATTGATTACTTGGATTATTTATGTCATATGTAATAGGACAGAGGTTGGAAAAATGAAAGGAATGGTAGTAATGATAACGGGTAGTAGTTCTGGTCTTGGGGAACAACTAGCTCGTTCATTTTACAAGCGTGGTTGTAAACTAATTTTGGCTGCGAGAAGAATTTCTGAACTGGAGAGAGTAAAAAAATGATTAATTAGATTTAGTCATTGAGTATGTGTCAACATATGAACCGGTTATAGTCGAACTTGATTTGGCAGATGTTAAAAGTATACCAAGGAAAATCAACAACTTGCTTAATACTAATGGTGGAATTTCATATCGAGGAAAGGTAGAACTTTTGAGAAAACCAGAAGAGATCGCATCAGAAACGAAAGCAACTAGTCGTTACAGAACATAAAAGCACACTAGAAAGACTGCAACTCCAGTGGATTGGATATGTCTGCAGCATGAAGCGAAAGAAAGGTTATTTTTGGAAGCAGAAAGCAAAAGTACGCTTTTATCAAGAATCAATATGATCGACTACCACTCGATATTTGAATCTGTTGCTCGGTTTGGTTGTCAAATATCTCCTTCGGACTAAGTGATATTTCTTGAAACCCCAATGGACAGGGGCACTGATGGGGGTTTCATAGATGTTTTACTTACACTTATGTGGAGTACGATAGGCACTGCATTAATACCTGCATTGATTACTTGGATTATTTATGTCATATGTAATAGGACAGAGGTTGGAAAAATGAAAGGAATGGTAGTAATGATAACGGGTAGTAGTTCTGGTCTTGGGGAACAACTAGCTCGTTCATTTTACAAGCGTGGTTGTAAACTAATTTTGGCTGCGAGAAGAGTTTCTGAACTGGAAAGAGTAAAAAAATGATTTATTAGATTTAGTCATTGAGGATGTGTCAACATATGAACCAATTTAATTTAGTTGTTTACTTTATCGTTGTTTTTCGTATAAGAAACCTCTTTATATAAACGTCTTTTCTATTCTATTCTAATAATGGTCTCAAACTTTACTCCCATATATCGTTGCAAAGGGAAGAAAAGAATAAACCGTTAAGAAGCGAGTAGAGGGAGATAGTTTGCGAAGGGCTAGAGGTGTTTAATATATTCAAGGGAAAGAATAGCCGGAGTTAGAAACAGTTTTTCTCTTGTCAACAAAGTTGTTTACAAGAATCAGGACTGAATTGTATATGTTATATACAATATAACATATACCTGTTATACTCGAACTTGATTTGGCAGATTTTAAAAGTATACCAAGGAAAATCAACAACTTGCTTAATACTAATGGTGGAATTTCATATCGAGGAAAGGTAGAACTTTTGAGAAAACCAGAAGAGATCGCATCAGAAACGAAAGCAACTAGTCGTTACAGAACATAAAAGCACACTAGAAAGACTGCAACTCCAGTGGATTGGATATGTCTGCAGCATGAAGCGAAAGAAAGGTTACGTTTGGAAGCAGAAAGCAAAAGTACGCTTGTATCAAGAATCAATATGATCGACTACCACTAGATATTTGAATCTGTTCCTCGGTTTGGTTGTCAAATATCTCCTTCGGACTAAGTGTTATTTCTTGAAACCCCAATGGACAGGGGCACTGATGGGGGTTTCATAGATGTTTTACTTACACTTATGTGGAGTACGATAGGCACTGCATTAATACCTGCATTGATTACTTGGATTATTTATGTCATATGTAATAGGACAGAGGTTGGAAAAATGAAAGGAATGGTAGTAATGATAACGGGTAGTAGTTCTGGTCTTGGGGAACAACTAGCTCGTTCATTTTACAAGCGTGGTTGTAAACTAATTTTGGCTGCGAGAAGAATTTCTGAACTGGAGAGAGTAAAAAAATGATTAATTAGATTTAGTCATTGAGTATGTGTCAACATATGAACCGGTTATAGTCGAACTTGATTTGGCAGATGTTAAAAGTATACCAAGGAAAATCAACAACTTGCTTAATACTAATGGTGGAATTTCATATCGACGAAAGGTAGAACTTTTGAGAAAACCAGAAGAGATCGCATCAGAAACGAAAGCAACTAGTCGTTACAGAACATAAAAGCACACTAGAAAGACTGCAACTCCAGTGGATTGGATATGTCTGCAGCATGAAGCGAAAGAAAGGTTATGTTTGGAAGCAGAAAGCAAAAGTACGCTTGTATCAAGAATCAATATGATCGACTACCACTAGATATTTGAATCTGTTGCTCGGTTTGGTTGTCAAATATTTCCTTCGGACTAAGTGATATTTCTTGAAACCCCAATGAACAGGGGCACTGAAGGGGGTTTCATAGATGTTTTACTTACACTTATGTGGAGTACGATAGGCACTGCATTAATACCTGCATTGATTACTTGGATTATTTATGTCATATGTAATAGGACAGAGGTTGGAAAAATGAAAGGAATGGTAGTAATGATAACGGGTAGTAGTTCTGGTCTTGGGGAACAACTAGCTCGTTCATTTTACAAGCGTGGTTGTAAACTAATTTTGGCTGCGAGAAGAATTTCTGAACTGGAGAGAGTAAAAAAATGATTAATTAGATTTAGTCATTGAGTATGTGTCAACATATGAACCGGTTATAGTCGAACTTGATTTGGCAGATGTTAAAAGTATACCAAGGAAAATCAACAACTTGCTTAATACTAATGGTGGAATTTCATATCGAGGAAAGGTAGAACTTTTGAGAAAACCAGAAGAGATCGCATCAGAAACGAAAGCATCTAGTCGTTACAGAACATAAAAGCACACTAGAAAGACTGCAACTCCAGTGGATTGGATATGTCTGCAGCATGAAGCGAAAGAAAGGTTACGTTTGGAAGCAGAAAGCAAAAGTACGCTTGTATCAAGAATCAATATGATCGACTACCACTAGATATTTGAATCTGTTGCTCGGTTTGGTTGTCAAATATCTCCTTCGGACTAAGTGATATTTCTTGAAACCCCAATGGACAGGGGCACTGATGGGGGTTTCATAGATGTTTTACTTACACTTATGTGGAGTACGATAGGCACTGCATTAATACCTGCATTGATTACTTGGATTATTTATGTCATTTGTAATAGGACAGAGGTTGGAAAAATGTAAGGAATGGTAGTAATGATAACGGGTAGTAGTTCTGGTCTTGGGGAACAACTAGCTCGTTCATTTTACAAGCGTGGTTGTAAACTAATTTTGGCTGCGAGAAGAATTTCTGAACTGGAGAGAGTAAAAAAATGATTAATTAGATTTAGTCATTGAGTATGTGTCAACATATGAACCGGTTATAGTCGAACTTGATTTGGCAGATGTTAAAAGTATACCAAGGAAAATCAACAACTTGCTTAATACTAATGGTGGAATTTCATATCGAGGAAAGGTAGAACTTTTGAGAAAACCAGAAGAGATCGCATCAGAAACGAAAGCAACTAGTCGTTACAGAACATAAAAGCACACTAGAAAGACTGCAACTCCAGTGGATTGGATATGTCTGCAGCATGAAGCGAAAGAAAGGTTATTTTTGGAAGCAGAAAGCAAAAGTACGCTTTTATCAAGAATCAATATGATCGACTACCACTCGATATTTGAATCTGTTGCTCGGTTTGGTTGTCAAATATCTCCTTCGGACTAAGTGATATTTCTTGAAACCCCAATGGACAGGGGCACTGATGGGGGTTTCATAGATGTTTTACTTACACTTATGTGGAGTACGATAGGCACTGCATTAATACCTGCATTGATTACTTGGATTATTTATGTCATATGTAATAGGACAGAGGTTGGAAAAATGAAAGGAATGGTAGTAATGATAACGGGTAGTAGTTCTGGTCTTGGGGAACAACTAGCTCGTTCATTTTACAAGCGTGGTTGTAAACTAATTTTGGCTGCGAGAAGAGTTTCTGAACTGGAAAGAGTAAAAAAATGATTTATTAGATTTAGTCATTGAGGATGTGTCAACATATGAACCAATTTAATTTAGTTGTTTACTTTATCGTTGTTTTTCGTATAAGAAACCTCTTTATATAAACGTCTTTTCTATTCTATTCTAATAATGGTCTCAAACTTTACTCCCATATATCGTTGCAAAGGGAAGAAAACAATAAACCGTTAAGAAGCGAGTGGAGGGAGATAGTTTGCGAAGGGCTAGAGGTGTTTAATATATTCAAGGGAAAGAATAGCCGGAGTTAGAAACAGTTTTTCTCTTGTCAACAAAGTTGTTTACAAGAATCAGGACTGAATTGTATATGTTATATACAATATAACATATACCTGTTATACTCGAACTTGATTTGGCAGATTTTAAAAGTATACCAAGGAAAATCAACAACTTGCTTAATACTAATGGTGGAATTTCATATCGAGGAAAGGTAGAACTTTTGAGAAAACCAGAAGAGATCGCATCAGAAACGAAAGCAACTAGTCGTTACAGAACATAAAAGCACACTAGAAAGACTGCAACTCCAGTGGATTGGATATGTCTGCAGCATGAAGCGAAAGAAAGGTTACGTTTGGAAGCAGAAAGCAAAAGTACGCTTGTATCAAGAATCAATATGATCGACTACCACTAGATATTTGAATCTGTTGCTCGGTTTGGTTGTCAAATATCTCCTTCGGACTAAGTGATATTTCTTGAAACCCCAATGGACAGGGGCACTGATGGGGGTTTCATAGATGTTTTACTTACACTTATGTGGAGTACGATAGGCACTGCATTAATACCTGCATTGATTACTTGGATTATTTATGTCATTTGTAATAGGACAGAGGTTGGAAAAATGTAAGGAATGGTAGTAATGATAACGGGTAGTAGTTCTGGTCTTGGGGAACAACTAGCTCGTTCATTTTACAAGCGTGGTTGTAAACAAATTTTGCCTGCGAGAAGAATTTCTGAACTGGAGAGAGTAAAAAAATGATTAATTAGATTTAGTCATTTAGGATGTGTCAACTTATGAACCTGTTATACTCGAACTTGATTTGGCAGATGTTAAAAGTATACCAAGGATAATCAACAACTTGCTTAATACTAATGGTGGAATTTCATATCGAGGAAAGGTAGAACTTTTGAGAAAACCAGAAGAGATCGCATCAGAAACGAAAGCAACTAGTCGTTACAGAACATAAAAGCACACTAGAAAGACTGCAACTCCAGTGGATTGGATATGTCTGCAGCAGGAAGCGAAAGAAAGGTTACGTTTGGAAGCAGAAAGCAAAAGTACGCTTGTATCAAGAATCAATATGATCGACTACCACAAGATATTTGAATCTGTTCCTCGGTTTGGTTGTCAAATATCTCCTTCGGACTAAGTGTTATTTCTTGAAACCCCAATGGACAGGGGCACTGATGGGGGTTTCATAGATGTTTTACTTACACTTATGTGGAGTACGATAGGCACTGCATTAATACCTGCATTGATTACTTGGATTATTTATGTCATTTGTAATAGGACAGAGGTTGGAAAAATGTAAGGAATGGTAGTAATGATAACGGGTAGTAGTTCTGGTCTTGGGGAACAACTAGCTCGTTCATTTTACAAGCGTGGTTGTAAACAAATTTTGCCTGCGAGAAGAATTTCTGAACTGGAGAGAGTAAAAAAATGATTAATTAGATTTAGTCATTTAGGATGTGTCAACTTATGAACCTGTTATACTCGAACTTTATTTGGCAGATGTTAAAAGTATACCAAGGATAATCAACAACTTGCTTAATACTAATGGTGGAATTTCATATCGAGGAAAGGTAGAACTTTTGAGAAAACCAGAAGAGATCGCATCAGAAACGAAAGCAACTAGTCGTTACAGAACATAAAAGCACACTAGAAAGACTGCAACTCCAGTGGATTGGATATGTCTGCAGCAGGAAGCGAAAGAAAGGTTACGTTTGGAAGCAGAAAGCAAAAGTACGCTTGTATCAAGAATCAATATGATCGACTACCACAAGATATTTGAATCTGTTCCTCGGTTTGGTTGTCAAATATCTCCTTCGGACTAAGTGTTATTTCTTGAAACCCCAATGGACAGGGGCACTGATGGGGGTTTCATAGATGTTTTACTTACACTTATGTGGAGTACGATAGGCACTGCATTAATACCTGCATTGATTACTTGGATTACTTATGTCATATGTAATAGGACAGAGGTTGGAAAAATGAAAGGATTGGTAGTAATGATAACGGGTAGTAGTTCTGGTCTTGGGGAACAACTAGCTCGTTCACTTTACAAGCGTGGTTGTAAACTAATTTTGGCTGCGAGAAGAATTTCTGAACTGGAGAGAGTAAAAAAATGATTTATTAGATTTAGTCATTGAGTATGTGTCAACATATGAACCGGTTATAGTCGAACTTGATTTGGCAGATGTTAAAAGTATACCAAGGAAAATCAACAACTTGCTTAATACTAATGGTGGAATTTCATATCGAGGAAAGGTAGAACTTTTGAGAAAACCAGAAGAGATCGCATCAGAAACGAAAGCAACTAGTCGTTACAGAACATAAAAGCACACTAGAAAGACGGCAACTCCAGTGGATTGGATATGTCTGCAGCATGAAGCGAAAGAAAGGTTATTTTTGGAAGCAGAAAGCAAAAGTACGCTTTTATCAAGAATCAATATGATCGACTACCACTCGATATTTGAATCTGTTGCTCGGTTTGGTTGTCAAATATCTCCTTCGGACTAAGTGATATTTCTTGAAACCCCAATGGACAGGGGCACTGATGGGGGTTTCATAGATGTTTTACTTACACTTATGTGGAGTACGATAGGCACTGCATTAATACCTGCATTGATTACTTGGATTATTTATGTCATATGTAATAGGACAGAGGTTGGAAAAATGAAAGGAATGGTAGTAATGATAACGGGTAGTAGTTCTGGTCTTGGGGAACAACTAGCTCGTTCATTTTACAAGCGTGGTTGTAAACTAATTTTGGCTGCGAGAAGAGTTTCTGAACTGGAAAGAGTAAAAAAATGATTTATTAGATTTAGTCATTGAGGATGTGTCAACATATGAACCAATTTAATTTAGTTGTTTACTTTATCGTTGTTTTTCGTATAAGAAACCTCTTTATATAAACGTCTTTTCTATTCTATTCTAATAATGGTCTCAAACTTTACTCCCATATATCGTTGCAAAGGGAAGAAAAGAATAAACCGTTAAGAAGCGAGTGGAGGGAGATAGTTTGCGAAGGGCTAGAGGTGTTTAATATATTCAAGGGAAAGAATAGCCGGAGTTAGAAACAGTTTTTCTCTTGTCAACAAAGTTGTTTACAAGAATCAGGACTGAATTGTATATGTTATATACAATATAACATATACCTGTTATACTCGAACTTGATTTGGCAGATTTTAAAAGTATACCAAGGAAAATCAACAACTTGCTTAATACTAATGGTGGAATTTCATATCGAGGAAAGGTAGAACTTTTGAGAAAACCAGAAGAGATCGCATCAGAAACGAAAGCAACTAGTCGTTACAGAACATAAAAGCACACTAGAAAGACTGCAACTCCAGTGGATTGGATATGTCTGCAGCATGAAGCGAAAGAAAGGTTACGTTTGGAAGCAGAAAGCAAAAGTACGCTTGTATCAAGAATCAATATGATCGACTACCACTAGATATTTGAATCTGTTCCTCGGTTTGGTTGTCAAATATCTCCTTCGGACTAAGTGTTATTTCTTGAAACCCCAATGGACAGGGGCACTGATGGGGGTTTCATAGATGTTTTACTTACACTTATGTGGAGTACGATAGGCACTGCATTAATACCTGCATTGATTACTTGGATTATTTATGTCATATGTAATAGGACAGAGGTTGGAAAAATGAAAGGAATGGTAGTAATGATAACGGGTAGTAGTTCTGGTCTTGGGGAACAACTAGCTCGTTCATTTTACAAGCGTGGTTGTAAACTAATTTTGGCTGCGAGAAGAATTTCTGAACTGGAGAGAGTAAAAAAATGATTAATTAGATTTAGTCATTGAGTATGTGTCAACATATGAACCGGTTATAGTCGAACTTGATTTGGCAGATGTTAAAAGTATACCAAGGAAAATCAACAACTTGCTTAATACTAATGGTGGAATTTCATATCGAGGAAAGGTAGAACTTTTGAGAAAACCAGAAGAGATCGCATCAGAAACGAAAGCAACTAGTCGTTACAGAACATAAAAGCACACTAGAAAGACTGCAACTCCAGTGGATTGGATATGTCTGCAGCATGAAGCGAAAGAAAGGTTATGTTTGGAAGCAGAAAGCAAAAGTACGCTTGTATCAAGAATCAATATGATCGACTACCACTAGATATTTGAATCTGTTGCTCGGTTTGGTTGTCAAATATTTCCTTCGGACTAAGTGATATTTCTTGAAACCCCAATGAACAGGGGCACTGAAGGGGGTTTCATAGATGTTTTACTTACACTTATGTGGAGTACGATAGGCACTGCATTAATACCTGCATTGATTACTTGGATTATTTATGTCATATGTAATAGGACAGAGGTTGGAAAAATGAAAGGAATGGTAGTAATGATAACGGGTAGTAGTTCTGGTCTTGGGGAACAACTAGCTCGTTCATTTTACAAGCGTGGTTGTAAACTAATTTTGGCTGCGAGAAGAATTTCTGAACTGGAGAGAGTAAAAAAATGATTAATTAGATTTAGTCATTGAGTATGTGTCAACATATGAACCGGTTATAGTCGAACTTGATTTGGCAGATGTTAAAAGTATACCAAGGAAAATCAACAACTTGCTTAATACTAATGGTGGAATTTCATATCGAGGAAAGGTAGAACTTTTGAGAAAACCAGAAGAGATCGCATCAGAAACGAAAGCAACTAGTCGTTACAGAACATAAAAGCACACTAGAAAGACTGCAACTCCAGTGGATTGGATATGTCTGCAGCATGAAGCGAAAGAAAGGTTACGTTTGGAAGCAGAAAGCAAAAGTACGCTTGTATCAAGAATCAATATGATCGACTACCACTAGATATTTGAATCTGTTGCTCGGTTTGGTTGTCAAATATCTCCTTCGGACTAAGTGATATTTCTTGAAACCCCAATGGACAGGGGCACTGATGGGGGTTTCATAGATGTTTTACTTACACTTATGTGGAGTACGATAGGCACTGCATTAATACCTGCATTGATTACTTGGATTATTTATGTCATTTGTAATAGGACAGAGGTTGGAAAAATGTAAGGAATGGTAGTAATGATAACGGGTAGTAGTTCTGGTCTTGGGGAACAACTAGCTCGTTCATTTTACAAGCGTGGTTGTAAACAAATTTTGCCTGCGAGAAGAATTTCTGAACTGGAGAGAGTAAAAATATGATTAATTAGATTTAGTCATTTAGGATGTGTCAACTTATGAACCTGTTATACTCGAACTTTATTTGGCAGATGTTAAAAGTATACCAAGGATAATCAACAACTTGCTTAATACTAATGGTGGAATTTCATATCGAGGAAAGGTAGAACTTTTGAGAAAACCAGAAGAGATCGCATCAGAAACGAAAGCAACTAGTCGTTACAGAACATAAAAGCACACTAGAAAGACTGCAACTCCAGTGGATTGGATATGTCTGCAGCAGGAAGCGAAAGAAAGGTTACGTTTGGAAGCAGAAAGCAAAAGTACGCTTGTATCAAGAATCAATATGATCGACTACCACAAGATATTTGAATCTGTTCCTCGGTTTGGTTGTCAAATATCTCCTTCGGACTAAGTGTTATTTCTTGAAACCCCAATGGACAGGGGCACTGATGGGGGTTTCATAGATGTTTTACTTACACTTATGTGGAGTACGATAGGCACTGCATTAATACCTGCATTGATTACTTGGATTACTTATGTCATATGTAATAGGACAGAGGTTGGAAAAATGAAAGGAATGGTAGTAATGATAACGGGTAGTAGTTCTGGTCTTGGGGAACAACTAGCTCGTTCATTTTACAAGCGTGGTTGTAAACTAATTTTGCCTGCGAGAAGAATTTCTGAACTGGAGAGAGTAAAAAAATGATTAATTAGATTTAGTCATTGAGTATGTGTCAACATATGAACCGGTTATAGTCGAACTTGATTTGGCAGATGTTAAAAGTATACCAAGGAAAATCAACAACTTGCTTAATACTAATGGTGGAATTTCATATCGAGGAAAGGTAGAACTTTTGAGAAAACCAGAAGAGATCGCATCAGAAACGAAAGCAACTAGTCGTTACAGAACATAAAAGCACACTAGAAAGACGGCAACTCCAGTGGATTGGATATGTCTGCAGCATGAAGCGAAAGAAAGGTTATTTTTGGAAGCAGAAAGCAAAAGTACGCTTTTATCAAGAATCAATATGATCGACTACCACTCGATATTTGAATCTGTTGCTCGGTTTGGTTGTCAAATATCTCCTTCGGACTAAGTGATATTTCTTGAAACCCCAATGGACAGGGGCACTGATGGGGGTTTCATAGATGTTTTACTTACACTTATGTGGAGTACGATAGGCACTGCATTAATACCTGCATTGATTACTTGGATTATTTATGTCATATGTAATAGGACAGAGGTTGGAAAAATGAAAGGAATGGTAGTAATGATAACGGGTAGTAGTTCTGGTCTTGGGGAACAACTAGCTCGTTCCTTTTACAAGCGTGGTTGTAAACAAATTTTCGCTGCGAGAAGAGTTTCTGAACTGGAAAGAGTAAAAAAATGATTTATTAGATTTAGTCATTGAGGATGTGTCAACATATGAACCAATTTAATTTAGTTGTTTACTTTATCGTTGTTTTTCGTATAAGAAACCTCTTTATATAAACACCTTTTCTATTCTATTCTAATAATGGTCTCAAACTTTACTCCCATATATCGTTGCAAAGGGAAGAAAAGAATAAACCGTTAAGAAGCGAGTAGAGGGAGATAGTTTGCGAAGGGCTAGAGGTGTTTAATATATTCAAGGGAAAGAATAGCCGGAGTTAGAAACAGATTTTCTCTTGTCAACAAAGTTGTTTACAAGAATCAGGACTGAATTGTATATGTTATATACAATATAACATATACCTGTTATACTCGAACTTGATTTGGCAGATTTTAAAAGTATACCAAGGAAAATCAACAACTTGCTTAATACTAATGGTGGAATTTCATATCGAGGAAAGGTAGAACTTTTGAGAAAACCAGAAGAGATCGCATCAGAAACGAAAGCAACTAGTCGTTACAGAACATAAAAGCACACTAGAAAGACTGCAACTCCAGTGGATTGGATATGTCTGCAGCATGAAGCGAAAGAAAGGTTACGTTTGGAAGCAGAAAGCAAAAGTACGCTTGTATCAAGAATCAATATGATCGACTACCACTAGATATTTGAATCTGTTCCTCGGTTTGGTTGTCAAATATCTCCTTCGGACTAAGTGTTATTTCTTGAAACCCCAATGGACAGGGGCACTGATGGGGGTTTCATAGATGTTTTACTTACACTTATGTGGAGTACGATAGGCACTGCATTAATACCTGCATTGATTACTTGGATTATTTATGTCATATGTAATAGGACAGAGGTTGGAAAAATGAAAGGAATGGTAGTAATGATAACGGGTAGTAGTTCTGGTCTTGGGGAACAACTAGCTCGTTCCTTTTACAAGCGTGGTTGTAAACTAATTTTGGCTGCGAGAAGAATTTCTGAACTGGAGAGAGTAAAAAAATGATTAATTAGATTTAGTCATTTAGGATGTGTCAACTTATGAACCTGTTATACTCGAACTTGATTTGGCAGATGTTAAAAGTATACCAAGGAAAATCAACAACTTGCTTAATACTAATGGTGGAATTTCATATCGAGGAAAGGTAGAACTTTTGAGAAAACCAGAAGAGATCGCATCAGAAACGAAAGCAACTAGTCGTTACAGAACATAAAAGCACACTAGAAAGACTGCAACTCCAGTGGATTGGATATGTCTGCAGCATGAAGCGAAAGAAAGGTTACGTTTGGAAGCAGAAAGCAAAAGTACGCTTGTATCAAGAATCAATATGATCGACTACCACTAGATATTTGAATCTGTTGCTCGGTTTGGTTGTCAAATATCTCCTTCGGACTAAGTGATATTTCTTGAAACCCCAATGGACAGGGGCACTGATGGGGGTTTCATAGATGTTTTACTTACACTTATGTGGAGTACGATAGGCACTGCATTAATACCTGCATTGATTACTTGGATTATTTATGTCATTTGTAATAGGACAGAGGTTGGAAAAATGTAAGGAATGGTAGTAATGATAACGGGTAGTAGTTCTGGTCTTGGGGAACAACTAGCTCGTTCATTTTACAAGCGTGGTTGTAAACAAATTTTGCCTGCGAGAAGAATTTCTGAACTGGAGAGAGTAAAAAAATGATTAATTAGATTTAGTCATTTAGGATGTGTCAACTTATGAACCTGTTATACTCGAACTTGATTTGGCAGATGTTAAAAGTATACCAAGGATAATCAACAACTTGCTTAATACTAATGGTGGAATTTCATATCGAGGAAAGGTAGAACTTTTGAGAAAACCAGAAGAGATCGCATCAGAAACGAAAGCAACTAGTCGTTACAGAACATAAAAGCACACTAGAAAGACTGCAACTCCAGTGGATTGGATATGTCTGCAGCAGGAAGCGAAAGAAAGGTTACGTTTGGAAGCAGAAAGCAAAAGTACGCTTGTATCAAGAATCAATATGATCGACTACCACAAGATATTTGAATCTGTTCCTCGGTTTGGTTGTCAAATATCTCCTTCGGACTAAGTGTTATTTCTTGAAACCCCAATGGACAGGGGCACTGATGGGGGTTTCATAGATGTTTTACTTACACTTATGTGGAGTACGATAGGCACTGCATTAATACCTGCATTGATTACTTGGATTATTTATGTCATTTGTAATAGGACAGAGGTTGGAAAAATGTAAGGAATGGTAGTAATGATAACGGGTAGTAGTTCTGGTCTTGGGGAACAACTAGCTCGTTCATTTTACAAGCGTGGTTGTAAACAAATTTTGCCTGCGAGAAGAATTTCTGAACTGGAGAGAGTAAAAAAATGATTAATTAGATTTAGTCATTTAGGATGTGTCAACTTATGAACCTGTTATACTCGAACTTTATTTGGCAGATGTTAAAAGTATACCAAGGATAATCAACAACTTGCTTAATACTAATGGTGGAATTTCATATCGAGGAAAGGTAGAACTTTTGAGAAAACCAGAAGAGATCGCATCAGAAACGAAAGCAACTAGTCGTTACAGAACATAAAAGCACACTAGAAAGACTGCAACTCCAGTGGATTGGATATGTCTGCAGCAGGAAGCGAAAGAAAGGTTACGTTTGGAAGCAGAAAGCAAAAGTACGCTTGTATCAAGAATCAATATGATCGACTACCACAAGATATTTGAATCTGTTCCTCGGTTTGGTTGTCAAATATCTCCTTCGGACTAAGTGTTATTTCTTGAAACCCCAATGGACAGGGGCACTGATGGGGGTTTCATAGATGTTTTACTTACACTTATGTGGAGTACGATAGGCACTGCATTAATACCTGCATTGATTACTTGGATTACTTATGTCATATGTAATAGGACAGAGGTTGGAAAAATGAAAGGATTGGTAGTAATGATAACGGGTAGTAGTTCTGGTCTTGGGGAACAACTAGCTCGTTCACTTTACAAGCGTGGTTGTAAACTAATTTTGGCTGCGAGAAGAATTTCTGAACTGGAGAGAGTAAAAAAATGATTTATTAGATTTAGTCATTGAGTATGTGTCAACATATGAACCGGTTATAGTCGAACTTGATTTGGCAGATGTTAAAAGTATACCAAGGAAAATCAACAACTTGCTTAATACTAATGGTGGAATTTCATATCGAGGAAAGGTAGAACTTTTGAGAAAACCAGAAGAGATCGCATCAGAAACGAAAGCAACTAGTCGTTACAGAACATAAAAGCACACTAGAAAGACGGCAACTCCAGTGGATTGGATATGTCTGCAGCATGAAGCGAAAGAAAGGTTATTTTTGGAAGCAGAAAGCAAAAGTACGCTTTTATCAAGAATCAATATGATCGACTACCACTCGATATTTGAATCTGTTGCTCGGTTTGGTTGTCAAATATCTCCTTCGGACTAAGTGATATTTCTTGAAACCCCAATGGACAGGGGCACTGATGGGGGTTTCATAGATGTTTTACTTACACTTATGTGGAGTACGATAGGCACTGCATTAATACCTGCATTGATTACTTGGATTATTTATGTCATATGTAATAGGACAGAGGTTGGAAAAATGAAAGGAATGGTAGTAATGATAACGGGTAGTAGTTCTGGTCTTGGGGAACAACTAGCTCGTTCATTTTACAAGCGTGGTTGTAAACTAATTTTGGCTGCGAGAAGAGTTTCTGAACTGGAAAGAGTAAAAAAATGATTTATTAGATTTAGTCATTGAGGATGTGTCAACATATGAACCAATTTAATTTAGTTGTTTACTTTATCGTTGTTTTTCGTATAAGAAACCTCTTTATATAAACGTCTTTTCTATTCTATTCTAATAATGGTCTCAAACTTTACTCCCATATATCGTTGCAAAGGGAAGAAAAGAATAAACCGTTAAGAAGCGAGTGGAGGGAGATAGTTTGCGAAGGGCTAGAGGTGTTTAATATATTCAAGGGAAAGAATAGCCGGAGTTAGAAACAGTTTTTCTCTTGTCAACAAAGTTGTTTACAAGAATCAGGACTGAATTGTATATGTTATATACAATATAACATATACCTGTTATACTCGAACTTGATTTGGCAGATTTTAAAAGTATACCAAGGAAAATCAACAACTTGCTTAATACTAATGGTGGAATTTCATATCGAGGAAAGGTAGAACTTTTGAGAAAACCAGAAGAGATCGCATCAGAAACGAAAGCAACTAGTCGTTACAGAACATAAAAGCACACTAGAAAGACTGCAACTCCAGTGGATTGGATATGTCTGCAGCATGAAGCGAAAGAAAGGTTACGTTTGGAAGCAGAAAGCAAAAGTACGCTTGTATCAAGAATCAATATGATCGACTACCACTAGATATTTGAATCTGTTCCTCGGTTTGGTTGTCAAATATCTCCTTCGGACTAAGTGTTATTTCTTGAAACCCCAATGGACAGGGGCACTGATGGGGGTTTCATAGATGTTTTACTTACACTTATGTGGAGTACGATAGGCACTGCATTAATACCTGCATTGATTACTTGGATTATTTATGTCATATGTAATAGGACAGAGGTTGGAAAAATGAAAGGAATGGTAGTAATGATAACGGGTAGTAGTTCTGGTCTTGGGGAACAACTAGCTCGTTCATTTTACAAGCGTGGTTGTAAACTAATTTTGGCTGCGAGAAGAATTTCTGAACTGGAGAGAGTAAAAAAATGATTAATTAGATTTAGTCATTGAGTATGTGTCAACATATGAACCGGTTATAGTCGAACTTGATTTGGCAGATGTTAAAAGTATACCAAGGAAAATCAACAACTTGCTTAATACTAATGGTGGAATTTCATATCGAGGAAAGGTAGAACTTTTGAGAAAACCAGAAGAGATCGCATCAGAAACGAAAGCAACTAGTCGTTACAGAACATAAAAGCACACTAGAAAGACTGCAACTCCAGTGGATTGGATATGTCTGCAGCATGAAGCGAAAGAAAGGTTATGTTTGGAAGCAGAAAGCAAAAGTACGCTTGTATCAAGAATCAATATGATCGACTACCACTAGATATTTGAATCTGTTGCTCGGTTTGGTTGTCAAATATTTCCTTCGGACTAAGTGATATTTCTTGAAACCCCAATGAACAGGGGCACTGAAGGGGGTTTCATAGATGTTTTACTTACACTTATGTGGAGTACGATAGGCACTGCATTAATACCTGCATTGATTACTTGGATTATTTATGTCATATGTAATAGGACAGAGGTTGGAAAAATGAAAGGAATGGTAGTAATGATAACGGGTAGTAGTTCTGGTCTTGGGGAACAACTAGCTCGTTCATTTTACAAGCGTGGTTGTAAACTAATTTTGGCTGCGAGAAGAATTTCTGAACTGGAGAGAGTAAAAAAATGATTAATTAGATTTAGTCATTGAGTATGTGTCAACATATGAACCGGTTATAGTCGAACTTGATTTGGCAGATGTTAAAAGTATACCAAGGAAAATCAACAACTTGCTTAATACTAATGGTGGAATTTCATATCGAGGAAAGGTAGAACTTTTGAGAAAACCAGAAGAGATCGCATCAGAAACGAAAGCAACTAGTCGTTACAGAACATAAAAGCACACTAGAAAGACTGCAACTCCAGTGGATTGGATATGTCTGCAGCATGAAGCGAAAGAAAGGTTACGTTTGGAAGCAGAAAGCAAAAGTACGCTTGTATCAAGAATCAATATGATCGACTACCACTAGATATTTGAATCTGTTGCTCGGTTTGGTTGTCAAATATCTCCTTCGGACTAAGTGATATTTCTTGAAACCCCAATGGACAGGGGCACTGATGGGGGTTTCATAGATGTTTTACTTACACTTATGTGGAGTACGATAGGCACTGCATTAATACCTGCATTGATTACTTGGATTATTTATGTCATTTGTAATAGGACAGAGGTTGGAAAAATGTAAGGAATGGTAGTAATGATAACGGGTAGTAGTTCTGGTCTTGGGGAACAACTAGCTCGTTCATTTTACAAGCGTGGTTGTAAACAAATTTTGCCTGCGAGAAGAATTTCTGAACTGGAGAGAGTAAAAATATGATTAATTAGATTTAGTCATTTAGGATGTGTCAACTTATGAACCTGTTATACTCGAACTTTATTTGGCAGATGTTAAAAGTATACCAAGGATAATCAACAACTTGCTTAATACTAATGGTGGAATTTCATATCGAGGAAAGGTAGAACTTTTGAGAAAACCAGAAGAGATCGCATCAGAAACGAAAGCAACTAGTCGTTACAGAACATAAAAGCACACTAGAAAGACTGCAACTCCAGTGGATTGGATATGTCTGCAGCAGGAAGCGAAAGAAAGGTTACGTTTGGAAGCAGAAAGCAAAAGTACGCTTGTATCAAGAATCAATATGATCGACTACCACAAGATATTTGAATCTGTTCCTCGGTTTGGTTGTCAAATATCTCCTTCGGACTAAGTGTTATTTCTTGAAACCCCAATGGACAGGGGCACTGATGGGGGTTTCATAGATGTTTTACTTACACTTATGTGGAGTACGATAGGCACTGCATTAATACCTGCATTGATTACTTGGATTACTTATGTCATATGTAATAGGACAGAGGTTGGAAAAATGAAAGGAATGGTAGTAATGATAACGGGTAGTAGTTCTGGTCTTGGGGAACAACTAGCTCGTTCATTTTACAAGCGTGGTTGTAAACTAATTTTGCCTGCGAGAAGAATTTCTGAACTGGAGAGAGTAAAAAAATGATTAATTAGATTTAGTCATTGAGTATGTGTCAACATATGAACCGGTTATAGTCGAACTTGATTTGGCAGATGTTAAAAGTATACCAAGGAAAATCAACAACTTGCTTAATACTAATGGTGGAATTTCATATCGAGGAAAGGTAGAACTTTTGAGAAAACCAGAAGAGATCGCATCAGAAACGAAAGCAACTAGTCGTTACAGAACATAAAAGCACACTAGAAAGACGGCAACTCCAGTGGATTGGATATGTCTGCAGCATGAAGCGAAAGAAAGGTTATTTTTGGAAGCAGAAAGCAAAAGTACGCTTTTATCAAGAATCAATATGATCGACTACCACTCGATATTTGAATCTGTTGCTCGGTTTGGTTGTCAAATATCTCCTTCGGACTAAGTGATATTTCTTGAAACCCCAATGGACAGGGGCACTGATGGGGGTTTCATAGATGTTTTACTTACACTTATGTGGAGTACGATAGGCACTGCATTAATACCTGCATTGATTACTTGGATTATTTATGTCATATGTAATAGGACAGAGGTTGGAAAAATGAAAGGAATGGTAGTAATGATAACGGGTAGTAGTTCTGGTCTTGGGGAACAACTAGCTCGTTCCTTTTACAAGCGTGGTTGTAAACAAATTTTCGCTGCGAGAAGAGTTTCTGAACTGGAAAGAGTAAAAAAATGATTTATTAGATTTAGTCATTGAGGATGTGTCAACATATGAACCAATTTAATTTAGTTGTTTACTTTATCGTTGTTTTTCGTATAAGAAACCTCTTTATATAAACACCTTTTCTATTCTATTCTAATAATGGTCTCAAACTTTACTCCCATATATCGTTGCAAAGGGAAGAAAAGAATAAACCGTTAAGAAGCGAGTAGAGGGAGATAGTTTGCGAAGGGCTAGAGGTGTTTAATATATTCAAGGGAAAGAATAGCCGGAGTTAGAAACAGATTTTCTCTTGTCAACAAAGTTGTTTACAAGAATCAGGACTGAATTGTATATGTTATATACAATATAACATATACCTGTTATACTCGAACTTGATTTGGCAGATTTTAAAAGTATACCAAGGAAAATCAACAACTTGCTTAATACTAATGGTGGAATTTCATATCGAGGAAAGGTAGAACTTTTGAGAAAACCAGAAGAGATCGCATCAGAAACGAAAGCAACTAGTCGTTACAGAACATAAAAGCACACTAGAAAGACTGCAACTCCAGTGGATTGGATATGTCTGCAGCATGAAGCGAAAGAAAGGTTACGTTTGGAAGCAGAAAGCAAAAGTACGCTTGTATCAAGAATCAATATGATCGACTACCACTAGATATTTGAATCTGTTCCTCGGTTTGGTTGTCAAATATCTCCTTCGGACTAAGTGTTATTTCTTGAAACCCCAATGGACAGGGGCACTGATGGGGGTTTCATAGATGTTTTACTTACACTTATGTGGAGTACGATAGGCACTGCATTAATACCTGCATTGATTACTTGGATTATTTATGTCATATGTAATAGGACAGAGGTTGGAAAAATGAAAGGAATGGTAGTAATGATAACGGGTAGTAGTTCTGGTCTTGGGGAACAACTAGCTCGTTCCTTTTACAAGCGTGGTTGTAAACTAATTTTGGCTGCGAGAAGAATTTCTGAACTGGAGAGAGTAAAAAAATGATTAATTAGATTTAGTCATTTAGGATGTGTCAACTTATGAACCTGTTATACTCGAACTTGATTTGGCAGATGTTAAAAGTATACCAAGGATAATCAACAACTTGCTTAATACTAATGGTGGAATTTCATATCGAGGAAAGGTAGAACTTTTGAGAAAACCAGAAGAGATCGCATCAGAAACGAAAGCAACTAGTCGTTACAGAACATAAAAGCACACTAGAAAGACGGCAACTCCAGTGGATTGGATATGTCTGCAGCATGAAGCGAAAGAAAGGTTATTTTTGGAAGCAGAAAGCAAAAGTACGCTTTTATCAAGAATCAATATGATCGACTACCACTCGATATTTGAATCTGTTGCTCGGTTTGGTTGTCAAATATCTCCTTCGGACTAAGTGATATTTCTTGAAACCCCAATGGACAGGGGCACTGATGGGGGTTTCATAGATGTTTTACTTACACTTATGTGGAGTACGATAGGCACTGCATTAATACCTGCATTGATTACTTGGATTATTTATGTCATATGTAATAGGACAGAGGTTGGAAAAATGAAAGGAATGGTAGTAATGATAACGGGTAGTAGTTCTGGTCTTGGGGAACAACTAGCTCGTTCATTTTACAAGCGTGGTTGTAAACTAATTTTGGCTGCGAGAAGAGTTTCTGAACTGGAAAGAGTAAAAAAATGATTTATTAGATTTAGTCATTGAGGATGTGTCAACATATGAACCAATTTAATTTAGTTGTTTACTTTATCGTTGTTTTTCGTATAAGAAACCTCTTTATATAAACACCTTTTCTATTCTATTCTAATAATGGTCTCAAACTTTACTCCCATATATCGTTGCAAAGGGAAGAAAAGAATAAACCGTTAAGAAGCGAGTAGAGGGAGATAGTTTGCGAAGGGCTAGAGGTGTTTAATATATTCAAGGGAAAGAATAGCCGGAGTTAGAAACAGATTTTCTCTTGTCAACAAAGTTGTTTACAAGAATCAGGACTGAATTGTATATGTTATATACAATATAACATATACCTGTTATACTCGAACTTGATTTGGCAGATTTTAAAAGTATACCAAGGAAAATCAACAACTTGCTTAATACTAATGGTGGAATTTCATATCGAGGAAAGGTAGAACTTTTGAGAAAACCAGAAGAGATCGCATCAGAAACGAAAGCAACTAGTCGTTACAGAACATAAAAGCACACTAGAAAGACTGCAACTCCAGTGGATTGGATGTGTCTGCAGCATGAAGCGAAAGAAAGGTTACGTTTGGAAGCAGAAAGCAAAAGTACGCTTGTATCAAGAATCAATATGATCGACTACCACTAGATATTTGAATCTGTTCCTCGGTTTGGTTGTCAAATATCTCCTTCGGACTAAGTGTTATTTCTTGAAACCCCAATGGACAGGGGCACTGATGGGGGTTTCATAGATGTTTTACTTACACTTATGTGGAGTACGATAGGCACTGCATTAATACCTGCATTGATTACTTGGATTATTTATGTCATATGTAATAGGACAGAGGTTGGAAAAATGAAAGGAATGGTAGTAATGATAACGGGTAGTAGTTCTGGTCTTGGGGAACAACTAGCTCGTTCCTTTTACAAGCGTGGTTGTAAACTAATTTTGGCTGCGAGAAGAATTTCTGAACTGGAGAGAGTAAAAAAATGATTAATTAGATTTAGTCATTTAGGATGTGTCAACTTATGAACCTGTTATACTCGAACTTGATTTGGCAGATGTTAAAAGTATACCAAGGATAATCAACAACTTGCTTAATACTAATGGTGGAATTTCATATCGAGGAAAGGTAGAACTTTTGAGAAAACCAGAAGAGATCGCATCAGAAACGAAAGCAACTAGTCGTTACAGAACATAAAAGCACACTAGAAAGACGGCAACTCCAGTGGATTGGATATGTCTGCAGCATGAAGCGAAAGAAAGGTTATTTTTGGAAGCAGAAAGCAAAAGTACGCTTTTATCAAGAATCAATATGATCGACTACCACTCGATATTTGAATCTGTTGCTCGGTTTGGTTGTCAAATATCTCCTTCGGACTAAGTGATATTTCTTGAAACCCCAATGGACAGGGGCACTGATGGGGGTTTCATAGATGTTTTACTTACACTTATGTGGAGTACGATAGGCACTGCATTAATACCTGCATTGATTACTTGGATTATTTATGTCATATGTAATAGGACAGAGGTTGGAAAAATGAAAGGAATGGTAGTAATGATAACGGGTAGTAGTTCTGGTCTTGGGGAACAACTAGCTCGTTCATTTTACAAGCGTGGTTGTAAACTAATTTTGGCTGCGAGAAGAGTTTCTGAACTGGAAAGAGTAAAAAAATGATTTATTAGATTTAGTCATTGAGGATGTGTCAACATATGAACCAATTTAATTTAGTTGTTTACTTTATCGTTGTTTTTCGTATAAGAAACCTCTTTATATAAACACCTTTTCTATTCTATTCTAATAATGGTCTCAAACTTTACTCTCATATATCGTTGCAAAGGGAAGAAAAGAATAAACCGTTAAGAAGCGAGTAGAGGGAGATAGTTTGCGAAGGGCTAGAGGTGTTTAATATATTCAAGGGAAAGAATAGCCGGAGTTAGAAACAGATTTTCTCTTGTCAACAAAGTTGTTTACAAGAATCAGGACTGAATTGTATATGTTATATACAATATAACATATACCTGTTATACTCGAACTTGATTTGGCAGATTTTAAAAGTATACCAAGGAAAATCAACAACTTGCTTAATACTAATGGTGGAATTTCATATCGAGGAAAGGTAGAACTTTTGAGAAAACCAGAAGAGATCGCATCAGAAACGAAAGCAACTAGTCGTTACAGAACATAAAAGCACACTAGAAAGACTGCAACTCCAGTGGATTGGATATGTCTGCAGCATGAAGCGAAAGAAAGGTTACGTTTGGAAGCAGAAAGCAAAAGTACGCTTGTATCAAGAATCAATATGATCGACTACCACTAGATATTTGAATCTGTTCCTCGGTTTGGTTGTCAAATATCTCCTTCGGACTAAGTGTTATTTCTTGAAACCCCAATGGACAGGGGCACTGATGGGGGTTTCATAGATGTTTTACTTACACTTATGTGGAGTACGATAGGCACTGCATTAATACCTGCATTGATTACTTGGATTATTTATGTCATATGTAATAGGACAGAGGTTGGAAAAATGAAAGGAATGGTAGTAATGATAACGGGTAGTAGTTCTGGTCTTGGGGAACAACTAGCTCGTTCATTTTACAAGCGTGGTTGTAAACTAATTTTGGCTGCGAGAAGAGTTTCTGAACTGGAAAGAGTAAAAAAATGATTTATTAGATTTAGTCATTGAGGATGTGTCAACATATGAACCAATTTAATTTAGTTGTTTACTTTATCGTTGTTTTTCGTATAAGAAACCTCTTTATATAAACACCTTTTCTATTCTATTCTAATAATGGTCTCAAACTT
Source organism: Troilus luridus (assembly GCA_964056705.1). Classification (NCBI taxonomy): domain Eukaryota; kingdom Metazoa; phylum Arthropoda; class Insecta; order Hemiptera; family Pentatomidae; genus Troilus; species Troilus luridus. The sequence continues at coordinate 86,427,408 of OZ057415.1, forward strand.
TACTCCCATATATCGTTGCAAAGGGAAGAAAAGAATAAACCGTTAAGAAGCGAGTAGAGGGAGATAGTTTGCGAAGGGCTAGAGGTGTTTAATATATTCAAGGGAAAGAATAGCCGGAGTTAGAAACAGATTTTCTCTTGTCAACAAAGTTGTTTACAAGAATCAGGACTGAATTGTATATGTTATATACAATATAACATATACCTGTTATACTCGAACTTGATTTGGCAGATTTTAAAAGTATACCAAGGAAAATCAACAACTTGCTTAATACTAATGGTGGAATTTCATATCGAGGAAAGGTAGAACTTTTGAGAAAACCAGAAGAGATCGCATCAGAAACGAAAGCAACTAGTCGTTACAGAACATAAAAGCACACTAGAAAGACTGCAACTCCAGTGGATTGGATATGTCTGCAGCATGAAGCGAAAGAAAGGTTACGTTTGGAAGCAGAAAGCAAAAGTACGCTTGTATCAAGAATCAATATGATCGACTACCACTAGATATTTGAATCTGTTCCTCGGTTTGGTTGTCAAATATCTCCTTCGGACTAAGTGTTATTTCTTGAAACCCCAATGGACAGGGGCACTGATGGGGGTTTCATAGATGTTTTACTTACACTTATGTGGAGTACGATAGGCACTGCATTAATACCTGCATTGATTACTTGGATTATTTATGTCATATGTAATAGGACAGAGGTTGGAAAAATGAAAGGAATGGTAGTAATGATAACGGGTAGTAGTTCTGGTCTTGGGGAACAACTAGCTCGTTCCTTTTACAAGCGTGGTTGTAAACTAATTTTGGCTGCGAGAAGAATTTCTGAACTGGAGAGAGTAAAAAAATGATTAATTAGATTTAGTCATTGAGTATGTGTCAACATATGAACCGGTTATAGTCGAACTTGATTTGGCAGATGTTAAAAGTATACCAAGGAAAATCAACAACTTGCTTAATACTAATGGTGGAATTTCATATCGAGGAAAGGTAGAACTTTTGAGAAAACCAGAAGAGATCGCATCAGAAACGAAAGCAACTAGTCGTTACAGAACATAAAAGCACACTAGAAAGACTGCAACTCCAGTGGATTGGATATGTCTGCAGCATGAAGCGAAAGAAAGGTTACGTTTGGAAGCAGAAAGCAAAAGTACGCTTGTATCAAGAATCATTATGATCGACTACCACTAGATATTTGAATCTGTTGCTCGGTTTGGTTGCCAAATATCTCCTTCGGACTAAGTGATATTTCTTGAAACCCCAATGGACAGGGGCACTGATGGGGGTTTCATAGATGTTTTACTTACACTTATGTGGAGTACGATAGGCACTGCATTAATACCTGCATTGATTACTTGGATTATTTATGTCATTTGTAATAGGACAGAGGTTGGAAAAATGAAAGGAATGGTAGTAATGATAACGGGTAGTAGTTCTGGTCTTGGGGAACAACTAGCTCGTTCATTTTACAAGCGTGGTTGTAAACAAATTTTGCCTGCGAGAAGAATTTCTGAACTGGAGAGAGTAAAAAAATGATTAATTAGATTTAGTCATTTAGGATGTGTCAACTTATGAACCTGTTACACTCGAACTTGATTTGGTAGATGTTAAAAGTATACCAAGGAAAATCAACAACTTGCTTAATACTAATGGTGGAATTTCATATCGAGGAAAGGTAGAACTTTTGAGAAAACCAGAAGAGATCGCATCAGAAACGAAAGCAACTAGTCGTTACAGAACATAAAAGCACACTAGAAAGACTGCAACTCCAGTGGATTGGATATGTCTGCAGCATGAAGCGAAAGAAAGGTTATTTTTGGAAGCAGAAAGCAAAAGTACGCTTTTATCAAGAATCAATATGATCGACTACCACTCGATATTTGAATCTGTTGCTCGGTTTGGTTGTCAAATATCTCCTTCGGACTAAGTGATATTTCTTGAAACCCCAATGGACAGGGGCACTGATGGGGGTTTCATAGATGTTTTACTTACACTTATGTGGAGTACGATAGGCACTGCATTAATACCTGCATTGATTACTTGGATTATTTATGTCATATGTAATAGGACAGAGGTTGGAAAAATGAAAGGAATGGTAGTAATGATAACGGGTAGTAGTTCTGGTCTTGGGGAACAACTAGCTCGTTCATTTTACAAGCGTGGTTGTAAACTAATTTTGGCTGCGAGAAGAGTTTCTGAACTGGAAAGAGTAAAAAAATGATTTATTAGATTTAGTCATTGAGGATGTGTCAACATATGAACCTGTTATACTCGAACTTGATTTGGCAGATGTTAAAAGTATACCAAGGATAATCAACAACTTGCTTAATACTAATGGTGGAATTTCATATCGAGGAAAGGTAGAACTTTTGAGAAAACCAGAAGATATCGCATCAGAAACGAAAGCAACTAGTCGTTACAGAACATAAAAGCACACTAGAAAGACTGAAACTCCAGTGGATTGGATATGTCTGCAGCATGAAGCGAAAGAAAGGTTACGTTTGGAAGCAGAAAGCAAAAGTACGCTTGTATCAAGAATCAATATGATCGACTACCACTAGATATTTGAATCTGTTCCTCGGTTTGGTTGTCAAATATCTCCTTCGGACTAAGTGTTATTTCTTGAAACCCCAATGGACAGGGGCACTGATGGGGGTTTCATAGATGTTTTACTTACACTTATGTGGAGTACGATAGGCACTGCATTAATACCTGCATTGATTACTTGGATTATTTATGTCATTTGTAATAGGACAGAGGTTGGAAAAATGAAAGGAATGGTAGTAATGATAACGGGTAGTAGTTCTGGTCTTGGGGAACAACTAGCTCGTTCATTTTACAAGCGTGGTTGTAAACTAATTTTGGCTGCGAGAAGAATTTCTGAACTGGAGAGAGTAAAAAAATGATTAATTAGATTTAGTCATTGAGTATGTGTCAACATATGAACCGGTTATAGTCGAACTTGATTTGGCAGATGTTAAAAGTATACCAAGGAAAATCAACAACTTGCTTAATACTAATGGTGGAATTTCATATCGAGGAAAGGTAGAACTTTTGAGAAAACCAGAAGAGATCGCATCAGAAACGAAAGCAACTAGTCGTTACAGAACATAAAAGCACACTAGAAAGACGGCAACTCCAGTGGATTGGATATGTCTGCAGCATGAAGCGAAAGAAAGGTTATTTTTGGAAGCAGAAAGCAAAAGTACGCTTTTATCAAGAATCAATATGATCGACTACCACTCGATATTTGAATCTGTTGCTCGGTTTGGTTGTCAAATATCTCCTTCGGACTAAGTGATATTTCTTGAAACCCCAATGGACAGGGGCACTGATGGGGGTTTCATAGATGTTTTACTTACACTTATGTGGAGTACGATAGGCACTGCATTAATACCTGCATTGATTACTTGGATTATTTATGTCATATGTAATAGGACAGAGGTTGGAAAAATGAAAGGAATGGTAGTAATGATAACGGGTAGTAGTTCTGGTCTTGGGGAACAACTAGCTCGTTCCTTTTACAAGCGTGGTTGTAAACTAATTTTGGCTGCGAGAAGAGTTTCTGAACTGGAAAGAGTAAAAAAATGATTTATTAGATTTAGTCATTGAGGATGTGTCAACATATGAACCAATTTAATTTAGTTGTTTACTTTATCGTTGTTTTTCGTATAAGAAACCTCTTTATATAAACACCTTTTCTATTCTATTCTAATAATGGTCTCAAACTTTACTCCCATATATCGTTGCAAAGGGAAGAAAAGAATAAACCGTTAAGAAGCGAGTAGAGGGAGATAGTTTGCGAAGGGCTAGAGGTGTTTAATATATTCAAGGGAAAGAATAGCCGGAGTTAGAAACAGATTTTCTCTTGTCAACAAAGTTGTTTACAAGAATCAGGACTGAATTGTATATGTTATATACAATATAACATATACCTGTTATACTCGAACTTGATTTGGCAGATTTTAAAAGTATACCAAGGAAAATCAACAACTTGCTTAATACTAATGGTGGAATTTCATATCGAGGAAAGGTAGAACTTTTGAGAAAACCAGAAGAGATCGCATCAGAAACGAAAGCAACTAGTCGTTACAGAACATAAAAGCACACTAGAAAGACTGCAACTCCAGTGGATTGGATATGTCTGCAGCATGAAGCGAAAGAAAGGTTACGTTTGGAAGCAGAAAGCAAAAGTACGCTTGTATCAAGAATCAATATGATCGACTACCACTAGATATTTGAATCTGTTCCTCGGTTTGGTTGTCAAATATCTCCTTCGGACTAAGTGTTATTTCTTGAAACCCCAATGGACAGGGGCACTGATGGGGGTTTCATAGATGTTTTACTTACACTTATGTGGAGTACGATAGGCACTGCATTAATACCTGCATTGATTACTTGGATTATTTATGTCATATGTAATAGGACAGAGGTTGGAAAAATGAAAGGAATGGTAGTAATGATAACGGGTAGTAGTTCTGGTCTTGGGGAACAACTAGCTCGTTCATTTTACAAGCGTGGTTGTAAACTAATTTTGGCTGCGAGAAGAGTTTCTGAACTGGAAAGAGTAAAAAAATGATTTATTAGATTTAGTCATTGAGGATGTGTCAACATATGAACCAATTTAATTTAGTTGTTTACTTTATCGTTGTTTTTCGTATAAGAAACCTCTTTATATAAACACCTTTTCTATTCTATTCTAATAATGGTCTCAAACTTTACTCCCATATATCGTTGCAAAGGGAAGAAAAGAATAAACCGTTAAGAAGCGAGTAGAGGGAGATAGTTTGCGAAGGGCTAGAGGTGTTTAATATATTCAAGGGAAAGAATAGCCGGAGTTAGAAACAGATTTTCTCTTGTCAACAAAGTTGTTTACAAGAATCAGGACTGAATTGTATATGTTATATACAATATAACATATACCTGTTATACTCGAACTTGATTTGGCAGATTTTAAAAGTATACCAAGGAAAATCAACAACTTGCTTAATACTAATGGTGGAATTTCATATCGAGGAAAGGTAGAACTTTTGAGAAAACCAGAAGAGATCGCATCAGAAACGAAAGCAACTAGTCGTTACAGAACATAAAAGCACACTAGAAAGACTGCAACTCCAGTGGATTGGATATGTCTGCAGCATGAAGCGAAAGAAAGGTTACGTTTGGAAGCAGAAAGCAAAAGTACGCTTGTATCAAGAATCAATATGATCGACTACCACTAGATATTTGAATCTGTTCCTCGGTTTGGTTGTCAAATATCTCCTTCGGACTAAGTGTTATTTCTTGAAACCCCAATGGACAGGGGCACTGATGGGGGTTTCATAGATGTTTTACTTACACTTATGTGGAGTACGATAGGCACTGCATTAATACCTGCATTGATTACTTGGATTATTTATGTCATATGTAATAGGACAGAGGTTGGAAAAATGAAAGGAATGGTAGTAATGATAACGGGTAGTAGTTCTGGTCTTGGGGAACAACTAGCTCGTTCATTTTACAAGCGTGGTTGTAAACTAATTTTGGCTGCGAGAAGAGTTTCTGAACTGGAAAGAGTAAAAAAATGATTTATTAGATTTAGTCATTGAGGATGTGTCAACATATGAACCAATTTAATTTAGTTGTTTACTTTATCGTTGTTTTTCGTATAAGAAACCTCTTTATATAAACACCTTTTCTATTCTATTCTAATAATGGTCTCAAACTTTACTCCCATATATCGTTGCAAAGGGAAGAAAAGAATAAACCGTTAAGAAGCGAGTAGAGGGAGATAGTTTGCGAAGGGCTAGAGGTGTTTAATATATTCAAGGGAAAGAATAGCCGGAGTTAGAAACAGATTTTCTCTTGTCAACAAAGTTGTTTACAAGAATCAGGACTGAATTGTATATGTTATATACAATATAACATATACCTGTTATACTCGAACTTGATTTGGCAGATTTTAAAAGTATACCAAGGAAAATCAACAACTTGCTTAATACTAATGGTGGAATTTCATATCGAGGAAAGGTAGAACTTTTGAGAAAACCAGAAGAGATCGCATCAGAAACGAAAGCAACTAGTCGTTACAGAACATAAAAGCACACTAGAAATACTGCAACTCCAGTGGATTGGATATGTCTGCAGCATGAAGCGAAAGAAAGGTTACGTTTGGAAGCAGAAAGCAAAAGTACGCTTGTATCAAGAATCAATATGATCGACTACCACTAGATATTTGAATCTGTTCCTCGGTTTGGTTGTCAAATATCTCCTTCGGACTAAGTGTTATTTCTTGAAACCCCAATGGACAGGGGCACTGATGGGGGTTTCATAGATGTTTTACTTACACTTATGTGGAGTACGATAGGCACTGCATTAATACCTGCATTGATTACTTGGATTATTTATGTCATATGTAATAGGACAGAGGTTGGAAAAATGAAAGGAATGGTAGTAATGATAACGGGTAGTAGTTCTGGTCTTGGGGAACAACTAGCTCGTTCCTTTTACAAGCGTGGTTGTAAACTAATTTTGGCTGCGAGAAGAATTTCTGAACTGGAGAGAGTAAAAAAATGATTAATTAGATTTAGTCATTGAGTATGTGTCAACATATGAACCGGTTATAGTCGAACTTGATTTGGCAGATGTTAAAAGTATACCAAGGAAAATCAACAACTTGCTTAATACTAATGGTGGAATTTCATATCGAGGAAAGGTAGAACTTTTGAGAAAACCAGAAGAGATCGCATCAGAAACGAAAGCAACTAGTCGTTACAGAACATAAAAGCACACTAGAAAGACTGAAACTCCAGTGGATTGGATATGTCTGGAGCATGAAGCGAAAGAAAGGTTACGTTTGGAAGCAGAAAGCAAAAGTACGCTTGTATCAAGAATCAATATGATCGACTACCACTAGATATTTGAATCTGTTCCTCGGTTTGGTTGTCAAATATCTCCTTCGGACTAAGTGTTATTTCTTGAAACCCCAATGGACAGGGGCACTGATGGGGGTTTCATAGATGTTTTACTTACACTTATGTGGAGTACGATAGGCACTGCATTAATACCTGCATTGATTACTTGGATTATTTATGTCATATGTAATAGGACAGAGGTTGGAAAAATGAAAGGAATGGTAGTAATGATAACGGGTAGTAGTTCTGGTCTTGGGGAACAACTAGCTCGTTCATTTTACAAGCGTGGTTGTAAACTAATTTTGGCTGCGAGAAGAGTTTCTGAACTGGAAAGAGTAAAAAAATGATTAATTAGATTTAGTCATTGAGTATATGTCAACATATGAACCGGTTATAGTCGAACTTGATTTGGCAGATGTTAAAAGTATACCAAGGAAAATCAACAACTTGCTTAATACTAATGGTGGAATTTCATATCGAGGAAAGGTAGAACTTTTGAGAAAACCAGAAGAGATCGCATCTGAAACGAAAGCAACTAGTCGTTACAGAACATAAAAGCACACTAGAAAGACTGCAACTCCAGTGGATTGGATATGTCTGCAGCATGAAGCGAAAGAAAGGTTATTTTTGGAAGCAGAAAGCAAAAGTACGCTTTTATCAAGAATCAATATGATCGACTACCACTCGATATTTGAATCTGTTGCTCGGTTTGGTTGTCAAATATCTCCTTCGGACTAAGTGATATTTCTTGAAACCCCAATGGACAGGGGCACTGATGGGGGTTTCATAGATGTTTTACTTACACTTATGTGGAGTACGATAGGCACTGCATTAATACCTGCATTGATTACTTGGATTATTTATGTCATATGTAATAGGACAGAGGTTGGAAAAATGAAAGGAATGGTAGTAATGATAACGGGTAGTAGTTCTGGTCTTGGGGAACAACTAGCTCGTTCATTTTACAAGCGTGGTTGTAAACTAATTTTGGCTGCGAGAAGAGTTTCTGAACTGGAAAGAGTAAAAAAATGATTTATTAGATTTAGTCATTGAGGATGTGTCAACATATGAACCTGTTATACTCGAACTTGATTTGGCAGATGTTAAAAGTATACCAAGGATAATCAACAACTTGCTTAATACTAATGGTGGAATTTCATATCGAGGAAAGGTAGAACTTTTGAGAAAACCAGAAGATATCGCATCAGAAACGAAAGCAACTAGTCGTTACAGAACATAAAAGCACACTAGAAAGACTGAAACTCCAGTGGATTGGATATGTCTGCAGCATGAAGCGAAAGAAAGGTTACGTTTGGAAGCAGAAAGCAAAAGTACGCTTGTATCAAGAATCAATATGATCGACTACCACTAGATATTTGAATCTGTTCCTCGGTTTGGTTGTCAAATATCTCCTTCGGACTAAGTGTTATTTCTTGAAACCCCAATGGACAGGGGCACTGATGGGGGTTTCATAGATGTTTTACTTACACTTATGTGGAGTACGATAGGCACTGCATTAATACCTGCATTGATTACTTGGATTATTTATGTCATTTGTAATAGGACAGAGGTTGGAAAAATGAAAGGAATGGTAGTAATGATAACGGGTAGTAGTTCTGGTCTTGGGGAACAACTAGCTCGTTCATTTTACAAGCGTGGTTGTAAACTAATTTTGGCTGCGAGAAGAATTTCTGAACTGGAGAGAGTAAAAAAATGATTAATTAGATTTAGTCATTGAGTATGTGTCAACATATGAACCGGTTATAGTCGAACTTGATTTGGCAGATGTTAAAAGTATACCAAGGAAAATCAACAACTTGCTTAATACTAATGGTGGAATTTCATATCGAGGAAAGGTAGAACTTTTGAGAAAACCAGAAGAGATCGCATCAGAAACGAAAGCAACTAGTCGTTACAGAACATAAAAGCACACTAGAAAGACTGCAACTCCAGTGGATTGGATATGTCTGCAGCATGAAGCGAAAGAAAGGTTATTTTTGGAAGCAGAAAGCAAAAGTACGCTTTTATCAAGAATCAATATGATCGACTACCACTCGATATTTGAATCTGTTGCTCGGTTTGGTTGTCAAATATCTCCTTCGGACTAAGTGATATTTCTTGAAACCCCAATGGACAGGGGCACTGATGGGGGTTTCATAGATGTTTTACTTACACTTATGTGGAGTACGATAGGCACTGCATTAATACCTGCATTGATTACTTGGATTATTTATGTCATATGTAATAGGACAGAGGTTGGAAAAATGAAAGGAATGGTAGTAATGATAACGGGTAGTAGTTCTGGTCTTGGGGAACAACTAGCTCGTTCATTTTACAAGCGTGGTTGTAAACTAATTTTGGCTGCGAGAAGAGTTTCTGAACTGGAAAGAGTAAAAAAATGATTTATTAGATTTAGTCATTGAGGATGTGTCAACATATGAACCAATTTAATTTAGTTGTTTACTTTATCGTTGTTTTTCGTATAAGAAACCTCTTTATATAAACACCTTTTCTATTCTATTCTAATAATGGTCTCAAACTTTACTCCCATATATCGTTGCAAAGGGAAGAAAAGAATAAACCGTTAAGAAGCGAGTAGAGGGAGATAGTTTGCGAAGGGCTAGAGGTGTTTAATATATTCAAGGGAAAGAATAGCCGGAGTTAGAAACAGTTTTTCTCTTGTCAACAAAGTTGTTTACAAGAATCAGGACTGAATTGTATATGTTATATACAATATAACATATACCTGTTATACTCGAACTTGATTTGGCAGATTTTAAAAGTATACCAAGGAAAATCAACAACTTGCTTAATACTAATGGTGGAATTTCATATCGAGGAAAGGTAGAACTTTTGAGAAAACCAGAAGAGATCGCATCAGAAACGAAAGCAACTAGTCGTTACAGAACATAAAAGCACACTAGAAAGACTGCAACTCCAGTGGATTGGATATGTCTGGAGCATGAAGCGAAAGAAAGGTTACGTTTGGAAGCAGAAAGCAAAAGTACGCTTGTATCAAGAATCAATATGATCGACTACCACTAGATATTTGAATCTGTTCCTCGGTTTGGTTGTCAAATATCTCCTTCGGACTAAGTGTTATTTCTTGAAACCCCAATGGACAGGGGCACTGATGGGGGTTTCATAGATGTTTTACTTACACTTATGTGGAGTACGATAGGCACTGCATTAATACCTGCATTGATTACTTGGATTATTTATGTCATATGTAATAGGACAGAGGTTGGAAAAATGAAAGGAATGGTAGTAATGATAACGGGTAGTAGTTCTGGTCTTGGGGAACAACTAGCTCGTTCATTTTACAAGCGTGGTTGTAAACAAGTTTTGCCTGCGAGAAGAATTTCTGAACTGGAGAGAGTAAAAAAATGATTAATTAGATTTAGTCATTTAGGATGTGTCAACTTATGAACCTGTTATACTCGAACTTGATTTGGCAGATGTTAAAAGTATACCAAGGATAATCAACAACTTGCTTAATACTAATGGTGGAATTTCATATCGAGGAAAGGTAGAACTTTTGAGAAAACCAGAAGAGATCGCATCAGAAACGAAAGCAACTAGTCGTGAATTTTTCAAGCGTGTCTTTTGTCCTTTGCACAGTACATTGATATGATAGAACGCCGAATTGGTTGTTCGGTAACACTCCGCTATTTGCGAGGAAAATAAAAGTTTTTCAAATATTTTATCAATTATAGGAAGGAGTGCAATAGGACGATACAATTTTTTCCCGATTTTCAAATTCGGAACATTTTATAGTACGGTTCAGTTCGAACGGTTTAACGAGGTCATATTTCATAGGAACGAGGATATGAATCGAATTAAGGTATTAGAGACGCGACTCACAGGTTGGAGGCCGTGCGGACTCTCCAGAAATACATACCAGGAGTATATCCAGAGAATTGGAAGCAAAAGAAGCAGACCCCTCAATGAAATGAAGCGCCAAAGCAGTTACCGAGAAGAATGGGTACGCTGGATTGAGGCTCCTCGACGCTAGCTAATGGCACAAGAGGAAGATAAAGAAGAAGGAGTTGTAAATCGAATTCGAACTGAACAACATTCAGAAATTATTGGCAGCCGGGCTTTGAGAAGAATTAAAGTATGTAAACGGGAAATACAATGCTGAAAATTTACGAAATATGTTTATAAAGCAAAAAGAATTATGTAAAAAAATAAATAAATAAACAAATAAAACAAATTTGGAGGCCAGGGCTCATCACTGGGTTGTTGGGCCGAATCAGTTAGTTAGTTCATGCTTTGAAAAAAAATGATAAAATAGAGGTATATTTTTTATTACACAAAATGAACTTCATAACTAGAGAGAATGCCTGTTGTTTTCTTTTTGGTATTTACTTTATTATATAAACTAGATGTTTGAATAAAATTATTGATATTAATAAGTGTTCAGTCTAAACCAGGCCCTCTTGCTCTTTTAGCTCATCTACCTCCAACTACCACAGGCAGAGCCCTCTATCAATTCCTAGGCCAACAACTCGAGTCAGTTCAGTGGCGGATTATCCGTAAGGCAAACTAGGCACGTGCCTAGGGGCGCGTAGTTACAAGGGGCGCGCGAGCTCAGAATTTTTAAATAAATAAATAAAATAACATATCGCGCATTAGCGTAAGTACAAGGGCCCTGATCTACTAGTCTAGGATGTGACGATACAACGTCACCGTAATTACAAAAACAATCAGTTAAAATTAAGATGGCCATTTATGGCCCGTACAGGGGCGCCGATAAAGTTATTGCCTAGGGCGCTCTGGACCTTTAATCCGCCACTAAGTCAGTTAGATACTCAGTAACTAAATCATGTTAATTTTGTATTTCTTAGCACTACAGAGTACAGTACAGGACAGTAGTAGAACAGCACTAGACAGCATCTCATCCATTATGGCGTAGGTATTTAGAGATGGACATAACAGTAACGAAATCTTATAAATTTTGTGTATAATATCATTATAATATGAATAGCCAACTGCCTTTTATTTCACTCTAACTATTTATATAACATAGAGTCCATCCAGAGGTCCATATCCCAATCAAGAAAATATATCTTCTCTAACTTAAACAATAAGTATAACTTATTATTTATTCTTTGCTCACATTTCGGTACAACTTTCAAATTTTAATCATGACAAAGAAAAATGAAAAAATACTGAAATAAACATTTATAACCATAATATAATCGTTATAAATATCAGACTAATCCTATTGATTTTTTTTAATCGAGGGAACATTCAGTACCTGAAATAATTTAGTTAAGCTACAGTTGATCTTGCACATATTCTTTTATTAAATTTAAAAAAAATCAAAAATAGCTAATTCTATGAAAAAATTCTCGATTAAAAAAAAAATACTGTTCATGATATAGGAACGTTTAAGATTTTTTTAGGCATATGGGAAGGCCTCAGACTTCGTTGATGTTTCTCACCCTCTTGGCGAGTTTGATCTCGTTAAACGAAATTATGCAAAAATCACCCTTTGACTTCTTAGTAAAGACTGAATTATTACTAAGATGCTAATTGTAACAAAGATAAAAATTTATTTTAAAGCACAATCAACATAAACAGTTTACTATTTGGAGTTGTATTGCTTACCAGGCAACTCAATATTTAAGTTGAATTAATTAACTCAATATTTCTGATCTTCACCAGGGTTCATTTTCTTCTCCATGGCAATACGATTTCACACGAATTATTCTTTTGCTCATGTTAAACCATGTATCATGAACGCATAGTATGTTCAAGATATTTTGAATGTAGCTTCGAAGTCACCTATGATTAAACTAGGCTTGACAAAAATGATATTGGATAAGTTGCATTTTACTGCTAATGCTGCAAAATCAACTTAAAGTTCTACCATGCTTTACTCCTCTAGGACAGTTATCGCGGACATAAGGTAAGGTAACCCGGTCGACCTTCCCGGGGGCAATAATGTCGTTTCCCGATTGACGGCCGATCAAATGGCTCAAGTTGGAATTGGAAATAGAGGAGCAAGTTGGACCCTGGGATATTAGCGTTAATTACCCTAATTGCTAAAGCGAGTTCCAAGTTGCTATCCAAACAATGGAGCACTCTCGAACCCCTTGACGTCAGGTCATAACCATTGCCAATTCCGAACTGATGGTAAGTCAAACAAACAGATATCATTATTTGAATTATATCAAACTGGAATATATATTCATGACTATGCAGTACCTTCGCTGTAGTGTACCCATCTTATCTATATACTCAACCAAAATAACCCTAATAGGAAAAAAGTGAAAAGTTACTAAGCCCTTTCAAATGACGAAATGGCCAGAATAACGTATCTTCTGTTTCCGTGTCGTATGTTTGCTTTCCTACCAAAAAGGTAACTGCTTAAATAAGATACTCAAACATATAGGGAAGGTATCTTGTATTTAGAATTATTGTATTTAGAAGGCAAGGAAAATCCTTTCAAACGATTGGATTAGACATGGCACAGCGTGCTACTCAACTGAATATCCTAAGAGATATCCTGTCAGATAACCTGTACAACAGATAATCTGAGAATGACAAGCGTCTTCTCGCTTTATTAGATGGTATAATCAAGCACTGCTTGAGTTCTATCGACATTGGTGCATTTCTACCCTTGTATTCACTTAACCTTTAGAGGGAAGAATACGATCTCAATAATACTTCTATAGAAAGTTATAATTAATTACTACATTCAAAGAGAGAATAGTACAATATATATATATATATATATATATATATATATATATATATATATATATATATATATATATATATATATATATATATATATATATATATATACACATCGGGGATATATATGTGTATATATATATATATATATATATATATATATTTGTATGTATGTGTATATATATATATATATATATATATATATATGTGTATATATATATATATATATATATATATATATATATATATATACACATCGGGGATTACATGAGATATAAGCACTACGCCTCCACTATTATTTTTGAGTGAATAGAAGCTTGTAGTTGTGTTCTTGGACTACCCTTTGAAAACATGGTATGTTATATTATTCTCATATACACATTGTTACCAAAAAAATTTACATTATCCTTGAGGCTAATCAAGTTGTTTCGTGAGCTGTTGTGTGTACTTTTGTGGCTCTCTTACTTTAAGCCTTGAAACGAATTGAGGGTAGAATGGTATTTTTATTAATAAAAAAAAATCCCTAAGATTCACGTTAGATGGGGGAGGGGTAAGATTATAGTGTAGATTATCGGTAAATTTATCAGGCATAGCACTTAACTTTATTATTAAAGAAGCTCTACAAAAATTGATAATCCGCCCGTATTTCTTTCTAAATGTATAAAGGACTTATTGGTTGACAGAACAAATTTAGAATAACTTAAAAAAGCACTAAATGAACAAAATAAAAAATTAAATTAACCAAGGAATTAGAAAAAGAGTATTCCTTAAATTATTTGAATATAACTATTACCAGGAACCCAATTAACAACAACCTTTCAAAAAAATGGTTTAAAAAAGAATTTACTTCATGCAGATTATTAAACTATTATTCAAACCACCCAAAACATCAAATTAATAACATAGCCCAAAACATAATAAACAGGTCCATACAATTGACAGACTTTACGCATTTAAAAGAAACTAAGAATAAAATTTTTCAAATTCTCTTAAAGAAAGGTGTCTCTATAAAACTAATCAACAAATTTTGGCATAAACAAATTAATTTAATTAAAAACACAAAAGATAATAATTTACCAACAAATATGAATACATCTTGTTCTAATGAAACGTTCCAATATTCATTATCTAATACTTCAAACCAAACAATCAATAATGGAAACACCAATATAAAACCTGCTCCAAATTGATAATGCAGATCCTTTAACAAATAATACCAAAGCTAAAAATTTAATATAACCAATTTTTTGGTTAAAAAAAAAAGAATAAAATAAATTATAAAAGCCTAAGCTATATAAAAACTTATCTGAAAGGATTGGTCCGTCTTTTAAAAATTATGATATTTCGGAAATAAAATTAGCTTATAATACTAGAAATCCAATCAAAAACATAATTAAGAGTCAAAAAGATAAAATACCCCTATTGGATAACAAAAACGTAGTATATGACATCAGCTGTAATAACTGCAGCAAACATTATATTGGGCACGCTAGTACTCATCTAAAAAACAGATTTTATCACCACAAAAATAATTTAAAACCCTCATCTAAAACGAATACGGCACTGTCGAGTCACTGCAAAAAGGAATTACATACCTTCCATTTTAATAAACCAAAAATATTGCATAAGGAAAAAACACAGTTGAGAGAAAATATTTAGAGGCACTGTACATAAATGATAACATAAATAACATAGTAAATGACAGAAAAGAAGGAGGAGAAATAAGCTGAACTGTATTCATCCGTCGATTTAAAATTAAAAAGCAATAATACATAAAAGAGTTTTAAGGAGAACTTGAAAGCAAGGCCAGTAGCGAATATTTATAACCTGACCCAAAAACCTACCAATAGGTTTCTCACATTAGACTGATTAAATTAAAAAATAAAATAATTTAAGAACTATTTATTTTTATATTGTTATTGAAAATAATTTAATACATAAAGAATTTAAATAGCAGTAAAGTATAAATAATATAATCACATAAAACTCACTTTACTTTACAGATCAAAGTTTATATCATTTGTAGACTATTGACCATGGAGGATAGTTGATCTCCAAGCAAATGAAAAACATAATTTAAATTATTACTATACAATTTTATGAGGTACTCTGCTTGGTTTTTGCTAACTGTTTAGGACAAGTTTTTTTGTTTTTGTTTTTAGATTTGTTGACTGATTTGTGATTGTTGTTGTTTTTTTGCAGATTTTTGACTTGTAACTTTTTTGAAGTTATATTAGGATGTTGATGTTTTTTAAAATATTGAAAAGTCATAGTTTTTTCAAACATTTAAGTGTCGAAACGTCATAGTTTGAAAGAATAAATGAATTGACTGGAAGCTGGGGTTTTTTTCAAAGATAATAATTATATAGTATTGCAGTCCAGTGTAATACATAAGAATCGAAGATTCACGTTAGTTACCGTAACAGGTTATGACCCACCTCAATTATTTATTTATTTTTTTTAAACTCTAAATCGGTCATACAGGAAAGGATACAGGAAGTCCAATATGAGTTTCATTTTTTTGCAGGATCTAATATCGCAACATGTTCACAAGAGCAAGGCGCTACGGGGCCAGCGCCACTGGTCATTTTTTGCCTCCCCCTCCCCCAAAGCTCTTTTATCTGCTATTATGGAGATAGCTCCTCGGGCTCGAATAACCCATCTCTTAAAAAACAGAGAGGAAGGAGCTCAGGATGAAATTGGTTCCCCGAGGGACTTAGGGGATGATACTCCCAGATATGTTGAGATTTTTCGTCCTTCCTTCTTCTTCTAGTAGAGGCCATCAGAGGTAATTGGGTCGGCTGAGGAATGGAATGACTAAAATAGCGGGCGGCCTTAATCACCAATTGATTATTTTCTGTGAGAGGATAAAACAAAAAAGACACAAAGTTGTGTGTCCTCTCGCGCGATCTTATGGGCGTGGGGAGGTGGGGCCCAACCAATATGTGGACAGATATAAAATTTTCATTGAGGAAATGTACGAAAAGGTAATTGACCACTAACTTTCTCAGAGCGGAATAATATACAAATATTGTAGATACATCATTAGTCACCATTGTCAAAGCATAATGTGGACCAGTTGATCAAGAAGGTTCAATATATAATAATATAAAGAGAAAGGCGCAATACTATTGGGTACATAAAAAATGTTAAAATGTTAGATTATGATGTAGCGTATTGAAACGAAAAATTTACAACCCACTTTCCATAAATAATGAATTTTATTGATATTGCACTTTTAATTTAACATGGTTCAATGTTGTGCACGATACTAAACATCGACTAGGAGGATCACATGTCAATTATAATAATTGGTAACTTTAGCCTAATAATTGCTTTGATATTTGAAATTAATATATCCAATGAAGGTAATAACAATCATAAAGGATAAATATAACTGAAATAAGTTATAACGGTTTTGAAATTTATGATGCATTTTTTAAAACTATTCAGGTATTACCTATTTTTATTGTATGCAACGTGAGAAAAGCGCATCGATTAGATATTAAATTAAACGTTAAGTGGGTTTAAATGTTTAATGTGCCACTATTAAACAAAATTCAGACTATTCGATGAACCGGTTACAAAACAATACTTCTGTATTTCTAGATCCCCAAAATCTTGATAATAAAAAAAACTAATATGAAGGACGTACACAAAGTCCTTAACCTCCTGAAAGAGACATCAAAGACTGATGCACGTCAATATGAGCTCAAAGGTAGGCAGTAGACGGATTACTCAATACTGAGTATAAGTCCAGAGGCCGACAGCTGGGGGAAGCCTACCTTTCATCAGTGCTTCATCGTTTCCTGCGATTTTAGATGCCGCAACAGATCGCTGGAACGAGCCACAATTCTTAAGGCTGTGGATAACCTGGCGTTTGCTAAGAACGTAAGGTCCCTCTGCATCCATCCGCCTGTAACCCTGGGAAGGTGTATACTCAGCTCTATATGGGGCTAGGGGGACCGGGAACCCAGGAAGCCAGGAAGGAAAACAAGTTTTGTTCTTATTATTTAGTTGTACGCTTGTGATTTGGCAGGCCGTCAAGGACTGTTATCCGCCATTCTTTATAACCTGAACACTGATGACTTTTCTGATATTGATGTACCTACCTCGTTATCCATATTAATAGAAGTTGAAATATACAAAATGTAATAATAAAATGTTAATTCTACTTGACAGGAGAACTGGACTTCATGAGAGTCATGCGCATTGAGAGGCTCAAATGGGCTGTACATATCCCCAAAATGCTTGATGAAAGTGTTCCAAAAAAAGAGATGAACGAAAAAATATATGGATCAAGAAGTATAGGAAGACCGAAACAGCGATGGAGAAACGGAGTCACAAGGGTTTCTAGCAATCTGCTTGGCGTGCGGAATTGGATAGAGAGGGATGGTGAAAACTCCTTGAAAATGCCCTGATTCAATAATTGGGTTGTTGCGCCACTCGTAATGATGAAAATATTAAATCTAAACCCCTTAAGCCACTTTTTATTTCCCTAAGTAAATATATTCCTACACTTTCGACGACAACATTTCCACTTCTTTCCTTGTTAAAATCCAGTTGATGATCTTTTTTCAAATAATTTGTTCTTTGAAATTATTCTGAACTTCTGGAAGTATATCGAAGACGGCTATTCTCAAAATGTTATTTTCTCCATTTCATATATACAACAACAGCATTAATAAAACAAAAACAACAAATTAAATTTAATTGACAAAACAAAAATTTAAGTAGTTTAAGGTTGAAGGAAGAAGGTCCAGAAGAAGACCCCCACATACCTGGAAGATGGTATTAAGAAATGCTTCGCAAAGGGAAGCCTCCAGTGGAACAGAAGAGAAATGGTAGAGGATCGTACGGTATGGTCCGGGCTGTACAGAAGGAAAACCTATCACTGCATGAAGGGTTTAGAGGATGGACCATGATGATGATAATAATAACCTATAAATTTAAGCATTATGTATTAATTTCATATAAAATTGGGTGTCAGGTACATACTGATTGGTCCCATATTTATAAAAACCTTTAATTATTTAAGATGAAGATTGTCTAATTTTTTTTTTTTTACATTGCCTCTTCATCGATGTTGGGAACAATTTGACTTAATCTAGGCAAACAGACGGATCCTTGGCTGATAAAGATTTATAAATCCCCTTTGTGAGAGAATGGGACAAAGACTCCGAGTTGATAGATCCTAGGGCTCAGGGCTCACTGCTTGCACAATGGCAGGCCAAAGTGGTCCACTTTTCAATACCTCGCGAGTAATTAACATATTGTATTGCTACTTTCATTACCTAGCTAATTGGAGGCTGGCTAGTACCCCCCTCCGTCATTCTTGTAGATACGATTTTTAGGGCAGTTTCGATTTCCACAAAGAAGTCTTTTTAAATGTCTTTAATGGCCTTCTTTAAGGGTCATGAACATATCTTTACGATAGGGGAACGAAAATCGGTAAAAAAAAAAATGTCCGAAATTATTTCGATAATTTTGAAGATATTTCAACTTATTATTTTCGATAAATTAATAAAGAATCTACTTAAGTAAATAGGAAACTGGAATGAGGACATCTACATCCCCAGTTAATAATTGTTTAATTCGAATGTTCTTCGAAATGAGTTTCTTGTGCCTAAGGAAGCATGATCGTGTTATTTTCGTTGTGAATAAGTGTGGCTAGGTTCAGGCATTATTGCCTTGAAATGGAAACAACAATGAGACAGTTTCTCTACCTTAAATACAAGAAACTCATTATAAATAAAATAACTTTACCGCTTATTCACCGGGGATGTTGAAATTGCACTTTAAATACTTTCTATGACACCAACGAACCAATAATCAAAAATTCTTAATGATATTTCATGATGAAAATATTTTAAATGAATAATAAAAAAAAAAAAGAAATGTATTTTAGTTATTCCAAAAGGTGGAATTTAAATTTTATACGGGAATAAACCGTTTGATTTAAGAAACGGTTTTTAAATCTCCTTAAACTTAAAAAAATAAACTAGTTATTTCAATTTTTACTTAAACTAGTACATTCAGCCGTAATTATCCGACAGTAAAAAATGTTTTTCAATAAAAAACAAACAATGAATACAAGAAATAAAAACTTAATGGTGTTAAGAGTTAGCAACTCGCTGCCACGACACATTCACCTCCCATAAATATCTAAGTCGTTGTTTCAGGCAAGTTGCGGAATGTATAGCTTATTAAACTTATTTCTGAGAAGCGCCTAAGGAAAGTTGGTAAGTACTTGGAGCAAGTCCTAGCTGCCTTCCCAGCAAGAAGTTGCGGACCACGGTCCCAAGAGGCGCCACCTCTGGGGCAGCAATCTCCTTTCTTCTCACAACTCGTAAAAACTAGTAACAAGGCATTTGGAAGGTCTTGGGGAGGTTTAACTCTACCTCCGGGCCTCTGAAGTAACGCCGGATGACCTCTTTCGCTTGTAAATTGGTTTTCTTTCACTCGCAACATCATAGTTTGTGGAAGTAGCATCGAAAAAAAAGGAGCATGCTGCTTGGAAACTCATGAAATACGTATAAACAAAAAAAAAAACTCTCAGACTACTCTTAATCTGGGTGCATTTATAATGAACACGACGTGAATCGATATTTTTCTGGAACAACTACAGAATATTTAATGGTAATTCATTCTGCTCTTTACGCCTGAAGGGACTACATTAGACCAAACATTCCTCTGAACAGCAATCTTCGGACAATATATACATATATACACTCAACTGCAAAAAAAACCGGACACTTAGATTTGGTCTTATAATTTTGTTAAATACATATGTATATTAATCTTTTTAATTTATGGTAAGAATGGAATAAACGCCGGAGTGCATTGTGAAAGTTATACTTCGCTACCCCCAGCTCCAACCTTCTCTGACCAAGGCATCAGCTCGGGCTATGTCAACATTTCAAAGAACCATTATTCTGAACCAAAATAAAAAAAAACATGTCTATTAATCACAGAAAAGATTTGGTTAGTAAATTAAAGATGTTTAAATGTGCGAAAAACTACTTACAGTTTAGAATAGGTCCGACAGGTAAATCAACTTCAAGACAAATAAATCAAATCTGAGTTTTATCTAACTGTTTACTAATCCTGAAGGGATTAGTTCAATGGACTTAGACCCTACATTCTCTGTAATAACTAGAATACCCACAAAAACAAACACATTGCTGAAAATTAGCTTTTAATACGAAAAATATGAAGTGCTCGGTTTTTTTTGCTGTTGTGTTTATATAGAACAAAATAATGTGATATATATGTAAAATACCTTATGAGCATAGGAGTGATAATGTAAGCTTTTGTGTAACCTACACCTGATAGTTAAGCGTAAGTTTTTTTTGTAACATATGTTTTATTTTTATTAGAGGTTCTCATCATTATTAGTTAAGAGCTTGAGTGCTCCGGTCAATGAGTGCCAGATCGCCCTCCTCTGCAGCGATTAGGATGCCACTCAGGCTCTCATATCTGGGCCCATAATGGTACTCATTTGAAGCCTCATTTGGCAAGTCGAGAACTATCTTTATCTCAGCCCTTAATACCTCGTCCACCCTTGACCACTCCCTCTTTTGGAATTGGGCATTTCCCGTTTGGACGTTCAGGGGGGGGGGGTAGACGAAGGTCCTTACGGCGTCAATCTTCTGCCATAGGTCCAATTCCGACAGTAAGATAGCTTCCGCTTTGGCAACTATTTCCTCCATTCCTCCCGTCGGGTGCACCGCCCGGAAACCAACCAGGTTCCCCAGGAAGCTCTGTACTTCGCCTTTCTTCAATACCCGGTGATCTCCACTAGCACAGATCCCACTCCCTGTGCTTGTGGGATAGTCCCAAACACATCGAATATGTACAGCTATTAGGTATACAGCTCGCTTATATTCTTCCTTACAGCCACCATCCTCTGACGGAACACGCAGTTATGCTCAAATACCCCATCATGGTCTGTGGACCCTTACTGAAAGAGAGATAAGACATCATATTAAGTACACCAAGATGCGATCCTATCTGCGAGGACATCAGTAACATTATATATATAGTCCTGGTGAGGGCTATCGGTCTCCAGTACTTCATCTGGGCCGGGGACTTCACTTTAGGAAGGAATATGGTCCTGGACTCATTCCATTCTTCGGGGACCCTTCGGTGCTTAAGGCAGATATTAAATATTGGGAGTGAGGGTAGCTATTAGGCACCCAGGGACCCAGGTCTCTCTCCGTCTGATCGGGTCTTGGATTCTGAGAACGTTTTTATTAGTACTAGAACCCAAGCGAGGTGAAGAGCCTCGTCCTGCACAGTGGGGTGTTTGCATTTGACAATACCTCTCCTCATATATTAACCAATACCCTACAGATGCATGGCACTGAACCAAACGGGTCATTGATACGTATGAAATCGGATAGATATATTTCATCCCGAATATATTTCATATCCGAAGTGATCATAATTGATTTGTTTATTAAATTTTAAAATTAGGTCCTCTGTATTCATGATGTCTCATCAATTTATCGTGTGCCATTGCTCATGGATAAGCAAGGAATACTGGAATTTTTTATTAAGAGATTAAAGTTGAACATTCCTTACCCAAGACCTAGAAAATACATGCATAAATGGAAAAGTTTAGCAGATAGGTAATTTATTAATTAATTTTTAATTTATGTGTTAAAATGTCAACCATCAATACTTAAGAAATACTGGTTAATGCCTGTTACAGGTTCGACTCATTAAGAAAAGAAATAAATATAGCTTTAGTGGGAAAATATACAACGCTTGAAGATGCTTATGCATCAGTTTCAAAAGCATTACAACATGCAGCTGTAGCAGTTGGTTATCGAGTTAACATTAATGTAAATATTAATATTAACAAAATTTGTTTTAAAAAAAAATACTCTTTTCTACTTAATTCTTTTATTTTAGTATATTGAAAGTGTCGACTTAGAGAAAAGTTCTCAGGCTGCTAACTCTGTTTCATACCATGAAGCTTGGCAGAAATTATGTAAAAGCGAGTAAGTACTATTTTGTTTTTAATCATTAATGGTCATTAGTTTCTTTTTAACACTTTTAAAAAAAATAAATGTGGTAATCATATAGTAATGATAATGATTGTGAAACCATGACAGTGAATTTAGCAATTCTCTTAATTTTATTCCCTTTTTTTTAGAATTTGTTTAGTAGACAATCCTGTCAGTGAAAATGTTAAATTATATTCATTTTTGTTTTATTTACTTACAATAACTTGAAAATAATTTTTAGTGGTGTTATTGTTCCTGGCGGATTTGGTTCTAGAGGAGTAGAAGGATTACCTTAAATATCTCAGAAGCCTAGACCTACGATAGGAATTTTACTCGAGCACAATGGGCATCTTTGGGCCGAGGTGCATGGTAGAAGAAGAGTCAGCTATTATTATTATAAATATTGCGAGCAGAAGACCCTGAGGGCATATACAGGACCTGTAGTCAAACCCGTCCTCCGGTTAGGCTGAATTCTCGACTCTGCTGAGGCGCTCATTTATGGTGTAATCATTGTTGTGATGTCAACCTCCCTCTCAACCGCATACAAAGAAGGTAGCAGTCTCCCACCACTTCTCCATCCAGGTGCGTGGTCATCTCATCCAGGGAGAGACCATATTCCATGGGCAGCCCCCCCATAAGGATGGTGCGGGGGCCAGAGGGGTGCAGAGTCTGCAATAAGCCTCTTCTGCCGGATTTTACATATGAGATGTACCCTCTCTGTTATGTTCATAAGTACACCCTCGAATGCTCACAGATTCACATATCGGGAATGGACCTTCCCTAGGGCAATCTTAATTTTTTCAGCTCGGGGTCCTCCTCTTCTTCTTCAGGTGCTCTTCTTCCTGAGAACGTCGTGATCATGTGCCACCATTTCCCGCGCCCCCCATTCTTACGTCCCGTAAGGCTCCTCTAGCCTGTCCTCCTCCATAGAGCCTCTGTGATACTAATAAATTAAACTTTGTGTAAGGCTGCTAAGAGATAACTTAGGCACAGGGTAACTACTACGGGGCCACCATCTATCCCTAAGAACTCAAGAGATTTCCTAAACCTGTAGGCAACATCACTGTCTGTTGTTATGCAAGGAACTATTCTTTGATTTTTGGCCTTACTTATTCCCAAAAAGGGAACTAAACGCGCCACCGGAAGATGGAAATAATCTTTCAACAGTCTTTTGAAGAGCAACATCAAATACCAGGTACTTAGAAAAAAAAAATTATTTTTATCAATAAATGATGATAATGTTATTTATTTATCCAACGCCCGTACGTGGTTCCTCAACCATTCGACGTCGAGCCTCCTAGTAGCTATTTATGACGTCACCAGCCGGGCACGGTAGAGCCAGCCAGTTCTGTAGGTGTTCGTTGTCCATTCGTGGTGCACCCTGGGTAACGCTAATTCTAGCTACAGCGACCACCAATTTTCGAGTCTCCATATGATGATAATGCAACAAGCTTGATAAAATATTAATACTTTTAAATATTGAACAATAACACACTGGAATTCTCATTAAACCTATTATTTATTGACTGATAAACAGTTTTTAGTAATATTTTATAATTAAAAGACTAGTGCCTTTTATTAACTTTATGTGTGTTTCACTTGTTTTTTATAAAGAATAGTTTGGATTATCTGTTATTTGTTGTAATAATAATGTGGAGAAGAGCCACGATAATTTTTATTCATAACATAGAACATTAAAATTTATTAATGTTATTTATTAATGAATTTATTAATGGATCCAAAGTATTTTACAACTATGCTGATGTTCTCTGCAAGGGCGGATCCTGGATTTTTTTCTGGGGGGCACAACGGGCATACTGGCAAAAAATCAACAATAACTTAGAAATAAACTTTTAGTATTTATCGAAAGGTGTATAAAATATCAAAACAATATTTTCACTCATGTTCTTTCTGTTATTTTATTCATATATTTTAACAACTATGATCATGTGGTTTGCCTATAAGTATGTACTGTAATGGATTCTCCACAGTACACAAAAAACCGTCCAGGGGGGTATGAGCCCCTCCCCCCTAAATCCGCCCTTGCTTCTCTGCTGTTAATTGAAAATATTTGTTTACATGCGATTGTGAAATCATGTTTTTTTTTTCTTTCTAAGATTAATATGGTTCAAAATCCAAAGCTATATGATATTTGAGACAAGTGTGTTAGAGTAACAAATAAATAGTATACCACAATTTGATTCTTAGTACACTAAATATCATAATCAACCATCAGATGGCAATAGTTTCTGTCTTTTTTTGGGGAGGGGATATTCAAGAGTATCGATGGAGTACTAAAGCTCCTAAGTAGATATCGATTTAAGATCTGAATTAAAATGCTGTAAAACTTCTTGAATTTGCATTTTAGTTGAAGTTAATACGATTTTTAAAAAGTGCTTGTAAAATGTTCATTTTTATCGACTTGGAGACCTCAGGTTCATCAATTGTTCATGGTGATATTTATTATATGACAAGCCAGGGTACTTTATTTGTTATTACATACTTTTATTTCATCTAGGTTTGCATTATTGAACTGGGAGGTACCATTGGAGATAATGAAGGAATGCCCTTCGTTGAAGCTTTTCGTCAGTTTCAGTTCAGAGTAAATTTAGAAAATTTCTGTGTTGCTCATGTGTCACTGGTTCCACAGGTGAGGGATATTACATTAATTATATATTGTACTTTCAGTTTTAATCATTATATTTTATATTCTCAATTTTTTTATTAGCCAAAAGCAACAGGAGAACCCAAAACAAAACCTACTCAAGCCAGTGTGAGAGAATTACGTGGCCTAGGCTTATCACCTGACCTTGTAGTTTGTAGAAGTGAATTTCCTATCACAGAAACTGTCAAGAAGAAGATATCAATGTTTTGTCATGTTCCACCAGAACAAGTAAGATTGACTGTTTTATGTATGATTGATTCAATTTATTTATCCTTTATTTTTAAAATTAGATGATCAGTACAAATGGTGCTTTTTATATTAATAAAAGGATGTTTTAAGTTTGTTTATGATGCAATACTTCCCATGATTTATTTAATGAGCATTGATACGTATGAAATCGGATAGATATATTTCATCCCGAATATATTTCATATCCGAAGTGATCATAATTGATTTGTTTATTAAATTTTAAAATTAGGTCCTCTGTATTCATGATGTCTCATCAATTTATCGTGTGCCATTGCTCATGGATAAGCAAGGAATACTGGAATTTTTTATTAAGAGATTAAAGTTGAACATTCCTTACCCAAGACCTAGAAAATACATGCATAAATGGAAAAGTTTAGCAGATAGGTAATTTATTAATTAATTTTTAATTTATGTGTTAAAATGTCAACCATCAATACTTAAGAAATACTGGTTAATGCCTGTTACAGGTTCGACTCATTAAGAAAAGAAATAAATATAGCTTTAGTGGGAAAATATACAACGCTTGAAGATGCTTATGCATCAGTTTCAAAAGCATTACAACATGCAGCTGTAGCAGTTGGTTATCGAGTTAACATTAATGTAAATATTAATATTAACAAAATTTGTTTTAAAAAAAAATACTCTTTTCTACTTAATTCTTTTATTTTAGTATATTGAAAGTGTCGACTTAGAGAAAAGTTCTCAGGCTGCTAACTCTGTTTCATACCATGAAGCTTGGCAGAAATTATGTAAAAGCGAGTAAGTACTATTTTGTTTTTAATCATTAATGGTCATTAGTTTCTTTTTAACACTTTTAAAAAAAATAAATGTGGTAATCATATAGTAATGATAATGATTGTGAAACCATGACAGTGAATTTAGCAATTCTCTTAATTTTATTCCCTTTTTTTTAGAATTTGTTTAGTAGACAATCCTGTCAGTGAAAATGTTAAATTATATTCATTTTTGTTTTATTTACTTACAATAACTTGAAAATAATTTTTAGTGGTGTTATTGTTCCTGGCGGATTTGGTTCTAGAGGAGTAGAAGGATTACCTTAAATATCTCAGAAGCCTAGACCTACGATAGGAATTTTACTCGAGCACAATGGGCATCTTTGGGCCGAGGTGCATGGTAGAAGAAGAGTCAGCTATTATTATTATAAATATTGCGAGCAGAAGACCCTGAGGGCATATACAGGACCTGTAGTCAAACCCGTCCTCCGGTTAGGCTGAATTCTCGACTCTGCTGAGGCGCTCATTTATGGTGTAATCATTGTTGTGATGTCAACCTCCCTCTCAACCGCATACAAAGAAGGTAGCAGTCTCCCACCACTTCTCCATCCAGGTGCGTGGTCATCTCATCCAGGGAGAGACCATATTCCATGGGCAGCCCCCCCATAAGGATGGTGCGGGGGCCAGAGGGGTGCAGAGTCTGCAATAAGCCTCTTCTGCCGGATTTTACATATGAGATGTACCCTCTCTGTTATGTTCATAAGTACACCCTCGAATGCTCACAGATTCACATATCGGGAATGGACCTTCCCTAGGGCAATCTTAATTTTTTCAGCTCGGGGTCCTCCTCTTCTTCTTCAGGTGCTCTTCTTCCTGAGAACGTCGTGATCATGTGCCACCATTTCCCGCGCCCCCCATTCTTACGTCCCGTAAGGCTCCTCTAGCCTGTCCTCCTCCATAGAGCCTCTGTGATACTAATAAATTAAACTTTGTGTAAGGCTGCTAAGAGATAACTTAGGCACAGGGTAACTACTACGGGGCCACCATCTATCCCTAAGAACTCAAGAGATTTCCTAAACCTGTAGGCAACATCACTGTCTGTTGTTATGCAAGGAACTATTCTTTGATTTTTGGCCTTACTTATTCCCAAAAAGGGAACTAAACGCGCCACCGGAAGATGGAAATAATCTTTCAACAGTCTTTTGAAGAGCAACATCAAATACCAGGTACTTAGAAAAAAAAAATTATTTTTATCAATAAATGATGATAATGTTATTTATTTATCCAACGCCCGTACGTGGTTCCTCAACCATTCGACGTCGAGCCTCCTAGTAGCTATTTATGACGTCACCAGCCGGGCACGGTAGAGCCAGCCAGTTCTGTAGGTGTTCGTTGTCCATTCGTGGTGCACCCTGGGTAACGCTAATTCTAGCTACAGCGACCACCAATTTTCGAGTCTCCATATGATGATAATGCAACAAGCTTGATAAAATATTAATACTTTTAAATATTGAACAATAACACACTGGAATTCTCATTAAACCTATTATTTATTGACTGATAAACAGTTTTTAGTAATATTTTATAATTAAAAGACTAGTGCCTTTTATTAACTTTATGTGTGTTTCACTTGTTTTTTATAAAGAATAGTTTGGATTATCTGTTATTTGTTGTAATAATAATGTGGAGAAGAGCCACGATAATTTTTATTCATAACATAGAACATTAAAATTTATTAATGTTATTTATTAATGAATTTATTAATGGATCCAAAGTATTTTACAACTATGCTGATGTTCTCTGCAAGGGCGGATCCTGGATTTTTTTCTGGGGGGCACAACGGGCATACTGGCAAAAAATCAACAATAACTTAGAAATAAACTTTTAGTATTTATCGAAAGGTGTATAAAATATCAAAACAATATTTTCACTCATGTTCTTTCTGTTATTTTATTCATATATTTTAACAACTATGATCATGTGGTTTGCCTATAAGTATGTACTGTAATGGATTCTCCACAGTACACAAAAAACCGTCCAGGGGGGTATGAGCCCCTCCCCCCTAAATCCGCCCTTGCTTCTCTGCTGTTAATTGAAAATATTTGTTTACATGCGATTGTGAAATCATGTTTTTTTTTTCTTTCTAAGATTAATATGGTTCAAAATCCAAAGCTATATGATATTTGAGACAAGTGTGTTAGAGTAACAAATAAATAGTATACCACAATTTGATTCTTAGTACACTAAATA
This sequence comes from Troilus luridus, assembly GCA_964056705.1. Lineage (NCBI taxonomy): Eukaryota > Metazoa > Arthropoda > Insecta > Hemiptera > Pentatomidae > Troilus > Troilus luridus. Next base: position 86,455,918 of record OZ057415.1, read on the forward strand.
TCATAATCAACCATCAGATGGCAATAGTTTCTGTCTTTTTTTGGGGAGGGGATATTCAAGAGTATCGATGGAGTACTAAAGCTCCTAAGTAGATATCGATTTAAGATCTGAATTAAAATGCTGTAAAACTTCTTGAATTTGCATTTTAGTTGAAGTTAATACGATTTTTAAAAAGTGCTTGTAAAATGTTCATTTTTATCGACTTGGAGACCTCAGGTTCATCAATTGTTCATGGTGATATTTATTATATGACAAGCCAGGGTACTTTATTTGTTATTACATACTTTTATTTCATCTAGGTTTGCATTATTGAACTGGGAGGTACCATTGGAGATAATGAAGGAATGCCCTTCGTTGAAGCTTTTCGTCAGTTTCAGTTCAGAGTAAATTTAGAAAATTTCTGTGTTGCTCATGTGTCACTGGTTCCACAGGTGAGGGATATTACATTAATTATATATTGTACTTTCAGTTTTAATCATTATATTTTATATTCTCAATTTTTTTATTAGCCAAAAGCAACAGGAGAACCCAAAACAAAACCTACTCAAGCCAGTGTGAGAGAATTACGTGGCCTAGGCTTATCACCTGACCTTGTAGTTTGTAGAAGTGAATTTCCTATCACAGAAACTGTCAAGAAGAAGATATCAATGTTTTGTCATGTTCCACCAGAACAAGTAAGATTGACTGTTTTATGTATGATTGATTCAATTTATTTATCCTTTATTTTTAAAATTAGATGATCAGTACAAATGGTGCTTTTTATATTAATAAAAGGATGTTTTAAGTTTGTTTATGATGCAATACTTCCCATGATTTATTTAATGAGCATTGATACGTATGAAATCGGATAGATATATTTCATCCCGAATATATTTCATATCCGAAGTGATCATAATTGATTTGTTTATTAAATTTTAAAATTAGGTCCTCTGTATTCATGATGTCTCATCAATTTATCGTGTGCCATTGCTCATGGATAAGCAAGGAATACTGGAATTTTTTATTAAGAGATTAAAGTTGAACATTCCTTACCCAAGACCTAGAAAATACATGCATAAATGGAAAAGTTTAGCAGATAGGTAATTTATTAATTAATTTTTAATTTATGTGTTAAAATGTCAACCATCAATACTTAAGAAATACTGGTTAATGCCTGTTACAGGTTCGACTCATTAAGAAAAGAAATAAATATAGCTTTAGTGGGAAAATATACAACGCTTGAAGATGCTTATGCATCAGTTTCAAAAGCATTACAACATGCAGCTGTAGCAGTTGGTTATCGAGTTAACATTAATGTAAATATTAATATTAACAAAATTTGTTTTAAAAAAAAATACTCTTTTCTACTTAATTCTTTTATTTTAGTATATTGAAAGTGTCGACTTAGAGAAAAGTTCTCAGGGTGCTAACTCTGTTTCATACCATGAAGCTTGGCAGAAATTATGTAAAAGCGAGTAAGTACTATTTTGTTTTTAATCATTAATGGTCATTAGTTTCTTTTTAACACTTTTAAAAAAAATAAATGTGGTAATCATATAGTAATGATAATGATTGTGAAACCATGACAGTGAATTTAGCAATTCTCTTAATTTTATTCCCTTTTTTTTAGAATTTGTTTAGTAGACAATCCTGTCAGTGAAAATGTTAAATTATATTCATTTTTGTTTTATTTACTTACAATAACTTGAAAATAATTTTTAGTGGTGTTATTGTTCCTGGCGGATTTGGTTCTAGAGGAGTAGAAGGAAAAATAGAAGCTTGTAGGTGGTGTAGGGAGACCAAAAAACCATTTCTTGGTATATGTCTTGGTCTTCAAGCCACTGTCATCGAGTTTGCCAGGTGAGAAAATTGTACTTCTCATTTTTTAAGACTTAAGCTTAGTAGATTTGTAAAGAATAAATTAAGCTTAAATTATCTGTTAAAAACTTAAAGCATTACATTTAATTAAATGTATGGAAAAAATATGTTTATAAAATAACGTAAATGTAGTTTAGCTCAAAGAAGCATTGCTAATTTTATTTAGAAGTTTGAAATAATTGTGTTTCTTCTTACTACTGTGTTAAAGTTTGATTTTTTTTGTTCTTGCTAAGGCATTTTCTCTTATTGTTGAACTAATAGCCATGTCTGACATCTTATTGGTGGATAATCCTTTAACCAAAAATTGTTTCAATTTTTTTTTTTTCTCTCTAGAAATGTTTTGGGCTTAACTGATGCTAATACCACCGAAATTGATAAAAATACAAAACATCCTGTAGTCATTGAAATGCCTGAATACAATCCAAGTGATATGGGTGGTACGATGAGATTGGGAAGAAGAATTACTGAATTTAAAAGTGATTCATCAATACTAAGTAAGCACGTTTCTGAAATGGTATATATGTTTAGTATTATTTTTTATACTTATTATTTATATGTACATTTATGCTTACTGATATATACAGTATAATTATTTATTTTTTTATTACCAATTTTAGAAAAACTATATCAGAAAGATATAATTGAAGAAAGGCATCGCCATAGATGGGAAGTGAACCCAGATTATATAAAACAATTTGAGGATAATGGGTTTCATTATGTTGGTTAGTATCTACACGATATTCAATTTACTTTATAAGATAAATGTTAATTGAATTATACATTTCTTTTTCTTTTTTATTACTCAATAAACTAATATGTATACATTTATAATTGGAACTAGAAACTGAAATACCAATATTATTATTTGCATTTCAACTATTTAAACAACTAAATTATATTCAATACTATCAATTTATTTATTTTTTAAAATAAAGTATAAATTATTTACAATCTAAAATAATAATAATTAAATCAAATATAAGATGTTTTAAAAACATTCACAATTCAATTACCAGATTTGAAGTTACGATTCTGTACAAACATTTATAATTATTAATTAATTCTTTTTTTAGGTCACTGTGAAGAAAACAAAAGGATGGAAATTGCTGAATTGGAAGATCACCCATTCTATGTGTCGGTTCAATTTCATCCTGAGTATTTATCCAGGCCTCTTAGTCCCTCTCCTCCGTTCCTGGGCTTGATATTAGCCTCAAGCGGCAAACTAAGTAACTACCTTCATCGAGGCTGCAGGTTATCTCCCAGGGACTTATCGGATGAAGACTTGTCAGGTAGATCATAATTAAATTTTTTTTTAAATATTTAAATGCTAACTTAAAATAACATATTGGGTGATTCTCCTGCTCACTTTGCCTGTTCCTGGTTAATGCTGTGTTAGTTGGCAGTGATAAAAGCTTGATAAGTTTTGAATTACATTTTGATGTTTTTTTTCCATAAAAATGTATTACGAATTTCTGAATGGATATTTTCTTTCAATTCTTAAAACCGAAAATCTTGGTGATTAAGGTACTTCCTTTACGCCCCTTTACGGCGAAAAAAGAAGAAACTATTAGCTCTAAGTAAAAACAATGTGAAATATAGATTTCTAAAAACAGAATTTGAGTAACATTTTACCGAATACGAAAATTATTTAAAAATATGTGTTATATAAAAGGCTTTTTTCGATAATTAAAAGCAAGATCAATACTTCATAAATATTAAATAAATTATAACGAGTTTAGTGCTCAAGAACAAGCTGAATAGAAGGAGACATGTTTTTTTCTTGCCTCTTAAGATGATGGACTTTCCCGTGAAAAAGTGTTTATGTAGAAAATTGAATAGCAGTGGCGTAAGTGCGTGGAAGAGAACCAATATCCAGGGTGACCTTTGTTTACATTGGGTTAGAGGAAGGGGGGAAGGTGGTTGATAAGGAGAGGATTCAGGTGATAAGGAATACTCTATTCCCCTATTCATTAGGTTCAGTAAAATAAAAAATATATGCTGAGGAAAGAAAGTCAATTCTGCAGTAAATAGTAAAGTTATGGTTACTAAAGCCGAATATGTAAAAAATAAAAATATAAAAATTATAACTGCAACCAAGGAATTTGATTCATTGCATGGCAGAAACTCTACTAGATACTCAATCACCAATATTCCCTTAATGAGAGGTACCACCTATATAGAGACTGGGTGAGTCCAAAAAGGTTTCAAAAATCCTACTGAGTCACGATTGTTAACAAGATACGTCGAGCTAACACGCTCTCAGAATATGTAAAAGAATGATAGTTTATTATTTTTTTAATTTAGAGCCTAAAAAAAATTACTTTAGATATAATTTCCAAATTATTATGTATTAATGAACGATTAAAAAAAAAAAGAAATATATGAATGTAACAGAATCTCAGATGTATGAATTTGATTCGATGCTTAGTCTTTAGTAGTGAAAATATGTTAATTTAGCTATTATTTTAATAGTAATATTGCCAATATTTTATTTGTATCCATTCATCAAGTTTTCCTTCTGGATTGGACAAATACATCAAATTCTTTGCCGACATAGCTTCCTCAGGACTTAATCTGAGACTGAAAATGTCATTCTATACTTCGCTCTTTATACTTTTTCGGGTCCGGTGGCGGAGCCTATTCTTCCAATGATCTGACTAGCTGCTAATACACAATACATATGTTCTAGCTACTTCTTAGATAGCCATCGAAATTCGGGGACCATATTTCAAGAAAGCTGGGTAGAAAACGCTCATAAAAAAAAATGATGTATATGATAATAATATATATGATATAAATGATAAAATTTCATCATGAAAAACCAACTAACATAACTAATACAAAATAAGATATACGATCAACAAGAACCGTATAACTAAAGTACACCGTAATATTAGTTTGAAACAAATGATACAGATTAGTAAAAAATATTATATAGTTTTTCCCTTTTGTCTGTTATAACCTGACACATGGCGGCATCGGACTGCAACTAATTCTTAATTAGTTATAAAATAATTTTTTCCTGTATGTTCACTTTTTTTTATGTACTAATATTTTATCAATTATTGATATAATTAGCATAAAAGGTTTAAGCTCTATTTAACAATCACTCCATGTTCAGGGTTCAATTATAATCACACGTCAATTATAATAATTGGTCACTTTGGTATATTAATTGCTTCGTTATTTGGAATGAATATCTATTGCAAGTAATAACAATTAATATAAGCTACTAGCTTTTGCCCACGGCTTCGCTCGCGTTGAATTTGGTCTAGCACATAAAGTTTCGAGACAGATCATTTTAAGTAAATAATTTTTTTTTAAACTATAAGTTACTAGTACATCCGAAATTTCAGATTTCTAACTTCAAAACTGACGGATTCCGTACAATCTTTGAAACGCTATTATATTAAAGGGGAACCCCTTCGGGGTGGAATTGTCCAAATTCCTTTCTTAGTGCTCATTTAAGCTATACAAAGAACCTATTAGCGAATTTCAAGATGCTAAGTTCAGTGTTTCTGCTGTGCGTTGACCGCTGGGTGTGTTAGTCAATCAGGTTACAGTTTTATATAAACTTCGCCTGTGTGGTGTGTTGATAAGAAGTAGCCTATGTCCTTTTCCCAGGCTTGAGATTATCCATATAAAATTTGGATCACAGATGGATCAGCACAGCCGTGAAACATACATTGATACTTATTAACCAACGGGACGGACAGAAGTTTACTATTGTTGGTGTCAGTAAAGGATTTGTATGTAATGTTATTGAACTTATTGAAAAGGATTACTTAGTATAACGGTTTCACTTGTCGTACAGCAGCAGCGAGAATTGAACTATGAGCAAGAAACAGTGTTCAGCGAAAATATTTAGATTTTACGAGTAAGAAACTTTGCCCCCCTTTTTCACCCCCTTAGGGGTAGAATTTCGGAACATCCTTTCCTATCGGATGTCTACGTCATTCAAAGAACAGACCCTCCAAGTTTCAGGTCTCTATGATCAGCGGTTTAGGCTGTGCGTTGATCCGTCAGTCAGTCAGTCATTCAGGACAAACCATTTTATATGTATAGATAACGATAAAGACATAATTTTTTTTTCCGTTCGAAACTAATCAATTTTTAACTATTTTTATTGTCGGCATGCTGGAAATAAAGTTTGACTAACACATAGCTGATGGCAATCTAATTAATTATTTAACGTTAACGTATGACAATTTAAAAAAACACAAGAAAATTTGATGCATCGGTCCCGATACAATCTATTACGTTTTAATTACAACAAATTCAAAAAGAAAGACAAGGAAATAGATCTATAAATGAATCTACGAGTACATTTTTAAACACGAATTGGCTTAAAAATTAAAAGGTTTAAGCTTTCACCTTAAAACAACATGAAACCAATTCTTAAGCTATAAGAGTTTTTACTAAAAACTGTATTTTGTTTATGTATAAATTTGGAGTTTACGCTCAAGATCTTGCGGAGCTTGATGAGTGATCTGCGGTGATCTGATCAGCGCCACACCCCACCAGCACGGCCAAGAGCTTCGTGCACAGAGACCTAAAGGACTGTACCCACATGTTTCTGAGGGATGATACGGTGAGGGAGAGCTTAGAAAGTAATATCCCGGCAGGAGAAAACGTTCAAGTTGGAGTTGCCTTCAAGACCGGAGACCATCTCAATGGATCGTCTGAAAGTAGCTGATCGTCTGACGTGATCGGTGCTGTACAGTGACAACAGCGACCGCCGCCGGCAGGGATCAACCCACTCCTTCGCCTGCATCGGAACATCCTACGGATCCAAAACATGGACAATAAAGAAAAAGGAGAAAAGTAAGTTGTTGGCCGTAGAGATGGACTTTTGGAGACGTTGTTGTTCCATTGCCAGAATTCAACATTTCCCTAAAAGTACGATAAGGCAACTGGCAGAGCAGGAAACAACTATCCTCTGCACAATAACAAGGAGATTAAAATGGCATGGCCACTTAAAAAGAATGCCAGAGGACCGATGTCCAAAAACAAACTCCGACTACTAGGAGGCCCTACTGAAAAGAGGAAAAGTGGACGATCCAAAAATAAGATGGTTGCAGGATGTGGAGGAGAGCACGGCAACGAGAGTGATTAGTTTTCGTTCGACCGAGAACTTTAGCGAGAGCTTTCAAGACGATAAATAACTAAGTCGTAAAAAAATAATTAAAAAAGAAACACCCATTGACTTTGTTTTAAACCATGTATTGATTAATATGATAACATTACTTAAGGAAAAACAACTTAAAAGATATATTTTTTAGTCTAATTTTTAGACCAGATTCAACAACAACAAATGGCACGAGTACTTAAAAATATTGCTTTTTGCTTTTTTAAAAATACATTTATTACAATATGATGTTGAAGGGAAGAGCGGGTGACTGGGGAGATGGATCGAGTCATCTCCATTATTGAAATTAATACCGCATAAACTCTCAAGGATCGTTCGTAGCAACTCGCCGTCGTGACATGATACATTCATACATATAATTAAATAAAGCAATTAAACAAGACTTTTATTATATTTTATAACTGAAAAAAAAATATGAAGAGAATATGGGCTGATAGGAAAGCTAAAAAATGAAGAGCTTGAAAGAAGATATCCATTTATACGTTAAAAGAATACATCCATATACAAACAATTAATCATTTTTTCCGAAGCAACCAGCCCTGATGATTCAAAACTATTTTAATCAAAAATTTACATTGACTCCACTCTTACTACTTCTTCCTCCTCTTATGTATTGATATGATAACATATGATTTTTAACACAATTTGTGTTAACGTTATTTAAGGGTTAATATTTGAAAAAACCTAATTAAATAACGAATTATGAGTAAAAAAAACATTTTTAGCATATTAAATATATTCCATAAAACAGAAAGGCGGCGGTACTGGGGTAATGTTAAAACTCAAAGGAGAAAGCAGTTGGAATAGCGTGATCCTTAGATGGCCGAAACGCAAGAAGAAGGATAAAAAATAAAGCAATTTGGCTATATTTCCATCAATTGGACTAGGCTAAAGAGAAAAGAGTTGTGAAGCTGGAGAGAGATGGAGAAAATTTGTTATCAATCTATTTGATTATGATGGAACGATTTCGAGCCGTCAAATAACAAATATAGAAAGAAACAAGGCGATGAGGGATCATTAATCACGAAGAAAGGTCTTAGTGGAATGTGCGCCTTAGCGGAAAACTCTACGAATCATATATAATACAATATATCTATACGATTATTTCTGCTTTCATGAATAATACTGTTATATATTTGTATTATTATAAATAATAATATGTAATAGACAAATTTATAATGGCAGGATATTGGTAATGAAACATCTATTCCTGCAATTTCCCATCAGATACCCATTTAGTTATTGTAACAAAGAATAATTTGATCTTTATTTTTCTTCTTTTTCGACTTCCTCTTTCCGCCTTTCACCGTCGAGTTGTTTCAATCCAGATCATTATTTTTCAATTTTATATATTATTTCTGCCTTGCCATAATCTACATTTATTATTATTCTGTTTTATGATGTAACTAAACTATATTGTTAATGTGTAAAAAAAATGATTTCACAGTCCTCTAATGATAGGTACTTATTTGTAGTTCATCAACATCATTGGCTTTCAGAGAAATTGAGTATAGATTAAAATAGGTTTGAATATCTCGTAAATTTATGTAGTTAATACTTTTCTTGTGCTAATACTTCTTAATGCTGTCATTGCTATAACTAATTCAGCACTACAGCACTCAACAGGCCTCCTCAACCACCATCCACCAGTAGACCCTGCTGCTGCTGCCATCCAGTTGCGGGCTCCCAAGTTCCTCGAGTCTTCAGCCACACAGTCAATCCATCGCAGTCGCGGTCGACCAATTCTGCTTCGCCCTTACTCCAGTAAACATTTTGGTATTACCTCCTCGCTCATCCTGGCCACATGTCGAGTCCATCTTGTACGGGGTCGTTTGATGACACTTACAAAGTTGGGATCACCAAAGAGATCATAGATTCCGTCTCCACGACCCATAAAAAAGATTAGCACATATATGTTGGACGGAGGAGCCTGCGTTCAATAAACAAGCAAATTTCGGTACGCAACCATCGCCATTTTCCATGTGTCCGCTGTAGCGAATCAGGATTTTGATTTTACAGAATGATTTTTGTTTTTCTTATTACTACTTTACTTGCAAGATGTTGTCGGTTTGCGGGAATATTCCCCTTTTTTCCCCTCATTTTGCTGGTTTCCATCCTGATGTCATTGGTACATGAGAATTGGGATCCAAGTTTGTGAATTCTGAAATTGTTTTATGGACCATTATAATTTCTATTTATGATCGTACATTATTAATTAACACTTCTTCAATCCTACTGTAAACATCATACCAAGTTTGACCGGGTTCCGTTCAATAAAAATATTTTTAGCACCATGTAGGCTGAATCGGGTCGTTCTGAAAGAGTAATATAGCGCGAAATGACTCAATGGCAACAATACAAAAGGAAAACCGGAGTAAGTAAGTATTTATTTATTTTTGAAATATTTTATTTATTTATTCAACCTATAAATTTGTAATAATTTTTAATCTGGTATTTTGTTTTATAAATGAGTTTCTATACGACAACATTGTATGCGATCTGCTTATCGTATGGGGTATGATGAGAATAATAAGGCTTAGCGAAAGAAGCCTCGTTGCCGATAGCCCCAATCTCTGCTTACAAACCACCGTTTAAGGACAAATACCCTAACACAAATCACTCTTAACGAAACCTTCCCACCTACACCTAGGTCTACCACTCGGACATTTACCAGTCATCACTTAATAACTTTTTAGAAATTCGTTGCTAAGCCCAGAAACTTTATAAGTTCACCTTAATCTTTGTGTCACTATCACTTCAATATTAAGTGGGTGCATGTTCTGCAATTCTGTATTGTGTGATCACCGAAATTCCCTATTGGTCTCGGAACGAATATTCTACGCTACAGCTTATTTTCGAATATCTTAAGACGTTATTCACATTCAGAGTTGGGGGCCACGTTTCACATTGTTTTCTAAATTATGATTTTTAGATTTTTAGACAAAAGACACTAGCTTAGTAATGTGGATACCGAATAACAACCTGAAGATCCTTTCTTCAATCGCTCCTTTAAATGTTTCCATTTTCTATTACTAAATATATATACTGCGAAAAAATGAATGGGGATATTGCTAATTTTGTAATGTATACTTTTAGTATTTATATTATTATGGAAATTTTTAGAATTTACAGTATTCAATGTAGTATAATTTATAATAAATGTTAATGCTTTTTATAATAAAAATAATATTAAAATGCTAGGGAAACTAAATACAAAAAAGTAGTGGTATTCCTATTCATTTTTGCGGAGCTTACTTTGTCGTATCACTCATTAAAATTTCTGTTTTAAGTTTAATAGTTTCCATGAAATTAAAATTAAATTTCATTGAATTAATTATAAAAATAAATAAATAATTGTTAAAACTATAATAAAATAGTAAAGAATTAACATTATTATAAGTGGTTAGCAGAACAAACTACTAAGCCCAAGATCGCTGCCACGCAGCCCGGGAGGCGGTCCTAGGAATTTTTAAAAGGGTTAAAAATACCTTGGTTATTCCCTCTTTCGGAAGGGGCGTCAAACGGAAGTCCCGACCCAGTAGCATGGTACTCGCTAAAAATCCCTATCCTAATTAGACCCAGAAAGGCAATAATTTGAGCTCCCACTACGGCATCGCCCAAATAGCCGAAGCAGCATAATGTGACGTTAAAAAAGTAAACAAACATTATTTTGCTTGAGTGTTTTGGTTTCTTTTTCGTATATACATGATGTAAAGAAATTATCGCTCAGCCGTTTAACTGTTGTTATTAATTTATTTATCCCCTTTAATTGGTTAATGTCCTGCCATGATTAGGCACTTAATGATTATGTAGCCTTCTGGCCAGATATATATTATGTTTCTTTTTCTCACCATGTTTGTTACTCTAAAGGGATGTATTCCCAGAATAAAGTTACTTTTCTATTCTATTTTTATAAATAATAGCAATCGTAAATTTCTTACAGCCGAGCTTTACGACGGATAATGTGAAGTATGAGGGGTGGGGAAATGGCGTCAAGTGGCACTGCTTAGGTAATACGAGCGGCTTGGAGCAGACATGGCTCTCTTACAAATAAGAAGGGTAAAGAGCCTTCCAGTTCGGGGATGACATTAGTCAACTTGATGGTGGAATTATACGAATTGGAATATATGTGAATAGGTCGGCGGGGGAGGGGAGTCTTTGCATCTGCAATATCGTGATATAGAGTGCGCACCGATTTTATTGTCTGAGGTGGCCCGGTCTAGGCTCTCGATATAACAGGCGATATTTCCTCATGCTACGTGACGTTATTGATAGCAGATTCAAATTTAATCTGCCTATAGTCAACTGTTATCTACGTCAAAGGTCGAATTACCCACGAGGACACTAACTGGAAGTGTCGTAATAGCATTATTCATAACTTTATAACAAATTATTATTAATAGAACAATCTTCTATATATTTATCATTTTTAAACTTATCTAAATAAAATTAAATAATTTTGAATACGCTTAGTATAATAACATTAACACAAATGGCTTATCTGAAGAATTAACAAAAATAATCAAAAGTTAATTGAAGAAGAATGTGGTTAAGTTTTGAAACCCAATAGATATATATATATATATCAGTTATTCATATAAAATCTGTAGTTATTCAGGCCTAGTTTGAAGAAAAAAACACATTTTTTTGGGTTTTTCACTTTAACTGGCCAATATCGACCTTCAAACATTGTAGTTTCCTCTTGAACCCCATTTATTTTTATTTTTCTGAAATGTACAATACAAAACATTAACATTTATAAAATATTAACAGTGGCTGGAAAATGTAAAAAATTACAATTGTTTCTATAAAAACGTCGAAACAGAAGGTTTTTAAATGTCCAGACATTTTCTGAAACATCAAAATACCTTGATTAGTAAGTTATTACTACTAAAAACTCTTAAATAAAATAGATTAATGCTACATTACTTTTCCTCGTAAAGGAGGTATACTAAAGTAGTGAACTTTGGATGCTTTTTCTACTTAAACTATGAAAGATAAAAAAAAATGTTACATACATTTTTTCCATATTTTGTATTGTACATTTCAGAAAAATATAAATAATTGGGGGTCAAGGGGAAACTACATTGTTTGAAGGTCGATATTGACCATTTAAAGTGACCATTAAACCAAAAAAAATGTTTTTCTATTTCTTCAAACTAGGCCTGAATAACTTCAACATTTACCTGAATCGTTTTTCTGAATTTTATAATTATAAAAAATTATGTGCAGGTTTTAAAATGATTTTTGATATTACTTCCTGGGCCACGGATTTGTAGTTGTACACATCTGATATCTATAATGTAAATAAATAACCAAGACACATTTCAAGTTTTAACTTTTCGCCATCTGTTGAAAAAGAGAACTCCGATAAAAAAAATAGCAAGATGTAAGATTTCCACAGTTCGAATATAGAACGGAGGAAAAGTCTTAGCCAAGGAAGTAGAGCGTTATTAAAATTCGGGCAGCGATAGACGAGCTGTTTGGAAGCCACAATGTAGCCCTGATTGCGGTGTTGGTGTTGGTATTTGCCATCCTACTCCAGGAGCATTGTGCCAGTAATGAGGCATTGTGAGCCTAATACCTCTCCCTCTACCGGGCATTAGCAACCATTCATTCCACTATGCCAATTAGCAATCATATTGATAAATCCCTCGGGGTTTTCTTACAATGGCCTCCTTCAAACTCTCCTCAAACATTTTCTCCATAATCCACTTTTCCCTTTATGAAGATTTTTCACAAATATCTACTGACTTTTGAGTAGATTACCTAACGGTATAAGAACTTTCTTGTAGTATTGTCTTCTTGTGGTAAAATTCGACGGGAAACATAATTTGCGGATTCTCATAATCTCGTTTGTATAATCAAGTCAGCAAAGATGATTTATGCTTCTTCATTCTTGTTCTTGTAGATTGGAAGAAGGTCTTGACGCATTTGATTTTCAAACCGACCCCTTAAAATTTCAAACTATAAAATATTTTTAGTAATAAGACTATGAACTAGAATAGTTATAAAGCTGACTTCTATTGGCAGGAGCACACATGCCACAGCAGCCGAACAGCCTTTGGACTGCATTGTGATAGCATAAAGAGGTGTTTATACTAAAGATAAAGATTCAACAGAAACAAAATAAAAGAAAATAGGATGAGAAAATGAGGAACGTACTGAAAATCACAACTATAAAACTTAACCAAATATATGTTTATATGTCTAGGCATTCCCTTTCTATTTGCTCAAATGGGCCTCAAGTGATTCCTGATTCGATTAGCATCGGGCTTTAATAAAACCGTAGCGCTAATTTAAAGGGCGAGTGAAAATGCGCAATTTGGGACGTTAAGGAAACAAGGATTTAATTAAAAGATATTAAAAAAGGAATAAGGATTCATTATCCTGGAAGGATGGGGGGAGAGCATATTTCCATGGAGGGAGGGAGTGGGGAAGGTCTAGGTAATCCCCTTATTAGCATGAAGATTGTTTACCCAAGGAGGGCTTATTTCTTTTCCGTCGTTGGGGATCAGGCCCTTGAATCTAAATTAACAAGTTTAATATCCAGTGAGGGAACGATATTCCGCCACTGGCGTCCGCAGATAGTGGCGCTATCTATCGCCCTCCCCGTCTCCGTATTTACCTCCCCATCCCTCCCTCTTATATCCCGAATTCCTCCCCGTTTTCGGATGGAATACCATGCGGTAGTTCAAAGATTTATGCCTATAAGGCGATCACGATATTGCACAATCGTCCTGCAATTATTGATTCATTCTCAGTAGCTGGTATCAATGTTACAAATCCGAAGAACCAGAACGTGTGTGCAGATGCGAAAATTTAGAAAAAAACTTAAAACTACTAATGATCGATTTTCAGGTATATTCTAACTTTTACATAAAAATACACTTTAAGTAGCTTCTTAATGTTCTTCATGCTCATATGAGTAACACTTTCAATCCGGGTTTTTTTTTTCAAAATAGAATAATATTATATGATATATTAAGCTTTTGTTACTTTAAAAATTATCATACTTTTCAAAACCTTGGTATATAGGAATATTATTATACCTAAAATGACCTCGTAGTTACAGGTCATACATAAAAAAAATAAACCTGTACCATTACAACTTATGAAGGGTCTTGGGTTCAGTTCATGGAGACTGTACTGATTCTGGGACAACGGTTGTACAGACGCTAATAACGATGGGGGAGTCGCGGGAATGTTTTTTTCGGTTAACCGATTATTTAGTACACCATATTACCTTCAGCAACTTGTCCAGCGAGGTTCCAGAGAGTTTTGGAAAATCAATCATCTTCCCTCTCCATAAAAAAGGTGAGCTTGGCGAAGTGACAAATTACAGGGGTATTTCTTTTTTAGATTCCATTTCGAAGATATATTCTGGGATGCTAGCAGTAAGACTTACAAACTGGTTGGAAGAAAGAAATGTATTGATAGAAGGCCAAGCAGGTTTCAGAAAGGGCCGCTCAGTTGTTGACAATTTGTTTATTTTAAGCAATTTAATAGAGTACATGTGGCATTTAGGGAAAAATAAAATCTATTGTTTTTTTGTCGACTTCAAGGCAGCGTTTGACTCTGTGGACAGGAATGCGTTAATTTACAAAATGTACGAAATGGGTTTGTCAACTAAGTTCACTAACGCTATAAAAAGTCTTTACGAAAACACGGAGGCAGTGGTCTGGACAAAAGATGGAGTTACGGAGTCATTCAAGACAGGGATGGGGGTCAAGCAGGGATGTGTACTGAGTCCATACCTGTTTACTCTTTTCATAAATGATTTAGCGGAGAATCTCGGGGGAGGAGTCATAGTGGGGCATAAGAAAGTGAATATGTTGGCTTATGCTGACGATATTGTCCTAATATCAGATAATCCGGTTGGTTTGCAGTACATGATAGGCAATTTAGAAATCTATTGTAAAACATGGAATTTGTTTGTAAATCTGGACAAATCAAAAATTATAGTATTTAAGAAGAATAATAGAGGCAAAATGTGTACAAAAAAAGAGAAATGGTTCCTAAATAATGAGCAAATTGAATGTGTGAAATCATACAAATATCTAGGGGTGGTGATGTGCAATAACTTAAAAATGAAATATGACATTAAAGAAAAAGTAAGTAAGGCAAAAGTTGGGATTAATATGATGTGGAGAGAACTGTTCAAAAATCCAGAAGTGCCATTAGAGTCAAAATTTAAAGTATTTGAGTCAACAATTAAAAATGTCATAACCTATGGATGTCAAGTTTGGGGCCACAAATATTTTGAGGAAATAGAAAAAGTTGAAAGGTATTTCATTAAAAAAATTTTAAATTACCGGTTAATACCCCAAATTACTTTGTGTACTTAGAAATGAATAGAAAATTAATACACATGTACACACTAAAAATGCAATCCAATTATATTTTAAAAATACTAGATTATAAAGAAAATAGGCTATGTACAGTTATAGCAAGAGAAATAATAAAACAAAACATATCATGGTTTAAAGAGTGGGGGGAAATTGCAAAAAAAATAAATTATAGACTGGATTTAACTTTAAACTCCGTGGATACTTGGGAGGGAGAAATGTTCAAAATGTTGGAGCTGTACAAAGATTATTTTATCCAAGTTTGCCATGCAAAAGCAGCAGAGGGCACACACCACGGCCTCTATAGCTCATTAAATAAAACAATAGATTACCATAGACATTTTAAAGCAACAAAAAAAATGAGCGTAGTTATGAAGTGTAGAGGGGAACTTCTGAATCTAAATTACAAACCATTTGAAATTGATTCGCAAAATATACAGCTATGCTCACTGTGTAATCTGAAAGAAATTGAAAACAGTTTTCACTTCCTGGCAGTGTGTCCCGTCTTAAAACTGTATAGAAAAAAATTCTTAAAATATGAGCTGATATCAAAACAAAAATTAATAGATATTCTGAATGGAGAGAATTTTATAGGTTTATATAATTTTGTAAGTAATGCAGGTCGTTATAGACATTTTTTAATTTCAGAATTTAATTATTAATGTCAAAAAGAAATTTGATTTATTTTTTGGTTTTCTTCTTGTTTAGTAGTTTAATCAAACTCCCGGCAGACGGTATAAGTACCATGCTGAGGTTGCTAATGTGAAAAATAAAATTAAAAAAGAACAGTTGTAAATAATTTAATAAAGAGCATTTTATATCTATCTATCTATCTAACTTGTCCAGCAACGCGTCGTATTCATGATCAGAATACAATTTAAAAAAATCTAAAAGTAGTTCATGTCGGAAGGTTCAGACATCGAATCAACTCATATGACATCATGAATTGTGGAAACTTTGCAAAAAAAAAAGGAAAAGTTTCTACTAATGAGTGAATATAATACCAGTTTCAATGGTTAAACGAAGGAAAACTTTTAATAATTATATATCTAATATATAAAATTGTCGTGTCACAGTGCTTTTAACAAAACTCCTCCTAAACGACTTGACCGATTCTTCTGAAATTTTGTGTGTATACTCGGTAGGTCTGAGGAGAGGACGTAAACTAAGTGATATTTTCATAACCTTAAGTGATATGTTTCGGCCATTATTATTGATTATGCTTCAATTGTAGCAGTGACGTTTGATGGTGCTGTCTAATTAATAATTATTAATTAATTAATCAAAATAGAACTATGATATATTTATACAACTACGACAAGCTATTCGCTGGTGCTGTTCTGTTACTATCTGGTGATTTCCGACAGACATAGCCAGTCATTCCTTGATCTACTTTTGCCGATGAGATTAACGCATGTTTAAATCAATCGTTTTTGTGGCGAAATATCAAAACACTTAGATTGAACATAAACATGCGAGTACAATTACAAAATGATCCACCAGCACAAATATTTTCAAAACTATTACTGGATATTGGAATCGCTGAAATTAGGAGTGTCTTCCCGGATGTACAAAATAATTAAATTGAACACAATTGGGTCTGTAATCATTCTATTTTGGCAGCGAAAAATGCGATGGAATGATGACGAAAATGACTTCAAATGTAAAAGTTATTACCAGGTGATCCAATGTCCTTTAAATCAATCGATACTATTGTTGATGAAAGCCAAGAAACAAAGAAACTCTTAGGGATGTGTTAGTAGCTGGGAAGGTAGCTTCGAACCATAATAATAATTATAATCATTCATCATAGGTTCTTGTTAATTAAATGCTGATATTCAAAAAGTTACACAGTTTTATGTATATATATATGATCAACTGTTCAAGATGAGCAATGAATACAAGAAGCGTATGTGGCGTTAATTAGTTTAATTACATTATGAACAAAACTGTTTATTATTTATTTTTTCGACATAGAAGCTATGTGAAATTATCAAATGATAACAATATTGAAAGTTAAGGACTCACTTAATTTTCTATAGCTCCTTCTGGAGAGGCGATTTTTACTCAATTAGATACACAACCGGAACAATAGGAAAACTTGGTGTAATAGGTGGAAAGGTGTAATAATTCCACCAATCCGAAGTAATGAACTAAAGCCAATGTCTGGTCTCATTGGTCAGCAGCGGGTTAGGGCAATGGATCGGCCTGTTTGTGCAATCTTTCGGCCCTACCTACACTTCGCTCGGGGTCTGTCCGGACCTCCTCTTCAACAAGAAGATCCCTTCGGAAGAACGAGAACACTTTCCAGCTGAAAACATCTCCCCTTCGTCTTGTTACCCGGCCATTGAGGGAGATGTAGTGGGGAGAACTCTGGGGAATCAAGAATAAGATCCGATGAGAAAACATGCCGGGAAAATTGAAATTGTTTAGGAAACTTTCTTGAAAGGAATCGTGGGCGGGGGCGCTACATGGAAACTTCGCCCTAACTTTACGCCCCCCCCCTTGCAGTTACGTTAGGGGAGGAAATAATAAACTAGAAAACGAAATATGGATTTTATATTTTTCAATCTAGTAATTCTTAATATATCATTTTCTTGTAAATAATTGTGGTTGGAAAACCAAGCTAGGCGATGCTTAGTTAAATTGATCGTATTCTGTATCCTTAATAATTAGAGACATCACATGTCCAGTTAGGGCATCTAGTACTGAGAAAGTTATAGAGAAGTGCACGTTAAAATGCAATATCACTCTAACGTTTCACAAGTTGCACATCGTTAAAATCCCCAAGTGCAGCTCTTTAGGTTTAATAAATTCTGAGTTACGCCCCTTTGAAAATTGGTAATTTTTTCCAAAAAGTACAAATTTGAAGTATTGTCGGACTTTTGTGAGGAACACCGGCCGAAGGAGTGATCCTACGATGAAAGCCACAAGGTAGAAAACTTAATTAGCTTTAACTTAAGCAAAGACTGAGGGCTGCAGGTATAATATATTCTGAGCAAACGCCTCTTTGAAAATTGGTATTTTTTTCCAAAAAGTCCAAATTTTAAGTTTTGGCCGACTTTCGTGAGGAACACCAGCCGAAGGAGTGATCCTACGATAAAAGTCAACGAGAATGGGGTTGTAGTAAAATTATTAGCTTTAATTTAAACACAGAACAAGGCCTGTAGGTGTTATACTTATCTTGTTAATTATAAAAAAGTAAAATTGAGGAAAGTAGGTGTTTTATGAAAATGACCTTGTACACCACGATTCGATCTAAAACAGGTTGTTTATTGTTAAGTGTAAATATTTATTTGTAAATTACCTATACAATATAGGTACTACTAAGTAAGTGGGGGGAGCCATCCAGTCTCCGCGAGGTTTTTCCGGCCACCAAAAGTTTTCCTATTCACTTTTTCGGTTGCGAACATGGATTTACACCACTGAGACTCCACTCAGATCACACCTTCTGCCGGTGTTCCTCACGAAAGTCGGACAAAACTTAAATTTTGTATTTTTTGGAAAAATACAAGAGGCGTTTACTCAGAATCTATTACACCTACAGACCTCGGTCTTTGCTTAAATTAAAGCTAATTAAGTTTATTACCTTGACTTTCATCGTAGGATTACTCCTTCGGCCTGTGTTTCTCACGAAAGTCCGACAAAACAAGTTTGGCATTGGATTGATGTCATGATTCGGTTACGAAGATTGAAACAATTAGTCATTTGTCAATTTTTATGAAACAATAATTATCTTTCTTTCTTTTAATAATTCTATGGATGTCGATTGGATCATTTGGTCTATGATGAGTTAAATCATGGAAAATACTCTAGAGAATCAAACCAGACACCCACAGTGTATTTTAGTCGAATGGTTATTCGGGCTCGGGCCTGTAAGAGCAAGAACGAAGATGCATATATTTGCAGAACACTAGGTCATCAGTTGATTTTTGAAGATCTTGGATGACATGGGAGAAGAAACACTTAGGGGAAAAATTCAAGAAATACAGAACCAATATTACAATTCCAAAAAAATGATTCACTTTTCTTTTCTTGGCATATTTGAAGCTAAGATGCAAATAATTCAGTACGACTTCAAGGATACAATTACCGTTACAAAATCAGCTGGGCTTTCAGCATTAGCACAAGAATTTGTATACATAGCAAAGACTGCAAACAGAATTACCGATCTAATCAATAATCAAAGCTATTGATGTGGTAAGCAGCAACGATGTGAAATATCTACCGTACTTTCCAAAGATTCTTGCCCGAACAGTACCGCAAGCAGAATTCCTCAGACTATCTAACTTGCGTGAAATCGTAAATTTACTAGCATCTAGAGACACTCCTGAAGCGTACAAATCCATTTTTATAGGAATTAATCCGATACCGGGGACACAACGGAACGATGCAAACGTTTTAATTAATGGAGATCAAATTATTATGAATAACCATACCCCGAATGATTTCAGAACTAAATACCCTTGTAGGAGAGAGCGACGGAACTCCCGGTACGGAAGTAGATCCATGGATTAGCGGATAACAGAAACCGTTGACGGGGGAGATGAAGATTGTAAAAGTGTATATAATGCAAGACAGGACCAAGAAGACAGGGAAAAATGAAAGGTGAGAACAGGAGATTCAGAAATAAGAATTACATCTCTGTTTCAAGAATTTACTGACTTGTTGACACTGGACCAGGTGAATTTCAAAACCATTTCCAAACATTGCTCTTTGTGTAAAAACATATTTGTTTTTGTAATGCCACCCGGTACGATACATAGCATTTCAAATTAAATTTTACTAACTTCTTTTGTACTAGTTGATTTATTTTCTAGATACTAAAATATGGAAACTGAACTATTATTAGAAAATCGAGCAATGTGTTTTCTTATATACAACTTTTTTTGCAGAAAACAAGAAAGAGTTTAAAATGTATTATTTTAATTGTTAAGCATAAAGTGTATTTTATATTTATTTTGTTTGTTTATATTTACAAAGCGTATTCAACTGGATTGTTAGATTTTAAAGTGCATTCATTTTTCAGAATGTAAATTATATTTTCAAAGATTTTATAATCAATATTAATTTAATTGATATCTATGTTATATTCTACGATCAATACATTTTTCAAAAATCTATGAAATAGGATTGTACTTACTTTTTACAATTTTATTTATTCTGCTACATATTAGTAGAAATATATTCTACCGACAACCGAACAATGTGCAGAGTTGAAACTCCACTGATGAAATTTTCGGGAGTCCTATGGATCATAGAAATTTGAGTAGAAGAGATCCATATGGGCTAAACCAATGGTAATTATTGTAACCACTACCCATAAACCCATGGGAGAGCTTAATTTGGAAGGATCCGCTTATGATAAATACACAAGGAGGGGAATAAGACTTTGTAAACAAAGGTTGTATTGAGGGCTGCGGGTCGTTTGTATTAATTAAAGGAATGGAACAGGATCAAAGGAGAACAATCCTTGGAGTTGGTGGTAAAACTCTATCCACGGGTGGCATAAAATGTACAACGGGATTGGCTATCACCCATAGCATTCCGAACTGCTTTCATCAGCACCCCATACGGGCGCCCCTCCATAGGCAGTCCATTCTAGATCAAGTTTAACAATAAAGTAATGAGAAAAGCATCTGCTTAAAAATAATTGATTGAAAATCCTAACTTAACATAAAATAACACAGATCTCTGTGCCCTGAAAACTGTCTAAAAATAAACCATCGTACAATCAAACAGATCCTTTTAATTAAATATTTTGTTATGTTTTATTTCGTATCACAATACCAAAAGATACAAAAATGAAGGCGCTAATGAACAACAAGGTCCATCTTATCAACTTCAAAACGTTTGGTTATTTGGATCATGAGTTCAATAAGTTATAAGTTAACAAAATTCATTTTGAAAAACTTGCATAAGTATTCCAGAAAAATAATTGAAAGTCTCTATTAAGCGAGGAAAGTTATATTATTAATGCGATAAGAAAACGATAAAAGACTTTGGATTTGACTTTTAAAGGAAAACAAATATATAAATGATAGATTATTTCATACAAATATGTTTCAAGACATATTACGTCTTCTCAATATTAAGAAAGATAAAAAATAAGTCAAAAAGAGAGATCGATATAATTTCCAACTATGAAAAAATCCCTAAAATGTAATTTTACAAGTCTCTTAGAGGTAGACTAAATAGAATATTACATAAAACATGTTTGAGGACGTGTTGCATAATCTTAAAATTAACTAAAACGAAAAAAAAAATAGAAAAGGTAAAGTAGAGAGTACAAAATAAATACGAAACATGATATCATTACGTACCTACTTCAATTTGCCTAAAGTAACAATATTCATTTTGAAAAACTTGGATAACCATTTACGAAAATTTATTGAAAACTTCTGTAAATATATCTTCCTTTTTAAACATGTAAATAATATGCGTATATGCACGAGTGATCGTCACTTTTGATCTACAAATTGAAAAAGTTAAAGATGAGAGTACAAAATAAATACTTTTTCTTCTTCTATCTCAATCTCCTTTGTGCTGCTAAGCGTGGAGTAGTCTCGGACCACTTTCGGTATGTGTCCCTACCCTGGGCCTTCCTTTTCATCCCCACCAGGGTCGACCCCCGCTCTCGCCCGAGTCTATCCATATAACTATTATATGTGATTCTCGAGCGTCCAACTGGTCTTTGCCCTCTCGGTCTGGCCTCCATCAGCCACCTTGCTCTACGCTCGTCCCCCATCCTGCAAACGTGCCCATACCACTTGAGCTGGCGTTCCTCTATGACATCCCTCACATGTCTAACTCCCAGGGCACTAATTGTTCTGAGATACCTCATTTCTGCTGACGTCACTCGTGAGGATTTCTTGTCCAAGAGTACCCAGCTCTCGGCTCCATATAACAAGACCGGGAGGAAGACAGATCTAAAGATGCGAAGCTTCGCCTCCTTGCTCACCTCCTGCTTGCCCACTAGAGTTCTGGAAATCTGGAAGAAAACCTGGTTTGCTTTACGCACTCGATGCATAACCTCCTGGTCTATCTTTCCATCCCGACTGAAGATGGTTCCCAGATATTCATAGATATCAACCTGCTCCAGTTGGTGTCCTTCACTCACAATCCTGAGCTCCACCTCCTCCCATCCTACCTGCTTAACCTTACTTTTATCCGCATTGATGGCGAGTCCTCTTCTTTTTACCTCCTCCACTGCAGCTTGCAGAGAATCCACATTCTCTGCTACCACCAAAATGTCGTCTGTATAAACGAAACACTGGGCCTGGACGGGCAACATATTCCAGTAACCAACGATTGCTCTGGGTGTTCTCCGCTTGCATACCTTCAACACCTCGTCCATAAACAGGAGTGGACTGAGGCTATCCCCTTGCTTAACCCGTTTGTAGATTCTGAATGGAGCAGACTTCATTCCATTTAATCTAACCACGCCTTTTGGGTCCTGGTACGTTGATTTGATGTCGCTTATCAGGTTTGGTGGTATCCGCTTCTCTTGTGGAGCAGTCCAAATCTCCTATCTGGTGACAGTGTCAAAGGCTGATTTGAGGTCCAAAAAGGCAAGGTAGACATTTCGTCCTCGGTTCAAAGGTTTCTCCGTAACCATCCTGAGAGAGAAGATGTGATCCTGTTTTTGTCTTGAAAGCCGGAAAGCAGCTTGTTCTTCTTCCATGTGGGGTTCAACATATGCTCTCAGCCGCTGCTCCAGGATCCTTGTATACACTTTATACACCACCAAAGAGAGACATATGGGCCTGTAGTTTTCACATAAGGTCTGGACAAAATAAATACGAAACATGATATTACCTATCTACTTCAACTTGCATAACCATTTACGAAAATTTATTGAAAACCTATATCAATTTTCCTACATTTTCCAACATTTAAAACATGTATTTACGAGTAATATGTGTATATACCAAATGGATATAATTTCCAAGCATGAAAAAAATCTAATAATTTTACTAGATATTTTTCTAATTTTAATAAGACTAGTAATTTTACTAGTCTCTTAAGGGTAGACCAGAAAGAATATTATAAAAACGGTTGAGAACGTGTTGCATATTCTTAAAATTAACTAAAATGAAAAAAATAATAGAAAATGTAAAGTAGAGAGTACAAAATTAATACAAAACATTATATCATCTCTTATCTACTTCAATTTACCTTAAAGTAAGTATATTAATGTTGAAAAACTTGCTTAAGCAATTACGAAAATTAATTGAAAACTATATCAATCTCTCTCCTTTTTTAAACATCTATATAAAAGTGGTATCTGCAAGTCGCTTTTGGTCTACAAAATGGAAATGTTAAAGCTGAGAGTATTGTCTCTAAATTAACAACATTTTTTTTTAAAAACATGCTTAAGAATTTTACGAAAATTTATTGAAATCTTTTTTAAATATATCTCCGATTTATTAAGTGATACGAGCGATATGTGGGAGATACGAGCGACCGTTGCTTTTGGTCTTCAAATCTAACGATAAAAGCAGCATTTGATCTGTAAAGTAAAATTTCCGAGCATAAAAAAAATTCAAAAATTCATATTTGAGGACGTATTGCATATGCTTAAAATTAACCAAAACGAAAAAAAAAATGAAAAAGGTAAGTAGAGAGTAGAAAATCAGTACAAAACATGAAATCCTTATATATATATATATATATATATATATATATATATATATATATATATATATATATATATATATATATATATATATATATATATCACTAGAAAGGGAGACAAATTGGTAGAGGTTTTCAATTAAAGTCAGATAGGGTTACAATAATTAGGTCGTACCCCACAGATACCGTGACCGACCTTGTTGGTCTAGGTACGCCGATCGGAAGCCTAAGAATAAAAGACGTTTACGTCATAAATTCTACGTCAAATTCTATATGATAAGAACGAATTGACCAGAACTTTGCCGGTCAATATAATGGATCTTATGAGAGCTTCCTCTTTATAAGCATTATCCGCTTGCAAGTACTCGGAAAGTCTAAGTAGGGAAGATTAACGGTCCGGAAGGAGAGTTCTGATAACTGAACCCTCGGAGGCTTTGAGTTCTTGCCTTCCGAGTCATTATTGCACAAAGGTGCCACACCTCACCTGGTCGGAGAAATTACCCGCCATATCTTACACTCACGCGCTTATTCGACAGTAACTTGCAGGCTCGCGTATGTTTGGTAGGGAACGATCTGGATGTAATCACCTCTAACCCCCTGGGTAATGAGTTCTATGCTTCCTCCCCTTAAATACACTAACACCTGTTAGTGATTTAAATATAGGACAAACGTATAAGAACGTTATGTGAAATTAATTCCCATATAAAAAGTGGCTACAATATGTTTAAAAGTAGAAAGTTTAGAACGGTTCCTTGTGAAGATCAATGCACCCGATTTTAGAAGGTGTTAGCCCTTAAATATTATTTACATAAGGATTAAATAAACAAAAAAAAATTCAGCCTACTTTCTTAAAATTCATGCACCGATTAGATTTTTAATTAATGAATAATAATGAGAAAGTTTTCTGTTTATATTTTTTTGATTATTTAATGAGTTTTAATACTGAATTATGACTGAATGACTTAAATTATTAAATTTATAAAATTCGTTTTAAAATTAAAAATCCTATCAAATTAAATGAATAAAATATTAAATGTATAATAGTTATATTAATTATACATATGTAATAGAATAAGTAACTAAACATTTAAAGAATGTTTAAGTTTAAATAATTTTTATTATTTTTTATAAATTATTGATTACACTGTTCTGCAAACAAAAAAAAAGTTTTGCTCCCTTGAGAAGTTGTTCCTGATTTTTATATTTTCATGTGCGCTGAATTCGAATCAAATTAAAGTCAAAACAATTCTACCAAGCACCAATTTTTAGAGATTGGAGGTTTTTTAAAAAAAAAAAACAAGACACATTTTTCACAAATTTAATATTCTTTTTTTGTGAAAATCAATAATATATAAAATAATAAATCATTTAATTCTGTACTCAATTAATGTGTATATTTTTTCCTTTTGTACACCTGCCTCCCGTTGTAGTACCCAACAGAAGTCCGCAAGCATCTTCTCATTGCTTTTACCGCTGTACATTTTTTACATCTGGGCTGTCATGATGAAACCGTTCTCCGTGTTCATCTGAAACTGCTTCCAAGTTGGGTGCGAAGAAATCCAAATGGGATTGCGAAAAATGAAATTTTAAGAACATGTTGCATCCCACGGCCTTATATGATGAAAGCAATTCTTCCACAATTTCATTGTAACTTGTTGCTCTTTTGTTCCCCAAAAATTGTCGACACACGTTTTCGAATGCACTCATGGCTCTTTTTTCTGTTGCCTTTAATCGTCTTTTAAATTCAACGTCCTTAAGAAGATCACGAATTTGAGGCCCCACAAAAATCCCCTCTTTAATCTTTGATTCACTTAATCTGTGGAATTTCTTTTTCAAGTAGAAAAACCTTCTCCTTCCTTGTCCATTGCTTTCTCGTAATTCTTCAGATGCCTGAACAATAGATAGAGGGTGGGGGAACAGTTAAGTTTAGGAGGAGGGCCAGGGCAGGTACCCGGGGAAGCCCGCCAGTAGGCAACAGTCCCTTCTTTTGTGAATGTTAGCCCAAAATTCCTACCTAATACTTAGCCTAATACTTATGCTCTCCCAACTTTTTCATTTTGTAATACATTATAAAAGCTTCAGAATTAAATAGGTTTTTTAATTTTTTTGTTTAAGTTTTCAGTGATCAAAAAATTTTCAAGATGTCTGAAAACACCTCATTTTTCTACCTAAAAACACAGATTTGACAAAAAATGGTTGCTGATGGAGATTATCTGACTTCGAATTCGTGTTCAGCATACTTCAAAACATAATAAAACAACAGTTTTGTTGAAGGGAGGATTTTGATGCAGAAGAGTGTTATTTACATACGTAATGGTTATATATTATAAATAATTATTTATAAGGTACTTATTATACCGTTGTATGGAGTGTCTCGATATATATACGGTACTTTCAAAAAGTTGCTTTGAAAGGAAAATATTAAAAAATAAAGAAGATCCGAAGAAAAGAGATTCAGAAAATTTTGAAATAGGAAAACATATGTTATTTGATGTCATAGTTCCCATATAATTTCCGATAAAAACATGATACAACTCAAAATATGACTTTATTAAAAAAATAAATGTTGTTCATTTGAAGGAGAGAAATAGGAAATGCCGAAACATTTAGTCAATTATAGTGAACAGTCTGATCAATAAAAGAAATATAAAACAGGTTTCAATTATTTTGATTTAAACTATTATATTTACAAAAGTTATATTAATGTCCTAACTTCATTTTTCTGTCTGTGGCTTTACAGGAATAGTTTACAACTTTTTTTATCTAATGCATATAGAGAATAAGCTCATATTTGTAGTTTCATACAGCGCGTTGTTGTTACTAGAAATTAATTTCGATCTTTATTTATTATTTTATTGACTCCTATACACAGCTATGCGAGGATTTTCAAACAAAAATAGTGTTATTAGAAAAGTATATGTAAAAAAAAGTTTATTAACGACTTGGTGGAGCAGGCTCAGTAGTTTCGGATCCCAATAAACCCATTACAAATCCATTTTCCTTTGTAGGCGACTGTAGTTGAAAAATTCATTCCTCTTGGAAAAATTGAATTGTAAACGAGAGACGGTTCTGTAATTGCTTTATCCTGTTACAGAGAGGCGGGCAAAGGGAGACCAAAACTCTTTTTGTAGCCTCAACAAATATAGAACTTTTTTTTCTTTGTTTCCGCTTTGTTCGTACGGATTTATTGGATCTGGAATTCGCGAAAACAGGAAGCAATATGGATGTTCCCATTGTTTTATTCGATACGAGCAACCAGAAGTGCTGAAAAGTGTTTCGCAATATCGTAAGCACTATTTTGATATTCCTTCTGAAAAATTGATGTAGCCTCTATGGAAGAAGTGTATATTTTTTTTATAACATAGTAATTTTAAAAAAACATTACCTTCAATAAACAATCGTTATATTCAGTACTTTGTAGTGAAGTGATCGCGTCCAAACCTCAATAATATCAAATAATAAATACATTAGGCCAATTTTAGAACTATTAATTTGTAATACTATTAATAATTACATACGGTGCAAAGAGTGTTGCAGTTTAACTCGCTCTGTAAAAGAGTTTATTTAGAAATAAATAAAACCATTGTAAGACGAACATATTAAATATTAAGAAGAACATAGGGCGGACTAGCCGAAAAGAGGGTATGGATAAGAAGAAGAAATGAGGAGCCGATTTAGAGCCTGACATGGAGGCATTGATGAGAATGCTCTGCGGGAAACCAGGTGGAAAACGGAGTAGACGACGTCCTCGGATCACATGACTGGACGACGTCGAGGAGGACCGAAGCGTTGATAGCTTCGTCTACTTAGGGACAGAAATTAATCCAAAAATGATATATCTCAGGAGATAAGAAGAATAATATCTATTGACCTCGTGGTATCTACGTTAACATGTTAAACCTCGCTAATAAATTACAATATAACTATTGTTAGTTTATTTTGACCCAAAATGCTGCTTAGAATTATTACATTTGCTGAGTCCAAATGGGAAGATGGCTCAAGGATGAATCATTAACACCCGTACTGGGGTTTTCACCTCTAAGTGCACTGAAAGGAGTGATCTGATAGGAGAGTTTGAACTACGAGGTTACAAGGAACCTGAACATTGCTTCCGGTTTCACTGACAGGTATTAAATCACTCATAACGTATATTTTATTTCTACTGTTTATAATTCTAGTGACACTATCTAAAGGTGTGGAATCTGATTGTTCAGGTCTACCTCTGATACTCCATAAATTTCAGGGATCATATGAATGCACATATAACCAATTACTAGTCATCTTAAATAAACCCAACATTGTGAAGCAATGACACAAGTAAATAAAAATCCTTATTCATATGAGTATTGGATAGAAAAAAAATCACCTTGCACAGTTTTCCCCAGGTAGAAACCTTTCCTTTCCTTTAAAATCACATCTTGGTAGATTTTACCAGTTGTTATGTTATTGTCTCTATGCAAAGTGACGTCCAGAAATCTCTCATAATTTCCTAAATCTAGATCCACTTCACCACCATCATCCAGAACATAAGTTGTGTGAAAAAAAATCACCTTGCTCATAGGGAGAAAAAGTCCCAGCATCAATGTTTATGTACGGGTCGATTTTTATGCTTGTGAAATTAACACCACATGATTTTAATAGAGTTCCGAAAGAACTGGCTATGACATCTCTACCAACTCCACTGATTACCTTTATGCCGTTTAAATATTTAATATAATCAGATTAAAAAATAATAAATAAATGTAAGCTACTATGAAGGCAATTCAATAAATGAGTTGCAAATCAGAGAACAATACAAATTTAATTGAGAGGAATCCTTTTATTGAAATTGGGATCTAATTGGTTATATCTAAGGAAACTGAGAAAAAACTTGCAGTTTATTAAAACCGGAGGCGAGCCATGGAAGGATTGGAAGGATTGTTATCCCCATCAGGGGCAATTAATCCTCGAGCATCCATTTTCAGGCTTACCACTGCCTAATAGATTATTAAGGGGAGTGGAATCCCTGAGGGGGCTTCCGGTCCAAATTAAAGCAGAGCAATCAGGGATTCTTGGTCTCGGGTCCCGTAAGAGGATCATAACAGGAGCGAGGAAGGAGGAGGTCTCGGATCTCATTGGCAGAAAGGATTAAATTAATTCTTCCAGCAAACAATAAGGCGGTTGGAGGAGGTTACTTCTTATCAAAACCGCCCCGAGCGAGTCAAGTTAAATCATTAGAGAGCCGAGATGGAGATAAGGCCGGAGGCAGAGGACTACCTGCACCAATTAGAGCACCTCCAGCCGAGTTATACTCCCGATTTGAGTTGCACTGTTCCAAACTCCTTCGGCTTCCCTCTGTTTCTTCCCCCTAGTTCCTCCTCTATCCTTAATTACTGCTAATCGTGAATCTTCCTCCAACGCCTTTGTCTTAGAACTTTGTTTTACTTCATTAGGGCCACGATCGTAGAAAGTTTAGTTAACAGCAATCGTTTATTTAGCATTAGCAATTAACGTAGTATAAATAATTTAAATAATGAGAATAGATAAATAAAAAAAACAAAAAAAACATTAAATGAACTAGGATACGCAATTTGAAACAAACAAAAAAAACTCGATAACACTACAACACGTGAACGGTAATGGGCTCAGGAATACTGGAGTGTGTACAGTTTATAAGGCAAAAATTTTACAAAGAGTAATTTGACAGACAACATGCTCAACCGTAAGGTTTTGCCCCAATTAAGTGTACCCTTTTGTACATGCTGGAAACTTGACCAGGTCATCAGATTCCACAAGCTCCAACACGGCTGTTAATAGATTGAATAATATATCTGCCACAGCCGGATTTGAACCTGCCTCGGAATGGCAGCTCAGCGCTTTACACACCAGGATTACAATGCCAGTTTATCACAAAGCTCCTATCTAGAAAAGGAACAATGCACTCAGATAAGATAAAAAGCAAAGACCAAATCATTGAGCAGGAAATATTTAATATACATACCATTAAAAAAAGGTCATAAAAACAAGAAAGTACAATATAAAAAATAATTTATACAACAAACAAGAAAGTGCAGTATACAAATAAATTTATCTCATGTTGGTACCAAAATATGTGTTTTTTTTGTCTCAATTAATTAGGACTAAAAGTACACCATTTCACCCTGTATGTTACAACATAGGCTAAAAAGTGTAAAGGAATCCTTAGGGAACTAACAACAAAGATGACAACTTAATTTGCTAGAATAGTTTAGTCCAACATGTTGAATAGTTCATGATTGGGTTTATGCCAGGTTGTCATTAAGTTCTGTTGTTTTGGTTATGATCAGTATAAGTTCTAGAGAGACTAGAATAACTACAGTACCTACGTCTGTGCTATTCTATTATCACATCTGGAGATAAAATCTTGAATGCGTCTCGTAGGCTAATCTTATCATCATTCCCAGCAATATTTTTTCTCGCGTTCGCTCAGGAACAAATCTATTGCTTAGGAAATAATGATATTCTTTAGTCCTTAGGTGCATACATAACTATTATCAAGCAATAAAGCATAATCTATTAATAATAGAGTCGTAATTAGTTTAAAATAATAATTATAAGCCGCAATTATTGTTGTAAATTTTAATAGTTCAAATTGATGGAAAATCGGCATTCCTGAACAAATACAAAAATGTGACATAGTGTCTCTTACCTCCGGATGAATTTTTATTAGTGATATAATTAGCCTATATTAAATAGAAAAAAGTATAAATGCTAACATATAATACAATTACTAAAAATATCCCAATAAATCGAATGAAGGCGTTTAACCAGCTAATGCGACACTACAGATATAGAAATGAGGAAACAAACCAAACCCATTGTTCCACCGATGAACAGGAGCGGGGAAGTTTTCGCAGCGACATCAGAAATGGATTAGAGCGTGTAAGCTATTGCTAATTGGCCATTGTTGCTGCAACAATGACTCGGATTGGGCAGGAGAAAGCAATTAGGCTTCTGATTGGGTCGGCGCTGCATTGGACCCAGGTCCCGGTTGCATTGGACCGTGGTCGCGATATTAACTCAACAAATTATGGCCTAAACCTCTTTATATTCGTTCCTGAATTTCCCCCGGGTCTTGTAGAACTGCCGTGGAGACGCCGTAAAGACCATAGACCCGGGTGCAGGTAGAGGTACAGGTAAGCAATCAATTTCCTCCATCCCGAAGGACCGGGGAACTTTCCGGGACTCCGATCTAGAGGAGGCGGCACTCGCATATCTTATTGACAAGCTACGTGCCCAGCTCCCTCGCATTATCGCTTTCCCAACTTATATTTTAAACTTCTCTACATCCTACGCTCAACTTTATTTCTTTCATTTGCTCTTTTTTTTTCCTTTTTCTCTCCGCGGAAAATGGAGTTCAACAAGAAACTTATAACGTTCTGGAAAACTGCTTCCTTTTTTTAAGTCCTAGAAACCGATTTCAGATTCGGCAGTGAAATCAAGAAAGTTAACGCCGTTAAAGAACAACTTAATAATTCCAAAATCCTGTTATAAATGAGCAGTTATTTTTGATAGTGGTATCCATGTGGATCTGTAAAAATCGTTTATTCTTTTTAATTATTTTGTTGATTATTATTTCACAATTTGAAAGTTGATAAAGGTTTAAAACATCACTCTTGGCTTAGCGCTAAGTGACATTTGCCCGTTTACAAATATTTTTAACGTAATTCAAATCAAGGATTACCTTTAGGTATCCCGAATATAAAACCATTGACCTATCCCACTTTCAAAAATAACAGCTCTTAAATCGTCAGCAACCGTAAAAAGAACATATTCGAAAAAAAAAAATTTATTTAATAATATATTAGGAAAATTAAATTATTCATAGGAATATTAGGATTTTTACGTTTCACTAGATTTATCAGAATGGTCGGTATTGCATTTCAGGTATTTCCTCTTGAAATGGGCGACAAATGAGTAAAATTCATGTAATATTTTTAATCTTATTTCATCAATAAATAATTTTCTAAATTATTAAAATATTTTAATAATTTAGAAAATTATTTATTGATGAAATAAGATTAAAAATATTACATGAATTTTACTCATTTGTCGCCCATTTCAAGAGGAAATACCTGGTGAGGCATCCCAGCTCTAGGTAGGCGGAGATATTAATGCTCATAATCATGCGTTGAGGGGTTCAGGTACTTATGTTCAACTACCAACTTTCTAGACGAGATCTTTGGCGAAGTAATGAATGAAGTTTGACAAGCTCAAAGAAGATATTAGGTACAGAGGACCGATAATACCACCTCATGGAGTTGTCACCCTTACTATTACTAATACCAGCACCAGTATGATCAATGGAGTTCGAGAAAACCTTAGTAAAGCCTTATCACAGAGATTTCCAATATTTCCAAGGATTGGCGATACAGGTGCATGAGGGCCTAATATCGGTAAGTGGTGGAGCAGGTGTCCAAGTTACTAACATCGAGAACAGGTCCGATAATAACACACAAGGGAATGAACTCGGGAGAAACAGTGAACGAAGGGTGAACGGTGAACCTTTCTCTCCATTCAGTAGTAACGAAAATTCCTTTTTCATCCCCTGATTGTGGAATTAGACTTCATAAAGCATATTTAAATAAATTACTTAACCAACAAGAAGCTATTTTAATCTTAACATTAAAGTTAGCCTTGAATAAATTTCATTCTTAAAACATTTTTCTCTCTAGGGGCCAAGATACTGTTACTTCTTGAAAATCAATTAAAATTATCTATAACATT
Organism: Troilus luridus; assembly: GCA_964056705.1. Classification (NCBI taxonomy): domain Eukaryota; kingdom Metazoa; phylum Arthropoda; class Insecta; order Hemiptera; family Pentatomidae; genus Troilus; species Troilus luridus. The sequence goes on from OZ057415.1 coordinate 86,488,654, forward strand.
AATTTATTAATTTATCAAACAATACTGCATAAGGAGAAACAACTTTCAGTTCAGAAGTTATATTTATTATTAAGTCATATTTAAAAAAAAAAGTTATATGTGAAAACTTATTGGTGCATAGTATTTGTAAATTCAGTATTTTGTCATTTATAATATACATTATTTATAATTATACTTCTGTAATTTATATCTTCTAATATGAAAGAATTTTTTTTTAAATAAATAAATCCTAAGATAAAACGTGCTACAAATTATTCATAATTAGGATTGTATGGGCGCAAATAATTAACTATTTCTTAAAAACTTAGTAATGTTTCAGGTTAAACCGTACATAATTTATTAAAGCTAACAATTGGTGGCCCTGTCGCGATTTAAAAACGCCTCCTATTGACAAAGAGTAAAAGCATACAGGAAACTCTATTGGGTATGTAAAAAAGAGGTTGTTGGTCTGATGTTGGGAAACGATTTTAGCGTGCGGATTTGGTGAACTTCGGGAATGACCCCGACAGGCTTGTTAAATTACAAAATGAAGATCCCAAATCGGAGGTACTCAGGCAGCAATCCAATTTGCAGTTCAAAGCTTTGTGGTTCACAAGAACTGACACTACCATAATCTGCGAAATGACCATTCTGGAAGCCGGTATAACCATACTTCCGACTAAAGCATTCATCCATACCGTCTTGGAAAAAGAACAAGAAGATATATTCTGGTAGGTACTTTTTGCCTACCATGAAGACGACTGAAGAAAATATTCTGTCATTAAATATAATGCTATACCCTTAAGAAATTCTGGAGGTCTGGAACACAACTACACGGGTATAATTGAGGTATCTCAGGGTGTGACCTGATTAGGTGATGCTTATCAGACTCACAGGAGACGATATTGAAAAATGTAATATTTAAGTCGACAGTCCTCGTGACGCAAAATGCAATCAATAATTTAATTGTACATAGACATGACATTATCATAAAAGATATGTCGAAAAGTCAGAAATCAGTGGTGTAAACGGAACTTCCAATCACTCCATTTTCATAAAAAGGTTGCAGTAAAATCTTATATATATATATATATATATATATATATATATATATATATGTACTTTTAAAACGTAATTAAAAGATCGCACAGGTATACGTGACGTTGTTAATATTCTATGAATACTAGAATGAGCATGTGAAGGGTCAGTGAATTTCAGATGTTAAACACACATACAGCATAAAGGGGCATTTTGTAAGTAGACATGTACTTTTGTAAACATGGTTGTCATATGATGTTGATTAAAATCTGATGTAAGCATGTTCAGTTACTAAAACAACTATCAGCCAATCAAACATATACAACTTTGGAAAAGATAATAAAATATATTTTAATTGATAATTATGTAGTGAGTACAACTATACCTCGGTTGTAAGGATCTCGGAGTACTAATATGAAAATGAATCATATGTTACCTTTCCTGAGATCATGGTTTGGCCTAGTGAAGACAGCATAGCATTTTGGCATAATAAACAATAATATATTGTGGGGATTTCGAACTGACTGATTTTGATTACGACGATTATTATATAAACAAGCATTGTGAATATATACTGTGATAAATCGTAATTCACAAGATTCCTTTCAGGTAAAAAGGTATGCGTTGAATTTTAATTAAACACCTATACTTATTATAAATCCAAGTCTTCCGCCGCGTCTGTTTTTCTATTCGCGATAAACTCAGTAACTATTACACGGATTTTCATGCGGTTTTCACCAATTGATAGAGTCATTTACGAGGATGGTATAAGTATATAATTTGTCAAGGTTTTGTGTAAATTGGTTGAAGTATAACGATAATTGTTGTAAGTGTTGGAAAAATTACTCGTATAGCCGCCTGGGAGGTCTCTTCAAAAATGCTGCATTAAGATATAACAAAACAATGGATGGTGGAATACTCCTCTTTTATAGATCAATCAATAAAATATATTACTGATTAATACATTAGTGGAAAAATTCCAACTAAAAACCTTAAGTCTCTAAACTAAAGCATGAAATTAAAAAAAATTAATTTCCTGTTTTAGTTTAGAGACTTAAGGTTTTTAGTTGGAATTTTTCCATTAATGTATTAACATTTATTTGATGTCTCTGTTGACCGTTCCCTTTTTCAATATATGTTACTGATAATTTATATGATATAAAATAAACCCGTGAACGTGTCTAGGATATCACGTCCTACATGGTACATGGTACAAACTGTACTGTTTCATGGACATCGGTTCTGCAAGGAGGTGATTTGTCCTTGGTCACGCACAACCGCCAGATTTTTCCCCCTATTTAGGGTACCCTATTTTTATAATAATTTATAGAGGCTGGGTGGACCCCAGGAGGGTCCTAGATACTATATGATCCATCTCCCGCTGCAAACAGACTAAATAAAAATCACGGCCTGCAGCGGGATTTGAACCCGGATTTCCGGCATAGCAACTCAGTGCTCTACCACTGAGCCACTCCGCTCCTATCATTACTATGATCTAAAAGTCAATTATTTTGTTTTTTATATGAGTAATAGCATCTTTCATTCTCCTTACTTGAATAATTGGTATTATACAGCTGCAAATTTAAATAAATATTTTTTTAAAAATTGTTTTTAATCATTTTATTCTTATTATCATATAATAAAGATAATCGAATGAACTTAGAAAGACAGGAGTCAATATAGATAGATAATGTTTTTAATATTTTCAATTTTTAATATTGATTACTTTAAAACTAGTATCAAAAACATAGATTATTCTTAATTATTTGTAAACTTCAGGGAAGAATTTTTAGTACATTGACGGTTCAATATCCATTGGTATATTAGCGTGTAAGTAACATGTAACTAAATAGTACAAACAAAAAAAATATTGATAATGCTAAAAAGATCAAGATTCTTCTTTATAGATGTACGAAATCTGTTCTATGCCGATTTCGATCTCCAAAAATAAAATTACGAATAATTTAATGATTAAAATGTGTTCAGTACCACCAATAGAATCACCTCTTTAACAACCCTGGAAATACCTGTAATGATTTAACCTTTAACAGGAATATCGATGTATCTTGTATGCCATTGTGTCGTACTTTTCGTATTACAGACTTCTAATTAATAAATATCTTGTAACACAGTAAGTATTTGTCCCGTACAACACACGGTCCATGATACAGCCACACCAAATGTTTTCCAGGACATTTCCACGCCGCATTGGCTCTCTTTGAGAGACTTGCATTGAGAGGAGAATAGTCTATAGACGATGGTCGACACAAATAGTGTTTCAGAACGAGACGAATCTTTGAAGGATTGGGTAAGGATAAGCGCAACAGAAAAGACGATAAGGGTGGTAGCAGAGGCTGGAGTGAACTATGAGGCCCCGGGATCCATTTGGAAAGATAATCCAGGCCCGTCAACGAATTAATGGAGGAATACAACGTTTTTGGTGGATTCGGACTTGCCGAAATCGCTGCGGATAGCGCTTTTCCAAACCATGAGGGCGAATACACTTGTAAACCTATCTCTGGTGGGCAACTACAGGCAATACATCTCGTGCTGTGATGATGATGACGAGTTCTAAAACCGCCCAGAAATGACTAAAATCAGTGTCTGGGCGCCAATCGTCTTTCAGACAATGGCAAGTGACGTCAGGATTCCAACCAAGGTTCTGATGGATTGTCCTTTGCCCCGTTTCAGGGTCTCGGAGAATAGAGATCTTGAAATTTCTAAACTGAAGTGGGCAGATATGGGAAAAATCTCCCCTTAGAGCAGTAGTTCCCAACCTGGAGGGGGGGTAGTGGGGGGCGACTCCAGTTGATGATCAAAATGTTAACACATAGTATTAGATTTTCTCTTACCAATATTTTATACTACAATAGATTATTCTTAATTATTTGTAAACTTCAGGGAAGAATTTTTAGTACATTGACGGTTCAATATCCATTGGTATATACGCGTGTAAGTAACATGTAACTAAATAGTACAAACAAAAAAAATATTTATAATGCTAAAAAGATCAAGATTCTTCTTTATAGATGTACGAAATCTGTTCTATGCCGATTTCGATCTCCAAAAATAAAATACGAATATTTTAATGATTAAAATGTGCCCAATACCACCAATAGAATTACCTCTTTAACAACGCTAGGCAATACCTGTATTGATTTAATGTTTACCAGGAATATCGATGTATCTTGAATGCCATTGTGTCGTACTTTTCGTATTACAGACTTCTAATTAATAATTATCTTGTAACACAGTAAGTATTTGTCCCGTACAACACACGGTCCATGACACAGCCACACCAAATGTTTTCCAGGACATTTCCACGCCGCATTGGCTCTCTTTGAGAGACTTGCATTGAGAGGAGAATAGTCTATAGACGATGGTCGACACAAATAGTGTTTCAGAACGAGACGAATCTATGAAGGATTGGGTAAGGATAAGCGCAACAGAAAAGACGATAAGGGTGGTAGCAGAGGCTGGAGTGAACTATGAGGCCCCGGGATCCATTTGGAAAGAGAATCCAGGCCCGTCAACGAATTAATGGAGGAATACAACGTTTTTGGTGGATTCGGACTTGCCGAAATCGCTGCGGATAGCGCTTTTCCAAACCATGAGGGCGAATACACTTGTAAACCTATCTCTGGTGGGCAACTACAGGCAATACATCTCGTGCTGTGATGATGATGACGAGTTCTAAAACCGCCCAGAAATGACTAAAATCAGTGTCTGGGCGCCAATCGTCTTTCAGACAATGGCAAGTGACGTCAGGATTCCAACCAAGGTTCTGATGGATTGTCCTTTGCCCCGTTTCAGGGTCTCGGAGAATAGAGATCTTGAAATTTCTAAACTGAAGTGGGCAGATATGGGAAAAATCTCCCCTTAGAGCAGTAGTTCCCAACCTGGAGGGAGGGTAGTGGGGGGCGACTCCAGTTGATGATCAAAATGTTAACACATAGTATTAGATTTTCTCTTACCAATATTTTATACTACAATAGATTATTCTTAATTATTTGTAAACTTCAGGGAAGAATTTTTAGTACATTGACGGTTCAATATCCATTGGTATATACGCGTGTAAGTAACATGTAACTAAATAGTACAAACAAATAAAAATATTTATAATGCTAAAAAGATCAAGATTCTTCTTTATAGATGTACGAAATCTGTTCTATGCCGATTTCGATCTCCAAAAATAAAATACGAATATTTTAATGATTAAAATGTGCCCAATACCACCAATAGAATTACCTCTTTAACAACGCTAGGCAATACCTGTATTGATTTAATGTTTACCAGGAATATCGATGTATCTTGTATGCAATTGTGTCGTACTTATCGTATTACAGACTTCTAATTAATAAATATCTTGTAACACAGTAAGTATTTGTCCCGTACAACACACGGTCCATGACACAGCCACACCAAATGTTTTCCAGGACATTTCGACGCTGCATTGGCTCTCTTTGAGAGACTTGCATTGAGAGGAGAATAGTCTATAGACGATGGTCGACACAAATAGTGTTTCAGAACGAGACGAATCTATGAAGGATTGGGTAAGGATAAGCGCAACAGAAAAGACGATAAGGGTGGTAGCAGAGGCTGGAGTGAACTATGAGGCCCCGGGATCCATTTGGAAAGAGAATCCAGGCCCGTCAACGAATTAATGGAGGAATACAACGTTTTTGGTGGATTCGGACTTGCCGAAATCGCTGCGGATAGCGCTTTTCCAAACCATGAGGGCGAATACACTTGTAAACCTATCTCTGGTGGGCAACTACAGGCAATACATCTCGTGCTGTGATGATGATGACGAGTTCTAAAACCGCCCAGAAATGACTAAAATCAGTGTCTGGGCGCCAATCGTCTTTCAGACAATGGCAAGTGACGTCAGGATTCCAACCAAGGTTCTGATGGATTGTCCTTTGCCCCGTTTCAGGGTCTCGGAGAATAGAGATCTTGAAATTTCTAAACTGAAGTGGGCAGATATGGGAAAAATCTCCCCTTAGAGCAGTAGTTCCCAACCTGGAGGGAGGGTAGTGGGGGGCGACTCCAGTTGATGATCAAAATGTTAACACATAGTATTAGATTTTCTCTTACCAATATTTTATACTACAATAGATTATTCTTAATTATTTGTAAACTTCAGGGAAGAATTTTTAGTACATTGACGGTTCAATATCCATTGGTATATACGCGTGTAAGTAACATGTAACTAAATAGTACAAACAAATAAAAATATTTATAATGCTAAAAAGATCAAGATTCTTCTTTATAAATGTACGAAATCTTTTCTATGCCGATTTCGATCTCCAAAAATAAAATTACGAATAATTTAATGATTAAAATGTGTTCAGTACCACCAATAGAATCACCTCGTTAACAACCCTGGAAATACCTGTAATGATTTAACCTTTAACAGGAATATCGATGTATCTTGTATGCCATTGTGTCGTACTTTTCGTATTACAGACTTCTAATTAATAAATATCTTGTAACACAGTATTTGTCCCGTACAACACACGGTCCATGACACAGCCACACCAAATGTTTTCCAGGACATTTCCACGCCTCATTGGCTCTCTTTGAGAGACTTGCATTGAGAGGAGAATAGTCTATAGACGATGGTCGACACAAATAGTGTTTCAGAACGAGACGAATCTATGAAGGATTGGGTAAGGATAAGCGCAACAGAAAAGACGATAAGGGTGGTAGCAGAGGCTGGAGTGAACTATGAGGCCCTACAGGCAAAGAGAATCCAGGGATCCATTTGGAAAGAGAATCCAGGCCCGTCAACGAATTAATGGAGGAATACAACGTTTTTGGTGGATACGGACTTGCCAAAATCGCTGCGGATAGCGCTTTTCCAAACCATGAGGGCGAATACACTTGTAAACCTATCTCTGGTGGGAAACTACAGGCAATACATCTCGTGCTGTGATGATGATGACGAGTTCTAAAACCGCCCAGAAATGACTAAAATCAGTGTCTGGGCGCCAATCGTCTTTCAGACAATGGCAACTGACGACAGGATTCGAACCAAGGTTCTGATGGATTGTCCTGTGCCCCGTTTCAGGGTCTCGGAGAATAGAGATTTTGAAATTTCTAAACTGAAGTGGGCAGATATGGGAAAAATCTCCCCTTGGAGCAGTAGTTCCCAACGTGGGGGGGGCGGGGGGGGGCGAAACCAGTTGATGATCAAAATGTTCACACATAGTATTAGATTTTCTCTTACCAATACTTTATACTACAATAGATTATTCTTAATTATTTGTAAACTTCAGGGAAGAATTTTTAGTACATTGACGGTTCAATATCCATTGGTATATACGCGTGTAAGTAACATGTAACTAAATAGTACAAACAAATAAAAATATTGATAATGCTAAAAAGATCAAGATTCTTCTTTATAGATGTACGAAATCTGTTCTATGCCGATTTCGATCTCCAAAAATAAAATTACGAATATTTTAATGATTAAAATGTGCCCAATACCACCAATAGAATTACCTCTTTAACAACGCTAGGCAATACCTGTATTGATTTAATGTTTACCAGGAATATCGATGTATCTTGTATGCAATTGTGTCGTACTTATCGTATTTCAGACTTCTAATTAATAAATATCTTGTAACACAGTAAGTATTTGTCCCGTACAACACACGGTCCATGACACAGCCACACCAAATGTTTTCCAGGACATTTCCACGCCGCATTGGCTCTCTTTGAGAGACTTGCATTGAGAGGAGAATAGTCTATAGACGATGGTCGACACAAATAGTGTTTCAGAACGAGACGAATCTATGAAGGATTGGGTAAGGATAAGCGCAACAGAAAAGACGATAAGGGTGGTAGCAGAGGCTGGAGTGAACTATGAGACCGGGAGCCATTTGGAAAGAGAATCCAGGCCCGTCAACGAATTAATGGAGGAATACAACGTTTTTGGTGGATTCGGACTTGCCGAAATCGCTGCGGATAGCGCTTTTCCAAACCATGAGGGCGAATACTCTTGTAAACCTATCTCTGGTGGGCAACTACAGGCAATACATCTCGTGCTGTGATGATGATGACGAGTTCTAAAACCACCCAGAAATGACTAAAATCAGTATCTGGGCGCCAATCGTCTTTCAGACAATGGCAAGTGACGTCAGGATTCCAACCAAGGTTCTGATGGATTGTCCTTTGGTTCCTTTCAGGGCCTCGGAGAATAGAGATCTTAAAATTTCTAAACTGAAGTGGGCAGATATGGGAAAAACCTCCCCTTAGAGCAGGAGTTCCCAACCTGGAGGGGGGGGGGTAGTGGGGGGCGACTCCAGTTGATGATCAAAATGTTAACACATAGTATTAGATTTTCTCTTACCAATACATTATACTACAATAGATTATTCTTAATTATTTTTAAACTTCAGGGAAGAATTTTTAGTACATTGACGGTTCAATATCCATTGGTATATACGCGTGTAAGTAACTTGTAACTAAATAGTACAAACAAATAAAAATATCGATAATGTTAAAAAGATCAAGATTGTTCTTTATAAATGTACGAAATCTTTTCTATGCCGATTTCGATCTCCAAAAATAAAATTACGAATAATTTAATGATTAAAATGTGTTCAGTACCACCAATAGAATCACCTCTTTAACAACCCTGGAAATACCTGTAATGATTTAACCTTTAACAGGAATATCGATGTATCTTGTATGCCATTGTGTCGTACTTTTCGTATTACAGAATTCTAATTAATAAATATCTTGTAACACAGTATTTGTCCCGTACAACACACGGTCCATGACACAGCCACACCAAATGTTTTCCAGGACATTTCGACGCTGCATTGGCTCTCTTTGAGAGACTTGCATTGAGAGGAGAATAGTCTATAGACGATGGTCGACACAAATAGTGTTTCAGAACGAGACGAATCTATGAAGGATTGGGTAAGGATAAGCGCAACAGAAAAGACGATAAGGGTGGTAGCAGAGGCTGGAGTGAACTATGAGGCCCCGGGATCCATTTGGAAAGAGAATCCAGCCGCGTCAACGAATTAATGGAGGAATACAACGTTTTTGGTGATTCGGACTTGCCAAAATCGCTGCGGATAGCGCTTTTCCAAACCATGAGGGCGAATACACTTGTAAACCTATCTCTGGTGGGCAACTACAGGCAATACATCTCGTGCTGTGATGATGATGACGAGTTCTAAAACCGCCCAGTAGTTCCCAAAATCAGTGTGTGGGCGCCAATCGTATTCCAGACAATGGCAACTGACGACAGGATTCCAACCAAGGTTCTGATGGATTGTCCTGTGCCCCGTTTCAGGGTCTCGGAGAATAGAGATTTTGAAATTTCTAAACTGAAGTGGGCAGATATGGGAAAAATCTCCCCTTAGAGCAGTAGTTCCCAACCTGGGGGGGGGGAGGGGCGAAACCAGTTGATGATTAAAATGTACACACATAGTATTAGATTTTCTCTTACTAATACTTTATTCTACAATAGATTATTTTTAATTATTTGTAAACTTCAGGGAAGAATTTTTAGTACATTGACGGTTCAATATCCATTGGTATATAAGCGTATAAGTAACATGTAACTAAATAGTACAAACAAATAAAAATATTGCTAATGTTAAAAAGATCTTTTTTTTATACATCATCTTCAGCTGTAACACTGAAGAAAAAAGGCCGACATGAGTTACTGCAAAAGAAAGATTTGAGTTCGCAAGGCGAGTCCATTATATGTAATGTTTATAAATTTGTCAAAAACTTAACGTTTTTGAATGCCAATGATTTTAATAGAAGGCAAACAGTAGTGGCAGAAATTTCTGGCACGAGTTTAAAATCAGTGCAAAGAGTGTGTCAGGAAGAAAAGCACAATCCTCCTTCAGAGAAGAAATTCGTATCTCCACGTAAAAGTTATAAAAGAGATAAACCACAATCCATTTTGAATGATTTTGACATCGATGTTGTTCGGCGTTCTGCACTTGAATTTTACGATAGATGTGAATATCCTACAGCTGAAAGATTACGTCCAGTTCTGCATGAAAACAATAATTACTCGGGCAGTGTTAGATCTATTTAAATTTTTCAAATTGTTTGCCACGCAGGTAGCTTAAGCGGATTCGTGAGTGACTACAGATGGGTATTCCAATCCAAAAGTCACACTTCTGACTACCATAATGAAATGAATAGCCTTTCTTAGAATAGAGGTTTATAAATCATCTCATACCAAACCTGGAGGAACTTTGTGTCATAATTTTAGATAATGCTCTCTATCATTCTGCCTTATTGCAAAAATACCCTCCACTTAACTGGCGGACGCAGGAGATAATAGAAAATGTGACTCCTGAAGATTGGCGTAAATGTGTAGAGCATGCGGAAAATCTTCAACAAGCTGAGTGGGACAAAGAAATAGTAAGGGATGAATTTATTGAACAAATATTAATAAATTTAAGTGACGAAACAACATCTGAGTCCGAAGAATTTTCTGATGATTATGGACAATAATTGTATTCTTGATTATACTTCATGATTGTAAACAAAATTATTAGTAGGTTTTAATCAATTAAATTGTATAATAATCTATTTTAAATACAATGTAGTATGTTTATTAAATCTGAATCTTTATTAAAAAATTACTTTTTTGATACTTACATTTAAATCCTTACCAATAAATATAAATGAAATATAAAAGATTCCTGGGGTGTAAGACAGAAGGTCGATTTAACAACACAGCGTTTTCTGTCAGCCACCTGATTTCATGTCGTCTACTATAGTTGGCCTTGATAAGGTGGGGAGCCCCGGAAAATCGCCCGATGAGGCTCACTCGTTCCGGATCCAGACAGAGGATGACCTCAACACTCCCTCCTGATTGATGGACAGGATCAAACACCCTCACCGCATGGAGCTGAAACACCTAGGATTCGCCCATGGATCAACCACGTAATAGCCAGACAACCAGAGGGTGTAAGAGCTTCAAAGCTGTAATTTTGAATTACATCTTTTCATTATTATAAATACAATGACTCTTTACATCCCCTTATAGACAGGAAAGACACTTAGTTTAAGTCCCAGGTGCCTATTTCTCTAACTGTAACTGTTCAGTGCCTATAACTATAACTATTCGGCTCGGGTTAAAACTAAGATTCAATAGTTTCTTTCATCATATCCATAAAGACTATATTATCCTCTTATGTATATATATCTATCAGCAATATTTATTTATTTCTTCAAGTGTAACATTTATTCATTTCATATTGTAATTAGCCTTAATAAATTCCATGTTTCCATATCTGGCGTTAAATTCTCGCTTCTACTAATACGCATTTTATTATTCATTTATATTTCATTCAATTTCATTATTATGTCTAATTCACGCCCGTACAAAATGCAAAATGTAATAAATGGAATTCAATGTTTATATGCTTTATTGTGACATACAAGTCAACCATTTTACAATACTACTGTTTTATTCGACCCAGAACTCTAAAGGATGTCACAGGATAGAAGAGTTATTCATCGACGCAGGATCGGAACACAAAGAAACCTTAATGCCGATCTTAGGCTCTTGAATTTTTTAAATCCTCCCCAACCACGGCCCTTCTTTCTCCTCCGAACCTCCCTTCCTTGAGCATTAAAATTCAACAGAGTCCCTAGGGATGAACTTTTCGACCTTCTGCCTGAAATTTCTTGCAGCATTCGCCCCATTCTTCAATCTTTATAAATGGCCAACTATTATTCTTTAAGAGCTCCTCCTTCGGCGCTCTTCTTTTACTCCAGTAAAGCACAGCAGAACAAAAAGTAAAGAAAAAGTGAAGAAGGGATAAAACATTCGATGGTAAGATGTACTCCATTAAGGCTTAATGACTTTTTTTTCTTAAATCAGTCATTGTTTTGTTTTTTTAAACCATTGTAATACTATTTAGCGGAACTGGCATGTTTGAAGAATAAACGGTGTACGAATACTATACAATTAATTAAATATTCAAATACGTAACAGAATAGTCGAACAAATATATAAAACTAATTCTGACGTCTATCCATTGGCTATCTATCGATTGGCTCAAATCTGTTTTACAAATAAGTATACTAATGTCCGATTTTTATTGTTTATATACGTTTTTCGTTAAATTATTTGATTACTTTAAACTATAACACATCTATTGAAACTCAATTTGAACCAGTTTTTTGCCGATTATATATTATTCATTAGGGATTGGTACCACAGAAAAAAATAAAGATTATTATTACTAAATAGTAAAGAAAAATAATAGTTAAATAATTGAATAATAATAATTATAGTTTTATAAATTTTTTTAAGAACAAATATAAAGTTGCTCTTGCTGAATGGAAAACCAGTGTCAATTTTGAATATAGCTATTTAACTTTCATTACAGTGTGCTACCATTGCATTTACACTTCGATTATATTTTATAGAGAAAATATAAATTTTATAGACAATAAAATTATTGTGTGATAATTAATACTGTCAAAACCCGTGTTATCGGAAGGCAATGAAGGCTGTTTAAATAAATAAATAAATAAAATAAAATAAAAAGAGAAAAAATCATTCATTTTTATTTAATTATTAACATTTTATTTATGTTCATGAATTATATCAATACTGGTATATAAAACTACATATGATATATGTAATGATCAGAATAAAATTCGCTTTCTGATTGTTAAATAGTTTTTGACTCGGAGAAGCTACGACGTTCGTTAGAAGTTTTAATCGTAAGCTGTTGCCAAAATCTAACGATTGTGTATAAAACATGAGCTTAAAATAGTGATAGTGATATTAAAAAAATATAAATGAGAGAATAAAAGGAATCTATGAAGGGTTGGGTCATGATAAAGAAGGGACCAGCGGATGGAGTGGACCGTGAGGCCTTCTAAATACCAAATCACGATCGTGGATTAGTCTCGATGAATTTCGTAAATGCTAATGGTGACAATTTTTCGAAAATTAGAATAATAATATTATAGATGACCTTCTAAGATAGACGGTGAACGGATAGAGATTGTTATTAGGCGGCTTACCGGCTTGTCTCTTACAGGAAAGGGAAGCCTGGGGAAGATAAGTTGTACAATTTATAGGGCGTGCTGTTTGATAGCAATTGGCCAGCAAAGTCTTCTAATAAAACCACAGCCCTCGAGGAGAGTGGGACCAGGCAAACTTACCGCAATATAACTTCTTCTGTACTTCTGCGGCGATTTTTCCCCCAATTTTTTCTCCTTTTCCCGTTTCTTATAACTCTGGGAACAAATCCAATTAAACTATCGGGCGCCCCTGAGGAGTTATTAGATCATGAGGGGACATGAAGACCGTTCCGAACATCTGACACAAGCCTACGATTTCTCTACACGATATATGTGACTTAATAAATTACTCGTGTGTTTTAACATTGATTTTCTAAAAATAATTTTATACTTGTTGCACCTGAACGAGCTGACATACCACTCGCTTTACCAGATCTTATCTACAACCGATCATACCAGCATCGATCTATAATTAATTTATGTAATATTAATTGACCTAATGTATATATCAGGAGGGAAATGGTCTGGGTGGTAAAAAAAATCCTCTTAATTAAGAAGAATATTTTCATTATCGAACCCTTAAGATCTACCTAAATGGTTCCCCATTTGTATTATATACTTTTTATCACTCATACCCTTAGAAGACTATATATTTTGTTATTCTTTACTACATATATTATTATTCTTGTCAATCTTACTATATATTATTTCAATTAATATGTACCTTGTATATTTAGTCCTGAAGAACACCTGTAGTGTGGGTCGAAACGTCGGCTTTAAAAATGAATAGTTCTTCTAACTAAATAGAATTTTTTCTGACCTCCACCCGGTCCAGGGTGGATATAATTTTTTGTTCCTCATAAATTATATCATTATAATATTAACTAGTCAATAATATTAACTTTTAATCCCGTTCAGGCTCTGTATGATAATGCGGAATAGGGAAGGAAATGATTCTCCTTACAGACTCTAAGTAATGTCGAAAATAGCAAGCAAAGCGCTCAAATACATGTACAAAAATAAGCCTGACGTATTTAATATGTACCAACGTTTCGAACAAATTTTCAAGACATCATCAGGGTTACAGCTCCTTATACAAATAAGTTTAAATGTTTATTACTTTAAATGGTACTTTTATCCAATCGGACAATGCTACAGCGCGAGTCCAAAATGTTACCTATCCAGATATAATTAAGATAGGGATCTTTAACAAGTTGCTAACACCACGCAGGGACGGGATTGCAATTTTATTTAGTCTTCTCCGAAGGACAGCATAGCTAAGGAATTTTTACTCCTTTAAAAAAATCCTAGGTATCGCTAGGATATCTCTTATATGATCTCATAGCCCAATTTTCCAATGTTTTATTAGATAGATAGATTAAATTTCATTCTTATAATTTATTCATTAATTAATATGTGTTCATTATACCTCATTTTAATAGTACAGCCTGTTCTAAATTTTTATTAGGTGTGTTTCAACCCTAGCCTTGTAATGGTAAAAATCAAGATTAAGGGCCAGCTTATTTCGTCTCCCTGGCAGCCGATTCTCTCTGAGCACGATCTAAGATTTCTATACCACGACTACGACAATAGATCTTATTCGTTTAAGTTGCCCCTTATTAAATAAATAAATATTATTCATTTACCAGAAATTTCCATATACTTGAAAGGACAGATAAAACTGAATACACCTAAAATCCTATTGGATATTCATCATAAAATCGGTCTTAGTCGAAGGACCCAGGAGGGTAAGGTAAGAAATTGATAGGCGCACAAGAAGTGTAGGGTTACCCAGTAGAGTAAGACAGGTGTAAACGGAATGCAGAAGAGCATGGTCCATTGATGGATATATGAAAGATTAGATCCAGAAAATGGAAAGAATAAGAAGACAAACAATTATTTATTAAATAAAAAAACAAAACAACCGAGACAACTATTGAATGCTACATTGAACTGTAATGATTAGTATTGTGTTTCATGAATGGTGCCTATACTCAAATACTCCAAGCATAAAATATATAAGCAAACTGCCAACTTTTCGTTTATGTTATGAACTTGTAATAATGTTATCATTCCTATTGGCAAAGTCTTGAAGCCGAAACATCATTTAACTTAGCCCCGACTGAAGTACTCGTACTTAGCTCCCTGATGAGATAAAAGCTTGGAGCTGAACCCATGTGAAGCCTGGGAGAGCTGATATGCAAATGAAAACAGTTAGCTCCAACCACCCGCTCCCTCCTGATAACTTCAATTACTTCTTTTACCTCGGGAAAACTTAATTAACTCCCTAAAATTGAAATGGATAAACTTTTTAATTTCCTCTCTTTCTCGAGAAACCGCTAAATTTCAATTGCAGCTTAGATTCAAACGAGAACTAAATGAAACTGAGACTCCCGCTTAAAAGTATCAACCCTGTCCTGGAATTAGGACATCTTGAAAAAATAATTGTCAGGTCGGATTTCTTTTTATAAACGAATTCCAATTTTGGAGAAAGAGTAAATAATTGAATTAATTAAAAGGCTAATCTCAACATTGAATGAACGAGTCTCAAATTCAAGGCGATTTCTATAAAAAATAATGTTATTCTGGGACCATAACAAACTTATGGCAAAGCGGCTACGTAATAAAAAGCTGATGAAATTAACATAAGAACTTATGTTTACTATACGACAAAACTATACGAAACAGTATCTAAAAAAAAAAAAATAAACGCTAATAGAATATCTGACAAGAATTAGTTAGATATTTACAATGGATATGAACTAATAATTATTACCGACATGAGAGCATCGCTCTTCAAATCATGGGTTTGAATGAGGATAAGGAAGATGGATGGCGGATGTTAGGTAAGAATGAGTACCATACTCTGTAGTGTAGCTTAGTAGAGGTTAAAATATATACTTTCTAGTATAATACATGTTTTTCAGCAATAATACACCATAAGTCTGGCCAAAAGTGAAATGATATCAGGATAGATTCTGTTAACATAACAAGTTGAAAATTTAGTTAGGGATGAGTTTCACACTTCGGACGAAATGGAAGGTTCAATGCATGTGTAAAGAAGGGAAAAGCGAGATCTTCTTTCCATGGATTGGACAGAGAGTTCGAATTAAGGACGGGAGACTGTAGATGTAGGAACGGCGTCAAGAGGTTATGAACAAACCATGGAAATATTGTCCACGGTTCGAAATCTATGTAATAACACCTATAGCCAAGACTATAGTAATGAAACAGTAATTTCCTACAAGGTTTCAAAAAATGTAATTCCTAGTACACTAATCAATATATATATATATATATATATATATATATATATATATATATATATATATATATATATATATATATATATATATAGACAGAGAGAGAGATATTTAGAGTTCAAATAATATTCATTTTGAAAAAATGAAGTCAGGAAGTCCATTTGTATTAATTATGGAAGGATGAAATTTATTATTTTTCAATATTGTAAAAAATTCGTTGTCCATCCCAACTTCTTATCTGGTTACTATATAATCAACGGAAGAGATACTTTACTCCAAGCATATAACAGAGTCTTATTAAAAAAATTTGTAAAAGGATGATGCGAAACTTCTCAAATTTGGTTATACATCATATTATCATAAATAAAATACTATATTTCGCTTAAATTTGACGAAAAAAGCCTTCTTTAATTCCCTTTCAGTAATAAATACGACTTTAACTCCTTACCGAAAGTTTCTGGCTAGAATAACCTAATATAAGCTAAGTATTATATTATATTTAGGTAGAAATTAATTATAATTGAATACAAAACTGTACATTATTGACAAAAATCACTAAGAAAAAACGAAATATCCGAAAATTGGTTATATAGCCTCTCCTATCCACTTAAGTTCCCAATTATTTTTATCAAAAGATTGGTTATTTCAATTTTTTTGAAAATTTTAATTTTCCCTATGCTTAAACAGTTTTATATCGACATTCAAACAACAATGAAAATATAAGTAAGGACCTAAATCTACAGAACAACTGGTAATAAAATAAATATCATTTATTATATTCAACGAGTAATCCTGCCTCTTAATAGATAAAAACATAAGGAAATCATCATATAAAAATATTTGTTGATATTCATAAACCATATAACGAAAAAATTTTCAAATTCTTCTAATCTACATTTGCACTTAATTTATTACACAAAAACTTACTGAATATGATCACCGGAATACGGATTAGTAAAGCTTATTTTATATAAAATATCCATGTTATGGAGTAAATATTAAATACATAGGTAATATATAACATATGAATGGATGAATAAAAAATTATAAACCCGCATAGGAAGTGAAAACATGCAGAATGTGGGCTGAGTCGACGGTATTTTCAATACCGCGTTCCACTAAATACAGAAAAACAATATCATGGAATACTTTTCGCTTTGTTGTAGGTTTGCGGTCCAGCCGCTGGAATGCGATGCTTGGGTATTGCTTTACATTAATTTACATTATTCTCTCACTGTTACAAAAAAAAATTTTTTTTATCCTGTTGTCCTATTTTCAATATATTAGTCAACATATTTCATTTGTGGCTACTCCACGACTTTCTTTACTACAGTTTAACATGCAATAGATTTATACTTTTTAAATTACTCGAAAAACTAAGAAGAGCAAATGGACTTTCATTGGCACACGCCGGGAATTGATACAAGTTCCGTCAAAATTGTCGAAGCCGTTTAAACAATACAGTAGAAGTTTTACGCACCCACCACTCTTAAGAATGTTAGGAATGTTACACACCTTTAGTGGTCTATTATATTTTTTTTTAAATGGTGAAGTTCTGGAGAAAGATAAAATATAAAAAAATGTATTTCTCTTAGCGTTGTCTTGTAATACATAAATCAGTCCAACGACTAATATAACAAGTGATGAGTAAGAAACCACCCAACTTTGTTTAATGCAGAGTAAGAATTATTATCAAAATAAGAAAACATACAAAGTTAATGGCTGGGTGATTGTGTGAAGAGACTGGGGAGGAGTGCGTATTGATTATTGAAGACCACACAAATCAAATATATTTCAAGCAGCAATCAAGAGGTATTAAAGGATAAAGGAAAGGAGACAAAGAGAGCTTATTTAAAAAAAAATTTCTGGAGAAAGATAAAAGAGAAAAAATATACATCTTAACTTGTTGTATTGTCTTGTAATAAATAAATAAACGATTAATTTAACTTTGTTGATGCTTTTATGGAGTATACATGTTTTTAAATGAAAAATAAGAATTACTATAGCCTGATTAAAAATAAGAAAACATACAAAACATTTGGCCGAGTGGGTGCTGTGAGAAGATACACGGAGACATACTTTATAATCAGGGTACCGCACAGAGTTAAATTTTGAGCACTCAATATAATAAGTAATGAGATCTTTCCAAAAGAAAATTAATTAAAACGTTTTGGAGGAAGATTAAAGAGAGAAAAAAGGCTATCTTAGCCCATAGTTGGCTGCTAACGAATAAATAATTCACAATTACTCCGACTTTGTACAAGATTTCCTTATCATTAATTCATGTAGGTATCTTTAGAAGATTTTACTTCTTTCTTACTAACAAGATGCCCCGAATTTCACTCCAGCTCCTCGCTTCCTCCTCTGATAGTTAAGTGGAAACGATGAAAAGATCCTCGTCCGAAGAATACGAGGCCTCCATTCTTCCCGACGGATCGCAATATACCAGGGCCTGCCCCGGGCCACTAAACAACCATCTCGCTTTAATGCAAACTCATAACTATCTACCTCTGCAAGTCAACAGGTGGCAGCCTAAATATCAGCGGTTGTTACACTGTTTATAGGGGTAAGGTATACAGTACCGCTCCGACAAGCAAAACAAAAAATTGCAAAACAATCCAAAAATATAAACACCCCATAATTATATTTAGTCAAAGTAACAAGGTTTCCGGGTAGCTAGGATATCCAAAAATATACTGTATTATATAATATATATAAAAATATATATAATATATACAGTATTTTTAAATTTTCATAATAATCCATCGCAAGCATAGGTACAACACTAAAACGACTGAAAAAACAAAACAAAAAACAGATTGTTGTTTTTCTAGCCAACTACAAGTGCTAGAAACAAACCCTAGAAAATTCTATGAACTTGGACTGAGTACCATTTGTACAATTTTTACGAATTTTACACTCTAAGTGCAAACATAGTAGTTGACGATGAGACACGAACATATAAGCACAATTAAATACTAAGGAATAATGTTTTTTGGCAGGCTCAGTCACACGACGTTGACATCCAACAAGTAGCAGAATTTAATTTTTCAGCACAATAATAAAAAAATCAGGAAGGAAACAGGTTTAAATTTTACAAAACAATAAATGTTCCGAATTATGCCCAAAACCTCTATTTTAACATCAAACCAAATAAATAGAATATAATGAGTTGCCTAAATGACGCTTTTAAGATTGCTAAGATACAAACTCTAGTAGGTCGAAAGTATAGCTCGGAACTTTATGAAGAACTGGGCGTTAGAAGAATAAAACTGATAACTGAAGTATACAGTACGCAATGTATACAGTATACAATGTTCAGAGAGTAAGATGATAAAACACCCAAAGTCGATTCCGAAAGAGGCTATCATGATGCAATGCATCTTTATTGGGAAGCTAGAAAATTTTACATAACAATGGATGCTTCGAATTTCTGTCCAAGACCTCGATTTTAACATAAAACCCGCAAATGGAATATAATGAGTTGCCTAAATGAGGCTTATAAGATCGCTAATTAATACAATAAGTTAAAAGGAAGTGTCGACGTCATTACCATCATATTTGATCTTTTCACTACGATTACTAAGCTAATAGTGACGTATTAACTTATTACAGCTCATTTGATATAATATTAAAACATAAAGGAAGCAATGTAAGCTATAACGACTAACAATTAAACCGTTTCAATCATTCAATCAATTGTTTCAAAGGCCATCCAATGCTCTATTTGAAAATAAGATCGTTTAGTTCCATTGAAGCACATAGAGAGCAACAGCTCCTAACAAGTAAGAAAAACTGAAAAATTTGTAATAAATACTCTGGCCAAGACGAAAAAGAGAAATTCGTCATAACTTTAACCACAGGCAATGAGCTAAAATGGGTTCTGGGGACTCCAAAACCTTTTAAAAAATGGACTTATCAAGATTTAGCATCGAGTAACCCGCCAGCCTCTGATCCTAACATAATGATTGTCCTGTAATATGATAGTAATATTGTCTTCTCTAAACCCAATTTTTAAATCAAGCAAGTGCCATCATAGAAGAAACCTATGGAGGGTACGTAACACGAGTCTCGGAGCCAGCTTCAAATCTTAAATCGATATTGGATATGACCACGACTTTCTAGATGAGACACGTCGGGACATATACTGTCTGCTTGAAATCGTAAACGAAGAACACGGGGCAATAGAGATTCCACAGCCAAATTAAATTTTATAATGCTATAAAATTGGCGAAAATACTCTATTATCTAAATATATAAAAGAGAGTGACGTTAGTTACTACGCTTACAACTCAAGAACGTATTTAAATAATTCTTTTTCTCATAAGTAAGCTCTGAACGTCAACTTACTAATATATTACGGCCATCTTTGGACCACATACAAGCATTTACTTATGGTAAGTTTTACGGACGCTATTCTTCGTTTTTCAATATTTCCAGGTTCGTTTTCATTCTAGTACTCTGCTATTGACTTGTTGAAAATTCACCCACGTTTGTTGTTTTCATTATTATGAAAGATTTAAGTTATTTACTTTTTTTTCTGAATGTATCCGTGCTTATTTGAATTTCTTCTTCACGTATATCCATTTTTTCTTGCCAGTTTGTGCATGATTGATCCATTGATTCTTATTCTTTTGTAAAGATTTGTTTTGTAAGCTCACATTCTTCCGTTTTCCCCATATCGTAAAATGTGTTTTAATTCGATATATATTGCTGAGTGTTTTATATAAATATTAAAAGCAATATTTTTTAACAATATATAAATATTAGGGAGCGATGTACCTCAGTGTGTAGGGCGCTGAGTTGCTGCGATGAATGTCTCAGTTTCCTGAGGTGGGCCCTGCGAGGGTCTTCTATAATCTTCTCATTATCGCTTGATTCGCAACTGTCGGTGATAATTGATTATTTCACTGTGCCATCACAAAAAATATCACTTCTGGCACACGGAAGATATTTATAAACTCTATTGAGTTTGTAACTGAAGGCGGTCTCTCAGCCAGCTTCTTTTCACCATTCTACGGTTGGAATAGAAGTTTGGTTCTTCTCTTGTGCGATTATATTCAGATTTCTTTGAGGATTACAGTAAAACCTATCTTAGACAGTATGTGGGTAATTCTATACTAAATGTTACTCAGTTAAATAGTTCTTTTAAAAGTTTTTGATTTTTAATGCATATTTTGATTCTTTGTTACTGGAAGAAAAATGGAATTACAAGAGGATTATGATTATTACAGATTTTGATTAAAAATACAAAATCTCGAGAATGATAATCAAATTTCTGTGCCACTGTTCTGACAAATCCATCCACATTACTGATATAATAATAAATTTGGCATGCATTTTACAGGAAAATTACGAAATGTGTTAATGAATTAAACATGAGATTAATGGATTAATTGTGACAAAAAAAAATGAATTCATAGGTGAATTCCACAAATGGATATAGTACGGTTCTGACATTCAGAAATAATAATAAATATTTATTATTAATTAGAATTTATACAATTTATTATTATAAATTATACAACTGCCATTAGGCACATATTGTATTTGTGGTCTACTTTCGTAAACCTCCCCCAAGGGACTGACTGAAATAAGTAACTGTAACTATTCTCTGGACTGCAAGTTATATCATACGAAATATCCTCGTGAGGATTATATTGGTACATAAAATGTATATATAGATTGTTACAGTAAAAAGAACAAGGCATTAATAAACACTGTTAGGCTGGAACCACCCATCTCTTCTTTTAAATATTGATGTTAAATATTATTTTTTGAGATAATATTTCTCCAATTAACTTGACTATTAACATAAGAACGTGCTTCAGAATGAAATGTCGTGCATTTCTTGTTTTTAACCCTTAAAGTACTATGGACGCATATGTGTCCGGAAAAGCAATCGGTGGTTACTATAAGCCCGTTTATGCTTTTTTATTAGGTTTTACATGTAATAATTATTTGAAATTATGATTGAAATATGCTTAATTTTATCAAGAACAGTTATATAAATATAACTTCAGTTACGGCATTAAGGAAAAAATAATAAAATTAAGTCAGAATAGAATGGTTCACTTCCGATGTTCTAACCACGTCACTAGGTCTGCGACCATCTGTAGCACTATTTTTGGGCCGAGCCCCAGAGGCTGAGAATGGTCACTGGCCCGGGAACCAAAGTCGTCTACGGTTCCACTACCTACCCGGAAGTACCCTTGGGCTGATGCCATTCCCAGGAGAAATAGTGGGATACTAACGGGATGTTAATAAATTAAATAACTTGTCTGCAAAAGCTGGATTTGAACAACATTCAGCAATTCAGAGCACTACAAACTGAGTTATTTCTATGCTCTTAATAATTCTAAAAATGAAACATTTTGTCTTCGTCCGTAATCTATACAAAATACATAATATCCCTATTTGGATTACAAATCTTTTTTCTAACCTTGGAGGTTGTAGAACTTAACATTGAAAATTATTTTTTTCAGTTAGATGATTTGCCTTTCTGATTGGACCGGACCCGCTGACTCTAGCCCAAGCCCTTGCAAGGAGATCAAAGGGCATTCCAAATACAATATGACTTACGGCCCTTCTGAAGGGATAAACCCAATTTAGGAGGAGGCACTCGCAGAGCCGACTCTGGTAGCCAAAGGGAATCCCATTGTAGGCAACCCTCCTTCGCTGCACCGCCGAGCCGGCTTTACCATTATCAACAGTTTGTAATGTAGTTACGTTTAAATCATAAAAATAAACCGATGAAATTAACAACTAAACAAAAAAATTATAACCTATAATAATTTATAAATTTGTGAGATATTTACGAATTTCAAAATAAAAAAACACTTTAATATTCTGACTTAATTTTATTATTTTTATCCTTAATGCCTTAACTGAAGTTATATTTATATAACTGTTCTTCATAAAATTAAGCATATTTCAATCATAATTTCATATAATTATTACATGTAAAACCTAATAAAAAAGCATAAACGGGCTTATAGTAACCACCGATTGCTTTTCCGGACACATATGCGTCCATAGTACTCGCAGGGCCCACCTCAGGAAACTGAGACATTCATCGCAGCAACTCAGCGCCCTACACACTGAGGTACATCGCTCCCTAATATTTATATATTGTTAAAAAATATTGCTTTTAATATTTATATAAAACACTCAGCAATATATATCGAATTAAAACACATTTTACGATATGGGGAAAACGGAAGAATGTGAGCTTACAAAACAAATCTTTACAAAAGAATAAGAATCAATGGATCAATCATGCACAAACTGGCAAGAAAAAATGGATATACGTGAAGAA
The DNA here is from genome assembly GCA_964056705.1 of Troilus luridus. Taxonomy (NCBI): domain Eukaryota; kingdom Metazoa; phylum Arthropoda; class Insecta; order Hemiptera; family Pentatomidae; genus Troilus; species Troilus luridus. The sequence goes on from OZ057415.1 coordinate 86,512,285, forward strand.
GAAATTCAAATAAGCACGGATACATTCAGAAAAAAAAGTAAATAACTTAAATCTTTCATAATAATGAAAACAACAAACGTGGGTGAATTTTCAACAAGTCAATAGCAGAGTACTAGAATGAAAACGAACCTGGAAATATTGAAAAACGAAGAATAGCGTCCGTAAAACTTACCATAAGTAAATGCTTGTATGTGGTCCAAAGATGGCCGTAATATATTAGTAAGTTGACGATCAGAGCTTACTTATGAGAAAAAGAATTATTTAAATACGTTCTTGAGTTGTAAGCGTAGTAACTAACGTCACTCTCTTTTATATATTTAGATAATAGAGTATTTTCGCCAATTTTATAGCATTTAGGCTCTTCTTGACACATTATTAAGTTTTCCAATTTTCCAAATAATGTACCTATATTGAGCATCTGGAAAGGGCTACAATTGGTCGGGATATGATACTGAAAGAGCCGAGTACTCGCAGACAATGCTCTCAGATGGAGAGCGAGATATCTAGGCAGAGCTCAGATAATAAAGCCACTATCCGAAAGGGCGAAACTCTAGCTTAGTAATCTTGTTAATTCATCTGCAGTTGTTTCCAATTCTCGTCTTATCAAGTAGTTCACTCCATTACTATTAACAAATGAACAGCAAAAATAAGGAATAACCAAACAAAACTATTTTTAACAATTTAAAAGCAACACATGAAAACGAAAACTGCCTATCAGTTAATGACAAAATAAAATGATAAAAGCGATCCTTGTCGTTAACCAGCACCGAGGATGAATTAAAAATTCCTCATAGAGAGGGGTACACCCAGAACTCAAGTCGACTAAAAATCACTTATGAAGAATGCCAAGAAACCATTTCAGGAATAGGCGTTCTAACATAAAGGTTCTCGTGGAATAAAAGACACATTGGTTGGGAGGAGGGTGTGCACAAGATAGAAAGAAACAATACTGCGAAAGAATGAAGGAAAGTCGGAGGAAGAGGGATAAAGAAAGAACGACAAAAACGAAAACGATGAAATAACGTGACATTCAGCATTTTACTTATATAAACCTATGTATATTTATACCAACATAAACTTAGGCGTCGATGACCAACTGTTTTACACTTAAAAACAACACACTAACCAACATTTTTGTATATCAATGTAAAATAGTTTTAATAAACCGGCAAAGAGCAACCATTTTTGTATTTTATTAGATTTAAATCTCTTGTTGGTGGCAAGGAATCGATTAACTCGAGAATTTTTCAAAGTTCGGGTTTTCGAAACAAATTTCAGACAAGGTAGAAAAAAGAGTGATGAAACCATTTCAAACCAACCACACCCGCCATATTTACTTTACTTGTCTCCCTCCATCTGGCTCCCAGTTGATATTCAGATGGCTAGATGCATTTTCATTGCTCATGAAAATGGTTTTATTCAATGTCCAAATAAAATTTTGTTTAGGTTAATAAAAACATATTATTGGTTTAGGGTGATTACTGTATAAAAATCCGATGGCAAAAGATGTTTATAATGACACAGAATGATCATAATGACACATTTAGGTTAATAAAAAATATTATTGGTTTGGGGTGATTACTGTATAAAAATCCGACGATAAAGAATGATCATAATGAAAAGTAATTATGATTAATTAAAGTACAAAACTAATTTCCGATTTAATAAATGATAAAACGGAAAAGCAATGAATAGATCAAAAGAAAGGTTTAGCGTAGAACTCAATGGCTAAGAAGTGGAATTATAAAGGCTGCTAAAGTTCCTTATCTTGGGCTTTTAGTTTCAGACCAGCTTAAGTTCCGTACACACTGGAAAGTTTAGCAAGAATCTTCGAAGTTGAGACTTTATGAAATATATCAGCGATGTGCAGGAATTCTTGTTGTTACAGCTGCGGAATCTACTCCCAAGCGATCAACAACCAACTTGAATTCCAGAGCTGACTCGGCTTGGAATAGAGGAGAATATGTGTAAAGATTAATAAACTTTAAAAATACATTATGTATTTTCCAATACACGTTATCAATTTTAAAGGGGGATGTTAACTTTAGTGAATCATGTTTATGTATTATTTACCATGAGGACCTGATGGCCGATGGCGTGGATTGTAGCGACCCGAAATACAGCCTAGATGGATCGAATTTCATTTTGGACTAAAGGAATCGATATCAACTTTCCTAAAGCCTAGAATGTATGGCGACCATTAGTAATAACCTGTCTTTTAAAAGACTAGGACTTCGAACCCGAAATATATAAATAAATAAATAATGCTTAGCGAACTCGAAGGCTCAGCGCCGATATCACCTATCTCTGCTTACAAACTTCTATCCATGAACCACTACCCAAACCGTATTCCGCCAGATCACTATTAACGAATTCTTCCCACCTGTGTTTCGGTCTCTCAGACGCTTCCCGGTCGTATAAATGGTTGTAAATATTATAAGAGATATATATGACTATACATATTGTACATAAACAAATTATACATACGATAACAAACGTCCCTCTCCTGAATGAGCAGTCTCCTCCTGTTTCAGGCCCGTCCTACCGCACGGCTTCCACCCAGGTGATTTTCTTCTCGATCTTCATTCCACCTTTCGTTCTACATAAGTCCTTTAATTCCCTATCCATCCTAAGGAAGTTCCCAAACCATCTAAAAATATTATCATTTAGAATTGCTCCTACTGGTTTCATTTGTTAGGTTTTAATTTATTCTTTCGTCACGCATTCTGTTTCATAAAGTTTTCTCTGCATTCATATCCATGCCATGAAAAACACAAACTCAAATAAAGATGAAACAAACAAATCCAAATAAAACAAAACCTCTTCTTGCTGTATGTTAAGATTGAATTTTGAACTTCTTGCTGGCATAAGCTGTTTGCAGAAGCTCAAGTCACCCAAGCTCGCATTGCAACGAACAATGACATCCAGACTGGAGATGCAGGTTATCAGTTTGTCAGTTTAAGACCAATTCGTCTATGTCCTTTCCGCATTAAACTAGGGCACAGGGAGATGGTGTTACATCCATGAACAACGGGCGAATAGCAAGATGACCTATATAACGTTCTCTTATGCAGACCGTCCATCTTTATATTAAGGCAGATTCTTTAGTTATGGACAGCTATTTGGAACCGTGGATAATAAGAACAAGATTCCCCTTTGAAATATACAGTAGCATACACATATCAGAACCATTCACGGTGACTTAAGAATTTCTATGTTTTCAACTCACAATCTCAGGAGTTGTGCACATTCGCAATAGATATAAACGACGATTGCAATATTAAGTACGAGTATACAAGTAGTAACATAATGGACGGAAAACAACAACTAAAACGACTGCGAGCGGAAAAATCTATTTCTATCTGCGCAAGATTAAAGGAACAAAAAATGTAATCAATAGTCACGACTTTGCAGAATGAATAGGAAAAGTTCACTAATGGCGTAAATAAGTCGTAATATATTAAAAATGCATTAAAAATAAAATATTTTAATTGTAAAGAAATATAATATAGAACAAATGAAGCAAGGTCTTTTTTATTATAAAAAAAATGAATTGAAAATCAGGAGAGACGTTTGATATAGTGATGTGAAACAAATAAAACTATTGTTCATTAATAAATGCCATCATTATTTAAAATATTTTTATAACGTCCTAGAATCTTACCATACTTCTGCTGGTACGTAAGATAATGATCACAGAGGTGTTTAATAACGGTATGAGTAAAAATAAAAAATAAACACCCAAGAAATCTTAGGTATCCTTTCATGACAAGCACAAAACTTAACTGAAATGGGTTCAATGAAATCGGCACTTACTGAGAAAATGCTTTAATAAAATGAGATGCAAAACGTGATGAGACATTTTATTCGGAATGGCCACTTCTGATCTTAATCGCAAGAAACGCTAAATGCTAAGAATTATCGTCATTACGAAAGATATCTCAGTCGATGATAACTGAAATTAATTAGAATGGATTTTACAATTATTAAACGGATTCGGATCTGAAAAGTTGAAGTAAAACGTTTAATATTGGCTGAGAAGTATTAAATTTGATGCTAAGTCGTGACAATTAAAACTGGAAACAGCACCAACGTCACAGAAATAATAGCCTTAATTATCATAAATATAAAATTGTCCTGTCAAAGTGTTTGTAACAAAACTCCTCCGAAACGACTTGACCGATTCTTATGAAATTTTGTGTGTATATTCAGTAGGTCTTAAAATTGGACGTTAACTATTCTTCATACCCCTAAATGATATGGGTCGGCCGTTATTATTGATTATGCGTCGATCGTAGCAGCGACGCTTGATGATGGTGCATTTTTGATATGTTGCAAGGGCATGTCTGAGTAGTGTTAATCCAAGTTTGCAACCGATAAAATGGACGGGAATACTTTTGCTTTTGGCCTCCGTACGACACAGTCGCCTATGCCCAAGGCTTTTCCCTTCCAGTTGCCTTCCAGTGTTTTCATTTAAAAAGATTTTTATTTGCCTTTTACATGCAAATGAGTGTACATTCAGCCAGAGGAATTCTCAACCGATTGGCTCACCACTCGAAAGGAGCCCACTAACTTTCTCTGGTCAGACAAATGCATTTGGAGGCCCAGGGAGGTTTTGCCTGCTCAACTTCATGATCTACTGCCATGGTTTGTCAATTTTATTTAATTGGTTTAGATATCTTCTGATTATTATTATTTTTTTCTCTCTCTACAAGTGCGAACCTTATTCAAATTCTATATATACAGTCCTACCCAGAGCGTAATTGTTATTCAGACGAGGTTACGCTTCGTTACGAATTTCGAAGTTAACCTACTAGCTTTGACTCAAAACATATTATTGGAATATTTTACACCATATAATTTAAATGAATTTCTAAGGGGTTATCGCAAAAAATAAACGCGCGTGAAATAAATTCGTATAAGAAGAAATATTTTATTTTATTTATATGTATGTTTATAATATTTAAAAAATAATATGCATTAAAATATTTCACGTAGTGTAGACATTATATTACATTTAAATCCAATCCACGTATTCGATGCATGAAATTGATGCGATCCTAGGACAGGAAAAACATTTAGGCATATGCCCTACTACTCGTGCGAAGCTGGGGTGGATCGCTAGTCCTTAAGAAAAAAAGTAAAAAAAGCACTCAAAGAAGAGAACTAAATGAAATAGTCGGAGGAACGCAAGAAAGGACACGGAAACGGAACAAAATGTTTGAATCATTCTTAGACTAGAATTTGACCATGGGGGATAGTTGATCCCTAGGATGATAAATTTAGAAATTATTTATTTAGTAATGCACTTCAGAGATAATTGATTTATAACTTATTGAGTTATATACGATATTTGGAGGATGCACAATTCTTAATTTTAACAATTGAATATTAATTAATTGTTGAAACGTTTTTAAAACCATAAATAATTATTTAGACTGGAAACTGGTTTTCTTGCTTTATCATAATAACTAACAGATGAAAGGGAATTTCTAAATTATAATAATGTATAGATCAAAAATTCTTAATTATATAGCGTATATTTTTAATTATAGAGCCTTAGGTTCATGGCACAATCTAGTTAACTCCCTAGTTAGGGAAATGTTAATTTAAGGTTTGAAATAAACTTAATATTGTTTAATGTACAAGGTAAATTCATCAAAATCTTTAATTTTGAGAGAGGATACACATTATCGTTTATAATTGTTAAATTCATTATTTAATTTGGTTTATAATCCTTTCCTACTACAGTTAAGCCAAACTGGACGGGATGTTCCTGCAAGTTACCAACCTTTCCAGGCAGGAGAGTCGAGGTTCGTTCCACGGGTCTTCCCTGAAATAAATGCATACCACTCAAGCTGGATTCGCATGACCACCGCAGCTGGTGGGATAAATAAAATCGAAATGGCGTACTTTCTGTAATACTATCGACTAGTTGAACAGCAGAGGTTTACCATAAGATGTCCATACGCATCTAGCACTATACCTCTCAACTTTGCGATCAGTTGACCGGCATGACTATGGTTCGTGTTTATATAGGGTTTATCAAGTAATTTTAAGAAAACTTAAATTTATTTTTTAAAAATAGAATACTTTACGACTGAATAGCTGTATTGTTGAATTTTTGTTATAAATCTCATAAATTAAGTATGCAGTAAAAGATTCGAGGAGAATAGCGCATGCTCGCAGAGATTGGTTGGCTCTGGTGGTGGAGTCCCGGGTTCTTCCAGGACAGTGGAGCCAGAATAATCATCATAATAATATAATTCGTAACAATGAAAATATTTAGGAGTGAATATCTTTTAAACAAAAAGTTTGGGTACATAACTCCATAGGAAATTTTCATTTTGGCTACTTAACCCTGAAACACTATAGTTCAACCAATTCTTCCAAAATTTGATTGATTTTCCATAATGAAATAAGGCATTTTTCAAAAACAAATCCTCGAAGCACAAATAAACAACAGTGCTATAGTATAACCTCTATGTCAAACAAAATATTAAACAAATGTAATACAAATAAAAATAAATACGTATGTTAACAAAAAGGTGATAAATTCTTTCTGTGTTTGATTGGCTAAAATTGAAGTGAGGTAAACCTCAATGATCTACACATGGATAAGGGTCACGGCACTTCTGGCGGTAGAAACTCGACACTTTTCATTCGAGTCCAGAGTTCTATTCGTCCCTAGAGTTTTATCGCAGTTGGTTGTACACATCCTTAGGTTACCTCCAGAGGCGGATAATACAGGTAAACCTCAGCGGTATACCTATACGCGTACAGCCGGCCTAACTCAGCTCTCAACCAAAAATGGTCTATCGGAACACTTCTATGGTTTAACGATGCTGAACTAACTTTTCATGATGGTTAATGTGTAACAGTCCCATCTAATTTCAAACGGTTATAAAAATTCTATCATCGCAGGAAATTACTTTCGCTAAAATAAACCATCCCAAAATGATATCGCTGAGAGACACAGGAAAAAGGCTGTTGGGTTAATTTTCCCTGACTCAGTGAGTAAATCCGGACTGAGTAAACAAAGCCATAATTCCAAATGTTATCTGGCCATTTGGCTGGATCCGCCGTCCTTATCCCGACCCCTCCATATGGAGCTGTCAGTCCCTTCGTGAAAATATTGCTTCTATATCTCCTCTCTTCTGCGGCAGATCCCTTGCTCAGCAGATGTTTTCTGATTTCAATTAAATCTCGAGAAATCCGTGTTATGTCATGAATGTTTGGAAATTAGCGTTACACACCATACAGACCACTTTGCAAGACTTGGTTTTTGGACTCGGAGGACCTTCAAACACAGTATTAAAAAAAACAACTCATAAATAATATGGGGTTCAATACGCAGAAGATACTGTATTGTTCAAGGACAACGGTTGCGCTGGGAGTTTTGGTTAAAAATTTATAGAGGGTTGTTAAGCTGCAGGAGGGTCTCTAGATCACAAAGGATCCATCCATTAAATTAAATCTGCCTCAGCCAGATTTAAACTCGACCACTCCGCACTTCACCACTGACCCAGCCTGCTCCTCATGATAAATCTAAAAAGGAAACATTTTGGCTAGGTCCATAATATTTATATTGTATTCAAAAAGCCATATTCTGAACTTTTTACTGCCCCTAATTGTACCTATGAGTATTTTCTCTAACTATACACTCTTATCACAAGTTACCGTAATAGAGTTTTTATAAGTAGCCTTATATAAGTGATGTCAAGTTTAATACTTTTTAGAAAGAAATTAACCACAAAAAGACAGACCTAGGCCGAGATCACATAAATACAGGAAACTATGTCTACACTAAACTAACTTAAAACAATTAGATCAAAAACAGGAATGCTAGTAAATAACTGATGAATGTAACTGTTCTAATTAAACAAGAAAACACATTTTTACTCATGTAAGTAAAAATACAAAAAAAAAAAATCAGACAGAAAAACTGTACCCGGCGGCAACTATTAAATAATGAACCAGGTGGTAATTGAAATCAATTGTCAGTTAATATAATGCCTTTATTTGCAGAAATAACGTTGTTTTTTTTCCTTAGTTACGCCAGTTACATTAATTGGTTAAAAATTAACTGTTAGAAAAGTGACGATTTTAAATTATTTAATAGTATCCAGATCCATAATTATTTTTTCAAATTAAATTTGAATTGTTGAAGCTATATTCCTTAATTCAAAATCAAAAAAAGAGACCAGTGACATAAGAAATATTAATAGACAATATGCATTGGAATTATCCTATACATTTATATCATATAATTATGTATTACAAATTAACGATCACAATAGAGGGTGAAAAGTAACTAGTGATTTAATTTAAACTTAGCAAATAATTAAAAACAAAGAAGACCGCGATAACTAGTTCCCAAAACTAAAATCAATAAGTTACATACATACATAAATCGAGGATTTGACAGATATATTGGATTTTACTTCACGTGCCAAAAAATACGTGGGAAACTAATTATGTGGAATATGTACCAGGATGAACGATGAAAAGAAGAAGAAAAATTCAAACAGAAATTATGATGTAACAATTTTTATAATTTAACCGTTTTTCTTAAAAAGTAATTAATTTTTTATGGAACATAGATCCTCTTTGTCGAATAAAAATCACGTAATATAGCAAAAGAGCCATTTCTCGATTAATTAGAATAAACGTGAACTCAAGTTTAAGTAGAAATAAAAATTCGATGAATAATTGTACTGTAATCCAAAATAATACTATATTTCTGTATTTGATCTTACTCTAGAATGAAGTTATTCAGAACTAGTAAAATTGGATCGTTTTAAAATACTAAATTTGTATAAAACTGGATATCTCTCAGCTTCACCTGTTAAATTATAATCGGAAATAAATTTGAGGTTTAGAAAATAAAAGAATTATGTACTCTGGTTAGAATATTTGTATATATATACCATAAGCCTAAATACAGTAGTTACAAGATGGAAATTCTATAAAACTGGAATATTTTTCCGCTTAAGTCGTTAATAATAATAAGATTAAAACATATGGTGAAAAAATTAATAAATTATATTAATTTGTAGATCTTATGCTTTTTAATTTGAATCATTATCACAAAATCAATTTATTATAAAGCAATACTTAAAACGAATTGTGTGATAACGCTCACAGCGACTGAGAAACGGATAACTTAAGTTCCTAGCAATTGAGTCGTTGATGATCTGTCCACATATTACACATTTAAGTAAAAATAATCTGGAACACAACAGGAAATTATAGTTTAGAATCAAGACTGATGAAAATCTAAAACTCGTGTAACTATGAGTATTTTGGCACAGTGCGCTACCCACCGGTTAGCCAGCCTAAGAACCAACAGATGTCCATAATATAGATGGCAATGTTAGATTCTGTACAACTTGTGAAGGTTCCAGTAGAGCGATTCTTATCTCATGACACACTCGACTGATGAGAATCGAATACAATAAAAAGAAAATTAAAAATATTTGGAATGATCTATTAAAATAACTAATACACATATGTTTTATTTGTAAACAACTTCTCAGACTCAACTGTTGGTGATCGTAAACCAATCTCAACTGATTATTGAAACAGCATCTTCTTGTTTTTTGCTTTAATGTTAAGGCATTACAATAACAATTTAATAAAACACATGACCAAGCACCTGTTTATCATTAATTAAAATAAAACCTAAAAAGTCTGTGGTATAAATAAGACTCATCAACATTACCAATCTCAGAACTTTAATTGCGGAAAATGCCTTGGTTGTACAAAGATGATAGGTACCCCCGGTTACAAAATCCCTTCAGAATCCCAAGGTCCCGCGGTCGGGATGAAATGGCCGATGCAGAGGTATATAACGATAAATAAGCATTAAAAAATGATTAAAATAAATAATATATTTAACCGTACATAGAATAATTAAAAAAGAAAAATATGTGATTAGCATTTACGACACTGAAAAACATAACAATTGACGCAGTAAGCTATTATCCGCAGTTTTTAATGCATACACCGTATGCAAATTATAATCGTATTTCTTAATTCATTACTCTGATTATTATTAATTACATAATTATTATTATGGTTGATCCGTTGGCAACTACCGAAAGCCAACAAGGAAGCAAACCTTCCAATTTGGTGCACCACCCCATGCCATGCATTATAAAAAGAACATGATATAACTAGGGCATCAGGAAAATTGCCGCGTAAATAATATACGAACTCATGAGGTTTATCTGTGACACATACTGCGCTTAGAGAATAATAATAAAAAATAACAAAAACACGTTGAAATAAATAGGCACTCAATGGATTGAAAGGAGGGGACAGAGATAAATCGTGTTTTTCCTCAGAATCGAGTAAAAGTCTGAGCTTAAGTTCGCAGGACTATAGAGATCACTCACTCCTTGACTCACGGCTTAAATGGAATTATTTTTCTCTCAGAGCAAATGAAAAGGCATCGCAGGGTTGAAGTCGGTGCCCCCGTGAATTTGGATACATTTGATTTATGTTCTAATTTCTGAAAGTACGTAGAGAAATAAAAGAAGTCGTAAATAAAACTCGTAATTTAACACAAATTCGAACCCAAAGGCTCGATGACGTTCCACCAATTTTATAGTAATTAGTTCTTGTTAATAATTATAAATATGAGGAACTCTAGGTCAAACTAGAAATAAATAAAATAAAATAGTCCCCCAGTTTTCATAATAACCAAACTTACATGTATTAAGAAAATAATTATAGATCTAAGAAAGCAATTATGTAAATTGAGGGGGGAAAAGGCCCATAGAAATCAAATAAACACAAAATCAAGGTGAAATTTAAATAAGTTCCGAAAATGAAGATATAATTCTGCTACAATAAAATGAAGCATAAATATATCAAAAAATTCATAAAAGATGACTGAAAGGTATTATAGTAGAATCTTGATTTAACAGAAAATCGAAAGGCATTCACAAGTTCCTACAAATTGAGTATGTTTCAATAAAAAGTTCTCTATTTTTTGTTTGATACCATAATAGAGTGAATAAATAATTTTTATCATGATTACTCTTTTAGTGATTATTATCTCAATACATATTTATATCTTTAAATACAGGGCACACTGAACGGCAATGACACACCATATCCTATGGTATGTTTCCACCTTGAGCACAGACAACTCTATACAGTTATCATTTTCCTCTACTAATTAATTTAACTATTGGAGAAGAACATATGTATAAATGTTTATTTGAAAGTATTTATTCAATAGTTTCGTTCGTCAACAAACGGTTTTTTTTAATTCACTGTTTTCGTTTTCGGATTCTAAAATAAATAAATTCTAGTTCCTAAAATAAATTATTCTAATATTTCCGCGATATCAATTTCGGTTTTTGAAGTTCAAGAACAGAATATTGTTTGTATTCTATATCTATATAGAGCTATCATGTTTACTATAGAATTCCGAAGAACACTGAGCTGGCGTTAGGAAGGTCCTGGATTCAAATCCCGCACGCTGGCAGACTTTTATTTATTCTGATGGCAACCGGAGATGGATCCTATGTGATCTAGGACCCTCCTAGGGCTCACACAGGTTCCATAAACTGTGTAACAAAAATATGAGGGAAATCGGTTGAGGATGATCTAGGACAAATCTCCTCCCTGCACGGCCGTCTTCAGAGAAACAGTACAGTCTTTATCATGTACTGAACACCAGACCTTTCATGGGTTGTTGTGGTATAGTTTTTTTGTTTTTTTTTGTATTCTATACTTTTAAAATACATTGCAACAATACCATGCCTAGAATTTTAATATTATGGAATAGTAGCAATAAAATCGAAAGTTAAATCGAAACTAAGCCGTCAAATTTTCTTCCAGGGGCCACCGCTCGACCCAAAACTGTACAGACTTGTTCTAAGCCCGATGGAGACAATGCTAGCAGCCGCAGCTCTATCCGAAACGGTTCAGTATGTCAATGTATTCCTGGCGAGACTTCCACGGACGGAGGTAAATTTCGCGTTTGAAGATTTAAAAATGAGGTGAATACCAACAGTAATAATAATAATCAACTATTACCACAATAACATCCTTCTTTTTTTTTACAAGCAAAAAAGGTTACAATTCGAATAAATAAGCAAGAAAAAACCTTCAACTTTGAGATTATTCAACTATAAAAACATGACTAAATAAATAGTAATAATTAAAACATAATTTAGCAATTGATTGATTTGTTTATTCCAGATCAAAACATACCATTAAGCCATCAGTGAACATGACTGATGAAGATAGAGCGATGGAGGAAAGATTGGCGTCTCATCTGTGAGTAATTCCCATATATTTTTTAAACCTTAAATTTGATCCTTTGTTATAATCCTGCTAAAGAAACATAAAATGACACGAAAAACCGAAAAATAGATTTTTTTTTTTTTCTTCCCATCTGTGAGTAATACCTATGTTTTGTAATCTTGAATTCGTGCCAATGGCATAATTGCTGCTAAAGAAAAGTTAAAAAAAAATTACATGCCTAAAAAAATTAGTTCTCTTTTTTTTGGTTGTGTGAAAGAAACCTGGTAAAACCTAAAATGTCAACTTCATCATACCCAACAATATTGCAATAGTAATTAACATGTAATTTAATCTAACCAGCTTATTAAAAAAAATTTAGTGGCTAATATTCAATTATTTTATAACTTTTTAGGTTTATTAATTATACTATTAATTGTTAACTTAAATTGTTTTCTATCAAACTATAAGTTGCATAAATTTTGTTCTGTAAGAACCAGGATAACTCTGATTGAATTTAATATTTTAAACTTAATGATTAAGTATATTAGTTATATCACATTATTTTTAACAATTTAAATTTCGAAAACTCAAAACTAGTTCATACGCTGGTATCAAATACCACTGAAATCACGAAAATGATTATAACAATTAGGCATCATATAAAACAGAGCTTTAAAAAGTTCAGTTATTTCAGTAGCTTGGTAAACACCGTTAATACGACGAGTTTTGGCGTGAAAGCCAAAATCGCTACCTATGGGAGCTTACATAAAGACAAAGAAGAGTTAATTTTTCTTATCAATAATAAGTAATAAAATATTGATTATAATAATAATATATAATAACATTGAGCAAAAACCAAGCAAAGAGACAAAAAATCTTTACTAATGCAATCTTCTGCCTCAAATTGATCCATTTTGGACATTTTATGTGACACGAGCTATAGTTGATCTTAAGTAATGTAAGTATTTTAGGTAAATCATTTATTTTTCTACTATTGCTCATAAATCTATTTTTATAAATTATATTTGCACACAATTATTACACGAAATGTTAAAATCCTTCAAGCGTAAATAATTTTATTTTTGATAACGTAGTAATCCAACATTCATATAGCTCATGCAAAGCTGTGTAAAATTCAGGTGCCTCGGTAGCTTGATTAACAATTAATTAAAATTTGAAGGATTTCATAAGACCCATATAAAAGTAGTAATTATAATAATAATATTGTGCAAAAATCAAAAAGAAATAAAATTATTACTAATTTAAATTACATAGTAATTCAACATACATACGTTATAACTCATGAATTAAATTCATAAAGCAATGCGATAAATTAAGGAACCTCGGCAGCATCATTAACACAATTGACGGCAGCTTCATTAATCAATTAACACTTAATTGACGAATTCAGATATGAAAGCGAGGGTCCCTTCCTGTGGGGCCTTCAATGAGGCCTTTAGATAAACAATCTTTGAGGAAAGACGAATTTATATTATAAAATACGATATTGCATGTAATAACAACGGTTTACCTATGAAAGGGAATGCGGAAAATACGTAAACAAGTATATAAATCTGGGAAAAAAAGTGTTGGACATTTGATTCGACACGAGCTATATTTCACCTTAATTAATGCTAGATTCTTAGTTAAATTATAAATTATTATCTCCTATTGCTTATAAATCTACTTTTATAAATTATATTTGCAAACTCACCTCGTATTTACAATATTTTCAGTATAATCGTTATTTTCAATTTAATTTTCGCATTTATTTCATAAATTGTTAAAATCCTTCAAGCATAAAAATATTATACCAGAAATAATTACATTCGTGGATGATCTTATTTTTGAAAACGTAGTTACCCAACATACAAACATCTCATGCAATACTGTGAAAAATTCAGGATCCTCGGTAACTTGATTAATAAAAATAATTTGACCAATTCAGATATAAAAACAAGAATCGCTTCCTTTGGGACCTTCAATAAGACCCTTGACTTCAAAAATCTTTGAGGAAAGACGAACTTATAATATAAAATACGATATTGTATGTAAGGCCGCAAACATGGACGCGAAAATGAGAAAGAAAAGAATATTATAAATCTGGGAAAGTAAAGTCCTAAAAGCAACAGATTCGTTATTTTTTCTTAAATTATTATTATCTATAGCGATAGATTACTAATTATTAGTAATTAGTGAATTACTAATAAAAGTCGTAATTATAATAATAATATTGAGCAAAAACCAAGCAAAGAGTCATGAAATTATTAATAAGTTACATAACGTAGTAATCCAACATACATACAACTTTTAAACTGTAATCACGAAGCGATATGATGAATTCAGGAACCTTAGCTTATTAGGTAGCTTCATTGACACCAATAATTTGACGGATTCAGAAATGAAAGTAAGAATTGCTTGCTGTGGGGCCTTAAATAAGACTCTTGAGTTCATAAAAAAGGTGAATTTATAGTATACGATAGTTGGCCCAACTGTTACCTATGGCAGCGAGATGTTGATTCCAAGAATATCAAAAGATGTGGATCAAAAGAACATCAAACATCTGGGAGAGAAAACTCAATCGAAACAAGTTTTTATTTCTCAAGCTATTATTATTTATCAATAATAACTGATAAAAGTAGTCATGAGAGTACCTAGTATAGAGCTGTGAAAAATGCAGGTACCTCGGTAGCTTGATATACAACAAAATCAGACGTGGAAGCCAGAGTTGCTGCATATGAGAGCTTACATCAACCATTCAAACCTTTCAAGGAAGGCAAATTTATAATATACAATACGACAGTTATTGTATATTACCTCAGAAAATTGCTTATACCGATAAGAGATGAACTGAACCAAATGATTCGTTAATGATAAATTATTAAAGACCAAAACCGTCCGCTCAATCTTAGTGCCAACTCACTGGTGGTGGCTGACCAATAAACATGTTTTGTAAATTTAATGAACTTTTCAAACAATTTTATGATACCGTATGTGAATATTTAGAAATCCAAGGAGATTTAGCTATCCTGATGAGATATACTAATATTTTTTTTGTAATCACAATAAGTTGTTGTTTTTTTTTAATAACGTAGCGGCCACTAAGGACCTCGCGAATATCATTGGTTAGGCTTATTTTGGAGTCTTGAATAATAAGTGTTTTATGATAATTAACTGCATATCTTCTCTATGATGTACGACATTTATGAAAAATAATAATTAATATAAGCATATGAAAATTAAGAATAATATATTCTTATGAATAAAAATAGCAATGATTTCCTGCTTTAAACAATAAATAAGTATACAAGTAGGAATTTGAAATGATTTTCCTAAGACCATGAACTCTTCATTAGTTTAGCTCGTTACTCCTCCTAGGGAAGAGACACTAAAAGAGAAGATTGATATGCTTCAACCTGTTAAGGCCGGATTCGAACCGGTGCTGGAACAGTTACTAGGTTGCTGTATGTAGTCAATGACCACAACTCCTACTTTGGATATGCGGAACCTTATCATTCGATAGATAAATCAATAAATGTGTCGTAATAATTTGTTTTCAGAATGATAATGAAGACATTAATGTTAATGACTAAAGACGAGTTACTCCTAGATGAAGAACCAGTGGCCCTCTACGTCTACAACGACCTTACTTACTGGGCGATAGTATCCGAGGAAGAAATGATAGAATCGTGAGTCGACCATTTACTCTATTCGTTTATGATAGAGTGATATATAAGTAATAAAACAGTAGGAAACTCTGCGACTTAATTTTATGATTTATTATCACAGAGATAAGTGATAATGAGTCATTGGGGAACTCAATGGAAAAAGGGGTGAATTTACCCTCCACAATGACCATTGAGATAAAATAAATAAACAGTTACTAATTAAGAATATATCTACTACGAGCAATACTCACCAAAAACTGTGGCAAATTATCATTCTTTAGGCAGGGGGGGAGGGTAAGAAGAATTGTCATGCTTTTTAAAAAATCGATCGTGAAAATTATCAAATCATATTTTTATTAGTTCGAAAATGTGCGCTAAGCTTCTAACTACAAGAAAAAATAACAATTTTATTCAAAAAAACTTCAGTTGTTTCTTCTGGTTTAGACCGTGTCGGTGAATATTCTGCCAACGTTCCGCCAGACATGCTGCTGACTTCCTCAAGGCTTAATTGAGACATTATCGATCAATTAAGCCTTGAGGAAATCAGCAGCATGCCTGGCGAAACGTTGCCAGAAAATTCACCGATACGGTATAAACCAGAAGAAACAACTGAAGTTTTTTGTTTAAATAGTGGCCGTGGAAACTTGAAAGAGTATTTAACAATTTTATTATTTTTCCTCTTGAAGAAAAGTCACCCAATGAAATATATAACAGAGTCCTGAGATTTTCTATTCTTACCCACTGGAAGATATAGCTAACTTCTAAATCGTTGATCAAGTATAATGTATTTTATACACTTATGGGATTCTATTCGAAGTCGATATTGTTTTAAATTGAACAAACTGTATCGATTAATGTTGTATGTTTGATTCGATTGTTTAGTTACTGGGGCATACTACAATATTATACTTTGATATCCTATAATCATACTATAATATAGGGAACAAGGAGCAGAGGAATCGCAATACACAAACAGAGTAATTAATATTTATCAATATAGTCATTAGATAGCTCCTCTCTAAACACTACCTCAATTCAGGCAACTACACTTAAAAAAATTTAATTTTCATATGAATGATGATTTGATATGAATAATAAGTAATAGTTTTATATTAAAATAAGTTGCTTCTTTTATTTCTAGAATAAAATATAAAATAATACGTTAATATTAATTAGAAACAGTACTTTAATATCAATTATAATTATTATATAATTAATTATATTAATTGTTATATATTATTGTAATTATTATATTAGAATTATTATGCATACACTCTATGAAGATTGAAACTATAAAATGTTAGTGAAATTCATAAAGTATAAAGATAAGCTGGAACTACATAAAAATAAAATATAATACAATTTATAAAATTGTTACCTCCACAGCTGATAAAGGCAAATTTGTATCAAGAACCATTTCTTGACTAAGGCAGCAGGTAGGCTTTCAACAAGATTCCAAAGAGCACTGACGAAGGGCAGGGTGCAAAGTTATATCGCGTTAATCCATAAATGGCATTTGTTTCGATAATTCTTAACATTTATATCAACAAATTATTTATTCTCGTATCTTAAAACAAATCGTAAAAACAACATCAAGGAAGAATATATTAGGAATTTTATGAAAATTAAATTAGATTCAAATAAACTGCATAAATAATTATGAGAATTTTGGAACTGTTCTTATGGCGAATTCTTCTGTTAATGAAACGGTTGTATGAATACCACCACTACGAGGTAGGGTTTAGCATTAATATGTACGTAAGAAGCAAACATTGGTTTTCCATTTTTAGCAAAAATATGATTTATATTGATATTTATGTAACAGTAATTAATAATGAATCCTTATAATGCATGATTATCCGTATAATCATGCATCCATAGAGGTCTGTTAAGTATAGTCACAGAATCAGGTATTGTAGAAACGATATAAAAATAACATACCTTATATGAATTTTGTCAACTAATTATCGGCTTTTTAAGATCCAATAACGTGGAAAAAGAAATCGTTAACATGTGTAACTGCGGAGAAATTGATTATTACTATTAACTATTCAATTATTCCTTAACATTATTTTATTTTGCAGATAACAATCTAAGTTATTAACAATCTAATTGTATAATTGTATAGTGAGTGTATAGTGTATAATTATATAGTGAGTACCAAAATCAAATCAAAGTGACTAGTGAAACATCACTAGTAATACAAATAGACGAATGAATAATACTTATTTTTAAGGCACAAGTTCATAAGCGAAAAAATAAGATCGGCTAGAAGAAGATTGGAGACAACAAAAGCGATGGCGAAACAGCGAATCGCTGCGATGGAATCTGGAATGGCAGTTGTTGAAGTGAGGACAAATAATTAAATAAATAATTTATATTAAAAGTGTGAATTAATTATATATTTAACGTTGTAAGACATTATATGATACTTGTTCATGTATGTAAAACTTTGTAGCATATCAGCGAAACAGCTATAAATATATAATGCACGTCATAGTTACATAAAACACATTTCTCTTCTCCCAGGCAAGTTTCGAAGAAGTTTGTTCAATTGTCACTACGTTCAAGGAATTTGCAGAAAAATTTCAGAAAACACAAATTGCGCAAAATCATTTAAAAATTGAAATGGCTGAAAGGAAGCACAAGAAGCAACTCTACAACACATTGAAGGCAATAGAAGACGAACATAGAGCGAACCAACTTATCAAGAAGTTCGTTAGCATATCTACAGAGGTAATTTCCATTTATGCATTTTATGTATTCGACACAATACATATATAAATATATATATATATATATATATATATATATATATATATATATATATATTCATTGAGTACTAAAACTCACCCGCATTCTCAGACAAGATAAATTTTGATAAAAATGTAAATTAAAATTTTCTTTCTAATCATTAATTATCAATAATAATTAAAAATGTAAGCTGTAATTATTATAATAATATTTAATAAGAAACCAGAAAAAACGAGCAAAGATACTTAAAAATTTCTAATTCAATCTGCCATATCAAATTGATCCATCCTGTTGTTGTTTGTTCATTTAACGTAATTTTATGCTGCTATGGCTTATCGGACGATGCTACATTGGGAGCTCTAAATTTTGCTTATCCAGGTTTAATTAGGATAGGGATTTTTAACGAGTACCGGATATCGTACAGGGTAGGGACCCCCGTTTAACGTCCCTTCCGAAATACGGCGAAACTAAGTATTTTTTTACTGCCTTTAAAAAATCCTAGGGCCACCTGCCGGGCTACGAACCCGCGATCTTGGGTTTAGTAGTTTGTTACACCTACCACTAGACCACAGGTCGCCCCTCATTGATCCATCTGTTTGGACTTTTGATGTGACATGAACTATAGTTGATCTTAAATAATGTTACCTAAGGTAAATAATTTATTTTTCCTATAACCATTGAGTAATGCTATCCATTACTCAACTAAAACGGGTGTGGAAAGTCCCACTTTCCCCCACTAGTGAGGGAAAATCACTTCCCCTCACTAGTGAGGAAAAGTATCAGCTACCTAGATCGAATTTGACAATCAGCACTATGTTATTTTAAATGTTAAACGGTGTTATTATAATATTATTCATTTTATATTCCTAAAAAGTTAAAATAAATAATTTTAGAACTATTTTATATTTATTGTGGAAGAAAATGGTCCGGGAAGAGGTCAATAAGTTTTTCTGAATATCAAGAATATTTATTCAGTAGCCAACGTTTCGACCCACTCTGTAGGTCTTCTTCAGGGCTAAATATACAAAATACAGACAATTTAAAATCACAAAATATTTAAAAATAGGTTAAGCATGGTAAAAACAAATGTTAAAATACAAAGGTAGGAAAAAAATAAATAAATAAATACTATAGAATACAATAAGAAAAAACAGAAAGTGCTAAAAATTAAGGAATAAGGTAATATAAATTCAAATGGGATAAATATTAAAGTGAACATACAATAGTATCAGTTATCTGAGTGGTGAACAATAAAGATGGGGCAGGGGAGAGCACATGAGAATTATATCGATATAGTAATAAATAAGAAAATGTTGATAAGAAACGATGATGATAAGTAATAGAAGTGAGACATACATATTACTACCAATGGGGAAGATGATGTATACATAATGTTCATGAAATAGTATAAAGGATAGATGTAGTACAATATATAATAATTGCTAAGACATGGTGAGAAAGGAGAAAATAATAGATATTAAATTAACATGTACAATCGTATAAAAAGTGCGATAAGTAAGTTACAATTGATGGGTATTAGACAAAATTAAATGTAAAAAGACAAACAAATGTGGTTCAGAAAAGATATTTAAAATAAAAAAGTGAGTTAAGATGAACCCTGATGAAACTCGTTAAAATGATAATAAAAGGTGGGAAATGAATAAACTTCTTACAGAAACAGTAAGCAAGGAAATAGTAAGAATAATAGTGTGATGTGTTTTATAATGTATATGACTATTAGGGAATTGAAATGAAATGGAGAAGAGAGGGGGGGGGAGGATGGGTAAATTAGTAAAGAATATATAATCAATTACCTGTAGCGGGGGGAGAGCCCGATAGGTCCGTCCAAGCTGTAATCACTCTCTAACGTACAAAGAGGGGTGGGGGAGGTATAACTCCCACCCCTACGATTAAAAAAACCAACAGAAAAAAACCGATTGTTACAAAAGCTACGTAAGAAAATACAGGAAGAAAGAGAAAAAAAACCGTTACCAAAATACGATAATATAATAAAATAAAAGAATAGATCATGTAAAAAATAAGGATTGAAAAAAAGTAAAATATTTAAAGGGGGGGGGTTAGTTCTTTTTAATAAGGTCTATTATGTGTCTGTAAACTATTGAGAGGTTATTCTTGTCGGTCTTGATGTTTAATGGATTGTTTTCGAGGTTTATGTAGATTGATTCTGCAACAAGTCTTTTGTTATAATTGGGAACAGTGGCGAGAACAGAGGATTCGTCGAAGTTAAAGGTGTGGTTAAGAGTCAAAGCATGTTCAGATAATTTGGACGCAGATATGTTTCGGGTAGATATAGAAGTCTTGAGTTGTGTATACGGTAGACTATGTTGGAGAGGTTTTTAGTAGGGATAGGGTCTTTTAAATTAGTGAACAGGTGGGATAATTTATGGTATGGCTTTAACCAAGGCGAAGATTGGGAAAAGTAAGACATAGAATTTTTTTGATATTATCAGATAGACCGGGGATATAAGGAAAAGATCTGTACAGGTAAGAGTTGGGGGTCGGTACTGTTGGATTAGGGGAGGGGTAAAGAACATTAACATGGTTTTGAAGGGGGTATAAGAGTTTAGTGGTGATGTGGGATGGGAAGTTGTTGGAGAGTAAAATGTTTTTGATTCGTTGGATGTTGGTTGGTGGGTTTTGGGTGTCTGATAAGGAAAGACATCGGTGGATGAGGTTTTTGGCTACGTTGATCTTCTGGTGGTAAGGGTGCTGTGAGAAAAAGTTGAGAAGTCTGCCGGAATATGTGGGTTTGGTGTACAAATCAAAGGACAAGGAACCATCGTTATTTCTAATAATGAGGAGGTCGAGAAAGGGAAGGGTGTGGTTGGATTCGGTTTCAATGGTAAATTTGAGCCGGGGATGGTAAGAGTTAAAAGAGGCAAGTATTTCGGGGATTTTTTCGGGATTCAGAACTAAGAGGAGATCGTCAACGTATTTCTTAATGAGGATGATGTCATGGGGGAAAAAGGGGTGATGGAGTCGAGAAGGTCATTGAGAACTATGTTGGAAATGTCTGGAGCAAGGCAATTTCCCACAGCAAGACCTGTGATTTGATTATAATATTTACCTTGGAAACTGAAGTATCCAGATTTACAACATAGTGTAAGGATCTGGTATATATTTTATATTTAATTCAAGATAGGTTTTTTTTTATTTTGAAGTGATTTTATAGAGATATTTAATATAACCTTAAATTTATTAGAACCTTCACACATCAGAAATTTGAAGATCTAGCAGTAGCATTACCCACTAGCGCTAGTGTAGTTTTAACAAATCTAAATTTTCACCTTTAATTTCTTGATTTTAAATGGTTGCAGGAAAAAAGGAATATTTAACACGTGAGAAAAGTACTTATAACACCCTCGTTAAATACTAGAGCCTTCGGCTCGCGTGGTAAAATTCACTCGGGTGTAATAATGTGGCACTTTCCCCACTTGTCAAATAAATAACTATTTCTCCTATTGTTCAAAAATCTATTTTTTTATAAATTATTAAATATTATATTTAGACCCTCACATTTTTGAAACTATTGTACAAAATTATATATTCCTTAATATGCAAAAATAATTACTTTTTTTAATACATTTTTCGTTCTGGACATCGTAGTGACCCCAATGTTAGAATATGTAATATAAATATTGTACAAGGAAGAAAAGGAGTTATTTATTAGTGAAGTACAATTTCACTTATTAAGATATTTATGTAATTACAACTAGAGATTATTTCCGAAATGTAATGTTAGCCTAAATAAGTAAAATATTTAGATTAATCTGAGACACTGGGGAACCGGGCCTAAGAGATTAAAGATTTTTTTCAATTATTAGACTTTATTAGTTTATTGACATTATACATTAGTCTAGTACAACTATAAACAACGCGAAATCTAAACTAATTTTTTTAATATAGAAACTAGAGGATAGAATATCTACTTGGTCGAAAAAATACGATCAGGATTTGGAAGAGATCGATTTAAAAATTGCCGGAGTAAACCAAGAGTTACCTGAACTTGTTTTCACTTTGGGACAACTACTAACGACAGTAAGTTATATATGTATACATAGAATTAAATTACCATATATTTTTAAATAATATTCATTCCTCTTATATAAAAACAGAAATGGATGAGCTTTTAGCATTTTTATTTATATATTATAACGATTGCTTGAAAAATTAGAACCGATGTAAATTCTAAATCATTGAGAAAAAAATTTAGATTAAAAAAAACTATCCAATTTATTTTAAACTAGTAAAATTTCTTATATATGGAATATTTTTTTTTAAGAAATCCTCAATAATCAATAAAGTAGAAATATGTAATTTATAACATTAATTTATTATTAGGATAGTTTTTTTTAAGAATCGGGAGTGTTTAAACACCAAAAAAGTATTTTTGTATCGGATACAACTCTTACACGGATAAAAATGTTTAACCAAGACCTCAATACCCTACGAGTTTAGGGTAACAAACACACTCAAGTGCCTTTAAGAATAAAGCAGGATTAAGTGATTAGGTTCGATGTATATTTATGGTAAACAAAATTTGTTCTACATTATAAGAGATTTCAAAAATTTTCAAAACCAATAAACAGTTACTTGTTGTAACTCACCTCGGAGCGACAACCTGCAAAATAATTACTAAAATGATATACTACGTTTTGGTCCTGCTTCTGATTTAAAAATGACACCATCGGATACATAACAATAGTAAAATATACATTAAATTTAATTAGAAAAATATTTAAATTGAATACTTTTTTTTTAGTATTACAAAAGGGAGATGGATATGCTGGGATATCTAAAAGTAAGGAACCATCGGATGAAACTGGAAAATATAGGACGTTTCATGGAGTTCTTCGCCGTCAGGATCCAAGCTTGGTGGAAAGGCACAATGGTACGCTGGGAAATCGGACCTTACAGCCAGAGAAAAAGGAGGAAATAATAATAAAAAATAATTAGAATCATTTAAGATTAAAATAAAAACCTATGAGACTTATATGTTTAATGAATTAATTACATAAAACATTTAAACCAATACCTTAACGTATAGGGTACTATAATAATTTCGCAATGTGACGACAGAAAAACCCAAGAGGCTACATCTAATTGCATGCTCAAGAAGCAACCAGCAACACGTATCGTTTGAGAAATAATTATGCGTGCAGTTTCAGGATAGGTAAGTGCTTAGAAGAAATGAATAACGATTGTCCACATCGTGTACATATTCAATTCGTATAGAGAATTTTATAAGAGCAATTTCACTTTAGAAGACGCTGAGAGATCAAAATAATTAGTAACAAAGCCTTTTGACTGGCTCCACTAGCGATTATTTGCATTCCTTGATGGGATCACTATTATTTTTCTTCCCCGTATTTTGAGGAAATCTTTGGGCTATTTTTGTTGGGACCAATATGTTCGCTTCAATATGTTAGAATGGGTTGTCTTACATATTATTTAAATCTTCTGAGAGACATTCCTAATCTTCAAGAATCCTCAGAGGATATAAAAAGCACATTATTTCCAAATGCAAACCCTTCATTGACGCCCATTAGAATGTCATCATTTCTTGATTATGTTCATTTAGCCCCTAAAAAAATTTGGGTCTTTAAAAATAAGGATACACCTGACAAATTTCTGGAAATATCGATCTAATATAGACATTTGTGGGCATGTATACATTTGTTTCCCACTGAAACCTTTCATTGACTGTTATTGTTATTTAATTATTTCTTGATTTGGTACATAACAAAGGTTGGATTCAATGATAAGCATACGCCAGTAACTATCAGAAAATCTCGATCAGTATAGACAAAAAACAATTGCCATATTTCGAGCGGAATTGTAAAACGTGTCATTTTGGATACACTGAAGACAGCTAAGTTTCCTAATCTTCAAGAATCCGCAGAGCAAATAAACATTTGTTTCCCACCCTAAACTCTTCATTGAATCACATTTTAATGTAATTATTTCATGATTAAAAACTTTTCTAGTGGCGAGGACGTTCTTGATGAAAGATGAAACTTGGCAGAGCTAGTTAAAGTGAAGACGAAGAATTAAGAAGTATATAGAGAAAACGATGACACAGGTGTGGTAATGGTCATTATTATATTCACTATTTTAAGTATATCTTAAATAATGGATTTGGATACTCTCAACGCGGTAATTGGGAGACAATGGTAGAAACAATGGATGTTTTTAGATAAAATACTCATGAAGGCGAGAAAAAGATATAGGGCTTAGTAAAGCCTGTATGTTAAAAAAAGTCCATGCAAAAATAGTAATAACTGTTCGAGGAAACAAGAAAATATAAAAGTGGCTATAAAAAAAAAAAAAAGTGGACCGTTGGTATGCTTAAGTCTGTGCGTAATATTTTGATATTCGTTGTGTATGAGCTTCAGGTGGACCTGGTCTTACAGAGTGAGGCGTGCTTGGATCGGGCATGAGAGTTTGGAGAAGTCAGTAGGTGTATATTATAATATCGTACTAACGATTAGTCTTGTCTATGTCTTTTTTTATTATTAGATTGTGTTTCAAAAGTGTAGCTGGCTACCAGTCATTTATAAACATAACAATACTGACAAACCAACTGCTTATGTGATAAGTCTAAGGATCGTTGATCGACAATTTGGTATGTTTAGTGTATGTAAAATTGCAACGTATAAGTCCGAACTAGCTTAAGTAAATATAGTGTTTATTTTCTTTATAACGAGTTGATTTATATAGTTATGGTGTTGTTTTTTTACTGCTTAAATTTATAACTTTATGTCCACCAGTATCCTTTAATGATGACTCCTGTAGAAATCCAATACATAGGATTACATCTTGACAAACGTTTAACTTGGAATCATACGAGACAGAAAAGACAAGAAACTGCTCGCCGTTTAGCCTGTCGTAACCCTTACAGACAAACGCTCTAAGCTCCCAATTAATTACACAAGACTCATAAACCTTCCAATCGTTCCAATCCAAAATCCTTCGTAAAATACTAAAGGCTTCTTACTTTGTTAGGAATAAAGTTATCTGTGTCCCACATTTTGCTGATTAGGCCGGAACCCGATACCAATCTATTCATGAAAAATTTTATTCCTACTCAGAACCATCAGTTTCAAACCTAGCTACCTTTTTAATTCCCGATAATCCTCCGAGGCATGTGAAAAGAAGAATGGCCCATGACCTTCTAAATTGAATTTGTTATTTGAGTACTACCACTTGGAAGTTTACAACTGTATTTTAAGAATACAATAATATAATGGTATGGATAATAGCAAGTAGAGAAACATCCAAGTGGTAGTACTCAGTCCAGTAAATAATTTTTTTTTAAAATACCTATTTTTTTAACAAGAGATAAAATAAAAATAATAAGCTATTTTTAAATAATTTTATTTTTTAAATGAACAAAAAGAAAAAAAATCAGAGAAAGAAAACAAAATAAACTCCTGGGCTAGAATAAACTGTCATGCCGATGAAAATTAATACGGGAGGAAAAAAGTTGGGTCTTCAACATTAAAACATTGATCTCTACTTTTCTCTCTCTCTCTCTCTCTCTCTCTCTCTCTCTCTCTCTCCCTCGCTCTCTCTCTCTCCCTCGCTCTCTCTCTCTCTCACTCTCTCTCTCTCTCTCTCTCTCTCTCTCTCTCTCTCTCTCTCTCTCTCTCTCTCTCTGTTATTGGGTATCTTTCTTCTTATTGCGGAAAGGTTTAATTAAAAAATAACATTTAAGTAGCGGAAGGTGGAGGAGAGGAAGGGTCAACTTCATTTAGAGCTCTGCTTCTGCAAGGCCTCACTTCTTCCTTTTTCTTTTTATTTAATTTGTGAGAAGACGGATTAGCAAGTGGTCGACTAAATTGCTGGTTTTTGACCCGCTCCGGCCCTTGATGGATCCTGCTCTCAGGCCACACCACTCTCCCTACATCTCCTCACTCTCTAAGGTTTAAAGAATTTAATTAAACAAGTATAATGGAGTATCTTCTAGGTTTTATGTATTAGTTAATATGAAACTTCTTGAAAATATATTATCATTATGTTAACAATATTATTTTATAAAAATCAAGAACTTATTTAACCTTATCGTCGATACAATGTTTACAGCTTTACTTGGGTGGTCTCTTTTTTTTTTCTCAACATGGACGCATTTTTCTCTGATATCACCATACATACCACCGTACCACTGCAGCTGCTTGGTCCCAATTTTGTGCATTATCGGTTCCGCTTTAACTATAGCTCTTATGACAGAGTTTTTCAGTCGCTCAATTCTGGGAATGCGAATACTTTTCTACAGCTTCTAGAAAATATCATTTCTACAGCTTGCAGCTTTTTCTGCATCTCTTGGTCCAACTACCCACATTTCTGAACCATAAACGGTCACATCTTCAAAAAAAGGAACGAAAAATCCTCTTTTTGTTTTCTAGCGACCACTTGGGCTCCAAAGTATGGAGTTTACCTTCTTTCCTTTAGTAATCTTTTCCTTTATATCGGTCTCAAGTGTTCCCTTGCTATCTGTGTACTTGAAGAGAGCACTCCGATCTAGTGACTAATTTTCTAATTGGAAAAAATACGTAGAAGCTTTGAAGGCCCATTATTCTGTCTTCTACTTTGTGATTTCTAGACCTCGTTTAAAATGAAAAAAATGTTTTTTACTCTTTTTGCAAATTAAAATTGTTTTTGTGTGTTGTTTTTCGTAAGAGTGAAAAAAAAAACTGTTTTGAGTTACCGTCAAAAGCAGTGCGTGTCGTTAAACGCATTTTACCTATGTCATTATACATTCTTTTGTGCTTTTTAGATTCATTAATTAGCTCGAAGCATTCCTTTAACAGCACAACCGGTCTTCCTTGTTAGCACGGCTGATAACTACACATTTTTTCTTCAGATCCTCGGCGACAGAATCCTTCAATCTTCCACGAAATCTTTTTCCATCGGGGTTTCCGTAGTCTTCTGCCTGACCTTTGCTCATCCATTCCGATTATCCGCCCCAGCTATCTGGCCCGTTGTGAACTCTCGTTTTTTCGGATTCTAAACGAAACATTGAAATTAGTCACGATAACTTCTATTCCATCCTGTCAATTCAGCTGATGTTTTACCCAATACTAAGGCTTCTTAGGCCATGATGCCTTATATATTTACAACAATAAAGCACAGTGAAATGACTTTATAGTAACAAAACATAAAAAATTGCAAGTAAAAATTTTGTTATTAAACTGACTGATATTATTAAGGATATGATTGCAGCAGAATTACAACTTGGCCAGCAGTTCAAGGATATCAATGGGCTTTAGTAAATGTACATGCAGAATAGAGCAGACCTTCCTGGAAAGGAGGCCCAAAGACTACGTCATTAATTTCATTGATTTCAAGAAGCTACAAGGAATCGATATTTAAAACATGCCTCTGAAACGTATCAGTAAATTATAGAACTTAAACAATTCTTCAACTGATCAATTCAAATTTTTATAATGATTCAACATTTTTATATGTAGTAAATGGTCTGTTATTAGATTTTAGTATATTTATGTATAATGTTTTAGTTACAGAATGACAACGACATGTTTATAAGTGTTAATCTCTAATACAACCAGAAAAAAAAGGAAAAGGGATTTGTCAAAATGAAGATATTATTCTGTATGTATCCAAATTCGCATTTCAGTTATTTTAATATTACTGCTGGATGATTAAAAGTGTCTTTAACTCATAATTCGTAGTGAATTTTATATCCACCCAGGAGAGCTTAGTGGACATGAAAACAAATGTACAGAATCAGAAATTTAAACTTGCTTTATTTTTATTTTTTTAATGTATTGCAGTATATTTAGCTTCTTAAGAGATTCCTTAGGAAAGAGACAATTGAGATGATTCATATGTCGGGTGTATGATTCTTGTCCGAAAAAAATTCATGGAAGCAACACCCATAGGAAAGTGCCCACGAGGAAGACCTGGTAAATCATCGATAGACTACATCTCTAAGATACGGCAGAAAAGAAGGAAGCAGCTCTAAGGGACATCAGAGCTATAACACAGGACCGCATTCAATGTTATAAGTGGATTTTGACACAAGCGATGGTTTTCATATCATACTCTAAAGAAAATTCACTGTAAGGCAAAAACAGGAAAAGGCTGAAATTCATTATAAATGAGAGATCCTAAAAACTGTAAAGAACTACATCTATTTAGGTTCAGTAATAAACAGATAAAATAGTGACGTCGAGCAGAAACACGTCTACATAACATATCAATAATGTGCATTAAAGTTTCGGTAATACCATCATTAAGAGAAGAGAGATAAAGAGAAATGTAAAAATGCATATGCTTAAAGCAGTATACTCCACTAACCCTTATACAGATCAGAGAAAACTGGGTCCTTTTTAACATCTAGTGAAATCAAATATCTTCGTAAAGTAGCTGGCCTAAATAGTAGGATTTAGGCACTATCTCATTAAAGGATTCCTTAGGATTCTTAGGATAGATGATTACCGTTAACGATTAATATTAATGGAAGCAAGGAATGCGTCCACGAGTAACACCGACAAAATCATGAATAGGTTACATCCATACATCATACATAGGCTACTAAGATAGGGCGAAAAGGGGACACTGATAAACAGTGTATCGTTATGCGTCGATATTGACACAAGCGATGTTTTTGCAGATGACTTCTCAGACTGTAAAGAAAATTTACTGTAAAAGGAGAAACTAAATAGACTGAAATTCTTTACAAAGAACAGATCCTAAAGATAAAGTGATAAACAGGGATAGTAAGATCCAGCTGGAGATTTCTAGCAGAATAAAAATAATATGAATGATGTATATTACAGTTTATGCAATAAAATCCTAGGGAAAAGAGGAATAGAGAAAAAACTGAAAATGCATATATTTAAAGCACTGTTCTCCACCTACACTAAGGTGAGTAACATCATAATCCAATAAACTTGAGCCTGCAAAAGAAATATTAGAGAGACATCAGCTAAGTTGGTTCGGGCATGTATCAAGGATGCGAGAATAGAGGTCGTAAGTAGGAGACTCAGAAGGCGGTCTGATTCAAGTTACTTCAAGACCTAAAAACAAAATTCTACCAATGAAGATCAATAACAGCACATCGCATACGAAAAAACCCATTAGACCCATATATCAGTGTCAGCAACCTCATTCCAAAACGTTCAATGAAATAATTTAAAATATTTAATTTTTAGCAGTTGTTTTTTATAACCGACCGCGAACAGCTGGTATATCCCATTCAGTTATTTATAAATATAAACTAACGAATCGAAAATATACTTTAGGAATCCGTTTTTTCACCGAAAAGACATGCCATTAATATTTCATAACTAATATATGTAAAAGAAATTACACATAATTTCAAAAGAAAACACATGTATTTATAATTTCAAAAATTGAACAATAAATACATTTAGGGTCTTGTTTCCAATAACCCCGCCAGCGATTTTACCTAGTAACAGTAGCCTAGTGATTAATTGAAAGACATCGGTTAGAAAAACATATGTATTTATTCAATTGAAATGATAGTTTGCAAAATATCAAAAATAAGTAAAGAAATAAATATAAATGCCATCAGTTCAATTAGTTACCTCTGGAGGACAAAATTCTACTATGTCCTTCAGTATCCTCTCAAAAAGGTTGTCATTTCTGTACCTCTGCCTCCACATAAACTCACACAAATAGGAGTCAATCATAAGGCGAGGAGGCTATTTTATTTTGGCTTTGGCCCACATTAACTCAACTGTTTGAGTATGGACACCAGTAACTGGATCGACGAAATTGTTTATATGATTCACTGTAAAATGTCTATAATCCATTCCAACCAGTTTTTCGATTCCATTATAGGACTTCCACTGATCTGACATTATAATGGAACCTGGCCTAATTGACGTTCTAATACACTCCGCCAGGGTTTGAGTTGTTCTATCAGGTACTGTGTATAGAAAACATTCTTTCGTCACACGACAGATCCCTCCAAGGACCCATTGTTGAGGATAGGACCGTCGAACGTTATACTTGCGACGAGAGAAACACGACTCGTCAATCTCAACTGTCAATCTTTCCCCTCCAATAACTGTGAGGGTTTTCAATGAACTGAATGTGTACAACCCCCTCAGATAATTTTTCCAATCAGCAATCGTACGGGAGCCATGACAAATTCTTTTGAGGAGAATGTAACCGTCTTATATTCCTTTGCCCATGGATAAATGAATAATACTACCTTATTTAACGGTAACTTGCAATGACATAGCCACGTAGCTTTATACGCACCACATTCATACCAGCATTGCCTTTTATTACATCTGTATGTGTTCCGACCTTCGTAAAATTTTATGATGTGGCCTATTTTGCAGTCCATTACCTTCGGCAAAATTCCTCTTTGTTCCAAAAATAACTTTGCCCCTTTATCTTCATTGCATAATTCGTACGGTATCAAAAGATTCATATTGGTTGCTTCATTAAGCATATTCATTCTCACACTAATATATTAAAATACCATTAAACATGCGTTTCATTTGTGTATCCAGGGAAATAAAACTATATAGCAACCGTTAATTAATATCATAAAATCACTGGCGGGGTTATTGGAAACAAGACCCTACATCTAAATCTTGAAAATTGACATTCTTATTCAGCCGTTTGATCTCGTTTATATACTGAATACACCATCGTGTTCGCGATATAAAATCTGCCAGAATTCACAATTATCCATTTTTCAGAAAAAAAAAGACTAATTACCTTGATTTTTGTTACGGCTGGTTTTTTGTGACTTGTATCAGTTATAATGTATAACTGGCATGCCATTTCAACAAAAGAGGAATCCATTCCTGGCGTAGTAATAATGTTCCCTACATAAACACGAAGTACGGTAATTACAATACTCTGAGGGAGCGGGGGGGGGGAGGGGTATACGAAGAGAGGCGAGATATTGACGAAAGGCAGGGGGTTGGGGGACTCCTCCATAGGCGTCACTTATGCCCCGGGGCTTTTACCTTAATGGACAACTCCGCCTCGCAGTCCCCCTTCCAACCAAATAGGATTAAATGCTAAATTTGATGGAAAACCGATAGTCTTTTTTTCACCACAAAAACAACCCCTCGCATGACCGATGAGGAGCTTTAATGAGTTTCCACAGAGGTACAGAGGTAGGAGAGGTACCAGATTAGAAAAGTATTAATAATTACACTAATGTCTTCAATTTCTATTCAATGGTACTTATTACCTCATATAGGTCGCAAAAGGAAAAATACCCAGAAAGAAAGCCTTAAGTCTCCAAAATAAAATAGAATAGAAAAGTAACTTTACTCATGCAATACCCTTAAGAATAACAAACATAAACAGAAAAAGAAACATATATAAATATCTGGCCAGAAGGTTATATGGTACAAATCATATCCTATTTATAAAGCTTCAAAAGAGTAAATAGAAAAAATAAAAAAGTACGATTAGCGACAAAATACTAGACAACTAAAGAGAGTAAATAAATTAATAACAACAACAGAAACATGAGCTAGAATGTAATAACTTTTTTACACGGTGTAATTCCACTATTTATTACTGTTTCATTTAGGCAAATGACTAACCTGCTTAGAGGGCATCTGTTTAGGAAGCTAGGAGATGTTGGAGTGAGGATAGGGAAGAAGCATGCCGGATGATTAGAGGGATTGAATTCTACACTGTAGTGGAACGAACGGGAAAGCTTTGGTTCTGTGGAAAGGATTATAGTTCGGAAAAACGAGATCTTGTTTTATGGTTCTGGATTGAGGATTTTAATTGAAGGTTGAGTGTTGAGAGCTGATAGATGATATATAAATTAAACGAGGAAATATCGTCTACGAATAGGAGGAAATAGTCACTTTAAGTCATCGTATAGGTGGGACGCGCGAGACCGCCTCAGGGTACCAAGGACAAATCCTAGTGAGAGCGAACTTATTACTAAATCGGCGCAATAATATGTGTACCGGTACAAGCCTCCACGCCAGTAGTCCCTGATGGGTGCTGCTGACATCCAGTTGCGGACTCCCGAGCTCTTCGCGTCTACAGCCACGCAGTCAATCCAGCACAAAACGGTTAAGATATACATTTTGTAAAGAGTTTATTACTTCCTAGCTCATATTTTTATTAATTTATTTAATTCCTCTAGTTGCTTATAATTTTGTCACTCTTCTCTGGATGGGTCATCATTCGGACCATTCTCCTCCGTCCATAGATGACCTCCGTCAGTAAACGGTTTGTCATTTCCTCCTCGCTCTTGCCGACCACATGTAAAGCCTATCTTAGTGGAGATTGTTTGATGACAATAACAATGTTAGCATCACCAAAGATATCATATATTTCTTCATTTTTTCTTTGTCTCCACCTTCCGTCAACAAAGGCAGGCACAAATATTTTTCGAAGGATCCTGCGTTCAAATACAAGCAAAGTTCAATATGCTTCATCATTGTTCATCATCCCGCCCCTTTTGGGTTAGGGCGAATATAAGATGATTTTTGTTTTTGTAGTTATAACCTTATAACTTGTCAGTTATAAGCTTGATGTTTACACAGCCGGAAATAGCACAGGCTTGCGGACAATATGCTTTTCTAAGTTTCTACCCCAATGACGTTGGTGCATGAGACTTGATATTCAAGATAAGTGAATTCTGAGACCTACTCAAAGAGGTAAGCTCCAATCCCACCTTATCTCCTGGATATCATGGGTGCTGTTCAGTTTATACCGAGTCCATGGTTCAGTGAGATACCATTTACTCGGTCTTATCTTGGTTAGCCACCAGACCATCCTTTGTTTGCTGCCTGTGCCAGGGAGGAAAAAGGGTTCTTTTTTCACCTGCTTAAATCTTCCTATGTCGATGTCGTCTAAATAGGGAAGGTGCTGCACCGATCAACATCTCAAAGATAGTGATCGTCAACGTAGAGCATAACTTTGATTCCCCGAGGCCGATTTTGTCCTAATTCACCGATAGATAGAGCGAATAGAGTTGTACTTCACACTCATCCTTGCGGCACACCCCTCACCTGTTCGTATTGTTTCGAATTTTCTTATGTTCCTATACGGACCTGGAAAAAACGAGGAGATAGGAATTCTTGGATGAATTTAGGAAGGCTACCTCTAAATCCTAGCGAATGTAGTTTTGATAATATAGAATATTTATTTGTCTTATCACAGGCTTTTTGCATGTCAAAATATACTACAACTGTGTGTTCTTCTTAGACAAATGCATATGTAAGACTGTTTCCATTTGAATCAAATGATCTATTATCGATCGTCCTTTGCGGAACCCACATTGGAAATTTTGGATGAACTAGTATTTTTCTAGGATCCATGTGAGTCTTTTGTTTACCACTAGTTCCAAAATCTTACACAGATAGCTGGTTAAATATATTGGTCGTTAGCTTGCTGGATAGCGTTTATCTGGTCCTAACTTCAAACATGGGACGGCAATAGATTGCCTTCAGTTGGTAGGGACTAATCCAGATACGGTTGTGTAAGTCCAAGAGCCAGTCCTGAAGCCTAAGGTGATTTCAGGGAGGTGTTGTAACATAGCATAGTGAAGTTGTCAGGACCAGGTGAAGATCCCTTGACGGCGAGTAGTATTGACTGCAACTCCCAAATGGAGAATGTAGAGTTATAATAATTTGGTGATTCAGTAATAAAATCTAACTTTTTGGAACTGCTAGGTGTAAAACAATCTGTATATATATTAGAATAATATTCGGCAAATATATTACCTATTTTGTTTGGATTATCACATAATTTTCCTTCACATACTAGGGTGTACCTGTTAGTAAAGCTGATTCCTCTTATTTTCTTTATTTTGTCCTAGACGACTTTGCAACGGGTGCAAGAATTAACTGACTCTGGAAATGATTTCCATGATTCTTTTTTCCTGACATTTACAATCCTTCTGCAAGTAGCTCTGTGATTCACCTGATTCATATTATTTTTTTTTTAAAGACTCTCTCCAAAGTTGTATAGCCTTTTTACATTCACTGTTAAACCAGGGGATATAGTCGCTATATCGTCGATTTATCTCTGGTAGACAAAAAAAAAAAAATCAACAAGAAAAAAGTTAATTTATTTGATAAAACCAAATAGTTCAGCATTTTTTTTATATCATCGATTTATCTCTCGTAGACAAATAAAAAAATGAAACAACAAAAAGTTAATCTAGATGATAAAACCAAATAGCTCAGTATTTTTTTTTTTGGCTGGTCATGACTTCGAAGTGATTTCAACAAAGGAATTTATCAATTTGATTTTTATGTTGTAAGCTTCGTTAGCCTTAAACCAACTGATACTAGAGTTTTCTAATGAAGTCATATTTTTCTTTACTTTATTTAAAAAAATATAATGCAGTATATTGAGCTAATATCTTAAGAAACCCTAATATCCATAATACTTAACTCTTGCACGTGTGCAATGAGATGCTGTATAACAGGAACCGAAAAGATTTCAGAGAAAATATAAAAAGAAGGATTGGCTACTACGGTAATATCTTAAGAACAGGCCTAAAGGATCTTCAGATTTTTCATCATTAAGATATTCTAAAGATATTATCCTCCTAAATACCATTTGAGTAAAATTTGAAATATGTTACTAAGTTTACGTTTCTCTAAAAACGAATTATATTAAAAACAAAATTAAAATATTACTTATGCTTTATTGTTCAGGGATAAAACGGTACTCATGTTCAACCGCTATGTATTTGCATATTAAACACATTTGAATAAGCAATAACTGGTGTACTGCGGGAATAACGATTCTCTAACCGCGTCACAGCATTCAGAGCAAGAGAATCCAGTTAAAAATAAGAGAACTCTTCCAAACAAGAATAATTAGGGAAAGGACAGTTGAGAACTTCTTTAAAAGTTGAAGAGATCCACTTCCAGAGTCGAGTTTATTTCGGCGGAATGGTCCTGCCCCGGATGGTCCCATCCAGTCGCCAGCGGTTTAACGACGATATTCGGAGATGCCCCGGGCTTCGAGGGAATCTGCCAACTTTTCTGATTACACCAAAACAAGTTAGCGCATTTCCCAGCCAATTTACACCTGCTCTACCAGCCCTCTCCATTAAACAAACCATTTAAGGGCAAAGGGCTTCAGTCGATTCAGTCCCATTGCCCCTTAAGGACGTAACTAAAAGTATATAGTTACCAAACATATTTAAAGGTCATTTTAATGCAAATATGTGCAGGGTATAATATTCAAAATGAGTAATACAATAATTCGTACTTCTTGAAGCTTTAACAATCTAATAAGTATATAGAAATACTATATACTTATTAGATTGTTAAAGCTAATCTTCCTTATTTATACTTTCTATAAAACATGTTTTTATTATTCATTAAATATTTAACAGATATAAAAATATTGGGCGACGTATAACCATTCAACCAGACGCGTCCACAGGTTGCCGATGAAGGAACGACTACTAGGCATGGTGGTTTGATGCGAAGTAGGCACGTTTCTAGTTGACTTAACGAACGATAAGTCGCGACCAATAAGACATTTGACAAGAGGTGGACTGTCTGCTGACATAGGGAGCTCTAAAAGAGAAATAATAACTATCCTTATAACTCTACAATAATTTGTTATAGTGGCGAGTTAGCCAAGTAACAAAAACTATTGTCGGGTGGGATGCAGATATTAAGCTTCGGTTATTAGTCACTAATAGAAAGAGGACCACTGATTGCAGAATCCCTTGGAGGATGCCAAGGTTCTAGTCCTGAAGAAAGTAAATAAGTTAACTAAGTTTACCATCTCAATATCTATATAATCTATATTAATGTTCTTTTTATTTATTTCATCCATTTGTAATGATCATAATGACCATTTGTAGCTGATTTGGCCCGATATCAATCCTATCATGACAAACTTTATTTGTCCCGACGAGTTTCAAACCTTCTTCCCACTAGCTACCTCTTCAATTCCCACTAATTTCCCTAAGATTCTAAAAGAAAATAGCCTCGTGACCTTCTAAGTTGAGTTTGTAGTTTGAGTAGTATCTGAGTATAGTGTCTCTACTTCCCTTTGTCGATGCCATTATGTATCATTCATTATATTTAATTGTTGTATACAGATATAAAAATAATTAATAAATAAATTTTAAAACTCCTAATAGCTATACCTAATTCAAACATTTGATTTTCTTCCTTATTTATGTTTTTATAGAAATATAATTTTGTGCCAACCATCACATATAAGCACAAAGCAAACGAAGGATGCGGATAATTAAAAAATAACCTTAAACCCAAAAAAAATTATATCTGTTAGCACACCAACCTACTATGCCCTAGATAGTTGGATCGCAGCCCGGCTCGTTAGTGGCTCTAATACTTTTTAGAAGATAGTAAAAAATCACTGGCTATGACGTCCTTCGGAGAGGCGAAATTCGGACTTCCATTGTAGTTTCCTACGATTGTATAATGAAGTGAGGTTAAATAAATAAGTAATTAATATATCAAGAGAAGTAAAAGTTCAAAACAGACACAAAATAGTTATTAGGATGGTTGGAAAAACTGCAAACATAAAGAATTAAGTCTCAAAAATAACAGAAACCAAAATATCTTAAACATAAGAAAGGCCCATTCATGTAATGCTGCCTCAGGTCGTGGCTATTTTAACAGAAATTTAGGTGTGTTATTTCTTTCCCTCTTTGTATACACCTTCTTTGGAAATTTTTGGTGTACCCAGAAACACATATTCACACAAGCAAAAACACAACCAAGAAAGAATTAAAAAAGAAAACGATCAGAACATACTTTAAAAAACAATACTAGCAGCACTGAATACCTTCTCTGTTTTGACTAATAACATTCTTGGAATGTTTGTTGGAATAATACTTTGATTAGGTAAGCTTTATTTTGATCCTTAATGCTCCTTATTTTGTTAAGAATAAAATCATCCATAACGACCTTAATGTCCCATTTGTTGCTTATTTGGCCCGAATCCGCTATCTATCCTTTCATGACAAACTTCATTTCCACTCAAACCCTCTAGTTTTAAACCTACCTTCCTCTTCAATTCCCGATAATCCTCCGAGGCGTCTGAAAAGAAGATGGCCCCGTGACTTCTTAGTTGAACTTGTGATTTGAGTACTACTAGTGGGTAGTTTCTCTACTTGTCATTTTCACATTTCATTATGTATCGCTTAGCCCATTTACTTGATGTATTTTTTTGATACAGTTGTAAATATCAATAAATAAATTAAAAAAAAAAAAAAAGTAAGCTTTATTTTAAATAGTTTTTTTTAACCAAAAATGAACTTATTATTAAACTCCGGTTACATCGACACCACAAAATCTACAGGATTTCAACAATTATTAAGGAAAGACTGGCAAAAATTAAAGAAAAGTAACACAAGCTGCAATATTCAAGTACTATACCCAAGATACTGGGTTGGTAGCTCGGAAAGTGGTCCCAGGATTAAAAAAAAAAGTGAAAAATTCTTGATTTGGAAGGGATGTACTGTGGAAGCCTCGAGCTTGTTCGATGTCAGATACTCGTTAAAGAATCCTATCATAATCATACCTGCTCATGACAGAACCAAATATGAAAATAAAATCACAAACAAAAAATATATTTTACTAGAGTCAAAACCATTACTATATAATAAAAACATCTGATGTTTGCAATATACGAC
Source organism: Troilus luridus (assembly GCA_964056705.1). Taxonomy (NCBI): domain Eukaryota; kingdom Metazoa; phylum Arthropoda; class Insecta; order Hemiptera; family Pentatomidae; genus Troilus; species Troilus luridus. Next base: position 86,550,619 of record OZ057415.1, read on the forward strand.
TTCCTGATATTTCTGCTTTTAAACTAAAAATCAGTGACTCAAAAACTAATCCTTGTAGAAATTAAATTAAAAGTAAAACTAAAATAACTCTTTACCAATATGCTAAAAATAAACTTTGAAATTTTAAAATGCATGGAATTGCTAAAAAAGTACAGCTGAAAAGAGAAAACCAAACCATTAAATATGAAGTTAATTTCGACCCAATCAATCATCTAGGTTACAATCATAATGTTAATTGTAAATCGTAAAAAATAATATTGCTCAAAGTTATAAATATTTATCTAAATAGTAACTATTTCATTCAGTTAAGCCAAAATCATTCTCAAACGGAAATGAGGAAAAGTCATGGTGATTAGTCTTAGGTAAAGTTATGATTAGGAGAGGGAGGGGAATTATAATGGATTAGGGCCTTCCTATTGGTTTCAAGGACCATTTAAATAGCCAATGGTAGGCTCTGATCCTAATCCCACTAATAGCGGCTATTCTCCAACAGTGCAATTTAATCCTGGGCTTTGGATGGGATGCTCCGCTGTACACACCCAGGGATTACGGAACGCTACTAAAGAAGGTCAAACACTCTAACCATTATCGTTATCCTTTCATAGAGAGAGGGAGGGAGAGAGAGAGTGAGAGAGAGAGAGAACGAGAGCGAGAGAGAGTGAGAGAGAGAGAGAGAGAGAGAGATAGAGAGAGAGTGAGAGAGAGAGAGAGATATAAATTTATATACCGACAATATCAACCATCTATTCCACATTACATCATAAATTTGAGATATTTTATATATGGAATGCTCTGGATACATTCTGCTCACAATTGACAGCTGGCCTTAAAAAATTAGAATAAAAAACAGTGCTGTATATAAGTTAACTAAGGCCGGCCATATAAGTAGATGTGTACCGGAGAGGTTTACCTGAATAGCGAACTCAAGAGTTGAACCTCGGAATAAGTGCCATGAAACTCCACAGGCTGATTGACTCAGAGGAATACCTGAGTCTTATTGGTCGGCCTGATATATACTATTATACACATGATTATTATTCTAAGAGCATATAAAAGTTTAATCTCAAAACTTTAAACATCAGAAAAAGCTCTGGAAAAACCTGAATGTCATTTTAAAATAGCATTGTTTTACCACGCTAATAAAACGCCCTTCAGTTGAGAAATCAAGATGTTTCGAATTCAAGCTCCCTTGAAACCAAATATATTAGATATAAATAATATCAAATTCACAGTTAGTATTGAATATTGGGGAAGATAAGTGAAAAGGATGGAGAATTTTCTAGAGATTGCATGTAATCTGTAAATTGTCAAGGATTATTGCACCCCTAATCGTACGTGCAATTTGTTTATAGATGTTTTCAAATTTCAATTGAGCCCTTCTGTCTTTATTAGTAATAAAAAAAAAAAAATTAACAGCTTAAAGTAGATCTTTAGTTCTGCTAAAAACTTTAAATATCTATTTTGACTATAGGGAATAAATACTCCCTTCATTAAGAACATTTTAAATTAATTCTTCTAATGTTTTTTGGAGAACATTGACTAGTAACTTTTATAGTTATGTAGTTTGCGGTTTTGATGCATAAAACAAAAAGTATATAAAAATTAAAAATGATTAAGAGTCGAAACGTATTAAAATTTAATAAATAAATGAATTGTTGACTGGATGATGGGTTTTCTTCTAACCTTATTATAATGTCCATTTATATGTATTTATTTAGTCCAGTAAAATACATCAAATTGAAATGAACGAGCATAGTGAAACCCCTAGCATTAAATCATCAAAAACCAGAATTGTTGAGGAATCTTTAAAGCAATTCAAGAAAGAATTATTATGCTATGTAAGATGTACTATTGTAAGTCCTTACAATAGGGAATTGTGTTTGGATGCACTAAAAATAATTTTTGATTTAAATAAGAAATTAATTAATGCAGAATGTAAATTGTCATACTTAAAATAGTGCAATGATAAACAGATTATGCCTAATCATTTAATATCTCACATAATTAATCTTGAAAACTGTTTTAATAAAAATTATTTAAATAACACCAAACAGATTTTTTTTTTTAATTCTTTGGGTCATAGACTACTAAATTTATATAAAAACAAGCATATTGGTTGATTAATACAACAAAGAAAAAAATAAATATAATTTCAGATAAATTTAATAACTCAAATCAAAATTTACACACCTTTATCATTAATACTTGCAATAAATGGAAAAATAAGATTATAGAAATCAAATTAAAAAATATCAAAAGAAAAGCAAATAAACCTAATGAAACAAAATTTATAAACCCATATAGTAAAAATAATATTTCTGATAAACGTAAATCCACAATTAACTCTAATAATATAAATAATGGTGGTAGATTCACTAGAAAGCTTTTCAATATTTTTAATTTTTATAATGATCTATTCACAGAAAATAGAGTAATTAACCTGACCTCGAAAACAATAACTAACATCATTAATTTTTTAAGTTTAGGCGAAAATTTTAATTACACCCCAACAAATAAAAAGTAAATATACTTCAAATGATAGCTGATTTGCAAAGTATAATCACTGGTTTAGACACATAATAAACGTGATGAGTAAAAACATTTTAACTATAACCTAATAATCAAGCTCCTAAAACGATAGTAATTAATGGTATAAACTTTAAATAAAATGGAAAACATAAAAATTCAGGGAAAGGAAAAATCAATCAACTTAAAATTCTCCCTCTAATTACCGATAAAATAGTTAACGAAAACAATATAACCGAATCCTCAGTCTAAGTTGAGGTATTTATTAAATTATTAGATCCTCTTATACAAAAATAAATTAAATGTAAACTATACATACAGTTAAACCAATAGATAAATAAAACAAAATAAAAATATATAAATTACTAAAATTATAGTGAAAAGAATAAATCTGACACCACAATAAATGGGTTTACTAAACTAATTAATAAAGATTTGTTGAAAACTAAAAAGTTCTTTAAAAATAATGCGGATATTTGTATTATTATAACCGACAAAACTAAACAGCAATAATATCAAAACCAGAATATAATAAAAAAAATGTTAGATGTACTTAATAATAAAGATACATATAAAATATGACCTTAATGTCCCATTTGTTGCTGATTGGGCCCGAATCCGATATCAATATCTTCACGACAAACTTCATTTCAACTCAAACCCACTAGTTTCAAAACTCGCAACCTCTTCAATTCCTTATAATCCTCCGAGGCGTCTGAAAAGAAGATGGCCTCGTGACATTCTAAGCTGAACTTTTTATTTGAGTACTACCACTGGGTAGTTTCTATACTTGTCTTTTCATGTCAATGTATTCATTCATTATATTTACTTGATGTATTCTGTTTACAGTTGTAATTTTCAATAAATAAATATATTTAAAAAAAAAGTGCGCGAACTAATCGCCGCACATTCAGATGTGAAACATTTTACGACAAAGTTTTATGACTTACACCGACGACAAACAACATTTACGTTACCACGTCATTCACGACTGGCCTACAACATTTTCCAGCTAAACAGACGCATCATTCAGATTCGAATACCCAACTATTACAAGTTTGGAGGATTTAACAAAACCTCAAAATGGAGATTCAAAATCACTATTTAAAAACAGCAGTACACCAAGTAATAAATAGCTCAACAAGTACCCCACGAAGTTTCTGATCATAACTACTAAGTACATACTAGTAAGTGTTCTTATATACTTCTCCATTATTTGTTTAATCGCCGCTAGCATTCTCTAATTAATGCCTCAGTAGACTCGTTTCGTTCTACGTTTGGGCCTCTCTAAAAAAAAACTCAATGGGTTCGAACTTTCGTTATTTGCAAGGATGTTAACGTTTAGAAACAAGTCATATATGATGCTATAATGTAACTATGATATATAATGGAAACATGTCATTTGGATCATACATCAATGTATAACTTAACATGTTAAAATCCCCAGTCTGTTAGGTTCCAATGAGTTCAGAATGGTGAAACTTCAACATAATCTTTAATTCCCTGCCATTTTTGAAGTAAGAGGAACCTGAAAAGCAGAGTTAAGAGTTCATGGATGTTCTTTCTTGGTCGAGCATAAGGAATTGTAAAATACACCTCGTCTTGGCTGGTAAGTATGGTTGTGTTCCAGGTTCTATCTCGTCGAACCTTGCCTTTCACTTGATGAAGTTATCGCATCTCAATGGTTTGGATTCAATGTGATGTGAGTTTCTAGGATTCCGAAGAAACGTCGGTATGGTGCAATTGAACATATGTAGAGGAACTATTTCCTTTGAGCACAAAATGTAAAATATAATCTGTATTTAGTTTGAAATTATTCACTTTTTATAGAAAAATTTACATTAATCTGAGTACGTTACGGTAATTACCACCTCACAAATGATTGGGGAATAACCAACCACCAGGTGTATGGTTAGTACACAGAATACAAGAAGACGGGACCGCCGCCGGGAGGGGCATTGAGGACACAGGAGGAGTAAATTATGATGGGGTTCGGTGGGGGGGAGTTAATCCATGGATTAGCCAGGTCCAAGGACTATATAGCACGGCTTTGTATAATTATAATAAAGAGGTTCCGCCTAATTATGAAATGTTAGATCCTCCCTTCCCATTCCTCCCGGTTAGTGTTTTTCTCGGCCCCTGTCTCGTTAATTATCTTGTTTAGCCCCCGCCCGCTGGGGGTAATTTGTTAGTAGCCTCTGTCTCGTCCTCTCACCATCCATCCCTCCCCCACGGACTCTCTCTCTCACCCTCTCTCACTTCCTCCCTACCACCTCCCACCTCCCTCACACCCTCACACTCTTGTTTTGTTAAGTAATTACGACTATATTAGGTTGTCGACACATACCATCAAACTGCGATTTACCATAAAGCTACAATTATACTCACAATCTCATTTGCGACATGTGTAAGTGGAAAAGAGATTTTTTTATATCTAAAAAAGTTTTTAGTATTATATCATCTGAGGCGTTCAGGATCACAAAGGGATAACTACAAAATTTCAAAACTATTTTGAAGTGAAAAGTTCTTTAGTCGCATTGAGCAATTTTAGGTAGGGGGTAAAGTAGTTAATTCCCATCCGCAACATGTTCGAGACTCGCGACACTTAGAGCCCTGTGCATGAGCTCTAAAATTTCTTTCAATCAATGAACTTTTGTATAAAGGTAAGTATAAAAGTTCCGTTGATATAAGGATAACTGTATTTATCTAATAAGTCATTTAATTGTTGAGCAACGGATAATTATAAAAATGGTAATTTCTAGGCCATTCCTAAAAAACTTTGGACAGAACCCCTCTGCTGCACGAGAATAAGGGGAAGACCGAAGCTGAGGTGGTCGGATTGTACGGACAGAGACGTGAGGGTTATCCTGGGAGTCAGGAGCTAGATGACAGAGAGATGACTGGAAGAAGGTTGTGGAGGAAGCCTGGTCTCGTCACCGAGTTGTGGCGCCGTAGATCAGTAGTAGTAGCAATAATTAAAATAACTTGTTTAACTTTTCGTTCCCCTTAAAAAATTTTACTTGTTATAGTTTTTTTTTTTTTATATCTTCTTTTAAGAAACGATTGAAAGTACAAATGATATCAGTATTGTTAAACTTAACGATTAAAATACTGTTAAAAATGAAAATAAAGTTCATTAACGTCTATAAAAATAAAAATACAAGGCATAAATAATATAATGGCATAACTATGTACTAATTATTGTTTCAATTAAATAATTGATATTTGCTTATGATCTTGTGCAGCCAATCGCAATAGCCCATAGCATGACTGCCTATTTAAAGTAATTTTCACATTTTACGCTTATTTACTCAACCAGTTTCGTCAACACTATACTTTTTTGCTTTATTTCGCATGGTTTTATGTCCAATTCTGAACCTGAAATATCAGGAGTATAGCTTTTATGATTATAGTTAACAATCGAAAAAATCGTTGCAATTTCATCTTCAAAAATGAAATGATAAATAATTTGATATAAATAATCAATATGTCCTTTTACATCCAACAACTTTTGCTAAGCAACAAAACATATGAAACAATGGTTAACCTTATTGTCACTACAAATTACAAAATTAAACGAATAAGTATATCTCGTACATTAGAATCTTTTGTAAGAAGCCATTTTATTTTACGTTAAATATTGGATGCTAGACATTCGAACGCAGAATTTGGTTCTCAGCGTTGACTGAGCTATGAACCGATTCATACCAAAGTAAATTTTACATCATCAGTTATCCATCGAGTTTATTCAATTTATGTTTCTATTAATAAAGTCAACGATCAAAATAAAGACTGCAGTTTTCATTTTACAAGTAAGAATAAGAAAAAGTTAAGTGTAAAAAGCGATAACAATTAACTTATTTTTCTTAAATAATAAATACTTCCTGTTTGATTAATATACTACAGCATGGATAATGGTTTTTAAGGATTTAATTACAACTCAATAAAACATTAGTTTGTCGATTTTCTAAGAAGCCGTCTTATTTTCTCAACACTGTAAAATCTAATTACAGGTCGAAGCAGTTTCAAACACAATACTTCGCTCTCATTATAGTCTCAGCTATGAACTCGAAGTCATTTTTAATTTTGTATCAAGTTTATTTTATTTATGATGAAGGTATAGAGGCATAATATAGCTCTGTTTTTGTATTTAAATGGAAAAACGGAATGAATTGATATAAGAAATAAGACGAACAGAGGATGCCCTCCCCAAACAAAAATGCTCAGAAATCATTCTTAGTTGTATGTGTTAAATTATCGTGCTTCCTTGATTCGAGTTTACTCTCTTTTTCACACGTATAATAATAGTAAATAAATAAAATTAGAATGTGGAAAGTAAAAATCCGACTTCAAGCTATAACTTTTTCTTTTTAAAGTACAGCTAAATCTCATATTATCACCTAAAAAAGATATGCTAGATGGTATAAGCAAATAAGCTATTATTAAATACTTTGAGATAAGTAACGTAATTCTTTAAATAAAAATTAATACTTTAAATTAAAAAATTCGACTTTCGCCAGAAAAATTCGGAATTCCGATTTTGTGGAAAATGATGCAAGTTTTGATAGTATTTGTATCCATCTCATCGTATGTTTACACATGAATATTAACAATTTCCTTAATAGCGTCAACATGCATATGACTTTTTTAGATAACACTAGATAAAGGTATCAAATCAGCAATCATCAGAAAGATCTTTGCCAGAAATATATGAATTAAATAACTCCGTAGGGGTTGTCGTAGGAGAGTTGCGACCCCATGACCTAGTCAACGGACTACAAACAGCCACTGGTCCTCCAGGTTAGGGGAACAAAACCTCCGGCAATGCAACAGTGCACCACATACGGCAGACTTCACTCAGCACCACATTACAGATTGTGGTCACCTACAGTGCACAACTTAGGTGCATCACCTTCCCCTAGGTAGCCTCTTCACTGAGGGGGGGGGGTTGGAAGGGCTAATAACCCACACCCCTTAAACAAAAATTATTATAATGAACCTTAAAAAAACTACATAGGAGGCCCAGGTCCTTGTAGGGCAGTAGTGCCCATCAGTAAGTAAATAAGCGATTCGACAAAGCTAAACAGTAGTAATTGCAGAGTTCTGAAATTCTGAAAAAGTTGTTTAATTTTTTTATATTAGTTGCAATGAAATTGATAAATTATTTAAAACATGAAGCAAATGGTTTGAGCGGTATTTGGATTTACGATTTGATTGAAGAAAATGGGCGAAATTTTGAAATATCCGAACGAAAATAATTTACTGACAATGAAACAAAACAGTGATTTTACAGAATTCAAGATTTTAGTCGCATTTATTCAAATAAATGTGAAATGAAGAAATTTTGAGTTACTTATGTTTAGACATGAATATTAATAATCTCCTTCAGAGCAAAAACCTGGATACTAATTTTTCTAGCAATACTAAAATCACGATTGTCTTCAATAGCAAAAATAAAAATAAGAAAGTTTTTTGGCAAAACTTCAATAATAATTGAAAAATAGGTATATGATAACGGATATTTGAACTGTAGTAACTAAAATATTTGTAAGATACCAAAAATAAGTTTCAGTTTTGTTTATAATTATTAGTTTCGGTGAAATTAATACAGTATTTACGACTTTAAATGCATCGCAAAACAAATGCTGAGTATCTATTTACAAATTTATTTCTTAAAAAAGAGAGAAATTATTTAAATATTTGAGGGCAAATATGAAAATAATTTCCTTAAAATATTAACAATAACATTTCCTACTACAGCATTTTTGTTGAGGGCCTGGATATCCGAGTATCTTTATCTTATTGAAACAAAATAAATGTGGAGTGAAGAGGTTTTTAGCGAAACTGCAATAATCAGAAAAAAGCATTGTTAGAAAATGCATAATTAAAAGAAGTAAATACAAATGTAAAACCTTGAGTCGATGTAATTTAAGTACCTGTAGTCATTTAAGTACTTAATGAGTACGTAGTTTAAGGTAGTCATTAAGTACCTGTAGTCATTTAAGAGATCTGAAAGATATCACAGATAGCTTTCATTTTTTTTTTCATAACAGGTTCAGTAAAATTAATAAAGTACTTAGAACTTTAAATTCATCACCTCACTAATGCGGAATTTGAAGGTAGTCTGGATTATTGAGCATCTTGATACAAATAAATGTGCAATCTAGAGATTTTTAATCATTTACACAAGGAACGTCCTGTACTTATTAGCGTGTACTATTAAAAATATGAAATTTTAATGCGAAACTAAAATAATACATAAAAAGCTTTGTGAGCAAGGATAAGGAGTAAGATTAAATCGTGAGTTCGTAAGGAAATAATTAAAAAGCTCTGAAATACAGTAATTTCTAGTTTCAGATCGCTGAGTATTGCTGGTTGTCCATAATAGTCGATATCCATAATTAGAGTTGTTACCCGCGACTCCTATCGTGGATTTCCTGGACACCTGAAAAAGCCTGGGTGGGGACACAAAGTATAATCTAGGACATATTTGAAAAACTTGGTTAAGAAATAAACCCAAACATTTGCATATAAAAAATAAAACACAATAAACTACAATTTATAACATACATTCACCATCCTATCTCCTTAGTGATCGAAATGTTACTAACGAAAAGAGAAAAGAGAGAAGAAAAAAAAAAAATTTAACTGCCATACTTGGTTGGCTCAATCATCAAATGAAACTACATCTGGCTACACCCCGAATCTAGTCAGGCTACAGTAAAAAGAGGGATGTCCTACCTTGACAGTTCATCTTTCTTCCGGTCGGATCAGGACCCTTCTCACCGGGAGAACCAGTTTTCGAACTCTGGCTTATTGGGGGAGAGCCTACTCTTTAAACATTTTTAATTCCCACCAGCGTAAACGTTTTAAGTACTCGTAAGGTGCTGCGCACTAGTGGACCAATTAGGCTATTTTTTTAATTTCACCTTTCACGAATCCTGAAAACGCACGGGAGTCTGTAACATCTACAACGAAATGCTTGATTAACGTCTCGATCACTCATGAGAACCTTAACAATATAGCTAACGAAACTTATACAACAAGAAAACAAACTGAAAATTGGAATATATAAGTGTATACAATGGCACTAATAGACAACATAGGTGTAATAATATGCTTTAGGATTTTGTGGATTGATGACCATATACAAACATTTGTAACTAACATCGGCGACGAGGGTTGGACTGTGGCAATAAATTAAAGCTCGGAAATTAAGCTGTCGGCCAAGGACTGGAACCACCTGCCATTCCTCAACCGACGAACGAACGAACACGTCCGAGAACAATGGATATAATAGTCGTTAAGTTGGATATTGATTTATACCAGCGGCCTCAGTCGTTCCAACATAATTTCCTCCTCACTGTCTCCGACTGTCCGGCATTAATCATGGGCTAACCTGACACTTCAGTTGGAACACAACTCATTCCGTCCCGTTAAGTTGAAAAGAGAGAAAACAAAGAAGTTTGAAGCTTTTGTTAGACCGATAGCCATAAAACATAATCACTTATAAAAAGGACATGCCGTGACCTGTATTCTTTGATCCATAATACCAGAAACGAAAATCACATATCGCTCGTTTAAAAGAACGATTACATAACTCGAAAATTGGCATTTTTGAGTTGAGTCCTCAACTTGAAGTGTAGGAGCTATATAATATATTGTTTGGTCTATATTGCGGCTGAATAAACATAAGCGCTTGCACATGGAAAAGCACCTACCACGAGATATTGAAATAATGCTGGTCAATACAAAATTAAACAAGACAAATATTAAATAGATGCTTATTAAATAGCATTACATGTCTCTCATTCAAAAGAACAATGTTATAACTAAAAGACAACCTAATTTTTCAATAGAGGTATTTTAGAGATCCGAGCTAAAAAAATAAAAATGTGTGTATTGGAAAAGCAAAGCATTACTATTACATTGATGACATTGAAATTCTTTTATTAACCATTAGAAGTTTTTTAAATCTTGTAACTTTTTTTTCTAACATATGTCATTATTCAAGTTCAAACATGATAAAACTTAATATGACTATATTAAAAAACAAAAAAACATGTAGGGAATGGAATATCAGAGATGTCGTTCTTGAATTAAAAAGCTTGAACAAATACAACTGCAATTAAGGAATGTTAATTTTTGAATTGTGTCCTTGTTCTTTCTAAGGAGCAAAATGCTCATGTACCTTCAGTGAAAACGTCAATAATTAGCTTGGTTCAGGAAGTTAAAGAAAGATTTAGAAATAAGAGACTATAGACATGGAAGATATTTAGGAAGAGAATCTCTAGTATGGAGTGGCTCCACAGAATAGTGAAAGAAAAAGAAGCTAGGGTCGAAGTGGTCCGAGGAGAGAAAGAAGATCGAGGTGAAAGGATGGAAGAAACGGAAGAGAAATCCACAGGATGAGAGGAATTGAAATTGGCATGTTGTCTCAATAGGTCTCATAGAAAAGAAGAAGATTTGTAATTAATTATTTTTTTAAATTTATGCAGCTTCTTTACTTTATGTTTTTACATTTAAATTTATATTGATAGAGCCAGGAAGGAAAAGATATTTCCTAGGTTCAAATTTAAAATAATGTAGAATGCTCCTTCAATAGAAGAATGAACAGTCTATATTTCAGTACTAACAATTTTCAAACAACCGGTTTTTCGGTAATTTATCCGTGCGAAGTATACTTATTTAAAAAAAATTGGAATAGTTACTTACTTACACACAACCAACTTAATATCTACGGCCTCGGTGAATAAGTGGTCAAGTCCAAAATGAGTTATTGTGCTTAAGTAAACGGAATCGAGTTATTTTCGTAGCGAATAAGGTGCTAAGAAAGGCATTGGCTTGAAAAGGAGTTATTGCTTATGTTACAGCTCCATTTAATGCCAAAAACTGCGAGAATGATACAGTTAACTCCCTCTGGACAAAATCCGACTTAACCACTTATTTACCGGGGCCGTAGATATATTAAGAATTCCGGGATTGTCATATGTTAATATTCGCGAAATGTAAAACCAGAAGTATGTCATTCATGTAGGTATGGATTGGGTATATCATAAAAAATAAAATATGATGTGAACACTGAAGTCCAAAGACGGGAAGCACTATTTCAGGCTTTTAAACATATATAAACTACCCTAATGCGCCATTTGAGTAGCGTAGTACGTAAAATAAGATCCAATAAATATTAGTAAATTGTTGTCAAATATCCGTTGAATAAAAAGGATTTTCAATACTACGGTGTAACAATGTCGAATTAGTTCTGTCAAAAATTTATTTGATATGAAAAGTAATTTCTATACCAGGGAGAGGTGTATTCAGGGCCGTATATAATTTATACCATTAATATGAACAATAGAAAGTTAAAGTAGGTAATTATTAATTCAACTTTGGCTGTAATTTTACTCCATATTAACCTTCGGTGAATACAACAAGCCATTAATTATTTGCAATTCCCTTTTCAAGCGAAATTCTCTCTCTTTAGTTCAACCTGATGCGGAGGAGCTATAGAATATATTGTTTGGTCTGTATTGCGGTTGTATAAACGTATGCCCTTCTGCACATGCAAACGTACATACCACGAGCTGTTGAGACAATATTGGAAGACAAAAAAGTTAATTAATAAATATAATAAATAGATGTTTATTTAAAGCTATTACATATGCTCATACTCGAAGTATACAAGTCATCAATCGTTTCTTGATTGTTTTTTCACTCATCCATTTCTTTGAATCGATTTTCTCATGTTTTAGAGTCAAAAGTGCGAAGAAATAAAGGTTCTGTTGAAGTTGACGAAGGCTCTACGGATTTATTAAAACTGATGAAGATAACATCAACATGATGTGCATGATCAACAATGTTGTAGAAATGATTGGAGTGGACAGCTCTTCACCAGGAGAAGAACATGGAATTCCGTACATGAATCAAGCAATGTACAACCGATCTGTTCCTCAAGGTTGTAGGCAACTAGGACCAACGCTATAAAATAAGAAATATGCATGAGCATATCCTACGGCTAAATAATTTAAAACATACGAACATCAAAGGTTCGGTTGGACTGGACGAAGTCTGTACGGACTTATTATAAATAAGTAATATGCATGATCATATCCTATGTCTAATTAAAACCGAAATCATATTAAATTAATCAGGTTGCTAGAACCGATAACTTTAAGACAAGAGCTAAGAGCTTAATAGTTTCAATAATTGCTTAGTCAGAAAGGGATGATATTTTTTGATGATGGTGATGGTTGATGGTGATTAGTTAGGCCCGGCGTCCACCATGGAACCGGTCTTCTGACTGTAGTCTTCCTCCGTTCCTGGGCTTGATATTAGCCTCAAACGGCAAACTAAGTAATTACCTTCATAGAGGCTGCAGGTTATCTCCCAGGGACTTATCGGATGAAGACTTGTCAGGTAGATCATAATTAAATTTTTTTTTAAATATTTAAATGCTAACTTAAAATATCATATTGGGTGATTCTCCTGCTCACTTTGCCTGTTCCTGGTTAATGCTGTGTTAGTTGGCAGTGATAAAAACAAAAATTTGGGTTACTTTATAGCTTCCGTTCTCGCTGACTGCATCCACATCCTTGCTAAGGATTAATTTGGATTTCAAATACAGTTTTTAATATCATGAGCAGTCTTATTAGTTTTTGAGGGATTTGAAATTAAATGGATGAAACCCCTCAATGAGCGTGTACGCGTCAACACTATCAATCACTAGTTTTTTAATTAATAAATTACCTATCTGCTAAACTTTTCAAAGTTCAAACTTCAACTTAAATGCAAATTCAAGAAGTTTTACAGCATTTTAATTCAGATCTTAAATCGAGATCTACTTAGAGCTTTAGTACTCCATCGATACTCTTGAATATCCCCTCCCCAAAAAAAGACAGAACTATTGCCATCTGATGGTTGATTATGATATTTAGTGTACTAAGAATCAAATTGTGGTATACTATTTATTTGTTACTCTAACACACTTGTCTCAAATATCATATAGCTTTGGATTTTGAACCATATTAATCTTAACTCAAGCGGCAAACTAAGTAATTACCTTCATAGAGGCTGCAGGTTATCTTATTTACTTTATTTATTATTTATTATTAAATTTATTTATTATCTTATTTACTTGTAGCAAAGAAGAACTGTCAAGAAGGTATAAAGTATGATTTGTTTCAGTTTATGCCTTTTTAACGGAAAATAAGTATCTATCGGCAATATTTCGAAAAAAATAATTTTAATATAGCATTAAATATTTTGTATAATATAAATCAATCACAAGAAGAGTAGGACGACCGAATCTGGGATGGTTGGATAGGGTCATTGACGACTCCAGGAGCCTGCTAAATGTCCGGAACTGCAAGGCCGCTGCACTGGACAGGTAGGACTGGGGTGGGGGGTGCGCATCGAGGAGACCACTAGAGTCTAGGGCATGTGCTTACAAGGAGACCCTCGGCTGTCATCGGCTTACAGTACAACTTACTGTTAACAGAATTAGCAGCCTGAGAACTTTTCTCTAAGTCGACACTTTCAATATACTAAAATAAAAGAATTAAGTAGAAAAGAGTATTTTTTTAAAAAACAAATGTTGTTAATATTAATATTTACATTAATGTTAACTCGATAACCAACTGCTACAGCTGCATGTTGTAATGCTTTTGAAACTGATGCATAAGCATCTTCAAGGGTTGTATATTTTCCCACTAAAGCTATATTTATTTCTTTTCTTAATGAGTCGAACCTGTAACAGGCATTAACCAGTATTTCTTAAGTATTGAATAGATGTCGACGACGAACAATTACGTATTATATACGGAAGATTGGACAGAACAGGGTTTACCAAAATCTGGGTGATCGAGTTACATCCCCAGATCAGGTACGCCCTGCACAGTGAGGAAGTGGTGGTTGGAGGATGGTGGACCCTCACCTTCCTAGACACCCTCGATGCCCCAATATGCCTGCAGTGCCTAGGATACGGACCCTCAAGGGCATCATGTAGGCAGCAGGGAATCACATGCAGGTGGTGTGCGCAATTGGGGCACTTAGCCAAAGAATGCCCCAATAAGAAACCAGGCGAGAGACCCACTTGCAGCAATTGCAAGAAAGAAAATATAGAAAACATAAGGCACAAGGCTGGTAACCGGGAGTGCCCAATACACTGCAAAGAGTCCCAACAATTAGTAAAAAGGACGAGATATGACTGAACGCATGATGCTCAGATTAAGCGTCGGAGACGGACGTAAAGGATAAGGCGCAGTCTTAAGGTGCATAACCATGCACCGGACTGCACCATAGTTGCTGTTAAATAAAGTTTGTTATTAAAAATAAAATTTGTAAGAGTTACCTAGGGTGGTAAACCTCCACACAAGGTAAAAACCTGTATGCCATACATGGCAGGTAAGGTAGAAAAAAAAAAAAAAAAAAAAAAAAAAAAAAAAAAAAAAAAAAAAAAAAAAAAAAGCTCTTCGCCCTGGTGAAGAGCTACCTCGAAGATAGACGAGTCACGGTCCGGGGTAGCTACCACAGGTATGAGGACAGGGTGGAGCGAGAATGCCCACAGGGTTCGGTCTTAGGACCGGCCATGTGGAGGCTCGTTTTCGACGAGTTGCTCGGCGTCCTGGAGGAAGAGCGGTTCCTTGCCACGGCGTACGTGGATGACCTCGCAGCGATAGTCTGCGCGAATAGCAGAGCCGGGATCACAGTGGAAGCGGAGAGATGTGCCAGCTTGGTAGGAGCCTGGTGTGAGAGGAAGACGCTGAGGATGGCAGCCGCCAAGACACAGGCCGTTCTATTGCGCGGAAGAACAGATAGAGCTCACCCTATCACATTCCGCGTAAGCAAGGACAGGATTCGGGTAAGTGAGGTGGTCACCTACCTCGGAGTAAGGATAGGAAGACACCTGGATGTGACCCCTCACTTGGACCACCTGGCGACAAGGGTGAGCCAGACAATGAACGGCCTTAGTCGGATAGGCGGAGCCTTTTGGGGCCTCAGGTACCCGGTCAGCATGACTATTTATAAAGGAGTCACCTTGGGTATCCTGAGGTACGCGTCTCCCTTCTGGGGCGTGAACCTCTCACAGCAGCAGAGAAGGAAGCTGGCAGCGGCACAGAGAACGGCTCTGCTACGAGTGACCAGGGCGTACCGCACAACTTCTCACGAGGCGGTGCAGATCCTGGCGGGAGGTATGCCTGTTGACCTCCTGCTGGGAGAAGATGCTACAAAGCACGATGTTAAGAGAAGAGGCTTGGCAGCTCTTCCGGAGCGAATCCAGGAGAAGATCCGGGGAAACCCGAGCAGATGGCAGGAAGAGCTCAGGAGGGACTCATTGGCGGAGTGGAATGGACGGTGGGTGGCATCCGAAAAGGGGAGCACCCTTAGGAAGTACTTCCCCACCGTCGAGTCAAGATTAAGAGCCAAATGGGTCCTTCCTGATTACTGGATGTCACAGATCCTCACGGGGCACGACGGGTTCAGATGGAAGCTGAGCCAGCACGGATATGACCTGGACCCAAACTGCCCCAGCTGTGGAGTTCCGGAAACTCCTGAGCATGTAGTAGCATCATGCACCGCATACGACGCCCTGCGCGCGAGGTTATCCACGCAAACTGGGATATATAACATCACGGAGGGCGTGTTCCCTGAGCTTGTGGAGGAGGAAAACTACGCAAGTTTCAGGGAATACGTATACGGATGGAAGGAGGCCGTAGATCCAGCCCACTTCCTGATCACCAGGAGGAGACAGGCACCGGGAAGACCACCGGACTGAGGTTGGCTGAGGTTGAAAAAGGAAGAAGACGGCGGGAAGGATAAGGTGTAGCTCTAAGGTGCACAGCCGTGCTATGGCTACACCATAGTTCCAGATTTTTTATACAATTAAAGGATAAAAAAAAACAAAAAAAAAAACCCCGAAGTAGTGCCTCCAGTGGTGTACCCCCACTGGAGACAAACCCTGTAAGCCATTCTGGCAGGTAAGGGAGGAAAAAAAAAAAAAAAAAAAAAGGTTCTTCGTAAGTTTAGGAGCTTTCGCTAAACAATTTGTAACGTCGTTTATGATATTAACGAAGAAACGCTAGGATAAAAAGGTGATATTTACAACATTTAGGGAGGGTTGATTTCAGAGCTGGCGTATGGAGACAAGCAAATTGAGGAGTTTCTGAACGAATTTTCATTGCTGGCTCAACTTTCAGCAACATAAAGAAAATGTTTACACCATAGCCGTCCCGATATAAATAATTTATACAACCATAGGCGTTCACTCAGCCTTTATAATGAGGATAGTCTTAAATGAGAAAACAAAAAAAAAAGTGAACTCGTTCACATCTCCTTTCTGCACAACCGTTGGGTGAGAACCTGTACAGTACCTACTCTTTATTGAGCCCAACACCACAGTGGTATAGGATTCTGTAGCGTAACATATACAATTTTAGTATTAATATGTAATTTATATTATATTATATTTATAGTATTAGTATTTATATTTATTATAATTATCATATAAATTAATTCTTAAACCTAAATCTTTATATATTTTAATATTAAAAGCCAATTATTCAAGTATTGGCTAACTAAAGCAATAACTGTAATCAATAGACATAAATGTGGGAGGACAGATGATAGTTCGCTGCACTTGCCAATAGGTAGCGCTGGTGCCGGCGAATGAGAACGGTAAGTCCTGGGCCTACCCCAATATCAGTCGGTTCTACCTGCCGCTACCTGTTGGCAATCTTATAGCCACCGCAGGCTATTTCATGTTTAAGCTTAGGCTATTCGACTATTAAGGTTAGAAGATCGAAAACGAGCTGGATGAGGTACTTCCTTGAATGACTTAAAACTCAGAGTGAAGAATCGTGTGTCACATTTTATGCTAGGCACTAGCGAAAATTACTCCTTAGTATGTTGTAATATATGTTTATTGTAATCATATTCCCTGGCTATGAGTAACCACTGACGTCCTTCGGATGGGGAAAAAACTGGATGCCCCGATCCTGTGCAATGTCAGATACTAGTAAAACACCCCAATTCTAATTACACCTGGATACGAAAAATTTAGGAATCCCACTATAGCATCGTCCGATTAGCTAGAAGAACATAAAGTGACGTAAAACGGAACAAATACGTAAACACTGATAGCTATATATGTAATAAAGAAAATAAAAAGTAAATTATTTTAGTAAGATTTGTTTCGCCATATTTATAAACAGAACTGAAAATACTGTTTAGTTACTCGGATCTATAGAAATTATTCTTTTATTGAGAGTATTCTCACACATGCTGCAGAAATATACATGATTTGTGAACATTTTCTCCAAAATTAGAGCAGTAGAAATGGATTATTGGAGAAGGTGATTAAAGAAGACTAGGGTAGATAGGATCAAGAATGAGGTAATAAGGAAAGAAATGGAACTGAGAAAAAGCCATCAGCGAAAGAATAATGAGAGAGGAGCTGAGATGGTATGGGCACGTAAGGCTCCAGTTGGATGGCCAGAAGAAGCAAGGGATTGGGTTCTTAAAAAAAAAAAGAAAAAGAGAACGTCTAGAAAGGACATAGTGTAAAGAATTCGAGAAAGAAATTTAAAAGAGGAGTCTCTGAAGTGAAGATTGGAAAGATAGGGAACTATGGAAGGAATTGAGCCAACGGTAACTATATACAGGGAAAGGCCGGAAAATAGATTAAATAATTACATATGAATACGTATCTATTCACATGTACCAAAACATAATATGAAAGTATTGGGCTTAGTAGTTGGTAGGGACCGTAGTCCCAAGAAAGCTTTAACTTTACATTCGTTTCCTTTTTAATATTCTCAAAAATAAAAATAATAGCGGGTTTTTAAAAAAAATGAGTGTAATTATGGGAAATGTGTGTGTTTCGGTAATCATTTCAACATTGAAACATAATGTATAGATGATTATATAAGCTACATAGTATGTGTAAGTCGCTTCTAAAATCCGTTAAAACTCTACGGTCCTGTGACTGGGGATGATGGGTAGAGACTGGGGTGCTGTGCCCTCACCATCGCTGTAGACCGAATACGAGTAATTTTAGATCGTGCTAGCTGTTTGCTTGATTAAGTCCAGGTCGCGACTAATGAATTATTTTTTAAGCATTAATCATCTATTAAAATGAGTGAAATTTAGATTAGAAGAAAATAGAAAAGTAACTTTATTCTGGGACTAAATCCTATCAGAATAATAAACATGGATAGATAAAGAAACATAATTTATATCTACCAATACAATTTTATATATATACTGTTATAACATAAAAATAAAAAATAAAACTAACCCATTGCAGCTATTTATGGTCTCGGGCGAATTTAAACTATATATCCTAGTAGTTAGGCGGAGGGAGGTGGCGGCCCCATCGCCCTGTGCCGCGGTCAGCCTCTGGTCCTCCAAGTTGCAGGAACAGTGCACTCACATATACACAGTACACTCACTGTAAGAGCAAACTACACTCACCCCTACACTGCAGACAAAGGTCATTAACAGTATACACCCCAGGGCAACCTCCCCTGAGAAGCCGCCCCGGATGAGGCATAAAGCCCCACCAGCAGACAAGGTACGCAGAGGGGTTTGATAGCCCCGCTGCCCGAAAATGAATTATCTCGGAACCTCACAAGAAAGCCTCGAACGGGATCAGATTTGAAGGCAATATACCCGAAGTCTCCAAAAGAATTTTTAATTTTGGATATTGGAACGTACTATCTTTGTACAGACCTGGAGCACTTCAACTGCTCCTGGATCAAATAGACCACTATAAGCTTGACCTTGTTGCCATATAGGAAGTGCGCTGGAAAAAAAGTGATGGATTAGCGGCTGATGCAGGGAACATCCTTGGTGTACGCAACTAGATGGCAGCTGCTCAGAACCGTGACGATTGGCGGAAGCTTCTGGTGGAGGCCTGGACTCATCACTGGGTTGTTGGGCTGAATTAAATATATAAATAGATGCTAGTAGTGCCTAGCATAAAATTTATTAAAAATATCAGCGACCAGCCCTGGCTTCTCAATAGGAGTAGCCCACGTGTTTTGTTTGTCGTAGGATCGCACAAGATTTAAATGTAACATAATTTCTACACTACATGAAGTATTATTATGTATATATTATAAAGACAAAATAAAATATTTCTCTATATACGAGTTTATATTCACGCACACTAGTTTTTTCCGACAACCATTAAGATACTCATTTAAATTATATGGTTAAAAATATTCTAATAATGTTAATGAAATGCTGAAGATATCTATATAATTAAAGTTGATAAGGTTGATAACTTTACCTGTCTAAATAGCTTCAAACACTTCAGACAATTATCGTTATATTCCGACCAATTTACGCAAAACCTCGCCAAATTATATACCTAAACCTTCCTCATGAATCACTCTATCATATAAAATCCAGTAGTTTTTGAGATTGTCGCGAACAGACAGACAGACGCGGCGTAGGACTATATTTAATTCTATGTATAGATTTTAGCTAGTTTGAACTTTATTTATTTTTTCTATGAACCTTATTGAATACACGATCTTTCATTCTTCCTTTCAACGACAGAGTTAAAGTTATTTCAATATATCTGCATCACACACATTTTAATCATAACACTCGATACTTTAATCATAATTTCATGTAAACATTACTTGAAAAACCGATAAAAATGGAAAAAAATTCAATTTCAGGGTTAATCTATAAACAGTCAGTAATAAAATTATTTTCATTTGAATATAAAATATTATAAATGAATCGGAAAAAATTAAAATTTGTCGTGATTTAATGCGGAGCTACAGCCTGCGGAACCGATACCAAATTGACTAATAGGGCTGCTCCTACTGATCACTTTTCGATCTGTTGTCACTAGGTGGTAATCTTAGTCAAAGAGAACATTTCTAAGTACTGCCTCTAAGGACGGATACGAGACGTATTGCCAGGACTGATTTGGCCAATTATCTGGATCAGGATTAGTCACGGTTAGACGAGGTATGAGAAATGTGATAATTTGCATATAACACTAATTTAATATACCGCCGATACCTCTGTGTAGGTGCTAACCCCTCAAACGTGTAGTTAGCTGCATATACAACACTGTGTCCCTGGCCAATATACACCGGCTAATAGCATGCGATCCTGTTAACCAGTGTATACTAGATGTTATTATGACATTACAGTGTTAACCATTTCGCGGATGACGCAAGTCAAGAACAAGTAACCAAGGTTCGTAAAACAGAAGAAGCAAGTAGTATTGGGCAATACTATCGAAAACACTCACCGGTATTTAAAGTACTACCGACTCAAAATTTTTATTTGCGGAATGCTTTCAAACTCTCCGTCCCAATGTTCTTTGATTATATTGCTTATCACTTTTATCCATTCCAACAAGTGCGGATCTTAAAAAGGACGTCATCACTTTTTTGCAGATCCTTAAGCTCTTACATTGCGTGGTGTTACTGTATTATTAATTTGGTTATTCTTCATTTAAAATGGGCAGAACAATCAGAACAATAGCTATCTTCGAAAAAAGAGCTCTGAAACACTTCCCGAAGATAGAAATAATTCCAAATATCATATTATGTGAAAAAGGCCAAAAAATGAATTTAAAAAAGGATATATATAAAGATGTTTCAGTCGAAAGTGTACGAAAAATATTTCAATAGGTGTCACCTGTGGTCTAGTGGCTACTGTAACAACAAACAATGCCCAAGATCGGGGGTTCGTAGTCCGGCAGGTGGCCCTAGGAAAAGAGTAAAATATCCTTCCCTCTGCCGTCTGTTCAATCTTAACCAACCCCTCCTCTTACTCTGTCTGCTCTAACTCCTTGTACCAGAGGCACATCATTGGCCAACAACTAGGTACAAAATGGCCATCTACCAGTACAGTAGTAGCAGTACGAGAAGAGTATCGGAATAGCTAGGACCAGAAAGTGACTTTAATGAATGAATTTAAGTACCTGTAGTCATTTAAGTACTTAATGAGTACGTAGTTTAAGGTAGTCATTAAGTACCTGTAGTCATTTAAGAGATCTGAAAGATATCACAGATAGCTTTCATTTTTTTTTTCATAACAGGTTCAGTAAAATTAATAAAGTACTTAGAACTTTAAATTCATCACCTCACTAATGCGGAATTTGAAGGTAGTCTGGATTATTGAGCATCTTGATACAAATAAATGTGCAATCTAGAGATTTTTAATCATTTACACAAGGAACGTCCTGTACTTATTAGCGTGTACTATTAAAAATATGAAATTTTAATGCGAAACTAAAATAATACATAAAAAGCTTTGTGAGCAAGGATAAGGAGTAAGATTAAATCGTGAGTTCGTAAGGAAATAATTAAAAAGCTCTGAAATACAGTAATTTCTAGTTTCAGATCGCTGAGTATTGCTGGTTGTCCATAATAGTCGATATCCATAATTAGAGTTGTTACCCGCGACTCCTATCGTGGATTTCCTGGACACCTGAAAAAGCCTGGGTGGGGACACAAAGTATAATCTAGGACATATTTGAAAAACTTGGTTAAGAAATAAACCCAAACATTTGCATATAAAAAATAAAATACAATAAACTACAATTTATAACATACATTCACCATCCTATCTCCTTAGTGATCGAAATGTTACTAACGAAAAGAGAAAAGAGAGAAGAAAAAAAAAAAATTTAACTGCCATACTTGGTTGGCTCAATCATCAAATGAAACTACATCTGGCTACACCCCGAATCTAGTCAGGCTACAGTAAAAAGAGGGATGTCCTACCTTGACAGTTCATCTTTCTTCCGGTCGGATCAGGACCCTTCTCACCGGGAGAACCAGTTTTCGAACTCTGGCTTATTGGGGGAGAGCCTACTCTTTAAACATTTTTAATTCCCACCAGCGTAAACGTTTTAAGTACTCGTAAGGTGCTGCGCACTAGTGGACCAATTAGGCTATTTTTTTAATTTCACCTTTCACGAATCCTGAAAACGCACGGGAGTCTGTAACATCTACAACGAAATGCTTGATTAACGTCTCGATCACTCATGAGAACCTTAACAATATAACTAACGAAACTTATACAACAAGAAAACAAACTGAAAATTGGAATATATAAGTGTATACAATGGCACTAATAGACAACATAGGTGTAATAATATGCTTTAGGATTTTGTGGATTGATGACCATATACAAACATTTGTAACTAACATCGGCGACGAGGGTTGGACTGTGGCAATAAATTAAAGCTCGGAAATTAAGCTGTCGGCCAAGGACTGGAACCACCTGCCATTCCTCAACCGACGAACGAACGAACACGTCCGAGAACAATGGATATAATAGTCGTTAAGTTGGATATTGATTTATACCAGCGGCCTCAGTCGTTCCAACATAATTTCCTCCTCACTGTCTCCGACTGTCCGGCATTAATCATGGGCTAACCTGACACTTCAGTTGGAACACAACTCATTCCGTCCCGTTAAGTTGAAAAGAGAGAAAACAAAGAAGTTTGAAGCTTTTGTTAGACCGATAGCCATAAAACATAATCACTTATAAAAAGGACATGCCGTGACCTGTATTCTTTGATCCATAATACCAGAAACGAAAATCACATATCGCTCGTTTAAAAGAACGATTACATAACTCGAAAATTGGCATTTTTGAGTTGAGTCCTCAACTTGAAGTGTAGGAGCTATATAATATATTGTTTGGTCTATATTGCGGCTGAATAAACATAAGCGCTTGCACATGGAAAAGCACCTACCACGAGATATTGAAATAATGCTGGTCAATACAAAATTAAACAAGACAAATATTAAATAGATGCTTATTAAATAGCATTACATGTCTCTCATTCAAAAGAACAATGTTATAACTAAAAGACAACCTAATTTTTCAATAGAGGTATTTTAGAGATCCGAGCTAAAAAAATAAAAATGTGTGTATTGGAAAAGCAAAGCATTACTATTACATTGATGACATTGAAATTCTTTTATTAACCATTAGAAGTTTTTTAAATCTTGTAACTTTTTTTTCTAACATATGTCATTATTCAAGTTCAAACATGATAAAACTTAATATGACTATATTAAAAAACAAAAAAACATGTAGGGAATGGAATATCAGAGATGTCGTTCTTGAATAGAATAAAAAGCTTGAACCAATACAACTGCAATTAAGGAATGTTAATTTTTGAATTGTGTCCTTGTTCTTTCTAAGGAGCAAAATGCTCATGTACCTTCAGTGAAAACGTCAATAATTAGCTTGGTTCAGGAAGTTAAAGAAAGATTTAGAAATAAGAGACTATGGACATGGAAGATATTTAGGAAGAGAATCTCTAGTATGGAGTGGCTCCACAGAATAGTGAAAGAAAAAGAAGCTAGGGTCGAAGTGGTCCGAGGAGAGAAAGAAGATCGAGGTGAAAGGATGGAAGAAACGGAAGAGAAATCCACAGGATGAGAGGAATTGAAATTGGCATGTTGTCTCAATAGGTCTCATAGAAAAGAAGAAGATTTGTAATTAATTATTTTTTTAAATTTATGCAGCTTCTTTACTTTATGTTTTTACATTTAAATTTATATTGATAGAGCCAGGAAGGAAAAGATATTTCCTAGGTTCAAATTTAAAATAATGTAGAATGCTCCTTCAATAGAAGAATGAACAGTCTATATTTCAGTACTAACAATTTTCAAACAACCGGTTTTTCGGTAATTTATCCGTGCGAAGTATACTTATTTAAAAAAAATTGGAATAGTTACTTACTTACACACAACCAACTTAATATCTACGGCCTCGGTGAATAAGTGGTCAAGTCCAAAATGAGTTATTGTGCTTAAGTAAACGGAATCGAGTTATTTTCGTAGCGAATAAGGTGCTAAGAAAGGCATTGGCTTGAAAAGGAGTTATTGCTTATGTTACAGCTCCATTTAATGCCAAAAACTGCGAGAATGATACAGTTAACTCCCTCTGGACAAAATCCGACTTAACCACTTATTTACCGGGGCCGTAGATATATTAAGAATTCCGGGATTGTCATATGTTAATATTCGCGAAATGTAAAACCAGAAGTATGTCATTCATGTAGGTATGGATTGGGTATATCATAAAAAATAAAATATGATGTGAACACTGAAGTCCAAAGACGGGAAGCACTATTTCAGGCTTTTAAACATATATAAACTACCCTAATGCGCCATTTGAGTAGCGTAGTACGTAAAATAAGATCCAATAAATATTAGTAAATTGTTGTCAAATATCCGTTGAATAAAAAGGATTTTCAATACTACGGTGTAACAATGTCGAATTAGTTCTGTCAAAAATTTATTTGATATGAAAAGTAATTTCTATACCAGGGAGAGGTGTATTCAGGGCCGTATATAATTTATACCATTAATATGAACAATAGAAAGTTAAAGTAGGTAATTATTAATTCAACTTTGGCTGTAATTTTACTCCATATTAACCTTCGGTGAATACAACAAGCCATTAATTATTTGCAATTCCCTTTTCAAGCGAAATTCTCTCTCTTTAGTTCAACCTGATGCGGAGGAGCTATAGAATATATTGTTTGGTCTGTATTGCGGTTGTATAAACGTATGCCCTTCTGCACATGCAAACGTACATACCACGAGCTGTTGAGACAATATTGGAAGACAAAAAAGTTAATTAATAAATATAATAAATAGATGTTTATTTAAAGCTATTACATATGCTCATACTCGAAGTATACAAGTCATCAATCGTTTCTTGATTGTTTTTTCACTCATCCATTTCTTTGAATCGATTTTCTCATGTTTTAGAGTCAAAAGTGCGAAGAAATAAAGGTTCTGTTGAAGTTGACGAAGGCTCTACGGATTTATTAAAACTGATGAAGATAACATCAACATGATGTGCATGATCAACAATGTTGTAGAAATGATTGGAGTGGACAGCTCTTCACCAGGAGAAGAACATGGAATTCCGTACATGAATCAAGCAATGTACAACCGATCTGTTCCTCAAGGTTGTAGGCAACTAGGACCAACGCTATAAAATAAGAAATATGCATGAGCATATCCTACGGCTAAATAATTTAAAACATACGAACATCAAAGGTTCGGTTGGACTGGACGAAGTCTGTACGGACTTATTATAAATAAGTAATATGCATGATCATATCCTATGTCTAATTAAAACCGAAATCATATTAAATTAATCAGGTTGCTAGAACCGATAACTTTAAGACAAGAGCTAAGAGCTTAATAGTTTCAATAATTGCTTAGTCAGAAAGGGATGATATTTTTTGATGATGGTGATGGTTGATGGTGATTAGTTAGGCCCGGCGTCCACCATGGAACCGGTCTTCTGACTGTAGTCTTCCTCCGTTCCTGGGCTTGATATTAGCCTCAAACGGCAAACTAAGTAATTACCTTCATAGAGGCTGCAGGTTATCTCCCAGGGACTTATCGGATGAAGACTTGTCAGGTAGATCATAATTAAATTTTTTTTTAAATATTTAAATGCTAACTTAAAATATCATATTGGGTGATTCTCCTGCTCACTTTGCCTGTTCCTGGTTAATGCTGTGTTAGTTGGCAGTGATAAAAACAAAAATTTGGGTTACTTTATAGCTTCCGTTCTCGCTGACTGCATCCACATCCTTGCTAAGGATTAATTTGGATTTCAAATACAGTTTTTAATATCATGAGCAGTCTTATTAGTTTTTGAGGGATTTGAAATTAAATGGATGAAACCCCTCAATGAGCGTGTACGCGTCAACACTATCAATCACTAGTTTTTTAATTAATAAATTACCTATCTGCTAAACTTTTCAAAGTTCAAACTTCAACTTAAATGCAAATTCAAGAAGTTTTACAGCATTTTAATTCAGATCTTAAATCGAGATCTACTTAGAGCTTTAGTACTCCATCGATACTCTTGAATATCCCCTCCCCAAAAAAAGACAGAACTATTGCCATCTGATGGTTGATTATGATATTTAGTGTACTAAGAATCAAATTGTGGTATACTATTTATTTGTTACTCTAACACACTTGTCTCAAATATCATATAGCTTTGGATTTTGAACCATATTAATCTTAACTCAAGCGGCAAACTAAGTAATTACCTTCATAGAGGCTGCAGGTTATCTTATTTACTTTATTTATTATTTATTATTAAATTTATTTATTATCTTATTTACTTGTAGCAAAGAAGAACTGTCAAGAAGGTATAAAGTATGATTTGTTTCAGTTTATGCCTTTTTAACGGAAAATAAGTATCTATCGGCAATATTTCGAAAAAAATAATTTTAATATAGCATTAAATATTTTGTATAATATAAATCAATCACAAGAAGAGTAGGACGACCGAATCTGGGATGGTTGGATAGGGTCATTGACGACTCCAGGAGCCTGCTAAATGTCCGGAACTGCAAGGCCGCTGCACTGGACAGGTAGGACTGGGGTGGGGGGTGCGCATCGAGGAGACCACTAGAGTCTAGGGCATGTGCTTACAAGGAGACCCTCGGCTGTCATCGGCTTACAGTACAACTTACTGTTAACAGAATTAGCAGCCTGAGAACTTTTCTCTAAGTCGACACTTTCAATATACTAAAATAAAAGAATTAAGTAGAAAAGAGTATTTTTTTAAAAAACAAATGTTGTTAATATTAATATTTACATTAATGTTAACTCGATAACCAACTGCTACAGCTGCATGTTGTAATGCTTTTGAAACTGATGCATAAGCATCTTCAAGGGTTGTATATTTTCCCACTAAAGCTATATTTATTTCTTTTCTTAATGAGTCGAACCTGTAACAGGCATTAACCAGTATTTCTTAAGTATTGAATAGATGTCGACGACGAACAATTACGTATTATATACGGAAGATTGGACAGAACAGGGTTTACCAAAATCTGGGTGATCGAGTTACATCCCCAGATCAGGTACGCCCTGCACAGTGAGGAAGTGGTGGTTGGAGGATGGTGGACCCTCACCTTCCTAGACACCCTCGATGCCCCAATATGCCTGCAGTGCCTAGGATACGGACCCTCAAGGGCATCATGTAGGCAGCAGGGAATCACATGCAGGTGGTGTGCGCAATTGGGGCACTTAGCCAAAGAATGCCCCAATAAGAAACCAGGCGAGAGACCCACTTGCAGCAATTGCAAGAAAGAAAATATAGAAAACATAAGGCACAAGGCTGGTAACCGGGAGTGCCCAATACACTGCAAAGAGTCCCAACAATTAGTAAAAAGGACGAGATATGACTGAACGCATGATGCTCAGATTAAGCGTCGGAGACGGACGTAAAGGATAAGGCGCAGTCTTAAGGTGCATAACCATGCACCGGACTGCACCATAGTTGCTGTTAAATAAAGTTTGTTATTAAAAATAAAATTTGTAAGAGTTACCTAGGGTGGTAAACCTCCACACAAGGTAAAAACCTGTATGCCATACATGACAGGTAAGGTAGAAAAAAAAAAAAAAAAAAAAAAAAAAAAAGCTCTTCGCCCTGGTGAAGAGCTACCTCGAAGATAGACGAGTCACGGTCCGGGGTAGCTACCACAGGTATGAGGACAGGGTGGAGCGAGAATGCCCACAGGGTTCGGTCTTAGGACCGGCCATGTGGAGGCTCGTTTTCGACGAGTTGCTCGGCGTCCTGGAGGAAGAGCGGTTCCTTGCCACGGCGTACGTGGATGACCTCGCAGCGATAGTCTGCGCGAATAGCAGAGCCGGGATCACAGTGGAAGCGGAGAGATGTGCCAGCTTGGTAGGAGCCTGGTGTGAGAGGAAGACGCTGAGGATGGCAGCCGCCAAGACACAGGCCGTTCTATTGCGCGGAAGAACAGATAGAGCTCACCCTATCACATTCCGCGTAAGCAAGGACAGGATTCGGGTAAGTGAGGTGGTCACCTACCTCGGAGTAAGGATAGGAAGACACCTGGATGTGACCCCTCCATTAAATTTATTATTTATTATTAAATTTATTTATTATCTTATTTACTTGTAGCAAAGAAGAACTGTCAAGAAGGTATAAAGTATGATTTGTTTCAGTTTATGCCTTTTTAACGGAAAATAAGTATCTATCGGCAATATTTCGAAAAAAATAATTTTAATATAGCATTAAATATTTTGTATAATATAAATCAATCACAAGAAGAGTAGGACGACCGAATCTGGGATGGTTGGATAGGGTCATTGACGACTCCAGGAGCCTGCTAAATGTCCGGAACTGCAAGGCCGCTGCACTGGACAGGTAGGACTGGGGTGGGGGGTGCGCATCGAGGAGACCACTAGAATCTAGGGCATGTGCTTACAAGGAGACCCTCGGCTGTCATCGGCTTACAGTACAACTTACTGTTAACAGAGTTAGCAGCCTGAGAACTTTTCTCTAAGTCGACACTTTCAATATACTAAAATAAAAGAATTAAGTAGAAAAGAGTATTTTTTTAAAAAACAAATTTTGTTAATATTAATATTTACATTAATGTTAACTCGATAACCAACTGCTACAGCTGCATGTTGTAATGCTTTTGAAACTGATGCATAAGCATCTTCAAGGGTTGTATATTTTCCCACTAAAGCTATATTTATTTCTTTTCTTAATGAGTCGAACCTGTAACAGGCATTAACCAGTATTTCTTAAGTATTGAATAGATGTCGACGACGAACAATTACGTATTATATACGGAAGATTGGACAGAACAGGGTTTACCAAAATCTGGGTGATCGAGTTACATCCCCAGATCAGGTACGCCCTGCACAGTGAGGAAGTGGTGGTTGGAGGATGGTGGACCCTCACCTTCCTAGACACCCTCGATGCCCCAATATGCCTGCAGTGCCTAGGATACGGACCCTCAAGGGCATCATGTAGGCAGCAGGGAATCACATGCAGGTGGTGTGCGCAATTGGGGCACTTAGCCAAAGAATGCCCCAATAAGAAACCAGGCGAGAGACCCACTTGCAGCAATTGCAAGAAAGAAAATATAGAAAACATAAGGCACAAGGCTGGTAACCGGGAGTGCCCAATACACTGCAAAGAGTCCCAACAATTAGTAAAAAGGACGAGATATGACTGAACGCATGATGCTCAGATTAAGCGTCGGAGACGGACGTAAAGGATAAGGCGCAGTCTTAAGGTGCATAACCATGCACCGGACTGCACCATAGTTGCTGTTAAATAAAGTTTGTTATTAAAAATAAAATTTGTAAGAGTTACCTAGGGTGGTAAACCTCCACACAAGGTAAAAACCTGTATGCCATACATGGCAGGTAAGGTAGAAAAAAAAAAAAAAAAAAAAAAAAAAAAAAGCTCTTCGCCCTGGTGAAGAGCTACCTCGAAGATAGACGAGTCACGGTCCGGGGTAGCTACCACAGGTATGAGGACAGGGTGGAGCGAGAATGCCCACAGGGTTCGGTCTTAGGACCGGCCATGTGGAGGCTCGTTTTCGACGAGTTGCTCGGCGTCCTGGAGGAAGAGCGGTTCCTTGCCACGGCGTACGTGGATGACCTCGCAGCGATAGTCTGCGCGAATAGCAGAGCCGGGATCACAGTGGAAGCGGAGAGATGTGCCAGCTTGGTAGGAGCCTGGTGTGAGAGGAAGACGCTGAGGATGGCAGCCGCCAAGACACAGGCCGTTCTATTGCGCGGAAGAACAGATAGAGCTCACCCTATCACATTCCGCGTAAGCAAGGACAGGATTCGGGTAAGTGAGGTGGTCACCTACCTCGGAGTAAGGATAGGAAGACACCTGGATGTGACCCCTCCATTAAATTTATTATTTATTATTAAATTTATTTATTATCTTATTTACTTGTAGCAAAGAAGAACTGTCAAGAAGGTATAAAGTATAATTTGTTTCAGTTTATGCCTTTTTAACGGAAAATAAGTATCTATCGGCAATATTTCGAAAAAAATAATTTTAATATAGCATTAAATATTTTGTATAATATAAATCAATCACAAGAAGAGTAGGACGACCGAATCTGGGATGGTTGGATAGGGTCATTGACGACTCCAGGAGCCTGCTAAATGTCCGGAACTGCAAGGCCGCTGCACTGGACAGGTAGGACTGGGGTGGGGGGTGCGCATCGAGGAGACCACTAGAATCTAGGGCATGTGCTTACAAGGAGACCCTCGGCTGTCATCGGCTTACAGTACAACTTACTGTTAACAGAGTTAGCAGCCTGAGAACTTTTCTCTAAGTCGACACTTTCAATATACTAAAATAAAAGAATTAAGTAGAAAAGAGTATTTTTTTAAAAAACAAATTTTGTTAATATTAATATTTACATTAATGTTAACTCGATAACCAACTGCTACAGCTGCATGTTGTAATGCTTTTGAAACTGATGCATAAGCATCTTCAAGGGTTGTATATTTTCCCACTAAAGCTATATTTATTTCTTTTCTTAATGAGTCGAACCTGTAACAGGCATTAACCAGTATTTCTTAAGTATTGAATAGATGTCGACGACGAACAATTACGTATTATATACGGAAGATTGGACAGAACAGGGTTTACCAAAATCTGGGTGATCGAGTTACATCCCCAGATCAGGTACGCCCTGCACAGTGAGGAAGTGGTGGTTGGAGGATGGTGGACCCTCACCTTCCTAGACACCCTCGATGCCCCAATATGCCTGCAGTGCCTAGGATACGGACCCTCAAGGGCATCATGTAGGCAGCAGGGAATCACATGCAGGTGGTGTGCGCAATTGGGGCACTTAGCCAAAGAATGCCCCAATAAGAAACCAGGCGAGAGACCCACTTGCAGCAATTGCAAGAAAGAAAATATAGAAAACATAAGGCACAAGGCTGGTAACCGGGAGTGCCCAATACACTGCAAAGAGTCCCAACAATTAGTAAAAAGGACGAGATATGACTGAACGCATGATGCTCAGATTAAGCGTCGGAGACGGACGTAAAGGATAAGGCGCAGTCTTAAGGTGCATAACCATGCACCGGACTGCACCATAGTTGCTGTTAAATAAAGTTTGTTATTAAAAATAAAATTGGTAAGAGTTACCTAGGGTGGTAAACCTCCACACAAGGTAAAAACCTGTATGCCATACATGGCAGGTAAGGTAGAAAAAAAAAAAAAAAAAAAAAAAAAAAGCTCTTCGCCCTGGTGAAGAGCTACCTCGAAGATAGACGAGTCACGGTCCGGGGTAGCTACCACAGGTATGAGGACAGGGTGGAGCGAGAATGCCCACAGGGTTCGGTCTTAGGACCGGCCATGTGGAGGCTCGTTTTCGACGAGTTGCTCGGCGTCCTGGAGGAAGAGCGGTTCCTTGCCACGGCGTACGTGGATGACCTCGCAGCGATAGTCTGCGCGAATAGCAGAGCCGGGATCACAGTGGAAGCGGAGAGATGTGCCAGCTTGGTAGGAGCCTGGTGTGAGAGGAAGACGCTGAGGATGGCAGCCGCCAAGACACAGGCCGTTCTATTGCGCGGAAGAACAGATAGAGCTCACCCTATCACATTCCGCGTAAGCAAGGACAGGATTCGGGTAAGTGAGGTGGTCACCTACCTCGGAGTAAGGATAGGAAGACACCTGGATGTGACCCCTCCATTAAATTTATTATTTATTATTAAATTTATTTATTATCTTATTTACTTGTAGCAAAGAAGAACTGTCAAGAAGGTATAAAGTATGATTTGTTTCAGTTTATGCCTTTTTAACGGAAAATAAGTATCTATCGGCAATATTTCGAAAAAAATAATTTTAATATAGCATTAAATATTTTGTATAATATAAATCAATCACAAGAAGAGTAGGACGACCGAATCTGGGATGGTTGGATAGGGTCATTGACGACTCCAGGAGCCTGCTAAATGTCCGGAACTGCAAGGCCGCTGCACTGGACAGGTAGGACTGGGGTGGGGGGTGCGCATCGAGGAGACCACTAGAATCTAGGGCATGTGCTTACAAGGAGACCCTCGGCTGTCATCGGCTTACAGTACAACTTACTGTTAACAGAGTTAGCAGCCTGAGAACTTTTCTCTAAGTCGACACTTTCAATATACTAAAATAAAAGAATTAAGTAGAAAAGAGTATTTTTTTAAAAAACAAATTTTGTTAATATTAATATTTACATTAATGTTAACTCGATAACCAACTGCTACAGCTGCATGTTGTAATGCTTTTGAAACTGATGCATAAGCATCTTCAAGGGTTGTATATTTTCCCACTAAAGCTATATTTATTTCTTTTCTTAATGAGTCGAACCTGTAACAGGCATTAACCAGTATTTCTTAAGTATTGAATAGATGTCGACGACGAACAATTACGTATTATATACGGAAGATTGGACAGAACAGGGTTTACCAAAATCTGGGTGATCGAGTTACATCCCCAGATCAGGTACGCCCTGCACAGTGAGGAAGTGGTGGTTGGAGGATGGTGGACCCTCACCTTCCTAGACACCCTCGATGCCCCAATATGCCTGCAGTGCCTAGGATACGGACCCTCAAGGGCATCATGTAGGCAGCAGGGAATCACATGCAGGTGGTGTGCGCAATTGGGGCACTTAGCCAAAGAATGCCCCAATAAGAAACCAGGCGAGAGACCCACTTGCAGCAATTGCAAGAAAGAAAATATAGAAAACATAAGGCACAAGGCTGGTAACCGGGAGTGCCCAATACACTGCAAAGAGTCCACCCTAAATAAATGATAGAGCTCACCCTATCACATTCCGCGTAAGCAAGGACAGGATTCGGGTAAGTGAGGTGGTCACCTACCTCGGAGTAAGGATAGGAAGACACCTGGATGTGACCCCTCACTTGGACCACCTGGCGACAAGGGTGAGCCAGACAATGAACGGCCTTAGTCGGATAGGCGGAGCCTTTTGGGGCCTCAGGTACCCGGTCAGCATGACTATTTATAAAGGAGTCACCTTGGGTATCCTGAGGTACGCTTCTCCCTTCTGGGGCGTGAACCTCTCACAGCAGCAGAGAAGGAAGCTGGCAGCGGCACAGAGAACGGCTCTGCTACGAGTGACCAGGGCGTACCGCACAACTTCTCACGAGGCGGTGCAGATCCTGGCGGGAGGTATGCCTGTTGACCTCCTGCTGGGAGAAGATGCTACAAAGCACGATGTTAAGAGAAGAGGCTTGGCAGCTCTTCCGGAGCGAATCCAGGAGAAGATCCGGGGAAACCCGAGCAGATGGCAGGAAGAGCTCAGGAGGGACTCATTGGCGGAGTGGAATGGACGGTGGGTGGCATCCGAAAAGGGGAGCACCCTTAGGAAGTACTTCCCCACCGTCGAGTCAAGATTAAGAGCCAAATGGGTCCTTCCTGATTACTGGATGTCACAGATCCTCACGGGGCACGACGGGTTCAGATGGAAGCTGAGCCAGCACGGATATGACCTGGACCCAAACTGCCCCAGCTGTGGAGTTCCGGAAACTGCTGAGCATGTAGTAGCATCATGCACCGCATACGACGCCCTGCGCGCGAGGTTATCCACGCAAACTGGGATATATAACATCACGGAGGGCGTGTTCCCTGAGCTTGTGGAGGAGGAAAACTACGCAAGTTTCAGGGAATACGTATACGGATGGAAGGAGGCCGTAGATCCAGCCCACTTCCTGATCACCAGGAGGAGACAGGCACCGGGAAGACCACCGGACTGAGGTTGGCTGAGGTTGAAAAAGGAAGAAGACGGCGGGAAGGATAAGGTGTAGCTCTAAGGTGCACAGCCGTGCTATGGCTACACCATAGTTCCAGATTTTTTATACAATTAAAGGATAAAAAAAAACAAAAAAAAAAACCCCGAAGTAGTGCCTCCAGTGGTGTACCCCCACTGGAGACAAACCCTGTAAGCCATTCTGGCAGGTAAGGGAGGAAAAAAAAAAAAAAAAAAAAAGGTTCTTCGTAAGTTTAGGAGCTTTCGCTAAACAATTTGTAACGTCGTTTATGATATTAACGAAGAAACGCTAGGATAAAAAGGTGATATTTACAACATTTAGGGAGGGTTGATTTCAGAGCTGGCGTATGGAGACAAGCAAATTGAGGAGTTTCTGAACGAATTTTCATTGCTGGCTCAACTTTCAGCAACATAAAGAAAATGTTTACACCATAGCCGTCCCGATATAAATAATTTATACAACCATAGGCGTTCACTCAGCCTTTATAATGAGGATAGTCTTAAATGAGAAAACAAAAAAAAAAGTGAACTCGTTCACATCTCCTTTCTGCACAACCGTTGGGTGAGAACCTGTACAGTACCTACTCTTTATTGAGCCCAACACCACAGTGGTATAGGATTCTGTAGCGTAACATATACAATTTTAGTATTAATATGTAATTTATATTATATTATATTTATAGTATTAGTATTTATATTTATTATAATTATCATATAAATTAATTCTTAAACCTAAATCTTTATATATTTTAATATTAAAAGCCAATTATTCAAGTATTGGCTAACTAAAGCAATAACTGTAATCAATAGACATAAATGTGGGAGGACAGATGATAGTTCGCTGCACTTGCCAATAGGTAGCGCTGGTGCCGGCGAATGAGAACGGTAAGTCCTGGGCCTACCCCAATATCAGTCGGTTCTACCTGCCGCTACCTGTTGGCAATCTTATAGCCACCGCAGGCTATTTCATGTTTAAGCTTAGGCTATTCGACTATTAAGGTTAGAAGATCGAAAACGAGCTGGATGAGGTACTTCCTTGAATGACTTAAAACTCAGAGTGAAGAATCGTGTGTCACATTTTATGCTAGGCACTAGCGAAAATTACTCCTTAGTATGTTGTAATATATGTTTATTGTAATCATATTCCCTGGCTATGAGTAACCACTGACGTCCTTCGGATGGGGAAAAAACTGGATGCCCCGATCCTGTGCAATGTCAGATACTAGTAAAACACCCCAATTCTAATTACACCTGGATACGAAAAATTTAGGAATCCCACTATAGCATCGTCCGATTAGCTAGAAGAACATAAAGTGACGTAAAACGGAACAAATACGTAAACACTGATAGCTATATATGTAATAAAGAAAATAAAAAGTAAATTATTTTAGTAAGATTTGTTTCGCCATATTTATAAACAGAACTGAAAATACTGTTTAGTTACTCGGATCTATAGAAATTATTCTTTTATTGAGAGTATTCTCACACATGCTGCAGAAATATACATGATTTGTGAACATTTTCTCCAAAATTAGAGCAGTAGAAATGGATTATTGGAGAAGGTGATTAAAGAAGACTAGGGTAGATAGGATCAAGAATGAGGTAATAAGGAAAGAAATGGAACTGAGAAAAAGCCATCAGCGAAAGAATAATGAGAGAGGAGCTGAGATGGTATGGGCACGTAAGGCTCCAGTTGGATGGCCAGAAGAAGCAAGGGATTGGGTTCTTAAAAAAAAAAAGAAAAAGAGAACGTCTAGAAAGGACATAGTGTAAAGAATTCGAGAAAGAAATTTAAAAGAGGAGTCTCTGAAGTGAAGATTGGAAAGATAGGGAACTATGGAAGGAATTGAGCCAACGGTAACTATATACAGGGAAAGGCCGGAAAATAGATTAAATAATTACATATGAATACGTATCTATTCACATGTACCAAAACATAATATGAAAGTATTGGGCTTAGTAGTTGGTAGGGACCGTAGTCCCAAGAAAGCTTTAACTTTACATTCGTTTCCTTTTTAATATTCTCAAAAATAAAAATAATAGCGGGTTTTTAAAAAAAATGAGTGTAATTATGGGAAATGTGTGTGTTTCGGTAATCATTTCAACATTGAAACATAATGTATAGATGATTATATAAGTTACATAGTATGTGTAAGTCGCTTCTAAAATCCGTTAAAACTCTACGGTCCTGTGACTGGGGATGATGGGTAGAGACTGGGGTGCTGTGCCCTCACCATCGCTGTAGACCGAATACGAGTAATTTTAGATCGTGCTAGCTGTTTGCTTGATTAAGTCCAGGTCGCGACTAATGAATTATTTTTTAAGCATTAATCATCTATTAAAATGAGTGAAATTTAGATTAGAAGAAAATAGAAAAGTAACTTTATTCTGGGACTAAATCCTATCAGAATAATAAACATGGATAGATAAAGAAACATAATTTATATCTACCAATACAATTTTATATATATACTGTTATAACATAAAAATAAAAAATAAAACTAACCCATTGCAGCTATTTATGGTCTCGGGCGAATTTAAACTATATATCCTAGTAGTTAGGCGGAGGGAGGTGGCGGCCCCATCGCCCTGTGCCGCGGTCAGCCTCTGGTCCTCCAAGTTGCAGGAACAGTGCACTCACATATACACAGTACACTCACTGTAAGAGCAAACTACACTCACCCCTACACTGCAGACAAAGGTCATTAACAGTATATTATTTAATATAATATTTAATATTTATATAATTTAAAGATCATAACTATTAATAATAAGAAAAAAATTTACATTCAAAATAATAGGGTATCTAATCCTAGTTTAAAAAAAGAATTTCTTATAATCTCCATAATTACCAAAATTTTTAAATTAACATTTAAATTTCACTTAAAAATTAAAATTAATATTTTACCCAATTTAATCAAAGACTAATAATATTCCTAATAAAAATAATATTGGTTAATTGTATAACCGCAGCTGCTGGCACAATTTTTGCTAACCATTCCAAAATTGACTATATCTTAATCTATTAAATATATAAAAATAAAAACTGCGATTAAATAATATCCAAGAAAAATTATTTAAATAATTCCAATAATACACGCAAATACTTACATATTAAATTCATCTAATAAAAATTTAGTAAAACTAGAATCAAATTTAAATAAATTATTTTTTATTTTTATATATTGGGCCGGGAACAAAATTCCCCCTCGCTACGCTCGGTCTCACCTAAAACTAACCCATTGCAGCTATTTATGGTCTCGGGCGAATTTAAACTATATATCCTAGTAGTTAGGCGGAGGGAGGTGGCGGCCCCATCGCCCTGTGCCGCGGTCAGCCTCTGGTCCTCCAAGTTGCAGGAACAGTGCACTCACATATACACAGTACACTCACTGTAAGAGCAAACTACACTCACCCCTACACTGCAGACAAAGGTCATTAACAGTATACACCCCAGGGCAACCTCCCCTGAGAAGCCGCCCCGGATGAGGCATAAAGCCCCACCAGCAGACAAGGTACGCAGAGGGGTTTGATAGCCCCGCTGCCCGAAAATGAATTATCTCGGAACCTCACAAGAAAGCCTCGAACGGGATCAGATTTGAAGGCAATATACCCGAAGTCTCCAAAAGGATTTTTAATTTTGGATATTGGAACGTACTATCTTTGTACAGACCTGGAGCACTTCAACTGCTCCTAGATCAAATAGACCACTATAAGCTTGACCTTGTTGCCATACAGGAAGTGCGCTGGAAAAAAAGTGACGGATTAGCGGCTGATGTAGGGAACGTCCTTGGTGTACGCAACTGGATGGCAGCTGCTCAGAACCGTGACGATTGGCGGAAGCTTCTGGTGGAGGCCTGGACTCATCACTGGGTTGTTGGGCTGAATTAAATATATAGATAGATGCTAGTAGTGCCTAGCATAAAATTTATTAAAAATATCAGCGACCAGCCCTTCTCAATAGGAATAGCCCACGTGTTTTGTTTGTCGTAGGATCGCACAAGATTTAAATGTAACATAATTTCTACACTACATGAAGTATTATTATGTATATATTATAAAGACAAAATAAAATATTTCTCTATATACGAGTTTATATTCACGCACACTAGTTTTTTCCGACAACCATTAAGATACTCATTTAAATTATATGGTTAAAAATATTCTTATAATGTTAATGAAATGCTTAAGATATCTATATAATTAATGTTGATAAGGTTGATAACTTTACCTGTCTAAATAGCTTCAAACACTTCAGACAATTATCGTTATATTCCGACCAATTTACGCAAAACCTCGCCAAATTATATACCTAAACCTTCCTCATGAATCACTCTATCATATAAAATCCAGTAGTTTTTGAGATTGTCGCGAACAGACAGACAGACGCGGCGTAGGACTTTATTTAATTGTATGTATAGACTTTAGCTAGTTTGAACTTTATTTATTTTTTCTATGAACCTTATTGAAAACACGATCTTTCATTCTTCCTTTCAACGACAGAGTTAAAGTTATTTCAATATATCTGCATCACACACATTTTAATCATAATACTCGATACTTTAATCATAATTTCATGTAAACATTACTCGAAAAACCGATAAAAATGGAAAAAATTTCAATTTCAGGGTTAATCTATAAACAGTCAGTAATAAAAGTTATTTTTCATTTGAATATAAAATATTATAAATGAATCGGAAGAAAAATTAAAATTTGTCGTGATTTAATGTGGAGCTACAGCCTGCGGAACTGATACCAAATTGACTAATAGGGCTGCTCCTACTGATCACTTTTCGATCTGTTGTCACTAGGCGGTAATCTTAGTCATAGAGAACATTTCTAAGTACAGCCTCTAAGGACTCGGGATACAAGACGTATTGCCAGGACTGATTTGGCCAATTATCTGGATCAGGATTAGTCACGGTTAGACGAGGTATGAGAAATGTGATAATTTGCATATAACACTAATTTAATATACCGCCGATACCTCTGTGTTGGTGCCAACCCCTCAAACGTGTAGTTAGCTGCATATACAACACTGTGTCCCTGGCCAATATACACCGGCTAATAGCATGCGATCCTGTTAACCAGTGTATACTAGATGTTATTATCCCATTACAGTGTTAACCATTTCGCGGATGACGCATGTCAAGAACAAGTAACCAAGGTTCGTAAAACAGAAGAAGCAAGTATTATTGGGCAATACTATCGAAAACACTCACCGGTATTTAAAGTATTAC
This sequence comes from Troilus luridus, assembly GCA_964056705.1. Taxonomy (NCBI): domain Eukaryota; kingdom Metazoa; phylum Arthropoda; class Insecta; order Hemiptera; family Pentatomidae; genus Troilus; species Troilus luridus. The sequence continues at coordinate 86,589,994 of OZ057415.1, forward strand.
CGACTCAGTCATTATACAAAATTTTTATTTGCGGAATGCTCTCAAACTCTCCGTCCCAATGTTCTTTGATTATATTGCTTATCACTTTTATCCATTCCAACAAGTGGGGATCTTAAAAAGGACGTCATCACTTTTTTGCAGATCCTTAAGCTCTTACATTGCGTGGTGTTACTTTATTATTAATTTGGTTATTCTTCATTTAAAATGGACAGAACACTTTGGGAATAGCCATCTTCGAAAAAAGAGTTCTGAAACACTTCCCGAAGATAGAAATAATTCCAAATATCATATTATGTGAAAAAGGCCAACAAATGAATTTAAAAAAGGATATAAATAAAGATGTTTCAGTCGAAAGTGTACGAAAAATATTTCAATAGGTGTCACCTGTGGTCTAGTGGCTACTGTAACAACAACCAATGCCCAAGATCGGTGGTTCGTAGTCCGGCAGGTGGCCCTAGGAAAAGAGTAAAATATCCTTCCCTATGCCGTCTGTTCAATCTTAAGCAACCCCTTCTCTTACTCTGTCTGCTCTACCTCCTTGTACCAGAGGCACATCATTGGCCAACAACTAGGTACAAAATGGCCATCTACCAGTACAGTAGTAGCAGTACGAGAAGAGTATCGGAATAGCTAGGACCAGAAAGTGCTCCAGAGTCATCTTGGAGTAGATTAGCTCATAGGGCCAGAGCAGGGTAAGGAGGAACAACAAGAAAGATGCCATTTATTTGTTAAAATTAGTAACTAAAATTGTATTTCTTTAATATGTATACTAAGAATGTATTTTCATTCATTTCCACCAATTTAAATAATATACAGTCCACTAACACCATATTCCACCTAGAGAAGATCTTCTCTACCTTAAAAACCGTCCTCCGGAAGGAAAGTAAAATGGAGTCCGAGTAAGTGCGAGACAGGTACTCAATAAAAATCTAGAACCTAATTAAACTTGGATAGGCAAAATTTAATGCTCCGAATACAGCATCGTCTGATTAACCACGGCAGCAATAAGAGACGTTAAACTAAATAAACAAACTTATATATATATATATATATATATATATATATATATATATATATATATATATATATATATATATATATATATATAAGAAAAGGAAAGTGGATAGAGGGATCCTAGAATTAGCATTTTACTATTAAATTTCGTATATTTAAATTTTCATTGATATGAATAATTTTGTAGCATATAAATGTATAAGCAAAGACTGATTACAGTTCGTGGCGACCTGCTAAATAGCAAGTACCACCTTACAACTTTGGTTTGGATAAATTAATATCAAATGAGCTGCTGAACTACAATTTTGGAGATATTTGTTTTTAATAGTTTTAGCATTTACCAGAGACCGAATGTACATATCGTTTACTACAGAAAAGCCACTTCTCCAAAAGATAGCACAATTTTCACAAATCCGTCAATAATATAAAATCCAAATAATAAACCTTCTGAGATACACTATAAAAAACTAACTTAATAGATTTTAATTCTAATTAAGTATTTGCAGGATATATGTTAATATTGTAACCGTATGTTGAATGTGTGATTTCGTTGAAAACGTTTTTCATTAATTTGGCATTTCCGAGTACAATAAAATAGAAACGAGAACTTTCCGAAAAATTGTTTCAAAACTACTGACTGAATCTCAGGAACCGAAGGAAAAACCTTCATTTATTAACAGTCTGGAATAATTGTTACCACAACAGATATCTATATACACGTAGTCGAGCACTAAAAGCACAAAACAGTCATCAAAGTCACAAAACAGTTCAAGTATTTATAATAGATTCCAAGTATTTCCAAGAATTTGTATAATTTAAATTTAACAAAATCTTGCTAACAAAATGAAAATCGATAATGGATAATATTGATCTCCACGAGGAAGAGTTCTTTAAAGAGAACAGTAAAGACGAAATACAGGAAGGTAAAAGAAACAAAACAATTCCAATATTTTGGAGAGATCGTAGGTAAAATTTAAGTAAAATAGTCGTCTTGTTTACCGCTTCCAAAAAATATAGTTTTATGTTTGATTTATGATTCTATATGTGAACGTTGTTTTGAGTTACATTTAGTCAGTTATCCCGCATGTCATAAACCCCTTCTCTGGATATCTTCCGTTTCCGAATTTAGAGGACCGGCATTTTTTGAGGTACGCTACGGTGAGCTCACCTCCGAGGCGTCAATGATGAGAGGAAGGTCTGACAAGTTTTAGGTAAGCCAATTTTATTTCATTTAGTTCCTTTATTGCCAAATTGTCCAAGGACGACCTACCGAGTAGTACCGTATCCCAATTAAATATTTTTGATTCATTTTTCAATCGCTTTATATATAGGGTGGCGCAATAGAACGTGCATATTGCATCTTTTTTTTCCGCGGAGTGCAAAGCGCCCGGGGGGAGGGGACCCTACATCGTTTGATAGGCGGGCTCATGGAGTTTTAGTCGCTATGAGTCACTTCGACGGGAAGCGTCGCGCATTTTGCGTACGCGCATATTACGAGAATCATCAATGGTTTCGTAAACCGTCAAAATTGTCGTTACTGGTACAGTGAGAATCCTAAACTCAAACATCAGAAACCACTGCACAGTCCTAAAGTGACAGTATGGACCGCAATCTGTGGCAGAGGAATTATTGGTCCTTTTTTCTTTGAAAATGCGCGGGGGCAAAACGTCATTGAACATTATTGAAGAAAGTTTTCAATAATTTCCGTTTGCGGTTAGAGGAGTGCCGTCGAAGAGAAGGTCATCATTTGGATGATGTAATTTATAAAAAATAAACTTCAATTATTATATTACAATGCCTCATTTTTATTTTAACTATACCTTTTGTATTTATTTTTTAATGTTTTTTTTTAATTTGCACGTTCTATTGCGCCACCCTATACAATGATATAGACAAAATTTAGGACTCCCGCTATTTCGACCAACAAAAAATCAGATTTCCAAGGTCTAAATTTGTATGATTCAAATTTTACAAAATCTTATTAACAATTTGAAAATTATAATAAACACTAAAAAATCTATAATAATGCCTTAAAATAATACCCATTGATCACAATTGGAATAGATAACACAATATATACCACAATTTCTGCGAGAAGAACAGTAAAGACTAAACAGGGGTAGACCGATACATACAACCATAATAGTACCTCCTGTGATTTAGAATAATAATAATAAAATAATATATAAAATAAAGACAGTAGAACACAATAGATATTTATAAGTAGAAGAAGAGTTCTACAAGGAAAAGAGTAAAGACATAATACGGCTAGATAATTGTCACAAAACAATTCAAGTATTTAGGAGAGATCGTAGTACAATTTAAGTATGACATGTGTCTATTTCGTCAATTTAGGACTCCCACTTTTGCAACGTCATTAAGACAAGGTTTAAATATGTATGATTCAAATTTTACAAAATCTTATTAACAAAATGAAATTTATAATAAACACTAAAAAATCGTATTAATGACAAAAAGAAAAAAACCGGTTAATCATAATTCACACCATATGAAAAACGCTCCACATAATCAACCTTAACAAATGTTAACAACTTTTGGTAACAATCAAGAAAACAGATACCACAATAGATACTTGTAAGTAGAAGAAGAGCTCTACCAGGAAAATAGTAAAGACATAATACGGTTGGATAAAAGTTACTAAACAGTTCAAGTACTTAGGAGATATTGTAAGTACAATTTTGGATTACTACTATTGCAATGTTAACAAACAAAATATCGGAGGTATGAGGTCTAAATTCGTCTAATTCAAAGTTAATAAAACGATATTAGAAATGAAAGCACTATAATAACCACTGAAAAATTCTTTCGGGACTTTCGGTTTGTTTTTCATTATTATCAAAGTACCTGTTGATCATAATTCGAAAGGATACCACAATAGATATTGATCTCCACGAGGAAGAGTTCTTTAAAGACAACGAAGGCGATATACGGGAAGGTAAAAGCCACAAAACAATTCCACTGTGTATAAGAGATATGACATCCATCATTCAAGACATATGAAAATTATTGAATTAATTTAAAGTTTTTAATATGATCAGAGATATCAAAAGCAATTAATATGACGTGATCCGCTAGTGCAGAGTAAGAATCGTACTGTGATGAATTATGTTATAAAAACATGTTAATCCTCACAAATAAATTACAATAAAGCTATTGTTAGTTTATTTCCGGAGCAATAAATGGGGTAATAGTATAGATCCCAGTACCATATCATTTGTGACACCCAGCAAAAACAGACCAAAATGCTGTTCGTAATGATTACATGATGGCTTAAGGATGAATCATTAAAACCCACAGTGGGGTTTTCACCTCTAAGTGCAGTCTTACTGTAAAGTATCTTGTAAGCTTTAAAATTAATAGAACACCAAAAGTATATGGCCCCGGATGTACAAACTTTTCTTCCAAAAAAAAGTCACCAATGACAATCACTGAGGAGTGATCTGACTGGGTAGTTTGAACTAAGAGGTTACGAAGGCGAGTACTAAAAGGAGAGCAGTGAAGACTTAATACAACATTATTTTGTAACGAAAATCGATAATGGATAATATTGATCTCCACGAGGAAGAGTTCTTTAAAGAGAGCAGTAAAGACAAAATAGAGCAAGGTAAAAGTCACAAAACAATTCCTATATTTAGGAGAGATCGTAGATAAAATTTAGGACTCCTGCTATTGCAACGCCGACAAACAAAAAATCAGATTTCCAAGGCCTAAATTTATATGATTCAAATTTTACAAATTTTATTAACAAAATGAAAATTATGCCGTACAAATTATGATAATAATGCCGTACAAAAATACCCATTGATCATAATTCGTATCAAAATATATACTACAATTTCTTTAAGAAGGGGTAGACCGAGACATACAACCATCAGTACATACCATTAGTATCTCTTGTGATTTAGAATAATAATAAGAAAATTATATATGTAAGTTTGAATATTCACGCCAAACTTAACAGATGTGAAGATAACCTTGGGCACAGATGTGAGGAAGGTTATGATAGATATCTGCTTACTGGGAGACTCGCTGAAGTTAACATTTGTTAAATTAATATTATTTGTGTTATTATGGAATATTGACAATTAAGTAATTAAATTAACCTGTAGTTATTTAGTTATTTATAAGTTTGAAAATATGTTTTTTTAAATTACAGTTCTTCACTGCATCCACGTGTTTTATTCCATTCACCTCCTTGGTTAAGTCGTTGAATTCACGACTTACATATATAAAATAAAGACAACACCGTGCTCATAGGAAAAAAAAGTCCCAGCATCAATGTTTATGTAAGTGTCGATTTGTATGCTTGTGACGTTAGTACCACATGATTTTAATAGATTTTCGTTATGAAAATCTATTAAAATCATGGCTATGAATCCTTTACCAACTCCACTGATCACCCCGCCGGTAACTAAAATGTATTTCATATTAAAGAGAATATGACCCTCGTTTGATACCGCGTGTAAGGTCCTATTTACAGAACGACTCAGCGCGATGTTATGCCCCTCAGAGCTCGAGAAGCAATAGCCACTAGCATGTGGTGGGCAGGCATGGTTTCTGAAAAATATGTCGATGTAAGCATGTTTCATATATATAAAATATATTCATGAAAAAGGGGTAGATAATTGTCACAAAACAATTCAAGTATTTAGGAGATATCTTAGTACAATTCAAGTATGACACAGACAAAACTTCGGACTCCTACTATTGCAACGTCGACAAACAAAATATCGGACTTGTTGATTACTGATTTTAACACTAATCAAGTCTTGATCAATATTGGAAGGATATATATTAATATTGTAACCGTATATTGATTGTTTGATATAGTTGAAAACTTGTTTTCATTAATTTAGCATTTCTGAAAACTACATAATTGAAACAAGATTTGTAACCTCCAAAGCAGGTTCATTCCCTATCTACGACAGTATAAACGCACATAATGATGTTGATAAGGATACATAAAAACATGTATAGGAATCAATTTCCCTATCCGCACTTACGGAAGTGAAAGCTTTTTGCACAAGCAAGCTAGCCGTGTGACTGTTCCTGAAATGAAATTCCTGTGGAGATCATGTAAAGACCAGGAGGGACCGCATCGGTAATGAGAGGATTAGAGAACAACTAAAAGTGACCGAGCAGAGGGTTTCAATAGAAAACCAACAGCTAAAGTGTTTTGGCCACGTCTGTCTCTTGGATGAAGAGAGAGAGCCTCGGAAGGTCATGAAGCTAGACCCACTGTACTACTGGGAGGAGGCCGAGAGCCCAGAGTTTCTTAGTACATAGTATATTCAGTGGATGCGAGAGAAAATAGTCAAAATTATTCAGGAAATGGCTGTGTTAGGGAAAGGCAATTCGATAGGGGAAGGTTTTTAGATATGAAGATAAAGAAGAAGAAGGAAATAGTTTTAAAGATGATAATTATGGACGTTACTTTATTATCATTACAAAAAATTATAGTTAACGAGTCAATTTTCTTTTACATAGAAGGTCTACTAAAACAAGAGGTTGCTACAAACGAAGATAACTGACACTTATCAGTTTTGTAAAGACGACTATATTTTTTCATCAGTCAAACCAGATGTAAAAGATAAAATAATTTTCTATGCATCGACTAAAAGGAGAAATGTTTATTATTCAAAAAAGATTGTTCAATTTTAAAAATTGCTCACACCATAAAAGTTTTCCAAATCAAAATTGATTTAACATCAAGATTGATGTAACAAGTTGTTTTTTAATCGCTTATCTACTTCTCGGGCTGCTACCTATCGGTGTAGACCGAACTGATTTTGAAGCCCCTGTGACTCATTTTGTGGTGAACTATGGTTGTGGATTTATACCTTATCTCACTTAATTTTTTTTAATTGGCCAAGAAATAACCAACATTTTTCTTTATCTTAACTTTTAAGCATTGAACGATTTTAAATGATAGAAAATATTTTCGTCTAACTTCTTTAGATTTCCAACGGTGCATTATACACGTATATATATATATATATATATATATAATGAACATCTATGGTTCACTACCGACCACTTCAGTTGCTTCTTCAATACTCTCAAATATTGATAATGGTAATCTATATATATATATATATATATATATATATATATATATATATATATATATATATATATATATAAAGAGTTCGGACTGAAAAGGCCATCGCAGAGAAAACGGCATAAGCTACAGAATTGAAATTTGGACAGTATGTACATTTTATAAGGCCAACGCGCTCTATAAAGGGATTTTTGAAAATTCGTCCCCTAAGAGGTTGAATAAAAACAAACGTCAGTTTTTAAGCGAGCACCATGAAATTATAGATTTATCTTCTACATTAAAAATAAAGAAATACGTGTATTTTTATTTTTTGAAAATCAACCCCTAAAAGTGTAAAATACTGGAAATCATAACTTGAAAACTGGTAATGTAATATTTTATGTTTAATACTTATATTAATTCCTACAGTGTTTTTTTTCCTAAGGAGCTTACTTGTAAATCTCGTCACTAATTTGTTTTGGGTCACATTTAAATACAAATGGAAATATGACTATTTCTCATACTTCATTTAATATTCAAAGAAAACATTATTTCTAATTTAATATATGAGTGGTTATAACAGCAGAGAAAGGCACTGCACTTTATAACAGCAGAGAAAGGCACTACACTTTTTATCACATATTTATATGTAATTTACACAGTGACATAGTTACCCTGTCAAAGATACTAATATTGTTTAAAAAAAACCATATATTTATTGTAAACTACATTTTATTGCGTGTTAATTGATTTCCAAGGATATAATACAATAAAATTAGAGTAGACTAAACTAAAACGCTAAACTATAATAAAATTGTTAATTAATCTACATTAATTAATTCTAGCTAATATAAACAAGATAATCTGGCATACCTGGTTTTTATCACCCGTGTTGGAGTTTCTTGTCTATCTTACCATCCTATAAAAAAAATTATAAAAATATAAATATTTAAAATTTTAATGGAGAATTTGATTATTTAATATATAAGTTTGGTAACGTTAAAAATGAATTAAGGCCCGGGTGGCATGAAGTACCTTAATAGGGCTAACTTAAACGCAGTCGAGTCATATCCTCAGCAACTTAAACTTCTCCACCACCTAGGGCCCTCAACTTCCGTATCATTTAGCAATTTGCAACACGTGTTGGAAAATTTTTAAAGCAGAATTCATTTCCTTCAGGCATTCACAAATTTACTAAAACAGATTACTATATCATAGCTTTTTAGTCAAGTTTACTCAGTTTATTATTCGCACATCTGTAAATAACAATAAAAAATACAAATACCACAACAACATATGAAGGGTTTAGGGTTCGGTATATGAAAGACGCCGTGGTGTTTCTTGTACAACGGTTGCGCAAGTGCAGGCTATTTTTTTAGATCACACACAAACCCCAGATTTTCCTTAATGGGGAAATCCAAATTAAGGGAACCCACTTGATATAGGCTGGATGAGGTATAGGAGGTTCTTCAGATTCCACTAATGACAGAATATATAAATTATTTCTCACAGCCGGATTTCAACCCAGGACCTTCGACATGGCAACTGGGCGCTGAAACTCTGAACTACCCCACAACTACATCTATGAATGATAATGTAAGTTCGAAAAATCCGACAATCCGCGTTCGAATCCCGGCCGGGGGCTAATTTTTTCTCTTCAAAATAAAAATATTAAAATAATTAATAAAAAAAAATATAAAAAAGACTGATCACTTGCTTTCACATTTGGTACTACAATCATATAAAATAATATTCCTCCTTATTTTTCCAACTATAATTAAACACTAATATTAAAAACATATTTATAAAATCAAAAATAGTGTTGATGGCAGAAATAATTTCCACAATAAACCAATCCGAAGCGCCCCAAATGACTCCAAATTTTTTTTCTAATTGCTGTCTTACACGATTCAGGAAATTCGGGTTTAAAGTTGTTCATTAAACGTATACCGCGTACCCTCAAAGGGACTTTGGTTCAGTACATGGTATCTATTGTACTGTGTTCCTAGCTAATGTTTGTGTACGTATGTAATATCGGTGAAAACACCGTCACATTTTCTCTTAATTAAGAGTACCCACGTTACAGAAGCTGGGTGATCATTAGGTGAGCCTACCTACACGGTTCCTAGATATATGGCTTTAAAAAGATTAAAACATTTATTTAATCTTTTGAAAAGAAAAGATATGCCCAGGACCGGGACTCGAACCCGGGTCGCCACGTCACTAGCGTGGTGCTCTGCCAACTGAGCTATCATGGCTCACTTCTCGGTCAGACATATCCTTTCTTTTCAATGATCCCATATCCCCGTGTTCTCGCAATTTGCGATGTATACAAGGGGGAGAATGTTCATTGGACATTAATTAGGATCTTGTTGACACGTCCCTGGCCATATCTTTTATTTTCAAATAAAAATATTTAAAACTATAACAATTAATAAAAAATAAAATAAAATAAATTATAATAATATATAATGACGTAAGTCAACAAGATCCCAATTAAAGTAATGTTCAATGAACATTCTTCCCCTTGTATACATCGCAAATTGCGAGAACACGGGGATATGGGATCAGTGAAAAAAAGGATATGTCTGTCCGAGAAGCGAGCCAGGATAGCTCAGTTGGCAGAGCCCCACGCCAGTGACGTGGGCGTCCCGGGTTCAAGTCCCGGCCCTGGACATATCTTTTCTTTTCAAATAAAAAAAATTAAAAACTAATAAAAAATAAACCATTTATTTAATCAATTAGTTCGAGTCCCAAGGTTGAACTTTCGGTTAACAACTCAGGTGACGGGATCGGGGAACCTCGAATCGAGCTTTTAGGATCTGTAGATACTCATGGGGTTTTCTCACCAGAGGCTATAGAGATAAAGATGGCACAGTATAGTATATCACAGTATAATATCTTATACTAAAATAAAAGTGTTCCATTATGTTTTTTTTCTTACAGGAATTGTTTGCTGTATCTTGTAAGAAATAAAAGGAAGTTTGGTCCGAAAGAATATAATTGCATTTAAGGGCAGAGGTCAAAAGGCTAACAAGGATCGTATCGGGCGAGCAGAGGTCGATTAATGGTGATAATTATTTCGTAGGAAGGTTGAGGAAGAGGAGGGGGCCAAGATTGCGGCGAATTATCCCAACAAGGAGATAAGCTAAGGGCCTGATGGAGTGCCTTGCAGCACGCCAGTCTTAATAACACCTCTATGACTTATCGGTGTCTTCCTCCTCTTCATAGAATAACCAAGCAGTTCATAGGCATCCATCCTCTCCTCATCTATTAGGACTGTTTGGGTCTTATCTCCACCTCGCTCTAGAATCCGAAAACGAACTCGGTATTAAAGAACAGATAACCTAGAACAAACTGGCTAGCTGCAATTAATTAATATGATCCACAGCAGATACAGTTAACAAATGCAGACTTGATGTGAAAGATGACAAAGTTATTTATTGTTGAATGGAATGAATTATACAAAGATCTACTGCGAACTCGATCGTCTGTCGACTTTGGACTGACATTGTATACCATAAACTGTTACACTGACACTGAAGACCTAATCTGGAGAAAAATCATCTATCTGCAAAAGGAAGAAGTGCATCAGATTGGGCCCTCATCTGGCGAGTTCCATACTTATCCTAGAGGCAAAGTGAAAAAGGTCCTGATAGAATTGTCAAAGTTACGGACCGATCGTAAAAGTGTCTAAATTTTCGCTTCTTTAGGGATAATGGCTAGTGCTATACACTGAATGCATTTTTCTTAATGAGCATTTGGTTGTAAGAACTAGTTCACTTAGTCAGGTAACAAGGCCCCTTGGTTAAAGGGGTTTAAGAGACCCAAAAGAGGGGTGGTCCAAGACTTGACTTATGGAGGAAGCACTTCTTGAAGAGAAGCGGAGAAAGAAGACCGTGAGAAGGAGGATGGGGACAGATACCGAAATCTTTAACATAAGCGTTACCTAGATGTACCTCTGATTTACAAGATAAGCGTTAATTTAATATGTGCACGTATTTTATGGCAATCCTCTATTTTATCTGTATCATTATTAGTAATTTCTCAATGTGAGAGCTTCACATTCATTATTACATTGATAATATTATAATTAAGGTATTGAGTTGATTGATTAGTAAATTGGTAACCATAAAACCAACCTATAAAAAAATCCAATTTATAATAAAAAGTTACGATATTAAATAAATACTAAGATGAGCAATTGTTTTAAATAATTACTCACGGCATCCCAAAATAAATATAATTAATAATAGAGTTTTCATACATTTAAAACTTAGCAGTATATAATTGCAAGCCAATCGTTGTTTTTCTCCTTGCAATACAAATATGGAAAATAAACCTGGATGAACAACGTATTATTTTTCTTCGATTGCCTGGAGATATTCCCGTAACTACATCGGCCTCCGAGATGAAATATCCCGGGTTATTTTATCATGTGTATGCAGTAAGTTCTCTCTCAACGGTCCTTAACTGGAAATATCGGAATCCCGCCCGGAGAGTATTGCATTCAATATTGGAAGTTGGCAAGGAATGGGTATTAGGTCTCCTTAGGGGGCCCCCTGAGGTAGACTGTTTTCTCTGCCGTCTCATAAAGACGAACCTCCCAGGAACCCGGACAAACAGCGGGGCTCGGATAGCCTCCCTCCCTCCCAGATGGGATTGTCTTGGGAAAGATCTGCGATTTATCGTTGCCTTAGTTGGGAATGGAGATTGGGTGACCGGCGCCGGCCGATTCACTCTCCCAGATTTGAATAAACAGAGCCATTACTTTCCCAGTGTCAAGGGTCCCCTTTAATGAGAATCCTTCGAGAAATTGAAACCAATATCCAATGAAGGACAGTGCTCATTCTATAGCCTTGTTGGACAATAGAATGATCCATAGCATTCCATGTGGAAGCAATTACTGAATTAGTCATTTTAGGAACAAAAATCAGAATCTCTGGTTTATTATACGCATGTATTTGCACCATATTCTTTTAATACTTTTCCATTTGATTTATCAAATTGAGAGATATTTGTTACAAAAGAGAAGCCATTAGTTAAAACAAATGCCAATTTTTGAGTTATGTCGGGATAGGCAATGCCAAAGATAATGAATTACTTAAAAAAAAACTCACATATTTCGATTTTGGTGACAATTCGATCCATTAAAAGTAATTTATTCAATACAGGATAGGGACACTAAACTGTTTCTCAGGTCCAGATATTTTCAATTTACTTTGACTTCATAAACAACAGCTTATGCTGAAACTTCATATATGTTGTTTTAAAATATATTCTCCCTCCAATACCTCCACCATAAGTCATTTCGGGTCATTATTCTTAACTTAACATTGGATTTTTAAGTGAAAGTGAAACTGTTAAAACTGCTTCCAATTACCGTGATGATGTTGATCGCAGGGGCTAATACGACAGGCTATTGCTGCAGTTTAGGCTCAAATGACGTATCAGCCGGAATTATTAAGTTCTTTGAACGAGCCCAACTCTCGTTGCAATTCCCGTTAACATTTCTACCTCCGCAATTATTCCCTTTGATATCACTTCTATCACTTCCAACCTGAGCGGATCGTCCCAATATCACAAACGATACTGGGGCTTTTAACCCGAGCATGATTGAATCAGATGATTCCCAACACTTGAAACTTTTTTTTTGAATCATTGATTGAGAATCAAGTGTAAATAATATATCTAATTACTTAGTAAATTATCAGTAAGTATCAGTAAATTTAGAGGGAAATAATGACAGGTAGTTGTTTGTTTCTTAATTTAACGTCAATTAGGATAGTGATATTTAACTAGAATCTGACAATCCCCCCTAATTTACTTCCTTTCTGAAGGACGGCATAACCAAGGATTTTACTATGTTCAAAAATTCTAGAGCTATTTTTCAGACCCACGACTTTCGGTATAAAATGTCGTTATGGTAACCACTACACCAGATATAGCTCCAGCATCTGATGGTGGAAAATAAAGATAGGTTAGATGAAATTGTTTTAAAATTACTAAATTAAAATATTTCATAGTACCATATTTTTTTCATACAGTAATTATTCAAGAAAAATCCTTTTTTTAGGACTTTTGGATTTTTAAATTTTTACCTTAATAACTCACCTATCTCACAGACAGACAAATTACAATACCTGGGACTAACATTTGATAGGAGAATGCCATGGGGTCCTCATATTTAAAAAAACGCCAATCACTGAATCTTAAACTGAACTTAATGTATTCTTTAGTCAGGAAAAATTCCAAATTAGAAACAAGACAAAAAATAAACACGTACACTTACTTACTAAAACCAGTTTGGACATACGCATTACAAATTTATGGCATCGCTCAACAGACTCATAGAAAACGACTACAAACTTTCCAATCAAAAGTACTCAGACTTGTCACAAAAGCACCCTGGTATGTCGATAACAAAACATACATACATACACTAAAATACCAACGGTTGACGAACACATACGAACATACTACAAACGCTTTCAAGTAAAACTACATGGACACCCAAACCACATTAATAGAACAAATAGCCACTTCTCTCATGCCAGAGTACACTAGGAGGAGATTAAAAAGAACCTGGATGAGGGATTTGTTTTCATAGGAAATTGAGTCAAGCCAAGGGAATGGTGCCACTGGGTACAGTTCTTCTTCATGCCTTTCGTGTCATTGTATTTTATTTAACTTTCAGCCAATCCGCTGATTTTCATTGTTTTATTTGACAGGTGTAGATGTAAATATAAAGAGAAAAAAAAATTGTATTTTACATTTATTATTGCTGTTTTTTAACCCGACAATGGAATGCGGTCATATAACCTTGAAATTGCGAGACATTTGATACTCAGAGTTTTTGGTAGCAATAATGGTGGAAGTGGACCAACAAATCAAAGGCTACGGGGACTAGAACATATTCCCAGTATCGCTAAAATGATTTATCGTCAGTAATTAAAAGTGAACACTGAAATATGAACGAAGAGCGGAGGGGGTCAGGTAATAATGTTTACTGCCGTTTATTTCGCCGCGCCCTCCCCCAAAATTAAATTTCAGCCTCGGGGTGTTTGTTTACAATTAGCCCCGACATATGAATATTCGGTTACCTCCAATCGATACATCATCCTCTCCGGAAATCGATTTACAGAACTTTTCCTCCGCGTGTCCTTTTTCCCCATGTCAAATTTAATTTTACTGGCCCCTGAGGACTTTTGTCCGAAGTATTTTGATATCGTGGAGGCAATCTTACCCTTGTAAGGGCTGGCCGGCCCTACGTCCCATACGTCATTTCCTCCCATATAACCTTATTTATCACAATATATCTTCCGCCCTTCTACTTACAGAGAAAGGTTTAATAAATAAAAAAATAGATAAACCGCTAAATGGACATTACACTTAATTCCAATATAATTTCACGAGTTATTTATTTTTAAACAATTTTATTTAAATAAATTAAATAATAAAACTGTATGTCACTGGTTTCTATAAGTTACTGTCCGGTCCGCTCCTCACTTTATATTTATTTTAAAGTATTTTGAAAAATATTTATCTTCTTAAGTAGTAATAAACGAACGCATGTGTTTTAGAAACGAGGTACTAAACATCACACGACGAAATTCCACTGACTAACAAACTTGTACAAACTGTATATTACTACAAAAAAACTTAATACCCCGGTCCATTATTATTATACGAAAATAATAAAATACCCCGGTCCATAGAACTTCCACTAGAAGATTCAAAAAATACAACAGATAAAATAATAAATCTTTTTAAAGAAATAAATAAATGCCATGAAATTTAAGACGCAAATAAAGACTAAATTAGGATATATATAAAAGAAATAATTATTATGCAATCCAAAGAAAATTAATATATATTTATTGATATTTACAACTCTATTACAATAATACATCAAGTAAATAGGCTAAGCGATACATAATGACATGTGAAAATGACAAGTAGAGAAACTATCCACTGGTAGTACTCAAATCACAAGTTCAACTAAGAAGGTCACGGGGCCATCTTCTTTTCAGACGCCTCGGAGGATTATCGGGAATTGAAGAGGAAGCTGGGTTTGAGTGGGAATGAAGTTTGTTATGAAAGGATAGATAGCGGGTTCGGGCCAAATCAGCAACAAAAGGGACATTACGGTCATTATGGATGACTTTATTCTTAACAAAATAAGGAGCATTGAGGATTTTACGAAGGATTTTGGATTGTAGGGATTGGATACGGGAGGAATTCGATGGCTTAGTGGAGCCCCAAAGCTCTACTCCTTAAGTCAAAATAGGTCGTATGTCATGTAGATGAATGAGTCTTTTGTAATTAATTGGTAGCTTAGAGCGTTTGTCTAGTAAGTGTTGAAGTTGCCTGAAACGTCGAGCGGTTTCTTGTCTTTTCAGTGTCGTATGAGGATTCCAAGTTAATCGTTAGTCAAGATGCAACCCTAAGTATAGGATCTGTTCGACAGGCACCAGTGGGATATTATTAAAGGATACTGAAGGGCAGGAAGTCATTGGTTTAGGACGTAAGGTAAAAGTGATTTGATCCGATTTTTGAGAATTTATTTTAATTCTCCAGTTTTGACACCATTCATCAAGATCAGTGATATGGGATTGGAGGCTTTGGGATACAATAACTAGGTCGGTGTTGACTGATAATACACATGTATCATCAACATACGTGGTAAGGATAGTATTAGGATGAGTTGGGATGTCAGCTGTATAAACTGTATAAAGGATTGGGCCAATGATACTACCTTAAGGAGAAAATGAAAATTGAAATACCGTAACATAAATAAAAATGCAAAGGGCGTAATAACCTAGATGTTGATCGCCCGAAGAAAAAACATAATCTAAATCTAAACAACACACGGCAAACTAAACAGAAAGATAGAAATAATAACAACATCAATTAAAAAGAAAAGGTATTTGTTCTATTGACGCATCTTCAGAATATCCAATTATCGCCTAGTAATAAAAATACGGGATTTTAAAAAACTTAGGGCTAAAATATTTCTATACCTCCAGGAATATGATAAGGATCTAAATGAAAATAGTATTCCAGAGAATAAATCATGAACAGGAATAAATTTGTTGGTTTCTCTGATTAATGAGTCTCTGTGGGCTGTCGATGTGAGATTTGATGCACTTGATATTCATTGATTGATTTTATCAAGTATATTTTCATTTTTATATAATTCCTGAGGATGTTTTAATTGGCCAATGTTTCGCCAATGATTAGTTTTCTCCAATATTTCAGACTTAAAAAAAAAACCTGTACCACCGTGAACGGGTCTGGGGTTCAGTATATGGTAGAGACTGTACTGTTTCATGGACAACGGTTCTGCAAGGAGGTGACTTGTCTTAGGTCACGCTAAACCGCCAGATTTTTCCGACTTATTTTGGGTACCCTATTTTTATAATATTTTATAGAGGCTGGGTGGTCCCCAGGAGGGTCCTAGATCCTATATGATCCATCTCTGGCTGCAAACAGACTAAATAAAAGTCATGGCCTGCAGCGGGATTTGAACCAGGATTTCCAGCATGGCAACTCAGTGCTCTACCACTGAGCCACTCCGCTGCAATTAAGACTTAAGACTTTGTTTTTTGGCTTTCGAAAGTACCATAATGTTTCATCACCTTGTTGACAAAAAAAACGACACAATAAATCCATAAAATTGGCGTATTCAAGGTATGTAACACTATATTTCATATTCTACCTTAAGGACACAAGATCTAATGTCTGCGTTGCCAGGATATGAATTTTTGCTTATACTTCATTCTTTTATGAAAAGATAATAATTTTAAACGCCATTTGACAAGTAAAATATATGCGATCTTCTTTTGAAAATTTCCCCTAAGGGATTCACGTGGAAGCGTATATGGAGAAATCTCCCATTGAAATCATCTCTCTTTAGTAAATCCCCGCACCACAGAAGTTTCAGCCTCCTTGTCGAATTCTGCGGTAATGAGTTTATCAGTAATGATTGTACGTTTGAGTGTCTAGGAAGTTATGGCATTTTTTGTAGATTTTATTAATTGTGCCAGTCACGAATGATACGTTGTGATCTTTGTGTAAAGATTTATTAGTAAGTAAAAGGAAAAGTGAGTAATTTAACGAAGGAATTTTGAATGAAAGATTTGAATGATCTGTAAGAGAGAATTTTTGCATGAGCTCCACACTTGTTAGGCATAGATCCATATACTTTTAAGTAGCATGTTTTATGTTATAATTTTGTGATTTAGCCATAGTTTATTTTTGTCGTGACTTCATTACTTAGTCGTCTTAGGAAAGAGACAACTTTTTCTTCAAATTTCATTTCTGAAAAATTGCCAAGTAGTGCAAGTAGTCATTGCTCATTTTTAATCGTAAAAAATATGCATTATAGTATTATAAGATTACATTATACTATTTAGGTGTTGCCTGATACAAGGACCCTATCTCGTATTAAGGAAATTAGCGAGAGGATCGAACTTCTACTATAGAGTTTTAAAAACGGAGTCAAATACCACTTCATATCATTCATTATAATGTCTAATCTATATTTTATTACATTTAATACGAATTATATATTATATATATATATATATCTCTGTATGTGTGTGTGTTTGCAGACTAACTAAACTACTGGATGCAGATAAGGAGGGGGGGGGGTGGAGTTGAAGTAGAAAGTTAGAATGCAAACTCTGCTCAGGACCCTGCTCGTTAACATTTTACCTAGTAATCAACAATTTCACGTTCGGTTAGTCCATCCTCGCTCACCCGTGCAGTTCCCATTCTTTCCCGTTCTGTTGTGCATTGGTGCACATGATTTCATGCCACGTAACTAAAACATTGCTTTTTGCCAAAGCCGATAACCCTTAATTAAACCAAAGCTGGATTTTACGATTTGCTAATTAAATGCGCCTGGATACTTATTCCATTGATAATTCGAGTCGGAAACAGATTAATTGATCATAACAACCATTGGAAACGCATTAATGGACTCGATAATTTGATGCCTAAGGGAATTGCGCAAGGAATACTCACAATATTAGTCGTCATTATTAAATACTATAATCTGGTGATTATACGTGATCTCGGACCAATCACCTCCCTGCACATCCGTAGCTCTAGCAAGAGGACAGTCTCTACCATGTACTGACCTTTCATCATTCATGACTTGTAATGATACAGGTTAATAAAATAATACAATTCATATCATATCTATTTATAGACAACAGATGGGCAAAGAAAATCTTCCATCGTAAACCGGATCATAAAAGGAAAAGAGGAAGGCACGGATGGAGGAAGTAAAAGAAGAAATGGCAGCACGAGAGCTGTGAGAGGAAGAGGAAGAATGGCTGACAGGAACAATTGGCGGAAAAAGATTTTGGGTATTGGGATACATTTATTGTAAAAAACCCAAATAAATAAAATCATATTTATAGTTCTTAGTTTCTAATTTCTTTTATTCATTATTCTTTTGTACGCAACAGCGTTGAATAAAGTCCAGCATATTAGATGTTATTGATTTCTATCCAATTTTTAGGAATATAATAATTTTATAATTGGTTAATGGCTACTCAGCCAAGGTATAAAGGCGATTATGCTTCCAATCTTCTTTTAGGTAATCCGGATAATGGATAAGAGGAACGAGAAAGAAGAGAGGATTAGAGGATTACGGTGATGTGTTGGCGAGTGGAATTCGATGTACAAATCAGGGATGTAAGATTTTATGGTTGGAATATTCATGTTGTAAAATCTTTCTCATAATTATGCATTTTTCTTTCAATATAGTTTTCATGTCACACTCTGTGAGGAGCAGAGTGTGAGAGCATTTAATGCATTTATTGGTTGAATCACTGTTCAGTAGAGGATGATCTTTGTTTTCGAGAATATTTCATGCCACACTCTTTCGTCATTAAGTGTTCTGTGTATATTGCATATTCCACTCCTCCAATTCTTTACTTACCTAAATATTTACAATACTTATATTTTAATGTTTAGAGTTTTAATTATGTATGTCGATGTACAGAAAACTTCCCCATTCCTTATGAAACTCTATTTGTTTGAATGATTATATGCATACGAGATATAAAAATATCGTGTCACGATGTTTGTCTGGGCTAATTTCCGAAACTACTGGACCGCTTTTGATGAAAATTCACACAGATATGTAACTATGTCCAATTTAATACAAATATATATATATATATATATATATATATATATATATATATATATATATATATATATACACATGAGTTGAAACCCGTTCTAAAGCAAAAGTAACACTTTACAACTCAATTGTTACCCTACTTTTTTTAATTGTAACCGTTTCCATTTCAATTGTCACCCTTAAAAATGTTTTGAAAATTTAACTTAATTTTAAACGAACATTGTTATTTTTCGTCCTCCTAAGTAATAAACACTTTTTTTTGTTTTTTTATTTAATTTAAAGACATTTACAACTATAATGGTATTATAACAAGTAAATGTGCAAAAATGTAGAATATGACATGAAAACATTTGTGGAGAAACTACCCATCGGTAGCACTCCAATAAAGTTCTATAGTAGATGATCTCGAGGCCATCTTCTTTTCAGACGCCTCGGAGGGTTATCAGGAATAGTATGGGAAGCAAGTTGAGAGACTAGAGGATTCGAGTGTGTATAGAGCTTGTCATGGAAGGATAGGTATCTAGTTTGGGCCAAATCAGTTACATATGGGATATTAAGATCATGATGGATGAGTTTGTTTGTGACATTGGAGCATTGAGGATTTTACGAAGGATTTTGTTACAATCCAAAATCCTTCGTTAAATCGGATTGGATACGAGATGAATTGGATGGTTTAGTAGAGCCCCAGAGCTCAACTCCGTATGTCCAAATAGGTCTGATAACTGTCATGTAAATGAGTCTTTTGTAATTAATTGGGAGCTTAGAGCGTTTGTCTAGTAAATGTTGAAGTAGGTGAAAACGTCGAGCAGTTTCTTGTCTTTTCAGTCTTGTATGAGGATTCCAAGTGAGACGTTTACCCTGTACGACAGGGGTCAGTGGAATATTATTAAAGGATACAGTAGGACAGGAATTCGTAGGTTTACGACGAAGGGTGAAGGTAATTTGATGGGATTTGTTAGGATTTATTTTAATCCTCCAATTTTGACACCATTCTTGTAGGTGTGAGATATGGGATTGAAGAGATTGGAATGCAACAAATGGATCCTTATTAACTGATAACACACATGTGTCATCAGCGTAAGTAGTGAGGACAGTGCTTGGATGGGTTGGGATGTCAGCTGTGTATAGCATGGGCCCTAGGATACTACCTTGAGGAACACCGGCAGACTGGGTGAAAAGGGAAGAGTAGGAACAATTATGGTTTACTTTAAAGGTTCTATTACTGAGGTAGGAACTGATAATAAGGAAGTAAGTAGAAGGTAAGAATTTACGGAGTTTGTACAGCAGTCCTGGATGCAACTCGATCAAAAGCCTGCTTTTTTAATTAAATTTGATAATGTTCGGTTCAGTTTACATTTTTTTATTTTTTTTTATTATTTACTTCATGAGAAAAAAAACAAAAATTTTAAACTTTTTTTTTACATTATTTCCTTAATTTTTTGTAAACAAGAATATTATTATGTTTATTTTCTATTACCAAAACTATGAAAATAATGTTCTTAAGTTCAGATTACATACTTTTACTTTCAGTAGCAAAAAATCAACTATTTGTTTTTTGAATTATTTCTCTTATTTTTTCCTAACAAGAGTTGTGAAGAAAAAGGTTGTGTTGATTTCATCCTGGCCCTGGAGTCCTGAGGCCCTACATTCGCCCATCCCCCAGTGCGGTAAATTTTCAATATATATATATATACAGGCTATATTTTCTTTCGATTAATGACCGCGATATTTTTATTGCAAAATTGTTTTTTTTATATAACAAAGTATTATAATATTGATTAATTTTATAAGTTTCCAACAGATGGCGGTGATAGTTAATCTGTTGGTAACACACCTACCTATCTAAACAAAGTATTTCGTTGCAATTGCTGGAAGACGAAAATAATTGGGATCAGACGCTGGCTGTTGCAGTGTTTGTATTCTCGCCGAATAGTATTCGTCAGCTGTTATTCAATGTCAATTATAATAAAAAACTCAACATTAAACTAACTTTTATATTTTATCAGTTAAGAATTTTGTCTATTATTTATCTTCTATATATTATACTTGATACAAGATGAATAAAATGTAAAATCAAAAAAAAATTTTATTCATCATTTATTTTTTAAAATTCAATTTTATAAGTAATACTTTGTAAAACTATTATAACAGCAACGTGAGAACTAGTGTGTGTGTGTATATATATATATATATATATGTGTGTGTGTGTGTGTGTGTGTGTGTGTGTGTGTGCATGTACACATATATAAGTATATATATTTATACTAGCTGTCCCGGCAGACGTTGTTTTGCCCTATTATCCTAAAACAAAGGGCTTCCTAATTTTCTCCAACCATTTGAATGGCAACTTCATCGATTGTTGGTGCATTAAAACATCTCGCATGTTTTCCAACAGGAGTTTTATCTGCTCTGATTACAATTTTATGATTACCAGATGGGATACGATCCGGCGTAGTTTTAACCAATGAAATCAATTGATTTTGTTGATGAAACAAAGTTTGTAATTGTTCTACAATAGAACTCCTCACTAAACTGTTATTTGCACAACGGAAATGGACATTGTCTGGCCTGGAGACTTGTTGATGGCGATACCAAAAGCCAAGCGCATGTCAAATTGAAGTCTTTTGAACGGTATTATGGGTTCTGATGGAATTTACTAGATAGAGATTTGATTCTGGTTAGTTAATATATGATTGGAACTTAACTCAGGATCTGTTAGACCTACAGAGCTGCATTTGGACTAAAATTGGGACACATATCACTTTGGGGTTTGAAAAATAGTTTACGTCCGATTCTCAGACCTACTGAATATACTCACAAAATTTCATAAAAATAGGTCGAGTCGTTTCGGAGGAGTTTTGTTACAAACACTGTGACACGACAATTTTATATATCAGATATATATAAATATGAAATATAATGTTATTTACATGAGGACTCTAGCATGTCTTATTTATATATTTTATATCTTCTCTATCGGTAACAAAAAATGAGTTACGATACTTCTCGTCATACAGATCATACGCTTGTCTGTGTAGCACAACATGATTTTAACTCTAATTTAAAGTTGATTAAATATAGGGTTAGGAAGTTGGTGTGGACACTTAACAATATATTTATCCATTTATCTCAATTTAATATGAATTCAAAAAGAATAATTTGTCACCAAGTAAATTCCCTAATTAATTTTAATATAAACATTTACCTTCTAATGTATAACAGAACAAGATAAACAAAAATGTTTATCTTTATTTTAATGTTAACTTTTTTTTTCTATGTACATTTTAATTTTTTTTTCAAAATTTTTGCAAGCTTTGCAAAGAGTAAATTATACATTTATATTATTCCGAGAATTTTATTTTATTTAATCATTATCTTCCAGTTAATTGCCAAATTCTTTCACAGAGTAGGTTAATACGCTTTTTTAACGCGTAACGAGGGAAATAATTTTAACAAAGTAAAAAGGGTATTTTAGGGAAAGAAATTATGAATAGTCGACCTTTGAGCAGAGTATTTTAATAAAACAAGACCTAGCTAATATTAAAATCAAGTTATAACGCGTTTAATCAAAATCATTAATATATTTTACGTAAAAACTGTAATAAAAACGTTCAAAAATGAAAGACATAATTTTGGTTATGTGAATTTTGAAGGAAAAGTTGCTGCAACAAACTTCGCAATTATATGCTTGAAATAGGTAACTTAATTTCCGCACAACTTTTCGTATTTGGGCTAGAATTGCTACGTACACAAGGCCGTTTGTACACAAGTATAACTTGGTTATTTGAACTCCTATCATAAAAATCAGTAATTGCTTGAAATCGCAGGTTCTAAATTTTTCATGATAGCACTACTTCCAGATTATGAGAAAAAATATGATAAGTCACCAATTAAGAGAATTTAATTGTACTTCGTAACGTTTTGAATTAAAACTACGCTAGTGTCGACACTTTGGTATGTCGATTTTGAATAAATGTAACTGCAACATTCTTAGCATTGATATACTTAAATAGGTAATTTCATTTCAATACGACTTTTTAGTTTTACTTAATTAACACATTCACACAGGCTATTTTACGACACTTGGTTATTCAAATCAAAATCCTTCGTGGCGTGTTCGTAAAAATAGTGTAAAACCAAGGATGTAAAATGTTACTTCCGGTAACTTGATTTTGAAAAAATGTTTCCTATACTTAACCAAAAAAAACAAAAAAATTACTACTGCAACCTAAAAATCTGGGGCTCAGTACATGATAAATCTCAGGAGGGTCTGCAGGTCCTATTCGTGGCTGTTATAATATTAATTAATTAATTAACAAAAATAATTAATTTCTGCCGCAACAGGATTTGAATCCAGGGCCTTCAGCCAAGTAACTAGCCCATAAATAAGTGATTTTACGCAATATTGTTTACATCATGATAGATGATGGTGTTTCCGTAAAAAAGAGAGTTTTTTAGCTAGACATACAAAACCATTCCCTTCTGATTATCTTCCTTAAGCTTAATTTGAAGGAAAAGCTGATGTAACACCATTGGTATGTAAGTGAGTTATATTACATATAAAATACTTAAGCTACATATAATTATACACACACACATATATATATATATATACATATATATATATATATATATATTATAATATGTAACATAAGCAACTGATATTGTAACTTATAAGTCCCTCTTAGAGGCAATAGAAAGGTTTTCCTATCCCCCTACTGGAATGCTGCCAACTTCACCACCACAGCTTCAGAGTCACACCCCCCCAATCATACTAGGAAGATCTGCAATGTGGGCCGAAACGTTGGCTCACCAATAAACAGTCCTCCCTATATAAGAGAATTTTCTTGACCTCCATCTGGACCATTTTCTTCCTTCATTGGACTAGGGGGGGGGATATTAAAACCTGAATTGAACGTTAATTTTTCACTAATCCTGTCTGCACATTTCATAAAATAGGAGAGAAATTGAAAAATGTTGTGAACAATAATATATAAAAACAATATATATTCCGCATAACGAAAGGATTGGTAATTAATCAGCTGAAATACAAATTAAACATTGAGTGGAGGCGTTGTGTGCTGTGCCCATATGGGCCTAATTTAGCCATAGCCCGCTACTAATGGGATGAAATTTGGCCAGTTGGAAGTGTCACGTTGTTTACTAATTAGACTTAACTCCAATGTAATCACTAAAGTGGACAAAACATGAATATTTCACCGAGTCTCGCGAAACTAGCTCCTTGTTTGATATATTTCAGAGTCCTCCGGGCTGTAAAGCATTAGTTGGGACCCGAATAATTGAAACAATTAGCAAAAAAAAAAAGGTTTAATTTGATAATAAATAAGTATTGGGCTATTTTTCTAATTACAAAAAAAAATCAATTATGATTATTAACCAACAATCATTAAATATCATAAAACTTGACTATTAATTTAACATTAATGATGCAATGACTTGTATAATAATTAATTTCACCTACAATTTTAATACCCAGAATGAAGAATTTTTTGAAACTATGACAAGTACATTATTAAATTTTAATAATTGGACTGAGAAAGTAGATTACAAATGAATAGTGGATTAGTGGAGTAGATCGGGTAAATTAATTTGAAAGATGATGATGAATTTATTTTCTTTTTTATTACTCTACTTGCTTGATGTCTCAGCGCAAAATTGGAGCGGTTGGCGGAGAATAATCGTTTCCTGGGTTCTTCTACCCCAATAGTATTGGTGCATGATACTTGAGATCCAAGATAGGTGAATTCTGAGACCCACTTAAAGTTCCGTATATATTTCGTATTGTGCAGTTATTCTTTTGTATACGTTTTAAACATTAAATTTTAATTTTGTTAGAAATAATTCTTTTTTTTTTCATTCAATCATCCCTTACCTGTTACGACTGAGCTAATTCATTTCACCTCGACGGCCCGGTGCTCAATCTTTCGCTTGCGAAGGCCGGCCGTCACATATGCCATGCCATAAATAGCTGAGCAGCATGATATCACATCCCAATCGTACTGAATTACTTAATTTATATACTTATATTACCTCTCACGGGCTGTAGTGGCAAAGGAGTGCGCTTGAATAACCGAGTATAAATCACATACGATTACCTAAATCTTCCATAAAAAATATCCGTTTAATTCTCCTTAATAAAGTGTAAGTATCTTTAAAAAAAAAATCTGTTATATTTCTGTGCAAGAGAATCCAAGATAACAACAAAGATAAAGATTTGGATAAAGATAAAGGACATTTGTGTCAATATTAAGAAGCGATAAGTAACGCCGAGGAGGTTGGGAGAGGACAAGGCGGGGCACAACCAGGCAATTGCTTGCTAATAAATCAGCCAGGACAAAGGAATCCGATCCAGTGAAATATAGTCTGTCCTCTCAGCCGATATTATATCCACTAAAATAAATAACCGACTTTATCTTTATTCAAGGGCAGATAGCGATGACAGGCCTGTTATCACCTGTCACGTATCGGCTTTATCGTATCGGACTGACAAGTCACGCTGCTCCGACCCTAACAGGATCTGCGTGTGTACGTCAGAGGCCTTCTTACGGACAAATTGGAGTGAGGTAATGACCTCGGCACAACTGCACGTGTCAAATAAGGAAAAGTTATAAAGGTGAGTTGTAAACAACTAGAGGCAAAAGTGTTAAGGGGAACTAAATAGCCTTCACTTCCACACTACCTCAGCTCTAACGAAAGTACAAAGGCGTCGTACACAAGGCGGTTGATATTTCTGTTAAGGGATTATCTGAAGAACAGCTATAGAAGTAATAATAATAGGATTATTATTATGCTACATTATTGTCAGAAAATAGAAATAAGAAGTTCAGAATAACAAAAGTCTATTCTATTTTCTTGTATGTCCCGATGACGCCTGGATTGGAATACCTGGCGGAACATTGACTGGATAGTAGTTTTTTTAGCATTACTCAGGTTTAAAGCTTTGGTTTTTTAATGTTTTTCAATTGCATTCTCATCATTTTTTATATATCTTTATTAAGTATTCGCTCATTTGAAGCTGGTGTAGTGGTTACGAGCGAGTTCAGGGAGGCAGGTATGTAACTAAGTAATTATAAACCACAAAACTCCAATAAGCGATGTTTCACGTATAGCAGAGTAACTTGAAACCACACATCACAAACATATTTAAGTACTTCAGTGCGCAATAATATCATCTATACATATAAAATGCTTTGTCCTGAATGACTGACAGCACAGCCTAAACCACTGATCGTATAGACCTGAAACTTGGAGGGTGTATTCTTAGTATGGCGTAGGCATCCGATAAGAAAGGAGTTTCCGAAATTCTACCCCTAGAGGTGTGAAAAAGGGGGGCCAAGTTTGTACGGGACAACGTGATTCCTTGGTCCAATCTACTTCAAATTTTGCATAAACCTTTTTTAACTGAATTGATGGAAGACGTGTTTAGTATTTTATTGAAATTCATACCTTAACGGGGATAAAAAGGTGTATAAAGTTATTTTGGCGTTGATTTGCTCCGAAGTTGATATCAATGCTCTTTATTGCTTTTGATTTAGATTAAATTTTATTTTGGCACACGTTTGAAAACTCAATCCGATTTTTTTCAAATAAGGTGAAAATCACTTAAAAACATTGGGTTTTTAGTTTTAGATAATTGTAAAAATAACTTTGTTTGATTTATTGTGTATAATAATACTTATAGTTTTCTTTTAGTTTGTATTAGAAGTTTAATTTAGTGTGTATTGGTGATTCTAGCTCCCGAAGGAAAATTTGTTTAATTTGTTTACAAAGAAATACTGCGGTAGGTGTGTAGTATTTCGATTTCGTTGTAAAAAGATAATACACCCGTGTAACTTTCACCAGATCAAAGGCCGAGCTTTGTGTTCACAAAATATAACAAAATTTTATTTTATTTTCATGTTTAGTTAACCTTTAAATCCCTACACTATAATAAAGATTGTTATATTTTATAAGTATTCAAACATTTGAACATAATAATTTATATGTTATAAAAAAATAACCATAACGTAAAAAAAGAATTAAAAATCCTATTAGAACCATTTTCTACTTCTACGCGGACGAAGTAGCGGGCAAAAGCTGGATCGTATTTATATACTTTATTTTTACGTCAATAATAACATATGATTCAAAATTACATTGTTTACTTCTTGCTGGATAGAAAAGTACAAACAAGCATAGAATAATGGCTAATATTCTTTATCATTTCTATCTCACATTTGTTCGATTCAGGAACGAAATAGCTCACGCGGTAAGACAATTGAATTACAAGTTTTTTATTCATACGTTAATATAATAGACTAAAGAATTCTCATGAATGAGGTTGAGTGATTAGGCTATGTAGGTATAATAGTTAGTATTTAACGTCACTTTATGCTGCTATGGCTAATCGGACGATGCTACAGTGGGAGCACTAAATTTTGCCTTCCCAGGTTTAATTAGGATAGGGATTTTTAACAAGTACCTGACATCTTACAGGCTCGGGACCCCCGTTTAAAGTCCCTTCCGAAGGACAGCGTAACTAAGGATTTTTTACTCCCTTAAAAGAATCCTAGGGCCACCTGCCGGGCTACGAAACCCGCGATCTTGGCTATGTAGGTACATAAATAAAAAGAAGACATGTTGCGACCAAAGATATGTAAGGACTACTGAGCGAACCGAATTAAAAAATATTTAAAATAATAATTCAGTTGTAAAAAAAAATGTAAGAATAAATGGAAAAACTTCAAAACTACCATGACCGTTTGTGACCCTACAGTGAGCATGGTTATGTGTTGAAATTTCCGGTAATAAGAATCGCCAAGGATCATAACCTGCATTACAACCTGTTCCGTGGCTATGCGAATTTAATTACAATTTATATTTAATCAAATTTCCTATTTTTAAAAAAATAAGGTACTTCTCCGTTAGCCGGTCGCAAGCGAAAACCGCTAAATAATGTAGAATTCCGCCAAATTTCTTACAATCATAAGGGGAATGTTCGTTTGGGGCCATGTGTTCTCTGAATTAATTCAAAACAAACCACTTTTTCATTTTTTTCTTCTGTCTTAATTTTTGTAAAAAGAAAAAAAAAGATCTAAATTTGGGATTTAGCTAGAACTGAAAAATATGCAGTCCCTTTTTTTCAAGAGAAAAGAAAAATTGGCAAAGAATGCAACATGTGATCAAAATCATGAAATGAAACTGTCTTTTGTGACGGAGTACGTTGGCGGTGCAATCTTTCATCATGCAACACGAAGAAGAGCATTAGCAATGGTACGTGGCTCTGATCGTCCAGATTGAGTTTTCTTACATTTTTGAGACTGGTTTTACGGCTGGAGCGAAGAGATGAAATGGTTTAAAAAACAACTGGATATTAATCATAATACAGTAGTAGATTGGAACAACTATTTAAGAGAAGTTTGTGTAGAAGTATTAGCGGAACGTAAGCAAAAACAAAACGGTGGTCCTGAAAAAATGGTTGAGATAAACGAGAGCTTAGATTTGATGATTCTGATAGCATGTTGCATTCTTTGCCAATATACCTTTCTCATGAAAATAAGAGACTGCATCTTTTTCAGTTCTAGCTGAATCTCAAATTTTGATATTTTTTTCAACATAAATTAAGACTGAAGAAAAAAAGCAAACTTGGTTTGTTTTGGATTAATTAAGAGAATAGAACACATGGCCCTAAACATTTGTAATATACCAAAAATAATTAAAAAATATTAATTCAAATCCATAATATTCGATGGAAAGACCCCGAATATAAGGAAATATTTGTGAACATGTCATCCATAGAAGTGTTCTTAAATTTCAATCATTGTAGACAAAAATATACATATTTAAAAGAAATGTGTATAGAATTGGTTTTGAACCACACCAAAATAACATATGGAAAGTGCAATTAGTGTATTAGAATTGTAGTTTATTTAGTTTTTAATAATTTGGAATCGACGGACTGATGGGTAGTAATTTTTTTCCCTTGTAAATTATTAAAATGAAATAATTTCTCTGAAACCAACGTAAAGAAGATATCAAAAATATCCAATTAAACACGATGATTATTTCTATTTCCGACTTTATTTTATTTTGTAATCACATGTCAAATTCGGCGTTTATTTAATTGGAAATAGACATAAAACTATAGCATGCTCAATCTAAAACTTTGATTGATCGTACGTAGAGCTCAAAAGTTGGTCTGATTATTGTCCAAAGCACAGAAGTACAAGAAAATAATAACGGAATAAACAATGGAACATAAAGAGAAAGACAAAGATAAAAACTTTTTAATGATGAATGATATTTAAATGGAAAACAGTTCAACGGAAAACACAGGTGGTAATAACTCTTTCTTTTCAGGTTTATTACAGATACTTTTAATGGCGTTCGTGATAAAATAGTTGAGACCGTTACATAAGAGACAAACTTTTCCCCGCGTGTACTTCCCCTACCTCAATTGTGTAATGTATGTTGATATATATATATATATATATGTTTATATTAAATTCATTAAATATTCAGATATGTCCAATATATTTTAATTTTATTGTATATCTATACATATTATAAAACAAAGTCCTTAGCCGCGTATGTTGGCGGTAAACTCAATAACTACTGCACGGATTTTCATGCGGTTTTGTCGAGGTTTTGTGTAAATTAGTTGAAATATCGATGGGTTTCAACCGTGCAATTATCTAACGTGCAAGATAATAAATTCGTATATAAAGAAATATTTGGTTTTGTTTTTATTTTTATAATTTCTATATAATAAACTACATTAGCTGAGATGGGAAGAAAGAAAATCAAGACTCCCAAAGAAGCCTAAAAAAAAAAAATACATCACACAGAAAAATTATGTAGGCATAATATGCCTTATTACCTTATCAAAGCTGGGGTGGGTCGCTAGTATATTATATATTTTCTTAAAATACAATGAAGCATTTAATTTTCAATGTAAATATTTTTATTTTTTTACTTATTTTTTGTTTTTATTGTACGACTGTATTACGCTATTACTTATTGCCTAAAAGTGGAAGGTTGTAATAATATTTCAATAAAGTGTTTAATAATAAATATTTTGATGAATTTAATTTTTAATTTATAGGATCTTTTTTCCTTAAGATATACCAGTTACTTTAACTGGTAAAAAGTAACCGTTTTTAATAATTTCCAATTATATTAGAAATAGTAGAAACGCCAATCCTGCATACGGCATTTTATGTTTCTCCGACAATCCGCTTTTCTGATATGCGAAAGGCATACGTAACCTTGGAAATGCGTACATACGTCGTGTAGAAACTGATCAAAGTTGATTCAGGAATAGTTGAAATGAATATCTCAGTTGAAATCTTAAAATCTAAATGCGATATTTCTTTTACTGCCTGCAAGGAAGAAAAAATAATAATTTGTTGTGCACAATATATAAACATATGAGCTCCGAAGATTCGATGTGTCGTATCGTTAATATGTTTTTTTTGTTTTTAGCTTGGCTTTCTCAATCAAAGTACCAGAGCCAACGAATATTCAGAAACCATGAGTCGTGATCACTACCATAATTTTTTCAATGCCATGCTCTGTTTGTTGCTGTCTACTATCATGACGGCTTTAATGGTAAGCAATTATAAAATAAATTTTGAACAGGATAAAAAACATATCATTAAATTTAATAAGCTATATTTATAACTATGAACAAAGTTACACATACTTATTATTTCAATCGGCAAATTATGGAATATTTAATTAATTAAACAAACAAGAGGTGTAGTAGTTCAACAAACCAACCAAACTGGGCAAATACAGTTTATAAAATTGACCAATTCATTTAATTAAATTAATCATAACGTAATTATTACCATTTTCTTAATTTAAATCCACACTGCTAGTGAATGTAAAAAGGCTATGAGGTGTGATCAATACCACATTATTTTTAATGCTATGTTGATTGAAAAAAGTTTTTTCAGCTTAAAGCTGCATTAAAAAGCTATATATGTAAAAGTATAAGTGGGATTTGTACATTTATGGTAACCAAAATTGGTCAATTATAATTTAAAATTCTAAATAAAATCAAGTATTATAAATTAAAAGTTAACGAATTAAAATATTCGCGAAATAAAAGAAACCACAGGCGTCGTAGTTCAAAATCAACTAATAAGGGTAAATACTTTTACTTAATTTAATTTTATTATTTAAATCAATTTATTTGATTCAAAAAAGTTATTGGTCATACAGCAGTTTTAATTTTCTAAATTTATGAAAATAGTGCAATTGAATATATCGTCAATTCGACATTTTTCGTAGTGAAAACTTCTTTAGCATCGTTTAGCGACATTAGGTAGAGGAAAAACTTAAGAGTTTGGGTCAGCAACATAAGCGACATGCTCGTGGCGTATTGTGCGATACTGGCGACTCCTAGCGGCTTTCGCATGATTTATACAAGTTGTTTAATCATTTTTTTTAAAGGTTAGAATTCCATTTGTTTAATGAAATGTAAATATGAAACAAGAATAATAATATTTAACTAAAAATTCGTTTAATAGTAATGCAATAGTAATAATAACGTTCACATCAACAATCAGTTGAACTTTTCGTTTCTCATAAAATAAACTAGTTTTAGTAACACAGTTCTTCCAGAGTTTTGAGTATTCCCTTCTCAAAACTCTGCTGTTCTCATGACTGCCTATTTATTTATTTTTTAATGTCGTGCTATATCATTACAAGGAATTATTAAATAAATTCCAAAAAAGAATCCAAATCGTTGTTAAAATAAAAATAATAAAAAAATAAATAAAAAAAAGCGAATCCTAATCGGTTGGATAGTCGCATAGTCACGATTGCGCTGTATGTACTGAATAAAAGAATAATGCGTGAACTCTCTCCAGGCAAAAACAGGACTCCTGGACATCAGTCACTGATATTTCTACAGTGAAATATGCTTCAATATAAATATAAATAATGGTCATATGCAATTTAAAATTTCTTTCTTTTATATCTGGCGGATTTAGGAGTGGGTAGGAGTCCGTTCGTTCGAAGTTCGTAAGCAGAGATTGATGGTATGGGCATGGAGCCTTCGGATTCGCTAAGCCTTATTAATAAAAATATATAAATATGTTTTTAGCGTGTAATATTTTATTTCGAAGATAAGTAGGAATAATAATAATGTCCCCCAAAGTCATTAAAAAAATAATTAATGTTCCATTTATCATTCGTTTCCCGGCTTTAATAAATTAAAAGTCAAAAAACATCCGTGCCTCCAAGTGGGCAGATTTTCGGAAGAAGGTCGCATATACAATATGTGCCGAATATTATTTGTATTATTTAATATTTTTATCAAATAAAAAACATAAAATCCCAAAGCAAGCATAATAATATAAGGCTAGGCGATGTTTAAATATTTATAAAGCGAGGTGGATAAAGTAGGAGACAATACCTCGACCTCTTAGAAACTATCTTGAGGTTTAGTGCAATACAAAATGTGAAGGTACGACCTGACCAAAGGCAATAGGTTGGCTCGGTATATCAGCACTTGGTATTCAGGGCAGGGCGCACGGCGCACTATTCCCACGGCGCAAGAAATATTTAACTCGACAAATAAATAAAAGACTATTGCAAAGATGTCGGGACGTGAAACCAATTTCATATAAAGCCTTGCGGACTCCTAAACCAGGCAATACTCTCGAGTAGAAACTGTTTCTTATTAGTAGGTTTTGAATGAACATCTCTACTATTGTAAAATAATTCGGGCCTAAGGACTCAGTAAAATCATATATTATTGATGCTTGTTATCAATACATCATTAATAAATGATTAAAGAATCGTAACGCTGTAAATGAGTACAAATTTATTCCGATAGTCTTAGTTTCGGCACAATCAAGGCTCAAATTGAAGCAGAGATACTAGTGGTGTAAGAAAGGTTCGGCAAAAATAAAAAATCTTAATATGTACAATACCTAAATAACAAGAATATAACAAGAAGTATTAATAAATAAGAACTATTAAACGTAGGGAAATGCCTTATTTAGACTATGTGTAGAGGGGAAGTTGGTACCTCGGATCTTGCAGCTGATCATCAGTGGAAAAATAGAAGGTCGAATAAGTACCGGAACAAAACAAGTTTCATGGCTTAAAAACAATAAAAATTGAAAAAGAAAACAAAATTAAAGGAAAATGTTCCGGTTGACAGAGTCCGTAAAGCCGAGAAGAAAAGGAATTGAAAATAAATTTGTGCTAAGAATATGACTGATGTTAAAGAGCATATAATAGTAGTGCGGGTCAGACAAAATAAAAAATTGTTATTAAAGTAAGTTATTATTAAATTAAAATAATATACATTTTAGATTAACTAAATTATTTTTGGTGAGGGTAGAAAATAGAATTTGAGTGGGCATTGCTTGAGGAAGACTTGACCAACAAAAAAATAATAACTAGACCAAATAAATAATAAAAAAAGGAGGTGCCGGATTTGAACCAGGAAACCATAAAACGTATCAACTGATCTACTCTACTCTCTAGAAATAAATTTAAGAAAGATATGGTAGTTGCGATATTATTCAATTATTTTTTATGAAATAAAATAATTAATTATGAAAAATTTAGAGAATTAATTTAAAATACTTTATTTTCACACTATCTTTAGATTTTATTCCTTAAAACTTGAATAATGAAGAAGCTAACACCTTTTTGAAACAAAACACTAGCAATTTATTTGGAAGACGAATTGATAAATAATGTCTTGTAATTAACATTGAAGTTATTGGAGGAAAGATATTTTCTATTTGAATGTAAATAAGGCCATTGTGGATTAATGAAGACTTTAGTGATATAGTGAGAATCAGTCAAAATCTTACGGACTTCGGATTGGAGATATGGGATGCAAGGATTTGAAATGTTTTAGTAAACCTACACTAATACCGTATATTCAGTGTCAGGAAAACGTAAATATAGGATTTGACAAGGTATTGTTCAATTTGAAAAAAACAACAGTTAAATTATTTCTCATAATAGTCCACCATATATAATACTCATAAAATAAAATAATAATATAGAAGAGAGTCTCTACTAAAAGATAAATGGTAATGTTTATTTATTTTGTAAATGAAAATAAATCAGTATTTATATTCTAGATAGTAATGTCTAACAGCCTTTATCTTTTCTGTTGAACATAAATACATCTAAAATTTACTGAAAATTTACTGAATTGGGCTCAGATTAAAAAAAAAAATGTATAAGATAAAATATGGAAAATTTGGCTTCATACTTCTCTGTCGAATCTTGTCAAAAAAATCCACCAACCCAAAAAAAACACCCAATCATTTTATCCAACGCAAAACTTTTACCTTAACATGTTGAAGGAATCGTACTAACATTACATAATAATCATTTCTAGGCATTCTCGACGTCTGACAGGGGCACATTCAAACTAAAAGAACTGGTAAGTAAGAAGTTCACGATGATTTTCCAAATTTTAAATGTATAATAGATAATAATAAAATAGAATAAAAGATAATAAAAGATATATAAAAGATAATAATGAAATAGAATTGTAAATCAGGATCAAAAGCGGATAGCTCCAAATTTCTAAAATTGACTTTTTCACATGTTTCGCTTGTTTAGTAAAGCAATACATCCGAAAATCCTGGTTCATAACTGGAATAAAAATGTGAGATATAAGATGGGAAAATTTCGTGTTAGACGAAATTTCTGACTTAAACTATCGAAAAATGTTCTTTTGATCCTGAAATACATGTCAGTATAAGAGCAAATGTCAGAATAAGTGAAAACTATTCCCTTAATTTTAGGTACAATAACTAACTATATTTTATACTTTTTTCAGAGAACCAATATTATTGGTACCGCTGAACAAGATAAGGCTAACACATATGAATAAAGTTCATTTAGTATTTTTTTTTAGTTATTGAATTAACTTTGGTTCCAGCATGACCGTGCCCATTTTCATACATGTATAAATGTAGTATTGTATAAATGGATATTTCTAATCATTTAAATAAAATATAAATGTTAAACTTCTATTACAATATTGTATTTATAAAAATATATTTATATAATTTTTTTTTGGCATACATAGACATAGATTAAAATTAAATAAATGAGAGAAAAACGCGTATTATATAGTTTGATTTGAAAATAAAATTACATAGAAATCCATGAATAGAACAAGTTGGTATTTGAAGTACCAAGTGGAAGCATCGTCTTGGCTGTGGTCCAAAAGGCCGGGGAAATTGGTGAGATAAAATCCTTAGAGTTTCTTGAGCTAGTTATATCACGGAATAAAGTTGAAAAATTAGATTAGTTATTCGCCTCATTAAAAACGAACCCGTTTTCATTAAATTAATTACTAACCACGCCGCTAAGAAATTAACCAGGATTAAACTAAAATAAATGGGGAACGTTAAAATAGCACTGAGCCTTGGCCTATAAAGTTGTACATTTAAATTTTTTTTTAACAATTCATTATTTTCGAAATGTTATTTAAATAAATTAATATAATGTTGTATAGAATTGAATAAAAGAAAATAGGAATAAATATTTAATAAAATTTTATTAAAATGGCAGGACCTGAGTGATGAGGACACCTTACAGGCCAAATCATGTAAGAAAATAGCGATGACAGTTTTTTATAAGAGAACATTGTTTTAATTATTTTTATTTTGGTAAGCACTGACTAGGGCATATTAATATCTACTGTATTAAATATTAGGATCTATAACAACTTGCCACCAGCAATAGGGAAAGTCTGGTAATGAATGCCACGGTGATCCAGGACCACTACAACCCATTAAGAATTTTCGGTTCAGTACATGGCAGAGACTGAACTAATTCAAGGACAAAGGTTGCGCAGGAAGATGTTTTGCCTAAGATCACGCCCAGCCACATATATTTCCACAATTAACCACTTCGGTTTCTACGGTTAGCTAGAATTTTACAACTCTATATATTTCGTAGATGAGACTTTTCTATAAAAAAATATGTCCATTAAACCATTTTAACTTGAGATATTAGAATTAAGACTAATGGGACCATTAGAATTATTTCTTCCTTTTCAAAAAGTAATGTATTTGTCCACAAGCAAATACCAGTTATATAAAAATTACGTAATGATAGTTAAATGAACGAAAAGAATGTACCGTTTTTGGCTAAATCTCGTATCATATACACTGAGTGGCATTGCCAGGCATGGTTACGTGGCCGGCGGGCGCCGTACCGAAGTGGTTGTGGGTACCCACTTATTTAATAATTAGATAGGTAGAGGAGGACGTACCAACAGACTTTGAAATATTTACAGACGAAAGAAGAAAAACTATCACATTCATGCTAACATATCCTTCTGAGCTTAACGTAGCCCGTATACTTATTTTTCTTCTGGACCGGTCGCGCTTACAGAATGAATATGAATTATATCCCAAAAGAACTAGAAGAAAAGGTTGAACGAACTGGCAAGGTAGAAACGCCGAAACAGCCCAGACTGGATGATGTGGAAGATGACCGAAACCTACATAAAGTAAGAAATCGAGAGATGACTTGCTTGAAAGGGACAACTAACGAAAGCGTTTGAACTGTGGCGGATAAGTTATTCATTGCGCTAACAGCCGTAATTATGTGATCCGGTAACCAGCCGAGGACTCACAAAACCTATTAATTGGGTATTCTACAATAGAAGAAAAATCTGGTTGTTGAGCATTATATAGGTAGAATCACTTATCTTTGATAGCAGTTGGCTTGAAAAAAGTAGAATCCCTACCATTTACTGAACCCGATATTCATGGATTGTAGTGGTACAGTATTGTCTTAAGAATAAAATCCATACTTTCATACTGATCATTTCAATGACTAATTCATGTAATAATATACACTCCAAGATTTATTATTATAAAACATACCAATGAGCCAGATCATATCTAAATACCCACCGTTGCAGATTAATTATAAACACTGAAACCGCTTTTCCAAGAAACCTAGCCAAAGTTTTGAAGCGGATGAGAGAGTTTCAAGAAATTGGATTGGCTTAAAGGGTTTAGCTCCCGGATCTCTTGACCGCGTGAAGGGGGAATTCAATTGTTATTATCCACCGCAAATTTCAGAGGATTTAAATTATCCTTGAGGGCATTGTTTCCCAAACAGAGTTCCTCTGAGCCCCAAGTTTTAGCGTAACTTTGTTAACAGTTATAAAAAGATAGTAGAGAAAATAGAATACATAATTAAGTAGAGAATGAACCAAGACTACCTATACAATTAACCTATATACTTAACCAAAACATGGATTAAGGATCCCGAAAAAGACATTGAAGAGTTCGAGGAGACTCCGGATACATTGAAGAAGATTCATCACTTAGGAAAGAACTTCAGAAGGCCAACAAAAAAAAATTACGCGTAAGAGAGAAATCATAAACACGCGGAACGAACATAGTCCATGGTGGATCATTCGTAAAAAAAATACACAACTAAAAAACCGTATACATATTATAAAACTTGGGGAGCTGCCTCTGGTTGTTCGACTATGCCAAATTAGGCTTAGGAAAAAAATGTTCAAGTACGATTCTTGATGGGTTTTTGATTCAGTATTGGACAAGGACGGAAGTTTTTCCAAACCCTCGGTTAAGGAAGGATCCAAAGAAACTAACTTTTCACCTTAAGGCGATTGGAATCACAAGGAAAATGAATAGAAGAAAAGGCACTGCAATTAAGCAGCATCGATATAAATTAATAACTGGTGGTACTAACAAGTAAGCAT
Source organism: Troilus luridus (assembly GCA_964056705.1). Classification (NCBI taxonomy): domain Eukaryota; kingdom Metazoa; phylum Arthropoda; class Insecta; order Hemiptera; family Pentatomidae; genus Troilus; species Troilus luridus. The sequence continues at coordinate 86,627,977 of OZ057415.1, forward strand.
TGATACCCACTGAAGTTTTATCCTATGCTATCTGGAAGAACATTGAATAATTATTGGTTCACCTAATAAATTATACGAAGGAGAAAATGGGGGTATTAGAGGGTAGAAAAATTGTGGAGGATTGGTGTAGCGCTGAGTTCCTATGGTGAATATCCCGGGCTAGGTTCTTGCAGTAGTAAATTATTTCTTCTGTTAATTTATATATAGTTCGACCCTGTAGTCTACAGACCAGCAGTTAATTGTGAGCTCGGCCAAAACAGTAAGGCTTTGAAACAGTGAGGTATGTATCTCTTTCATGGACTGCAGTGGTACAGATATTCATTATTGTATCTTGTTTATTCAGGCTTTGTGAAAATAGGTGGGTCAAAACATTGGTTTCTAATAAATCATATACAGCAACATCGTACAAGTACGGAACTATGTAAACAAACTAGAAGAACTGTGGGATTATATTGATATTTTTAAATATTTTAGGAGCGGGGTCAGTGGCAGAGCGCTGGGTCGTTATATTGAAGATCCCGGGTTCAAATACGGCTATAACAGATATATAATTTAATCTGTAAGGAACCACAGTGGAATCTGCAGACCCTCGTGGGGTTCACCCAACTTCTCTATAGTGTGTACCCTTAATACGGCGAAAACTGGATGGTAGAGCGTGATCTCGGACAAATTACCTGAACAACCGTTGTGTTAAAAAAAGGGAACAGTCTCTTTGTACAGAACCCAAGACAATTCATTGTTTTAACGGCTACAGTTTTGTTTTAATGCTCATTATTTTATTAATACCATTTTTATTTGGATGAACTTTTTAAGGAATCATTATGCTCCGTAAACGTACATTTTTTTTGTCATATTTTAATGTTGTTTGTTGAAAATATATCGCTCCTTCAAAATAACAACGACTTAACTAAAAAATAGGAATTTTTGTAGCCATTGTTTTGGTGAAGCATTTTAATTCAGGAACGACATATCTGGTATTCCATTTCCATTTTTTTTTTTAATAAAGCCATATTTTGATTTGTATAATTTGACACTGTTGAGGCCACCGTTCCAGAATGGTTTTGAATGATATCCAGGATAAAATATAGGGAACTAGCAAGGCAGGAAGACCGTGCAGACTGGATGATGTGGAAGAGGCCCGAAATACAACACGAGGTGAGAAATTGGAGAGATGCTGTGCTCAACAGGGACAAGTGGTGAAAGCGTTTGAAGGAGGCCAAGGCTGTAGTAGATAAATCAATCATTGTGTTAACATCCGTGATTACAGGATCTGGAAACCCTACTAGGACTCACTCAGCCTCAATAAAGTAGGTGCTCTTAAATACAAGGAAAAGTCTGGATACTAAACGTAATTTCGGCCGAATCACTTTCTTTGACAGCATTTGGCTTGAAAACAGTCGAATCCTTATCATGTATGGATTGCAGTGTAAATACTCAATAAGTAACCTGTTAAAAATATATTTTTAACATTATCTTAACAGTGTTTTGTTGCAGTTAGCTTAGTGTGTTGCAATACTAAATGCCCTGGTTTCGAATCCAGCTGTGGCAGATAGATTATTTAATCTGTAAACATGCATACCCTCCTGTGGCTCACCCAGTCAGATGTTCTAAAGAACAACTACATATCTCAAAATTAGGAATTTTTTTTAAAACTCACATGAAACTTTCAAGTACCTCTGTTGCAAAAATTAGGTATTTCCAGGTAAGGCATTGTTCTTTTTAAGGGTCTTAATTGTAACACTTAATTGAAATAAATGCTATTATAGGACGGTACGCGTGAAGGATTCAAAAAAGGACTGCTATCAAGATCCAATTCCTCTGAGATCGGTATTTTACAAAGAAAATCAGAGGTGTGAACTGCTTTAAAAATCTGTGGGAGATCTTGGGAAGCGGATTGAGAGAGGATTTAGAGGCGGTCGAGAACCGGGCATGCAAAATGTATGAAGAGCTAAGTGAAGCTACAAGATTGTAGGTGGGTCTTGTCCTTATGCAAACCCGTCAGGCGGTTTCATGTCTCGTCGAATTGTTAATTTAATAACAACCCGCTCGGGGGAGTATTATGCTAACTAGCGGCCCCCCCCTTGGATATTGTTTAATTCCCTTACACTTATTGCCCTAAACGCTGGCGTGTATTCAAATGAGCCTCGTCGCGTCTTCCTTAATGTTCCTCCGTTATAACTAACCATGTAAATGAATCTACCCTCAACCTCTCAGTTCCTCCTCCCTCCAGCGCTAAAATGTCCTTTTACAAGCCTCAACATCCCTTCCGGCTTAAGATTTCCGCATATTTATTATTCAACTTTTTATTCCAAACCAGAATTAGGAATGTTAGAATTTTCTGCATGGCCATCAGTAATGTTAATCTCACGCATAAAATTTCTTTCGGTAATTATTCCGCAGGTTGTCGTTTCGAGTTGAGCTACAAGTTTTAACTTATCATTCGCTTCCCTTTTTATATTTTCCAGAAGTACACGTTGTCATGAGCTTTACTATGGAATAATAGATTGTAATTATGGAAAATGCGTATACATCGTCAAGAAATGAACGTTTTTACAAACATTTATCATCTATACTTCGAAATGTTAGTTGAAACTTTTATTTCTCGATGAAATGATTACCGATATCTACTCATTACCCACAATTACATTCTCTTTTCCATACTAAAGCTCATGATAACTTGTATTTTTGGAAAATATTAAAAATAAAAATAATAAACAGTTGAAAATTGTTGTAACTCAACTCGAAAAGACAACCTGCGGAACAGGAACGTTTCTTTTAATTTATTCTTTAAAAAAAATTAAATAGGCAGTCATGAGAACTCCCGACAGAACTAAAAACTCAAGACTTTAGAATAATTGTGTCATTTTTTGAATTGATAAAACAAAAATTGTATGAATGTTTTACTTTTCAAATTTATAAATTAAAATTTTTAACATTGGTGTAGTATGGTTCTCACATACACTGATACTCCGAATAATAATTATATACAATTTAAGTAGTTTATTTATTAATCGAAACATTTAATAAGCTGCACAAGCTCAAAATAAAATATAAATAATTTTGAAAGGATGTAAACTGGATTGAATTTATCTAATAATTCCTTCACTGAATGAAAACCTATTTCCAGTCATTTGTGCAATACAACTTTATTATATGGAAACGTTTCGACTATATGTCATTTTCCATCCATCTAAGAACTTCTTTATCATCTAAGAAGAGTTACAAGTCAACATTTCTCTTTTTATTATTCATTGTCCTTTACTAAATTTTTTTTTCTTGGAGGTCCATTGTCCTCCATGGTCCTTTTGTTAATCTTAACATAATATGTTGACTTGTAACTCTTCTTAGATGATAAAGAAGTTCTTAGGTGGATGGAAAATGACATATAGTCGAAACGTTTCCATATAATAAAGTTGTATTGCACAAATGACTGGAAATAGGTTTTCATTCAGTGAAGGAATTATTAAATATTAATAATTTAATCGAAATAACTAAATTAGAACTATTTCGATTTCGAATTAATTAACAACAATAAGTAAATGGTTAATTATTTACATCTTATTTGTATTTACTTAGATTTTATTTTATTTTAACTATCATCCTTATTACCATTGTTAAATTCAACAATACTTAGATCGTTTGTACATTCAATTTTTTTTTTTTCGAAACCTCCTTTATTATATGAAAGTACATTCGCAAATAGTAAAAATAAAACTACAGCTTCTATATAAATAAAATACCTTCCATTACCTTTCGGTTTGTACATTCAATCATTTTACAAAACAAGACGTTTGACTATGCAAAATAAAGTCTTTGAGGAGAAACGAAAAATTCAACTACATGTTGTTGTCTTTAGTTATTATTAGCATTGATTGCTCAACTACTAAACGGCTTTTTAGTTAAATCTAGTTATCAATGGAATGCCAACCTTTTAACTAAAATTCATTCAAAAATATATATAATTCATGGGCATCCCACCAGGAGGCAACAGTACCGAGAATGTTGCTTCCGCGAATCAACGACTTTTCCCCCTACCAAAAGTTTTCATTTTTAAAAAGAGCACTTATTACGCAGATTGCTTGATGACAGTTAAAGTTTAGTCAATTTACGTTATATAACGTAATTTCTATGTCATGGTGTACACCTTTTGTAATTTATAAAATTGGTTTAACTAGAAAAATAAATTATAAAATAAAACAAAGTGACAGTTTATTTGAGAATGCCTTACAAAGCCAATAATGGTAAATTCGGCTGGCATAATTTCATTTATTCGAGAAGGCAATATGTTACATTCATATTATGTAAATTAACAAGAAATTATTCCAAATTCCAATAACGAATTTAATTCATACTGACTAGGTTAATACCGTGGCTTATTGTTCTGTACTTCCTTATTCTGAAGAAATGGTGGGGAAAACTGCCGATACAGATAAGATAGTGGCATAGAAATGATGTAGGAGTTGGGACTAAAACTACCCTGATCACCAAGCTGTCAACCTACGGAACAAGTACCAAAAAGAAAACAAAAAAAAAAACGTGAAAGATATTAGGTTCAGCATATGAAAGGATTTTACCAAGATTATTCTCTATAAAATAATAATTCCACAGCGTTGGTCTATTGCTGTTAAGTGATTTAATATTTAATATATCAAAGCCGGATTTGGGCCTGTGATCTAACTACAGCACAGCAACTTAGCGGTCCTTACCTACTATACTAAAAATAATAAAATTTTCAATTATCGTGCAGTTTATAAAGTATGGAGAGTAAAAAATACCATCCTAAATACCACCAAAATACCAAAATCAAGTATTTCTTGATTACTCCTACTTAGTTGAGAAATGTATTTATAAATGAATAGAAGAAAATACGGAAAAAATTCAGAAAAATAGACAATAAGAACAGTATAAAAAATGTAAACTTAAAATTGTATGTAAATAGTTTCTAATTACACAAGAGGTACAAAGAAAAAAGCATAAATAAATAGTGCATATTTAAAAAGAGGTAAATGGAAAAAAAATCCTTGAAAAAATACAGAGGGTTGGATGTTGAGATAACAAAAGATTTAAAAGATGGCTCAAATCCCATCGTTGTGAACTAAATATGCTATTCCAAAAATGAAGAGAATATTTAATCAGCCTTTGTAACGACGTCATACAGGCTGTATTCAGAACCCATTGTTATATTTCTCAAAAAGTTTGCATTATTACCAACAAGTATTTCACCCATAATCCTAAAAATATCAAGCATATCCACGCTTGTATATTATTATTTAAACGAATAATAATATATAATTCTTTTTTTGCATTGAATATTCTAAATTAAAATTTTCATAGCAACATACATAATTGTATCACATAAATTAGTCAAATGTGATTTCCATGTCAGTCTTCTGTCCACTGCAAGGCCAGAGTATTTCATCTGTAATTTTTCGGGCGTTAGTGCTAGTGAGTGTCACTCTGAACTTCTAAGTGTAAATGCCACTTGGTTTGATTTTTATGTGATAATTTCTATTCCGCATTTATCAAGCCAATTTCCTAATGAATTGATCGAGCCCCATTTATTTATATTTTTCTGAAATGTACAATTTAAAACATGGAAAAAATGTATGTAACATTTTTTTTTTATCTTTTATAGTTTAAGTAGAAAAAGCATTCAAAGTTCACTACTTTAGTATACTTCCTTTACGAGGAAACGTAATGTAGCATTAAGTTATTTTATTTAACAGTTTTTAGTCGTAATAGCTTATTAATCAAGGTATTTTGAATCTTTCAGAAAATGTCTGGACATTTAAAAACCTTCTGTTTAGAAGTTTTTATAGAAAAAATTGTTAATTTTCTACATTTTCTAGCCACTGTTAATATTTTATATATGTTAATGTTTTGTATTGTACATTTCAGAAAAATAAAAATATATGGGGGTCAAGTTTTTTTTAAGCGGGTTTTTTCTACATTTTTCCTGCTATTATAAAACTTATTTATACAAGATAACTTTAATTAATTAAAATCACTGTTCTTTAAACATGTAAAGGAAGTCCGGAACATGTATTCACACTAATGCTGCTTGTATATGTAAAATTTCAAATAATGTTGTTGGGGGTCAAGAGGAAACTACTTTGTTTGAAGGTCGATATTGACCATTTAAAGTGAAAAACCAAAAAATGTTTTATTATATCTTCAAACTAGGCCTGAATAACTGCAACATTTACCTGAAACGTTTTTCTGAATTTTGTTTTTTTAAAAGTTAAAAACGTTTTATCCACTTGAAATGGGACACCCTGTATATTATTTAATTATATATGGCTGTCAGAAAACTTATGCCTTTGCTAGGAAAAAAACGTACTATTTTAGGTGTGGTAAGATCAAAACAAGGTGAATTTTTGCGTGGTAATTTCTTACTGATAAATAAATGTAATTTCTTTGTCATTTGTAATTAGTATTTGGTTATGTTGTCTTGTAGCAGATAATGCGGTTAAGGACTGTATAACACTTTTTTTTCTATATATATAGAAAAGCTGGAAAGAAATAAAGCAAAAGTGAAAGAATAAAAAAATAAAACACGGAAAGGTATAAAGTATATTAGAAAAATGTTGGTGTGGGAAAAGGCAAATGGGAAACATGGAGGTTATCATCCATGGCTTGCTTCTCTATGCAAAATTCACATTTCAGCTGAAATGGGCTGCTTCCTGCTTATTCTTTTTTTTCTCCCCCCCCCCTGTCCTTTTTTTTATCCAGCCTCAAACCCTCCCCGGAGTTGTTCAGGAAATGCCCAGGTTATAATTGAAGTTTTTTTTTCTTTTCTGGAAGAGGCGCTTAATTTACATACGTAATGCCGGCCAATTATCCGCCATACTTAGAGGCTCTTGCTTCATTTGTTGTAAGTTGGAACTCGTAAATTAGGGAGTGAATGGTTGATTTAGGAAAGGGTAGGGAACCCTGGGCCGTTTGTCTTTACTAAAACTGTATTTAAAAAAAAATATCGTTCTATATTCTTTTAATTTTAGATTTTAAATAGAAATTTATTACATATTCGTTACTTATAAAACTCTCTTTGGTGTATAGAAAGTTATCCTATTGCAGTAAAACCTCTATTATCCGTCACTCTCTGTTAATCGTCACCTCAGTTTTGAGGAAAAAAAAAATGTGTATATATTGTTTGGTTGCTAAAGTCATAGGCGCCAATAAGCAATCGTTGTGTCTTGACAACTTCGATTCCTAGAATCTCTTGATTACTCAAAACCTATGCTTCCTCGCACAAATTTCTCAGAAATTAATTATCTCACCATCTCTACCTAATGTAGCTTCCGCAGTTGAACTACCTTCAGTCTTCATTCTTGTCTTGCGGGTATTTGTCGTTTTCTTAAAAGTACTTATTTAGCCATTGTAATGAATATTAATTTACACAATACCGATTAATATTTATGTAATGTAGGAACACTGTTATCAGCCATAGATGGAACGTGTGAGATCTACCGACCACCCTGGAGGTATCCCAGCATCTATAAAATGGGAAACCTTAATTTGGGGATATACCAAGCGGTTGAGCGTGATCTCGACTAGTAACCTACCTGAAGACTAGAATGCCCGAGAATGGCGAATTGAGTCTTGGTTGAATACATATTAACCAACTTTGAATATTAATACAATTTTATATGATTATGGCAAGAGGTTTCAACATGGCATGGAGCACAAACAATACAAGCATAACAATATAGTCCAGGATCCATGGTTCATTTTTGCACTTGATTAGTATCAAGCTGAATCTTCGTGAATAGCTTCGTTTCGATGAGACGCCTAACAATTTCCTGTGCGAAAATTCTCGATTGTGGTAGCTAACAGGGGTAGCAAGGATAAAATATGTCGATTTGACGATTCTCAAAAAATTATTACTAACTGGTTTTTTTTGTTGATAAATCTCAAGATAATTATCTAAATTATTTGAATGAATATTTGTCCTACAAAATGTATGGTTTGATCAACGAGTCCCCTCCTTCCAATATGTATCGATAACGAAATCAAAAAAGAAGAAGTAAAAAAAAAATTAGCTGGTTAGTAATAATTTTTGATGACCTCGTTATCGATACACGTTGGAAGGAGGGGACTCTTTGATCAAACCATACATTCTGCAGAACAAATATTTTTTCAAATAATTCATATAATTATCTTGAGATTTAACAAAAAAAACCCAGTAAGTAATAAATTCTTGAGAATCGTCAAATCGACATATTTTATCCTTGATACCTCTGTTAGCTACCACAATCGAGAATTTTCGCACAGGAAATTGTTGGGCGTCTCATCGAAACGAAGCTATTCACGAAGATTCATCTTGATAGTAATCAAGTGCAAAAATGGACCATGTATCCTGAACTAATACTATATGACGAGGGTGTTTTTTCTCAGGACAAATGTCATAATATTATTTTTCTAACAATACAATAATAAGCTTCAGGAGTCTTTTTACCCATAATTAGGTAACCTGATGACAACGTTCGGTCATTTTCTTCGTAAAAATTGTCCCGATCATAACGAACTTGCGAACTAATTAGGATCGCAATTACCTGACAAAATATCCGTCCAATCAAAGGAACGAACCGTAAGGTCCTCGAGAGAGAGGAGATAAAAATTTCCCGGTCGGAATCAGTTATTGACAGAACATGAGCAGTGTCCCCGCTCAAATCAAAACCGAGTTAATTTCCCGTGGGCCAACCCCCCCCCCTCCCGATCCTGGGTCTAATTTCAATTTCTGCCAATTATAAGTCAGGCCGCAAACAGTCCCTTCCAGCTCTTCTTCATGTTCCAGGCAATTAGGGCTGCTTCCAGCCTTCTTCTCTCTCTCTCTCTCTCTCTCTCTCTCTCTCTCTCTCTCTCTCTCTCTCTCTCTCTCTCTCGCGCGCGCGCGCGCTCTCTATCTCTCCATCTCTTTCTTTAATTATTAAACAAAAATATATATTTTCTTAAATGAAGTTTTGATGTTTTACCGATGTATGATTGGGCAATTTGTTTATATATTGTACAGCAAATTAGCACAAACTTTTCAAAAAGTTTTTGAGAGTAGATGATCTAAATATCGATGAAAATGATTTAATTATTATTTTAAATAATCCGCAGGCTCTCCAAGGTCTCACCCAGCCTCTTTAATGTGGGAACTGCTAATTTGGGGGAAATCCGACAGTTGATCATCTCCCTACACTTGAATCCAAGACCCTTCACCGGTTATAGTGAAAGAAACATTTTTTTTCTTTATTTTTTTATAATTAAAGTACATTTATTATTAAGGCCTAATAAATTTTCCAGATACCACAACTTAATAAGCAAGTACCTTAAAAAGAGACCGATAAAAGTATAAATACAGAAATGAAAAAAGACAACGACCTTTCAACCATGAAGGTAACATATTCACGTTTGATATTTTAGAGGCAGTCGTCCCAAGAGACCTTCTTAAGGTTAAGTGTCTAGGCCTATGTATAATAAAGTTCTCAATACTCCTTCAACGAAAAATCTAATAGGCCTGTAAAGCGAATTTCCATGATATTATGTGATACGATAAAGATAACAGATTTACCATTACAAACTTGTACCTTCAATAACTGCATATTGACATACGATTATTAAGCACATTTTGCAATAAGTCACTTAAGATAATGAATGGGGATTTTTCAAATTTGCTGAATAAAAGAGACTTAAAATTAGAAGCATATTATTCCCTCAAAAAAAGAAACAACGGCGGACACCAAAATTCTTCTATACAAAACAGTTATCCGGCCAATTCTCCTACATGGATCAGAAAAGTGGACTGTTTCTAAAGGTGGTAAGCAGCATTTGAAAATTTTTGAGAGGAAGAATCTGCGTAAAATCGTTGGAGCCGTGAAGGTGGGTCAGGTATGGAGACGCCGAAAAAACGATTAGCTCAAAGACTTATTTAAAGAATCAGATATGGTCCAGTTTATGAAACTCGGTAGGTTGAGATGGGCCGAGCACGTTGCACGGATGGCCGAGAATGACCTGCCACAGAAAATGATGACAGAGGTGGTAGATGGAACAAGACGCAGAGGAAGGCCTCGACTTCGATGGAGTGATGGTTTGGCTGGTGAAGCTATGTCCATGTTGGGTGTGAGGAAATGGATGGCGGTGGCAGAGGATCGAGACAACTGTTGGAAGCTGGTACAGGAGGCCAAGACTCGAAATCGAGTTGTAGCGCCGGAAGAATGAATGAACGTTTACTAATCAGGTGGGACTATTAATCTTGTTGAGTGTTATTTTGTTGTTATCATTGACTTTTAAAATATTTATAATTGTGAATCTAGTAGTGTTTCTTTTTTTATATTTAATTATATTTGGGGTTTATTTTCTTCAAAAGCTTTTCTTCCGCGCCCTTGACAGTTCCTTATTTTCCATCCAGCACTGTCCAGGTGTCCACGAAGTCTAAGAAAGGAGCGGCAGCAAAAAAAAACATTAAAATAATTTATTACAGATTGATGATTGACAGTTGAAGGATATATGAGAGAATGCTAACATAATAAATAACCAACATTTTTCAAATAAATACAATTCAAATTTTAATTTATAGAGATTAGACTCATTTAGTCTTACGGAGTAGACCGAGGGGGGAGGGGGATCGATTAAGCCATCGAATTCCTCTCGTATCCAGTCCTTAAAATGCAAAATCCTTCGTAAAACCTTCATTGCTCCTTATTTTGTTACGAAGAAAGTTATCCCTAGTGACCGAAATATCCCATTCGTTACTAATTTGGCCCGAATCCGATATCAATCCTTTTTTGACAAACTTTATTTCTACTCAAACCCACTAGTTTCAAACCTCACAATCTCTTCAATTCCTGATAATTCTCCGAGGCGTCTAAAAAGAATAAGTTGAATTTGTTATTCCATTACTACCAGTCGGCAGTTTATCTACTTGCGTTTATCTCATGCCAGCATATGATATGATACATCGATCATTCAATACATAAAAATATTAAACCTTATAGGGGAAAAGATAGCCTGTTCCCACCGAAATAATATGCGGAAGGACTAATCACAATATTTATTTAAAGGACTGTAAACAAAAAAAAAATTAATAGGAAGTAGTCAATTTTTATTTACTCACAATTATTTATTAAACTTTATCTAAATGATAAATCGATATAAAATATGATATCGATATCGATTATGCTAATGATATGTATATTTGTGACCAACTGGGCCGGGGCTGGACGAACAGGGATCAATATTTCATACGCGATCACGAAGTGTACGTGAACCATACGGCTTTCTTTTGACAGCTCCGTCCTCCGTTATTCATTATCTCCAATTCCGGACATTATTTGATCCTATTTTATTCCCTTTCAATTCGTTTCAAACGGAATAATCCCCATTTCATTTCAATTTAAGCCCGCATATTAATGCGTTTGCGAGTTTACCTTTTTAATATTTCCCATGCTAAAAGAATATTAAATAAATAAATATGTAAGTCATAACTTATTATTCCAAATAAAAATCAGACTACAATGCTAGAAGCTGGAAAAATATGTAAGGAAGATGGTTTGCACAGGATCTCTTCAACCGTCAGATTCTCACCAGATTCTTCATCGAGGTTGGATACGGCAAAATTAGAAGATGAAGAATACTTCTTGAAATATAAAAAAAGTCATATAAGTAAGAAACAGTCAATATAATTGATGAAGAAAACCCACACAGCCAATAGAAAGAAAACGAAAATAATTGACATCTCTGAAAAGGTCATAGCTCATTGGATTTCGACGAAAAAAGGATAATAGGATCAGGAAGGGATAACCTAACTTATGTATTTTTAGAAAACGCGTGAGAAAGTTCCACCGAAAAAAATCCAACCAATAAGAGGAGACTAATATTCCCCACGCTTAAAGAAAGCGTGAAGAAAGAAGATAAAGAATAAAAATAGGTGGTTTTGGATACAAACTTTTGAAGACTAGAACACCCAAGAATGGCGGATTGTGACTGGCTTGAGCATATCATCAGTCCCTGTGAATAATTGGTTAAGTCAAATACTCTTCTAAATTAGTATCTTGTACTTCGGGAAGCGGAATCGTATTATTTTGGTAGAGAATTCACTGAGGCTGCAGATACATTCATTAGATTACTTCAGGAATAAACATCAAAAGTAAGTAAGTCAAACGTCTGAAGCCCCCGTGAATATGTGGTTCAGTGTTGTTGTTTTTTTCAAAAAGAGGATTTAAGTACTCACGGAAGGGGAATCGTGTCATTTTCGTAATGAAGAAGACAGCCCTTTGTATAGATAGAGTTATTTGTAATAGTATAACTCCATTTCTTGCAAAATACTGTAGTTATTATCCATCGAAAGAGATTGGAGTATACACATAATATCAGGCATGTCAAACACAATCACTATACAAAGCAAGAATAAAAAAAAAGTAATATATTCTCAACTTATTAACAGGAAATTAGTTAAATAATTGATTAATTTTAATTAATGTAAATAATTATTTTAAAGAAGGTGGGTAGCTAAGTGTGTAATGAGCTGAGTTGTTTTTATGAAGATCTTAGGTTAAAATCAGGATGAATAAAAGTGCCAATAAAAAGTTCAAAGTGACAGATGAATAATTTAATCTACAAACAGATATAGATGGATAGTATTGGATCTGCAGACTCTGAGGTTCATAAAGTCTCTATAAAGGAGTAAAAACTAGCGGTTGAGTTGATGTTGGCCAAATCACTTCACTTCACAACCATTGGCTTTAGAACAGCTAGTCTCCTCCCATCTTCCCGATATCCTCTAAAGCAGAGGTTTCCAACCTCGGGGGCGTGAAGACAAGTAAGGGGGCGATAGAACAGCTGAAAATAACCAAGAAATCTAACTGAATTATAGTTATTTTTCCCTTACCAGAACTTCTTTATCTAAAATTGAAACTCATAATGTTGTACCTTGTGGCAGTAAAACTAAATGTTTTGTTTTCAATCAAATACTTGCTATTTTTATTTTACTGAGCAAGGAGGGCGTGATGGGCTTTCATTTGAAAAGAGGGGCGTTGTCCAAAAAATGTTGGGAACCCTTACTTTATGGGTTCTTGGCTACAACCATAGGTTTTCACTATAGCCAGAAACAACGGCCAACGTGTACTCTGTTTTATAGACAGACACTTTTCCACAACAATACCCTATCTCATCAAAATTAATTATCATAGCACTAATTAGATTAATTACAATACCGGCAGTTAGATGCCAAGACAGTGCGGACAGCCGACAATAAAGATCTCTGGAAAGGAGACTAATCGCGGCGAGATGTGACTCGCTGACCCCCTAATTCCGAGGTAATTGAAAAGGCTCCAGGTGAGGCTGGCAATTAATTCCCTTTGAGGGAAGGAGGGACAAAACAATTTCCCCCGAGAGAGGAATCGCCCCAGACACTCGACCTTTCCTATAATTGCTCCTGCCCCCTGCACCCGAAGAAACAACTCATTTTCAGCTTTCTCCACCAAACCTTCCAATTTTTTTCTCTCTTCCTTTTCCTAAGGTTAGGTTTTTCCCAGAATTGGGTATTTTTAATTTTATAACATTTTCGGGAGGAAAACGTATTCCTTAATTAAGCATATAAAGCACAGGAAATTTTTAATAATACCAATTTTTTTTTGTTTATTTTATTTTATTATTCAATGAAATTTACAACTGCATAATCCTTATAAAACAAATAAATAGGATGAATAATACATATCGTCATGCATAAAGACAAGTAGAGAAACTATTCAGTAGTGGTACTCAAAAAAAAGTTCAACTTAAAAGGTTACGAGGCCTTCTCCTTTTCAGACGCATCGGAGGATTATCAGCAATTGAAAAGGATGCTAGGTTTGAAACTAGTGGATTTGAGTGGGAATAAACTTTGCCTTGAAAATATTGATATCGGATTAGGGCCAAATCATGAACAAAGGGGCATTAAGGTCATGATGGATTACTTTGTTCGAAAGCAAGTAAGGAGCATTGAGGATTTTGGATTGTAAGGATTGAATGGAATTGGATTGAGAGCAATTTGATAGTTTAGTGGATCCCCAAAGCTCTACTCCGTAAGTCCAGGTGGGTCTAATGATTGTCATTTATGAGTCTTTTGTAATTAATTGGGAGCTTAGAGCGTTAGTCTAATAAATGTTGAAGTCGCCTGGAATGGCGAGCTGTTTCTTGTCGTTTCAGTCTAGTATGGGGATTTCAAGTTAAGTGTTTGTCAAGGTGTAGTCCTAAGTACCGGGTCTGTTCTACAGGAATAAGTGGGATGTTATTAAACGGTACAGGAGGACAGGAAGGGGTTGGTTTACGACGGAGGATAATACAAATGTAAAAATAAAATACTAGGAATTACTGATGAGTACCGCCTTGACAGAGATTTAGGAAACGGCTGAAAAACATTAGAGTTGTTTGTGGAAGAGAGAGCGAAGCAGGGACATGGGGAATGGGCCTTGGAGAGAAGAAGGAAACATTCAGAGAGAATGAGAAGAATGAAGAAAGAACTAAATATATGATATATAGGTGTTTCTTTGTTGGCCGGTTCGCAAAAAAATATATATTATTTTTATTAATATTTATTATACAAATGCCATTTGGTACGTATTGTAGTTGTGATTTTCATTAGTAAACCTCCTCCAAGGGAAATCCAAGAAATCACCTTTTGAAGACACTCACCCATAGAGTGTTTCATTTATCTGCAATAGGTTTAAAAATATTACTACATAAATTCCTACTTGTTTACAAGATACGGTGAAATCTTTTGCATCTAATACATCTGATGCATTAGAAGTATTAATTGAATTAAGAAAAAGTATCTATAACAAAAAACCGGAAGAAGAAAACCGGTACAACTGAAAAAGTGCGATTTTTCGATTAGGTCTTAAACAAAACGTACTTGGTAAATTTGTATATGTAAGATAGTCACAAAATAAACTCAAGTAAACGGCCGGTAGAGAGCAGTTGTGTCAGTGCTGAATTATCAAACCGTTCTCTCCAGGCACGTTGTCTGTTAATTTGTTATTTTGAGTTATCATTATAATATATTAATATTTTATATATTCACTTTATGAGAATATTTACTTTTGAATTTAGAAAAAGAATTCAAGCGTTTAAAATAGGTTGAGCGAGGCTGGCCAATCAATGTTAGTTTATCGCAATGTAATTATTTAATTCGACCACTTACTTTTGACATGATATTTATATGAGTAGCCGATATAAACAGCAATTATCTTTCTCACTAACAATTAATCAATGTGTCTCTTTGGGATTCGGAGTTTTCAATCCTAAGTGATCATATTGTCAGACCAATGTAGTCAATTATTTTCAGAGCTATATAATAATATTGTTGGGCATAATTATATAATCTGACTAGATTTCTCATCCAACTCCTCATCAAAATATGTATATACTCCTACATAAAGTCTATCATTAAACTTAAACATAGCAAATGACTGTAATAAGTCCACTAATTCCACTTTGAATTTTTATAAATAATAAAGACGGACATATCACAACCTATGCGAAATATTTCTATTGGTCAGCAAGACATTATTCAAAGAATGTAAGATGGTTAAAGTAATTGAGTACTTTATGAAATTAGATGAAGGTAATTTAAACTCTTTTTTTAAAACATGAAAAGCTTATAGAAGTAAAAATATTCAGATTTGCGAAGAAGATAGGATCGAAAGGTGATAATTCGAGCCACCGATCCGGAAAGAAGCCCTGAATAAGTCATGATAAAGTCCCTGGGGCTAATGGACTTAAAACCTTAGAGAAAGAAATTACTCGGTTTCGGTCTGGAAATGGGGGGAGGGGGTTAAGGGGGGGTAGGATGGAAAAGTTTTAAATGAGAGAAATGACTTTTCACCCTCGATTGAGCCCCGCTGCTCGGAATGACCTCCGCCTTCGCCTGCCCCGCTCTCTTCTCACCCTCTCAGGCAAAAATTCAATTAAATTGTAAATTCCGAGGCTATTAGCAATTTGGCCGTTCGCCTCAAATTTAACACGCCCATTACCGTTGTATTTGTATCGTAGCTTATAAATAACACATTCGAAAAGAAAAAAACAGAAGAAATCACACACCTCTTTTGATTTGCTGACAAACTGCCTACAAAAATTTTACCTTTCAACCCAAGCAGGAAGTCCAGAAATTAGGTTCCTATATCGAAAGGAAATAGTTTATCCCCGTCGTTCTCTATCACTAAAGGCTTGAAACGAGGTGGCTGCCTATCACCTACACTCTTTAACCTGCTCATTGAACAAGCACTCAAGAGGTGGAAGCAAAAATGCTGATACATGGGAGTGAAGAATGGGGATGACTATTTATTCACCTTGCAATTTGCAGATGACAAGGTAGACACATCATCAAAAGAATGGTTCCTGCAATACATACTTAGGAAGCTCCCAGAGGAGTACTCTAAATGGTCCTAGTCATAAATCAAACGGGGGAATACCGAGTACATGTTCTATAATTCACAGTGCACGTTTTTGTCTATAGAAGATTGGACTATATCTCCCAGCAAGGACTTCGAGTACTTAGTTCTCTATATAAATGAGTCACTCGACAAAAACATAGAGATCAAGATATCCCGAGGAAGGAAAATTATTATGATCCTAAACTCGGTCCTCTGGAATAAAGAGGTCTCCTTAGAAATAAAAAAGAAAATATATCATTTTTTTATCCTGGGGAAACCCCTATATGTGGCCGAAACATGGACAATAAAATTACAAGATGCCCGTAAACTACTCGCCCTTGAGATGAAATTTCTAAGAGCTGCGGCATCTCTGGCTCCAACACATCCATTAGTGCTATAAGAGAAACTATAGGGCAGGAGAAGAATATTTTGTATGAAATATGAAGTCCGGGAAGGAGTCTTCAATGGCCATCTGATGAGAAGAGAGACAATGGATGCCCAAAGAAACTCCATCATGGATGGAGGATGTTAGGGAAGGAACAGCAGCAAGAGGGCTACGAAGAAGAATGGGCTGATAATAAGAATTGGAGGGGAAAGATTTTTGGTATCGGGATACATTAATTGTAAAAAAAAAACCGAATAAATAAAAAAAAAAAATTTGAGGGAGAGGTGTGGCCCAGTGGTAAAGCGCTGATTTGCCGTACCAAAGGCACCGGGTTCAAATCCGTCATATGCAGATAATTTATTTAATCTTTAAACAGCGAAAATGGATCTCGATACCCTATAAGGCTCACCCCCTCAATACATGGAAAAGGTCGCGATTAAGTGATGTCGGAAAAATCACCGCCTTGGAGAGCAGTTATCCTAGAACAGTACAGTCTCCACCACGAACTGAATCCAAGACTCTCTATGAGTTGTTGTGAAACATTTTTAAGCTGAATTTTTAATTTGAAATTGGAACATTTCAAGATCTTTTAAGCCAGTTTATATTCAAATTTAAAATTACCACTTTTTAGTTTATGTTACCATAAATTTATTTTCAAAGGATGTAAGGTATCTTTAATAACCTGAATCATCATGCTATAATTAAGTAAATTGAAAACTTCATGCTTCCTAAAAGTATTAGGGAACTTATAGTTATATAGGGGATTTTTGGCGGAAGAATAATCTGATTTGGATGGTAAACCGTGGACGGTGTAACCAGTAATCACTGTTTACACGTCCAAGGATTGGGGCTGCAGAATGGGAATTGGGGATCGGCGTCGAGCCCTTGGTTTGGTTACTACAACCCATTGAGGGCCTTGGGTTGAGTGCAGGGTATTGGTACAGACTGCACTGCTTCGAGGACAACGGTTGTGTAGGTAGGTGATTGCTCGATATCTCGCTCAATCTTCAGATTTTTCACTCGATGATACCCACTTTATAGAGGCTGGCTGAGCCACAGAGAGTCCAGCAAGTTTTGAACCCGGAACCTTCGGCATAGTAACTCAGTGCCAAGAACATATTGACATATATGATTAATATAGTATGGTGAAGTGTGAAACAGGCTCCAGTCTAAATACTATAATACTCCCTGAAAGGGAGAGAATTTTCGGGAAGACGGCTGTTATAATGGGACTAAGGTTCGACCGCAGGCAATAAATGAAGAATGCGAACAAGAGCGTTAAGATGGCATGAAAGCAATTAGGTTGACGTTCTAAGCGGCTTCCGGAATTGAGGATTACAAGGAGCAATAAGGAATTTATTTTGATAACCTTGTTGGCTATCAAGCCGCCGCCCTCGGGGGCGGGGCAGCAGGAAGGAACGGCTCCCACTCGCTGCATTCTTTATAAGAGGATTTCAAAGGGAATAGCGCCCTTTTGTCCTTCCCTTGTCTTTTATTTGTCCTTCGATTGTTCTCGCTGAGCTGTTCCATGAAATTATAACTACAATAAGACATATTTACTTTCTTCTTTATACATTGTTTCCCCGGCCCTTTATAGAGAGAGAACCGGCGATTCCGATTCACAGAGCGTTACAAGTTGCCGAGGATCGATATGTACACTGTTGGGAGATGTTATTGATTAGTCATTTAAACGCACTTCATGAAACCAATGATATACACTGAACAGAACTGTAATAATGTAATAATATACATTTGTCAGGATTAGGCAGACTAGAAAATATTAAAATTAAGTATTTAATTGCAAATATGTTGTTCTTTATCGGTTATTCCATTGAAGCGTTTCTTAAACGCTGATTCCTGGTACAAGATATCCCTGAAGGAGGTAAGAGACAGGGAGATAAAATTTCACCGACTCTGTTCAACATATCTCCAGAGGAGGTATCAAGCAAGTGGAAAATGACATATCCTGATTGTGTAGTAGTCATTCGAAGCATACATTTAACAGAAATGTAATAACATACATTTATTAGGTTTAGGTATAATTTTACATAATTGGTAATTTACACAAGTAATTACATATATGTAGTTGTTCAATCTTTTGTTATCTCTACTACTACAACTGGTAAATAATCTAGTAGGTTGTAGAGACTGTACAGTTCATATGATAACGGTTGTACAGGGAGGTAATTTCTCCGAAGCTCAACCGCCATTATTTCCCCTATTAAAATTATAGAATTTATAGAGGTTGTGTGGTCCCCAGGAGAGTCTCTAGATCTCACAGGATGCATACCTGGCTGATAAGAAAATAATTAATTTATCTGACATAGGCGGATTTGAACTCAGGACCTTCAGGAATAAAAAGCTCCAACACTGAGCCACCCCACTCCCCATTCCTTTCAATACCAGGCTTTAAAAGCAATACAAATTATTTAGAAAAACTGTTTACGGTTTATATTTAATCGAATCGGAATTATTTGGTGTTTTGTTTCTTTATCATTTGAAACTACGAAAGTCGAACAAATAAGCAGGATCGGGATAAGGAAGGAGTATACAAGAGCAGAATCTTTACCGTTTTAATTCTTTTTGTAAATTTCCAAGCAGCAATTGATTTCGTGAATAGAAGATGTCTTCAGGCAAAACAAAATATATGATAATAATCCGAAAATTCACCCCTGTAATAGTATTCGCGTAGAAAGTATTAGAGACTACTTCAAATACTTTTAACAAGACTCCTTCGATAGACCTAAGTATGTATAAGTGCGGCGGTAGGCAACCCTAAACAGAGTTTTCTTCCCACTTTCAAGGATATTGAAATACCAAAATCAAAGAAGTACAAGTGTACAATCTCGTAATAAGGTTATTATGACTATGATTCACCGTTGTAACTAATCAACTGTATACAATTTTAGTAACTATTCACTAATTTCATTAACTATTTACGTAGTAACTAATAATAATGAGGGCCTCAATGAGCTATAATCTTAAAACAGGAGGTCGTGTTTAAAATTATAAGAAAAATCAAGGGTACAGTTCAGAATGAAGGCGAATGGAAACTGTGAAGTAATAGAGAAATCTATCAGAAATTTGAAAGATCTCGCATAAGACGCCTAAGAGAAGGCTGACATTCCTCGGATATACACGCTGAATGAAAAAGCATAGGCTGACCAAAAAAATATTCGATTATTTCTGGAAGAAGGAGACCACTGACTATAGAAGGCTTAAGGACTATAAAAAGTGGGTAAGATTTAGAAAAAAAATTGAACCACAGAGTCTCTAAAGTTAGAAAGAAGAGAATTTAAGAGCAAAGTGAAAATTTTGGAATGGTTTAATGTAGTTGGACCGAAGATCAAAGGAAACGTACCAGTGAACGCATGAAGGAATATTGAAGACAGAAAACCTCCAATAGAGGAAATAAAATAAATAAATTTGTTGCGTGATCTTAAGTGGTAAAGACGAAAGATAAAAAAATGAATGATGAGTTGAAGATTTTTTTTCTTTTATAAGTAGTTATGAAGGTATGACGTAAATCAAAACTTTTCAACCAATGTAATTCAGAATAGGATATGTAAATATATATCTGCAGCTCCGGTTAATAAGTGGTTAGGTTTAATTTTGTCCGGGGTGAGTTAATTGTATTGAGGGAAGCGAAATCGTGTCATTATCGTAGTTTTTGGCTTGAAATGAAGTTGTAGCATCCACAGCCCCGGTGAATAAGTGGTCAAGTCGGATTTTATCCAGAGAGAGTTGGCGGATTTCAGATAACCGGCATCGTATCATTCCCATAGTTTGTCGCTTCAAATTGAGTTGTACTCCTTTTCATGTCAATGCATTACTTAGCCCATTATTCACTACGAAACTCGATTCCGCTAACTTAAGCACCAAAAACTCATGTTGGAAAAAAAAAATCGGGGCTGTAGATATAAGCAATAACTTCTTTTCAAGCCCTTATTCGCAACGAAAATAATAAGATTCAGCTTCTCTAATTACCAGAAACTCATTTTGGAGAATATTCGACTTAACCATTCATTCACCTGGGCTATACATATATAGGATTGGTATTTTCATGCATTAGTCAGTTATACAGAATAAACTACATAAAAAAGCAATCAATTACTATTTAAATACAAAATTATCTTCTTAAATTACCGACGATTCATCAAGAGGGCCGTAGTACCTCTCAAAAATTGTTGAAAATTAATTTGACAAAAAGTATTAAATGCATTTATTTTTACAAATTATTATCCAGACATGGAATTAAAACTTGGAAAATAATGGGGCCAATCTATTGTGAGTGCCCTGGGAGGGGGAGAAGGAGAGGAGATTAGGGTCCTCGGGAGCAACATAATTATGGAGGAAAAAGTAATATAAAAGAGGGAACATCCCAGCTAAGACAATTCCAACGGGAAAACAATTTTCTTTTCAAATATCAAAAGGTTAAGGTGTTTTTCTAGGAAAATAGTTCTTACTATGAGCCCAAGGACACTACAACTATTCCATAAAAATCTCCGATGTTTTATAAATATTATGGATAACGTTTAATAGCCAATTATCAATCTTTTGATCCTTTAAGTTATGGAAATAGATGGTCGAGTAAAACGTATGAGACAATAAAAAATATATAGAGCATTACAGGGCATGTGTTTGAAAAATGTAAATTTGATTCATAGTCCGGCCCTGATTCAGTATTGTAACAATCTGATTTTTTTTTCGTTTTGCTAAAATAAGGAAAAGCTTGTATTAATTATTTTTTGAACGATTAATCTTTCACAACACCAATTTGTGCCTCTCAGCGTAGGGGAGCGATTAGCCATGATTGTCATTCTTCTCTTTCGAACTTCCCTGATGTTTTTTTCTGTATAGACGTTCATCATAATAACGAGGTACGACAATCTTGAGCGTCCTCAGGGTCTCCTTCTGGGTTGTAGTCGATCGTTTTCATCAGGTCTCTATGATCTTCTATTCTCACTAAATTCCAATCTGTTTTAATTGGCGTGACTGCATGAATTCCTTCATCGAGGTAACTTTAAGTTTCTCCCTGATCGTTCCAATGCGGATATGATCTTTTATTGTTTTTTCCCACAATTCTTCGAAGAAATAACATCGCTCCGTAGATCTGCTCTTCAGTATCCAGCTTTCAGCACCTTAAAAGATTATAGGTAAATATACTGTTTTGAAGCTGTGGAGCTTCAGATTTCTAACTACCTATCGTTTCCCAATAACAGTATTACAGAGCTGGTAGTGGACCATGTTTGCTTTGCTTATTCTGTTTGAAATTTCCAAAACTCCTTCCCCAGCATTATCTAAATCTAGGCCCGACCCTCGAATGTTTCCACCTCTTCTCCAGTCTCCGTTGCAACATACATGGATTTCTTCCTGTACTCTTCCTACTTGTAGTACCTTGCTTTATTGGAGTTGATCTACACCCCTTTTCTCACTCGCTCTTCATCCCATTCCTTCACTGTTTTCAGAAACTTATCGGGGGAGGTTGATGAGGACGATGAGGAAGATATCTGCATTGAGAAGAAACCGGATCACAATATGCTGGAGGTTTCTTTATCCTACCAAGAACGTTCTTTCCGTTCGCCTTTAACAAATTCATGATATCTCATATAACCATATATCCGACTACGTTACACGGCTACACGGACTACAGAACAGAACACCTGGGAATTATTCTGAAATAAGGTAACGTACAGCTCAGGACCACCTTCCCTTGGAAGACCCAAGTTTGGAGGGTACAACCAGTTGTCCCGAAGATACGGGGCCTTTCTTGGTGGGCTAATCACCCGTAAGGCTACACCTACATTGGATCCGGTGTGATACGATGAGACGTAGCTAGCAAACCAAATGACTGAAATATATCGAGAGTTATAGCGTTTGGTTCTTTAAATTTATAAAATTAAGATTATTAATCAATTATATTTTACTATAATGTATAGTAAAATATGTATAATGTATACGCCCCAGCATCGTATGTGATAGAATCACGTCACACCGATTCGGATCCAATGTAGGTGTAGCCTTAGACAGTACATTTGATTCTGAGAAACTCAGTGAATGAAAACACTAAAATATTTAATAAAAAAAAAAAAAGGATCAGAATCAAAGTTTTTAAAAATAATTCATTTAATGAAATTTACAACTGTATTAAAATAACACAAGTAAATACACTGATTAGTACATTTTAGCATGAAAGACAAGTAGAGAAACTACCCAGTGGCAGCACTCAAATAATAAGTTCAACTTAGAATGTCACGAGGCTATCTTCTCTTCAGACGCCTCGGAGGATTATCAGGAATTAAACGGGTTGCTAGGTTTAAATTAGTTTGAGTAGAAATAAAATTTGTCATGAAAAGATTGATATCGGATTCGGGCCAAATCAGCAAATTAATGGGACATTAAGGTCATTATGAATGACTTTGTAGGTAACAAAGTAAGGAGCATTGAGGATATTATAAAGAGTTTTGGATTGTAAGGAATGAATACCATAGGGATTCAATAACTTAGTGAAGACCCAAAGCTCTACTCCGTAAGTGTAGATAGGTGTAATGATTGTCATGTATTATTACATGACATTATGTATTATCATGTATTATTACATGATACAACATTATATAATGTTGTTAGTTCCACTTAATTAGGAGCTCAGAGCGTTTGTCTAGTAAATGTTGATGGCGAGCTGTTTCTTGTCGTTTTAGTCTAGTATGAGGATTCCAAGTCAATCTTTTGTCAAGGTGAAGTCCTATGTACCGTACTTGTAGGATCAAAGTAAAATCAAAATATGCCTATAGTATCAAGAATTATTAATTTTTCAATTATTATTTATTTTATATTGTATATTTATTATATAACATCAGGTACGACAGCAGGAAAAGATCTCAAGAGATGATTTCTATCACGATTCCTATTTTTACCACTCTTGCCACGTGAGGGAGATGAAAAGCAATTTGAGTTTCAAACTATAGGTTACCTTATATCAAGCACGTCTGAAGTTTTACAAATTATTTTCACGGGTATTGTAACTGTTATTTACCTATAGAACTTTAAAGTTATTTAATTTCATTTAAATATATTTTAGAAAGAAACTTTGTTTGGCACTTCAGCCACAACTGGTAATTAAGTAGTAACTAAAAATAAACTTGGACAGCTAGATATTTAGTTAGAATTAGAACAGGAACAATCTAAACTTTCATTTCAAATCCACATCCTGTGATGTATAGGCGTAGGACAAAACCAATGACAGCCGATACATACATGATGAAAATTACTGATTCTCTTCAATGCTGAAAACTTATTGTGTGATGCACTATAACATGGGTAGGACAAGAAGGGCCAATAAGCTCAGGAGACATTTGTTTTATTGTAGCTTAAAGGGGAGATGGGTTATTGAGTACGTAGGGTGCCTAGTTACTGACTTGAAGGTCACGAGTTCGAGATCGGTCGTAATAGAAAAACTATTTATCTTAACATCCGTTAAACGACTTTATGGATTATGGAATTTTGGTAACTGTTCTCACATTCCCAAAAACTTTTCCGGCCGTACTTGGTCTACATATTTTTAGAACTTCCTCTATTATGTAAATAAGCTTAGACTATCCCCAGTTGTTTGTTGTGTATTTAACGCCCTTTTTATGCTACAATGGCTAATTCGACGATGCTTCAGCGGGGGTCCTAAATTTACCTATATTATACAGGTATATTAGGATGTGGATCTTTAACGAGTACCTGACACTGCATGCTCAAGACCGTTGTTCTACGCTCCCTCACAGGAATACCATAACTAAGGGTATTTTAGTACCTTTAAATATCCTAAGGCTTTCTGCCGGGCTGTGAACCCGCTACCTTTGGGTTGTTAGGTTGCTATGCTAACTAATATACCACAGGTGACCTCCTATCTATCTGTTTGTCGTCTTTCTTCATATCAATGATGCTGAATGTTCCTATTGACCCCTCTAACAAGATAGCATTCCTACCCAAAAATGATTATTATAATCTGTAACTACTACAAGCTATGAAAGGTTTTGTGGTGACTACATGATAGAGACTGTACTGTTTCTAAGAAAACGGTTGTATAGGTAGGTGATTTGTCCAAGATTAAATTTAAGACTTTTGGTTCTGCGCATAGATAGTAAGAGTGACTACTGAAAGTATTTTATGTTTATAGTCATAAATTGCCAATTTTTTTTCTTATTTCGTGGAAAACATTAGAAGCCAAGTTTACATTACAGTCAAGTTTATAGTAAAATCCAAAATTCGACTTTTTGGTACTGGACCCATTTCCAAAAACTACATTCAATATTCCAATGCAAGGTTATTCTAAAATTCAATTTAGATAACTAAAAGTGATAAGTGATATGATAAATGTGATAACTTAATAGTGATATTATCTGAATAGTGAACAATGAACAGCAATATTTAATAGGTGACTTGAAAATTGTTTGCTGCCCATACAGCAAAGAGCTACATAATTTACTACAGCTGAGAATCAAAAATCATATAACTGTTACAGCAGATTACTAAAACAAGGAACATTGAAATCGCTTATAATAACTTATGAAAATAAATATATAAATCATTTAAATTATATTTAACAGCCTCACGCTTCGTGAAGCATAGAAAATTAATAAATAATCAACAATTTAAAATTCCATTAATTATCAGGTAAATATCAATTCATCTTGCTACTAAACGTGGAAAGAATGCAAAGACATGAAGAGCTAAGTGGTTTGCAATACTCGCAGTAAACAGTTTTAAACCTGGTTATAAAGTTTATTTAGCAGTCTTTAATGGGCCAGGAAAACAATCAAAAAGGTTGCAATTAAAAGAATTTTTTTATTAATAAAATTAATTGTTCATTCGCGTTCATGATCCGCGGTATTTAACTACGTCATCAATTAAATCAGCTACTTATAGCAAAAAAAAACCTAAAAAGTTATTTACAGATTAAAATATTATTCAGAGGAAATACCTTAGGAAAGGAACCTTATTAAAGAGGATATATTTGTAATATTTTTACAATAATTATACAGAGTATACTAAAATAGAAAATAGTAACTGGAAATGAAGAAATATTATTTGCTTCTGGTGTAGTAAAAAAAAAATCTAGATAAGTAGAAATGAATAATGAGGTTCCATCAGATTGTAACTTCTACAGAAGTAAACATATTGTAAATAATATATATCACTAGAACTCATGAAGGGTTTTGTATATCGTAGAGACTGTGCTGTTTTCAGGAAATTACACATCACGTTGTATTACAACTATGATCATATCCCTGCTTATGCAGGGATATGATCATAGTTGTAATACAACGTTATTTATATTTGTAATGAAACAATACAATAAGCGTTCCTCTATTAAAATTTGGTTAATAAATAATCACTAAGACAAATTAGATGATTCAAAGGGATCAAAGTATCCAAGATAGAGTGAACTATAAGGTCTAGGATCATAGTTCACACATCACTATCAGTATGGTTGACCGTACACACGATTTTAAGGAGAACTAAGAGTGTTAGAAGAAATATTAACAGAAATAACTAAAACTTCCTGTCTTTGTTAAGCCCAGAAGAAAAAAAAATCGGAGCTGATAAAATAATAAGAGGACTGTACAACAAATTTACACACAAAAAAGACTTACAATTCATTCCTCCTCAACCTCCGAATAATTTTTTCATATAAGTTAATATTGCTAGCAACTCGGAAGAAGGAATTCAATGCGACATTTTTTTCTTTTAAATTGCTTTATTGTAGAAAATATTGGCACTAATTAATATTGTACCTCTAGTTAAATATTATAAAATTCATATCTGTAATGGAAGGTATACATGTATAAATTTAGATTAATAAATCATCAATCAATTAATTAGTTACTATAAATATTCATCTTCCGAAAAAAAGGGGGACAAAACTCGCATGCAAATCATTGTAATTTACATTGAAAATTAAAATAAAGAATCAAATATAACTTATCAATAAAATTTAAACACTAATAAATTCAAAAATGACTTACTCAGCAAATGGACGCTGCTTTGCATATTCGATCTGCAACAAAAACAAAATATATTACAAAGATGAAATTAAATTATTTTAAAATATGCAAATCTACATAAAATCCATAAAAATATCCGTCACCTGTGCTCTAGTGGTTAGCGTAACAAACTACTAAGCCCAAGATCGCAGGTTCGTAGCCCGGCAGGTGGGGCTAGGATTTTTTTAAGGGAGTAAAAAATCCTTAGTTACGCCGTCCTTCGGAAGGGACGTTAAACGGGGGTCCCGAGCCTGTACGATGTCAAGTACTCGTTAAACATCCCTATCTTAATTAAACCTGGAAAAGCAAAATTTAGAGCTCCCTCTGTAGCATCGTCCGACTAGCCATAGCAGCATAAAGCGACCTTTAATAAACTACTAACTAACTAAAAATATCCGTAATATTTTTTTTGTTTTAAATAATATAGACTACAACAATCTGACGAATATTTATTCATTTTTTTCGAAAAAAATAATTATAACGTGAGAAAATAATAAAAAGATCACTTAGATAAAATAGATCAGAGGCTCCCGGACTTTTTTCGCATAGAGCAGTTTCAAAATTTAGCTATTTCCCGTGGACCCTCTAGTAGGTACATTTCTACCATAATCCCAAATCTCGACAAAAAATGTGAAGATTAAATCTAACTATGCAAATTAGCGTTGAGAGTTCCAACCATGAAATATTAGTTATCGAAAAAAAAGTGAGAATTGATCGATTAATTAATTAATTGCTTGTGCTGTGAGTGGATGCCAAAAAAGTTAAGTTGGCCAATCAAAAAAGTGATTCCATCCAACTTTACTTTTTTCACATTTACTCACAGCACAAGGAACCAATCAATTCTCACTTATTTAATTTAGAAAACTCCCCATTCGAGTGGTCAAAATAAAAATAAAAATAGAAAGTTTTTTGTGTTGTATTTATTCAAATATGTAATTATTACACTGAGATTATTCGTAATAAAATTAAAATTAAATATTAATAACGTAACCATTATTAATGTTAGCCATAATTGTAATGGGAGGGATGCACTTGATGGATTGACAGCAAATTATCAATATTTGGCTCAAGTTTTGGGATTGGCTTTAGTCTCTTCTTTAGTGAACCACCACACCCAGTCGGGTAAAAAAAAAAATTACTAATAAAGTAGAGACAAAAAGTTAAACATTTCTCGGCTTACTGTTCTTTAATGGAATCATCTAACAATTACTCTGTTCAGTAAATAATTTTTAATACGTACCTACCACACGCAATCATTACAAATATACTTATTACAACATAAAATAAAAGTACGTATAACAAATAGGCTGGCAATTATTTACTTTTTCCGACACTGGCATTCACTAAGATTCACTTTACTTTACTTTTCTTTTAGAAATTCCAGAAACGAATGAGTAACGTTTATCTGCAGCATTCGTATTTATATTGGCGAAGACAAAGAAACAAGTTCATGCAAGATTGCAAGCACACACACCACAGGTCGTATTTCGTCCCTATGCATGTCTGAACAAGCGTGGCGGCCGGCGCACAGTGGAACGAACCAACGCATTTGTTGGACATTGAACCAATTCTCTAATAACTAAATTTGTCCTTTATTTTGATTTTAAATTATACTTTATACTTCTTTTCAACTAAATCCATAGATAAATTTATTGTGAAATCAAGTCTTATATAAAAAATTCTGAATTGAAATATAAATTTTTTAAAAAACTCATATTTTTAAAGTAATCCACTGTTTGAGGTAATGCATTAAATTAATCGTGCACCTACTGGAAAAAAAGACATCCATAATAAGATATTTTAGGCAAATAAAACTTGGGATTATTTCAAACGTCTGGGATTTTTCGGTGAAAATTGGGTGATAAAATTAAATAATCAATTGCGAAAATCGCTCAAAATCGCCCAAAAAACTACCTTCACAGTAAATAACTAGAATGTTTGAAGTTTTTTTTCCATTAGTCGGATTTTGCTACTAGGTGCTATTTTTCGAGAAAATATTTTTTTCTTTTTATTTTATGGGCCTTGAGAATTAATTTAAAATAATTTCTGTTGATATTGGCGTCTACTTTTCGCAAGTTTTCTTTTTTTTTACTAGTTTTTGTTTACATTCATTTATCCGAACAACCCTCATCTAACATAATAGTATTAACAATGAAACTTAGTTTGAGTGTGGTATTTGAACGACTTAAGTGTAATGGTGCACATAGGTGCAATAGTCCCTACAACAAATCGTCAAGTTTTTAATTTTTGATTTATTTAATTTTTATTTCGTTATTTAAATAAAACAATTTTATATAGGCACTTACATTTATTATAATTTTGATATATCAATTATACCTAGTATATTAACTAACAAAAGTAATTATCAATTATTTTATTAATTTTGTTTAATAATTAAATGATTTAGTTTGTTACTTTTTCCTTTGTGTAACTTTATTTAATACCTATGTATCTGTCTTTCCATAGAATACTGTATTGTACCTATTCTCGTAGTATGTATGTACAATAAATGGTACAATGTTTGATACTAAATAATCTAACATCGAAATATCAAATCTAGAATTTTTACACGTTTATCCTAAAAGATTTGATCCTGTTTATCATATAATTAAACAGTTCCTTCAAAAAGCTTTTAAAGCGTACCAATAGCCTTATTCTAGGAGAACCAGAAGCGGAGATATTAATGAATGTCCAGACGCTCCTAACGCTCGTTCCACTGTGCGGCGGCGGCGGCACTTGGCAAGTCTCTACACGTTGTACTGAATATGGACTATGCAAGTTTTTATGAGCTTCTTAAAATATTATCTGCCTACATTGATAGGTGTAGTCAAGCCAACATTTTAGCTCTTCACTATCGAAAACAGATAAATTTTCGTGGACCCAATGAATTGTGAACCTGATTTTTGTCACGCCAACGTGGACCCCTGGACTTCGGGAACTTAGGATATAGCGCATATTAAAAAGAATTGTTTAAGAAAATATTAATATGCATATTATTAAATGAC
The DNA here is from genome assembly GCA_964056705.1 of Troilus luridus. Lineage (NCBI taxonomy): Eukaryota > Metazoa > Arthropoda > Insecta > Hemiptera > Pentatomidae > Troilus > Troilus luridus. The sequence goes on from OZ057415.1 coordinate 86,657,795, forward strand.
ATAAAATAATATGAATAAAAATAACAAAAATAATTATTATATGACTATAATGGTAGAAAAGATAGATGATAATTAATAATAATGATGTGATTATAATAAATAAAACAAACTAATGGAGAAATATTAAGTTAAAAAATATATGTTTTACCAGCAGCGAAAAGATGGATCAAACGCACCAAAGGTCTACTGAAACGAGACTGAGGATATTGTTTGCATCCAAACTTATCTTAATACCTAATAATATAACAATAATACCAAATGATAATAAAGGTAAATATAATTCTAAAAACACTACAAATTGGTCAAAGGTTTGTGTTTGTTATTTAAATCTTGTTTGTCATATTACTATATAAATTATAAATACAGAAAAGACGTGCCTTGTTTTCAAGACGAGAGTAAAGGTTTATACACAAATGAAACTGTTTTTAATTCATATGCTATTTTTACTGTAATTATTTTAAAGTAATTGCTGAGCTATTAAACGAAAAAGACCTTAGAATTATTTTTCATGGTAACAGTTGTTAAATTAATGAAAAGAGCAAGGAAAATATGACAACAAACTAAATGAAAAATGAAATACGTAGATAAACTGCACAGTAATCTATTATACGTTTCGCCGGCCTGAGTTTTTAATATTATTTTAATTTAGAACATTTTAATACTTGAAAAAATGAACCTCAATAACTCAAGGAATTTATATTCCTTCTAGGGTACATTGCTGTACCCAAGAGAGATGCATCGCCACAGTACTCTCGCTAATACATTTAGCAGAACCAAAATATCCACCGCATTCTATCAAGAAGATTGCGAGGATTCTGGAACCGCTTTAAGCTAAGGGAGCTTAGATTAATTTCGAATATTAAACCAGGAGCTTTGGGTCATCTAGGGAGGAAATTAAAAAAAAAATTGAAAAGTATACACACAAAAAAGAAAAGTGTGTTTTAGAGAAGTAATTCTCTGAAAAAAACGGGTTTTAATTAGGGAAAGTCTAATTACACAACCGTTTTTTGAGCCAAAATTTCCTAAATGAAAAACAACAGACAAGTACACAACATAGGCTTAGAAATAAAAGCATTTTTGATTTATAATGATAAATTAAAACCCGCTTAAATGGATAACTAACTCGCAGGAAAATCAGGACAACAGGACAAAAAAAAACTATATAATAATAAAGTAATTGTTGAGCTTGAAATTAGGGAATGTAAGCGAAAACTTCGAAATTCGTTCATGAGTGATTTAGTTAAGCACTGTGTCGGAATTCTGAAAATCTCCGTTAAAACTTCACCAACTGTGATCAAGTTACAGAACATCCTCACCATTTCCGTAGAATTGATTTTCAATTTTGTATTTTTAGTTAGAGAATTCTGCAGCTCGTTTTTTTTTTTTAAATGTTAGTCTAAACTAACGATAATTAACGAAAAATTCTTTCTGAGAAGGAATCTATAATAATCCAAAATTAGAAAGATATTTTCTCACAATACTCAACTTAAAACAGAAATCAATAGCGTGGATCCTATCATAGACAAGTATTTTTTCAAAAAAATACTAAGACGCATTTATTTAATCAATGCAGTTCATATTTATAAAACAAATTTCGAAATAGAAAATTTGTAAAATAAACTTACCAGCTGTTAAATCATACTAATGTAAGTTATCAAGTAGGTTTCAAGATTAAATATTCCGGCCCATCAAAATTTAAAATAATAAGTAAGTATTTTTGCAATCCAATAACTTAAAACAATATTTTCTGCGCAGCTGCCCTCATGTGTACACATTTCATAAATAATAAATATCCCATCATGTCCATTCCATACATACTTTAAATGTTTGAATAAGTAAAATTTTGTTCGTTTTATAACTTAAACCTTGTTACATGAATCCATGAGTTCTGCGTTCTGCGTAAATGTATTTATCATTTTCCCTCCTACTGTATACAAAGTACATATTTAATACTTAGTTTTCATGTAGATATAACTTAAATGAGGAAATTTTAGCAATAGGTTGTTTAATTGTTTTTAAAATTTACATTAATAAAAAGAGGTAAAAAAACAGCATTAACTATGAAGTGAACTAATTAGAGGGTGAACTATAAAACTATAATTATCGTTCCTTTAAGGTTAGAAATAATTACTTTTCTCCATAAACAAAACATTTATCTTCGGATAGAAATGAAGCAAACTTACATAATGTTTAAGGAGTTACCTTCATTTCTTTGAGGCTTTTTTTTTTGTTTCACAATGTTCGGTTATAATTTGACACTTAAAGCATTTTTTAAATAAAAATTTCGATTGTAGTAATTAGTGTGTTACCTACTTCAACTATTAGCTCAATAGAACTGTAAATTTTTTTTGTTATTTTTCAAATTTAATTATTGTTTTGCCGTTGAATCAAAAAAACATAGAAGAAACACTAACCCAAATCTTGAAGCCATTTACATACAAAAGATTTCATAGAAAAATATTAGTAAAACAGAGCTGAAATAAAAATTAAACCAAGTTACCAAAGTTAGTTACACAGTACATGTTGACTTGTATCCGACAATAGTTCCTACAGGCCGTTCTTGATACTGAAGTGAACATTATAATATATAGCATGCCAAATAAGGATGTGAATACTCTAATTAACAATAACGTTATTTAACAAACACCCTCGATGTAAAACCACTGAGCAGCTTATCTGAGGGACGCTAATTCGAAAAAAGTATGTAAAATATTATTTTCTCTATCATCCGCATACCGATTCAGTGGGATTTGTACGATTCTCGACGATCGGCCAAAGTGGATACCCTTGAAAGGAGGAAAAATCAAGCGATTAAGCGTTGCCATGGCAAAATCACATCCCTGCACAACCGTTGGAATAGAAATATTAGGGTCCCTAGCATGCACTTAACCCACGAACGATAATTTTGTGATGAGATAGATTTTATAATTAGAGATTGAAAAAATAGCTTTCTGAATTGATAAAAGATAAGAATATTGCTGGTTTCCTAGGTAACAGCAATAGCACAATACTTTGTGTAACTTCAAAATCTACTTTGTCGATTATTTATTCGTTAATATGTTCTGAATCACTTATAGAAGCGTTTTAGGCTAAAAGTGTATCTATGTATTAAAAACGAGTGGGTGCAGCATATTGTATAATTGCTGATATCACTCCCACTCTTGTTTAATTGTTGTACAGTTATTTATTATATTTTTATGTATGTTGAAAGTAAAAAAAATGAATTAACTCAAAATTTTCTTCCAAAGCAATTCAAATATCAACGATTCACTTTTATCGTTCCACCTTACATGTAAAATAAAATATTACACGTTGATCACTAAAAACATATTAAAATAATTGGGCGATTAAAAATGTTGGTAGACCTAATACTCAATTCAGTGTTTTTGGTATCTGCAATAATAAAATAATATTTTTTTGAAATTAATATCTCTTAATTAACGTTTCTTAAACAAAATTTACAACTCTATAAGAAAATACAACGTGCATTACAAAAATAGGATTAGAGAAACTTTCCAATGGACTAATCAATTATGGCCGATTTGAATTCGTTCTTGGTTATTTGTTTTAAAGTTAGGAGTTAAAATATATGTACATATAATTTTTAAATTTGTTCATATTTTTATTTATTGAGTGGTTTTTTTATGGTATAGATATTTCTAGGTTCAGAAATATGTTGTGAAATATGTTCATATGTGTAATAAATATAGCACTAGGCACCATTTAGATTTAAAACGTTAGGTGTAGCAATTGCATACATAATGTTTTTGTATTTTTTAAATCAGATGTCAAAATGAGAGAAATCTGTCACATCCAAGCTGGCCAGTGCGGGAACCAGGTTGGAGCAAAGTTCTGGGAAGTGATATCCGACGAGCATGCGATCGACAAGACAGGCGCCTACATCGGGGACTCGGATGTTCTCCTGGAGCGGATCTCGGTCTACTACAACGCCGCATCGACTGGACTTTACGTGCCACGGGCGATCCTGGTCGACCTGGAACCCGGGACGATGGATGCCGTAAGGTCGGGCCCTTTCGGGATGCTCTTCAGGCCGGACAACTTCGTCTTCGGCCAGTCCGGAGCTGGCAACAACTGGGCCAAGGGCCACTACACGGATGGTGCAGAGCTCGTCGATCCCATCCTCGACGTCGTGAGGAAGGAGGCCGAATCATGCGATTGCCTCCAAGGGTGAGTACTTTTTCGGTATTAAATTTGGTTAAGAAACGCTGACGAATCACCAAAATAATACAGTTGCCACCCTTCGTAGATCCGCTCTGTACGTAGTTTAGAGCTTAAGGCCAGCCAAATACGTGACTTAGAGGTTACGTACCATTTCGGGGTATATACCACATATGTGCGATAAAACTCCAGATGCGAGTAGACATCTGACATCGAACCGCGCGAATAGAGAAACTATATTTTCAAGCGCCAGAAAAAAGCCTCCGTGTCTGTAAATCGGTGAGGTTTACCTCACCAGTTGCAGGCAGACAAATGTAGAAACAGGGTGTTTTTTTTTTAATTTTTGATCTATTAATTTATTTTCATTTAATTTTTTTTTTTGTTAAGGTTTAGTTTGACTTCATCATATCTAAGTCTCCTCTATACAATCTGCTCATTCAGCACGAGTTTAAATAGAAATTTTAGCTAACACATAAATTATTTTTCTTTTCTTCTCAGCATTGCTGGTTGATATGGCTTAACCGGAACACGGTCAAGGTTAAGGTTAATTGTCTTATTTATCGATATTTAAAATTTTTCGTAAAATACTAGCATTCCTAAGAACACTGCTTGTAGTATTTCAACTTCCTTGTTCAGTTTAAGGATTTTATTTTTATTATTAGAAGTATTATTTTCTATTTAGTTTTTTTCTTCTCAGCATTGCTGGTTGATATGTCTTAACCGGACCATGGTCAAGGTCAAGCTTAATTGTCTTATTTATCGATATTTAGAAATTTCCGTACAATACTAGCAGTATTATTATTATTATTAGTTGTAGGAGAACAAATAGTAGTATTACAGCGCTGCCGCAGGTTCCAGCTGACGCATTCACTGGGAGGCGGGACAGGTTCAGGCATGGGAACGCTGCTGACAGGCAAGATCAGGGAAGAGTACCCGGACAGGATCATGAACACCTTCTCGGTGGTCCCTTCGCCCAAGGTGTCGGACACTGTAGTGGAGCCGTACAACGTGACGCTGTCCATCCACCGCCTCGTTGACAACGCGGACGCCACCTTCTGCATCGACAACGAAGCGCTCTACGACATCTGCAACAGGACGCTGAAGCTAACGACTCCTACCTACAGCGACCTCAATCACTTGGTCTCGGCAACCATGTCCGGGATCACAACCTGCCTCAGGTTCCCCGGCCAGCTCAACTCCGATCTGAGGAAGCTGGCTGTCAACATGGTCCCGTTCCCAAGGCTACACTTCTTCATGCCGGGATACGCACCGCTTGTCGCCAGGTAATTTAAAAAACTTTTATTATATAGATTTAAAACATTCATAATGTAAAAACTCTAATATCTACAATAACTCATTATATTTTTCAGAGGTTCCCAACCGTACAGAGCTATAACAGTTCCAGAACTGGTACAGCAAATGTTCGACAACAGGAACATGATGGTGGCTTGCGATCCTAGGCACGGCCGCTACCTCACAGTAGCCGCTATCTTCCGAGGCAGGATGTCCATGAAAGACGTCGATGAGCACATGCTCAACATCCAAAACAAGAACTCGAACTACTTTGTCGAATGGATACCGAATAATTGCAAGACTGCCGTCTGCGATATCCCTCCGAGGGGAATGAAGATGGCCGCAACATTTATAGGTAACACAACAGCTATCATGGAACTGTTCAACAGAGTATCCTGCCAGTTCATGTCGATGTTCAAGAGGAAGGCTTTCCTCCATTGGTACACAGGAGAAGGGATGGACATTGCCGAGTTCACGGAAGCAGCAAACTTCGTGAACGATCTCGTATCAGAGTATCAACAATACCAAGAAATAACAATTCAGTCTGATGAAGATGTGACGGGTGAAGAAGAAGCAATGATGTGAAGATTTCTTTTGTAACATTTTCGTTCATCAATAAAAATTTTCAGTGATCAATCAAACGTTTATTCGTTTATAGGTTTTGGAGAGTCTTGTCCACAAATTTAAATTCCATAGCCATTTTTATCATAACAGACTACCGTACATGGAATTACCTTTATCAGGAATAGTTCTGGGAGTCTATTCGGAATTCTAAAAGATTTAAAAAAAGAAGCAGGAAGATGGAGCATGGAATAGTTAACAAACCTTGGGAAGAAATTGGAATTCCGAAAATAGACATGAGAGAAAATATTGCTACTGGGTAAATAATTCCAATGTTTTTCGATAAGGCGATATAGTTGTGGAGACTGGAAGAACCGGTGGAGAGCCTAGGGAATGGCCTAACAAGGCGGTGTAAATTAGATTTACATGTGTGAGGAGAGGATCGAACCCGAACCCGCTACTTCTCTTGTAACTCTTTTTGTGAATAATTCAGTTGGGACGGGAATAGAACTATCCCAGTGGGGAACGGAGTGCGTCCATTCCCGCCCGAGGGCCGTCGCTATTTCCCGACATCGGCTCCATTCCCTCCGGCTACAAGCTTCTACAAATGCACTTCCTACAGTTTTATACAACCCTTAGTTTCATTTTACCTTACAAGGTGTTTTATAAACTGACTCCTTAAAAATTAACAATTAAATTAGCAAATATAAAAGGATATCTGTTCGGCAGATTGTCGCTTCAAGTTAAGAAGTCGGAACAAGTTTTAACTCCTCATTCGTTTACTTTTTAATATTCTTGCAAATAAAAATAACCGTAAGTTTAACTATGAAAAGGAGAGTGTAATTATGAGAAACGTGCACAATTCGGTAATCATTTCATCAAGAAGTGAACGTTTGCACTGAACTGACATTTGGAAGTATACACGATGACATAACCTAAACAGCATATGTAAATCTATTATATAATCTGAATACAGTCAGTAATGGTTACTATACAGGATCTTTCAGCCAAAGTGAAAATTTAAACTAAGGATCTCAAAACAAAAAAAATATTTCTTAATGAGGTGTGTCCAATAACTCTTTGTTTAGGAAATATTCACACTTAAACCATTTTTATTGTTATGAATTATTTAGGCATTGTAAATAAACAAAATTTTAATTGCATTTGTTCCAACTACTTTATTTGTTAAATGTAATTGGAACAAGTGCTTAAATTAAATGTTGTTCAAAGTGATTTCCTTGAGCATTAAGACTGCATTAAGAGCATATGCTCAAGAAATTTACTTTGAACAACATTTAATATAAATAGTAGTGCTTATATTTAATGAATAAAGTAGTTTGAACAAATAAAAGGGTTTTTAATTATTCACCATATAATTCATAATAATAAAAATCTTCTGTTTTGAATATCTCCGAAACAAAGCATTTGCTGACATATCTTCATAGGAACTTTTTTACTTATTATGAGGTGCTTTGTTTAAATTTTCATTTGGGATACTTAACCCTGAAAAACCCTCTATTGTAGCTATTACTGACTGAGTAGAGATTAAAGAACCGACTTGCACATGCTGTTTAGTATATATATCATATTGTTATCAATATGATGATCTAAACTACGAAATATTTGTTTGAAAGGTTCACTTCTTGATGAGATGATCAATGAAATATACACATTTGCAATAATAGCACTGCAAACGAATGAAAAGTTAAAGCTTGTTGTGACTTAATTAGAAGTGACAACTTGCGGAACTGATACCAAAATGAGGTGTCTGGATGTTAGGTGAGGATAGAATACTTCAGGAATTTATAGAAACAGCCAATTCCTTGACGACAGCAGATAAACAGACGCATCCGTCCAATAATAATTAAATATGATCTCTTTTAGTTAATTACATAATGCTTCTACGGTTTTCATGTATATAATTTTTATTATTGCTAACAATGTAAATCGTTTGATAATTAAAACAATTGATATGTATCGTACCGGGTGTTATTATAAAAATAAATATATCTTTGCGAAAAGTTCAAATGACCATTTGTAAGAAATAGGTCATTCAGGTAGGATGGTTAGACTCCATGGTCAGGGGGGGGGGGGTAAGAGATACTAAAGATGGGCGTCGAAGACTCCACCTTTGAATGAACTCTCTGAAAAGATACCGAAAGAGAAGGAGGGAGGATACGGAAGAAGGAGGCCGGCGGACGATGCTGGCGCAGGTGTACGCGAAGGCGGCCATGCCAAGACCCTGTTCTACAAGATAAGTTCTGTATATACTGTATGTCAATCCTACATGTATATCTGAATCATTAATCTTATTTCAAATTGTATTAATTAAGTATTTTCATTATAATTATTTTGGTGCTTACTTAACCAAGATGCTCTGTATACTTATGGATAATATATCGATGGTTTAATTAATTAGTAAATTAGTAAACACACCACCATATTTTGGAAAAGAACCCTATTCAGAATAAAGTTAGGACGTTTATTGAAATAATAATTTGAGTAATCATCTTAAATGATTAATCTGTCATCCCAAAATCAATTACATTATTCAAAATATATTTAAGAGTATAAAACAAAGCACAATATAATGAATAAAACTTTAATCGGTGTAAAATGGCAATTTATTTTATTTATCTAATTAGGTAATGGGTAATACTAAAAAGTTGCGCTAATGGAAATGAAATAAACAGGTTTAATTGACAAAAAATCTTTTCATGACTTATTTTTAACCAGCCAGAAGCAGACTCCTTGTACATATTTATAGATTTAACCTCTCAGTGAGCTATAGAGGCATTGGTAAAAAAAAAAACTAACGTTAAAAACTTTAATTTGAAAAAAAAGAATATTAAGGAAGGCCCCAACTTGAGATGGACTTCTCAAAGTGAACAAGATATCACTTGGCTGGTACCTACATAATAGCAACAAGTAGCCAGTATGCGGCCTGCAGTTTACAGGATCAGCTCAGCCTTCTTTAGATAATGACAAAATATGAGTCTATCTAGCTATATTATACTAACAGGAATAACAGAATAACATCCTAGTCGAAACAGATTTGGAGGTTAGGACAATAACTTCTAAATCGAGGTGAAACAACAGGAAAAATATAAGTAAAATGATTCCAAACTACTATAAAGGTAAAAATATTTAATTACTTTTCTGTTATAAGTGGCATCATTGTACAATCCATATCTGGCTTTATTAGAAAAACAAACATTAATTTAGATTAATTAATAGGGAAACGACGATCAAAGAAACAAGGTACCAAAATGTTCACGTAGGGCTCCACGGTCGTCAATATTCTTCTTATATTCTACTTCCGGGATGGACAGTGTCATGTTGGTGCTATAAACCAAGCTTTCCCTCATCGTGTTGTGAGCTTCCTCAGGGTTAGTCAGCTAATGAAGTGTAAGTTAATGATACTTCATTAGCTGACTAACCCTGAGGAAGCTCACAACACGATGAGCGAAAGCTTGGTTTATAGCACCAACATGACACGGTCCATCCCGGAAGTAGAATATAAGAAGAAGGTACCAAAAGTTTTACGCAGGCAGGAACCAAGATGGTGATTTCGATGGCTTAGTTCACAAACGTGTTAAGTGCAATTTTTTCTAAAATGGGTTTTGTTATATAAATAATATTGTAAAGTTGTGACCAGGAAGTCAAATATCATATGTTGATATAAAATTAATAGAGAAGCTGTGAAGGTTACAAAAATATATTGTGTGCTTAAACTTGAACTGTATTTCTTGTGTTAAATTATTATCAAATTTGACTCCTTTAAAATATGGTTTTCGGCACTTGACGCATATGTAAACTAAGGCATCGACATACCTGCAGAAAAGAGATAGACCTTCAGGTAAAGCCGAAGAGAGCGGAGCACTGTGATGGAAGACATGACGAAGAACCCTATATGTACCCCTTTTAAATATAGATACGTTTTATATTAAATTAAGCATGTGTTTTATGGAAAGACTAGCAATCTGAATCATTCAACTATATTTTTGAATGCACATTTTAATTAATTTTAAAATAAGTATTTATATCTCTTTTAATGGTTTAACTTTTTACTTCACCCTTATACATTATGATTAATAAACTGGCAAACACAGGAAGCACTTCTGGAAAAGGATCCAATTTAAAACGGTCATACATGCTAAAGTAAATAATAAACTTGAGTAATTATCAACAGTAATACTCAACTCATGGCAACCCAAAATAAATCCATAGTTACTTAAGGACAGAATATAAAACATTTATCAAATGACATAATTTATGAATAAAATAAAATAAATGTATTGTTCAACAAAATTAATAAATAAATCATTTATATCTTAAGAGACATAGCAATGGTAGAACGGCCTTCCAAAGCTTTACTGGAATAGACTGATTGGGAATCAGACACAGACAACCAGAGGCCTGTTCAAGCGGCCGCAATCGGACCAAGCAAGTTGTTGCCAGGCTTAGATTCGTCCTGGAAAAGAGGGTCTTGGGGCAGACAGGCAGAGAGCGGTGAGGCTAAATCAATTAAGATAAAAGGGTTTGTCCCGCTGCGGCAACGTGTGAGGAGGACTGATCTATTAAATCCCTAATCCCTGGGCTCCCTTGATCTTGTCCATTTAGCCCGATAATGCCCCCCCCCCCCCGGCGAAAACTTCCATTACCAGCTGCCTCAGGTCAGGAACGATTTGCTCTCTTCACAAGAGCGCTCCCACGGCCTCCTTTATCGCCAATTTACCGGGATTATTGCGTTAGTCCTGTGTCAACACGCGTCTTTCTCCCCGTGTAAGAAAGCCTAAAACCTACGCGGTAATAGGAAAGCGATCTAATAATAAAGTTAGGATGAAGTTTTAAGAATAGTAACGGTAACTAATCTGAACATAATAATTTTTGAACAACAATCCTCGATGTTCGGCATAAAGGGATCAGTATAAAATTACTTCCTTTCTTCAGCTTGAGTTATTTCTGTTTCCAATATTTCTTCTGTTATGTATCGTACCGGGAGTTATTATAAAAATAAATATGATCTAATTAGAAAGTGACAGTTATATGAGCTAGGTCACTCAGGCAGGCAGTAAGACCTTTCTAAAAGGTAAGATAAAAAGAGCCAAAAATTGGAGTGTCGGAAGGTGGCTGAAACTCTACCCAAAGACGTAACGTAGATGTACCCCTGTTTTAACAGAAAAGTTTTATTTTAAGTATTTTATGGCAACCCTCTATATATCTATCTATCATTAATCGTATTTCAAAATGTATAATAATTTTGGTATTTGCTTAACCGAGATGCACTTGATTATGATGGTTTTATTAAGGTATTCACGACTGATTAGTATATTGGTGAACACACAACTGAACTCAGGAAAATAATCCAATTTATAATATCGTTAGGACGACTATAATATATAATAAGTTGAAGCTTATCATACATGATTACTCTGGCATAACAAAATAAATATAATTAGTTAAAATAAATTTCATATCCCAAAACATAGCACTTCAGCGTTCACTTGCACGTTTCTTCTGATCCTCTGCCCATCTTCGTCCAACCTTCTCCGGTCATTCTTCATCCGAAAACCCTTCCAGATTTTTCTCTCTGCTTCGAAATTCACTCCCGTTGAGCTGTAACGCTTGCAAATCTTCAATATTTCCAAATCTTTATTTAATAATATCCGAGATTATTTCTATTTTCTGGTACATTTTTCTGTTACTTCGTTGATTTCATCCGTCTTCAGCCTGAACTGCACCCGTGGTTTTTCTTAGAATCTTTATCTGATTTGTTATTATTAATAGTAAATGATTAATGCAGGTTACAGGTGATGTTTGCCTACACCGACAAACAATCCTCTAGCAATACATTTTCACGATAAATAATATATATGAAAAAAAATTTAAAATTCAGGGTAAAAAAATAGAGGAGTGAATAAATGAAAACAAAACGGGTTATACAGAGCTGGAATGAAAAAGGGAGAAGAAAATAGTGTGGGTGGAGGTAAAAAAATGTAATTCCTTAGAAATGAGGGCATCATGTTCATTCCCAAACTTGTGACCTTCTTACAACCCCTTGAAGAAGACTTGGAATGTGGGTCGAAAAGTCGACGCATAATAAATAGTTTATTACTATTTCAGGAATTAATTTTTTAACCTCCATAAAGACCATTTTCTTCTCCATATTTATACTGTCAACTATTAATTGATTGGATGAAATAGTCTTTAAATTAATTCGGATAAATCTGTAAAGATTTTTTTTTTCTAAATATCAATCAATTTTCGGTCGGCATAAGACGCTAAATCTCGGATTATTTTCAATTAAGGAGATAAACAATCAGTAAGGAAGGAAATAGTTGGGGGTGCAGTCAAATTAAACACTAAATAAGTGGGTACTTATTTTATTTTGTGCCGACGATTCGACCCACTTTGTGGGTCATCTTCAGGGCTAAGAAAGAAAACAGACAAAACTATAAAAATACATTGCAGTACCAAGAATATGACAATGTAAAAATATGTAGAGTATTCTAGCGTCCATTCTGCACTCTTTTTTCTCCTATTAGCTCTTTGGGATCCATCATAAGTTATTATTTAAGAGTTCATTATTATTCATTTTTACTTATATTTCTATACGTTCCTTGTATATTTGCATCATATTTTATATTTATACCACTTCATTCTGTTTACATACATTTTAAAAGTTCCCTTACTTATATTTTCTTCTTTTTATGTTCTTTTTACTTTACTCTAGATTTTTATCTTTACCTTCTACTTTTCTTTTTCCGGTATTTACTCTTTGACATCATTTTTGTTACATTTTCTTTAATTTTACTTATGTAAACTCTCTAGGAGTCTATTATCATACATTTCATATTTTATCTATATCCTACTAGCTGTTCCATAATTTTACATCTCACCTCTGATGCTTATACTTTTTCTTTTTACTTCATTCTTTTATCTTTGTAATTTTTCCACCACCTTTCTGTATATTTACTCTGTAATATTTTTATTCATATATATCCCTCACTTTTTTCTTCTAATTTTCTATTACTCTACATATTTTTATATTATCATATTCTTGGTACTGTAATGTATTTTTATGGTTTTATTGTTTTGTCTGTTTTCTTCCTTAGCCCTGAAGATGACCCACAAAGTGGGTTGAACGTCGGCACAAAATAAAATAAGTACCCACTTATTTAGTGTTTAATTTGACTGGACCCCCAACTATTTCCTTCCTTACTCAGATCTTCCAGTCAACTATCTCCTCGCTAACATGAGATAAATAATCTTTAAAGGCTTAAATGACTTTTTAAAAAATAAGCCGTCCACAGTACAGGTGATTTTGGCCTTCACATCAACATTCAGGTTAACAATCATCAGCCATGAAATTCAAAATATAAAATAAATAAAACGTAAAATAGATATACAATTCAAAAGAGAAGAACAAGAAGAAAGCCATGTATAATAATTAAATAAAAGGATATTATACGTGAATAAATGGTACGAAAACATAAAGAATATACAAAAATTTGAATAAAATATCTTTATGGTGGAGGAAATAGTCCGGGTTGAGTTTGATATAGTAAAACCAACCTTTATAATAAATAGTGGCTTCCTATTTAAGAATTTATTTCCACATCCACTGGGACCATTTTCTCTTCCATAAAATTTATAAAGGACAACTATTAAATATGCAAGAAATATCATTATATTTTAAATCCATTTCTAATGGGAGTCAAATTCTAATTCAATTTTTAAAAAATTGAAAATAACTGAATATTTCGGTAATATGATTCACCTCATTTCCGATTATAATTTTTCATTTTTTTTCCACAACATTCAATAAATTCTATAATTATAATAATTATTAATGACCACTTAATACTTTCAATATTTATTTAGTTGTTATCGGTGATAAAAAAAAGGCAGGACTGAAACTGTCCAAAAGTCTAAATTAACAAAATTTTCTTAATTAAAGACAATTATTTGTTAACTTATGTATTTATTAAAACAGAAATTGTTAAATCAAGTTCCTAAAATTTATGGTTAAAATATTTGTCAATGACATTTTTTTTAATGGATAATAAACCATTTCAGCTCATAGTTTTTGAGGCGTAGTTTATGCAGAGTAAATTCTGGATTTAAGATGTTTATTCATTAAATGTCATTTTATACTGCTATGTGTAAATGGGCGATTTTACAGCGGGAATCATAAATTTTGCCTCTCCAGGTATAATTACGTTATATATCTTTAACGAGTACCTAGCATGGTACAGGCTTGGGACTCCCATTTTACGTCTCTTTCAAAGGACGGTATAGCCAAGGATTTTTTACTCCCTTTTAAAAATAGCTATGCTTGTTGGTCTATGATTCTTCATTTGAACGCTGGACATCTATAGTCGACCATTTCTTCGTCAACAGATTATCTTTTATTAAATTATTCTACAATATTATTTATGGACACAAAGAAAAGGTATTTTAGTTCAGGCATTGAAGATCTGAATTTATCTGTCCCACTATAACCTATGACATGGTTCAGCACGTGGAAGAGACTGTACTATTTCTTGGACAACGGTTGTGCGAGGAAATGCTTTTCAGGGAACCAACAGGTTTTCCCCCAATTAAAGGGACCCACTTATAAATAATGTTAATACAATCTGTAATCATTTCTAATAAATAGAACAGAAACATAACAACGATACGATAAGATTTTTATTTGGTTCAAAATCAGTGTTTCAGTCACGATTTTTAAATCAATAGACTTGGAAGGAAGTGAAATGGTATTCAAATCAGAAAAAAAAAAACTTGCACCACTACTACCCATGAAGGATCTTAGGGTCAGTACATGGTAGAGACTATACTGTTTCTTGAACAAAGGCTTTGCAGGGAGGGGATTTGTCCTAGATTATGCACAACCGCCTGATTTTCCCCTCATGTTGGGAACTCACTTTAAAGAGGCTGGGTAGGCCCCAGTAGTGTTTTAACCCTTAGGATCCATCTACAGCTGCTAACAGAATTAATGAAAGACTGCCAAGTAATGGGATATGAACCGAGGACCTTCGGCACGGCCACTGTGCGCTCTACTGATCCCTTCCTAGCAGACGTGTATACAGGATATTAATGCTGGAAAACTGGACTTGACATTTAGCATTTTGCACTGTCACTAGACATAATTGATAAAATAATTGAGACGTCCCTTAAAGGAGTTCTTTGTCAGAGAAATGGACGTATTAACGGCGAGCCGACTTAAGTAAGAAGAGAAAATGAGAGAGTTCATAACTCTGTTCTCGAGTGCAGCCTGCTTCAGACGGAGCCACTCATCACCTCGCCAGCCTTATCCTTATTGCAGGCCTCCTTCTCTTATCTCTTATCTCATGTCCCATCCCAGGACTAGAATTAGCCACGTAGCAAGTGTAGCCAAGAGCAGTGATGAAAATATTTTTTTTAAATGTAATGAAATTTACAACTGTATTACAATACAACTAGTAATAATGGTTTAGTGGAGCCCTAAAGCTCTACTCCGTAAGTCCGAATAGGTCTTATAACAGACATGAATAAGTGCATTTTGTAATTAATTGGTAACTTAGAGCGTTTGTCTAGTTAGTATCAAAGTAGGCTGATACGGCGATAGTGTTGAATCTAGATGTAGAAATTTCGTAACAGGATAGACTTTAACATAAGTTTTTATTTCGAAGAATAAAAAAATAGTTTCTTTGAAATGTGTGTAGGCTTATAGTAATTGTTCATTTCGAATCCTTTCCTTCAGCATTTTATATCATTCATTAAAAAATTACAAACATGAAAGGTTTAAATTAGCTCATATAGCTCCAGAGAGATTTCAGCCTCCTTATCGGATTCTGTGGTAATGCGTCTGTCATGATTGAGTAATGATTGAGCCAGTAAGTTTGGGCGTCCAGCAAGTGAGTCTTGAAATTCTTTATAGTTTTTCTTGATTGTGTCAGTCACGAGTGGTATGTTGAGATCTTTGTGTAATGATTTATTAGTAAGTAAAAGTGTGTAATATGAATTTTGATTGAAAGATTTGAATGTTATATAAGCGAGATTATTTTTTCATGAGCCCCACACTTTCTAGGCATAAACCCACATAGGTTTAAGTAGCATGTTTATATTATAATTTTGTAAGTTAGCGATAGTTTATTTTATGGTGAAGTAGTCGGATTAGGAGTGAGAGTAGGTGATTTAACCTTTTCTTCTATAAACTGTAAATATGAAACAACAAATAAGAGCGAAATATTTATTTTATTTAATACAGAGAACTAACAGTAAAAATGTTTTACTCTTTTAAAAAAAATTCAAATTTCATGAAAACAAAGATTTTAAATATTTTTTATTAAACAAATAGACCTTAACAACGAGGATCCAGTTATTATGGTCAAATATCAGAGATAATACAAACTGTAATTAAACTATTAGTAATAATAATTCAAATATTACTACTTATTCGAAAAGAAAAAGGCATAACAACAATTTATTTATCCGAAGTCAAATCAAAAGCAATAGAAAAGTATAATAGTATATGGTTATTTGTATTTTTCTGATGTATTTATTAGATGGCATCATAAAAAGCC
The DNA here is from genome assembly GCA_964056705.1 of Troilus luridus. Taxonomy (NCBI): domain Eukaryota; kingdom Metazoa; phylum Arthropoda; class Insecta; order Hemiptera; family Pentatomidae; genus Troilus; species Troilus luridus. Next base: position 86,674,402 of record OZ057415.1, read on the forward strand.
AAAGGCCAAAAAAGCCTTGAAACATCGTCAGCAATTTTGCTGAGTTTCAGCAAGACATAGAATATCGGAATAAGTGGCCGTTTGGGGTAGGCATCAATATCGAAAAAGTATTACTCCTGGGATATGGTGGCTACCTTGGAAGGCAAAACAGAGGTGTCATAAATACCATGTAACGAGCCTCTTTATCGGGCAATTTCCACCTGTTATCCTCATTTTTACGTCTCGTAACAAGAACATAAGATGGCTAACTCCAAATGAAAAATGTATACCCCACTGTGAAATGTTGCTCATTCACACTTCTTATTACTATTATAAATAATCATTGAATTAGTTTTAGGACTGTTCATTTCGAATAAGTTAATTTAGTAAAATTAAACTTATAAATATACATTTAGCTCACATAATGCCTAATTTATCTAATAAACTTTGTCTTTCAACAATAAATAAAAAAATTAGATAAGATTACAATTTTATCTTACTTATTCAGACAACATGAACTAATGACCTTATGGATTTATAAATAATAAACTTTTTTAATAATGTTTTGAGAAATAAATAAACAATGAAAATCAAATCAAACTATATCATTTATTGAACTAGACTGTATCACTTAACCACTCTGTAACTTATACAAAACACAAGAAAATTTTATAATTTTAATAAATTCAGTAACCATAAAGCTTTTAGTTAGTTCCAATGAATTCCGCTAGATGACGTCTTAAGTAAATTTTTAATATCTAGGAATACTAAATTATAATATCTACTTTTTGACCTCATAAAAAAAAAGAATCGAACATAAATGTAAAATACTTTAAAAATATACATTTTTCCTGATCATAGTCTGTTCGGGACTCGCCAGAAATACAGAATAATTTGAATACCTTTTAACCGTTTTTAATTTAACTTGCAATATTTATTTCATTAGTTTTATAGCACAGTTATTAAATTTTACATGCAAAACATTTTCTACTCTACAAACAACACGTTTATAATACAAAACTGCATATTGTCGTGTAAATTTTGTTATGATTTTATTCATAGTTTTCAGCATTAATATTGCATAATAGGAGTTGATTGTAAAAGTTTGTAGTAGATTTACCTCATAGATCATAGTTTTAATTTAAAATCAAGAGAATAGTAGAAACATTTACATAGAAATATCGGTAGTTCCTATTTGTATGACATACCACTGTAGAACAAATTATTAAAATTAGCAAGAATAAATATGCATATATAAGATATAAATGTGTTTTATTGGCAATTTTTTGTGCAAACAGAATTAATAACACAGACTGATATGTTAATGATTATGAGACTTCACAATAAGTGTATATCTAATATATATATATATACAGGGAGCGGCTAAAGTAACTATATGATTTTTATTTTAAATAAATATTGAATGGAATGAAAAAAAGAAAAAATTGAATGATATAAATAAAGTTTATTTAATGTTATTTTTTTACATTAATTATGAAAAATAATGCCAGTTAAATGAGAACTGTTTTCACTAACGCAAAAATGTGCTCTTTTTATAGCATTTTCCAGAACTTTGTTGAGTGTTTCTTGTGGTTTACGATCAATTTCTTCTTGAATATTGTCCTTTAGTTGCTGCAAGTTTTGGGGCTTATTCACATTAACTTTGTCTTTGAGATAGCCCCTCAAGAAAAAATCTGGTGCAGTTAAATCAGGCGATCGTGGTGGCCTACAGAAGATTTAATGGTGTAAGAACTGCTCCAACTGGTCCAACAATTCATTCCTTGGTGGACATTATTTGTCATAATTAATGTTAAAAAATAACATAAAATAAACTTTATTTTTGTCATTCAACTTTTTGTTTTTTTTCATTCCGTTCAATATTTATTATAAAAATAAATCAGTTACATTAGCCGCACCCTATATATTTATATATGTGTGTGTGTGTGTGTGTGTGTGTGTGTGTGTGTGTGTGTGTGTGTGTATCATGTTGGAGTTTATAACCAGTACATAATTCATAATATAATATTTTTAAATTACGAAATTAAAAAATAATTAATTCATTTAAAAGAAACATAGATTTACATAATTCAAATCCAAGATATGGATTTTATTTCACTTCGTCCTTTAACAGTTTAAAATATAAAAACAACAACATAGATAGACAGACGATCATACCTTTTTTAACATTTTTTCCAAAATAGCGTTTTCTTCTTTCTAAAGTTCGATATTAACAAGTCTTGATATTTTGGGAAACAAAAGAGATTTTAAACGATACTCGATAGTTACGATGAATATTAATAAAGTATTGAAATAAGAAAGAAAAGACACTTGTATTGAATGTTTGAAGAATTAAATCGAAAATATCCAATCAGCAATTATGATCTGCACTGTTCAGATAACTATGAATACATAAGAAGCCCATTCTCTTTTAATGAGAATATTATAAGATTGTAGAGAATGCTGAGTTCTCATTGGTCAGATTGTTAAAGTCTAGAACGATCTATGTTTACAAACATTAATAGCATTAACCAGATTGGAATTTAATTTTTACTAAATCTTAAATTTCTTATTTTTTCTTGTACATTTTATTATATTATATATTTCTAGTAAAATAAGTAGTTAAGGTGAATTTGCTATAAAATGAGTTTTTTGTACTTAAGGAGGTGGAATCATATTATTTTTTTTATTATTTATTTATTGATACTTACAACTATATTACAGTAATATAACAAGTAAATTGGCTGAGTGATACATAATGACATGATATAATGACAAGTAGAGAAACTACCCACTGGTAGTACTCAAATCGCATGTTCAACTAAGAAGGTCACGTGGCCATCTTTTTCTCAGACGCCTCGGAGGATTATCGGGAATCGAAGAGGAAGCTAGGTTTGAAACTAGAGGGTTTGAGTGGAAATGAAGTTTGTAATTAAAGGATAGATACCGGGTTCGGGCCAAATCAGAAACAAATGGGACATTAAGGTCGTTATGGATGACTATATTCTTAACAAAATAAGGAGCGTTGAGGATTTTACGAAGGATTTTGGATTGTAGGGATTGGATACGAGAAGAATTCGATGGCTTAGTGGAGCCCCAAAGCTCTACTCCGTAATCATATTATTAAAAAAAAAAAAAAAAGACCTAAGTCATTCATTGCCTTGAACACGCTCTGGACTCCTTTTCTTCATTTGTACATTGAATAATTGTTGAAAAAAATATTGGTAGAATTTCAGAATATTGCTGTGGTATCAATTCACAGCACTATCGGATTTTACTTAAGAGACACTCTCGGGCACAATCAGCCTCTAAAACGTGGTTAATCTAAATAAAAAACCCTGACTGTTGGGCAAATAAGCCAGTACAACCGTTGACATAGAAGCAGAACAGCCTTTACAATAATAACAGGTAAATAAAAAATAAAAATATGTATTTATATTTATCTATAAAACGGTTTTTATAAATTCAGTTGGTGCTTGTTAAGTTGCAGTGACTCTACAACCTCTATGACCTCTTTTGCTATCATTATGTTTGCACCCTCCGTGAATCTCTTCATTTCAATCCCTTTTAAGCCATAAACGATTACAACTAATGATGTTTATGAGTTTAATACATAACTTTATCACAGTTTCGTATTTATTTAAATGGTGACTAATTTCACAATCACTTTTGTCTTTCACCAATAATAACATTCATTATATTTTATAAAATCTTGTCTTTTCTTATCAATTAATTCACGATTTAATTTTTGTTCATTGCATTTCTTTCTTGTCACTCCTATCATTTCGGTTTATGTAACCTGTTAATTTTGTATGGCACAGCACTGTTTATATTGTATTCTGTTCTGGTTTATGACGATGGTCTAAAAATTGGGCCCAAACGTTGGCAAAAATAAAGTAAGTTGTACTTATTTCGTGTAAAATTTATCGACCGCATTCCTGACCATTTTTAATAGTTCTAAATATATTTCATACTAAACAAACACAGCAGTATTTATATCAATTATTGTTTCAATAACTTACAATTATTTGTTTATGGAAAAAAAAGAACAATCCAAACATACAAGAATGAAACAAAAGTTCACAGTTATGAAATCCTAAGGGTAAGCATAAGTAGAAACATTATTATTATTATATGTATTTAATAAAATGTAATTAAATAAACGACCATACAGTTATATGAATCGCTTTAATTCTGGAATATCCTAAAGGGACGAGGAGAGGGAATGTATATGGATATAGATATGGTTCAATTGAGAAGGTCCATGGGATCTCGCCCTTCCAGCTGATATTTGTAAGGCAGGTTGATCCCTCCCAGGAGGGCCCTATAGTGCAGCCCTATAATAGGCCTTGGGTCAGATCAACCCTTATCATTCTACTATACACACCCCAACTCCCTTCGCAATTAAAACTGCCTAATATTTGCCATGTTGGGCTCTATTTCATTGTTTGCTCCCCTCTTGCCTTGAAGCATTGCCGCTGGGGAAACGAGTTCACAACTCATACCAAAACATGACTGACTCAAAATTATTTATTTTTCAAAGTATATGGTCTAATCTCTCTCCCCCCTCCCCATAACAACATGAATTTCCAACTTACAACGTTACTGTCCGTAAAAGGAGTCTTCCAAATCAATCAAGAATATTCTGAATGATCGGTTGAAATAAAATACAAAACATTTTATGTAATTTGAAACGAAAATTGTATTTAAACGGCGATAGGTAATGAATTTGATTGATAATTTGGGATTATTATAAATATAGTAATTAAACAAAAATGAAAAAGACCTTCCCAACACTTCAAGGGAGCATTAGTCTTTACGTTGGTAAGCTTAATACGTAAAAATCCTGGTAGTAGATCTCGGGTTATTGTTCGACAGTTACAGAACATTTTATAGATACAGAACATGATTTGACATGTATGGAGTCTTATAGGTAAAACAGATAAAGAAACAAAAATATGCTAAGCAAACACATAAGAATAACGAAAATAGTTCGGTATTACACAATCTAAAGTTAAATTAGGAATAAGAATTATACTTAGCAAACCCTAAGGTTCAATGCCAATCTATGCTTACTAACTTCCTTCCACAAAACCGAACTACTAGATCATTCTTAAAGGGTCTACGATCCTTAGTCTATCCTTCTGGCGTTTATCAGTCAACTTAGCGTTAATTAATTGTTATTTCGTAATTCGTTCTTTACTAAGCTTATCTCAATCTTCATGATACGACTTCGATTATAATAACCGTGTGAATACTCCGCAATTCCGTGTTTGCAAATCTCCTAAATTCTTTAATAGACTCATTCCTTTATATGGCCAAATATCCTAAGCAATACCTTATTTATTTAAAATTATTTCCTTTATTAACCTTAAAACTTCAAATTCCTGCATGTTCAACCCGAAATTGTTCAGTAAGAAAAATTAGGGATGAGCCAGCACTTTAATACTTTAGACACTCTTACAGATCGTATACAAATATTTCGAATAAGAAGAAAGTATTTTAGTTTGTAAATGAAAATTTATATATAGGCAACATTTCTATACCATGAAAAAAATAATTTTCTTCTTTGTTAAAAAACGCTAGGGGCCAAGTTTGGGCTGTAGGGTGGATGAGAGATTTCTTGGAAATGGAAAAGAATTTTGGAACCCATCTTGCACTAACCTTGTTCATATACACAATCCAAGCGCTCTGTAATTTGCGCAGGAGTAAGATCCTCTTAACAAAAGAATTTAATAACTTCACGGTACTCGAGTTTGAACATTGTAAAAATGGGGAGTTTCCTTTAAGGCTACACACTGACTGACAGGACTGAGGAAGTGCGGGCGATGGGTATGGAGTGAGCAGGCATGGACCTGCATAGGCGTTTGAAGGAGGGGAAGCAGGACAGAGCGGAAACTTATGGACCTTACTACGTGTGTATGTATATATATATATATATATATATATATATATATATATATATATATATATATATATATATATATATATATAAACTGATTAATATATATTAATATATTAATATATATATATATATATATATATAAATTTTCTGTCACTATGTCGTTTAATTTTTTTAATTCTAATAAAACATTGATAAATGGAACCATTAACCATATAATGTAAAATTGAATACTTGATCCACCATTTGTTAATAGAAATTACTTAGAGTAGTTATAGGGGAAGGACCTAACGTATTAATAGCCCAAGTGTTAGGCACTATTAATATCAGAGGCCTTATATAGGGCGAGGAGGGTGAGCCAGGAAGAGGATCTGTGGCTTTCTCATTAATCGGGGTATAAATTACACTGAAATAATTGACACTGGGCTCAATAAAGGCCTAACAAATGGCACAGTTCGGTTCGAGGCCAAACGATCAACCGTTTGTGTGTGTTTGCCTTTGCGAGCCTATTCAATAACTACACATGCACTCGTGTATCGGAGTTCGAAAAGTAGTTAAAAATAACCGCCATTTATTCATGAAACTAAAAATGTTTAACGCATTTATGTACGATTTGTAATTAAGATTGCAAACGAAATGTTCTTTTTCAAAAGATAGGTCATTAAACATTACAGTGTTTATCCTCGTTTTCTATACATTTTTTACAAGGCATTATCAATTTTTTAATTCCGAAACTGTCAGGTTAAGCTTTTTTTAGTGAAATAAAGTTTGAAAATGCGTTTTTCACTTAAGAATAATCTTCAGAAATTTCAGCCTTCAGATGTGCATATCGTAAAAGAAGAACATGAAGTTGTTGGACATGGGGATGGACTTCAGGAGACGTAGTTCCATTGCCAGAATTCAACACGTCCCTAATAGTATGATAAGGCAACTGATAGAGCAGGAAACCACTTAGAAAGAATGTCTGAAGAACGATGGCCAAAAAGACAATCTTTGATACCGACCTACAGAAAGAAGGCGACCCATAAAAGATGGTTGCAGTATGTGGAGGATGGGAGCAAGGGAGGCTGGCTCGACCGAGATCTTTAGTGAGAACTTTTGGGAACGATAAACGATTAAAAAAATCATTCCAAAAAAGAAAAGGAGGAACTTGTCCAAATCAATTAATCTTCGAGATAAGTTGTGCGAATAAGATTGGTGCGGGAGGACTTCGTAACCCATCTCGTTGAGTTTCTTCACTGCCTTCATGAAACATGAGCTCTGTAATTTCCGTTAAGACCTTTCCGTTTTACTAATGCTGCTTGTTTTTTGTATATGTTTTTGTTTAATTATCTCAGTATCCTGAATTGCGATGTGGGTGTGATGATTTCAGGATGTGAAGGAGAAATGAATTTTTTTTTTATTTAAAAATTAATCGGTGTCACCCGCTGAAAATCCAAAACCAACGGCGAATGGTCCGTCCATTATAAAACTCTTCCCCAAATGCAGTGGTAATGTTTCTTTTAGCTTGAATTGAGCGTAAAAGTTTAAACTCACGAAAAAAATTCACAAAAGTAGCGTATCTCCATGGTCATGGTTTACGGCATACTAAACGCCGTTCGTTCAATTTTAATGATAGAAAATATTAAACAAATAAGAGATTAACAACAGCTCGTTATAATCAGTAAATTTAAACATAGTCATCGACAGAAGTCCACTAATTCCACTTTGAATTTTAGAAATAATAAAAACGGGCATTTCTTATGAACTTGAATACAGTGACATAAACTGTCTCTGTATAGCAGTTGAAGAAATTCACCCGAACTCTATAAAGTAGCGACCCTTAATTGTTGAAAAGAGACTGTCAAAGACAGTTGAGTACGATTTCGGCCGTCAACTTCTTGAACAACTGTTGGCATGGAAACAGAACAGTATCTACCATGTTTTGGAATATCTTGAGTTACAGAAGTACAGGTTTTCTATAATATGTTTAAACAGATGATCTATCCAAACAACTGATAAACTATACAATTACTTAACATTGTTTATTCATACGGTTGATCATTTATTTTATGCGATGAACCATTTGGATCTTTTCTAGAAGACCCCCACCAGTTACTTGAATTGATAACTGCTATAACCTAATAGAAATAAAAGAACATATGTTTGCATTTATGTATAAATTAAAACACAACAAATAACCAAGGCAATTATAGATATTCATTTTCAATTTGGAAATAAATAAAAAATCCACAATATTCTTCAGAATCTGCTCCAATAAATCCCTGTTTTCGTACCTCCTTCTCCAAATATATTCATACAGGTACGAATCTATCATCGTCCGGTTGGTACCGCATTCTCTCTTGTTCCTTCTCTTGAGAGATGACCATAAAAATTCGATTCTTTGAGTATGAGCTCCTGTTGGTATATCAACAAACTTTTTGGAATGATTGACAATAAAATGTCTCAGGTTCATACCTTCAATGGATTGAATATAAGTGTATGCTTTCCAACAATCGGAATAATTAGTAGTTCCGGGGGTATAGATTATTTAATGCACTCTATCAAAGTTTCTGTAGCTCTATCAGGAACTGCGTTAAGAAAACATTCCTGTTTGTTCCTACATACTCCTCCAAATACCCATTTTTGGAGGTATATTCTTCCCTTGTTATACTTCCTCCGTGTGAAGCATGCTCCGTCTATTTCAACGCACATTCCCTCCTATAATTTGTGGATGAACCAATAGGTCATTAGCACATACTTCCCTCAGAAAGTTTTTTCAGTCAGTAATTGTACTTTTGGACATATTTAATTGACGTTTGCAGAATTTTGTAGAAGACTATTCATGACACCAAGAGTATATAAATAAAATTGATGATCTTATGGGAAGTTTACTCCACTCATACCAAGTACCTGCTCTCTTGCCCTTCTCTTCTCTGCATTCACGTCTACTGGATATCCATCTTGAATAACCCTACCGAGGTTCATTTCATTTCCCTTGGAACAGAGTCTTTTTTGATATATAATACCCCTATCTTGAGCATATTTTATGCTTGATTCTTGATTTTTAACTATTTTCGCCAATTCTTAGAAATTCATTTTAATGACTGAGTAAATCATATGTATTATAAGTAAACTACATGATTTTATCTTTCTTTACATTTTTATTTCTATTAGGTTATAACAGGTATCAATTATAGTAACTGATACTAAAATTAACTGGTGGGGGTCTTCTAGGAAAGATCGTAATAATACATTCTTTCAGAATGTAGATTCCTTTCTAATGTGGGATGATAGGAAGAGATAGTATAGGCATATTGTTTATGTTTTGATACCTTTACTCGAGCATAAAAAAAAATGATACGGCAAAAAGCACAGCTTAAAGTCTCATGTTTAAAAATTCAGAAGATCCTCGAAATATCAAACATCCTTTTCTAACTAAAATTCAATTTTCCATTAAATCGACAGCAGCTGTAAAACGTGACCCGGCATAACAAGGGGAGTATAGAATTAATGTATAAAATGGTTCGGAGCCCCATCAGCTGTAGATAAGGCAATGATAAATTAGTTTATTTCCGCAGTAGGGGGGGGGGAGATATATATCGTTAAAACTCGAGGCCAGATGTATGATTAATTTAGCGATCCCTTATCTCTGGGTTCGAGTCTCGCCTAACGAAATAATTGCTCGCACTTCCGGCCGTACTTCGCGAGGACCTGGGGCCGCTATCTCGGCGAGCCTGCCCGCTCTGTCATAGCCCATGTTTGCGAGAGATGGTAACAACGATAGCGAGCTCTATGGATGAAATGATAATTATTCAGGAGCTATGACGGGCAATAAATCACTGCGCTGGCAGGGAACGGAGTCATCTGTGCCTCTGATAATTCTGTCACTGTTGGCGTCCATATCTCTTTGGATGGGCCGTTTGTTCCCCACCTCATGAATTTCAAGTTTCACTCAGTTATGTTCTCACTCCGAATACATTTAACTCTCCTCATCTCCATTTCATTGCCGAAAATAGTTGGGCCGAGTGTGGACTGTTCATAGTTATAGTTGCTCTGGTTAATTCAGTACGGCTCAGAGAAACTGCTCCCATAAAACATTCATTATAAGCAACAGTTGGTGCCTCTGGGAATAATAAATTAAAGAAACCCTGTATATTTAACAAACATGCACAAGTTTATATCCCTCTGGGCATAGAAAATGAGTTCAAAGTCCGCTACCAGTCTCAGCTTTTTAGAAGTAATTATGGAACCAGCTCTACTGCTCCAAACACTGGAATAAAAAAAAATAAAAGTCTCGAAGATAGTTTGTTTGCTTTGGCAAGATGGTGCAGTAAATACATTTTGAGAGGTATAACTTATAAGCCCTCAATAAAACAAGTCAAAGCTCTTAATCAGGTTCTTTGTGTTACATTTGTAGTATTAGACGCCGCTACACCACACAATCTATACTAAATAAAATTACGATATTCAGTTGATTAAAAAAAAGTGAACTATTTGAGACCAAAGCGTTTGATTCTAATAAACATTTTATTTGTTTTCCGAATTAAAATCATACTTTTCCGACAGTTATTATATCGTTTGGTTTCTATTCTTCCGTATCGAAGCAGTCTCCACTCAGAAGTGATTTGGTCGAGATCACACTTCCCCGCCAGTTTATCCCCAATTACAGGTAACCCCTTTAAAGAGACTGAGTGAGCCCCGTAGATTAACAGTTGAGCTTAATATATCAAATAATTTATAGTGAAAATAAAAAATATCAATATCTTAAAGGAATCTTAACTGCCACAGCAAATGAAAATGAATAATAATAATCATTGCTATATTTATATTGTTGAGTCAAAGCTCGTAGTTTAACTTTGTAATTCGTAACGAAGCGTAACCTCGTCTGAGTAGGGCTGCATATAATAGAATTTGAATAAGGCTCGCAATTGTAGAGAGAAAAACAAAAATAATAGTCAGAAGAAATCTAAACCAATTAAATAAAATTGACTTACCATGGCAGTAGATCATGAAATTGAGCAGGCAAAACCTCCCTGGGCCTCCAAATGCATTTGTCTGACCAGAGAAAGTTAGGGGGCGCCTTTCGAGGGATGAGCCAATCGGTCGAGAATTCCTCAGGCTGAATTTACACTCATTTGCAAGTAAAATTCAAATAAAAATCTTTTTTAATTAAAAAACATAAAAATGAAAAAACAGGAAGGCAACTGCCTTGATCAAAATTTGGAAGGTAAAAGCTTTGAACGTGAAAGCTAATAAGGTGACAGTCTCGTACGGATGCCAATAGCATCAAGAGTGAGAGAGGTGGGGGAAAATAGTCCGCAATCTTATCTCTAGTAAAGATTTAGTTGCCACTAATATCCACTAGATAGAGGGTAATTCGTGATTTCGACTCTGTTTCACAATTAAATTAATTTATTTTACAAAGAACGCCTAATGGCGTGGACATATATCAATATAAATGGAAGTATAAAAGCCCAAGCTGAGGAAGGGAAAGAGATGGGCAGAACAAAGAAGGGAGCAGTACCAGCGACGAATGATGGAGTAATGGGGCAATGTCAAAAAGAAAAAAAGACAGTTGAAATGACGTGGTCCTTAGTAGGCCAATACGAAAACAAAACTAAAGTATGGAGATTTGTCATTGCCATCTTGTTAAAGAGGAAAATCGTTAACCATAATTAAAAAATGTCCCGTAAAACTTTAAATCTGTCTATAGTAACATATGCTTGTGAGGTCTGGATCCGAAAAAAATTCTCAGAAGTATCGCAGGACCCGCCCAAGTAAACGATGTACGGCGTAGAATGCTAAACACAGAGCTATATAAATATATGATAACATTATATATCTCGTTTTTACCTGGATACAGAACATAAAGGGGCAGAGTCACTTCCTAAGCATGGGTGAAGAAGGAATGGCTATGGGCTGGTGGAAACACGACGTTCTGAGAAATCTTAAGAATATGAGGAGTTTTACATGTAGAGGACCGAAACAGACGTAACTCTGATATTGAACATGTCAATGATCATTTTAACCACATGTCGCGCCACTAATAGAAGAGGAGTTTTGACTCCAAGTGTTACGATTTACACTTTCCAGTGTTTTTTCATCGATACTCTTCCTAAATATATTTGGGATTCCGTTGAACAACTGCACCTAACTCCGAACAACTGTTCCTTAACACATCTGATGAACTATGTCACTCTATTAACTCCTGATTTGAATTTATGCTTAGCTTGATTGGTATACATACGAACAATTTTTTTTTTTTTACATATAATCAGTAAAATTAATATTATCCATTTCCAAACAAAGAAATTATTTTCGAATACCCATAACCACGAAGGGTGCAAACCTGGTAATGCTTAGGCCGGAATTAATTAAGTTTAGCAATAAAAAAAAACTTCGGGACGCCCCGGTTAATTAATGATCTAAGGTGAGGCCGGCTCCTAAGTTATTTTATCGCAGCCATATTACCATCGGAACTAAATCATTAATACCTCCGACGTCAGCCATTTGTTAGGAGAGATTTTCATCAAGTTTTAATCTTATTTTTTCCTTCAGACCATTTGTGAAAAATGACCCTCTCCGGAGCCCTCGTGGAAAAGTGGGGGAGGGGGGGCTAAGTCCGTGAAAGTTTAGTTTCAATTAATTAATAATAAGAAAGCTGCCTCGTCTCCTTGGCCTCTCTGATATATTGGCAGCGCTGCAACTTTTTTTTTTCTTCTCTAAGTAAAGAAAGATGAGTCGACGAGGAAAAAAGGACAATTAATAATAAAGAAGAAAAGTAATTAGCAAAACGCCAATTAAACAAATCTAGAGAGCTTCTGCGCATTGTCTGATATTAATATCACTTATAACTCTTGCGTAATGAGAAGTGTATCTCTGTCGCTATGCAGAAGGTCCTGGATTTAAATACAGAACTGGCAGGTAAATTATATATCAGTTAACAGGACCTGGAGTCACTCCTTGTGCTCACTTTGGCTCTACAAGTGCGTACCTTTGATTGGGGGAATAAACCTGGGAGTTGAGCGTGATAACGGCAAAATCATCTCCTTCCACAACCGTTGGGTTAGAAACAGTACTGCGCCTACTATGTACTGAACCCAATACTCTCCATAGGTTGTACTGGTACAGTTATTTTGTTTAGCGGAGCGGAGTTGCTTAGAGTGAAAAGCGCGGTGTTGCTACGCTTAAGATCCCGTTTTCGAATACGGCTATGACAGATAAGTTAGAAAATTAATGGGTCCCGTTTAATCTACAGACTCTCTTGGGGCTCTGCTATCCTCTACAGATGCGTATCTTTGATTGGGAGAAAAACTGGCGGTGTGATCCCAGGGAAATCACCTCCATCCACAACTGTTGGCTAAAAAACAGTGTGGCACCGAATATATACTATATACCGTAGCCAAAATTTTTCATTGGTTGTATTGGTATAGTATTTTTTACATAGCATAAACTTAAACTTAACGATAAACAATGAATGATTTTTACAATTATGTATCTAATGCTCATCCCTTTATCATTGAGGTGGGTTGCTCAGAGTGAAGAATGCTGAGTCGCTGTGCTAGGTACTATTTACGTTGGACGAATCTGGAAATGGCAGATAAATTATTTGATCTGTGCCTTGGACGAGCCCTGTGAGATCTGGAGTGATTCCTGGGGCCAACCCAGCTTCTACAAGTGCGTAGCTTTAATCGGGAAGAAAACCTGGCGGTTCAGGACGATTTCGGTTACATCGACTACTTTACAACCGATTTCTTAGAAACAGTACGGTTTCTTCTGTATGAGGCCCTTCATGGGTTGAAGTGGTACAGGGTTTTTTTGTTTTTTTTTAATAACTTACGTAACAGGAAAGATGAGTTTTATAAAATTGTAAATTATCATTTTATCATTAGGAGATCGGGGGAGCTATTTGTTGACAGCCTCAGAAGGAACTTGTAGGATATAAAGACCTTCCTGGGATTCACTCAGTCTCAATAAAGAAGGTACCTCTGAGGAAAATTATGCAGCTGGATGTGGTATCGGATAAATCACTTCTCTGCACAACCGTTGCCTTAAAATATAGTTTTTACCATGTTCTGAACCCAAAACCCTTCATGGGTTGTGGCGGTACAGGTAGCGAGAAGTATATTATCATTAGACTTTCTCCAATCTATCTCCTTCAAGAGCAGAATATTTAATTAACTGTATTAATTAATAACAACATATTGATCAAGCCAATTATTTAGTCATTATGCTTTGGAATATTTTCTTTTTTCTTGGTTCATTATCTTCCTCCGTCTAGTTATAAGATAAAAAGAGAGGAATATTTATATTAATATTCTGTCCTTTGACATTGAATATCATTGTGTAGCAAACTATATTGATTTACTACGAAATATCTAGGTTAAGTATTATATTTTTTTTAAATTCTCTCTATTACATAGACAAGTTTATAGTGATGCAATATTTTATCATTTTTCCGCTTAGCAACTGATAGAGAATCTACTTTTTGTTAAGTCATTAGTAACGGTCGATCAGCTGAATTATCAATATTTTCAAACATTCGCAAATCACAAAGTTCCTGACTTTTTTAAGCCATCAGACAAAACAAAGCTTTGTTTTTCATTTCAATGTGATATATTTCACTGGACTAAATACTTTAAATATAATAAAACAAGTAAAAGAACAAAGTCTTAAACCATTAAACTTGTACTTGACCATGGGGGATATGTATTTCCTAGATGAAGAAAATTTTTTAAATTAATATTATAGAAATGCATTTTAGAGGTATTTATGCTTAATTTCACTAATTTTTGGGATAAAAACTGTTTTTTAATTTATATTATTTTTATTAATTTAATTGTTATTGTTGTCTTTACAGAAAAATTGACTTATAACTTTATATAGTTATATACTTTATAGGTTGATGCATAAAACCATAAGTTTTAACAATTGATGACGAAATGTCGAAACGTATAAAGAATTAATAAAGGAGTGAGGTGTGACTGGATAATTTTTTTTTTTATTTCAGTGCAGAGTATCCAGTGAAAGATTAATACATTTTCATACATACTGTCAATTATTTTTTATCTATAAAACAATAAATAAAATATGAAATAATAAATTCCAATAAAATAAAATACCAAAAAACATGTCTGTACTTCATTTAAAGTAAAGTACTCAATATTTCAAAACAATACTGACTGGTTACTAAGTTATCTGGAATAAAATGGGGTTACCTCTACAAAAAGTTTAATTACTTATTGTACTGTGGTAGGTACAATTAATTAACACTTGTATGATTTCTAGAATAGAAGGCGAACAAGGGTACCCTCCTTGTAACTAAAAATATTTTAATTTCCGTTTTTGTAGTAAAATAAACTTTCAAAAACTCAGAAGTTATCAAAAGTTAACTTTAAAGAAGTTATCAGAAGTTAAAAAAAGGTTAGCTTAAATTTCTTGTAAAGTGTGATTTTGGTGATTAACACACTTATTTTAGTTCAATTTCGATGTAATATATTTATAGAATTTGTTTGGTTTTCGAAAATAAGTTGTGAACAAATTTTAAAGAAACTTGTTCTGTTTTTTTTTAATTTAATAATTTAATGACTTTTTTCCATGAATAGGCCATGGTCAATATTGGTGAACTCTGTGGGATGTTCTAAAATTCATTTCGAAAAAGTTTCTTTTAATCATCTGATTGAGAAAAAAAATATTCAATAAACCATTTAGGGGAATCTTTATCGAAAAAAAAAAAATTATATTTCGTGTACTCGCACTCAATATTTTTTTTCCACTAACAAAGATGCGGAAAATAATACTCATACTTTTTTATTAACGTATTAATTATTAACATGATTATATCAAACTCATATAACAATAATAATAATAATCATTAATCATAAAACGTTGCGAATATATTCATAAGAAAATGCACAAGATGGGATTGAAGTAATTTCTAGATGGTGGAAAAACTGTTTTTCCTCTCAATCGATTAAATTTTAACAGCGGGTTGGATGGGGTGCCTCCTGTAGGAGATGGCTTTGCTATGCAAATATATTACCTACTCTTTGTATCTTGTACAACATTGGAACAAGAATACACGACTTTAGAATATTTCTAGCTGGATGGCTTGCCATCAGGGGAGGAAATTCGATATGGGTCTGATGAAATATACTAAAACGACTTCAAGAAAGTTATATTATATTTTATAGTCAATATATATATATATAATGTTTTTATCACCTTGAATAAGAAGATAAAGAAGAAAAACTAAACTGCGTTTCTCTGAAAAAAACAACAAAAGAAAGAGAATTTAAAGAATCCTTATAATATATATATAACATATGTAAAATGATTTATAACCAGGTATGCTATGTAGGAGTAGCAATGAAGCCTACACCTATACATACGACTTAACTAAGAAGGCTTTTGTCTCACCTTGCCAATTGTCACATCACCACATTCTAAGAGTCTAAAGAAGAATCATTAATTCAGTTTATTCGGTATTTTTTCTTAATCGTATTTTTGTATTAATTTTTGTTATTGACTTTTTGTTTCGTTTAATAAATTTTCAGAAATTAGGATGTTTAAACTGAGATTACTTCTTATTTACTAGAATAAGACATAGATTATAGAATTGCATACAAATATAAGGATTTTCGAGTAACAAAAAAACATATTGGACTCAAGGATTTAACGTATTTAATAAAATTTGTATGCGATGTTTAAATCAAATCTATTTATATAAAAATGAATGTATGTGTGTTTGTCCTTTATGCATTACTACACCAATGATCCGATCGTCATGAAACTTTGGAAAGTTATTCAGTACACTCTAGGGAAGGTTTCTACCACCTTTTTGGGGGGGGGATTTGAATTTTTTTTTTTTAATTTCTAGAAAAAAATAATTATTTGTCACAAATCAAGTTATTTCTTTCGTAATCGAGTCAATAATAAAGGGAGAGTAGGAACAAATTTCGTACGAAATAAATAAATATATGTGAAGAGAAATTTAAATAAAAATTTTAATGACAGTGAAGTGTGAAGGAAGGCACGAGTGAGACATGTTAAGAAATTAAGTTTAAACACCAATATGCGTGTTCAATTGAAAAATGCTGCAGGAGCCAACATTTTCGCAAGGCAATTGCTGGATATTGGGAATGGAAAGATGGCAATCTACAAATCAACACAATGTATCACATTGCCAACGAACTTTTGTAAAATGACGAATTAATGGAGGGTAAAACCAAATATCGCCCAGAATTACGAAAACCATCAGTGGCTCAGTTCACGTGCTTTATCAACAGCTACGAATAACGATGTCAATGTCATCAATTTTAGCATTCAGAATCGAATACCAGGAAAAGCAACAACGTATAAATCCATCGATACTGTGATTAATCAAGACTAAATTGTCCAGTACCCAACCGAATTCTTGAATTCCCTTGATTTGTCAGGCACCGCACATTTTACCACTAAAAATTGGCGAGCCTATCATTTGCCTCAAACATCAATCCATTACGATTTTGCAATGGTACCAGACTTGCAATTAAAAAGATGATGAAGGATGTCATCGAACCTACAATTTTAAATGGGAAATTTAAGGGTGAAGATGTACTGTTACCACGTATTCCTATGATTCCAACAGATATCCCATTTGAATTCAAGCGCTTACAATTTCCGGTTAGAATCGCTTTTGGAATGACTATCAACAAAGCGCAAGGGCAGTCACTACAAGTGTGTGGTCTAGATTTGGAGCATCCATGTTTCGCACATCGCGTCGGAAAACCTTCAGATTTATTCGTTTACACGCCAGTAGGAAAAACAAAAAATATTGTGTATCCAAAAGCACTTGAGAAAATAAAGAAAATTGATTTTTATATATAAAAATGATTGTGAATAAGAAAAATGATATATTACAAGTGAATTTCCTATCGCAGCAACGAGCGACGGGTCAGCTAGATACAAGAGCAGAAACTGTACATTATGCTACAA
The DNA here is from genome assembly GCA_964056705.1 of Troilus luridus. Classification (NCBI taxonomy): domain Eukaryota; kingdom Metazoa; phylum Arthropoda; class Insecta; order Hemiptera; family Pentatomidae; genus Troilus; species Troilus luridus. Next base: position 86,692,238 of record OZ057415.1, read on the forward strand.
ATGTTTTTAAAACTCTTAAATATAAATGCTACCACTGAATACTGTTTAATTTAAACTACCTTTTTATTATTCTGGCATAAATTGGGAAGAAATTTCATTTAAGTAACATTCTTCCACCTTATAGCCTTCTATGTAAATTTTAACTTACGACACACCGGAAGTTCTATTCGATAAGATCACTTTTTTTTCAAGAAAATAAATCAAAGAAAAAGTGGAGACGAGAACAAATCGGAAATGTAAATTATTTTGAATTCAATTATAAATGTTATTTTCGATTAAAAAAATTATGTTCTACAAAATCTCAGCTTCACTTATTTTTTCTAAATCAAGCAATTAAAGATAACCTAAGAGCGGTTATGTTGGGAAATATTTTCAACGAATTTATTAAGCAATATATGTTCTGAATACACTATCCAAAGGGTATAATGCACCAGGCGATATTTGGAACAAAAAAATTGGATCTTATTTTCCATAAAAAATAATGAAGATTCCCAAATTTTTAACTCCAAATATTAAAATTCACCCTAAAAAAATAAAATAAAATAAAACTTAAAAAATCGTTTTTATAACTTTGTCTATTATTAACGTAGATTCCTTTTTTTTTAAAAAAAAGGTTTTTTTTCACTTTACAACTGAATAGTTTTAAAAACATTTTAGGCGCCAATTTCAAATGAACAGGAAACGTTTACAATTTTAAAAATACAATAAAAAAAATCCTTTTCCTCGACAAAAAAAACATAAGTTGAGGGAATGATAGAACAATTAATATGAATTATTTCAGATTTTTTAATTTAGTGCAACGCTGTTAAAAATTTCCTATCGCAGCAACGCGCGACGGGTCAGCTAGTAAATCTATATATTTCCAATCAAAATGATTAATTAAGTTTATTGATGCAGGACTGAGGTGCTATACGGGTTGCGTCTAACAAATAATTTACTATGTTAACAGTCATCGATCGATCCTGCGAGATCTGAACCCTCAAGGGGCAAACTCAGCCCCTTCAACATGGATACTCTAAATTGGGGGATAATCCTAGCGGTTGAGCGTGATCTCGGCAAAATCACCTGCTTCCACAACCGTTGATTCGACACAATACGGCCCCTATAATGTACTGAGCCCCATAATCTTCAAAGGTGGTAGTGATACAGCCCCTCCTCTTTTATAGAACAATATACCACCTCTAAAATATTTTATAAGAGTGAATATAGAGAGAAGACAGTATAGTGTAGTTAGTTAAGGATATTGATAAGAGAGTAGTAGTCACTATGTTCGTGAATAATTTATAATGTTTATAATATATAATGAATAATTTCAATCCATTCCAAAATAGATAGATATTGTAATTTATATCAAAGATAACAATAAACAACTTCTTACACCTCAAATATTCTCTTTGTTGATTCAATGATCGCGTATACAATTATAGAGCTAAAATAGATAATTAAACTAAACACTAAATAAATGGGTACTTATTTTATTTTGTGCCATCGTTTCTACCCACTTTGTGGGTCATCTTCAGGGCTAAGAAAAAAAACAGACAAAACAACAAAACTATAAAAATACATTACAGTACCAAGAATATGATAATATAAAAATATATGTACTATATTCTATTACTCTACATATATTCTTATATTATCATATTCTTGGTACTGTAATGTATTTTTATAGTTTTGTCGTTTTGTCTGTTTTTTTTCTTAGCCCCGAAGATGACCCACAAAGTGGGTCGAAACGTTGACACAAAATAAAATAAGTACCCACTTATTAATTGTTTAATTTGACTGCACCCCCAACTGTTTCCTTCCTTACTCGGATCTTCCAGTTAACTATCTCTTCGCTAACATAAATAATTAAACATACGATCTAAAATATGCCTTGTAGTAGTACGCAAATGGAATCAGTAACACAATCGCCCAACAAAAATACACACAAGCCAGATTCGCCTATGGAACGTTGCGCTGAAAATAACCTCAACGACAAAGAAAATAAACTGAAAAAGTGGACGACAAAGAAAATTAATGCACCTTCTAAAAACTTTTCAGGTAATTTGATCAAGTCAGAGGCAATGAAAAGACCCCGAGAAAGAGCAACAAAGGATTTTTTTTATAGAAAAATCTTTTCTTTTGATAGATGGTATTTTCTTATTGAAGGATAAATAATTCAAACAAAGCATACCCACCGATTTATATATTTTACATATAAATATCGGGAGAGGAGTGGCTCAGTGGTAGAGTACTGAGCTGCCATGCCGGAAATCCTGGTTCAAATCCCGCTGCAGGCCATGATTTTTATTTAGTCTGTTTGCAGCGGGAGATGGATCATATAGGATCTAGGACCCACCTGGGGCCCACCCAGCCTCTATAAAATATTATAAAAACAGGGTACCCAAAATAAGGGGGGAAAATCTGGCGGTCGAGCGTGACCTAGGACAAGTCATCTCCTAGCAGAACCGTTGTCCATGAAACAGCACAGTCTCTACCATGTACTAAACCCCAGACCCTTCATGGGTTGTAGTTGTACAGGTTTTTTTTTTTTACATATAAATATCTGTTTAAAAGAATTGTTTTGATGGGATTTTTAAAGTAATCGACAGCTAAGATAACGAAGAGCGAAAATTCAAAGTACCATAATGAAGTATGAAACTAGGTTACTTTCTTTTGACAATAAGTTTAGGACATGTTTCTTTCTAGTGTTTATTAGGACATGCCAGGATAGGATTTTTAAGAAAATTTGACTTAAAAGTACTGACGTTTATTGTTACCCAAAATTAATATAAGATTGATAGTTTGTTAAGAAAAGAAGATTGTTCTTCACTAAATTTTAAGTCAAAAAATGTAAAGAAATAATTGCCGATTTATGAACTTAAAGTTTAAAGAATGCCAGTACAATTCAAACTTTACGTCTTTCTGTGGTCCTGTCAAAATAAATGAATATAATTTTTTTTACCACTTTCCGCCTTGTTTACAATAGTTTATACTGTTCATTTAATTGTATTACTCATTGCACAAATTGTATAACTATGATTAAGAGGTATTCTGCGATTAAGAGGTATTCTGTGGTTCACATTACAATATTTTTTTAAATATAGTGTAAGTAGAAGAAAATAGAAATTCATGCCATTATCCTAGCATATTAATTTGTACTTTCAACTCCAATGCTCAAAGTAGAAAGAGTATAATATGCCTTCTTGGAACATATTCTAATTTACAAATTCTACTTCTTTTATTATTTTTATTTTAAGTAATGCAATATATTTAAAAAACTAAAAAAAAAAAATCAAATAGAAATGTAATCATTTAATCAAGATAGAAACATTTCAACAAACATATATCATATATATTTCAAAATTTTATATCATGATTAAATGACTACCGAAATTTCTTCAGTAATTAAATGCTGTGATTTAATGTTACATTGAATAAACTCGTTAAATAATAAATTATTGTAAAACTTAGTTCGGTATGAATTAACACAGAACCAAATGAATTAACAAAATTCGATATGACGAACGCAGAACCAAGTACTGAAACGAACCTGCACAGACGTACTGGATCCAATGTTCAAAGTAGAGAAAAATCATGCTAATTTAAATAAATAAAAACTTATTTTAATCATTTAGCTTTGTAAAATGTACTCGTAGTAATAAAAACCTTTAAAATCATTATACGAGATGTAGTGACATATATTAATCAAACAGAAAATATTAACTATTTAACAAGTTAATTATTATCTCAATTGTACTTTTAACATGAAAATTTATTTGATAGTTAACTACAATAATTGATAAACGTTATAATATTCTAGTGTCTACCAAAAGTTGATTTATCAGAAAAGGATATGTTAAATACTAAAAACACGAATCTTACCTCATAACTACTTCTAAGATGAAACTGATTTAATTTCATCGATTATTAAATATGGTAATTTAATCTTGAATTGAGTAAACTCGATACATAACCAATAATTGTAAAACTTCGTTCGATATACGTTGGTTCATAGCTCGGCCAACACTGAGAAGCAAGCACTGCCTCTGAACCTGCACAGACCTGTAGGGTTCAATGTTCAAAGTTAATGAAATAAAATGGCTTCTAAGAATATATTCTGATTTTCAAAATATACTTAATTTAATCATTCAATTATATCATACGTAGTAAAATAAACGTAAAGGAATATTAATTATATTTGTTATCTGGTATCACTATACTATTCCTTTCTTTTACTAAGAACATATAAAAGAAAGGAATCATCATCTCATTTATTTTCTGAAGATGAAATTGCCATTATCTCCTCGATTGTTAACTATAATATTTACAACGGAAAATCAGAGGCGAGCTTACATACACAAATTAAACACAAAACTATCCAAGGTAGTAAGAAGTGAGGTTCCTCCTTTACGGACAGTCCTGGTTTAAAGAGGTAAAATTAAATCCAATAAAATTTGTAATTATTTCTTTGATAATAAATTTTTGAATATAAATATAAAACTTCAAAAAAAAGAGAATTATGTATAATCAAGAATGATAAAAACTTAAATACTCCGGGTATCAGTTCTGCAAGTTGTCTCTTTGTGTTGAGATACGAGTTTTAACAATTCTTTCGTTTCCTTTTTAATATTTTTGATGAAATTATTACCGAAATCTACACATTTCCCAAAATTAAATTAGTTTTTCCATGCTAAACCTCACGCTATCAGCAACAAAAAATATTAATTTTGGTATTATTTTCATTATGATTTGATATATTATATTTTTACGCAGGTAATTTGTAGTAATCACGATAACCTCACATGTATGGAATTTTTAAAAGTTAAATAAAAAAAAAATAGGAACAGGCAGAGAGCTAAGAATGATATAGCATCAATCTAGATTGATCAATACACCTTCACGCCTAGGCCTGTACTTATAATTGTTATGGTAAATTCGAGGTGAACATTAGTGAAGCAAGATAAACAAATCAGAAGAGGCAGGGGAATGAAGACAGGGTGAATGGGGAGGTGAGAGGGAGAAGGAGGACAGGGGGTGTTGCGCTACTATATTATACATTCGTAACATAAGTCGGGGTCTCGGCTGCAACTTAGCCGCCAAGTGTGGGCTAAACTCGAAACCTCTTTTTTCCCCCACTAGCTCCCCCAACAGTACCGTGTAAACGCTTCCTCCCGAGCACGGCGATAAATCATCGGTACTGTCGCAAGCTCGCTAAGTGAATGTAACATTTGCGGCTAGGATCCAATCCAATCCTCAACTTTATACTTATAATAATATTATGGTAAATAATTATCAACATTAATAATTAAATTTACTAGCGATTGATTTATTATAGATCGCCTGAAATTCGATATGCCTACTCGAAGCAGTTGGCAGATGTCGGAAAATGGAAGAGTCCGAAGCAAAAGGAAAAATGAGAAAGGAAGATGACACATGGGAGATCGGATAATTGATGGCTTTTATAATTACATGGCCACTAAATGTTCTAGTAGATAATTATTGATGAATGAGAAATCATTTAAATATTGAGTAAAAGTGTAGCCGAAATGTTAGAATACAACATCCCAGGGAGATTGCGCAGACGCATTTCTAAGATTCCAGAACTTCTCCCACCTCGATCCATCCAAGTTATTTGCTGCTCCTGGAATTAAAATCGTTCTTATTGAGCCCGGTTTTCCTCAAGGCATCGCCCTTTAGAATGTATCTCTTAAACTTTTAATCTGAAATATGTTTTTCAAACCACCTCTATGGAACGATTGTACAAAATAACGAATATCTTTAAATTATAAAATATGTAACTGTAAATAAATATATTTTATAATAGATAAAAGATTTAATTACTTCATAAAATAGTGGGTTGTATCTCAGAACAAACATTTGTCTAAAACACAAATCCATTGGAATATTCCTCGTAATTCTCTTATGAATGAATTATAAATTAATTTATTATTAATAAGGAAACGTCATTTCGCAATCTTAATTAATCAGCTTCTTTTTCATTATTGTCTTTATGAATATTATTCTGTTCGTAATAAAGTTTAAAAAAATTTTGTTCCTATTATTATATTATTTTAAGCTAAGTTTTATTCTAGTTTAACTTCAGAAATGCCTTAGCTTCAGATGATTAAATAATAATAAAAGGTTTAGAGATAACCACAGAAAGAATCTACTAAAATATGCTGAAGAGGAATCTGACATTCCTCGGGCATCTATTCAGAATGAACAAGCAAAAATATAGCAAGCAAATATTTGAAATGTTCTGAAAGAAAGATACTAAAGAGATAAGAGAGAAAAGAAAAAGTTGAACACGACAGAGTCTCACGTGTCAGAAATAAGTGAATTCGATACCTGATTGAAAAATCTGAAAGGGTTTCAAGATGGAGAGATACCAGAAAAGTTTAGACAGAGGATCAAAGGAAACATGCCAGTGAAAGAGTCAAGAATTATTGGAAAAAGAGAAAACTCCAACTAGGAAAATATAGTTGTAACATGATCTGAAGTGGTCAATACGAAAAAAAGCTTAAATCCCATACCCTTAATCTTAGATAACAACCGTACTTCCACGGAGCAATAACCACACATAAAACAATCCTCCAACCTACGCCCAAGTCTATCCATCGGATGTTTACCACTCAGCGCTTATTAAATATTTAGGAGTTTACATATTTAGTAGGACTTTAGAGTCATGCAGACTAAACAATAACACAGACAAAAAATTATATACAAAGAAGAAACGTATAAGAGCCCATTGAAGCGAGGAAACATTACAGGAACGGCTGGATACACAAGGACTTCTTAGCCACTAATCCCAGATCTAGGGGTTGCTTCCATTGAAAACAAATGCGCTACAAGAGCTCAGACAATCTGCTATTGTTTTCGGCTTAGTGCTCCCACTCCTATTCCCTGCTTAGCGCTCCTCGCTCGGAATAAATTCTGATTCTTAGAACGGGAAAGTGATGATAGTCTTTGGGCTAATGCCATCAACAACCAAAGTATTTGTGTTCTACTTACAACTTATACTTCAAGTACCTCAAAAAAAAAAAAAAAAAATGAGAAGAAAAATAATTAATGAAAGGAAAAACTATCTAAAATACCTTTTACACTTCACTATTCTGAATGGATAGTACTTCAGATATTTCCTGCCGTATGTGGTTCAGCATATTTTATTTTTTACATTAAATATTTTACATATGAGGCGTTCAGTATCAGAAGCGGATAACTCCAAGTTTCAAATTATTATTTTTTTTAATTAATCACAAATTTAGTAAAAGCATGATAAATAAGGCGGTAAAGGGTCATTCTCATTCATTTTAAGACAAGAGTGGTTGGCTAAAGAAGCGAATAATTTGCAAAAGTTAATTTTTGAAAAATGTGGAGGTTTTTAGAAAAAGACATATTACCTTCTACTCACATCAAGCCAGAATGAAGGAAAATATAAGAATCACTATATTTTTTATTTCTTCCAAATTAATTTTAAAAAAACAAGAGGTCACTCAAGTAGAAGAGGATCTAAAAGAATTGTAAAGATCAGGAAAAATCATGAAAGAAAGCGCAAACCTTAATAAAATATAAAACAACGAAACTAAAAAGTTCCAAGAAGCAGGAAAGAAGACTGGAAAAAAACTATTGCAGCATTGTAAGAAGAAAATATGGAACATAATGAAAAAGTTCAGGTAAGCCAGAAAGCACGTAACATCCGCAAATAAATAAATGATCTAACCTGTTTCAAAGTTAACTATTTGAAGAAATATATATGTATTATATATTAACATCTAGATAACACTAACAAAACTTGCCTAATGTATTATATATTAACATCTAGATAACACTAACAAAACTTGCCTAATGTATTCCGCATAGAGCTCTTAATATTCCTAAATTAATTATATCACCAACGATATAAACAAAATAAACTTATCTCCCAAATATTAGATAAGAATAACTAGGAGAGTTTCCATTTTTTAGTAACATATGCATTTATTATTTCAGTTATGATTGTATTATTAAAAAATAAATAAATAAAACGCTTTATTAAGTCAATATCACTAATTTCAGAGCCTTCTCAGTCCGAAAAATAATTTTTCAGTTAATGGCCTGTCTCTCTTTCTATTCAAAAGCTACTTTTGTTTTCTACTCAACTAACAAAAAATATATAAACCTTACTAGACATACCGTAAATAGGATTTAAAAATATATATAACCTAAAGATTATTTTAATAACAATTTTTAATCCACTTTCCATTAATTTCTGCAATATCTTCTGACGCTAAGCTTATTTTTGAATACCCTTACTTTATATATTTTTTTGTAACTTTTAGTATATAATTTATAAGTACCTTTTCATTGATTATATTAAAAAGTACTCAATAAAATTAAGTATAATACGAGAAAGCGTTATGTATTTTTGTTTCAATGATACTAAGTAATTAATATTAACGTTGTACACTTAATTTTAATTTTAAAATGTACCTCCACCTTGAATATACATTTACATTATTTTTTAAGTGAACCTTAAATTAAAGTCGTTAATTAAGTACCGGAGGAATTTTAAAAGAAGATAGGCCTCAGACTTCCTAAAATAGAATCTTTAATAAAGTTTCAACACAAGTAACCTATGTTTACAATATCATATTCACGTTTTGAGTTTGTTATTTTATTTTAATTAGGCTACTAAAAAATAAATAAACAGCCGAAGAAAAGAGGAAATGTGTAAAGGACCTCGATTAATCTCTTCACTAACACGAATACAAGCATAAATGAACATAAGTAAGTAAGTGGTAGAGTAAGTAGTCTTTCTAATCCAACAGATGGGCAGGGAGATATTTGGCCGAGATCACGCTCCTATGACAGATTGTTCTAGGTCGGTTAATAGATTGAATAATTTATCATTATTAATACACTTTGACAGCATTGCGCCGGAGATACTTCTAGTAGGGGAATTTCTAGTGGTTTTCTAGAGGAATTTCTAGGGGAATGGAAAATACGGTGATTGAGATATTTAGATATGTAGATAAGGGCCGAGAAAGCCAATATGGTAGCGCAGGAGAATTTGTCGGTACGGAAGGCGATGAGAGGATTGAAGATCGGAGCGGCTGTCTACAGAAAGTTGGGTCTAACAGAATGAAAGAACTGTTGGGGTATGAAGGATCATTCAGAGTGTTCGTGATTCACGAGCGTTGTATAGTCGCTGTCGAAAGTATTACCAAACCACACAAGCGGGGGACAGTTCATGTTGAACAATAAAAGATCCCAGCACCTGAACCGCTGTACCAGCACCGGTCGGGTAGTTTACTGGAGTATCCTCACTTACATACAGAAAATCAATTGTATTTTAAAGGGCAATATCAATTATAGAAGATCACAAAATATTATTTTTTTATTGTATTGTTGCATTTGTTTTAAAATTTAAAATTTGTATGTTTATATTGATGATTGTGTTTGATTGGAGGTTGTTTATCTATATTTTTTTCAACATTTCGACATTTCGTTTATTATTATTAATAATTATTTTTGTTGTATATATTCATTGGAGTTCTCTATTTATAATATTTCTTTTTTAATTTTGTGGTAGTTTATAAGATTTTTTTTTTTGTAAATACTCAATGGATTTTTCTATTTAGTATTTAGAGGACTTTTCGTAAACTAGCTGGGGGGGGGGGGGGGGGTTATTACCAGGTCACAACAGTATATGAACTAATCCCAAACATCCATTGTAAACAAGCAACCCATGTATTTAAGCAGGATTAAGATATCGAACAAAGTAGTCTAGTTTTAAGTTATATATATATATATATATATATATATATATATATATATACATATACATATATATATGTGTGTGTGTGTGTGTGTGTGTGTGTGTGTGTGTGTGTGTGTGTGTGTGTGTGTGTGTAAATGTGTGAGTGTGAGTATATGTGTGTGTTTGTGTGTATGTATGTGTGTGACCCAGACATACGCATAGCAGTATTATAAATAGACGACGTTGACAAATTCGTCACTGAGAAGCACGAGAGCGTGGAGCGGAACCACGGGCACTTGAACACCCCAGAGCTACCCACGTGCCAAGAGCCCCATCCCCGTCTGTTATTTACTACACTGCCAACTGTTTTGCAAAGGAGGGATTTTTTCAATATTATTCGCTTGGCTGTATTTTATTATACCATAGGACATAAAAAATATAACATTGTATATAACAATGTTTTATATTTAACGAAAGGTTCTTTTCGTTAGATAAAAAAAAATATTTGTAAATATACACTCAACAGCAAAAAAAACCGGACACTTAGATTTGTTCTTATAATTTCGTTAAATACATATGTATATTAATCTTTTTAATTCATGGTAAGAATGAAATAAACCCCGGAGTGCATCGTGAATGGTAGACTTCGCTACCCCAAGCTCCGGCCTTCTCTGACCAAGGCATCAGCTCGGGCTATGTCAACATTTGAAAGAACCATTATTATATCAAGGACCAAAATAAAAAAAAACGTGTCTATTAATCACAGAAAAGGCTTGGTTAATAAATTAAAGATGTTTAAATGTGCGAAAAACTACTTACAGTTTAGAATAGGTCCGACAGGTAAAGCAACTTCAAGACAAATAAATCAGATCTGAGTTTTATCTAATTGTTTACTAATCCTGAAGGAATTAGTTCAATGGACTTAGACCCTACAATCTCTGTAATAAATAGAATACCCACAAAAACAAACACATTGCTGAAAATTAGCTTTTAATACAAAAAATATGAAGTGTCCGGTTTTTTTTGCTGTTGAGTGTATATATATTATTTTTATTTTACTCTATTACATTAATTGAAAATGATTATTTATAGGTAACATTTTTAAAAATTAGAAATGGTTAATTCCAAATTATTATTTATTCACCGCACTCGGCTAACATTATAACGAAAGGCAATATTAAAAAATATACTTATTCATACAGTAAAATATATATTTATATTGATAAAATAATACATAACGTCGAAAGATAGAGAAAAAAACGGAAAAAAAAACCTTCTATGTGGCTCCTTCTAATAATTTCTCACTAATTATCTTATTTTTTCTCGTTTTAGCTATCTAAGGATCAGGTTTTTATATTTTTTATTTTATTTTTCTAAAATATTTCATTTCCAACTCTTTGTTGTTCCTTCCTTTCTTCCGTACATTTTCAGTCCGGATTGGATTGTTTCTTTGTTTAAGATAATCATCTATTGTAATTTAACTTTTTAATTTTTTATCTGTCCTTTATTACACATTTTGTGATTTCTAAACTTCACTGATCAATACATAAGTGGTTTTTTGTACTATTAGAGAAGATAAATATTTTTCCAGTCGGTCTAAGAAAAATCATAAAACTCCGTGATGCTAGGTTCTAAATCACCACCGCTGCTTATCTGTGATTATTGGCCCGTGTAAAGTTTCTTATTTCGGTTTGAGATGGTCAATTATTTTATATTTCTTTTTTAAGGCAATGTCATAAACATGATATATTTTCGATAAAGTAAGTTTATCTCTCTTTGTTTAATTTATTATTACCTTTATTTTAATGTTTCATCACAAGAATTATTTTATGTTTTTGAATTGTTTATATAAATTTGTCAATTGTTTATTGTAGTGTCTTAAACGTAATAAATATTTAATTATTAAAGACGCCCCTGAATAAAGATTTATTTTTGTCTTTTCCATAGCTTTCTGAGGTCTTTTCTATTAGAAATAGTACTTTATTTCAAAAAAACTAATCTCCATTTAATAATATATGGTTTTCATAAATTATTAAACATGTTTATGCTGTCAATAAAATATTATTGGTTATTAAAGTTAGCTAAGACACACGTGCGGGGGGCGCTGTCAGACTCAGCCCAGGTTTAGAGGGCGAACTGTCACCAAGTAGGGACCTTCAAAACCTCCTGACACCTTCTGGCTTGCTCGAGGGGAAAGGTTTTATCGCAGGGGAACAGGCACAATATCAACCATTTTCCACAGCGTTAGCTTCAGCCATTGCTGGATTTAAGGGGTGATTATGAGGGGGGGGAGCAATCCAGTGTGGCAAGTTTTCAATAAATTGAAAAATCCCTACTCCAGATAAAACAGAAGGCCCCAGAGTAATTTTTTTTTTTAAAACTATTTTATTGAGTTGTACAACTGTAATATATACATCTAGTACAAGGGCTATATGACTAACTAGATAGTTAAAAGGACATGAGAGGCACTACCCACTGGCAGCACTCTAATAACATTTCTATAATATAAGGTCCCGAGGCCATCTTATCTTCAGACGCCTAGGAGGATTGTCCGGGATGGATTTGGATGCAAGGATGGAAACTAGTGGGTTTGGATGGGGCTGGAGTTAATTATGGAATGATAGGTATCTTGAATGGGCTAAATCGGTAACATATGGAACGTTAAGGTCTTTATGGATGGTTTTATTTGTGACAAAATAAGGAGCGTTTAGGATTTTGCGAAGGATTTTGGATTGCAAGGATTGAATGGTTAGAGGAATTCGATGGTTTGGTGGAGCCTAGTTCAATGGAGCATAGTTCAATTCCGTAAGTCAATATAGGTCTTATAACAGTCACATAAATAAGTCTTTTTTAATTGATCTGAAGCTTTGAGCGTTTGTCTAGTATGTGTTGGAGTAGTCGGAAGCGTCTAGCTGTTTCTTATCTTTTCAGTCTCGTGTGAGGGTTCCAAGTAAGACGTTTTTCTAAGTCGAGCCCTAGGTAGCGAATCTGTTCAACATGGATAAGTGGAGTACTATTGAAGGATACAGTAGGACAAGAAGTCATGGGTTTTCGGCGAAGGCTAAAGTTAATTTGATGGGACTTGTTGGAATTGATGTTAATTCTCCAATTCCGACACTATTCTTCGAGGCTTGATAAATGTGATTGAAGGGATTGGGATGCAATACATGGGTCGTTATTAACTGATAACACACATGTGTCATCAGCATACGTGTAGATGAAGGGGTTAGGATGGGTTGGAATACTGTGTAGAGGATAGGACCGAGGATGCTACCTTGAGGAACACCAGCAGACTGGGAACATAGAGAAGAGTAGGAACCATTGAGTTTAATTTTAAAATATAAATCTATTGACATCCTGTACCACATTTAACTAACGGTCGATGACTTGTAAGAGATATATAGATTTATTAAGTTACTGAACTTGGATATACAAGAGACATAAAAGAGATATTCTCATGAACTATCTTGGGGACTTATTGCAGTTGACTATCATTATAACTTATTGGCTATAGACTACATCTAACTAAGAGACTACTCTCTTACGTACAATAAGCTTCATCTACTAAATCTCTACTCTCCTACCTCCTTCCTTCTATCTTTCCTGATCTTAGAGATACTACAAATACTTGTAGACAAAGGGGGGGGGAGGACAAGGATGTTTACATTACTGACAACACGAAGCATTGATGAAAAATCTAATTTATAAACAAATTACTTCAGGTCATTGCCATTTAACTCCCCAACTTGGGTCCAGTACTAAGTAGAGACTGTATTTATTATAAGCTAGCGGGCAGATAGAGAAGTGATTTGGCCGACGTCGAATGTAGATAAATTATTTAATCTGATTACAGACGTTGTTCAAAGCTCTTCCTGGGGCTCACCAAACTTCTTAGGGAAATCCTGGCGGTTGAGCGTAATGCCAGACAAATCGCCTCACTGCACAACCGTTGCCCAAGAAACAGTACAGTCTCAACCATGTATTGGACCCAAGACCATGAGGTGTAGTAAAGCAAGATTTCCTTTTTTTTTTACTTTATTACACTCAGGGTATCTCATAGGTTCATCCAAATATGTATATAAATAATTTATCGGCCAAAACAAGATTTGAACAAGGGAACTTCAGCACTCGGCTTATTCCTCTACACAATGAGATATCCTGCTCCGATATACATCTATAACTTCATAGTTCGTTATATTTAAGACAATTTTTCACTAAAGAATATTCCCTAAAGTGTAAGCGTAGGTATTGCTATTGACTCGTTATCCCGGCCAGGACAAATCTTTTCTCTTCAAAATAAAAATATTTAAATTATCACCATCAAATAAAAATATTTATAAAATATAAAAATTGATGTAAGTTAACGAGATCCTAAATAAAAGTAATGTTCAATAAACATTCGTCCCCATAAAAACTTCGCAAAAATAGCGAGAACTGGGATATAGGATCGGTGAAGAGAATGGATTTGTCTGGCCTGGTTACGAGGCTAGTGGCTTTGTTGAATCCCGCCAGGACAAATCTTTTCTCTTCAAAATAAAAATATTTAAATAATCAACATCAAATACCATCCGACATTGACAGTTACTGGTGGCCTTAGTTAGTGGACAGTTACAAAGCTTGAGTTTGAAAACCTTCCAGCAAAGCAACCTATAACTCCTCGTCAAGGAAGTTACATTGCTGACAACATGAAACCGAAGTCGAAAACTTAAGGATTGTAAATCCATTTTATAAACACATTACTTTAGGTCATCGACCGCCAGTTGATTCTATTAACCGCTGGTCATCGGATTATGGTTTAATATTCGTGGAATACTGGCAAAAAGGACATACCTATGTTGTCCATCCATAGTTGTTTAGAAGCTCCACTTTGTCGTTTAATGCTGGAGGTAGTGAATTTAGCAGTTTTACTTCATCCCTCCGTTTCATGTCATCCTCAACGGAACAGGGCGCCTCTGATGTACTCATGTGTTCACTGCTCTTGTGTGGGAACCAATCCTCATCGCCCCAGGGGAACGGACGACACGACAAACAAAGTTCGTGAGAGGGCTAGAAAAAGCACATGGAAGCTTTTGCTTAAGATTTTTTCGAAGCTGTACATTGCTATGCTATAGTTGTCATATTGTTTGCAACAACAAAAACCTATATAATACCGAATACATAAAAGATCGGTCAAATAAATAATAAAACAGTCATTACTCGAAAATATGTAAAAACAATCCTGTGTAGAAACCGGAATTATTTATAGATTTAGTAGAAATTTTTCATTAATTTTGAAATAAACAACTTCTGGTTGTAGATTGTTCTATTTTATTTCACTATTTTTAAGTAGGCCCCAATATTTTTAAAACTGAAAAAATATGTCTCTTTTTCCTTCTGAATAAAACTTGCAATCGATGTTGGAAGAAACAATAATATATTTTTTATTTAAGATAATACCGAAGTGAATAAGATAAAAATATAACGAGTTTAGGTTTTAAGGTTTTACGGACGAGTTTGGTGCGGTTTAAATGAGGAATCTGTAATGTTAAAGTCTGATCAGTGAAATGAAAATTCAAAAATCTCACTTCAATTAAATTTCTCACTCATTCATAGTAAAACACAGTAGTGTGTGTGTGGATTGTTATTTTTCCTAAATGCCTCTGTAAAGTTATAAAATTGGATTACTTTTATTGTTCCCACGTTCCCATTAAGATGGGATATTTTTATAAGAAGTGTCCTTTTATTAAATATATTTTTATATAAAATAAATATTAATGAGGTTATTTGTATACTAAATTAAAATGCCGTGGCTCGTTAATATTGATAATGAGATTATTACAATAACAGGCTGAAAATTCTGTATTTACCGGTAACTGTTTAGATATGTATTTTTGAGACTTTTACCAACTCATTAAAATTCATTTAATTCCTCGGAGGTGAATATTTTTTAGGGATGATTATTAATTTCTGATTACTCTGAAAGCATTTCAACCGCAACATGTTTGTTGTGTATTGGACAGTTGTTACCGATGTAAGTTAAATGATTTTATTAAGGCTTCATTCAATTCTTCATTTTATTCAATTCTTGATTTTCTAATACTTATTCTATACTTCCCTTGTTCAGAAATTAGTTTGAATATATTAATAATGGTTAATAATAAAGAATCATATTGTGAAATAATAAATAAAGATTTTAAATAAATACTTACTGATGGTTTACTAGTTTCTTAATTTATTATGTATGCAAATGAAAAACTCTAAGTGATATAATATTATATGTTTTGGGGATACGAGGAAATAATGTACCTCTGTATTTGTGTATATGATGTGATCATATACATAAAATTGATCACTGTTTTTGCGAGCATATATCATGACAAGGTAGTACTAATGGTTAACCATGATTTTTATAAGTACATCTAATGCTCTAAGCTTTAGATTAGGGTTTAATTCAAATTTTGTAACTATGCCAAAGTAAATGAAAAACTCGAAATGACACGATAGTATTTATGTATACGAGTATAGAATTTATCTTTGTTTTTGTGTATATGAACACAAAATTTATCTCTGTTTTTGCGAGCATATCTCATTCCAAAATAATAATAATGACGAACCTTCATCTTGACATACCATTTCGTAGGCTAACATAGTAAAACACATTTTTTTGGTAAAGTTCTGTTCTGTTATTCAGCATCATTCCCTTTGAGAGCGAAACAACGATTATAGCGATCATGCAATTTTTCGATACCACTTTTATAGTACCATTTCTCTTTAGCCCCGAAGTATTCTCAGTGATTACTTCGTCATTAGTACTAAATTTCTTTCCACTGAGCATTTTTTGAGATCTACAAACAGAAAAAAGTCACTGGAAACCAGATTTAGAAAATACGGTGGAAGGAAATGCAACTGGTAGGCTAATTCATGCAGTTTAACCATCGTTTTCATTGACATATGACATGGTGCATTATCTTAATGAGGCAACACTTTTTTCTTCTACAAATGGAGCCTTCAAATGCTCCAAAAACGCTATGTAAGAATCGCTGTTGATGCTTTGGCGCTTTGCCAGCTCATCAATGAATATTATACCTAGCATATCACAGAATACTGATGCCATAACCTTGCCAGCCGACCTTGCATCTTTCAAGCTTTAGATTCGGATTATCGCGACAGTTCACTCGGATGACTGTCGATTGGATTCTGGAGTGTAGTGATGAATCCGTTGTTACAATTCGACGGAAATTATTTTTTATTCCGGTTGAATATCGCTGAACATTGCTACAGGCCAACGACAAGTTGAAGGTTTGGCCCGATTGTGAGCTCGTGCGGCAGTCATTTTGCTTTAGCTTTATAAAAATATTCATGCGTGATATGTTCAAAACGCTCTTTTGAACATGGAGATAACACTTCAGAGTCTCAAGTTTTTGTCAGACTCAGCCTCATTCGGACATCCACTGCGTGATTGTTTTTGGTGCTAATTTCACTTAGTTTAAATTTAGTGAACCACTTTTTAACGTTTGATTTTCCAGGTGCCGACTACGAGTAATATTTATCAAGCCAAAAAATTGACATCAATAGTATTTTTTTCATGATAAGCAAATCTTCATCGGTACACGGAATTCGTTTTTATTATTTTTTTACGTTTAACAAATTTAGCTTCATTAACAATGCAATATTTCATGAACCTATTGTAGTACAATGGGATAACTGCTAGCAATCGATGCTACTGGTTTCTAATGAAAATATTTCGAAACCGAGATATATCCAGAGCTCTCAAAATAAGAGTGTATCGTACTGTCCTTCAACCGGTGCCCATGTGTGGAAGTGAGTCTTGGACGCTGACACGTAACGATGAAAGACTGTTACACATGTGGGAAAGAAAAATCCTCAGAAAGATCTTTGGCCCTACAAAAAAAGGAGAATACTGAAGGATGAAGACAAACGAGAAACATAGAAGTTTGTATGATACACCAGATATTGTTGCCACGATTAAGAGTGTCAGGATAAGATGGCTGGGGCACGTACAAAGAATAGAAAGAAGTAGACTACCAAAAATGATGATGGAGGGACACCCTGGGGGAAGGAGGAGCAGAGGGAGACCTAGGGAGACCTGGAGGAGGTTCTTCGGACTTAGTGTGTCGGCAAATGGAGAAGGGTAGCCGAAGACAGGTCGGAGTGGAGGAGGAACACTGAGGAGGCCAAGGTCCTGCAAGGACCAAAGTGCAATAGATGGATTATTTTACAACTTTTAAATTGAAGCGTGAATCTTCTGAATATTAGTACTAACTAAAAATCATCAAGATTTAATTTTAGTAATACCAAATATATGTCAGCCCACGAACTTTTCAGCCGACTTAATATATATAATGTTCTAAGCTTTAGATTAGGGTTCAATTCAAATTTTGTAGATTTTTCGAAGCAGTAAACACTTTTAACTACAACTAAATCGTTTTTGGAGGAAATAATACATCTAGAAGTAAGCCAAATTCGTAGCATAATAAAGAAGAACTTTAGAGGTAGTGGAACTGGTTTAAGGGCTACAGGACCTAATCTTGGAATCGATGACGTAGGAGAGAGGAAATGAAGAACAACGAAATTAAATAATCAACTTTAGGAAGGAAACTTTCCCCAACTGACAGATTCATTACTGAATGAATCACTCCCGTAGAGAATTTTCAACAGTCTTTAGCTTCGCCAAAGTTCTTTAAAGCAACGTATAAGAAGGAAATAAATGGGTTTATTCATCTCAAGTGACTAACAAATGAGACAGTCCTTACAATAATTATCTCGTCAACTATTCCGAATCGAATTAAAAACTCAGAAACAAGTGTAGTATTTTATGATCTTGAAACATTTGTTTAAAGGTCCGACGGTTAGAGCGAGGGTGGGAGGTTCACAATGAGGGTGATTTTGTTTCATACACGTTTAGAATTTGGTTCATTATCCATGGGTAAAAGTTCGCAACAATGGTAGGTGTTCTCGGCAACGTTCCTTCGGGTTCTATAAGAGTTTGTTTCTTCCTATTGGCCTACTAAGGACCACATCATTTCAACTGTCTTTTTTCTTCCTGATATTTGGCCAGTACTCCCTCATTCGTCGCCGGCGTTGCTCCCTTATTTCTTCTGTCCTTTTCTTTTCCGTCTTCAGCTTTTTCTTGAAACCCCTTACGGATATTCAGTTTCATCCTGAGACGGTTGCTTTCCAGAACCATCTTCTGTAAATCTCTGTCTACCTTTGAATATCTTCGAACCAAGCGGAATTGGTCTTCTTATCTTTTAAATACATAAAAATCCGGTTCACCAGTCTTGTGGATTTCATTCTTGGCCATAGAATGATATTCTCATTTTTCTCATTACATCCGATATGTTTGGACCATGAGGGTATAGCTCACTGTTATATCGTCATCTTTATTCACGTTCCTGGTACTTCCTAAGGTTTGCCTCTCTTATGTCCCTTACGGTATTATCACTTAGGACTGCAGCTTCTATGATTCTAGCCACTTAATTTGATTTATCAAACAACAACATATTGGTCGGTTATGTATTACCTTGCGGTCCGTGATTATTTGTTCATTTATTTTTACATTGTATTGCATATTTTCTAATAGCTTTTCTGGCTTATATCTTATTATTTGTATTAATATTATTAAAAAAATTATTATTATTACTACCAATAAGATTTATTTAACCGCGAAATTCACAACTTTATCATTATTACGCAGTTGGATTCGTATTAGAAAAGACGAAGAAAATTCCTGGGTACTGAATAGGCGCAAACACTTTCAATAAGTAAAATAGATATTC
This sequence comes from Troilus luridus, assembly GCA_964056705.1. Classification (NCBI taxonomy): domain Eukaryota; kingdom Metazoa; phylum Arthropoda; class Insecta; order Hemiptera; family Pentatomidae; genus Troilus; species Troilus luridus. The sequence continues at coordinate 86,711,741 of OZ057415.1, forward strand.
CTCTTCATAATAACAGTTCTTGGAAGCTTGTGACTGGGCGAAAAAGGAACTCAGCCAGGTTATTTCCACCAGTAATACCTATAGAGATATATCACGAATGAGTATAAAATTCTTATCTTAATTCTAGGGAGCGAATTAGGTCAGTACGGAGGGTGCTTAGTTACTGAGCTCTAGGTCCCTACTTCATGACCGGATGTAGGGAATAAATTATTTATTCCGTTAGCAGCCGTGAATCGACCCTTTGGGACCTAGAGACCGTCCTGGGAATCATTCTGCCTCCAATCACAATCGGTACTCTTACGAGTATGTAGGGGAAACCTCGCGGATGAACGTGATCTCGGTCAAGTTATATCCTTGCAAAATCTTGGCTTCCAAATAGTATAATATTTGAGAAGGTCTCACCCATTAATTATTAGTGGCACAAGTCTTTTTTCTGAATGGTATCAGCCAACATGCCGTGGCCATGGTTTTCTAATATTTTTGATTTTTGAAAATGGATTTTGGAAACGATCATTAAAACTATCATAGGTTATTCCGAAATTCCAACCACTCATAGGAAACATTATTACTGCTCTAGAAGGTTAATAATGGATAGAATAGACTATAACTACATTAAAGGTTAGTTATGTAGTATCTTGACTACACAAAGTTCAATCAATCTAAAATGACTTAAAATCAATGGAGTACGGAGTTATGTGACTAACAACTGTTTTCGTAAAATACCTTAACGTAAAAGATGTTAACAATATTGTAAACACAAGATATTTCTGTAACTATCAAAAAAACTTCGATGCGGTCAGTTAGCGCAAATAACATTAGGGAAACACCTTAAAATTGCGCTAACTGTGGGGACTATTCCGCAAACTATAAACTTTGTTAGGACCCGTTGAAATGCCTCGAAACATTATTCACGGTCAACACCTTTTGAATCCCTCCTGATGCCTCCCCAGGTTTTCCGCAAGGCTAGAATTTAGTTTTCAAGTAACTAAAAAATTACTATTTTTGAAAATTCGAAAACAAACCAAATAAGTAACAAGGAAGATTAGAGTAAAACATAAAATAATGTAACTTGACCTTGATTATATATGTGGAAGAAAATTATGTAAAATTTCTAAGATGGGTGATTTGAAAAATATAGATAGTAAGATGAAAAAACCTATACCAGCACAACGTTTTCAATGCAGGTTGGAGACTGTGCTGTATCTGAAACCGTATCTTTGGGCGACAATAAACCACCAGGTTTCTATACAAATTAAGGACAACTACTTTATAAAGGCTGACTGAGCACTAGGAGGTTCTGTAGAACCAACAGGGTCGATCCGTGCCTACTAAAAGATGGAAGAATATATCTGCTACAGCCGGATATGAACCAAGAACCTTCACCATAGCAACTCCGTGCTCTACACACAAAGCTATTGTGTTTTACTTAAACTCAATTTGTTTTTGTTTGCAGAGTTTAAGATTTTCCTCAAATTGAGATTTCCTTCAACCGAAAATTTCTTTTTAAATATTTTTATTCGAAAAGAAAAGATATGTCCAGGACCGGGACTCGAACCCAGGTCATCAGATCGCTAGTCTGGAACTCTACCAATTGAGCTATTCTGGGCTCAATCAAGCTCGCTCCCCGGTCATGGCCATATCCTTTCTTTTCACTGATCCCATGTCCCCGCGTTCTCGCAATTTGCGATGTATACGAGGGGAAGAATGTTCTTTGAACATTTATTTAATTTGGATCTTGTTGACTTACGTCATTGTATATTATTATAATTTATTTTATTTTATTAGTTATTGATTTTATTAACCCGGGTTCGAGTCCGGTCCTGGACATATCTTTTCTTTTCTAATAAAATAAAATAAATTATGAAATTTGTTTTATTTGTTTTTTTATTTTCTTCTATCTTGTACATCTCCTCTCTCAGACCATGACCGAACATACTTTCCTCAATAACTTCTATCCATCTTTTTCGTGGTCTTCCTAGCTTTTTCTTCCCTTAAGTTTTCCAATTGGAAATTAAGTTGTGTAGGGTTTCGTCTCTCATTCTTGTCAGGTTCGCACTCTGATTTCAAAATTAGTTCTTTCTAGCTTGTACTTTTTTCTTTTTAGTTGTTTTCCTAAAGCGGCGCTTATAATCTCAGCACCATATATCCATATGCTTTCAATTCTGGACTTCATGAATATTGGCATTATATTTTAGCATTAAATAAAATTAAATACACAAATTGTAGTAACGATATTACGATACCTTTAATCAAAAAATAGATATTAATTGACACATCTAGATTACACTGCGGGCATGAATCTATGAATCCAATACTTGACTAACCGTAGATATTGGAGCTCAACAATTGGGAGGAAATATGACAATAGTACCAACTCTGCTACTACGTTTTTTTTTTTTAAATTTCAAGTACTATTTCTTACCCTGATCATACATTAATTACCATCTTTACTGAATCAATAGAGGGTATTTGTTTACGGAATAAAATAGAAACGGAGAGATAGAATAGAGATAGCGCTATTTCCTCTGCCTTATCGATCAGAGAGCGGAGGCGATTCGTTTTGTTTACTGACAAGTTAATTAAATGCGACCAGTGGAGCCGACGATTGGAGTCCAAGCAATCCTCAAATTCTACTAAAACTAATTGCAGCAATGACAACGCCCAGAGCTAACAACAGCACAGTAAAGCTCCATAATATTACTCCTTGCTCCGAACTGATTGTTGATGGAATCACACGCGTTGTGGTAGGCCAGCGTTACTCAAACTAATCGAAAAAGGCTGTTTCCGAAGGAGCTTGATTAAGTATTATGTTGTTATTTTTTTTTCATTTTCAAAGGAAAAGTCGGATCTAACAACTGTTCAATTATTTCTTAGCCTTTTTCCTCTTCCTATTGTCAGTGAGGTTCTTATCTCCCACAAGAGCCTTATTTTGTCAATCCGTTTTCTGAATCCCTTTCTATTAAGGCGGTCTCTGCCGCCAATTTATTTTTTTCCGAGTCCCTCCTTTATTTGTTTAGTGTGATCTTTCAAGCTTCTTATGTTGGGATCTTGTTTTATCATTTGTTTAATAATTATTAAAGGATTAATTATAATCTACAAAAACATTACAGTATTTTTGTTTTATTATTTCTAGGTTTTCTCTTCTTCACATCGATGCGTTAGAGTTATCACTATGCCCTAGATTGTGGCAGATTGTAATATTTGCTGATAAAAAAGCTCAAATAAAAATAATTTATTATCCGTCGAAATTCACCGTTAAATGCACCCTTTCGCAGTTCGAAATGTAGGCCTAAAGCCATGTAAACGTGAGGGGAATACCACATACCTGATAGAACGAAAATCTTAATAAATATCAATAAAAAAAAAATCATTTTATATTTTTAATATTGTAAAAATACATAGAGTATGGAATATGGACTGGCGTAGATCAGTGTGTAAAGGTACTGCCTGGTGATCGAAAGATGCTGAGGAAAATAAATTATTTTATTTAATGTTTCGGCCGTGAAGCAACCCTAAGGGAACTGCAAATCCTCGAGGGCTGGTAATCTTTAAAACGTAATAACCTTTAATTTCCGTATGCCTCTGAGTGCCTTGTAATGGCCAGGAAAGGACCACACAGGAAACTGGAGATCAAAGAGAAAGATAGAGGGAAGCAGAGAAAATGTGTGTGTGTGTGAGAGAGAGAGAGAGAGAGAGAGTGAGAGAGAGTGAGAGAGAGATAGAGAGAGAGAGAGAGAGAGAGAGAGAGAGAGAGTGAGTGAGAGAGAGAGAGAGTGAGAAAGAGAGAGAGAGAGAGAGAGAGAGAGAGAGAGAGAGAGAGAGAGAGAGAGAGAGGATGAGAGAGAGAGAGAGAGAGAGAGAGAGAGAGAGAGAGAGAGAGAGAGAGAGAGAGAGAGAGAGAGAGAGAGAGAGAGAGAGGAGAGAGAAAGATTCTCAGGAGGATACAAGAACCAGTCACAGAGAAAGGAGGCACTTATAAAATACGTCACAATGATGAGCCTTACAAATATCAAGAGGATATAGTCACGTGTTTAAGGAACTAATGACTAACTGGATCACATAGGTCAGATATGGAATAACTGGAGATATCAATGGATAACATTCTCTATAAACTGCAGGTTCGAAAAGCCAGGGTTTGTCAAAGTGAGCGAAAAGGCACCCTTACCAATAAAATGACAACCGGTAAAAAGCGGACAGAGTAGGGAAAACAGGCACACAGTCGGAGAATGAAGGAGATAAGAGAGAAAAAGAAACAGCACAAAAAGTGGATACGAGCAACTTGCTCCTCAGTATTCCCTAACGACAAAACAACAACAAACTTATATTTTGAAAAAAAACAAAAACGACGGTTGAGAATGATAGATTGATCACCAATCTCCCCGGACAAGCATAGCCTTTGAAACAAGAGTTTTACCAGGTACTGAACCAGAGATCATGTATTATTATATGAGGGTCTTTAACCTAACCAGCTCTTAAGTAAGACTTAAAGCCTAGTGTTAGGATGGTATCAGAAAGAAAAAAAATGCTTAGAAGGCTGCCTCAGACTAAAAACTTGAAGAACCACTGGACTTCGGAACAATCCTCTGCTATTGTTCGTCAACACTATCATTAAAATCTTGGAACTGAGCCCTAGACAATGAACAAACGCTTCCTTTAAAATGGCTATAAATAACTCCGATAAACCTTAACAATAGGTCACTGAAGGCTTTTATTATAAGATTAATAGATATATTTTTTATCGCTGAAAACCCGGTACTCATTCATGCTGGGTAAAAATACTGCCCTTCTTTTTTCTCTCTGCTTTATCTATCTTTTTATTAGAGGGTTATATTCGTACGTATAAATATAGTAGAGGAGAGATAAGTCGGATGACAGACAGGAAGGACTAGGTGAAAGGATCGGAGGAAACGGGCGCGCGATAGGAGAGCCCTTTGAGGGCGGCTAAGATAAGGGCGAGTACTTGGCGGGGACAATGCCGCGTCTCCTCGCCTCTTCCTCATCCTTTGCTAACTTGTTTATCGCCGATATAGTTTCCCTCCCCTCCCCTCGCCCCTCTCCATCCCCCCTCCTCCCACGACATCCCCCTCCCCTAACACCTTCCCCCTCCCTCCACCAACTACTCTCTTCCGATCTACAGCTCTAATGGAGTCAGTATCGAGTCTCATTCAAACATTGAATCCAAAGTAGGTATCTCTGATACACATTTTTTTCTGAATCACTTTATCCTTTAATGCCAGGCAAACTTGATACGACATTCCATTTCTTTTAATCTATAACATTATCATGAATATAACGAAAAACTAATATTAAAAAAACAAAACAGAAATGTTAAATATGGAATCGTTATCATGAGTTAGAAAATATGTGAAGACCCTCCAAAATTGGTTCCATTGCATGGGGGGCCTAATGATTTCATTGAATATATTTTTTTTTCTTAAAAATATTTTCTGACCTTTTTTCAAATCTTCAAATCGGACTCGAGTATCTGTTCCGCAGGTTGTCGCTTCGAGTTGAGTCTAAAGAAGTTTTAACTTTTAATTCGTTTCCCTTTTAATATTTTCAAACAATACAAGTTATCATGATCTTTAGTATGCAATTGTGGGAAACGTGTATACTTCGGTAATCATTTCATCTCGAAATAAACTTTTCAACAAACATTTATCATCTACGAATGATAATAGTCGACCTTGATTACATATGTGGAAGAAAATGGTCCGGGTGGAGATCTACCATCCTGTCACTTTGTTATTAATAATCTTGATGCTTATTCATTTTAACTTTAATATTTACCTTCCTCCGTCGTAAACCAACGACTTCCTGTCCTTCTGTATAGTTTAATAACATCCCACTGAGTCCTGTAGAACAGGTCCGGTACTTAGGACTACACCTTGACAAATTCTTAACTTGGAATCCTTATACTAGACTGAAACGACAAGAAACAGCTCGCCGTTTCAGGCTACATCAACATTTACTAAACAAACGCTCTAAGTTCCCAATTTACTACAAAAGGCTCATATACATGACAATCATTAGACCCATCTAGACTTACGGAATAGAGCTACGGGGCTCCACTAATCAATCGAATTCCTCTCGTATTCAATCCTTACAATCAAAAATACTTCGTAAAATCCTTAATGCTCCTTTCTTTGCTACGAACAAAGTATTCCATAATTACCCTTATGTCCCGTTCGTCGCTGATTTGGCCTGAATCCGACCTCAATCTTGTTCATGGCTAACTTCATTTCCACTCAAACCCACAAGTTTCAAACCTCTTAACCTCTTCAATTCCTGATAATCCTCCGAGGCGTCTGAAAAGAAGATGGTCTCGTGACCTTCTAAACTTAACTTTTTATTTGAGTACTACCACTGGGTAGTTTCTCTACTTGCCTTTGTCTATGGACATGATTTATCTTTCATTATATTTACTTGATGTACTTTGTATAAAGTTGTAAATTTCAATAAATACATTTAAAAAATATATATTTACCATAATTCAGTAATTTTTAATTATTTTGTAACTTTCAATTGTCTGTATTTTGGATATTTAGTCCTGAAGAAGACCTGCAATGTGGTTCGAAACGATGGCTATTTAATAAACATTTCTCCATATCTAAGAGAAATTTATTGACCTCCACCCGGACCATTTTCTTCCACATTTATCATCTATACTTCGAAATGTTAGTTGAAACCTTTAAATCATCACCCATAATTACTTTCTCTTTTCCATACTAAACCTCACTATAACCTGTATTTTTGGAATATATCAAAACTGAAACGAATTAAAATATATTCAACAAAACTAAATCCTATCTGAAATTTTCAGAATTTATTTAAACAGTTTCATTTTAATGTAAAGATAATTATATTTCCATTAAACCGAGAATAATTAAGGAATACAGTCCCAGATTACTGCAGAAACCTCGGGTACTCGAGAGAGATTAGAAGGATTTAAAACAACTTTAGGTAGAGCTTTTATTTTCTAAAAACCTTTCTTCGTTGGATTATATGCTATTAAATCTAGAAAAAAAGTATAAAGTCAGTAGTATGTAATTCAATCACAACTCATAGGAACAAAATTTAGTCTAATATATGCATATTTAAATATATGTATTTTATATTATAAGCAATTTATTTATGAAGCAACTTATAAAAAATAGTGCCCTAGACATAAAATTGAGACGAAATATATGTGAATTATATACATGATTACTCAAAAAAGAGTGGGGAAGGGATATTGTGTTAATGCAAAGACGAAAACCAGAAGATACTATCTTGTTTCCATCAAAGTCAAATTCAAGAGATGTAATTAATCGGTCTAAATCCATGTATTATGACCGTTCGGAATCCAAATATATAGAATATACAATTTCTTTAAAATCTTCAGTTTGTATTATACTATTACTAAGTGTAAGTCTAAACTTACAATGTAATGATATATCAATAATACATTTTATTGTTTAGCAATGTTCTACAATATGTTTTCTTTTCATTTCTCTAGAACTACCTCATAAATCTTCAGTTTATTTATCCAAATGGAAAAAGAATAGGGCTCCATATGTCCTTGCCGAAATTGGAGCTAAGCCAGTTCACTCTCTTCATTTATATTTATAATATTACTGTATTACATTATATTATAATGTAATTTAAGTGCAGCCAACCTGATCAATGCCAAGTTCGAAATAAATGGAACAATTTCTATGAAAAATAATATTTTTTTGTTCTTTCCTTTCATCCTATTTTTTTTTCAAGGAAAAAAGTATTATATTTTTACCCTATACGTACTAATGGTATTTGTATATTCCATACGACGAAGCTATGTTAGTGTGAGGAAATATATCGGTGGCTAATCATTAAACATTTTCAAGTAAATATAGCTCGTTGACCGTGTACCAGATCGTTTTGTACTCTTCAGGTCCATCGGGTATCAAGTGAAAAAAATTACTTGTTTAGTTAAATTTACTTATTATACGCTATTTAATGTATTGATAAATATTTCTCTTACACCGACTCTAATCGGTCGCCTGAGGGAAAATAAGAGATATCTCGCAATGTTTTGTTCCTTGATAATAATAATTGGAAGGAGAAAATTACCTACAATTCAAATTAATTCTAGTTATCGTTTTATTGCGCCAATATCTAGGGGAATGTCCATTGATATTTTGATGTGATTCGTTTTTCATTGCTAAATCTACATCACATCTGACATCATAAGGATAACTAAGCAAAAACTAATTACTTCAAAGGCTATTACTAGATTCATTATTGCTGTTTAAAATTACCTTACAGCTATCGTACTTAACTAGCTGTCTCCTGAAGATTCCCGCAGACTACCCAATTACCGTACTCTTTCTTCTAATGAACAGCTCGATTCTGGTTCCTGTTTTTATAATCCCTACTCACTCCCTCAACCCATATTTAATAACAGAACAAATCCCACAGTTAAAAAAGTAGAAATAATTATTGATGCAATTCTTAAAATGGAATAAGTTTCAGGGAAAATAAGAAATAATATACGGAGAAATCGTAAGAAGTGTTACGAAAAAAAGAAAAAGAATCCTAGCCAGAAAGACAAGCTTTTATCAACGTCCTTTGTAGACAGGAGATGTATGTAACAATATCATATATGTACATGTAGAATTTAGCAGACAACTTGCTAAGGTAAAGGTCGAGGGCTCTAAGCCCGGCAGGTGGCTTAGTAGAATTTTTTAAAAGGAGTAAGAAATCCTTACTAATGTCGTTCTTGGGAGGGGACTTAAAATGGTAGTCAAAGGTTAGTGCGGTGTCATGCACTTTCTGAAGATCCCTATCATAACTATACCTGGATAGGCAAAATTTAGAACTCCCACAATACCATCATCCTATAAATCAAAGTAACAATAAAATAAACATGTATAATGCTTTATTTTTGAAACAGCGACTTTTCGCAACGTTCATAAGTAGTAAGTACTAATTAGTGCTGTGTAGTAAGTTAATGTAGTTACTTAAGTTACAACATAGGAAGATAAAAGCTGATATTTTTTATAATAATATATATATTTTTGCTTTATAATATTTTCACTAATTTTTTATTTTATTTCAAAACACTTTATTGAAATATGATTACAATCTGCCACTTGTAGGCAATACCTAATAGCGCTAAGTAGCTATGCAATCATAGAATGAAAAAAAATAAAAATAAAAATAAAAATATATGCATGCGGATAATAAAAACAAAATAAATACTTGCTCAAATTCATACCATAATTACAATATTCACTTAATTAATAACCAAAGTAAGTTTGAAAAGATCAAATGGTTGGCATGATGATTTTTATTTTTTCCCTAAATGTTTTGCCTAATAACATTTAATTTTTTTAATTAATATCTATTTTTATAATATAATATATAAAATATTTTTACTTAATAATACTTTTATTCTGTAGTATACATAATTAATAAGCAAAGTATCACTCAACTGATCAGAATTATTTTTTTGTGATATATGTTTTAACAAATTTGGCCTCCGCTTCTATTAAAATGTTTATTTATATTTCTAAGTATATCTAGTAGATTTATTCGGTAAAATAATGTATTTACAAAATAATAGTAATAATATAATTCCTAATCTCGCCGGAACAGTGGGTAATTATTGTTAACAAAGTAGAGTTTGATATTCCACATAAAATAAAACAGCTTAAATACCACATAATTTCACCCCTAAGCCCTTTGCTTGCGATGTGGTTATGCGGTCGTAACCAACGAAATTAGCAATAAACTAGCTTTTTTTATGGGGCCAGTTAATTTCGGTTTTTATGGCTTTTATGTGCGACATGGGGAGATTTCAGTTCCACCATGACGTCCTTTATCAGTAGCCCACAGGATTTATAAAATGGCATTAGTTTGTATGACACATATTTTTTTCCCCACAACTAACACTATATTTTTTATTAAGAACGATAATTATTAATATTTCATGAAATATTAATTTTTTATTGTATTTAATCATATATATAGAGAATATTCTCTGACTAGAAAAAATACAATAAGCATTTATATTTTTATTTTTTTAATAGTCTTCCTCGCATTTTCTTAAGTGTACTTCTGTCACTATAAATTAAATTGCATTTCTAGGGCATTAAAAATATTACTTAAATTGATGAGACGAAAATTTAGAAACGTTGGGAAACTACGGTGAATAAACTTAAATTATTTACAATTTATTTTCACTCATTGTTCTTTTGATGGTGATTATTTTTAAATATATATATTTTTTTTAAGAGAAAAGATTTGTCCTAATCGGGATTCGAACCCGGATATAGGATCGATGAAGAGATACATTAGTTCATTCTGTTTAAAACAAAAATTATGACCTATAAGTAGATACAAACTTGATGTGTATCATTTTTTTTAAAATGTATAATTGTTAATTTTATCGGAAACGTATCTTGTTTCTATTTGCATTCTATTGGTATCAGACTACAGACCTTTTAAATCTAAAACAATACTATATATTTGAATATATTTCACCTCCGTGCACCGATAACATGATTTAATTTTACTTAATTATGATTTTATTCTCGTATCTATTTAGACTTGTGCATATATATGAGCGTACAAATGTATACATATTGCATAAATATAACAAATAATATCGTTATTTAATATTACTTTCAAATAAATTCTCACAAAGCATAAACTGCTATTATTAAATTAATAAAAAGTAATAGAATCAAACGTCAACAAACATAACTCATGTATTGCATCTATTGAACTAATAAATGAATAATAGAGTTATTAAATTTATCAGTAACCTAGACACACAGAGGCTGATTTTTGCAATGTTCAAGGTTGAAACTTCGTTTTCAAATATTTTTTATAATACAATCATTAATTTATAAATTACACAAAGACCTTGTACACTCTTGACTGACACAGTCAAGAAAAACTACAAACAAATTCATGACTCACTTGATGAACACCCAAACTTACTGACATACACATAACCACAGAATCCGACAAGGAGACAGAAACGTCTAAGATGAAACATGCTATGAAATGCCTTGAAAGGTAGGATTTCAGACACAATATGTGCACAACAATTCTTTAAATAAATATTTATTATTATTAATAACTTATAAATAATAATATTATTTAACTTATATAAACTTCTATTATGGAGTCTGGGAACTTAAAAAAGAGAACAGGTCCGGAGTAGAGCTATGGGGCTCCACTAAGCCATCGAATTCCTCTTGTATTCAATCCTTAGTAAAATCCTCAATGCTCCTTACTTTGTTACGGACCAAGTAATCCATAATGACCATTTGTTGCTGATTTGGAACGAATCATATATCAATCTTTTGACGACAAAACTTCATTTGAACTTAAAGCCGCTTGTTTCAAACCTAGCAATATCTTCAATTTCTGATAATCATCCAAGGCGTCTGAAAAGATGATGGCCTTGTGACCTTCTAAGTTGAACTTTTTATTTGAGTACTGCCACTGGGTAGTTTCTCTACTTGCCTTTATCTCGGGACATTATTTATCTTTCATTTACTTGATGTATTCAATATACAGTTGTAAATTTCAATGAATACATTTAAAAATATATCTTGTATTCATAGAATTCTAAACTTCGAACTGAAGTTGACTAAAAAAAAATTCATAAATTATGCACTAGCCGCTAGGTGCCGACAGTCTCGAGCATGTTGTTCACGCGAACCAACAAGTTTATCCCCAATAAAAAGTCCCTAAACGCGGCTAAAGATGTTTTCACTTCAAAAATCTACCACTGATCATGGGGAGTTAAATAATTTTTTTATAGGCCGTAATTATGCTAAGTAACATAGTTTACTTCAGTTACTTGACCCCTCTTACAATATGCTCCATATGTTTAATTTACTGAAAACAAAAATTATCGGAATTAATACGGGAGCTTCGAAGCGCGCTTTGGATACAATAGGGATATTCACTGAAACACCTGATGCATAGAACCGCTAGCAAAGTTAAGTAATTATCACGAGGGATAAAGCCCTAGCTAATTAAAAGGCTCGATTTTCCATAAGTTTTCAGGCAAACACAAGTTGAAGGCCCCATTGAATAATACAGTTGAAAGGCGGGCAGCTCTTTGATGGGGATTAGCCTCGGCAATATGATCCGCTGCGGGGAGAGCCTCCCTATAAAATACCCGACTCCTATCTCCCCTGTAATCTCTACTCTCTCATCTGGTGCATATAGCTTTGTGAAGAACCACAGGCTCGTCTTGATTCACATAAAAAGTTTGCTAAAACATAACTAAAATATATTCAATACCTGTTAGTTGAACGTATAAATATGGAGAAGAAAAGGTCCGGATGGAGATCGTCAAGGAATTCTTAAGTAATGAGCGACTACTGATTAAAAACCAATGTTCAAACCCACATCGTAGGCGTTACTCAGGGCTGAAAAAATAAGATACAAAAATAAATGAAAAAAAAAAATTAGACTAAACAACATAATAGTGGAAATAAACGAGATACAAACAAATATTGTATATATTACATTATAAGTATATAAAACTTAATGGTAATGAATACTGGTAAGGAAATAGAGATGGAAATAAATTCGGATAAGACTAAGTGGCAGAAAAGGGCCAAATTTTGTTGATATTGTTGTAGGAGGGAATGAGTTCCAACATGTGAAGAACTTCAAGAGGAAATAAAGGCGCGATCAAGGGCAGGAAATGCTTGCTATTATTCGGTCTCGAAATCAGTAAGCTCATGTCTTTTGTCCCGAAATCTAAAAATCAGAATTTATAAAACAATCATCCTTCCTACTCTTCTTGGTCGCTAACTCTGAAGGATAAACAAGGTCTTGAGGTATTCGAAAATAAGGAGAATATTTGGTCCAAAATCGAGGATTCGTATACCGAGAGGTGGCGCTATCATTTTTTAGAAGCGAATCAAGAATCCTTGGTTATGCCATCTTTCGGAGACGTACAAAGGGGGTACCGAGCCTGAATGATTTCAAGTACTAGTTGAAAATCCCTATCCTAGTTAAACCTGGATAGGTAAAATTTAGGGCTTCGGATTTGCCATATCAGCTTAAAGTGAAGTTAAATAATCAAATTAAACTATTGATAAAGCGGATTTTCACTTGTTTTAAAAGAAAATGAACCTGGTTCGAAGAGGTAGAAAAAGACCTACAGGGAATGGAGAATACTTCTAAGGATATTTAAGAATGTAATCGTCTCAGGATGAAACTAAATCCCAACCAGGGTTTTCAAGAAAAACCAAAGTTGACGACGGCAAAGAAAGGAGCAATACCAGTAATGCATGAACATTGGACAAAGATCAATGCAAAGAGAGGACAGTTGAAATGACGTAGTCCTTAGTAGGTCAATACTAAAAAATAGTATATATAAATAACAATAATGATAAAATAATCTAATAATTATTAGTTAAAATAAAAGATTGACAATAATTGATACAATAAAACTTGAAAATATATCATAGAAAATAGAAGGCGGTAGAGGAATAGTTTTGAATATATAAATATAAATTAACAATAAATATTTATAAACATCTAATTTGTATAAAATAAAGATTTATATAAATAAAATGAACTATACAAAAATGTATGAATATGTTTAATAAAGGAGGTGAAACTAAAGAAATTAAAACAGATATATAAAGTGAAACTAAAATAAATACAAATCAATATAAAATTTATGTTTGCATGTGCATTGAAAAACTTGCACCACAACGAACCATAAATGGCATTGGGCTCAGTTACATGTTAGAGACTGTACTGTGTCAAAGCAGCAACTGTACAGGGAGGTGAATTGACCGATATAACTTTGAACCGACAGGATTTTCCTCCAATTAAGGGTACCTATTTTATAGAGACTGGGTGAACCCCAGAGGATCTGCATATCCCACAGGGTCCACAGGGTAGCAGATTTAATAATTTATCTGCCACAACCGAATTCGAAACCGATAAACTCTCGAAGGTACAGATAAACTCTCTTTACCTTAAAAAAAAAAAAATGTAAGTAGGCTAAATTAAAAAAAAACACAGTTCATTGCAATAAAAAAATGATAAGATTCTGAATGACGGTCCTACTAAATTTTTAAAACAGATTAACATCTATAAATTGTTACATGTCTGTTGACTTAATTTTCTTTGTTTGCCTAGTTTTTACTAGAATATTACTACAACTATGCCAACCACGCTTTTTTTAGTTATCGCTAATCTCTTAAAAGATTTTAAGTAATACCACCTTGCAATATATCAAAATGAAGCAATACCTTCGTGCACGATAACCCTTATCAGATAAAAAAACGTAGAAATAAATTAGAGTAACCTTTAAACAATTGTTTTTTCGGATCCAGGAATTTTTTTTTAACATTAACCACTTAAAAGGCGGATCTATTAGACTAAGATTTGATGGCAACTTCATTTCGTCAAGTAATGGATCACAATATATTTTATCTATTCATTATAAACCTATTCATTACAAGAAGCATTTCTTGATCCCTACCCAGTACGTCTTATATCGTTAATCGTTAGATGCCTAATTATAAACGCTTTTTTTTTTTTAATAAGTGCTCTAATTGTGCTTTAACTTTAAAATTTATACACCATTTGCAATAATTTAAAACAAATTGTAACCTAACGAGTCAGAAATACTAAAAAATCGTAGAGTAACGCAAAAATTTATTCTCTGCCTCTTAAAAGCATTCATCAAATCAACATTCCAAAATAACGGCAACGATTCATTGTATTATATAAAATTTAATTTTATGCGAAACTCAGTTATAATTTATTAGAACATACCAAAATATTCTATATTGTACGACTCAAATAGAAGGATTGAATTATGACTATCCTAAATTTATAACACAAATTCATTATTTTGTTTAAGTAGAAGGATAAGTTCATAAACTTTATGGTCAAGGTCTGAAAAGGTCCAACCTAAGTAATGGATTTTTTCTGAGCAACTTTTAGAAATTACTATAAATAAAAAATATATTAAAACAGGCATCCTAAAAAAAAAAAATACTCCCTATTGTAAGCAGATATTGTGTTTTAGCTTCAATGTAATTTGTAAAAAAAAAATTTGGATATTGCAGCTTTCAATACAAGCTCAAAAATAGAAATTTACTATAAGATCCCCCCCCCCCCCCAAGCTTATGATTTCTCTTTTATTTATAGTTCACAAGAATTTTAACAAAAAACCTAGCTGTACTTATATTTATTAAACCAAAATATTAAGTCCAAGTAGATAACTTATAAACTATATAAATAGGTAACTGAAATATTCGAGTGATTCAAAAATTCACTTCAGTTGTGTAAATAAATAGCTACATCGCAAATAAAATAGCAATAATAAAAACTGAAATTCTTCTGTGATAAAAAGAGTGAAAAAAATATGAAGAATCGTAGACAGAAAAACCAAACAAACAGAAAAAAAAATCACTTCTCGGAATATTTCTGTCTATTTCCATTTTCCGAGTGAAATTCCATCTCATGCTCTTGCATAACGTTGTTAAAATTCCAGTGTGTAGATACGAACCCTAAAAACATAAATATTGATTTAACTATATATTTTTATGTATTTTAAAATAATATGTATGTATACGTAATTTATAATAATAATAATATTAAGAAAATTCTTTATTTATTCTGGATAAAGCTTCTTTAGAATAATATAATATATAGAAAATAAAATATGATCTTTGGCCTATCAGTAAAATACATATGATAATAAATAATGAGGGAACTTATAATAAACAAATTTTCACGTAACTATAATTATGTTAAAATTAAAAATTATAGTAAAAAAAAGAAAATAGAAAATCTTTGCATAAATACAACTTTCATGAAGAAAAACAAGAACTTAACTTCAGTCTAGCAACTAATTACTCTGCACACTTTGATAGTTCTCACCCTAAATATTTATTAATATACCAGCAAAACATTAATTAAAATTTTACTTGATTTATACTTTATTTTATATCAAGGTATAATCATAAATTCAATTTATCTTAATTACTTTTTCAAATTTAATTTTTATTTCTTGCTAAATAGTTTCGTACCACAGTTTGTCATATATCCTAAAACAATCTGTGATTCCTCTGAATTCGATCAACCTCTTCTCTTGGCCACATAGCAACAACAAAAAAAAAAAATTAAAAAAAAAAAAACCTGTACCACTACAACCCTTGAACGGTTGATGTGGGGTTCAGTATATGTTAGGGACTGTACTGTTTTATGGAAAACGGAAAACAGGGAGGTGATTTGGGTACCCGCTTTATAGAGGCTAGGGCCCCAGGAGGGTCTTATATTCCATATGAATCATCTCCGGCTGCTAAGACTAAATAAAACTTATATATAACTAGCTGACCGGCCACGCGTTGCTGTGGCTGTTATAATAGTTTTAAAAAATATTACGTTAAAATTTGAATGTAAATGAAAAAATGAATGAATGAAAACAATGAACTAAATAGATTTTGGATTTTACATTTTATTCATCTTATATCTAAGTAGAGTATATATTATAGATAAGAAATACACAAAATTCCTTACTGATAAAATATAAGCATTAGTTTAATGAATGAGGTATATAATGGTTTAGTTTTAATTATGGATAGTTATATTGTTATAAATTATATAACAAATGAAGAAGGTTAGAAAAAAATTTAATTTAGCAAAAAAAAAATATAGTGGTCCTTAATCGAAATAAAACATAGCCTATATTTTAAGTTGCACCAATCCTTGGCCCAATCCTTTATACAGTTTATACAGCTGACATCCCAACTCATCCTAATACTATCCTTACCACATATGCTGATGATACATGTGTATTATCAGTCAATACCAATCCAGTTATTGTATCCCAAAGCCTCCAATCCCATATCACTGATCTTGAAGAATGGTGCCAGAACTGGAGAATTAAAATAAATTCTCAAAAATCCCATCAAATCACTTTTACCTTACGTCGTAAACCAATGATTTCCTGCCCTTCAGTATCCTTTAATAATATCCCACTTGTGCCTGTAGAACAGATCCGATACTTAGGGTTGCATCTCGACAAACGATTAACCTGGAATCCTCATACAAGACTGAAAAGACAAGAAACCGCTCGACGTTTCAGGCTACTTTAACACTTACTAGACAAACGCTCTAAGCTCCCAGTTAATTACAAAAGACTCATCTACATGACCATCATACGACCTATTTGGACTTACGGAGTAGAGCTTTGGGGCTCCACTAAGCCATCAAATTCTTCTCGTATCCAATCCCTACAATCCAAAATCCTTCGTAAAATCCTCAACGCTCCTTATTTTATTAAGAATATAGTCATCCATAACGACCTTAATGTCCCATTTGTTGCTGATTTGGCCCGAACCCGGTATCTATCCTTTCATAACAAACTTCATTTCCACTCAAACCCTCTAGTTTCAAACTTAGCTTCCTCTTCAATTCCCGATAATCCTCCGAGGCGTCTGAGAAGAAGATGGCCACGTGACCTTATTAGTTGAACATGCGATTTGAGTACTACCAGTGGGTAGTTTCTCTACTTGTCATTATATCATGTCATTATGTATCACTCAGCCAATTTACTTGTTATATTATTGTAATATAGTTGTAAATATCAATAAATAAATAATAAAAAAAAAAAGTTGGACAATGTTACAAACATGTGCGAAATTTCATTAAAATCGGTCCAGTAGTTTCGGAGATTAGCCCGAACAAGCATCGTGACAGGAGATTTTTATTTATATTGATAACACTGGTCGACAAAAATGAACATTTTTCTTTCACAAGAACTAAAATAACATTTTCTAGAAGTATTTTTCGTGCTGAATTCAAATATAACTTTAGTTTTTATCCATCAGGTAGGAGGTTTGCGTCATATATTCATTTGAATTTTTATAATATTCGAAAAAAATCGATCGCACTCAAAATGATAACTATTCATTCTGAATTATCTAGAAAGTAGTAGATAGTGATTTTGCATCTGGACCGTCTCTCTTCTTGAAATCACTATGGCGGCCACGATAACTACATATTCCTTCTTTTTTTTGGAGTAGATTCCACCCTTTGAGTCTAGAAGTTAAACTTTCAGCTAGCTGTTTAGGCAGATTTAAATCACGAATCAGGTTAATAAGGGCTTTCTGATTGGGAAAGTATGGTTCTGATGAACAGGTATTGGCTTCATATGTAGGATCATTTTAGCGTCATTTGAAGCATTTTCAGTTTCAGTTAGGTCAGATTCAGAGTAATCACCTAAGGTCGTATCTGCATGTACTGGTACAGGGAACTGTTCATTGTGTAAGACAGGTCTTATTGCAGCTTGGAAATTCGGATACTCAACTTTAGATGTAATTTCTTTAATAATTGTCAAACAGAAATAACAATAACTTAATTGATCCTTCGGTTCCCTCCAAATCATGGAAATTGCAAATGGCATACGATGTGTACCATTTTTCCACCCAGTCAGCAATCTAACACACGAAACACAGCATGTATTTGGGGCCCAGCGCTTATCAAAATCACCAGCCTGCCAGTTAAAGTAAAGTTAATAACACTTCTTTGGGAGTGGGGTCTAATTTCGCCTCTGACACTTGAAGGTCAACTAACCAAAAATATAGCAGAAACTGTTTGCATGATTTACACACTTTATTGGCGTGATGAAAAAACAAGGCACTAAAACACTACATACACAATACACTTCCGAAAAGAAAGGAAGGAAATATTTGACTACTGAACAAATTCACAAAAGCTTAATACTGACACATCACAATGCCAGATGAAGAGGTCTAAGCATCTCCAAACATGAATGAACCTGCACAGCTTTGTTTTATGGTGCTTCAGCAAAATATTACAAATAAAATTTCCTTAAATACAGCTTGGATAAAATCGCTACATATGAGGCAAAGGTTCCTATGGCAGGTAAAAAACCCCCCGCTAAAATCAGATTTTAAAAAGTCGCTGTCCCAAAAAAACTGTGGCTGATGGAAAATTTTTAACTACATAGCTGAATTCAGTATAAAAAACTACACTATATTCACTAATCAGATTTCTTCTGAAGAAAACCTTGTCGACCAGTGTAATTTGCAGTGACCAACCTTACAGGAAGTTGACCGGCTTTCTTCAAGATTTACAGGAAGTTGACCGGCTTTCTTCAAGATTTACCATTACATCTCTCCCTCAACCCCCCTCCACGCTCTCTCTCTCTCTCTCTCTCTCTCTCTCTCTCTCTCTCTCTCTCTCTCTCTCTCTCTCTCTCTCACTCTCTCTCTCTCTCTCTCTCTCTCTCTCTCTCTCTCTCTCTCTCTCTCTCTCTCCCATCTCTAACAGCCGACCCAAAGAAATTAGGGACTAGGAAAGGGTGATTTTAGTATGGAAATTGGTGCCTTGGAGAAGAGAAAGTAAATTAAGGAACAAGAAACGAAGAAACGCAATGAATAAATTATTACGCCTCATTGGTTGAGGGGGAAACTAACGTTAGGAATAGTGTAGCATTAAAAGCGGAAATGGTCCTGTTTCATTGGAATTCAGGACAACAATCATTGAAATAATCAATGGTCTTTGAGTTCGTATAATTAGTCAAGAAAAAAGAAAAAGAAGAATTTAAAAGTTTGTATTTGGTTTCCATTATGTAATATAACAACATTGGTTATTATCTACAACATTTTTTTAAAAAATTTATTGAACTTGTTTATTGAACAACTACATTGGAATATTATTAATGATATATAATGAAAACTAAGTATAATGGCAAGTAGAGAAACTATCCACTGATTGTAGTCGAAAAACAGATTCATGTTTGACGGGCCCGAGGCCATCTTCTTTTCAGACGCCTCTGAGGATTTTCGAGAATTGAGGAGCAAGCAAGGTTTGAAAATGAGTCTGAGTGAGAATAAAGTTTGCCATGAAAGGATTGATATAGGTCTCGGGCAAAATAAGCAAGAAATGGATGGATGATATTATTCGTAACTAAGTAAGGCTCATTATGGATTTTATGACGGATTTTTTATTGTAAGGATTGAATACGAGAAGAATTCCTGTAAGCTAAAAGCTATAATCCAATAATAAAGTCTAGATGGGCCATAGAAGTCAGATTCTAATCAAATACTAAAGTATTCACATACTTGATTAAAATTTTCCAATTGATGAATGAATGATGTGTTTTTATTTATAAATAAGTGCGTTTTGTTTATATCATTGACAATTTACTCATCCAGTTGGATATTTTTAAAGACATGTTATTTTAATTGATATTGTTTCATTATTTGCATTGTTCTCTTTCTACTTGACATTAAAATTGGTACTTGTATGTTATGGTATCACCACTTATAATTTAATATACATGATTTAATTTGAAATAAATGATAAACACATTTTTTTATTAAACTAATTTTGATTGTTTACATCAAAACAAAATTCTCTAATATCTAACAAAATTTGAGCGAACGGGTCTTTACCCTCAAGTTATGTACGTTGTATGTAGTAGTAGGTTCGTTCCTCATCTTCATTTGTTACCCCTCCTGGCAGTTCCAATAATCGTTCAATCTTCTGCGTATTTGCCAATATTCTTGGGTCAACAAAATTGTGACTGTGGTTCACAGTTTTATGTAAGTAACCCAGCTTGTACAGATTCATGTATCCTTTCCAGCTGTCGCACACGACAAACCATTACCTTGGAGGAATGTTATGGCCGTCTTTTCGTCTGAGGCTCGCAAAATATGCATTTAAAGTGTACATTTTCACACAAATATAACTCAATTTGTAATAACCATATAATGAAAATGACCAATTTTCATGTGTTTTATAGTAATGAAATTCAATAAATCATAATGAATTATAAAGTGGTGATACCAGAAAATACAAGTACCTTAAAATTTGCATACATGTGTAACTATCACATTGTTTCTTTCTATATAATTATTGTTATATTATTTATGTTATTTTTATTTATTGTACTTTGCTGTTCACTGATGTTCATTGGAAGTAATTCGCATTTTTGTCTATAATTATTTCTCATTTGTTAATTTAATTCTATTAATTATTTAAATGTAATTCCCTTATACTATAAGACATAATAGCATATATATGGACACCTGTATTGTCATTCTAAAGGAACGGCCTTTAGAGAATAATAATAATTTTAAAGAATAAATAAAGACTTTATTATTATTATTAATATAACCGGGAGCTGAAAATTTCACATAAAGTTGTGAAACAGGAACGTGCCACTGGACCACCTGAAAAGGTTGTCTCAACTTTTTTTTTTTATTACTTTTTATTTTTTTAGCGAGAAAGTCGTTGCCTTGTTTGATGATTTATTTAAACTCACTTTATTGCAAATCACTTTATGCCTATATATGTACTAGTTACTTTAAGGGTAATCGGAAGATGGTACCTAAATTTTGACTATCCTGGTATAATTAAAAGAGGAGATCTTTACTGAGTGCCTGACACTCACAGGCTTGGGACCCCATTTTATAACCCTTCTAAAGGACAGGATAAAAATATGTTTAGTACCCTTAAAAAATCATAAGGTCACCAGAAGGGCTGTCAATTAACGACCAAGGATATATAAAATTGTTATGCAATCCACTACAGTGATATAATAACAACTATTACCTATTATATATAACTATTATGTATAAAATATAATACGCTATGACCCTAGATTTAAAAGTTGTGCAATAAGAAACTAATCGTAATTATAGCTTCATTCTTTGTTTTGAAAATAATTTTATTTTTTAGCAGGAAATTTTTTTATTTGGAAGATTTATGTTGGCATCTGAAATCTGTTTAAACTTTATTATACTTGATTTACCACTGATTAATGCTCTGAATTATTTCAATTCATTCTCTATAACCTCAGTGAGATGTTTTACAATCAGTTATTTCTTTCACTAACTTATGTTTTTTAATACCACTGATTCATTTAGCAATTCACCAAAGAAAGAAAATTCACTAATTCATTTTATTATTTACGAAAATAATTTTATTTTATAACACGTCCTCCGAGGCGTCTGAAAAGAAGATGGCCACGTGACCTTAGTTGGACTAGTGATTTGAGTACTACCAGTGGGTAATTTCTCTACTTGCCATTAACTCATGGCATTATGTATCACATAGCCTTTTTACTTGATGTATTATTGTAATACAGTTGTAAATACCAATAAATAAATTTATAAAAAAAAATTTTTATAACAGGTAAACTTTTCCAGTTTGAAGTGTTATATTGGCATTTTAAAACTATTAAAAAGTTTAATATAGTTAAATTACTGAACGTAAATGCTCTGAATTATTTTAATTCATTTTCTGTAAACTCGCTGATAGATAAAAAAATCGAATGAAATGCCTAATTGGTATTGCAGGACATAAAGCAAATATGTCATTTTCTTCACTTCTACCTTCTTTTTTCAATAAAAGGAAAACGCGATTTTTTTATTTTTTTTTTGTAATGACATAGTTCAGTTCTACTTTAATGTTAAGTGCAAATTCAGGCTAAGTAAGGGGAAACAATTTAAGCGGGAGAATGCGGGGAATTTCATTTATTTTTCCCGCGGGTAAATCCCAGCCCTGGACAATTCCAGAGACCGCAGAGGAGGAATTTCATATTGTACATTTCCAGAAGCTCTTGCTCGACTCCAGGTCGAATATTACGCCCTACAAGTCGCCCACGTGTGTTCGTACAGTAAGAACCTCTCCGGGATGCGAATCGCGTCTTGAAATATTTAATAAATTTTCTTCTAACTCCAATTCCCACTCCCTTGTTCCGCTTGAGTAGGAATTTCCTTTAACAGGTTCTAGTAAGTACTTGAGGTGGGACGTATCCGTAACAGTCAGGCAGGTAATATTAATGATGTGAGGCTTAGTGAACCCGAAGGCTTGATTCCGATCGAACCTCACTGCGCACTTCCGAACATAGACCACCACACAAACCTATACTTTTAGATCAGTTTTAATGCAATCCTCTCATCTACCTTGTTTATCTGGTATGGTGGTACCCACTTTAAAAAGGCTTTGTGAGCCCCAGGATGGTCGTAAGATCTCAAAGGCTACAACTAAGGCTGGTAATAGATCAAATAATTTAATAATTAATTAATAGTAATTTTATCGCGGAATTTTCGGCAAAGCTACCATCTACCACCTCGTACTTTTATCAATAGACTCAGCAATATTTATCTTGTCCATTCATTGCAATAACCTATATCTTTATATGTCCACCTTAATATTAAGGATGGACTTCAATTATAAAACTTATTGGATGTTTCGTAACTTCTAATATTCTCCAAAGGTCTGATCCTTATTCGTAACGAATATTCCACATAATACCTTATTTTAGAATACATTAATACGTTGTTTACCTTTCAATGTTAGTGGTTACTTTTCAAAATAAAAAAGAATATGGAAGAGTGATAATTTTAATTGTTTAAGTATAGTGCGTAAAGCTTTAAATAGTCGACAAAAAAAAAAATAAGCACTTCCTTCGATTATTTACTCTTGAATTTGAATTAACGTTTCAACAAACATATATCATCGATACTTCGAAATGTTATTTGAAACGTTTATGTCTATTTCTTGATGAATTGATTACCGGAATAAACACATTTCTAATAAGTACACTTTTTTCATACTTGTTCACGACACAACGTGAAATGTATCTAGAAGGCGTAGGTCAGAGAAAAAATAAATTAAAAAACTCACAGAGACATATGCTGTGAATATAGTTGTTGGCTAGCCACCTTCGAATGAGCATCATGTGCATCAAGTTAAATAACTCAGTGTGCTATTCAAAAACAAACATGAGTGGGTAAGTGTCCATGGGTACCCAGACTGAAGAATGGAGAAGAGTCGGCTTAAGAAAATACCATGAACAATCCAGACCCACCTCAAAATATGTGATACATTTTTCTTTCTAATGTCACTGGATTGTTTGTAAAGTACTTTAATAAAATGTTATGTATCTTTTCTGAATGCAGTCCGCTAATTTTTTTTATACAGAACCGGCATTCACAAATTAATAGTAATATCCCCATATTAACGGGAATACCTTAACTGAACAATACTAAAATACAATATAACCAAAATAACAGTAATAGCAAAGGTCGAAGGGTCAAGTTTTAAAAAAATATATCGCTTGAGAGAAGGGAGAACACAATTTGCCTCAAATGTACTTCAAATATCTGTTTTGACTCGGTATGATATTGACAGACCATAAAAGTATCCGCAAACATTGGATAAGATCGAAGGGGGCTTGGGAACCTAAAGCAGAGTAACTTTATACGACATATCTTCGTAAAACGTAATACTTTCCCCTCCGACAATGGGGCAGTAAAAAGGACCAGATAATTTGTTTGGCCTGCGGAGGGAGAGATAAGGGCAGTAAGTGCAGGTCGGAGGGAGTGATGTTTGGAGTAGTAGAGAGAGGAGGGATGTAGAGGAAGAGAGAGAGAGAGAGAGAGAGAGGCGGTGAGCACGTGTGCAGCATATGGCAGTCACTGGCTCAGCTGCTCCCGGACAGATTTAATAAACAACCATTAATTATCGATACAAATCGATGATTCAGCAGGGCATTGTGCTGCCCCCTACCCCACCCTTTTCCTGACCCCAGGCGACTTTTCATTCGTCCGGGTGAATAGAGACGTAATAACGAACCTACTCGACGATCAGGAGGGTCTGACTGTGAATGCCTAATCCGATCGGAGTGAAGAATCGGCTGACAGAATGGATTATCCTCTGTTCAAATACTACGACGAGAAGGGACCATTGTCACCGATGTCAATCCCTAGCGGAGGGTGCGGGCTGTCAGATGTTAGATGTTGGGATTTAACGGATCTATCCCTTCATCCTGAATGATGAATAAAAAACATTAACTACAAATAATAATACACGACGAGTGCTAATAATAATAATAATTTATTTACTTGAAAAAGTGCTAGTAAATCTTATAGTCATTTCGTCGGTTGGCCTCTTACTGAAAACCACGAGAGAGGGAACAGAAGATCTTGCCCTTGATTTGGAAAAATGAAATCGCCACAAAAGGCAGTTTGTATTTCTGTAGGAAACCTTCCTAAAAATATGACTACGTTTTTTTATTTATATTGTTTATTTTATTTGAAATTGGTGCAGGAGGGAATAAGTTTGAACATGGTGAGAGATTTAGATTTCAATATATTAAATTGAATCTGACAGAGGTTGGCAACCAATCATCCGCGTGTCACCAAATGGGCCATTTGATAATTTCGAAGAGTATGTTTATAAATAGTTCATTCCACGATGTTTAAAATTATGGTTTAATAACAAATTATTTAATATCTCATTATTAACTGTATGGATGTTTTAATTAGAAAATATTTCTGACCAAATCGTTTCTTTAATACTCAAAATTCGGACCCGCAGTCAAAAAAGGTTGCTGGCCCTCGTTTCTGATAATTAGCATAAACGAAATTCAAAAGAAAATGAAGACTTGATTAAAGATAGGAAATGTTTTTAGTGGCCTCACATAATTATGCCCATATGTCTTTTTTTTTTACTACTTACTTACTACTCCTGTAATAATTTATGCCTCGAAATTATCGTCCTTCCAACTGTTCTCTATTATTTAAAACGTGCCTGTTAAGGCTGAATGTTGGACAACGTCTTAAGATATTAGAAAATTAGGTTTTGCTTAGAATATAAGAACCGAAAAAAATGAGCACACTAAAGAATTTGGGAAATTGCACGGCGCAGAATTGCTAAGCTTCACTCGTTTAAGGAAATTGGAGTGGTAGCGTCGCTAATGTAGAGATGGTCTCCTAAAGTTGTTGGTTTTTGAAACGAATGAATTCCTAAAAAGTTAAGTGCTGAGCCGACCGAAACGTCGGAAGAGTAGAGCAAGGCGTACGTGGGAAGATTGCGTTATAAGTAAAACGGATTTGGGATTATAAACCGAATACTATATATCTACAGCCTCGGTGAATAAGTGGTTAAGTCGGATTTCGTCCAGAGAGAGTTAACTGCTTTCAGATAACCAGAATTGTACATTCTCGTAGTGTTTGGCTTGAAATTGAGTTGTAATATAAATAATGACTCCTTTTCAAGCCAATGCCTGATTTAGCCCCTTATTCCCTACGATAATAACTCGATTCCGCTTACTTAAGTACAAGAAGCTGATTTTGGAGAAAATTAGACTTAACCACTTATTCAACTTCTTATCAGGGCTGTAGTTTCTGTAGAAGGAAGTTTGAAAGCAGAGATGGAGGTATCGACATCGAGCTTCCGGTTTGTTATACCTTATTATCATTATTATCGCATTTTTATTTATTTTATTCTTTACTACTCCCGTAGTAAGGGGGATAATTCGATAGTACCATTCGATTTTTCACACACAAATAAGAAAATATTGTCTACTAAGTACCAAAATACTTCCTTTCGTCATGAGATCCCTTACTAATAGAAATTATGATTCACAGTAATAACAAATTTATATAATTTAATAATGAAGAAAAAACCATATTCCAGTCAAAAGTTGTTATTAAAAAATTAACAAATTATTAAAAAAACGTTTCGACACTTGTTTGTCATTCTCAATTTAAGTAATTCTTCATACAACTTCCTTTAAAATTTACAAGTCCAAATCATTACTTGAGGTCTAACAATTTAAAAGTCAAATATATATAAAATCCTGGAACTTAACTTTCTTCCATGGTCAAATATAATAGGTATTACATTGAAAACCGAACTTTGATCTCTCCGAACAGATTTGGACTCGTATATTTTAAAGAAAGTTGTATGAGGAATTACTTAAATTGAGAAAGACAAATAAGTGTCGAAACGTTTTTTTAACCATTTGTTAATTTTTAATAACAATTTTTGACTGGAATATGGTTTTTTCTTCATTATTAAATTATAAAAATCAAGAAGGTTAAGTCCAGAGTATAAGAAATATCTTATAAAAAAAGAAATATCTTATAAAGAAAAAAAAAGTAATAACAAATTTAAATTATTAAAATAAATATGACCAAGAGATTAAATTTATTACGCATTAAATTAAAACAGATAGATATATTTTATTTGTACCCGAATTGGCAGGAGAGTTTTATAAGCAGTATCCTGCATGGCTGTGGATTAAAGAAAAATACAAGACGATTGCAGGTTTAATTGTCTTTATATCACATTAGCATATGACATTATGATTCATATGATTAATTGATATCCTAGAAATATTCCTCATCACTTGTTATCACAAACGAGACATAAACTATTAATATCAGCTAAAGGACAAGGCATAAAGGTTACACCATTGCAGATAAACCCTCCCATGACTAGATTGAGATAACAGTCATTGTTCCTATGACAATTAGCCCGATATCATTGGAATCGTAACGAAAAGCAGTCGTGCATGCCGGCCGCCACAATCTACAAGACCCGGGGCAGTTACAGATAAACAGAAAAGGCGTTCGTGTGGACAGAAATAGTTGAATCAATACAGTCCATCATGAGTTTTCTTCTCAGCGGTACTCCGGCTCCTGTTTTCTCAAACTCCAGACTGAGCAACATTAAGTCACAAATCGCCAGACGTGGCTACTTCTCATTTTCGATTAGCGATATTTATAACAACGCATGCTTTGAACTGCTGTTATAGGCGTAGTTCCAGCAGAGAAAATACCGAAGTCTTAGCGTGTTTGTTTAAACACGTTCCTAAGAATAGGGTTTAAGAGAAAAATAGTGTGAAAATTCTACTCAGAATTATTTTGATCCTTTTTTTTTACATATATGCCAAGAGTTATAAATTTGATTGACTTAAATTCAATATTGTTGACAAATTTAAAACCTAAAAAAAAATTCTTGGGACAGTTATAACCTCGTAATGTTACCTAAATTATCATTTTTTTAAAAGAAAACAAAATGTTTATCTTGAACCTGAAAAAATAATTCTCTACTTATATCTAGATTTTTAAAACTAAACCGCTTTATGAAGATTATATCTAAAATGCAAGCAATTTCTATATACTATTTTTCTCCGGTTGTCATGTTGAAAAAGTTTATTTCAAGAAATAAAGTAAAGTAGGAAATTGAAAAAAAAAAAATGAAATAAATTGTTAATGGTTATCCCAGACGTTTATTGATATGAACAATGTGATTTGAAGCAGCCTAGTATTTTATTTAAAAACTGCATTGATTATTATAATAAATTTAAATATTACAAGACACCCTATAACAATCGAATAACTACATAACCTAATCCCTAGTGAATCACTAGAAGAGTAAATATTCAAATTTTAAAAGAGCTTGAAAAAAGTTCTAATGTTTGTTTTGTTTTCTTTGTACAATCGCAGGGCGGAAAAATTCAATTGAGATACCTCTCACCAATTTTGTTTCTGAAATATTATTTTATGTCATCTACAATTTGCAGTATGCCGATGACCAAGTAACAATCGCATCGGATCCGGATGACGTGAGCTTTATGATGAGGAAGTTGCTGGACACATATTCTAGAAGGGGGGTGAAAATCAGTAAAAATAAAACAGAGTATATGGTTTTCAACGGTCCAAATTTACCACATGAAATCGATGACTGGACGCTCAATGCTTGCAAACAGTTCAAGTACCTCGGATGCTGGCTCTCTTCTGGAGGAAGTAGTGAGGGTGACATCAAACATAAGGTAAACAAGGGGGAAAAATAATAAGTTCGATAAAATCCACCCTATGGAGTAAGGAAATAAGATTGGAAACTAAAAAGAAGATATAGCATTCCTTCGTAGAGAGCGTAGCCACTTACGGATCAGAGGTTTAGACACTCACGAAAAACGCGGAGAATAGGTTGCTTTCCATGGAAATGGATTTCTGGAGAAGAAGCTGTGGTATATCAAGAACCAAACGGGTCACAAACGCAGCAATCAGAGACAAGGCTGGATGTCAAAAGAACATCCTTTACCAGATCGGAACTAAAAGGTTAAAGTGGTATAGCCACTTAATGCTGATGGATGAAAACCGCTGGCCAAAGAAAATTCATAACTATATACCACCTGAAAGAAGAAAGCGTGGAAGGCCAATGAAAATATGGATAGAGGATGTAGAGGAATGCATGGCAGCCAGAGGCCTCCGTGAGGGGGATTGGATGGACAGAGAGCAGTGAGTTTTGGGTATTGGGGATATGACTCCTTAAGTTGTTAAAAAAACAGAAAAAAAAATTTCGTTTTACAAAACATAAATTTTGTTCACAAATCACAATCATGTACTAACTGTTTATTTTTTAGAAAGTCGATTATAGTCTGACAATGAAACAACCTGCGCAGAAGGTCAACTGTGCATAATGGAGCAACTTCCTTTCACACAGTACATAGCTTGCTTCAGTTAGCCTTTGTCGTGACCTAGTTCGTTCTTACTGTAATAACTCTGCAATCGATGTCGAACACGGTTGTGTAGTCGAAACGGGCAAAAAACGAGTTCAAGCGGCTAAAAAAGTATGCCCATAAATGGAAAATATCAGTTCATTCGAACGATGTAACGTGGCTTCCCCAATTCGGGCTTAAATCAGATTTATAAAACCAGCAATATGCATGGAATTTAATAAAAATAATGGGACTGATTCAGAGGTTAATTTGCTTTTCTAAACATTCAGGAAAAAGTGAGCTACCTCGTTTTTCCTCTGTAGTATTCAATTTATATTTCCAGTTAATTAATAAACTGAAGCAAATAAAAACTACCTTCATAGTGAACTTTGAGCATTAATAAATAAAGCATAAGAAATAGTAGTGAAGCCTGAAATTAACTGCAAAAAAAAAACTACTCGAAAAACAAACGAAAACCCCGAGACAATGACCCCCCCCACTTCTGATATCAACTGCTCCGTTATAATTTCCCACGAGAGAAGCAACCTCTTGAAATGTTCCTTGCCCAACAAAAACTGTGCCTCTTGAGAAATATCAACCCACTAATTTCTTAAAGCCCCCTTCTCAAAAAAGAACAAAAAAAACACCCATTTGTCGGTGTGTTGTATTAATTAGTTAATATAAAACACAAGATACAGCCATGATTTTATTTTTGATTAAAGTTTAAATATAATCTTTATGGACATTTCACTGGATATTAATGTATTCGTTTTGAAATATCCCGACAAAATTTTTGTAAATAATCTAAAATTGTAGACATAAATGAAATACTTTACGTATAAATATCGTACCAATCCAAAACAAGCAACAAAGTGCTATCTTATACTTCCATTTCCTTCGATTTCTTATGACTCAACAATAATTATATCCATAAATACTTGGCGGAAACTTGGGGATCACATGTAATTAGTATAACAACATATACCCAAGGTTACGGGTTGTTCGAATCGGTAGTTGGCCTTAGGATTTTTTAAAGGGAGTAAAAAATCCATGGTTACATCTTTCAAAAGGGACGTAAAATTTGGGTCTGGTGCCTAAGGTTCCCTTTAAAGACCCCTAACATAATGGGGAATTTTACACCTTATGCAAAATTTAGGACCCCAACTATAGTAACGTTTGATAAGTCATATCAGTATCAAGTGACGTAAAATGAATTAACGAATAGGCAGAAACTTCTATAAATATTAAGTATTAATAGAAGCTGATATTTATAATTTTTTATTTATTTAACGTCATTTTATGCTGCAATGGGAGAGCAACATTTTATTAAATTTTTGACTAATTATCGAGGTATGATTAGGAAAGGGATATTTAACGAGTATTTGACATCGTACAGGCTCGAGATCCCCATTTTACATCCCTTCTGAAAGACGGCACAACTAAGGATTTTTTACTGCCTTCAAAAAATTCCAGGTCCACCAGAAGGGCTTTGAATCTGAGAACTTGGGCATAGTAGGTTTCAATGCTAACCACTTGACCACATTTGGTCCTAACTGATTTTTATGCAACCTTCTTTCCCCACATCACAAATCCGTCCTTTTCTCGAAATATATTTATAAGGTCAACAATGTCCCAACCGTTATAGCCAATTCCTTCGAAGATAAATTATTTATCACCTAATTTTCAAAGTAAATTA
The DNA here is from genome assembly GCA_964056705.1 of Troilus luridus. Lineage (NCBI taxonomy): Eukaryota > Metazoa > Arthropoda > Insecta > Hemiptera > Pentatomidae > Troilus > Troilus luridus. The sequence goes on from OZ057415.1 coordinate 86,742,736, forward strand.
AATTTAATAAGTCAAGAGGAAGGAAATTAAAAATAAACCAAATTGGAATCATGAAAATGAAGGGAGGAGAAATAATGGGTCTCTGAATTGAGCGAGTCAACTGAAGACGAAATTGGGAGATACTGAGATTGTCTAAGAGAGTAAAGGGTTTACTCCTAATACATTTTTGATCTTCATTCTTCTCAATTCCTTCATGTTTTTTTTTTTATCTTTTTTTCCCTTCTCTACATTAAACGAAACCCATTAAGAAGTCCATTAGGAACAAAAAACGGGCCAAGAGAAGATAAATTAGTTTTCAACAAGAGCGCTTCCTGTGAAAGAGTCAGCTCAGAACCTTATTAATTAAAACGTTAGGAGCCAGCTTGGAGTTGGACTTTGGGCTTCGGCGGTTCGCAATTTGGACGAGTTGCCTTCAACTTGACCGGCAAAAAGTCCAAGTCATCTTTGACGTCTTCCTTCGATGACCTGTTGGTATTTATTTATATATTTTTTATGGGATTTCATTGGATATTCAGTTTTAAATAAGAACAAAATTAACATTATTAACAAAATATATCTCCAACGAAAAATTATTTCAAACAACAGATGGAATCTCCGATACAATGAGTTAAAGAAGGGTTGATTTCTGTGGGCATATCAGGCGAATGTAGGTAGTATAACGAAAAAATACTCGAATTCCTTCGAAATAGAAATACTGACTTAACCGAACTGGTTTAACGAAGCTGAGAGCAAGAGTAGAGAACTCGGAGTGACGAAGAAGATGCTTTGGATGGAACTGCCAACAGCATAAGGAGGCAAGAGGATGAAGTTTGAGGCGAGAATGACACAAAAGATAATAATTTAATTTATAATTTTTTAAAGTCAATCTAAATTTAAAAAAAAAAGATTTTTTAGGAACTTTATTATTCAGGCAATTTTTTTTGCATCTCTATTACGTGACACTATTGATTATCAAGATATGTATATGGATTTCTTTTGCCAGTCCTAAAGTCAAAAATAGGTTATTTTCCATATCAATGGATACATTTTTTTAACATCTCTATTAAGAAATTTTCGACTTCCATAAATGCACTTTATGCATTTATGAAAATTTAGCCTTTTCTATTACGAGAAACCATTTTCCACATCTATTTATTAATTTATTTATTTTCCGTTTCCATCAGGAATCATTTATTTTCAAGATCTATATATCACATTCAAACCTCATCATTTTTTTTTTATTTCCCCCAACTTAGGGGTACATTGGATCATTCATAAGTGCATGTCCCCTTCTCACCGCCTAGAATTTTTCACCCCCCTTTCCTCATAGATTTTGATCGTTCGCTGAGTTCTCGGCTCAAACCTCATCCTCTTGCCTCAGGTTATGCTCTTGGCAGTTCCATCCTTAAGCATATTCACCACAACCGCGAGTTCTCTCATGCCCCTCTCCACCATCTTAAACCAGTTCTGTTTTGTTAGTTATTTCATTTCTAACTAATTCAAATATTCTTTTCGTTATACTGCTAGCATTCATTCCCAGAATATGTCAATAGAAATTGTCCCTTACTTTCCTCTTTGTGTCGGAGATTCTTTCTATTGCTCTGTAAACGGTCCCATTTCACGTTTCGAATTATTTGTTGTTGAGGAATTTAGGGACCTAAAATTTTTCTTAATACCTTCCGTTCGCTAATCTCCAACTTTTCACTAGGGCTCATATTGGTAATGGATAGTGTTTTCATTTCACAGAGGCCTTCGGGTTTTATCATATCTTTTATTGAATTCCAAAAGGAGAATAAAATATTACCACCGTGCATTTATATTACTACGATTTTTTATTACTAAATAACTTGCTTTTATTGTTATTACTTTGTTTTGCTATTTCTGTCAGGAATCATCGTTGATTTTCAACATCTACTATATCTTTTTACTAAATAGAATCGGCCTTCATTCATCCATAAACCGACTTTTTTTTGTCATTTGTAATGGGAAATACTTTATTGATTTTCCATATCCAATCATCAATTTTTTTTGTTGAATCTCTATTAAGAAAAACCTTCGATTTCAACTTCCAAAACATTGGTTTTATTTTTACGTAAAACAGCGTTTTAATACCACGCGATTATCGTTACTTTTCCCTTACTATTTTCTCCCAGTATATTCTGGGTGCCTTTGCTTCCTTTCCTTCCACCACGTAGTTTCCTTCCGTTTTTCATTATATCAGAACCTTCATTCTTTTTCCCGTAATGTTCTGTATCCAGGCTGTTTTTGTCTGTTATTTTTAATGTTTTTATTATTGATTTCACTTTACTATTTATATTAGGAAATATCGTTTTCAAAAACCAATCGTATTCGAATGGGCCATCACAGAATACTTTTTCATATCCATTCAAATTCATAGGTTCTTTCATGTCCCTTCAGCTCCCAAATCTTTTTCAGTTGTTCTAGATTCTTTTCCTTCCCCTCATTTGTCAGATTATTATTATTATATTGTTTAATATAGCCGAAAATCCGAAATGACAACGAATAAAGAAGACGACGAAATTTTCGAGATGTTAATACCAAAGTAAAGTTGATCTTGAAGAGAATTTCTCTGGCTAATACAAATAAAAGGTGTTGGCAGTTTGTTCTATGGAATCAGTCCCAATATTTTAGTCTACTCCCTCCTCAAGCGAGTTGCTTTACCCCATCCTCTGCCTCGCAGAAGAGAAAATGGAATAAGACAATAAGAAAATAAGACCACAGAGGGTAGATATTGGCGTACATGGGAGATATAAGGCGAGGCAGGGCTCCTCCCCATGTGTTCTCTGTTTATCTCTTTGTTCTCGTAAAACTGCTAGCGAGTTGGTTTATTTACACCGACGTTCAGTCCCCATTTGGTCTTGTTTGATAAAAACTCCTACCCGTCTTAGGCATTAGACAGCTCTTCCGGTGATATTATCGAACACTCCCTTTCAAGAGAGAGATGGAAAAAATAATTAATAAAAAGTATAGTTGCGTTATAAAAAATATAAAATCAATGCTATGTATATTACCTTAGCTCCACAATAACTCCAACGAATTACCTATTAACTGAGATAGACGAGCGTATAACAAGTACAAAGAGAGCATTCTTCGCTCTTTCAAGAGTATTGAAATCCCGAAGCATCTTTAGAAATTTGAAATTAAGGGTGTATAATGCTGTAATAAAGCCAATACTGATATACGGCTGTGAGGCATGGGCTCTCACCGGCACCCTGGAAAGCGGAATTGAGGGATGTGAAAGGAAAATCCTTCGCACGATAACCAGAGCAGTATAAAATGAGAGTCTAAACTATCGGAGTAGAAGGAATTGCTCACGGAAACTGGTCAGTCGATATTTCAGGATATGAAAGCAAGAAGATTATGATGGTCGGGGCACGTAGCTCAAAGTAATCTGTCAGGACTATGCCACAATAGTTGGTAAGAGACCACGTGGGAGGCCAAAGACCAGATGGATTGACAGGGTCAACAAAGATGCTGCAGAGCTTCATATAGCAGACAGGAAATCAGCGGCCCAGAATTGACAGAGGTAGAGAAAGCTGGAAAAGGCGGCTAAAGATCTACAAGCTCTGTAGAGCCAACCGAATATATATACATATGATATAATATATATATATTAGATTATGCTGGATGACGGCTACGCAAAAGAAAGAATACTGGCAGAAGCTTGTGGAGGAGGCCAGCACCCGTAGTAGCCAGGAGTAGGACTCGTAGTAGACAGTAGTAGCGCCGTAGAGATATAGTAGTAATGTATATATATATATATATATATATATATATATATATATATATATATATATGTGTGTGTGTCTTTGTGTGTGTGTGTGTATGTGTGTGTGTGTGTGTGTATGTACAATAATTTACAACAGAAAGTTTATCTACAAGTGACAATGTAACCAACACCTATTAGTGTAGTGAGGGAAAGTAAAACGTATCGCACTATTTTCAAAGTGATAGAACTCACAATTCCTTGTTTTCAAGTTATGACGATGAAAAAAATTGATATCACTCATCAAAACTGTATTGAGCTAGCTTTGGAGCTTGTTTACCAAAAGATACTTGCGTCGCTATATCCTCTTCTTAGGCAGGAGGGACATATTTTAAAGCGATACTTAAGTTCTGTGATGGATCAAAGTGAAAAAAAAATTATTATTTTGCAATATTCTAACTATTTCAGAGCCCAAGAAGAGGTTGGTGTACTGCTAATAGTTTTCCCGTTTTTGTCCAAAACGGTAGGTTTTTTTCTTGTGTCGTTTTAGAAATAATAATCCGATATGTTCAATAGTAATTTATTATTATTTGCACATTATTATGTTGTAATGAAAGAACTGAAAAATGATCTTTATCCTGGATCAATTAACAATCTGGATTCATAAAGTTAAGCAAGTTTTGGAACCAATATAAGAGGCAATGATACAATTGATAATGTTTTTTGATAAGAAAAGTGTTGGGAATGGAAAGATTCCAGGATAAAAAAATGGTATGAAGAGAAGAAAAAGATACATTGTGTGAATATAAAAGAGCACTGGAGGTGTGTTAATATGAATGTATTAACTATGGACATAGAAATTGTCACGTGGTTTACAGAAGATCCTAATGAAAAAGGAAGTAGAAGAATAAATAAAATATATTGGAGTTTTTAGTTGCCTTCCATCAACACGGAATGTAATTTATGAACAATTGTGTTTGTCCCAGCAGAATCACATGCATCTTGGTGCATGCGTACACCTACGCATTAGACTGCTAATCGCATAGCCTATAAAAATAGTGATGTATTTCGTATACTGCCATATCACGACTGACATATAGGTTAAGGGTCAGTACACTGTACACTTATATAAGCAGAAAATTGAAGAAAAAGGTATAGCATTTTATAGATAATATCGAAACGAAATGGTATGCTGGAGTTTTACAACACGTACAGACAAGTGTTCCCGTTCACTTTGCCGCGGATGCAATTAGGACCATTGTGAGAATTATATTTGAAAGGTCATCGCTAAGCCCGACTTCTGTACACAATATAGCTAAATTCGCGAGTAATAGCAGACGTCAAACTAGTAATTTAATTATCTTGAATGGTCAGTTAGAACTGCAAATTGATCGCTCTTGTCAAGGCCTGCCTCGACGGCGGAATGAATTGTTTTATCATTAACGGGATTGGAACGACGTGGAAATAAATACCATTTACACTAATTAATTTAATTACTTAACTGCCGGGGGAGAAGTGCTCTGATGGGCCTTCTTTGAAGATGCCGGTTGAGGCATTTAACGATGACGTATCTCGTAAGGAGGGTCGTCTTAACTGGGTTCGAGGATCTCTTGGTTCCTCATTCGAGGGACGATAAGGGATAGGAAGGAGGAATTGAAGGGGGTGGAAGGGAGCCGTTGAGCTATAGGAAGCGAAGTGAAACAGCGAAACAATAAGGAAACGAAATTAACGAATTGTCAAAGAAAATTTTAATGGAAATTAACAATTAATTTGACGAAATTAATCTTCAAGCACAACGTTGCGTAATAAACGACTACTCTTACACGAAGAAAATATTTTACAATATAAACATATATATATAAGAGGGAGAAAATGGTCCGGATGGAGGTAAAAAAATCTCTTAAATAGGGAGAACTGTTTATTGGAAAGCCAAAGTTTCGACCACCATTCTTATAATGAGCCCTGAAGAAGACCTGCAATGTGGGTCGAGACGTTGGCTTTCCAATAAACAATGTTAGCTACTAAAGGTTTTTTTTTTACCTACACGAACTATTTTCTTGCTAACATATTCAAAAGTTTTGTTACATATTGTTTTATAGATTAGGTGATTTTCAATACTACCCAAAAGAATTGTTTTGGACTGCCCAAGACCAAAATTAAAAATAGGTTCCTTTGATCTCTTAATGCACTGACTTTTCTTACTCTGAAAAATACTCAGGGGATGCTATCTAAAGGACGTCACAATTCATGAGTTGACAAATTCAGGCAACATATTACTTTTAGATTATGTTAAAAAAAACAACATTAACTCCTGCTTCATGGCTGTTGTGGACTTAATTCGCAAATATATATGATAATATAATGATGATATCACAATTTTATCGGTTATTGTAAACATTTTTTTTTTATTACCACCATATCTGCTTTGAACTTATGAGAAGGGCTTGAATAAAAAATGCTTGATTTTCGCCTACCATACACAATATCTCCTGAGAAATAATGTTAGACCCACCTTAAATTTAGTGTTGTGCATAAACAATCAATAAACCAACACTTTTTTTGGCGAAGTTTTTAGACAATATTGTTATCATATTCATTCCTAACAAGGAAAAAGAGGGTTCTAGTGAATTTAAATTAAATAGTTATACAACATATTTACACTGATATACCATAATATGTGCCTAAAATAAAGGAGGGAAAATCTAGCGGTTGAGCGTGATCTAGGGCAAATTACCTCCTTGCACAACCGTTGTCTACGAAACAACATACAGTCTCTACCACGTCTTGAGCCTCAGACCCTTCATGGGTTGTAGTTGTACAGTTTTTTTTTAATATGTGTCCAGATTGGTGTGTCACCTTCATTTGCAACAACTATTTACTACAAATTGACTAAATTAACGTGTTTCACTAAAAGGGTATAAAAATGAAGAAAATAAAATCTCAAAACTACACCAAAACATTCTTCTTTGAAACTTATAAACCTATGTATATTATAAAAATTCGAGAAAAAAATCAACCGATAGAGTTACGAGTATATATGCACTGAAAATAACAATACGCTTAGGAAAAGAAGTAACATCCACGTGTTGACTCCAAAACACAAACCAACCACCATTAATGCAATCCTCCCACCTACAGCTCGGTCTACTTTTTTGACGTTTATTAGACGGTTCTGCGCTAATTATCTTTTAAATGATATGTTATAGAACCATTAGTAATAGTACGTTTTTAAAGAATTTGAGATGTGAGTGATTATAATTATGATTTTGTCGGCTAACATTTCGCTAGTAATTGATGCCCAGGTGTAGACTGGGAAGTCTTTGGAATATAAACCACCAAGGACCCCATTGTGGAAACATTGCACAGCCCCAGAGGATGACAGCTTCGCTTCAGCCTTCTAAACCTCATCCGAGGATGATCAACACCTTTAGCACCCTGTTCCTCGGTATGGAGCCATCGTTTGTATTCTAGTTACGAATTCTCATCACCGTGAAGGAGGCCAATACTTCGACGATGGCTGGAATATGGCAAAGTCTAAAAATGTTGGGGACGCTAGAAGACTCTCAAGTAGGTCCTGGGGGATTAGTTCCTTCCAAGGGGTCGAAAGTTGTAACTCCATCAGAAAAAAAAAAAAATTGAGAACGACTGATTAGAGGTCAGGTGTAGAGTAACCATATTCAAATATAAAAGCATTATATTTTCTACAACGTATACTGAATGTTAGAAGACGAAGTATCTAACATAAAATCGCATGCATTTCAAAAATTTAGGTATACCTTTATTTTCTCCAGCGGGTGTCGGCCTATTTGTATATGCCTATATTTTGACCCTAAAGTTGTATCATATTTTAACTTAGTGTTTTATGGTAATAATGACGTAGCAAAAAAAAAAAAAAAAACTACCACTAAAACCCATGAAGGGTTTTGGGTTCAGTAGATGGTAGAGACTGAACTGTTTCCTGGACAACTGTAGTGCAGGGATGGGATTTTTTCCCAGATCACGCTCAACCGCAAGAATTCCCTCCCCTCTTATCACCCACTTTATAGAAGATGTGTGAGCTCCAGGAGGGTCCTAGATCCCAGAGGATTAATCTCCGGCCGCTAATAGATTAAAAATCGGCCAGCGAGCGGGATTAGAACCCAGGACTGTCGGGATTGCATCTCTGCGCTCTACCACTGAACCACTCTGCTCCCGAATAATGACATAAGTTAAACTAAAATAATTTTCAAGCCTATAGAAATTGTCTAATGGTTAATAAAAATATTTCAATATCAACATTACAATATGAATGCTTTTCTTTACCAACACCCAATTGTTTATTTTTTAACTCACTTGGATCTTTCAAATAACTCTATTGAAAAATGAGTTTTTTTGAGTTGTGACGTTTTTCTTTTCAAGGAGAGGTATTTGGATTAAATATAATATACATTTCGGTATGTTAAAGTGAAATTCTCTACAAGTTTTATAAGAGACATTTCATAGGGACGATCCATTCATTATAAACAGGTCACGGAAGTCGCCATTCAGCATAGCCATAAAGAATTTATTGGTAATAATCCAAACCTGTGAATTATTGAGTCACATAGGGAGAACTGCGATAATAGAATACGGATTGAAATTGAGGCCTGGCCAAGAATATATAACTGGGATATTTCTTCCCGGGTGGAATTATAATGGGAGGAGAGAGAGAGGACGGAGTGGGGGGCAGGAAGGGGGAAAGGAAGAGAGGGAAGGAGGATAGTAAAGCGGTTTGGGCGATAAACTAACTAAAAAAGGGTGGAGAGAAAGATATATGCCAAAGATGGCGGGATAGCACATGTGGGCACCAGTGTCCCGCCCGATAAGGTGAAATATGACGTCATAATAGGGCTGAGGAGGGCACTATTAGCACTGACTTATAGTTCCCTCTCTCCTCCTTCTCGCTACTCCCTAGTCAGTTCCTTCCTAGCCTAGGGGTGGGGTGGGCGCATATCTTCCCCCACTACCTGAAGGGGGGGGGGGTGTTAGGCTAGAGCTATTAAATCTTATCGTGCTGTATGACAACTTAACGAGACAAAGCCCATAAAACTCACATAAATAATATAAGCTCGCAAATAATTAAACTATTAACATAATGACGAGTCCAATAGCATGAAGCAATATAATAATTTATGAAGGGGAGCGGAGTTAATCAATGCGTACAGCGGGACAAACCTAAATAAATATCTATTGAAGTAATTCTTAGGCTTTTTAAAAATTATTTAGTGGAAAGATTCCTATTGGTCACTTACAAATCCAAACGGCTTTCCCACCTGAGTATTTCGCTGTTAGTTTAAAGCAACGGCAATATTTAATTACTTAACGATTTATGCATTGATTCACCCTGGTCCTTTTCATAAATCTCGATTATTTTTATTGTAACTTTAATCTTCCCTAAATATTCATAGGTTGGAGACCCGTTTAGATTTGCACGTGACAAATGTGAATCACTGCAAAACCAAATAAAAAAAATAAATATTAACATAATATGTTATATTATAAAGTATCTTCGACCTAAATTGAAACATTTACAGAACTAAATTAAATTACATTCTGATGTACTATAATATGAATTGGGAAAATGTGTAGAGTCCTGAGTTGCTAAGCTGAAGGTTCCTTTTTCTAATATGGCTATTGAAGGTAAATTATTTAATCATTTTAACAGTCAAGGTTGGGCCTTGACGAACTAGAGAATCCTCATGGGGGTACCCAGCCTCAATAAATTGTGTAAAGATACCGTATCTTGGGGAAAATCTGGCGATTTTTCGCCATACAGCGAGTATCTTGGCCAACTCACTGTCTGACACAACCGCTGGCTTGAGCCTAGAAACAGTTTAGTCTTTTTCATGAATTGAACCCTAAACCCTTCATGGGTTGTGGTGGTGCATATTTTTATTACTACAATGCATATTATCGACCACAGCTGGTTTAGTTATAATAACTCATAACTTATTATAAATCATGCATTTCTTATCACTTGGTAGTAACTCATTTTGTTGATGAACAGATTTTAATGAAAAATTAATTAATTAATGAAGTGGAATATGTACATTTATTAATAAAAATAACATACGGGTACGTTTCATAATGAGAATTTTCTATTAATAAAATTATTATTTATACATAGCATTGATTTTGTTGGGAGCGAGGTAGCTCAGTGCGTGGCTATGCTGAAGTTTTGTTTTTATATCCGGGAGATTAATTATTTAATATGTTATATGGATGGGCCCAGTGGGATCTGCTGATTCTCATAAAGCGCACCCAGCCTCTAAAAGTTAGTACCCTGGATTGATAAAAAAAAAACAGGCGGATCAGAGTGATCTCAGACAAATGTTAGCCTACCGGCGAATAGTCAAATACCTAACGGAGACCAAGGCAGATTACCACAATTAAAGGAAAGATCCATCAGAGTGGTAGTTAGAAAATTGCATCCCACCATCCCTGCTGACGTCATAGAATAAGAGCTCATCACCATGGGCTTTAAAGTTAGACAAATAACAAATGTCTGCAAGAAGAATACTGTACACCCTGGAGAAGGTGACAAAATTCCATTGCTTCTTTTCTTCATAGATTTACTTAAGATTAGATTTAACCAGCACCCGGAGTAGAAAAAATCTTTGAGGTAACTAGACTTTAGTATATTCAGGTTCATATCGAAAAACCTTATCCAAAGAAAGACATTGTGCAATGTCACAACTGCCAAGCATACGCTGACACTAGGCACTACTGCCATCATACTCCAAGGAGCGTCAAATGCGGAGAACCACATAAAACTGAAGAGTGTGTCGAGCCGAGAGAAACGTCTGCTGTCTGCGCACTATGTCTTCAAGGCAATCAAGTTAATTATAAAGGTTGTTAAACCAACAAAAATCATGTTCTGGAAGCACGTCGGCCCAGCAAGGACGTGAGAACCTCAAGAAGCCAGCCTTCTAAAATTCTAGATTGTTTCATACGCAGAAATGTCAGGTGGTCAACAAACAAGTAGCCTACAACCCGAAACCCCAAAGCACCTCCCTAAACCACAAATCAATCCTTTGCAACCACAAAACCAGCCCAACAACCAAAATATTCCATTAATCATTATCCAAATATCCCTCATCAAATCCCTCATATCCCCTCTCCTTCAAATGCTACTGAGTAGTTTGTAGTTGTTTATTTAACGTCACTTTATGCTGCTAAGGCTAATCGGACGATGCTACAGTGGGAGCTCTAAATTTTTCCTATCCAGGTTTAATTAGGGTAGGGATTTTTAACGAGTACCTGACATCGTACAGGCTTGGGATCCCCGATTAACGTCCCTTCCGATAACTACGGATTTTTTACTCCCTTAAAAAAATCCTAGGGCCACCTGCCGGGCTACGAACCCGCGATCTTGGGTTTAGTAGTTTGTTACGCTAACCACTAGATCACAGGTGACCCAAATGCTACTGATCTCACAACACTACTCACATCATTCCTCTCCAAGTTCAAATTAAATGCCACATCATGTGGTATCTCTCTTAACAAATCTTGTTTCCCATCTCTTTCCTGTCCAAAAAAATCCTTAAATGATATCCACCTTATCCATAATCCTTTTGAATGCGAATGGTATTCGAAACCACAACGACGAAGTAACATCTTTAGTGTGTGACAAAAAAATTGATGTAGCCTTAATTACAGAAACTCGACTGACCAGTAATCGGAAGCGCAACATAACACAGTACCAAACCTACCGGACGAACCATCCTGATGGAAAAGCTCATGGTGGTACTGGTGTCATAGTCCATGCACCCTCTCCCAACACTCGTTTCCCCTACCTTCAATCGATATCCTTCAGGCTACAGCTGTTACAATTAAAACCTTCTCCTTTCCCATCACATTAGCATCGGTATACTGCCCCCTAATAAATCCATTTCCCATTCCCAATTCAGCTCTCTGCAGAACTCCTTAGGGACTCATTTCCTTTTAGGTGCAGACTTTAATGCAAAAAATCAACAATGGGGCTCATTGTTACACTACTAACTCCCGAGGTCGCATCCTCCTGTCTAAACTTAACTCCCATGATTCCTGTTTTATTTCTCCAGCCACCCCTGCATATTGGCCCACTGACCCAAAAAGAAATCCTGATCTCCTTGACTTTTTCCTCCATACTGGCTTAGTTCCCCTTAACTACTCTATAGAACGCCATGATGAACTGTCCTCAGATCACAGTCCTTTGATCCTTACCCTTTATATAGTCCCAATATCCAAAATTCCTCCGCCAACAGTTATTAGGGGCCCAGTTGACTGGAACCTATTTCACCTGCTTGTATCCGACACCATTGATCTCAGAGTTTCCCTAAAAATTCCTCAGGAGTTAGATGATGCCGTCAATTCCTTTACCAATTTGATCCAGCAAGCAGTTTGGACTGCATCTTCACCCCGTCCTTCCTTCAAAATCCGCTAGAAAAATCATTAGCGCAAGATCTTATCCTTATCAAACGCCGTTACCGATCTCTTTGACAAAGAACCAGGCATCCTCACGATCGGAGACTGTATAACTACTTCACCAATGATCGGAGACTGTATAACTACTTCAGCAAACTAGTCAAAAAGAACCTGACAACCTATAGATCCGAATCCTATAGATCACACTATCTGCTTCTGATTATTCCCTTTGGAATGCTACCAAAAAGATTTTCAAAAACCACTCTATTTTCCATCCCCTCCGACGTGAAGACGTTTCTTGGGATGCATCAGATGAAGACAAAGCAGAAGAGTTTGCCAAACACCTCTCAAATACATTTATCTAACATCCTGAAATCCACCCTACACAAGTTTCCAATATTAATAAATTCCTCTCTTCACCCATTCCACTACCCTTAACTCCTAAAACTGTAAACCTCTCTGAGGTCAAATTCCTCATACAAATGTTAAAAATCCGCAAATCTCCTGGACATGACCTTCTAACCACTCAGATCCTTCAACACCTTCCTCAAAAAGCGTTATTTTCCTTACCTATCTATACAACTGTATCCTTCGCACAACTCACTCCCCTTTGTTGTGGAAACACTCCGTTGCCATCCTATTACCTAAACCCGGCAAACCCCCCCAATGATACTTTATCATACAACCAATCAGCCTGCTTACTATACTTTCCAAAATTTTGGGAAAAATCCTCCTATCCATAATCGAATCCAATGACATCCCTTCACACCAGTTAGGATTCCGTCCCACGCACTCGACGGTTCAGCAGGGCCAACGAGTTGTCGATCACATATCCTCCGCTCTTGAAAGCAAACGATACTGCACAGGTGGATTTCTGGACGCTGGATCACTAGCTTTCTACCGGGTATGCTATGCTGGTTTGCTGTTCAAGCTCAAAACCCAGTTACTTCAATCATTATTCCTAGTCCTTTGATCCTACCTTTCTGATCGCTTCTTCCGAGTACGCTGTGGTAATAAATACTCCAATCTTTACCCAATTCAAGCAGGAGTCCCCCAAGGCAGCGTCTTGGATCCTTTCCTATACATATTGTACACCGCTAATATCCCAACAACTCCTGAAACCTTCCTTGCAACGTTCGCTGACGACACAGCAATTCTATCATCCCATCGAGACCCTGAAAGTCCTTCTGTCCAATACCGGCCTACCTATTTCCGACACAATAGGATACCTTGACTTCCTCCTAGACAAAATACTTACATGGAACCCTCATACCAGACTCAAAAGACAAGAGCATAACATACGATTTAGCCAACTATAAAGATTACTGTGTAGGAACTCCCATGTTTCAATAGACAATAAACTGCTAATATTCAAACCATCATCAAATCTATTTGGATCTACGGACTGGAACTGTGGGGGACCGCAAAAAAATCGAATATCAGACGTATTCAATCCTTTCAATCCAAAGTCCTGAGAACTATTGTCAATGCTCCTTACTATGTCTCCAATAAAACCCTCCATAATGATCTCAACATTCCTTTCGTCCTCGACCTCATCCCTAATAAATTTTCAAACTTTCACAATAACCATCCCTGTCATCCCAATCCCCTGGCTCAGTCACTATCTAGTTCCACACATTCATATTACCAACCCCGCCGTCTAAACCGTCAATGGCCCCGAGACCTGTTGTAATAATGTTATTTTGAGTACTGGCACTGGCCAGATTCTCCACTCACGACCTGTTTGTGTGAAGTCATGCGCCCTTACCAGCTTCCATTTGCATTTGAAACCTTTGAAACGTTTGAAATGCCAGTGAAGCGGCTGGAAAAGAGGCCAGGGGCCTCTCGGACTCCTGCTTTACCCTCATTCCTGGGGAAAAAGCTCAGTTCGGGGACCCCAGGCAAATTGCAAAATACCGCATGTATATATTTTTCCGCATGTATATATTTTTATTACTTTTTTTTTTTACGTTATTTTTTTTTTTTTATGGAATGATTGTATACTTACATATCACTATCACTTATTTCCCACAAGTGGCAGATTGTAATAATTCAATAAAGTATATCTAAAAAAAAAACATGTTATCCTACTAATGAAACATTACAGTCCCTATCGGATACTGTTTTGTTGTGTTACAGATCATTTTTTATATTATCATTGATTTCACAACATAACTCTGCTCTTTTCAAAATGTGCATTCACGATATTACAAACTGGATATGTTGATGTCTACGGACTTATACCTGCTGTATTAATTATTTCTGCTTATTTTACCATCAATAATGAATACAGGTGAATTCCAGTTTTCGTCCTTAATGTACGTAACATGTAAACATGCATTTCACCACTTTCCTGCAGAGCTTTCGTTTAAATAATTCATCAACGTATTTTCTCGTGCTTGTTACTTTTATAATTAACTATATGTAGACATATAATTAAATATTCATATGAACTAAATGAATGATGTTGGAATCATATAATTATAATATGGGTCAAAAATAAAATTTACTGAATAAGCAGTTCGTCATTTCTTTCAATAAAATTATTTCATAAGCCACAGTGCAGATTAGAGTTGAAATCAGTGTTTTAATTACTGAATAAATTGATTTGGCGATTGGTTTGGGTGAGCTAGCTTCAGTAAAGTTTTAAAACAATAGAAAAAAACAGTGCTAAAGTCAAAATATAAGGTAAAATTCGGTCCTCACAAATTACACAAAAAAATATATAATAAGTAGATAGTAAGCAGTTAAAATACAATAATACATACAGTTCGTTATTCCGAAACTGAAATTACATATAATATTTCTGTATAATAGTTAAATAATTACAATACAATAGAAAATTTTTATAAAGTATAGCGTCGATTATCCGAACTGGGTTCAATGAAAAGGTAGGAGAGGGTCACCGCATTGATTGCTGCATTAGCAACAATATAAAAATGGTGATTGCTAGGTATATTCTTTTTTTTTTTTTTTAAGGTGATATTTATATATTTGGCGCAAGCTCGAATATAGCGATTAGTAAATAAAAAACAATTAATCGGTAAACCACTAGTTGGAAGGTAATGCGTTTTTAAAGGCGTGGTGAGGGGGAGGGGGGGGGGTAGTGACAACTTAGTGCCGCACGAGTTCGCCCTCACCGCAACTATTTGTGGTCTTGTTACAGAAATAGCAATGTTTTTAGTTATAGGTTAGAGCTCGGTTTTTCTCATTCGTGCAAATGATGATCTCGATCTTTCCAGTTATTTATTTAGAATCAGCCAAGAACGGCTGATTGCAAGACGTCTCGAGCGGGGAAGGACCTTCTGCCATAATGATTAGAATATTTCATGTAGATTCCGCTTCATCACCGAGCCGAGGAAAATGTTTTTGAAAAGAACGGGAATATGAATGAATTAGAATTTAAAATGAGCCCTTCCAGTTATTCGGTCGGAGAACAGTGGTTCAGAAACTCCAAATTAGTGGGGCGTTCAATTACCGTCAGAAATTATGCATTTATCATTTATTTATAGTTAACAATATTCATTCCTTGGAGTACTTTGCAATACAATACTCGAATCCCTTGACAGATGTGACAGATGCTTATGGAACCTAAAACCGGGAATCAAACCCACAACCTTTGAGTTTATATGCACTGGATATGCACTTTAGCATACGGGTAAATCCGCTAGGCCTCACTGAACCTTATATAAATGAATATATTTTCTATCAAAGTTTGTTAATAAGTTCATAAGTTTGTTTAAAGATCTTGTTAGATATAGGATAATAGGAAGAGGATACTGTAAAGGGTAGAACTCTCAAATTATATTTTAATTTCATATATCAAGTACCAAGGTCTTTAATTTTGGTCTATTCTTATTAGGATTAGAATAAAATTAAAATTAGAATAATTTTTGGTTTCTTAAGCTAATTCTTTGGCCCTTTTTATTTTTTTCTAAGTAACAGCTATTTTTTAAAGAGCGGAGTGACTCAGTGGTAGAACACTGAGTTGCCAAGCCGAAAATCGTGGTTCAAATACCGCTCGAGGCAAGACTTTTATTTAGTCTGTTAGCAGCCGGAGATGGATCATATAGGATCCAGGACCCTCTTGGGGCTCATCCAGTGTCTAAAAGTGGGTACCCAAAATAAGGGAGAAAATCTGACGATTGAGCGTGATCTAGGACAAATCACCTCCCTGCTCAACCGTTGTCTCTACCATGAACTAAAACCCAGACCCCTCACGGGTTGTAGTGGTACAGTGGTTTTTTTTTTTAAGAACAGCTATTTTTTATTAAGAACGAGGAATGTGAGTTTATTGTTGTTTGTTTTCAAGAAAAGAATAAAAGCTACTAACCTGGAAACTATAAATTTCTCCTTAAATAAACACTATTTTATCTTCGCTATAAGTTGAAATCAAAATCTCCAGTCAAAATAAGAGAAAGAATTTTTTATGTAAATGCATGGAAGATTTTATTTTGCTTTTGATTGAAATTAATTGTTAATTTGAGAAATATCCACCTTATGTACGAAATTGCTTAAATTAGAATTGAATTTTATTTTAAACAAACAGATTTCGGAAAAAAATATTTTTTAAAACGATCTCACCCGATTTATCAATATTGACTTTTGTCGACTTTGAGAAGGAGCTGCAATAACACGGTTGAATCCTCTCACCTTTTGACAAGTGTTGGTATCAGCCAGTTAATTTGTTAATCGGTTACGCCACATGTAGATGACATTTTTCGAAATAACGAATAAGAGACTAGATCCTGTTTGGACTCAAATAGAAAATTTTAGTCGCTTTATATATATTAATTTTGGCCATATGTCTGAGCTATAAGCCATATGGCCATAGGCTCAGGGAAAACGAATTCATTTCGTCAAAATATATAAGTCTTCATTTATTTCTAGTTAAATGAAATTAAGACGAGTGGGGTTTCTCTGTAAATAGAATGGTCCCTGGTGATAAAACGGATGTGGTAAATAATTATTTATTTTATAACAACAGCCGAAATCGCCTGAGTGATCTGAAAACTCTTCTGGGGCTCACCCAGCCCCAAATAAATGGTTGACCATAATCTTGAACAGCTGATAATAAACTATTGGTATTATAATTTTCAAATCGAATTAAATTAAATAAATCAAGGGGCTTAGAAATAGTACGTTCCCTACCATTTTATTAAATAGCATACACTATTAGCAATACTTTTCGTGGGTTGTAGTGGTTCAGTCTTATACAGATATACGAAATTAAAAAAATGTATTATATATTTTCCTTTAGATTAGAGAGTGGTCATTTCTAAAAGACAGATTTAATAATGAATAATAAACGAATTAAAAAAAAAAAATGAATGAAATCATGTTACTATGAAAATCCTCCAGTTAACACAATAATATACCATGATGCTAAATAAAGCCATATAAATTAAATAAATAATTACTGAACAGAGTGGGCCAATATAAGCGCTAAAATTATTAACGTTATTCAGGACAATAGGTCTTAGATTAGTTGTAATTTATTTTCTCGGAACAGGTTTTGCCCAATCTACTCATTTTTTTTAATCTACAACTTTTTTACCAATATGTACTTATAAGAAAAAGTACATTTACGTACTGGTAAATGTATTAAATATTTAATTAATTTCTATTTTGATGGTGATTATTTTTAAACATTTTTGATTTGAAGAGAAAAGATTTGTCCTGGCCGGGATTCGAACCCGGGTCGTCTGCATTTCCGTTGCATTGCTCTAAACCACTGAGCTACCGGGTTCGAATCTCGGCCAGGACAAATATTATATTTTCAAAACAAAAATAAATATTTTTACATAAAAAAACTATACCAAAGAAATCGGATTCTGATTAGTAATTAATAACCTATTTCAACGTCTAATTCTTTCCCTAATTACGTTAGTAAAAAAATAGAATGCTTCTACCAAACTAAAAACAAGAATAATTATTTCCCTTAACGGTAAGGCTAATACGAAATAAGGAAAATCCGGTTTCCCTCAACGATTAATGGAAATATATTTTGGCGAAGAGAATATCGACAGGTGTCAATTATGTGAGAATTGTAGCAGCATACTTAACATTCTCCAGTCATATGTTGGCCTTGCCAAAACATTTTGCGAAGAACCTGCCCAGATTATTTAGTTAACAGAATCTTTAATCCGTAATATTTTAACTACCCATGATGGTTATTTATATCAGAAACAGTAATAAGTAATATATTACATTTGTGGATCAGAGCAATCAATAGAACATCTCCCCATCTCATTTCTAACCTAAAACCTGTAACACTACAACTCATGAAGGGTTTGGGGTAACACAGAGTCATTTAATAAAATCATAAAAAATAAAAAAAGGATTTCTGGTCCCAGTAAGGAGTTAGACTGAATGTTTTTAGCAAGATGCTTAGGGCTGAAACCTAACACCTTTCTTTGGCGTGCATTGAAAATTTCAGCTTGTAATTAAGAATGTATGAATTCTAGAATATTTTGTGTGTGTTCTGAGTATAGACTTTGCTATGTTTTATAGTCTTGAATATATTTTTAATATTCTAATTGATTATGGGCTGCCAGAGTAATCATTTAAGATATTATTGTAAGATATTATTTCTAACTTTATTCTTGATTGATTCTTTTCCAGAGGTCTGTTGTGTGTTTACCAATTTAATAATTAATTAAACCATCAAAATATTTTTCATAATTATATAGTGCATGTGGTTTAAGTAAGCACCAAAGGAATTATAATGAATTTACTTTATTAATACAATTTGAAATACAATTAATGATTCCTATATACTGTAGGATTGCCACAAAATACACACAGAATTTAAAATACAACTTATCTTGTGAAACTAAGAGAGATTACGTCTATAGGTAAGGTCTGAGCCTGACCACCACCGGATACTTCTGCGCCAGCATCGTTCCCCGGCCTCCTTCTTTCGTCTCCTCACTCCTTCTTCTTCGGGATCTTCTCAGAGAATGTTCTTCATAAGTAGAGTCTTGGAACTCCCTCTTTGTTATCTGTTGATCCACCTTGAATCATTTATCTGAACGACCTATTTTTTGCAAACGGTCATATGCTCATTGTGCAAATATATATTTATTTTTATAATACCGCCTGGTTCTATGCATAGCAACTCGAAACCTTCGATTTCAGGTAAGGGGGTTAGTTATTTATTTTTTTAAGGGTTGTTTAGACAGATGATTATATTTTATAAAATTATATAGAAATATATTTGAGAGAAATTATACAAATGTATAATTTAATTTATTAATGATCTTCTTTTGCAAACCTCCCCTCAAAGATTCACTGGAACCGTTGAAGAAACCTCACACTAAAGTCACTCCTAGCGTGTTTCATTTCTTGGTTGAAGATTCCTGCTCCAGAGATGTTTAAGCCTTCTTGGCCGATTCTGAGGCAATATGTCTATCAGTAATATTTGTACCAGTAAGTTTGGGTGTCCAGCAAGTGATTTTTGAAAGTTTTCTAGTTTTTCTTGATTCTATCAGTCACGAGTGAATAGCCTGATTAACTGAATGGCCTGAAGCGAAATTTTTGCATAAGCCTCACACCTGCGAACCATTGTGATTATTTTTAAATATTTTAATTTTGAAGAGAAAATATTTGTCTTGGATCACAATAAAATAAAAATTGTAAATATAAAATTGACGTATGTCAACCAGATCCCAATTAAAGTAATGATCAATGAACATTCTTCCCCTTATGTACATTCCAAAAATTGCGAGTGCTGGGGTTGTGTAATCGGTGAAGAGAATGGATTGTCTGGCCTGGTTTCGAGCCCTGGTAGCTTAGTTGGTAGAGTACCGCGCTAGAGGTGCGGAGGACCCGGATTCAAATCCCGGCCCGGACAAATCTTTTCTCTTCAAAATAAATGTATTTCAAAATAATCACAATAAAAAAAAAAATTATAAATAATTTTTTTAGCTAGTGATAATTTATTTTATGGTAAAGTAGTCACCTTAGGCGTGTGAATCAGCGATTCAACTTGGTCGTCAAATTAGTCACATGTAATTTCCATGTCAGTCTCGCATCCATTGTAAGGCCCAAATATTTTGTCTGTGTTTGTCTGGGTGTATTGTAAAAGTGTTAGTGGGGGAGGGGCAGTCCGAACATCTAAATGTTTGTCAATTGATTGGACTTTTGCATGTTAATTTTTATTTGATATTTATCAAGCTAACTTTGCAATGACTTTAAATGTTCTGAGAAGCTATTTTCGGAATAGAATTTGTGGAAAGTATGAAGGTATTGAAAATAATATACCATAATATATCGTATGGTTCAAGTTTCGTAAATAATTGCTTTTGTTGAAGAATAAAAACATATTTTCGACATTAAATATTAAAAAAGTAATATGAGAATTTTCCGACTTGAAAAAAAATATTTTTACTTACTCCACCCATCCAGGCGTATAAGGCATTCTTATTTTATTAACTTACTGAAAATACAAAAATTTCCCCTCACACGATGTAATACCCTCGCATCTTTTATGCATGTTAGCTAAATGAGATTTTTACATTTCCTCCCTTTGAGATCCGCCTAAGACGTTGGAGGATCTGATTATGGAGCGGGTCGCTCCTCAAATCCAATATTGGCGGCTCGGTCCAAATGGCATATGTAAATAA
This sequence comes from Troilus luridus, assembly GCA_964056705.1. Lineage (NCBI taxonomy): Eukaryota > Metazoa > Arthropoda > Insecta > Hemiptera > Pentatomidae > Troilus > Troilus luridus. The sequence continues at coordinate 86,763,493 of OZ057415.1, forward strand.
TGTTCTTTCTTGTTTACTTAAAGTGAGGAAAAAAGATTTTCTTAATATCTGGCATATTTAATTTGTATAATTCAATTCAATGACCTCCCTCTCTTTTTCCACAATTTATTATCAAGTTTAATCTCTTTATAAACCAAAAAATGCCTCCGACGTTTAATAAACTTATAAAAAATTATATTTATGACTTTATATTAATATATAAATGAATATTTAGTTTAACAAAAAAGTATTAAAAATCACCTGTATAGTAAAAGAATACTGGACTCAGATAAGGTTTTAAGTATTGGGATGGAAACAACCTATAACGAAACCATCAACAAGCGTTTGGGAAAAACAAAAATATGCAATTAAAAAAGTACTAAAGGAAGCCACCTGTAGTGTAGTGATTAGCTGAACAGCCTGCTATGCCCAAGATGGTTCGCAGCCCGGCTGGTGGCATTAGGATTTTTTTAAGGGAGTAAATAATTCCTAATTATCCCATCCTGAGGAGACGTAAAATGGTACTCCTGACCCTGTGCGGTATCAGATGCTCGATAAAGATCCTTATCCTAATGATACCTGGATATGCGAAATTCAGGGCTCCCGCTGTAGCATTGTCCAATTAGCCATAGCAGCATTAGGAAACATTAAACAGAACCAACAATCAAACTGTATACAATAAAAATGTACAAAATTGTGTACTAAAGCCTTTAAAATTGAATAGAAGGAAGCAAGAAGAACGCCAAGATTGCGTTTTAAGAAAGAAAGAAAAATATACAACAACGCAAGTTCGAATAATTAGATATAATTGTTCCAATTGAAACAATGGAGGTATAAAGATTAAATATAAGGATGATACGTAGAAATAGAACTTGCAGATTCAGTACATAAATATGTACCACAAAAATTAATTTTTAATTTAATGCAATGAAATTTAATATTATTTTTTTAAATAATTTGTTCTCACAATAAAAAACCTTTCTCCAGTCATTTATGATATATAATTTTATCATATAAAACGTTTCGACAATTACATGTCATTTTCAATCAACCATACAAATAACTTTCTGCATCGTTTCTTCTTTATCATCAACTTGAAAGAGTTACAAGTCACAAATATCTGTAAATTATCAAGCACAACAGCAACAATATAACAAATACAAATTTATAAAATCTGTCCACAAATAGAAGTAAGTATAGATAGATACCTTTTTATTATTTATTGTAATTTTTTACTGTTTAAAAGTTTTACTTGGAAGTCAATTATCCTCCAGGGTCCTTTTGTTTAATAGTTTAAACTTTGGTCTCTTTTATGCTACATTTGATTTATATTTTAATACTAAAAATTTTTATTTAAAAATAGCATAATCAAATTGAAAAATTAATATATAAAATTTATTAAATTAACAACACTATTTTATTTTTAATACATTTTTCTCAGTTATATCTTTCTTAATTTATATAAATGAAAAGGGATATCTAGGAAACTGTTGGGAGGTTATAGTGTTAGGTTATATTCTCTGTGTTTTTATAAGTAGAACATCTTATTTATAACTTTTTTTTAACTTGAAAATAACAGATTTTTTTTTTGCTGAAGGGAAACTGGGTAGCCCAAAGCGCTAAATTGCCGAACTGTAGGCCCTGAGTTTTAATCCGGTTGTGGCAGATAAATTATAATCCTTTAATTAACCGATGCCAAAAAAATATCCTCTCCTTTTTTTTCAATGTATCAGGTTATAGCTAAAACATGAAGGTTCTAAATTATTTCTGTCTTCGACCCTGTGGGATCTGCTAAAACTTTTGGGGCTCATCCAGCTTCAATATGGTGTGTATTGTGAATAAGAAGAAAACCTGGCGGTTGAGCGTGATCTCTGGCTAATCAATTCCCTCACCTCCACAATCCTTAGTATAGAATCATCACCGACCTCCTGCATGAATTGTATTAATATAGATCGGTTTACATTTGTATGGTTAAACGAAAAAATAATATATACATGAACGAGCAATAAAATTCCGTCCCTAAGATTCAAATTTTACTAAAATAAAAATTGTTAACTGTCAAAAGGGTAGAGGAGTAAACAAAATAGCTAAATTTAGGCTTATTCGACTTAAAGGCTTCCACTAAATGGACCAAACATGAAAAGCATTTCAACAAAGTAAAAAATAGGCAGTCGCGAGGACTGCCGACAGAAGAGAAACTTCAAAACTTATAAACAATAGTCTGAATTATTAAAATTTAGAATTTGTAAACTTGAATTGCTAAAATTAGCAAGGTTTTCACATATACTGGCCCTCAGAACAATAATATTACGGATTTTCAAGTAGTTATTAAAGTGAATCTTTTTTTGTATCGCCCAAAAATTTTTATCTTCCCTATTGCATGTCGCAGCTGGAGTAGGGGAAACGTGAAAGGTGCATTTACATTCTCACTTATTCGTGCAAGTGTTGTTATTGTGTGTTTTGATCTGTGTTTTAATCTAAATGTTTGTATTTACTTTATCGTGATGGATAACGATACAGCTAGTGAGTTAAATAAACCGGTCAACGAAAAACCAACCGCTATGATCTCCATAAACTGCATGGAAACGTTCGACTCAGTGCCCCATAACCTACTATGCAAGACACTACATGACAACGAATTTCCGGAACAGCTCTACTCGGTCCTACGGTCGTTTCTTCAACAGCGAACGATAGCAGTCCGTATCGGCGAAACATCATCGGAAGCCATCGCATTCACCTGCGGAGTACCTCAGGGGTCTGTGCTATCTCCAGTACTTTTCTCAATATACACAGCTGAAACTGTTGGAACCAACTACAAAAAAGCTTCTGTAGCAGCCTATTCCGACGACACAGCAGCTCGATCAGCGCAGAGTGAGCTCTACGGCAGGCGGAGGAGGTCTGTGCGAGCATCACACAGAAGCTAGACGGAAAAAGACGGGCTGCATAATTTTCTCCTTTCAGGGGAAAAAGCGCCGCCCTCTCCCTAAGGTCTATAGGGTAGCAGGACGCGAAAACAGACCAGCCATCAGCATCGTCTACTTAGGTGTCCCCCTTGACCGACACCTTAAACTAGCCTACCACTGCAGGAAGAAACTCAGGTTGGTTAAGACCAAGTCTTACAGACTTAACCACCTGCTTACATCTCTTAACTTATCCCTCCGGCTCAAGTTGACCATCTACAAGAGTATCCTAAGACCGGCGCTCCTTTACGGAGCACCACTATTAGGTAACATCCCGCCGGCAACAGCGAAAAAGCTCCTACAGTTTCAGAATGGCGTACTGTAACGCATAGTGAGACACACAACATTAAATCAAACAAAAACGGACTTCCTACACACTACTCTCGACATACCGACAGTTACATACTTCATTAAACGAAGACACGTTCAATTTTTTGACAGCCTGAAATATTGTACTAATCCTCTTTTTCGGACACTCACCCCCAGCAGGACGGGCACAAACGTATCAAGATCACGTACAAAGTCTCAGCCTGAACCGAGAAATTAATGAAATAAAATAATAAATGGAAAAGGACACGGTGAGCCATATCAACGTAAAAATCTAGAGTTAATAAATATAAATAAATAAATTAGAACCTTCCACCTTCTCATCCTCCTCTTAAAATGTACATCGTACAGTACAAGAGATACCTCTCCATCCTATCTTTATTTCTACTTAGAAACCTTCAAACCCAATGGGGCTAAGAAAACAAAATCCCCTTCATTCAATATATTTAATTTTATTTAGGCCTTCAGTCATCTTCACAAGCTGAACTACACTCTGAGCAGCCGGAAAAAATTAGTAGACTACCGACAGATGTCATACTGAGTACTAGTCGGCGTCCAGCATCGAGTGTTTGATTTAATACGTTTATCGTTCAAAATGGCGAACCTATATCCGAAAATATTGTTACGGGCTACTGGGTGTAAAATGGACTAAACTATTACTTAATTCAAGAATCTAATATTTATTAACAAATTAACAAGAATACAATGAGATCATTTAAAACAGTTAAATTATTAAACTAATATCAATATACAATAATAATATTCTACTAAATTTTATCTAATTTCTAAGATAATATACAAATAATATAAGATATTGTTTATACTAAGTAACTAAACTATTTATATAAATTTGTACAAATACAATAATATTACACTATAGTTTACAATTACAAATTAACACTTACAGTTCGCTAACTAAAGTCCACCGACCGTAAGACTCTTCAAATATGACAAACTGCCACACAGTTTATTACACTTATTACACGGTCACTAATTGTCACTGTTGCTCACTAAGCACTTATTACAGACTGATACTAATACTAACTAACTCACACACACTGCCACTAGTTAACGACTGCTACTCACTGGCTTATTACAGACTCGTCTTATTACTACTGCCGCGGCCGAAAACGCTGTCCTTTTTATATAGGCAAGGTAGGTCGTGGTGGGGCATTACTCGGAACACGGACGAGGACCACCTAGACCGATCTAGAAGGTTCTACGCCATTCTATAATCCCTTCCGCTTAATCCCATTGTTTGCCTAATCCGCTCTAGGCAGATCAGAAGCCGGTCCTACTTCCCGCTCTGACCGTAACACTGCCCCCTCCTTAAAAGTGCTCTGCCCCAGAGCATAGTCCGGAGAAATCGGGCGGTCATGAGCTTCCCTCGATGGAGACGCATTTCCTTTCCAGGGGTTGAACGTGCACACCAATATGGCGACTCCAGAGTTGGCGAATATCTGTTCAAGCATGTTCCTGACAACCTTCCACTCCAGGCCGTCATATCCACAGCCCAACTTAGGGATCGCGAGCTTGGTGACACGCAGTCTCAGAAGCTTACTCCGCAGGTCGTCGAGGCTTCGCCGCAGTGCGTCATATGTGGGCTTCTGATCAGTAGCACACTTGGTAACTAAGTAGAACAGGTGTCGCCCTTCGTGCATATGGTGGAGTGCTTTCCCGACGCGTGGTCCTTGGCGTTCCAGTTCCTCAGTTCCAGCAAACTTCTTCCTGAAGACGGTTGCAATCCCTCGGGAAGTCCTCAGATCTTCGGCTACACAATGGGCCAGAGAATAGTCCGCGGGTAACGAGAAGATATCTCTGTATACTGCCTGAGTTACTCCACGGGAACCTTGTACCTTAGGTTGTGCAACTGATACCTTACTGGCCTCCACGTTGTTGAGGTACCTGACTTGCTGGTCTTTTGTCGGGCCATGGTCTCCTTTGTATGGGGCCAGTCTATTAAAATGGACTACCCTGGGTTTTCCTTTTGGCTGCTTTCTGATCCTATAGATGACGTCGTTTATCCTATTGATGATCTCAAACGGGCCATCCCAGGAGTTCTGAAGTTTAGGTGAGTAGCCTCGCCTTCTTCGAGGATCATGTAGCCAGACCAAATCTCCAGGTTGGAATCCACCTTTCTCTGCCCTGATGTCGTAACGCTCCTTCATTCTGTCACTGGCTCCCTGGATGTTTGCACGAACCTTTTCGTGGATATTATCCATCCGCTTCCGTAGATTCGTGACGTACTCCTCTCCGGCCACTTCCTCATTAGGCTTGAACCCGAATTTCAGATCACAAGGCAAACGAAGTTCTCGGCCGAACACCACATTTGCGGGGGTCTGCCCCGTTGCTTCATGGACTGAACTCCGGTAGGCTAACAAGAACAAGTGAAGATACTGGTCCCAGTCTCGCTGATGCTCGGAGACCACTTTAGACAAATATCGACCCATTGTCCTGTTCATGCGCTCCACCATGCCATCCGATTGAGGGTGAAGAGGTGTCGTCCTGGTTTTCCGTATTCCCAGTGCTTCGCACATCCCGGAGAAGACTGCAGACTCAAAGTTTCTTCCCTGGTCAGCGTGAAGTTCCATGGGTACTCCAAACCGGCTGACGAGCTGCTTCACAAGTACGTCTGCAACCGTGACTGCCTCTTGATTCGGAAGGGCATACGCTTCCACCCACTTAGAAAAATAGTCCATGGCCACGAGAATATATTGGTTGCCTTCGTCTGTCACAGGGAAAGGGCCAGCGATGTCAATCGCTATCCTCTCGAACGGTGCTCCCACGTTGTACTTCTTCATAGGGGCCTTCTTTCTTCTTGTTGGTCCGTTAGAAGCCGCACAAGTCGCACAACGCCTGCACCAGTCCAACACATCGTCCTTAAGGTTTGCCCAGTAAAAGCGTTCACGAACTTTTTCCAGTGTACGGTGAACTCCAAGATGGCCGCCAGTTACACCGTCATGTAGTTCCCTAAGCACTTCGGGCACTTTATTCCTTGGAACGATGAGCTGTAGCCTGCGCTGATCTCCTTCCGCGTTCTCCAATGCCCGTTTCAGCAGCCCGTTGTCCACTAAAATGGAGTTCCATTGGGCCCAGTACGTTTTTACATTCTTCGACATTGGAGCAACATCCTGCCAGGCAGGTCTTCCTTGCCCCGATATTTTCCATTCCTTTATTTGTTTTAAATCCGGGTCCTCGTCCTGTTCCTTTGAAACCTCTGCATCTTGCCAACTGTCCATGACAACTGTAGTCCTCAACACCACTGCCTGCTTCTCTTCTTGTCGAGAACAATGCTTGCAGCCTTCATCACAAGGTCTTCTTGACAGTGCATCCGCATTCCTGTGGCTCGTTCCAGAACGATGAGCAGATTCAAAGTCATACTCTTGAAGGCGCTCGATCCACCTCGCCACTTGTCCCTCTGGTGACTTGAATCGCAGCAGCCACATTAGAGCCGCGTGGTCCGTTCTCAGCAGGAACCTTCTTCCGTATAGATATTTATGGAAGTGCTCTATGGATTTTACTACTGCCAAAAGCTCTTTCCTTGTGACACAGTAGTTGCGTTCCGGAGCTGAGAGTGCTTTGCTGAAATACCCAATCACCCTTTCTTCTCCGTCTTGGAGCTGAGAGAGGACACTTCCGATGGCGATGTTGCTGGCATCTGTGTCAAGTATGAACTTGCCCTCGGGACGTGGATAGCTCAGAATAGGAGCACTACTCAATTTTCTCTTCAGCTCCTCGAAGGATGCCTGGCACTCGTGGTCCCAATGGAAAGTCCTCTTCTCCTCGGTAAGCCTGGTAAGAGGTTTTGCGATGTCAGCAAATCCTTTCACGTACCTCCGGTAATAAGTGCAGAGCCCGAGAAAACTTCTCACCTGGTGTTTATCTCGAGGTACTGGCCAGTTGGTGATCGCTGCTATCTTCTCTGGATCAACAGCAACTCCGTTGTCTGACACAATATGCCCCAGGTAGTTGACTTGCCTTCGGAAGAGATTACACTTCTTCGGGTTCAACTTAAGGTTCGCTGCACGCAGTCGTTCGAAGACCTTCTCCAGATTCTTCAGATGGTGATCGAAGGACTTTCCCAGCACAATGATGTCATCTAGGTACACCAGGCATACCTCCCAAGAGAGACCTCTTAACACATTTTCCATCAGCCTCTCGAATGTGGCAGGAGCATTGCAAAGCCCGAACGGCATTACTGTAAACTGCCAGAGCCCAGTGCCAATTGAAAACGCCGTTTTCTCTTTATCTTCAGGTGCCAATCCAACCTGCCAATATCCACTGCGGAGATCCAAGGTAGAGAAGAGTTTACACCCCTCCAGGGTGTCCAGCGTATCGTCAATCCTGGGAAGCGGATAACTGTCCTTCTTGGTGACGTTGTTCAGAAGACGGTAGTCTACGCAGAACCTCGTTGTGCCGTCTTTCTTCTTCACCAATACGACAGGAGACATCCAGGGGCTACTCGAAGGCTCAATGACACCATCAGCCGCCATCTCCTTTATGATCTTCTCGGCGTCCTCCCGTTTGGCTAACGGCAGCCTCCGCGGGACCTGTCGGATGGGCTTCGCATCCCCGGTGTCAATCCTGTGCTGGACGATATCCGTTCTGCCCCGTGGTCCTGGTCCGATCTCGAAGACGTCATGCCATCGGATAATCATGTTCTTCACTTCCTCGCTCTGTTCAGGTGAATGGTCGCGGCATGACTCGTTAACAAATCCTTTTAGTTCTTCTGGCAGTCCTCGGAGCTCGGTGGGACGACGTTGCAGCTGACGAACCACTGAGGTAGCGGTTGTACACTCCCCGACCGGTGTTCCTTTCTTCAGCGTTACCGGGAAGCTGTTCAGGTTCATTAGCAGGATTGGAGTGGTAGGTCCGATCTTGATGAGAGACCTAGCAACCAGTACGCCGCGTCCAACCTCTTGTTCTTCGTGCCTTCCAGGTTCGAGTAGTGCACATTGACCCGCGGGTAGATGGCCTTCGACCGTCCCATGCGTCACGATTTGGCTCCGTGCCGGTAAAGTGGTGTCTTCTGGTAGCAGCACTCGTACGCAGAAGTCCTTTTCCTGCCGAAGTATGACTTCCTCGTCTCCCAGCGTCATCACACCTCTCGACATATCCAGCTTGATCCCGTATGCGATCATGAAGTCCATGCCCAATATGACATCTTCATCGATCTCTGCCACGAGAGCGCGGTGCTGCAGATGTTGACCCCCGATGTGCAAGGTGGCATCTGTCTCCCCGTAGACCTTGGCTGGCTGTCCCGTTGCAGTCCGTAATGCCCAAGTGGTCGGTATGATCTTCTCAGCTGGATGTGTCTTCGAGTTCAAGATCGTCATGCTCGCGCCGGTATCCACTAGAAGACTTCGCAGCTGCCCGTTCACCATCCCATCAACATAGAAGCTGTTTGTTCTGCTTCCTATTGACGCAACTCTGATGGCAATCCTGGGGGCTTTGACGTAACGGGTTGGACACTTGCTTCTAGGGTGTCCAAGCTGGCCGCAGCCCCAACAGCGTATTTCCTTCTTATGGGTCCTAAGAGCATCCAACACTTTGGTCACTATGTCCTCGACGCTGGTTACCGCATTAGGCTCTGCTCCTGCTGCTCGAACTCGCGCATGGCCCCGTACAGACTGTCTGACAGCTTCAAACTCCATGGCCTGAGATAATGCGTCTCCCAACGTTTTCGGGCGGGCGAGCTTCACCGCTTGTTGTGTCTCTGGGTCCCGCAGTCCATCCAGGAATTTGTCGACAGCCAAACTCTCGTAGACATCGTCGGTGACCGATGGGTAGGCGTTCCTCACTAGCCGGGCAATATCCGCTTCAAATTCCTGTAAAGTCTCGTTGGTCTTCTGGATCCTGCTTCTCAGCTGTGAGCGATACAGCTGGTCCATGTGGCGGTGGCCGAAACGCATCTCCAGTCTTCTCATCAGCTCCCCGTAGTTGGACCGCTCCGACATGGGCATCCCCTGCAGCACTCCTAAGGCGTCTCCACGCAAGGCCAGGCACAATGCTGAAGCTTGGGTCTCCTGCGACCACCCGTGGATCGAAGCCGCGGTCTCGAAGAGAGTCATGTAGTCTTCCCACGGCGTCTTCCCGTCGAATACTGGAATGGTATTGTGAGTTGGCGGCGCCCCAGCATAGGCGGGTAGAATGCTATTACGATGGCTGCCCTCGGAGGAACGTTCGGTGTCGTTCGTCGGTGGGTTGCTCTTACGTCCCTCGAGAGCTTCCATTCTTAGCCTAATTTCGTTCACTTTTTCTCCTAGCCTAGATTCTACATCAGCTACTTTATTATCTACATCGACTAACTTATTATCTACATTAGCTAACTTATTATCTACATTGGATAACTTATTATCTACATTTGCTAACTTATTCTCAACATTTTCCATCAACTTAGTCTCTAACGTGCCTAACTTAGACTCTAATGTATCCAATAAATCACTTTTTACAGTACCCAGCTCATTACCTAGCTCATTTTTAACATTGCTTAACTCATTTTTAACAGTACCTAATTCCTTACCAAGCTTATTTTCTACATTGCCTAATTCATTTTTAACACTGCTTAATTCATTACCTAGCTTATTTTCTACATTGCCTAATTCATTTTTAAAAGTTGCAGACAACTTGCTTAAATCAGTTTCAAACAGAACGTCCTCTGGATTTTCCCCTAACTCTACAAAAAATTGACGCAAGCGATGTTGCAGTACACTTTTATTTCCGGAAGAATCCAGATCACGTTCTTCTAATTCCCGTTTTAAATCCGCAACTTTTAAATCCATCAATTTAAGACTTTGAGAAGCCATTTTTCAAACAGTAGCCCAATTATTACAAAATGCAAGACAAAATAACAATTACACAAGATCCCACTTCTGACACCAATTTGTTACGGGCTACTGGGTGTAAAATGGACTAAACTATTACTTAATTCAAGAATCTAATATTTATTAACAAATTAACAAGAATACAATGAGATCATTTAAAACAGTTAAATTATTAAACTAATATCAATATACAATAATAATATTCTACTAAATTTTATCTAATTTCTAAGATAATATACAAATAATATAAGATATTGTTTATACTAAGTAACTAAACTATTTATATAAATTTGTACAAATACAATAATATTACACTATAGTTTACAATTACAAATTAACACTTACAGTTCGCTAACTAAAGTCCACCGACCGTAAGACTCTTCAAATATGACAAACTGCCACACAGTTTATTACACTTATTACACGGTCACTAATTGTCACTGTTGCTCACTAAGCACTTATTACAGACTGATACTAATACTAACTAACTCACACACACTGCCACTAGTTAACGACTGCTACTCACTGGCTTATTACAGACTCGTCTTATTACTACTGCCGCGGCCGAAAACGCTGTCCTTTTTATATAGGCAAGGTAGGTCGTGGTGGGGCATTACTCGGAACACGGACGAGGACCACCTAGACCGATCTAGAAGGTTCTACGCCATTCTATAATCCCTTCCGCTTAATCCCATTGTTTGCCTAATCCGCTCTAGGCAGATCAGAAGCCGGTCCTACTTCCCGCTCTGACCGTAACAATATTGTTACAGAAAAAAATCTGCATCGAAAGCGACTAAATGCGGAAAGATGCCGCGGATATCGACTGAAATGCAAGCGGCTAAAATCGGGCGCCAGTTATAATCAAGGCAGTGATACAAGTAGGAGTTGAGATACAAGCATTTACTTATTTTGGTTACCATAAAATGTTAATAACATTTATAAACGGTGAGACTCGAGGCGAAGATGAAGTTATTGATGGAATAATTGAAGTTGACAGGGATTTAATGATTAAAATAAATATTGCTCTTACTTTTTAATATGCGTTTGTGATCCTTATAAATTGTTGTATTAATTATGTATTCCGTACTCTAATACGCAAATTGAAATTAAATTTTATAATTTAATATTTTGTCTACTATTGATTTCCCATTATTTTTCCCATTTTTCAATAATTATGTTAAGATTAAAAACGCAATTTTAATACCCTAAATCGAATAATTTTCCAAAATTGTTTAGTTAAATGCCTACAAACCGAAAAAATGTTTCACTTGCATCATGGTTTCATCAAACCACACAACTTTGTTTATTAATCAAAACATATGATGGGCTCCACAAGCTCAATACAAAATATCAATAATTTAATTAAAATAATAATTAATAAATAGTTATATTATTTATAACTCGTATTTATTTATTTATATTGGTGTTAATAGACTTTATTTTAATTTTCAGCATTATTATATTCTTAATAGTCATCATTTGCACAGTAAATCATTACATAAAATAAGACATTTAACTATGACAAATAAAATCTTATATGGGGCACCAAAAGTGCAACTATTTAGTGATGTATTGTGTTATTATTAGTATGGATTGCAACTATTAAACAACCTGTAAGTTAATTATAATTATTCATAGATCAATAGAATTCTAACCTTTATATTGAAGTAGATAAAAACAAATTGTAATACTCATATATAGGCCGCTAGGCGTTGCCATCTTCGCGGAATGAGCATATTGAGCATGTCGGTGATGCATAAGTTTTTCCCGAACCGAAAATCACTAAACGCGACTAAAGAAGTTTCCTCTTTAACAAAAATAGGAAACAACGCACTTGATGTTAAGAAATATCTATTGACAAATTAGTTTTCAACATTCAAACCCAATTTGGGGCTTTATGTATGAAAAGCATCGAAAGATCCTTATTAACGGATAACATACAGAAATTAACCCAATTTTATGGTAATTTTCGGTCTAATAAACGGTTCTACATACTGAATTTCAGCTTATTCGGAACAAATAGTGCTGCGAGCGTGACCGAATGAAGTAAAAAAACGACTAAGTATAGATCGGGCCTGGAAGTGATGACTCCACACCACGTTCTTTTATCGGAAATCGTGTTGTGGTTTTCCAGGATGTCAAATAGCCCCTCGGAGATTCGGTCCGAGATCGGTCAGTTTCAGAGAAAGAAATATTGGTCCATGTGCTCCTGCGAACCCCAAACCGCCATAATCCTTGGATCTAGACCCTCCAGTCCCAAGTTGTGCACCTGACCTTGAACCCTAGTATACGTCGTTGATGAGGAACAGTTGAATTGGATCCATATATTTTATGGTGCTATAGATCGCCGTAGATAGAAACCTTTGCTAGTTGGCCGCTACATATGGGCCTTACTCTGCTTCAGCAAGTAGTATACAAAATAGCATAATATAAAATATATAATCCTAAAGGTATATACATAAATATACATTAGGCATACCCAAAATTTCTACAGTCGTGTTGTCACCCCTGACCTTAACAGCGGCACACACCACACCCTGTACCATAATTAAGTTTTTTTAAAAATATGGCTAATAATATAGTTAGTTCTTTGGAGTCTATAAAATATGTCTTGAAGCAAGTCAAGCCTAATCATTGATCTTCGAAAAGGCAGAAAAGAATTTTTTTATTAAAGTAATTTTTATAAAAATAAGAATTTTTCTTTAGTTATATAAAGAAAATGAGGTTTCGCTCATTTGCCGTGCCGAAGTTCCAAATGGTTCAGATCTGCTAGTTAATTTATTTCATCTGTTACGAACCCTGCGAGATCTGGAAAGCCTTTCATAAACCCCCTTTTCCTGGCTCTATAATCTGACTGCTTTTAATTGGGGAGGGATATCCGGCAGTTGAGTGTGATCTAGGACAAATCATCTCCCTGCACAACCGTTGAATAGAAATAGTACAGTCCCTACAGTACAATCCGTCAGGGGATTTTTCAGCCTCAGCTTTAACCAATCACCTCATGTGGGGTTTGCTGCCATCTACCTGCTACAAACGGTAACTATTCCACGAGTTCACTTAAGATAATTATATGCAAACCAGATTCAAACAATGTTCATGCGAATCCAAGTCAATAATCTCAACTAAGCTAATTACTTCATAATTCGCTTTTCCTTTTATATCTAGTCAACAGATAAACAGATTTTCATAATTTAAATTATTTTCTTAATATTCAGAGTTAGATAAATATAAAGATGAATGTGAAAATTGTCTTTCTTTTCATTCGCATTTCCTCATAAATCTCCTCAAATGGTGAATAGATTTTCGTAACCTAAATAATTTTCTGAATATTGGGATCAAGTTAAAATTATTTACGAAATTAGAAGTAAAGAGGTGGAGTTAGATATGAAATGTTCGCTATTATTATTTATCAATTACCCTCCTACAGGGAACCTATAGCTATAGCTAGGTAACAGGCAGATGTCAATAGCTGATAACGCAATGTCCTGTTTTCCTAGACAGGATAGCTGGAAATATGATGAATACCACAGAGAGCCTCGGATTCAAATGGATTACACGGAAAATGAAAGGATCGAGGCACGCCGCCTAAGATGGTAGGGCCATGTGAAGAGAGTGGCGTTTGAATGTTGGCCGAACCGAGTCCTAGATTGGGTCCCAACAGTAGGAGAGGACGCGGACGGCCCAGAAGCAGGTGGATGGAGGGAGTCCAGGAAGAGATGGCCGGTAGGGGTCTCCAGGAAGATGATTGGATGGATCGAGAGGCATGGAGCTCTGCTCTGACAGGCTAAGTCAACCCCGTGTTGGAACGCCTATAATAATAAAAAATCAATTACCAACTGCATTTATATAATATAGGGAGGGAGGCTTGGCGTGGGTGTTCTGCCAATGAAAATTAACAAATAGTTGTCTAGGTATTTTCGTTGTTTACATTTATGATCCCTGATTAATTACATTTATAATGAATACCAATTTTTTCACAACCAATATTGGTAATGTATTTTATTATAATTAAATTAAAATTCATAATCATCATTACCTACTTTCGTATTACACTATGCTTTCTTACTTACATTATAAATTAACATAGATTTTTATATTTAATTTGATTCATATATTGCTTTTTGCTAACATATTTCATTACTGTGGCTGTTGTTATAACTGTCATTTATTGTTTTCAATGGACCAAAAAATTGCCAAAACGTAGTGAAGGAACAAATATGTTGTTTATTTATTCCCCATCACTGACCATAATCCAATTTAACGTCTACTACACATATGCCTATCATCCACAACACTTCCGGCACTGTATCTAGTACTTACTATTAAGAAATATTTAGTACTTTCTTTTTCGGCAAACACATTAGAAAAAGCAAAGTGATTGATTTTAACGTTATTTTCATCATTCGCGTGCCATATATTATTGCATGTAAAAATACTCATATAATTTGATTATGTTTTATCATAGCCATTCTATTTCACTCTTAATTTTTGGAGTGGCCTTCTGAGGACTTGGGGCCTCGCAACTACCCTTGGTCCATTTCTTCCTCTAGTTCTCCTTATTTTTCTGACTGTGAATCAGCTTTCGCTCTTAAGTACACTTGTCTCCTGTGGTCTTCTTACTTTTAAGGGACATCGCGAAAAATCCCCGTCGACTCGATTGCCGGGAGTGTTAATTTAACTTTTCCCCTGATTATGATCATAAATTATTTTTTATTTAACCTTTCGTTCATTATTCTTATCGTTTCTGTCAATATAAATTTGTTTTGTTGTCTTTCGTATAACAGTGCCTATGTTGTTTTTTTATTTTCTCAACAACAGACGATAACCTGAAAGTTAGGAAGAAAAATACTTGTTATATGCAGCACTGTTTTGAATGCTATGAATATTTAAATAATCCTGAGAAGGGTTACTGAGCAGGTAGAGAAATGGTTTCCTAGGGTCTGTAGGGAGAGATTCCACAGTTCTAGTCAGGACGGCTGAGTCAACACGTAAATATTCACATCTAATAAAAAGGGGCATTATATAAGTAGCCATATATTTTTGTAACCATGACCACCATACGATAAAACTAAAGCAATCTTATCTGATGTAAAAGAATCCGTTTTTATTAAAACAACTTCCAATCAAACAACCACGTAGACCTTTGGAAAAGAGATGGATAAGTATTTTAATTAATAAATATAAAGGATTACTGTACCTCAATTTTGAAGATCTCAAGGTGGCATTCGACACTACAATTTAAAAATTAATCAGATCACGAGATTTTAACTGTTCCTGAGATCATTTTTTGGGCAAGTGAGGACAGCATAGCATGCTGCAAGTACAGTGGAGCGTCGATTATCCGAACGTCAGTGATCCGAGCGTTCAATTAACGGATTTTTTTTTCAAATGAAATTTTAATTAATTTGATCAGATCATCCAGTTACTTATTTGTATTGTTAAAATTATTGTTATTATAAATGAAATTTGATGGAAAATAAAATGATTTTTTCCATGAACGTCAATTAGGAGGCCCTAATCATATCTAGGAAACAGCAAAAAAATGAACTTAGACTTTAATACGTATTTGTTTACTAAGAAGTGATTAGGTAATTTCATTTGTTTCTCTGAATCTCTTCCTATTCATTTGGTTGGTATTTTTTTTTTTAGTGTATTTCGATTATCCGAATTTTTGATTATCCGAACCACCCCTGACAACATTAGTTCGGATAATCGACGTTCCACTGTATGCATATTCATGCGTATCGTTATATTACTTACACCCTAACATATTCTCACCTGTAATATGTACGATATAAATAAGAACTTTCTGATAAGTAGATTTCAGAGAAAAAATTGTACCATCCTAGATATAAATGTAATTTATGTTCCATAAACATTTCTTGGTAAATCTAGTAAATATACATAAACAGAAACTATTTTAATTGATTCAATCGTTAGTGCTCCGGAGAATTCGCAGCTTCAGTTTTGAACAAATACTTAAATTCCAAATTTAGATTAGATTATTTCGATATATTAATAAAAGGTAGTTGCAACTGTATTTCCAGAATGGAAAGTAAAGTAATGTATGGAGTGCGTGATTCTAAGAGGTCGACGCGTGAACAAAAAAGAAAAAAAAATTGAAGGGATGATCCGATCCATTCATTATGAACAGATCAAGAAAGTCGCTATTCAGTTAGGCCGAAAAGTTGGCACATAACAAACAAGTCTGCTTAGTTAGGTTTCATCTTCAGACGGATACCAGTAAAAGACAATATCCTTAGACGAAGAGGACCTAACATAAGAAAGAATCCTCAATGGCAACCAGGACTGCGGCAACAGATGATTAGTGAACGTAGGGTGGGGAGGGAGAGGGGGGTGTTGGGGCGCCTGCGCACTGGGATCGATCCTGGTGGAGGGGGGACTATTTAAGGCGGCCCCCCACTCCCGACACCGACCAGTCCCTCCTGGCATTCCTTCGGCTGCCGACCGTCGTGCTCTCGCAATTCTCCTCGTCCTGGTAGTGCTCCGAGATCACTGCCTTATGCCCAACCCTAGCTAGGCACGCTCTGCCCCTGGCCCCCCCTATTCGGTAAGTTGCCTATGATAGAAGCTCAGCTAACTAAGTTTCGAGTATATTTAAAATTGTGAGCCCCTACAAATGAAATTCTAAAAAATATATATATATTACTTTGACATTCCTAAGTTTTTGGAATATTCGAATGATGTTAATTCAAATAAATAAATATGTAAAAAAAAAAATTAAAATTCTTTAACCCCCCTCCCCATATTCACATATCTCCACACTTACGTTTAAACTATCTTTATCATTTCCCTTTTCAACATAGTCATTCTCTCCATTTGATACATACATGAGGTATTTGTACCAAGTACTAAAAAAATAAATCCCTAACACCACTGAATAGGTGCCAAAATCGAATAATATTTAAAAAAAATAAACTATCTAATGCAAATTAACATAAGATATTAAGAAAAATTAATATATCTAATAGCATAAGAGATTTAAAATTAAAATAAATTTATTACTTGATTAAGACTTGATACCTCATTACCTCTTGATTATGGTTAGGCGTGGATTAGTCTCACACGACACATCTGTAGATGGTCTAATCACAAGTATTATTATATTTTTATAACATAGGTTATATTAAAAAATCACAGTATGTTTAATTATGTTTTCTCATAAAAAAACTTACTTTTTTATTTTGAATTTCTCTTATCTTTCTTTCTCTCTTTTTTTTAACTTAATATTATTTATTATTAGTAATATCGCTCTATAGATTTCTCTTAAAAATATTATATCTATATCATTGAATATGTTTTAGTGAACATAGGAAGTTTTTGATTAACAATGTTAATGTTGCTACAAACATATTTATGTTTTCTTTATCTTTATTCAAGTTTTCTTTTCTCTTTTTTTTATAAAAGTTTTCCCTACAACATAACTAAATATTAATTTAGTTTCAGATGTTTTATTCAACGAAAATAAATATATAGCACAATCTTGGACTGAAATGAAATTTCATTAATTTGCGAAATATACAGTCAGAACTTCAATCTTATTATTTAAAAGGCAGCCAAGTACGAACATACTGTTAGTCTCGAATGTGCCATATGTTACATTAGGGACATTAACATAACTAACACATTGACGCTAGACAACATTAAACCCACATACACATCGGCACACACGACTAGTAAGAAAAGAAAAGAATGGAGAAGACAGAGGATTGCAACAGGTACAGACACTGCTTAAACCTGGGACGGGGCATCCATCTAACTCTTTAAAGGTCTTCTATTTCCCGAATAAAATCTTTTATTCCGGTCCGATATCGAACCTGGTTCACAACGAACAACCACTAGAGGTGATATGTAACTTGAAAGTTTTGGAGTAATAAGAAAAAAAAGATATAAAATCACCCGTAAAATGTCGTCCAAAAACTAAAATGTTAGGCATTTTATTTTTTTATAAAACATACGGGAAAAGTAATGCCTACAGTAATATATATTAAAAATCTGAAAATAAAATATTACTGGATAAACTAAGAAAAAAAAAAGAACTGTTAAAATCGGTTCCCTTCCAATCTAATGCGCTCCAAACTCGTTAGTTTTGATACAGGTTATTCGTGCGTGCAGTTCCAAGCTTCAGAAAAACCCTTTCATTACAGCACGATGTAATAAAATCTTGTTAACACAATTCTTATTTACTGTTTGTACTACATTAAAATATTTAAACGAAAAGCAATCATTTTTCCAATTTTCTCTACTCGTTTTTGTTTAAATTTTTCGTATTAAGTGAACTTTTTAGTTTTTGTTAAATCATTATTTCTAAACATTATATCTATGTTTATTATTTAATTTAATTTACCTTTGTAATAAACTGATTATGTCTCAGTAATTTAAATTTTTGTATACTTCCGTTTTCAAAGCTTCCTTCATATTTCATTCATTTATTTATATCTTTAAAGAGAAATTACGAAGGAAAGCAGTAAATCGTACCTCAAAAGAATATATATCTAAATTACTAAAATAATAACTCTATTTATAAGCTGGAGTCTAATAAAATAAAATAAACGAATTTTATATCTCAATTACGTTTTAGCCATATTCTATGAATTTCTGTATTACGAAAATTATTTCTTTCACCATAAAGATAGAAATAAAATGTAATCAAAACGAGATATTCAAGTTTTACCAACTTGCTGTAAATATTTATATTATTTATAATAAGCCAATTAGAAGTGACATTAAATACTACTCTTTCCCACTTACTCATTCACTGACTTTCGTTCAATACACAAATTGCAAATGTTATTGATTGATAGATTAATCTTCACTTATACGTTCATTATTTGCCCTTATTAAAAATCAAAGATTTTAATTTTTTAAATTATAAATATTTTTTAAATATGAAAACTGCTCGTGATTTTCTTAAAACTTGTCTTATACTTTTAAAACCTTCTGTTCATAAAAAATATTTACTTCGAACCTATCCCCTTTTTTGAACTAACGTGGATCAAATAAAATTAACCTAAAGCAATAATATTAGTACATATCTTGCATTTAACATATGATACTGTAAAATACATATTATATATTTGACCATGGAAAGTTGAGTTCCAGGAGTTCATATAAATTTTGACTTTTTAATATGTTTGACCTGAAGTAATTATTGGACTTTTAAATTTAAATGGAGGGTGTGTGAAGAACTACCAAAAATTGAAAATGACAAATAAATGTCGAAACGTTTTTTAATCTTTTGTTAATTTTTTAACAACAATTGTTGACTGGAATAAGGTTTTTTCTTCAATATTAAATTATACAGATTAAGAAGATTAGTCCAGTATATAAGAAATATCTTATAAAGAAAAAAAAACCATATGATACTGTTTGAATTGCAAAATTTTACATCTAGTGTTTAAAATGACAATGAGTAACGAACTTATAATGACATTATAATGTAAGTTTTACAATGACGAATTTAATGTAAAACCTAAGTTATATATAAAAAAATATACTCGTCCTTCAGCTAAAATTCGAATTATATTATCAGAAGAACAGGAGAAAGTAATTTTAAGTAAATGTTGCAAAAACGAAAATGTCTAATAATCTGTTTAGTCAAGCAACGAAACGTGTTTTTATTTTATTATTAAGTGCTTAATCACAATATGGGGAAACAAATAAACTGAAATTTTAATTGGAATTGAACTAATTTGGTTTTAGCTTGAAGATATGTCTGTTACGTTCCCAACATTTTTGCACCAAAATTATTCTGATGCGATGAAGATCGCTTAAGTTTTTTCTAACACTATGTCTCTACATCTAGAATGTAAAAACTTATATTATCATACATGTAGGAAAATTAATATTTAATTAAAAATTAAAAATATCCTATGTAATTAATTGTGAGTATGATTTATTTAGAGGCAGATCACTTTAATTGAAATTGGAGTAAATTTCAGTCAAATTTCGACATGCCGAATTGGGTCCTAGGGTTAGAACTGATGGTCTAAGATTGTGTTAGAAAAATTTATTTTAATTATTTCAACAGTTTCTTCCATTTCGTCAGCTAAGTAACATATAAATAAAACATATCTATGAAATTGCTATTTTTCGTAAATGAGTGAAATAATGGATAGTGAGAGAAAACAAACAAAAGTGAAAACAAGAAATACTAGATCTAGAATGTAAAAACTTATATCCTCATACATGTAGGAAAATTAATATTTAATTAAAAATGAAAAAAAAAACCTTATGTAATTAATCGATCACGATAAATGAATTTTATTAATATAACCAAAATACTATGGGTTTCAAGAACTGGACGAATATATTTACATTTAATCGCTTTAAAGATTCCATGAGTATCTAATCCACAAATATAGCTTCAATTATTTTTACAATTTACTAATCGGATGAATTAATGCATTAGTTAACAAGGAAAATGATTGTGTAAATGGATTGTTGAGAATTGCTTAATGATATGAATTATGGAGGGCCCAATGTCCAAGCTTTTTGGCCTACATGAGTTGTATTCGTAAGATTTTTTATGTTATGTTTGTATTAGAAATCGATTGTTCTGTGCATGTATTGAAATATGGTTTTTAACACATCGGAGAATCACTGATTAAAGCATATTCTTTAATATGCTTGTGTTAGTGTTAATATTTTATTTATTAAATAAAAAAGAAGTAAAATCATTCCGGGTTTAAATACAAGAATAGCTTGCTGATGAATCATTATTAACCATCCAGTACTATGCCTTCTTTAGGAGGATTAGACATAGAATTTTTTCATACAGCTCCTTCATTAAGATGATAGATGCTTTGGAATTCACGGTTATTATGAACTGTTTAAAATGGAATAAATACACTTAATAACTGGAACGAACAATTAAACAATCCTCAGACATGAAACATGCGATCAATAACCAACTATGGATCCATTATGCACGAGAAAATAGAAAAAAACCTAGAAGTGCTTTGACATTAAAATTGAAAATATTAAAATAAAAGGAGTGGGCGAAATCACCTTAATAAATAAAATTTATCAAAATACATAACTCAATTTGAGGGGATTTAGAGGTTCGTAGAAACTTTGCTAAAATCATGCCCAAAATACTGTCTGAAATTTACCGAATTACTGCGTAAGCTAATAGTTTGTTATATGTATATACATATATGTTTCATACAGATTTAAAATAAATTATACCTCTATGTCCTCCTCTGATAACAGGTTGAAAGTTAATTATTTTTTAAAGAAGTACTATATATATATATATAATAATCTTGATGTTACAATAGCTTAGCTATTAATGATATAGAAAGGAATTCAAAATAAAGTTTGCATTAGAATACAAAGTTTATGTATTAGATTAACGGTAAACATATATTATGAAATAAAAAATAAAACAATAAAGAGAATTTCTACGTATTGACGGATAAATATCAAGTTGGGATAAATACCAATAGTTACTGAACATTCCACAGGCATTCTGTATTCCATTCGCATATCTCGAATTTATTGAGTTAAAATAAAATATGTTCATTTGAATATATGTGTAATAACGATAGCCGCAACATTCTTTGCACTAAAGTATTGATTAATTATATAATTAACAATAATTGCCATTTCACAATACCACTTAATAATATTAATTTCGTAATCCCGAAAGTTATTAAAAGGGCCAATATTATGTTTCACTTAACGCTCATTTAAAGTTTATTATAAGACTAATTTAGGGAAGGAAAAGTAAGCTGAGAAGAGAAAGAACTGAAGTTTCTCAATTTTATGGCTATTTAAAAAAGTTAAAAGATAAAAAAAAAGTTAATCAAACCTTCATTAGCCCTTTTATTATTTTTAGAAACGATCTATAAATTTAAATGATGGGTCATAAAAACCAAGTTCATATTTGTATTGCCTGTTAGTTTTAATTGGACCAATAAAGAGTGAATTGGAGACACAGATATCTCATCCAGCATATTTTAAGTTTCTAGGGACAATTGTCACCATTTCCTGAATTAATCCGTTGTTATAACCATTTTGAATCAATAGAAAATGGTTGATAAATTATTGATGTTTGGTTCGATATTTGGTATTTAACGTATCAAGGGGTTTATGTTGTCAGCATTAATATTTTTCATTGTAAAATTAAAATTTGTGCAAATGGGTCTTGTCTACATAAAACGTCTGTGAAGGCAAAGACTAATTATTTCAATTTTTGTTAAGTGTGCATACCATTTTACTCTATAGTTTGTTGCCAGTTCAAGGCATTTCTTCGTGTGCGTTGTCATGTAGAGAAAAATATGAAGAAAAAGAAAATCGATTTACTATTCCTATGTAACAACGTTCATTCTTTATAAATGAACTTAATAAATCTATTTACAATGATTTCAACGTTATCCTTTAGAAGGTTCAATATGAAAGAAACCTAAGACCACATGATCTAAATGACTACAAATTCTAAATTTCGAAAATTGCAAATTTAGGGGGGTGCTAATAGCAATGCTTTAAAAAAATCAACTGTAAGCGTGGAAATACTAAAAATTAATATCCATTTTTATACCTGCAAATATGAAATTATGAATTTTTTAAATAATCTTTTTGATAGAAATCAAAAGCCATTTTTTGTGTGTGTGAGTGTGTAAAGATTTCGAAAAAGAATCCGATTGTATAATTAAGTTTCTTTTAGATAATATACTATAGAGATAATATATAGGAGATAATATCAATAATAGAGATTTGTCTTGTTAATTTTGCACTAAAAAACTCGGCAACGCGTTGGTCAAAATATTTATTAAAAATCCACGTTGCAATGTGGGTTTCTAATAAATATTTTGACCATTAAAGAAGTAATTTTTTTATCTCCACCCAACGTTTTTTCTCCACATTTATACGGTCAATTTATAATTATTCAATATTCAAATTTTTTTTGTTTAAATTTATTTATTAAAATTTACTACTGTACTATAAAAATACAGCAAGTAAATATAATGAATGATACACAGTGGCATCGGTAAGTGATAATAATAAAAATGAAATGAAAAGGCAATTAGAGAGACTAGCCTCTGTTAGTACTCAAATAACGAATTCAACTTACGTCACGAGAACGTCTTTTTTTTAGGCGCCTCGGAAAAAGATTTTTTTTAATTTGAAATTTTCTCTAATTAAGTTTAAATAAGTATTTGTATTTTATTTATTTGTCTGTGATTTAATTTATTATTGTTTATAAAATACGATTTGCTCATTATTAGATATTTATTATTAAAAATGTAAGGTAGTCGAAACATTAATGAAGTTTTGTTAATAGTTTATCAGTAGCCCGGAAAACAATTCATAGTCGGGGAAAAAATTGTAACATATTGAAGAATCAAGGAATGACACGTGTCATTTCTTCCTAAACGAGAGAGGGATTTAGGTAAGGGAAACACGTATACATTTTTTACAAAAGAAACAGAGAACTGTTGGGGAAATATGTATGAAAAATCGGATAAAGGTTTTTATTCTACCCTTTTGTCTTAATCGGAATTTTCGTGAAGCCTTTGAGAGCGAAGCCGTAGTGGATTTCTCATTGAAATGGTCAGATGCTTTAGTTTAAATTCTGTCCCTTGGTCACGAGAGAGCTCGCACCATTTAACCTCGCTCTCTGAAACCTAACAAGTCCCTAACAAGCACTCTGCTAAGTGAAAACCCTTTTTTTTCTCTTTTTTTTTTCTCTTCCTTTACATCGCCTGTAAAGGCTTCTGGCTTAGCGGATTTATACTAATACTGTTAATATTTTATTTTTCTCGATAAGAACGCACGAACACCTTATTTCAGGAAATATAAGAGTTTCTAATTCCCATCTTACGTTTTTATCTCACTAAAGGCATAAATCTCAAATTTGGAAATCACTTAATTTATTTTTTTCATTTTTTCTCTTGAAATGTAACAACGACTGCGTATTCCCTTTTTGGGACACATAATCACCAAACTTTATTATAAGATCATTACACACATTTATGCCAATAAAAATTATATTAAAATGTAAAGCAAGCCTTATTAAATTTAATTGGATTTGAGATTGATATATTAATATTAATAAAATAATATATTTTAGTTAACATAGACTAAACCTCAAGAGGGACTTCGTAAACGAAGCTATTTTTTAAGCTGCTATTTTGTAAATCATTGTTTAAGAATTGGGGAGTGGAGTGGCTAAGCAGTGGTAGAGCACTGAGTTGGCCTGCTGGAAATACTGGTTCAAATCCCATTGCAGGCAAGACTTTTATTTAGTCTATTTCCACCCGGAGATGGACTATGCGGTATCTAGGACCCTCCTAGGACTCCCCAGCCTCTATAAAATGTTATAATGTAATATAGTAACCAAAATAAAGGAAAAAAATCTGGGGGCTGAGCGTGATCTACGTGGTCACCTCCTTGCAGAACCGTTACATGAAACACTACAGTCTTTACCGTGTACTGAACCCCAGACCCGTTCACGCGTTTTAGTGGTACAGGCTTCAGGTTTAATAATTAATATGAAATCATTGAATATGATACAAGTTTAACGATATCTCATTTCATAAATAGCAGATTCTATAATATCCCAACAAACAACAAAGTTTATTTAACATAACAGAATTTTTTATGAAGTATTACTTTCAACTCACGATTCTATAAACTATATTTTTAAATATTATCTATCATTTAAGATATCTGAGGTAGCTTAAAATATAACAATTTTTATAAATTTGTTCATATTTATTTATAGTTGTAATCGTCAACGGATATCCTTACTATGTATTAATTAATTAATATTTTTGCATCATTAGGGGCACAGGATGGGGTTGGCGGATCAACATCTGATGATCTGCGCAGCTGCCTCTCTGGCTGCATTAGCTGTTTATCACAACACATTGGACGCCGGATTCGTTTATGATGACAGGTATATAGTTAATTTATTAGCACGTACATAATATTGAATATCAAGATAGTTATATATTATTAATTTATAACTTGTAAATAACCAATTGTAATGGCTGAAATTTTCTTTAACCGATTAACCAAACATTGTTGTGGCTATGGTCAAATTTACATCTGGTCTGTCAATTAGTAAGGTTCTGAAAAAAAAGAAGTTTTCATGAGGAGGTAAAAGATCTAAAAGAAAAGTATAACTCGGAATAATAATGGTTTCTTTTTGGACGATAAAGTAATAAATTACTTGATACTGTAACATCAATTAAAATAAAATTATATTTCTTGATGACTGTTACTACGGTACTATACCAATACAACAAGTAAATAGGATGAATGGTACATATTGCCATGAATAAAGACAAGTAGAGAAACTGGGCAGTAATAGTACTCAAATAGAAGGTCACGAGGCCATCTTCTTTTCAGACGTCTCGGAGGATTATCAGGAATTGAAGAGGCTGCTAAGTTTGAAACCAGTGGGTTTGGGTGGAAATAAAGTATGTCATGAAAAGATAGATATCGGATTCGGGCCAAAACAGTAACAGATGGGACATTAAGGTCATTATGGATTACTTTGTTCGTAACAAAGCATAGAGCATTGAGGATTTTACGAAGAATTTTTGATTAAAGGATTGAATACGAGAGAAATTCGATGGCTTAGTGGAGTCCCAAAGCTCTACTCCTTATGTCCAGATGGTTCTAATGACTGTCATGCATATGAGTCTTTTGCAATTAATTGGGAACTTAGAGCGTTTGTCTAGTAAATGTTGATGTAGCCTAAAATGGCGAGCTGTTTCTTGTCGTTTCAGTCTAGTATGGGGATTTCAAGATAAGCGTTTATCAAGGTGTAGTACCGGACCTGTTCCACAGGAGTCAGTGGGATATTATTAAACGACACAGGAGGACAGGAAGTCGTTGGTTTACATTACATTATGTTGGTGTAAAAATAAAACCTTGACTGTTAATAAATAATGAACACAAAAAGAATAAATAATTAAAACAAGTTATTTACATTTGTATCTACTCTTAAACATATATAACTTAATATCTTTAGTTTCAGCATGGTAATCAAATGTTGCTATAATTATATCAAGTAAATAGGCAGCTAACATAATAAAATTTATAATAAAGTTTGTAAATATGTTCAGCTTTAAATCGTTTAATTCCAGTCAGACATATTCATTTCTGTATTTATTTAAAAGAAATTTTGTACAGGACTAGATTAATATTATATTGTTACATGTATTTTTGATATGTATATCTGTGCTGTTATAAATTTATAAATTAGTTAACTGAACTCAAAATTGTGAAAAAAGAACACTAAAGTAATATAATGAAATATTAGATATTCATAAATAAATCTGTGTAGTTTGAATTTTACATATAATTTAAAAATAATGCCGATTTAATGTAATACTGATGTGAATTAAATAAAAAAACTATAAGTTTAATATTTAAAAAAAATTATAAACCCTTCTGAAATAAAGAGTCAGAAATATTTCCTTAATTAATCAAGTTTATTTATTGGTAATAAGTAAACTGAAACTTTTCCTTACTATTATTAATAAGCAGAGGGAAAATACTTTTAGGTCGAGGAAAAGAACATAAAATCCTAAACTATTTTTATGGAAGTAATTATGGCAATAACAAGGATTAAAAACAACAACGTTTAAAAGAGAATTGGAGTAGAATCAATGTTCCCCGGGAATTCGTTCCAAAATCTAAAATGGAATTATATTTTGCAGGGAACTAAAAATATTCATCGGCCATCTCAGCACAAATGATTGTTGCGATATCTCTTCCACACAGGCTCGATTTTTCTTTTTTGTTTGTTTTTCATTTATTTTTGTATTTGCTTCATATGAAACCATGACCAGTTCCATACAAGCAATTTTGTATTGCAAATCGCCGACCTCTTATAGAAAATTATTATTGATAACATTTTTAAATAGTCTGAATATTGTTTAAATAAATATTCAAATATAGATCATAAAATATTAAAACATTGATATTTTTAAATTTTAAAAAAATATATTTTTTTGTCCATTCCTAATAAATGGAGAGAGAGAGAGGTGTCAGGAACTAAATATGTGATCTTCATCATTAGCGATTACAAAGAAGAAAGATTACAAATCGATGGCAAAATCGTCTGATTAAGCGACGTAAAAAGGCAACTTTTCTGTGCAAAATTAATTGTATATCGATTCATGGTGTACAAGTGGGCCGATTGGAACTCATTCTATTTCCCGATTTGCCGACTCGGGGTAGAATGGCCCCATCGCTTTTGATCTACCGCCGTTCTTTTTAATGGTTATAGTCTCAGCATGTCGCCAGGAATAGGAGCATTCATCAAACACACAATTTCCCGTCTTCCCTTTTCGCCATTGAAAGTTGGTGGGGAATGAGATATTTTACATTACTCCATAGCTTTCATCTGACTAATTTATAAGATGGAACAATTTGAAATAATTTTCCCGATATTCTGATAATAATGAGCGAAAGGTAGCTCATTCGAAAGAACAACATACGTCAAAAATTGGCATTTTTGAGCAAAGGCTTCAGTAGCAATTGTATTAGTTGAAGCTTTTTGATTCAGAACGAATATGTGATAGTCCATTTCCAACATTTTTTAATAAAGTCATATTTTCATTTGAATCATCATAAAACTTCAAATTTATGGGAATAATAACATTAGCTAAAATAAAAAAAAGTTTCAAGCTTTAAAATTTTCTAATGGTTAATAAAATAATTTCAATTACAATTACTGTAATGCTTCTGTTTATTCCGATTCAAAAATTTTTATTTTTTAACTCACATGGAACTTTCAAATACCTCTATTGAATAATAAGGTCCTTTGAGTTATGACGTTGTTATTTTTAAGGATATCCATAAGTCAAAAATGTTTTGCTTGCTTGTTAGATAAGATCATTACACTGTTGTGCTGATTGTTACATAATTCATTTTGGGTTCTGCAAAACCGAATAGATATGCCATAATTCAATATTGAAAGTTTTGAAAACACAATTACAAAAATACGCAGATGATGTTCTTAAAGTATTATTGAAACTGTTTTTTATCATAAAATATATTTAATGACTTGTTGGTATCGAACGGCCAATAAAAAAAATTTCAATACCATCATTACAATCGGGAATGCTTTGCTTTACCGATAACCATATTTTTTTACTCATCTGGATTAAACATGACAAAGCATCGAATATTCAAGTACCTCTAATGAAAAATTAGGTTTTTTCGAGTTATGACATACTTCTTTTGAAGTAGTGATATGTACTAAAATATTATACCAGGGGAGTACCCCAACCTCCAATTTACAAATAATACAACTTCTCAGTTATTTGTATTTAATTATAGTACTAATAGCTCTAATTGTATAACGGTTATTTAAATGTATTATGTAATTCAGCAATGTAATATAATACAATATATTGTATTATTATTTTCAATATAGTGTAAGCGGAACAATAACATCAATTTTATATTTTATTAATTTGTACTTCAGCTTAGTGCCAAAATGTTTCTCTAAATTATTCTGAATTTTTATTTGATTTAAATTGAACTGAATTTAATTTTTCAATTTGCTTGATGGTTCGAAGGTTTTCTAACTGTTCAGGCTTTATGATTTCAACTCTATCCCTATTTCTCTTTTGTTTTTCTAGCTGTTCAGGATATACGGTGGCTCACAGTGAAATTGATACACCCTGTAGAAAGAAGAAGACAAAGAAAAAATTATATTGTTACAGGGATCAAAACAAGAAAGCTCTTCAGCATATTTCTTTATAGCATTAATTTAAATATATACCAACAGATAAAATTGAAAATATTCAACTTTGATTATTTAAAAAAATTAACAGACAATAAATTATTTCATCTCATACTTAAGATACTTTTTAATTAACTTTTGAGTACTAATAATTTATAAACTTTATATTTAGTAAACAATTAGTTTAGTTAAATTATTTGTAGGTTGTGCTTTAATGGGTCCACTCAAACCTGGATTTCTTTTAATTTCCCTGACGATCCAAGTCCCATCCCTATCATTTAAAATTTTTCTACTGTTGTTTGTTTATTTAAAGTCACTTTATCCTAAATGATCTGGCTAATCGGACGATGCTACATTGGGAGCTCTAAATTTTGCCTATCCAGGTTTTTAGCTAAGGACGGCTTGGCTAAGGATTTTTTACTCCCTTAAAAAAATCCTAGGGTCACCTGCCGTGCTACGAACCCGCGATCTTGGGCTTAGTAGTTTGTTACGCTAACTACTAGATCACAGGTCGCCACAAAATTTGTCTAGTGCTTTTAACTCTTTTTCTTGCAATGCGCTTTTCCTTCTTAAATCTCTCCACTGTGTGCTGGACAGTTGAACGGTTTTAAAAAAAATAATTTCGGCTATTTAATTCAAAGATTTCCTGCCATTAAAATGTTGAATAACCAACTCACGTTCTTTTAACGTTGTGCATGCACCCATTATCGTAAAAAAAATTTTAAAAAACGTTAGATTTTCTTCAACTCTTTCGAAACAAGAGTTTAACTAAAGTAAAATAGTTTAAGGTAAACAAATAATGGGAAAAACTAAGGTGTATCATTTTCATTGTGAGATAAGTAATCCTAAACAAATGTGTTTTATTTTTATTATTAAATCCTTGTTTATTTTTAAATGTTTATATACAAAGTGCATACTTCTATGATGTTTAATGATTACAATAAATTATTATTTTTAATGTAATATAATTTGAACTATCACATTTGAACATATTTGAACAAAGACATCTATAAATATCCTGGTGTATCATTTTGACTGGGAGCCACAGTAAGTTATCTTTAGAAAATAAGTATAAAATATGATATTGTATCCAACAGTATCGGCGAATAAGTGGTTAAGTCTAATTTTCTCCAAAATGAGTTTCTTATATTTAAGTAAGCGGAATCGAGTTATTTTCATAATTAATAAGGGGCTAAGTGATCATTGGCTTGAAAAGGAGTTATTGTTTATATTACAACTACATTTAAAGTAAAAAAACTATGAGAATACTACGATTCCGGTTAACCGAAAGCAGTTAACTCTATGGACAAAATCCGACTTAACCACTTATTCACCTGGGCTGTACATATGTAAGAAAACAAATCTTAAGATTAAAGCAATGTTTCATCGTAAAAATATCTCATAAGTTCGTAAAGCAAACTACATCTCTAATTATGGTTGATTTTAAACTTGTGCCTTCGAACCAACATATAATAATCTTATATATAATCTTTAAAATGGAGGTTGGGGTACCCCCTCTAGTATATTTTATTAGTATACGTCGCTACTTCAAAAGAACGATGTCACAATCACGAAAGAACCTAACCTTTCGCTGGAGGTATTTGAAAGCTCAATGTCTCGTCAAATTTAAAGGAAATGAGTTTTAAAAAAATGAATTAAACTCATGAAAAATTAAATTAAATTAAGGGTCTTGGGTGTTTCTAGAATTAAGAATGTGCTGTTTCTAGGACTATGGTAGGGCAGGGAGGTGTTTAGTCC
This sequence comes from Troilus luridus, assembly GCA_964056705.1. Lineage (NCBI taxonomy): Eukaryota > Metazoa > Arthropoda > Insecta > Hemiptera > Pentatomidae > Troilus > Troilus luridus. The sequence continues at coordinate 86,794,077 of OZ057415.1, forward strand.
GTGACAACACTGATCCTCTAGGTTTTTCCAAATTAAGGGTATCCACTTTATACAGACTGGGTGAGCCCCAGGAGGGAATCCAGACCTCACATGGTTCATCCGTAGATGCTAAATAATGAATCAGCCACAGCCGAATTTTCTTCACCCCAGAACTTTCAGCATATCAACTCATATTTTTTATGATTCACTGACGAATTCATCAATATATATTTTCTAGAATTAAGTTTATTTTTCATCCGTTCATTAAATATTGTTTTAACTCTTTAACGCATTCCAGGTCCTAATGAAATGAGAATTTACACAATAATTTCCTCCATCTATTCCGTGCTGGAACACACATTTGAAGCAACGTAAATAAACAGCGTTATGCAATTTGCAGTAGAATTATATTAACATTCTTGGTATTGTATTAATATTTATTTATGCATTGTTAGTTAACTACAACCAAATACCACCACGTTCCCCCATCACTCAGGTATACATAGCCCTCACAATGAAGCAAAATATCTATCAAATACATATTAAGTATTTAGTTAATTACAAATAGTAATTGTTGTTTGTTCATTTAACGTTACTTTATGCTGGTAATCTGACGAAGCTATAGTGATAGTCCTATATTTTGCCTATCCAGGTTTAATTAGGATAGAGATCTTTAACCTGGAATCGTACAGGCTATTTAGGGCATAGTAGCCAATATCTTAATTAAATATTTAAATTAATTTTTTCTAGATTTATATATATTGATTCGAATCACCGGAACACACTGTACATCCCCTTACACTAGTAGCTTAGCTACCCTAATCAACCCAATTTCAAAACAAGCATTTTATATTAATGGAAGGAGGAACATATAATTTATATTAAACCTTCATCATAGCAATAATTCTTGTTTTTTCCTTAAAAAATAATACTTTAACTCCCGAACTTTAATAGAAACTGCTCGCCGTTTCTGGCGACTTCAACATCAACTAGACAAACGCTCTAAGCTCCCAATTAATTACAAAAACTCGTATACCTGATAGTTTTAAGGACTATCTGGACTTATTCAGTAGTCATCCATTGTTCTACAAATATTGCATATATGTGTAATCGTTATCAAACTTTGAAAGTATAAAAAAAATCTCCTGTACATACAGTATCCCAAAATCAAATGCATTTTTCACTCAAACCATTAAAGTGCCAGTTCCTGACTTCAAAGAGGATACGTACACCACAGGCTGAATCTGAATTCACATTTTATGAAAAAAGAAACAATGTACAATCTCTGGTCTCATAGATTATCAGGGGTTTTGCTTGTTGTACTGTCAGTATGGACAAAACTAGAGTAATATTATCAAATCTATAAATTTATAAAATTTTAATGCAATATCTTACGCTTTTTAATTTTATGTTTGAGTGGAAAGTAGTTGACTGGATAATTCTAATGATGGATTGAATTGGCCGGGGGGTGCAATCAAAGGTTACACTAAATAAGCAGAACTTATTTTTTAATTGTGCCAACGTTTCGGTCTACGGTGTAGGCCATCTTCAGTTGGCAAGTGTTAGTTTGACAAGTCACCACAGCCCAAGCACCCGTTTGCCCTGAGGATGGCCTACATCGTAGGCCGAAACGTTTGAACAATTAAAAAATATGTTTTGCTTATTTTGTTTTATCTTTGACTGCACCCCCAGACCAATTCAATCCATCTTTTTAATTTGAATTGGTTTTAATTTTCACAATTAAAAGAATATATGAATAAACCTAATGTTATGTACGTTCAATGTTTTGGTGGTATTTTTAAGTTGAATAAACTATGAATGCCACTTGCAGCAGGTACAATAATAAGTTTATAAAAAATAATATTCTCAAGTTTTACTCTTTTAAGTTTCCTTGTGATTCCACTCCTGTATTTAACTTATTAAGGCTATATGAAATGGTTGGATAATACATTTTATACGTAATAGATCCCATTCAAGTGTAAATTCAGACTAGAAAATTATTTTAACTAGTTTGGTACTGTAGGTAATCAGACTCTGCTATATATAAGATTTGCAAGTTTGAAGTATTAAATGTTGTTGCTGCCATAAAACCTCTTATGCAAAGACTTAAGAGTTTTGAAAGTTCATGGAGTTATTAACAAGGTTAAATGTTTCGCATGAATGGACACTAACATAAAATAGGATAAGGGTATGATAGTATATTAGGATAAGTATGTTTTTTGCACATGAATGATTTTTTATTCACAGAGGGGTTTCTCGTTAGGATGGCGATGTATCAGAATTATTTTTCTCCCAGAAACTATAAAAGTCAGAAAATTTTCTATAGTATAACTTATAGTTATTTTTTGCTTTGATTAAGTTTAACTCTTTCGAACGAGTGTAATTTCCTTTAAACTATTTCTTATTACTATAATTTTTATATCTTGCTTATTATTTCCAAATCACGGTTACCATCATTATGCTACTATGTCTGGTAATATTTAAACTAGTCTCACTGTGTGTGTATACGTTATGCGCGTCTCATAAAGTTATATTTGCACAAAATTGAAATGACGTGTATAAATCAGTTATGTATCAGGGATGAATTTTATCTCTTTTATATTTTTCGGCAAAATCGACTAGCCTGAAAAGCCTCCATATATCAGAGATTTTTCACTATTTTTGACTATTCTCAAAAACGACCCTAAATTAAATTTTAATAGACTTGTCAAACCAATGCGCAATGAAATTTGGTTAAATTGAAATTAAATTCTATTTAATTTGAGGCAGATCTTATCCTCATTAAAACAGTCGGGGCTTAATTGGCGAGTTCTTAAAATGTCTCTTACTGAAGTACTCGTTCCTAATTCTCTGTTAAAATAAAACTGAATAAATTTAAACGATAAAATAATCAGATAAGTAATGAAAAGAGAATAAAATTTTATTTTTTATTAACTGTTATAATTTTTAAATATTTTTAATTGAAAAAAAAAAGAAATGTCCAGGGCCGGGATTCGAACCGGGGTCACCCACGTCTCTAGTGTGTTGCTCTGCCAACTGAGCTAACCTGGCTCGCTTCTCAGTCAGACACATCCTTTCTTTTCACTGATCCCATATCCCCGTGTTCTCGCAATTCAAATCTTTATATGATAATATTCGAAGCCCGGTCCTAGACATATCTTTTCTTTTCAAATAAAAATATTTAAAAATTATAACAATTAATAAAAAATAAATTAAACAAATTATAATAATATATAATGACGCAAGTCAACAAGATCCTAATTAAAGTAATGTTCAATGAACATTCTTCACCTTGTATACATCGCAGATTGCGAGAACACGGGGATATGGGATCAGTGAAAAGAAAGAATGTGTCTGACCGAGAAGCGAGGCAGGTTAGCTCAGTTGGGAGATCACCACGCTAGAGACGTGGGCGACCCTGGTTCGAATCCCGGTCCTGGACATATCTTTTCTTTTCAAATAAAAATAAATAAAATTGTATGTGTGTGCCTAAACTGCAACTCGAAGTTCACACACATTCTAGATTTATTATACTGCAACTACACACACACACACACACACACACACATGTGTGTGTGTGTTTTTAACACTAGATTACTAATTGTCTTATAATTATTTTTGGAAGAACAAAAAAAGCTCAACAGTTGGATAATACTGTTAATCAACCATATTACTTATAGCAATCGAACCCTAGTAATTATTGAAATATTAAAAATAGATTATAATACATACATGTACGTATTTACAAATTTATTTCTGGAAAACCTGGGAGTGGAGTGGCTCATTGGTAGAGCTCTGGGTTGCCGTGCTGAGGGCCAAAGGCTCAGATCCCGCAGTTGCAGATTTTATTTCATCTGTTAACAGCTAGTGATGGATCCTTCCGGATCTGAGACTCTCTCTCGTAGCTGGGAAAATACGACAGCTGAGCGTGATTAGGACAAATCACCTCCCTTCACAGGCGTTGTACAAGAAACAGTACAGACTCTACCGTTATGGACCCAAGACCCTTCATCGGAATCTGACTTATAAATTGGCCGAATTACTAGAGAATGAAGAAAAAAAATCGAAAAACATCATACTTTATTGTTGCATAAATCCTACCTATTAATGAATATTATATAAATGTTTCTACAAAGGTTAAATGGAAAAGAAATCTCTACCACAACAACCCTCGAAGGGCCTAGGGCTCAGTACAAGTTAGAGACTGAACTGTTTCTGTACTTGTTTCCAGGACAATGGTTGTGCAGGGAGGTAATTTATAGTAGATCTCACTCAACCGCCAGGTTTTCCCCCAATTAACGGTACCCACTTTAAAGTGGTATTTCAGTAGAGACTAAGCTTAAATTTATAAAGTGTTTAATTATTCAGTAAAAAAAAAAAAAAACTACTACTACAACCAATAAAGAGTCTGGGGTTCAGTAAGTGGTAGAGACTGTGCTGTTTCTTGGACAACGGCTGTGCAGGAAGGTGATTTGTCCTAAATCACGCTCAACCGCCAGACTGTTTCCCTATTTTGGGTACCCGCTTTATACAGGCTGGGTGAGTCCTAGGAGGCTCCTAGTCCTCCTGGATCCATCTCCTCTGCTAACAGTTAAATAAAAGCCTGTCAAACAGCGGGATTTGAACATGGAATCTTCTGCACAGCAACTCAGTGCTCTACCACTGAGCTACTCCGCTCCTTATACAGCAAAATAAGTGTTTTTTTTCACTCAATACATAAGCCAATACCTGAATACATATTAATTATTTAATTGATACATGAATTATAATAAATGAAAAATTAATTGAATATCAATTAAGATTGAATGATACCTGGGTTATTTAAATGTTAATTCCTGTTTTGTACATAATTACAAGAGCGATGGCAGGTTTCGATTAAGCGTGGCGCCCGAACCGCAAAGCCGCTACCCGATGTTATAAAATTTGACAGGGAGAAAACAGAATGACAGGAGAGGGACCACAATATTTTCCGCTCGGCCATCGTTTATGCAGATCCTGACCCTCCACCTAATCGCCCACAGGCCTCCCCGAATTTCACACTTGTTAACTTCTTCTCGAATAAGGGGCTGGAAGGATGGTTCAGTTCAACCGGCAAGGATCAAGAGTTGGAGTTCGTTGACGCGGTATGGATCATGAATACATAATTTATCTATTGATCCCATAAATAATAAATACACAATTAATAATAAAATTAATTTACCTGAGGCCGCTACAAAAGACATTGCATATTAGAAAAAAAAATCCCAAATTAAAACTAAAGTAGATTTATTATTGATATATGATGGTCGCCTGTGATCAATACTATGTATTATATAATTATGGTGTAGTCAGTGTAATGATAGATGACGTTTAGGATTTATAATTTATTATACAACTTATTAATTAATACAGAATACTGAGAAATGTACAAAGATAATATGCAAGATTAAAGGAAGGAAAAATCTATCACGATTAATATTTTGCCTCGCACAGTTTCTAGTGAAAAAAAGCCAAAACATTTTAGACCAACATGTCAACTTATGCAATAGATAATATTACACGTGCGTCTCCCGACCTATTTATTTTAAATATTATTATTTAAGATCCAAAATATATAAAAAAATAATATACTAGATTATTAATGAAAAAATTATCAGGATTAAACATATGTAGCTTTTCGGAACAGTTTGACGAAAATTAAAATAACATCGAATAAAACCCTAGGCTAAAACGTCAGCTTTTAGAATAAAAATATTATACTGACCGCCCATTGACTATTTATTCCAGCACTCGTTACTTATTACAGAATGCTATAAAATTTATATTTAAAAAAATGGTAACCTTATTAAAGTAAAATCATTAGCAAGCATAATAAAGATATAACTCTCCATTTTATTTTACGAAAATTAAAATATCCACCAATGGATATTTTGGAACGAATTGTCAACTTACATAATAAATTATACATTAGACGGATTGCAGCCAAATTATTTATTCTGTCACATATAAATATATAATACTGCGAAGCTTATAAAAATAATACGCACAATTACAATTAAGAAAAATCTTAATCGCACCTCATAAATATATTGCCTCTCGAATTTGTATTTAATGAACATTAATAAAACCTGTATTAAAATAATTGCGCCAATATCATTAAAAATATTAAATCGAAAATAATATAATGCTCAATAGAATATAACATTTTTATAATAAAAATAATGTGCGATTACTTTGGAAAAAATCGTTATCATTAAAAATAGTAACCTTGAAACGATTCTAAGATTAAGAGAATAATATGATTAAAATAATATTATACCATAATAAAAATATTAATATGATGATTAAAGTTATGTAACCTTTTCTCACTGTTTCACAAAAATTTGAAGAACAATGAAAACCAGCTAAATCATGGCTACGATTATTTCTTTTACGTACAGAAAGATGCCCAGTATGTTTGCCCATTCGCAATGATTAACTACATCCAATTGTTGCTGTAAAAAAAAAATATGATAAATTGAAACTATGAGCTAGCTTAATAAATACTGAAGGAGAAAAAAGAAGAAATATTTTCCCAAGTAGTAAGAAAAAGATCCCGAAATAATGTATGGTGCAGATATATAATATTGGATAAAATATATCGCTGGGAAGCTCAAGATTGTAGAAAAAGACGTGTAATAGAACAGTTGTAGAAGGAAATGAAGATGCGTGTTCGCTTAGGTGGAGCTGTGGTTAGCATAGCAACCTTTTATGCTCAAGAACATGATTTTGCAGTCTTTCGAAGGGGACGTAAAATGTCAATCTCGAACCAATGCGGTATCATGTACACGCTCAAGATCCCTATCTAAATAAAAGAGGATGAGCAAAATTTAGGATTATAAAATCGTCCCACTGGCTTATTTTAGCATAAAGTGAGATTAAATAAGTAAAAAACAAATATATAATTACCTAGCATAAATAAAAAGTTTCTATGGAAACTAAATAAAATTTACAATTAAACATTCCAAATTTATTTCAGACTAGTGGATCTCATACGATAGCAATGCGTCTACCTTTTTTTCTACTTTATAACTTTAAATTAAAGAGATCTATTGTAACTTTCAAAATATTTGCATACCGAAAGGGTATGTGATGTCAATTAAGCTCCCTAAATTGGGCAACCGGCCTCCGTTCGAAACGCACAGCAATTAAAATGTATTTATTACCCCCAGGATCTTAATTACAGTAGGCCATATATTTGCGAGCGGGTTGTAATTTGTTAAGTGATGTATCTAAGCTGAACAGTAAGTCGCCATATTTTACCATGCGTTTAGATTACAATATTAATGGGCGAGATATTTTATACAAAATTTTTCATAACCAATATCTTTATTGCATAAAAAAGGTTTTAGTGGTACAACATTATATTGGCGGTGCCTAACAACTTTTTGTTTAGTCTTTTGCCGTGCTCAGTTAAATTATAAATATTTAAAAAAATAGAAAATAACAAAATCACCGTTCCTAAGTTTTAAGCCTTCACAAAAAACATAGCATTGTTTTTTTAAAATTTAAATTAAAAAAATGAAATACGGTGAATGAAAAAAATATTAAAACAAGATACATATGATTCCAGTATTTTGAATTTAAGTCTTCAATATAGGTTTTAATCGAGTTTGAACATTTGATAACAGTGAAACAAAACAAACCTAAAATAAAACATTTCATTATTCAATTCAACTCAAAATACGCAATATTTCAAAATAGGACTGTGTGAAAACTCATATTTTTAGGTTCACAAGTGGGGTACGAAACTGAACTTAAATTTCTAAAATAATATCAGAGTGCCTCTAATAAAACGTTATATAACTTTTTGGTACATATAAATTAACAGTTTTATATTTTTTTTAAATGGTTTTTGGTCCTTTGTTAGACGAGGGTAAACCTGAAAGTAGGAACAATAATAAAGTGCAATTTCTAAACTTTGTATATCTTTATAAACTTCTATATTTATATATTTTTTATTATTTATATATTTATTCCTTATATTTATTTTTAAAGCATTTTCGCACGAATTATAACCGTTATTTTTTAAAATATATTTGTTGAAATTTACAACTGTATATTATCAAGTAAATATAATGAAAGATAAATCATGTCCAGAGACAAAGGCAAGTAGAGAAACTACCCAGTGGTAGTACTCAAATAAAAAGTTCAGCTTAGAAGGTCATGGGACATTAAGGTCATTATGGATTACTTTGTTCGTAACAAAGTAAGGAGCATTGAGGATTTTACGAGGGATTTTGGATTGAATACGAGAGGAATTCGATGGCTTAGTGGAGCCCCAAAGCTATATTCCATAAGTCCAGATAGGTCTTATGATTGTCTTTTGTAATTAATTGGGAGCTTAAAGCGTTTGTCTAGTAAATGTTGAAGTAGCTTGAAACGGGGAGGTAACCATTGTTTAAAATTAATAAACATATACAAATACACCCATAATTCTTTCTGTTTTGGATGTAAAACATTAAAAACCGACCTGGAATTAATGTCAAACGCTTCCACTTGAAATTCTATTTAATTTTCATTAAGAAACATTTGTCAGTTAATTTTTTAACTTACTTTATGCCATTATGGGTAATCGGATGATGCGACTGCTGGAGTACTAAATTTTGTAGATTACCAAATACCTCACAGACCCAGGACCGCCACTTTACGTACCCTCGGAAGGACATCATAACCAAAGATTTTTTAAACCCTTTAAATAACCCAATGTTATCTGTCGGGCCTGAAAGTAGCTATCGCAGATAAAACCCGGGACCTAAAGCTCAGAAACAGCGATACACTGACCTACCCCTAATATTATACGAATTTTAATTGCATTGAATTGATTTAATAAAAAAAATCATGCGATGAATCGATACTGAGAATGATTAGAAATTTAATCAATGTTGGGATATGAAACTAACGAATACTCATTAAGAGAGGGGCGTGTGATTACGCGGTGGATTGCACACACACAAGCAATGCTTCCTTGATTAGGCGGTCAGATACCCGGATAATTTATTACAGAGAACACGCCACCGAATTTAAAACTACCACGGCCATCTGGATAGCGTACCTGGTCTCTATTAGGTTTCAAAACATTGCCTTTGTTCAACCGGCGGATTCTTCATGTGTAGTTCGAAGTCTCCATTTTTAATTAAAACACCGTTAATTTATTTAAATTCTCTTAATTGGAGTGCTATCGATGGGTAGTTTCTCCACAAGTGTTTTCATGTCATATTCTACATGTTTGCACATTTACTTGATATAATACCATTATAGTTGTAAATATCATTGAATTAAATAAAAAAAAAAAAAAAAAAAAAAAATTCTCTTAAAGTAACTTAATAATTCATTTTAATAAGAAATAATAACAACGTCTTTGGCTAAAGTTTGCCCGCTTACAGCTTATCTTACTATGGTATGGTAAACACACACACACATATATACATATATACATATATATATATATATATATATATATATATATATATATATATATATATATATATATATATATATATGTATGTATATATATACAGGTTAATGCATCAATATAAACTAAAATCCGACAGCTGAGCATGATTAGGACAAGTCACCTCCCTTCACAGACGTTGTTCAAGAAAAAGTATGGATTCTACCACTAAGAGCCCAAGACCTTTCATGTCATGGTCATGTTCATGGGTTGAAGAGGTACAGGTTTTTAAATATAAAAGTATATATTTCAACTCATATTGGTGGAAAACCGAAGATTTTAGAAATAAAAAATACCTGACTTTTAAATTGGTCGAATCGCTGGAGAATGAAATAAATAATAGAAAAATTCAGTATAAATCCCACCTATTTTTCTATAAAGGTTAAATGGAATTTCTATGGAAAATAAAATCTCTACCACTACAACCAGTGAAGGGTCTGTGGGTCCGTACGCGGTAGAGACTGTACTGCATTAAGGATAACGGTTATGCAAGGAGGTGATTTGTCCTAGGTCACGCTTAACTGCGTATATATATAGTATATATTATATACAGGTTAATACATCGATATGAACTCAAATACGTGTCAAAACTATACTCTACTGACAAAGCCATTTCACATTATTTCAGATTGTTCCTAAAAAATGTTTTTATTTCATAAGATTTTTAATACATCACCGCTAAAACTTCATGCTCCCCATATTCCTTTTATTTCTAAAATTTAAAATATCTAGTATTTAATGTAATTATTAAAAATACCGAATATTTCAATAAAAATGCTAACAATCGACCGAGAAACTAGAAAGTATAAACCTTCCTTAAAAAATTATATTTAGCGTTTTTAGATACGTAAAAAAACAAAACAAATCCGTCCGTCGGGATCAGCCTAATATGGCTTTATTCTAAAGTTTATTAGATTATGTGAAAAAAAAATTACATACTAAGTTAATTTATTTATATCTAAATATATTTTTTCATTATTATCATTTCTATAAATTGCTTTGTAACTGCACAACTTACAGTCTTGATATCATCACATGGTGAGGACTATAATATTTCAAAGCCAACGCTTGTCCATGGACATAACTGGTCCGATATAACTCTGAACCGTTAGATATTTCCACCAATTAAGGATAACCACTTTAGAGATAGTGATTAAGCCCGAGGAGGGATGTAGATCGAACAGAGTCAATCCGGGCCAGTTAAAAAAATTACAATTATTTATCTGTTGTTGCCAGATTTGAACTCGGAATCTTCAACACTCGGCTACTTTTCTTCCTAACACATCTATTAATAATGCAAACAAATATTTCATACTCATTATGACCCTAAATAAAATAATATTTCTGTAAGTAAAACTCCATCCTTTCTTATGATGGAAATTGAACTGGTTCTAAAATGAAAGCTTACCTAGTGTTTTGGTGCTACGAAAACCGGACATTTCATCCTGTGCACTAATGGAAATAAAGTTTACATCAAACAATTAGCCCGGAAAGTCTTCCCCAGCTTCCATATTGAATAAAACAGCCCCCTACACCAGATTCAATGTGTAAGTTTCTCAATTTTTCAAAGCGCTGGCTGGTGCCGGAGTTGTGACAGACAGACAGATTGTTCAAATTTGCATGTCGCTGGAAACCACGGACTGACAATCTCGTATCTTCTCTTGTCATGGCGGCTCTTCGAGTTATGTACTGTGATTAAAACATCATGATGTTAAATTTCTAGATCGTTATGTTTTTCTTTAAATAATTTATTATTAATACTTTTAAACTTGGAAATGTTCCATACTTTCTTTATGAGACATGGATCGTCCCCTTTCTGGTTGTGGGCTGTATATAAAAGAAGAATACACTAATTAATTTGACTGTAATAAAGGGAAAGGAATCATATACTTATATGTAATTTGTAATTATGATTACAACAGAATGTCATTTTTTTTTTTTAACGCAAATAGTTACTCCTCATATACTATAAAATGAGCTAAAAAATAATAATATTTATGGGTAACAGGTAATTTTTGTATACTTTATGGCTTATGTTATCATCAATGTGCTAATGAAAAAATATTATCCTAGCAACTAAACCTATTTTCAAACATTTACTTTTATTTTTTTAAAGAAAACTGATTGATTCAAAATTTTCTTTGATTTATAAAATGTTCAATAAAAAGCATTTTTTACAGCTCTGTTAATCGAATAACTCAATACAAGTGAGTTAAATTTCGAGAAGAAAAAATATACATAAATTATCAGTAGGATGTCATTGGAAAACTCCCCAAAACAATGGCCTAGTCTATAAAAGTCTATAAAATAATGGGGAAAAAAACAGTCAACGTGTCGCCAATTTAGGCACCATGTGAATATACCAAAAGAAAACCACAATGAAGATGACGATGTGATGTAGAGCACATCCCACACTTACAGTCTTAACATATTCATCAAATGGAGCAAGATTCCTGTCTTTATTTGATTAGACTGTTAGTGTGAGAAGTGCTGCGCTTTGCCTTCCTTGGTGTGATTTTCTTTTAGTAGTGTCCTGACGAAGCATACATTGGTGACAAGTTGACTCTTTTTTTTTCGTTTGCTCCAGTGCTGTAGAGACTTAAGTCGTTAGTATAATTGTATTAGTCTAATCCTAACAAATAAAAAGTTAGTACGCAGTATTAGATATAGAGGTAATGTTAAAAGTTGTAGTAATTAACAATATTAGGTAATTTATTGAATTTAACATTAATTTAAATGGTTAATCTCCGATAGTATAACATAAAATAGATTAAAAAGGTAATAAGCATTGCGTTATTTATGCTATTTTTTTAACCACCTTGTCAATATAGTAGATCATATGTAATTTATGTTTCATAATTCTGTGTATTTTTATTAATGTCGAGGATCATTGCCAAAAACCTGAACCATGAAGTATGTTGGGTTCAGTACGTTACAGAGACTGTTATGATTCTTGGACAAAGGTTGTGCAAGGAGGTGATTTAGACCTTCGGCACGATAACTCAGCTCTATAGCATAGGCCAACTCAACTCCCTAACAATGTCAAATGCTATGTCTAGAAAAAACGGCTCAGGTTACAATAAAAGAATTTTAAAATTAAAATTGAACCAAAATTTTACACTCCAAAAAATATGAGACACGCGTTGGAGGTGTCCAAGCATCTGTGACGTTGTGAGCATGCTCATTACCAGTCTAATTATCGTTAAAAATATCCAAAATAAAATAAAAATAATATCCGCTTCTTTTGATATTTGAGATTCGTTAATATCTGAAAATCGGCACAATCGTAACGAGACAGAAGCTGAGCTAACGAAATGCAGAGCCAGATCCTGTCAATTATTTTCCTGACGAGGTGACACTGGAAATGATCGAATTATCTTGTAAAATTTACTAGGACTGACGTCCTGTCTCGCCAAATTACATTTTAACGTCGGATTAAAAATAAAAGTCGACGGGTCTTTCCCGAAAAATTTATTTTAGTATTGAACTGGAAAGGCATCCTAGATTTTAGTCACGTTTATTTGTAAATTGTATATATATTGTAAATAAAATCTTAGAGAATGAGGAAAAAAATACATTATCATTTCAAGAATTATTAATTTCTAACCAGTAATATAGATCACTTGGCACAAAATAATTACGAGGCTTTATTATTCAATGATATTGGCCTGAAGAATAGATACAGGTTATACTAATGCATTATATTCTACACTTTTGTTTTTAACCATTTGGTGTCTGATATAAATTTTGGAGATGAATATGGACAATAAATATCAATATAAATAGTAATGTTAGGTTAATATACAACTGAAAATACAAATGGTCGTCTTCACAAAAAATAACCTGTGTGCTAAAGACCATGTTACCTAATAGATTCATAATAAACATACTATATTTTATAATAAAGTAAATTATTATAATTTCGTAAAGTTTGGTAGTAATTTTTTAAGTAGCAATAATCAAAAAATAAATATCTAATGTATAAATAAATGATACTGTGTAGTAGTAAATAATAGTAAGTAGTACCACATAAAAATAAATAAATGACCAGACTTTTCATAAATTAAATTTTATTATCTGCTTCAGAAAAACTGATTATATAATACGAGTAAAATATTAAAATTATAGTTACTGACTTATGCATTGTATCGTATGTCAGTTTAGGGTAATGGAATAAAATTTAAACACGTTTAAGTATCCCTAACATACATTGTTGACCTGGTTTCGGAGATGAAATATACATATGTGAATGTAAATATAAATATATGTGTATATGTATATAGATTCATAATATAAATAACATGGAGCCGTAAGTCTAACAAAATTTAAAAAAAAAAATCAGAAACATATTAAAATAAGTTTTTAAATTAGTGATATACATTCTGCTATGCAGATCACCACAGTATGTTTTTAAGGTTTTATGCACCCTTATGATCACTCTAAATAAAGTGCTTTGAAATCCGTACGTGAATAGAATTTCTGTTAGAAGGATTCCTTTTTTCGGGAGTTTTTTCTTCTTATTTTTGTATTTTTGATTTTCATTAAAAAAAAAATATGACCTTCGTGACCAAGTTCCTTGCGGATTTTTTTATTAGTTAATGGAATAATAAACATATTTTTTGGTTAATTCTTTTTTAAAATTTAAATTACATATTTCAAAAATAAAAGCATAGTTATAAAAATCATATGATGCTTTTACTCTCCAACATATTCTTTCTCCCTTTCTCGTTCCGAACACCACACCACCACCCCTACAGCTAATCTCAAGGAATTCGTGTCGTCACCAATCCCCCTCCCCCTATACCCTGGTGTCAACCCCTCACAGGACAAATTCCTTATAAATAGACTAAAATCTCGAGAATCCTCTGGACCAAATCTCTCTACTCCCCCCCCCCCCAAAAAAAATATTCTATACAACTGAACTCTTCGTATATCCCACTTCCCTCTTAATTGCTAAAACTATTTAATATAATTTTTCCTTAAGCGAGACAAACCTGTAAATAATACTTCGTCCCGTGTAGCCCGACTTCCAATCGTTCCAAAAAATGCCTTTACACGAGTTTGAATTCCCGTTGGAATTATACAGTTTAACATACTCTTCGTGTTGCTGATCAGACATCCTTAGCAAAGATTGCTTACGGGCGGAAGGTCAAATTTTCGACCGGGTATAGCTGGAAGGTTTAGAGCATGCATTGTAGTAGACTTTTGACAGTAAGTATGGAACGTATGTATTTAGCTGTGTATAGTGTATTGTACGGGTGACAGAGTTATTGCTCCCCCGACCTGGAGTACCAATAGCTGATTGCAGTCTCATGACTGAACGATGGGGTCGCCAATCCCCTGCGCCTAAACTCAATTATTCTCTCTAAATTAACGAAAAAATATTTGTTTGAAAGACCATTCTGAAACCTATTTAGAACTTCTGTTATTTATTTGTTAATTAGAGATTTATAAAAGAACCCACAATCAATATATGCTACGCGGAATTTGTAGAAATTTCTCAATTTTAATATTACTTTTATTGATTTGATGGGTTATAATTGCCTGTTATCCACCATTATGTAAGGTACCAATGCGTTATTACAGCATTAGGGCCTATTGCCTTACCTACCTTGAGCGTAATAGGTAATATTACTCCTCAAGAAAAATAATAATTATAAATAAGTGTTTTTGATAGCACATATCAGATTTTTTCGAAATGTTAACTTTATAATTATATTAATAATCCATTACTATAATTATTTAATTTTGTGTATTTCTGTTATTCTTAAGGGACCTGGTACCAGAATAAAATTATTTTTCTATTCTATTCTATATTTATACATGAATAATAATTCAAATTAATTATAATAGTTTATAATTATTTTCTTTCTTTTTTCAGGTAAGAATTCAAGGCCAATAGAAAAAACATCTGTGCCAAGTTAGTGATTTATTTAATTTATATTCACATTTTTTTAAAATTTAATTTAATTCAATGTTAAATTTAATTTCACCTTTCATCTCAAGTTTCATAAAGGTGTTAAGTTTCCGGCATTTAACGCCATCGCTATCTGAATCATAATTGCAGTTAGATTTTAATTCATTTAGAAGGCTGTAGGTAGGAGTCCTCACTGACTTAGCGAATGGGAGTACTTAAAAACTTTCGTCGAGCCTGGCTTTTCTGAAAGGCGCCCCCCGAATGTCTCTTCTATCCCGTGTGAGTCAAAGATATAATGAAGGGGATTCCAGTAAACAGCTAAAAATTAGAAGATGGTGGATAAAGCTTGGTACACGACGCAAGAACGTATTATACAAATAAATGCACATTTATTTATTTAAAAAATATATTTAATTTTTTTTATTTAAAATTTTTAATTTTTTAAAAACAAACTTTGATCCGAATTAAGGATTTATTTTTCAATAACTTGTTACTATCATAAGTTTAGAGATTGAAAAAATTATAGTTTTTTTAATCCTAAATGGAACATTTCCTTTAGACTTAAAAAAACAAAACAAGTAAAAATCATAAACGAGTAAAGTTGCTAAATAATTATTCCACCGCTATTTAAAAATTAAAAAATCTTCCTCTCCACACTCTTATCACTTGCACTTTAATTAATTATATGCTTTTAACAAAATAATTACGCAGACATATTTAAATGGTAGAAGCTGTTGGGATATTTTCCTAACCATTAAAGCGCCATTATTCAGATACAGCTGCTATCGCATATAAATATGAACGGTAACAAATCGAAACAGTACAGTCTCTATTATGTGCATGGTTGGGATTCATTCCTGCTCAACCCCCAGGTGTTTTCCCCTTTCGAGGTATCCAATTTATAGAGACCGGGTGAGCCCCAAGAGAGTCGGTAAAAAACATAGGAAAAATTGTGGTAGAGAAGTCATATAGAAAGAAATATAAATATAATTATAGATAACGGGAATGAGCTTAAGCCTGATCTTTTTTGGGGGCGTTCTGTGGTATAGTGGTTACCAAAACAACCTACTGTGATCAAGTTCGCGGGTTCATAGCCCGGCAGACAGCCCTAGGATTTTTTAAAGGAAGTAAAAAACCCTTAGTTACGGCGTCCTTCGGAAGGGACGTTAAACGGGGGTCCCGACCCTGTACGATGTCAGGTTAAAGATAGCTATCCTAATTAAACCTGGGTAGGCAATATTTAGAACTCCTACTTTTAGCATAGCCTGATTAGCCATAGCAAAGCATGAAGTGACGTTAAATAAATAATCAATTCTGATGTATTAAATATGAAAATTATTTTTAAAAAACAAAAAAAAACTGTACCATTAAAGAGAGTATTTGGGTTAAGTGCATTATCAGGACTATTTCTAAGCCATCGGCTGTGCACGGAGGAGATTTGTCTAAGATCACGCTAAAATGCCAGGTTTTTGCGAATTAGGATACCCGTTTTATTAAGCCTGGGTGAGCCCAAGGAGAGTCTCAAGTCCCCAGAGGCCCCATTCAAGAAACAAAAAAATACGGATAAATCATCAGATCAACAAACAGAAGTAGAGCTGGAAAGCACTTTATAAGACTCGCAAATATATTCCTTGTTGTTCCAACACCGGGACGGAGAAATCCCGGATCGGAAAATAATCGGGTCGAGGCAGGATCCGCTAACAATGGCCGCTGATTGAGAGGGTGCGAGGATCTGGAGTAATGAAGAGGCGCTGGGCCGGCCAACAGTCGTCGATGAATAATTCAAGCTGAAGGAGCCCGGGCTCTGCTGTAAAGTCTCGCCCATTTTTATGGAAGGCTGCTCTCTCTCCCCACCCGTCGGAATATTAAACAGATCAAGCCGCTCTGATAAGGAGAGGGTCGGTGGAGCGCTGTGTCTGTGTATCGCAGTCTTAAAGGGGCCTTTGTGCGCGAGTATTAAGCTTGTTTAATTAATATAACGGAATTAAGTACGTATGCGGAATGCTTATTTAATCACTAGAAGGTCACTAAGTCATGCGTTAACCTTATCCAGAATTTAATCTAAATATCCAACCACGATATAGCTATTCTATTTCGGGACTGAAAACTGATTATTCCTTCAGTTTAGGCGTGAGCTTGTTTTGTATTTGCACAATTTGAGGGAAGTTTTTGTCACTGGCCTCTTTTTCCTTTTTTTTTAAAGTTAAAACGTATTTAGTCGTGTTGAGTGATTTTTGGTTAGAGAAAAACACAAGGGTTCCGGTCGCCAACATGCGTAGCGGCCAGTGTATAATTTATAATTTTTATTTTTTTTCATCTTTAGCTTAAAGGTTAGAATTACATTGATATAAGTATAATTATATTTAACTAAAATGTCCTTTAATAGTTGTACTATTCATATTAATATGTAATGACTTAAACATCAATAACTAGGCGTCCATAGTGTGGTGGATCTGTGGTCTAGTGGTTACCATAACATGCTGCTATGCCTACTATTCTACAACCCCAAGAAGACGGGTTCGTAGCCCCTCAAGTTGCCTAGAATTTTCTAAGTGAGAAAAAAATCCTTAGTTGTGCCGTCCTTCGGAAGGGACGTAAAACGGAAGTCCCGAGCCTGTACGACGTCAGGTACTCGTTGAAAATCCCTATCCTAATTATACTTGGGTAGCCAAAATTTAGGACTCCCACCGAAGTATCGTAGAATTAGCCATAACAGCATTCTGTGGCACTAAATAAATAAACAAACAAATTAAGTATGTGTTTATGAAAATGAGATTGAAAATAAATACGATACAATTTACATCATTAAGGATTTCGAATGATATTCATATTTATATTTTTTTAAAGTTACTTATTTCTATTAAATTATTCCTGGACTGAAAATCAATTATTCGTTGCAGCTCTGGTAAGGTGGGAGCTGAAATCTGCCAAAGGTCCTCCAGGTTGGGGGAAACCCGGTACCGGAGGGCTGGTCACCCTTTCTCCTGAGGGGACATAAATATTCAGGAGACCAGTTGTCCCTGTTGGATACGAGGCCTCCATACCTGGGCTAATAACCCGCATTATAGTAAATTCTAAAAAAAAGAAAACAAAATAGCATGTGGAGGCATGGCTGCATTGGCTGGAGGGTCCTTCAGGCTAAAATTGTAATTTTAACTACGCAATATATCTTTTTTTCTGTAAAAATAGTTAATCTAAACATTTTTTTAGGTAAAGTCAATATTCATGTAAACTTCACCATAACTACTTCCAATTTTGTTTACAAAAATATATACATGATTTAAAAAAGTAATATAGGATGGAAATAGTTGGGGCGGTGCAGACAAAAGAAAACCAAATGAGTAAGGACTTATTTATTGATTGTGCTGACGTTTCGACCTACTTTGTAGGTCATCTTCAGACCTATGAGAGAACAAACTGACAAAACAAAATAATCTCTAAAAAAGTAATAATTTGATTTCTTGGGAATATAGAGATTTAAATTTTCCTTAAAACTTTACCTCCTTTCTGCCTTTGTTCTCAGTACGGTTCACGCCTGATTTATTATTTCTTATTTTTACTTTATTGTTTTTTTATGGTTACATTTGGTACTTACAATAAATACGACATTAAATTTTTAAGAAACATGTTGTAATATATTCATCGAAAAAAAAAGTATTTTCCGCTTTACTGTAACAGTAATGATAAGACATTTTCCGTTTAGTCCCTTAAAAAAAATTCTTCATAACAAGATATGTAAACGTACTTTGATTTTCAAATTGGATAGTTTATTTTTTTAGGCGACCTGTGGTCTTGTAGTTAGCGGAACAAACTACTAAGCCCAAGAACGCGGGTTCGTAGCCTGGCAGCTTGGCCCTAGGATTTTTTAAAGGGAGTAAAAAATCCTTAGTTACGCCGTTCTTCGGAAGGGACGTTAAACGGGGGTCCCGACCCTGTAGGATGTCAGGTACTCGTTAAAAATCCCTATCCTAATTAAACCTGGATAGGCAAAATTTAGAGCTCCCACTGTAGCATAGCATCCTACTAGCCATAGCAGCATAAAGTGACGTTAAATGAACAAACAACAACATAGTTTATTATACAAAAAATGAAGGCCTGGGGTACGGTATTTGGTAAGAACTGTACAATCCGATATCAATAACTCCTACTACTCAGAAAGACCTTTCATGGGATAAATAAGCCAACTTACGCAAACCTTAAAAGCTTCATTCATATTCTCCTTATATCGGTATCAAGTTAAATAAGTATAATATGAAACGAGATGGCTTTTAGGGAGAAACAAAAGACCCCGTAACTTCGAAGCGTAGAAATGTTTTCATCCCTCAGGGGGCTCGCCCTTAATAAAAGACAGTGTTCGCTCGACGAACAAAAGGCAAATAAGTTATAATTGGTTAAATTAAATGCGAAGAAGTGGGGTTCACGCTCCAAATAGGCCAGAAAGGAGAGGTTTCCGACTGCGCTGTGATCGCTAAGGAATCCAGTATTAGTGAAAAACGGGGAAGATAATAGGATTGAGGTCAAAGAACTTATTCCTTAACTTGTGATAAAATATTCATTAGAAACTGAATGACATTTCGGGCCACATTGCAGGTCTTCTTCAGGGCTGGATAGGGGAGCGATATAAATATTTAAAAATGAAATATAAATAGAAAAAATATAGTATAAGTAAAATAATGTATCATAGCAAATCTGATACAAAAGTGAAAATTTAAACTATAAAATAGAATACAATTATTTTTTCAAATTATGAACAAAAACAACGGGAAATTAATTGATGAAAAACAATACGTAAGGAAAAGTAAACCAACAGAATAAAACGTAAGTAAAACAATGAGATCTATTACTTACAGTATAAAATTAATAAAAAATGTTTACTGTAAAATAAAAATTATAAGTTATTATAGATAATAGAGTATTGACTGATTTGTAAACTCTTCTGCCTTTTCCGGAGAAAAGCCACTGAAATTGTCTTGAGAGAGAGAGAAAGGATGTTGGAGGGAGATAAGTAGGGAAATAGAGAGACTTATAAAAATAGGTTATGACAAATTGATTCCAAATGCTTCCGAGCGTTGAGAGCCCGACCAAAAACATGAGAAATAAGGCGGAAAACTATTGCAAGAAAAAATTGTTTGATAGAACTAGAAAATTATTTGAAATTTTGGAGTTATTCTCTTTTGATCCCAAAACGCCTCATATGAGATGTGACAGACTATAATGTATAACTTCCAGTTATCTAAAGTTTTTTTTGGGGATCTTTACTAAATACCTATTCAAAAATAGGATCTCGAAGTTATACGTAAAATTAAACAACTAACTAAGTGAAGCCCCAACATTATAATTTGAAATATTTTCATATGTTACTCTTCAATGGCGAGTATTTATAATATAAATATTTTAAATTGGAGGTATTGTAGTAAAGAGAAATGTCGAGAGGGGGGAGGGCGAGATGGACAAGGAGGGAGAGAGAGAAAGATTAAAAGAAACAGGTATTGAAAAATTGATTCCAAAGAGAAATAGGCAATTAATGCTCAGCTTTTTATTAAGTCAAAATCATATGTTGTAGGTAGATAATAGTTATTTAAGCACCTAGGGATTAAAGAAGATCATTATTCCATCAGCTGTAAGTTTGCACCCCAGCGAATGGATGGGATCTTTACTCACGAGGCCAAGCCGAGGGCAAACTATACGCTATAATATTTTATATTATATTATGTTTTACAATAAATTCTTACAATTATTACAATTTTGAATAGTTAAATTTTCAGCCATTTTTTGAAGTCATCGTACGTTTTATTATACATCTGTATTGATTTAGCTGGCAATACATTTGAAATACATCATTTGGTTCTTGTAAAATATGTGGTGGATCCATAACTTACACAACTTGAACACAAATGAACTGTTTATCAGTTTTGGTGTTTTGAAACAATAGCTGATTTTAATGGCCGGTGTGACAGGCGTACCAACCTAACCCTGAACTTTTTCAGTACAAAACCTACATTATTTAGACGAATTAGGTTGTCATCTTTTTACTTTAATCCCTAGGGAATAAAGTTAATTTTTTGACTCAATTTCTAATCCACAGGGAGAAAAGACATACTTTAGTCCTAATTAATTGAGCCAAAAGCACATGTTTTTGTACCAGCTGGAGATAAAAAAATTTAAATTCCGAATAAATGAAGCTCCAACATCAATATGTTATTATCCGAAATCTTTTGATATATTACAACGATGTATTCACGGTAAAAAAAATTTAAATTAGAGATCGTCAAATCACCTTTACCCTCCGTCGTAAAGCAATGACTTCCTGTCCTCCCGTAACGTTTAATAACGTATCACTGTAGAACAGGTCCGGTACTTATGACTACACCTTGAAAAACGATTCCTGATAATCCTCCAAAGCTTCTAAAAAGTAGATAGCCTCGTGACCTTCTTAATTGAATTATATACATATTTGAGTACTGCCAATGGGTAATACTTGTTGTATTGCTATATATTACAGTTGTAAATTTCAATAAATAAATGAATACAAAATTAGATATATTTTGATTAGAAGGAGGTAAATGTTCTCTATACATAATGTAAATGTTCTTTCTCTAATAATAGTAGAAGACTTACAGCCAATAATGGACAAAAGAGTGAGAATGTAAACGGCACAGTGCTCAACATTGTTAAAGCCGAATCTTCTGGGAAAAAAAGGAAGTTTCTCAGTCTCTTTGAAAACTCGAGACACTGCCATAAGGGAAGAGGGCTCTGCTCGGCGGCTTTTGATCTTGCGAGTTAGTGGAACTCTTAAGACCCGGTCGCCGAGCCTTGGTTTCGGGACAAGAGTTAATTCGGAAACCAGTTTAGACGAGAGGGAGAGGAACCCAATTACTAGGACACAAAGGTGGCCTCGCCCCGCGTAAATAACCGAAGCGAAACCGCCCTAACGAGCTTACGCCCGTTTAACTAATAGCTTTGTTTTCTCTCTCAAAAGTTTCAGGATCGTTTAAACACTGTTTACGGGGGGGGGGCGTGGGATGGTTGAAGAGGTGGAGGGGGGTGGAGAAAGGTGGAAGCACCTTAACATCGTCTGTCACATCTCGAAAGCTCTCACCAGCCTCTGATCCCTCGAACCTCCTTAACGTGTAAAAATAGTCTGCTAAGTTCAATATGCTTCATAAAAAAAAACATTAAGTGTCACTATAACCAATGATTAAGTTAACATGGTTCAGAGTCATCAACAGTCTGAGTGATCCACAGGAGGGTATACAGATTCCAAATAATCCATGTATAGTTTATTCATAACCATAGCATAATTGCTCGATCTCGTTACTATTAACCTTTATTCAGAACAACGGCATAAACTCACACGAAACTTTCAAATACGTTTATTTGAAAAAATAGGTTTTTTCGGATTACGACACAGTTCTTATGAAGGAGAGATGTATTTAAAAAAAAAAACTACCACTTTGACCTATCAATGCTATTTGGTTCAAACATAGAACAAAATACACTGTTTCTAAGAGAAACGTTGAGCAGGGAGGTGATTTTGCCAACAATAAGAGTTCCTCGTAATTAATGGTACCCACTTTGTAAATATTGGTTTAGCTACAGGAGAATAGCTCCCTAATTATATATTATTAATTGCTCCCTAAATATTATTGAATACCTAAAGAATAAAACAATGTCACGGGGACACCGTGTTATACAGGAAAATAACTGTAAAATATAAGAACCATGATCAAAAACCGTGGGGGTTTCCTGTGGTGTAATGGTTAGCGTAACAACCTATTATGCCATAGATCGCGGATTTGTAGCTCAGCAGGTGGCCCTAGGATCTTTTAAGATGGGATGAATAATCCTTGGTAATGTCCTCCTTAAGAAGGGACGTAAAACGGAGGTCCCGAGCCTTTACGATGTCAGGTACTCGTTGAAAATCCCTATTCTAATTAAAACTGGATAGGCAAAATTCAGGATTATCACTGTAGCATACTCCGATTAGCCAAAGCCCTATGAACTGACCTTAAATGAACGAACAACAAATATGATCAAAAACTATCAAGGACCTTTTTCTTTATTTCTTTCATTGGTATGAATATATTCATGACTTGTTATTTCTAACTGCTTCAAAATCATTTTTTTTTATTATTTAATTTATTGATATTTACAACTATAATGCTATTATAACAAGTAAATGTGCTAATATGTACAATATGACATGAAAACACTTGTTGAGAAACTACCCATCGGTAGCACTCCAATAAAGTTCTATAGTAGATGGTCCCGAGGCCATCTTCTTTTTAGACGCCTCGGAGGGTTATCAGGAATAGTATAGGAAGCAAGTTGAGAGACTAGCGGATTCAAGTGTGTATGGAGCTTGACATTAATTGATAATTAAACGTAGTTATAGCTAAATAATTAGTTAAATAATTAAATAAATACATATCATAGCTTACTATCAAAATCTCCTAATGAATAAATTAACTAGCTTCGAAATCTGCATAAATTCCTTTACTATATACAAATAGCTAGATATCAGAAACAAAATCAATTATTCCATTATTGCTATCACTATCCGACAGCACATTTCACGTCAACAACCTAATGAAGAAAAATTGTGTGAGGGAGAAAGAGAAAGATAAAATTTTTTAAGAGTAAAAAGTACTTACTTATTCCCAAGGGCTTGAAGTTATTTTATAATACAATTTAATAAAGAATGCGAATGGTTCGTAACTGATGCAGTGCTCATGTATTGTCAAAAATTCTATTGTATATTAATCCCTTTTGATAAATGTACGTTGACCTTCCTCTAGGGTCGGAATGGACAAGTTACTTCCTGTTAGGGATTATTAAAGAGTATCCATTTTCCGGAATAGCTGCTCCTTAATAAAACAACATTTTTTATTAACACACAAAAAGATACATTTTTTTGTAACATACGTACTTTTGTTTGGTATGGCAATGAAAATTGAATCTCTCAAAGCTAGAAAAGCTTTGGAATATCGAAAGGCGAATAAAGATGAATATATGGTAAGAGTGAGCGTGTAAAAATATGATAACAGCGTGGTCTTGTGGGTCAGGAAAGAAAACAAGCAAAAAAACTATGGACAGACGTACAAACCTGCATATATATATATATCACGTTAAAACTAGTTAAAATAAATTCATGAATGTTCAAAAAGCATATATATGGTGAAATATAAATATTTTCGCGATTACTGCTAACAAAGAAATAATAAATGCAAAATTGTTTTCTACTCTAAAACACTTAATTTTATTTTTAAATACCATTCCCCTAGAAATTGATTGATTCCGATTAATAAAATAAATTCCCTATACCACTACAACCCATGATGGAATCTTGGATTCAGAAAAAGGACAACGGTTTTAGAGGATTTATAGCTACTCGGCAGGTTTTACAGCAGTTGAAGGTACCAGCTTTACAAAGGTGAGCCCCAGAGTGTTTGTCAGATTTCGAAAGGAGAATCCAATCACGGCTGTTAACAAATTAAGTATTATATCTGGCACAGCCGGATTTCAACCCGGAACCTTTGGTATAACAAAGCGCTCAACCATTGAGCTAGCCAGTGGATGATAAATTCCGAGTATGTTCTCATGATTGAGAAAAATAATGGATAGAGTATTTATTTATATGTATGTTGATTATTGTTGTCAAAAATTTATCTAGTTATCTTAGTTTTAGGCATGATTTTTTTTTTCCCGGAGGAAATAAATTAAGGGTAGGTTTCGAGTATAAATAATTGAAAGGAAAAGTCGTATAAGAGGGTGGAGGAAAATAATTCAACTTTATTCTAGTAGTAATATTTTAAAATTTGCTACAGAAGGTGGGGGTTAAGAGGCGTTGAAAGTGCATATTTAACTCCGGGGCGGGAAGGTTTGGGCAGGATAAAATATTTACGGGGAGGGGCCTCTAGGTTTAAGGATCAGTGAAATCCGCCGTGATAAAATTTTGCTGCAGCAATTTTTCTGGCCGTGTTTTACTGCCTCTTTGTAAATATTGAATTAAACATACCGTCCCGCAAGTTTTTTCACTTCATTTAACGAAGTAAATTTGATCATTTCAAGCAATAAACTTGAGTTTTAGAATTATTAATTATTAAAAAAAATATTAGTATTTCTGTTAAAATGGAAAATAATATTAAAACAGTTGGAACTCGGAAGCAGACTTTCAGAATATAAAATTTAACTGAAATTTCAAATTTGCGTAAAAAATAATCAGAGAACAAGACATTCGTACTCTTATCTAGTTCCACCTATTGTGCATTGAATTTAATGAAATATAATATAGAAATGTAATTTTTTTTTTTTTTTAATTCTTGCTTTTTGATTTTTGTTGAGAGAGCTAATGATCTGAAAGCTTCATAAAAATACTAGTTTTAGGTTTTTGCAGAACTCGTTTTACTGTACATGGAATCACATTATAAACTATACACATACATGTTTGTTTGTGAGTCTGTGTATATGTGTGTGTGTGTGTGTGTGTGTTGCTATATAATATGTAACTAACATTCAGGTAAAATATGATGAAATCATAATGAAATTTACAAATAATTCAAAAATCATGAATTCCTTTTTTCCCCTGAATCGATGAAGACTTTCATGTATAAGAATAAAAACAGCTTGCAAGATTCCAAAGTATTTGAATCAAACAACTTTTTCCGATAAGTGCACACGCAATTAATTTTAATACTTTGGTACAAAAATTACTGAATATACTAAAGTTTATTACTTAAATGATTTTTGTTTATTCTGTTTCAAAAGATATTTAAGATCTTTTTTAAATCTTTTGTACACTACGCTACGCTATACATAATGAAAATAACTCTTAATCAATAAGAAGATAACCTCATAAAGACTTTTTTTTTTTATAATTTAATTTATTGATATTTACAACATTAATATGATTATAACTAGTAAATCTGCTGATATGTACATTATGACATGAAAACCACATGTGGAGTAACTACCCATCGGCAACACTCCAATAAAGTTCTATAGTAGATGGTCTCGAGGCCATCTTCTTTTCAGACGCCTCGGAGGGTTATCAGGAATAGTATGGGAAGCAAGTTGAGAGACTATTTGAGTGTGTATGGAGCTTGTCGTGGAAGGATAGGTATCTAGTTTGGGCCAAATCAGTAACATATGGGATATTAAGATCATGATGGATGAGTTTGTTTGTGACATAATAGGGAGCATTGAGGATTTTACGAAGGATTTTGGATTGTAAGGATTGGATACGAGATGAATTGGGTGGTTTAGTAGAGCCCCAAAGCTCAGCTCCGTATGTCCAAATAGGTCGTATGATGGTCATGTAGATGAGTCTTTTGCAATTAATTAGGAGTTTAGAGCGTTTGTCCATTTAATGTTGAAGTAGGAGAAAACGTCGAGCAGTTTCTTGTCATTTCAGTCTTGTATGAGGATTCCAAGTGAGACGTTTGTCCAGATGGAGTCCTAGGTAACGCATCTGTTCGACAGGGTTCAGTGGAATATTATTAAAGGATACAGTAGGGCAGGAATTCGTAGGTTTACGACGAAGGGTGAAGGTAATTTGATGGGATTTGTTAGGATTTATTTTAATTCTCCAATTTTGACACCCTCATAAAGATGAAACATAATATGTTCTTTAATAAAGAACTGATCCTATCACAATTTCCGACTTTTAGTTATCTACTGGGATAAAAGCTAGAGATTCCAATTAACATTACTTTAAATAACATTTTCCTAAACAAATATAAAGGTCAAAGATAATCAAAAACGATAAATGACTGAATGAAAATTCTACAAATTAAAAAAGGTATTATTTACGTGATTTAAAATACTATAATTTTCAAAAATAAAAAAACTTCATGATTCAACGGATAACACTCATTCTGGGTTTTAATTTAGTTCCACCGTTTTTTAATTTTTATTTAACAACACAACAATTATGAACATTAATTTACTGATAACTATAATTGTTTTATTATTTTATTACTAATATTAAATTAATAGATTTTAAAATGTCCATAGTAAATATATTGGGGAACAATATGCCCCAGGAGGCCAGATATTCAATGTAGGTCTTTATATTAGGTCGCAGGCATATAACCTTGAACTTCATGTATCACAAAGGACAGGCCATTGTCAAAGTTTAAGTCCAGAATATTTATTTAGCGTTAAATAAGTTTAAATGCAGCCCAATTATTTTTTTTATTCATTGAAACTTACAACTGTATTATAACAATTTAAAAAAAAATCCTGTACCACTACAACCCATGAAGGGTCTGGGGCTCAGTACATAGGAGTGACTGTACTGATTCATGGACAACGGTTCTGCAAGGAGGTGACTTGTCCTAGGTCACGCTCAACCGCCAGATCCCCCCCTTATTTAGGGTACTCTATTTTTATAATATTTTATTGAGGCTGGGTTGGGCCCAGGAGGGTCCTAGATCTTATATGATCCATCTTCCGCTGCAAAAACACTAAATAAAAGTCATGGCCTGCAGCGGGATTTGAACCGGGATTTCCGGCATGGCAACTCAGTGCTCTACCACTGAGCCACTCCGCTCCAGTGGATCTACCCAATGGTAGTACTCAAATAACAAGTTCAACTTAGAAGGTCACTAGGCCATCTTATTTACAAACGCCTCGAGGAGGCACAATTATTAAAAAATGATATAAAATCCTCGACAATTACTAAACTATAAGTCGACTGGAGTTAAAATAAAATATTACAATTAAATAAGCGAAAGACAAATGTGTGGGTTTCACAGAAGTAAAAAAAAAAAGAAAAAAGATTAACGACTGAATGAGAATTTCACGATTCAAACAAAAATTGTTTCTTGTTTTTTAAATTTATTTCAATACGATAATTCTAAATTGTTCTGCTAAGAAAAACTCTTAAGGTATTAAAAATATTTAGTTTTAAATAGAGGTTTGTACATACCCTCACCTTCCATTCGGCGTAACTGCATCTCCACCTGAAACGAAAAAAAGGACAATTAATATCTTAAAAAAAAAAAAATATGAAATTGGTTTTTTTTACATTTGTTGCTACTTTTGTAAGGTTGTACCTTCAGGTTCAGAAACAGGCTAAAAAGTAGGACAATAAGGCGGAAACGTGACGTACTTGACAAAATTCCAAAACTATGTTTCTCAGGTTCAAAAAGAACGTTTCTAAAAGAAATTAAATTCAAGTATGCGTAGAAGGTTCGAAAATGTAGTTCTTCTATTTACTTTGGCCGTACTAAAAGCTGTAAATTAAAATTTACGAGTTATAAATTGCACGTCTTACCGGTGCTAACCAAACCTGGATGTTTTAGAAAATAAAATATTGATTAATAAATAAGAAGCAAAGATCGAAAAGAAAAATGAAACATTATAAGTTTTTCATAATTTTCTTATCAGAATGATTGGAGGAAAAAAGATGATTTTATTATTTTTTGTTTGAATCGATGACCAATAATCAAGTGAAGAAATCGGTATCTTCCCATACATAATACATACAAGTATATATACACGTATCTTCCCGTACATAATAATGGGGTGTATAAAAAAAAATGACCATTTAATCAAATTCCAGAGTTCAAAAGTATGTAAATATTTCAATGCTATTTATGATTTACCATAACTTAATAATTCCTTTAGAGCATTCTCTAAGCTTGTTTACTAACAGTGGACTTCTTCAAAAAAAAGCCTCAGTTTAGTTATTTATTTTAAAGAAGAAACATGACAGTGTCCTACGAAATTCTCGTAATTTTGAGACATTACTGGAACAAAAGTTTTACAGCCACTGAAGCAACTCGTTAAATTATTAAATATGAAGGCGAAGGTGTCCTAGACCAGCGCAAATTTTTTTTGGTTTGAAAAATTTAGCAGTGGAGATACTACGTTGGAAAGTAAGAAGGGCTCCGGGCGACCATTAATGGATATTGATGGGCTTCTGAAGGAAGCTTTTGAGTAAAATCCGTCCATAAGTACTCGCGAACTTGCCAGGGAATGTGATGTGTCGAATGATACTGTTAGTCGCCATCTTCTCTCCATGGGGTGGGTGAAACGGTTGTTTTTTTTCGAACACCCCATTACATACAAGTATCTTCTTATACATAATACATACAAGTATACATCTTCCCATACATACAGGACTTAAAAGGTGATTAATTCTCGGCAATTGAAACAGGAGTGCTGAGAATTAGGGAATCAGAACAGGCAAAATAAACCCTTGGTGAAGGACGTTGATGGTTGATACCAGATGGGGTTTTGGTGAATATCGATGAAATAAGAAACGTGTTCAACAACATCGTGCCTAGAGTATGTTAATATCTGTTTCAAGGACCATTCCAACAAAATAGGCAATGTATTAGGGAAATTCTTATTAATGATTACTATAATCAATTCTTCACAATTACTTATCAATGCCAATAACAATTTTCTTAAAGTTGTTTCTATAAGTAAGGAAAATACACATTTTAATAGTTCAAAGTAACGGAAAATTGGTTGTCCTGAACAAATACAGACATGTGAAATGGTGTCCATTACCTCTTGTGTACAGATATTATCTGAAATATAGTATCAATAAAACATATATTATTCCGATACGGGAAGAGTAAATAATATTATACGTTTGAGTGAGCAATAGCAACAGTGACTAGTGTCCTGGAAAAAAAACATCCTAGCAATTTTGTGAGGACGATTAGAGTAAAATTGTAGGCTGTAGATAGAAGGGGCTGCTCGGACCATTTCAAATATTTGTTGAGGACACTGGGCCCACTCGTGCATGTTCCTCTCACTCTCTCTCTCTCTCTCTCTCTCTCTCTCTCTCTCTCTCTCTCTCTCTCTCTCTCTCTGTCTCTCTCTCTCTCTCTCCCTCCCTCCCTCTCTCTCTCTCTCTCTCTCTCTCTTTCTCTCTCACTCGCTCTCTCTCACTCTCCCTCTTATCCTCCTCCATCCTTTCCACACTTGGCTAACTCTTCTCTAAGCTCAGGGCTGTGATCCATGTCACGAATTTAAAAACATGACAGATGGTTGTTTTGATTAATTATCAACAAAATATATCAAAAAAGGAAGGGTTCGTTTTTATTATGATTACATATTTCATTTTTTTTTTTTTATTCTCTTTATTTCCAGATCGGCTATTCCTAGCCTTACATGGTTTTTTAAATAATGAATTTTAAGATTTAACACTTAGTGAAAGTGTGGGTTTCGTCTCATGCAAGAGACACCCCTAACTGTATCAGATTATTTACAGAGAAGATGTAAATATATAATAGCGTTTTTTTTCATATAAAAGAATAATAGTAGTTTGAATATAAAACATGTAAATAAGTAAACAAAATTAAAATTAATGTAATAATAAACAGAACTATAGTACTATAAAACGGAAAACTGAAAGAAAAAAGGATTATATTACATTTTGTTAAAACGATTGGTGAGAAATGTTATCTATTGAGATCACATCAGAATATCTTTCAATAGTATTGGTTTTAGTCTTGGGGATGAAATAGGTTCACCTATGTTGAATGCTACAGCTCCTTGGACTGCTGGTAATCCGGTCTTAAATCTGCTGTAACGTTTTTTAATAAATTCATCAATCGACTCTAGGTTTAGCTCTCGGTGAAGTTGACTGTTTCGTACAAACCAAGGCGCGTATTTCATTATTCATTGTTAACTATTTCAATATCATAATCTAATTGTTCGTTACAATAATTTTTTAGTTGAGCTTATTACTATTTAATCGATTTTTTTCTCTATATTATATAAAACATTCTTTTATTTCCAACTACCGTAAATGGTTCCTCAACCATTCGACGTCGACCCTCCCAGTAGCGATTTATGATGTCATCAGCCAGGGACGACAGAGCCTGTAAGTTCAGGAGGTGTTCGCTGTCCATTCTTGCAAGATTGCACAATGGACAGGTTTCATCGGCGGCGAGGCCATTGCGGTGGAAATGGGCTTGCAAGTAATCATGTCTCGTGGCCGAACGGGACCGTGCCACAGATTCTCTTCTTACTAGCTCCCTTGGGATATGTCCATCGGTGGCATGACTCTCCCACTTTTTCCCAGTGCTCAGGGTCTTAAGAGTTGCGTTTGTAGCGCTGGTGACGGCGATATCTATCAAGCTCTAGGCTCTGTTAAGAGTGAGCGGAATGTCGGGTTGGTCTGACTCAGCTCCCTGCTTGGCCTTAATATCAGCTCTTTCGTTCCCAGTAATTCCTACGTGGCTAGGCACCCATTGTAGATAAGATGAGTTCCGCCAGTCTGCTGCGACATTGAATGGTTTTGAAGCAGTGAGTAGAGGCATTGCTAGCAAGTGCAGTTATTGCAGCTTGGGAGTCGATGAGGAAGACCACTCTTCCTGGGTCTAGGTTGTTGGCTATTAGTTGCCCAGAAGCTTCGTGGTTTGCGCACACCTCGCCATCATAATTACTGGCATTCTTTTATATAAAAAAGTTTTTAGTGAACGCATAATATTTTATATACAGTTACAATAGATAATAATTTTTAAAAAACTGTTCCATTAAAACTCATGAAGAGTCTTGGTTTCAGAGCGTGGTAGAGACTGTAATGCTTCTAGGACAACGGTTGAGTAGAGAGGTGATTTGTCCTACTTCGGGATCAACCGTCGGATTTATCTCCTAATGAAGGGTGACCACTTTAAAGAGGATAAATAGGCTCTAAGAGGATCTGCAGATCCCTCACATTCTATAGGCGCTGTTAACAGATTAAATATTTGTCATATCCTGATTCGAACTCGGAGTATTGTAACTCTACCGTTACGCTACCCCGCTTCCCTGCAATGTATAAGAATAATAATGTGAATAAGTGTATATTGAAAAAAAAACGTGTATGAAATACAGAATACACGTAAATTTCAGTTATACAGCTCGAGCAACTGGTTGTAAAATTTATAAAATAGTGCTGGTCCAACTTTAGCCTAGTCTTTAAATTTTATTTTTATTGAATGTAATTACCTCGGAATATTGATAATATACCTAAATCGTAAAAATTATTGAGCCGATACACTATTAGCATTAATTGCTAAAGGAAAATATTCACTAATTGTTAAAAAAATATCTTAACTGCCTTTTGGATTATGAAATGAAAATGTGGCTGTATCGGATTGGGCAGGAAGGGGTCTCTTGTATAATTCCCGTAATTGGTCCCGTGTTGAGTTTATGAGGAAATGGAGGGAGACATTTCATCATACTAATTTTAGTTCATTGACTCCCGCGGACAATTTCAATAACCCATTATCACAAAAAGGGTCGGATAATACAGTGACGCTAAATGATATTAGAGTTATTATATTATTTAGTGTTATTGTATTAATAAATAGTTATTATTATTGGGTCGTTTCATGTGAAATATCATTTTTCGAAGGGAAGGTTATTTAGTAAAGCGAAGTTATGAAATCAAGAATTTTTAATTTTAAATATTTACCCACATGTTCTTTACATTTTTTTCAACCTGTTATCGAAATTCCAAACTGAAATCTTCAGGATGTAAATTCAGTTTTGGCATGGGCGAATGGTCTTTTTGTCACCCCTTCCCCGAGCGCGGTGGTAATGTTTCTTGCAGCCTGGACTGCCGAGGCTCCAAGCATAAAATCTTTAAAAAAATAAATGGAAACCGGAAGTTTCCATGATCATTTTTGGAGGCCTACTGAACAATGTTCGCTCAATCGTAGTGATATTAATTATTATATATATATATATATTAAGGATTGATAACAGCTCATTACAATCGGTGAACATAAACATAGTAAAGAACAGAAGTCCTCTGTGAGTTTTAGAAATATAAGTACGGCATTTCATACGAAACGGACCGATTCATATATGTTTAAAACATCCTAACACGTGCGATCACGTTCTTACGAATAATTATGCTATTCATTAAACTGCTCCCTTCTTAAATTATCGTCGATTTCTTTTTTGCTTTTATTTATGGTCTATATAATCAATATGACATCTATACATATTATAAAACAAAGTCCTCGACCGCGTTTGTTCGCGGTAAACTCAATTACTACTGCACGGCTTTTCATTCGGTTTTCACCAATAGATAGAGTGATTCACCAGAAAGGTTTAGGTATATAATTTGGCGAGGTTTTGTGTAAATGGGTTGGAATATCGACGGGTTTCACCGCAGACGCTGCCTATCCCGTGCATTTATCTAGCGTGGAAGATAATAAATTCGTATGTAAAGATATATTTGGTTTTGTTTTTAGCTTTATAATTACTATATAATAAATTACATTAGCGATGATGGGAAGAAAGAAAATCAAGACTCCCAAAGAAGCCTAACCAACGATATTCGCGTGGTCCTTAGTGGCCGGAACAAAAAAAACATTACACAGACAAATTATGTAGGGATATTATGCCTTATTACCCGAGCAAAGCTGGGGTGGGTCGCTAGTTACTATAAAATTATATTGATTATTTATATAAAATGGGATTGATTAGACTGCTAAGTTTTTGTAAATGCCCCTGGATATTTTTGTTTCCCGGGACTTGCCTGGGCTTGGCGAGGTGAGAACAAACCTGTGGTGAATATTAGTAATTATATTCAAATAATTTCATATTAATTATATTAGCGTGGAATTATATTGATACTAATAAACTTTAAGATAATTAATTATTGATGTTTAATGTTTAATTAATATCTATGCATATTCATTTTATCCTGGTACTAGCAATATTTGATATAGTGTCATTATCTCAATTCAGAGTTGGGAAAAATGTCAGTTCGAATGAAATAGAGATTACTTGCCATGTAAGTAATTTTTTAAGATGGGTAGTATAACATTCTACATTACGAACATGGTTAGTAATTACAATTTCGATAGAAATTACATTTTTCCCCAACTCTATCTCAAATACAGTAGATATAAAGATGCACGGACTATGCAAGAAGTCATGCAATAAAAGAGGAGCGAAATTCCACCTAATTTTTCGTTATTCGATAGTATAATGGGCAGTTATTGCGGTGCCAATGGCTTCAGTGGAATATGTTATAAATATTCATCATGTCTTTAAAGGTGTGTACACAAATATTGTAAATCAAACATCTGTAGGTGGTTGTTAATTATATATCTGTTGTTGGATCTAATGCAGGAGAACATCAGAAGCTCGCAAAAATTCACAATATTCACCTGAGTAGCAATAGTGTGAATCGAAGATAGTGGAGTGACATTTTCATAATCGGAAAATGCGTATATAATTTTCAAAAATGAAAAATGAGCACTTTTCTAAATAAGGGAGAAAATAAAATACTTTTACTGAACTAATTCCCTACACAGTAAACAAAATATTGAAGGAGTTGTCAACACTGTGCTATCATGCGTACCGGTGTCATACAGTAAATGATGCCTTCTATCAGTAGCAAAAGATTAATGTTTTGAAAACAAAAAGCTTAACTAGTTGCATTTCTGCAGTCAGCGATTCATATTTTACTCCAAGATATATTAAAATAAAAAATTGCAAAAGATCGCTTATTCACTCCCTCACCATACATAATATAAATATGTATAACGGCTTACTTTATATGAATAACTTCATATAAGTTACCTTACTATCATATGTTTAATATGTTAATATGTTTCTATTATGTGCCTAATATAGCACGGTATGTTAATATTTAAATATGTAACAATATTTTTACTAAGTAATAATGTAACAAGAATGTATATACGTAATTATGTAGGTAATGTAAATATGTATATTCTCTAGTGGTAATTATGTAGATACTGTAAATATTTATATTCTCTAGTGGCGAGGGCCATAATAACCATTTGTAGTTGTTTGCCCTTAAAATAAAACAACAATAACAACAACTCTTTCACCCTCCTGTCTGACCCTCAAGATAAGGCAAGTGAAAATTCGTAATCGATCTTTGTTTGTTTCAATTTACTTATCGATGTATTCAGTTATAACATGAGTATTCCATTCAAATATATTCCTCATTAATTATTGTATTTTTATACGTTCTTTGCATATTTACATCGTATTTTATATTTATACCACTTCATTCTATGTGTATGCATTTTAAAACTCCTCTTACTTATATTTTCTAATTTCCATGTTTATTTTACTTTTCTACCTGTTATACTCTAGATTTATATCTTTACTTTCTACTTTTATTTTCCCTTTATTTACTCGTTGACATAATTTTTGTTATATTTTCTTTCATTTCACTTGTGTAAACTCTCTAGGAGTCCATTATCATACATTTAATATTTTATCTATATTCTACTAGCTTTTCCATAATTTTACATCTCACCTCTGATGTTTATACTTTTTCTTTTTGTAAACTTTCTGTTTACTTCCTTCTTTTATCTTTGTAAATTTTTACATCACCACCTTTCTGTACATTTACTCTGTAATATTTTTATTCATATATATATTCCTCACTTTTTTGTTCTAAATTTCTATTACTCTACATATATATATTTTTTTTTTTATATTATCATTTTCCTCAAGGTAGTATCCTTGGCCCAATCCTTTATACAGTTTATACAGCTGACATCCCAACTCATCCTAATACTATCCTTACCACATATGCCGATGATACATGTGTATTATCAGTCAATACCAATCCAGTTATTGTATCCCAAAGCCTCCAATCCCATATCACTGATCTTGGAAGAATGGTGCCAGAACTGGAGAATTAAAATAAATTCTCAAAAATCCCATCAAATCACTTTTACCTTACGTCGTAAACCAATGACTTCCTGCCCTTCAGTATCCTATAATAATATCCCACTTGTGCCTGTAGAACAGATCCGATACTTAGGGTTGCATCTCGACAAACGATTAACCTGGAATCCTCATACAAGACAAGAAACCGCTCGACGTTTCAGGCTACTTCAACACTTACTAGACAAACGCTCTAAGCTCCCAATTAGTTACAAAAGACTCATCTACATGACCATCATACGACCTATTTGGACTTACGGAGTAGAGCTTTGGGGCTCCACTAAGCCATCGAATTCCTCTCGTATCCAATCCCTACAGTCCAAAATCCTTCGTAAAATCCTCAACGCTCCTTATTTTGTTAAGAATAAAGTCATCCATAACGACCTTAATGTCCCATTTGTTGCTGATTTGGCCCGAACCCGGTATCTATCCTTTCATAACAAACTTCATTTCCACTCAAACCCTCTACTTTCAAACCTAGCTTCCTCTTCAATTCCCGATAATCCTCCGAGGCGTCTGAGAAGAAGATGGCCACGTGACCTTCTTAGTTGAACATGCGATTTGAGTACTACCAGTGGGTAGTTTCTCTACTTGTCATTATATCATGCCATTATGTATCACTCAGCCAATTTACTTGTTATATTACTGTAATATAGTTGTAAATATCAATAAATAAATAATAAAAAAAAAATATTATCATTTACTTGGTACTGCAATGTATTTTTATAGTTTTGTCTGTTTTTCTTTCTTAGCCCTGAAGATGACCCACAAAGTGGGTCGAGACGTCGGCACAAAATAAAATAAGTACCCACTTATTTAGTGTTTAATTTTATTGCACCCCAACTATTTTCTTCCTTACTCAGATCTTCCAGTTAACTACCTCCACGCTTCTCATTAATTATTGTAGTCAGAAAAAATAAATAAATAAAAACTGTTTGCTTGCTTATTCATTTAGCATCACTATAAGCTGCAATGGCTAATCGGAATTCTGAGTTTAATGTATCCAGTACAAGGGTAGACAAAAAAATAATTAGGAGAGGGATATTTAACGTGTAACTGACACCGCACATCCCCATTTTACGCTACTTTCGAAGAACGTCATAACAAAGGATTTTTAGTGGAATTAATCCCTTAAGGCCACCTACCGGGCTGCGAACCCGTGATCTCGGACATATTAAATTGTTATACTAACCACTGAACCACAGGTGACCCTTAGTTATACGTTTTTCATAATTTTTTTTGTTTAACCATGCAGATCTTTGGCTGTGCGATGTGGTGTTCCTATAGACATATATTACTAGATGCAGAAAAGATAATTTATATGTATACATATCAATCTATCAATGAATATTTAATTATTGATTTTTCATTTAACAAAAAAAAAAAACCTTAAGGTTTTTAAAACTTTTCAACAACCTCTACCCTGGAAGAGCAGACTACAATTCGGTTAGGTGGTGTTATAATAGGGAAAAACAACAGACTTTCGGCCACGAGAGGAGGGAAAGGAATAATTGAATTCCCGAAATTATTCCAACGAAATTCGACTGAGCTCCGAGGCGGAGTTGGTTTGGCATTTAGAGTTAGTCGAGAAGGGACCAGATGTTTTCTAAGCCCCCGACTTGAGGGAAGATTTCAGCTTTGTATTCAAGCCCCGGAGGAGCCTTAACTGGCTCGGAGGGAACAACATTTCCAAGGAGCAATATGTTGGCATCCTCTCACTAGATTAGTGCGGCACAACTCACTCCCAGGCACTGGGAAACTTTTATAGGGGCAAAAATTAACCCTGATTGCCGGCTAAAACAAAGCGGCAAATTCAATTGTCCCAAGGGGAAAGTAGTTCCTCCTCACGTAGGGCTAAATTCGATGAGGGCCTTTCCAAGTGAATTTAATTCCAACTTAAGGACTACGCTCGTCTGCCTCGTTTATTTCTTGTGAGTGGGAGGTGGAGAGTCTGCAAGTGGGGATGGTTAATGGCAATGGATTGTCTAGTTTCGGATTGATCTGTTTGTTTCCACACATCTCCTTTAGTTGTCGGAATGTGTAAGATATTTTCGAATGCGAATAAACGGCAGTCTGAAAATGAGCTACGCCAATGACAGATAACCCACCATAACCTAGCTCATCGTTCATAGATTCTAATCATAAATACGTGATATATGTTGAATATGTATGAATACAAATAAAAACTAAGAACAACTTGTATATTATTATAGACTTAAAGCAACCTGCTAATATTGGCTTCACTGCCCAAGCAATGATCCCAAGGAAAAGCCAGACCCTTTGATCTGAATACTATTTAAATAATAAAATGGGATGTCACCCTGAGTTATATAGCAATTCTATTTAATTGATAAATAAGAGACATATCCCTTTCTTCTCCAAAGGTTGACGTGCTTGACTGACCAGGAGTTGTTTATTAAATAATCATAATTAATGGATAACATTATATTTATTAGTGCTGATCTTGGTTACAAAGATAACTTATAAAACTACTTACAAAGAAAGGACTACGCTATATGTGACTTGCTAATTCAGTTCCTTGCATCTGAGTTGGCCGTGCTTTCCTAACAACTCCCCTCTTATCTTCAGAGCCTAGGTAATTAACCTAAGGGATATTATTAGCTACCTGCCCCAGGCCCCTTGCCATATTTACTTAGGTACTTCTAATGTTCTAGGGACTGTCACCTACAGCAAAAGTGTACCATTACAACCCATAAAGGGCTTGTAAAAGCCTCCTTGGGTTTTACAAGGTGATTTGTCTGAGATCACGTTCAAACTCCAATTTAGGTTATCCACTTTACAGAGGCCAGGTGAGGCCCAAGAGATTTTCTAGATCCAATATGGATCGTCTCCGGCTGTAAACAATATACATAATATACCTGCCACAGCCGGATTTAAACCTAAAGACTTCGGCATGGCAACTCAGCGCTCTACTACTGAGCTGCCCCGCTGTGGAATATACCTTTATACAAAACCAAAAAATGAAATAATAGAGCAGGTGTAATATTATGGCATATAGTTTTGACAAACGAGTATAGGAGTTGCAAAAACTTGAACAGTTTTGGACATGAAGAAGATGTTAATACTTTTATACAATTCTAAAGCCTTTTGGATTAAACAATTTTGATATTGTCATAAAATAATGCTGAGAAAAATTCCAAAAACAGAGTCTTAATCCCATAATAAAACTAAAAATAAATTAGAATAATTAATAGAGAGAGAGAGAGAGAGATGCTTTATTTTTTCAGGAATGCTGTCCAACTACATTGGATTGCCATAGCACACAGCATACTGATCAATCCATATTGGGCATACTGTACATTACAATTTTAAATGTATGAATATTCGTTTTCTCCTTTTCATGCCATTAATCAAGATACATACTGAAGAACTACATTACAATTCATATTTCATTTTACTTCCCTTTTTCTTTTTTCTTCTTAATAACGAGAAAGCAAAGAAAATATAAAACAATCGTGTGGGGTTTCAGCTACTATATATACGATGGTGAATTATCCCCAGGGAGTCGATTATAATATTTTAAGCGAGCACTGCCACATCCCTGCCACTGACACCCAGGTCATCAAGGAAGCACCATGTTCTTTTCGGAATCGTTCCGCGAGACCCAAACCAAAGGCCTCTCACGGTGAACTCTCTCTCCGAAGGTCTCGCGGAATTTCTCCTTTAGGAAAGGGATGCACTTCTTTTCCCTTTCCACTCCACCCGCCTGGTCAAGGTCGTTATTTTCAAATCTCACCGTCGGATCCAATACCCACAATATGTTACAGGTCTTCGGAAATGCGACAATATCCGCATATCTTGTGGATCCCTCGGTCTCGATACAATAGACCTCGTCGAAGCAGGCGAAGTCTTTTTCTTTAAGGAGCCTAGTTAATTCGTGTTTGACCCTATGGTGTCGGCGTGTGATGAGGAGGGAGTTGTTGGGGCTTTTACCCAGCACATGGGCTGGTGTTTCGGACTTTCTGCCGCATTTGCGACAGAGGGACCCAACATCTCTTGACTGTCCGCTGGCTCTGACCTTGGCTATTGACTAGAATAGTAGTGTGTAGGAGGTCCGTTTTTGTTTTGTCTAATTTATTGTGTCTCACTATGCATTGCAGTATGCCATTCTGAAACTGTTGGAGCTTTTTCGCTGTTGCAAGCGTGATGTTACCTAGTAGTGGTGCTCCGTAAAGGAGCACCGGTCTTAGGATGCTCTTGTAGGTGGTCAACTTGAGGCGGAGGGATAAGTTACGAGATGTAAGCAAGTGGTTAAGTCTGCAAGACTTGGTCCTAACCGATCTGAGTTTCTTCCTACAGTGGTAGGCTAGTTTAAGGTGCCGGTCAAGGGTGACACCTAAGTAGACTATGCTGCTCGCTGGTCTGTTTTCACGTCCCGCTATCCTATAGACCTTAGGGAGAGGGCGGCGCTTTTTCCCCTGAAAGGAGAAAATTATGCAGGCCGTCTTTTTAGGATTCACTTTGATGTTGAGTCCATCTAGCTTATGTGTGATGCTTGCACAGACCTCCTCCTTGATGACCTCCTCCGCCTGCCGTAGAGCTCTCTCTGCGCTGATCGAGGTGGTGTATATCGCTATGTCGTCGGCATAGGCTGCTACAGTAGCTTCTTTGTAGTTGGTTCCATCAGTTCCAGCTGTGTATATTAAGTACTGGAGATAGCACAGACACCTGAGGTACTCCGCTGGTGAATGATATGGCTTCCGATGATGATTCCCCGATACAGACTTCTAACGTTCGCTGTTGAAGAAACGGTCGTAGGACCGAGTAGAGCTGTTCCGGAAATTCGTTGTCCTGTAGTGTCTTGCATAGGCTATGGGACACTTAATTGAACGCTTCCGTGTAGTGTGAATTGAAGTGAACTATGTTACTTGATTTGTTTTTTCAGTGAACATATGCAGATTTTGCGAGTAAGAAACACGCGAGCTTGCATACAAACTTTGCCCCCCTTTTTCACCCCCTTAGGGGTAGAATTTATGAAAATCCTTTCTTATCGGATGCCTACGTCATACAAAGAACACACCCTCCAGCTTTCAAGTCTCTACGATCAACGGTTAATAGTGTAATATCATAACTAATCTCTACAATTAACTTGTATGTATATATGTATACTTGTTCTATCATGTTATTTATATTATAATATAAATATACCTCATCTATATTTTAAATATTACAAAATAGCAATGTCTCCTAAATTTCTAAAATAATTAGTTATTTAAATATATATATAAAAGAGAGATGCTGCTCTTGATATGGAAGACTGGTGAAAGCGTCAGAAGGAGGTCAAGAGGTGTAAATGGGCTTTAAATCAAAATCAAAATAATAATCAATGTACAACATAAGCAAATATATATATATTTATATATATACATATACACATACTTCATTTTCTAGAACTTATAACTCAAGTTTATTAATTAAATGAGCCTGTAATATATAGGGTTCTTCTTACTATTGGCTTTTTTTCGTTTTTCTCAATATTATTATTTACAATATTAGTTTATTAATTATTAATATCCAAACTTTCCCGTCCTGTCTAGAATATTAACCATAAATTGTAAAACATAAATTTCAATAGGTATTTTAATATAAATGAAGCAATGCAATTCAATTGCTTGAATCAAAATTGATTAGCCTATTACACGATGATTCAGAACAGACTGCCCCCCGAACGATAGATCGCATGTTAGGTAAAACCACTACTCACGCTCGTGAAACCAAAACCATACAACCCCGGCGCCTTGGAAAGGTAATTCATGTGACACTTATATCTTCAATCATCTAAGCTCATACGGAAGCAATTGGAATAGCTATTAAACAAATTACAGTAATACAAAAGCATTGTTGGCCCCCGCGGCGAGTTGGTGCGCTGTGCGTGTTCCGACGTGTGCAATGGCTTTCGTGAGTAGGAAACCCCATTACTAACCTCAACAATAATTCATCTTTACGTTTGGAGCCGACTAAAATTATTATCACTGACAAGGGGGCTAGAGTTTATACTGTAACATCGAGCACGATTCTCTTTCTTCCTTTCTTTATGGTTTAGAAATATCACTGATAAGGTATTACATACGCCTATAGTGAACAAAGTTAATATATTTTTCTTTATTATTATAATACAAAAGGGTGAATAATAAACTCATATTAATACGCACGCACGAATTATTTATCTATCTAACTATATAACGACATAAAAATTTAATTGAAACATTGTACTGGAAACTGTACCTTTACAACCCAGGGGTCTTGAGATCAGAGTTTATGATATAATACAGACGGTACTGAATTCAGAAAAGGGAAGGACTTTTTTTTTCTGTTTCTATTTGCTATGATTATTTATCACAATCATAATTTAATATCAAAGATATGAAAATTGCAATAATCATTCTGAATATATAATTATTAAAATCACTACAACAAAACATGTTTATTGTTAAAAACAAATTTATGGAGGAAAAAAAATAACACGCATGGAGGCAAAAAAAAAATCTTGTTTATTTGTTCACTTAACGTCACTTTTTGTTGCTATGGCTAATCGGACGATGCTTCATTGGGAGCTCTAAATTTTGCATATTCAGGTTTAATTAGGATAGGGATTTTTAACGAGTACCTGACATCGTACAGGGTCGGGAACCCCGTTTAACGCCAACGGACGGCGTAACTAAGGATTTTTTACTCCCTTTAAAAAAAACCTA
The DNA here is from genome assembly GCA_964056705.1 of Troilus luridus. Lineage (NCBI taxonomy): Eukaryota > Metazoa > Arthropoda > Insecta > Hemiptera > Pentatomidae > Troilus > Troilus luridus. Next base: position 86,836,837 of record OZ057415.1, read on the forward strand.
AGGCCACCTGCCGGGCTTCGAACCCGCGATCTTGGGCTTAGTAGTTTGTTACTCTAACCACTAGACCACAGGTCGCCCCAAATAAGATCTTATTTAGCGACTAATAAATAGTAACAGTGCTTACCATGTTAGAATTTATTTTGGATTTCCTCCCCGACCAGTTTCTCCTCTAGGATATCATATGATTGCAGTCAAATAATAATTATTCAAAATAAAAATAAACCTATTTAAGAAAAAATTAATATTAAGTGGTCCGGTAATTCTTTCTATGAGCTCATTTGGACTGTAGAGCTATTTAAGTTGTTACTAATGCAATTTCGTTAAGTACCTAATTTATTTTATTTTTTTGCAATGGAAACATAACGAGGGAAGAGCTACCATACGAGGTTGGGTTTCTTTTCATGAAATATTCTTGAAGAGTTACCTCTCATAATACATAAATTATTCAAAAGGTGCCATTTATACCTCGTAGAGGTGGACATATGACCGGAATAAAATTATATGACTTTTAAAACGCGAAAAAGAGCGGAACAAACACGCAATTTGAAAGGGAGACTACACGATATCAATAATTGACGAGAAGCACACTGCTCACGCAGGGCCCTCGTGTAATTATAAAGGGCATTTTAATAATGACACGCCAAAGGACGGAATGGAGCTTTCAATTCGAGCCCTTCTCTTCAATTTTTTTTTTTTAATTATGCCATTTTCCTTGGAGTATCAGCAAACAGTCATCGACGTCCTCACATTTAATTAATTAATGTGCCGTCTTACCGGAGGCGAAACAGACGTCCGTTCGTAAATAAGTAAAATGGCCATGACGGTAGGAAAACAAGGGCAATTACTCTAGAGATACAACATATTTCTATATTGTTAAGGCTATACAGAAGCTTGTACATGACTAATGACCACACATTAGGTAATTACATATTGTACTAGAGTGTATTTTCTCCTAGATGTTATAAAGGATTTATAAATCCATCGGGTAAATAAACGTAAATGTTGGCTTGTGTCATTTATTTCTTTAACGTAACTTGATGCTGATATTGCAAATCGGACTTTGCTATAATGAAAGTCTTAAATTTTGCATATTCAGGTAAAATATTCAGCGAGTACCTCACATAGTACAGGCCCAGGACCCACATTTTAAGTCTAAGAATTTTAAGGATCCACATTTTACGTGTCAGGATTTTTACTCCCTCTTGAAAAATCGGAGAGCCACCTGCCGGGCTAAGAACCTGCTAACTCAAGCATAGTAGCAGATAATGTAGAAAACTCGATATTAATCTGAAATAAAATTTAATAAATCCGTTGCGTTAAGACTGTATATTATTGGTATTTTTATAATGTACATGTTTTAGAAGAAGGTATATTTTAAATGTAATTTTGAACTGAAAGATATCTTAAAGATTAAGATTTCGTGGTAAGGAAATCGTGGAGAAAGAAATATCATTATATTTATTATATTATAATTAAGTTTAATTTAATTTTATTTGAGTATAAACTGGGTACTTTCTCGACTCATCTTTATCAAGGTCAATATGAATAATAAATAAACAAAAATAATTATAAACGTTAAGAGAACATGCTTGCTTAATAAATTTCTTTATGACGTACCTAATATATATGAAAAAATCTAACTACAACAAAAGGAGAGTACAATTTGGGATCAGTGAATGGAAGGAGCTGTTACTAGGCCTTTAGGAAGTTGGTAGAGATTTTACCTCAATGAATGGTTAAGCCCCAGGAGGGAGACACATAAAAAATAAAAAAAACTGGGGGGAACCCAACAAGAGTTTTCGGTTCAGTCGTGGTAGAGCCAGTACTTCAACTAGGACAAGTTTTTATCCCCAATAAGGCCACCTACATTATTTTAATATTTTCACCCTGCTAAGGGTACCCACATTAAATAGGCTGGGTGAACCCCAGGCGGGTCTTTAGATCGTACAGGATCAATCCTTGTTACTGTTAACAGATTAAATAAATGATAATCTGGAACTTTCAAACGGCAACTACGATTGAGCTACCCCGCTCCCCAGTTTTATATATATATATAAACTATATATGTTACACAATTTACCTGCCACAGCCGATTTCAATCTGCTACCTAAACTTAATTTAAAATAAATAAATGCCTTGTATTTGAAACTTAGAACTTATCGGATTCATTCGCAATACAAATAGCCTGCTCAAATTTAATCATGCCGAAGGGTAATGTATTATGGGATGATATAAAGTGCTGCGCCGAGGGGGAGATGTTGAAGGGACGGGGCTTAGTAGTGCAAACATGGCCCTTCTAAATTAAACAATAATACCGGTGCAGGGCCAGCCTAACATGGGCGCTCTCCCCGGCGGCTTTGTAGGTAATGCCTGATTTGTTTAATGCTTTAATGCTACTAGCAATTAACTATAGTGTTTATTTTTAATTAACACTTTTAATTATATCAAATTTAATACTTTCTTATTTAACAAAGAAGAGAACTTGCCAATTTCCCCAAAAATGTCACTTCCGTTGCCTCTCACCTTGTCACTTACATTTCTCCGTTAGTAGAGCTTATTTCCACATTCATTATATAGATATGAACAGACTTGATCGCGGAAACTATAAAACTGAATACAAAAACTTTGATGAACGCGTGAAGAAAATAGAGCTGGAAGTAAATTCGGATATGACCAAGTATATGGTTTGTAGCAGAAAAAGGGGATACCATTTTGGGGAGATTCAGCTTGAACATGCCGAGAAGTTTAGGTACTTAAGGTGACTAGAAAAATTGAAATGTAGACCTTATTTCCTAATAACTAAACTTGCTCAGTATACTAAATGCCTGGAGTATAAACACCATGTGCTCATATGGCTCCTAGCTCATTGGAGAGAAAAGCTTACGTCAAAATTGTGTCCCGTTAGTTACTGTCCACAGCTTTTTCAAACAGTGGTTTAGTGCTGAATAATTTTCTTTTAAATGTAAACAGTTATCATTTCTCTTCTAGAATATACAGATCTAGCATATGAAAGGGGTAATCCTAATCCAAGGTAAGGATACGATTCCTATAAATGTCCACCGATATGTCTAATTAGTAACATCACATAAATTATTGATCCTGTCGCAACACTGATTCAGAAAACAGCGAGAAAAGTTCCAGGCCTCACCAAGTTAGTGTAACGTTCCATTTTCATTATAATTTTGAACTGGGCAGATGCCTGCAGTTGTGTTCTTGAAAACATATGTTTCTTTATTCTCTTACACATTATTACCATAAACATTTTCGTTATCCTTGAGGCTAATCAAGTTGTCGTTTGCATGGTGTAAGCTGTTAAGGGGTGCCTTTGCTCCTTACATTAACAAAAATTGAATTAATAAAATTACTTAGAAAAAAAAAGATCGATTAAAATAGTCACGTTAGATACCAGAACAGGTGAGAAATGAATTTTTTTTTTGTAAATGACCTAAGTACTTACTTAAAAGTACAGAAGACGTCTCTTAAGGAATTGGTAACGAATTTATAAAAAAGCAGAAAAATAAAATAAACTTGTACTGCTACAACCCCTGGATATGCATTGATTTCAGAACATGTTAAGTACTCCACTATTCTTATGCCAACGGTTATGCAAACTGATTTGGAAAGATTTCCCCCTAATAAGCGCAACAACTTTATATTATAATTGCATTAGAGGCTGAGTGAACCTCAGGAGGGGTTTTAATTCTCTCAATTGATTATTAACAAAATCAATTGACAGCTGTTAACAGAATAAAAAGTTTATCTACCACTGCCTGTCTCAAATCCTGCGCCTTCAATACCCCACTTTATAAAACAATGTATAAAGACGCATAAAACCACTACTTTTTTTTATATATACCTTCATTATAAAAGTATCAGTATAAAAGTTTAAATTTTAAGGTAAAGTATTTAAAATTTACCTTGAGGCATCAAACATTCAACGACGGATTTTAGCGCTTGAGATGATGATGGTGATCAAAAACATGTAAAGATTTAAAAAGTAAAACAATATAAATGTTATAGCCCAAAAGGTTCAATACTTAATTCCCAACGGACTCGCAAGGATATGCTTTAAGCTTCCCTCTTCATACAAATTGGTTGAACCCCTAGGGCCTCCCAAAACCAGGGTCGATTCACGTCCCGCGTGGCACAATAAAGAAAAATCTACCACAAACAGAACTAAAAAAGTATTAAATAAATGTTTGTATGAAAATAGGGAATGTGGTAGTGTATAAGTCGTGAAGCTGAGTCCCGAGATTGAATCCGATTATGGTAGATAATTTATTTTAAGATTTGCGATTCCAAAAATGATATGATCAGAACTTTATGAGGCTATTAAATTTTATTTATTTATTTTGGTACGTCATGTCATGAGTAACTATTGATGATAATTACTCAAACTTACTCTTTATTTTAGTGTTCATAAATGTTTTTGATTGGATTCTCTTCCATAGGTTGTATCCTTACCAATTTAATAATCGGTCAAACTTAATACCTTAATTATCAATAATGTAATTGAATATAGAGTGAAAAAGGAATAAGAAGTTCAAGAATTAAAAAAAAAATTTATAAATATTATTTTTGATGGAATTTATACATATTATGTGATTTTACCTAATGATTCAGATTGATAGTCTTGCCATAAACATATAATTAAATTAGAAGTTATCGGGTATAAAAAGGGTACATGTTGGGTTCTTAGCCAGGTAGCTCTGTAGTGAGGATCTTCCAGACCTTTCATCTGTGTTCTCTTCAGGCATAGCTTTCCATCTATTCGGGTCCTCTTCCAGGCCTCTCTCTTTTTCTCCAGGTACATCACCCCCTTCTACGTTCTATTGCTGCATGCCTACTTCCGAGTGGTACAGTTTATCTATTTTTTTCAACTGATCGGTAGCATATTATCACTTTTGATCACCAATACTTTCAGAAGACATTGAGATCTCAGTGTTGTATCCTCCAAGACTTGCTAGTATCTGAATCACATCTCCCCCACAGACGCTCAAGGGCCCGCGAACCCTCAAGCTCAGACTAAAATTAAAGGGCATTAGAGTGCGAAAGAGAAAATATTTAAGGGCATGAAGTAGAGCCGTGGAGTGAGTGGAGTGAATAGGGCTGTTGAGGGGGGAGATTACGGCGTGTTGCGCTCCTCGGGGCGGGTCAAGTGGTTAATGAGCACTTCTCGAGGGCTGTCCCTACGCTACACTTCCCCGCCCCCCCCCAGGGAAAAATTTCAATAGTAACCCCTTTGCAGGGAGCACAATGGCATCAATTCGGAGGCATCTGGATATTGCAAAGATTAATCAAGGCGCGTATCCGTCTGACATCGATTATTTATTTCGATTCTGACACATCGTTGGAGAGTTAAAAAAAAAAATCAGTCAGAGTAAAGCATCAATCTGTGATGTGGGGGATTGATAGAGTCTCAATTTTTTTTACACGTTTTGATGATTTTTAATTTTTTTAAACTTCAAACTTTTGCCATCAGTCATGACAATGGGATTTAGATTCCTTTCCATTGTAAGCGCCTACTATCATCACAATTTTACTAGTATATTTTTCGAACAAACGACTAAAAATAATTCTTCTACATCATCGAACTACGTGCTTTTTCATGAAATTTTGTGTTTCAATGAAATTCCAAAGCATGATAGGTTTTCCGACTTATCGGCCGTTGAGAAATCTAATTCTTCTGCCACCTTTCGAGACCGCTGACTGGTTCTCATCTTAATTATAATTCTTTGCAAAATGTTTTTTAATTTGTTCCAAGTATAAATCAAATATTCAGTGGAAAGGAATATTACGCGAAAAAGGATGATACCGCGGGAGAATTTAACAGAATGTATATCTGCAAAATCAAATTGGTCTTACTAAAATGTTGTAAACTCTTAATAGCAAAACAGCAATACTATGATGCTGCATGAATATACATAAATTATATGATGTATGTTATTTGTATATAGCAGCCATATACAAATAAGTTACATCAATAGATCAATAATTATGTAACGAGATGTTAAAGCGCATACTTTTGGATCGATTTAAAAATATGGACAACCGTAATATTTTTAACACACAGCATTTAGCAAAGAGTGAGGGATGTTTTAACACCATACACCTTTTAAACTTTATTAAGATATAATCATTAAACCTATTTAAGATAATTACAAATTTCTTTTAGATGTGATAAAAGGACAGCAAGTATGTAAACAGTAAAAAATCTACAGATTCCGATTCACATTATTTGAAAAAAAACCTTACACATCAAATTTCTTCGAGTCTTGTACAGTATTTGTTGTATACATGATAATACAGTACAGTTATAATGAATGGGTGATGTAGTAAAAAATGTTTCTTATTAAATTTTAAGAACAATTTATGCATTAACATAATCTTCTAATTGTATAATTGTCAAGTTTATATTTTACTTGGTGTGTGATTTAATGAGATTAAAAAAAAAAACGTTTTCTCACTGGTAGGACATGAATAAGAGTACTAAAAGCATCGAAACAAACCTCAAGAACCTGAAAAACGTATATTGAAAACATTCAAGAAAATCTATACCAATAAATATAATATAATATAAATAAACATATGCAATAAATAAATATGTATTTTAAGGAATTCGACTAGGACGTTATATATTTTAACTTCTCCGGCATTGAATGGAGTATCGGTGTTGTTAAAACTAAGAGCGAATAACTGCAGGAGATTTTCAGGAAATTGCAGAAAGAGTGGAAAAGCAATAACATACAGAAACCATGTTTTTATATGAAGGGGGGAGGGGGGACGGGGGGATCCCGTATAACGAAATCCCAAGGCAATTTCCTTGTTTCTGATATCTTTTCTATTGAATAACTGCTACGAAGCAATGCCCTTCTAAATACAAGTGCGGCTACAACATTAATACAAATACATCAACTAGTTAAAAATATATGTATATTTGATTAATGTTAAGGAACAAAAGCTGGTTATTTGTCTTGTACGCAAGTTTCTCAAGATTCAATTTCTTTAAAAACATATTAATTAAAATTATCAGAAAACACTAATAAAATATATGAAAAATTAAACTTGATAAATAATAGCAGTAGTTATTCCAAAATGTATTGCAGAATATTAATATGCCGGTAATAATATGGGGCCAAAAAGGATGATCTCACTGGGGGATAGAGGAGATTACCATGCATCAAGTAAATATTATTCAAGTGATAGCTACGCGAAGATTAAGATGGGCTTGTAAAGTTGCTGTATTCCTAAGATGTTAATAAGCGCCATACCGACTGGGAAGCGTCTGAGGTGTATAACCAAGGCGTAGGTGGGAGGATTGCGTTACGAGTGATCTGGCGGATTTGGGTTTGGGTAATGGTCCGTGGACAGAAGTTTGTAAGCAGAGATTGGAGTTATTGGCATCGAGCCTTAGGGTTCGCTAAGCCTTATTATTATTATTTTATTATGACGAGCCTGGGGGTTCAGTACATGGTAGAGACTGTACTGTTTCATGGACAACGGTTCTGCAAGGAGGTGACTTGTCCTAGATCACGCTCAACCACCAGGTTTTCCCCCTTATTTTTGGTACTCTATTTTTATAATATTTTATAGAGCCTGGGTGAGCCCCAGGAGGGACCTAGATCCCATATTATCCATCTCCCGCCGCAAACAGACTAAATAAAAGTAACTGGCTGCAGCGGGATTTGAACCATTACTTCCGGCATGGCAACTCAGTGCTCTACCACTAAGCCACTCCGCTCCTTATATATGTATATATTATATTGATATATATTATATATTATATTGATATATATTATATATTATATCTTATATATATATATATATATATATATATATATATATATATATATATATATATATATTATATTGAAAGTAGGTAATTTGTCCAATATCACACTCAACCGTCAGATTCATCTCTCCATAAAGGTTACCCACATTACAGAGCCTGGGGAGCCCTAGGAGGGTCTCCAGATCCCAAAGCATCCATCCCCGGCTGTTAACAGATTAAATAAGTTATCTGTCATAGCCGGATTTGAATTCGAGACCTTCGGCATGACAATTCGACTCTCGACCGCTGAGCCACCTAGTTTCCTTATTTATAAAATGATTATTTAGATAAATAAAAAAATAGAAAATCTTGAACTAAAATGAACAATCTGAAGACTTATTCTGTCTAGTTCTAGTTAAAATAGTTGATAAGAAATGAAAAGTATACATTTTTCTAAACTTTCACTTGCTCATCATCTATTCTCCGGAAGAGAATAGAATGCGAGCCTGACAAATTAAACTGCTACAGAGAAGTGAGTGATGAAAAAAATTAAAAAAAAAAAGAATAAAAAAAAACCTCGCTATCTGTATGACTTGAGAAATGTCTAACGACAAGAGAAAAAAAGAAATAAAAGAAAAAACAAAAGAGGAAGAGAGGCTGGTCCTAATTAAACGGATAACAAAAGAGGACAGGAAGAAGAGCCTTTGTGCAGGCTAATATCAAAGACTGGAGGGGGTCAGGGGGGGGGGGCGAGTGGGGGCCAACTACCCAACACCGCATAATAAAATCCATCAGCTCTATTGCGAAATTGTATTTTATCATTTGTATTGTTTTACATATCCTGCAATTTCCTTTATCCCTCAAATTTATTAGGACGGAATACAAAATCTTTTTTTTTTTTTCCGGTCCATTTCTTTTGTGGCCGAAACCCGTTAGTAGGGTTGGCAGTTACAAACTGGAGTTAGAGAGAAAGAGAGAGGGAAAAAATATGAATAAATATAATGCCGAATTGATTTCAATTTCAAAAGATTGGATGTTTTATTTAAACAAAAGCTCTAATTATTATTCGAATTTTTAATATGCGACTATGTCTTATTCAGGAACAATCCAGTTTTAGGATTAATTTTAATTGGATGTAGATTATTGTGGTGAAAAAACTGGTAACAGCTATTGCTATAATGGTTTTGTAGCAATTACTCAATCAATCAATCAACACTGGCTCTACAACCCAGTACGGGTCTTGGCCGCATCAAGGCGCCGCCTCCACTCTTCTCTGTCCTGTGCCAAGGTCCTCCAAGCTCTGAATCCAACAATGCTACCTGCAGCCTTCTCGACCTTGTCTGCCCATCTTAATCGTGGCCGTCCGCGTTTCCTTTTTCCGTCAACATACCCAATTACTCACTGCCATGAAAATTACTGTCGCGTAAATTCGCTATCAACGGAATGCCCCCCCCCCAAAAAACAAAACAACTGCTAGAAGTCTTTTGAGTGATTTATAAGGATAGTAACTGTTATCAGCTAGCTTCTAGTCTTAATGGAAATTGAATTCTTGGTACCGATAAAATCATTCATATTTAATTCAATTACATATGATGTGGTATAATGCAATTAATAAAGTGATAACAACTTTTTCCCGTTAGCCCAAATTTTTAAAGTAATTCAAATGAAAACCTTTGGATATCGCGAAAATAAAGTGGACTTCCACAGTTCACATTTTATTTTACCACTTTCAAAAATAACAGGTCAAATAACTTATTATTATTACTTCGGACCACCTGTGGTGGTAGTGATTAGCATAACATACTACGAAGCACAACATTGCGAGTTCGCAGCCCGACCGGTCGCCAAACGATTTTTTAAAGAGAGTAAAAAATCATTATAATTTATTTTATTTGTTACTAATTTTTAAATATTTTTATTTGAAAAGAAAAGATATGTCCAGGACCGTCGGCACAAAGTAAAATAAGTACCCACTTATTTAGTGTTTAATTTTGACTGCACCCCCAACTATTTCCTTCCTCACTATCATATCAGAGTAAAAACTCCTTAGTTTTGCTTAATCTATGTCAGGCACTTAAGATTATTAAACACTAATTACACATATTTTAGTACTCCCACTGTAGCATTTCCCGACTATCAATATCAGCATGAAGTGGCGTAAAACGAACCAAAGTAACTTCTTATAGATCATTCCTTCTTTTATTAAAAATAACAGTTACCAAAATCAATTTATTGGCTACAAACGCAGAAGTTAAAGTTTTTTCCCGTTGAAGTGGGTTTGTTCCAAAGGTATATTGTATACATATTGTGATATTTTCTAGCAGCGACGTATATAGAGCTTCTTGAAAAAGCCCTTATTCCAAAAAATAGTTGTATCGTTGATACATAAGCCCTACAAAATCAATTCTTTGTAAGAGTTGATTCAAAAATACATTGACCTACGATGAATAGCCTCAAAAGTTGCATAAACGTAAATAAACAGTTAAACTTTGCTTGGTGTTACTTTCAAAATAGCTTTTTTCACTTTGACATTGACATTGACATAATTGTATGTGTTGTAAAGTTACTTATTAAAACTACTTGAGCACGATAAACAGGAATATGTTTCATTTTAAGTCAATAATGGGATTAATGTTAGTTTAAAAAATTGGATTAGTATTAATTAAATAATTAGTTGCAATACTCCAAACCCATTCCGCTTTCCCATGAAAATGAATTACTTAAAAGATTGTACTTTAAAAAACAATTGAAGTTTAATTGAACTCATAGTCGGTTTCATGTTATGAATAAAAAGATGGACTGATATGTTTTTTATTAGAAAATCTATTTTCAAGCAAGTGTTTTCCCGACTATTGACGTCTATACCATCCAGAAAGTAATGGATACAACTATAATCTATATAATTACTCACAAGATAACTTGCATTTTTTATGTTTTGGAGTTTCCAGATAAGGTTTCAAGGAGGGGTTGGACCGCGGACCCCTCTAACATGGGGTTTGTTTCCACACCGTTAAGTCGCGTTATTCATTTATAGGCTATAAAATGAGTCATGGGACCAGCCATGCAGCCAGATGCTGGGATTTCGTTACAGAACAAAAAAAAATTAATATCAAGCGAAAGAGCGCGGGTTCATATATTATCTGCTCACTACGGTTTGTCCTCGACTCTCCTCCTCTGTCCTTACACAATGATTCTTAGGTTCTTTCTTATACCAATCCTTGGAATCTTGAAATCCCTCATACATGTACAGTATCATAATATTCAATCCCAGGAAACATGATCTTCTTTTTCCGACCTTTACACCCGTTCTAACAGAATCAAAACATTCAAGCGTTTCTTTCTCAACCGTTCCACAAAGTTTTGGAACTCACACCGACCTAAAATCCGCCATGCTTCTTCTCTGTCCACATTCAAACCCATGCTTTTCCTACATTTTAATTCAGAAAGCTTTCTAATCAGTTATAATTATTACCTCATGTATATCAGAATTAACTAATGACTTACTAAAGTGATTTTTTTTTTTTACAGTTACACAAGTTTAAATCATAATAAAATAAAGAAATATATTTTTATTATCAATGAAACGGGCTTTATTGGATAGACACTTTTATGACATTAATGTTTAAATATGATTTCGGCCATATGACCCCCATGGTGCAATCTGAAACACCTAATTTCACAAACTTTTCGCAGCATATGCGGCCGTATTTCGCTAATAACTCTTCGAATGTTGATTTCCAGGTCTTCAATTGCCTCTGGTTTATCGACGTAGACAAGTGACTTTACAAACAAAATGATCCATTGGGCTTAAATCACGCAATCTTGGTGGCCAATTAATTGGGCCATTACGTGAAATTATTCTTTCATCAAAAGTTCTTTGGATCCGTCCTGTTGGAACCACATGTCAGCAAGATTAATACCAGCTAATTGAGGTATGAAAAAAATTTCTAATCATGTCCCTATACCGTTCGCCATTGACAGTAACCTTCTGACCATCATCGTTTTTTAAGACATATGGACCAATGACTCCGCCAGCTCATAATGCGCACCAAAAAGTAATTTTCTGTGGATGTAATGGTTGGTCCACAAAATCTTGTGGATTATTTTCACTCTAAATGCGACAATTCCGCTTATTTACGTACCCATTCAACCATAAATGGGCTTCATCGCAGAACAAAATTTTGAATTCCACAGAACCATTTAAAAAATCACAACAATTCGCATTGTTTATCAGCTGTTAAATGGGTTGTTAAATAAACCAGTGTTGCCATTTCAAAGTTGTGAACGTCTAAAAAAAACACGCTTTATTAATATCCATCACTTATAACGACATTACTATTTAATATATTGAAATGCGTATATTTATTTAATTTGTTTCTTAATTCTTGTAATTTTAGATATTTATTTTCTTGTTAAGTAGTTTCTCGGCTAGATGTATATTCTTTTATTGTTGTACTCATATGTTAGTATTAAGAGACCTGGCCTAAGAATAAAGACATTATTTTATTGTATTCTATATAAATACATGGTATATTTCTGATCTTCTATTGTCTTTTTTTCTGTTGGGAAAACAGGATAATTGTCTAAGTTTAAAAAACAAAAAAAATGGACCGTTAGTGTGCGTGCTAGGGGCGTTAGTAGTGGTGAGGGTGGATTAGTGGCCTTCGGGGCCGAGGAATTCTTTGAATATCAACTCCAAGTATGCAATAGCCTCCATCCCCAAGCCTGGTAATTTCTCTTATACCCGTCCTTGGAATCCGGAGGGGAACTCGATATTGAAGGAGTCGCTCCCGAATGATTAGCATTTCCAATTTTATAATTTACATTAAATATTCATAAGGAACTCGGTAATAAAGTAAGGATAAGGAAGCTCCATTTCCCGACTGGCCGCGGTCCATAATTTTATCATAAATATTCCTTAAATAAATTAAATACAATAATGAACCCAATATAATAATAAGAATGAACACTACAACTCGTAAAAATGTACATCTTCTATTTTATAGGCAAATGGAAATCTAAGTAATTTTTAGTTTATCTATTCCATACTTGAAATATTTATTTATTTCCATTTTGTTATCAAACTTAATAACTATATATATTAATTAAATTAGCTTTTAAAATTTTTAGAAAAATTAATTTAAAAAAAGTTATGTCGTCGATACAAATGGAAATTATCGAAAATTAAAAATCCTACTTTTAAAGAGAGTGTAAACAAGGTTTCAAGCTTCTTACTTAATTATGGGTACCCATTTTATAGAGGCTGGGTGAGTCTCCTGATCTTCTATGGCTGTTAACCGATTCAATAAACTACATTGGACGTACCGCGTTCTGTACACTGAAATTTCCCTCATCCGAAACATCCTGATATTTTTAATAAACTATAAATATTGTTATTCTTACAGCCAAAGGCCTGGGAAAAAACTGCATAGATGTGCAAAACCAACGCGTAGCTGTTTTTAGGACATTACTTAAAGATATGCATAACAATCAATATTTTTGTTAGTGAGAAGGGAACTGACTATAAGATTCACTATCCCAGTTTCTCCCATTATTTCATTTGTTATTGTGGTGCAAGATTTTTTTTTTTTCTTCTAAGTGCCTAATAGTATCTTGGCATAGGTATAAGACGTTAAAACGTTTATACAAGTGTTATATTGTAAAAATATATCCTATACATTAATTATTCCGCGATTCACCCCATAATTTAAACAATTCAGCCTCATCTATCGAATTCAGAGTCACTAATTAGTTAATCAGATAGGATTTTAATACTAGAAATTTGATATTTTCGTGATAAATTCGTTTTTTTTTTATCCCATCCTCATTAAGCAATGCTTTTTGCAACAATTAATGCGATCATTTAGATTCGAAACGATCCCTTCGTTTCAGTATAAAGGGATAAAAGATCGGATGATAGCAATATTAACATGATAAAAGCTATAATTACAAAACGGATTCACATTCAAAGCAGGCTTTACTGTTAAATCAATGCGCTTTTCAATAATGAATACTTTCAACTATTCATTCATTAGAGATATTTAGCGAAAATCCTAAATAAAGAGTGAGTAAATGGAGCATTTAAACGATTTTCCAGGAATTTTTTAAAATATTTATAATATATAAACTTTTGTGAAATTATTTTTAATGTTCCAATAGGTACTGAAAAGGAGATTGTTTTTAATTTATCAAAATCTTATTGATTATGTCAAAAAAAAAATCTGTTTTCTTGATAATAAAAAAAAACGTGAGCTAACAAAGCATGAAGAAAGTTCGTTAATTAGAAGCAAATAGCCTGAGAAAGAAGGGGTTTGGTAGAATGACGCAACCAATTTGCCCTTGTTACATAATGTCGAAGCAATTTTCTTTTTTTTTTTAATTAAGAAATTAAAGTTTTATTTAAGGACATTTTTCTTGTACATAAAAACATTTTCAAGATAAGGAAATATAAAAAAGATATTTTAATATAAGATAAGATTACGTAGGTATAAAATTAGTCAGTATTCGATGATCATTTTACGATGTTTTTATAATCCACGACATAATTCCATATGCCATAAAATCTATGTTTTTTTAGCTTATTTTAAATATAGTGGTTCACTATAGTATGCTACAATTCAAAGAATTCCTCATAGGTTCTAGGATATTAATATCTCAATTCAGAAAAATAGAAATTCAAATAGTAAATTAAAATAAGGTTTTTTGTTACTCTTATTTCCTCTTTGTTTTTGTTGTTGCATTTTGTGAAGTGAGATTAACTGTTTACGTTTGGTTTTAACATTTTTTAATTTTTTGAAAAGTATTATATGTACATAAACAATCTTAACAGCTTATCATTGCCGAATGTTGTTATCATTTATTATTTTGATAAGCTGATTTATAGTCAGGTTTTCGTTTTTTTTTATGTATGTATGTTTTTGTTATTGTATTTATTATAATTCGAATACCCAACGCATATCCTATTGTTAGTATAAACAGATATAATTATGTGTTTTTTGAGAGCACTAAATGTTACTAAGTAAATTATATTTTTATATTGATATTTCAATTTAGTAAAAAGGAAAAAAAAAAACAATCAACTATAATGTGCAATATGGAAAATATTATAACTTATGTTATGGTTTTTATAACTTATAGCAGTCCCTATTTATATAGGGATGTTTCTTTAAAATAAACAAATGAATATTGAATATTGGCAGTTTTATGTAATTTAACATTTGTGATAGTATTCTCATTATATAATAGTTTTCTCATTTTTTTAGCCGAAAAATCTACGAAAGTAATGCAATAATAATAAAAAAATATTTAATAATGGAATTAAAAAATATCCATTAATTAATTAATAAAATAATATAATAATAATGGGATCCTATTAGCACTATATTATTATTTTTCATAATAAAACAATGATGATCTCCTCTTGTAAGATGAACAAACAAGCGTATTTCTAATACGTCTTATTATACCGAATAGTTAATTATAATTTGAATGAAAATGTTTAACCCTGAACAATCTACCTCGGACCTGAGATGAGCTGCATATAATACTCCAAGTAGTGTTTAATAATTAAAAACTAACAAGCTACTAGTAAATTCATACGGAAAATTCAATGATCGAGAGTTTAATATGCATGTCTTGAATTCATAAGCCGGAATGAAATTACATGTTTCACAGATGTTGAAGCCAGGCTAATGGAAATTTATACACCCTTGATCACCATATAAGGCTCAATTATATTAGTTAAATTAACAATTGTTTAATATATTCACGATCTGTTGGCTTGAGGAAATAATGACAGTTATTATTGGAAGGAATATTTCCAGACGAGACTGCTCCGAAATATAGGGAAGCTACTGATTAAGGTAAGGAGATATGATAAGGACAGTTTGGCCTGGATATAGAATGCTATATTGAGGGCAATATTGTTGCTGAGGCCGCCTCCCATTTTTCACGTAGCTGCTCTCCCAAGCTAGCCCCATTATTATATTTCCCTCAATATCCCACGGGACGGGTTCCCCCGGGGGCTACCTTCCACCATATCCCGTATCCAACATCCCAGAAAGGCCGACAACATAACGCCCATCTTGGAAATCTGACATCTAAATTTATGTCTAGGCAGGCTGACGTCCACCGGACAAGGGTATATTTTTAATAAATATTCATTCAGTGTGCAATAATTTAATAAATACTATTCTCCTTATTCAAAAAATAAATAAATAAGAGCTATTATTTTTCTATTCCATTTGAATTAGTTTATAAAAACAGGCAAACGGGCAAAAGTTTTAGCACTTAGCCAAGAGTGACGTTTTACCCTATTCGCCTTTTAACTTTTATTATGAAATAATAATCATCAAAATCATTAAAAATAATAAACATTTTTTTTTTATTGAAATGAACTTATACCATTTTCAAAAATAACTGCTCATATGATATTATCAATCAATTATGAATAAAATATTATAAGAAAAAATGATTTGAATTCCAATTATTTTATCAATACCAAGAATTAAATTTTATTCAGGTCTATTTAAATTAACTCTATTATTTACGAGGCTGGCAGCACAGAAAAGTAGAAGTTAACTGATAACAGTTACTATCCTGATAAATCACTCAAAAGAGTTGTGGCAGTTCTGGGTTTTTTTTTGGTTTCGGTTGACAGCGACTCTCAGTCTGTAACTTTCATGGCAGTAAGTGGCATATTTTATCTTCTACAAAACAACCGATTTGATTAGAATCCTTTTCAGGCGAGATTTTCTTCCATCTAGGAGAATCCACAAACAAGGGGGGCCACTAGGTCTAATTACAGCTTTTAATAGATTAAATAATTTATCCGTCACAAGTGGGTTCGAAAATTGTGAAAATTAAAAAAAAAATTAAACTTATTTCAAAAGGTCTTCATGAAAAGCATTTAAAAATATAATAAGCAAAACAATTCACTGACAATAATGAAGGAATTCCAATTAATTACCCCTTCAAGTTGGCCTTAAAAGTATTTCATAATTAACAGAAGTTGGGGGGGGGCTTGTATTCATTGTCATCAAGAGAAACCATCAACTCCATTTACTGGCCAGAGTTGCCAATTTTTCTGCTTGATATCATCTTTTGAGCCAATCAATTTGGGCCTGTCCTTTGGGATGCCATGATGGCACCACCACCGGGGGCTGGTGGAAAGGAGGAATGACATCATCTGTAATAAAACATCTGTTTCTTTTTTATCTTGGCTAGTTCGCTCAACCGCGACTTCTTTTGTTTGCCATTCCCTTTTATTCCGCTCTAGAGCACACTTCTCTACCAGGTTTAAAAAAAAGAAAAAAGAAGGTCGAATATTGGGTATATTTGAATACATAAAACAGGCACATAATGTGAAGATAATCTTTACATTCATTGTGCACGCGACTTATGTAATACACCATTTTGCATTTTAAAATACACTTATAGTATTTTTTAAGGAACTTTTAATGCATTAGTGTTAAACAATTTTTAAAAATAATCAAATATTTTTTTATTTATCAAAACATGAGCTCTTTCCTCAGACGAGCATCACTACTTTTTTCTCATTTTCGTCTTTCTTTTCTCCCAGCATTTTCTCATAATTTCTGCGTGCCTCTGCTTCTTATCTTCTGACCACACAATACCGTTCCTTATTTCTTTATTTTCGACAAGAACATAGATTTCGTTTAATTTCTTTCCACATTCTTCTCTATCTAGGCAGTCTTTGTCTAATATTTTTAATTTTAGTTTTACACACCCTCTTCTTATATTCACGTATTCTGTCAAATACTTTCTTATTAAGTCTAAATAATGTGAGAATAAAACTTATATAATATTAAAAGTTGTATAAGGTTTAAAACATCACTCTTTGCTAAGTGCTGAGTCGTTAAAACATTTGCCTGTTCGCAGATATTTTTAAAGTAATTCAAATGGAAACCTTTAGATATCATGAATATTAAAAAAATTCTTTTTTATTTAGTATTAAAAAAAAAAAAACATTTTCAAAAATAATTGCTCATACTTTACCTCGAAAAGTGGAAGAAAATACAATAAAAGACAATTTTACATTTTAATTGTTATTAACAATTTTTGATTGATCGTAAAATTGATGTGAAGGATATAATGATCAAATGAAAAAGGCGATGTTAGAATAAATAACATAATAACTAATTAAAAATTTTCTTTTCAACATATTGTAAGATAAAAATTAGTGATGCGTTTGTAGTTTCCTATTAAATAAGTAGAAAAAATAAAATTAAAGGCAAGAAAAACAAATAAAAAAGAATGTAATATACTGATATAGTAATTACAAAAATAAATAAAATAACAAAAATTTTAGGCAGAGTAAAATTTGAAATTGAAGTATAGGAATAAATTTAAAAAAATTGATACCATGATAGTTCAGTGTGTGAGAGCTCATCACTCACACATTGAATTATTAATCAACTGAACTATTTTTAAACGGATCATTAAGCGACAATTAAAAAGGGTATTTAAGGAGTGTTAAAGAGGCAACGTAATAGAAGCCATTACAAAATAATTACAATTCCAAACATAATAATTAAATTATGATAATGGGGATGGGTTGTTATAAGACACATCATTCAACTGTAAAATATATTAAGTGTAGTTTATATAAAAATATATAAAATAAATTATAAAAAATTGATGAAAAAAATTATTAAAACAAAACCAATACACAGAGTGGAAGGGAATAATAGAATAGAATAGTTTGCAAAATGAAATAAATAACATCAGATAAAATAAATTATATCAGAATATATGTATGCACAGATACGAACTGTACTGCCACAAACTGGAATCAATTAAATACTATCGATTCGTAGATTAATAAATAAACTCCGTCGGTAAGTAAAGAAACAAGTATGCAGAATTGATGAAAAGGTCAAATTAATTGCTTTATGCAATATATATTGAATAAAATAAAAAAGCAAGATCGCGCGTTCGCAGCCTTGGGATTTTTTTAATGGAGTATAACATGCTTGGTTATGTGATCTATTGAAGACGTATTATTGAAGATCCGCCTACCTAATTATACCTGGATAGGCGAATTTCAGAGCTTCAAGTGATATTAAATAAATAACCAATGAAATCAAGAATTATAAAATTTAAACATTCTTTCTTTCTCTATTGTTGCTTAAATAAATGTCTAGACCCACACTCTCAACTATCATGGTTGTATTTTTGTGACTTTATCGAATTTTTAAATGATTTTCAAGTTTATATACATTATTTTACAAATTCATCAGTCTATTACCTTTTATTTCACTATGGTTTTTATTTTTTCTAAGTTATTTTTATTAATTATGCTTATACCTCCAATGTTCTATTATTATTTAGAATTTTAATATCATATTTTAATATTTTTACTATTTAAGAATTTACATTGACATCCATTAGTTATCCTCAATGAAGCTTATAGAAATAAATATATAAATAAGATTCTTCATTCAAACTGAAAAATAAAAGAGTTATTATTTACATTCCTCAATATATGAACATATTTTAAGGCGAAATTCAAAGACAAATAATTAGGATTTGATTAAATTATTTACGATTATTTTGTATAACAAAATCTATTCTATATATTTTATTTATGACGTATTACATTAGAGTTTCACAAAGTAAATTATAAATCATAGAATTTAGATTAAATATAGTTAATTAGCTATATTTAATTTTATATATATATATATATGTAAAATCCAAGTACTGGATATTTAGTTAGCATTGGTTGAGGTTATGGAACCTTCATATTTATAATAGATCACCTGGTGCTAATAGCTCAGAATAAGAGTAACTTTATTAGTTGGATCTCAACCTGTAATTTAATTAATCTTTTCAGGTTTGTATTGTTTAGTTGGGTTATGTAAATAGTGTATTAATATGTCTTGTTTATCTTTTAAAACGTTAATATGTAATCTTTTCAGATTAATAAAATCAGTTATTATCCAACTTATAAATTAAATTACAAGTTGATATAAATGGAGGACAAGACAAAAGGAGCAAAATTATTTGTCCACATAATCAAAGTAGATGAAGAGGAGCACGAATTGGTGCAGGTATCTGAAGATAAAATAGTATGGTTTTTAATACCAGAAGGTTATAGAAACCTACGCCATCATGAGGTATTATTAACTAAATCAACTATTAAAAATGCTGTATCCGCAATTAGGCCAATTAACGGTTATAGGAATGTAGGAATCAAAATTGATGAAGAAATAAGAAAGGTATATTTTGATGAAGATGACAACATCTGTTTTAATAGTATTCCATTAGAGGAATCAAATTTCAGGGATTTTTATACGAGTACTGGCAAATCCGGTCATGATTTTTTTTTAACTCAGAAAATAAAAGAATTAGAAAATAAATTGAATTCTAATGAATGCAAGCTTCAGAATGTTGAAAAGAAATTTATAATAGAAAAATTCAATAAAAAACAAAATGCTACAGAATGGATGGATGGTTATGAGTATGAATGCCGGAGACATAATGTATCCACTATTACAAACATCATTGAAGTTCTTCGTTTTTTTGTAGAGGGACCGGCAAAAGATTGGTATGAGGCAAACTTAAAAAAAATAGGTCTTGAAAATTGGTCGGCCTGGAAACAATCTTTTTTTTCAGTATTCATAGATAAAGGATGGTCTCAAATTAGGAAAGCGTACAGTTTTAAATATTTAGGAGGTTCATTGGTGGATTATGGATTGGCGAAAGAAAGGTTATGTTTGGAAGCAGAAAGCAAAAGTACTCTCGTATCAAGAATCAATATGATCGTGATGGGACTACCACTAGCAGTGCAAGATAAGTTGGATAGAGAAGAAATAAAAACTATGGAAAAACTGTTTTCAGAACTAAGGAAGTTAGACGATTCATTTTCGAGAAAAAAAAACATTAGCATGCCAAATCAACGAATTAGCGTACCCTTGGAAAAACCCCGAGAGAAAACCTATAATTTACACAAAAGTAGCTATACTATATTAAAGAAACCCTGCTCCATTTGTGAAAGTTTAGGTTGGGTGAATCGGTATCATTCAGAAAAAGAATGTAGGAATAAAAATTTTGGTGCATCAAAAAAATCAGTCAATATAAATGAAACACATGCTGAAATTTCTGAGAACTTAGGCGGGGAAAATACAAGCGATAAAAATTTAAACTAGAAGGCCCGGAGAAATTGAACCCATTAATCAAAATTCATGTTCTCATTGATAAAAAGTTGAACATCAGAGCTGTTTATGACAGTGGGTCAAACGTTACTTTAGTAAGTCAACGAGTGATTGATTTATTAAAATCAAGTCTTATGAAAGAAAAGTCTGTGTTCAAAACTATCAATGGGTTTAATTTCAGTTCTGGCCGGGCAAATATAAAACTAACGATTGGTAACATTACAAATAACCTTAACGCATATATCATCAAAAATAACCAGTTTTCATATGATTTACTCCTAGGCCTAGATGCCATTCATAAATTTAACCTTATCCAAGATGAAAATTTAAATATATTACAAAGACTGAATAAAGATAGAATTTTAGAAGTAGAAAATAGAAACGAGGTAGAACTGAATAAAATTTTGGTCAAAGATGATATACTTTCGAAAAATAATGAAAATAATAGATTTAATAATTTTGAACTAAATATTAATGAAACAAAAAAATTGAATGAATTTGAAGGAATACAGAAAAATACAAATTTCAAAATTAATAGAGAGGTATAAACAGGTATTTGCTAAGGATAAATTTGAAGTTGGTAGAGTGAAATCGAGAGAAGCTGAAATAAAGTTAATGAAACAAGAATGGGTTACTTCACGAGCATATAAATGTTCTATACCAGATGAACGGGAGATAAAGACTCAAATAGAAAAATTACTAGAAGCCGATCTTATTGAAGAGTCAGATTCACCATTTGCATCACCTGTAACGCTCGCTTTTAAGAAAGAAGATGGTCGCAGAACTCGGCTCTGTATTGATTTTCGAAAATTAAACAATTTGATAATACCAGAAAATTATCCGTTTCCGACGATAAACGATGTCATAGATAAGGTGCCTAACTGCAAATTCTTTAGTGTTGTTGATATAAACTCTGCTTTTTGGAGTATTCCTTTAAAAAAAGAAGATAAAGAGAAGACATCGTTTATAACTAAATTTGGTAAATTTATGTTCAAAGTTCTCCCTTTTGGACTTAAAAATGCACCAGCTATCTTTCAACGGATATTATCAAATTTTATAAGGAAAAGAAAATTAGACGAATTTTGTGTTAACTATATAGATGACATATTGATATTTTCTAAGTCATGGGAAGACCATGTTAACCATATTGAGAGACTTTTACAGGTGATTGAAGAGGAAGGTTTCAAACTAAAATTAGAAAAGTGTAATTTCGCGTCAACTTCGGTTAAATATCTTGGTCACATAATTCGAGAAAACAGAATATCCCCCGCTCAGGAGAATTTGATAGCTATAAAAAACCTGAAGAGACCGACAAACAAATCGGAAGTACGAAGTATTTTAGGTTCTATTAATTTTTATTTGAAATATATTGAAAATAGTGCCGAGAAATTTGAACCTTTGCATAAATTATTGAGAAAGAATATCGAATTCAAGTGGACTGATGAATGCGAGAAAAGTTTTAACTTAATAAAATCCTATTTGTGTTCTTCTCCGATTTTAGCAATTTATGATATAGATAAAGATGTCTATATAGATACGGACGCTAGTTATACGGGTATTGGAGCAACTTTAAAACAACCTCAAACTGACGGAAAATTACATCCAGTTGCATATTTTTCAAGAAAACTTTCTGAAAAAGAGAAGAAAATGGAGATTATTTATCTTGAATGTAAAGCTATTAAAGATGCTATAAAGTATTGGCAATATTATTTAATTGGTCGGGAATTCACCGTATGTAGTGATCATAAACCATTGGAAAATTTGAGAACCAAATCCAGAACAGATGAGATTTTAGGTGATTTGGTACATTATTTATCTCAGTTTAATTTTAAAATTATCTACAAAAGAGGAAAAGAAAATGTTCTAGCTGATCTTCTGTCTAGACAACCGGTTTTAGAATATTTCGAAAATGAAGATGCTATCAGGGTAGTAAATTTAATAGAATTTAAAGAGATAATTAATGATCAAAATAAAAACCTCCAAGAATTAAACTCTGCTCAAAATATAGAAAAAAATGGTAGCATAATATTTAAGAAATTAAGAGGCAGAACTAGAATCTTTATTTCTACTGATTTTGGCTTAGAAATTATACGCCGCGTACATGATTATTACGGCCACATTGGTGCCATGCAAATGAAAGAGAAAATAAGACCAATATACTATTTTAAGAATTTAGACTCATCAATAACCCAATTTTGTAAAAATTGTACCATTTGCTTAGAAAATAAAGTGCGTACTAGTAGACCCATTGGCTTAATGTCAAAGCTAGGTCCCGCACAAGAACCCTATGAAATCTTGTCTATCGATTCCGTTGGTGGTTTTGGGGGAAATCGATCGTGTAAGAAATTTATGCATATACTGGTAGATCATTTTAGCAGGTATGCCTGGATTTCTACGACGATAGGTCAATGTGCTGGAGATTTCATCAAGCTTATTGATCCCATTGCTCAGAATAATAAAATCAAAATTATTCTAGCTGACCAATATACAGCCCTCAATTCTAAAATCCTTAAAAATTATCTAGAGAAGATGAAGATCCATTTAATATTCACCTCAATAGATTGTCCACAGTCTAATGGACTAAACGAGAGGCTTAACCAAACGCTGGTAAATAGAATAAGGTGTAAAATTAATAGCGGTGATAAGCGTGCATGGCCAAGAATAGCTCAAGATTGTGTGTTAGAATATAATAGAACTATTCATTCTTCAACTAAATTCGAACCGACATACTTACTTTTTGGAAAAAAATCATTAATTTCTCCGTTACATACACTAAACGAAAATGATCTTGAGAGGGATAGAAAAGAAGCATTTCTAAATTCTATGAAAAATTTTGAAATAAATAAAAGAAGAGTAGACAAAACAAGAAGAGTTCACGAATTCAAAGTTGGTGATAAAGTGTATATAGAGAATGGAAACAAATTAAATAGAAAGAAAATGGATAAAGTAAGAATTGGACCATTTAGGATTCTCAGCAGGATTTCAAGTTCAATGTATGAAGTTGAATGTGGAAAAAAGAAAAAAAAATCAAATTACTTTCACAGCAGCAAATTGTCACTTTTCCCTTCTGGAAAAATGATTTCAAGGGGGGGGATGTAAAATCCAAGTACTGGATATTTAGTTAGCATTGGTTGAGGTTATGGAACCTTCATATTTATAATAGATCACCTGGTGCTAATAGCTCAGAATAAGAGTAACTTTATTAGTTGGATCTCAACCTGTAATTTAATTAATCTTTTCAGGTTTGTATTGTTTAGTTGGGTTATGTAAATAGTGTATTAATATGTCTTGTTTATCTTTTAAAACGTTAATATGTAATCTTTTCAGATTAATAAAATCAGTTATTATCCAACTATATATATATATATATATATATATATATATATATATATATATATATATATATATATATATATATATATATATATATACATCATTCAAGACAAAAATCATAAAAGATTTCTATTTTTATAGTTTTAAAAATGGACTGAAAAATTTAAATAAAAATTAATGAGTAAGAATGTTGGTGAAAAAAGTTATTAAATAAAATCATTTAAATGGGGGATGGATAATGTAGATTTTAAAAACCGATGGTTTAGGCTATCACTTCTTGTCAACCATTTATTATTATTGTTTTTTACATGGAAATATTTTCATTATAAATGTACATTGTTTATTTTCAAAGTATTTTTCAATTTACAAAGTATTGTTTCTTTTTTTAATTTAAAAATGAACTGAATAATTTAAGCACAACTTGATTAAAAAATAATACCGATGAAATAAATGATTAAATAAAACCAATTAAAAGTGGTATGGAAATGATGGTATGGTATTCAAAAACCGATGGAAAGTGTTCCTATTATTTTTTTAAACATTCTTTGAGCTTAAAAATATTTTCATTATTACTGCATATTTTTCATTTACAAAAAGGCATGGTGCGTTGGTCGAAAAGTTGAATTAAAATATTTCTTTACTACCAATTGATCATTTTTTTTCCACCTTTCGTATCTACTTCCCATAATCTATTTTATTTTTTTATTATCCTCCATGATATAGGGGATATGTGAAAATAAATATATGAATGATGATAGATAAAGATCCCCCATACTACAGAAGGGTTTAGAAGGTACAAAATGAAACCTTAAGAAAGAGGTGGAGAATAGTATCGGGTTAGATAGACTAGTGCTACGGAAGTCGTGAGTCTTATATTTCGGAAGGAGCGGGGGGAGCCGCCTTAAGGAAACCCAACCTCACCATCGATTAGTTACAGCCAGTCTCGATAAGTCCTCTAAGCTAAGAGCTTAACTTTAGTTTTTAGGGTGTTAGTTTTTACACAACAAATTTTTAGAATATGTTGTAACTTTTCAACTCTATTTAGTATGAAATATTAATAAGACTTAGCGAACCCGAAGGCTCGATGCTAATACCACCACCAATCTCTGCTTATAAAGCTTTTGCTTATAAACCACGGATCACTACCCAAACCCAATCCGCCAGATCCATCTTAACGCAATCCTCCCACATACGCCTCGGTCTACACCTCTTACGCTTCCCAGTCGAATAGCGTTTATTAACATCTTAGGAATTCGTTTCTTTCTTAGCCCAGCAACTTTATAGGCTCATCTTAATCTTCGTAACGCTATCACTAGAATAATAGTATTTGTAAATTCCGACTTTTAGATTTCGGGATAAAAGACGCGAGCTTAATAATGTCGAAACTGAATAATAACAATCATTTCCCGCCTTTATTCCCTTTTGAATTTCGTTTTATCTAGTTACCATAGAACCCGAGTACTTATACTTCTCCAGATGTAAAATCAATAATAACGTATAATTTAAATAAAATTTAAAATATGAGCCATTTTATTTATCAATAAACCTCCATGATACACCTTGTTAAAAAAAAAATCTTCATTTAAACAATAAAAAAATAATTATTGTTCATTTTCATCGATAGGTATTAAGTAGTAGAAATTAAAGCAGTGATAATTAGATGTTGTAATCATTATTTTCGATTATTCTATATAATAAATAATAATTCTGTATAACGCAATATATATAAACACTTCAACGCTAAATAATAGGGATATGTAAACAATTTAAAACTGAAACTGAAATAATAAATATTTAAAAGATGATTGCAATAAGGATATATAAATATAATTAAATTGAAGAAAAGTAACATATGTTTAATATGCATCGATTTTATATATGAAAATTATAATTGCGAAACGGATTGGAATAGAAATATTGGAATAATAATAATAATTGACAGTTTAAAACTATGAGCTTAGTGTGGAGAGTGCTGAATGTCTAAAACAGTATCGTATCACCTCCATAGATTGAAGAAAAGACCTAGCGGTCCAGACAAATTTCGAACAAATCAAATCCCTGCACGACCGTTGTCTTAGAAACATTACCAGACCCATGTTGTTTTTTTTATTCGAATAATATAAACGAGACCTGGTTAGAAGTAAATACCATTTAATCTTACATCAATAAAACGAGTTTGATAGAAATCGATAATGCACGTATATTTTTCGATAATTATTAAAAATCAATTAGCCAATCTTAATACTGAATTTCGATGTTGCACTTACTATAATTAATAACAATCTATTATTTGATATTTAAAACATTTTCGGAATTCTTTTTCTCACTCTATTTTTGTTCATATGTAGGTAAGTGTATAAGACAAACTAACCTAATCCTATAAATTATTTATAATCCTAACAATAAAATATACCCCTAGCTCTAAAAGTTAAAATAAAATACTCCTAACGCGAAAAAAATGAGGAAAACAAAAAAATGTTTTTAAAAATTCACGGTTGAAAAGAGAATTCACTCTAGGCAGCCTAACACTGTTTTGCCGGTATTTCAAGGACCTGTCGAGAGCAGAATAAAAAACGTTCGTGTTGTAGAATAGCTCTAAAACTGACCTTGTAGGGCTCTATACTTCTGACAGTTTGGAATGTTGTCTCAACCATTATAAATAAAAGATTTGATTAACATTTTTCAAAATCTAATAAACAATTAATAGTTTTACATTTTTTTTTTTTTCGTGCTTTTACAACCTTTGGTCATATGCAGAAACCCAGAACAACATTAATAATTTCAAAATTGAATAAATAAGTAAAACCTTCAACCTAAAAAAAAAACATGGATAACTCAATAATTTCCAACTAAAACATTTTAGAAATAAGCTTAAAATAAATATACTTGAGCTTTTGTTTGTTTTAATGACTAATCATTTCTCTAATGATGACTTTCGATTACTAGGAAATATAGCCTGCACTTATCTTCGGCAGTTTTTTCATTTTTAAGTAAATTAAAAATAAACAGACCGTCTTCAGAAAATCTAGTAGTATTAAAAAAAATCGTTAGCATTACAATAAAAAAATTATATAACATATAAAATACATTATTGATAAACGTGGTAAATGTACATAAAATATGTTCTGCATTTTTTACTTCCATTATTTATTCATTTTCTAGTTTCGTGTAATTTACAAAAAGTTACAAAAAAGGGGTCTCTTGTAGTGTAGTGGTTACCATAACAAACTTACATACATACATATAAGTATATATATATAATAGAAGTAAATATAAATAATATTACATTTATTTATACATATTTGTCTATTGCAGGTGAGTACACAATAGAACTGGGTGTGGACATAGAGCCTAGACATAAGGGTAATATATGCTACTTACATAATAATTATCAATTTAATAATTTTTATATATAACTTATGTCAGAGCTTCCCTGAACGAAACATAAAAAACAAAAAAAAAAATAGGGAAGAATGATTACACACAACAGCTAAAACACTGATACATACTGACTTTATTTTAATCATAATCCTCTATATATATCATTCACATATGTCTACAATACAATACTTATATATCGTCGCTGTCAAAACAATAAATACCGCCTAAGTACACTGGGCGATTTTACAGGAGAGAAAAAAAAACGCGCCGACTGTAGACTTGGCAATTTATAATCTATTTTTTATCGATATAATTTTGGAACTATTGCTAAAAAGATTGAAGAGAAGTATCAAAAAATCACACTCTGCCATGTTGCTGACCTCATACGTCCCTTACCATTACTAACTCATTATCACCAATAATTGTAGATAGGCGGTATTGTATTGACAGCGACGATATGTATAAGTATATTTTTAGTATGTATTTACACAATTTAATGAAAAAATAAAGCATAAATAAACTTTGTATATATTTCATTTTTTTTGGATCGGGTATAGGAAATAATAGGAAGAGGTAGGTGAAATTAGGATTTTTTAAAAGGAGTAAAATTCAATGGCTATGCCTTTCACTCACGTCACTTTATGCTACAGCTGGAGCTCTAAATTTTATCTATCCAGGTTTAATTAGGATAGGGATCTTTAACGAGTACCTGACATCGTACAGGCTCGGGATCTCCGTTTAACGTCCCTTCCGAAGGAAGACATACATGACCAAGCATTTTTGACTGTGTTCAAAAAATCCTAGGGCCACTTGCCGGGCTACGGACCTGTGATCTTGGGCTTGATGACCACAGGCCACAAGTCACCACATAAATGGCCTTGTCCAAGAGTAAAAAATACTTTATTATTATAATTATTGAGAGAATAAACACATAAATCTCTTAAACAAATTAAAAATGGTGGACGGATTAAAAAAATGAATGGTTTAGAGTATCCTTGATCCTCCTAAACCGATGGATTTTCACCATTTTACATCGTTCGAACTGGCGACAGAGAGGGTTGAAAAATGGGATCACCTTAACAGTTAGAAGCTTGAATTGATTCCCGAAGGAGATATATTTCACCCGATTCTCATCAGTTCGCTACCAGCCTGGAAGAAGTATTGCCGCTTGGTAAAATGAGCCTAATGATCCCGATCCCGCTGTCCCTATCTCCCTCGTTTTAAGTAGGAAAAGCCCAAGGGAAGAAAGGCCCTTTGATTCTAGAGACAGAAATTCGCTCTGTGGTCCGGGCCCTTTATGTACGCCAAAGGGAGGTCCTTCTTCTGGATTAAAATACACTTGGGAGGTCTTTAATTAACGGTGATTTCCTTTGACGTCTTCCTGTCTTATCTTCTTTCCTTATTTTACCCTTTTGTGCCCTTCCTCTTTGGTCTCTCTCTCTCTCTTTCTCTCTCTCTCTCTCTCTCTCATCCACCCAACTCCCCGTTTTCCCAGAGTATAGAATTCAGGAAATCCTCTCTAAACTACAAAACGTCCTTCTCCTATATATCTTCTTTGAATGTACGGTTTCTGTTGACCGACATACATGACATAAATATTCATCCTTCGTGAGCGAAAATTATTATCAATAATTATTTATTATTGTATGGAATTGAGTTCAATCGATAGCACTGATGTTATGTATTTTTTTTTAAACGAAATTTAACATCCAAAAAAATACCGACAATCATAGCAGTATTTCACTTTGTTATATGTCACACTACTTCGAATGCTAGGAATACGTAAATAAATCGGTGGAGTGCCACTGTGCAGGTAGCATAAGGTCCCCTAGGACCTGTAGCTGAAGAAAAGGCAGAAAGGCAGGACAGCGACAGTTGTAGACAAGACAGGAACAAGTTAAGATGCCGAGAACCTCATGAGAAACTGTTTTGTTTATTGTAAGTAGAGATACGTTTTTGTGATCTCCACGTAATAAAAGTAATATTATCCTATCTGATGAAAAGGGATCTTTATTTACTAATCAATCAACCACGTAAAAATTTGGAATAGAGAGATATGTTTTTAATCGATAGTGATATAGTGTAACTGTACCTCAGTTGTAAGGATCTCAGGGTGGCATACCTTATCATTATTTTAAAATTATTCAGATCAAAGAATATTAACTTTCCTTCATCATAATTTGGGCAGTGAAGCCAACATAGCAACTACAAGTCCCTAATGCACGTTTGCATTTGAGCTTGTCTAGGCTAGATAAATATGAAGAACACCTCAAAGCTCGATCAAGGAGGAGTAAATTTTTAAACAGGAAGAAACAACTCATTGGAAAAAAAACTAGACAACTATAACCCATGATATTTTTATTTTAAAGAGAAAAGATTTGGTCCTGGCGGGGATTTCTCTTCAAAATAAAAATTAGAGTGCTGGGTGAGCCCCTCAAAGGTCTGTAGATCCCACAGAGTACTTTCGTGGTTTTTAACTGATTAAATAATTATCTACCAGACCCGGATTTTAACCACCGGTCATCAGAAATAAGAAATAGAAGATTCTCAAGATGGAAGATAATTATTAAAGGGATCAAAGCAAGAGGAGGTATTTTAATTATAAGTGGGTTAGTGAAAGTTTAAATATGTAGATGGAATCTTTGACGAAAGAATAAACTTCAAATAATTATGTTTAACCATATGTGTTATAAGAGTAAATGACAAACATACATCATTATGTTAAAATTGTCACTAATCATTAATAAACCGGATAGCGGTTTCCAACCTCAATAAAAAAGATAATGTTTCAGAGTAAGGTAGAAATTATGGCATCGGGAGTAACGTTTTATCAGTTGGAGGTTGAAAGCTTTACAACCGCAAATGCGGCCACGGGCAAAACCTCAACGTGTCGTGTAATTAAAGGGGAGTGCAGGAGGCCTGTTATTTCAACGCTATTAGTCTGCTAAGACCATCACAGGTTGAGCCTCTGTTTGAATAACCTTAGCCGCAACAATCATCTCTATGTGTTCATCATCCTATATACCGCTCTGATTTTTCCTCCGTTTCTTTTTTCGAAATAGCGCGCCACTAAATCAGTTAAAATCTCGGAAACCAAACTAAAAAAACACAATACGGATATATCAATAAAATGATAAAAAAAGGCATTATAATTGAGTCATGGACATGGACAAGATAGTATGTAAAAAAATGATAATTTTTCGGTTTTTTAAAGAAAATATAGTAATTAAGGATACTAATAGGACAAAAAGAGGAGCGGTTTGGTTGCTTTCAACGATGGAAGCAACCATTTTACAGTTGAAACTTTTTTTGTAGTTGGCAAAACAGTATTTCTTCTTCTGTAAAATTACTTTTTCTAAACTTACGACCTTTTACATTACAACGCTTAAATTACTAGATTGCAATAGAAAAACACAGAAAATATTGGGTCACATGTGGTTTAATGGTTAGGAAAACTACCTACCGTACGGAATATTTTAAAATAGAAAAAATTTGTTAGTTAAGCCGTTCTTCGGAAGGGATATAATGGTTTCAGATACTCGTTAAAGATCCCTAATCTAATTACACCATGACATGCAAAATTTCGAAATCCTAGTGTAGCATCATCCGATTAGCATGAGCAGCTTTAAGTGACGTTAAATGAGTAAATGAACAAAAAAAAAAATCACATCGATTAGTTTGAGCAGTGCTGCATTTGATCTTTTTTTAATGTGAATATTTTTCCTGTATGTTCTGATGATACTTTCGAAACATTCACCGGTTCGGTTATTATGAACATTTTCATAATTTATCAATGATGTCCGAGATAAAAAAGACCAAATCCAGTTTTGAAAACTCTGTAAAATGCAATAGGAAATATCCCAAAAAGCAAAGCCTGTAAAATACTGGAGAAACTAATCAGCAGCGTTCCACCAATTCAGGCATCTTCATGCACATCTCACATCAACAGACTCATCTAATAGAGACAGCAGCCTTACTCTGCAACAGAAGTATTGTTGTATGTTCTCATGATGCCTCAATTTGCGAAAAATTGACCTATAGTCTCTAGTATTTCAGATATGTAAGGCTTTGTTTTTATGAGTTTTCCAATTGTATTCTAGTAATATGAATCAACTTGTATTTAAAAAATAAAGAAATCTGATAATCAATGATACTGAGTAATTCTTTTTGATAAAAGTTGTAGAAAATCTGAGTAATCTAGTTTTTGCATATAAAATAAATTTAGCAGAAAATTAATTATAATTATATAACGGAAGGAAAAGATTACAACTTTTTTTTGTACTATTTTCTCGAAAAAAAAGGTTTAATGATTGAGATCAAACGCGTCCTAATAATATGAATAGAAATTCTCATTAATATCATCTAACTTTTATCCAAATTTAAATTGACTGACGGGGATTTCCAAAAATTTCCAAGCCCTAAAAAGAATCTTTTATTGGAATTAATTACCATAAAAATAAATTATTATAATGTAAATGATATATAAATATTTATCGAAAGCTAATGTCAAAAATAGTAATTTTATTTTAAAGTACACTCATAAAGGATGGGGATTGAAGATGAATCAAACAGGATACAAAAGGAAAATTATTATAAAGAATTTCAAGTAGGAAATGAGTTTAGTAAGCGAACCCAAACAATATCCCCCATCTCCGGGCTTATTTCCCCAAAGCCAAATATCATCGATTGGACTGTTGAGCAAGTTCAATATTGTTTCTAACTCAAGAAGGGAATTGGAACTCACATATCAACCATACAATAGCCTTCGGACCTTCAACCGCTTTGGCCAAACAGACGGGAAATACCCCGAGTTAGGAATAGTTGCTGCAGCTACATTCTCCAAACCGGGAACCGATATTCCCCTACTGTAACTAAAATACTAACAGCCATTTCCAACACAGTTCTACCAACACTTTGGACTTGAAGCCGTTACGTTATCCAAACTCCTTTATTATGATTGACGAAGTCTCCGACAGTTAGTACGGGTGTAGCTCGCGGATTGAATTAACGGGAGGGAACAGAGATGGCTGTAGTTCTAACAAGCCTTACAATATACATGAAGGATATTCGTTTGAGTACATGAAACAGCAAAGTATCCTAGCCAACGGTCATGCAAGGAGGAAGTTTGGCCGAGATCGCAATCCCTAAATAAGGCTATCCCATATTATAGAGGCAGGGAGAGCCCCAGTAAGGTCTCCTGAGTCCTTTTAACAGAATAAATTAATCTGCTACAGCCTGTCCTAGGACTCAGTGACCTAAAATAGAACTCATTAGAATAAACTTAATAATTTTATAAATTCAGTAAGTAAAAAAAAATAGGTAGCCTTTTATTAGGGGTTTTAAAGTAAGCTAGAGACATTTTTAGATATACAGGTTAAAGTAACTATAGATTACCATCCTCTTAAGGCAGCTGATATGGTATCAATTGAGAGCTAAGGCATTCGATCCCGTCCAGTTTTTCAAAATACACTAATTCTTCAGAATTTATTTTTATTTATTAACACACATTATATTCTTATTTACACACACAGAGGGAGTCATATTACATAATAATAATATTAATAAATAAGCGAAAATACAATTAAAAGATTGATTACAAATGTAAAAATATAAATACATATTTCATTTAATTTTAGAAAAAGATAAGTGATTTAATAATGAGAAATATATATAAATAATTAAAGAAAACTATAAAAAAAATAGAATAAAATAATATTATAACTATACAATTAACAAAAGAGATAACTATGCAACAAGAGTGCAAGGATTTGGCCAAGATCTCACTAAAAAAATCATACTTAATTAAAGGTATCTGCTTAATAGGGGCCGAGTGAGCCATAGGAGAGAACCCAGGTTCCACAGACTCAATTCCCGAGTGTCACACTACTATTTGAAGAATTTACGAATGAATTCATCATTTTTTATTTCACTATAAATGATCTAAACTGATTAATCCAAAAATCTTAAGGTTCAATTCATAAATAAATTTAATGTTTATTTTTCAGAAGGATTTCTACCAAATTTATTTTATGTCAGTACTGCTATGAATAAGTCAGTACCGTGGCACGGAAAATTTGAAATATGATTATTATTATCAAACATTTTGAAGCTCAAAATCCTCTGTCTTTCATTTTTACAATAAAATAGAGTAACAATATGCAAAAAAAACAAACTAAAAAGTTTAATATGTAAAAAATATAATATAAGGGATAAAAACTTTTAATATGTATAATAAGTAAAAGTTGGAACAAAATCACCCAAATACTTTATTTGCTAAATAAGGTCTTGAACTCATGCCTTAGAGGTCAGTAACCTAGCAACCTACGTACTAAGCTCCTCTGCTCCTCGTGACTCCTCCTTATGAACCCTTCCTTTTGGTTATAAATCCCAGATTTTTTCTATATTCTCTAAACTATTCTAAACACAGTTAATTCTGGCTTTTTACTTCTACATTCTCTTGATTGACCGATTTCTTAGATGATGAATGAGATACCCTGCGACATGCCTAACCGTTTATAGGATAGCTAACGAGAGATAGCTCACTAAACAGCTCGGGGCGGCGGCCAACCGACCCCTATAAGATTTGCGGCTCGTCGATTAGGACCTAGGGCACTATATCTTGTCCTGTCTCCATCCCCGAACTTCTCCATAACTCTTCTCCAACAACCGCTAATGCCCGCTTCTTATATTTATCTACCTTCTTTTCTTTTTGTCTGTAACCTATAGGTTTATATAGGATGAAGTCAGAAGGTTTTTAAACTGGCACAATCTGATCAACTACAATATGTATCTGTAACCTGAGCCTGAAACACAATAACCCATGAAGTGTCCGGGGTCCAGTACATGGTAGAGACTGTACTGGTTCTTTGACAACGGTTGTGCAAGGAGGTGATTTGTCCTAGATCTGGAACTTCTAAATGAGGTTCCCATCATCTTGACTCTCTCCCGTTTTGACAGACCCTTACCCTACCTCCTCAGTACCCTTCAAATATTTATTAAAGTAGTCATAAACATAACAGCGCCAAATATATCCACCTTTATCTCTTGTACATTGAGTTCATCATCTGTCCTTACTTAACCTTATCCAGCTGTCGTTCTGTAACCTTCCTTATGATTCAGTACTTGCATTTGAGCATTGGTAGAAATGGGTTTTTTTTTTTCTCTGTTAAGCGTCTTGCTGCATTACGAGGTTAGGATGAGCTTATTTATGAGGAAGATTATTATTCTCCTTCTATCCTGACGATACCTGAATAAGCAAAATATTAAAATATATATGTTTGGTTCCTGTTTGAAATGTAGAGAATTTTTGTTATGAATTGTTCCACTCATCTCTCAGTAATATTGTATTGAGAAGAAAACTGTACCACGAATACTGAAGGGTCATGAGGGGGTCGTTAGAACGTGTTAGATACAAAACGTGTAGTACAGTACGTGTTACAAACTGTACAGTTTCTAAGGCAACGGTTGTGCAAGGAGGTGATTTGTCCCAGATCACGCCCAACATACTAGGTTTTCACCAGCTTTAAAGGTACCAACTCTATAGAAGCTGAAGGACCCCCTGGAGGGGTATCAACTATTAAAATATTAAATAATTTATCTGCCTTAGATGGATTTGTATGGATTCGACATAGCAGCTCAACTTTCTGACTACTAAGCTACTTAAATAAATATAAATATTAATAATACTTATCATCTTTTTAAAATATACTAATTAAAACCCACTTTACAGAGGCTGTGAGCTTCATCCATAAATATAATTGTAAATTGTAATAATATTTACCATATTATGTGTATCACTGGGAAGGTTCAAATTCCTCTAAACTTATCTATAATATACTAAATATATTTTTCGTCCCATATAAATCAGTTGTAAAATAATATTTCTAGAGGGTCCTCCTGCTCTTCTCATTGTAAAAAAAAAAAAGTATATAAGATATTAAATACTAGTTGATGAAATACCATGTGAAGAAATGAGCTGGGATAGAGAACTTTAATAAACCACAATTAGCAACTTTGTTGTTTTTGTGGTATCGAAGCTAACAACCTCTAATTTAAAACGAATTTCGTTCATATTTCTCTGAGAAAAAAATAACGTTTTAATAATTAAAATTCAAGAGGAAAAGGTTACAAAAAATGAGCTCAATTAGTAATTAAATTTTCCACTAATTGAAATATGTTTGATCATACATAGGTAATTAAATGACTTTATTATTACATCGCTAAAAGTGTAATACAAATCCAGAAGTCGTGTAGCTACTTTGATTAAAAAAGAGGTTTTTGTTCAATTTCGACTTTATTAGGACGGCCAGTAATAATTGTTCATTTTCCGAATGACAACAAATATATTATAATTTTCTAATTTCAAAGAATAACAGTTTTTATTTTTTCTGTGATCTCTTGAAATCTCCATTTTTCCTCTAGTCTTCCAATCAGGACAATGTTATTCGGTAGAAACATAAAATAAATTAATTTTTAAAATGACTTTTATTGTAATGCAGAAAAAAATTTCCTGTGTCCAATTACCGAAGGAGAAGGAAATGTTAAAGACAGTAACCTTACCAATTATAGACAATTCTCAAGAAATTCATTCCTCCCACCCTTCTAGCTCCGAGTCGGCAAACATTCATAGGAAATAATTTTTTTTTTTTTAATTTAATTTATTGATATTAGAACTATAATATGATTATAACAAGATTAATCTGCTGATATGTACATTATGACATGAAAAACACTTGTGGAGAAACTACCCATCGGCAGCACTCAAATAATCTTCTATAGTAGATGGTCTCGAGGCCATCTTCTTTTCAGACGCCACGGAGGGTTATCAGGAATAGTATGGGAAGCAAGTTGAGAGACTAGAGGATTCAAGTGTGTATGGAGCTTGTGTGGAAGGATAGGTATCTAGTTAGGGCCAAATCAGTAACATATGGGATATTAAGATCATGATGGATGAGTTTGTTTGTGACATAATAAGGAGCATTGAGGATTTTACGAAGGATTTTGGATTGTATGGATTGGATACGAGATGAATTGGAAGGTTTAGTAGAGCCCCAAAGCTCAACTCCGTATGTCCAAATAGGTCTGATAACTGTCATGTAAATGAGTCTTTTGCAATTAATTGGGAGCTTAGAGCGTTTGTCCAGTAAGTGCTGAAGTAGGCGAAAACGTCGAGCAGCCTCTTGTCTTTTCAGTCTTGTATGAGGATCCCAAGTGAGACGTTTGTCCAGATGGAGTCCTAAGTAACGAATCTATTCGACAGGGTTCAGTGGAATATTATTAAAGGATACAGTAGAGCAGGAATTCGTAGGTTTACGAGGAAGGGTGAAGGTAATTTGATGGGATTTGTTAGGATTTATTTTAATTCTCCAATTTTGACACCATTCTTGAAGGTTATAGATATGGGATTGAAGAGATTGGGATGCAACAAATGGATCCTTATTTACTGATAACATATGTGTGATTAGCGTACGTAGTGAGGACAGTGCTTGGATGGGTTGGGATGTAAGCTGTATATATCGTGTATAGGATGGGACCCAGGATACTACCTTGAGGAGCACCGGCAGACTTGATAAGAGGAAAGAGTAGGAAAAATTATGGTTTACTTTAAAGGTTCTATTACTGAGGTAGGAACTGATAATAAGGAAGTAAGTAGAAGGTAAGAATTTACGGAGTTTGTACAGCAGACCCAGATGCCAGACGGAAAGAAATTAAATTTTTATATAAAAAGTCTATGAGAAAAAAATCTTTGGCCAACAAAGGACTTAACGGCCTATTCTCTCGCGTAATGGACTTCATTCAATACTCAATGCTTTTAAATAGTTAAATGTGTATATAATAAAAATCCTGAATTATAGGAGCAGACCCATCGAGAGAATATGAGGGAACGTAAAATGGTAGTCTAGCCTGTGGGATGTCAGATATTCCTTAAAGATCCCTCCCATACTATTTATATGCGGCTATTCAAAATTTAGAGCTTATTTTTTATTTATATTTAATTCTGATTAGCCATATCAGCAGTGATGTGAATTGAAAGAAACAAGGAGAAGGGATTATTTGGCTGAACTTAAATTAAAACATTATGTAAAAAAAAAAAAAAAAAATAACGATTAATTTTAAAATGTTTCTGTTACGTGTTTCTCGTACCTTTTAAATAAACAACAGCTTTAATACAAATTTTATTAAACTGTTAGAAAAAAAACAACTAATTTCTGATTACATACTATGCAAACTATAATATTCTATTTTTCGTCTTAAAAAATTAACAGGAATATTCCTGTAAAAACACTTGGCCAAAAAAGCAAAACAAAAAAAAAAAGACACGAAAAGTAAAGAGTTGATAAGACAAAGTCATTCTAAAAGTGCTGGGATCTAGAAATATAAAATATTAATTTTTTTTTTCACAATTGTTCTTTTATTTCAACCTCGACCCTGGGGTTTCACTCAGCCTCTATAAAGTTGGCACCTATAATTAGAAGGACACAACTGACAGTCTCAACCATGTACTGAACAAGAGAGGGATTATGGTGATGTAAAGTTACTTAAATTAATAATCCATAACACAGCCAATCGAATTACGGTTTCCCTAATCAATGAATGAGTTTTTGCGACCCTGACAGAAACTTTTCACCTTAATATTTTATCTGTCGCTTTGTTGTTGGGCGATGAGCTTTGGCGATGGCAAGACGTGTTATAAAACTTCGTAGTATCTTAAAAATGTATGATACCAAGGTGGGGAGTAACCTTTCGGACATAATCGCAGATAATCGTGGCCACTCTTGTACTTTCTCGAGCAGCTATTTCTATCCGTCGCGTTTCTCATCACTTATTCATTCCATCCGACGATTATGGAAATTATATAAGCCTCATCCACCCTCTAGGAATATTACACTGCTATATAAATAATTTCATCCGGTTGTAACGGAAATTTTTTTTTCCTATGGAGGCTTCATAATCGATAATCCGTAGCGATTACTAAAACATTCATCCCCCGTTCTATTATTAACTCGATGTTATATATTTCTAGTTCACGGTAATGATTCATAGGGTGACAAGTTGGCAGCTGGCGCTGCGGTGGCATCTTGAATCATTTAATCGCCCATACGGCCATCTTAAATTCAACAGACCCCTCATTAAAATATAGTACGCCCCTGACACATGACACGAGATAATTGGCCTAGGTTAAACGGTTTTATATATTTATTCATGTTTGACACCCTCCCCCCTCCTCCGGATAGAATAATTAAAAACGAACATTTTAATTATGAAAGGCAAATGGTAATGAAAATAGTCGCTAACAAGTTTTGACTAATTAGAAAAGAAACAGGTAGTTACTAATTTACAAGTCATTCCCTTCCTCGGGAACTTGAAGATTTAATCAATCGGTAAGTTCTTGAATACGATCAATAAACGTCCACAATCCTTTTTGTATCTTAAAAAACTTAAAATAAATTAACTTATTTTTACTTTTACTATTTATTTCGAAACAATTGTTATGGAATATATGGGTGTGGAGAAGTATCTAATATATTTAAAAGACTTGTAAAATCTCAAGGTACTAAAATACTCCGCGGTTTGTGAGGAATACTAAAACAGCCCCATCATGTCAAATCAATAAATATCAGGTGATAAATTTGAAGTTGGATTTAAACGGTTTTAGTGGCATCAAATATTTTTAAACCATAAAGCTCCTTATAGTTTCTAAAGAGAAATAAGTAATAAATAATATTCATGTAAATTATAAATACGTTGATATTTATAGGTAAATAAAAACATAAACAAGACTTGAATTGATATCTATAGTTAAGTATATTTTTGGTTATTTATATTATAATAATTCGTTATTAATTAATATATTTAAGGAACATATGATCGAAGTTATAGTGAAACAGGTTAGTTTTATGTGTCACTAAATTAACTTCAATTTATGTTTTAATACTTTATATTTCTTTTTAAAAAAGTGTTGTATTCTGATCGTACAGATTAGATTTAAGATTAAAGTGGTAAAAGTGCGGTTTTTATCGCCAGCCATGGGCGAAGCGTCTACTTCTTCGCAGGCGGTAAGTGAAATGGAGTCGGACAACATTAATTTAAGTAGTAATAATAACAATACTGGTTCCTGGGAGCTTGTTACTGGTCGAAAACGACCTTTACCAATTGAACCGGACCTTACAAGACAGAAACGACAAACGCCAATTCCAACACACAATAAATTTCAAGCCCTAACCTCAACACCGGACGAACCATCAGAAAATTCCACAAAACCAGTCTTAAACCAGAAACCACCCCCAATTTATATTAACGGTGTAGAAAATTTCTCTGCACTAGTTACATTCCTAGAAGAAAAAGCTGGACCAAATACTTTTATAGTCAAATCTACACTGAAAGGAGTAACTGTTTATCCAGATACACCTGAAACGTATCGAAAATTAAATGCAAGCCTTAGAAGAGAGGGGGCGGACTTTCATACTTTTCAGCTCCCACAGGACAGATGCCCGAGAATAGTAATTAAGGGCCTTCATCACACCACACCGATTAGCATCATCAAGGAGGCACTGAAACAGAAAGGTTACGAAGCTTCAAACGTAACCAACGTTATATCCAGATTCAAAACACCTCTCCCAATGTTCTTTGTGGATATTACTAAAGAAACATTCACAGAGAATGTTTATGATATAAAATCCATTTATTATACTAAAATAAATATAGAGGAACCGCGGAAAAAAAAAGACATCCCGCAATGTCTAAGGTGTCAGCAGTATGGTCACACCAGAGGTTACTGTAACCACCCACCAAGGTGTGTAAGGTGTGGCGGGCATCATGATAGCAACTCTTGTACAAAAACTAGAGAAACCCCTGCTACCTGTGCCAATTGTGGCGGCCAACACCCTGCCAACTATAAAGGTTGCCAAACATTGAAGAACCTCAGGGTTCAGCGTAGCTCGAGGAAATACCACCAGCGACCTACACCACCTCAACAAATTCAGTTACCACCGGACCCACAGGAATTCCCAGCCCTACAACCTTCACAGCACCATCGTCTGGGACAACCGCAGAACGACATCGGAAATCAGCAGATACTAAGGAGTCAACCTGCAACGAAGTCGACACCACAACAACATCATGTTCCAACAGGTATGATGAATAACACTACTCAGCCGGTACCCCCCATTGATAATGCTCCTTCTCAACTTTTTCAAATTTTAAATGGCCTAAATAACCTTATCCACCCTCTTTTTATTCTCCTCCAACAACTAACTCAAGTCACACAAGCCTGGAGCAACAGCCATGCCCCCTAATTTCTCAACAGCTGGCTCCTTGTCAATTCTCCTATGGAACGCTAACGGACTGATGCAACACCGGACGGAACTTGATTTATATTTACATGAAAAAAGGACAGACATAGCACTTATCACTGAAACACATCTTACGCCACGATCTAAAGTATTTATTCCAGACTATACTATTTACAGGACTGATCACCCAGACAAAATGGCACACGGTGGCACCGCCATTATCATCAAATCGTCATTAAAACACAATCCTATTCACTTACCCATCACACCACACTTACAGTCAACTGGCATCACATTACAAACAAAAGATAAAAACATAACGTTTGCTGCTGTGTA
Source organism: Troilus luridus (assembly GCA_964056705.1). Taxonomy (NCBI): domain Eukaryota; kingdom Metazoa; phylum Arthropoda; class Insecta; order Hemiptera; family Pentatomidae; genus Troilus; species Troilus luridus. Next base: position 86,878,128 of record OZ057415.1, read on the forward strand.
TTGCCCCCCTAGGTACAAGCTTACATCTTCGATGTTTTCTGAGTTTTTTAAACGCTTAGGTCGATCTTTTATCGCAGGTGGTGATTTCAACGCGAAACACAAATGCTGGGGTTCAAGATTGTGTACCCCAAGAGGTAGGAACTTGTGGTATGCTCTTCATGAACTTGCATTAGATACTTCAACTCCTAATTCTCCCACTTACTGGCCTACTTCTAGACGTAAAACCCCGGACTTACTGGACTTTTTTATTACAAAAGGACTTAGAACAGTATACAAAACTGTAAATACGAGTTCTGACCTTTGCTCTGATCATTCTCTAGTCCAGATGACCCTATGCGAAGAACCTTCTGAGGCACAAAAAAGGCCTGCGCTCACACAGGGTATAACTGATTGGGGATTATATAGATCTTACCTTAACTCTGACCTCACAATCCCTGTTTCAATAAAAAACGAGACAGAACTAGAGGAGGCAGTGGAGAAGTTCACTAGAAGTATTCAAGAAGCAGCGTGGTCAGCATCAAAACCGAGGTGCAGGAAATCAGATAACTTACCAAGCTACCCACAGTATATTAGAGATCTGATCAGAGCCAAGAGAAGAGCTCGTAAAAATTGGCAAACCAACAGACAACCTTCAGATAGACGGACATTTAATAAACTAAATAATGAACTGAAACGCCAAATTAGCAAATTTAACAGGTCAAACTACGACAATTACATTAAATCCCTTTCGACAGACGATGGAAGTTTATGGAAGCATACCAAAAGACTCTTAAAATATCGTGAGATGTCAGCACCTCTTAGAAAAGAAGATGGCTCTTGGGCTGTGTCGGACGAGGAAAAATCCGAGCTCTTTGCCGACCATCTTTCTTCCGTATTTACCCCACATACTGACTTTATAAACACAGAACACGAAAACTTGGTAAATAACACACTTGACATTCCATTACAACTAACACTGCCACCGCCCTCATTCACTCCCACAGAAGTAGCAGAAATAATTAGACACTTACCAAAAAGAAAAGCCCCGGGCTATGACTTAATAAATGCTGAGGTGCTCCAGCAAATGCCTAGGAAAGCTCTAGTGTTTTTAACGACAATCTACAACTCAATACTTAGAACTACAAAATTCCCTATACAGTGGAAATACTCTTTTGTAACCATGATTAAAAAACAAGATAAAGATATTAGCAGCCCTTCCTCGTACAGACCTATTAGTTTACTCTCCATTTGTTCAAAAATTTTTGAAAAATTACTTTATCCCCGATTATTAAAGTTACTGACAGACAAAAATATAATCCCTCACCATCAATTCGGTTTTCGGAAATCACACTCAACAACTCAACAATTACACAGAGTAACTGACTACATATCGACAGCACTAGAGCAGAAGTTATATGCAACTGGAGTGTTTCTGGATGTCGCCCAAGCATTCGACAAGGTCTGGCACCAAGGGCTTCTCTTTAAACTCAAGACTGTACTACCACACACTTATTATCTAATTCTTCACTCATTCCTTGCTGACAGATTTTTCTCAGTCCGACAGGGCTCAGAGCTATCTTCAATAAGACCGATCTTAGCCGGCGTGCCTCAGGGATCAATACTGGCACCGCTGTTGTACATAACATATACACACGACATTCCACTAAGTACTGACATACTGACAGCAACCTACGCAGACGACACTGCCATAATCACCAAACATCAAGACGCGACGCTAGCCTCACTAAACTTACAACATAACTTACAAAAGTTGAGTGAGTGGTGCCAACTATGGAAAATTAGACTGAACCATGAAAAGTCACAGCACATCACTTTTACTCTTCGACGTGAAACATGCCCTCCCATTTACCTTAACAACTCACCCATCCCGCAGACAGACAAAGTACAATACCTTGGACTAACGTTTGATAGGAGAATGACATGGGGTCCTCACGTTAAGATGAAACGCCAATCACTGAACCATAAGCTCAATTTAATGTACTCACTATTCAGGAAAACCTCCAAATTAGACATAAGACAGAAACTAAACACGTACACTTACCTACTAAAACCAGTTTGGACATATGCATTACAAATTTACGGGATCGCTAAACAGACTCACAGAAAACGACTGCAGACTTTTCAATCAAAAGTACTAAGACTTATCACCAAAGCACCATGGTACGTCAATAACAAAACTCTGCATACTGACTTAAAAATACCAACGGTTGACGAACATATACGAACATACTACAAACGCTTTCAAGAAAAACTACACGGACATCCAAACCCGTTAATAGAACGAATGGCCTCTACTCTCATGCCTGAGAACACTAGGAGGAGATTAAAAAGAACGTGGATGAGGGATTTGCTAGCATAGGCAATTGAATCAAGCCAAGGGAGAGGTACCACTGGGTACTGTTCTTCTTCATGCCTTTCAAGTCATTGTATCATGTTCTTGTTTTTTTTTTTACTGTCAGACTATCTGCTGATTGTCACTGTTTTGACAGGTGTAGATAAAGATATAAAGAGAAAAAAAAAAAAAAAAAAAAAAAAATTAATATATTTAAAAAATCTGATATGTATTATTAATGTTTAAATATTCCCAATAATTATATTTTAAATACCTGATATTTATATTTATTTAAGTAGTTTAGTAGGCAGAAAGATGAGTTGCTATGCCGAAGGTTCCGATTACAAATCCGTCTGAGGCAGATAAGTTATTTAATATGTTAATAGTTGATCTGACGACCCTCCAGGGGCACACTCAGCCTCTATAAAGTTGGTACCCTTAAATATGGGGAAAAGCTGGTATTTTGAGCGTGATGTCAGACAAATTACACACCAGCACAACTGTCGTCTAGAAACATTACAGTCTCTAGCATGTATTGAACAGTTCTCCTTTTATAAGAGAATTTTTTTCACCTCCAGCAGGACTATTTTCTTCCTCATATATATATATATATATATATATATATATATATATATATATATATATATATATATATATAATATGGTCAACTAATATTATTTAACATATATTAAACTTAACACCTAACAAAAAAATAGAATGAATAGAATAAAAAAGTACTAAAACGTAATTGGCGATCATAATTGAAGTGAAAAAAAACATATAAAACCTATGTAATACATAAAATCGTATGTACTTCTTGCATCATTCTATCATGGAACATCCATATCGATAACTCAGACGTCAATACGGAAGTGCAGTTGAAAGTCCCATATCTCATATCGTATCAAGGTATCATTGAAGGATCCAATGCCATTCTGCGAGAAGAAGTAATAACTGGCAGTGCCATATTTCGAGGAGCAGATGTCGCGAAGCTGATGGCGGTTTATTAGATAAAGCCAGAACTGGGGGAGACACATGTAGCTGACGGCCGGCCCTAATCGGAAGGGATACCAACGGCCTTCTTGATTAGTTCTCTTAAACTGATACGTCCCTCCCCTTCACGAGTCAACGCTCTGACTTATAAACTATCTTATTATATTCCAAAAGGATTTATACAATATTATACAATTCTTGTTCGTGTTCCACAAATTCCCTCTAAATGGTCACCAGTTGTATAGTGTATAGATGTATAGTTGTATAGCATAACAATCTTATTGCACAAGGTCGCGGGCTCGTAACCTAGAAAGTGGCCTTGAGAGGGAGTAAAAACTCCGAGCATATGCTGTCCTTCGAAGGGGACGTAAAAAGGCGGTACCGAGCCTGTGCGGTCTCCGGTCCTCGTTAAAGACCCCACTGTAGATAGGAATTCAACTGTAGTCCGATAAGCCTTAGTACCATAATTTGACGTTAAATTAATAAGCACCAAGATTACCAATATTCAGTTTATATTTTAAATAGTTTATTTTATTTTTATTACATACTGATAAAATGATTAAATTAAAAAAGAATGTATTAATTGAGTTTAATATAGTATTCCACATTCCTAACAATCGAGCAAGGTCATAACATTAAAGGTAAAAAAGAGGTTCTAAAAAATATAGCTATAAACGAGCTTAGAGAAAGAAGAGGTACTAATTAAAAATGGTAAATAAATTATTTAAAAAAAAAATCTTTCGATAGACAATAAAATAATAATAAAAACATTTATTTCAGAAATTATACAAATCCCATTTGGCACATATTGTATGTGTCGATCTTCTTTCGAAAACCTCCAATAAGGGATTCTCTTGCAAGCCTGTAAGGAGAATCTTCCCATTGAAGGCCCTCCTAGAATGGTTCATGTCACTGTAGTAAGTCCCTGCCCCAGAGACGTTACAATCTCTTGTCTGTCTGTCAGTTATGATTGCACCGGTAACTTTTGGATGTCGAGATAGTGAGTCTTTGAAATGTTTTGTAGTTTTTCTTGATTTCGTCAGATAAACTATATAACAGGAAATATATACAATAAACCAACTATACAACAATGGATGTTTAATTGATTGGATGATTACACAATTGGAACAAAGTGGTGGTCCGCCCCTAGGGGAACAGTACAGTACTCCCTAGTTATATTATAAAGGCCAAGCTCAAACAAAGTATTGATAGTCATGCTAACAATCTTGTATAAATAGATTACAAACCAAAACTTAACCCGTATGACGGACCCTGAAGAAATCCTCCCACCTACGGCTCGGTCTATCCCTTGAACGTTTACTAGTGGGCTCAGCGCTAATCATCTTAGGAGTTACTAACCCCAACAATCTTAAAAGTTCTTTAGTATCAAATATATCATCAGGGCTACAGTCAATGAAGACCAAAAATCGATGGTACAAACAATGTCTAGTTTTTTGTTGGTCAAGAAAATCCTATATGATATACATAAAATGACATTAATAATGAGTTAAATAATCTCTACTACATTTTTGTAGGCGAGAATATTTTTGGACTCAGTTCAGTGGTAAAGACTAATGTTTCTGGGACAACAGTTATGCAGTAAGGTGATTTGTTCCAGCTCACGCTCAGCCGCTAAGTATTTATTTTGGGCAACAGAACGGTCTCAATATCCCAAAGGGTTCATCCTCGGCTTCTAAAAGGTTAAACTAATCTGTAATGGCCGTGTTTGAACCAGAGACCTTCGGCACCTCAACTCTGCGCTCTACCTCCCAGTCATTCCTCTCTCTTAATTATAATAGTAATTATATACTGGCAATGTACCAATGTATAGAGAATATTAAAATGAATGTATTAATAAAAAAATAGTGGATAATTGGAATGGTAATGAGAATTTTGAAAGTGTACTTAAGTTCGATTATTAGAAAATATTATTAAAAAAGCCAGACGGTTTTCATACACTTCCTACCTCCCACTGACCCATAATACTAACTTCCTAAAGCTTATTCCCCGTAAAACGAGACTTTAATACCAAGCGGGGTTATGGCCAATATCCTTAGCAGCGTAAACTTAAATTTTCTCTATGCCGGCAAACCTGAATCAAGAACTTACTGATTTAAGGGGAGTTTTATTTTTGTCTTGCTTAGTTATTGTATTGTAACGATCACGTTTCCGACATTAGTTAAAGAGCTTAGCCATCTGGTGTAGTTGGCGTATTGTTTAAAGTCCGAGGCGTAAGTGGGAGGATTGTTTGAGATATCAGAGTTGGGTGGAGGTCCGTGGACGGAAGTAACTAAGCATAAATAGGTGGTAACGACATCAAGCCTTCAAGCTCGCTAAGCCTTATTATTGCTGCTTTTTTATGCTATAAAATAGCCCTAAAAACTAGTATATTTCTATTTTTTATATAAGCATACTTAAAAATTGGGTATCGTGCTTTAAATCTGAGCTGATTTCAAATCCCAATCAATGTGACGATTCTTGATTTAGACAGGGTTACGGGTTTGTATATTTTATGATTAACCGGGCTCTGTTCAAGATGTACATAAATTGATTCCGAATAACTCTTTTTCATTGTTTGGTACGATGGCAGGAATGAAGGAAGGATTGTTCAAAGTTACAGACATGTGGCTGATAATTTTGAGTCATTTGGTAAGAAAATACGATTTTGTTTCCCAAATGTATGAATAATCAAAATAAGGACAACAGAGGATGAGAAAAGAAATTACTGATTACTTATTTGAATACTTTATGCATCACATCTTTATTATAAACGCTCCAAATGGCTATGCTTTTAGACTGTAATCTTTCTTCTTTCAGTTTTAATTTTTCTAAGATTTTTGAAAGAGTTTCGAAGCTAGAAAAAAATAATGATAAGATAACCTTTACCACTGCAACCCATAAGGGGTCCTGGGTTCACTCCATGGTAGAGACTAAACTGTTTCTAAGATGACAGTGACTAGTCCAAGATCACGGTCAACCACCAGGTTTTTTCCCAGTTAACAAACGGTGGACTGCTTGTAAGAAAGGTATATTTTTATAGTGTCGTTGAGCAGATTTAATATGAATATACAAGACACATTCTTATGTGAATTAACAAGGTGACTTATTGCTATTGACTATCATCATAACTTATTGACAACTCTAGATGTATTTTAGAGACTACTCTCTTACATTCTATAAACTAACTACTACATCTTCTCTATACTTTCTTCTCTCTACTCTCATACATTCTAGTCTTTCTAATCTTAGAGCTAGTATATATATGTACATATAAAAGAAGAGGTGAGTTCAGGAAGTTAACATCACTGACGACACTGAAGCATTGATAAAACCTCCTTGTTACAAATCCAGTTTATAAAAAATTTACTTCAGGTCGTTGAATGAGCGAGTTAAGCGTACCCACTTTTAAGAGGCTGTGTGAGCCCTAGGAGGCTCTACATATCACAGGTCCTACATATGGCATATGTAATAGGTTATAATACAATACAATATGGCTCTACAATCCTGTGTGAGTCTTATCAAATGCAGCAGCCCTCCAGTTACGGACGTTTAAGATACTTTTGGCATTCTGCGACACCCCATCTGCCCATCGAAACCTTAGTCCTTCCTCTTCCTCTGGCACAGTCCAACTTAACCTGCGGTAGCTTCTTCGCGGGATCCTCCTCACTCATTCTGGCCAAATGGCCGGCCCACCTGTATCTATTAATTTTCATCCAGGTAATGATGTCGGGCTCCTCAAACATCTCGTACACTTCTCGGTTGGTTCGCCTTCTCCTTTGACCGTTCACATAAATAAATCCGAAACTTTAAGGAGCAGCATTGTTTCGAAAACAGCCAGCACTTTTTCCTTGGCCTTAGATAAAGTAAATGTTTCAGAGGCGTAGGTCAGGTCAGTATCTTATACAGTATGACTTTTGTTTTCCGTGATAATATTGAGCTACTTAGATGCTTCCTCAGCCCAAAATAACATTTATTAGCGTTAATGGCTCTCTTTTTCTATTTCCTGAGAAATATCTTTTGACGAGGTAACAACGAGATAAGTAAAGCTATCAAACTTCTGAAACTTGTAAGGACCTATTTCTACAAACTCATGTACTACATTGCTTGTAGATTCACCTGTCCTCATATATTTAGATTTTTCTTCGTTGATACTTAGACCCATCTCTTAGGTTATAATAGGTTAACTGGTTAAATAAGCAATCTGTTACAGATAGGCTTTAACTCAAAAAGTATTCATATATACTAAGAATACATATAAAATTCACACTGTTACCTTTTGATGTTATCATTTGTTGGCTGCCTAATTCAACAGCACCTATTTCCACATCACTTCTGAGTTTCATAAACATATATAATTTAGTATTATATATGACATTTTCTATAGACGGCGTTACATGATACGGTATAGCATTATAGACGACACTTGCTACAACTAAGCCATTATGGCCGCCGACCAGGATAGATGTCTCTCAAGCATTAATACACCAATCGACTAAGAGGCCTGCCTAAGATTGACATTTGATCGAAGCCGACTTGCTAGTACTGTTCGATCACATGAACCAATCACGGGTTAATACCTAAAGTGCCCTTTACCCATTGGATGGGAGTTATTTTCGAGGACCAATATTATGGCAAATTATCATGATGCGAACTTACTTTAAATAATTCAGATCATACACGAACTGATACGGGGATAAATTGAATTTATATATTTAATCCATAGATCATGCGGAAAGTTAACTTGAATATTAGTTAGTTAAATATAACTTCATATTTATTTATAAACTTTATAATTTGTAAATATTTTTATTTTGAAGAGAAAAGATATGCCCCCGGCCGGGATTCGAACCCGGGTCCTCTGTCTTACCGTGACAGGACTCTACCAACTAAGCTACCGGAGTTGATACCAGCCGGGGACAAATCTTTTCTCTTATCTGATCCCATGTCCCCGTGTTCTCGCGTTTTGCGGTGTATACACGAGCTATACTTACACGAATTATAATTAGTAGTTGAAACATTCCTTATACAGTAAAAATAATAGAGTTTAAGTATCAAAAAGTGATGATAAAAAAATCATATTTAATATTGGAACCAATATATATTGACTATAAAGTATCTAGCGCAATTGAAATGAATGCAAAGGGTAAATCTAGAGAATTGTGAATTTCGATAAGGGCTCTTCTTTATCAAAATTTACTTCCCATTTTTTTTTTAGTTTTAAATTATACAGATCAATAATAGTTGAAAATCTATTACTTATAAAAAACTTGAACACTTTTTTTTTTTAGATGGCTAATATACTTTTTGTTTAATGATTTTTTGAAGTTTCTCAATTTCTACCACAAATGATAATTATAATGATAATTTACTGTTTTACGTCAAAAATGTTTGTGTATTGCTTTTGAATATTAGGAATATCTTTTATAATTTTTTGTCACTTTTAAATCCATCAATTGGGATTAACCTCCTTCTTAAGATTTTATATTTTTCATAATTATATCACTATTTTAATTCTATAATTTTAAAAACCAAAAGAAATTAAAAAAAAAAGTCAAGTATCAAAAAGACTACTAATCTCAGAAAGAAACCGCAGATGGATTATTTTTTTAATTTAATTTTTTTCTAAGTACCCTGAAACGTAAAAACTAAAATTTGGTTAAGGTATATTACCATTTTCTTCTTTGTCAGTCACAAAGGTTCATTATCACTAGAGGTCACTTGTGGTGTAGCGGCTAGTATTACAATCATCTCTGCCCACTACCACTAGTTCGCTGCTAGTATGTGGCATCGGAATTGTTTAAAGGGAGTAATTATGTATTACAAGGTAGTATCAGGTATGAAGAGTATGAGGAAACCCAATCTGCGATGCTGAGTAAGAACTCCAGGAGCCTGCTACATGTCCGGAACTGGAAGGCAGCTCCATTGGACAAGGAGAACTGACGGAAGTATATTGAGGAGGCCAAGGCTCATTAACGGGCTGCAGAGGCACCAAAAAGATGAAAAATATTAGTCATGCCATCCCTTGGTGGGGCCATAATGTGGCGGTCCTTAGGCTGTGCTGTGCGAGGTTTTCCTTACAGATACCTAACCAGGATAGCCTAAAATTAAGGCTACACCTACATTGGATCCGGTGTGGTACGATGAGACGTCGCTAGCAAACCAAATGACTGAAATATATCGAGAGTTATAAACATTTGGTTCTTTAAATTTATAAAATTAAGATTATTTTTAATACATTTATATTTTACTATAATGTATAGTAAAATATGTATAATGTATACACCCCAGCATCGTATGTGATAGAATCACGTCACACCGAATCGGATCCAATGTAGGTGTAGCCTAAGACTACAACTATCGTTCGATTAGCCATAGTAGCATAAAATTGCGTTAACAACTTCGATTATATACCATTATTCTTAATAATAAAGCCAAAAGGGATAATTTATATGAAATATATTATGTTAGCCCAGCGATGGATTAAAAGAACAGTTTAGAAGAGGAATTTACGGTTTCATTTAAGTTCAATAGTATGGTGGGAACTATCATTGAGAATTTTTCTTATCAAGTGATGAGAGATGCTTGTATTTATTAGTGCTAATGTACCTTTGTGACTGACAAAGAAGAAAATGGTAATATACCTTAACCAAATTTTAGTTTTTACGTTTCAGGGTTCTTAGAAAAAAATTAAATTAAAAAAATAATCCATCTGCGGTTTCTTTCTGAGACTACTAACTTGACTTTTTTTTTAAATTTCTTTTGAATTTTAAAATTATAGAATTAAAATAGTGATATAATTATTAAAAATATATAACCTTAAGAAGGAGGCTAATCCCAATTGATGGATTTAAAAGTGACAACAAATTATAAAAGATATTCCTAATATTCAAATGCAATAAACAAACAGTTTCGACGTAAAACAGTAAATTATTATTACTATATTGTGTTAAGATTGTATTTTGTGGTAGAAACTTAGAAACTTCACAAAAATCATTAAACAAAAAGTATATTAGCCATCTAAAAAAAAAAAAAGTGTTTTTTATAACTAATTTTTATCATATTTTCTAGTCTCTGTCTGCCACCCCCTCTCTCATACCGGGGAAATTAGCAAGAATCAGGAGCTATTCTCAACTTAATAAAGATTTTGTTTTTTCTTGTAATTATGTTAGCTCAAAATTAAACCGGAAAGTATTCAAATATTAATTCAAGGTCCTCATTAAAAATTCCTCAGCATTTATACGTTAACAGAATTCGAGATATCGATAGTCGATTAAAAAAAAAAGAGTAACTGATTTCGTTTTAGACAAAAAAAAATCTCCCGCCGGGGGGGAAGAAAGTTTTATCTTTTATTTTTAACGAACAAAGTTGAAGAGCAGGGGACTTGAGGGGATTTTTTATGCCCCTCCTCCGGACATAAAACGCACCTGGTCGGTGTCATTAGGGCCGCCAGCGGAGGGTTGCCAAGGAGAGAGGGAAAGTATTTAAGCAATTAGGAAAGTGGACGGTGATTAATATAGCAGATCATAGCCCGCCTCCAAACCAACTTTTTTTCCTTCGCAAATTTACATCTGCTCCCGGCCATCTTTCTTTGTCACTCACCGCGTCAGGGATAATGATAAAAACTTTCATATCATCTCGTCTTTCTCCTCTAATCTTTTCCGGTCTATATCAGACTCCAATTACAAGAGTTCTTGTCTTATCAATTTACGCATCTCGTACTCTGTTTCGTAACAATTAAAAATAATTAATTAAATTTAGATATTTATTTGCAGATTTGAATGTATTTATTAATTTCAACAATATCTGGATCTTTTTTTGTTATGATTTTCTTTAACGTCGCTTTGACTGCTGAGGCCATTAGCTACGACTGCTCTTCTTACATTTCTTGGATTAACTTTGTGTGTTTTAACTACATCAGAGTCCTCTGTAGTATCTTATTATCTTTGAATGGTTGGCACGTTTCAATTTCCAAATTTGTTCTTTCTATTTTATGCTTCTAAGGACTAACGATAGGGCATTCATATAGATACTTCACTGATAAAATCAACCTGAATGCAATCCTCTCACCTACGCCTTGGTTTACCCATGAGGCGTTAATCGAGCGGACAGACTGCTAACAATTGTACTACACACTACTTTATTTTTAACACCTCGATAGAGAACCATTCTCATCCTTTTTCGAATCTGTTATTAAACGAAAAAATACAGGTATAGAAATCAAATACTGAATTAATGAAATGTATCTAAACAATATTGGTTTAGACATCATAAGTTAAAATACCTTTTTTCAATTCTTCGTTTTATGGCCCTTTATTCTGCGTTGTTTGAAAACTGCTTAAATTTTTATTTACCAAAAAAGGTGTATGCAAAAATACCCTAAAGATGGTAAATATAAATGATTATTATTTCTTAAAAGATTTCATAACGATACTAAATTGTACTGTCGTGCTGGAGTACATTAAAGGAAATAACATACATTAATCGTAAACTAAATTATCAAGTTTAAAATAACTATGAAAATGCTATTTGTCACTAATAAAATAAAAGAGAGAAAGAGACGCTGGCAGTGAATTTGAAATGGTGTAAAGCAAAAATAACAAAAGGTTCTACTAAGTCAGAAAACATAAAAACGGGGAACAAAGAGGGACCGGATCCAGCTAAAAAGAGAAGAACGATAGGAGGCTGGGCTATTGTAAAAACAACTTTGTTACTTCTACTTTATTTACCTTATTCGCCAAAACGAACGATTTGGGGTTCCTTCCATTTGTATACAAACATTGGTCCATGGCGGAGGCCGTGGATTATGAGAATGGAGCTCAAAAGGCTGATAAATTTATTCAGAGAGGGGGCGCTGTTTTTAGGAGGCTACAACCAATTAGTGTGGGGGGAGGGCTCCAAACACCAAAGTGCCCTGTAATTTAAATCTGCATAATTTTCGACAAAAGGGCAGCCCCTGAATCGGACCGGGGCAAAGGCCCTTCCCTTCGACATATATCATCCGATCCAATCTATTAGCCCTACTCCTTTCAGGCCACCGTAAATTTAACGAGCTCCTTCGATTTTGCCGTAGAATTATTCTCTGTCTGAAAGAAGAGTAAAAAAAAAAATTATCATTTTATTGGATTGAAATTGATGACCCTTTCCTCCGCCAGCCGCCCGGTCGAAATTAATTTCACAGACTACTGACGCCATACTCCTTTAAATGTTAATTACAATCTATAATCAAGAATATTTGTTTTCTAAAACTTAAAATAACTTAAATTAAAATTAATATAAACACAAACATTCAAACCAAAGATAGCCATAAATATTTGATTAGCACAGGACCGTAGGCAATAATTGTAAAGAAAATAATCTCAAAATAAAATCGGAAGCAAAATTATTATGGCTCTTTATTGATTTTTATTCAGTTTAGTTAAAATAAAAATATAATCTTTTGTTTGATAATTATGAAAAAATACTTGTCAAATTTAAAATCGGTTATTCCAATCCTATCTAAAAGGTAATTAGGACAGAGGAAAGAAAAAGATATGAAATATTATTTAATTAACTAGTTAATATTAATTAAATAGAAATGGAGGGAAGAAAAGAAAGAACAATAGAAACAAACGTAGGCCTATGAACCTATGGTCCGTATGAGCCAGACATGACTTAACAAACAAATTTGCAGTAGAATATGGAATTATAAGAGTCAGAATATAATATCAGAATAAGATCGGAAGGATTACAAAGATAAAATATATAAAATGACGATCCCTGTGATGGAAAGGACGAATCGTATTGGAAGAGGATTGAGTGTGGAGAGAATGGCGAAGCAATCAGAGGGATGAAGGAGTTTTGGCAGAGGAACAAGGAAGCCACGCGCTGTTTTGTGTGGTCCTAAAAATTAAATAAGAACCAAATTGACCAATTAAATCAACGTATTTAAAGAGTTTGTTCTCAGTATCAAAACCGATTCATTGCATTCTTTAATTTTATTCATTTCATCTTTGGACTCCACTCTAAATATCAAAAATTGACAATTTCGCTGGTTTAGTCAAGTAATGCCTTATACTTCCAAAACTTAAGGTTCAGAAACGGACTAAAACCATGAAATATAATGCGACAAAGTGTCATGTTAGACAGAATTGCTCATGTTATCATCATTTGACAATAAATGCCTCATTTCATGCATGGCAATCCAGTGCTTTACACACCTATTAAGGTATTTTTTATATAAGCAATATTATCAACATCGGTAATTACATATGAACCTGTATTTATCTTCATCTTCAACGCAGTTCCGGGATTGAACGCCTGGAACTGTAAGCGCATCAGAAAGGTTGGGCGTGGTAAGGCTGGGCTGGAGGAGAGTAGAACGAGACTGCACGTATGTAAATGCAGGGTTATTAACATGTAAATAGATCTCGTTATTCAGTAGCGGAGCCAGGCAACAAGGACCCCTGCCGTGTCCTCTTCCATCTCTCCCGTATACCATTACCCCACCAAATCCTGGCTATCTTCTGAGCTTACCTGTCTACCGTTTCCCGCTTTCGCATCTATTTTCAACATCAGTGACTGTTCCGTAGGGACAGGGAAAAAGAGGAATATCCCCCACCCATTAAGGCGAAAAAGCCAGACATTAGAGCCGTATAGCCTATTTACAATGCCAGAGGCGAACTAGGCAAGGAAAAAACGGATGGTACCCTGCACTCGCATTTATTGTCAGCATCAGTGCAATTTTTTTAACACAAAAAATAACTGCTAAGAAAAAAGAATCTTGTAATTAGGTCAGAATACATACATACTGCTCCTTCAAAAGAACATCGAAAAGCTCAAAAGTTCGTATTAGATGAGTTAAGTCTATAGTAGCAGATGTGTTGGTTGATTGGTTGTATTTCAATTCAGGAATGAGATCAGATATTCCACTTCCATTATATGTTGTATAATTGTATGATATGATTACATTTTTTTTAATAAACTCATATATCAGATCGTATCATGTTTTTTGGCTAATGAAGATGAATATGGGGCCGAGCGGCGGAAAATGGATGATGGAGAAGAAGAAGGAATGAAGATGATGGAGCTGTTTGGAGAGTCAGACATGGTGGAATTGATAAAGAGGCCCAGAATTAGGAGGATGGGAAACGGAAAAAGAATTCTAGAACAAATGATACCAAAGAGAATACTCTATGTGAAACCAGGCGGCGGCAAACGAAGTAGAGGACGCCCTCGGGTCAAATGACTGGATGATGAGGAGGACATAAAGCTCCTGGGTATACAAGAATGGAAGAGAATAGCGCAGGATTGCGAAGATTGGTTGGCTGTGGTGGAGGAGGCCCGGGTCTTGCAGGACGGGAGTGCAAGAATAAAAATAATAACAACAAAAATTGACACGTGGTCCCTAGTTGGCCAAAATGAAGAGGAAAATATCATATTTGAATCTGAAGTTTTATAGAAACATAAAAAAATGTTTTAAGCTTTTAAAAAAAATCGAATGATTAACAAAAGAATTTCGATATCCATCTATCCAATGCTTTGTTTTATAAATACCAACATTTATTATTTTTTAACTCATCTGATTTGATTTTGGCAAGCCATGAAACTTCCAAATACCTCTATTGAAAAATTAGATTTTTTGAGTTATGACATTCTTTTGAAGGAACGATATATCAATCCCCGCCATTGGGAAAAATGTGCAAGGAAAAGCAATATTAACGTCTATGATATACAACAATCAAAATGTCACGACCCTTTTAAATAATTTAGTGGCTCACAAACGTGACCTACTATATACTGGATACCGATAATGTTACTTCGCGTCTAATTAATAAACATCTGATGGCGAATACTGGTCATGAAAATTATCAAATATGCAAACAATAAATAAATTATGAATAAATATACATTAAGTTTAGTCATTGTTTACAACCGCTCATTGACACTCCTCTAAGTTACTAAAAATAGATAATTTACTAAGAGGGGAATTTTTCTGCTTTCGACATCAAAAAAGATAATAACACCACGATAACATCAGAATAAAAACTGAGTGATATGATATAAATTAAGTATAGAACATAAGTAATAAGTAATTTTGAACTGATATTTATTTAATGATACAAAGTAAATATAAATAAAATTACGATAATACTAATACATATTTTCTTTCATTGCAGGTGAGTACATAAAAAGACTGGAAGGGGCATAAGAGCCAGAGTATTGAGTATAAAGGTAATAATTAAGCTATTTGCATTATAAAGATAAGAAGCTTTTTAATATATAGCTAAACTAATGTATATTTTAGGCAATGTTTTAATAAAAAAATTCATATTTATACCGTCCCTAGAGGGGACGTAAAATGGTAGTCCTGAGCCTGTGCGGTTCCAGATACTATTTAAAAACCATTGTCCTAATTATACTTGGATAGGTGAATTTTAGGATTCCCACGGTAGCAACGTATGATTAGCCAAAGTAGCATAAAATGATGTTAAGTAAATAATATATTATTTTCGAAGAATAACTGAACTATGATGAAATATGATCGGTCTATTAAAAAATTCTTGAACGTTCAAAATTTGTATTACATTTTCTTAAGGTGGGAGTGGAGTGGCTCTGTGATAGATCACAGAATTGCCATGCCGAAAATTCTAGTTCAAATCCCGCTGCAGGCAAGACTTTTATTTAATCTGTTAGCAGCCGGAGATGGATTATATAGGATCTAGGAGTCTCCTAGGGCTCACCCAGCCTCTAAAAGTGGGTACCCAAAATAAAGGGGGAAAATCTGGCGGTTGAGCGTGATCAAGGACAAATCACCTCCCTGCACAACCGTTGTCCATTTACTGAACACCTTTCACGGGTTGTACTGGCACAGTTTTTTTTTCTAATGGCAAAGCTCATGGTAATGGTTGGGAAAGTAATTATTCGGTTTTCTTTTTTTTTAAGTATAATTAAATATGTATATAATTATAAATATCGGTATTAGACAGTATTATAGGTTGTATACCTTATAATTTCCAAGCCAGAACCGTGTTCAAAAACCGTTCTGGACAACTTTTTGAGTTGTCCAAATATGTCTGGATGTAATAAGTTCATTAAATAATTTAGCAACTAAGTTATCTAATTATTTCTGCCCTAGTTGTAAATCGTAAATATGATAAAACCAAGTTTACTCAAGCGGTTTAATTCCTTGTTTAAAAAAGCTCAATTAAGCGGATAATAATAAAGATAATTTAATACTCTACATAGGAGAGAAGTCAAACTTTTCTATTCAAAGTTCGTTAATTAGTTTTCAAGAACACAAACCCGTTCAAAGCTCTCTAGAACAGTGAACACTCTCGGACAGCGGCGAATGTCACAACTCTAGTCCCAAAGCGCTGATAACTCGAGAGAAACAGAGTAAGTTATTAATACAGGTTGGAGTAGTGCTATGGAGGAAGGAGTTAAGGTAACAATGTCGACTTGGAATGAATATATCAGAGTAATTTATCTCACTTGACACATATAATGGGATAACTGAAACGTTTCACCCTTTGGGAAATTAATAAGCTCTGTGCCTACAACCTCCAGCGCTTTCTCAAATACCGAATAGTCTTGCTAACATGATGGCCTGTTAACTTTCATTTATATGTGTCAACAACCACCCACCACCACCCTTTCAGCCAGCCTAATAGCAAAACTTTTCCCATCTTGCAATGATTATATTTGTATTTCGTGCTGGCCCCGAACCCTCTCTTATAAATATCAACCCTCTGTGCAAATGATTTATCATTTCGGAAATGTCGAGCTTTTTCGAATGAGCACTTAGTACATCGACGATTGGCGGTCAGTTTATTATTTATTATATGATATAAATCAAAATTAAGGTCAGATATTTAAGAAACGATCAAGATAAATCAGTGCAGCGGGCACTCAACGCATCGGGAAACAAGAAATCCTTTCATTGAGTAGAATCCACTACAGGGACCAATTTTAATACAATAGGTAAAATAGGATTAAAGAAAAGTATACTTTATTACTTAGTGACTAATTTCGTAGAAATCAAAACCTTCGCCCCTACATTAAACTTGACAGTAGTTTTAGAATCAGAAGCTCGCCGATAACAATCCAATTTGAGAAATTAACGTCTTGAGGCTAACGAGAAACGATACCGTCGATGAAAGAAACGATTCGGATTATCATGAGCTAGTAAAATACGACTAGTAAGATTTAATGTTTAAAAAATACAGATAATGATCTGTATCGAAAATCATCGAAGACACACATAAATGACTTTCATATTCTTGATATCATCGTGGGTGACAAATATTTTTAAATTTTTAGTATATATTCAAAATTCAAATCTTCTCTTTTAAATAAGTCTTTTTTCACTCAATATAATCACTATCACGTTTCGGGTCCTTTGTCATATTTTCCAAAAAACCTTTATAAAGAGGTTCAGTAATTGGTAGAGACTATACTGTTTCTAAGGTAAATGGAGAGAGGTGATTTGTCAGAGATCACTCACACTTTATAGATACTTGGTGAGCCCGGAGAGGGTCATTAGATACCGAAGCGCCCATATTTCGCTATTTTAGTCAAGCGATACTTTAACCCTGGGGGGGGGGGGCGGCACTCACCGCATTTCTTGTTAAATGTGTCTCAACAGGATCCATAACACCTGATGGTTCCTTTCGTGACATGTATTCGTCATCTATGCCTTCTTGATCAATAATGAGCTTGCAGTTCGTTGTTTAAGACAAAATGGCTAGGTTAAAGTAGTGAAAAATGGTATGAAATCGATTTTTCAAATTATGAAGTTATCCGCTTTTGATCACGAACCACTTTCTATACCCAGTGCTATAGTTGTCTAAGCTTAAGTATGGTGTAAAAAATAATGAAGCAACCAATATTTTCGTTGGAAAATGTATGAGCTAAAGACATTTAATTTTCTTAGTTCATTGAATGTATTTGTAGAAAAAGTAATTAAATATTGTAATGAGATTTCAGCCCTATAAGCTCCTGTAATCTATTAATCATATAACCAACTTATACTTACATTGTATCAGTAAGTTTTGGGAATTAATGGTCTTATAAATAACTATTAGATTGAATTTATTGTCAGTATGTTTACAAACAAATAAGTACAAATGAAAAGTGTAATTGATGAAACACAGTGGTATGACATCTCAGTATTTAATTTTTCTTTTTGCTCAATCATTTATTTTTCAAATTTATTTGTGTTAAATGTTTTACGCCTTTTAATACAAGCATAGAGAATCAACGCCTGTGATTCGCTTTATAAAATTCTGGTTTATGTGTCGATAAATAACACATACATTTACACATACGCATGCTTTCAGAGAGGATGATGGAGAAAATTGAGATCTTTTTAACTTGAATTAATTAGAATTCTTTAACTAAATAGAATTTCTAGAAACGATTAACTTATCATTGCTTATGCATTATATAATCTGTATATATAAGTGTTTTTTTTCTCTGGGTAGGGGAAAAATCTTTCATAAGACGAAGTGTAATAACACAACAGTGTGAGATTCCTACTCACTAAAAAACCACCTCCCAATTCTCCTTTTACCATCCCACGGAACAGCCGTCAAGCATTACTTCGTGGGGTGGCAGAAGGGCTATGTGCCTATTTCTTCTTTGGACAACTTATGTCGGATTAGCCAGAGCTTGGCCTCTCCTTTCTCGCTCCTGTATTCTGAGCCTTCTTCCGATTTGCGCTGCATAGTCTTGTATATATATGTGTGTGTGTGTGTGTGTGTGTGTATATATATGTATATATATATATTCCCCACACTGCGCAGCGGTAGAGAGGGGAAGATTATGATAATGATGATGATGGTATAGAGGTATTATTATTTATTTATATAGGGGAAAATAAAATACATCAAGTTTAAAATATAAAAATAAAGTTATTTATAAATATAATAATTAAACTCCATATGAAAGGATATGATAAAATATACGAGCTGTTATTTTTCACTAGTCATTTCTTGTATCTTTTTTTTATGGAGTCCAGTCAATAATTGCCTTGGAGTGTAACCATGCTTCATTGGGAAACGCCTATGGGCCGCCTGAGCCATTACTTTCCCACAGGGATTGGATTTGGTAGAGCTCTGATTGGAAAAAAAGCGAGGGGTTTTCACAGCGATATCTATTGACCGGTTGAAAGTTGGCCTCATAAATTCTTTCATTTGTTCCATTTCAGTCCATACTTTGCATCACACCCAATAGCAAACAAAGAAAAAAGTGCCAGACTACCTATTAATTTTTTTCCCCAGCCTAGTTTATTGTCGTCGAAGCTAAATGGATAAACGTGTTGACTCACAATCAAAATAACCGGAATACAAATTCAGTAAAATTATAGTTTACTTGGTTTAAACATACTATAAACATTCTATAAAAACTTTTTGTTTCTTTATAAGCAATCATTTGTATATATAGAAATAAACATAATTAAAAAGTATAATAAAATAAATATGAGAAGAATCCAGAGAGCGGGGTGACTCAGTGTCTAGAGTGCTGAATTCCCGTGCCAAAGAACTCGGGTTCATATCCGGATGTGACATACAATTTATTCTGTTATTAATGTTAACACCCGTGAATAGACCCTGTGGGATCTGGAGACTCTCCTGGGACTTACCCAGCCTCTAAACAGAGGGTACCCTTATTTGGGGGAAACTGGCTTGCAACAGAATACTTTACAGTAAGCAATGAGATATTAAATTGAAGGATTAATATTCCGATTTAAATGAATAACAAATAATATCACATAAGTACAGAGTGTATTTAGTAAATCTTCTTTTCAAATTAAGGAGCGTTGAGGATTTTAAGGAGGATTTTGGATTGTAAGGAATGAATACGAGAGGAATTCGATGGTCTAGTGGAGCCCCAAAGCTCTAACCCGCAAGTCCAGATGGGTATAATGATTGTTATGTATATGAGTATTTTTTTTATTAATTGAGAGCTTAGAGCGTTTGTCTAGTAAATGTTATGGTAGCCTGAAACGGCAAATATACAAACTAAAAAAAATAATAGATAATGTGTATTTGGGAATATATATAACAAAACGCCATTTTGTTTGAAAAAATTCAAATGTACATAAAAACATTTCCATGGATGCTTAGTTGAAAATTCATACTTGTTGGTATTTATCCGGAAAATGTTGTAGTGGCCTGAAAAACAAAATTAGATAAGAAAACACTGTCGAAAGATAGAATGGTCTTTGCTTATTTCTAAACAATAATATTAATACAGTATACCAAAGATGACTACACGACATTACTAAATGATGTTATCCACCTTCAGTTTTAGCAGGTCATTAGCCGTCTTTCTGCTTTATCATTCATCCCCACTCCCTCTTCCGCATTAATGTTACCGATGGGTGTTCCATTCCGGGAAAAGCGGTGGGGGAATGAAGCGATATGGTGCTATCCGATTTAAATATTGTCGGAATAATGAAAGAAAACAAAAAAGAAAAAAAGGGGGGACGATAAGAGAAAAATGTGCAGTTATCCGTAAAGGACTGATATAAAGTTTAATTACATGTGAAAAAAGTTAGACCTTTTTAAAAGAGAGCGCCAAGCGAAGGGCGGAGATTAGCTTTATCGGGCTCACGGTGTAAATTAAACTGCCGGCGAAATGCTGACTGGGAACAGCGAGGGGGTCTTCGAATCTTCTGCCCTCCACCCCTTTCTCCCCTGAGCCATTCCCTTCTATCTCAAGTTATATCTATTATCCGAACGCTGAAATGTCGGCTAAACTCTTCCTTAGTCTGGGAATTTATGTCTCGAATCGAGGTCGAGTGATCTTTTATTATTTGTGAGGTTATCGAAATCAATATAATGCTTTAATGTAAATAGATTAGACAAAAAGGCAAGGGACACGTTGACTGGATAATTATTGGAAATTTCACGATTACACGAGCCTTTGTCTGTCATAGAGAGCAGTGCAGTCCCAAGATTCCTCAAACTAATAAATAAAATATTCTGGAAAACTGTAACTAAACATTGAAGTAATTATAAAGCGATTAGATGTTGAATAATATTAGTGGACCTTGTATATATGAGCAAGAATATGGTCCGGGTAGAGGTAAAGAAAATTCTCTTATATAACCTTTTATTGGTAAGGCAATGTTTCGAACCACATTGCAGGCCTTCTTCAGGCCTAGTTGATGGGCAGGGGTTGACACTGGACTTCAACAATAAATATATATCTCAGGAAGAAAATGGTCCGGGTAGAGGTTAAGAAAATTCTCTTATGTAAGTAGAACCTTTTATTGGTAGCCATCGTTTCGACCCACATTGCAGGTATTTTTCAGAGCTAAATATACAAGATACAAAAAAATACCAAATGAAAAATATATACTACATATAGCATTATTCTTATATTATTATTTTTATTTGTATCTTGTATATGTTGGCCTGAAGAAGACCCGGAATGTGGGTCGAGACGTTAGGTTACCATTAAAAAACACTCCCTACATAAGAGAATTTTCTTGACCTCTACCGGGATCATTTCCTTCCTAATAAAGTGATTGGTTGTATGGTGCCCTGCCACTATAAAAAAGCTGTTCTACGAAGATCCATTAAGAGTCGTGGCTCACTATGTGATAGTGACTACAGTTTCCAACAAAATTGTTTTGGAAGTAGGTGGTTCGTCCGTGATCACCCTCAACCTAGGTTTCACCTACCCTACCTGGTTGGGAACCCAGTTTTAAAGAGGCTGAGTAGCCCCAGGAAGACCTTCAGATCTAGAAGGATCCATCCCCGACTGTTAACAGATTAAATAAATGTTAACATTGATCCACCCCGCTTCCACGAAAAAAAAAACTATAGATATAACACCAGAAAAATAATTTTCACTTTTCTTATCTCGTAAGGTATATTTGTTAAAGCGTCCAGTAGAAGAAGAAATCAATTATTTATTTCATATATGTTTTAAACATCGAATTGGTAAAAAGGATCGTTTCAAGGATCTTTCAAGTAACGAAGATTCGATCAAATACGGGATTGATTCGAACTAACGGTGATTATTCGAAGTACTTTTTTGAGTACATTAGTTTATGGAATAATTAAAACTCGTTAAAAATTATTTGTAGAATAACTGAAAAAACTAAAAATATATTTGGATTAAAGAAGTATAATGTAAAAACCATCTTTGCATACATAAATTAAGAAAAAACAGAGAATACTAGGTATAATTATAGGCTTGAACAGAAAAGAAATCTCATAGTGCATCGAATAGACGATTAAGTAATTGCTTTGTAAAAGTAAATTTTGTATTCAATAAGCGATTAAATATTACCGATAATTATTTAGGCTGCAGGTTGTCTATCAGATTGGTTCGTTGAGATGGAGAATACAGCAAGTGTTTAGGAACCTACTAACGAGTCAGTGTCATATATTCTAAAGACCAAAAGTTTTAATTTTTTTGTTGAAACATACTACGAAAATTATTTAATAAAAATAAATAAACAAAACAAAGGATATCCATGGAACCCTTACATGACTAAAGGGTATTGAAGGACCCCCGACACTGTGGTTCGTGTATCCTCTAATAAAGGACACCAGACACGCCGTGTTGTCAACCAGGAACGAAAAAGGGATCACATAAATGTAGAACAATACATCTCACATCAATAGAAGAACAAGACTTATACATTAGCTCAGTAAGGAAGGCTACCCAACTCCAGGTTTCTAATTCGAAATTATTTATTCTGTTCATAGCTGCCTGACTAATGAGGAGCTCTCATAGGCTCTAGAAAATGGGTAACCTTAAATATAGAGTAAAAACCCGGCGTTTGAACGTGTTATAGGCCGTCATCTCCTTGCATAACATTGCTTGGGAACATTACAAATCTCCACGGTGTAATGAAGTCATGGATTATAGTGGCACAAGTTCAGTATAGAGAATTCATAAACTGTACTCTTCAGTTTTTAGAGGTTGTTGCGTGCATTTTTATTTGCCTACTAGAGGAAATCTACAACCAAAGCAAAAACAAAAAAAAAAAGGTTCAAGGTATCTATAATTATAATTAATAATAAATTTAATGTTACTATTGGGTCGTTTCATTTCATCTAAACAATTGTAATGATAGTAAATACAAAGAAATGAGATAAGAAATAAGAAATGAGAGGATTAATAAAGGATCATTACAATTTTTAAACACAACCAAAATAAATAACAGAATTCTCCTAATTCAAGTTTTGATTTTTGAAATAATAAAATGGGACATTTCATAAGATATGACCGAATACTACAGAATTTAATCAATGCAAATTTTTTGCGCTTTTTTTTCTTTACAATCCTATAAGCAAGTAAAGATGTTCAAAAATCATATCACAGAGTAAAAGGTGACAAACACATTACTATAAGGCCATAAGGAGGGGCTGACATGGAATAAAAACCAGATAAAATTCCAAAGAACAATAGTAGAGAAATAACAAAGTAAGTTCCGTAGTGTAACGCCATCGAAATATTCCTCTTGATGAGTTGAGTGATAAAGTTGGTAAAGGGAAAACTTTTACGCTCCCAACGGGATCGAACCCGAATTCCGCTACTTCTTTTCTCATAAGGGATTTGCCCCAGCGAGCAATAAATAGCGGCGGAGCTTTTCCGACAAATGACACTTCTTCATGAGTTTCTTCAAAAGGATACACCACGGCTAAAGTACTGCCTTCCCAACTTGTTAAACCAGTCTCCGCAAAAACACTAGCTTGTAATTTTTTTTTCTTTTCCTCATTTCCTTAACATTATTTCTGGAATCTCCTTCCGTACTTTGATAAAAAAACAACAAAAAAAAAAGTTTCGTTCGTCAATACCTTTATCAAGTAGCCGCCATGGCAGAAGATTCATTGGACGGTCCCAGGTTTAGCGATAATCGACGTCAAACCGTTGTCCGCGAATCCTTTGATGTCCAAAGCCTATCAGAAGGTATTATCACATCTCGTGAACAATATACAAGAGTCGTTATACAAAGCTCAGTAATTGCTGACGAGATCTCCTCACTAAGCGGGATTTAATTAAATGTATTGTTCAACATAGTCTGGCCCACCGCAACAATTAATTTTATTTTAGTAATTAAGGAAAAAAAAATTAATGACTGTATTGCTTCTTGAACAATTTATAAAACTAAACCATCTACTAATAATGTACACTTTATACATGTTTGGCGCATGTAAATAAAAACGTGGTTTAAAAATTAAAGCCGCTTACTATTCGTCACATATATTTTTCAAACGTCAGCAATAATTATTATTTTATACCTGTTATATGAATATTATTTTTTTAACCACTTTTTTTCATATATAGACAGATGATTGAATATAATAAAACTGAAAAGAAACCAACGGAAGAACCAACGGAGGAACGGAAAAACTGGCCACCAAAACGGATTTGTTTCTAAACTACTCGATCGACATTTAAATTCATCTCTGACAAATAAATCATCAGTAAACAAAGCATTCATAAAACTAATTTTAACTTAAGACTTTAGATTTGCAATACAAAAAATAAAACATTCTATTTCAAGGTATTTTGAAAATTTGTAGATGCTACAACCTTTTATTTTCCTATCGAGACTCAATCAAATACTAATTGAGATTTACAAGTTCAAATTGAGATTTATGATTTCTGTGTTATTTTAATTTTAGAATCTGCATTATAAAAAGTTGCTAACGCTACAATTGAGGGTAAAATAATTAGATAAACAAAGTATATAAATATATATACTCAATCATAAGTAAAGCTAAAGCAAAATAAAAATAGTTTGTTTTATTTATTACTTTTTTTATGATGAAGAAATAATTTTTGTTTAAACAAAAAGAAAATATTTAACATAAAATTTAATGTTTATGTTGCCTATGTCCCATGTTTCGCCCTATACAAGGTTATCACGTCTTGCATCAGTGTTGAAAAAAAATGAGTTCAGTACAAGGTAGGCAGTACTTTTTCCAAGACAACGGTTATGCAAGCAGGTGGTTGGTCTGCGATAACGTTCAACAGCTTGGTTTTTCCACCTATCATGGATACACTCGTTTTGTGTGGCCCAATGAGGGTCTCCAAATCCCTAGCTGTTATCATATTAAGTTAATTATCTGTCACAGCCGGATTTGAACCAGGGACCTTCGGCATTGAAACACAGCGCTCTAACACTGACCGTCCTGTATATTGCAATTACGTTAAATAGTATATAATATATCAAGTTATGAATTCTGTTTTCTTTTAAAAGTTTTATTAATAATTCATTTATATTGTATAGATAATTTGTTTAATATAATCATTTATGCTTCTCTCATTCTTATTTTCCTTCTATCCGATGAAGGAGTTTACATTTTTGGCCGAAAATTCCAAATATTTCCTTTTCTTAATACCAATTTTTATGGAGGATTCACATGAACGTTCCGGGAGAATACGAAATACCATTTCGAAATAACTGGAGCCGGGTTTGGATTGGGAGCTAACAGAGGAGCGACCCCGAGGAATGACTGAGCTACTTGCTCAGGTATGCTTTTGACACGACTCCCCTTCTAGTTATTTTCCTCAAACTCCTCCAGCAAGTATGTAATATTAAAGCCGAGGCCATTCTCCAGGATCAGTGAATTGCATAATTGAGTCAAAGGCCCTATAACTTCAGCATCTACTTTTAATATTTAAACAAAGAGGAATTAACCGATAATTCATAACACCTTGAACACATGTTCAACCGAAGGATAATAATATATTAAATTTAAGAAGAATGATCATTCTGATCTTTAAAAACGGTCATTCAACTGATTATTTATAAGATGTTTAAAAAATTTATAACGAATATAATCGTATTAAATAAAATATCTTATTAATCCCATGTAATTAAATAATAAAAATATTTATTTAAGAAATCATACAAAGGCCATTTGGCACATCTCACGTGTATTTTGTGGTATTTTTGATCTTCTTTTGAAAACCTCCCCAGAGGGAAAGGTTTATGGAGAAGTCTCCCATTGAAGGCACTCCTAGAGTGGATCATCTCTAGCTAGTATATCCCTGCTCCAGAGACGGTTCAGCTTTCATGTCTGATTCTGTGGCAATGTGTCTGTCAGTAATAATTGTAGAAATTTTTTGTAGTTTTTCTTAATTGTGTCAGTCACGACTGGTATGTTGAGATATTTGTGTAATGATTTATTTGAAATGTAAAATGGACAATGTGTAATATAACGAAGGAATTTCGATTGAAATACTTGAATAGTCTGTAAGTGGGATTTTTGGCATGAGCCCACACTTACGAGGGGGTCTCCATTTTTTTAAGTAGCATGTTGTATATTATGATTTTGTTAGTTAGTAAAAGTTGATTTTTGAGGTAAAGTAGTCTTCTCAGGAGTGAGAGTCGGTGATTCAGCCTTTCCTTCAAATTAGTTACGTGAGATTTCAGTCCATTGTACGTCATACTTCTGTCCATTGTAAGGCTAAGTATTTTGTTATAGCAGTGTTTACCAGGGCAATGGTGTACTGTAAAGTGTTATTGGGGGCAATCTGAATGTCTGAATTGAATAGATTAAAAAAAAACACTACAACCAAGAAGGGTCTAGTATTAAACATTTTTTTCTTTTTAACATTATAATACTATATACGATAAAGCGTATCCAGGTATTCGAACATTAGGTGTTGAGTAGAATATACAGACCAAAAAAGGATGAGACCATTTGAAAATTCAGGAGATTACTCAACGCGGAATTGCGGAACATACACCCGATTAATATTATGCCAGAGATTGGTGGCCTTCAAGGTTCGATAAACCTTATTATTATTAGTAGTACGATAAGACCTTATCTATTTCTAATGATCATATATGGTATAAAAGCACCAATGGTATCCCAAAATAAAATTTAATGCTCGTACTAACAATAAAATAGAGCCAAAACTCAAGAAGAAATACTAACAATTTTTATAATGGAAATGGAAAAAACCACAACCAAAGCCTTATGTTTCAAAAATCTGGAGTAAAACAAACACTTACCAGTCGACGTTTCACCTATTCAGGCATTATCAAGACACACTTACTAACTAACCTTTCTATTAAATTGATTTATTTCGTACTAAATTTTTTCTTTAAATTAATTGGAGACCAATAATATCAATACTTTATCATAAGCGAAAAGGCTGTAAGATTGTAAGATCTTAGATTTCATCAGAATGGATGGAGCTGTTTTGGGACTATAATCGATAGAAAAATATTATTTCTGCTATAGAACAAAATTTATTTATTTATTTGCATTTATAAATGCTTAGTGATTTGAGTAAAAATTAAAAAATATTTTGGCGGATTTCAAAGGTTCATTGCAGAGAATATTGATCATACACCGATTGATCCAGTAAAAAGCCAACACATAAATATTTATATTTTTTAGCAGTTTTAATATATGAAGACTAAAATAAATTCAATTTTAAATAAGATAAGAAAAGATAAAATTCTCATTATTTAGTTATTTTTTAAACAAATGATTTTTACAAATATCATACAAGACGAAAAAGAACAACATGCTATTATACCTTGTTTAAAACAATGCATAAATAAAGTAAAATCTGCACTTTTCATCATGAATATAAAAAAACTGTTTATTTTTCAGTTGTTCATGACACGATCTACCCCGCAAATCAATTAATGAAGCCATTTTTTTGAGTGATGGATTGGAAATATTCGCGTGGTGTTTCTCGCGTGAAGAAGCCAACCGAGTTCTGAACCGCCATGTCTTGAGAACATTGTCTAAATAAACCACCGCAATATTAATTATATGTTTTTCCATGATAATTGATGCTAAAAGTATATGTCAAATATATGTAATATAAAAAAATATAAGTATTGTTATAAATGTATTAGGGCGACCATTTGTTTTAATTAGCATTTAAAACATTATAATAACAAACGATCCAAGGAATATTAAAAATGTATTTATTTAAAAGAAGGCTTACTATTTTAATCGAGAAAATATGATTATAAGGAAAATATGACAATCCCGTTTACCTTACCTTAAAAGACAAAAAAAGTAAATAATTTTATCCCAGAGACCAGTATCTTTTATTTTAAAAAAATATTTGAAATTGATTAATAAATAAAATAGTAATATATATGATTTCTGAAAAAAAATTCTTTAAGCTTCCGATTTCAATTTAACTGAGAAAGGAATAAACTGCAAAGACGATGTATGTAGAAGTGGAACCTATACAATCTAATCTGAATAACGGTTTGTTTATAAATTTTAGTATAGTGTTACGTTTTATTGTGCAATTCGGTATGAATGTTGAAATAGGTATTTAAAAACTTTCCAAGAAGGAGGTGTATATATTTTTTAAAATTTTGTGATTTTGTATATAGATAGATAAGCCACGAATTAACATAGTTTCCAATTTTCCTGTGAACTCAGAATTTGACAAAATATCAACGTATATATCTAACAATTTAGCTATCAAATACCATTAGGCTGTTACATAAATATATATCTGAAGTAATGTCGTCAAATGATATAAACTGATTCTACATTTCTTCAAAATTAATTATTATATAATAAAAATATTGATTTTGAAATCGGCACATGGTCCCTAGTTGGTCAAAACGAAGGGGAGAAAATATATTGATTATGTGTTTAAATAACAAATTTCGACGACTTATAAATTACAAAATACGACGACAATATCATAAATTAAATTTAAAAAAAACAAAAACTGTATCACTACATCTCATGAAGGATATGCATTAGTACGGTCAGTAACGTTTCTAAGCCCACCGTTGTGCAAGGATAATATTTGAATGAGATCACACTCAACCAGGTTTTCCACTTTTTAGAGGCTTAGGGAGTCCTAAGGTCTCCAGATGCCATAGAGTCGATTTACAGCTGTTAGCAATATGAATAATTTAACAGGCACAGTCGGTCTCGAAGGGGACTAGAGATTAGTAACCCAGCACCAGAGTAATTATCAATGCCCACATCCCATAATTGCAAAAAAAGTAATATATTAAAAAATAAAATAGTAAAAATTAATAAAATTATCAAACCGAATGCGACTGTGGTGTGTGAAAAAATATTACAAAACTTTGTTATATGAGGTCGGATTCGTGCAACTCTCCATCATATAGACAATATTTCTCGTGTATTTTTATAGTAGCATTTAATGATTCGGATTTCAAATTTATTTGAATAAGTGGGAACTTTAATTGATAAATTTAATGAATGAGTAAAATTCGAAGGTATAATATCTGAATTTTAAATAAAAACCAACATTCGAAAGTGAATTTTCACATAATAGTATTGATTATTTTTAGTTGTTTTTATTCAAAATAAATTTATTGTATAAAGATTTGATTATGTGCAAATAAAGAATTAAAAATCTCCTGAATGTTGTGTGAAAACAATAATAGAACATACAGTTAACAGGAGAATTTAACTCGTCTAAACAAATGCACCCCATAATATGATTAGTTTTATACGAAATATCTACAGTGGTTTAAACATTAGTGGAGTTCGCGAATTGAGGTTTTAGTTTAGGTGTGGTTGTTGATAGGATCCTTTATAGTAAGCCTTTTTTTAATTATTCACCACTTATCGGCTTAATTCATTTTATAATCCCTAAACAAAATTCAACGATAGAATTGGTATAAAAGGTAGATAGGAATTAGGTTTTGATACCTGAATCCGCAGATTAAATTCCAATTAGGTTGAGCCGTGTAGAAAAGTAATTAAGTGATTTCTTTCAAGCCCGAGGAAGAGATAAGGAAATTAATACGCATCAGTGGTCACCTAGCCA
This sequence comes from Troilus luridus, assembly GCA_964056705.1. NCBI lineage: Eukaryota > Metazoa > Arthropoda > Insecta > Hemiptera > Pentatomidae > Troilus > Troilus luridus. The sequence goes on from OZ057415.1 coordinate 86,908,210, forward strand.
CCGGGTTCGTTAATCGATCCTTCCCGTTTAGAATAAATTCATTTGATCAACGATAGAATAATTGGTTAGGGGATGATAGTATAGGGGGCGGACGAATAATAAATAAATTATTAGATCTTCTTTTTTAAATAGCAAATTTTGATGAAGAAAAAAGATGAATAGCAGGGTAGATATAGATAAACACACACACACACACACACACACACACACACACACACACACACACACACACATATATATGTTACCTTTCTTACCTTTCTAACCTGTTACAAAAAATATAGTACTGTTTCTGAATTCAAATGGAATGCATGGATTTAAAAAATGTAATACGCTACATGTTACTCCAATATTCCAATTTTAAGATTGTTATTTCAAAGTAGAGAATGTAGTGAAATATGATTAAGACATTTTTCTTATAAATTATTGATTTTTTTTATAAAACAAACGAAGAAAATCTGTTCTAATGCAAAATACTGAATATCTAAATATAATAATAAGTGGGTATTCATAATTTAATAGGCACAGTACCAGGGGACGGGTACAAACTAAGTACTAATTTGACCTTCAATTTCCATAATAATATCTGAGTAATCTATTGAATCGTTAAGTACCTTAAATATAGTTTTTTAGATTGCTACTGTATTAAATTAATTAATAAAATTAACGCTTGTATAAATTGTTCAATGGGGGATAGTCCGCCGTTAGGCTAACAGGGAATATATCCCTAGTAATATATAGGGATGGGTAGATACTGGATTTTCCGGTATCTGATACAAGTGATACTGATACTTTTCTGTATCTGATACTTTTAGTAAAAGAATTTCCAAAATATATCTAAGAGTAGGAACATAGCAATATATATATAATGTTTAAAAACTATGTTCTATGGTAAATTAAATCCCATTAGAATCCCATTAGAATCCCATTAAAATCCCAATTAGATTTACAAAGTAGATAGAAAAAAGTAATATACCAGTTTTAATTCGTACGTTATAGTAATAAATAGCATAAGGTAGCATGAGGTAGCGAATATATTCGTGAATACTGAATAGCTGATGCTTCTAACTAGGGATGGGTAAGGTTGTATCAATCTGACCGTATCTGATACTTATCAAAAAAAGTATCAGGTACATTTCGACTGTATCTGATACTTGTATCAATTACTTTTTAGTATCAGATACAAAGTATCAGATTGATACAACCTTACCCATCCCTAGTTTTTATATATATATATAAATAAATATATAACATATAATATATTTTTAATCATATAATTAACAATGATTAATATAAAGTGATGATTAGTAGTTGTTTGTTCATTTAACATCACCTTATGCTGCTGAGGATAATCGGATGATGCTATAGTGGGAGCTCTAAATTTTGCCTATCCAGGGATAATTAGGATAGGGATCTTTAACGTGTACGACATCGCACAGGCTCGGAATCCCAGTCCCTTTTGAAGGGCGGCATAACCAAGAATTTTTCACTCCGTTTTAAAAAATCCTAGGGCCACCTGCCAGACTACTAACCAGCGGTCTTGGGAGAAGTAACGACTGAACGCACTGATTAGTACTAGTACCTAAGGGTGACCGTAGACCCTACAAACGTCGAGTAATGAACTAGAAAATGAAATAGAAAAGGAAAACTTGTCTTTTTATTTAATAATTTATAAATAAGGAAAAAAGAAAAGGTTATCCGATATTTTTATATGATGATAAAATATTAAACAGAAAATAAAAGGATTCATCGGTGTAGCAAAGATAAAAGCTGGAGCCTTGTATACTGAGGGGTAGGGATAACGCTATATCCTTGTAAAGGGACTGTCTCAGGTTGAGTATTTGGGAAAAGTAATCCTTCTGGAGTAAGGCTGTGAAAATGGAGACTCCAGCTACAGGGAGTCCTCAATGATGACCCTTAGCCTTATTACAAAGTCCCAGATCCCCTTTCAATACTAAAAGCACCTTTTCCGACCTTTTGTAAATTTTGTGATACACGGCCCTTCTTGGTAACTGTAATACTGTCCCCAGGGATTCTGTGAGTACCAAAGCGTATCCGTTTCCTCTGAGGTAGAACACCGTGTAGGGGATTGGGAACATAAAACCACGAATTCGCCGAAATTTCGACAATAAAACCAGTTTTCGATATATTCTGATACTTAGAAATTATTTTGAATAAGGCTTAAAACAATTTATTGAAATTTCCTCATATATTTAGAAGTAAAATCCTATCTTTCCTATTCGTCATAAATCCTGAAAGGCAATTCTTTGATTACCCTGCATATTCTGCATTCCAGAGATCAACAACTATAAACTCTATTATGCCCGGGCGTATTTTACTAATTAATACTAAAAAATATATATATCCCTAATTTTTAATTTAATAATCCTTCAAGGAGCAGAGTAGCTTTGTACGGAGTAGGACACGTAGTTACTGTGGAATTTGAATTAATTATTTATTCTATAAAATGCTGCATTCGGACCTGTTTGTCTATAGAGAGTCTACTTGGGTTTGACCAGTATCTAAAAAGAGGGTACCTGTAATTAGGGAAAAACTAAAGTGATGAGCGTGATTTCGTGAAAACCTTCCCGCTCAACCTATGATCTCTTGAACCCAACACGTTTCATGGGTTGTAACGGTACGTTTAAAGTTCCTTCAAATATGGTTCATAATTAACTTTAAATATAATTATAAAAGGCCACTGATCTACAAACTGTTTGTAAACTGCTGTATTATTGTTAGTCTTAATAATTTCATCCTTAAAACCGGCATTCGATACAAAATAGACATAATTCCTTAAATCTCAGTTAATAGTTGTAATATAATTGAAGTTTAACAAATACTTGAGCGTTGTAAATCTGGACTACCTAGGCCGGGGAGTGATGACAGAAAGTTTGGACCATTAACTGTTCAAAGTATTCAAGTTATGCGGCGGGCGGAAAGTTATTACCCTAAGTGCTCATGACAATCCTGGGCTGGAGGAACATTCCGGAGGACAAGTTGGTCCTTAGTAGCCCGAACCTCGCCATTACTTCCAGGGGCAGAAGAACCACCTGGGAAGGTACTTGCAAGGTTTACCGCCTGTTAGTACGACCACAAAAGGAGCAGTAACCGTTGAGAATTGTCTTTAAGAGGGCGCGTTTTGGGTTAGGTTGAACATTACGGTCAGTCTGTTCCTCGAGGAGGACACTAAATGGTACCATAGGGCCTTCAGCGGCGATGAGTGGGCCATGCAGATCACGTATCCCGAACATAAACACAAAAGCCTCTATCAACGAATATAATTTGGATATCTCGCAGCATTGTCTACATCGCACCCTAGGTCCTGCGCCACTCAGCCCCAGAAATAATGAAAACAATTTAAAATAGTAAAAATGTTTAAGATTCACAATTAAATCTTCAGTAATAATGAAATTGGGGTATTTTACAATAGTGAAAAGTTTTTACTTCAATTTCTCCAGCCATGTATGATAGTTAACAACTACTTTCACAACATTGAACCGAAATATCACGTTTTGAACGTGTATTAAACAAATATTTCTAGTAACAGTTTCCGAAGCTTCAACTGAAACTTTTATTAAAAAGTTGGAGTTGGAAGCATAATAAATCAGCAAAAGTAGTAAAAAGTCCAATAATCCTTTATTATTGGATTCATCTTTTCGTTCCTATTAGTAAGTATTCGTTTTTTTTTAATGCAATTGAATTTTAAATTTAAGATATGTTTTACTGTTTAAGAAACCTTTCGTTTACTGGATTCCAGAAGGGCGGTAGCCGTATTAGAACAAACTTTTTAGAAGGTATGTAGGACGGAATTAAAGAAAAATATTCTTCACAACTGAATAATTTCTCATAGACCAAAATTTTCGTCTCAATACTAAGCCTGACAGTGAGTTTAGAAGTAGACTCTTATCGATAACAATCCAATTTGTATAATGGCCGTCTCGAGACTAACTTCTTTCCGGAAGTAGTAGAGGATTATGAGGAATAAACTGGAAATGAAAGAGAGAAATTAGTTAGGTTATTATAAGTGCAATACGGCTGGTTAGGAATATTGTACCCGAAAATAATTAATTTTGGAACGGTAAGACAAACCACACAGACAAAAAGTTTGTAAAAATCACAATAAATTTTAAGCCAGGTAGACCGTATTCTCCAAATATAACAATGAATTTGATTTACTGTCACACAAGATGTACATATATTTATAAGCATTAAAAAAAAATAACCTATTTAATAATATGCCTAAGTATATGAATAGTTTTGATTTTTTTAGCGACAAAATTAGTAACTGAAATGATATATTTTAATGTAAGGAAAATTCTCGCTTGAAAGGAAGTTTAAGACTAATTCTTATAAAATCCAGTGCCATCAAATTTATCAATAAATGCCTATATTGTATTAAAAAAAACATAAATCCTATCTAACCGAATCTGATCGATTAATTAACCGACAAATTGAAGGGAACATGCAAAAATGGTGGATTGGCTACATTCTCCCGTTACGAGTATTAATGATGTAGTTCTAATCAGGAAGAGATAAGGCTAAACATCCTACATCCATTAGTGAACAAGCAACTTCTCATTACGAAACCATTCATAAACATATAATTTATCAACAACGTTTACCTCTTAGTTACAGACATCATACAATTTTATCCGAGCCATTTTCTCATAAATGTCCCTCCAAGTTAACAGGAAAATACATGAAAACCGATGAAGATAATAGTTGCCATGGTGTTTAAATATTTCATAAAGAATGAATGAAATGAAATTTATATTGAATTTTATACGGCTTAGGCTACACCTACATTGGATCCGGTGTGATACGATGAGACGTCGCTAGCAAACCAAATGACTGAAATATATCGAGAGTTATAACATTTGGTTCTTTAAATTTATAAAATTAAGATTATTTATTAATTATTTTTAATACATTTATATTTTACAATAATGTATAGTAAAATATTTATAATGTATACACCCCAGCATCGTATGTGATAGAATCACGTGGCACCGAATCGGATCCAATATAGGTGTAGCCTTAGGGTTTGCATAGTCCGTGGACGGAAGCTTGCAAGCGAAGATTGGTAGTACCGGCCGCTACACCTTATTTCATTTTTTTTATTCCGATATAAGCCACTACGGACTAAATTTGTTCAACTCTCTGCTTCTTTGTTCCCTCCTCAGCTCCCGAATCTCCTTCATTTTTTTCCTTCCTTTCTTTTGTCCTTTGTCTTTTTTCTAGGTCCTTCCTGAAAACCCATAGATTTGTACAATATTGCCTTTAGAGATTATCCCTCTGTAATATCTGTTGCACTAATCTCCACGTCTTTTTCTACTTCAGCAAACTATGTGTTCTTTAATTTTAGCTTTTTAAAATATAGGATAAGTGATCCAGTTAAACGTCCGGGTGCCGTTCAAATTAGGCATTGCGCATTATTATTATAATTTTTATTATGGATTTCTCGGCTTATAAATACGACAACTCGGACCAAGGTCGAGGGTATCGTTCATTTTATAATTGATTTGGAATGTTGAAGAATTTTCTGCCGATGAATAAATCCTCAACTTATTTCAAGCCACTTGATAGATTCTTCAGGAATTAAACCATCTCTGTATACAATATTCGGCAGTACTTTTATTTTCGCCAGTCGGTAGGGATTCCTTAATTAGGAATTAGTTCACTCAAAGTTCTAGAAACATTATCCTCAGCAGGAGCAACTTTGACGATTAGCTTTTTATATTTTTTTCTATGAGTAGTATGTCTGGTGGGGGTTATTATTGTGAGTGATCATCGTACGATCCCAGTATAGTTTGATGTATGTTTTTTCTAATATTGCCTGTGGCTGGTATGTGTAAACCGGCTGATGACGGGTCATTAATTCGTAATTTGAGCCAGAGCAGTTTTTATTATTAATACTTTCAAAAACTAGATATAATGACTTTTGATGATTTTTCGATAGGAAAAAATGATATAATAGTAACTATATTTCATCAGAAAACAAAAGTAACACGTTGACGGTTGAATAATCTAAAAAGGGATACGAATACAGAATAGCTTAGCCGCGAAGTTTGAAGGAGATGAAGTCGAACAGGATTAAATTACAAAAAGTTGTTTTCTTTACACTACAAAACTTTGCAAAGTACCTTTGAGGGATACGTTGAACAAGCTGCTTGTACCAGTCGGAATGGTTTTGACATGTTTGAAATAATACAAACCCAACTAATGTTATATAATTTAACTTTGTTAGCAAAACGAATCCTTAAGTTCTGAAAAGATCCTTTCGTCGGTTAAACTGCTCTCCCCCAAGTTTTTCTTCTGCAACCTTGAATAGACTAAAAGGAATTTAAAATCGCTCTAAATTAAAAAAAAGGATTAATTATATTGCATTAATTTATTATGTTGCTCGCTCATTACAGAGTCTGTTATACTTTAGCACATTTACAATAAGCTCTAAAAATCTTTTTGTCGGATTGAATTTATGTCCCACTAGTATTTGTTCTGGAACCTTAAATAGACTAAAAAGAATTCAACACAGCTCAATTTAAAAATATATATATTTTCGTTAAAAAATATATTTCCATTAAACTTTTTTTCATTTAATGATCGGATGTATTAAATATTTTAATATTAAATTTAAAAATTATAATAATTTCAGATATTGTTCATTACTAATTGATAAATTGGTAGACACACTACCACTAAAAAGGTGCCGAATTCGGAACTTTTGTGAACAAAATAGGCTCAAATCCAGTTGTGAAATATAAATTATTTAATCTGTTAACAACCACGGTTGAAACCTGTAGTACCATCCCGGGGCTCACCGAATCTCCATAAGGTGGGGACCACAATTGTGGGAAAACCTGGTGGGTGAGCTTGATTTCGGAAAAATCACCTACTTGCACAATCGCTGTCTTAGAAGCAGTACAGCACCTATCATGTACTGGATTCAAGACACTCCATGGGCTGTAATGGTGTAGGTTGTTTTATAATAAACCTTATTTATATAACTTAAATATGTAGTTGATTATTTGAAATTAGAAATAATCAATTTTAAAGATAAATTACATAACAAATAAATATATTCTTAAAAATGAAATATTCAAGGAAGGTTATCACGGTAATTAAGCTTTACTCGATTTATGAAGTCTAAAACAAAGTTTATTTAGCCAATGAGACGGCTAAATAAAACCTCCCGAATGATCCTTCTGTCTTGCCTAAGTTTTCCCGGTGATGTAAAACAATTTCCAGGTAGAAAACTCCTTCTTGCAGTGCCACATGAATCAGCTCAGGCGAAGTACAAGCTCGACAACACTTTGAAACAAGCTTACTCCAACTTCGGCCTTGAGTAAGCACAAACACAATTTCCTTATCCAGAAAATGTTTTCTAATGGCATTGTTTCTAAATAAACAGGTTTTAATTAAAAATAATTATTTAATTGATAAGTATGTTATGAATATTAATTAAACTAAGAAAGCAATCCTATTTTTATTTACGAGACGACACAGAATAATAAGTATGAGAACATTTATGACATTACCTGCATATATGACATTTATTTTACTCTATATAAGAAAACGGTATTTGCCAACTAATGAATTACACTGTCTAACTTTAGAAAGTGGATTAATCTTTAAACTACACTGAATTCGTACCTATTTTTCTATCTTCTGAAGCTGGGCTTCATTTTAAGTATAGTTTGTAGTGTTTTAATTTATTAATAGTGATGGTCTACAAAATGCGTAGCTTAAATACTATTTTCTAACACCTTATTGCAAATTCCAATAGTTTTTTTTTAATTTTCCCCAATCAAGTTTATTTCTCTACTGCTTGGCAAACTCTTAAGTTTTTTCTTCTTCCACGCTGCTGCCCACAAAAAAATAATACTAGGGCTAGCAATAATAATCTAGCAGATAACACATATTTTAAGTACGCGGTGGGATACTTTAAACTAAAATCCTTGTCAAATTACAAAGAAATTCAAATGTTCATTAAAACATAAAGAATCTGTTAAATAAGACTAAAAGTTTTAAAAAATATTACAAAAAAAAACATATATACACAAATAAATACATATATTTTTTCGCCTGGAACACGGAAAATATTATTTCGAAGTTCCAATCTGAGTTCGAAAAATATACATATTATTTTTTGCAAGGGTGACTAATAGATATCAACTATTAAAAACGTTATCTTTTAGGCCTACATTTTTATCTTTTAGGGAAAAGGTCGTTTCATCTCTATACGTGATATAACTATGAAAAAAGAGTCCACTATAAAATTGACAATAATTAATTTATAGTTTAACCATCCTATTACTTGAGACATTTTTAATTTGAAGAGAAAAGATTTGACCCGCCCGGGATTCGAACCCGGGTCGTCCGCCTCTCCGTGGCAGCGCTCTTACCAATTGGTCGCCTTAGCCTTCGTTCACACGGAGAAAAGTTTTGTCGAATCTAATTTCTGTCGGTTCTGAAAAAACCGAACGTTGAGTTCACACGGCGCAATCGTGTCAGACTGCCCCGGATCCGAGTACCTTTGGTGCCCGTGAACACACGTCCGTTTGTTTGCAAATCAAAAAAATCAGTGAGTGCACGCTCAGTCAGTACCTGTCGATTGGAAGCGATGGACGTGAACAGTGTTTTATTATAATCTTGGTACTATCGCCGTCAGAGGCGTTACAAAAGAAGATGGTGGTGGTTAAACCTTATTGTAGTTAGAAGATCAACACTTGGAACCTTTAAAACTCTAATGGGCCAATTGAGAAATGATTCAGAGAAATTTTTCAACTATTTTAGAATGAATATACGTGTCTAATGTTTTGTCCCATACTAATGGCCGATTTTCAACCAGAGGAATCAACAATTCAGTATTATTTTCTGACGTCATAGTGAGACAATCGCGGTGTTGTCGTAGTAAAGTCTATCAAATAAGTAGCTAGCATAATAGCTAATAATAATAACAAAGGCTAGCATAGATAACAGCAGTCGTGCAGTCTTTGTAAGCGCACTGACTTGACTGGTGGCGGGTGCGCACGGCGTTGGCCCCCTCCCACGCCCCGCTGGAGCGCTAATCGCGCGATGCATTCGGTTGTAAGATCCGACAAAAACAGATTCGACTGTACCTTATATCGTATGAACGCTCGTATTGAAAATACTAGGCCGCTTAAACGTATCTTAAATTATCGTTCCGGTTCAAGCCGCCAAATCGGATGTCAACTTTAGTAACATTTGGTTTTTTGTCGGATCTTAAAACCGGATGGTCCTGTGAACTCTAGCATAGAAATTATATTGCCACTGACCCGGATCCTGCAAACAGTCAGATCCGACAGAGTAAGACACGACTCCAGGTGAACGAACACTTACAGTCAGGACCAATCCATTCTCTTCGAAACTCTCCGTTCTCTCTCTTATAAAAAATATAAATATTACTTGAAACATTTGTGGACTAATTTTATTTTGGGCTCATTGTGGAGTTTAATCTTTTTGTCAGAGGGTGGTGATACTTATATATAAATATATATATATATATATATATATATATATTATAATTAATATATAATATATTAATCAATTTCCTAACAAATGTGCATCAAATATTTACTACAGGACACATAATAAAACGGAAAATATAAAACTTGCTAGATTTTTTAATTATATTTTTTTAAATTCCGACTTAAATAATTTATAAAACTTCAGAGAAGTCGGACTCTGTTTTGATTTTATAATTACAATCAATCATTTTACTGTTGTGTCCACGAAATCCACATTATTCTGTAACTCAAGTAATGATAAATTACACTGTATTTCTGCTTACAACAATTAAAAATTGTAATTAATGTTTCCAAGAAATTTTGTGATTAGCCTGGATAAATACGAAATGAGTACCAAGAATCTTCTTTCCTTTTAGCTTTCATCTTTATAAATGTTTATAAAGATCAATGTGGAATAAGAAAAAATATTACAGAAGTTATAATATTAAAACAGCCTTCGATTAACAACTTAACGTGCATGAATTTAGAAAATAATAATAATAATAGCCGAATGAGTTTTTAATAAATTAATTAATACTAAATCATTACATCTTTCCTAAATGTATCCATAATAACGCTATCAAAATAAATAAACCAAGAAGCTAAGAGAGAGGAAAAAAATTAACCAAATAACAAATTTAGACACTTGAGGATTTTTGTAAGTGAGTATTCTTTATTTTTAAAGTATTAATTTGCATTAGAAAAAAATCTATAAACACACAAAACAAAAATGATTAAGGATAACGTAATGCCAAAAATTACTTTAAATAAAAGATTACCAGGTTTTTCTAAAGAAAATTAACAAAGTATTGGTTAAGTATATTATTTAAGAAAAAAAAGCATACGTTTAATCAAATGAAGGTGCAATAAAACTCATGTACAAAGTAAATAATTTTATATTCAGAAATTTAAATTTAAATTAAATTAATATTAAGAATCGCTACATTAATATTTTCTTAAAGTATAATACATCAATTAAACATTCTTTTGATTGCTTCTCGTAGATAATTAATAAACTCATCCTTATTTTATTTAGCCCATTATATTTGCGTTAAGCATTAAAAAATGCCTTTATAGAGGAAGAGAATAAAAAAAAAAAATCTTCTATGCAATTAAGAAAGTATTTTACTCATTATTTTTGGTTTTCACATCCTTTTTGACCATTCTCTCAAAAACATTTTTACTTATTTCGTCATGATTGCGTCGAATATTCGTATAGAAACAGGGCGAGATTTGTATTGTTTTTTCATTTAACTACTTCACCAAAGATATAAACTACCACTAACCAACAAAATTATTATATACAATAGGATACTTAAACCGATATTGACCTATGCCTCGCAAGTGTGGGGCTTATGAAAAAATTCTCACAACAAACGCAAGAAAAACTACAAATATTTTCATGACTGCTGGATACATAATAATTTACTGGCACAATCATTACCGACAGACACATTACCACAAATTTCTACAAAGAGGCTGAAACGTCAATGACCTACGACAGAGAGAACAGCGATGGGAGTGCCTTCAATGGCAGGTTTCTCCATTACATGAATCCTATAGGGAAGGTTTTCGAAAGAAAATCTTAGCCGCGTTATGTGCCAAATGGCATTTGTACAATTTTTTAAATAAATATTTCTATCTTTATTATTATTTTAACGTCACTTATTGCTATGGCTAATCGGACTATGTGCTTGCGGCATTGGGCGTCGAGAGCTATTAAGTTCGTTAATTCTTTTATTATCATTCATCTTGGCTTTTATAAATTCATTCAATAAGCAACCATTGGTGTTATAAAATAAGAACAATCTCTGAGATATTGAACAAAAAATAGAGTCTAAAAAATGAGACAACGTTTGTATAAAACTGCAATACTTTTTTTTTAACACGTTAAATAACCGCATATAAGACCGAACACTCGGAAGCTTCCAAGGAAATTCCAGTATACCCTTTGTTTTAATTTCGTTTACAATTCCATGGCGTGGTTACTAATGATCGCGTTGTGTTTCAGTTTTTTTCTCTTTCTCTTTTTCAACAAGCAAAGCATGAAAGGGAAATTGATTGAAAAATATATCACAGGAATGTTTTTGGCAGCGTCAATGATTCGTTGCCGTTGCGTGTGATAAGAGAGATAGATGAAGAAAGGGACTTGTAAAATATATTGAATCGTTCTTTTCCACGACAATTTGCCGATTGATTGGCACAGAGCTCAATTAAATGAAGGGAAACGCCACTCGTGTAAAAAAACCTTTCCACGCGAAGAGAGAAATTGTTATGTAATGGTTGATGTTAACATTAGAGGTGATACAAATATTTTTCAAGTATTCTAAATATAATACACAAATAATTTTTAATTTTTGTTTTATATTGTGACGTTATTTTGATATGTATTGTATTTTTTCGTGTATACATTTTTGTTACAGTGCACGTGTATTTTCAGAAGTTAATGAGTTATTTTATAATTTGATCCAATCAACACCTTTTGTGGTTCTTAAAAAATTGTTTAAATAAAACTAATATACAGTCCTTCTATAAAGTCTAATTTTAAATTACTTGTGAAGTTAATAGAAACATTAGCTTCAGTATTATATCGGAATGAGTGAAAATTAAATTAAATCTTAAATGAAAGTTAACTTGGAGTCCTCATAATAGACTGAAACGACAAGAAACAGCACTCCGTTTCAGGCTACTTCAACATTTACTAGACAAACGCTATAAGGTCTCAATAAATTAATTACAAAAGACTCATATACATGACAATCAGTAGACCCACCTGTACTTACGGAATAGAGCTGTGGGGCTCCACTAAGCCATCGAATTCCTCTCGTATACAATCCTTACAATCCAAAATCCTTCGTAAAATCATCAATGCTCCTTACTTTGTTACGAACAAAGTAATCCACAATGACGTTAATTTCCCATTTGTTGCTAATTTGGCCCGAATCCGATATCAATTTTTTCATGACAAACTACATTCCCACTCAAATCTCGAAGTTACCGTGTGCTAGGTTTATATAACTGCAGTTACTAGTTACACAAGCCTAGCAACCTCTTCAATTCCTGACAATCCTCCGAGGCGTTTGAAAAGAAGATGGCCTCGTTATCTTCTAAGCTGAACTTGCTACTTGAGTACTATTAATGGGTTGTTTCTCTACTGCTCTATTCATGTCAATGTATATATTCATTATATTAACGTGATGTAAACAGTTCTGTTATACAGTTGTAAATTTCATTAAATAACTTTAAAAAGTCTTAAATGATTAATGATAAAATAAACCGAAGTTAACCAAAATGGACATTGGGAAAGTTGTTTTTTTTATACATAATTCCAGGGTATTTTTTAAGAAGCATACCTTCTAAAATTACTTTTTGGTTTTTTCAAGATATTATATATAACTCGTAGCAGGTTGGAATAATAAATAAAATCCCTCTTATTAAATCTATTGTTTGCTTAACATTGGTAACTAATGACAATATGTTTATTATTAATAACTTTCCAATTCTTTACTTTATTATCAATACACTATTACTATTTTTATGATTATATGATTAACACAATATTAATAAATCTAGAAACAAATTTTAGAATACTGCATTATTTTCCATCTTCCTCTTGGTACGAATTCTAGAATACTATTTTATAGTTATTGTAATATTACTTTAATTAACTACAAAATTCAAAATCTAAATGCTAACCATGATCGTAAACTACGTTTACCAAAAAAGTTACTACGAAAATTCGCAAATAATAACAAAACACTATAAATTGAATATTCAAATAACGATCTTCAAAGTATTAAATTAGCCAGTGCATAATTAATGATAATTGCTGTGTTCTGAGATGTGAGAGTTGTACCCATTTGTTCTATTACTGGATTTGGTGGGCAATATGTTAGTATGGTAAAAAACCGTTGGTATTTTTAAGTCACTATGAAATGCTATATTTATATATATATTCAAAATATATCTAGCTGTATTCTTTAATAATTATAAAGGGTTTATTAAAAATATTTTGTGTGGAGTACAAAATGTTAATTTTATTTAAATTCAAGTAATATAAACTACAAACTTATATTTTAGTAGGCTCACAAAGATTTTATAACGTGTCTATATAACATTTTTTTTTTTAATTAACTTTAAACATAATATCCTATAAGGAAATATACATAAATAAAAGCCCGTAATCAATTAGTAATCAAAGGACCAATCCCTCCTAGAAATGCCTTGCAAGGTACAGTGATGCATTCAAAGACCCATATCAATACATTCCATTTACCTACATGCGAACCTCCGTATTCAGAGGCAGCGACAAAGCGACCTAAATCCATGCATTATGGCAGGTAGAGGTCGGTACTGAAGACCGAATCTGCAAGCCCCCTTCCCCCCTCTCTAAAGTTCCGATTAAGTATGGCTGAGTGAGCCTTTCATCCGGTTGTTTGAGACGACGGTCCCCGCATTCCTGAACATTCACCAGGGGGTCAACCTCCCTTCAGATATCCTAGGGAAGTTCACGTTGGACCATCCTGCTTCGGTCAAGTAATAGTTCAATAATATTAACGAATAATCAATACATTGATATATAGGAAAAAGCAAAAGTTAAGATATAAAAACAAAAGAAAAATGACTATATGGAGAACATATATAATGCACTCTGGCAGTCCTAAATTAAAAGGTCTCCAAAAAATTTTTATATTAGGTTTTTGAAGGGAGAGTATCAGGATTATAAAAATTCATAGACTCTATAGTTGTTAAATCAATTGAAATAATAATTGCAGATTTATGGAACAAACTACATAACAATTCTTTTGTTTCTTTTCGTACGCAACTGAAAATCCCCGGATGATTTCAGTTTGATATTTATTTTCACTCTTCTTTTTTTTAAATTTATCTGCTCCTCTTGGCTTTGAGTGGAGTAAATACGATCATTAATAGCCAAGTTTATGCAATCAGATCCTAACATCATCAATGATATTCATTATTTTTTTAGAATACAATGCGAAAACCCAAATAAGCCAAGCCTTAAGCCTCTAAAGTAGTAGGGAAAAGTCAACGCTTAGACAATTCAGGCATACTCAGGACCCCAAAAGAAAAAAAAAAATCACGGCGGTATATCTCGCATAAACAGTCCAAACATACCCATCCATTAGAGACAGCAACCTTACTGTAAGACTTTTAACAACTCTTTTTGATTTTTGACTCATTTTCATAGAATTTATTATATGAACTTATGATGTTATTATTTATATAAGAACACGTATAAAATATAAGGTACTATTAGCCCTTAGACCCGGCAGAGGACTAGCACCCATTGTTATATTTTTATATAACAATTGTGATACTGTATATATTATTTTATTTCTCATATCTTCTTCGTGCTATTCAGTGAAATTAAATTTTAAAGTTTTTACAAGACGATTTTTTTTAAAGCACAGTTTTTTTTAAACTGAATATTTATATATTTATACATTAATTTATTAAAGCTTCATTTGCTTATTGGTTATTTCCTGCGCAGTGTTTGGTTTATTCTAATAAACTTATAAGCGTACAATATTACTTTTCTGGAACGGGGCACTGTGATACATTACCCGCAAGACACTGGAGTCATACAAATCAATTGAACGACAGAAACTTGATTAATAGATTCACTTTAATTATTTATCGGGGAGCGGAGTGACTCTGAAGTAGAGCTGGGGCTCACCCAGCCTCTATAAAGTGGGTACCTAATATAGGGAGAAAATCCAGTTGAGAGTGATCTAGGACAGATCAACTCCCCTCCACAACCGGTTGTATCTTTATTTCTTTATTAAATGTCACTTTATGTCTAATCGGACGATGCTACAGTAGGAGCCCTAAATTTTGCCTAACCAGGCTTAATTAGGATAGGAATCTATAACGAGTACCTGACATCATACATGCTCGGGAATCCCTTATAACGGCCCTTCAGAAGGACCGTACCAAGGATCTTTTTACCTCTTTTGAAATATTCTAGGGCAACCTGCCGGGCTACGAACCCGCGATCTGGGGCTTATTAGGTTGTTATGCTACCACTAGGTCGCCCCTATTAGTTTTATGTTTTAATTCTTTGGCTGGTATCTAATTGTAATTAGTTTTTAGGGTGTAACCGAACTAATCTTATTTTCTCCACCTTTTAATCTTCAACTTACTCCGGTTTTTAGTTAAATAAATTCTCCTCTGACTGTTATTTCACCATGAACAATCATGATTAAATCGAATAACAAAATCCAATACAATTCTAAAACTTGTAAGTTCCGAAAAGTTTAAGAACAAGGGGGGAAATGTGCCGGGGTGGGCTTGGAAATTAATGATGCTGTCGTTGAAGACTGACCAAAACTGGCCCAACTTTGATCAATGCTTTCACTAATCGATGTAGCCTACTCAACATTTGACACGTGTAAACTTACGACATCAAAGGAGCATAGAGGTTAGGATTTAATGAAACTCGTTTATATTCCCTTTCCCTATCTTCTTTATACAATTTGCTTGACAATCTGTTCCTTGGGATTTTTAATTAAATCTTTATTGTCCCTTATCACCATTCAGCTTCACCGTTGAATTCTAATTTATTCATCAGTTTTAATTAGAATTAGCAGAAATAGTGCACTAAATTGAATATTTATTAAAAGATAAAGAAAATAAATTCATTCCTAGATTTGAAGAGATGCTCAATTATACTGAATTAGATTTTCGCTAGATATCTTCAAGAAACGAAGCCTACGTGGATGATATTGGTATTGGTAAATTGAGTTCCGCCTAGCCCAGGCACCCAAATTTTACAAAATTTTACTTTCCCTACAACATATGATAAGAGTGTAATTCAATAAGACCAAAAGTTCTATGTCCATCTTTCCAAGGATTAATGTGTTTTAGGGTCTTTCGCCTATTATTATAGGGATGCTTTTTTTTTTTTAAATCACTGTAATATTGAAAACAAATTTCTGAAAATAAGAGTAGCATTCTGAATGTGTACTGTATCGTTGGAAAGATATATATATTTTTTAAATTTATTCAATGGAATTTACCACTGTGTTGTACTAAAACAACAAGTAAATAGAATGATGGTACATATAATAAAGTGGTAGTACTAAAATCATAAGTTCAAGTTAAAAGATCACGAGGCCATCTTCTTTTCAGACGCCTCGGAGGATTATCGGGAATTGAAGAGGTTGATAGGTTTGGAACTAGTGGGTTTGAGTGGGAATGAAGTTTGCCATAAAAAGATTGATATCGGACTCGGGCCTAATCAGCAACAAATGAGACATTAAGGCTATTATGTATTACTTTCTTCGTAACAAAGTAAGGAGCATTGAGGATGTTACGATAGATTTTGGATTGTAAGGATTCAATACCAGAGGAATTCGATGGCTTAGTGGAGCCCCAAAGCTCTATTCCGTAAGTCCAGATGGGTCTAATGGTTATCATGTATATGAGTCTTTTGTAGTTAATTAAGAGCGTAGAGCGTTTGTCTAGTAAATTTTGAGATAAATACATATAATATAAAATTGTAGAAGGTATGTTTTATATTATATAGTGTCTAGTAAAATACATCACCACATTAAAAATACATGGTTATAATTTAATAATCACCAATTTCATAATAATCCCTACTGTTATATTATTAAATCGAAATTACTTTAAAAAAAACTAAACAAAATTAATGAGGAAACCATACAAAATATCTTATGATTCACCACCCATGCTTGATCTCAAGTCTCCTCAACGCAATGTTTAATTTTTTTTTCATTATAGTTTATTTTATTTGTTATAAAAAAAAAATCACTATAAAGGGAATTATTACGGAGTAATTAGTCTTTTGGCACCTGGATATGATCAGATCAGAATCGCGTGCGCTGAGAGAAAATATTTTGTGAGATATAACAAACAAAAATACCAAAGACAAAACTTGCATTTTTCGAAGTGAAAGTGCCTGAAACATATGGATCATTTGAAAACCACAAAATATGTACACGGGGGTCACAAGCCTGTAACTTATCAGGTACTCTTTTAAGATTGCTATCCGAATTAAACCTGGTAGGTTGTGGAAGGAGGTGATTTGCCCTAAGTGACGCTCAAACGCCAGATTCCCCCCCCTTATTTTGGGTACCCACTTTATAGAGGCTAGGTGAGCCCCAGGACGGTCCTAGTTCCCATATGATTTATTTCTGCCAATAGTCTAAATGAATATATTGCCAGCAGCGGGATTTGAATCAGGATTTTAGGCATGGCAACTGAGTGCACTACCACTGACGAGTGGCTCCTTTTTTAAAACTTTTTACGGTCATGAAATTAAGGAAATCGAGGAAAATCTATTGTAAACATGAATATTATAATTAGTGAATTATTCCGCTAGCATAACTCAGGTATGCAGGTAATTTATAACTCAAGTATGACCATAAATTAGGAATTAGGGTTGGAGTTGATTGACGAGAAGGGACAGTAAAGGTTTAATTAAAATCTCGAGGAACAAATGGTATAAAGAATATATAGAAAGGGAATATTTGGAAAACATGGAATCTAGTTTTCAGAAAAAATATTCCCATATTATCCAGAGGAGAAACCGAACATGAAACTTTATTTGTTTTCTGATGTGCAATATCTCGAAACGGCTTAAAATTTCACAAGAGAGAGAGGATTATGGGGACATTAATATTGAAGACAGGCAGGACCTAGCCCTATAAGCCCCTGCCCTTATGCAGAGGGATGACCGCCCAAGTATTAATTTTAATGACAGTGGGATGAAGACGGTTGATGACAAATCCTCCGGGACAGTTGACTTACAGGCGAAGCTCGCGGTGCTGGAGGCCCCAATATGGTAATAGCTGTAAAGGATTCGCATAAACAAAGCTCCTAGCTATGAATATGCAATCCTGATAATCCGATCGCTCCATTTCAGTTTTCTAAAAGCAAACTTCCCAAGCTCTGATTTATCTTGCTTCCACTTCCTTCCTAAGGGCTACAAATTAAGACGGTTTTGTTTCGCTAATGACTAGTTTTTGTTCTCTTTTATTTAGGAAATACAAAACTCTGGAGAGAATAAACTTTCTTCTCTTCGTTTCGGTGTCGTCTTGTTAGAGCCAATAAGAGAGGAAAAAAAAATTAATCAAAAGAGAAAAATTAGGGAATTGGAAACTTCTGTTTGTATAATTTACGCGCTTTGTTTGACTGCTTGTCAACTCCAATTAATATTCATTTAATTTTAGTATTTTAAAAATAAAATTAAACCAGTATTCTAATTTTTATGATAATCATAAGGCTTAGCGAACCCGAGGGCTCGATGCCGATCCCAACAATACTTACAAACTTCCGGCCACGGATATTAATTTTTAAAATAATATAAATATAGAGTTTTATCAGAAACTTACTTCCACCTCACATTGAAAATGAGTTAAAAAATATAATATTCTTCTTGTAAACTTGAAAAACTGTATAAAATGGAATTTAAGACAGCTCGGGATAAGGTCACAAGAAGCACTCTGAATATATTCAATTTTACCTTGTATGATCAGTTGTAGCAGAAAATACTTTTTATTCCTAAGTTAATGTCTTTGGTAAGATATTTTGCGTACCTTGGTGGTATGGAGTAATTCTCTTTCTTAGTTTAAATGATCGAAACCTGCCTATTTGTTACATGGTCGATCCAGGGAATTTTTAATATCCGCCTGTAAGTCCACATCTCGAAAGCCTCTACTTTATTCATGACAGAGACTGATTGTCCATGATTCTGCTCCTTATAGTAGTACTGACCAAACATAACATTTGAGTAGCCGAATCCTAAGCCTCAAGTGGTATGTGGGTCGCATAGTAGTCTTTTCATTTGTGTGAATCCACATCTGGCCTGTTCGATTTTGCATTTAATTTCTTGATTTGGATTCAGTTTATTGTTTATCCAGCAACCTAAATATTTTATCTTGTCTACTTGTTCTAAGAGTTTACCAGTTGAAGTAACAGGCATTATACACTGAACTGGTTTTATAATTTTTACAAAAGTCTTATAAAAACACAATAATTAACCAGCAATGCGCGTTAATTAAACTAGATGGTGAGACACGCCTGCTCAAAAAAAAAAAGCAATACCGCAAAAATATTAACAGAGTAGCGAATCCTAAGAATGATTGTCAGCCAAAGATCCAAGATGAGTACGAAATAGATCTAACTCAAGAAAGACCAAAGAAAATATGTCTAATTTAGCAGCAGATATGATAAAAGGAAAGTTGAAAGTCTTTATGCACATAGACCATTTTTGGTTGACATAGACCTTTCCCAACATGATTCCTCGCCATCTTGGGATTCCTTGTTACAAGAATAAGGTTAAATCAACACCATGGATCCCAATAGTGAAAGTAGATCTAAAAAAGGTGCAAGTAGAACCTGCAAATATTAAAACAGAAAAGCCTTTAGTTTCGGTTAAATTATATTTCATTAAGATCCTCCAATATTTTAAGATATCCAAGAACCTAAGAAATTTTATCAATAATTCTACTGATTAATTATAATAATTATAACTAGCGTGAATGTGCAATTATTATCCAGTGATGTAGTGGAATCGATTATAACAACTGCCTTGAAAACCATTGGACAACTATCCGGAAAACCCTCATCGGTAACAACTAAATTTTCTACATATAGAAAAAACTTTAAATTGAGTAGGAAAATTGACCAATTAACATACATACATAAGTACTCTGATTAGTTGGTATGGGAATAAAATGACAGACAAATTAACATAAGAAGCACTGTTTCCCCCAGGCCTTGTTAAACACCAGAGCTTTCGCACCCTCTGAAAAAGAACAACCGAAAGGAGTGACATGGGATGTGGGTCAAGTGTCCTCCGAGCAAACTAAAATCTCTGAAGGGAGGAGTAAAACTCAGGAATTCATCAAGGCCAAGAAGTGGTCCTTACCCAGCTAAGGATTGGACACTCCAGGCTTCACGTAATAAGCAAAGGCAGACAAAGCAGATACGAACTTAGCAACAACATCAAACTATTGTATTCCAATAATGCCCCTTCTACAATAATTATTTAAATGAAATGAGAATGCGTTTGTTTGTTTCGCTTAACGCCACTTTATCCTCGGATGTAATCGGACGATTATACTATGGATTTCCCCATAACAGGTAAAATTAGGATAGGGACCTTTAACGAGTAACTGACATCATACCTCTATTGTACATCCCATCCGAAGGACCGAATAACTAAGTTTTTTTTCTCCCATTAAAAAATACCAAGACAAAACATTATTATTTTTTTTCTAAGTAATTCTATTGTAATAGAAAAAACGGCGAAGAATAATAAGTTACATGATTTATTATAATTTTTATATATTCCCCTTCCTTTATTCGTTATCCGTGAACACAAAATAATATATACAGTGATTATTAATATTTTTATTTAAATTGAATATTCTATGAATAGTATAAAGATAAACTGGATCGTGTGCTAAATACTAAGATATAGTTTTTCGTCGAAAATACCTATTAACAAATCGTAACTGGATACTTAATTTATTTTTATTGTTTGGAAGAAGTAAGCAAATATTTGTGAGTCGTTTGTTGATTGAAATTAAAGAACAGGGTTTATAAGAAAACTGTATCCTGTATACATTTGATGTAATTAAATAGAATTACGGATAAGATGCTAAAACCCGATTTTTTTTTAAAATTTTTTTGTAAAAAGAAAAAAAATTGAGTAGTTATTTGGCTATACATATTTATTCTTTAAATTAAAATACTGGTTATTTAACCAAACAAAATAAAATAGTAGTTACAAATGGTCGAATAGTACAATCACGCTTATATGTAATATAATGAGACCTTCCTATGTAATATGTACTATATATTATAATCCCATATAATATTAACTTATATATAAGTAAAAATCAAACTTAAAAGGTTTAGTGTACCGGACTGATACGAATAGACATAAAAAGCTCAGTTTTATGGTTTATATTGAGAACTTGTATAAAAATCTATGTGAAAAATAAATATAAACCTTTTATATCTTAGATCAGAGTAAAAAGCAGTCCCAGGATAAGATCTGCTATAAATACTAGACTGTGAAGAGTATAAGTTGGTTAGGCGCGGCGGAGGAAGAGCTTGGTCGAGATCATATCTTTTGGTTTTGCATAGTCGATCACGGAGTATCGTCTGCGGGACGTCTACCTCGAGCGCTATTTCCTCCGGGTTCCTGCATCCATATCCTCTCATGAGAACTGTATCCAATGAATATATAAGTATATCAGCATCATATACTATCAGCAGTTATGTTATATGGCCTGTTATAAACCAATCATCTTTTCCACCTTATTTTTAATCTGGATGATTCTTGCTCTGTTTATGTTTATATATATATATATATATATATATATATATATATATATATATATATATATATATATCGATTAGTTTTTTAATTAAAAAGCAAAGCAAACATATTAATAAATAAAACAGTCAACCTCTTAATATCGATATTTTGCAAAACATGTGTTGTTTCACAATTTTTTGCACATTTGTTTTTGTATGAACTTATTAAATTATCTTTGGAGCGCACTGGCTCAGTGGTAGAGCACAGAGTTTCCATGCTGGAAATGCTGGTTCAAATCCTGCTCCAGGCAAGACGTTCATTTAGTCTGTTTGCAGCCGCAGATGGATCATATGGGATCTAGGAACATCCTGTGGCCCATTCAGCCTCTATAAAATGTTATAAAAATAGGGTACCAAAATAAGGAGGGAAAAATCTGGCGGTTGAGAGTGATCTGGGACAAGTCACCTCCTTGCAGAACCGTTGTCCATAAATCAGTACAGTCTCTATCATGTACTGAACCACAAACCCGTTCACTGATGGTAGTGGTACAGGTATTAAATTATCTATGTCATGTCTTGTATTAATTGTATTATAATATAAACTTTATTCATTCCAGTTTGTAAAATAATTTCGTTGTATAGATATTAGTTTCACATTTTACATAATAATTTTAATTGTACATATCATTTAATATCATATGAATTTTCGGATTATTTTTGTTGACTACAATTGAAGCTCTTACGAGAGTTAAATTATAAATTGGATTAATGTAATTTTACCGAGAATTATTACGAGATTTATTTTAATATGTAACAATATTTTTACTAGGTATTTATGTTACAAGAATGTATATATGTAATTGTGCAGGTAATGTAAATATGTATGTTCTCTAGTGGTGAGGGCAATTATCACCATTTGTAGTTGTTTGCCCTTCAAAATAAAACAACAACAACGAGATTTATTTTAATATGAATATGTTGATCTCACATGCTAAAATAGAAGTAGCGATTCCTTACTTTGTTAATGAGAAGTATACAATTGGCATTGATTAAACAAGTAATTGGTTAAACAAGGTAAAGAATTCCAAGGTGAATAATCGGAAATTCGGTTCTGGTTGTCACTTAAAACACTTATGATATATTCCATCAAAAAACAATAATACATTTTTTTTTAATATCTATTAAATATTTTATGGAGTTCTCATTGAATTTCGGCTCAATTATATTTTCTCGTAACTATTTATGTTACTCTGCAATTTATATAAAAAAATAAAATAAAAAACTATTTTCGAAAGCAGCTGTTTTCACCTTAATGGAAGCTTCCCTTTACATGCAGGGCACAAATATTGAGTTTCACAATGTTTGTTCACCCAGAGCCAAACAAACAGGCAGTCCATTAAGGCATGCACTTCGTTAAATTTTATAAGTTGATAATGTTTACGATGCATTACTTAAAAATAAGCTTGCAAGTTAATAATTAATTTTGAACAAAATGTATAAAGAGAACATTAAAAAAAAATAGATATTCACGGATACAGTAGGAAAAAGAAACTTAGAACATTTATGAAATTAAAATTAATATGCATATTCATTAAGGGGAAAAGTATCCTAAGGTCAACTCCTAGTAATTGAATTTCAAATTGGAATGATTTTTTTTTTGTTACACTTTTTTAAAAATAAAATATTATGAGCATCTGCAACAGCTGCGGCCTCAAAACTACCTCCTGTATTTCTACCTCAAATGACAAAAAAGACATATTTATTTATTTAAAATATTTTTTATGCGAAACGGTTCTGAAAATAAGTATCTCAATTTTAAATAAATTATTTTATTTATATTTTTTAATTGTTTTTATATAACTATTATTTTTAATAATAATAATAATAATAATTCTAAAAAATATAATTTTCATAGATGGCAATTTAACGTTCGAACCTGGCTCAGGAATTTTAAGTTGCTTTCAGGCAACTTTTGAAAGCAAATATAAACATTTATGTAAGGAGGGTCAAAAAAGTCCGGGTTGAGGTGAAAAAATTAACTAGTGCGAGGGTTTAATATTAATACGAATAAAATGGAAACAATATGATGTTTATGTTTTTAATGACACTGTTAACTGCTGTAACAGCTGTAACCGAACAAGTTTCGGTAAGAATAGAGCATATAAGTCATCACGAAATTCTATTAAGATTTTATAATAATAATATAATTAATAATACATTACTTAACATGAATTTATCTCAAACGATTATTAGAGAAAACTGGAGCGGGTGAGGGTCAACAATTTATTTATTAAATAGAACTAAAATATTAATTAGAACCCGACGTTTCAGTCCCTGCTGCAGGTATCCTTCAGAGTTGGATAGACATGGTTCAAAAATATTTAAAAATGAAACAATTGGTAGGCAAAAATTAATTATTTTTTTCCTCAGCTCAGAAGAAGATCTGACATGTGTGTCGAAAGATCGGATTCTGATAAAGAAGACTATTTCAGGATTCATTTTTTTTACCTCCCCCGGACGATTATCTTCCCCATGTATGTGTCCTAGAGCCGCCAGACCCCCCCTTATTTTGGGTACACTATTTTTATAATATTTTATAGAGACTGGGTGAGCCCTGGGAGGGTCACCATATGATCCATCTCCGGCTGCAAACAGACTAAATAAATGTCTTGCCCCCAGCGGGATTTGAACCAGGATTTCTGGCATGGCAACTAGGTGCTCTACCACTGAGCCAATCGCCCCCTCCATATATGACCTACTTTTATAATATTTACAGAACTAGTTATCATTTAAGATAAATTTATTTAAAGTAAGTATTACTAATTATTATTGTCTTAAAAACTCAATAGAGTTTTGTTAAGAATTCTACCGGCCTTATTTTAAGAAAATTAGTCCAGCAGAAGTTAACAGTTGTCATTAGGATATCATGTTATTACCATTTTACTCACATTTATATTATGCCTTCACATTACCATATTACTATATTTCTTTATAAGTTTATTATAATAATGAGGATTGCGTTCATGAGTATGATAGCTCATTATAGTAATGAACACGCTGTATTTATAGGCTTTATAGGACGAAAGCATATATACCAAGTGATTTATAAGTATATAATATTGAGAATGTATTTAATGCTCAAGTGATACTCAGGTTACATAAGTACAAGTTATTTCGTTTGCTTTACAAATGCCTGGTATAATTAAGATTCAGCATCTCTCCCTACCTTGCCCGGAAACTTAATCGTAAGCAATGCATATCCTTAATTTCTCGGATATAATTACTTTTGAGATAAGATCGTGAATAAATGGGGCGGAACTGAGATAACTTCGCGATCCCCATCAACTTATTTCTTTTCGTTTCATTTATCTTGGAGATGATTTCCTTTTTACCTGATTCGGATAACTTCAGAGTCTTTGAAGTCATAAAACCGAGATGAAGAGATACAATTAGCTATTATATCGTGAAGGCAGTTTACGAAGTTGATTTAAGATTTTTCTGTTTTGGTGATAAAGAATTTTGACAATGAAACAACAGTTGCAATAGGCATGAGTCGCGACTTAATAGTTCTAGAAAAAAAGTATTTAAAGTAACAATAAAAATGTATGTACTATCCAGTTCAGTTGGTCTTTTTTGGTTTGTCAAATAAAATAAAAAACGGTTTAATAGTTACGGAGGAAATGTCGATTTTAAGATTCTACCTGTCTAAACTAAAACCTCAAATTTAGAGTGAGTTAACAAAGTAAAGATAGGGGAAAAGGAGACTAAAATAGATAAAGTATATAAATAAATTGGGAAGAATATGCCGTGTAGTAGATTGAAGTATTAGAATAGGTAATTATTGAGAGCAAATAATAATCTAATAATAAACTCAAATAATAACTGAAGTTACAATCACCACGATTAAAAGTCTATTACAGTTGCCGGATTTAGTAACGATAATATTTCTGAAAATTTAATAAGATCTGAGACGCCTGGGAAACGTCCGAGGAGAAGACCAAGGCGTAGGTGAGAGGACAGGGTTAAAGGTGCTCGTAGGGATCTGGTATGTGAGGTAACCCATGGACATCTGTAAACGTCGATTGGTTGTATCAGCATCGAGTCTTTTATTTCGCTGAGCTTTACATAATTATTAATATTAAAAGCCCAACTTATTGGGGTTGTATATCAGGAGGTAAACCTCTGAGTTGTAGTGCTGAAGATCCTGTTAATAATAGATAAATTATTTAATTCTCTTATACAGATTCCTTGGGATGTTCGTACCCTCCTAGGGATCACTCATCCTCTGTAAAGCAGGTACAATTAATAGGAGAAAGACCAGGCGGCTGATCGTGATCTCGGACAAATTAGTCAAAGAAAGAGTATGCCACGTACTCGTGTTTTGGTAATTGTAGTTTTAATTAGTTGATTCACCTAAGCATTTAAAGCATGGCCAATTTAGTCACAGGAACTACAAACAATCGTCGAAGAATAATATCGAATATTAATCATAAACTGGGCTGTAGTCCTTTATTAATTAAACTAGAGGAAAATAGGGGGGGGGGGGAGACATAAGTAAAAAAGAATGTTCATTTAGAAAAATCTATAAAGGCCTTCATAGAAGAACGGAGCTAGGAGCTGAAGAGGTTCTGTATAAA
This sequence comes from Troilus luridus, assembly GCA_964056705.1. Classification (NCBI taxonomy): domain Eukaryota; kingdom Metazoa; phylum Arthropoda; class Insecta; order Hemiptera; family Pentatomidae; genus Troilus; species Troilus luridus. The sequence goes on from OZ057415.1 coordinate 86,934,695, forward strand.
ATTAATTTACTCTTTGAGGGAATAAAGAGGAGACTGATTTAAGAACACTTTTAGGATATTAAAATTAATTTATCTTTTATGAGCTCATTATTTTGAGTTAATCTTAAAAAAGCTAATACAACATATTAACATTAAATTAGGAACTTGTGATTTAGCAGATCGCCATATAATATACATCCTTATCATGTGTTTTCCAGTACAATACCTTGTTATCACTCGTATTATTATAGTGATAAGAAGTGTGGTATTTGTATAAGGGTTATTAAATTTGTATAGTCAATTTTGTTTATTATCTATTTAAATTTCTATATTGTCTATTAAATTTAATTTGGGGGTTTTCATCTTAATAATTTTGCTATTTTCTGATTGAAATGAACAAAATAACACTTTAGGAATTACCGTCTGAAAAAGCTGTGTAATACTTCCAGAAGTTTGGAACAATACCAAATGTCGAATTATGTTGAGAAAAGGTCATCAAAGGGATTTTGACAAGAAGATGAAATGGAGATGTTTTCCTTAACAGTTTATAAAAAAAACTTTCTATGAGAAAACGAATTAGCATTTTAATGTTAATTATAACATAAATATAAGAATTGTGTAAAATGGTCAATGAATTACACAAAATAAGTATGATTTATTTCATTGTTCCTACTTTTCGGCCAAAGATTCAGGCCATCTACAGTCGCCCAACTCCAACTGGAGTCTTTCTAGAATTGCAGTTGGACTCTTCATCTCTCTGCCCTGAAGATGGCCTAAATCTTACGCTGAAACGTAGGTCCAGTAAAATAAGTCATTCTTATTTTGTGAAATTCATTGACTGCAAACCCTGACCATTTTACACTATACATAAAACAACCCTGTCACCCATTGCCATTTATAAAATGATTTTTTTTTTTATATTTGTTTCTTATATAAATTTGCTACAATTCACAAAAATTATATGCTGTACCAAATAGACCAGTCTCAAACTAAAAAATTACCATTGGACAAATTTAAATGTATCTCCGCAGAATCATAATATACAATGAAAGAAAAAAAACTTCAACAGACAAAAAAAATAAATAAAATAAACAAAAACTGTAACTATACATTCTTAATAAGTTATATACATATATATAAACAATAACAATAAAATAAAAGACATTGGTATCCTACAATAGTAAATGCTTTTATGTACATCCCGCTTTGTACTATTTTTTGTATAGTTCCCAATATTTTTTTATAATATGAATATAATTCATAATATGAATGAAAATGTAGTTATAGTATCAATATCATAACTATCAGTGTTCAGGTTATAAACAATAGCGATAACAGTCCTTGTATAACAGTTAGATACATGGACTGTTATCCGTCATTGTTTATAACCTGAACATCGTATTATAAGTTATATTTATTTATAGTTACATTATATTATAGTTATATTACACATATATGTATATATAAATAATATTACATTATATGAACATTATATTTATATTTATTATATTTTATACTGACTGAAGAAAACCTATGAAGAATGGATAGTAATAGGACGTTGTCAAATCACCTAAAATCCTTTTCCTTTGACCGGTAGGACAGAGCCCTAGGAAATATTAAAACGAGGCGCTAAAGGACGGGGGATACGAAGCGATTCCTACCTAGCTGATTTCCCAGCGGGTGGTGGGCCTTCAGGGATAGGACTGATTGAAGAAGAGTCTTCTGATCAAGGCCTCGAATCCATTCTCCGCCTTCATCAGGCACAAACACCTTTTCATCTTGTCATTCCTTTGTGCCTTTCGGGTTTCTTTTCAGGAGATTTCAGCCTGTTGGTTTCATGTTCCCGCTATTACTCGGGTATTAATCTCGCCACACAGTACACAGGTTATGTACCTTTCTCTTTGAAAAAACTATGACATGTCCACTCCTAGTAATTAGTATTAGGTGGATTAATTTTAAACCTATTAATTTTATTAATTAAGGGATAAATTGTAATAAAGAGCTTATGAATAAATATAAATTTTCAATGCGATGAACAGTTATAGAACTCTATATTTTAATTTTTCTAACTATAAAGGTGAGGAATATAACTGTAATATTTGGGTACAAACGGATGGAAACTGCGAAGCAACCGAGAAATTTAAGAGAAAGTGGAAAGAATCTCACATACTATGGAGGCTGGCATTCGAAATATGAGCCAGCATAGTTTGACCAAGCTTAATATTTGGTATCTGTTCCGCAGGTTATCACTTCTAGTTGGGTTCTAACATGTTTTTATTCTGTATTCGTTTCATTTTTCATTTTTTTTTTTTAAACAAGTTATCGTCAGCATTAGTATGGAAAAGAGAATGTAATTATGGGTAATGAATAGATTTCGATAATCATTTCATCAAGAAATCGAAGTTTCAACTAACATTTCGAAGTATTGATGATATATACATTTGCAGAAACGCTCATTTCTAGATAAAACGATCTAGAATCTTTTCCAAACTAAATCTCACGATAACTTATATTTTTGGAAAATACTAAAAGGGAAACGAATGAAAAGTTAAAACATGTGACTCAACTCGAAGCGACAACCTCCAGAATAATTACCAAACATTTTAATATTTTTGGGAAAATAGGACCAAGAAAACGTGGACTAAAGTAATAAAGACGGATTTGGAAAAGTTGAACATTATAGTATCGCTTCCTTGAAGATAGTAAATTTAGGTCCAGAATGAAAAATCTTGAAAGGGTTCATCACGAAAAAAGACAATAGGGAACGCATGAAGGATGATTGGATACAGAGAAAACACCACCAGAAGAAAAAAAAGGTGTGACGTGATCCGAAGAGGTCAGTACCAAAAAATAAAACGGAGAAAAGTTTTCCAATTTCAATAGGTTCAAAAATTATGTTTGATACAAAAAACATAATTCTTCTTTTGTCCTCATTGTCTTAATAACTTAGTATTTATGCTAGAATTGCCTCTTAAATGGTTGATGCCATCATTTTGTTTTGCTTCATAGAGATTTGATACCTGGCGAAGAACGGGTTAGAATTACAGCCAAGGAGGAAATATAAATCAGAAGAATGAGTGCAATCGGATTAAATTGCAGATTCGCAATTTTCAATGGATTCATCCGTTCCGTTTATTTAAGATTCAGTAAAAAAAAAAACACATTATAATGCGTTGGTCTCTCTGTATCAGAGCCACGATTATTGCTTACTTGAATGGGTGGTCTTTTATTTGCTATATATAATCGAAAAATAATCATAATTATAATTCATACGAGTTACTATAAAACTCGTAACCATATATATATAAAACCATGGGATCTTCTTTTATTAGGAGCAGGGTGACTCTCAGCCTGAGTTATCGTGCCGAAGGTCTCGAGTAAATCTGGTTGCAGGATATAATTTATTCAATCTGCTAACAGCCGTGGATGGATCCTTTGTGATATAGAGATCTTCCTGAGGCTTACCCAGCCTCAATAAAGTTGATAAAACCTGGCGATTGAGTGTAGTCTCTGTATTCACCCCCATGCACTACCGCTATCCTCGAAACCCTTTAGTTTCTACCACATACTTCGCCCAAGAAGTTTTTTTCCCGAGAGGAATGTTGAAAAACAGAGAAAACATATAATTTGTTGATGAGAAACCGAGAGGCGAACAAGGATAGCTCAATTGGCAGAGCTCCAGGGAAGTGACCTGGGCGACCCGGGTTCGAGTCCCGGTCCTGGACATATCTTTTCTTTTCAAATAAAAATATTTAAAAACTAATACAATCAATAACAAATAAAATAAAATAGATTATAATAATATATATGACGTAAGTCAACAAGATCCACATTAAAATAATGATCAAAGAACATTCTTCCCCTCGTATACATCGCAAATTGCGAGAACGCGGGGACATGGGATCAGTAAAAAGTAAGGACATGTCTATGACCGAGAGGCGAACCAGGATAGCTCAATTGGCAGAGCTCCAGGCTAGTGACCTGGGCGACACGGGTTCGAATCCCGGTCCTGGACATATCTTTTCTTTTCAAATAAAAATATTTAAAACAGAATATTTAACTTTCAACATCCTATAATTTGCAATTAATTAAATAAACATGTAGATCTTGGGCGAACTTGCCTGGTATAAGCAATAAGCTATCCTGGCTGTAACCTTTAGGACGTAGAGCCACAGGTTGGGGAGCGCACTCTCACTTAAACTTGGCTAAAGACTCCTCAAGTAGTAAAAGTAATCAACTCCGGAATAACATTATCTTTCAAAACTGTTTAGCCTTAACCAAAAGGGAATTAGCATGGAAGCGATCTCGCGCTTAATATGAATAAAAGGGGACTCTTCTTTTCACGGCGGGGATTTTAAATAAGTTTAAATTATGTCAGAGAGTTTAGAAACAAGTTCATCAAAAACCAATTTTCTCTGCAAATACCCTCTCCCCCCTCTCTCTCCTTCTCTTTCTTTGGCTTCATGGTGCTTTTCCTATGATTACTGTGAAGGAGCTTTGAAGCAGTTTTCAGTGTCAATTTTACACCATGATGAGATCTACACAGGAAGCTCCTCCTTGAAAAGATGTCCAGGAAATATTAAAATCCCCCCTCTCCCCACCCCCGCCGATGCTTTGGGACCTAGCTGAGATTAATCCCCAAAATCAATATGCTTCTTTTTTTTCTTTCTCCCCTGACTCTTTTCTATGTAAGTATTCATCTCGCAAAGTTCTAAAACCAACCAAAGAATGCAGGAAAGGATCAAACAAAAACTACACATCTTTAAATAAGTAATATTTTACACTGATTCTAATCAAATACTCCATTGGGTGCCTGTCCCGCATCTTGCCAGACAAGTAGTAAGGGCAGTTAAATTCCCTTCAAATGATATCATAGCAGGTCATTTCTATATTTTGTAATCTACAAAATTGGAGTATTTAGAAAAAAAATGGTTTGAAAGCATACCTATTTAAAAGAAAGTGGCAGCTAATTTGAGATTGACTAACATAATGGGTAATTAGAAATGAGTAATTTCAACTAGCATAATTCCCTGTGATATGAGGAGGCTAATATAACCTTATTTTTACGTAAAGGGACAGGAAATGACGCAATATTCTAATACTAAAATATCTCCATATTGGCTAGGTTGAATATCCTAGTTTTATTTGTTTCCTTGTTAATTGGGAAGGAATTGTGAGGAACACCATATAAATAGAAAATATTGTGATGTGGAAATGACGTAACATGATGTCACTTGATGGGAAATTAACTAACCATACCACCAAGCTGGCAACCTATGGAATAAGTACCCTAAATTGTTAAAGATACTTTAAAAACTATGCAAAAAATAGAAGAACAAAGAATAGCCTGCAATAGATGGATGGAAGATGACACAATTCTTATCGAGCCACAATTTCTTCAAGGTAAACTTGTTAAATGAATATGATATCTAAAGTAAAAACAAAAATCAAGTTTATAATTTACTATAAATACCAAATTATGTAATTTATTTCGGTTCTGTAAAGTTGACCTCAGGAATCATGGAATAATAAAAAAGTTATAATAAAAGTGACAGCTGTATTTAATTAATTAAATATCTGGTTTTAATTATTCTCTCGTTGTTATTACTAGAAAAAAAACCTGTACCACTACAACCCCTAAACGGGTCTGGGGTTCAGTACATGGTAGAGACCGTACTGTTTCATGGATAACAGTTCTGCAAGGAGGTGACATGTCCTAGATCACACTCAACTCCCAGATTTCCCCCTTACTTTGGGTACCCTATTTTTATAAAATGTTCTTACGGCTAGTCCTAAAACCATAGCTTATATAACTCAATTTTACCATAGAGGCATTGGAAATTTCCGTGTGCGTTGAATTCTGTTGGTTATTGTTAGAGGAAATTGTTTATTGTGATGGTGCCGAAATTCATTCTTTAATTTATGTCATTATTCCTATAAAAGTTCAAATTCAAACATGATGCAGCTCAAAATAGGACTATATTAAAAAGAATGTTTGAAATGGAACATCAGATATGTCTTTCCTGGATTAAAAAGGAACTTGTGTCGTTGTTCATTTGAAGGAGCGATATATCAGTTATAAACTATACCATATCAGATATAAACTGGAGTGTTTCCTATTGGGCCTAAGTATCCAATTAACCTTTCCACCTCATTTTCTATTTAGGATTAACACGGAAAGGAAGTTCCATACAAGATTGCGTGCCGCGGGAGGGAGGTGGTGAACAGAATCAACTAAATAGACAAACAGCTAAAAGTAGCATAATGAGTTCCACCTCGCCAAGGCATCCTAACAAAGAGATTCTATCGTTAATTGATAATTGGAGAGCTGATAAAAATCTCAACACTTCCACCTCAAGTTTCTGTTAATTACTATCACGATTTCGTAACTTCTCTGCCCCCAATAACTTTCTAAGCTATAATTAGGACAAAATCATGATTTTTTTTTATACAGAAGACTATCGAATATTGATGTAGACTTCGATTTTTATTATAGCCTATTATAACTCACTTTTTAAAGTTAGTAATTAAACTCGCCTACTTTGTATAACTACTTTCTAGACTAATTATATGGTTTATACTAATATTGATTCAGCTCTGAAAAAACTTAACTTCAAAAACTAGTTTATGGTAGTATTTTTGAATAACTTAATGCTTATCCGGACAATCTAGGATATATGATAACTTAATTCAATTTTGTTTAGGCAGTGAATAAAAATCAGCAACAATTCAAAAAGATGATAAGATGTTTTTCAGGAATTTATCTGGACATAATATTCTGATGTAGATTCCTTTTGATTTTGTGTCTCCAAATATATATATATCTAGAGAGAGAGAGAGAGAGAGAGAGAGAGAGAGAGAGAGAGAGAGAGAGAGAGAGAGAGAGAGCTCAATTAACTTCAAAAATTGATTTTCGGTTAAATTATAAAAATTATTTAAAATATATAGGGTATGTAGGGAAACACCGTATATTGGTGGTATGCAGGGTCTGTGCAACAGAGGTCTATCTTATAATGGTATGATATAATATTTATTTTTTTCCGTACTACGGGTTTCGTATAACAAATCTAAATAAATACATACAACATAAATAAACAAATACAAACATAATTATAAACCTATTAGATTGATGATTCTCCAATTACTCAAGGCTCTTTCTTACAGAGAAATATGTAAATATCAGTGTTTCATTATTACAATTCAATTTCATTACACTAATATATTGCAACGTAAATCGTAATAAGACAGAAATAGAAGGAATGAAAGGAGGAGAAAGAAGGCGAGATAGGTGCGGTGCGGAGTTGAGAGAATCGATTGTGTAGGAACTGTGCCGAAGTGGGCGCTAAGAATCGGAAGTGATTGCTGCTTGCTCCTGCCCAACCAACTGCCAACTTGGGCAAGCCATGCGATCCCTAAGGGCTGTGTTCAGGAGCAAACTTAAGATACATAACACGTTATATATATATATATATATATATATATATATATATATATATATATATATATATATATATATATATATATATATATATATATATCATATATTCATAAAATGTTAAAACACCAATTAGATGAAAATGTTTAATTGAAAAAATTGCACTATTAAAACCCATAAAACAAGCTCACCGATACGTCAGTATTAATTTTGAATTGGTATTGAGGAAATAATTTGAGTTTAATGCTGGAAATGTAAAATTTTGTTACGGCAATGTAAGAAATAATTACAATTAAGAGCAGAGCAGGGAATCAGGAAAAAACAATTAAAATATTAAGTTAATTATAATTAGAAAACCAATGTAAAATTACTTATTGAGGTACTGTAGCCCGGCAGGTGACTAAATAAATAAATAAATACTGTTAATTAAAAGGAAGTAAAGTATCCTTGGTTATAATAACCTTCGGAAGAGACGTAAAACGGGGCTCCCGAGCCCATACGATGTCAGGTAATCCAGAGATCTCTATCGTAGTTAAACCTGAATAGCCAAAATTTAGGGCCCCACTATAGTCCGATTAGCCATATCATTATAAAGTGACGTTAAAACAACGAACGAACTATAACTTAAGATTATATTTTTTCTTCATCTTTAATTTTTAATGTTTATGAGACATTTAAAGGAGTTAAAAAAATAATAATAATTACCCCTACAACCCAAGAGTCTTGAGTTCAGTACATGGTAGAGAATATACTGCTCTAATATAACGATTGTACAGAGAGGTGATTTGGCCTAGATCACGTCCAGATTAAAAATATCCATTTTATAGAGATAGAGATGAGGTGAGTCCCATAACGTCATAGATCATACAGAGAATTATTATAAATTTTATAACATTTAAAAAAAAAAATTAAACTTTTTTAAAATAATAAGCAGCAGTGCTTATAATATAAAATTGACGATACCTATATGTGACAAATTGGTTTTGAAAAGATGTTAATATTTACTTTCTAAAATTATGGAGTTCGTTATGTGTTAATAAAGCCGCGAATACACTTGAAAATTCGGCCCGAATGAGCATGCGGTCCCCTGGGGAGAGGGAAGCTTCCCTCGCACGTCCACGCACCACAAGAGGCCGAACACGGAATCCAGTCTGCCCTGAGCCCCTGTCAACTATGGTAAACAGAAAACTTTTAGTTGCCAGTTTCCCAGTTAGTTGCCAGTTATGACTAATCTTCTTTAGTCATATTCATGAGGTTGGCAATTTGGTCCCACGCGTGTTCTTTTTTCAAGTTATTAAAGTATAGTTCGTGTTTTGAACTCCAAAGCTTTCGGAAATGGTCTATTAAGACAAAACAATTGTCTTGACTAATTTCCATTTTTTTTTTTTGTTGCTTTTTAAAAATGTTTTAAAAACGTTGCGCAATAGTTATGTCGCGTGCACGTCCGAATTCACTACTCAATTCAGGGAGAGTTCAGAGTAGAGAGGGGACGTTTGTCAAGCAATTCGGGGAACTGAGTTTTTTCCCGTACCCACCGAGCACGAAACGAATGGGTGCTCACTTTGAAGTACCGACTATTCTCAGTTCGGGCTGGGGGAGTCCTTTCGGCTCTCCTCTTACTCATCTAAGCAAATCAGGCCGAACGAATGCTCATTCGGGCCGAATGCTCAAGTGTTTACGCGACTTAACATTGGACAAATGATTCGTACTACTCTATTTAGAAAGATATATGAAGGGCTCCCAGGACCTTGTTAGAATTTCAATGTTAAAATTTGACATCCAGACCATTTCCTCCTCCATTCAATTCAGAAAGTCAAAAGTATGAATATTTAATATATAATTTTCCAATAATTCAATACAATATATTCTAGTTAGTTTGTTTTATTATTAACGTCAGTAAGATGGCTAAAAGTCCTAAATGTTTATCAATCCAGGTATAATTAGAATATGGATCGTTAAAGAGTATCTGACACCATACTGAGTCTAATAAAAAAAGACATAAAGCAAGGATTTAAAAAAAAACAAACCTTAAAACAACTTTTAAAAAACCTAAGGTCACCTGCCTGACTGCTTACCCGCAAACTTGGACAAAGAATGTTCTCGGGCTAACCAATACACCACAGGTGATTCTTTTTATTCTAGCAATTTTTATTAAAAATATGGCTCATTTTTTTTTTTTTAATAAAAGATAAAAGAATATATTTAATAAAAGCTGCTGATATAGAATTAGGAAGACGTCAGACCTGAGGAGGCAGAAGACAGAAGTCAGACCCCAAAGCACCAGCTGGGAGCCTGGAAGGCGGATCAAAGGGCCTAAGATGATAGGGAAGAAGGGAACAACTTTGAGGGAGCGGGAAGGCACACCCCGGCCGGGAGATCGGCCTTCTCCTCCGCACAATTCAATTCCTCCCCACCGGCTACAAATCCCGACCGGACCAAGTTGCAAGAGTATACTTGATTAACCATCGACCCGGGTTCAGTTTCCTTCGACATGGATTAATATTCCGACCGGCCCCCTTACACCAGTTCCAACTTGGGCGAGTCTAATGTCGTTTCGAATTACTTTGTACGTCGGAACAGTCTCTTGTGAAATATACCGATAGCCAAAAAAATTCCGGACATTCTTTTAAATATAGTCGTTTAGTGGGAAAACGAAGCTAATTCTAGTGTTTTCTAGTGAGTGTATGTAGTATGTGTATATTATAATTTTAACATAAACAATTGACAATGGATGATAGCTAATCCTCAAGAAAACATATATATATAAAAATTTTCGACATGCATTTTATGAGATTTGTGACTTATAACGTTTTTAAGTTATATATGATTGTTAATTGATGCAGAAGAATTTTTTTAGAAAGATTAAAAATGACATAAATTTTTCGAAACGTCTAATAATTTTAATAAATTAAGAATATATACAGAATGGATTGTTTTTTTTCCCCATTTTTTATGAAAATTGAAGATTTATAGTCCAGTATTTTCCATCGTTTTTTTTTTTAAATATATCCTGTGAAATGTTCTATAAAACTATTTCGAACGATTCGGAAGTGTTAAAAAGATTTCTCGGAGCACAAAATATAAGGATGATCTTATAATAATGTCTAATTTAAAATAATGTAAAACTGATTTTTAATAAAAATCTTGAGCTTATATGATTTTTTTATTTATTTCTTGACCTGAATTGTGGAAAATCCGGACGGCTTAGAATTCCCCCCGCATTCCGGACTTAGACTGATATTTCTGGACATGTCCTTAAAATTCCGGACGTATGGCAACCCTAGCCGTAAAGTACTGAACAATCTCCGAGGGGAAGGTACTTAATTCTCTTCCACAGAATACTAAACCAAATTAGATTATGAAACCAACAATACCTACAAATTAAGTTATTCTTTTTTTGAAGTGAAAATTTCTAGTTTAGTGACTTTTGGAAGGGGTAAAGCTGTATCTTTGCATCAGCAACATGCTCGAGACTGGCGACAACTAGCGGCCTGTGCATGAGTTTATACAATTTCTTTTAATAACTATAGTTTAAAGATTAGAGTTCCATTGATATAAGAATAATTATATTTATCTAAAAAGTAGTTTAATTGTTGAGCAATTGATAATAATATTAACATAACTGGTTGAAATTTTCATTCCCCTAAAAGATTTTATTTTTAATAGTTGGTACCTGTCTGTTAGGGCGGCCCCAGCGATACGCTTGCTGAACCTTTCATCCGGACGCTAGCGCCGCTGTACTGGAGTTTTGACATAACCACATATTTCACAAACGTATAATATGTGAAAATGATATTATATTTTTGAAATATCTAATATTAACAAAATAATATAATAGTAAAAAAAATTAAAGTAACATTTTATTCATAATAAGAACAAATCATTTCATGTTGTAGAAATCAGTAACCAATTTCATGTTGTGGCCCTGCTGACAACGCTTCTTTCGAGGCAATTGATTCAATCTCAGTTTCAATGTTGTTGTTTTTCTCCTCGATTAGAGGGCATATGAAATTTCTTTAATTTAACATAGGGAATCCTTTCGTGACAAACTTAATTCCCACTAGGTAATTCTACAATTCCCGGTATTCCTCAAAGGATTTAAAAAGAAGATAGCCTCGAGACCTTCTTAGTTGCCTTGTAATTTGCGTACTACAAGTCAAAGCAAATTTAAATTTATATTTAAAAAAAATTATAATATTTTTCTCATCAAAATGTTGATTAACCAATTAACAGAACTTTAATTAAAACACTCGCATCTTATTTGACTCAGAGGTGTAACAGTTCTAACGTTATTTACGCCAAGCTTATATTAGCTGCGGTACATAAATTGATTCTGTGGGGTAACTTATTGTGACCCAGTTGGGAACTACAAGAGCAGCAGGAGCATTCTTAGTAATATTCGTTGGGTCAACATGTTCCAAGATTAAATTTAGAGAAGTGATTAATAAAGTTGTGTGTTTGCTAGCCTCCGCCACAGTTCTCTAATGTTTGCCTAATTCTGAGACCCCTCCGAAACCGAGATACCAAAAAGTTATGAAATATATTTTGTGATGAAAGATAGTTTCAAAAAGACTTTGAGGACATCGTCCATGAATTTTATAATTGTGTTTTCGGGAATTAATTCGGCCATATATATGATTTAGCAGAATCAGAAATGAATTTAGGAAAAAAACATTCGTGTATAAATAATTATAATAGGGAGTATAAAAAATGACCGGCTTTTTTTTTAAATTCAAGATTTCGAAGGACTTTAAATATTTTTACCATATTTTGATAATCCCTTTAGAGCATCCTCTAAGGTTGTTGAACCCCATTCCACTTCTTCAAAAAAAGCTTCAGTTTAGTTATTTGTGTCAAGAAGAAACAGGATAGTGCCCTACAAAATTCTCGGAATTTTAAGGCATTACTGGAAAAGAAATTTCACAGCCGCTGGAGAACTCATAAAATTATTAAATATGAAGGAGAAGGTATCCTTGACCAGCGCACTGTGCGTGGAGATACAACGTTGGAAAGGAAGAAGGGCTCCAAGTGACCATTAATGGATATTGATGATGTTCTGCAGGAAGTTGTTGAGTCAAATCCATCCTAAAGTACTCGCGAACTTGCCAGAGAGTGTGGAGTGTCGAAAGATACTGTTAATCGCCATCTAAGCTCCATTGGGAAGGTCCGCGTCCTCACACTTCCCGTCGAACCATAGAAAAGCTTAATGATCATCATGAGTTCGAACTCCTGTCCCATCCACCATTTAGTCCAGACCTCGCAGCAACGGATTACTACGCCTTTCGATCCATGGCCCATTTTCTTCAAGGGAAAAAAATGATAATTTTGTGGAAGTTGAAATTGCGGTCCAAGAGTTCATTGACAGCCATCCCAAGGAATGATATCAGCGTGAGATAAAGATAAAGTGGGTACACTCCATGGGTACACTCAATTGGGGGGAATCTTAGCGATTGTTAGTATTGGAAGAAAATCGGAAAAATCACCTCCCTGCAAAACCGTTGTCCTAGAAACAGTACATTCTCTACCATGTACTGAACACAAGACCCGTCATGGACTGTAATGGTACAGTTTTTTATTTTATTTTATCATAATTATTTTAATTCAAAAAGTATAAATAAAGAAAGGTTCGAAGTAAATCCGGCTGTAATCTGTAACTTTGAGGAACATCCTAGTTGAAATACAAAAGATGTGGCCTGCTTCGGTAGGTAATAATATATATAATGTAAGGCTATAATTATAAATTATTATAAAATATAATATTCTCTATGTTCCTTTTTAAGGTTTTTTTAAAAATAGTAAATAAATAGAATAATAATATAAAATATAACATAGACATAAAATAAAACAATAAACCACTTTTTGTTTAATTATAAGAGCAATAATAACCGTCAGCAGTATTCCCTCTTTAAACCAATCAACAGCAAAAATCACAACCACCATATTGTATCGAAAATCAAAATTAAATATTTCTAACTAATGTTGGTTTATTAATGTTTGCTAAAATCTATTAGGCTAGAAAATTTAACAAGAAACTTTATAGTGTGATAGATTGAGCAAAGGCATCAGGATGTACAAAATGTAGTATTAAAAAATTATTAGTACTGAAAAACTGGTTAATGATTAAACATTAACTTGCCAAATTAAGTTTAAAGCTGGTTTAAATAAGGTAATATTAAGCATGTTCACGAAAGTAGTTGGTTTTTATAATTATGCCTAAATTATTAGGACAATTAATCATTTGTTCTTAAGAATAATTACTAGAATTTTCATTATAATCTCTGAATTGCATCCGTCTGTATTACACCATATTATTTTTTATTATAGTATTTTAAATACCTTGTTGTTAAAAAATTAATAAAGATCAAGAAACACCTATAAGCAAATAACTTTTTATATTGAAACAGATGTTTTAGGGGAAATAGTTGTAATTTTTTATATACGAGTATCTTATTTATTTATAGGCCAATACTAAACTTTAAGGACTGATGAACCGATTACATACAAACCCTATCAAGCAGAAGCATGCGAAGTTCACCTGTTGAAAGGTTAAAGGTCATTAAAATGCCATTTACGACATTAATGACCTCAAGTCGTAACCTAATCAATTATAAACCCCGATCACTTTATGGGGCTCTTGAATGAATATTATTTTAATTTTCCTCTTTTCATACTTTATTACTGAAGAGCGGCTTAAAATGAGGTATAAATGTATATGCAGTGAGTCGATAAACCAGGCTTAATGAGTTTTTTTTTTATTTAACAAAAAGCGCTCATTTTTTATTTAATCAGAATATGAAAATATAACATGATAACTTTAACAAAACATTATATTAGTGATATCATAACATTCTCTTTTTTTTAAAAAAGCTGTAATAGTACTATTCCAGTACACAATGCAAATATTATAATTTATTTATTCACAGGTAAAGACTTTTATATTTTTTTTATGTTATAAGGTTCTATGTTGTATCTACGCTTCATTAAATATAGTGGAACGAAAAACAAAATACACATGCACATTTAAGAAAAAAAAACATCAGTTATGGCAAAAAATTTGTGGAAATGATTGAAAATTTTATTCAGTAAATAATTTTTGTCTTAATCCTAAAATGAAGCGGAGTAGCAGCATGTTGAGTTCTGCTTGGCTATGCTGAAGTTTCCGGATTCAAATCCGGTTGTAACAGATAAATTATCTAATCAGACACGGATGGAACCTGTGGGATCTACAGATCCACCTGGGGCTCACCCAGCCTCCATTGAGCGTGATCTCACCTTCAAATCACCTTTCTGCATAAATGTTGTCCTAGAAACATTACAGTCACTGCCATTTTTTTTATACCTTCGAATCTTCTTTGAGGAGAAGGAGGAAAGGGTGAAAAGTAGAGTAATATTTTTTTTCAAAGATGGTGTTAATTGCGATTAATGCATATATAATTATTTTCGATGGTGTTACTCAATATTCAAGGGATATCAGTACATAGTACAACCATAATGTAAGTAAGACATGAACATGTTTTAGGATTTACTAATGTTTGAAAACATTTCATTAAAATACAAGATTGTCCCCTCGATCATTGAATATCGTTTTTAAAAAAGTACAAAATACATTTAAAAAAAAAAAAACTATTGGAACAATTTGAAAACGATCGCTGATGATTTGGTATCGCAGACAATTGATCAATATTCAATACTACCAAAGGCCATAAATACCTTAGAGCCATAATCCTAGAGGCGTCGGCCCCGCGGTAATTTTACGTCCCAGCTATCACGCAACACTTGATAATGGCTGATTTAGTGCTACGCCTGAGTAATGTATTAGCCTTGTTTACAATCCCAACATGGCCAGTGTTCATGTTCCCTATACGGGCGATCATTCATTCATAGAGACCGATGGTATACGGCGTCAGCCTATTACGATACCATGACTTACTCTTTAAGACGTATAATCATGTAGTACATGGTGGTCAGTCAGGCATGGGAGCATGGTATTTTATTTATGAAAGACATTACAAAAATGTATATGTAATAAGCTAGTAATATACTTATGCTCTGTTTCAGATTAAATACATAGTTTTAAAAAATTGAGAGTTATTGTGGAATATCTTTATTTTTTCAAACAAAAATTAAAATTGAATCATAAATTCCCGTAATTTAAGGGAGAAATTAATATTATGTGGTCCGGGGTGTACAGAAGAAAATCTCACACTGCGCGAGCGGTACAGAGGATGGATTATAATAATGAATAAATATTAACTGAACTAAATTTAAGAAATGTAACTTCACAAACTAGGAAGCAATTAAAATATTTTTAAAATGATTCAATATAGAGAATATTTTTTTTTAATATTACAATTTATTGCAAGTATTTTTACAATTTTAATATATTTAAAGTCTTTTTTTATCTTTTTAAGTTTAGGAAGGTTGAACATAGTATCCTACTAAACTAGTTATCTTCTCAAGAATAATTTTCAAAATGTTTCTCTGAATAATAAACATTAATTACATAACCCGAACACTACGGGATCTACCTGCCCTCTTGAGACTCACTCAATTTCTATAAAAAATTCGGATGCCCGAAAATGTGGGATAAAACATGGTGGTTGAGTGTGATCTCGGTAAATCACTTCTCTGCACTTGTACTAGGACCATTACAGTCTTAACAATATACTGAATCTATTCATGAGTTGTAGTGGTATTTTTTTTTTTCCCTTTTTATTAGATATTTAATAGATCTTAATACTTTTAGTACTTTTAAAACTCATACATATAGTTGTAGAAGGCTTTCATCTTGAAGTCTGCCACTTTATTTAACTTTATTAAATTGATAATAATAAAAATAGTTCAATTTTTGTAAGTAACACATAAATAAAATCCCTAAAAAAAGGTTCTTATATTATAATTCCTTTTTACTACACGTAAATCAGACCTTGAATTTTGCGCTAAACTTTATTTTGAATTTTAAATGTGTATTCAGCTATTTAATTGGACAAGAGCCACAATGCAAGCAATTTCAAAAGTAAACAGAATACCTGAATTCGGATTGTTAGTTTAGTGTTTGCTAAACAATCCTCGTGCTTCGGCGAAGCAAAGTAATATTCAAACAATAGTTCTGATTTTGACCGCATCGTTTTGTTAGAGTCAGCATCCGTTAAACAAAGCAGTTCACTAAGAAGGTGAAGACACAGAGGTGTTTACTAATTATCTATTAGGATAAGATGCCTTATTAACCTCTTGACATCAAGTATGGTCTGGGATACCTCATTCATTCCATGTTACGTTGTAGACTTTGAGGTATCCCAGACGTCAGAAATGTTCCAAGTGGGCGCAGTACAATATATTATTAAATTATTCAAATATTTCATTCGCGTGTCAATTCGGTTTTGTTTATGTTAATGTTCATATCTTCAATCAGATATCAGATTTTTCTAGCAGGTCAAATTCAATTCCATCAGTATATAAATGTCCTGTAATTAATACAGAACGGACAGGAGTAATATCTATAACCAATAAACGATATATTTCTATTAATTATGATTCAATGTTATTATCCCACGAAGTTGTGTTCATGCTTAAGTACAGTATCCATCTCGGAAATTGATTATTTTTCAAAATAAACAGGCGTTGAGAAATCTGGTCGAAAAATGGATACAATAAATCAGACTTTTTTTTATGGGAGCTCAAATTAAAAAACTGATACATGGACAGTAAAGAAAGGACTATGATAAAAAATAAAAAATTACGGAATATCCTGTCTATAATGCAGTTTGACTAGTTTATATTTAGGTAAAATTATGTCTATACTTATGTGCTTTCATTCAAGCCTTCACATCAAGCACAAATCAAAAACGGTTAGCCGTAGAAAATTTAGTATTTATTTATTTTTAAATACAGTACTTAGTTATAATAATTTTATTTTTATTTGGATTATATTATTTAGTTATAGTACTTTTTTTTCTTAAACTATTTTGATATTTATAAGAATTTAGTATTTATATTTAGTTATGATCTTATGAATGAGTACGTTATAATAAATTTCCATAAAAAAATATGTTTAAATAAGAAAAAACCTTAAACCTATACCACTAAAACCCATGAAGGGTCTTGGGTTCAGTACTTGGTAGAGACCGTGGTATTTCTAGGGCAATGTTTGTGCATGGGAGTTATTTATTCGATTTCACGCTCAAATAATTGACAGCGTGAAATAAGATTTGGTCCAAAAATATAATTAAACATATTGTATATACTATATATACATTATTATATATAAATAAATGAATTAAATGAAATCTATGAATAAATTTAATATTAAACAGTTTTATAATCACCACCAAGGGATAAGTCACCAAGGGATATGTAAATATTAAATTATCTCTCTTAGCTGTGAACGAATTCTTACGTTACTTTTTTACGGACATCATTACACGAGCAATAAAAAGTCCGAAAATTAAAAAAAATCCCCTGGGCAGTGTACCCAACCATAATCTGCCGGTTAAACAAAAGAACATGCCCTCCTGTTAACATTAAAACTGGAAGAGAAAAGAGAAAAAGAAAAATACCAACGGGGCCAAAGATATGTAAATTTTATTCCTGGGCAGCCATTACTCGGGAATTATTACTGCATCGAAATAACTCTCTACTTTATTCTTCCAACTAAGGGCAAAGTTTTAGTACCCACTTCTAATGCCTCGGCGTCAATTAGTAACGCATTGGAACGAAACATTTATAAAGGGAAATTAGTAATTAATATGCGGTAAGAGGTTCATAAAAGTTAAATAGAACATCTTATTAATTTTTAAATTATTAATACTTATTATAGTAGAAATAATTTACTTTTATATTTGTTATACAGTACATCATACATCTTTATTGTAAAAATATAATATAAATGTAAAATATATGTTAAATAAAATACCTTGCTTATATTTAAATCGTTAATATTTATTATAGTTCAAATCATTCTACGTATTTTTTCTTTATCATAAACATTTATTGGAAAAATGAATAATGAATTTTTAGATCACACACAAAAAGCCGCACTGGTAGTACAAACATGTTAATTAAGTACTCCTAAATATATTGCTAAATTAATAAAATCTCATTGGCAAAAAAAGATAGTTTTCATGATAAATAAACAATAAATATAAATATAAAAATAAATAAAAACAAAGTGTTGTGCTTATAGAACGATTGAATGTCAATCCATTACAGAAATCGTTTCCACAATAGCTTCAGTAGAAAATTAATAATCTTAAATTTCTGCAATGTATTTTATAATGACGACATGAACATTCTAATAGAAATACCTTGTATTCACTTTTGACTATAGTTAGTCTAAAGTATTACTGTGGTCTCTGTTTAAGTGCATCCATGGTTTTATAAATACCTACATAAATAAATATAAAGGATTTGTACCACTAAAATTTAATTAACTAATAGAATAATCAGGAAATTCAGAGTACAATATAATTTCTTTTTTAATTTGGTTTTGTTTAACTTCGCGACGATTCCTCTTAAATATCATGACTTAACTTCGTAGCTTCTAAATATATCAACGTCTTTTGTATCTTTTCATTTTCTTTGAACGGCAGACATGTTTCTATATTTGAAACTGTTTACATTCAAATAGATGCTTCACAGAAAGTTTTGAATAATCACTACTTTGGCAGGTTGGTTGATACCGCATTCTTAGCTTGCTCACAATGCCACATTCTTTTGAGGTTAGACCGTTTGGAGGGATCTGAGCAATGTTTTTATCTTTCATTTGACGGAGCTGGTTTTGTGTAAGCCTATCCCACTCTTTGTCACTAATTTTCTTTAATATTATTGGATATAGCTCCTAACCATTCCGACAAATATGTGGATATTAAGGAGGGAACGTCATCGATAGAAAGTAAAAAAATAATTATGGTATTATGTTTGATCAGCTTACCAACGCAATTTTTTTCAATGAACTTACGATTAAGTTAGAAATTATTTATGAAAGAAATCGATTATTCTTATAACGCATTTGTGATTTATGGATCTAACGTGTGTGACAACAACCGTTTTTGTTTTCTCTCTCCTCCCCACTTCCCAGAAAGTCCGAAATAACCACCCTAGAGAAGAAATCAAAGCATGGACGTGGAGCTTGAATAAGAAAAATTGCTATCGGTGAAAGGTAAAGTGATCCCTGACACGTAAAGTGAAGAGAAATGAGGAAGATATTAGATAGCAAGGATCGTGGAGGAGATGGCGGCCGGCGGACGAAGACGGATGTTGTGCATTATACCTCTATACCTACCCTCGTCCGCTCGCAGTACGATATTAATGCTAGCTATTTCTAAGTCGGGGCCCCCAAAAAAGGTTTTGTTTGGAAAAATGTATCTGAAAAATTACACAAATATATGGGTCAAGACTACGTTATAATGAAAAAACCGCTATGCTTAGATCATGCATTGAAATTCAGTTAATCATTTAGATCAGGGTCAACCTAGACTTGAGGTTCATCAAGTGACCTATTAGATAATTTCAAGAGAACAATTTTAGTTCACTTGGTATAATTTATAAAACATAACCATCGTTGTCATAGAGAAGGTTTACTCAACAATGCTGGCAATTATTTTCTTATAAGAATATTTCTTATTATTTACTTAAACACCGTTTTAATACGAAAATATTTCTGTACGTCTCTTAAATACTCACATTATGGTTGATTTTGCCTCACGGCCAAAAAAAATATGTTGATTACTGATTTAGACTCTCTCAATATTTTAGGATACAGTTTAAAACTTTAAAAATTTTAAAACATTGAATTTTTAGAGTTAGGTGGTTTAGCAAAAGACGTCTATACGCGCAAGACACAAACAACACTGTCCTACACTAAAAATAACAAGATCACAATCCAGGTAGCGCGAAACACAAACTGCTCAGGTATAGAACATCTAGATTGGACTAGTAAATTTCCGAATAATTTTGTGCAATAAAAACTTTAAAAGAAAAATTTTAAATGTCCCAAAGCATTTTATTGAAGACATGAACATTCCTGACGTGAAAAGTTAAACTCTTACATTTACCACAAATACACCACTTTTCATTAGTAAACTATAAAAAATTACCCTCTTTTCTTTTCCTTTCTGTTAACCGATCTATCGAATAGACAATGATATAGACTCCTGCCGAATTATAATTAGTTTAACGGCCAAATTTCCTACATAATATGTAACGTAGTTTTAAATATATAACAAAAAAAAAATTAATCCATCATTAATCTTTGAATCTACCATTAATATTTTTTTAAATTATAATATTAATTTTAACCCTTCACTACAACATTAACGCATCCATATTTTATGAGAATCTTCCTCATCATATTCCTTTCGTTAATTATTATAATCCTACACTGAGTTATAATATCAGAGTCCTATCTAGGACCAGATCCCCTATTCAAGCCTTCTGAATCTGTCACCGCTGCTTACTAATATCTCGGGTTTCCTAGAACCCTCTTTTGCTCCTTGTTAATAAGAAAACAACTATACTTAGTAGTTTCAAGTTAGGATCCGCACTAAAGTAATTAAATAGATGTTTTAGATCGTACTATAAACAGACCCCCGTCCACTTTAGTCGCGCAGAACAGAACGTTCATTCGAGTGGAGATCCTTAGTCAATCAACACTTAGACTGGCCTGTTGTAAATTCAGATTTTTAGAATTGTCAAATAGAATTTCGAAAATTTTAGTTTTGGGATGAAAAATCAATGCTGATCCACGTATGGAGTAGATACATTACACAATTTACTGTATCCCCAGACTAAGTTAGTTTAAAAACCTATTGACTGGACATGGTAATGTGGATTTTGCTCTATTTTTTTTAGAGCATACAGTGAGTGCTTTTTAGTTGAAAAACAGTTTTAAAAGAAGCATTATTAAGAGTACTTTATCTCTGCCTTAGTTTCGATCGCTTTTATCAGCCTACTCTGTCTGTGTCTGAGCCAGACTAGCATTTTCCGTTTTAGTCCGGAGCATTCCTTTGCGTGCACATTTATCTAATCTCTCCATCTCGCCTTAGGCCTTCCTATTGGTTCCTTGATAACTACTGTTGCATTCCCTAGTCCCTCGGAGGAGACGGATCGCCTCGCGTCACGTGACATAACAATTTTATCCATTTATATCATTGGAAAAATAAAGAAAGATGGTTGCCATTTCTTCCTTCGTTTGCAAACAATATGGCCATGCAGACATTTTTAGTTTACGTAATCGATAACCCACAGCCGGGAGCTATACGCATTTGATAATAAAAAAAGAAAAAATTATTGACATTCATGCCAAATTATTCTACCTTCAAGCCATCCTTTAAAATAGGAGAAGGGATTAAATGCCTTAATATAACATTTTAATATTATCTTATTATATTTAATTTTTGCCATCATAATATATATAATTATATCATGCAATCAGAAGTCTGGACAAAATATCAACTTTTAGGTGTATTTATATAGTAAGTTCTATACAAAATTATCTCCCTAAATCAATTTTGGGAATTAAGATGATATGTACACACATCATATAAACAAATATTACTGATTTGTTAATCAGTAATGATTTCTCAGCCATAAAATTTATTTTTTTAGCAAAAAACAGTAATAAGTATAATTTATGGCATATCGAGAACGAAAGTGATAAGCGGAACATAAAATGACTCCAAGTAAGAAAAATATAATATATTATAATACAAGTTATATACAAGACATCGTAGCCAGAGATCGTAAGATTTCCGAGCCAACGGTTGTGCAAGGAGATGATTAGTCTTATACAATTTTTCCCGACCACTCCATAGAGGTTGGATGAGCCCCAGGAGGGCTCCAGACCCCACAGGTTTGATTGAAGGCTGATAAATCGTAAGACTACATGAACGTTAAATCCTACAAACAATACAATCTAACAGATCAGCACTGAATGCTCGTATGCTTCACTGCAACACGGAATGAAGATAAGCAACAGATGAGAAATTTCCTTGAGTAATTGATTTCTCAATTCTCATGACGGGGGAGTATCTCGTGGGTTCCATGGGTATTATGCGGTTCAAATAAATGACTATGTTTTAATAGGGTGCATTAAGAATAAATTTTATAATAAAATAATAATTTATTTTATTTAGTTTTAAATAAATAAAAACTTCTTTTATTTAAAACATTTAATCGTTTCTGATTTTTAGTTACAAGAAAATGGTTAAAATATATGTCCTGAAAGTATTTGATGATTAAGAAAAAAAAAGGATAACTTTTTTTTCTGAATCAAGGCAAATTTTCGTTTGTTTCTAAATAAAATATTCATGCATAAATAACCTTTTGATAGGTAACGATTTTATAAAAAACATAACAACAATAATATAACGTATAAGTATAAAATAAATATTTCGTCAATTTTTTAAAAATAAACATAAGAGTGCAATCGGCAAATTCTAAAAACGTGTCTAAAATGCTGAAAAATAACTAACCCTAGAACATTTCGCTAATTCAATCATAATGAAGATACCCATAGAAAATGAAGATCAAATGACTCACATCTCAAATCAACAACCAAAAAGATTCAAAATTCTTTAAATTCTGTTATTTTAGATATATTTTGTTATTTTATTTTTAATTATTATCAATTAAAAATAAGCTTATATATTCATATTTTGAAGAGATAAGATTTGTCCAGGGATTCGAACCCAGAATTCCCCCCCCCCCCCCCCCCCCCCCCCCGAACCCGAGGTTCGAATCCCGCACTAGACAAATCTTTTCTCTTCAATATAGAATTTAAATATTATAACAATTAATAAAAAAATAAAATAACAGTTTTCTAGATTATTTTCATTTTTTCTATAGCTCTTTTAATTTTAGTATTCACTAAAAAAAGTTAGTCCAACTTGTAATAGTTATAGATGTATTTAAATTTAGAACGAAATCTGAATCCCCTATTTTAAAAGCAGAATTTGAAGTATCCCATAGCACATTAGTGAAAAACGCTTCTGACATGGCTTATTCACCGAAAGGTAGAAAATATTTATGCAGATTTTTTTTCTCTGTAAATAGTAGATACTTTCTTTTTAAATACATTAAATATGTTTTAAAATATTTTATGAGAATAGTTTATTACTTCATACGTTATCTAACGCTACTCAATTTCTGTTGCAGCCAAGCAATCCTGACGAACCCAGATGTCAAGCAGTCGAGCCCGATCACCGACATGTGGAAGAACGACTTCTGGGGCAGCCCACTGCGGTCCAGAGGCACCCACGGGTCCTACCGGCCTCTCTGCGTACTCTCCTTCCGCCTCAACTTCTGGGCCTGCGGGCTGCGCCCCTGGGGGTACCACCTCGGCAACGTGCTCCTCCACGGGCTGGCCACTTCCCTGGTCTACCGGACCGGAAGGGTCCTCGGAGTATCCTGTACCGGCACCGCATCATTCCTCTTCGCCGTTCATCCGGTTCACTCGGAGGCGGTAGCCGGTGTCGTCGGGCGAGCGGATGTACTTTCGACCATCTTCTTCCTGCTCTCATTCCTCACCTACACGCGCCATGTTTCGGCCAGAGAGACGAAGCTGGAGACGAGCAAAGGGATGAAACAAGAGACCCTGGTACAGTGGGTTTATCTTTGGGCTTCCTTGGGACTGGCCGCCTGCGCCATGCTTTGCAAGGAGACCGGTATAACGGTCCTCGCTGTCTCCGCCATCTACGACCTCATCATCCACAGGCACTCCCTCAGCCTTAAATTGGTAAGGAATTTGGTTTTTTTCATAGTATTCTAATTTATTCAATTAATTTATATACTTTATAACTAAAATTATTATAAATAATGTATAATAGAAAATATATTTTTTATTTTAAAAAAAAGTATAATAAACGTCCCCGGATAAATAGGCAGCGCTGGACCAGCGATCTAATGTACTCCCGGAGGAGGCAACTTTGGGATCGCCATTACAGCCGGGCCCTTAGCGGAGGTGAGCCAACTTCACTTAGGCCAACTTCCCCTTGACAAATGCTAACGCACTCCTTGAGTAAGCTAAGCGCTGGGGGCATTACTTTCAAGTTCAGCCCGCAACTAAGTAGGGTCAGGCCCAATTAAACCGAATGAATAGGTAAGATATCTCCCACCGAACCGGAGAAACGAACGGCATTGGCTAAAGTTCTTTCTTTTACGATTATGGTCTCATTAGAATAGGGAAAGTGACGCGAATTCTAGTTTGTTTCGGAGCAATCGTCCAGAACTTAAGAAACTAAGTTTATATAGAGCATCACTTTTTTATTGAGGGGGGTCACCAGCGGTCTAGTGGTTAGCATAACAACCTCCAATGGTCCAAGGTTGTGGTTCGCAATCCAGCAGGCAGCCTTGGGATTCTTTTAAGAGAGTACAAAAAACCTTAGCAATGCCGTCTTTCGGAAAGGACATAAATTGAGGTGTTGCGAGCATCTATGTCAAGTACTCGTTAAACATCCGTATCCGTATCATACCTGAATAGTCAAAATTAGGACTTCCTCGCTATCATCGTCCGATGAGCTCTAGCAGCATAAAGTGACGCTAAATGTATAAATAAAAAACACTATTTTTCCCTATAAATAAATTATAACATTTTAAAAAAGATTGTAGGCCTTGTGTTGCAAGATAGGAAGTATTAGGATATACTCGCAGTATTTTAAGAATTTCCTCGCATTCGGGTTTAAAAGCATTTATTTAATGTGTTAAAAAATTTTTGTATCGCAGCATTAAATAAACATTGGCTCATCAATATTTTTATTTATTTATTTATTTTACAGACTCTCTGTTTTTATTCAATATCTTTGCAAAGCGACCGTTACGATTTGATAACACTAATGTTTGATTATTGAATGAATTTACAAAAGTCAAGATGAATAATTATAAAAGGCTTAACAAACACAATAGCTCTCTACACCAAATGTGATGAGTTCGCAGCCCGACAGTTGCCCTTGGGATTTTTAAGGGGAGTAAAAAATTCTTAGTTGTACCTTCCATCGAAGGTGACGTAAAATCCATAGTGTAGTGTGATCGTTATAGATCCCTATCCTAATGTTCCCAGGATAGGCAAAAATTACTCCCACTCTAGCATTGTCCAATTAGCTATAGCAGCATAAACGGGCTATTGTATTTGTTTAAATGAATAAATAAACAACCCTTTTTTCTAAGTGGTGTTAAATTTTTAAAAAGAGTTTGTACCCATGATACAACATTATTTAATCGAACTCAGTAGTCTTCTGCATAAGAAATTAATTTTACTTACTTTACGTAATGGCAGGTTATTTTACATAATAACAGGTAACCTGAAAGAACATGGTTTTTGTCATCTTCATAAATGTCATATCAGTTACATAAGGCTTTAGACCAAGCATGTGGCAGTGGAGGGGATGAAAGAACAGGAAGAAGGCTCTTGATGCAAGCTGTGTAAATAGAGCCATTATAGTACCTTGGATTTCCGGCAGTTAATTGAAAGTAGACTTATAAAGTATTTTTATAAGATTTAGTGTTTAAAAAAAATATATAAATATTATGAAACCTATAGTGCGTAGTTGTCCAGAATTAGGCCTACGGATGTAAAACAAAGGGGGGTAACAATGCATATGATTTTTATGGGTGTAACACCAGAGGTAGTCAAGATTAAAAAAAAAAAAAGATTTATATCTTGCACTAAAGACATAATAAAAAGTTATATCATTACCTAACAGACTGTTCAAATTTCACAAGTCACATTGAATAAGAGGCTAATTATGCATAGTTCTCACTACATTGCTGCCTTATTTCTGAAAGCATTACTGGACCAAGAATTTGATTTTGACCAAGGCTTCTCTTCAAAATCAAAATGGTAGGAGTATAGCAAGGATCATTACTATCTCCATTACAATGCATTATATATACATCTGACATAGCAACTAGCTGCGTGACATTTACTGTTCCCAACTGTGACAACAATAAATCACGATTTAAGAATCTGGTCTCATTTTATATAATCACTACCGAAATTAACAAAACTTTAGCTCAATCTTGAAAATTCAATTAATTCAAGATAAATTTAACGATTGAAAATACATTTGGCGACAAGTCTATCACCGATCACCGAATTTCTCAGGCAATACGTTGGTTGAGACTAATATTTGACTGAAGGAAGGCTACAACAAAATAAAAATAAAGTCGATATAAATTACTGTTCTCTAAAATGTCTATTTCCAAATTGAAAATTAACAAACAAAAAATGCTACGGATGTACGCCTCACTGATCCAAAGTTCAAGAAAAAACCCGTCCTAATAATAGCTATAATCTTTTCCAGGCAAACTAAGAGAAGCTACTATAAGCATAAACAATTAAGTTCTATAAACTGACTAATAACTACCAGCCATCAATCTACAGTTACATTCACCTTACCTCCGCCAATAGTAACCATCATTGGCATTACCACAATAGACTCATAGACGATAAGGCTATGGCTGACATGACCTTTCGTGGAAGGATAGAACTATGGACTAGCTCAAGAAGGGGAACTATGAGTTGCTACGTGGCACTATCCTTCAACCCTCCCAAAACGTCAATATTAGCATTACCAGAATATTTTCTTATTTTCCACCCTTTTAATAGAAAAATATTAAAATATTAAAATACCCTTTTAAAATTTAATTTATTGATATTTACAACTATAATATTATTATTACAAGTAAAGCTGCTGAAATGTACATTATGACATGAAAAACACTTGTGGAGAAACTACCCATCGGTAGCACTCCAATAAAGTTCTATAGTAGATGGTCTCGAGGCCATGTTCTTTTCAGACGCCTCGGAGGGTTATCAGGAATAGTATGGGAAGCAAGTTGAGAGACTAGCGGATTCAAGTGTGTATGGAGCTTGCCATGGAAGGATAGGTATCTAGTTTGGGCCAAATCAGTAACATATGGGATATTAAGATCATGATGGATGAGTTTGTTTGTGACATAATAATGAGCATTGAGGATTTTACGAAGTATTTCGGATTGGATACGAGATGAATCGGTTGGTTTAGTAGAGCCCCAAAGCTCAACTCCGTGTGTCCAAATAGGTCTGATAACTGTCATGTAAATGAGTCTTTTGTAATTAATTGGTAGCTTAGAGCGTTTGTCCATTAAGTGTTGAAGTAGGCGAAAACGTCGAGCAGTTTCTTGTCTTTTCAGTCTTGTATGAGGATTCCAAGTGAGACTTTGTCCAGATGGAGTCCTAGGTAACGTATCTGTTCGACAGGGTTCAGTGGAATATTATTAAAGGATACAGTAGGGCAGGAAATCGTAGGTTTACGGCGAAGGGTGAAGGTGATTTGATGGGATTTGTTAGGATTTATTTTAATCCTCCAATTTTGAAGGTTTGAGATATGGGATTGAAGAGATTGGGATGCAACAAATGGATCCTTATTTGCTGATAACACACATGTGTCATCAGCGTACGTAGTGAGGAAGTGCTTGGATGAGTTGGGATGTCAGCTGTATATATCGTGTATAGGATGGGACCCAGGATACTACCTTGAGGAACACCGGCAGACTGGATAAAGAGGGAAGAGTAGGGAAAATTATGGTTTACTTTAAAGGTTCTATTCTATTCCTACTAGGTAGGAACTGATAATAAGGAAGTAAGTAGAAGGTAAGAATTTGCGGAGGTTGTACAGGAGACCCGGATGCCAGACTCGTTCAAAAGCCTGCTCTACATCGAGAAAAGCTCCCGTGCAGTACATTCCGCGCTCTAATGCGGATGAGACAACGTCCACCACACGATGGCATTGCTGGATAGTGGAGTGTGATTTTCGGAAACCAAATTGGTGATCTGGGATTATTTGATTGGATTCTATGATAGGATGAAGACGTTTCAGGATGAGTTTTTCAAGGATTTAGCCCATTATGGGCAGGAGAGATGAGAGGACGGTCAGAAGATGGGAGTTCTGGTTTGGTGTTGGTATCATCTTAACTATGGATAATTTCCAGGAATCAGGAAAGTATGTGGTGCGGAGTACGGGATTGTATATATATGTAAGGAGTAGGATCGCTTTCCGAGGAAGGCGTTTTAGAATGTGGGGTGTGATTAGGTCGTGTCCAGGGGCTTTGTTGGCGGGTAATCTGTGAATAATGTTTGATATTTCGGAAGGATAATTTGTTTCTAAAACATTACAAACATTTACATTATCCATAATATTTTTAACATATGTTAATTTAAGGAAGTATACCACTAAAATTCCATTAATATTCTAAAATTAGAGAAAAACATTATTAATACCATAAAACTCCAAAAAAATAAATAAACGTCCCGATTCTAAAACGACAATAAATTAATAAAAATAAAGCAAAGCAAAAATAAAACAATAAACAAATAAGTCTTTTTTACTACGTAGTTTAAATTAATTAAACGTTGACATTTTTTAAAATACCTTTTTGTAATGTTATGAATGGTTAATATTATGAATTATATATTTTCCATATACTTTAATAAACATAAATCATATAAAAGGTATACCCCTAATCTGCAAAAATACCATTAATATTCTAAAATTAGGATAAGCATTATTAATATCCTAAAATCCCAAAAAGGGTGAATATATGTCACGATTTGGCAATATTCTAAAACGGGAATAAAAATAAACCATAGCAAAAATAAAGCAATAAACAAATAAGCCTTTCTGACAACGTATTTTAAATAAATTAAATGTTTAATTTTTTTTTAAATACGTTTTTGTAATGTTGTGAATGGTTAATATTATGAATTATACGTTTTCCAAATTACTTTAGTAAACATAAATCGTAGAAGAAGCATTAATTATATTCTAAAACTAAAAAAAACAAAACTAATATCACGATTTAACATTATCAATATCCTAAAATTGAAAAAATAAATAAGTAATAGATTTCAGGAAATAAATTTTTTAATATCCATAACTGAAAAAAAATTAAGTAAAGCCAAAAATAAAACCATTAGTATTCTGAAATTGAAAAAATAATAAATAAATATAATTTATAATTTAACATTATTGATATTCAGTAAATACAAATCATCGAATAGTGGGATATATCGAATATTCGGAAGATTTTTTAAAAAATTTTAATCGCAATTTAAACTTTTTTTTGTGAACTCATTTTACAGATGCTATGTATTTCTTATATTGTAGTCCGTAATTGTTCGGTATATAATAATGTAACTATTGTTGTAATGAATTTAAAATAGCTTCCGGATCTTATCTGACAATACAAAATAGTCTTCCCAAGAGGAAATGTTTTCAACAATAGAGTTCTTTTTAAACTAGACGGAATTATCTAGATTGCAAGTTCTATCGCGACAATTGCATCATTTTATTTTCCCATCCCATCTGTTCTTCCTGGTCAATAGAACACTCCTAGATAGTTACTATGGGAGGGGGGGGGAGGAATAAAGGTCATTTGACATAAACGTAAAATGAATCCAGGAACAGAGGAAACAATTCTTTTTCCAAATATCGAATCGTATTTACTTGCTTCAGGGTTGTCCAACTCTGCCTGGAGAACTGGCAAGGTTACTGCCTTGGCTTAGATACGAGTATCTTCGCAGTAAAGCTAGAGGTTCATTTAGCATCTGGCCCGCACTCAGGCTACCTACCTCGAGTAAATCTTGCTAATGTAATTAACAATGGCCTAGGGCGCTTCAGGATTACCTTCGCGTCTCCCATTTAGTGGTACTAAAGTTTCCATCCCGAACCCATTCTGCTGCTTATGTTTAAGTGACTCTGTATAATAGATAATTATAGAATAAAAGTATATCCGGGTATGAAAAACTGGGGTCAAATAAAGAGTGGGTCGATCATACTATTTATAACAGGATATTGAAATAGGTCTCTAGAGGGAGATATATTTGGAAAACACAAGTTCAATTTATGTTGTTTTTTTCCGGTTTGTTGCAATGTTAAAACATTTAACAAGGCATGGACACAGAAAACCTTTAATTCTTATTCGTTTATCCAACGGTTTAAAATGTAGTTCATACTGTACAATTTTATTGTATGGAATAGTTTGAAAACTCTATTAAAAATCTATATTGAGTAAAATTATTATTTTTGCGGAAATATAGTTCCAAATTAAAACAATAAAAAAGAACAAAGTTTATCTAGAATTAATTATTAATATTTCAATTCTATTACTCAACAACTACACATTTAATAACTTTTGCTTAAACTTTATTACTTTTTCTAATCCATAAATTTAATTTTATGTGTACTATTAAACATTAACTACTGTTATTTATGAATTTTTTTTTTAAATTATCTATTCGAAGAGGTTTGGAGTAATTCCGTTCACATATACGTTTCAGATTTTTATGGTTTTTAAATATTTATAAACCCCATTTACGATTCAAATTAACTTTTTTATTTTGAGCCTATAATAGTTTTAATTTGCTCAATTGACTTTTGAGATAATAAAATTCGCTAATGTGATATTGTATTTTGTCACAGAGGACTGGTGCAATAGACGCATAGTCTAAAAAAAAAGAAAAAAAAAGTCATTTTATATCTTATCAAAATGATTTTTATAACTATCATATCAATAACAGTTCGTATTATAAGATGAAAATTGATTTACTAACATTAAGTATTAACAAAAAAGCCACTATAGGAACCATAGTTATTTTAATAAAGCAAACTAGAATCTTTTTGTTACGAATTACTTCTGATTTATTTATCTGTATCTAAAATTGAAATAAATGCAAACCAAACCCTAATGAGAAATAGCATGTTTTAAAACAATCGGTTTTTTTAATCTAAAAATTCTAATTTTCAGGACAAAAGCCGCAACTAAATAAGGTCGAGACAGAAAATTAAGCATTGCACCGCGCCTTTATTTCCTCTTCAATTTTATATTTTCTAGTTACCATAGCCTTAAAGCTCTTAAACATCCCTATTCGTTAAAACATATTTCCATCTATCATTGTAAAATATTTATAAAAACCCGATAAGAATCTGAGACTATAGATTTAATTTTAATTGTTATTGGATGGATTAATGATATTCTATTATTCTACACCTCTCCAAACAGTAAATGAAAAAAAAGGTTTAAAAAATTGTATTGTCGATTTTTAATGCTACTCATGAAATAAAACTAAAGCATTAATTATTGAGGCCGAGCGAGGTAGCTTAGTGGTAGAGCACTGATTTCCCGTGCTGGTTCGAATTCGGCTATGACAGATAATTTATTTAACCCTTTCATGCCCAAAGGTTCAAAATAAAATATAAAAAATATATTTCCTGCAACTTTTTCTGTTAAACATGGCCTAAATAACCATAAATCTTTTTTTTTCACTTTTTTCGCCCTACCATTTAAAAAAAAAATAATCCAATAATCCGTCCAAACCGAGGTTAGAAAGACTAGCTTTCCTGTGCTGCAATCTGTGACATATTCTGAAACTATTCATATAGAATACTGGCTACGCTAAGCATTAAAACGCTAAAGGGAGTACAGATGTAGCCTAACGGCCACATTAGGCATTAAAGGGTTAATCTGTTAACAGCCGGTGATGAACCTTGTGGAATCTGTAGGCCCCCTAGGGTTCATCCAGCTTCTAAAGGCGAGTACCCGAAATTTGGGGCGGGACCCTTGGAGACAAATCACCTCCCTGCACAACTGTTATCCGTAAAACAATACAGTCTTTACCACGTATTGAACCCAAGGCACTTCACGAGCTGGAGTGTTAAAACTTTTTTGGGAGGACGAAATAATGTGGATTTGTAAGGCATTGTAATGAATAAAAAACTTAGATAATTATTACTGTAATTCACTTAAACCATTGTTAGGTCACCTATATGAAAACAACAAATACTCGAAAGGTCACCAATACATATTTTTATCGTTATTGATCCAACCTCAGGAGCCGGAAAAAAAAAACAATGAAGGGAATAAATTTTTTTTATGAAGTTTAATAATATGCCTGTTATATTATGAAGAGAGCTATAGAAGGCTTGTCCAAGGATCCATCAAATCATTTTTACGAGGGGGGATTGAAGGGAGGGAAGATGGCGCGGAGGGCGGAGAGTGGTACTAGTTTGAGTGGGCCTCCACTTCTTCCTTTGTGAGCTGGCTGGAGGGGACTTTTTGTAAAACTGGTCCTCAGGAGGGGAATCTCTTGAAAAGATCCATTACAGACGCTCGAGGCCGGTGTTTAGCCTCCCTTAAACGCCTAACTGAGATCCCAAACAGAGATACTCTCACTCTCGCCTCTCTCAAGGCTTCACACCTACATTAAAGGCTAAGTCGGAGGGAGCAGTCGTCCTGCTCTGATTCAATTTACTTAATTCTGACTCCCTCTCTCAGGGCCTACAAAGGGTTAACAGCCATAAAATAAAACTCTATTTTACTCAAGAGGACGGAATATCGATTGTGCTTTTCGGAGTCACGATGGTCGTATCTATCCTAAGATTAACTCCGGATTAACAACTTTTGTTTAATACTTAAAATTTCTTGCGTTGAGTAAGTGGTAGAGACACTACTATTTCTTGGGTAAAGGTTATGCAGGATGGTGGTTTGTCCAAAAAGGCTCAACGGCCACGTTTTCCCCCAACTAAGTGTACGCACTTTATAGAGGCTGGGTGAGCTCAAGGAGGGTCTAGAGATCTCACGGAGTCCAACCACGGTTGTTAACAGATCACATAACTTATGCCAGATTAAAACCCAGGGCTTTCAGCGCCGTAACTCAGCCCTCTACCTCTGAGCTACCCCGCCCCCCCCCAAAAAAACAACATAAAATTACCTTTAATTTTCAACAACCTACACGAGGTTTTAAATATATTAATATACCGTTCATTCGTTGAAAGGGCCACAATAGCAACCCGGCATGGGAACCCAGCGCTCTACCCACTGTATTGTAGGATTTTAGGGATCGATATGAAGTTTTTTCACCTTGAAAAAAAAAAATTACTATTGTACATAATTCTTCAAAATCTGTTTTTCGCGAGAGGCAGAAAAGGGGTCCGAATTCAAAAGAAAATTACGTTTTTAGAACTGTAAATATTAATAGCCAACTTGGAGGCATAAATTTTCAAACTGATAAACTAGGTGGAAGAACATGCATGAATAATAATTTATGAGAAACCTAGAAAATGGTCGGACGAATAGGATGAAGACGAATAGTACAAAAACAAGCTAAAGTTATTTAATATATGCCAACGTTTCGATTTAACTTGTATGCCATTATGAGAGCTGAGAAAAAACAAAATGAAGTGAAGAGTGCAGAATTAAAGAACCGAAAAAAGTTATGTGTCGATCAATAGGTCTCTAAAGTTATTCCATCGTTCCCGGCATCTTCTAACCCTACCTATCCGTAATCTCCTCATCACTTCTTTCGTTTTTCCACACTTTGACTATGGCTGTGTGGCTTATGGTTGGCTCTTGAACAAGCTTAAGGAAAGACTGAGACGAATTATGAACAGCTCACTTCGGTTTGTCTTCGACGCCCCGAGGAAGTCTCATGTGTCCCACCTCTATGATTAAAGTGGCAATACCGTCAACACACAACATCCATCTTATTGACTATAGTCTCCTACAGTTCGAATCCTCTATCCACTCCCAGGGCAGTAGATCTCGCGTTTCCAACCTTTACACCCGTTCCCACAGAACCAAAACTTTTGTGCGCTCCTTTCTCGCTCGGTGTACCTCTATTTGGAACTCACTCCCACCCGATATCCGTCATGCATCTTCTTTATCCACATTAAAATCCAACCTATTTCTACATCTCCTTAGGTCCCAAACAGATGCTCTCTAATCAATAAAATAAATAGCAATATTGAACACAATAGATTGAGAAAATACTGTGAATATTCCACACTCATTATGATACTATTATTCATATTATTAGATATTCCCATCTAATTTTTTATGTTTACATTAGCCAATATCTGTTTATTGTAAATTTGTATTCTGTTATTTTATATATATATATATTTTTATTCTCTATCAGAACATTCGTTTTAGTTCATATTTAATTGCAGTATTACAATAATGTAGCCGTCTGGCCAGATATATTTCTATTAATGTCTATACAATATAGTTATTCTTAAGGGACCTGGTCCCAGAATAAAATTACTTTTCTATTCTATTTTATGTACAGAAATGATTGGTATGAATAACGAAATGTAATGAACAAGAGGTTAAATTATAAAATAAATGGCACTACCTCTGAGGCAGCCGCCTCTCTTACAAACACATATATGAGAAATAATTTTACAGCCAATTTAATTTAATGAATTATTTAACTTCATGACTTTTAATGTTATCTTAGCATTTATATAATGTGTATATATTTTATGTAAATTGTTTGGTATAACCATTATTGACCGTAATTTTCTTCATGTTACGTTAACGGTCCTATTAGAAATCTTAATTACAATAAATTATTATTGTGAAGATTTCAAATAAATTAAGTTTTCTAAAAAAAAAATCGGGAAAAGCAATGTTTTTTTTTTTTTAAACAAAGGTAATAATTCTTGTTAATGTGGTTCACACAGCTTTTATTTTCTCCAATAATGACCAGACATTAATTATTCCGTCATTTGAGACATACTTATCTCAAGAGGGCTACTTAAGAATAAAACTTGAATATGAAATAAACCAGACATATATTCCAAGTATATCGTTCTTAAAAAGAAAAATCATTAAACCCATAAAGTTTTCTTTAAAGTGCTGTTTTTAACTAGGAAATTACTTGAACAAGAAGAGTTGGAAAATAAAATCATAGTGAAAAGGTATTATGGTGTAGAGGCAATTTCTTTTATTCGCACCAGTCTCTGTTGTAATATACGGTCCCCTTCAACTTTGCTGAAACTCGCATAAAAGATACCTCCCCCCCCCTTCCGGGGATAAATGCGGCTATGTTTTTTCTTTATTTTCGAAATAAGAACTAGACAAAACTAAGATGCAAGGTCAGTAGCCCATCGATAATCTCGGTGGTTTATTATTGATGAGCATCATTAAAAATGGTCAGATTCATAAATAACCAAAAATGTTCAACAAAACTTCCAAGCAAAATAAATAAATCAGCTGAAATATCCTTCAATGTGTGAAAAAGTCCCCCTTAAAATTAGTTATAAGAAACACTACAAAAACACAAAATTATTATTTAAAAAAAATTTATTTAAGCTATCTTCATTATATATAAAATCTTTATTATAAATAATTTAGTGATGTGATATTTTATCGCCGTTGCCAAGCAACGGATCGAGGGACTTTCTGTTTAATTTCAGTCGATCAGTTGAATCACAGTACCTGAATTCTTCAAGGCGTTACACAAAATGAATTTAACTGGAAAAAATGGAATGTGACGATTTGAAAACATCTTACACCTTTTCCATATTTCGATTTTAAGACTGTTCAATACAAAGTATGCAGTTTTTTTTTGTTTTTTTTATTAAATATTTTATTTAATGCAAAATACATAATATCTCAAAAAACAAAACAGGTGTTTTAGTACTCACCTGGGGAAAGGGGAATGATTTCAAAAATTATATCGAAGTTTATTTACTCCACTGCAATTCTATAAACGTTAAGTGCTTACTGCAGTACTATTAACTGAACAGTTGTATTTATACAGAGTAGATAGTTAATTTACGGCCAACTTAGTCTAGTATTCCCTTAGTATTTAAGAATGCCCCAGAACCCTTAACTGGAATATATAACACCCAAAAGAATACATTACAATTAGGAGTTATACATATGTAATAAGTATAACTCCTAAAAGAACTACATCAAAAAACAAAGAATAAATCAAGGAATTGACAATATGATTGAAAACATTGAGATTAAACTCAGGAAAAATAACTAAACAATAATATTCAGAATCAGCCTTGGCAATTTATAAAATAGAGGTTTTGTTACCCCTAAGTAATTATATTTCATTAAAACAAAAAGGTGGCACTTAAAAATAAAAATTATTTTCATATTATAATATATTATATTTTTATGATTAAACCAAACAATCTGTACCACTAGAACCCATGGTCTACGGTTCAATACATGGTGTAGACTGTACTGTTACTTGGATAACAGTTGTGCAGGGAAGAGATTTGTTTTAGATCACGCTCAACCGCCAGATTTTTCACCACTTAAGGGTACTCACTTTATAGAAACTGGGTGAGTCCCAGGAGGGTCTGTAGATCCCACACGGTTCATAGATGGCTGTTTACAGATTAAATAAATGTTTGCCATTGAGCGAGATTTGAACCCAAGACCACAGAGCCACTCCGCTCCCTTATATACATAAACTTAAATATATAAATATATATGACCACTGGCATAGAAGCATTACAGACCCTATCAATTACAATTAAAAATATGTATATGTTCAGTTACGAAGAGTAATCGGTCAATGACATAAAGTAAATTGTTTTATTTATTTGTGCTAGTCTAGTCTCAGCTTCCACTAGCCCTGAAGATGGCCCACAATAGTGGGACGAAACGTCGGCACATAATAAATAAGTACCCACTTATTTAGTGTTTTATTTGACTGCACCCCCAACTATTTCCTACCTTACTCAGATCTCCCAGTCAACCATCTCCTCGTCAACCAACTTCTCATAAATTGTTTTAATAAAATAGTTTTGTAACAAGAAAGTTTATCAATCCTTCCGTGTTGTCAGAAATGTAAACTTCCTTGTCCTCCCCTCTTATTCAACATGAATATTTACTAGCTCTAAAATTAAGAAGTTGGAGAGTAGATGTCATAGTTAGTATGTAAGGAATTAGTCTCTAAGTTAGATGCAGACCATATTCAACATGTTATAATGTTAGTCCACTAGTTAGTTCATAAGAATGTCTCTTGTACATCCATATTGTAATGATTAATAGCTCAATAAATCTATTTATATATACCACCGTTTGTTAAATGTAATTATAAACATCGTTTAGTTATTATGAATGTAATATATAAAATTCTTTAAAAATAAAAAAAACGAAGTCTTACTTATCCCGAACACCATAAGCGTATAAACTAAATTATAATTCAGAGAGAAATACGACGCTATCTGAAAAAAACGGTACAGTAGCAAGGGACTTGCAGAGTTGATTAAAGAGTGACAAGAAGGGAGAAAGAAAAATATATAAGTTGAAGAAAGAGAGGAGTTATTAAGATGAACTTTCGGCCCTGGCAGTTAAATCCAAAATAAAAGTTGCTCTCGAGAGCAGGCTCTTTTTCCCGAAGACTGGCTCCTAGCCTCAGTTTAACAGTTCCGCTCCTCGACTCTAAGCAACCTTGTAAATAAAACATAAGTTCCTCCGGCAGTCTCTCCTCTTTTATTCCGTCTTATCGCCTCCGGCAACGATTCGACAATGCCGATCTATAAAATTCCTCAGGCAAAACAAGCCGTTTCATGTAAAAGGGAGTAACATCTAGAGCCACTTTTCAAGAGAGAGCATTTTTAAATAATATAATGTAATGTAGAATAGGCGAGAGTGTCAAATGTTACGGCCAACATTTTAACGTACCTGCCATCATCTGGACTGAGAATAAATAAAATATTAATATCAATTCTACCACTGAGCCACCCCTTTACCTTACAATTACATACATGAAAATAATTTGGAAATCAATTTTATTTCATTAATCAATCATATTTCATTAACCAATTTCATATTTTATTAACCAAGCATCAGATATGTAGACGACACAATATTAATAGCAGACTCCGACACAGGACTCCAATGACAGATTGATAGGTTGAATCTTACTATCGCAGAATTTAACATGAGAATAAACAATTAAAAATCTCTCGATCTCAGAATATACCACTGCTTCTTACTTCGAATATTAAAATGTTAGAACAGTAGGACAAGATGAAATATTTAGATTGCTGGATAAACAATGAACTGGATAGAGATCAAGAAATCAAATGCAAAATTGAACAAGCCAAATGCGCATTCAAACAAATGAAAGGTCTGGTATGCGACCCACATATCAACATGGGACTTAGGATTCGGCTACTTAAATGTTATGTTTGGTCAGTACTACTATATGGAGCAGAATCATGGACACTCACAGTCCCTGCCTTGAATAAATTAGAGGCTGTCGAGATGTGGACTTACAGACGGATATTAAAAATTCCCTGTACCGACCATGTAAAAAATATACAGGTTCTCGATCCTTCAAATCAAGAAAGAGAATTACTCCATACCACCAAGGTACGGAAAACATCTTACTTAGGACATTTACTAAGGAATCAAAAGCATTTTCTGCCGCAACTGATTATACAAGGTAAAATTGAAGGAAAACGCGGAATTGAAAGAGAAAAACTCAATTTGATCTGAAACATAAGACATTGGACGGTTTTGAACTATGAAGAGCTGATCAGAATAGCAAAACATCGAGATAAGTTTGCCGAAGTAATCCCAAGCATTCATCGATTGGATAAGGCACCATAAGAAGAAGAATCAATGTAACACTTTTAATATTATGTTAGCATATATAATATGTTTATATATTTTATTTATTAGAATACCAATTTTATATTCTATGATGTATCATTATATAATTGCATTTTTTCCACGTCATTAAAGTGAAATTAGTAGAAATTATATTCAATATAATGATTATTGTTGAAACCTCAAATTAAGTCTATAAAATCAGCTTGAGAAATATTAATATTTTTTTTAATTCATTACTTTTTATAGACATAGATAACTTAACCAAAGGAGGATAACTTAAAAAAAAATATTGAACATAAACTAAACCAGATATATATTCAAAGCATAATGCCCTTAACAAGAAAAAAGCTAGGTAGTACTCTTCCTAATAAGGAAATTACGTGAAATAAAATCATATTCAAAAGGTATTATAAACGTGTAGGTGCGATTTCTTTTATTCACACCAGCAATAGCAAGGAATATCAAATAATTCCTTCGGCGATGGGTACTGTAATGTAAGAATGATTCGTTGTCGGTTATCAAGACCTTTCCGAGAAATACGATCACGGACAGACTCTAACATCAATCGAGAAGGAAGGTCTTAAGGAAGCTCTACAAGAAGACCCTGTTATAAGAATCAGAAGACTTGCGTCAGGTTCGGCACAAGGTGAATGACCGTTTCCTGACACTTAAAATTAATCAGAAATGTTAAGAAGAACGATGGCTGTGTGTCGGCAGAAGCTGAACGAACTTTAGATATTTGAATTTAAAGAAGTCGGGGTAAGTATTGTATGTAAGTCCTACAACATACCCTAAAGATCAATCCATTATAAAAAAATTAAAACAAGAAAAAACCTTTACCATCAACGATCCATGAAGGGTCTTGGATTAATTGAATGGTAGAGACTGTACTGTTTCAACATAAGAATTAAACTTTTCAAAACCTGGAAAAGAGAACATGATTAGGCAAAGTTTTGCTATTTGCGGCACTATCTGGAACATTAGGAGTACCTAAGTTAGTAAGGTAGGCGGCACAGGGCAGGTTAAAATAGTTAAAATGTCCCTTAGGGTTTTTTACATTTACTCTTAAGATACAGAACGGCAGTGGCAGGGAAGAAGCTGGCAACACAACGTGAAGACACATCTAGCAAAAGACACATCTACCCTTTCATTATATTTATGTAGAATTATCTTTTATCTTGCAACTATGATCAGCTAATGAAAAACGATCTTTATTTAATAATCAACTCTTGATCAGTCAAGCACGTCACCCTTTGGAGAAGAGAGGGATGTGTCTCTTATTCATTAATGATGTAGAATAACTATTTATTGAGTATAACGATCTCAGAGCGGCATCCCATTTTATTATTTAAATATTATTCAGACCAAAGGATCTGACTTTCCCTTGAGATCATTGCTTGGGCAGTGAAGCCAATATAGCAGTTCGTTTAGTTTAGTGGACTATAGAATATTAAAAAATATAATAATTATTAATAATATAATATATTTGATTTTTTTTTCCTTCTTATAAAAACGGTAGGGAACTGGGTAGCCGTACTGAAGGTGCCGGGTTCAAAGTTCCCAGTGGGAGATAATTTATTTAATGAGTTAGTAGCCGAGGATGTATCCTTTGGGGTCTGGAGACCCTCCTGGGGCTCACTCAGCTATATATATTCTTGACCAAAATAGTAGAGAAAAAATCCAGAGGGAAACATCATCTTAAGAAACTTCTGGTTCAAAAATTTGAAAAATCAATTTAGATTTGATCTAAGGATTGTCCAATACAATTCCCAACATAAGCAAGACTATAATGATACCAATATACGTTTCACTATTCATTAAAGTATCTTAATTTTAAAATATCTCAATTTTTTTATTTTGCTGTCTGGCAGATTTTTATTTAATCTTTTTAGCGGCCGGAGACGGATCCTATAGGATCTAGGACCTTCCTCACCCGGACTCTATGAAGTGGGTACCCAAAATAAGGGGGAAACAGAATGATCTAGTACAAATCAACTCGCTGCACAACCGTTGTTCTAGAAACAGTCCAGTCTCTACCACGTACTGAACCCAAGACCCCTGGGTAGAAGTGGTGCGCTTTTTTTTTTTCATTCTCTAAACGAGCGTTTTATACGTTATGTGAGGCATCGTTAGTGAGGGTGGAAAAGAACAGCATAAGATTGCAATGTATCATCTTACGGAGCCTTTAAGGAAATTATTATATTTTTCTGTGATAAGATGTGTTTTATTTACTGGTAATAATGAGGCAAATATTCATGAAGCAATTAGTTTGTACCATGTAACATAGCTCTTCTTGATATCAGGACTCCGGATTATTCTTCTGTCAACCTACCCGCTCACTTCCGAACAATCTTCAGGAAACAAATCAAACAACAAAGCAATTTGGGAATTGCACTCATCGGGCGAGACAAAGGCCGACATAACTCGAACAACGAGGGAGAGAGAGAGAGAAAAAAGATGTTTTATCCTGGAAAGGCGGAAGGACTATTTCGGTCCATTGTGAACTCCCGCGGTGGAGATGATAAAGTGTAAACGGATATTAACAGGGATAACCCGGAGGGCCTTTGTTTAACTTGGCCGGCTTCGATTTCCTCGTTTAATTAAATGAAAATCCATTATCTCCACGGTGGAGAGTTGTCCAGGTAGAGCCACAAATTACATCTCGATTACCCCCACCCTTTGGCCACCCACAGATAACACATCCAGCCATCACACAGATCTATCATACCTTTATCTGCCAACTTCGGATAAATTTCACTGCCTTCCCAAACCTCCGACGTTTATGTAACACAATATAAACCACTCCGCTTTCCTCGATTCCGTTAATTTGTCTGTAACAAAGAAGCTTGTTTATGTACAGTTCCAATTTTATGGTTCATGGATTCATAAGTTTCGTTAGATATACTAAAACCTGGATTAAACGCGATAAATAACTACATTATTTTTTTTAAAAAAGGTCGCTGAATAATAATAACCTTGTACAAATGTAAAATTAATTATTCTTCTGGATCCTTCGACATTTTTCATTCTGGCCTAATAGAAACCTACTAAGCTTTATTATTTTGACCACGTCCGGGGCATGGAATAGACTTGCCTGCTCCGCATAGGTACGTCTCCTTCATGTTCCCTCCTCTCTAATAGGTTCATGTATTCACCATAAAATCATCAATTACAGGGCACTCGAACTGTAAGGCGGCCCAAGCTGCGATGGCTGGATGGGTAAGTGAGGACTCCAGAAGACTGCTAAATGTAAGGAACTAGACAGGGAAGATTAGCGGAAACGTATCGGAGCCAAGGCTCATCGATGGGCTGGAGAGCCATGATAGTAGAAGCTAAAAATAAATCCAATATAAAGTAGGCCTGAATCCAAAAGATAATAAAATAAGCGCACTAATGATGAAAATGCATAATAATAACGGCATTAAAACTGATAAGAATAAATGCAATGACATTTGAAAAGTACATACTAAAGTATTCCATTACATGGTAAAGTATTCATTTTCCTGCAATCGTGTGCTTTTGGAGCGATGTGGCACAATGTGTAGAGTGGTTAGTTCCTGAGTTATAGATCCCGGGTTCAAAATTGTTTAGCAAGCTAAATTATTTAATATTCCAACAATTTTAATATAACGATGTAACACTGGACTATAAATCTTCGATTTTCATAAAAATGGGGAAAAAATAGTTATTTATTCGACAAGTGTTAAATATTACATTTTTCTGGCAACCATTTAAAAATTAAGAAATTACAGGTGAAACTTTAGATTTGTTAAAACTACACTAGCGCTAGTGGGTAATGCTAATCTGAGATCTTAAAATTTCTGATGTGTGAAGGTTCTAATAAATTTAAGGTTATATTAAATATCTCTATAAAATCGGTTCAAAATAAATAAAATCTATCTTGAATTAAATATGAAATAGTTCTAAAATTATTTATTTTAACATTTTAGGAGTATAAAATGAATAATATTATAATACCGCCATTTAACATTTAAAATAACAGAGTGCTGATTGTAAAAATAGTGGAGGAAAGGGGTTTTCCCTCAATAGTGAGGGAAAGTGGGACATTCCCTCAATAGTGGGGGAAAGTGGGACTTTACAAACCAGTTTTAGGTAAGTAATGGATAGAATTACTCAATGGTTGCAGGAAAACCAATTATCCAGTCTGTATATATTCTTAATTTATTTAAGAATATTATTATTAGACGTTTCGACAAATGTATGTAATTTTCAATCTTTCTAAAAACTTCTTCTGCATCAATTAACAATCATATATAACTTACAAAAGTTATAATTCACAAATCTTATAAAATGCATTTTTAATGTCATAATTGTTTTTTTAAAATATATATATGTATTTTCTTCAGGATTAACTATCCTCCATGGTCAATTTTTAATATTAACAATGACATAAATTTGTCGAAACGTCTAATAATTTAAATAAATTAAGAATATATACAGACTGGATAATTGGTTTTTTCCCCATTTTTATGCTAACAACTATAGATCCATCTGCAGATCATCCTACGGCTTAACCAGACTAATACTGGCGGTTGAGTGTGATTACGTCCAAAACACCTCCATGTACAATTGTTGGAATATAAATAGTATAAAGTATGTCATGTACTGAGCCCAATACCTTACATGGGTTGCAGTGGTACTGTTTTTTTTTTACTATTTTTCTACATTAATCGTCAATAAAATAAGTGGTCAAAGAGAAATTTTGAAGTGTAACCTATGATAATCATAATAAATTTGACATTAGAAGTATACAAACTAGGTCAAAACAGTAATATGTTTGAGTACAATAAATTCATAGTTGTCTTATCAATTAGGGGAAAAAATGGCGGTCGGTTTAGCTTATTATATTACCACGCGAGTAGATAGTCCAAGAGTAATACGTGCAAACCACCCTATAATAAATAAATACCACAGAAACAGTTAGTTCAGAAACTAAAAGATGAGCGATATGATTGAGTACGATCAAATTCATAGCCATCACCCTCTCCCCTATAGTTAGAGCCCATGATAGCGCAAAGGCAAACAGAGAACAAGCCCATAACTATCTTGGATATGAGATAGGCACATGGAAGGGCACATAATGGTCGAGCCGCGGCGCCGTGCAAACAGGACCTTCTATTAACGGCATCAGGGAACTGGTTCAATGTTGCCACAACAAATTAAGGGTCATTCGGAAGGGGGAAGTGTGACACCGGGCATTGGCTATTCAGTGAGCATTACTTAGGAAGGCAGCTCTATCAAATATTCCATTAGGAGGGCCCTGAATGTTTCAGCCTGGGGCAGGACCTCTATTTACCTCCCTTTATTTTCGCGCCCCCCTCCCCACGTCCACGGCCAATTTGCCAAGGGTCCACCGCGCCCGCTCACCGATCTAGTTCCGATCGCGGTGAAAAACCGCTGGTTTATGTTTGCTTTATTTCTTTCCTCCCCCATCCTTTACTGCTGATTTATCCCGTTTTCGATACTTTCTATACCAACCCGGATAAAAGCGGTCAAATTGTACGTATTTTCAAACTATCTCCATAAATGAGTGGGCCTTAATTTATTTACATAAGTTCGAATTAAAACTAATCACATAAAAGTAAAATATTCCAGAACATTCTATAGCTATTTTGATCCCATCTGAGCTACCACGAGAGAACGTATTCACTAAAAGACAACGTACCCCATGAGTGGCA
This sequence comes from Troilus luridus, assembly GCA_964056705.1. NCBI lineage: Eukaryota > Metazoa > Arthropoda > Insecta > Hemiptera > Pentatomidae > Troilus > Troilus luridus. The sequence continues at coordinate 86,979,209 of OZ057415.1, forward strand.
GGCGCTGTAAGAAAATAAACCGAAGCTTATAAAAACTGTGAGGCCACGGAGCAGCTACGGACGTAGTATCCGTCGAGAGGAAGTGGTCCTTACACCATTTAGGATAGGACATACACGCTCACCTAAGCACTAAAGAAAATCTCCCAACATAGGAAAAGTGTAAAGATAGCTTGAAAACAGCCCAATTAAAGGTTACAATTTAAACTTTCCGATATTATTCTTACTCGTGGAATAATATCAGTTGACCTTGCATCAGTGAACAAATATTATTCAACTTGACTGTCAATGTCAACGCCCTGCCCATCAACTAGCCCTGATGAAGACCTGCAATGTGGGTTGAAACTTTGGCTTACCAATATTAAGTTCTCCCTAAATAAGAGAACTTTCTTGACCTCTACCCGGATTATTTTCTTTCTCACATATTCTTACTCATAGCTCAAAATGCTGAGGAATACTTTATGTAGATAGTTTTCAAGCAAATTAAAAAGTTATGCTAAAAAAAGACTTATACAACTATAAACAATAACGGATATTTGGTTCAATACAGGATAGGGATCATACTCTTTTACTGTTAAGTCCGGTTTTACGATTTCAAAGGGAGGTTATTTGGCAGAGATCACTAAACAGGGAAGGGATGTGCCCCTGACCGGTTTCTATTCCTCACAATAGACGATTCCTGGCAGTTGAAACAATAATGTCATGTTATATTCCCTCCCATGTTGGTGAGTCAAAAAATGCCTAATACCAATAAAGAAACGACGGAGGATCTATAAAATATAAATTAGAAACGATTTTAACGATGTTTGCGTCCATCCCTGAATAAACATCATTATTACTTGGAATGGTTTGTTTTAAGAAGAAAACTGCAAACAATTTCGAGCCCCATCAACGTCACTTTGATGTGAGGCATAGCGTCTGTGGAACTAATTTCCACACTCATCAAATTTCCTAATACAAGCACAACAATTCTACTCAAACGCTTCTTACAGTCAAAGAGACGATCTAATAAAAAATGCATAGGTAAAATCGTGAGTATGATTCCATAGTTTCTATGGAAGATTCCGAAAAACTCATTAAGATCTCTTCAAAATTAAAACAATTTCATCATGTTAGATTATTGAAAATCTATACATCATTATTGTATTTCAGCAACCAAATAAGCTGGAATGTTGGATACAATACATCATATTTTATCAATTACTGCAGTTATCATTCAGTTAAAAATATTTTCAAGTCTGTTGGTATAATATTTTATTATGAGTAATGCAAGCAACTAATTTCAAACACGATTTTATCACAGTTATGAGAACGAAAATGTTTAAAATTTATATTAATTGACAACCGGAATAATAATTATAATAATATACTATAAACATATCCATACATAATTTATATTAAGAAAAAACATCGGAAATTATTGCATCTTCAAGCAACACTATCGCATAGATCACTTGGTCTTTCATGGAACTATACCAAGAGCTAATCTATGACGGAAATCCCGTGCAATAAAAAAATTATGTTTCAAAAATATCTCATACGTAATTAAAAGATTATTAAACTACAACTCGGTGGCTTAAAAGTGAATGCGAATAAAACTTAAATTAATATCTTCATATTGGTACAAATTATTATGGCTTATGCGCGATGTTTCCGAACGCACGCAAAGGCTTCACAATGCAACTCTTAATGTGTAAAAATAATTTTAAAGAAAGGACATTACTGTTCGCAAAAAATATGAAAATAGAGATTAAAAAATATATAAAATCACCCTAGGGTGGGTCACCTTTTGTGTAGTGTTTAATAGCATAACCAACTTCTATGCCCAAGGTCGCTGTTCACTATTCACTGTCCCGTAGGTTGCTTTAGGATTAATTAAAGTAAAAAAACTCTTAGTAATGTCGTCTTTCGGAGGGTAGTAAAATTGCGGCCCCAAACCTGTGCGATGTCAGGTACTCGTCAAAGACCTATCCTAATCATAACTTGATAGATAACATTCAGGACTCCCATTGTGTCATCGTCCGATTAGCCATAGTAGCATAAAAGTGGCGGTAAATAAACAAACACTAAAACTACCAAGAAGATAGATAATTGGGAATTTAAGTATATCCTGTTTCTCACCCATTTTTTTTTATTTAGAGGGTAAGTTATTTTTTCATAATACAACAATTTCTTACTATTTAATTTTATATCACGCCATAAACAAAGTTTTACTCCACTGTTTCGGACCCTCTGGTAGACATAAACCCCACAGAATGTCAGAGGGGCCCTTCTGTTAGGGAATGGGGGTGGCGAAGGGTCGTTTGACTGCCCCTGGTTCAAATGAATGAAGCATTAGATGCCAAGATAAGACTTACTCCAAGAATCAATACTGGGCTCCGACAAAAGTACTAGAGGGAGAATGCATAATTAATAACATCAAGCACATAACCGCGTCATTTATACGATTTTGTACTAATAAAATACTTTGTGCTTGTTTGTCCAATGAGAAATGTTTACAGAAAATATATGGTATGATAAGATATAGAAATAAAATTAAGATGAAAGTTAAATGGGGTGAAAAAATATGAAAAGGAAGAGGAAAAAGTTACATAATAATAATGGGAATTTTACTTACATTTTGTGAATACCAGATCGCTTTAAAAAAAATCTCAGCTTGAATAGTCTTTTGGTCAATGCAAGGCTAAGAACTAGATTTTTGAATTCGACAACTTTAGTAGTTAATAAAATTTCAAAAAATTGGCTACACGCATTGACGAAACAGAACAAGACCGAAATTCGTATTTACTTTATACGATTCGGAAAGTAGCGACCAAAACAGAATTTTAAAAAACCATTAGGTGGTTCAGGTGTTACCGCAATTACTATAGTAAACGATTCACTGCATTTATATATGATAACAGTTTTATCTAGTAATAATCTTAACTAACAATAAATAAATATAAATAATGCGTTTGTATTTTTTTTTCAATTTTTAAAAAACTTTATTTGTAACTGCATATTTAAGAGATGATAGCTCTACCTTATTGGATAAGCTTGGATTCTCCTCAAGGCGACAATACACAGGAACTTTTTTTTATTTAACCTTTTCTGAATATCTGAATCGTAATTTTATGATCCGTGAAAGATAATATAGGTATAAACTTTTTAATTAAAATTGATTTATCGCAACTTCAATTACACAATTGGATAACTTATCATCGTTCATAAGAGCTCCCACGCGGAAAATTTCAAAAAAATGCTATAATGGATTATTAAATAAATAAGAGAATCATTTCCTATAATCAAAAACAGCCATCTGCCAGAATGAATTAATGAGGTTCTGAGCCACCCTCGAGAAACATATTTGCAGAAAATACTATTACTTTGGGAAGATATTTTTGATGTTTTCATTAGAATATGAAGAAAAATATACACTTTCGTGGCCCCGAACTAATGCTAAATTCAGTTGGTTCAATACTAGCATAATGTCAACCCTCACTTATAAAGTTTATAAATTTCACGTAATGTAGAGTCTAAAATTAAATGTATTATAATTAAATACTTTCTACCAAACTCAATCAAAAAGAACTAGTGGGACCCATCACTAGAGCCCTGTTTCTATCTTACAGTGGAATTCCGGCATATTCTATCATCATCCCTCTCATAGAGCTCACCTAGTGCGGTACAAGAAATCCTCTCATTCCTATATAAGTGCATAGTAATTATTACAAAACAAAATAAACTGAAGGGTTAAGAAATAAAATAAAAAATTAAACTTATTGATCATTTTTTTAAGGTCTTGGAATGAGGGTTTCTATTCCTTCCCTGATTAATACGTCTGTTTTGGTAGTTGATTTGAGAAATATTACAATTGTTCTTCATTGGTGTGTTCTTTTTTTTTTTGGTGTACATCCGTTCGAAGCCTGAATTGTCGAAACGTTGACTGTTTTAGTTATTTTACAGTATTTTGTGACTTGTTTTTATTTGAATTTTTCAATTTAATTCTAATAATTATTGCATTTCTCTTTTTGAGTTTTTGCTCATTTTGATTGGTTAAAATTAAAACTTGATAATTAACGATTATATCAACGAATGATGATGAGCTCATTCACTTCGCTCAGCCACTTCCCAGTCACCACAGCGCTCATTTCTTTAAGAATTTGTTACCTCGTCGGGCAAAATAGTTTCCACTAAAGCCCTTTTATTAATTTTACAACTTTACTTCTTTTTATTAAAAAATAAAATACAAAATTTAATACATAAAAGCATTCGGCAATGTTTCGTTATTAACAACGGTACTTCAAAATAACACCTTCACAAAATTATCTTCCAACATATGGTTGATAGATAATATATCGATAATCACGGTTATTTAATTTATTTGTTCAATCTTGCTAGCATCGCTACAAATTCGTTCATTTCGAGTCCATCTTAATAATCTAATACTTGAATGATAGTTACCGGGTGCAGGCTTCGCGATTCCGTGTTGTGTAATCTCCTTAATTCTTCTGTGGTCTCATTCTTTTTTGGTCCGAATATTCTACGCAATTCCTAATTTTCGAATACCTTAAGAGGTTGGTCATCCTTCAGAGTTAGCGGCCGCATTACACTTCCGTAAAAAACGAGGGGGGGGGGGTGGATTGGTGATAGCTTTATGAATTCCGATTGGATAAATTAATAATGTTAGTAATTATTACTTATGTAAAGTTCATTATATTAAGATATAAAAGCAGATATAAATGCGAAAAATACCTAAAGAGAAGTAAAATGGGAGATAATGTGGTCCACAGTAAGTAGATGATGGGTCGATACGGTGGCGTGACAGAGGACGATGTGGACTACATATTGAAGCAACTCCTCCACTCAGATCACCGCCCTCGGGGAAAAATAGTTGGAGGCGCCATTTCCTTACAATCTTCCCCATTTCCTCCCTATGTTCCACATCAAAGAGGAAATGAAACAGCTCTTTGCAGTTTGGATACTTCGCTGCCGAGCTACCATCTCTCTGATATACTGACCTAAATAGCATGGTCTTATCTTACGCGTCCCTTTATGTAATTGACTGTACCCTAAAGGTTCCATTCATATTAACCATTATTGCAAGCTAAGCAATTATTGAAATGTTAATTTTTTTTTTAGCTATGGTTAAAGGATATTAATAAACTTCTATGTCGAAGATCGCGGGTTCGCAGCACGCCAGGTGGTCTAGGATTTATTTTCTAAAGGGAATACAAATTCATTGGGTATGCCATTCTTCGAAAGTGACGTAAAATGGTGGTTCCTGAGCCAGTGCGTTTTCAGGTACTCGTTCCCTATCCTAATTAAACCTGGATAGGCGAAATTTAGGACTCCCATAGCAGCATCGTCCAGAGTGGAATAGAGTGATATTCTTAACACTGGGGACTCATCTAAATGTGAGAAATATTTTTAATTTATATAAAATTAATTACTTTTTTCTTAATTGATCGTGCTCATTTTTAGTTGTTTTTTACACTTTTGATTATTAACGCCCTAACTACAACCTAAGATGTGGATTGAGGACGTTGGTACCTAATAAATACTTTCTTACTAATTGGGGACTTTATTTTTACTGCCATGCGAACCATTTTCTCCTCAATAATATTTATTATTAGAAATTATGATTAATGGTCTTAATTTAATTATTTAACGCAAATACTCAAAAAAAGTTTCTAAAAACAGCTTTTATGCTCTGGAAGTGGGTTCCTAAATCACCCGTTGTATATATAATGAATAGTATTAATGAATGGTATAATATTAATTTTGAATGATGCAAATATTTATTACAATGAAATATGCCTGCTAATACCGAAAACTGTGTTAATACTTCTAATAAAGTTTCATAGAGAGAAATAGTTCAGAGAAAACAATTTTAAATATTCTTTAAAAAAAATTATAGTGAGTGGGGTAGGATTATACTGAACGGTAGGATTTCGGTTTGAATCTGGTTGTGGAGATAAATTTTGTATTCTGTTAACAGCCACAGTTGACCCTGTAAGATCTTTGGACCTTTCTTGGGCTCGCTCTGCATCTATAAAGTGGTACCTTTAATTAGGGTAAATGGCAGTTGAGCATGATCTCGGCCAAATAACCTCCCTGCAGAACTTACAGCTTAAAAACAGTACAAACTCTTCCATGCAATATCGCCAATACCCATCATGGGTTGTAGTGGTACAAGTTTTGTTTTCCAACAAAAGCAAGGAAAAGAGCTAGATATATATTTTTTTTAAAGAATCTCAACAGCCTTATATTGGAAAATTTGTTTCACTTTGTGAGAGGGAGGAAGGTAGCTCAGTGTATTGAGTAATGAGCTGCAATGCTAAAGGTTCGGGTTTGAAATTCGGCTGTGACAGATAAATTATTTAATCTATTAACTGTCATGTATCCACCCTGTGGGATCTACAGATCCTCCTGGGGCTCATCGAGCCTCTGTAAAGTCGATACCCTTATTTGGGAAAAAAACCTTGGTCGTTGAGTGTTTGTCCAATCACCTCCCTGCACTAATGTAGGACCAGAAACAGTACAGTCTCTTTCACATACTAAGTCCAAGACCCTTCATGGGTTGATGTGCTTCAGGCTTTTATTGTTATTACTTCTGTAATAAACAATAGATAGGGAAACAAAGCAATAAATAATATCCCTGACCTATAGGAATGTGTTTAAACTGTTAAAGTTTGGAACAGTTTCCCTAAATAGTTCCTGGTCCAAGTCCAAATAGCCCGATGGGTCTCCTTTCCTTGGCTTGTTGCTAAGTTGAATGCTAGACTGATTTAGTAGCATAAGGTGGAAATTGATAAGGAGACATCACTCCATTATCTAATGTGATCACAATATTTATAATCGAAAAATATCCTTTATTATCTTTTTATTTTGATTAAATTGGTTAATTTTCATACATGCTTACTTTGTTATTTGCTGTTTTTATTACATCCCTATAACTTCTAAAATACAAAAGATGGGTTTATTATGGTGGATGTCTTATTTTTTCCTCCTAAATTTACCGGATACTTCATTGGGTTAATTATCTAGAAATAATTTTCATCAGCCATTTAAATAAGATAGTAGAGACAAAGATTTAATTCCATTTATATGTTTGAATATGTAATTGAACCTAAATTGTTAGAATAATTAAAAATTAATACTACAATTAGTCATTGCTGTGACAATTGTTGTTCGAAGTTAAATTAGTTATGCCTTTTGAAATTTCATAATATTTAGTAAGAATAATATAAATATGGACAAATGATAGGAGTTAATAGCCTTAGGGTTTTATGGTTGGAAACAAATATATATATACACTTTCAAAAAATTTGTATAAGCATAAAAAAATAAGCAGTCAAATCACCTGCAATATACTTTTATCAAAACACCTGTAAAACATTTTTTTTTTCTCTTTATATTTTTATCTACACCTGTCAAATACAAAACAGTGACAATCAGCAGATGGTCTGACACTAAAAACATGACTTGAAACAATGACTTGAAAGGCATGAAGAATAAAATATTTCTTAAACAAGCAAAAGTCAATATGAATGGATGAATTGAAAATGAATTGCAGTCCAGGGTCCATGGTCCATTTTTGCACTTGATTAGTATCAAGCTGAATCTTCGTGAATAGCTTCGTTTTGATGAGACACCCAACAATTTCCTGTACAAAAATTCTCGATTGTGTTAGCTAAAAGAGGTAGCAAGGATAAAATATGTCGATTTGATGATTCTCAAAAAATTATTACTAACTGGTTTTTTTTTTTGTTAAATCTCAAGATAATATTCTAAATTATTTGAAAAAATATTGGTCCTACAAAATGTATGGTTTGATCAAAGAGTCCCCTCCTTCCAATATGTATCGATAACGAGATCATCAAAAATTATTACTAACCAGCTGTTTTTTTTTTACTTCTTCTTTTTTGACTTCATTATCGATACATATTGGAAGGAGTGGACTCTTTGATCAAACCATACATTTTGTAGGACAAATGTTTTTCAAATAATTTAGATAATTATCTTGAAATTTAACAACAAAAAAACCCAGTTAGTAATATATTTTTGAGAATCATCAAATTGACATATTTTATCCTTGGTACCACTTTTAGCTACCACAATCGAGAATTTTCGCATAGGAAATTGTTGGGCGTCTCATCGAAACGAAGCTATTCACAAAGATTCAGCTTGACACTAATCTAGTGAAAAAACGGACCATGGATCCTGGACTAATGTGTTAATTATTGTGTTTTCAAAAGTAAAAATAATTATTCAATAAACAGATTAACCTAAAGCAAGTAATTAAATATTTTTTTCATAGAAAGAATATTAAACTTTGCCAAGTAATTATTATTAATTATTTAAAAAATACTATATTTATTGAAAAAAAAAATAGTAATGATGGCATCTAAAAGAAAAAATAATTTTGTAAAAATAAATTAACTGATTTATTTGTAAATATGTTGTGTGTAAATTTATGGAGACATTCGTTTTAAATTTAATGAAATTAAATATGAATTCTTTGCAACCTGAAACTGCAGCACAGCAGATCTGAGACTTGAAAATCTTGAACAAGACACAGCACAACACTATGCACCACAACAGGGAACCTGTAACATTAATGGATTAAAAAATCATTTAATTGGAATATGCGAAGTTTTCTGTTTCTAGAAGTAATATTTTCCTACTTGAGTGAAAATAAATTTAAGTTGACATTAGTAAGAATTTCAAAATTCAGCATTTCAGAGATTTAAACATTAAAAATAAATTGTAATAGTAATAATAATAAGAGTAAATAACAATAAGGTATAGTTCTAACAAACCCTAAAACCCTAGACGTTAATGGCTAAGGGTTTTATGCCTGTTAACAAAAACACAGGGAGCGAAGTGGCTCAATGGTAGAGCGCTGAGTTGCAATAGAGAAGGTTCTGGGTTCAAACTCTGCTCAGTGACAGACATTTATTTAATCTGTTACCACCCGGAGATGTATCCTATGGGATCTAGGAGCCTCCTGGGGCTCACCCAGCCTCATTAAAATTGGTACCCAATAAAAGGGGGAAAAATCTGCCGGTTGAGCATGATCTAGGACAAATCACCTCCCTGCATAACCGTTGTCCAAGAAACAGTACATTTTCTACCATGTACTGAACCCCCAAACCTTTTATGGGTTGTAATGGTAAAATTAAAATAAAATAAAAAACACAAATTAATAAATATATCACCAACAAAAATTTTACCTAAAAAAAAAAGAAATATATATGCATAAGCAGTCACATATCCTGTGGTACATTTTTATTTAAATACCTGTAATAAAGTTTAATGTTAGGCAACTAACATTAAAACATTAGGCATTTCATTAAATAAGCAAAAGTCAATAAAAATAGACATCCATCTTGTTAATTATAGTATTGATGATTAATCAAAAGTAAAATCTATTACACAATAGGCATTAAACAAAATAATTTAGTAATCTTTAAAAGAGAAAAATATTAAACTTGACTTAGACAGGTGTTATAAAATTACAATATTAGTTTCAGAAAAAAATCATGAATAATGATGACATTTAAAAGAAAAAAATTATTTGGTAAGAATAAATTAATTTATTAATCTATGAAGCCGTTGTGTTTAAACTTATGATTACATTAATTATTGAAAGTAATAATATTAATTAGGAATTCTTTCATACCTTGAACTGCAGAGCACTAGAGCTCTGACTTGAAAATATTGAACAACAGTCTTGTTCTACAACAATAATGTCTACAACACTAACAGAAAACCTGCAACATTAATGGATTAATAATTTTATTTAATTAGAATTATAAGAATTTTGGGTATCAATTTCACAGGTTGTCACTTTGAGGTGTCACAAGTTTTATCTTTTCATTCCTTTCCTTTTTAATATTCACAAAAATACAAATAATTATGAGCTTAAGTAAGGAAAGAAGAACGCAATTATGGGAAATGTTTATATTTCGGTTTATCATTCTATCATGATTCAACTAACATTTCGAAGTATAGATAAAATATGTTTGTTGAAACGTTCATTTCTTGTTGTATTGATTACCAAAATATTCATAATTTCCATTCATGATTACACTCTTTTTACAATACTAAAGCTCACAATGATCTGTTTTTTTTTAGAATAATAAAAAAGAAACAAAAGTTAAAACTTGTTGTGACTCAACTCGAAGAGACAACATATATAACTGATATCATTCAAATTTTTTAAGTATTGAATATATTACATTTAATTCTTTAAGCATCATTTCTATGGGTCAATAGATTACATTGTCATTATTTTAATGTTACTATTTATCATAAATAGGTGAAAATTAATTATGGAAATGATAAAAAAAACTATTATTGTTATTTTATATTAGGATATCTGATGATTAACTTTGAATGAGAATCAATACTTTTTCAATAAAATATTTTGAAATAAATTAAAATAGTTAAATAAGATATATTTTACCAACTCAATAAGAAAAATAAATTCCTTAAAACTTAAGCAACAAGCAAAATCCAAAACACAAAGCCTTCAAATTTTGAAAACAACTAACCAGCCAATATTTTGGAAATTCAGACATCGGTGTCAAAATATTCAGTAATTAATCCACATACTGTCACTTAGAGTTGAGACACAACAAGTTTCAACTTTTCGTTTGTTTCCCTTTTAATATTTTTCAAAAATCAATGTTATCATAATCATTAGTTTAGAAAAGGCAATGTAATTATGGGTAATGAGTAGATTTTGGAAAACATAGATATATATATATATATATATATCTACTAAGAACTCATTGTGTTATCTAGTTCTTTTAATTCTGCTCTTTGAAAAGTTGTACATCATGTAAACAAATTATTGAATGCTAACTCATGCATTCAATTTCAAAAGCTATGGATTTATCTATTCTCTGTAATTGCTTAATATCCTGTCAAGATCTGTACTATTTATTTACTTACTATTATTTTTGTTTATATATTTTTTTTTTAAATTGTTTTCTGTCATGTTTTCACGCTTTATGATTTGTAACATTTAGCCTTCTGGCCAGATAAATATTATGTTTTTATTGCTGTTCATATCTGTTATTCTAAAGGGACTTTGTCCCAGAATAAAGTTACTTTTCTATTCTATTCTATTCTATATATATATATATATATATATATATATATATATATATATATATATATATATATATATATATATATATATATTTCGAAATGCTAGTTTGAGCATTTATTTCTTGTTGAAATATTTACCAAAATCTACTCATTACCCATAATTACATTCCCTTTTCTATACTAAAGCTCTTAACTTTTATTTTTGAAAAATATTAAAAGGGAAACAAATGAAAATTTAAAACTTGTTGTGACTTCGATTTGTATTTTTGCAAAATATTAAAAATGTAATCAATAAACATTTGAAACTTGTAACTCAACTCAAAGCGACAACCTGTGGAATAGATACCAAATATTCACATAAAATGGAGTTACAATTTAGACAGTCAAAACAGATCCATCAACAAGACAGCAACAACACACCCAGATATTCAATCAAATAGAAAATTATGCAATTGTGTACGATACAATATATTTCACTTTTTTTGTATGACCTGATGATGATTGATTTAGAAAAATATTTACTCGTTAGTCTTTTTCTAGTATTATAGTTACTAAAGGACTAAGTGTTATCTATTTTTCCATATGACTTCTAGTAATTATTTTGTTTGAACAATTTTTATTAACAGATCTTTTATATAGTTTCAATGCATCAAAGCAACAATCCATTTAATCAATATATTTGATAATTTCTATTTACAATGTGACAATAGTGTAAAATGAATTTTAAAAATTAACTAACTAGCAATCATTGAAATTTAAAGATATGGAGAGGAAAATATTTATTTTGAAGAAAATGTGACTGTTAAAGTTATGTTCCTGAGGACGAAGAAGAATTTAAATATACAAATATTTTATTATAACAATTTCGACAAACCTTAATTTTCACTCACAGAACTGTTCTCATATATAATGCCAAAATACTTCCTTAAGTTGAAAGATATAATTGCTTAAAAATGTTGGGTATTATACATTTTATTTTAATAAACAACATAAATAGTATCTAAATGTTAAAATATTAACCTTGATGTTACTTGTAAGTTAATTAATAATTAAAATTTTTATGACATTGAGAACATTACTAATATTTTACATGAATCAGCAAATTTGTGATAATTAACAGAATAGTCTTTATTTTAAGGTTTATGATAATAATAGTTGGTTGAATAATTCTGCTCAACTAATTACTGAAACTATTCACCTGTAAAAAACACTAATATAATAATCTTCAATATTGAAATTTTTAATGAGTTCATAGTGGAGGTTTTAGGCATATTGCACATTTTGTAGAATAAAGGTAAAAATCAAAATTGCTAGAAAACCATATTCGAAATTAGTTTACATCTCTTTTGAATACTCGTTTACGGGGCATTGGAAATGTTAAAATGTTTTAAATGATAGAAGAAAAAACATTAAATATATTTTTCCAACAATTTTGATCATTACTTTTATAATATGATAAATGTGATATATCTTATATGCATCCCTTAACCTCGAAATTTCATAAAAATAACAAAAACATAGTTATGACATAGACATATAATATTGTACATATCTTTAAATAATGTTTATACAAATCCATTTTTTTTCATCAATAAAAGTGTTTACATTGAAGGCACATAAATCACTTTAAAATGCTCTGTATTATGAAAAAAATATTTTTATTTATCAATCATACATAATATACCTATTACAGTAGGAGTAGTAGCTAACCTTCTCTCTCAAAGCCTATGGTTTAAGTAACTCACAATCTATCCTGTAACTTCACGGAAAATAAACTTAAGTTATTACATATTAAAATCCACGAAACCATTATGTTTTTGCTATATCACTTCTCGAACAGGTAAAATAAATGATTATAAACTTTGATTGTTAGTTGGTCACAATTAATAAATTGAGAGATTTGAATAATATGCAACAATCAGCTAATTTAATCCAACAAAATTTAAAATTGAACAGTTAATAATGAAATTTATATTTGAGCATTGTTATTCATACAACCATAATAACAATTTAAAAAAAACAAATAAAGAAGACATTGTACAATATAAATGTTAGAGACTTATCCGTTACTTAGCCAATGATTGTCCAAGGTGATTTGATCAAGATCACACTCCAATCCATTCTTTATCACGCACCAACGCTTTTGGAATTGATTATGACAAGAGTTATAATTTGCTCAGTATTCTTTTTATTTTAATAAATAAATAACCCAAATTTCCATAAAGAAAAAATGTAAAAACATTGCGTTTAATAAGTAAAAAGTAGTATTTTCCCTTTCATGTAGTTTCTTTGATTAAAAAAATATTTACATTTAGTTAATAAAACAAAAAAATCGGCATTACACAACCCATGAAGAGTTTTGTGTGCAGAAAGTTGACTTGCCCGAGATTACTCCTAACTTCCAAGTTTTTACAAAGGTTAAGGGTACTCACTTTATAGAGTGTCAGCAGATCCCATTGAGTCAATCTTTAACAGATTAAATAATTTATTTCCCAACTCGCCTATTACCTACTGCATGGCAAGTGATCTAAACACTGAGCTAGCCCTCCCCCCTCCCTCTCCAATCTATGAATAATTAATATATTTTTATTAAAACAAGGTATTTCATCACAGATATTTTTTATTTTAATAAAAATTTCAACTACAACAACCAACTGTAATGAACTAACAACTATCAAATGAATAAATTAATAAAGTTATGGTATTACAATTAAAATTGGGATGGTGTGTGAAATTTTAAAAAAGACAGAAATATAATTATTAACTATGAAAATACATGAATTTTCTATAATAACAATAGTCATACAAGCAACCCTTAGTTATAAATAGTTAATATTAAATAATTAAAAAATTGAATAAATACCTTCTAAAATACTTACAAGACACTATGTGTAACCAGTGAAACACTGAACACTAAATGGTAGTACTAAGAGATATTTTTCGAGCCTTTTCTTTAGGCAGCGTTGCCGCATTCCCTATCATTTATATGCAACTATATTAACAGGTTTGGAGTCGAATGAATTGAAAATATTAATTCCTATAACTCAAAAGAATATTATTATTTTATTTTCTCAATAAAATAATATTTTAAACACAAAATGACGCGAAGCATTCTGAAATGCATTCTCGGACAGAATTAATGAGGAAGTTTGGCAACGCGGCAGATCGCACAGTTTTGAGCCTTTTTTCTGAGAAGTCAGTGAACTATCGGTTTCGATCAAGTGCGGATATTTAAATATTAAAATATTCATCGTTTATGATTTTTAGTCTTTATAGTACACGTTCGTTTCATAAAGTTGTGTGTGTGTTTTATGTCAGTTTCATGTAATGTGTATTAGTGTAATTGTGAATAGTTAATTTGTTTAATATAAACTAACCCATTTTACTGGTAGGTATTCAATAGCTATTATTTTCATGTCTTTACACGAGATTTATTATTGCGTTTTATCGAGTTATATACGCATATACCTAGTAATATAGACACACACACACACACACACACACACACACACACATATATATATATATATATATATATGTGTGTGTAAATTTGGAATTTATTAATTCATTATTTATATAAACCTGTTTCGATATTATAACATTGTATGTTATAATATTATAAATTAAACGACTCTTCTTTTAAAAAATAATAAGTAAAGCCTATTTATTAGATAAATACTTTCAAAATATATACTTATTTATTATTTTTATATTGTTTCAGGTAAGAAAACAAATGTGGATTTTGATATTCAAGACAACAATATTAGAAGAAATTGGTAACATCCTTAATTTACTTAGCTATGGTTGTGGTAAAATTATTTGCAAACCAAGGTTTTTAAGCTAACTGCTATATTCCAATAAAAACCTCTTCATTTCATTTTTTTTAATTGTTTAATTTTAATATTAAGATATAATTTTAATGAACAGTCAAAAGTCATTGGTGTAAATAATTTTTGGTAACGGGATATATATTGGACAAGGTCTCTTCTCAATCTAAATTGATGTTTTCCATTTTAAAACCATAGGTTTCTTGAGATGGCGTTTTTCACTGAATTTTTTTCTGATATTTTAATCAGGAATGTGCCATTAATTTTCAATTATTATGTATTTTATTATTAATTATTTCGGGTGATTTTCGAGAGGTATGCTAACTCAGTATTGAGATAGTTTGCTTCGGATTTTTCACTCCGCGTCTGTTAACAGAATAAGTTTTTGATCTTTGAAAGTTGAATTTTCGAACTCGGGATCTTGAGATCGTACGAATAGATTCCGGAGACTCTACTAAGGCTCACCTTGCTATATAATAGAGACACCTTTAATTAGGAAGGGTAGTAATTCAGTTGGTAGAGTACTGTGTTGGTATTCTAAAGGTTCAGATCTTCCTAGGCTATCCCAGTCTCTATAAAGTGGGAACCCTTAATCAGGAGAAAAACCTGTCGGTTGAGCATGATCTCAGATAATCCCTCTCCTTGCTCATATTCTGTCCTAGAAACAGTCTCTACCATGTACTGACTCCAAGAACTTTCTTGGGTAGTAGTGGTACAGTTTTTTTTTCTTTTTAAATTATAAGCTATGTGCAACCCAGAAAAAGAACCGGTTGAAGACATATTTTGAAAAGAATGTTAACAGTCTCTTATTAGAATTTTTTACATTTATTATGGAATTTTACGAGTTTATAATCGGTTAAATCACCTCCTTGCTCGACTGTAGGCTTATAAAGCAGTGCATTCACTGTCATGTATGAAACATGAGTTGTAGTGGTACACATTTTATTTATTATAATCATTGGAACGAAGCTAGGGACGCCTTTTTCGGCAAATTAACAAATGAGAAAGAATTGATTAAACAAAAATATGAATTACCTCCAGTGATAACATTTAAAGAATAAAAAAAAAAAAGAGTACAAAAATAAAAATAACATAGAAATAAGATAACAATAATTATAGAGAGAGAAAGAATAGATAATTGCATATGAATGGAAATTACAATGTCAAGTAGAAAAAACAAAGCAAATGATGATACAAAAATACAAACAATTTCAACTAAGAGTACTTATTTTTAAAAATATCCAACCGGATGAGTGAAGCGTCAATGATATAAAAAGCATTTATATGTACATAAAAACACATCATTCATTTATCAGTTGGAAAATTTTAATCTTAAAACTGAGTGTTGATGTATTGTATCGGAATAATGTTTTCATTTTCTTTCTCTTTTGGGGTGTTTATTTCTTTTGTTTTGATGGAAGAAAATATCGCATGTTTTTTAAGTGGATTTTGAACTCTTTTTTAAATTTTCGTCAAATTATAGCTAATGATGAATGCTGAGGATGGCTATAAAATCCTTGCAGAGCGTACATCTAGAGAGGAAGAGCTTAACATTGTAATTAGCCTGCAACATCTGCTCCATTAGTGAATTGGACAATAAAGTTCACGGGGGTTGCTTCCTTGGCACTTCTTGCTTTTTACAGATTAACACTTTTACCCTCAGTCGGCTCCTCTAATTGTATTGGAGTAATGAGGAGCGATTGGCAATCAACAGTCAAGGCGTTTTGTTTTAGTCGGCCGGTTTGCCTTTGCCCGGGTTTTTGTTTCACTTGGCTCCAATTCAATTAAGGTTCATAGGTACGGAAAAAGAAAAAAAAGGAAAAGGAAAAGAAAGAAAAATTTACTTAGTCCCTACTTTTAATCAACATTTCCCTTTGAAAATCCGGTCGTTAGAACTCTGTGATTTTAATTAAAGAGGAGACATTTTCGTGCTCAGCCAGCAATATGTTTAATGGCGCTACTACAGTTTTATAAATATACATATTAATGTATAAAGTTATTGGCTTAACCAAATCCTGGAAGTTTCGAATTACAGCTTTGGACCGTTTTAGGCTCTGTCTATTTTTGTTGCAAAGTTTCTTTATTTGTGACAATTTGTTCTAAAAAGCTTTTCTGTGATATAAACACAAGTATCTTGTTTTCAAAAGAGAAACACTAAAAAGTATAGAACCCCATTTTGAACTTGTGCATTAGGTTGTCCAAAACGGAGGAAAAAAAAGAGTGTGTATCAGAAGGAAAACATTTTCATTTTTAAGAGTTCCTTAATTCGTTACTCTTAGATTAATTAGGTACTCGCATATGATTTTACTGTTTGATTTAATCCTTATTAATTTCTCCGATTATTCACCTAGTTTGTAAAGTTGTCGGGCTTCGTAACGAACGAATTCCTAAAATGTAAAAAAAGGTTGAACAGATTATTAAATGTGAGGTGTTGGTGGTTGTTGATTGTTGCGTTCAGAATAATCTAACGGATTTGGGTTTGGTTTTTATTCAAAAACTGTTATACTATATATACATATAATATGTAAATACATATATGTATAAAACATATTTATTGCAAACTCTTAACAATGATTTTATAGTTCATATATAGAATACAGTTTTTTAATAATAGAAGAAATAGACGTAAATAAGTTTAATAATAATTATCAAAAACAGACAATTTTTTTTTCTCCCAAAAACAGACAATAGCTATTAGAAAGCAATAGAAAAAATCCAATAAATAATCTTAAAACTCTAAAATACTAAAAACAATTAACCAAAAGAGCACTCCTCAAATCAACAGTCCAAAAAAATGACTCATCAATCAGTGTTTGAGTCTTTCATTGCGCATCATGGAGTGTGGTTGTGGTCTCTGGTTAAAGAGTCTCTTAACATATTTTTTATTTTTTATTTTTTTGTAGGAAAGAAATTCGTTGACTGGTAGGTACTAATGTAGGATGGAAATAGTTGGGGATGCAGTCAAAAATTACACAACAAATAAGTATAAACCTATTATATTTTATGTGTGCCGACGTTCGACCTACTGTGTAGGTCATCTTCAGGGCTAATAGGAGTGGCTACTCAGTGCAGAAGGTAACTTGGACATTTTATTTTTTTTTTCTGATTTTACAATAGTAAAGTACAGAGAGAGTTTGGTTAGAAGTTTTACAAAAATAAAAGTACATGAAAAATAACAGAATAGTAAACATACAGAAAAGGAAAGTAGATAATTATAATACTAAACATTCTAATGAAGGTAAAATCAAAAATATGACTATAAATCGACACTACCTCAAATTGATTGGCTTTAAAAATACTTTCACTTCTGAATATTGGACTTTAAGACTAAAAAATTACCAAAAAACCCAGTTGCTTTTAACTTCCTTTTCTTGGGTTGATTGTCCTGAGTTAACTCCTGCCTATTGACCGATGAGACGGATACCTGACTGCTGCGATCGTTAAAGTCCTCTTCCTGTTCTGAAAGGGGGTTCTGGTTTAGCAGCCACAACCTTACGATATACTTTGAGGTCCTCTAATGATCTGATTTGTAGTACCTTGATGTTAGCACTTCTCCTCGCAAAGATATTTCCATTTTTGAACCACACAAACTCGAATATGCCCTCTGAAATCAGAGCTGTCTCGTCTCCCGAAATATCTTCAAGTTGAAGAATGTTAGGTATTCATTTATTTATATGGGGAGTTTTTCGAACGTTGGTTCTAGATCTCAACTAAATAACTGAGGTTTATTTTGTTTTTTAAGTTTGATAAATGGATTTTTATCTAAATTCCTGGTGAATTTAACTATAGTTATTAAAGAGGAGGATTGATTAGTACGTCATCTCAATCTACAGATGTTATCTAAAGAGTCTCTTAACACATTGCTGCCCGCTAATGTTTTGCTGAAATTTACTATAAGACCGGCGATTTTATCATATATCAATATAATGTTTATCATATATTTTATAATATCAATTTACTATGTGACCGGAGCTTATCACCAAAACGAGATTTCTCGTACCCGGGCGTCATTGTATTAAAATGCTGATGTGAGAAGTGGTAAGAGATAATTAACTAGTTATGAAATAGTGGATCCCAATTATTATTTTTATTAGATAGCTAATGAATGTTTTGCTCAGTGGGTCGACTTCCGGCTTGCTATGCCGGAGGAAACGGGTTCAGATTGGGTTGTGACTCAAATCGACGCGACACCCTACGGAACTGATAGCAACAACTGCTGTGCAATATCGCCTTGGACAAAATGTAATTAGGTAGGCTCCAAATATTTAATTGATTAATTAAGAATATTTGTTAACATGTTTAGATTTTTTTTTGCTTATACGACTATTTACCTACTTTATTACGAACGAGAGTGGAATGGCTCAGTGGTAAAGAGCAGAGTTGCCATGCCGAAGGTCCTGGGTTCAAATCCCGCTCTGGCAAGAACTTTATTTAATCCGTTAAAAGCCGTGGTTGGACCCTATTGGATATGATGACCCCCTTGGACATACCCAACAAGTGTGCCCTCTATAATGAGGGCACACTTATTTTATAGCCTGAATTAATTAAATCATAATGGTGTTTATTTTTTTTAAGGTGTCGAGCGCGATCACCACCCTGCACATCCTTTGTCCTTGAAACAGTACAGTCTCTATCATTTACTGAACCCACGACCCTTTATGGGTTGTAGTGCTACACATTTTTTTCCTTTTTTTTCTAGAGAAAAAATTATTTCGAGAAATATATTCTGTTCAAGAAAATCTGTCTTTTAATATCATCTTGGACAAAACTGGAATTAATTTATTTGTCATAATAATTTAATTAATTAATTAACACTAAAAAAGAATTTGCTAATATTGTTACATTTTTTTAATTATTAACCTTCTTTATTATGGATTATATTTTTTCTCTTTAACATTTCGAAAATATTCACAATAATTACTTCTTGTGCTGTATATTATATAAGACATTGTTTTTGTTATTTTGATTGCACTATAGTGAATTAGGATTATTGCATTAGATACTATAATTAAACGAATCAATATAGAACAGAATGAGATAATAAAAATTTAATTATGATAAGAAAATAATTTAACTCAGTTATTTCAGGGGGGAATCGAACATTTGTCATCCTAGAGGTCAGCAATAAATGTGAGATTGGTTCATATAAAAATATAGAAATGCAATAAGTCCGAAGTGGGAAAACAGAGAGAGAGGGACTGGTTTGTGTTTGCCCTGGCAACTGCCACCCCGCGCTCTCTAAACACCCCCGTCTCCTAAATCGCTATTATTTTAAAGGAAAGCTTATTTTTCTAGGAAGAGCCGACTATTATTTCTGTCCCTCCTACATTCCACCGGGAGCAGGGGACCGTTTTTATTAAGCAACGAAAATATTGAATGGGGAAAAAATTTACGGTCGCCTACTGTTTCTTATAAATTCAGCTGTGTTCATATAGTTATAACCTACTCCGAAACCATTTGCTTGGTTCATATTATTTATACGGATAATTTGGTGAAACAACTGTATAAATTTAAATACTTACACTAATTTTCTGTACAGTTTTCGGTAATTATTCCGCAGGCTTTCACTTCGAATAGAGTCACAACAGATTTTGACTTTTCATTCGTTCCCCTTTTAAAATGTTCCAAAATCACAAGTTATCACGAGCTTTAATATTGGAAAAATAATTTAATTATGAGAAATGTCTATATTTCGGTAATCATTTCATCAATTCAGAAATGAACGTTTAAATAAGATTGGGTCTTTTTCGTTTAATGCACAATTCGGTTATTAAAAAAAGTAACTGTTATTAAAAAGTAACACGTGATTAATATAAAGTAACTATAATTGTTAACACAAATGATATGGTTTATTCTAATTTCCAAAATGAAGCGATATCTTCCAATATAACCTCAAAAAGGTCTTTCCCCATATTCCTTTGTCTCCACATAAATTCACAGAGATATGAATCCAACATTGTTCTTCTAGTTCCAGCTTCTGTTTTATTTCTTATTTTGGCCGCGGCCCATAACGATTCTATCGACTGTGTATGCGCTCCAGTTGAAGGATCAACGAAATTTTCAGAATGGTTGACTGTATAATGCTTAAAATCATACCCTTCTATTCTTTCTATAGTGGAATAAGCTTTCCATAAATCTGATATTATAACACTTCCTGGAAGAATACATTCTTTAATGCACGCTATTAAAGTATCTTTGTTCCTGTTGGGCACTGAATATATGAAAGATTTTTTCGTCTCCCTGCAAATACCACCAAAAACCCATTGGTTGGGATATATTCGTCCGACATTATGTTTCCTTCTTGTAAAACAAGACTCGTCAATTTCGACGGTCATACCATATCCTCCTATTTTGATAGGATTTTTAAGTAGCAAATCAGCACAAACCTCCCTCAAATAATTTTTTCAATTTGTTACTGTTTCTGCAGACATACTCAATTCGTCTTTACAAAATAACGTTGTTGTATATTTCTTGGTCTATGAGTAAATAAAAAGAATTGCATTATTCAGAGGATATTTTGAACCGTTGAACCACGCACCTTCCCTGAGTCCTACTTCCAAAAGACAACTTGCATTGTGACACCGCCGGTCATCTGTACCGGTCATCTCTCTTGCGCAACTTCATAGAATGTCCATTCCGGCATAGTTTTTCTTTATGGATGAGGCCTTTTTCTTGTAAGAATGCGATGGTTCGGTCCAAATCTTTAAAATCTTCGTATAACCTTAACATAGCCATTATTAGGTTTTAAACGAAACTAAGAAATGTAGTCATATGTTCTACTGATATGGAGGTTGTAACTATATCACGTGTTACTTTTTAATAACAGTTACTTTTTTTAATAACCGAATTAAACGAAAAAGACCCATAAGATTCTATCACTATCTATATTACGAAATTTTAGTACAAACATCTATTTCTTGATGAAATGATTATCGAAATGTAACCATTCATCTTAATGGCACTTTGATATTCATACTAAAACTCGGGATTATATAAATTTTCCAGAATATTAAAAAGGAAACAAATGAAAATTTAACTCTTTTTATTTGAAAAGAAAATTTAACTCATATTGTAACTCAACTCGAAGCGAAAACCTACCGAAACGATTAACCAATACTGGCTTTTTTTTTACGTTCTTGTTACGTTTTGAAAGTATCCCTGTAGTACGATGAGGATATAAAGGTTTCACCTCTAGGTAGAAAGATTAATGAACTATTTAGATATATTCGAGTTGAGCTATATGTTTTAACTGTATATTCGTTTGATTTTTAATATTTTCCAAAAATACAAGTTATCATGAGCTTTAGTATGGAGAAAATAATGTAATTATGTGTAATGAGTAGATTTCGGTAATTATTCCATCTAGAAATGAAAGTTTCAATTAACATTTCAAAGCATAGATGATGTGTGTTTGTCGAAACGTTCATTTATAGATGAAATGACTATCGAAGTATACATGGCCATAATTGCATTCTCTTCTCCACTCAACCTTTTCAAAGCAAACAGTAGCTAGTAGTTTTGGAAAATATTAAAATGGAAATGACTAAAAAGTTAAAACTTGTTTTGACTCAACTCGAAGCGACAACCCACGGGATAATTACCGAATTGTGCCATTCACCACAATACAGAAATCAATTATTGTTTTGGTTGGAAATTTTTTCAAACTAACGGCGAATAGACCCTCGTTATACCCTTCCTTAACGCGGTGATAATGTTTCTTGCAGCTTGGGCTACCGAGTTTCCAAGTTTAATCTAAAAAATAATTAATAAAAAAACGCGTGTTTCCAAGGTCATATTTGATGGCATACTAAACAATGGTCTGTAGCGAGACTAAATATTATTAAAAAAAGAGAGTATTAATAACAACTTATTACAGTCTGTCAACTTAAACTCAGGAAATTATTTATATCACTCGCCATGCCTGAAAATCCATCAAAGCCATTTGATATCCATAATCGTTAAAAGCCCAAGTTTTTAACGAAATCAAGAGAATATTATTTGGGATAATTTAAAGTTTTGTAAACAAAGACTAGTTTAAAAAAATAAAGGCTACAGAATTATAAAACTCTACTTAGCCTTCCAGCTCAGGATAGAGACTGACATGTCCATTAAGTCCGCTTTAGTTTGGCAAACCCTGACAGCGAAGTTCAAGTTTCCACAGGAAATACCCGTAAGTGTTAACCCGTCTCACGTCTAATGTATCCTGGTGCTCCCTCCAACATATAAATTTATTATTATTATTACAATAACTCATTCTGTTCGGTATTTAGGAATATAATAATTATTATTTGGTACTTGTGTGTTAACGCCACCGCAGTTATTTTTCCCTACTTGTTCGCATACGCGAGCCGTTACATTTTGTAACCGTTATATTTCTAAAACATATATCTTGCATGTTTTTAAACCTATTTATTGGGGTTAGAATTTTAAATTTTTTAAATAATCATCAACAATTAGAAATCAAAATAATTTATTTACAAATGGAATAAATGTATCATGAACAATTAAAATAATGGATAATATAGAAATAAATAATGGAATATATCACGAACAATCAAAATAATGAAAAATCCAAATAATGAAATATGAAAATAATAAAAAATCCAAATAATTTATTAAAAAAGAAAGTGGTTAATCGGATTTCGGTGGAAAATTGGTAAAATATTTCGCTCCTGGAAAAATACAATTGCTTCTTCTTCTGTTCTTGTCAAATCCCAAAGACTCATTTTCGTAGCACAAAAATTAGCGAAATAATAACAACAAATCTAATAGTAATAATATAAATAAATAAAATAATAACAACTATGAGTCTAGAACAAATCAGCAAACAAACAATAAATCAGCAACAAACAAAACTCAGCAAACAAGAACGAACATAGAACATAGAAGAAATCAGGTGTTAAAAATATAACGGTTGCAAAATGTAACCGCTCGCGCATGCGAACAAGTAGGGAAAAATAACTGCGGTGGCGTTAGCACACAAGTACCTATTATTTTTTTAAAATGTTTTTATCTATCTTTCATATATAACTTTAATTGATCCCACGGATGTAAACCAGCATTTTACAAGAAAATCATGAGACGATTTCGAAATCTATTTTATGTATCTAAATAGCTAATGGTTAAACCTAAAGACAAAAAAACTTGTCATTGTCAAGCAATAAACAACGAGTTACAAAAAAAATATTTAAAATTTCTTCCATCATCCTTTCACGAGAACCCTGAGCAGATCGAGTATTGAATATCATTACTTCAGAATACTGAGACACTAGAAATAGGCCAAAACGTTGCCAGAAATATTAAACAATTAAATTAAATATTGATGATGTTTCGATGTTTCCTGTAAACACAAATCGGATACATTTGATGTAAACACGCAATCACTTTGCTCTAATTTTTTTTATAAATCTGAAATGTTTATGTGTATATTCAGAAGCTACCAAACCGAACAACCATTATTAGATTTTTCATCTTAAGTGTATTACATTGAATATATTTATTATAATTTTATGTAAACATTTTAATTCTAAATTAGGGGGTACCCCAACACGATTAATGGCGGACCAACCCCTATGTTAAAAATTACACAATTGTTCATTTAATTTTACTACCTGTTGCTCAAATAGTATAACTGAATTGTTTTAAAGCTTGTTTATTTACTACAAATTAGTTACATTATATTTTTTTTTTCAATTATTTTATTGAATTGTACAACTGTAATATATACATCTAGTACAAGTGCTGTATGAATAAATAAATACATGGAAGGACATGTAGAGGCACTACCCATTAGCAGCACTCTAATTACATTTCTATTATAGAAGGTCCCGAGGCCATCTTCTCTTCAGACGCCTAGGAGGATTGTCCGGGATGGAATTGGATCTAAGGATGGAAACTAGTGGGTTTGGATGGGCCTGGAGTTTATTATGGAATGATAGGTATCTGGAATGGGCTAAATCGGTAACATTATATTTAATTTTGATTTTAAACAATTAATGAACTAATATTCCTACTATTAATGAAACTAAGAATACTTAAAAAAAATTCAAAAGTCATTAGTTCAAGGAATTGGCAATATGTTTCTAAGAGCAATATGCTGATATGGGTTTGTTGTTTTTGTCACAAAGAGTAGATGATTTCTTCATATTTTTTCTTTTTTCTCCGGTTGGGCAAATTTCAAATGTCTTAGAAGTGAAATTTTGGAACTTTCTCAACTAAAGTAGTCATTTAATTTATGCCTAATAAATCGTCAATTTATTTTATATTTTAATAATATTTAAAAGAGTCCTTGAATATTATTAACTAATACAAATAAAACATTAAATAAAAGTTTTGCTTGAAAAAAAATCAAAGAAGTCTTACAAGTACTGAGGTTTGTGATGATACATTGGTATAAACAGTCGTTGCTTGTATTTTGTTAACAACTTTATAACCAACCTTCCACATTCATATCCAACAAGGTTCTGACAAGTTTGCAGGCTACTTAGTCATACGGCGATTTACCATTATCAGTAGGGTGATGAATTTCAGGAAATGGGTACCATAAGGTCCCAAGGACAATGTCTCAGTACTTGAGGGTTAATTGAGATTAAGGTAATGAGTAGATAACAAATAAAAATAAGTACCTATGTGAATATTGGTATTTTGCTAAGCATCTCTTCATTAGAATGTTAGTCAGTTTTAAAGTATATTACCAACATGACAATGAGTACATTTAAAAAAAGAAGTGTAATGGTAATTAAAAACGTAAGAATACATTTTAAACATTTATTAGTAAATAAATAATAAAAGTAATAATTGTATGTATTTTCTTTTTTACCCAACTCCTGGAAACAAATTTTTTTCACTTGAGTTAGTTTTTAAATTATTATTTTTTTAAATTTTTATATAAATTTAGATTTATTTAACACTATATTTGAACACATATCTTATTGTTCTTATCTTACATACACATGTCTTGTTGATACGTTGTAATCAAAACTGAAATAGAATAGAATTATTCGCAAATTCCTGTACCACTACGACCCGTGGACGAGTCTGGGGGTTCAGTACATGGTTGTACAGTCTGACTGTACTGTTTCATGGACAACGGTTCTGCAAGGAGGTGACTTGTCCTAGGTCACGCTCAACCTCCAGGTTTTTTCCCCCTTATTATGGGTACCCTATTTTTATAGAGGCTGGGTGAGCCTCAGGAGGGTCCTAGATCCTATATGACCCATCTCCGGCTGCAAACAGACTAAATAAAAGTAACTGCCCGCAGCGGGATTTGAACCAGGATTTCCGGCATGATAACTCAGTGCTCAACCACTGAGCCACTCCGCTCTCGTTCGTAATAAAGTAGGTAAATAATCGTACAAGCAAAAAAAAATCTAAACATGTTAACAAATATTCTTAATTAATCAATTAAATATTTGGAGCATAACCTAATTCGCAAATAATTTATATTATTAAATTTAGTTTTAAAATACTCAATTTTTAAAAATAAATTATTAGTCGTTTATGTACCGTCTTATGCCATGTTAAAGTTTAATTACAGCCTCTTGGTCGATACCCAACGACTCTGTGAGGGTAATATAATTCTGAGCTTAGGGGTCAGTTAAGTTTCATTAAGCTGTAAGTTCATTTCGCTTTCAGAACTTCAGCTAAGGTAGTAAGTTTATATGGCCTGCGGTGCTGAGTATAGCCAACTAATTAATATTATATAATTAATATAATCAAATAAAATTGCTTTTTAAAATAAATTACAGCACTTGTCGGATTTATTTTTATATGAACTTTATTTCTAATGGGGCTTGACCTATTGATTGTCTGGGCCAACCGCTCAGATCTTTTATTAGCACAGAGAGGTGTTGCTGCACCTTTATTGTCATAATGAAATAATAAACAATTATTTTCTATAAATGTTACGGGAAAAATTACAAAAATATATTGAACCATATTAAATATTAAAATATCGAAGAAAATAATTCTGTATTTTTTTTGTCATTAGCCTTTTTTTTTGGTTTCGTTTATTTCATAAGCCCTTCTTATACAGTTTTTCAGATATTTGGACGGAATGAAAAATCTAAAACGATTTGAATATTGGAATATTCTTTTTTTCCAAAATTGATGTAACTAAAGTAGACCATTTATTCCAAATTTTATAAAATAATAATAATCAATTGGTTATGCTGTAAATGGTTCTCTGCAGTAAAAACAGGTTTCATCATAGAAATGTACATTTTTTTTGTTATTGAAGAATAGTTTTCAGTTATGGGAGGATTTTAACTACTGGAATAAAAGTTCTGGAATATTCTTGTACTTTTTAAAGTGCCCCTAGTATCTAATAACAACATATTCTTAGTTCTTGTATCCGAATTGTACATAGGGTGAAACTTAATAAGAAATCTTACAGTATCGGGGAACATAATGTAATTTTTTCTTTTTAGATTTTAAATTTCACATAATCGGGATTGGTAAAAACGTTTAGATATACATTTTGTCCATCATGCAGTCAGAATGTGTGCATGAGTTTGTTTTTTTATCTACTATACACTAATACACTAAAATGTTATTATATACTCGTATTGAAAACCGTAGGTGTTGATGACCTAAGGGTTTTGTGCCTTTTAATAAGACAACAAACAATTTTCCATAAAGGGTATATCAACAAATACTTTTGATAATCTTTATATTTTTAAAGTTTATTAATTTTATTTTTACTTCGAGTTTATTTTTTTTGTTCATAATATACAAACTGGTCACCTTAAGAGCGTATTGGTAAACAGTTAGAAAAAGAATTAACTGCTAAAAATATAGCACTGACTACCAATGGATTATGCAACTGTCTTTCATGGGTAGTTTCAGGAACCCCTTTTTTCAATAATTCATACTTTTAAATATCATTAATAAAATACATACGTATGTACTTAAATATGTATTAATATTATATATATTATAAAGGGGAGGTCATTAAATGAGTACACTCATAATCGCTCACTCATATCGAACCCCAGGCGGCATGTCAGAGTTATTTGAATAATTCAAACATACATATTCCAATGAGATATATGCAAATGTTCTAAGCTAAAGCTGAGTAATTTATCGATAAATTACATACGTCGCTAATAGTCTATTTGATATTAGTACCTAGGTTTTTAAAAATTAAAAATTATTCAACGGAAGATAGGGGATGTTATTATTATAATTTTGTATTTCTCTCCAATCGGCTAACATTACATAATGGTATTATCGATGTATTAAATTCGTATATTTTATCTCGCAGTTTTCATGCTTTGCAAGTAACGCAGAACCACGTTTATTTATTTTCTATTGTAGGTGGTATGAAAATCCATTGTTGTTGTTGTTTTATTTTAAGGGTAAACAACTACAAATGGTTATTACTGCCCTCACCACTAGAGAATTTACATATTTACATTACCTACATAGTTAGATATATACATTCTTGTTACAATAGTCTTTAATAAATTCTAAGGTTTTATTTATAAATTGTTCGCTATCGCCCAACGCCTTAAGCATCTGCCGAGCCACGCCACACCTTTCCATTACTCTACTGTACCTAAGACAATCCTCGAAGATATGGATACACAAATACAGTGTGTACATTAAGGTGGTTTCTCCTTTTTATCAGGTACTCGTGGGTCTAACGACTGTGACCAATCCTGAGGCGGGTAACTACTTCTTCTCTTCTACACTGAAGATGATGTCCAGCTACTGATAGTCGGCTTGATTATTTTCAGTTTATTGTCTTCTAGCGATGTCCAAGTCCGTCGACATTCGCTTAGGATATTTGTTGGAATAAATCTGAAGGCGGGATATAATAAATCGTTATTTCTTCTGTTGGATGGGTTCTGTCAGTTTTCTCATTTACGAGAATTCCTGAGAATTCTAATAATTATATATTATTATTATATCATCTATATTTTCTTCTCGCATTTGCAGGTTCAAAACAGAGATGGGGGATAAGTATATTATTATACAAGTATATTATTATTATTATTATATATTATTTCTTATATTTCCAATGAATTTCGCAGCAGCTATTCACCCAATATTCTCCATCAATAATAAAAATAACTGATTGAGACGGTCATTACCGTATTAAAGCATTTTATGAATATTTTATATTTAAATTTTATGAATGGTATACATATGTAAAATGAATCCCAAAATACTCTCGTGAATATTTTAACGTGATGAAATCAACCATTATGCCAATATAATAACAATATCATTTGTTAATTTATTGAGAGAAATTTATTGACATGAAAAATTGGTTAGCGTAACAAACTTCTATGCCCAAGGTGGCGGGTTCCCAGACTGTCATTTGGCCTTAGTATTTCTTATAGGGAGTAAAAAATCCTTTCCAGGTGCTCGTTAAAGAGTCTCTCTGTAGACTCACTCTGTAGCTTCGTCCGATTAGCCATAGCCGCATAAAGTGGCGTTAATTTTTTTTCCCCATGGCAGAGGTCATAATAGGGAATAAGCTAAAAGCAATACCTCACTGTTGCATGAATGGAGGTATTAATCGGTGAACACCGGACCAAGAGAGAGGTAGTGAGAGTGAGAGAGAGAGAGGAGAGAGAGAGAGAGAGAGAGAGAGAGAGAGAGAGAGAGAGAGAGAGAGAGAGAGAGTGAGAGAGAGTGAGAGAATGGGAGTGCGAGCAGAATCTTAGAGGGCTATCAAAATTCGAGACCTAATTAATAATAATAACGAGGTGAGCTGCGGTAGAATTAATTGTCAGTTTGCGGAGAGTTGATAAGACTGGCTGATAATTAATTAGCGACTGGATTACATCGGCATTGGACCAGCCAGCCTTCCCGTCCAGTTTACTTCAATTTATCTTCTCTACGGCCCAATAAACGATCTCTCTATCCCTTTTCAAAAGTCTAATCTAAAACAATATTTGGATTAATTTCTATATTATACTTACCTATTGAAGGAAATTAATTTTTAAAGGAAATATTAAGCGAACTTACTAATATAAGGAGGTATCAAGATAACTTTCATATGGATAGAGGATGCGAGAATTAATCGATAGACGTCCATCCCCTCTATTTATATAACTTCTATCCATAGATACATCAATTGATACAGATTACACGAACTTACGTGGGGTAAATTCGTGTTAGTAAAGGTATAGACAACAATAAAGTTAATTTTAAATATCTTCAGTCCTTTTTCAAGTGAGATCCTACAATATTAGCCCTGAAGAAGGCCTGCAATGTGGGTCGAAACGTCGGCTTCCAAATAAACAGTTCTCCCTTTATAAGAGATTTTTTTACCCATACCTGGACCATTTTATTTCTCTTAATTTTAAATATTTAATTCTGATTACTACTGTATTTATAAATAATATAGAATAACTAAATAAATATCAATAAAAGTGACCAAAAATGCTAAAATATTAATTTGAATGAAATATGAAAATTTCAAAAAGCACACTTAAGTGTCTAAAATACTGGAAAAGTGTAACCAGTCAAACCAAATAATATAAAATTATATAGAATAAACAATATCATCAATAATATTACGACAATTATTACTACAATAATATAACAATATATAACAACAATAAAAATGAGCAAAAATATATGTACATGAAATATTCATTAGAACAGTCAACGTAAAGAATACCAAATAATATCATTGATATAACATCATAAATAATATCAGTAATATAACAACATAAATAAAATCAATGTCAAACAATATCATAAATATTGTAATATATAGTATAATACCTTAAAAAAGGTATAAGCAATAATATAATGAATGTTCCACATACGAATAAATTCACATCAAAATTAAATATTTAATATATATATATATATATATATATATATATATATATATTGGATTTCATATTGATAATTCTAAGCTCATCTCCCTAAAATGAATTATAAACATAAAATTACATGATATTGGGAAATCGAATAAACTCGACATTTTTTATTTAGTTATGTTGTGAACTGTTTTGTATTTTACATTAAAATATTTGTTTTTCATTTAATTTTACAATTATAGTATTAATTAAGTGCAATAATCATTCATATTAACGAAATATTTTGTGTTCTTTGTGTTTTTTATTGAACATCTTGGAGTGAGGTAACTTTCTCTCACTGATGATTTCTTTTGGTCTGTTGATGTGGAATGTCCTGCATTTGATTTTCATTGATTTTAAATTTATTTTGCTTTATGTCCTGATGATTTTAAACATTCCCTTCTGCTTACTACTTCATTTATAAAAAATATCAAGTAATGAAGAATAACTTTACAAAGTATCAATAAGAATCTGCCAGAAATATTAATTAGGATGCAATACAAAAACTCTAAAAGCAAAGCCATGAGTCTCAAAAATAGTGGAAAAGACTGACTAGTCAACATTTCGCCTCGCCAATTCAGGCATCATCAGGACATAAAGTAAAATAAATTTAAAATCAATGAAAATCAAATGCAGCACATTCCACATCAACAGACCAAAAGAAATCATCAGTCAGAGAAAGTTACCTCACTCCAAGATGTTCAATAAAAAACACAAAGAACACAAAATTTAAGTCTCTGATTAATGTGTCTTAGTAGACTTGTCGATGTAAAATACAAAACAGTTCACAACATAACTAAATAAAAAATTTCGAGTTTATTCGATTTCCCAATATCATGTAATTTTATGTTTATAATTCATTTTAGGGAGATGAGCTTAGAATTATCAATATGAAATCCAATATATATATTAAATATTTAATTTTGATGTGAATTTATTCGTATGTGGAACATTCATTAAATTATAGACAGGTTTTATTCATATGTATTTTTGACTGCACCCCCAACTATTTCCATCCTACATTAGTACTTACAGTCAACGAATTTCTTCCCTATAGATAGGTTTTAGTTTGGCATTTATTATTAATGAAAAATATCATTGTACGCCGGATTTAATTATGTTAATGTTTCCAGGTAAAGTTTTAATTAATATTCTATGGTAATAAAACACAGTATTAATCTAATCTAACAATGTTCATAGTTCATTTTATACTAGCGATTAATTAATTCTAAGCAATGTTAATTTGAGTGAAAAATTATTAATCACGCGACTCCAAAATTTGAGAACAGAAATAAAATAGAATAATAGACAAGTTACGTCAGAACTCTATCCTGCCGACCTGCCGGTGTCCGAAAACGGTTATATAAACTTGTTTTCTTTTATTAAAATCTTCAAAACGACCGTATGTATACAAAGCAAAACCGGAAAAAAGATTATAAAAAGGGAAAAGAAAATAAGCCCTGTTGAAAAGGGTTAGTCAATTAGAGCGGAAGCCTTTTTCAGGTCTTAATCCTTTGGAAAAAAAATCATATTAATCCCTTAAACAGTATCTGTTTCTGGTCCTGGCATGGGGGCGTTCTCACAAATAGTATTCGCATAATAAGTAAATAAAAGTATTTATAACAAGATTAAAATAACCGAGTGGCTATCAGTTTTCGTTTTTTAACAGCAGTCATTTTAATAACAACTAAAATACAAAGTTAATTACCTATTTTTATACGAGAAAAAACCCAAAACAATTGTGTATCAGTTCCGACGCACGACTGGAGTTTACTCGTTACCAACTATTATTGTGTAGATTATGTAAAAAGATGATGAATGAAACATCTTAAAAAATAATCAAAGCATGTATAAATATTTGTTCATATTATTTACATCAGTCCGTGAATAGTATTATCATCATTATTAAATACTGTGACAACAGGTTTGTGGTAACTAAAATACGATACGTGTACGTCAGAAGTTACATGGGTTATGTATCGTGAAAACATTGCATCAATATTTTATATCCAGTCGTCCAGAGTAATCTGCCAGAAATAAAGTCTAAATTGAATTCACTTTTTCAAGAATTGTATCAAGTGTAAACTTTCATCTTTATTAAAATCAATATTGAAATCTCCGTCAAGTATGAGTGGAAGTTCGTGGTAACGTTTCTTCAATAGTTTTGACCCCCCTTCTAAATAAACTAACAATGCCTCGTGGAGAAAATCTATTATGTCTGTAACGTTCTGATTAACTGATATATAAACAGTGACCATAACAATTTCTCTACCATTAGGAAAAGTGCAACTCGCAGCGCAAATGTCCCTCCACAGCAGATTTAGTTATATTAATGCTCTGAGGATTTCTTCTCAAGAGAGCATCATCAAAGACAGTAAAATTGTGCTGCGAATCAACATTTTGATAGATACAGACTCCTCCTCCGCGATTAATGCTTGGTCGTCTGTATTGGGTTATGCGATTGAAATTTTCAATTTCAACCAATTCGTCATTACCAAGCCGAGTTTCTGATAACATTATTACGTGTGGTTTTTGTATTATATTACCACGAAGGTACTTTGACAGTTGAGTGAAAAGATGATCATATTCCCTTCACTGATTTTTTCTAGTATAGTCCGATCAATTGTATTAAGATTGTTGAAAGCCGTGTGAACTCATTTCGTAACGGAAGCATCGTTTCATTTTCTCTTTTTTCAAGGTAAAAACGTTTATGCTCATCAGTAGGTACAATATGAAGTCCATCTTGAGTCGTGACTCTAGATAAAAACGTACACTAAAGGTTGCGAATGTGTTTTTAAACGATTTCATCAAAGATTCCCCCTTGCGATTTATGAATTATCAACGAACTTTTATCAATTTTAATGGAAAATGGTTTCTTTTAACATGAACCGATTTATTTCGATAGAGAGGAATTGTTCCAGATCTGCGAATTATAGAAACTGCATCGCTAGTTATTGCGCATCAGTAGCCAACCATTTTTACATGTATTTTAAAACATCTAAGCTCAAAGGTAACATTGAGGTTATATATTTATCTTCTAAACTAGTTCGGACAAAGCTGAACTTAACTTGAGGTTTTAAAAAATTATCGCACTTCCAGAATAAAGCAACAGAATACCCTGTTACCATAGATACCACACGTATCTCTTCCCGATTAGTCCCGGAATCTTTTATGTAAACAAATAATACAATATTATCGAGAAAGGAACGTAAAGCACCACTTTTAGGTAAATTCGATTTTACTACTCACAACATTTTCATACCGCGGGCTAAATATGTTAATCGTTTCTTAAGTAGTAACTCCAAAATGTAAAACAATAGCCACTAATGGACTTGAGTTCAGTGCATGGTAGAGAGGCTCTTCGAGATAGTGAGTTCAGTTTTTATACCAACGGTTGAGCAGGGAGGTGATTTGGCCGAAATCAACTACAGCCGTCAGGCCTTTTCCCTAATTAAAGGGTACCCAGTTTGTAGCTTAGTCCCTAAATGTCTGCAGATCCCGCATGATCGTTGGCAATTAACAGAAAAAATACTTTATATGGCATAGACATATACGCAATCTTCAGCTAATCATGTGTTAAGTATTCATTTATTCAATTATACACTACAAAAAAAAAATTCATCAATTTATCTGTAACCAAACATAAACGTTTTAATATGTAGTTATTTATATTTTAATGACGATAAATAAGAAGGATAAGAAAAATCAATTACTTTCACTAAAGACTGAATAATGTCAACCTGAGACTCGATTAATAGATTACACTTTAGTCTGTTACTACAATGCATTATGGACTAGGGACAGGTTAGCAACTCAAAGCTCTACACAATGAGGTACCTCGTTCCTTGACTACTTATATGCACTGTTCTGGGAAATAAATAGTTATCCATATAGTAGCGACTCCTGAAAGCGGTTAATCCGAAATAAAACTTCATGGAATATATCTCCAGCCCCGGTGAATAAGCGGCTAAGTGCGATTTTGTCCAGAGAGAGTTTACTGCTTTCTGATAACCGGAATCGTATCATTCTCGTAGTTTTTGGCTTTAAGAGGGGTTTTGATATAAGCAATAACTCCTTTTCAAGCCAATGCTTTACTTAGCCCCTTATTTACTACGAAAATAACTCGATTCCGCTTACTTAAGTACAAGAAAATCATTTTGGAGAAAATTAGACTTATTCACCGGGGCTGTAGATAAGACCTTCCCACTTTAAGGTGTAGTAACCTGTAGTAATAACTCCTTCTTTTTGTCTTAACAATATTCTGAAAGGACGTGAATCTCAAATAAAAATAAATAAAGTAATAGGCGATATTTATAAA
The DNA here is from genome assembly GCA_964056705.1 of Troilus luridus. Lineage (NCBI taxonomy): Eukaryota > Metazoa > Arthropoda > Insecta > Hemiptera > Pentatomidae > Troilus > Troilus luridus. The sequence goes on from OZ057415.1 coordinate 87,014,278, forward strand.
ACAGGATTAAATGTATCTGTTGGTGTAGGTTTGATGATTCCACTACTAAAAATCGTATAATGGGTTCACTTTTTTACTTTTTATTCTTTCTTGCCTAAAGAGATTTCGTTTCTTTATCCAGAATCAGAGGCGAGGAGCGGAAGGATAGCAGGGGGCGGGAGTGAATGAAGAAGTGATCCGTTTGTGGAGGAAGTGCCCCCTGCACAGTGTAAATATATCATTGCAACTATTTACATAATCCCTTCCGCTCACAATTGCTCCGATATCTCTCGCCCGCTCTTTTGAAACCTGGTTGAATATTTAATACTCCCTCGCTCTCTCTTCCGACTTATCCGATCCATTAATCTGAAAAATGTCAGAGGAGGTTGGACTTCAGATCGGAAGAGGCGACCACTGAAGTAGGTGAGGCTTTGTCGGCCCTATATAAACCATTAGCCTCACTCCAACCACTTGTCAGATATTTGTTTCCTGAGGCTCTAAGTAGAGATTGGATCGATCCCTTTTGTTTTCTTCCTAATAATAGATTCCCTTGAATAAGGAGAGGGAAATTAATTACCGACGGTTGACAGTAATTAATAAATTTTATTTACGGCTATTATTAATCACCTCTTATCGATTTCCCCCTTTATTGGTTTTATTGAATACTTTTTATTTTCTCCCTTTTTGATTTTACCTTAATTCAGTAGAACAGGTGGAGTTGGTATTTTATAAGTACTTGATTTTATTTTTAAACTGTAGCATTTCTACAATCTGTGCCTACAATATTGACACAAAAAAAAACGATATCACTACAATCTCTTGGGTTCAGTACGCGCAAGAGACTTTGTTGTTTCAAGGATTTCAGTCGCCCCCTTTGAGAGTCTTACTGATCTTAACAGATTACATAAAGTATCTGCCACAGCCGGATTTGAACCCGGGACTCAGCGCCCTACTACTAAGCTAACCCGCCACACTATCTACAATATTGAAAAATCCATAATACAGAAGTTGGTAATTATTCCGTAGGTTGTCAGCATGGTGGTAGGAGTTTGAAGTCCCGTAATCTCACGTCCCATTAAGCCATTTATTCGTCAAGATATTATCTGCATTGCCCGTTTCACCCACCATCTCTTTCCAAAGAATGGGTAAATAACCAGTATCCTTAAATATTTAAACTAGGCAATAAGAACTTTTTCTGGTATAATTTTCTGTTCCTATACACATAATATGGATGTTACATTATCCTTCTCATATAGCAGGAAAATTTTCCAGTTGAAATTAATCAACTTGTGTTACCCATTACTGGCTGTGTTAGCTTTTCTCAAAATAGACGTCACTTTGTTTTATTGGTGTATATTTTCAAGCCAATTTTTTTCTGAACGTTTCAATTTTATAGATCACAATTTTATAAAACATAAAAGAGTGTGGTGTAGACATGACGTAACTTGCGAGGAGAACCTAAAAGTTGATATAATACATACCGAATGTCAATTAATTGGGAAAAGTATAGCTCAGAGTGTAAAGAATCGAACTACTGAGCTGTAGTTTCCGGGTCAGAAATCGGATGTTGGATATTCGCAGCCTCCTGGGGCCAACTTAGCCTTTCTAAAGTTGTTTTCCTTGGAAATAGAAACCTGGCGGTTGAGTGTGATTTCAGCCAAATCACTTTCCTTCTCATATGTTAGCAAGAAAAATTTTAGTCAGACCAGAACCCAACACTAATCGTGGGCTACATTGGTACAGGTTTTTTTTCAACCATTTCTATTCCCGATACTTTTCCTAAAAAATGATTTTTATTCTTTTTACGACATAACAGTATACGAGATGCATTATGAAAGTTCAGAGAAATAATTAAAAATAAATATGATCAACTTTCCCTGTAGGTTATTTCCCTTTAAATATTATTTTTCCCCCTGGTTTGGATTTATTTGATTTAATCCTAGTTTGGATATTGATTTAATAACGCCATCCTCTCACCTATGCCTACCCCTCAGACGCATACGTGAGATAGGCTATCTAAATTCGTTCGTTAAGTTCAGCGACTTACAGGCCCATCTTAATCTTCATGTAACTTGAATACTACCTACCGGGTGCAGGTTTCGCAATTCCGTGCTATGTAATCTCCAAAGTTTCGAATAAATTTAGACTTTGTACATCCTTCGGCGTTAGCGTTAGCGGAAGTTTCACATCCGTAAAGAAGAGTTGGAAGGATGATGGTTTTATAAATTCGCAACAAAAGGCCCAAGCTTAATATTGTCAAGGCAAAATAATAACAAGCATTTCTTGTCTTTAGTCGTGCTATTATCACCTCTCGTACTTCGTTTTTTCTAGTTACCATAGGCCCTAAGTACTTAAACTTCTCCAAGTTTTTCCTATAACAGCATTAATTAAATGATATAATTAGAGCAGTTTTTCCATTGATATTTTTACTCTGACTTTTAGGAAAATATTAACATATACACGCAAAAGGTGTGAACACAGGAAAAGTTAATTCATTGTAGACGTTTAATCTGAATGAGCCCTGAATAGAAAGGTGTTTGGAAGCGAGAGAGCAGTAAGAACTAGGATTGCCGCTATTCGTGATTCCTGGCTACCACGCCACACTTCTTACTTCGGCCAAACTTTCGTTTCATGTCATTTCTTCTTGTAGAAAAGAAATAGGCATTATCAATAGTTTGTGGGAGCTATTTTGAAGAATTGGCCGGGTTTACTATTACTTTTTTAACACAATTTTTACTTCTAGTAAGGAATATTATTACAGTTTCCTTACTAATTTTTTTTAATACATTTTTTTTAAAAGTCTCTATCCATGTGTGTATATATCGCTATACATAACGAGCGAAAACAGAAACAAAATAGTTATTAGATTGCAATTTGAAAAATCCAAAAGCCTTAAGTCTATAAAATATCGGATGATAATTAAATTGATTGGGGGTCTACGATTAATATTGCTGATTCTAATTGATGTGTGTGCTTGGCTGTTGGTGTAAGATGTGCTATATTTGATCATCTTTCCTTCTCTCGAACGGTTCTCCTGATTTATTTTCTTTGAGGGCTTTTCTACGACAGCTGGCAGTGTGGTCAATGTTTCTGTCCCTTGAATCCGTAACAACAGCCCACTGTCCACATAATTAAAAATTAACAAGCAATTCAGTATGAAGTTATTATTAAATATGGCATATTCAACTAAAAAATAGCAAGAAAAACCAGACATTTAAAATTAATCAATAAAGTCTTGTTCATCAAAAAACTTATATTAGAACTAGGAAAATGTGTTGGTAGTACAAGTTAACTTTTAATATTTAATTTTAAAATAAATATTGCAAATGGTTTGTGGTGTGCTGTTGATGAATTTTAAATAAACATGGATTAGAAAATTTATTTTTTGCACCATCTTTTCGGCCTAATTTTTATGCCATAATCGGAGCAGAGGGACGTAGAATCTAGGACTATCTAAATCCTAAATTAAAACCTTACATTAGTATCCACTAGACTTTGAAGATAACCTAAAATTTGGCGTTGGCGCTTAGTAAATATGTTTTACTGATTTGTTTGGAATTCATTAACTGCAATTTATTTTTATTTTTTTTAATGTAAACATATATATATATATATATATATAAATATATATTTATTTATTTATAGATTTCTGATTTATAGAAATTTGGCGTTGGCGCTTAGTAAATATGTTTTACTTATTTGTTTAAAATTCATTGATTGCAATTTATTTTTTTTTTTTTAATGTAAACATATATATATATATAAATATATATTTATTTATTTATAGATTTCTGATTCATACTGAAATATTTAATTATTATGTATTAATGTTAACTATTTTTTAGAAAAAAGTATGGCAAATAGCAATAAAAATTATTTATCGTTAGCTCTGACTAGTATTTCGGTAACTTTAGTTTTTATAAGAGTATTAAACTATTGTCTCTAAGCTGTTAAAATAAGAATGCTCGTTGTTACAATGGAAATTCCCCAAAGATGTACGTGATATATATATCATGGATCAGTAATATAAAAAAATAAATATAATCGTGTGTAGGTGGCATTGTATAAAGAAGGGTTATTTAGGTGGGAGTGTGTGTGAGGTGGTATGATATATTGGCAAGTAGTGAATCATCTCACCGCTTCTTGTTTTAAGGCCAAACAACGCTTTTTACACGGCAATTCCGACAATTATTAAATATTTTTTTATTTGCAATAAAAATTTTTTTAGATTTTATTTTAATTAGATTAAAGAGTAATACCGAAAAAAGTAATTGTTAATTTATTTTTGTTTTATTAAATGTCCGATTTTTCCTGTTCGACTACTCCTTCCTATATTGTTAACAAGATTGTTTAACTTAACAGACAATTACACTTTTTGTAAAAGGTTATTTTCATTTTATAAAATATTTTTTATGAATAATATTCAACTTGATTTATGTAACCCTGGTGAATTATATATTTATTTATTTAATTTAATTTTGTATGTGTTTTTCTAAACAAAATACACTATTATGACATTGGATGAAATCATGTAATACATCACCAATTAAAAATAAATTAGTCAAATTAAAAATGTAGATATATATATATATATATATATATATATATATAAGAAATATAGATAATAAGATATGATAATAATTGAGAAAAATCAATGAGAATATGTTTATCTTTTCTTCTATAAAGAGAGATAAGCATCTCTTATAATCTATAAAAAAAAGATTCTTTACATTGTAGAATTACTGGTTACCAAAAATTTATAAGTTCCTACGGCATTCTACATATAAGATCAAAGAAAATTTATTATTTTCCATCACTTGCAGCCCTGTAGGGTTCGATAAGGAATCACTTCTCCTATACAATACATCCTTTCTTCAAAAACTATGGGATTTAAATCGGACGAATCATTTAAAATGTGTTTTTGGCGTTTAGGCCAAAACCTAATGAAACCTCCAAGAAAAATAAGACATACCCACGACTTCTTGATATTGATTTATTGAATCTTATATAGTAATTATAGCAATATGTTGATTCTGCATAAGCCATAATGAACCCTGAATAATTTAAGAATTTCAATCATTCATATTTACATCTTATTTGGTAAAATCTGTATAAAAGTTATAAACCTTTGTATCAATCAACTGATGGCAATTTCCTATTCAATAAAAATTCATTGGGAAGTTATTGTTCATAGTTTAATAAATAAATAACAGGCGGTTTTTATATTTATTTACAATTTTTTCGAATTCGCAGTTTTTTAATGTCATTTAAATAAACTATTTCAGATATAAACTTATCTAACCGTTTTTATTTTATTTTTCCTGTAATTTATCGATACTCTTGATTCCAATACTCATTTTTCCTGGGGGATGTATGAAACCTGATAGAGGGAAGAAATAAGTCATTTTTTAAATTATATTTTCCTTCTCTTTGTAGGCTTTGAGCTATTCAGTTCAGTCTTTCCGCTGAAGTTGAAGGCAAAATGTTATAATAAAAAGGACCTATATTTAGAGTCTATTACCCGCCATCGAAACTTCCTATCGCACGTGTGGCATGAATGTATTTATTTATGAATTCTTTAATTTAAAATTTTTTTATCTAAGGACTACGCGAATATCATTGGTTGGTTAGGCTTATTTGGGAGTCTTTATTTTCTTTCTTCCCATCTCAGCTTCATGATTTTCGACAGCATTTCTTTTCTTTCTTCGGACCACTTTGTACCCCTCCGTTTTTCTCTTCCAATATTGGTGAGATTTTTCAGTATTTCTCTATGTGTCTCTTTCTATACAGTCGGCATCTGAAATTTTAACTTTCTTTAATTCTTCTCTTATTTGCTTGGTGTATACTCCCACGCTTTTGTAGCTAAAAATTTTGTTAAAGATCTTTTTGTTCAATCTGTATGGTACTTGTGGTGCTCCGATTCACCGTTTTTCAGCTTTTCACTGTCCGGCACCCTGAAATCCGATCGCCCGATTTATCTTCAGGGTAATTATTTTTGGTGAGAACCTTCTTCATGATATACGAGTTTTTATAGTCAGATTACTCCGACTGGAATACAACTAGGATAGTAAGTCCTAGAGGGTTTTGTTTTAGTTTCCGCTAAAACAAAAAAGCACGCATTTCTTAAGAGTTTAAGGATGCCAAAACATTAGCGGCCTGTTTTATTCAAAATATATATATTAAAAAAATGTATATATTGAATAAATCAATCAAGTTTTCTTGTTGAAAGTCAATAAAAATTACAATCTGCTGGTATTTAATATGCAAACAGGATTTGAATAAAATAAAATTTAATCTGTTGAAGCAGTATTTAAAACATATCCGATCAGCATATGCTTTGATTAATACCTGAATAATTCCATTATACACTTTACACTTATATGTATTTTATACATATACACATACATTTTTACAACCGGTGTACTTTTAATCCACATACTAGACTGCTGCTCGCCGTTTCAGGCTACTTCGACATTTACTAAACAAAGCTCCCAGTTAATTACATAATAATCATAGACACGACTTTTATAAGACGCATTTGGACTTACGGAGTAGAGCTTTGGGGCAACACTAAGCTATTGAATTCCTCTCGTATTCAATCCTAAATCCTTCTTAAAATCCTCAATGCTCCTTTTTTTGTTACGAAGAAAGTAATCCATAATGATCAACCTTAATATCCCGTTTGTTTCCTTTTTTGCCCGAACCCGATATTAGTACTCTCATGACAAACTTTATTCCTACTCAAACCCCCTAGTTCCAAACCCAGCAACCTCTTCAATTCCCGATAATCCTCTGAGGTGTCGAAAAAGAAGACGGCCTTCAGTCGACTTTGTAATTAGAGTTCTACCAGTGGGTATTTTCCCTACTTGCTTTTATCTCATACCATTATATATCGATCATCCTATTTACTTGATGTAACATTATTATTGATGTAAATATCAATTAATACATTTTTAAAAAATTAAAAGTTTGAATTTTACAAAAACTAATTGTGTTTTAATTGAATCATAAGCATTTGTTAAATTGTGATAGATGTTTGATATATCTCTTTATCGCCATACTTGATATTTTTATTAAATAGAATCCCCACATCTCCCAAATTTCCCGTCGATCAATAAGCTCTCTAAAGTTATTCCATCGTTCCCGGCATCTTCTAACACTACCTATCCGTAAGCTCCTCATCACTTCTTTCGTCTTTCCACACTTTTACTATCGCTGTCTTGCATATAAGGCCCTCTCGAGCATGATCGTGGATAGACTGAAGCTAATTATCACCTGCTGAGAACTCCTCTATGATGAGTTAAAGTGGCTCTTCCCCTCCATCTGTAAACTCTATTTCCTAGGTTCTTTCTTATAACAAACCATCAACTCACCACATCCATCAAATATCTATAGTATCCAAAAATTTTAATCCTATATCCAATCCCAGGGCACAAGATCTCGCCTGTTCGACCTTTATATCCGTTCCCATAGAAGCAAAACATTTGAGCGTTCCTTTCTAGCTCGTTTTACCTCACGTTGTAATTCATTCCCGCCTGATATCCTTCATGCGTCTTCCTTATCTACATTCAAATCCAAGATTTCCCTAAATTCTCAGATAGATGCTCTCTAATCAGTAACAATTAATAGCATATATTCATCAGAATTGGTTAATGTATTACAGTAAATATTCTTCACTGAGAATGGTCTTATTTTTTATATGTTAGATGCTTTTATTTTTATTTTCTCTCAGGTTATTTCTTTTTATTGTAAATTTGTATCATATATTTTTGTATTTTTTTGTTTTTTGTATTCTCTACTTCTCTCTTTTAGTTTATATTTATTTTCATGTTATCATGTAAAATAAATTTTATTCTAACAATGTAACCTTCGGCCAGGGTTATTTAAAAGTAATGTGGATAATTAATTTCTCTTGAACATGAATTTAAGAAAATTTTAAAATTATTAATTATTTTTACGTTGTCCTGGCCAAAGGTTACATTGCTAGAATAAATTTCTTTTTACATTACAATTATACATTACATAAAAATATTAATTCAAAAATATAATCAAAGAAGACGCTTTAAAAGAGTATGTGAATTTCATACCATCAGAATTTTAACAATTTAATGAGCAAATGTATAAATTCAATTTAATTAATGTACTTAAAAATAATTTCAAAAATATATTTATTGAAATTTACAATTGTATTATAATACAACAAGTAAATATAACGCATGATACATAATGACATGAGATTAAGACAGTTAGACTAACTTCCCACAGGTAGTACTCAAATAATAAAAGTCACGAGGCCATCTTCATAACAAAGTAAGTAGCGTTGAGGATTTTACTAAGGATTTTGGATTTTAAGGATTTGATAAGAAAGGAATTTGTTAGTCCCAGAATAAAATAATTTTTCTATCTCATTCCACTCTTAATCACTACTTCTTATTTGGTGTAATAATATATTAATACGAGTATCATATAACATTAAAAAAAAATGGTAAATACTGTGAAAGACAAGTAGCTGTACGGATGTTAAATGAGACAAAATCTCTAGGGAATGTTTAACGACTCAAAAGAAGGGTTGGTTGCTGAAGGGTTGGTTTCAATTTGAAACATTCCCTCGTGGACTGCCTATCCAACATCGACCGGCCCCGCCCTGCTGTAGCTCTCTGGGGCTAGAGAAAAATTGCCTCATTTGTTAAAGGTTTTAACAATATACTGTCTTATTGGGCGACATCAGTCAGGCCTTCCAGGGGGATTATTTAGATTAGGAGCAACACCCCCTGAATAAATACCTACTTCAGAAAGAACTGTGCTAATCTTCTCCTTGTTTCTCGGGCATTATCCTCTCTACTTTATCAAAGGCCGCTTTGCTAAGTCCATCTTTGACGTGGAGAAACTCCAGTTTTTGTTTAAAAATATCTTTATTATCTATTTATAATCACCTCTTTCGTATAAAGTCTTATAATGAAGAAAATTAATTTTGTCTGCCTTTAATTAAGATACAATAGACTTGACTTGTAAGAAAGAATTATTTTTATTGTCGAATGAAACAATGTGAAGTAATTATATAGGGTATTATTTTTTAGAGGTTCAAGCCTTCAAATAAACATAAAACCAACATAAACATTACTATTAAATATTTTTATTTGAAAAGAGAAGATATGTCCAGGACCGGGACTCGAACCCGGGTCGCCCAGATCAATTATCAATATTTAAAAATTAATAACAAATAAAATACAATAAATTATAATAATTATAATGACATAAGTCAACAAGATCCAAATTAAAATAATGTTCAAAGAACATTCTTCCACTCGTATACATCGCAAATTGCGAAAACGCGGGGACTTGGGATCAGTAAAAAGAAAGGATATGAACACGACCGAGAGACGTCCTGGACATATCTTTTCATTTCAAATAAAAATATTTGAAAATTAGTAACAAATAAATACAATATATACAAATACAATAAATTATTAATATTGTCACCTGCGGCTTCTCTCTTTGACTTCATGGAGACCCAAAAAAGGGCTGGGTGCGGAAACAAGGCATAGTCAAGGACACTTATGGGAAATAAAAAAAAAAAAAAAAACATCCTCATATCAAAGATAAAACTCTACAATATTAAAACGAAAATACACCCAACAACTATCAATAACCATAATCCTAAAGGGACTAATAAAAATATTGTAATAATTGAAATTCAAAACATCATTCACCCTCCCTGTTTAGTGATCGTTACATGCCAAAAAGAAAAGAGAGGGCAAATATAATATTTAATGGTCATACTTGGTTGGCTGTATCTGCAACTGAAATACCACATGGCTACACCCCGAATCCTGCCAGACTACAAAAAAATAGAGAGTCTTACCTTGACAGTTCATCTTCCTTTCGGTCGGACCACGGCGCTGCTCGCCGGGAGTACCAGTCCTCCCAGTTTTATTGTGGAAAAAACGCTCTTAAAAGGATAATTCCTGCTAGCATAAACATGTTCCATATTATTCCAATTTTTTGCGTAATGTGCTGCACCCTAGTGGACAAGTTTGGGTAATTTCTTTCGCTCCCGTGAGAAGGACTGAGAATTCATGGCTCATTTCCGGCAACGCTTACAGAAATAGACTAGAGAAATTAAATGTAAGCACGTCTCGACCACGGATAAGAGCCTTAATAATATCATCTTTGTCTATGAATTACAAATTCCATTTATTTGTCTTATGTTAGTTTATTAATATATCAATGAAACTGGGTATAATTGGAAAGATATTCATTTGTCATTTATATTTGAATGTGATTTAAGCGATGTATCTTTCGCGGCTGGTTCGTAGATGACAAATAACTCCCTGAATAATTCAAGTTTTCAATTTAATCTGCTTTAACCGTATATACAATTGAGTTAACATAACCCCAAAGAAATTAATCTAATGAGGTTAAACCGCACTGGTTTCTGATTCGCAGGACCATTAGGTATAATTATTGGTCCATCAAATGTTTCTTAGAGTAAATTAATTGTTTTGCATGATGTATGCCTTTCAACCTTACGCACTTGAACGATTCTTAAAGAAAATGTTACATAAAGTGGATAGACATATAGCCGATTGCCGAGAACGACATCGAATTGACTTGGGTTTTCCACAGTGCGATGATGTACAGCGACTATAGCTTGTTCGGTGCGCACTGTTTAGTGCCTAATGAAATGCTTATTATCGGATGGACGACGTAAAATTTACGAAGTGGGCGATGAATTTCGCAAAGAGGACCATAATTTTGATAATTAATGTCGTTGGCTTGAGTCTCTTAATTGTTAAATGTCAAACCAGAGAGAGAGAGAGAGAGAGAGAGAGAGAGAGAGAGAAAGAGAGAGAGAGAGAGAGAATGAGAGAGAGGGAAGGCAGACACGTGAGTGTATGGGAGAATTAGAGAGGATAATGATAGAAAGAAAAATAATAGCAATGTTTTTAGAAGTCTATTTATTGAATAAAATATTTTAATAGGTTCTAATTATTTTAATAATTCTCGTCACAGTACGCACTTGAGGAAATACCATTAAGGTAATCGGTTTGAGTCAATTAATTTGTATTCATAAAGTCACAGAGAACATCTCTGGAAATTCTGTCTCTATGTTCCATATTACATCATTTTTCCAAGAAATGGATTAATGAAATTGTAAAGAGTCAGTTAACCTTTAAATTTACGGAAAACATTTGGAATCCTTATTTTTTTTGTTTATTCCCAATTTTATGTCAAGCCATTATATTTTTTTAGTATGGGGTTCTATAGTCATAAACCAAAAGATCCGTGAGTACCTGTGAGGTGCCTACTCTGGTATTAAAAACATAAAATAGAATATTTATGTTTCAAAACTATTAATTATTGAAGAAGAGTCTTACCTAAAAAAGTTTAGAAAACTTTTACAGAATCATCTTCGAATTTAGGTATTAGATTTATCGTCATGGGCGGTGCCACTACAAATTCTAGCTCAAGTCATGAGATGAGAAGAAATTGAATGTCCTGCTTAAAAATTAACATTACTCATATAACCGCATCTAAAACAAATATAATCGTTAACAACGTGTACATAGCTCCGTATCTTGCAAAAAGATGCTACAAAATAAAATAAATAATAATTGGCTTTGGGCTTTTTATGTCTTTCCATCCAGAACTCAATAAACGGTAAAAGTTTTAATAATGACTCTGATGTCAAATCAAATTCAATTCAGTTTATGATAGCAAAGATCAGAAATTTCATGATCGTGCAATTTATTATTTCACTGCCTAAGCGATCCAAAATGTCATCCATAAAAATGGCTACCTAATTGAATAAATTTAAATACTTAAGCAAAAATTTTGAAAGCAGTAACTCTATGAATATTAAGATGAGGAGGCTTTGAAATTTAAACAATTTTTTAAATAATAATAAATTAATATTAATTAACGGTGAACTTTTTTTATTTTGATGTTAAGCTTATTTTTAATTAATAAAGAGTTTTAAAGACCTTTAAGAAATCTTTTCAAGAACTTATACAACATAATTATCATCATATCATGTTATATATTCGAATTCTTAGTTATTATTGTAATGCGATGATAGAGAGAGTTAAAGAAGATAAATAAATAAATTCATCTTATGTGAATGTTGTGTAAGCGTTCCAGTCGAAAGCCTTGCCCTTTAAGACATCATATACCCTTTGCCATAAATTACAGAACCATGAGAACCCCATCTGCATCAGGGATATTTCTCTGATGTTGGCTTACAGAGAGGAAGTGTGTGTGTGTAACAGGAGAGTTTCCAGAAGACTTTTAAAAAGCACTCGTGTGTAGAGTACTATGAAATTAGCTTCATGTTTCATGTAAATTCTAAATATTCTCTGTTCTCCTTGGTTTAACAGCTCGTGCCATGAATCGAAATACTTTACCGTCCTCAAGATCAAGTCAAAATTAGTGTATTAAATTTGTTTTTTCCCTATTTAAATTATTTAACAATAATTTTCATTATCCGTTAGGAAAGCTGCATGCTTTAATATACTAATTAATTCAGGCTTTTTACCAAGTTGTGGGGAGCGGAGTGGTTTGAGCACTGAGCTGCTTTGCCGAAAATCCTGGTTCAAATCCCGCAAATCAAAAGACTTTTATTTAGTCTGTTAGCAGCCGGAGAGGGATCATATAGATCTAGGACCAACCCTAGGACCATCACCCAGCCTCTTTAAAGTGGGTACTCAAAATAAGGTGGAAAATCTGGCGGTTGAGTGTGATCTAGGACAAATTACCTCCATGCACAACCGTTGTCTATGAAACACTACTGTCTCTACCATGTACTGAACCCCAGACGCTTCACGGGTCTTAGTGGTACAGATTTTTTTTTTACCAACACAAAATTACTAATGAATTCAATAGTATGGACATTGACATGGACATGGGCATGATTTTGATAATGTATCTAAAAGAAGAATAAAATAAAAAAAACTTGTACAACCACATCCCTTGGAGCTTTGGTACATGGAGATTGTGCAGTTTCTAAGACTTCGGTTATTAAGAGAAGTGATTTGTCCAAAATTAGACTCAATCATCATGCTTTAACCAGTTCAAAGTACACATGTATACGTTGGGGGGAGCCTCAGAAGGGTCTGTATATCCCACAAGGTTCATCTATATGTTAATTAATTCTTCTGCCATTGCCGGATTTGAACCCTGTCTCTTCATTTCTCAACACACTTAGCTATCTAATCCCAAAGGGTTATATTATTAATGAAAGTGATTCCTTAGGGGCAGCATGCAAAAATATAGATTTTTGGGAAATTCAACATTTTATGGATTTAATTGGCAAATTTTCACCTTTTATTTACTGGAGGCGGGTTGAAAAACCTTAAAAAAGTGTTGGCGGTTTTTTAAGATAGAAAAATTCATAATAAAAAGAGGCAGTCAAATTTGGGTATTTCAAATTATGGGCTATAAATGTTATTTTTCTTTTCATACCCATTAAGAAAATGATGAAGAATTCATAATCAATTTATACCTGTTAAGATAATTCTATATATTTTTTTTGGAAACCAAAATATTCATTGCCAGGAAATTTGTAGATTTTTAATCTTGAGAGAGTATCATATCAAATTTGATATTTGTGTTCTGAATAGACACATAAGTTATTTCTCTTCTACAATTATACTATATACGAGTTTAATCATTGAGTATTGATTTCTTTGATAGTATTAATTTTAATTTCAAAGTATTTTTTGGGTTCTAATACAGTTTTAGGACTTTAATTTGCTAACTTCTCTTTGGGCCCCGATTTCGAAATCTGAACCAGAGAACCTCCTGGTGCTCCTTCAGCCTCTATAAAGTAGTGATTCCCATTAGATACGACCTTAGCGTATCTAGTAGCGTTCGAAATAACGTTCTGTGACTCATTTTTAAGCCATTATAAAAAATTCGTTAAGGGAGCGGAGTGGCTTGGTGGTAGAGTACTGAGTTGCCATGCCGGAAACACTGGTTCATATCCCGCTGCAGGCAGGATTTATTTATATTATATATATTTAGTCTTTCTGCAGCAGGAGATCACAAGGTGTCTAGGACCCTCCTGGGGCTCACACAGCCTCTATGAAATATTATAAAAATAGGGTACCCAAAATAAGGGGGGAAAATCTGGCGGTTGAGCGGGACCTAGGACAAGTCACCTTCTTGTAGAACCGTAGTCCATGAAACAGTACAGTCTCTACCATGCACTGAACCCCAGAACCGTTCACGGGTTGTAGTGGTACAGGTCTTTTAAATAAAATATCGTTTATTAATAAAAATACTGGATTCATTCATATAAATTCAAAAAGCATTTTAAGTTCTATATAGAATTTGTATTATTGTGTTCAACATCTGATCGACCCTGTTGGATACTCTTATTGGGGGAGGTTTAGGAGGTTGAGCATGATCATGAGTAGGATCACCTCCCTGCATTACCATTGGGTTATAAACGGTACATTTCCTAATCATGTACTATACTCATTGTTTATAATGATACTCCTTTTTGATTCTTTACTGCGTACTCATGCATAGCACTCTGACTCGGTTTCCTACAAAATTATTTGTTATGAACATGGTTGTCAACCACATTATATTATAAGTATACCCACATCGATAAGTAATTTTGTATTTATTAGATTAAAATTTAAAGTTATTTAATTTAATATGCGGAAACTTTTTCGATAGAGTGTTCCGTTTAGGAAAACGAAGATCCAGAATGAGCCCTGAAATGTTATTTTGGCCTCCATTTCTTCTAGCTGCTGTAAGTTGTCAGGCATATTTCATGTCAAGCCTCCAGACATGTTCATTTTATATGCCCGAACCTTTTTATGAAATGAGTTTTTCGCCAGGGCCTTCACTACTATCTGGTTTAATTACATTAATTCAACAGTGCCCGTGCTCCCTTTGCCGGCGAATTACATTCGGTGGGGTATTAATTATCTTTATAACAACAATTATAAAGAATAATGTTACCCCATGACTGCTATTAAATAGCGATGATACCTCTGAGCCCTGATTACTCCTTCTTTTGCCTCGCCCTTTGAGTTTAATGGCCGAGAGCAATGAGGCGTGGGCATTACCTCACTAATGCAGTCGAAATGGCAGTTTCTCGTGTCCGGTAGTGGCTCATTCGGACAGTGCCACATCTCTCTGGTCATCATCTATCTATCTTGATGGGTTTTTTTTTCTTTTCTAATACTCTGTGTTTTTTTTTAATAATTTTTCATTATCATTACTTACCCTTCAGCGTGGCTCAGTGAGATTCTCGGTTCAAAACTAGCTGTGGTAGATGAATTATTTATTCTGTTAAAAGCAGCAAATCGACTCTTAGGGGTCTCCGCTCTCTACAAAATTTCTATATGTATGTCGGGTATTAATAGCTATTTTTTTTTTTTACTTCCAAACGAATATTTTATTGCATTATAAGTAAGATTTTTTTTTTGTGTTAATATAATTATGAAAATAATAAAATTTATTAAAGGAATTAAAAAAAAAAAGAATTCAGAGAGTAATTTTATTTAAAAACATATATTTTAATATTTATTGCGATGTTTAAACAAAAAACACCACAAGATCAGTCTCAAGATAGTTGTGTGAGAAGATTGCTATTTAACATTCGATTTTGTAGCACCTCACACCACCTTCCTCACAGTCGAATCTCACTTGTAAATCCTCTTGTTTATTTTCACCTCACCGATAAGAGACATTCTGTTATTTCAAACTCATTAACATCGAAGCATCAACTAATCACTATCAAGAACTTAACGTTCTTCAAGAACTCAGTTCATTTTTCAGTTTCACTATTGATTCACAGACCACTCACCTCAAGGGGGACCACTTTTAGTAAATAAGTTAATTACATTTTTTATGTAAATAATTAATTGTTGATACTAGCTTAGTGCATTTTCTTATTCATAATTTTTGCTATTATTTTTAAATAATTGTTTTGTATTTTCCTAGGTTTAGTTGCGCACTTTGATATTTTTGTAATTGTTCTTTTTCTATTTATACATTATACATTTATCATTTATTCATTTTGTATTTTATTATTTGT
This sequence comes from Troilus luridus, assembly GCA_964056705.1. NCBI lineage: Eukaryota > Metazoa > Arthropoda > Insecta > Hemiptera > Pentatomidae > Troilus > Troilus luridus. The sequence goes on from OZ057415.1 coordinate 87,030,311, forward strand.
ATTTACTTGATGAATTATTTCCTAGCTTTAATTTGAATTCGCGACCGGCAAATTCGCACGGATAGATGGTTATCGGATTATTATTACGAGCCCCCTTCTTACACACTGTATTTTCTTCCTTAAAGCTCTGTTAGAAAATAACTTTATAATATAATAACTTTGTATTGACTCTATTATTTTCGTGGGAAAGGTTTAAGGAATTCTTTGACAAGAATTTTGGTAATGTAAGCAATGTTTGGAAAATGTTTCCTTTTATATGGGTGCTCATGTGGTCAAAGAAGGGTTTGGCCATATAATAAGAATGTATGATTGAATACTATCGTTAAAATTACAACAGAGTCCCATGATTGGCAGAAGAAGAGTTGGCTAACCATGCATGTGGTGGATACAAGATGTTGAAGAGGATACTAATAAGCGTCACCGAAAAGCCGAAGGCCAGGAAAAGAGAAGACTGGAACAAAATTGTTTTAAAATATAATATAATTTACTCATTGGGGGCTGTAACACTATGCTGCTAGTATTAATATATAGATTTCAATGTTCTAATACTACACTATGATTTTTATGCCATCAATCTTTTGATCCAGTGTGAATATTTCAAACCATCATTATGTATTTTGTATAGTTATTGTGGACCGAGAATAATTATACTAAGGATAAGATAATCCGAGAGGCGATCGATGAAAATTATCTTAAAGTAATGTAACTAAAGTCATTGTTTTTACTAATTTCGTACGACAATAAACAAATGTGAAAAAGTCAATATTCCGCTGGTTTTCTGGAGAAATATTGTCTGACACGGCAATTTACCGCCCTATTCCTCATAGTTTTAGTCCTGAAGTTTCGTAAGCATAAAACTTTGCTTGATTAAACTAGCAACAAATGTGAGAAAGTAAATTTTTGAAATTTTGAGTTATCCGATTTTGATCCTTAACGCCTCAAATACTATGTAACAAGTTATTATTTGTTTTTTTATTATTTTAAGTTATTGCTAGTTTTCAGTTACCTTATATTCCTTTGTATTTTATTTAAACTTGTCTTTATTATCCAAAAACTCTGAAAGGGTTTCAAAATTTTTTGGAGTTTACTCCTTAAGAAACGACTTTCATATTTACCCCACGGTATGAAAATTTTATGAGGAGTAAAATCAAGTTTTAAATAAAAGTGGCGAGTAACGCTCCCTTCTCGATAAGATTGTATTATTGCTTTTATATAACAGATAGAAGTTAAAAGTTAAATTCCGGGACTAATCGGGAAGAGATACGTATGGTATCTGTGGTAACAGTGTATTGTATTGCTTTATTCTCGAAGTGTTGAAATGCGATCATTTTTTATATAGGGTCCTTTTTAAAGACAACCTATCCAAACAAACACTATTACTACTCTTATTTAGATTCCGCCTTAAGCTTTTGGGGTCCATTCATATCACTTGGATACGACCTCAACAGACGACAGGGCAGCGTTGCTCTGATAAGAGTAGGAAATTGACTAGCTAACAAGGCTGTGCCGTGACTATTTAATTGTGTACAGTGTGCAGTGTGTAGTGTGTAGTGCTACTATGACAGGAGATTTGTGTATACACCTCTACGGGACTCTGAAGATGAGGCCCCCTTCAAAAAATTAATGACAGGGAAGAAATCGGTTATGATTGTCATTTTGGTACCTAGTAAAAAATATGCGTATTCTACACCAGGGCGAACTGTCATGCTGTTAGTCATTAGTTTGCTTATGTTTTGGTTAGTACTGATCTAGCTTTTTTGTGTGCCCAAAGAGCTGACATTTATAGCACTGGGGCGGTAGGATATCCTTTCCTGGGATGTATTTCACGGCCGTGAATCTATATGAGTTCAGTTGACAGTTTTAGTGTTCTGAGAAGTCACCACACCCACTATTTGCCCTGAAGATGGGTTACAACGTAAGCCGAAACGTTAGCACAATTAATAAAAATTTTGTATTTATAATTTTAATTAAAATTGTTCACATTAATTTAAAATAATTTACAAATTAAAAGAAAAAAACAGACGATGATAAGTATCAGCAGAGAGCGATTAATTGGTTAGATCACATTAAAATTCTTTAGAAACGGAAAAGGGTAATCTCCAGTCGCGTGTCGGAGCTGACACACACTTTTTGAATACTTCATAATTAAATTATTAAACAATACAGGCTAACGTTAAAAAAAAAGTATTGACTAAGCGATTGGTTTGTTTATTTATTTTATACGACAATGGCTAATCGGATAATGCTACAGGGGGAGTCCTAAAATTTGCATATTCAGGTATTATTAGGATAGGAATCTTTAATCAGTATCTGACATCGTGCAGGTAAAGTTCCTGACTTTATCATTGAATTGAGGGACAATGGTTAACTAAGAGCTCTTATTTTCTCAACTTCTACTTATTGATTCTCTTTTTTCGAAATGAAAAGTAGGAAAATTCCATCAGGATTATTTAATAACACTTCTATATGATGTTTTGTTGCTATTGTGTTTAATAGGTATGGCTTATTTTGGATTATGCCTGGTATTAAATAACAATAATAATAAATTGACCTTTCCTATGAAAGAAAACAATAAAATATGGCAGACTCTGATTCAACAAAGGAGAAGAGAGGGAGGGATTAGCTCAAGGCGCTATACACTTGGGATTACAGCTCCCTCTCCTCTTCTTGTATCCCTATTTCTCTCAACAATAGCCTTGCGAATAAAAAATGTTCTCGGTTCTATATACAGGCTGGAAATATATAAATTCTCTGTTTGATCATTATTTTTTCCACTTCAATTTTAAATATTTTTATTATACCGTGGAAGCAGGGTAACTTAGAGTGCTCAGATGATTTCCTGAAAATCCCAGGTTCAAATCCGGCTGTGGCAGATAAATTATGTAACCTGTTAACAGCCACATATGAACTCTGTTGAATCTAAAGACCATCCTTGGGGAGCTTCTATATAGTGGGTACCCTTAATTAGGAAAAATCTGACGGTTGAGCGCGATTTTGGAAAAATGTTGTCCCCCTCCACATAGGGTTACTAGATCAAAAAATAAAAATTCCGGAAAAAATTCCGCTTTTTGAAAAAAAATTTGAACATTCTTTTTAATATAATGTTAATATCGTTTTGTGAGAAAATCTAATATTTTCTCGTGAGAGTATGTAGTATGTCCATAATATTATAATTTTAATATTAACAATTGACCATGTAGGATAGCTAATCCTCGAGAAAACATATGTGTTTATATTTATTAAAAAATTGTCGACATTAAAAATGCATTTTATGAGATTTGTGACTGATAACTTTTTAAGTTATATAAAAAAAAAACCTGTACCTCTACAACCCATGAAGGGTCTGGGGTTCAGTACATGGTAAAGACTATACTGTTTCATGGACAACGGTTCTGTAGGAGGTGACTTGTCCTAGGTCACGCTCGACCGCCAGATTTTTCCCCCTTATTTTGGGTACCTTATTTTTATAATATTTGATAGAGGCTGGGTGGGCCCCAGGAGGGTCCTAGATCCTATATGATCCATCTCCCGCTGCAAACAGACTAAATAAAAATCATGGCCTGCAGCGGGAATTGAACCAGGATTTCCGGCATGGTAACTCAGTACTCTACCACTGAGCTACTCCTCTCCCCTAAGTTTTAAGTTATATATGGTTGTTTATTGATGCAGAAGAATTTTTTTTAGAAAGATTGAAAATGACATAAATTTGTCGAAACGTCTAATAACTCTAATAAATTAAGAATATATTCAGAGTGGATAATGTTGTTTTCCCATTTTTTATGAAAATTGAAGATTTACAGTCCAGTATTTTCCATCGTTTTAAAAAAAAAATATGTCCTGTGAAATGTTCTATAAAACTATTATGAACGATTCGGAAGTGTTAATAAAAATCTTGAGTTTATTTGATTTTTTATTTATTTCTTTACCTGAATTGTAGAAAATCCGGACGGGTTAGAATCCCCCCCCCCCCCGCATTCCGGACTTGGACCGAAATTTCCGGACATGTCCGGGTTTTATTGGATGCAATTTTTTTATTGGAATATTGTAAACAATTGTTCAAAACCTAGAAATCTAATATTTGTTTATGCCTGGCAAACTTCGGCTCGTCAGTAATAGATTCCAAAGTCATGAATCCATAGAAATAGACTAAATCAGTTGTATTCAAAGCTTCATTTCAACAGCACAAAATTATAATGTTACTAATTTTACATGAATCAATTGTTGAATATCGATAATATATGTAGTCATAGGTGCTATTTTTTCAAATTAAAATTTTTTTCTGATAATCAAAGTGAATCGATTTTTTTCTTTTAAATGCATGAAGGATTTTTCCTCATTTTGAAACTTTGAAGTGATGAAAATGACTTGTATCCGGGCTAAATTTTATATATTTCATAGCTGAATCTCTCCCATTAATAATATGAAGCATTATAGCCTGCACACTGGAGTAAAACATTGTTTTTTGTAATTTTAGAATACTTTTTTTCGAGAAAGGTTTTTTTTTTTATGAATGATAGAAATACCCTTATTTTTTATGTTACAGTTCTTTTCGACCAAATTAAATGTTAGAAACCTTGCAGAGGACTCTGAAAGAAAAAATAAAACAAGATTGGCTAACTATTCCTCAAAAATTTTTGATAAATGGCGGGAAAATCAAAGAAGAGCGCAGTGTTTCGATTAGTCCAAGCTAGGACAAAAGTCATGTTTAGAAATCTGAAATATTGTATTGGTATTCATTAATTTTTTATTTTCATTTATTAATTAAATTATAATTGTATTATACTCTAAGACATTATAGTTTATATTTTATTTTCCGTATCACTATTCTAATGGAACTTTGCCCAGAATAAATATGGATTTTTATCAGTTTTATTATTATACATTGTCTTAACTATACATTTTTTTTATTTCACTTATTAACCTAGCAATCCTTTTAAATTCAGTTGGTAATTAATTAAAAACCATTTTTTATAATTACAATACTTAATTAGTCGAACGAAATCCAAAACTGCCGAAAAATAATTTTGTCCAGCTAGCTCCTTCTAATCGAATATCCTACTATTTGATGGGAACGAAATATATCAATTTGTCCCAAAGGACTTGTTATGAAACTATGGTAGCCTGCTGGTGCACCCATATACAAAATGTGCTGTTTTATGTCGCACTATTTTGAACGTTAGGAATATGAAAATAAATTGTTTGAGGGTCACTGAACAGATAGACTAGGATCTGAATCTGAAGATATGGCGGAACAACGGCGGAAGTAAGCAAGACAGCAGACACTCCAAGATGTCAGCACTCACATATAACGAAAGGGCTTCCTTTATTGTAAATAGATGTAGAACTTAACTTATGACTATGATCACCAGATAATAAAGGTAATGGTATTTAATAAACAATTTATAACTGATAGTTTCGTAAATCTGTATATTCTTGTTGCTTCTGAATAATTTGCATACAATTCACAATATAATTACGCACCAATAAGATACCTGAAATAAAAAAAAATAGTATTGATACATATTCTAACATGGTACTTTATTTTAAAATAATAACGAGTCCGCTGGGGGATTTCGGAGATTACATAACGCAGGGTGATGATAATGTAGTTGAAGTGATAGAAGGTTTAAGTGTTCCTAAAAAGTTTAATTGGGCCTGGAGGGACTGGTTAAAGCCCCAGGCGTAGGTGGGAGGATTAATCTTTCGGATTTGAGTTGATTAGTAGTAATCCTTGGGTAGAAGTTTGTAAAAGATGTTGGTGGTATCGGTACCGAGTTTCCGCGTCCGCTAAGCTTTTTATTATTGTTATTATGACTTAATTAATTTATAATATTGTTATGAGAATATAGGTTATACAGCGTTAAAATACAGAACTTGGCAATTACAGCAAACTTCCAAACTTCCTTTTGTCACCGCCCAAGTCCCTGGCACTTTGAGCAACAAAAGCTATAACGGGCAGACAGTACAAAAGAACATCTGTGCGGAACTTTATTTTCTTCAGCTTGTTCCCCAAGTTCGGACATGGCCATTGGTCTCATTGAATTCACATCGATTCCGCTCTTCAATCATTCTCCCCCCTCCCCGTATCCCCTCTTCGACTCTCCCTCTAACCCCTCACCTATCCTCCTCTATCCCCTCTCCTACTCCCCCATCCCCTCCTCCATATCCATTCGTTTGAAGCCCTTACCATTCCACTTGATTTATTCGCTGCTGTAGAATTGACATTCACTTGATGTATCTGGCAGATGAAGAGTAGGCTGTGTTAGAGGGAATATTTCTCGTTTATTTATTAAACAAGTCCTATAATTATAAATACTTTCCTGTAGATTGATAAATTACTGAAAATAATATTAGACCAGAAGTTATACCTTGACAATAAAGGGATTAAATAAATTTAGTAATACTAGCTAAAGAGAACCATCATTTTTCTTACTGCTTAAATCGGTGTATAACGAGATGAAATTATGATTATTGTTTATTCATTTAATGCCACTTTGTGTTGTTACGGCTAATTGTACGATGCTATGTTGGGAGTCCTAAATTTTGCCAATCCAGGTATAATTAGAATAGGGATTTTTAACGAGTATCTGACACAGCACAGGCTCGGGACCCACATTTTAAGTCCCTTCCAAAGGACGGCACAACCAAGAATTTTTCACTCCCTTAAAAAAATTCTAAAGCCACCTGCCGGGATATGGACCCACAATCTTGGGCCTAGTAGTAGGCTGTGATCCTAACCACTGCGCTACAGATGACTATAGGATACGTCATCAATAATTGGATGATTAATATCAATATTAATTGTACATATACAATTAATGTAACATTTCTATCATGAAATGTTAGATAAAAGCTTTTAGCCAAATTGTGATATTGTATTGTCAAGCTTTAAGAACCAGCTCATTTTTATCGAACTTATCTGTTAATATTAAAAATCATAGTTTATTTAGAAATACGTGCACATACCTATACCATTACAGAACATGAAGGGTCTTCGGTTCAGTAAATGGTAGAAACTGCTCTATATCTAGGAGGATGGTGGTGCAGGTAGGTGATTTGTCACCGATCACGCCAAACCGCCATTTTTTCCAACCAATTAAGGGTAACAACTCTTTAGAGGCTGGGTGAGCTCCAGGAGAGTCTCCATATCCCAAAGGATACATAATTGCTGTTAACACAGAAGCTCAGCGCTCTACCACAGACCTATCCCCCCATTTCATTTATTAATACTTTCCTAACTATAATACATATTTGTTGTATGGGGAATGTTGCTTTTATAGAAATTTATGACCATGAATATCCTTATATAATAAAATTGTTCCATGCATCATCGATCTTTGTGGCGTTTCATTGTCAACATTATTTTTCGTTTGATCACGAATGATAATGCCTAAAATTAAATGATATTTTCGTCATGTTTTGTTAAAATATAACCGATGAAGTAAGTCTATTAAGTAATTGTATTTTTAAAAGTTAAAAAACAACAGGGAACAATAAATTTCAAATTTTATGTCTTAAGATGTCCAAATTGAGTTTACTACTCCCTCACCTTTGCTATTAGCTGGATAAACCACTTAAGCATTTATTGAAGCTATCTCATTATGTCACTAAGACATATGTTGCTTTAGCATGAGACTAGAAAAGTATAGAAAGAAAAATAAAAGATTAAATGAAGTCTCTTAGTACGTTTCTGTAGTAAAACGATGCACATTTAAACCTATCCATTAGTATATAAGTTTTAATTCAAACCTGTAAATGATTCTTCGTTAGTCCTGATTGAACTGAAACTAACTCTGTGACGTGGATAGTGGGGCGGAAAAAGAAGTTAAGGCCTGGATCGAAGGCGGAGGCCAAGCCTGAGAAGGCTATCGGAGGAGGAAGAGCAGAAGAAAGAGGAGCTGAAAGGGCCGCTAATCCGCTACTATTCCACCCACCATTTATCAAGGACGTATCGCCCAGCCTCTAGAGGGCCCAAGTAAAGGGCTAGAGGCTATCGCCCTTTCACTTAGAGATAATACTAATTAACCAGCCCTATCTCTGTGTACTTATTAGACCGACTCGACTTTATTCCGACCCGACAGTACCACTCTGTCCCCACTTCCATCTCTTCTCATCGTCTCTCTGTTCGTCCAATAAGAATAATATAATATTTAAGGTGAGAGGTTGCTGACCTGTAAGCGTGGCCTCCGGCTCTCCGAAATTTGTATTCAGGAAAGTAATATATTCGAAAAAAGTTGTTTAATATTTAATTCCCTAAATATTAATCGTATATTTTAATACTAATTAAAAATTCGTAATCAAATCCTGGGGCGAGTAAGTTTTTTTAAATTAATTAATTTGTATCCTAATATAAAAAAGAATTACTTAATTGCATCGGTACCTCATAAAAACTGCACTGCTATAAAGCATGAAAGATCTTGGGTTCAGTAAATGGTAGAGCCTGCAATCTTTCTAAACCAAAGATTGTGTAGGTAGGATGTTTAGCCTAGATAACACTCATGGATACCCACATTATTGAAGCTGGGTGAAGCTCAGGAGGTTCTGCATATCTCACAGGGTTTAATCATAGCTGTTAACTGATTGAATAATTTATCTTCCATAGCTGGATATGAAGCCGAGACATTCAGCACAGCAGGAACTTGGCTCTAACCACTGAGATACCCAGCTCCCTAGTAACTAATAATTACTACTTGTTGCATTTATTAAATTATGTAAAAGCCTTATGTTCGATTAAGGTAAGCCCGTTCAGATTGCGGATATTACCATTAATTTGTAATTGCCGGTTCTGTTTAAAAAAAATGAGTGTACTGTATTCAGATGAAAAAACATAACCTTATATTAAACAGATTAAACACTGCTTGGTAACAAGATTAAGAAAAGGAAAATATACATATGTGTTACATGGTTAAATTGAGGTGGGTCTCGATTGTTCGTGGTATTTTCTTCGTCCAGCCCTCTTCTCCTGCTCCCCATTCTTCAGTCTTTGTAGCCCAGGACTTACTCACTCATGTTTGTTCATGAATAGCACATTGAGTTCTTGAACTTCCATATGATGTTCATTGTAAGGTGGCTAGCCAACAACTATATTATAACATGTGGAAAACAAAAGAAAGTTTAGGTGGGGTTGCCAGTTTTAACTTTTCCACTGTCCTACGCCTACTCGATATATTTCATGGTATGCTGTGAACAACCTACATATTTTAGTTCCGCATTCTTTTAAGAAATTAGTAAACTATTTAGGTAAGAGTCATTTAATTGGTTATTCCTGTCAGTTACCAATCAGATCTTATAAGATTTCGCTATGCATTGAGTGGGTCTGTTTCGAAATAAACGCCTTAAAACTCTCTACTGGAGCCTCTATTCACATTAACACCTCATGGTGGTTACTCACATATCTGGTCGTATGGTTGAATGAATTCGAGAATTTGTTCCGTCCCCAGTCAACTCAAGGCTGATTGATTGAAAAAAAATGACTCAATCACAACCTGAAGCTTTTAGTGATGCCTATTAAAAAGGGGGAAAAACATGCACATGGAAGTGGTGGGTGACTTACCACTGGTTCCCCTCACCCTCTTATAGTAAATACTTACTTTAAAGTATGGCGATAGATTACACCCCTTATTGTTCGGCTGCCTAGGGTCGGTGTTTATGCATACACTTTTCCCCAATTCTAAAATGCAACAAGCAAACGGGGGCGTAATGCAATATAGCTTCATGTCTGTTGAAACTAATGAATGTTTCACAGGCGCAAAAAGCAGGGTATTTCAAAGGAGATATATTAAAGATTCTGGGATTAAGCAATGTTTTATCGTTTCATTGATGATAAAACCTAGTTGATCATTAAAAACTTTGTATTATACAAATTGAAATAACTAACTTAAAGAGCCGTTGAAGAAGAAATGGTGAAAATAAGGTAAAACCTACGATGGTCCAGGGTTGAAATCCGGCAAAGGCAGATTATATGTAATCTGTTAACAGTCGTGGTTGAGTCATTTCGGATCTATGACTCTCCTGGGGCTCATCCAGTCTCTATAAAGTGGATACCCAAAATTATTGGAACATTTTGGCGGTTGAGGTCTAGGACAGATCGCCTCCCTACACAACCTTTGTACATGAAACAGTACAGTTTATTGCACGCACTGATCCCAAGGTTCAGGAGCTATTACGGGTTTTAGAGGAGAATATCACCTAAATTAAATACGTATTTTAGGCATTAGAAGTTGGGCATTTCTTTCATTAATTTTGGAGCATGCCTTCCATATATGAAGAAATGCATAAAACCCAAAGCACGTCCATATATATATATATAGGTTTCATATGTCCTCTTAGTAAATGATACATATAAACGAGGAGATAGGTTAGGCTCCGACGAGAGTGAGCCGTCAAGTTCTCATAAAGGCCTGTTAATTTCCTTCATTTCCATTTAGATGACGCTGTTGTGAGCACGTGACTCACATGACTAAGAGGCCATGACGCGAAGGTCATTTAAGAGAAATGAGAGAGGCGGTAGGTCATGCCCAGGTACGTCCACCGCCCTCCTCCGCGGCCGACTTCAATTAGACATTCATCACAGGCCCTGTGTCCCTTCGCCTCCACTAATGCGCAGTTGGGTAGCTGTCACGTCGTCGGGGTATCTCACGAGTCTCTGCCATGTTTCATAATAACTAACACGTAAATGCCACTAGTCAACACTTATTCGAAATGACAGTTCCATTTCCTTTATGTATATATATTATATATATATATATGTGTTATTTATTCTATTGAAATTGTGATGCCAAAATAATGATTGTAGATAATTACTCAAATGGTTATTTATTTAAATGTCCTAACTTCATTTTAAATTGGATTCTTTTCCAGAGGCTTGTTGTGTACTTAACAATTTCATAATCAGTTAACTTAATACCTTAATATTAATATTAATGTCATAATGAATGTAAGGTAAATAAGGAATCGTATACACGGTTCGATCATTAAACAAATATAATTTATAGATATTATTTTGGATACTGCTATGTTTTATACGCTTATATATATTTTAAATATTCTAATTGATTTTGGGATGCCAGAGTAATCATTTAAGATGATTACTCAAATTATTATTTCTAACTTTAGTCTTAATTGGATTCTATTCCTAGAGGTCTGTTGCATGTTTACCAATTTACTAATTATATAAACCTTCAATGTATTAATCATAAATATCTGGGGTAAGTAAGCACCAAAGGAATTAAAATAGATATACTTTATTAATACGATTTTAAACAATAATAATAATAATAATGATTCAGTATATACATTGAGGATTACACTTAATAACTCCGATGTAATAGAGGATTGCCGTAAAATACGTAACAAACCTTAAATTACGATTTATCTGTGAAACAGGGGTACATCTAGAGTTCGTCTTGGGGAGGTGTGTCCTCTCCGGCTCTCGCTGTCTTCGGATAATCCTCCGCCCGCATCGTTCGCCGCTTCCTTCCTTCTTTCTCAGGATCTGTTCAGAAATTCCTTCTCAAAGTGGAGTCCTCGACCCCCCTCTTTTCTTATATCTTCACCCACCTTGACCGTGTGGGTGTGACCCTTTTACCTGAGCGACCTACTTCTCACAAACCAAACATTGCTCTAAAAACGTGTTTATTTCAGGTGTAATAAAACATATTTTATTTTTATGATGGTACGATACGTAGCAATATAATAAATACATTGAGAAATTATGATTAATGATTCATATAAAATGAAGGATTACCATATAATACGTACATTTATTGTATTGAGATTTATCCCGTATATCAGGGGTTACTTATATGGTTGTTCGTCGAGAGGTGCAGGTCATTCTTAAGGACCTCTTATCTTTCCATCTTCGTCTCTGCTAAGCTAGCCATCGCTTCCGGGCCTCCTTCCAGAAGTCAAACTTCTACTCCTCCTTCGAACTTCATCTTCCGGAACTCTTCAAGGAGTGAGTTCCTCAACTCCTGTTCCTCTCTCTTATCTCTTGAACCACATCACCAGTACACAAGTGGGTCTTGCGACCTGCTTAAGTGACCTAGTTCTTATAACTGTCATTTTTAACTATTCTTATTTTCTACATTTATATTTTAGCTTAAATCCTTTACTTTCGAGATTGATATGTTTTTTTCTCATAATAACTAATAATAAAGTCTTGTACAATGCATAGCAATACGTATATATATTACGATTTCATTATTTCATATTTATGTCCTAGCAGTGAAAAGACAGGATTACACTTGTCAATAATCCAAACATGACAAACAGATTTAACTCCCCCTCAATTTTTGATATTTCACATTTCATGACACATGGTATATATCTGATGGAATATATTACGAAGATAAATCGCTAGAGTTAAAAACGGTGGGCGACTCGCAAGAAATATATAGATTCATTGTTATATTAAACGATATAATATAGTTATATACAAAATGACTTTCTTGAACGAACAAACTAAATATTGAAAAAGGGAAAGGTCAACAGAGATATTAAACAAACGTTAATACATTAGTGGAAAAATTCCAACTAAAAACTTTAAGTCTCTAAACTAAAACAGGAAATTGAAAATACCGGTCCAATATTTCGCCTATTCAGGCATCCTCAGGGCAGAAAGAGAATAACAGCAAAGCAAAACATGAATAATGCACCCAAGAAACACACATCCCACCACCTCTAAGGCTCAAATGCAACTACTGAATCATAGAGAATGTTACTAGATTCCCAGCTGGCTAAGGTTAGATAAAAACAGCTGATAAATACTCCAGAATTTGAAACATCAATATACACTCACCAAACCCTAAAAAACACAACAGGAAAACAAAATAAAATAAATAATAGTAACAAACATCACCAGAACAGAAGACAAAAAACCATATGACAAAATGAAAGTAAAATGCACGAAAAAAGAGAATTTATAAAAAACCAGCGGACTAATGGTTATTCCACAAAATATATATTGAAAAAGGGAAAGGTCAACAGAGACTTTAAACAAATGTTAATACATTAGTGAAAAAAATCCAACTTAAAACCTTAAGTCCCAAAACTAAAACAGGAAATTGAAAATACCTGTCCAATATTTCGCCTTTTCAGGCATCCTCAGGGCAGAAAGAGAATAACAGCAAAGCAAAACATGAATAATGAACCCAAAAAAACACAAATCCTACCACCTCTAAGGCTCAAATGCAACTGCAATTCTCTTTTTTCTGGCACTTTTATTTTCATTTTTTCATATAGTTTTTGTCTGTTCTGGTGTTGTTTGTTACTATTATTTTATTTTGTTTTCCCGTTGTGTTTTTTTAGGGTTTGGTGAGTGCATATCGATGTTTCAAATTCTGGAGTATTTATCAGCTGTTTTTATCTAATCTTAGCCAGCTGGGAATCTAGTAACCTTCCCTATGATTCAGTAGTTGCATTTGAGACTTAGAGGTTGTGGGATGTGTGTTTCTTGGGTGCATTATTCATGTTTTGCTTTGCTGTTATTCTCTTTCTGCCCTGAGGATGCCTGAATAGGCGAAATATTGGACAGGTATTTTCAATTCCCTGTTTTAGTTTAGAGACTTAAAGTTTTTAGTTGGAATTTTTCCACTAATGTATTAACAAACTAAATAGTTCATGGACTAACATTATAACCTAGTGACTATTCTTGAACTAACTTAGTTACTGCTCTCTTTACATACTAAAGTCCACCTTCTCTCGACTCTCTATTCTCCCTCGCAATATCTTAAAACAAGGATGTAGAATGTAATATAATAGAAAAATAATATGCACATATATACATGTAAAAGAAGAGGGAAGGTCGAGGAAGTTTACAATGATGTCAACTCGGGGGCACTGATGAAACTTCCTGCTTATAAAACAATTTTAATGAACAACTTACTAATGAGTCATTGGCCTGTAACGGTATAAGGTTACATCAGTCGATTATTGCCACGATCTGGGTGAAAATAAAATTGATGGGTCCCAATTTTAAATCGCTTTAGTTTCATTAAAGAGCTCGAGTGACGAAGACGTTGCAGTGGTCTATTGGTTCAGCCGTAGAATGAGAGGAAATATAAAATACTGGGTACATCAAGAAAAATAAAATAAAAGAAAAAGGAAATCGATTATTTTCTTTCTCTTTGCTGCAGTTGATTAGTTCCAGATCCTCTAATCAGCATTCACCATCTTAATGAAAGAAATAACCGAATTATCTCCTCTTTTTCACGTGATATTATCAATTATGCTGAGATTGACAGACTTCAAGAGATGTGTGACTTCTGATATGTTGCGGAATCGCGCGGGTACAAACCTTTTTCAAAGTTCGCCTTAGATTTAAAGACAATTTGATAGAATTGTCTGTTCTTCACGATTCTTATTCGTGTATCGTATATCACTTACGATTTATTATATGATGTTATATCGCCCTAACCACCCCTAACATGTTTCTCGTACTAGATATGTAATAAATAAAAATTAAAAATTGTCTGGGTATTTTCCCGAGATTAATCACTTTATGATCATCCTGAAAACTCACCATTATCATACGCCTCTTTTACATGGAATTTTTGCAGAAGTATTCGAAATCTCGGGACTCCATCATTTAAATATTCAGTTTCTATAAATATTTCACTAATTCTTTTAACAAAGTACCACGGCCTCATAAGATTTGAAGATGTTATATTAGAGGAGAAAGATTTATTTTTTTAATGAAATATGATAATCGAAAAATCGATTTATAGATTTTCATTCTACAGTGGTTCCAGGAGGAAAAAATTTCTTTTTTAATTTAAAATTTTATAATATTGATCAATTTTTGGGAGCTTTAAGTACAATGATTTCTTTTTTAGTTTAATCCATAGTAATTTAATTTTTCAATTCCTAATTATTTCTTATTTTCTTCATTAACAGGATAACCTAATGAATTTATTTTTTGTTTCAGGTATGTCGATTTCAAGAAATGTATTCATCCTATGTAAATAATGTGAAGGTAAAAAATTAATATTCTTAATTGAATAATTATACGTGTCACTTATGTTTTTATTATATTTATTATTGACAGTGGTTGAAGTTTCAAATTTATTTAATCAACTTAAAAACAACGCAGAAACTGATTTATACATTTATTTTTTGCGGGAAAGCGTAGTACGCTATATCTATACTGCGTGTTCCCTGTGAATAGAGAAATTTTAAGGCATTATGGAATATTCAATACTGCGTGTTCCCTAGAAATAGGAAACTCTTGAGGTTTTAAGGAATATTTAATACTCAACAAGGCTACCATCAAATTTAGTTCATATACGATGTTTTGTCATGTGTCAAGTTAAAAAAATGGAAAAAAATAATAAAAGCTGTTTCTTCAACAGTTTAGGCAGTTCAAAAAATTGTCCCAAAAATGGATCGAAACATAATCTCATGGATCAAGATTTGAGATTTTTTCTTTTCTTTTCTACCAATTTTATTTTAGAATACTTAAAGAATGCGGTACCGTGTCTGCCAGTTTTTATTTTTTACAAAACAACCTAAAACCAATTTTACAAGAAATTGCAATTTAATTAAGAATTTCACAATCACTAAATATTTTTATGGCCGTGAGTATTTTGTCATAATAAATAAGCATTAAATTAAACACAGAATACTCATCATTTCTGTATAGTGATGACTAGAAAGTAAATAGGGAGGTTATTCTTTTTACAATCTTCAATTTAAGATTTCCATGCACATATCAGCAGATTTGCTTGTTATAATAATATTATAGTTGTAAATATCAATAAATTAAATTAAAAAAAAAAAAAGATTTCCAACTATTACTACTATTTCTACTACTAGTAAAAAAAAACAGTAATAGCTTTATTTGCATGTTTTTTAAAGAAATAAAAGTATCTTTCTTGGGAGTTACCTTGTTCTTTTTGGGAGGTATTTTTTTGGTTTATGAACAAGTTATGGGAGGTTCCTCCACCCACGCTTCAACACGTATCCCTCAGATGAGATCTTCTAAAGAAGATCGCAAATGCAATGCGTGCCAAATGGCATTTGCATATTTCCTTTCAATACATATTTATTATTATTAAAAAGAAATAACAAAATTTACAAATTTAAGGAAAAAGGAAAGGAAGAGGCTGCTGAAATAGCGTGGTCCGTAAAAAAAATAATAATAATTGTTGTGTCTCCGTTTAGGTATTAATAATATTAAGAACACAATGTGGCACAATATCTGTTTTATTAACTTATATATGGTTACATATACACATGATCACAACTCATCTCATGCCCGCGCAACTCGTGGGGATATAACACTCTCCCCCCGCATAAGATGATGCTGGACAATTTACATTTGAAATAAATGTCTTTGACATGAAATTAATTAATGAAAATATTAAACAAATTTTTTAAAAATACTTTTGAAGTAAAAAAAAGAATTCCTTAACTGGAATCAATTAATGAAATACATTAAACAAATGTAATAATTTTTTTTCTTTTTTTTTTTTGAGCTTACAAATTTAGGCGGTCTGGGGGACGACGCTGTCTTGTTGAGCGACGGAGTGGTACTTCAGGTGGTATCCCTTGTGTCTCTTGTGCCTCAGGCAACTCCGTTGTCTCTGTTGTAGCTGGGTTAGTCGACCATAACAGGGTTGACCAATCGGTTTGTTTTGGTTCTTCTATTTCTTTATTTGCCGTTGGTGTTTTGTCCGGTTCTTCATCTGCTAAGCCAGCCTTCCTTAACTGATTTACGTGTCGTTTTAGGCTGTAACCACCTTGTAACGTTACTTGGTAGTGTAATCGGCCGAATTTCTGTGTAATTTTACCAATTTTCCATGTTGGCTTGTTGTTTTGGTACCATCTCGCCATTACAGTTTCTCCGATGTCGAATTGTCTGGCTGGCGGTAAAGGGATTGTAACGTCCGTCTTACTGAGCCTTGTTCTTGGGGGTTTAAAACTATCTAGTCGGCATCTTATGTTTCTCTGTAAAGTGTTATATCCCCACGAGTTGCGCGCGCATGAGATGAGTTGTGATCATGTGTTGTAACTTTGATTTTAATGTCTGGACGTATCTTTCCGCCAGCCCATTTGTCGCCGGATGTCCGGGTGCTATGTACTTCTGGATTATGCCACTGTTTTTGCAAAATTCCTTGAACTGCTCACTGCAGAATATTGTCGCGTTATCTGAGCCGATTACTTCTGGAAACCCATGTGTACTAAAAATATCCATTAGCAGTTCTATGGTTACCGCTGTTGTTGGGGCGTCTTTTGTCATCTTGACTTCGGCCCATTTTGATTTCGCATCAACCAACACTAGGAAATGGTGATTCAACAGTGGTCCTGCGTAATCGATGTGTACGCGTTCGAAGTTGTTTCTTGGTTCATCCCATTGATGCAAGGGGACCTTAGCCGGACTTTTTTGAGCTAGGGCGCATTCCTTACAATTTTTTACGATCTCTTCAATGTCCCTGTCGATGTTTACCCAAAAACAATGTCGTCTGGCGAGCTGTTTCATTCTGACAATCCCCACATGCGTGTGGTGTAACTCTTGTAGAACCGGTTCTTTCAGTGCTGTTGGAATATAGACGCGATCGTTTTTGAAAATAATTCCTTTTGATGTGCTATATTCTGGATCGCGCAGTTTTCCGGAGATGAGGTCTTGAAGTATTGTTTTTAGGATCGGGTCTTTTAATGTCTCTTCAGCGATTTTTGTGCTTGTCACGATCTCCGTCGATATCTGATTTACGGTTTGATCTTCCATTGTTTCTGCTTCCAAACTCATCATACATCCAGTCCTCTCTTTCCCGTTTTCCGATGTGATGTATTCTGCACGTGAAAAGCAGTCGACGTGGACATGATTTTCAGCCTTTCGATGTAATACCTTGTAATCAAATTCTTGAAGGTATGTGGCATATCGCAGAAGTCTTGCCGATGTGAGTGCAGGCAATTTTGTATCCGGATGAAATATCCGTGTTAAGGGCTGATTATCCGTTATCAGTGTGAATGGCCGTCCTGTCAGGTACATAGATAATTTTGAGATGCAGAAGACGATGGCGAGCGCTTCTCTGTCCAGTTGCGAGTAGTTCCTTTCGGTTTTCGTCAATGCTCTTGAGACAAACGTGATTGGACGCTCCACATTTCCCATCACATGCGACAGGACCCCCGCAATGCCTGTTGGGCTGGCATCGCAAGCCAAAGTGACCGGCAGGGATGGGTCATAAGGGGTGAGCACCCTGTCACTTGCAATTTCCGCTTTTAGTTTTTCAATGGATTTTTTGCATTTTTCTGTCCATTTCCATCCATTTCCTTGATGTAGTAATTTTCTTAGTGGGTATGTGATGGTGGATAGGTTAGGTATAAATCTACCATAATATGTTACCATCCCAAGAAACCGGTGTAGCTCGTCTGCGTTTTTTGGTTCCTCCATATTTTTTATCGTATTTACTTTGGTTGGGCATTTTGAAATGGTATTGTGGCTAACGCAGTAACCCAGGTAACGTACTTGGGTTTGAAAAAATGCGCATTTGTTTTTGTTAAGGTGTAGGTCATACTTTTTTAGTCTTGCTAGGCAGGCAATTAGTCGTTCTTTACATTCTTCCATGGTCTTCCCATGGATTATTATGTCATCAAAGTATGACATAACTCCTTCCAGACCTGCCAATATTTGATCCACTATCCTATTGAATAGGCTAGGCGCCGATTTGATTCCAAATGACAATCTTTCCATTAGGTAAGTTCCTCGGTGTGTTGAGATGGTTTGTATCATTTTGCTTTCGTCGCAGACTTTAATATGTAAATATGCCTTGTATAAGTCAAGGTTACAGAAATATTTTGAGTTCCTTAAGTTATTTAGAATATCATCAATCTTCCTTATGGGGTATCTTGTAGTCCACGCATAATCGCAACGTTCCATCTGGCTTCGGTATTACGACAAGGGGTGACCCCCAATCGCTTGTCTCTACTTTAGATATGATACCCGCCTCCTCTAGGTTATCGAGTTCACTATTTACTTTCTCAAGAAGAGCATACGGGATCGGCCGTTCTTTGATGAAGACGGGTTTCGCCTTTTCGCGTAATTCGAGAGAGCATGTAAACCCTGGAACGCAACCGATTTTTGGTTCAAAAATTTCTGCGTATTCATGAAAAATGTCTGTGTATTCGGGGTCTATTTTAATTGAGTTGACTGCTGGATTGAGATATATTTCTTCAAGCCGTATGCCTAGGTGCCTAATCCATGTCCTTCCTAATATCGGTGCCAATTGGTCCGGAACAATGAATAATATTTCCTTTGACTCATTTCCTTTGTATTCTACTTTGACTTCGGCTACTCCTATTGGCTTAATAATGCCTAGTGTATATGACCTAAAGATAACTTCCGTTTTGCTTATTTTTGTTTTCGCTGTCTTTAGTTTTTTAAACTCAGATTCTGGTATTAGTGTATATCCGGCCCCCGAGTCAACTTCGAATCGTTGTAGCGTCCCGTTTATTTTGATTTCTGCGAAATATTTTTCGCAAGAGTATTTTCCCGGGATAGTTTGGTTCCGATGAATATCTACTACATTATTAATTGAATTTAGCTCGTCAATGGTAGTAAAATCAGTCCAATTAGTGTCCTGCGTTGTGATCTGCCTAAGGTTTTTCATACGACTTGAGATGCATACTGACGCGAGGTGTCCTAACTTCTTACAATCGTCGCATCTCAATTTTGATTGGTCAATTAGGCATTCCCTTGTCACATGATTGCTTCGCCCGCATCGTAGGCAGCGATTTTCGATTCCTAACTGCTGGTAGTTAAGCGTCTTGTCTTTATTATAGGATGCCTTGCCTTTAGTGTTCCAGGTCGATGAACGTTGCCGTGGTGTTTTGTTATCTCTTTTCTCTTCACTTGACTTCTTTTATCCTCGTCGCCAATTCTGTTGTGTCTCCGTTTAGGTATTAATAATATTAAGAACACAATGTGGCACAATATCTGTTTTATTAACTTATATATGGTTACATATACACATGATCACAACTCATCTCATGCGCGCGCAACTCGTGGGGATATAACAATAATAAAAAAAATACTTCATTCATTAACATTTTTAGATTGAATTCTATTAATTTTAATATCATAGCTGTACCTCGTATAAGTAAAAATTTGTATTTTGGAACATATTTCAATGAAATCCTAGTATTAATAATGCAGACCGTCTATTTCTATCCCACAACATCGATTTAATGCAGGTACTTTTGATGGCTTTGTTACCGTTCAAATTTGCTGAAATTGGAACAAGGCTGTATCCGACGATAAGTCTGACCATTCCACAGGACCACTCATAATTAATTATGCCCGACTTGGAATTCCAAGTCCGGCAAAGCCGCTTATTAAACTTCATGCGGGATCAATTTAACTTGTTGTTAAGTTCCTTTGACGACTATATGGATTATACTTAGCCAATCTTAGACCTTTGATAATTTTAATTGAAATGAAATACGAAATTGACAATACAATTTGATGATAATGAAATACAAATTGATTTTTTGCTAATTGACAGTTAAGAATATTTATGTATGTGTATATATATATTTTGATACTAGTGGTAGAGCCCTGAGTCCAGGGTTTAAATCCCACTGCTGAAAGACTTTATTTTAATCTCATTGCGGCCAGAAATGGATCCTATGGTATTTAGGACCCTCTTGGGGCTCGCCCAGGCTCTACAAAGTGGGTACCCAAATTAAGGAGAAAAATCTGGTGTTTGAGCGTGATCTAGGATAATTCACCGTTGATCAAGAAACATCACATTTCTCTATCACGTCCTGAACTCAGGATCCTTCATAGATTTTAGTGGTATAGGTTTTTTTTATTGTGATCTATATGTTTATGGGAATATCGAAAACAAGTTCTCAGTTTCTATAATGTTACATAGTGGCTGTTAAATCATTATACCATATAATAATAATTATTATATGTCACTATAATTATAATATAGTGAATTAGTTACAATAAACACGATCACAACACAAGATCATTAGTTATTTATGTAACGTAAATTTATCTTACTATGGCTAATCGGATAATTACGGATGGGTAATGCTACAGAGGTCATATATTTTGTCTATCCATGAACAATTGTTATAAGCATCTTTAAAAACTATATGACATAACAAAGGATCTGGATTTTACGTCCTCTCTGAAGGATGACTTAACCAAAATTTTTTACCCCCTTTAAAAAACCCTAAGGTCACTTTCAGGGATGGGAACCCGCGAAAATGGTTATAGAAGGTTGTTATGCTAACCACGACACCGCAGGTGATCCCCTGTAATAGTTTATATTTATTTATATGTTGTTCGTAAATTTTTATATTTCATGTAAGAAAGTATAACATTAAGTGTAATACGTTATTGCCTTAAAAGATGACGTGATGGGAACTTTTTCCTGCAATATCTTGAGCCTTCCATATCGTCCTATAGGAGATTAAATTGCATATCGTCTGATCCTACCCTCTTCAGTAATGTAATTTTTCCTTTCCTTGCATTGATGCTGTCATATGAACTCATTTTATTGCTCCTGCAATATTCTTTAGTATTTATGATGACATGTTTCTACAATAATAAGATTAATTTGATCTCTACTGAAAATATTTCGGTAAATAATACCCTTATTTAGTTGTTGTTTTTTTTGGTACTACCATAAACTGAAACATTTCTTCAATTTATTGCTTTTATCTGGTTTATTCGAAATATTTATTATATGTACTAGAGGGGTATCCTGGCGGCTCACCAACCCAAATTGTCTAAGTAATCAAATATATTATTTAGATCAATAAAATAAAATTAGTCTGATTATTTAAATATAATTATAGTAATTACCTCATATGTCAAATAAGATCTGATTTCTTGTTTATCGTACTTTGAATTCGATATGCTGAATTATTTAAATTAAATATGTTTTCCTCATTTTCATTCTTTCCTCATTTAATTGATTTTTTAGTTAATTAAAAGGTCAAAAACCTTTTATTGCATACTCTGTGTGTATTAAAAATCTTTCTTTGATACTTCTTAGAAACTAAAATATGATACATTGCATATTTCGTATTAATTTCGCTGATAATAATAAAATAATTTCAGTGTTACCAGAATTTATGATAATTATTTGAATTTTTTTTATATTTCTTGTTTTGAACTTAGTTATTTGTACTTTATACTTAAATATTTGTTTAATAGCTTTGGAAAGGAACTGATTTGTTTTTATAAGTATATTTACCTTTTCGTTAAATTAAGAGAAAGATACGTCATCAGATGACGTGCACTATGAGTAAAATGAAGATTTCTCAGATCTTTTTTTTTAATTCTCTGAAAGTTATAAGACTCTGTCATTTTTTTTCATCAATTCAATTTTTTTTTTGGATCGGGAAATATGGGAAACACACTCGCGTATACCCATACACATACACATATAGTTTCATATTTTGTATCTTGGCTACCAATTGTCTGATTTAAATGTTTTTTGTTATAGAATTTGGTTTGTTTTCAATTTTTTCTCCTTAGACAACAACAAACGAACAAATGAATTAATGATATTATAGAATCATTTTATAGTTGTTTTCCTTTTAGTTTATAAACATGACTTCCTAATTTTCACCTTGTTTTCAAAATTAATTTATTTAAGATAAACGCATTTTAGTTTTATTGGTTTATTTCTGATGATGCTTGCTGGAAGTCTTTAGGAACTCTATGTTAGTTGAGATAACATACTTTCAACATTTTATTTTTAAAATTTTTTAAATAGTGCTATTGCATGATTATTCTTTGATTTTTACCATATCAAAAAACCCAACACTTTTGGTATATATACATAGTGACGTCATAGTGAATCATGACGTCATTAATTTTTTATATTATTTTATGAAATTTTACATACATCACTTGGATGAACACTTCAGCTATAGAATTTAATATTAATCGATATTACAAAGAATACATTAAATTATGATATCGATAAGTAATATCTTCTGTGAAAGGTGTCTGTATGATGTAAATTAATGACTGAAGTAGTAAATGCGAAGCAGCACATTTATCAGTTTCGCAATACTTCTGGCATCTCCATTTAAATTCATTAGAAAATGGTAAAGTGTTCATATCTAAAAAATTATTTCTGGGTTATAACAAAACTAAAAATTATAAGACAGGCATAGAAAATTAAACATCTTAAAGAGGTACATAACAAGCCTTAGCTTACCCCTGATAATTCTAGTAAAGGAGTGACATTCCTACAATCTGGAGTGTTAAAAACCAGCAGACAGTGCAAACATCGATTGTAAACAGAACTCAGAACAGCAGGTAAATGTTTTTGGCCTAATATGTCCAAATATCCACAAAACAGCATCAGAGTATTTTCCTTAAGTGTAACATCTGTAAAAATACGCATTTATGAATACTTCAGCTATTGAATTGGTATCTCGAAATAATTATGGGATGTTAATAAATCTAATTTATATTATTTTTTAAAAATTATAGTTACATTTTTTAAATGAGATTCGGGGTAGCTCAGTGTATAAAGTGTTGCTATACTAGGACTGTCAGGACTCGGATCCGTTTGTGGAAATTGAATTATTTAATTTTTTTAGAAAATTTGATCTTGAATAGACCCTTCGGGTTCTGCAGACCTTCCTGGGGTCCACCTAGACCTTATAAAGTGATGTTTATTCCCTTAATTGGAGAAAAAACAGGCGTGGTTTAGCTTAAAATCACGGACAAATCACCTCCCTGTACAACCGTTGTTCTAGAAAGGATACTGCCTCTACCGTGTACTGAACCTAAGACACTTTATGGGTTGTAGTAACATTGATTTTATTGAATTGCCGCAACATACGTTTTTTTTAATACTGTTATTACATGAGTGTGTTTAAAAAATAACATCTTTTTTTATGTATTTTTTATTTATTTTTTTTTTTTATATATTGTACCTAGTGACGTAATTGTACATCATGATCCAAGTTATAAATAGGCCATTTGGATGAATTATTCAGCAATAGAATTGATATCTCAGACCTCGGAATAATTATAGGATATTAATAAATCTAATAGGTAACAATGAACTCTTTTTTCTTCTTCGTAATGAGTCTAATGATTAATCAATTTTACCACAAATGAGAAAAACGGAAAAACATCGACCGAAAAAAAAGGACCTTAAATTCTTCATTTAGATGAATAGCATGGGAAATGAATAGAGATTAAGAAGAGAAAAGGCGGGTAATTAAAGAGAAAATTTAAAGGAGTCCGCAATTTATTAAAAGGGACTAGAAAACCGCTGCGACTCGGTGTTCGTTCCGAGCTGGAAAAACCGCCTAAATGATTAAGCAACGCCTTTGGGCCAGTTTATTGCTCTTTTCCCACCGAAAAGGGAATTATTTATTGTTATAGTTATTTAAAATAAAATGTTTACAACGCACGCATAAAATAAATAATTCCCTTGATCACTTGGAGAAAGGAAAGGGGACCTGTTACAATGCCATATCATGCAGTTTAGCTGTCGAGTATTGGCAGATTTAGTATCAAATATTCATAAAAAATGGATAGCTTTTGCGTTGATATGTGCGATATACCTTACTTAATATCTAATAATAGGTGCGGGGTGTCTAATTAGTGGCAGAGCGCTGAGTTGCCGTACTGAAGGCCCAGGTTCAAATCTAGCTGCTTGATAGACTTTTATTTAATCTGTTAACAGATGGAGATGGATCATATGGGATCTAGGACCCTACTGGAATTCACCCAGCCTAGAAAATAAGGGGGATAATCAGGTGGTTGAGCGTGATCCAGGACAAATCACATCCTTGCATAACCGTTGTCCAAGAAACAGTACAGTATCTACCACGTAATTAATTACAGACCCCTATGGGTTGTAATAGTACCGTTGTTTTTTATACTAATAAAAAATCAGAATATATGCAATTAGTGCAGAGTTAATATGTGGGATATTCTACTGAATATCAAGTTATGTCTATCTATCCAAATAGATTTAGGTTTATATCTAGACATTGTTATGTTGTTTAAGAAATTTTTAAGCTATATCCAACAAGAGTACATTGGTTATTTCTGGCATGTTCAAATCAAAGAATCAGATTTAAATCCAGGATAAACACTCTAATTGATAAATCCGTTTTTTTAAAAATCTGGTGTGGACAACAAATGAGTTGATAGTAAGCCTATAAAACTACAAAGCACACTATTAAGATATGTACAATATCAAATATTTTTTTATATATTTTTTTTATCGTTCTTTTGATGTTGATTATTTTTAAATATTTTTATTTTGAAGATAAAAGATTTGTCTTGGCCGGGATACGAACCCAGGTCCCCCGCGTCGCTAGCGCGGTGCTCTAACCACTTGAGCTACCAAGGCACGCATCCAAGTTAAACAAATCTATTCTCTTCACCGATCCCAGATCGATATATTTTTTTATTTACCTAAGTCATCGGTAGGTAGCTACTTTTTCCATTTTTGGTTACCTTCCGAGGCGTCTGAAAAGAAGATGGCCTCGTAACCTAACAAGTTGAATTTGTTATTTGAGACTAACACTGGGTAGTTTCTCTATTTTCTCATATCCATGACATTATGTATCATTAATTGTATTTACTTGTTGTATTTCGCTTTGTATTGTTATAATACAGCTGTAAATTTCAAGAAATAAATTTAAAAATCGTCGGTTATTGGTTATTTCAGAACTCTAAAGGCCGTGTCAACTCTGAGGCAGTATAATATAAGCGATATAACGGAACGATTTATTGTTAGAAAGGTTTAATATCAGCAACTGATAAATCACCGCGACATTGGCGATACAATTTTTGAGATTACTCGATTTTGATCGCAGTTAAAGTTATAAAAATGAGCTAAAGGCTCAAATGAGGAAGATGTATTAGTCAATTGTTTACGAAGTGGATACATGAGATTTCACTAGATTTATGAATGAAATTACCGAACTTTCTTATCTTCTTCTCGTCATATCCACAACTCGAAATATTGGACAGTACTCAGGCAAAGCCCGACCTCAAGAGATATGTCACCCTTCATTGAACTTCCTGAGCGTTGGAAACTCCTGTAAGCTCTCAAACTAATTACTCCCTAACAGTATGTTAAAGGACCTAGTTTGTACCATTTTTTCTGTTTACTTCTATATATTTTTTAATAACTAGTATATGTATATTCAGCGGAGCGGAGTGGCTCACTGATTTGTCATGCCGGAAATTCTGGTTCAAATCCCGCAACAGGCTGTTACTTTTATTTAGTCTGTTTGTGGCGGGAGATGGATCATATGGGATCTAGGAACCTCCTGGGGCTCACCCAGCCTCTATAAAATATTATAAAAATAGGGTACCCAAATTTAGGGGGAAAACCTGGCGGTTGAGCGTGACCTAGGACAAGTCATCTCCTTGCAGAACCGTTGTCCATAAAACAGTACAGTCTTTACTATGTACTGAACCCCAGACTCGTTCACGGGTCGTAGTTGTACCGTTTTTTTTATATATATATGTATATTCAAATAATTGTCATAAACTAATTAACAACTTGAATAATATTATGTTATTTAATTTTTCAAACATAAAAAGTGATGTTTTTCTAAAAAAAACAACAAAAAAAAACTGCTCTCAAGCAATAATGAAAATACTAATGGATATGAATAAATAATGAAGAGTGATGTTTTGCTTTTCATCCAATTTATCCATTAATCTCGAGCATGCATAGCCACTATAAAGTTTATTATCAAAAACCAATAAATATATTCCAATTTACATGCCAAGAGTTTCTCTCAATAAATTAATTACCAATTAATTATAAATGATTGATTTAATCGCGTTTGAAATATTCATTTGGGTTTTCATTTACAGCTGAGTTGCTATGCAGATGGTCCCGGGTTCAAACTCAGCTGTGCCTGAAAAACTGTTTTATGTATTAATAGCTATCGATGGGCCCGGTGCGATTGGTAAAACTTCCTGGGGGTTACCAAACCTCTGTATAGTGGAGAAAAACCTGTCGGTTGAGCAAGACCTTCGACGAATCATAGTCCTTGTAATCTAAAACAGTGCAGTTTCTACCGCGTACTGAATCAAAGATACTTCTCGAGATGGAGTGGTACAGTTTCTACTTATTATCTATGCCATTCCAGAAATTCAAAAATCGAATATTTATAAAATACACAAATTTCTGTTTAATGACAATCTTTGTTACTCAATATTTTTATTTGAAGGAACAGCTGTTGAGTAATTTATTGGAAATGTAACATACAGTTATTTTTGCTGTTTTAAACCCTCGACTAGCTATAATAGATTGAGCGTGGTATCCTACACTTCGCTGTGTTGTGGACAGCCAAGACAACGATTTCAAGAAATCTAAAAGCAATCTCAAAGAGTACAGGATGTACTCTTGGCTTTTTGATAATATAAATTACACTAAACTTTATTTATTTTTTTATTAAACAAAATATGATATTTATGGTATCACTTGGTCAATTCCTTTCCCTGATTTTAAGCTCTTTCTGGGTGAGATTTACAGTTTCAATTTATACCTTCTTTTTACTTCCAGGTGCAGAATTTGGCATAAAGAACTTCGTAAACTTGTTTTTGAAGTGCATTTTTCTATGGAGACCCTTGCTTTTTATTCACTTACATTCGGTAAGGAACATGCCATATACTAATTGGAAAGACGATTCAATTAGACAATAAATCTGAGAAAAACAAGGAAGATTTAATGGGGTAATATTGTTTAAAGATGAAAATAATTGTTTGTGCTGTAAAGTCCCATGAAAATGGTAACGAAATTCTTGTGAGTGAATCAGGTTATTTTTCTTTTAACTACTGTATGTTCATCTTTTTAAACCAATTCTCTCTGAATGCGTGTATTGCTTACATAAAGAAAAAAATACTATAATTGCTTGATGTTGTTTTTTGTAGTGTCACTAACTTTTTATGGGATAGAAAAAGATGGGTACTTTCTCCAAATCCATGTTTGCAAAAAAGAAAAAAAGGTCTAATTAAACTTTTTATTTTTCTGCAATGCTGAACCGTAGTCCAATTAAATTGCATCGACGGCAGATGTTGCCTGGAGGAGTTGTTTGTCGCTCAAACAGTAGAGGTGAGTCCTCAACAGTTGCCAGTTGCCAGGTTCAACTTCGAATAAATGTTGAGCTTTAGATTAAATCCAGTGATAGGGATTTTCCATTAAACTTTCAAATAGAAGAGCGCGTGTTAAAGGAACTGCTGCACTTCACTGCATGTATTTGTATTTAATATATTAACACTTTATTCGAAATTCTAGTAAGCTATTCCGAATTTAAATGTATTTGGCTGATGAAGTAAATAAAAAGCATTCTTTCCCTTTCATCATTCATTGAAACCTTCATAACAACCACCACTAACGCAATGATAAGACTCTACGTCACGGTGATAAATCCAATAATTTTGTGTGGGATGGAGATAACATGTCTCCCTCAACTATAAAAAATACTTAACATAGAGTGAAGGATCCTGAGGAGAATCTATGGGCCCAAGAAAACACAGGAAGGCTACAGGTTAAGATCCAATCAGGAAATATATGTAGTGAGATGAAAGACTTGGAAATTGAAATAAGAATTAGAAGGGTAAGACTCTTCACATTTTAAGAATGGGCCAAGGAAGAGTATTTTACAAAATCCGTGCATATAAGAGCGTAGGTGGGTATGTAAAACTAATGAGAGAGGAAGCAAAATAATTAAAAATAACAAACAAAGACTGGATAGAGAACAATACAGAAAGAAATCAATGTTCTTGTGGAAAATAAAGAAAAACTAAAGGGTAATGCGTTCCCAGAAGAAAGGAAGGAAAGGCACGCATAAATTATAAACAAATACTAGGAGAAAAGAAAAGTATTTGCGTGGTCTTAAAAGGCCGTTTCGTTGGAAAAAATTGGACATTTCAGATAAAACAGCACAATAGTGTTTAATATTTTAAAATCGCAGTTATAGTTCTAATTCAATTATTGATATATAATAAATAAGTTCGGGCTCATAAATAAATATATGGCCATGAATGCTAAGAAAGATAGGTTAGGATAACATGAAGAGTAATTGGGAAGGCTATAACGAAGGGAGCAGTGCTTAGAGGATAGTACAAGAAGGAGCAAACAGGAGGGACAAAGAGACGAGAGGTATGCCTTGTAAGATAAAGCCAGGACTGAGGAAAGCTGATAAGTGCTTGTTGACTTAGCCTGGGACTTTGTTATTACCGCTGCCACCGAGGGGACTTAGACGCCGCCGACAAAAACCTTTCGAATGACCATCAATAACCTTACTCTTTCTTACTCCTCTCTCTAACACCTTCTTCTTTTATTTTTTATTTTTTTTATATATTTTGGTCAGCCCACGGATCTTTTGAGGAATATAATCCAGATATTTGGTGAGAATCGTGCTATATCATTTTATTTATAGCCATCTACATTAATTTATAATCATATCTGAAAAAGAAATTTAAAAAGAATATTTAGTTCTATACTAATTTATCAAGGTTTATCAAAGCTGAAAGAGGCATACTAGACTTTATAAATTAAGTATGCTTATCAAAGAATGGGAGTAGAGTAGTTCTGGGAGTGCTGAGATGCCATGCCGGGTTCAAATCCGGCTGTACAAGATTTTATTTCACCTGATAACAGCTGAGGATGGATATTTTGAGGCCTCTTGTGGCTCACACCGCCTTTATAATGCAGGTATCCAAAATAGAGGAAAAACTTGGTGGTTGAGTGTAATATAGGACAAATTACCTCCCTACACAACCGTTGTAGAACCCTTTTCTATGTACTGAACCCAAGACACTTTATGAGTTGTAGAGTCACAGGTTTTTTCATTAATTAACGTCATTAATTAACAGGTATATTAATTCCGAAACGAAAAAAACTCAAAAGAAATGCTTATTAAATAATTTGGAATAAGTGCAAACTATCAAGGATTAGAAGTATTTTGGAAAACTTAAAACTAATTACAGACTGCCTCAATGGTGTCATACTCATACTTTCCGATACCGTAAGAAAAATCTGTACCACTTCGACCCATGAATGATCTCGGATTCAGTCCTAGATCAAGCTCTATCGCCAGGTATTTCTCCCTATTTAGAGTATCTTATAGAGGCTGGATGATCCCAGGAAGGTCATAGATCCCAAGCAATACATCTCCGGTCAGATTAAAGGAAATCTACCTCAGCCGGATTCGATCCTGGGACTTTCCCCACCGCAACTTGATGCTCTATCACTGAGCCACTCAGCTCCTATTTTATTGATTTCTTAATATTAGTGATAATCAAAAAACAAAATTTTAAATAGCATGAAATATTGAATTCATTCAGCGTGAGTATAATAGAGTAATAATATGCATTAAGGAACTAAAAAAGCTTAATTATAGAATTGAAATTTTAAATTAAAAAAAAGTAACAGAACTGAATTAACCAGATATTCCATATAAAATTTTATAAAATGAACTTCACATTTGAAAAATTATTTCATAAATTTCTACATTAAGCAAATTTTAAGCTTATAAATTTATAAAATATGTAATTAATTATTTAGATATTTAAATATTTAGATATTTAAATATTTAGAAAATATTTAAAATTAATAAAGTGAATAAAAGATTCCGGACCTGATTCATTATTCATTATCTGTCGTGACCGTTTAAC
Organism: Troilus luridus; assembly: GCA_964056705.1. NCBI lineage: Eukaryota > Metazoa > Arthropoda > Insecta > Hemiptera > Pentatomidae > Troilus > Troilus luridus. Next base: position 87,060,954 of record OZ057415.1, read on the forward strand.
AAATTTAATATCGTTTCAACCTGTAAACAATTACTTATATAAATTGAAATATTATTATCACAAAATCACAAAAAAGTATATTTTAATTATTAATAAACTTAGAATAGTCCATTTAATTGACAAAACAGAATATAATGAACAATTTAGAAAATGGCGGAAAGTGCGATACAAATATTTTTCATGAATAAGTCAACCTTATTTACCATATTCTAACTTTTTGGCTTTCATCAGAGCTGTGAAGAACCAAAGTAAAATTAACAATGCAAAAGTATAATACATATATAATGTTAAAATGGTAAATTATGAAATAATTGACAAACAATTAAAAAATAAAAAGAGAGAAATGAAGTGTATGAAGCTAACATAAGGTAAAAGAATTACATAAAAAATAATAATCAATGCAAATAATAATTGTGTTACATTTTAATGGGTATTTTTCATTCCAATTATATGAACTATTATGATTTAAATGATAATTAAAATCTTCTGGTTTGTTTTTTTTGTTCTATCTTGCAATTACTCTAATAAGGCATGGTATAAATCCAGTTTTAGTATTTTGTAATTTGGAATAGCAGTTATTGCTCCAATTAAATTGTTCTGAATATTTAGAAATCATTTTCCTTTAAACCAATTAGTTTATTTCGTTTTTATAAGGATTTTAACGTTTTACCACTTTTTTATTGCATTCATGTAAATGGATTTTTTATTCATTAAATATGGAGTTCCAAGAATAGCTAAAGCACTCATCCCTTTAAAAGCATTAGATTATTTTTTTATTGCACAATTAAAACTTTATATTTTTGTATTAGTTGCTCTTTTGTTTTATTTATTTTCTCGGTTAAACTACTGTACTGGCACTAATTAATGTTAATTAATTTTGAAGGACGTATAGCTCAAATTCCATACCTTAAATAAATTTTAAAAAAACATGTATCACTACCGTCTTGGGTTCAGTTCTTGGTAGAGAATGTGCTGTTTTCTAGACAATGGTTGTGCAGGAAGGTGATTTGCCAGAGATCGCTCTGAACCACGGATGTTTCTTCCAATTCAGAATACCCTCATTTAGGGCTGGATAAGCCCGAGGAGGGTCTGCAGATCCCTTATTACTATTAACAGAAGAATATGGCTTCACGAAGCTGATACCACCAACCAATGTCCACACTATTCCGTTCACGGACCACCACCCACACTCAAACCTGCTAGATCAACCTGAACACAATCTTCTCAGCAGTAGGCGTTCAGCACTTGTTAACTTTTTAGGAATTCGCTCGTTACTAAGCCCAACAACTTGTTCAATGTGTTCAATTATAATAACCGGGCTGCAATTCCTGTTGCGCAATCTCCTAAATTCTCAACTAGTCTCATCCTTTTCCTATCTGAATATTCTTTGTGTTGTAATACTTTGGAACGCCTTAAGACGTTGTTCATCCTTCAACGTTTTCACATACATAAAAAGCAGTTGGAAGGATTACAGAAGTTTATAAATCGCAATTTTTAAATTTTGAGACAATTGACGCATATTGGTAGTGTTCAGATCGAATTTACTGCCTACATGTTCACTATGCCTATCTATGGATGCTAATAGATTAAATAATTTAACTGCTAAAGCTGAATTCGAACCCGGAATATTTAGCATAACTGTTCAGTGCTCTACATACTAATTTATCTTGCTCCCTAACATGAATATAAAATATTAATATTTGAATATATAGGGTATATTAATTAACAATGAATATCTACAACAAGAAGTCCATCCCTGGAATGCCAAAATAAGACATTTTACTACTGTCGTGAAAAAGGATGGCCTTTCCGCTATTGAATGCCTCCGAACTATAGTCCCAAAAACTGGAAGTCGTGGAAATGAGAATTCTTATAAAAATGTTGGGTGCAGTTCAGGCTGAAGATGGATGGAAACTGCCAAAAAGTGACATCTCTCAGACATCTTAATGGAATAAACCAGGATAGAATGGCAAAGCAAATATATTATACTATTTTTAGAAAAAGAAGACTACAACATGGACTAAAGAAGTAGAGAAGGATGTGGAAAAATTGAACTTTACAGAATCTCACATGCTAGAAGGAAGTGAATTTAGGAGCATAATGAAAAAATCGGAAGGATTTCAGGATGAAGAAAGGCCATGAAGGAATGCTTAATTTACAGTCTATTTAGTGAATATATTTTTATTATTAGTTTGCCTGCCTCTAATGATAAGGCTAATAAACAAGCACAATAAATCAAAGAGCTAAAGCAGGACTATCGGCTACCTGAGAGACAAAGGTAAGCCGCTGTAGTTGGGGCCGCAATAAATATCTTCTAGAGTATAGTTAGTTTATTAGTGGCTTTGAGCTTATTTAGTAGATGCTTCTCTCCTACCAGCCATACATTAACTAAAGCCCATCCCCTATAATTGGAAACCCTATTAATATATGATTATTACTACGTATAAATCCCATGGGATTTAGCCTATCTTTATATGGTCAAGGCTTCGAACGATTAAGTTCTATGAGGCATTTTTAGTCCATTATGAAGAATGTGTTTGAGATATAATGACTTCGAGGAAATTCAGTGGGAAACTTAAGTTCAATATTGAACTTTTATTATTCTGTTTAACAGCCTTTGAATGACCCAATAGGATCTAAGGCCAACCTTGGGAATATCTAGACTCTATAGTGTGACTAACCTTAGCTGTGGGAAAACCTGGCGGTTGAGCGTGATCTCAGCCAAATTACAACCGTGTACAAACTGTTGGCTTAGAAACATTACAGCCTCTATGTTGCACTAAAACCAAGTCCATTCATGGGCCTTAGTGGGATAGATATTTTTATTTTTTATTTTGATAAGACATATTTTGAAATAAAATAATTAAGATAAGATTCATAGGTTCAATCATCAAAAAGTGTGAATCCTGGCCCAACTAACTAATTACATACAGTTTCAGTTAATCATCCCAAACAGCTTCGCATTAACCATATAATTTTTTACTTATTACATAATGTATAACGAATTAAAGTTGTATAGTCCTTTCGTTACTTATATTGATTCATTTTTTATTTTTTATTTTAATCGAATGTTTATTGGAATGAATGATAAAAAGGACCTCTTGGTATTTTAAATTCGCGTGGTAAAAAAAGTTTTTGATTTTGTTAGCTAATATTAAAAGGCCCAGTTTGTGTGAATCGGTTATTATATACCTGGTTGTTAGTTGGTCTCATTTAAAAAACAACTTAAAGTTCTGGTACCACATCTACAATTTATTAAAACGTTTTCATCCTGCTATTTCTGAATACATACTATTCCAGTGGTTGGTTCGTTCCCAGTAGATAGCAAAACTTGGATTTTAAATATTTATTTTTTTATTTGTATATCTAACCGTGAATAAACACTTTCAACTCACAATATAGTGTAATCATCTAATTTGTTTCTACTATGCATTAGTAATTATTTATAGCATGTTTTATTTTATTTTTTTAATTTATTTATATTACGATCAATCTCTTTACGAGCTTATTAGCAGTTTTTTAATAATAATAATAACACATTTAAAACATATATACATAATATAGTTTTATTTTTCAAAATTAAGAAGCTTCAATTGTCGCTAGCTCTGAACATAAAACACAACACTTTATATTAGTTCATGTGGCTTCCTTCTCTTTAGCCTTCTCACCAGGGCATTGAAGTCGAGGAGATGGGCGGCCTCGGAGTTAATTTTTAATTTTGTTAAAATAGTTTATGAACTTTATTAAATTTTATTTACTTAGAAAATGGTTTTTTCCTCTATCAAGAATTCTCTCTTTTTTGTTTAGAATAAGGTAGTTTGTATCGTTTTAAAAAATGCCTAAATTATATAATTTTTCCAACGCAATATCGATTCTGTATATGAAGTTTTGATAATAGGTATATATTTGTATACAGAAGTAATTGTAGACTTATTGTTAATTTTCTTCTGTTATAATTTTATGTTAAATATATATATTTATAAACAACAGAGACAGAAAAGTATGGACAGCTACAAGGAGTATTCTAAAGCAAAAGGTGGTTCAATATCCTCTTAGACGTACAGACAACACTAGGGCGATGACGAGAGAAGAAAAAACTAACGAATTCGCAAAACATCTTTCTCATATATTTAAGGCAAATGATATCCAGGATAATACTCTAACTGACAAAATACATGGCGACTTGACAACAGCACTACCCTTCCAGCATTTTATCCAAAAGAAATCTATCAAATACTGAACAAAAAAGCTCCTGGCTATGATCTCATCACTCCCTTCATCCTTAGCCACTTACCTCGGAAAGTTGTTCTCTTTCTTTTAGAAAAGTGGTTCTTTAAATGGCAAATCAGAATAAACGCCTCAAAATCGAGCCATGTAACCCTCTCTCTACGCAAAGCTTCGTGTGCAGCAGTCAAAATTGACAACGACGAAGTACCTTCCAAAAATGATGTACGTTATCTCGGACTATACTTGGACAAAAGACTTACATGGAGCGTACATACAAAATTTAAAAGACAAGAACTGACTAGACGGTACAAACAACTATCACATCTCCTGGACTACAGATCTTCACTTGACTTACGGAACAAACGACTTATCTATAATAGTGTACTAAAACCTATTTTGACATATAGAGCAGAACTTTGGGGTTAAGCAAAAAAAGTCCTCATACACAAGATACAAACAACACAGTCCAAAATTCTCAGAAAAATTGTTAATGCACCATGGTATATTTCGAATCACACCATACACAACGACATGAACATTCCCACTATAAAATTATATATTCATAACCAATACATGACATTCCACTCATCGACACAATTTCACCCAAACCCAAATCGTTCTTCCGCTTTCCTACTCCCTGTTACCTGGACTTGATAGAAAAATATTAAAAAGACATTGCCCAAGAGACCTACTCACCTATTGATATTTTTACTCCATCATCATATAGAAGATCACGTAGAAAAGCAAAGTGAAAAACACTAGGATCAAATTTGCTGAATGCGCAATTGCGCATTATTTATTAATTAAATAATAAATAAAAAATATATATATATATTTAAAATACTTATGTAAATATCATATGACGTTTATTATGTAGCCTCTTCGCCAGATTTATATTCTTTTTTTATCGCACACATTTGTTGTTCTTGAGGGACCAGATAAAATTATTTTTCTATTCTAATCTATAGCTGATGTTTAATGAGCCGTAAGCTCTGTAAGTACAATGATTTAGGCTTCCATGAAAAAAAAATCTGTAAAGTGGTGACCAAAAACATGAGGAAAAAAAAACGAATAGAGTTCAACCGACAGTCTGTTAAACATTGAAATTTTCTTCTCGTTCTGGGAAAGTTGTTTGGCAGAAAACTCCTTGCCGGGAAAACAGTTTATTTTTCATTGTTAAAACAACTCAGCTTGGGGTTAGAGTTACCTGCGTTTTTTCCCGACCGCTCCGCCATCCTCGACCTACGGCTAGGCTTAATGTTGTTTTAAGACAGGGTGTATACAGTAGCGCTGAAAATTTACTTCTTTTTTTCCTGAACTGGGAAAAGGTATTGGAAATGGTACATTTATACTTTCTTTATTCAGGGATAAAAAAAAGTTTGTTTTTTCAAACCGAACTGTATTAATGTTTGCATAAAAAGAGAGGAGATTTAAAGCCATTTTTCAATTTGCACTTCTCTGCCTATTTTAAAGAACAGTGTTTCAAAACACTGATAAGTATTTATTTATAGAAAATTATTATTTTTTTTGTATTTTATCAGTAGATCGCTCCTTCAAAAGAACAACGTCCATTCAAAAAACCTAATTTTCAATAAAGGTATTTGAAAGCCCCATGGAAGTTAAAAAATAAAAATTTGGGTATTGGTAAAGCAAAGTATTCCTATTATAGTGGTCGTATTGAAATTCTTTTGTTATCCATTACAAAATTTTTAAAAGATTGAATTTGTTTTAAATTTAGCTTATATCATTATTCCCATACAACTTCAGATTCAAACATAATACAACTCAAAATATGAGCATTAAAATTTAATAAAAAATATTGGAACTAGAATATACATATCTATAATATCGGACATTCCTGTCCTGAACTAGAAACCTTCAACCAATACAATTGCTACTGAAGGCTTAACTCAAATTTGCCAAAATTGTTGTTGTTATTTGTGGAACTGAGCATATTGGGTTTGAATTATGGTGGTTGAAATGGTTAAGTTTAATTTTTGTTAAATAACATTATAATATAAATTATAATTATTCTTTAAATTATTAATAACGTTATAAAACTTTATATTGTTTATAAACATTTTAACATTTGTTTAAAAACATTATAATTTATTTAATAACAAAAGTCTGCGATAATTTTTTTTTAGAATATTTAACTAGTGGGTTTAATAGAATTGTTTGCGCTGATTACGGAAAAAATGGTGAAAAAAATCCATCACCCCCAGATAAGTTGAAAATTTCACATGTCAGCCTCCGGTGATTCATTTTCATGGTACAGATTTTGTCCTAGGAATTTCCCCCCTTTTTTACACAAGAGAGTGACCTAGTTATCTAGAGCAAGGAACCTGGAATCATGGAAATGTTCAAAATCATGTATGAACCAGAGGAATGGAGACTTTTTATCGATTCATCAAAAAGGAGTTTGAAAGCTCTTCTTCTTTTTGACAATGGTATATTGGTTACTTTGCGTTATGGTAGATCGGCTTCTGTGCCTGTTTGCAACTCAGTCCATTTGAAAGAATGCTACGAAAATCTTGAGTTGGTTCTTAATAAGCTTGGCTACTCTGACCATAAATGGACCATTTTCGGGGATTTGAAAGTTATTTTCATGTTACTAGGTCAACAAAGTGGTTACACAAAGTTTCCATGTTTCCTCTGAGAATGGGATAGCCGTGACAACAAACAACACAATGTTAAGCAGACGTGGCCAATCAGAAAGGCTCTTATTATTCCTGGTGTTACAAACGTTAAAAGATAAAGTTTAGTGGATTCTAAAAAGATCTTACTTCCACCACTTCATATCAAATTGGGGCTAATGAAACAGTGTGTGAAAGCATTACCCAAAGAAGGAGAGAGTTTCAAGTATCTTTGTGAACAGTTTCCTGGTATATCCGATGCTAAGCTGAAAGAGATAGTCTTTGTCGGGCCTGACATCAGAAAAATTTTAAAAAATGACAGCTCTGTCACTAAAATGGAAATGGAAGAAAAAAATGTCTGCAATTCATTTAAGCTTGTTGTAACAGGCTTTCTTGGAAACAAAAAAGACCCAAACAACAAACCTTTGGTTGCTGAATTGTTACAAAACTACGAAATGTTGGGCTGCAATATGAAATCAAAGTTCATTTCCTTCATTCACATCTGGACTATTTTCCAGAAAATCTGGGGGCTGTAATTGAGGAACAAGGTGGACGTTTCCATCAAGATATAAAAGAAATAGAGCGCAGATAGCAAGGCCGATGGAATGTCAACATGATGGCAGACTACGGTTGGATGTTAAAAAAGAAAATTCACAAAAACACAGCCGAAAAAGTATCAAAAGAGACTTGATGGAAAAATAAAACGTTTTTACGATGACTTATAATAACTTTACACCACATGTGTATCACTTTTATGATCTTTTTAGCTAGGTTTCGTTATTTTTTTTTTTTGCTTTTACTTCATGTTAAAATAATAAAAACAAATCCAAACTTTTCCGGTCTTTGTACTTCTACCCAAAACTTCAACTTTATTTTGTAGGCAAGCCTTACGTGATAGAAAAAAAACCAATGTCATTTTTTAAATCAGCGTTGTTTAAATTATATTTTAAACTAGAACCTTTCTGGTTCATATTAAACTTAAATTGACCGTTAATTTATCCAAGTATGCCAATGTTTAAATTTACAGATATGAATCAATTTAAGGAATAAGTAATTTTTTTTTATTTATAAAATATATCTAGAACTCTAGAAGCATCGGGACAGTAGACGGGCTAGTGCTGGAAATACTATTAGAACTTTTGTCCAAGTTAAATACAATATTTATATTTAACAAGTTTAATTTAGTTTTTAATTTGAAAATATTTAATTTTTGTTATAAATGGTACCAGGTATAAAATTTCTATCTAAGAATATTCGTGACTCGTTTTCGCATTTAATATTACATTTTAACCTTTTTATTTTCTTTTATTTTATTAGTGCCTTCCTGGAATTTGATATTTTGATAAGTTGTATTTATTTATTTTCTTTGCTATTATTCGTTTTCTGTCTTGAAGATTGGCGAAACATTGACTTTTTCCTTCTTTTTTTCATGGTTTTATAATTCGTGTCTTAACAGGTATTTCATTTGTTGAATGTGTAACTGTCTAAATGATCAAACATATCTAAGACTATGATTCATTTTTCAAAGTATTCCTAAAAATAATTAAAAATTCGTGAAATAAAAAAACAAGGAACGACTATTGCTCCTTTAAATATTTCAGTAACACCTGAACTTAGAGAAGAGAGCTTTGTCAAGTAACACTGGCTTATTAAAGATCATTAAATATCGATTTTCTCCAGCGGAGGGGCAGCCGAAGTGAGACCCTAAGTTAAATACAACTTCAAATGAGAAAACTCCAAGTTTATTTATAAAAGGTCTCCTTTATATAACAGGAAGGTGGAATGAGAAGGTTATTGTACAAAACATTTTCTAAAGACGGTATTGGAGAATTTAATTATATTTTTATTTATATTACTTAGAACTTGTTTTTTTCGGACTTCGTTAGTAACCCTGATTAAATTATCAAAAGGTCTTTTCGGATCTGACTTTTTTTTACAATTCTAAATTTTCCTCAAAACTTTTTTTTTAAATATTTTTATTTGAAAAGAAAAGATATGTCCAGGACCGGGACTCGAACCCGGGTCTACCAGATCACTAGTCTGGGAATCTACCATTTGAGCTATCCTGGGCCCTAATGAAGCACGCTTCCCGGTCGTGGTCATATATTTTCTTTTCTTTTCTTCTTTCTTTTATTTTATTTTATTTTCAAATAAAAATATTTAAAAATTAGTAACAAATATAATAAAATAAACTTTTTTTTTATCTTTGTGTAGTTATATATATGTACGAAAAAATGTGTGTATATATATATATATATATATTTAAAATAACTACTACATTAAAATGAGATTCTTAGTTATGGAAGGTCCGTAAAATGTCAGTCCCGTACCTGTGCGGTGTTCCCACCCTAAAGATAACTGGATAGCAAAATTTAGGACTCCCACTGTAGCATCTTTCTATTAGCCACGACAGTATAAAGTGACCTTAAACGAATAAACAACATGAAAATAGGAATTGTTAAAGAAATATATCAAGTATTTACGCTCATATGACTTTCTTTATCGCATTTGGACCAGCACAAAGTGTTCGCTTTATCTTTGCTGATGTTGGTCGTAATAAAATTTTCTTTTTTGTTTTTTTTTAAACGAACATAAGGAATTTCACATAAGATGCACAGTTTTCGGAATGTTCCGAAAATTCTCATATTTGTTCGTTTGTTGGTTTTTTTGCTATGCGAAACATCTGTTATATTTTAAACGTATCTTTTTCTCCTATTTTGTCTTTATTTCCTTATTCCGATGCACTTTATACTTGAATATTTTGTTTCCTAACATAACCCCGCTAAGCCATGCTACATTTCTCCACCATACTAACGTGTTGGGGACATAAAACTGCTCAAAGGTACATTTTACACGGTGGACACTCAGGTGGGACTCTTCATATTATAAAGTTTTGTATATAAAGACAATGTTGAATTTTAAGGCGTGGAATAAATACCACATTTCTTCTACGCCGCATGGAAGATGAAGTCTTGAACTCTCGATTGTAATCATTTTCAACAAATTCCAAATTGCCTTCCATTCACTTATGATTATCTTTTTTTATTACTTGAAATAAATCTGTGGTACGTTGTTTCTTCAATTGATTGGGCTTATAATGGTGCTTTCCTCACTTCCTAATTTCCAGAAATTCTAAAGTGACTGAGGGCAAAAAAGTTATTATCTTAATAAACTTATTTGTTTTTAGTGGTTATGAATATATGAGAGGGGTTTCTGAAAAAATATTAGCAATAGCTTTGAGGGCACTTAGTGAGTCAGAGAACACATGACTTGACTGATCTATTGATGCAGGGAGGGGATGGGAGGCTTTCAGAATAGCCGTCAGTTCAGCTGTGAAGATACCACGGGGGACTGATTATCTATCTGTCACGATATTACTGAGCTCTTGGCTTAGCACGTTGTCCTAACACGTACTATTAATATTCCTCTGGAGCGGGGCTCAGTGTGTCGGTAGCTGAGTTGTTACGCTAAATCTTCCGGGTTCAAATCTGACTGTGGCAGATAAATTATTTAATATGTCAACAACCACAGATGGACACTGTGAGAATAACAGTCCCTGGAGTTCATCCTGTATATAGTGGCTATATTTAATTTGGGGACCTGGCGGTTGAACTTCGTCCCAGACAAATCACCTCCCTGCACAACCGTTGTTATACAGTATAGTCTCTATCATGTACAGAACTCAAGAGCCTTCAAAGGTTGTATTAGTCCAGATTTTTTTTCTCGTTAATATTCCCCTTCCTCTATAAAGCGTAGACGCTACGTTTCAAGCAATCGTTTGAAGGTCTTAGAATTTTAAGGTCTATTCCAACCAAAGCAATTGGATAAAATATTGAGTCCAAAATGAGTATGCATCCTTGTTAATATAATTTGTAATTGAAGTAATATAAGGATAGTGGCAATTGTGACAAGTTTGTGAAGTTGTACTTGGTGAAGAAAGCTTCCATAAAAAGTTGATAAAAGCTTTGTTGACTAGTGTTCAGTGGTAATTTACGGACTTTAATGTTTAAGCAGCGATTGGTGGTATCGGGATAGAACCTTTGGGTTTGTTTAACCTTTTATTAATAGTCTCATCAATACAATACTTTTATGTTATAATAGTAGCACTTGAGTATGAACATGGATATCTTTTGTACGAAAACCTTTTTCAGCATATTTCATTTTAAATTTTTTATGAAAATAAAATCATTTTTTATTGAAATATAGTTACATATGTCAAAATAAATAGATAGTGAATCCAAAATATGAGTGGTGTCGATATTTTCCCACATCCCTTGCTCCATAGATACGCATGTGTTGTTATAGATATTAGATTAAATGACACACTAGACCAATGAGAGTGCATATATGTATGGCACATATATAGTGAGAGGAATACAGTTCTATATGAAGCCGGAGGCTCACATCAAGAGCAGGCCTCTCTAATAATTTGATCTGAGCCCTGGATGATTTCAAAGGTAGGACGTTTCAAAACAAGGTGTATGCTCTTGACACATGATTATATTCCGACAGTCCTTATGTGATTGATGGTTTGAGCACTTGCGGTAGCAGCGTGACATTTAGTGACGGATGAGGGCCGATTCCCATGTACCTGGTCGATAATCAGCTTTATAAAATCACAGGAAAGTCATATTTAGGCAAAGAGTGGAGGGAGTACTAAAAAAAATTTTTTTTTCTTTGCCAATCTTATTTTGGTTTAATGAATTAAATGGATTTTTATATATGGGATATTCCCCTGATACATAATATATTACTAATTAATGCAACCACTCTTCAAAAACCTTTTTTTTTTCATAAAGGTTCTTGAAATGTTTGTTTGTCTGTTAGAATGATGATATCCGGTTACAAACCTCCGTCCACGAAGGACCCAAACCCTAGCCCGCCAGATCACTCTTAAAGCAATCCTCCCACATACGCCTTGGTCTACCCCTCAGACACTTCCCAGTCGGCAATTTAGGAATTCGTTCCTTACTAAGCCTAACAACTTTACAGGCCTCTTAATCTTCGCGACGCTATGACTTAAATAATATTTACCGGATGCATGCTTCGCTATTCTGCGTTATGTAATCTCCTGTATTCCTCAGGGGTCTCTTCCTTTTTTTGGACCGAATATTCTACGTAACACCATATTTTCGAATACCTGAAGGAGTCGTTCATCCTTTAGCGTTAGCGGCCAAGTTTCACGTCTGTAAAGAAGAGTTGGAAGGATGATTGTTTTATAAATTCTGATTTTTAGATTTCGGGAAAAAAGAAGCGAGCTTAGTAATGTCGAGACCGAATAATAACTAGCATTTCCTGCCTTTAATCGCACCTATATTTCCTCTTAAATTTCGCTTTTTCTAGTTAATATAGACCCTAAGTCCTTGAACTTCTCAACATGTTCGAACTCATTCCCTCCTACAAGAATATCACCAATATTTCGCCCTTTTCTGCTACTAACCATATCCTTATTCGAATTTATTTCTAGCCCTATTTCCTTACCAGCATTCATTAAGTTTGTGTGTCTAGTTTTATAGTCTCTGCGTCTTCACCCAACAGTACCAAATCGTCGGCAAAGACAAGGGCGGATAAAACTGGAATAAAATTAAAATAAATTTAAATACTGTAACTAGAAGGTAACAATATACTTACCAACATCAGCGTATATGATAAAGTTTGCGAAATAAAAACATCTATATAACCTCAAACTTGCAAGTAACAAAAATAACACAATTGTGGTCGCATATAATAACATCGAATCATTAAAATGTTGACAGTATGAATATAAAAAAATACCTAAATTAAAGTAAAATAATGTCAATTGAAGACCAACTTCATATTTTTGATAATGTATTGACAAATACTTAAAAGTGTCATAAGTTTAGAATTTATTAAAAAAATCACGTGGCTCTATTAAAGATAATCAAACACTTAAATTCTCGATTAATGATAATAATAAAATATTTAGTGAGCCCGAGGGCTCGATGCCTATAACAACCGTACCCCAACCCATTAAGATAAACTTGTAACGCAGTTCTTTCACACATTGGTCTCGAGAAATACCTGCCTTTAAAATGTGTCATCTTTTAAAGTTAATTTATTCTCGTGCAGGTCTGAGAGAAACATAATATAGGACTAAAGACCTTTTAACGTATTGGTACAGTAAATGTTAAATGCTAACATTTAAGGTTGTACGTGGCTTTAAATATAAAACATACTCCGCAATTATGTATAGAAAAATATAAAATTTTAGTTGGAATGAGTAATGGGGCTATAACCATCATCTATTCTCAACGGTAACAGCCTAAACTTGTGGTACGTCACAAATATTCAGTAAAATTAGATAATAGATTAGAGTTAAATAACACAAGAATTTACTGTTAATAATATGGATAATAACAAATAGCTAATTATAAACAAATGGAGAACCAATTAAATAAGAAACAATCAATTAATGGTAGGTTATACTAATATAAATAGTATATTAAAGACTAACCTAAGTTATTTTATGAATTATGCGAATAGGTGTGAATGGGAATAGGTGTTTGGCAAGGATATGTTCTTCACAGAAATATTTTAACAGCTTTACAGAAAATCATAATAATGTATAAACTGAAGATATATATATATATACACATATGTATATGTAATGCTGTTAATTTTGAAATTCAGAGGGAAAAACGTAATTAATATCTTCTTCTATTTTCTTAGTACTTTTTACCTTCTTTAATCCTTCTTCATTAACAATGTGGAATTTTAGCTTCATCATTATGCTCAAGAATTCAGTTTATGTAATTTTGTTTTCTATAAATCATTCTATGTATTAAGAGTAATAACGGTTTAATCATCCGAATGTATGAAAATTTATTAAACAAAATAAAAAGTCAGTAACATATAACAAAAATTAATAAAAAAGTACAATTAGAAAAAATAATAATACCTGAATAAACTGAATTGATGTTGTTTCATTTGAATATCAGAATGCAATGAAGTGACCATTGAAAAAATAAAATAAAAGACTAAATATAAATACAACACATGCTACAAAAAAAAGTTATTCTTAACTATTAGGTGTAGGCTACACAAAAGCTTACATTATTGCTTTTATCCCCATAAACTGTTTTACATATGTGTGTGTGTGTGTGTGTTTGTATTATTGGCTCTTAATAATAGCCATTGTGTTATTATTGCAGTATACTCTCTAGTGCTGAGCAAATCGGTTTAATAGTCGGTACAATAGTACATACGCTAGCTACAGTTTAAATCCTTAGCACCTATATTCTTTAAAATAAAGTTCTGTTTTTGTCAGAAATGTATTTTTCAACGCTGAACAGAGTAAACATTTCCAGGTGAAATTTATCTGAATACTTTGTTGTTGTTTTTCAAAGTGAAACATTTAGGACATAAATAAAACTCGTTGGGAAAAAAAAATGGAAGGCTAATGGATCTTGTGAACATTTATATATCATAATGGTGAATCAGTTGGAGTACTATTTGAGGAGGCCAGGGAGACTATTGCGGAGTGATGTATGGCCCGATAAAGGGAATAGTTCTCCGTGGCCCTGCCCGGCCAGCTGCTACCTCAGGGATATAACGATTCAGAAGTAGTAAAAACTTTGCCGCCATCTCGGAAGAAGTTCTGTCTCCAGTGAGTCATGTCCGATGACAACTTCCACAAAGGCAGGTCGGATTAAAGCGAAGTGTCTCATAGTTTATTTTTTCATGCTGTATGATCCCTTTCACTGACCTTACAAGTTCCAGGAATTTATATCTTGAATTAACCGGCCTACATGGATTTGAGACCAGCTGAGGCAGATAAATTATTTACTCTAGCGCACATTACCGCCCTGGGGGCTAATGTAGTCGAAATGGCAGTCTCTCGTGTCCGGTGGTCACTGGTTCGGACAGCACTACATCTCCCTCGCCATCATCTATCTATCTCCATAACTCTCTCTTTATGTTTTTATTGTTGTTTCTATCTAATACTTTATATTAATATATATATATTTTTTTTACAATCGAGCCACAATAGACCACGTCTTTTTCAACCGTTGTTTTCTTTTGTTCCATATTTCTTTCATTCCCGTGTTTTCTCTCCTACGTCCTAATTACACTGGTATTTATTTTTGTTCCTCCTTGAAAACCCGGAGCATTCTGAAGTTTTAGCCTAAGTGAGGGACGTCCTTCAATACCATCCGGAAAGGCCTCGAGCTCTTCGATGTTCTATTCAGTTCAATCAATGTGTCGGATATTTTCAGCTTTTGAAGATAGGTGGATTTCTCACTGCACCTGCTATTGTCTCCTAGTTCTACGTTTTGGCGTCGTCTATAATGGTCCTCTGGTAACAACTAGTTATCGATCCTGTGAGATCTGGAATTCCTGCTAGGGCTCATTCAGCCTATGTAAAGTGTTAGATAACGTTACTGGGAGAATATCTGACGGTGAAGCTTGTTCTCGATAAGGTTCATCCTGCTTGCACAAAGGTTGAATTATAGTGTGCTCCGAACCATGTGCTGAATCCTGTACCCTTCATTGCTATAGTGATAACGATTTTTTTCCAATTATGTATTCCTTGTTTGCCTAGCACTTTATGTTTGTGTATTGCACCTGCAATCATTCGACAGTTTTTTTGTATATATTTTTCATTCATTGTATTATTATGATTCTGCACTGATCCATTTAAATTAATACAATTGTTTTAAATTTGCGACTGGTATATTGGGTACGGCATGTAATGTTTGTGAATTTTAGCAAATTATATAAGACATCAATATTATTTAAAAAAAAATTCAATTGAAATAATAAGACGAAGAATCTTTATTTCAGATGAGGTAAAGAGTAATCCTTTTTATTAACAAGTACTGTTTTGTTTGAGATTAATTTAAATAACTTCAGACGAATCTCTACCGAATCTTCAACAATATACTGTTTTTGTTGAAAATAAAATAATTATTTTATTTTGAAGAGAAAAGATTTGCCCTGGGCGGGATTCGATCCCGGGTCGTCCGCCTCTCCGTGGCAGCGCTACCAGGGGTCACTCTTTCTTCAAAATAAAAATATTTAAGAATTAAAACAAGTAATAAAACATTATAAATAATATAATGACTTAAGTCAACTAGATCCTAATTATAGCAATGTTGAATGAACGTTATTTAATCTAATTGTGTGTTTTGAGTAAAAAATATAGCTGGCTGTGTAGATGAACTTTTAATCCGATAGTGATTAATATATATGATAATGCCTTTTTGATTCTTTACTGTAATAAATGGATCGACCCTGAAAACGGACGCTTATGAAGAAATGTTTTGGCAAGGGCGGCTAATAGGCCGGACACGAGGTGAAAGCAGCCTTCTGGCTATAGAATAAAAATAAATAGCCTATAGCTGAGGGGGCGAGAAAAAGGCGGGGAGGGGGCGCCGGTAAATATTTACTACGGTGGCGGCTCTGTTCCCTGCGGTGGAGGCAATAATTCACCCCCTACGTGACTTCATTCCCTCCTTGCAGGCTCTCTCACTCTCACGCTCATTTAAAAAATGATGGCGAACCTGCTGCGGAGTGTATGGTGTAAATATGTTGGCTGATCTCCGGGGACCGCTCCCGTGATAGGTCCCTGCTCGCATACTATCTGTGTCAGTGGCGAATTTACACTGGAAAATCTTATTTCCTAGGTATCTCTACCCGGCATTGTAGGACCTTCAGTTTGTACAAGCGATCCCATTTGTATGCACTATTCGAACTTTTTGAACCAGCTCTTTACCCCCTCTATGTAGATATTATACTATATATGTGTAAGGATTTTATTTTAATAATGTAGAGGTCTCCATACCATGCCAGTAAATGCAAAGTTATTCAGGATAAGAACGGGATTTTTTTTTTTTTTTTTTAACATTGCTATGATATTATATAACAGCAAACTTGTTCCTCAGTGGATTCGATTTCTATTTACATAAAATGCAATCATTATGGGGCCACGAATTTACTGACATAAACCGTTTCATTATTTTTTTCATTCAAATATGTACCCATAACTCCCATAATATTATTTTTTTTTAAATTTTGCTAGGCAAAAATTCAATTTTTTCTTCACATTAGGAAATCACTCAAAAGAACATCGTCTTAACTCAAACAAAAACAAATTTCCATTAGAGATATTAAAAAGTTCCATGTTGGCTGAAAAAATTGATTATTGGTAAAACAAATCATTCCTATTGTGATGGGGATATTGAAATACTTTTAATAACCATTAGAACATTTTTGAAAGCTTGAAACTATTTTGATTTTAACTTATGTCATAATTTCCATACAATTTCAAGTGCAATCATAATATAACTCAAAATATGACTGTATTAAAAAAAAAGACATGTTGGAAATGGAACATCAGAAATGTCATTACTGAATTAGAAACCTTCTATCGATGCAATCGCTACAGAAGGCCTAACTCAAAAATTGCAATTTTTGAATTATGAGGTTTTTTTAAGGAGCGAAACATGATACTACAACCCATAATGGGTCTTGAGTTCATCACATGGTAGAGACTGTATTGTTTCTAGGACAACGGTTGCGCAGGGAGGTGATTTGTCCTAGATCATGATCAACCGCCTTTCCCCCCCCCCTATTTTAGTACACTGGCTGAGCCCCAGGAGGGCCTGTTGACCCTTAGGAATCCATCGGTTGCTGTTAACAAATTAATTAATTTATACGCCAAAGCAGTGATCGAACCCCCTCAACTACCCAGCTCTCGAGAATCAGGTATTAATGTTTAAAATATTGATTTAATAAGAATAAGCCTAGAAAATATAAGTAGATTTTAGATGTAAGAAAGAAAATAGTTGGGGGTGCAGTCAAATAAGACACTAAATAAGTGGTTACTTATTTTAATTAAGTACCCACTTATTTAGTGTCTTATTTGACTGCACCCCCAACTATTTTCTTCCTTACATCTATCATCCAGTCAACCATCCCTCGCTTCTCATAGATTTTAGATATTATAATTTTAGAATCAAATTACAAATAAGCAGAATATTTAATTGATATTGTATTGTTTTTATAATAGAATTGTTTAAAAGAGTTGATAAAAACGTAATGAAGTCGATCCCAAAGTTATTGTAGGAATGTTCGCATGTTTCATGTCAAAATATGAAGAATGCGTAAATTTAATGTAATTATTTTTATGATAATTGTTATTATTATTGTTATAAGACTAAATTTAGGAGGAGAAAATTGTAATGAATATAATTGTAGTTATGAAAATAAGGCGCTCTTTCAGAAATGTCGTTGTTGATAAAAGGTGGCACAATATGAAAGTTGCTGTAGGATGGATGATAGGAAGAAGTCTTTTAGGCTTTCAATACAACAAAGACGTATTGTCTTGGCGGGTTTCCGACCCCCCGAAATGGTTGAGTTATGAGACCCGGCTAATTGAGGAACTTAAGTAATAACAGCCCTCGGCTTCAGTTCTTAGCTCGCTTCGACACCGATCGTCTTAGCCTTTACACTCTTTCGGAAAATTATTGTTCTCGCAGATTGGGGTTTAATTTTTCTCTTCAACTTGACGATATTTTTGTGAAGCAAATAATTCTCAAGAAATGTATATTTGAGCGCAGCCAACATACACAATATACAAAAAGTTTTCTTGCTCCGTTGTCTTTAGCTAAACTGTGAAGCATATAAATAAATCCATTTGAATATATACATATACTGGACATTAACATGCATAACAACATATCATAATAATAACCTGTACGACAACATGCTATGAAGTGTATACTCTACGTAGTGCATCCACGGTTGTGCAGGAAGGTGATTTAACCTAGATCACGCTATTCCGGCAGACCCCCCCTTATTTAGGTTATCCACTTTATAAAGGATGGGTGAGTCCCGGAAGGAAGAGATCTTATATTATCCCTTTAGTTCCCTCTTCTCCTGACTTCTCAGTTCTTGGCCCCATTGCTTTTTCCTTTGGAGGTCATTCCATGAGTGTTCACTTTACCTGATCCATTTATAGGAGGCTATCTAAATACAATTTTTTTAAGACCGACGAAAAATGTTATTAGTCTAAATCACTAATCATCGTATTATCTGAGATAGATGCACTATAGGATCCAGAGCGGAAAAAATAAATAAATTAAATACTACATACAAAAGTGTAGTACTATAGAGTTTCCTCCATACTATAAAAGGAAAGGATTTCATACCCCTATCGCATTTCCTAGGGCCTTGCAAAATTTTTTTTTTTGTAATTTATTTATTGATATTTACAACTGTATTACAATAATACATCAAGTAAATAGGCTATGTGATACATAATGACATGAGTTAAGGGCAAGTAGAGAAACTACCCACTGGTAGTACTCAAATCACTGGTTCAACTAAGAAGGTCACGTGGCCATTTTCTTTTCAGACGCCTCGGAGGATTATCGGGAATTGAAGAGGAAGCTAGGTTTGAAACTAAAGGGTTTGAGTGGGAATGAAGTTTGTTATGAAAGGAAAGATACCGGGTTCGGGCCAAATCAGCAACAAATGGGACATTAAGGTCGTTATGGATAACTTTATTCTTAACAAAATAAGGAGCGTTGAGAAGTTTACGAAGGATTTTGGATTGTAGTGACTGGATACGAGAGGAGTTCGATGGCTTAGTGGAGCCCCAAAGCTCTGCTCCGTAAGTCTAAATAAGTCGGATGATGGCCATGTAGATGAGTCTTTTGTAGTTTGTAGTAGATGAGCTTAGAGCGTTTGTCTAGTAAGTGTTGAAGTAGCCTGAAACGTCTAGCGGTTTCTTGTCTTTTGAGTCTAGTATGAGGATTCCAGGTTAATCGTTTGTCAAGGTGTAGTCCTAAGTACCAAATCTGTTCTACAGGACTTAAAGGGATGTTATTAAACGATACAGGGGGGCAGGAAGTCGCTGGTTTACGACGGATTGCAAAATCTAGATGTGCTTTTGGGAATATAAATGATACAAACACGAAAGAAAAAATATAATGGTGACTGTTATATTTATCGTAATTTTCACATATGTGTTCTTATATCTGTAAATATTATATATTTTAAAAATAGTAAATGTATATCTGGAGCCCCGGCGAATAGGTGGTTATGTTGAATTTCGATCAGAGAGAATTTCAGAGAGTTGAATTGAGAGAAGGGAATGGTCTCATTCTTGTAGCTTTTAGCTTAAAATGGTGTTCTAATTTAAACAGTAGCTCTTTTTCAAGCCAAAGCCTGGCCTAACTACTTATTCAGTACGAAAATGACACGGTTTCGCTTCCTTAAGTACAAGAAAATCATTTCAGAGAAAATAATACTTAACTTCTACTTCACGGTGGCTAACCTATGCTATACAATTCGTCTTATAGTCTACCTCATTTAGCATAAGTCCAGATTTATTCCATGCATGCTAAAATGTAATTGGCACTTACAAGTGGTCTATTGTCAAACTGATCGAAATTATATAATAGGATTCATCAAGTTAAAAAATATTTGACTTGAATTGTAAGAAAGAATCATATTTATTGTGAAATGAAACGATATAAAATATCTGTACGTGAATAAATCGATGAATTCTGAGAAAAATTTATTTTAGAAATTTTCCTTCATTGATCTGTTATCTACCATTATACATGCTTAGCCTATCACGGAACTGTGATATACTTAGTATTTCAGTTATTTAAGTTATTTAAGTATTTGGTGTCTTGAAATAGTATCTTTAAATTTCTATGCCCTAAATCCTTTAGAATATTTGGGAATAAGGTCGTTATGGCAGCATTATGAAAAGTGGAGAGTGTTAGTGGACATCGGTGATCCAGACTGCGAGAGCTCAAGCTGGGCCTTAGAATCGGGCGAGCGATCCGTTTTGAGAATAGGCTTTGGGGTTTGTTGGGGATTTGGACGGCTAAGCTCGCGGGGTATTGTGGCACCGCAGCCGAGGCCTGGTTATTATCGCAGTTATTCTCCTGATCGGGTTTCGAACCCGCACCAGGACCTTATCAAATCGACAACAATGGCCCAGCCTCTGAGCCCAGTGTCGGCTAATCGGATCAAAGAAGTATATCGCATTATATTGGCTTGTGCTCGGCGAGTCTATTGTCATTCATGTTTGTCCTCCCCCTTCTCCTATACGCTCTATTCAGATAATAACATCCATAATTTATTTATGAATATCATCTTGACTCGTATATAAGAAGGTCTATTTATCGCAACATATCAAATTATACAAATAATTCGCTTTACAGTTTATTTTTTTCAGTTGCAAATCATGATGCAATATATTCTGGCACAGCATTTTATTGAATTATTGAAATGAAAACATCTTTAGTCGAAGTGAGTGAATTTTCGTTGGTAAAAACTTATGGATTCGCGTCTCCAACATGCGCGACATGGTCGTGACCTATTGCGCGAGGTGGCGACATGTACCAGCCTATGTATGAGTAACATAATTTTTAATCTACTTTCGTCTAACGATCCATTGATATAAGAATAAAAATAATATTTAATTATAAGGTGGTTTAATTGTGGTGCAAAAAAAACCAAAAAAAAAACCTGTACCACTAGAACCCATGGAGGATTCAGTACGTGGTAGAGACTAGGCTTTTTCTTGGACAACGGTTGTGCAGTAAAAGAACATTTGTCTTAGATCACGCTCAACCGCCAGATTTTTCCTTCTTTTTGGTAACCACTTATAGAGAGTGTGTGAGCACCAGGAGGGTCCTAGATCCCACTGGATCCACCTCCGGCCACTAACAGATAAAATAAATGTCTGCCAGCGAGGGGGATTTGAAACCAGGACCTTTGGCACGGCATCACAGCACTCTACGGCTGGTCCACTCCACTCCGCATTGTAAAATTATTAATGTGAATTCTTCTCTAGCCGCGTTGAAGGATTTTCGGTAGGGAAGAAACTTATGGGTTCGCTTCACAGACATGCTCGTAAATTATTGCACTATACTAGTGAAGCGTAACGGCCTCTGTATGAGTTCTACAATTTATAATCAGCTTTAGATGAAATGTTAGAATTTCAATGATGTAAGAATAGTAATATAGATAGATAGTTGTGCAATTCATACTAATAATAACTAAACTGGAATAATGTAATAACATGGTGCTTTGAAGATATAACTACGGGTATTATTGCTAATTATCTAGTTATAAAGTTTTTTCGTCCAAGCCTTTGGGGGCATTTGCGTGCAACATATCTACAAGACTCATTATTCAAACAGTAGCGCTCCTGAATGCAAAATAGTTCGTTCTTTTATAAAGTAATCATCGAAAAATGTTCAGTGAATGATATTGGGATGCAGAACATAATATAATTGAAAGTGATGAAAAACAATTTCATGATACAATTTCAATAGAAAGATAAAAAAAAATAATTTTCCAGAAGTTGAATTTATTATAATTTTTTTTCTTACCATCAATCTATTACTTGAAAGATGATTGGTGGTAGAGGATCACACTTTGAATATTAATAGTTTTTATTTTAGAGGAACAAAACTTAAACGCTAATAAACAATAATTTTATTTTTTCATCCTATTAAATCATATTTAATATTCCGGATCACCTGGGGATTGTTGATATATTAGTTGTTGTTATATCAACCACAGCCCCATTTTTTACTCCCATTAAAAAATCTTGGGTCATGCCGTCCTTTGAAGTGTATAGATAATTTATGTTATTTTATTTATATAACTTTTATAATATTTTGGGGGATCGGAAAGGCTCAATGGTAGAGCACTGAGTTGCCATGCCGAATAATGGCTCAAATCTCGGTGCTGGTTAGACTTTTATTTAATCTGTTAGCAGCCGGAGATAGATCATAAGGGATTTAGAACACTCCTGGGGCTGACCAAGCCTCTATAAAGTGGGTACCAAAAATAAGGGGGAAAATCTGGTGGTTGAGCGTGATCTAGGACAAATCACCTCCCTACACAACCGTTGTCCATGAAACAGTTCAGTCTCTACCATGCACTGAACCCCAGACACGTTCATGGGTTGTAGTTGTACAGGCTTTTTTTAAAACATTATATAAATATTTGATTTCAGAATTGTATTTAACATTTTAAATAATTCCAACAAAATTCTAAGACTTTAAAATAACCAACTACAGTTTTCGGAAGGAGAGTTTAAGGATTTTCCTTGGAAAATGGAGGAGGAGACCTAGACTGCCTGCCAAAGCTCATTAGAGGTTCTTTATTAACCGTGTCCTGCCGGGCCTTCTTCTCCTCAGAGCCAGATAATTTTAAGGAGCTCTTCAAATTTGGACCCGGACCAAAATGGTTTGGCTCCCCTCGGGCAAAACCTTTTTGTTTTTCTTAGGGAGGAAGTCTGGGCCTAAGCTTCCGTTTTACGGGGCAAGTTCAAGCCTATAAAGTTGTCAGGAAGAGAAGCTAATAAAGCCGCTCAGACAAAAACCCGGCCTAAAATGCGGAATGGCCGCCCACATCGCCGGCCGCTGAATTATGGGCGTGCCCTTTGTGGGGCCCTACACGTGCTTCGGCGATTGATCAAACCGATTTAATACTCTTCTATCCTTTTTGTTTTAATTCTCCAGCTAAATCGGATCCTGGTGAAGATTTCCTTTATTGCAGATTGCTCGGTACGATTTGGGGCGAAATTAATCACAACTTTATATATATTATATATTTATTTATTTGATAGGGAGCGGAGTGGCTCAGTGGTTGAGTACTGAGTAGCCATGCCGGAAATCCTGGTTCATATCCCGCTGCGGGCAATTACTTTTATTTAGTCTGTTTGCAGCCGGAGATGGATCTTATAGGATCTAGGACCCTCCTGGGGCTCATCCAGCCTCTATAAAATATTATAAAAATAGGGTACCCATAATAAGGGGGAAAACCTGGCGGTTGAGCGTGACCTAGGACAAGTCACCTCCTTGCAGAACCGTTGTCCATGAAACAGTACAGTCTCAACCATGTACTGAATCCCCAGACTCGTTCACGGGTCTTAGTGGTACAGGTTTTTTTTTTTTATTTATTTGATGCGAAACATTCCTGGAGGACTATGATGCAGTTTTTTTTTCAGTATTTTCTTTTCTGCCAATCTTGGTAAATTTAAATATCTTATGTAAGCCATCATAAATAAATATAAATGTATAATATGCTAATTACTTCTATTTCTACCGGTTTACTTTGACACTAAAGCTCGTGGCATAATAGTCCCATCTGAATTTAAACTACATAGAGATTTTATCCCAATTTCGATAGTTCTATTCTAGCTTGCCCTGTTAGTTCCTAATTGGCCTTTTAGTATTCTTATAGCTTTCAAAGTCTTAAAGCTCTTCGCCGACTTAGTAAGCGACTTATATAAAAAGCAATGAATGTAATTAGTGTTTGGGACGGCAATTTGTTGAATAAGGAAAACGGAAATGAAGCTAAAATAAATTGAAGGAAACAAAAATCAGTAAGTATATATGAGAGGAGTAACTCCGGATGGCTCCGGATTCAAATCCGCCTGTGGAAGATAAATTATTTAAGTTGTTAGCATTCACGGATGGAACATTGGGGATCTGTCCCACCCAGCCTCTATGAAGTCCTTTATCTCGGAAGAATCGCCTCGCAAAACCGTTGTCATACGTACAGTCCAACAACATACTGAACTCAAGACTCAACCCTAGAAGTGGTATAGTGGTACATAGTAAAATATATAATACTATATGTAATCAACATTTTAAAAATCCTTATTTTCAATTTAATTTCCTCGATTTTTTTATGAAGTCTTTGCTGAGAAAAAGTTTAAATTATAAAAATTACTATGCATTATTTTTGCTTATAATTAGTAACTTAATCTTACTAAATATTGAATAAAATTTAATATTGAAATGCACTGTATGCATTAGGATATAAATTATCAGTAGTTTAAGAACCAAAATCATTGACAATTTAAAAATATGTAAATAAAAAAAAGAAATATACTCTAAAATATACAATTAAGCTTTTTGAATGATTTAAAAAACATAATTTCCTAAAACTATCGTGGTTTCCTAAACACGATACTTTTAGAATTTTAAAGTAAGAAATGATAAAAATTGATTTACCATGAAATAAATACACATCATAACAAAGTATTTACCATTTTTGGTTTTATAGTATTGAGCATTAATCGCTCTGTGAACTTGTTTGAGAGTGAAATCTCAGGAAACTTCCAGCTAAGTCCTAACTTGCGTGTTAGGCAATAATGACAGTTCTATATATAAAGCCTGTCTTAGGCCGGGCTTAAATTAAGTTAACGTTTTGGGCTTGCTCGAAGTCGGGCCACAGAGGCGGAGTCAATACAAGAAACCTCTGTTTGTAATCTTAATCGGATCTTAATGAGGATGTCATCAGAATATGCTTCTTAATGATAAACTCTGCATTAACCGTTTCCCGATAATGGTATAGCTTAATTAGGCAGATATAGAATGGTGGAATAAGGCGCTCACATTACCGTGATTATGAATTTTATTATTTCTACCAAGTTATGTTTAATAACAAAAGTTTACATATTTATGGTTGGCAGTTATGATTAGGAACAATGGAAAATTCTTGAATTAAAAAAAAAAATTTATTCAATAAAAAAATTTACAACTGGATTTTACTAATACAACAAGTAAATAGAATGATTGTTACATATTAGCATGAAAGCCAATTAGGGAAAATACCCAGTGGTAGTATTCGAGAGCTTATTTAAATAAATGTAGAGCTCAAATAAATGTCAAAGTGGCCTGAAATGGCGAGCTGTTTCTTGTCGTTTCAGTCCTTAGGTCATCTTCTTTTCAGACGCCTCGGAGGATTATCAGGGATTGAAGAGGTTGCTAGGTTTGAAACTAGTGGGTTTAAGTGGGAATGAAGTTTGTCATGAAATTTCGGATTCGGGGAAATCAGCAACACATGGGACATTAAGGTCATTATGGATTACTTTGTTCGTAACAAAGTAAGGAGCATTGAGGATTTTACGAATGATTTTAATGATGATTGTAATAATTGAATACGAGAGCAATTCGATGGTTTAGTGGAGGCCCAAGTACTACTAGCCCAAGCTACTCTGTCCAATGGGTCAAAAGATTGTCATGCATATGAGACTTTCGTGATTAATTGAGAGCTTAGAGCTCAAATAAATGTCAAAGAGGCCTGAAATGGCTAGCGGTTTCTTGTCGTTTCAGTCTAATATGAGATTTAAAGTTAATCGTTTGTCAAGGTCTAATCCTAAGAACTGTACTTGTTCTACAGGAATCAATGGGATGTTATTAAACGATACAGGAGGATTCCAAGTCAATGGTTTACGACGGAGGGTAAATGTGATTTGACGGGATTTGCGGGAATTTATTTTAATCCTCCAGTTTTGAGACCATTTTTAAGTGATATGGGATTGAAGAATATGGGATGCTATAACTGGATCAGATTTCTTGGAATTAATAAAAAGGTTATTAGCTATAATTATATATCATGTATCAAGGTGATTTCAAAATTGTAAATTAATTATAAAAAATGTTAATAGATTATAAAATTTTTAAATGCGATAACCTCCGGGTTTTATGATCAATTATACATTGACACGGAGAGATTCAGAAGATCACAAATTTATGAAAATCCTTACAGATCCGTTACAGTCAGCAATTATACTTAAAACTACTGTTATCATTAATCGTTTATTTATTTAACCTCCCATTATGCTGCTGTGACTGATCGGACGATGCTACAATGGGAGTCCTAATTAACTACCACCGCAAAAGGCTCGAGATCGTTATCTTATGTCCCCTAAGAAGGATGACAAAACCAAGGATTTTGGTTACCTTTAACGAATCCTATGGTACCTTAAAGGGTGCGAACCCGTCACCTTGATTATGAGATGATTGTTATGCTATCCGCTACACAACAGTTAACCCCCACAAAATAATTAGTTTTTTATTTTACAAGCAGCAAGTTCATTATTTTATTTACATTAGGTAAATTACATATTGGAAGAACTTTAATACAAATTATATGTAACATGGTAAATGACCCACTATCTTTTTTTTCAAAATGCTTTAGAGGAAAATATCGACTATATATGTAAATATTTATATATATATTTTTTATTTATTTATTTATATGTTTTTTTCCCGCTACTTGAAGGACGTTTATTGTTCTGCAAGTACCGTACATTTATAGTACATTACATAAAATTGTACTTTCATGTTGTTGTTTTTTCAATTGTTTACATTTTTTTTATTTATTATTTATATTTTATTTTCAGGTGCAAATGAAAATTAAATAATAAATAAATAAATAAAATAAATATTATTTATAAATAAAACTTAACGCTAAATTGAAAATGCAATATTAAAACAAAATTTAAACTTAAAATATTAAACATATTAAAAATAAAACCAGTTGAAACAAAAACACACAAGAAATAAGAAAAAAATAAATAACAAACAATAAAAGAAAAAAAATAGTAAATAACCACAAAATTACTACTAAGTAATTGAAAACAAAACCAAAATTCTTGTTCATCTATAATATTGATTTCGTGTAGTGACGATTAACCACACTCCTTTGGCAAATACCTTGGATTGCTGAAAATACTTCCAGTATGTCTTTAACACTGATTGGCCAGCTGTCCTTCTGCGTCACATGGTTGATAAGTTTAGTCCTTATAAATTTAATAAACAATTACATAATATATATTAAGTTAAATTAAATTCTTTATATTAACACGGGAAATTTTTAATTCTTTTTTGTTATAAGATTTTTTTTAGAACAATGTCTAGTTTAAAATTGTGCAATTATGTTTATTGTGTAATAGATTAACAAAAGTACAGGTTGATATACGTAATCTATAATCCTACATAATCAACATATCAATGTTAAAAATATTGTTAGACCCTAAGACAATGTTCAGTATTTGTCATTTTTTTCTACAATTTGCAGTAATTTTTTTTAATGTTTATTTTTATTTGGCTTGACTAAGTTTCTGATTGAGCTATGACACATTTTCTTAAAAACTGAACTGTAGACGTTAAATAATTCTGAATAATAATAAACTGTACATTCTTTGAAGTTGTGACATTTAATTTATGGGTTTCTCCTTTTTATTGGGTGTAAAAAATATATTTTAAACGAGGATAAATTCAATCAATCTATGTTTCATTAAAAGGTAGAGAGTATTTCTTTGAAGGTCGAAAAATATCAAAGACAAAGGTAAATGATGAATATTGATAGTTCTTTTTCACATAAAGGGAATGATGGAATCGAAAAAACATTGAAGTATCGAAAGGCTTTAAAGTTCATTAGAGTAATTAAAGGAGATCGGTAGTCACTTAATTGTCCCAAAAGCCAAAGTGGCGTTTAATAAAAAATTTAAAAATTTTTAAACCATTACTTGATCAACAATTAGCTATTTAAGAAAACATTGACCAATCTTATAAGTGGTTACATTCACAGTCGATTTGATTACTGATGGGATTCGGTTAATCGCGGCTGCCCAGCATTTGCATAAAAAGGGGCCGTGCATCGATTATGTTAATCAGTCTACATACCCCGATTTAGCCTCATACATAAAATCAATGCGGAAGTTGAAAAAGTAAAATCCTCTAAGTTTATCTGATTACGTTATGAGTAAAAACGATGCATGATAAACTTTCCCCTTCTACTTTGACGGTGTGGAAAGCGCTGAGTTACTGGCCAGGAGGTACCTGGTTCTGGTGGTAGGTGAATTGCCAGCCTCTATAAAGTGGAACTGTAAATTGGGGTACGGTGGCAGTTGAGGGTGGTCTCGGCCAAATCACCTCACTGCAAACCATTGTTTTAGGAACAATACTGTATCCACCGTGTACTGTAACCAAGTCCCTTCGTGCGTTGTAGTCGTATAGATGTTTATTTTTTGTTTTGGCAAGACATAATTCCGTATGAATCAAATATGATTTATAAGTTTCATCGTCAAAAAAAGTCTAGATCCAACCTTATTAAAGCAATAGGTAATCATTGCTTTGCAACCAAGGATTATGCATTCAAATTTCTTAATTTCTTATTATTGGACCGTTTCATATAAAATGTCCGTTTTAAAAGATAATTAATAAGAAAGATTATTTAAGGAACAACTTTACGAAATTAAAACATTTTTATATAAAATATTTACCCACATTTTTCCCAAAGTGTTATCAAATTTTCACACAAAATTTTCTACTTCATTAAAAACTAAAAAATTCACGAATTTGTGATGAAATAACAAGTTCAACTTAGAAGTTCACGAGGCCATCTTCTTTTCAGACGCCTTAGAGGATTATCAGAAATTGAAGAGGCTGCTAGGTTTGAAACTAGTGGGATTGAATGAAGTTTGTCATGAAAAGATTTATATCGGATTCGGACTGGATCAGCGAAAAATGGGACATTAAGCTCATTATGGATTACTTTGTGGATTAATATTAATATTCGGATTAGTATTGTTGAAATTCCTGAATAGATAGAAATCTGTTGGAGATAATTCTTCCAAATAAGGTAAGTGTGGGAGGACTTCGTAGCTGGATTTAGTTTCTTCACTGTCCGTCGTGAAATATGAGGTCCATCGTATAGGTCCCTTCCGATTAACCAATGTAGCTTGCTTTTTGATAAGTTTTTGTTACATTATGTCATCATTCAGCACAAAATATCATGAAGTACGATGGTTTCACCTTTGGGTAGAAAGGATAAATAAATTGAACCACGAACCAACAATTTTTTTGGTTGGATAATATCTCAAAACTACTCCGAATGGTCCGTTCGTAACAACACCCTTCACTAAACCCGGTAGTAATATTTCTTGTAGTTTTGGCGGCGGAGTCTCTTGGTTTAAACTTATTAAAAAAAATTGCGTGTTTCCATTGTCACATTTTATGGCATACTAAACAATGTTCTTTTAACTGTAGTGATAGTAAATATTATCACGAAAGAGAGAATTAATAACAGCTCGCTACGGTCTGTATACATAAACATAGTAACAAAAGAAGCCCACAAATTTTACCTTGGATTTTTTTAAAATTTAGTTATTGAAATATACAACACTCTAATAATATTATATCAAGTAAATAGAATGAACAGTAAAAAATGGCAGGAGAAACTGCCCATTGACAATACTCGAATAACTATTTCAAATTAGAAGGTCACAGGGTTCATCTTCTTTTCAGACGCCTCGGAGGGTTATCAGGAATTGAAGAAGTTGCTATGTACGTTTTAGAAGTATTCAAAATGGACATTTCATATATCCCAATATTAAGTATTATAGATGCCCCAATATTACTTTAATGTGACGTCTTACTGAATATTTTCGGACAAGATTCATTTTGCTTGACCGTGGAAGGGCGTTGAGAGTAGTCGCGGCACATGGTCAATCCATCTCTGGCGGAGAAACATCCATCTCCCTCTTCCCCATTTAGCTCCGATTAATCTCGGAAAAACAATCTTATTTTCTTCCCCGAGGCGAACGATTCCAGTTACGGCTCATCGAGCTTGGTTTCGCCCTTATTCTGAAAGCGCCTTCAATTAGGAAACCTTGGCTCATCGACTTTTCGACACAGCCTTACTCTACTTTTCCGATTTAGGCAGTTTATTTCTTTTACGAAGAAATTTTGTTATAAAGAAAAATACTTTTGTTATACCTAATTATTAAGAAAAAATGACACAAGTATGTATACAATAACAAATTGTGTAAAAAAACAAGCATATATTTATATATGTACAAAGAAGTATCATTTTCTGGAGACAGCTAGCTGAGTGCATAGAATGCTCTAGATTCTTCTTATTTCTGGAAGTTGAAGATAAAAAAAAAAAAACCTGTACCACTACGACCCGTGAACGAGTCTGGGGGTTCAGCACATGGTTGAGACTGTACTGTTTTATGTACAACGGTTCTGCAAGGAGGTGACTTGTTCTAGGTCACGCTCAACCGCCAGGTTTTTCCCCCTTTTTATGGGTACCCTATTTTTATAATATTTTATAGAGGCTGGGTGAGCTCCAGGAGGGTCCTCGATCCTATATGATCCATCTCCGGCTGCAAACAGACTAAATAAAAGTAACTGGTTGAAGTTGAAGATATGTTTTTAAACATCTTTTTGTTTTAATATAGACATTTTAAGCCACTTATATAGTAA
The DNA here is from genome assembly GCA_964056705.1 of Troilus luridus. Lineage (NCBI taxonomy): Eukaryota > Metazoa > Arthropoda > Insecta > Hemiptera > Pentatomidae > Troilus > Troilus luridus. The sequence continues at coordinate 87,091,885 of OZ057415.1, forward strand.
AAAGATTATGACGTTTATAGTAACTTCATTTATGTCGTTGTCATTTGGTAACTCAGTGCGCAATCTACTGGAATCATATGTCGTTGGCCCGGGTTTGAGCTCAGGTTTATTTAGTCAGTATTGGATCATTCCGAAGCGAAGCTTTGAGTTTCTAAATAGGTAGTACTTCACTAACTGAGTCACCAGCCAAAATGTAAAACTACATAAGTTTTATATTAATGTAAACATTACATGATATTTTTATTAACTTATAGCCCTTTAAATTATTATTTTGCGTTTTCTTCTGAGCACTATTAATTCTGCATGACTACCAGGCTAAGACCTGAGGGCAAGCTCATTCTTTAACTTTTTCAGTAATTTCCTCCTTTATTCCAAAGCTTACATTAAATTCATACTAATATTTCCTCATGGTAAAAAAGGGTTAATTTTTATGGTTATAAATACGCAAGTTTCCTAACAAAAAGAATATTTTAATTCCTCAGAATTAAAAAAAAATAAACCGATCTGGTTTAAGGAGGTAGAGAGGGACATGAGAAAACTCGGGATTACGGTGGAAAAGCTTAGAGATGAAAGTGCCAAGAGACAAGAGGATGGGGTTTGAGGCGAGTACAAAGAGGATGATCAAAATCTCCGTTGGAGAAAGGAGTTGGAGATGAGAAAGATACTGAGAGGAGAGAAAGTCGCGGAACAAGCACTAATGGTTGATCCGAGTTCAATAGAGTTGAAAGAACTAAATAAAATAATATATTTCTATGAAGGATATATATGAATTTATATTGATTATGAAACGATTATAGTGTTAACAACATACATAATTATTGCTGAAAGTAAAAGGTGTTTGTCATAAAACCCTCATGTATATATCTGAAAACCCGATGAGTTCAAAACTTCACAAGGTCTCTAATCCTTTTTAATTTCGGTATCGGCTCCGTCCCTGGTCCTAACCTGAGGGACTAATAGAGTGGCGAGAAGGCTGTGGATTTAATTTGGGGCTAATTGGCCAGGGGGGGGGCTGTTTAAAGGAGGCCCTTTTGCCCCCCTTTTGGCCCCTTTTGCCCACTCCAGCTCTTCTACACTCCTTCAACTTATTAAAGATAACGGCTGGCCTAATGAGGGATATCTTCCTCACTCCTCCTCCGTCACGGAATCCCATTTTTTTTTTAATTGATTTTAGTCGAAATAGGAGTCTGTGTTTTCCCTTTGAAGACTAATTAAAATGATCAGTTACAATTCGGAAAGCTTTGGATTGTAACTCTTTGACGTTTATTGCAATAATAGTTTTAAAAAAATCTAATTCTCGAAATTCAGAACTATTTTATATTATAATACAACAAGTAAATATAGATCTGTGATATGAATATAGAATCGAACATAATCACATCACATAAAAGTATGTAGAAAAACTACCAACTGCCAGTATTCCGACATTGAGATCATTATGGATGACTTTATTCGTAACAAAGAATATTACGAAGGATTTTGTATTGGATGCAAGAGGAATTCGACGGCTTAGGGAAGCCCCAAACCTCTACTTCGTATGCCCAAATAGATATAGACATAATAGTCATGTTTATGAGTATTTTTTAATTAATTGGGAGCTTAGGCGCGTTTGTCTAGTAAATATTGATTGTAGCCGAAAACGGCTTCTAATAATAGTACGGTAACGGGAAAATTCATTTTATGATTTTAATTGAAGGTTAATAAAAAAATAAAGAATAATTTAAAAAAAAACAAAAAACACACTTTCATAGAAAACAAACAAAAGGAAAAAATTATTTTCAAAAATTTAAAAATAATAATAGAGTGATGAAAGAAAAAATCATTTTATCTTTAATAAACTCGTAAAAATCATCTTTTCAGAGTGGTTCTAATATTACCTATATTAAAAATAAAAAAACCTATACCACTACAACCCGTGAACAGGTCTGGGGTACAGTACATGGTAGAGACTGTAGTGTTTCATGGACAACGGTTCTGCAAGGTTTTCCCTCCCTTATTTTGGGTACCCTATTTTTATAATATTTTATAGAGGGTTGGTGAACCCAAGGAGGGTCCTAGATCCTATATAATCCATCTCCGGCTGCAAACAGACTAAATAAAAGTCTTGCCCGCATCGGAATTTGAACCAGGATTACTTATTGGTAATTATTTTCTACTTTTTATTTCGGCTAGCTACCAAAGCGTCTTTTTTAATTCTTTCAAGCTATATAGTTTTTTTTTTACTTCCAAAAATATATGACATTCGCCAGTTGATGGTGCCAATAGTCATACACTAATCTCAAAGAGAAATCCCTCAATACAGGCCTTAGTTGATGGCACATGTCACTAACGTGTCTTTGAATATGAAAAATAGTTTGTTCTAATAATCTATTATTATTAGCTTATTAAATTATTGTATTGTCTTCAGTCCTTAAGACGTGTTCAAGTATAAATTTATTGCTACATGTTTGCACATAGACGAAGCTAATAAATGCTTGTTAATATTGATGACTTCATCCACTTAATATAAATAATAATAAAAATTAATTATTCACTAGTGCTCGCTATTGTGTAGATGAACTTTGTTTCTAGCAACATTTGATCGCTGTATGTCAGCGATAATAAATATTTAAAACACACATATAATATTTAAAGGGTTAGTTGATACGAAACGTCGATCTATTATTAATAACCGCCTAAGTTGGGGACAAACGTCTATATTACAACGAATTCCACATGAAGGGTGATGAAAATATTCCGAAGCAGCTTAAATAATTTACTTCCTGCCATTCGTTTTTCGGTTCAGCGAATTAAATATTCAATAATACAACGCACATGGAAATGAGATACTAGTTCTACACACTCGAGAAGTCACAGGAGATAAATATGAATTATAAGTAACACAAACGTAGAAACTCGAGAATAACTGTAGTCGTTAAAATTAATCATTCCTACATTTCCTTCGTGAGGGATATGGAAACGATAGGAACTTAGAAAATAGCTTGTTAGAATATTAAGTGCTTTGTTATTGTTATTATTATATTATAATAGAGGTGAATGTGATATAGCTTAAAGCTCTCCCATAATATAACTCCCCTATCAACAAATACTCTATTCGTACACGTTTGGGATTTGAAATTCAACTACATTTTTTTATAGTTGATCAACATAATCACCTATATATGAGAATTTATTATTCTTCACATTGTTTGTTCATTATTGTAATTTTATATTAGTTATACTTTATAAATCTTTCTTAAGTTTTTTAGTCCGCGTTGTAGTTGTCTTCTTCTTCTGAAATAGTCGAATACATGTTTGGTTACTTTATTGCTACATCATTGCCAGGGGGCTGTAAAAAACTGAACCACAACAACCCAGGGAGGGTCTGGGGTTCAGTATATGATGACTCTACTGTTTCTTGAATTACGGCTCTGCAGGGAGGTAATTAGTCCTAGATCACTCTTATCAGTAAGATTTCCGAGACTTATCTTGGGAACCCAAAAAACAGAGGCTGTGTGAGTCCGAGGAGGGTCCTAGATCCCATAGGATCCATCTTCGGGAGCTAGCAGATTAAATAAAAGTCTGCCCGAGAGCAGGATCCAAAAATGGACTCTGGAGTAATTATTTAAATCTAACCTACCTCTTAGTTTGTGGTTCTAATCATATGAGTTTGTATAGCGATATTTGCTAAATAAATATATTTTATTTTGAAGAGAAACGATTTGCCCTCAGCCGGGATTTGAACCCGGATCTCCGCCTCCCCGTGGCAACGCTCTAACCATTTGAGGCACCATCATTTAAAAACTAAAGCAATGATTAAAAAATTATAATAAATTATAAATGTATTTTCTTTTTTCACACACCTTTTTTAAAATTAATTTTTTTTTATTTTATCAAGATTGAAAAGTTCTCAGGCCCATTATAGTCGGACCAACTGTTCTGGAGGAGAGCAAATATGACAATATATAACAATGGTTAAAATTACGTTGTTTTTAATTAAATGATAATCTTATGAGGTTAAACGATTAAATATTGCTAAGATAATCTTATAAAACTTCTGCTATTTCGGTGTATGCATGGGATTCGCTCTAACCTGATACCTCTGATTTAAATTCCCAAAATAATATTATACTATATTATACCAAATAAATATTGTACCAAAACCATTATTACTTGTTTCGGTACACGATCATACGGAGAACATGATAACAACGTAAACATTATGACTTCCGATATGAAGATAATTTATTCCTGGCTCGGGCTATTACACAACCGAGTCACGTGCGCTCTTACTTAATGAAAAAATAATGTCATTGGATCATGCGATATGAGCCATTAAATTATTTTGATAACTGTCAGGTTGACATGTAGTTAATTAGAGTAATTTTGGACCATATTGATTTTACAAGCTAAGCTTCTCCGTTAACAATAAAGTGTGTGATTTTAACAGTAAGTATTTATTTATATATTTAATAAATTTGATGATAATAACCCGAATGCTTATTTACATTTTCGTACATAATGCATATGGGTCTATAGGAAGCCAAAGAATACGAATTAATACACACTTCAATACAACAATACATTATGACCTACTAAAGTCTGGAAATTTAGAAAGTAACTTGCGCGAAAGTCGCCTCAGAGCTGGCTGCACTAGAGTGGAAGCCCTATCCTCGGTTCACTCGCTCTCAGTCCTCATCGTGACATAGCTTGCTCTTGCTGCTATACCGTTTCATTTTGGTTTTATTATTGTTTTTTTGCATTCGACTAGGCTACCATTGCACTGATGCAATAACCTCAAGGAATGTTGTTTCGGAAAACCATGGGAGTTTGAAAAAAAAAAATTGGTAGTCCTGGCTCTGGCCTTGGACCTCAAGATTCTTCCCCCGCAAAACTCTTATCCAGCTCCGCCACCGGTAGTGGAAAAGGTCGTTTTCTAAATTGTAAGACTATATATCACTATTTATTACTACAGAATTTCCACTACTAATATTAAAAAATGTATAGTTTTTTTCTATTAAAATTTCATTCTTTATTTTATAAGAAAAAGCATTACTATGCCATCTAAATCAAAACATTACACTTACATTTCCGGTACTGACCAGTTCGTTGTTACCGATTTCTTGCTTTGTATAGTTATCTTTACATCCCCATTTTTAGTTAAGAATTAAAGTAGGTGTAGTTTAATGAGGGAGTGAGTTGGAAAACCGAACTAGAGGCTAATCATGTTGACCGAAGAAGCTCGGTGTGAAATTAGCCAACTTCATTTACTCAGCCGCTATCAGTGGCTACTCGCTCGCCCGGCTGCACCGCTCGCTTTCAGAGTACCTCTGCTGAATACTCTCGCTATATTTCACTCTAATTAGCTTTATAATTGCTGAATCGTCGGCATCATAAGGATCTCACAGCTTCACTAACATAAAGGTATTATGTTGGTATGATAAATTCTGATCAGAAAGTGTTTTAATGATCCGTTATATCTGACCATGTATGTGATTAAGGAGATGATTAGGATACCTGAAGAAATATATAGTTCAATATGATTTTACTACGTTACTTAGGTTTTCGCCTGTGCTAAGCTAAACAGGAAATAAATAGGCAAAAAAAAATAATACAAGTTCAAAACCACAAATATTAAGTTGTAATTGATATAAATGATATTTGATGTTTTTATATCAATAAATGATAATAATATTAAATAATGACACCATGCGATAATTAAAAAAGGTAAAAATTGGTATGCTGATTTTTCGTCATGATTAGTTTTCAACTTGTTTAAGTTGTCCAACTTTTCTTGATGGAATTGAGAATAAGCGTCCAAAGCATATAGATATTGGAAATAGGAATATTTTAATATCAATCTATTTCTCTCTTTTCAGTTTTATTCGTTTATAAGAGATTTCGAGTTGAACTTAAATCAATGATTGACATAACTTACAGATTGTCAATTCAGAATATACAAACTGTAAAGTCGAAAATACTATAATTCTATATCCAATAGAACATAATATAATATAACATAATATATAATAGTTTTATAGCCAATAAATGTGTTGATAACTGTAGGTTATTGTTCAATAGATTGAATGGAAGTATAAATGCAAAATTTAGAAAAAAATTTGAGTATAAATTTGAGATGAGTATAAATGCCAACAGGTAAAAACGGATAGTTAAAAAATGATAATATACGTCGACAGAAGTCGAATAAATGAATTTTATATCAAATTATCAGATGGATAAGAGAAGTAATGAAATCGGAAAATATATTTTATTTACTATGACAAAACATAAACATATTTTTGTTCGTATACAGGTATTTTTTGTTTAAATTTTTTTATTAGGGCTTCTTCGCGTCATATGGTCTGGTTGAATTTAATAATTTAATTGAATCTAATAATATTTAATGTTAAATGCGGTATTAAAAAAAAAAATTCATTAAAAGTGAAAAAAATAAAACATTCAAAATCGATTTTTTTTTTTTTTTTTTTAACATGATATAGCGTATTAAAATTACCTTTTTAATAAGGTACAACGTAGTAAACTAATAGACCATTTTTTTTTACATTTATAATATTGATAGTGTGTGTTTTTATATGTTTAAGTATGTTTTTATTGAAAAATATTTTTATATATCAACAGCCCCAGTGAACAAGTGGTCATGTCTAATTTTCTTCAAAATGAGTTTCTTGAAGTTAGGTGAGCGGATTTTTTTTTTTTTTTTTTTGGAACGAATAATGAGCTAAATCAGGGATTGGCTTAAAAATGAGTTGTTACTGATATTAAAATTCTATTTCAAGATAAAATTTACGGGAATGATACGGTATAGTTAACCGGAATAACTGAAAGCAGTTAACTCTCTCTGGACAAAATCCTGCTTAACCAATTATTCCCCGGGGCTGTAGATATTTCCCCATTAATTTTAATCGTGATTTCATTGCGTTACTAGGTCATTTTTAGGTAAATAAATATTGAACGATTACGAGGTTGATCAATAAAAAATCTTTAGGGTATTAAACTTGGTAGCTATATTTTTAGACTTTTTCTTTTTTGAAAATTTATATAGGTGTAATTTATATATGTTAAATGCGGTATTGAAAAATGTGTGTTAAAATTAAAAATGTGTGTTTTTCATTTGAAAAAATATATTTTTCTTGGCCATTTTCTAATTTCTTATAATTCATCCTTCGTTGCGTCATAAGCTCACTAATGAGTGAATTAATCCAGAACATTTATGTAGTTGAATTTCATTTTTTTTAACTAATGAAATTTGGATATAAATTAATTTTCTTTATTTATTTATTATCCAAAGTTATAGGGGTATATAAAGGTTATAGATCCCCTTGGTCCGCTGGCGATGAAAAGGCCCGACTAGGGTATAAGTTAACAGGCTGTCAGGAACTCGGGGTTTCAATAATATATGAAGTAGCTGGCGCTCTTAGCGAAAGGCAGGCTGTAAATGACCTAAGGTTATTGGCACGGATTTAAGGGCAACTTAAATTTAAAGCCCTTCCTTGATATAGCCACTTTACTTCCACCTTTTAACAACACCCATCCGCCCTATAATTTTCCCTTAACAAAACCGTCTCGACACTTTTATTAAACAGCTTAGCCCTGAAAAATAAGGTTTCCCCTCTTTTTTTTTTTCTCTTCTTTTATCTTGTTAAACTTTGCTATGTATCGTTATTGCTTTGTAAAAGTATAAGTTGAAAACATCATCGCAACGGTTATGGGATGTTTTGTAGCGGTATAACGTTTATGTTTGATTATTTCGTAATTTTTTCATTCAGTCAACTCTACAGTTTTTATCGTATTTTTTTTATCCCGAAAAACGTATCGGACACTTTAAAAGGTGAATAAAACACGTGAACATTTATTTTCATCTCCTCTCAATGTTACTTAATCCGACTATGGATGATCGGCCTGTGCTATAATTTTGCCTGTCGAGGTAAAATCAAAATAAGGAATATTAAAACAATAGTATGATTTGCTTTCTTTTAGAGCCTTGTTTCTATCTTCTTACGGCAAAATTTAGATAAAAATTATAATATATTGTAATACCTCGACCAGAAAAGAGGTCAGAGTTGTTTAGGATAGAGATGTACCACATTATCGTATAATAATTACTTTTAGTTATTATCATAAAAGGAAAATCATACCACGGCAGTTATTTCTGCTTAGTCTTCCACCTATAAGGCTAGCTTAGTACTTGTATTACATTAATTAATTTGAAGTAATCAAATGTGAGTACTGATTTTGTTAATATCAACTACAGAAACAGATTAAAAATTCTAGCAGAAACATTGCAATAATATCAACTGCTAATTGGAGAAAGCACTCTAGTTAATTATAAATAGTTTCTGCACTCATTCTTAGACAGACCATCAAATCAGTAAATCCCTCTTACATCTGCAGTATAATTCAAATCCTCAGTCCAGCACCATGAAAAAAGATCTCGCCTTTCCGACCTTTATTCCCGATCCCACAGAATCCAAAAATTCGAGCGTTCCTTCCTCGCCCGATCCACCACACTTTGTAACTCACTTCCACCTAATATCCGTCATGCATCATCCTTATCCATATTCAAATGCACGCTTTTCCTACATCTCCTACATTCCCAAACAGATGCTCTCTAATCAGTTATAATTAAAAGCTCATATCCATTCAGAGGTAATGGATGAATTACTGCCAATGTTACTCACTTATAACGATAATATTTTTATAATATTATTTACATTTCTTTTTTTTTCTCTTAACTTAATTCTTTTAATATTTGATTTTTATTTTTTATTTTTTTATTTACCAAAACAAACCTTTTAGTTTATATTTATCTTCAAGTATTAATGTATCATTCTTAATAAATATATACATATTCAATTAATTTTGTTCATATCTGTTATTCTTAAAATACCTGGTCAAATAATAATAAAATACTAACATTATTTTTATATTCTATTCTATTATATAAAGAGATGGCAGTGAGGTCGAAGATCCCGGATTCGAATCCTGCTATAACAGATAATTTATTTAATCTGTTGATTGCCGGGGATGGAAGACCCTCCTGGGGCTTATACAGATACTGTAAAGTGGGTACCCAAAATAGGAGGAAAACCTTTTCGGTTACGCGTGATCTCGGACAAATCACCTTCCGTATTACACAGTACAGTGTCTACTGTGTACTAAAACCAAGATTACTCATAGTTCGTAGTGTTTTTGTAATAGATAAAGAAAAACCAAGGCGTTGATGATTAACAGGTTTCACACCTTAACTCAAAAACAAAGTTAAATGATTGCCTCTCATCAACTGTAAAACTCCTTTCACGCCGTTCAATAACACGTTAGTAGAATAATTGTGTAATCGATGCAAAAGCTTCCACCAGCGAGCCATCGTTAATCACTTAGTGCAAAGTGGCCTTAGACAAATTAGTGGCCATCAGAAAACACTTTTCAACTGCCGTCCCATTAACAAGTGGCTCGCAACCCGCCAGCTTCCAACTCAATTCCAAACTAGCTCTAGCCTCCTAGGCAACTTTCGAATCAGCATAAAACAAAAACTAAAAAAAAAGTTACCAGAGAGAGAAAGAGAGAGAGAGTGAGTGAGAGAGAGAGAGATAGAAAGAGAGAGAGAGAGAGAGTGTGAGGGTGAGAGAGAGAGAGATAGTGAGAGAGAGGGAGAGGGTGAGAGAGAGGGTGAGAGAGATGGTGTGAGAGAGAGAGAGAGAGGGCGTGAGAGTGCGAGAGAGAGAGAGAGGGAGAGAGACTTTACAGCCCTAGTCCTACGATGGCGTTGCTATCAGTTCACTTGTTTTTCAATCCTGCGGAAGTTTGATTGAATACCACCCACAACTGCTCTTATTTCCAATTAACCCTGTTTGAGAGGTTGATTGGAATATTGTAGATTTATTTAAACTGATAGGATTTTTTTAACGTAATATATTTATAATTTATAACATTACATTTTCTCAATATTTATATTTATATTAAAAAAATATTTTATTTAACTAATTATAAACTCGACAATAATCTAGAAATTTTTGAGCTTCAATATCTTATATTTAATGTAATAATAGTTTATGATCTCAACAGCATTATGCTATTATTATTATAACAAAAATATTTTACACATAAAACATGAGAAGGTTTTGACATTAATGGACTTCTTTCTCGAGCTATTTTGTTAAGCGTTGAGTTACGCAGTATCACTTTACCTAGTTCACTTAAAAAAACTAATAAAAAATATATGTAAATTTATGCTTTGATTTTTGCCATAATCCCTTAATAAATGACCCGTCCGGTTTCAAAACCAGTTACATCCATTTTCAGGACAGATCGAAAAAGATTCAATTTAAAAAATATTATAAAGTCTAAATAAAATAGACATTTTTAAAAACAAGCCATATTAATCAATATTGTTAAGCGATGCATATACATAGTATTGATTTTTCATAAAAAAATTTCATTTGATATAATGGATGTTACCTTTTATAGTACTTTTGATAGGAAATGAAATCTTTTGATTTTTGCATTAAAAACTTATACAAACAAAAAATTGGGGTGAAAATAGATGTACCTGATGTTGAAACCAAACACTTCATTTAATAAATTTAATTTAATTAAAGGTATACATCATAGGGTTAGAGCGCTGAGTTAATGAGCTGTATATCCCTAAATCAAAATGGCTGTGACATATGAATTATGTATTCTGTTAATAGTCCTGGATCGATAATTTGGAATCTTAAAACTCTCGCATGACACAACCAGCTCATTTATTAGGGAAAAAGTCTGGCGGTTGAGCATAATCTTGCCGGAATCGATACCCTGCACAAATATTGGCTTAGTAACAGTCAGTCCAGTACCGAGGCTCGATGTATTTCTTTGAATCAGTTTTGCACCCTTACAAGAATAGCTCCGAATATCCGGAACAAAGATTCCTAAATGTAGGATCTGGAATCCATTATGTCATTCAAAACTGGAATCCAGAATCTCCTAATGTCGGCTCATCGTCAAGGATAGGGTACTCAACCTTCCACTTGGTTACTCGACTTAAGAGGTCCCACCACGGGAAGGGGTCGGAGCAGAGGGGCTCAGAGATCCCTTTCCGGAACATATGTTGCACGTCTTGGCTCTCTTGTCTATGCAAACGAAAAACACCACTTTTCAGTTTCATTCAATCCGAGTATGGTCGAACATTAGTTTACCTATTTGTGGAGTTGTGGCTTGTATAAATTTTACAATCCTAGTTCAAATCCCGCTGCAGGCAAGTCTTTTATTTAGTCTGTTTGCAGCCGGAGAAGGATCACATGGGATCTAGGACCCTCCTGGGGCTCATCCAGCCTTTATAAAATGTTATAACAATTGGGTACCCAATTACAATACAACGTAATTTTAGAAGTTGGTACAATAGTATATTTTCGATCCTCCAGAACAGTTCAGCCGATTATAATGGGACTGAGAACTTTTCAATCTTAGTAAAAAAAATTATTTTAATTTTTAAAAATGTTTTTGAAAAAAAGAAAATGTATTTATTTTGCAAATATCCCCATGCAAACTCATATGAACGATACCACAAACTAAGAGGTTGGTTAAATTTAAATTATTGATAGTAGAGTCCATATTTGGGTAGAATCCTGCTCGTGCTACCCAAAATAAGGGGGGGGGAGAATCTTACGGTCGAGGGTGATCTAGGACAAATCACCTCCCTGCACAATCGTTGCCCACGAAACAGTACATTTTCTACCGTATACTGAGCCCCAGGCCGGTTAACGGGTTGCAATGGTACAGGTTTTTTGTTTGAAATAATTTTATTAGTAATTAACTATTGTACTATTTTGAACACCTTCAAATACCCTGCCATAAATCACAACGCTGTTTTAATTAAACCCTCTACCTTGTTTGATAGGGGCTACTAAATTCCCTGCCTTAGTCGCATCTCAGGTAAGACAATGTTTCTTTATATAATGCAAATTTGGCTCTTTAGGCCGATGATTTAGTGGGCATTAAATTGGGCGCCTGAAAGGGCAGGTTGATGGAAGGCGGGCCTGACGTCCTAGCCTTGGCGTATTCTACATGTAAATAGGCTCGCCTTCACAAAGACCTCGCCTCACGTTATTAGCCTCGAGGGACGTTACAACGCTTGAGGGGATTACACAAAACGTTCACACTTCCTCTTATTCCGCCCTCTTTTAGGCAATTAAGTTCTAACGATATGACTTTGTTAGCAACTGCAAAACAGTTTTAGTTTTAACTGAAAAGTTTAACTATATACCTTGTCAGGTACAAATTGAGATTGCCCGAGGGCAAATTGTGTAGATAAAAAAAAAACTGTACCACTACTGTTTAAAGTGTAAACATACCATCACTCTGGTATATAATTGGTAAAGATAATAAAAATAAATAAAATGCATTGTAATTATAGATTATAATGATATATTATAATCTATGTTTACAATATATTATATTTATATATTATATCTGATTGTAATGAACTGGCGTTAGGTCCAAGGTACAACCACGCCTGTTAACAGATTAAATATTTTATCTATCATAGCCCGATTTGGACCCGGAAACTTTTTCAGCATAGGTTATTGAGATGAGCAAGGACGATACAACCGAAAAACATTTTTTTTAATTTTGGTTAATTTGTTTTTACCCGTTTATAGAAATTGTTTGTTTTTAATAATTTAAGTATCCGGAAAAAATATTGGTTTTAGATTTCTTTATGGGCTGAAGACCTGTGCGAACCCCCTATTTAGGGACTTAAACCCCCCCCCCAGACCTGGGAGATGGCAGGGTAGAGTCCCCGTCCCCCGATGTACTTACATTTGATCTAGGGATGGGGTAAGTACTCCCCTTCCTCAACCTTCCTTCCTTTTCCTTCTTCCTTCCTCCTCTTTCTTCTTTCTACAACTGTCACTTGATCCCGCTAAACGGTCCCTCACCGTTTTGTATTGTATAATGTCAGCGGCCTCGTGCCGGTTCCAGTAAAAACCGCCTTCAGCGGACTCAGCCCGATGTAACGCCTTAAAATACCGAAAGGTAACGGAAGGATTTTATTTATATAGAAGCCGTAGTTTTTACTATTTGTAAATTGTACTTTAATATAATAAAGGAGGGTCTGAAAAAAAAAATTGGTTTTAGAAAAAATAAATAAAAACATGTTACGCTAACGATTTTTTAAATTTTAATTTTGAATAATGATTACATTAGTATCGTGATTTTCATTGTACCATATTTTAGTTGTTTCTACAGCAAGTATTGTTATTTGCTTTAATGTATCAGTAGTAAATAGTAGCTTTTATTATTTAGTGTTTTTTTTTAAGTTCTTTTCATTGCTGCTTTAAATACATCGGGTTTTTATTCATTGTTATTTTTTTTATCTATGCTTTTTAGTAGCATAGTATTTTGTCCCGAAATTAATTGTGTTTTTTTTAATTTACTCTTTTGGCACTTTTCCAAGTACCTTATGATTTGTAGGGAGAGGAGTGGCTCAGTGGTAGAGTACTGAGTTACCATGCCGGAAATCCTGGTTCAATTCCCGCTGCAGGGATCTATATGCTAAATGAGCATGATTTTTATTTAGTCTGTTTGCAGCGGGAGATGGATCATATAGGATCTAGGACCCTCCTGGGGCCCACCCAGCCTCTATAAAATATTATAGAAATAGGGTACCCAAAATAAGGGGGAAAAATCTGGCGGTCGAGAGTGACCTAGGACAAGTCACCTCCTTGCAGAACCGTTGTCCATGAAACAGTACAGTCTCTACCATGTACTGAACCCCAGACCCTTCATGGGTTGTAGTGGTACAGGTTTTTTTTTTTTTTTTATGATTTGTATTACGCAGCCTTCTGGCCTATGTATGTATTTTATCGTTTTTTCTGTTCATCATTCTCAAGAAACTAAAAATAAAGCCTCAAGTCCCAAAATAAAGTTACTATTCTGTTATATTTCTTACATTATTTTTGATTGCAGAATTTAAAAAAAATATATATTTGTTACCTGCGGTACATTTCTCTTGGACCCTAGGGACACCTAAAAAGGGCAGGGAGAGGACAGGGTACAGTCGAGGACGCATACAGGGAAACTTGGTAAAGAAATGCACCCAAAACATCCTTGTATAAAAATTAATCTCTACTATATTAAAATAAAATTTGGAATCAACTACTATTAATAAGTTAATCCTAAAGGCATTAATAAAATAATAATTACAATTTTAACCGAAATTCTCAGTAAAAAAAAAAAAAACTAATATAAATAACAACTCTGATTTAACATAAGGTTCACTATTAACAAAATTAGGACTAATAAAAACAATAACGATAATTAAAATAAGATTCACTATCCCGTCTACTTCGGTATCGAAACTTGCCAACAACAACGAAAATATTTAACTGGCTCTATCATCACTGAGCTGCCATCTGGCTACACCCCAAATTAAGTCAGACTAGAATATAGAGGAAAATTCCTACCTTCAATCTGGATTCTTGCTCAGGTCCCGATACGTCTCACTTGTACCCGTCTTCCTTCCGGTGGACCACTCTGCTTGCCGAGAGTACCAGTTCTCTACTCTGACTTTTGGGGGAAAACGGTCTCGTATTTGAAGGCTTATCCGAGCTAGCGTCAACATTCTTATCCCGGGGTCCGTGAGGTGCTGCAACCTGGTGGTCATGGTTATCCCAAGAATCTCTTGAATTGAATTTAACTTTTTAAATGTTCGATCAGAGTCGACTTGTAGGCGACGGAAATGCTGGTTAATTTCCGTATTGGACTGATGACTCGGGGTCGCGCCACAAAAGAGACAAGAGCCTTCTAACGATAATTAACATTTAATAAAATATACCTAACTTAAATTATCTGAGTCCGTTACATATTTATACTATTAAACCGACCATTCACGGTAATTTATACAACCCCTGTTCTATATAAATATTAATTTTAATTTAACTTTTTTATACAAATATTTTCTGTTTCTGCCGTTTGCAGAATACTTAATAATAATTTGTTTTATTATATAAATATAAATAGCATAAACCTGGCTAAACAGGTATGATCAACAAGTTTTATACTTCTTAGAAATATAAAAATTAAGTCAGCTCCTAATTATAAGGTAAAGTTAGGACACTTAAGAGGAAAATGGCTGTGTTCTTTTTATAAACCCCTTTTTTATAAACTGAAGTAGAAACACCCACCCTACTCCTTTAGAGGTAATATTAATTGCTCAGAAGACCTTGGTTCTAATAATTTCGGTTCTGCGTCCAAGGAAAAGAAAGTGTTTTCCCGTTTTCGCTTCACCGTTTTCCTGTTACGTAAGGGCCTGAAACCTGGTGTTTGTTTATAATTAAGGGAATTGGCTCGGCGGGGGGAGGGGGGGGGGGCTTGTGTACAGCTCAGTAATTGCACAAGGCTCATGCACCGTTCCCAACTTATTTTTTATTTATAGCTACAGGGCTAGTTCGTTCCACCCATCTGAGAAATGTGGTATCAGAATAGGAAAAAAAAAACTGTATCCCAAGAAACTTATGAGTCATCTACTTTACATGGTTTAGGACTCTTTAATATATATATGGGTTCGAATCCAAACATAATCTTTTTTCTTAAAAATATAAAAAAAAAAAAATTTAAATATTCAAAAAGAATCATAAATTTATTCATTTATATTTCTTGATTAAAGTAAAGATTTTAGACTCCCACTCGTCATAGCAGCACAAAGTGATGTAAATGAATTAACAACTACAGGTATGGTTTAATAATTTATTATAACACTATGCTGTGCATTGTGGTATGTCAATTTAGGAAATTGCTACTTTTTTGAGTAGGATAATAATTTATTTATAAACGGTATAGGCCAATCATATTATTTCATATACTAATTTTCAATAATTGTAGCCGGTCTTTATTCTATAATTTAATCATGCTATATGAAAAATCCACGGTGAATAAGTGGTTTGTTCGAATTTGGCCCAAAATGAGTTCATTGTACTGAGGGATGCTGACTTCATTGTTCTCATTGGCAATCCAACCTCTCATTTCTAGACACATCCAGTATAATGATTTGAAAAGTGAGTATTGTAAGAGGTAAGAAAAAAATGCAGGCTGATTTAGCTACTTATTCACTGCGAGAAGGACACGATTCCTCTACCGCAGTAGAATGAACTCTTTTTGAATAAAATTTGACATAACGGAGATACAGGTATTTAGAAGAAAGAAAGAAAACATTTGTTGGTGAAAACAAACGAAGTAGATGTTAGCAAAAATAAAATAATAATAACTATAGTTTTTAAAAAAAATGTATTTATTGATATCTACAACTGTATTACAATAATACATCAAGTAGATAGGTTATCTGATACATAATGACATGAGTTAATGGCAAGTAGAGAAACTACCCACTGGTAGTACTCAAATCACTAGTTCAACTAAGAAGATCATGTGGCCATCTTCTTTTCAGACGCCTCCGAGGATTATCGGGAATTGAAGAGGTTTGAAACTAGAGGGTTTGAGTGGGAATGAAATTTTTTGTGAAAGGATAGATAGCGGGTTCGGGCCAAATCAGCAACGAGTGGGACATTAAGGTCGTTATGGATGACTTTATTCTTAACAAAATAAGGATCGTTGAGGATTTTACGAAGGATTTTGGATACGAGAGGAATTCGATGGCTTAGTGGAGCCCCAAAGCTCCGTAAGTCCAAATAGGTCGTATGATGATCATATAGATGAGTCTTTTGTAGTTAATTGGGAGGTTAGAGCGTTTGTCTAGTAAGTGTTGAGGTACCCTGAAACGTCGAGCAGTTTCTTGTCTTTTCAGTCTAGTATGAGGATTCCAGGTTAATCGTTTGTCGAGATACTAGAAGAGATAGTGGGATATTATTACAGGATACTGAAGGGCTGGAAGTTATTGGTTTACGACGTAAGGTAAAAGTGATTTGATAATTTATTTTAGTTCTCCAGTTTTGACACCATTCTTCAAGATCAGTAGTATGGGATTGGAGGCTTTGGGATGCAATAACTGGATTGGTATTGACTGATAATACACATGTATCATCAGCATACGTGGTAAGGATAGTATTAGGATGAGTTGGGATGTCAGCTGTATAAACTGTATAAAGGATTGGGCCATGGATACTACCTTCAGAAATAACTATAGTTAAATCATAATAGTTGTACGGTAATTGTGGGGAAAATGTGGCGGTTGAGCATGATCTAGGCCAAATAATTTTCTTTTAAAGAATTACCCGTACAACACTTCACTTTTCCCTTACACAACGACTTAGAAACAGTATATTCGGTACCATGTACTGAATCCAAAAATCTACGTGAACTACGAGCGGTACAAGTTTAGTTTAATAATATTTAAAAAAATTATCCGTCTTTTCCCAGTGTTAATTCCTTGCCTTCATTTTTAAAAAGTCTTTTAAGGGACATTTTAAAAAACGGAGCTGTCTTATGGTTCAAACCCGGACTGGGGCTGGAGTTTGATTTCAAGCTCAGCTGCTTATGCGTACAAGCATTTTTGTCTACAGCTTAGAGATTCTTGTCCACCCTCTTGATGGCATTTCCTCCATCCAACTGGATATACCGCCATTTACAGGTACCGCCTCTGTTAAGCTACGTCATAGAAGGGCGGTACCTGCAGAAAGGTTACAGGACGGATTTACCTCTCCTAAAATCATCACCTAAACAGGGATTCGTGCTCTATTTATAGATTTTAATCTAATTAATTTGCAAAGGGGGTGAGAGCCTCATACTTACAACGTAATAAGTAAATAATTGAAATTATTTTCTTAATGTCGGAATGAGAGTTTTCAAATGAGTGGTGGTACAAATTGTATGTTTCCAACATACCCAGAAGCAGATAGAGGTGATAGAGACACGAGGTGATGGAATAGTCACCTCGTGGCTGGGACAGGCTCCTAATTATTTACTCTAGCCCCGGTCCGGGGCCGCAGACAAATCAGGCCCTTCTACGACCACTCTTCAACACCATTACCTCTGGCCTTCTCCTCAGTGAGGCAGTGATTCAACTCGACTGTCACATTGGGAATGGTATCTTTGTATCAGTAACACTCAATCCGAATAGCATAATATCATTAGATAGAGCAATATATATAAAAACATTTAAGTGATATTTCAAATAATAATAGTCATAATTATTATTACAATTAAGCGTCACCTGTGGTGTACGGGTTATCATAACAACCTTGTATGCCCAAGCACTAAATATTACTAAATATCCACTGACTGAAGGGTTTAAGTAGTGATTGATAAGATTGTATGATTGGGTTGATGAATTAAGGCTATTCTGTATATTGTGGGCTCCTAAAATCTAAGCTGTCAAAATAGACTCGTGGGCTGGCAAAATGGATGCATATGACGAAATTTAAAAATCTATTTTTTTTCCTATTATAGTGTTCAAAGCTTCCTTCACGGTATAGATGCAAGTATTTAGTGTCAGTGGATAGTTGAGGCAACTGTAGGACAAAAGGTGGATAATAAACTTGCTTTGATGGTTATGTTCTCTATTTGATGCCTTCTAGGAGTGTGGGTTTGGCTTATGCTTCATTTTGTTCTTTTTACGTGTCTTTATTTTTTCGTATAAGCCTACCAAAAAATATAATTTCCAAGGACCTTATGGGAGCGGAGGGGCTCAGTGGTTGAGCATAGAGTTTCCATGCCGGAAATCCTGGTTCAAATCCCGCTACAGGCCATGACTTTTGTTTAGTCTGTTTGCAGAGGGAGATGGATCATATAGGATGTAGGACCCTCCTGGGGCCCACCCAGCATCTATAAAATATTATAAAAATAGGGTGCCCAAAATGAGGGGTGAAATCTGGTGGTTGAGCGTGACCTATGACAAGTCACCTCCTTGCAGAACCGTTGTCCATGAAACAGTACAGTCTCTACCATGTACTGAACCCCAGACCCTTCATGGCTTGTAGTGCTACAGGTTTTTTTTTTCCAAGGACCATGTCATTTGACAGGCCGGTGTTGCTCCCTTCTTTCTTCCGTTCATTTCTTCCCTTCTTTCTTCTTCAGCTTTTGTTTTTCCTGTAGCCACATGTGAGTATCCAGTTTTGTCCTGAGACGGTTGCTTTCCAGAACATCCTCGTAGGTAACCTCCATCCTCAGTAAATCTTTCTACCTCTTAGAACCAGGCAGGTTTGGTCTTCTTTTTATTAAAGAACATAAAAATCGGCAGTCTAATAGGTTTAATTCTCAATAAGTAGCTATAAAATGCAATTCTCCTTTTTCTCATAACAGCCTTTCTTATTCATATCTAAACTTTCCTGTTTACGTACCTTTAATTTTATTATTTCGACTATTCTTGTTTGGATTTTTCCCACTCGTCCTAAAAAGCAACATATGTGTTTTTGTTAAACTTTTGGTTTCTGTATGTAAACGTTAGTATATAGAGATTTTTTATACCTGCTTGATATTTTCTTGACACTGTTAATGAACAAGTTAATTAATTTGTTATTATCCTGTTGCAGGGGTGCGGTGCGGTGAAAAGCCTGTGCTGGCTGGGGGCGGGCCTGGTAGTGCTGCTGTCCTGCAGGCTGCACCTCATGGGCCTCGCCTCCCCGACCTTCGCCACTTCGGACAACCCGGCAGCGCGGCACTCCTCCTTCCTCGCGAGGACCCTCACCTTCAGCTACCTCCCGGCCTTCAACGGCCTCCTCCTGCTCTTCCCGAGGTGGCTCAGCTTCGACTGGTCCATGGATGCCATCCCGAGGATCGAATCTGTCTTCGACTCGAGAAATTTGTTCACCATCCTCTTCTATGGCCTCTTCTACCTCGGCATTTCGAGGAGCCTTCGCTCCCTGAAGAGAGAGGAGATGACCAAGAAGATCAAGCCAAAAAAGTGCCGCGGTTGCGGACAAGGATGCGGCTACCATACAAGATATTGCAAGATCTCTAACAACAACAACTATCCTGCATCCCATTGCAGTTGCAAGATCGCACCAAGGTCTAGACGAGAATCGGAAGCTATCCTGATCTCGATATCGATACTGATCCTGCCGTTCGTGCCCGCTTCCAACCTTTTTTTCTACGTTGGGTTCGTGGTGGCGGAGCGAGTGCTATACCTGCCCAGCGTGGGCTACTGCCTCCTCCTCGGGATCGGTTACGGCCGGCTATCGAGGTACACCTTGCCCCGCATCGCCCTCATCATCCTAATCCTCAGCTACTCAGCCAGGACATACCTGAGGAACTTCGACTGGCAGGATGAAGAATCGCTATATCGCTCTGGTGTCCACATCAATCCTCCGAAAGGTGAGTTTTATCGCACTTATTACTATTAAATTATCACTAATTTGTTTCTATTATACTTCAATGTTCATTTACTTTATTTATAAATAATGATAAAAATATACCAATAATTCACTTACAAAAAAGCTCAAGTTAGATTAATTCATGCAATAAAGGAATTTGGAGAGTACCTATTAGTATACTCGTATTTTTATGTCCCGTTGTGGTTATGCATATAGGTTTGAAAAAAAAATCTTGTAAATTCCTCAACTTTTCGGTATAGTTATTTCAAGTGGAAAATAAATCTTTCAATTTTCATTTTTAATTAATATTAAGAGCTCAAATACTTTTTTATCCTTTAATTATTAGTTAATTTATATCATATTATAATTGGATGGCTTTAAGCAGAAAGTAACAAGTAACAACCACTCAATGAACATAATTATAAAAAATGTTTGCCGCAAGAAGATAAAAACTCTTACTTTTGATAAAACTCTCTTCATTAGGTTCCTATAATAGTCTCATCTCGATAAAAATATATATATTTTTTTAATTTACCATTAAACATGTTTTAGTCTCAATTCAAATGTAGATTTTGCATGTACATATTATATTGATCTATATGTTGTAATTGTAATTTAATAAAATAAAGGAGGTTCAGAAAAAAAACATCTCAGTTAAAATCACATATGAAATTTTAAATGCAGTTGATAAGCCATAAATAGTCATCATCATAGTCGTTCCTCTCTACCGCTCTGCAGTGTGAGGTTTCTTTCTGTATAGCACGGACCACACCGTACGATCCTCTACCATTTTTTTTCTCTATCCTTCTATTCCATTGCAGACTTCTCTTTGCGAAGCTTTCCTTAATATCATCTTCCCAGGTACGTCGGGGTCTTCCTCTGGACCTTCTTCCTTCAACCTTACCCTCGTATGTCATCTTGGCCAGCCTGTTATTTTCCATTCTTAAAACATATCCAAATCATCTTAGACTGTTTTCTTCAATGACTTTTTCCGCAGGGTCCACTCCGAGGCTTGATCTAATGATCGAGTTTCGAATTCGGTCTCGTCTTGTTTTTCCCTCTATCTTCCTTAGGAATCTCATTTCTGAAGCCTGGATCCTACTTTTATGTTTGGTGGTCAACGCCCAAGATTCCGAGGAGTATGTTAATATGGGGAGAAAAGTAGATTTATATACCCTCAACTTTGTGTCCTTGGATACTTCTCTTTTATTCAGGAACCTTTTATTTAGTGCATGGAACAATTTACCAGCTGAGTTGACCCTCTCCTGGATTTCATTGTCCATGACTCCATTCTCATCAAGGTGTGCTCCCAGATATTTAAAGGTTCTTACCTGTTCGATGGGCTTGTCCTTAATTCTTATGACTCTCATTTTTCGGTGAGGCATCCTGCTAATTCTCACAACCTTTGTTTTGTCAGGGTTTATTTCCATATTGATCTTCTCTAGTTCATCTTGAAGAACCCTGATATTGTATATTAGGTCTCTATCGTTGTTGGCAAGGACTACCATATCATCAGCAAAGGCCATCAAGGAGTAGGTAACTTTATTCAAGTATCTAAATCCCAGATGGAAACTTCTCATCCGGGCTTTGGCCTGAGATATAGCAGAATCAAGGACCAGAATAAAGAGAAGTGGGCTCAAGCTGCTACCCTGTCTTATACCAAGTTTGGTTGTGAACTCTTTGGAGTAACAATTGGATGTCCTCACTACATTTCGGGTGTTCCTGTAGAGGCTCATTATTGCCAGCATTAATGTCTTAAAGCATTAAGGCCTTTGTTAATGTCTCTCTCTGTTAAAGCCTTGCGGATGTCCTCTTTCTTTATTTTGTCGAATGCTTTTGTGAGGTCTACGAAGCACACGGTTAACTCCTTGCATTTTTCTATTACTTGTTCTGTGATCTGTCTCATGGAGAAGATCAAATCTTGTGTACTCCTGTTTTCTCTGAAACGATATTGTTCCTCCTGGAGCTGTGGGTCCACTTTTTGTCATAGCCTTCTCTCCAAGATCTTGGAGTATATTTTACTAGGAATGCTTAAGAGAGAAATCCCCCGATGATTCCGACACTCTTTATTGTCACCTTTTTTGAATATAGGGAATAAAGTTGCCACTTCCCAGTCCTTTGGGATCCTCTTATTTTTCCAAACCAGATTTAGCAGGTGAAGCAATATCTCCTTGCCTCTTTCTCCCATATACTTAAGCATTTCTGGGGTTATAGTGTCTTGTCCTGCTGCCTTTCCAAGCTTCATTGTAGAATAGCCTCCTCGAGTTCATCCTCCGAAATATAATCTTCTTCCCCTTCTTCCTCATGGTCCTCTTCTAGTGATGGGAGTGTATCTTCGCCTTCAAGTAAATCCATGAAATGTTCTCTCCATCTTTTCATGATTTCCTGTTCTTTTCTGAGGACAGTTTCTTTCTTATCTTTGATGAACTTAAGTGACGTTGGCTTTTCCCTTCTCATGCTTCTTAGGACTCTGTAAAATAGCTTCTGGTTTGGCTTGGGCATCTTCTTCAAGCCATAAATAGTACTTTAGTAAAACTATACCACTGTCTTTTAACGCCCTACAAACGGTAAGGAAGGTATCGGAACCTTTCTGGAATTATCTATGATGTTTTTTACATTATTTTACGGTGTAATATTTATCAAATTCCATATTTCAACATTTATATCAATTAGGAGAGTACGACAGCTGAATCTATTTTGATTATTTTTATTTATTTAATAATCATCTTTAATGATATTTTTGTAATATTATTTAATAAGTAATGCTCTGCTGTCCTCATATTTGAGGAAAACCTTTTTCAATCTGTTTAAAATAACTTTTACTTCTGTTCCATTCCGAGATTCGGTTCAACCGTTCGTTCTGTCTTGAATAATTTTGTGGATAGTTAGACATTAGTTTTTTTTTTTACAATGTTGGGCTCACTGTAAACTAATATTATCCCTAGTTCTTTCTCAAAGAAGTTTCAAAAAGGTATTTAGGGAATGTAAAATATTAGCGTATTGTTTTATGAAAATATTTACAAAGAATGAAAATATTTACTCTGTTTATGAATGATATTGCATTTGAGATCCTTGGGCCGTATTCCGACCAACCCTGAAACCTAAAAATACAGCTCCTTCCAGAAGACGGAGGAAGAACTCAGATCAAAGGATGCGGCCCCACCGTGGAGATGCCTCTTTTAGCGAATATCAAACAAAAAGCAAGCACGCCTCAATGCCAATGTTTTCCTACTTATACATCCAACAGGGCCTTCCCAAAACTGGAAGCGACTTTTTTAGGAGGCTCTGAATAATGAGGCGATGTACGCAGTTTCGATTTATTAATAGTTTAAGTATATGATAAAAAATCGTCTTCCATTAGATGTTTTTATAATAATTTATTCAATGAAATTTACAACTGTATCATTATAATACAAAAAGTAAATAGAATGTATGGTACATATTGGCATGAATAAAGGCAAGTAGAGAAACTACAAAATGGTAATACTCAAATGAAAAGTCCATCTTAGAAGGTCACGATGTCATAATCTTCCCAGAGTGGGAATGAAGTTTGTCATGAAAAGATTAATTTAGGATTCGGGCCAAATCAGCAACACGTGGGACATTAAGGTCATTATGGATTACTTTGTTCGTAACAAAGTAAGGAGCATTGAGGATTTTACGAATGATTTTAATGATGATTGTAATGATTGAATACGAGAGGAATTCGATGGTTTAGTGGAGCCCCAAGTCCAAAGGGTATAATGATTGTCATGTATATGAGTCTTTCGTGGTTAATTGAGAGCTTAGAGCTCAAATAAATGTCAAAGTGGCCTGAAACGGCGAACTGTTTCTGGTCGTTTTAGTCTAATATGAGGATTCCAAGTTAATCGTTTGTCAAGGTGTAGTCCTAAGAACTGGACCTGTTCTACAGGAATTAGTGGGATGTTATTAAACGATACAGGAGGACAGGAAGTCATTAGTTTACGACGGAGGGTAAAGGTGATTTGACGGGATTATGTTTTTGTATTGTAATTCATGATATGTTTGTGTCTCGAGACAGCTCAGTGTGTTGCTGTACTGAAGGCTCCGGGTCCAAGGTCGGCTGTGATAGACAAATTATTTAATTTGTTAATATTAATAGATGTATCCAATGAAATCTGGTGACCGACCAATGGCTCACCCCGGCTACATAAAATGGTTACCCAAAATTGGGAGAAAAACCTGGCAGTTGAGTGTGTTCACGACCAAATCACCTCCCCGAATAACCGTTGGCTCAGGCTACACCTACATTGGATCCGATTCTGTGCGACATGATTCCATCACATAAGATGATGGGGTGTATACATTATACATATTTTACTATACATTATAGTAAAATATAAATGTATTAAAAATAATTAATAAATAATCTTAATTTTATAAATTTAAAGAACCAAATGCTATAACTCTCGATATATTTCAGTCATTTGGTTTGCTAGCGACGTCACATCGTATCACACTGGATCCAATGTAGGTGTAGCCTTAGAAACAGCTTTGATGTTCCGAATTCAACACCCTTCACAGGCTGTAGCTGTATACAGAATGACAAAAAATTATTATTAAGTAATTAATTATTCAGGGCCATTCTTAGATTTTAAACTAAGTAATTATTATAGGGCAAACTTTTGGGCGAAAAACTTCGTTTAAGTAGGGTTGATATGCTTTATAATCAAAGAAAAGGTGTAATATGTAATTATTATTTTACAATCTTCAGTGAAGATAATTTAATCAGCGTTAAAATATCAATATTTACATTTAAAAAGTTGATTATTTACTTACAGAGCAATTAATGAATCGTTTTTTATTGCAGTGTATAACTGATTATTGGAATGCTTTATGATCAGAAGATTCTTAATCTGGCTGTCACAATTAAATTCTGTTAACGGCCATAGATGGACCTTGTGGTATCTATGCACCTCGTGGGGCTCACTCAGCCTGGGGGATAAGATGAATATCCTTAATTGTTCAAAAGCAGATAATTTACTGTGCACAGTCTTGGATTCCTTTTTTTTTTTTGTTTATCAAACACGGGGGGAAATGAGATAATAAAAATAAAACACTAATTTAATAATAATTACTATCATTATAAAAATTATAAATCGACTAGTTGATTTATTCGTATTTTAAGATAAGTAGAATAAAGAGGGAAAGAAGAATATATTTGTATAATATAATATATATCTGTATACAATTCTCAATTAATTATATGATTTATTACCCATTAATGAACAAAAATCTAGGAGTTATTGTTAGGGAATTTTTTAAACATCCAGAAAATGAACAGTTAATATTTAAAAAAAAATTATATAGGCTTTCTCGAGAGTAAAGTATCTCTTGTTTTTCATCCTTTCTTTTTTACTTTACCTCCTTCAATAATCTTTGTCAAAAGAAAATTTTTAAATGTCAGCACTGAAATTACTATTTTATGAACAATTTTGTTAAATTTTCATTTTATTTTATTTTTTTATTTTGCGCTTTTATATCCTTTTTATATTATGATCCACGCTAACTAATTGCATTATACTTTGTATAATTTTGCATCGAAATATCCTCATTTTATTTCCCTTCATGTTAACAACAAATTTTCTACAACAAGAGAAGCGTCGCGACTGGATGGTGCTATCAGTGCACAGCGTGTTTAACTTGTTGATTAAATTTGCCTGCTCTTTCCATAGCCAGGGCAGTTATGCAGATCCTCCTTGTCCATTCTTCGTCGTAATCGCCACCGAACGTCTACAGCTCTTGTTTCCTCTAAAAATCGTTCATTGAAGGCCTATTGTACTGTGCATTTTTACTTGTACTTTCATTTGTATGTAGATTGTATTTTTCATTTATGCACAAAATGAGAAAAAAAAGCCTACAGTGGATTATATATTTTAAGGAAAAATATATGTATTCTTAAGAAACTTTTTAATTTATCTTATGAGTCCTTCTTTTTTATATATAAATTGTAGTTCTGATACAATTTCATTATTTCGGAATATTGAAGGGGACAGAGAAGCAAAGTTGAATGAATATTAACATCGCAAGAATAATTCTAAGAAAATTTACACATAACGAATTCCAAATTATAAACAGTTAAGGATTAATGAATTATTTTCCAGGATTAATGAATTATTATTACAATAATAAATTATTGTAGTTATTTATACGGTGTAGTAAGATAAAATCTATCCAATACTTCGTTTCTCTCCGTAATGTGTTTGTATGATTAAACATATATTTAAATAGACAATTAACAAGATCAAAAAAAAGGTCTTTAAAATTGCTTCAATAGTGGGAGGTAATTTAAAAAACCGAATGAGAACAAAATTAGGGGATGCTGTTTAGTGTTGCAGCTACATATTTATCGCCTCCATTCAAAATTTTATTAGACTGCTGGATAGATTAATGATCAAATATAATTACGATAAGTGAGGACTGTGAAGCATCGCACGCGGTGGAGGAGTAAGCGCCGCCATTTATAGGCCATTTTCCTGCGTATCGAGATTTCCATACAGTATAAATATTGACTCGGAGAAGCTACGATGTTGGATTAGGTTTTAATCGTCAGCTGTCGTCAAAATCTATCGATTATACATAAGAAATTAGTGTAGCATGGTCACAGTGAATATAATAAGGTGTTAGAATAAAAAATATTATACTGAGTATATAATGTCGGCCTATACGCTCGAAAAGCCAAATCCAAATACAGAAATCGTATGCAGTTGGAAAGGGCTTCTCAGGAGCGATGAAATGGTAACAATAAAATACCATATGACCTAGTCAAACCTACCTATAATTAATAAAGTAATATTGTAAAACAATAATTATTTGTTTACTTGATTTTTCCTGAATACATAAATTAAAAAATATTTTATATTAAAAAAATTATCCGTTACGTTAACGTATTCATGCACAACACACGGCCGTGTCCATGGTACAGCCCCACCACATTGTTTTTAGTAGTATTGCATCTTTTTTTATTCGGTATCTGTTGTTTTTTTGCATTGTAAACTTTTTATAATGAGGGAGGAGCAAGCCCCCTCATTAACCCCCAACCAGGAGGACCAAAGTGACGGTTGTGCTCACCCGCTTATTTCGCTGCTGACCTTCATACCTGAAGGCCGATCCACCGTCCGCAACTCGGTGGACGCGCCCGATAGCTTTCACCATGCCACGGGATTCCATATCTTTTACATATTTACATTTGTTTTTTATCTTATGTTTTAACACTGTACTTTTTTTTTTAAACACGTGAAAAGACTTTAACAAATGTCGCTGAAAAAACCCGTCGGTGTACTATTGTCCCAGTGGGACCCAGGCGGTGTGAAATTTAAACTTTTTTTTTATATTCAATTGAAAAAATCTCTGAAGGACAGACCTTTAAGAGAGAGACAGATATGCTTTTGAAGTTGGGAGAGGCAATTGTGGATTTGTATTAAGCTAGAGCCGGGATGTGTATTGAGGCGAAGTAGCACGGAGCCATTGTGTTGTGTGTACAGTTCTCGCCTCGTTTGCCCCAGCGCTCATTCTTTCTCCTCCCTCGTACGGACGTCTGCGTTTTAAACCTTCCGCCTATTCATTTTATTTCTTTTTCTAATTTTTATTTTATTTTCCGAAGTTGACAACTTCTCCTTTTGTCCAAGTTAAAAAAAATATGAAGATAATTGTCCACGTGGAGGTAAAAAAATATAGTTCCTTAAATAGTGATAAACTGTTTATTATGTATTTTTCTTGAGTAATATTATTTTCACAGAATCGAATAAAAAGGCATTTAGTAGGTGGTATAGTCTTGAATTTAAAAGGAAGTCCTTTGCCTGTCCATACCCCGGATAATATTAATAGATTTGTATTATCATTTATATTTATATTTTATGTTTTACAAAAAAGAGTCTTCTCTGGAAAATAAACCTCACTTCCCTCCTACATACTTTTTAATTCTTCAATCTTATTTCCAATACAGATTCTTCTGTACTTCCGTTGACTCTTCGATTTCCTCCTTCTTTCCTCAATACAGGTTGTACCGCAAGGCAGTATTTTAAGCCCCATTATCTATTCTGTTTACACCTCTGATATCCCGGAGCACCCTTGCACCAACATCTATACCTTCCATACAGCCATTATTTCTTCTCACAGAGACCCAAACCTAGAATCTATAGCTCTTCAAAAGCATTTATTTGATTTAGAAAAGTAGTTCTAAAAATAGCAAATCAGAATAAACGCCTCAAAATCGAGCCATATAAGCTCTCTCTACGCAAAGCTTCGTTTCC
This sequence comes from Troilus luridus, assembly GCA_964056705.1. Classification (NCBI taxonomy): domain Eukaryota; kingdom Metazoa; phylum Arthropoda; class Insecta; order Hemiptera; family Pentatomidae; genus Troilus; species Troilus luridus. The sequence goes on from OZ057415.1 coordinate 87,120,398, forward strand.
AGCAATCAAAATTGACAACGACTAAGTACCTTCCAAAAATGATGTACGTTGTCTCGGACTGTACTTGGACAAAAGACTTACATGGAACGTACATACAAAATTAAAAATACAAGAACTGACTAGAAGGTACAAACAACTATCACATCTTCTGGACTACAGATCTTCGCTTGACTTACGGAACAAACGACTTATCTATAATAGTATACTAAAACCTATTTGGACATATGGATCAGAACTTTGGGGTTCAGTAAAAAAAGTTCACAAACACAAGATACAAACAACACAGTCCAAAATTCTCAGAAAAAAATGTTAATGCACCATGGTATATTTCGAATCACACCATACACAACGACATGAACATTCCCACTATAAAATCATATATTCATAACAAATACATAGCATTCCACTCATCGACACAATATCACCCAAACCCACTCGTTCTTCCGCTTTCCTACTCCCTGTTACCTGGACTTGATAGGAAAAGATTAAATAACATTGGCCAAGAGACCTACTTAACTGTTGATATTTTTATTCCATCATCATATAGATGACCATGTAGAAAAGCAAAGAGAAAAACACTCGGATCACATTTGCTGAATGCGCATTTACGCATGTGCAAATGAAAATTAAATAGTAAATAAATTAAATTAAATTAAATTGTACAAAACATCATTTAAATAGAAATGAAAAAACCCTATAAAAAGTGAAAAATCAAAAAGAATCATAAAATATTTTTTTATAATTCAATTGACAAAAACAAAAAAATTCTCAAGTTTCTAAAATACTGAAAAATAACTAGCCAGTTGTATTGCTTTAATTCAGGCATCATCAGTACAACTGCCTAAAACAAACAAACAAGAGTTTTCAAGATTTGATTAAACGTTTGTAGTAATGTCTCTTAATGGTCAATTGTACCAAATGGTAGTCAACTGTCAACCGTTGGTCCCATTATAAGCCCTGAAGAAGACCTGGAACGTTGGTCAAAGCGTTGTCTTTAAAATACATAGTTAAGCTAGTTAGGGAATTTTTTCAGACCTCCACCAGGACCATTTACTTCCTTATTTATTATGTAGGTCACAAATATGGTGGTGAACCTAAATAATTACTGATAATTGATTATTAAGGTTCACTCTCGTATTTGTGACTTATATTACAAGCCCTGGAGAAGACTTTTATTGTAGCTCGAAACGTTTATTTCTAAAACGGAATTTTTTAATTTCCACTTGGACCATTTTCATCTCCATATTTAAACGGTCAACTAATAATTATTCACGAGTTTTCTCTCTTTTTTTTATGCAATTTTTTGCAAACTCCAAAAAATAAATTGTGTAAAACGCTGGAAAAAACTAGTGAACGTTAGGACAATTCAGGCAGGCATAATACGAAAAAAAAAATCACTTTAGAAAAATCAGGCGCAGCACATCTCATATCAACAGTTCAAAAAGATGATCAATCAGAGATAGCAACTTCTATACAATTAGTTAGTTATTTTAAAGGCTCGATGCTTTGTTTTTTGAAAATTTCAATTGAATTATAACAATTATTTTATGCTTTTTTATTTTTATTTGTCGCTCATTTTATTGTATTTTTCATTATTATATAAATGAGGTTTTGTTTAGCATAGGATTTCCTGTAAATATCGAATGAATGTAGTGAAGTGTCGCTTTGTCTTCTAGGAACACTGGAGAAATATACTTTTAATTTTCAAAAAAGTTGTTTTTAAAATTTATTTTACATATTTTTATGCTACTATGGTTAGTCGGACGATGCTGCGGGAATTCTAAATTTCGCCTATATGTGTTTATTTCAGATAGGGGTCTTCCCCTTCGAAGGACGACGGCACAACCAAAGATTTTTTCTTCCTTTTAAAATCCAAAGGCCGAACTGTCCGGTTGCGAACTCACGATCTAGAGCATAGAGGGAATAGTAGGTATATAGTGTTTGATGGGATCTTCCGTAGTTTAAAGTAATCATGTAATATCATAAAATTATGCTGTGAGATCTGAGTAGAATATGTTTACTTGATTATTATTCATCTGATGCTTAATAAATTAACTGAATCAGGTGTCCCCCAAGGTACACTCCTCGCACCACCACTCTACATTATTTACAAACGCGACGTTCTTTGCAGCATTTCTTGTACAGTGAATTTTGCAAACGATTGAGATATTTATTTATTTATTTATAATTTAATTTTTTATTTGCACCTGCGCAATTGCGCATTCAGCAAATTTGATACTAGTGTTTTTCACCTTGATTTTCTACTTGAACTTCTTTATGATGATGTAGTAAAAATATAAATATCACCAATTGATATTTATATTTTTACTACATCATCATAAAGAAGTTCAAGTAGAAAATCAAGGTGAAAAACACTAGTATCAAATTTGCTGAATGCGCAATTGCGCAGGTGCAAATAAAAAATTAAATTATAAATAAATAAATAAATATCTCAATCGTTTGCAAAATTCACTGTACAAGAAATGCTGCAAAGAACGTCGCGTTTGTAAATAATGTAGAGTGGTGGTGCGAGGAGTGTACCTTGGGGGACACCTGATTCAGTTAATTTATTAAGCATCAGATGAATAATAATCAAGTTAGTAGGTGTTATCGTAGTTTAAAAAGATGCTCTTTATGCCATCCTAGGTGTAATATGAATAAATTTGTGTTATACTTATATTAGGTGCTTGGAACATGGTATAATGATCAAAAATACTCCTTTCTTTCTCATAATCACAGCATTATACTTCGATTTACTCTACATTAATACAACCATTTATACGCAATATAAAAATATAAAGTTCCCTTAATTAGTTCATTATTCACAAATAAATTGTTAACGTTTAATGTAGATGAGATAAAAATCCTTGTCCCTTGGCAAGAAATTTCCATGAAAGGAATTGAGAGGGAAAACTCCCTCATCAGTATTTTCACGGCGGGGGGGGGGGGTTAAATTAAACAATGGAGAACAATTTTCTGAAAGAGGAGGGTGTGAGGGCGAAACCAGTTCATTGCGGAGCAACACCGTGCCACGTAACAGCCCTCATAACTCTCCCCGCTGGCATCCGCTCAATTGCCAGATTATAATCTAATACCCTTTTGTCTCTATCTAATGATCTATATTTCATTACTTTTTTTAAAAAGTATTTAATCCTTTATATTATAAACTTATTATTCATAAAATATTCCTTAATTTCATTTTTAATGGTGTATACGCCCCTAATTCTTTAAATCGATACATATTATAAAACAAAGTCCGGTTCTTGGCCGTGTCTGTCTGTCTGTTATAAATTATATTTGTCGGAAATGTTTATACTGGTTTGTTTATAATTTGTTTAACATAATCTTGATTGATTTTGAGAACTGTATATAGTCTCAAAACGTGCCCAAAATAAAGTTTAACGACTAGACTGAATCTCAAGAAATGAAAGTAAAACACACACCACACACCCACACACACACACACAAACACACACACACTTCTAGAAATATTATAAAACAAAGTCGTCGGCCGCGCTTGTCTGTCTGTTCACGATAAATTCAATAACTACTGCACGGATTTTCATGCGGTTTTCACCAATAGATAGAGTGATTCGCCAGAAAGGTTTAGGTATATAATTTATCGAGGTTCTGTGTAAATTGGTTGGAATATAACGATAATTGTTGGAAATGTAGGGATAAGAGTAGCCTCCAGGGAGGTGTCATCGATGGATATTGCCCAATCCATTTGTCATATAACGAAACAATGTATGGCGGTTATATTCCTCTTTTATAGATTTACAAAAATTTCCGGGATAGCATATATATTACTATACCCATTTTGTCTTCTAAAAAATTATTATTTAACAAATTATTAAAAAAATTATTGATAACGTAAAATGCGGTATTTGGAAAGCTATTTAGACTAGTTCAGTATTCATCCTTATCAACTTATATACTTTAGTTACCTTAAGTATTTCATGCACATTATTGGAATATTTTATACCATATAAATTAAATGAGTGTCTTATGAATTATTGTAAAAACTTAACGCGTATGAAAATAAATATATTGTTCTGTTTGTATGTGTATCATAGCTACATAAGTTAGAAAGGCATAACATGTAGGCAAAGTTTGTCTTACTACCCGTGCAAAGCCGGAGCGGGTCGCTAGTATAGGATATATTACATAATTCAAACTATATTCTTAACGTTTGTAAAATATTGTTTAATTTGTTTTTAATGATGTTTATGATCGTGTTTTGAAAAATGTGTTATTTACTTAAAAGTATATCCTTAATATTTATAAGATTTTTTTCTTTATTAAGATGTTGACGCCCTTTATTAAAATAAAATATATGCTTAAAACTGTTTGCCTAATGTTAATATTAAATTTTTTTTTATTTTTATTTATTTATTGATATTTACAACTATATTACAATAATATAACAAGTAAATTGGCTGAGTGATACATAATGACATGATATAATGACAAGTAGAGAAACTACCCACTGGTAGTACTCAAATCGCATGTTCAACTAAGAAGGTCACGTGGCCATCTTCTTCTCAGACGCCTCGGAGGATTATCGGGAATTGAAGAGGAAGCTAAGTTTGAAACTAGAGGGTTTGAGTGGAAATGAAGTTTGTTATGAAAGGATAGATACCGGGTTCGGGCCAAATCAGCAACAAATGGGACATTAAGGTCGTTATGGATGACTATATTCTTAACAAAATAAGGAGCGTTGAGGATTTTACGAAGGATTTTGGATTGTAGGGATTGGATACGAGAAGAATTTGATGGCTTAGTGGAGCCCCAAAGCTCTACTCCGTAAGTCCAAATAGGTCGTATGATGGTCATGTAGATGAGTCTTTTGTAATTAACTGGGAGCTTAGAGCGTTTGTCTAGTAAGTGTTGAAGTAGCCTGAAACGTCGAGCGGTTTCTTGTCTTTTCAGTCTTGTATGAGGATTCCAGGTTAATCGTTTGTCGAGATGCAACCCTAAGTATCGGATCTGTTCTACAGGCACAAGTGGGATATTATTAAAGGATACTGAAGGGCAGGAAGTCATTGGTTTACGACGTAAGGTAAAAGTGATTTGATGGGATTTTAGAGAATATATTTTAATTCTCCAGTTCTGGCACCATTCTTCAAGATCAGTGATATGGGATTGGAGGCTTTGGGATACAATAACTGGATTGGTATTGACTGATAATACACATGTATCATCAGCATATGTGGTAAGGATAGTATTAGGATGAGTTGGGATTATATTAAATTATTCTTTAAGTTATAATTTAATTATGTAGAGTTTAATCTACGACTACTGTATAGTTGTACCTTCCTGCACAACTATACAGTACAGTCTCTACCATGTATTTAGCCCCCTTTTTTATATTTGTCACAAACTTTTAATATGTATTCTGTACTAAAAACAACTGATTGTTTATAAAATATTCTTTAATCTATTGCCGGCTATATGCATTTAGGTTTATACATAAAAACGCAATTACGTATATATTATTTAATTTTTGTCTTTCTTTATTGAATACAAAATAATTAAAATATTTAATAATTTATCAAGAAGAATAGTTTGACTTTTTAATAAAATGATCGGGGTACCTCAGTGTGTAGGGCGCTGATTTGCTGCATTGAAGGTACCGGCTGTGACATAAATTATTTTATCTGGTGACCCTACTAGAGCTCATCCAGCCTCGATTCATCGGAAGGAAAACCTGGTGGTTGAGCGTGATCTCGGGCAATTCTCCAAGTATAACCATTATCCTAAAAGCAGTACTGATTCTATCATGCGCTGAACCTAAAATTCATCACGGATTTAGCATTGCAGTTTGTTTTTTTCATACTTAATAACATGTTTATCTCAAGCTTCCGAGATAAAGTTTTATAAACCTTTTTGTTTTCTCCCAAAAAGAGAAATCTTTATTAATTTATTTGAGCAAATATCTTATAAAATACTCTCTTTGCGTTAAAAATTACTACATGTTGCAATGCGAAGAAAATATATACTTTCAATCTGTAATACATCTTTACATATCATAATTTGATAATTGATATGTTCATATATATACTCAAAATGAAATAAATTTGAATCAAGTTTTAACTAAGTTACTTCAATATAAAAAATATATTGACACTTTTCTGATGTTAATTTTTTCTTAAATAATGTGAATGTTCGATGATTCTTTAACACCTTGTAATCAACTACATTTATTATATTTTTTGTTTTTACTTGGTTTTAAACTCTACTAAGAAATGAAAATCAAAATTCGTACATGGCTACTGGGAATTTTATTTTTATTTCTTCCTTAATATAATGAACCTTTATATACGGAGTTATAAATTAATAGCTTTGGAGATCTGTATATAATTTACCTACTTCAACACACATCCATTTCCGATAGAATGTGTTAATTCGCCGCATAAGTATATATTTATGATAATTTATTTATGAGAGATAACAAAAATATTTCCAATGAATGGACCACTTCGTCAAAAGACGGCAGTGAAATAGGCGTCGGTCTTCCTTTCACGGTTGGCCAGGCTCCGATAATGCCAGTACAATAGAGTTTGCCTTTTATTGGGGGGCCAATAGTGAAAATTCATTTATTTCGGTCCTTATTTTCATAAAATTTAATAGGAAGTTCGATTGTTTCGAAATGCTGTCGAATTCTGTAAATGATAACATTATGTATTAGGCTATTTTTCTATTGCTCCTTCAAAAGAAAAAAGACTTAAATGAAAATGAAAATTAATTAAGGCAAGCCTTCCAAGGTGTCGATATATCTGATATTCCATTTCTACGATATGTTATCATGACTTTTTTTTTTATTAAAGTAAAATTTTGAGTTGTATAATGTTTGAAACAGAAGTTTTATAGGAATAACGAGAGCTAAATAAAAAAAAGTGTCATGCTTTTAAAAAATTTCTAATGATTAATAAAATAATTTCGATACCATAATTCCTTCATTGGAGTGCTTTGCTTTACCAATAACGAAATATTTATTTTTTTAACCCACAAGGAACTTTCAAATGGTTCTATTGAAAAATTAGATTCTTTAAAGTGAAGACGTTGCTCATTTGAACGAGATTAACAGAATATTAATTAATTATTTTTTTTTGCGTAAAAACATTTTTGCGTTGAACTAAAATTCAAACACAAAAAACTTTAAATATTAAAACACTTGTAATTTCTTAATTCAGCGAAATTTCTTCATTACATATTTTTTATTATAAACATAACACGGTACGTGAATTAAAATAAACAAAATATTAATAAAATAAAATAAATAAATTAATTGATAAATTCACATCAATGAAGATTAAAATAGATATCACGCCAACTCAAAACCTCATTCATGACCAGATGAAGTGTGCCAGGCATAAACAAATATTAGATTTCTAGGTTTTGAACAATTGTTTACACTATGTTCTACTAACCGAAACACTGTGCAACTGTCCAATCAGACATCAATGACTTAGATCGTGATAAACCGTTAGATTTTTCTCTAATTAAGGGTACCAATTCATAGGCTGGGCCAAGATACGCTCACAGCCTAGTAACTCAGAGCTCTACATAGGCCCGAACCCAGTAGCTAAAGTAATCGATAAGTAGCTTGGCATTTCACGAAAACATTAACGTGTTATAAAACCTGTTGAAGCTTTTTTTTCGTACAACCCTCATTACGGGCATTAAATAGTTTACAATGGAAACTAATATTTTTATAGTTATTGAACCCTAATTAAACTTAGATTAACCATAAGTTTCGGTAATATTGAGCTATCGATCCGATGAAGGTGGCTCCTTTGGAAGTTGGTGTTGGTATCAGTAAGAGAGAATTCTCCCCCGGCTGCACTCAACCACCATTACATTATAACGCTCTAGTTGTTGCTCTGAAAATTATTAGGGCATTGTTTTATCCTAGGCTTCCTTCTATATTTCTATGAGGGCATTCTTTACGTTACCATTTTAAGCATATCTGCATGAATGCACATCGTTCCTTTGGAATAAACAAGAAAGGACTGGCAATTTTTTGATTAAAAAAATTAAATAAAATCAATAAAGTCTAATAAAATCAAATTATCTAAAGAGATAAATCTAGATATTTTCATTAATTAAAATTTCTTTACAATGTTTATTTGTTTCATTTCAGTTAAATGTACGAAACTTTCCCTGTGTTGACATTTAAGGGTTTGAACTTTTTCAGTTTTTTGTCTGGATATTAAAAACTTAGAAAAAAACAACTGTTCTACTACAGCTCATCGAGGTTCAGGGTTCAGTTCATCGTAGAGACCGTACTGTTTCTAGGACAACGGTTGTGCAGGACGTGATTTGTTGGAGATCACACTAAACCTCCAGGTTTGTTTCCCTATTAAGGTTACCCAGTTAAAAGACTTTCTGTGAGTCCTAGGAGAGTCTCCAGATCCTGCAGGATCCTTCCCAGCTGTTAATAGATTAAATAAAGTCTGCCACAGCCGGGATTGAACCCAGGACCGGAAACTCAGTTATTTACAATGAGTTACTCCGTTCCCTAACCAATCGAGGAAGAACGAGAAATATAAGGTAGGATACTTAGCCCGTGTAAACCAAATGCTCACAATTTTTTTCGTCATAACACATCAATCCTTTTCGGATTGAAAGAATACCAGTAGTGGAATGAAGGAAATAATACTGAGGAATCACCCTTCAGTAATTTTACACCATACACGATCGATATTGCTGTCAGTATTTAACTCATTTTCCCTATCTTGATGTAGTGTCGACTCAGGGCTATATTTTTTATTTCATCTCCATTAGAATGTTTAGTATTATAATTATCTACTTTCTTTTTCTGTATGTTTACTATTCTGTTATGTACTATTATTTTTGTAAAACTTCTAACCAAACTCTCTCTGTATTTTACTAATGTAAATATCAGAAATAAATAAATACAAAAAAGTTCATAGTTAGCTCGCGATAAGAACAGTCATCTTTTTCTCACGCAGATTTATACCTACTTTTTTTAATGGATCGAGCGTGCTTAGCAATTGTGATCGTCATGGCATTGGAAAAAAAAGAGGAAAAGACGCTTGTGGGTGATGGATTTGCTATTGGACCGGAATAAATTCACCCACTTAAAATCTATCAACGAAATTTCAGTAAAGGAACAATCAGATTACTATAATTATTTTCGGATGAATGAAAACGTATTCAATAATTTATTAAATAGGGTTTCTCCTCATATTGAAAAACAAGAGACCAACATGAGGGAAAGTTAATGCCCAAAACAGCGGTTGGCAGTTACCCTACGCTATTTAGCAACAGGCCGAAATTTTGAGGACTTAGAGTTTTCAAAGCTAATTTCTCTATCAGCCGGATTGTGATAGTAACCTGTGAACATTTCATTTAGACACTGGGAAAAACATAATTTTTTTTCATACACAATACACAATTATACGTACAAAATTAAGTTCCATCCTGTTGTTATAAGAAAAAAATGAAGTTTTAAGAAAAACATTACATAAATCATTTATAACTTTTAAAAAATGTGACTATAATGTATTATTGCATCGGAAATCAGTCGATGCGTAGCATTCAACAGGTACAAAATACTGAGGAATGATAGAAACGGGCATACACGATCAGTAATAATGTCAGTATTCCCTCCCCTAGGCCGGGTTGAACTAAGGATTGATGGAGTGAACCATCACTCATCAATACCTTACTTCAGTACATCAGTATTACCCTTACACGATCAGTATTACTGACAGTATCCGACTATACTGTCAGTAATACTGATCGTGTATGGGCCCCTATAGGTCAAACCATTAGCAAATAAAAGGCCAGTTGATGATAAAGGACACAAGTGCAATGTAAAGCAAGTACAGTTCATAGTGGCTGGGTGAGCCCCAAAAGGTTCGTCAGATCCTATGGTGTCCTACAATGGCTAAAATAATTATCTTTCCCAGCCTGATTTGAACCCGGACCTTCGGCATAGCAACTCAGCGATATTATTATAAAACATTATATTATTTTTATCATAATATTGATCGATTAAATATAAATGTTATTATTATTGTATAAGAATAAATCTTCGTAGAACCTTCATCGCTAATAGGACAGAAGGCGACATGATTGAAGAGGCCGTGGCGCGGAGAGGTTAAGGTTAGAAGTGAGGTGGCGGGTCAAAAGTTGGCGGGAGAAGACACCTCATTAATTCGTTAACTCGCCAACCCCGATCAAGCGCCACTTCGCCTACTTCCTCAACAACTGTCTTCACTAGTTCCTCCAATTACCGCAAACTTCTTCTCTCGCTATAAAAGAGATCCCTTTAGTCTTAATACTCGGAGTTCTTATACTTCCTACCTCAACTTCTTCCGCAGCGTAATTGTTCATAACCGCGAAGGATTTCGAATCCGACCTCACTTTACAGTTAGAGTTGGAAAATTCCGTATTTAAAGGGAAAAAATGGAATTGTAATGGTATTGGAACTCTAATAAATTAAAATGATTTCTAAAATTCAAACTGCAATTGTTGGACTTTTGTTCTTTAATATGTTTATGTTTAGCAATTGTAATGAACTGTTCTATCCAGAGGAAAAACCATCATATGAGTTGTTATTTTTGAAAGTGGTATAAGTCCATTTGGAAAAAAAATCGTTTATTCTTTTAAACGACCTTAATGATTATTATTTCATAATAAAATTTAAAGGGTGTATATGGTTTAAAACGTAAATCTCTGCTAAGTACTAAGTAATAAAAACATTTGCCCGTTTTTAAAAGTAACTCATATCACCAATTTGAAGAAATGTACTTATACCACTTTCAAAAATAACAGCTCATATCCACATTCTGCAGGATATCCACATATTTACATACAACCTGCATTGGTTATTTGGGAGGGACCTATACTCTTACTGAAGCCAGACTCCTTGTATCACGACAGAGAGTGAAGAAACTAAACGAGCTGGGTCTCCTGAAGATCTTCCACTGTTCACAAATTTGAACGAATTTCTTTTCCTGCAACCATTGAATAATGCTATCCACTACTCAACTAAAACTGGTGTGGAAAGTCCCACCTTCCCCCACGAGTGGGTAAAAGTAACAGCCACCTAGATCGAATTAGACAATCACCACTCTGTTATTTTAAATGTTAAATGGCGGTATTACAATATTATTCATTTTATATCCCTAAAATGTTAAAACGAATAATTTTAGAACTAATATTTAATTCAAGGAAAATCTTATTTATTTTGGAGCGATTTTATAGAAATATTTAATATAACCTTAAATGTATTAGAACCTCACTTGGGTGTAATAAAGTGTCACTTTCACCACTTGTCAAATAAATAACTATTATCACATTTCATCACAAAACCCTACATTTTTCAGTTCTGGGATTGAAAATTTGATAATGCGTTGGGAAAAGGAATCTAGGTAAATATTTTGAATAAAAATGTTTTGATTTCAGAAAATTCTTTTGCTATATAATATTTCCTTTGAAAATGGACATTTAATATGAAACGCTCCCATTCTATAGTATATTCTTTAACTTAGGGTATTTTTATAATACATTTGCATATATTGTAATCCAGAAAATATATGATACGTTTTCTTATTAGCTCCAAAAAAAAGATCTCTGCGGTGGAAGTTTAATGTTTTCTCCAAGAACTATTTTATGTTTAATGTTAAAACCTTTTACCTATTAAATTTTATTTACCCCCCCCCCACTTTGCCCTGGGTACAACAAGGGTAATGTCTCCACCTCTTTTAATGTCCCTCTTTTAATAATTTTATAGCATTATTGCACTATTATTTTTTTAATTAAGTTCAATGAAACATAGCAGATGTCCTTTACATAAACTGAAAATTAAATTAGGCAAGAAATTATCCCCCCTTCTCTACACACTCTGGCTTTAAAAACGTAGGTTTTTTTTTTTTTGCCATACCAAGTATCGTATCATTTCTTTTGATATTTTAAAATTTTCTTTTTATATAAGTATACTTTATAATTTTATATACACGAATTATTCCTTCCAGGAGTTAACAATTTTTAATTTTCAATGTATATTTATGAGTTGAGGGAATATTGGAAGGGCGATATGTAGATTTATGAGATTGTGTTGTCAAATCCTTTGTCAGGATCAGGAGCGATCGACTGGATATCTGAGTAATTAATAACCTATTGGAGATACAGTTTGAAGCCAATTTTTCTTTATTTATCTATTTTTATTTATTTATAATACAATCTTTCACAATATAGACGTTGGTAAAAATGCTTATAAAGCTAATTTGCACCACCCTTGTTGAAAACGTAAGAAAGAATTTGAATTATCTCTCTATAAAAATATTGTTATTGATGTAATATTTTATTAGCGTTGCCTAGCAATGAATCAAGGTACTACTTTAAGTTTATTATATTATGCTCGATCAGTTCTACAATAAATATTTTAAAGAATTGGGGAAAACAGCAAAACCGAAGTTCCCGAATTCTTTAAGCCGTTAATCAAAATATAGTATTGCCTTTGAAATGAGATTCATCGATTTAAAAAAGAAAACAAGTTACGCCTTATTTCGATTTAAAGACCGTTACTTCAATATACCTACATAATTTAAGGAAATTTATGACAATTTTCGTTTAAATTTTAAATTATTGTTTATCTGAAATTTGAATTATTGTTTTGATCTTCTTTAACACTTTACTTACGCGAGTTATCCTCTCTCTCTCTCTCTCTCTCTCTCTCTCTCTCTCTCTCTCTCTCTCTCTCTCTCTCTCTCTCTATCTATCTATCTATCTATCTCTCTCTCTCTCTCTCTCTCTCTCTCTCTATATATATATATATATATATATATCTCTGTATGTGTGTATCCTTAATAAATATGGGACAGATTATTTTATCCTTAATAATTGAGGTTTTTGTGAAAATTTGTTGAATGATATCATCTGTAAGCAAATACTGTACCGTGAACGGTAGGAATAAATATGAAATATATTTATATAAATAACAGTTTGATGGAGTGGGATAAAGTGAAGTACTGGACCGTTTCCTCCTTTACAGATTCGACAATATTCATATCGTATCATTTCCTAGTAAAATCATAAAAAACACTTTACTAACAATTTCCGTGCGTTAGGGAAATTTTATAGCCGATCAATAGTCATGCTTTTATTTATATTAAATACTTTTTTAAACATTTAGATTCACTTTTTCATTTATGTATAAAAATGGTAGCTTGGAAATATCAATTGCTCTTCACAAAAACAGATCATATATAAATATATATATATATATATATATATATATATATATATATATATATATATATAAATCACCTCCTTCCACAATGGTTGTCCATAAAACAGTACAGTCTCTACCATGTACTGAACTCGAGACCCGTTCATGGGTTTAGTGGTACAGGTTTTATATTTGAAATAAAGTCTGAATTTGTTCAGGGACAAGTCTAAGTAGAATAATGATATAAGAAATAAAATATGAGCCACATTGTCTTTGAGTATAGTACAATTATAATTTAATTTTAATTAACTTTTAAATATTTTAATGAGTTATTAATGAAATAAATTAATGAATAAAATGATAAAAAAATATTTAAATAAATAAAAATAGAGTATGTGTTCACTGCCAATTACAAACAAGAAACAAATGTAAAGGAGATAACAGTTATTATAAATAAAGAAAACATTTAATATTTACTTATGGGAAAATTTTATGAAAAAATCAATTCACTAATAGGATTGGTGATTTTAGAAATAATCAACAGCTTATTAAATGATAACAATTAATGTTTATTTTAAATATGGTGTAATTTCAATTTCTATGTCTTTAAACTTTATTAGAGATGTCAGTATGAGCATTAATTATTTATTTGTATACCAGGGGAATTTTCTTTCATAATAAGCAATACACGTTTTTTTTTATAAAGTTCACATAAATAGCTATAAATTTAAGGAAATTCTTATTGATCATTAATGAACGCCTTATCTGGTATAATAAACCTTGAACATATATCCGGGAGTTCGCCTCCAATAGATACCCGACCTAAGGGAAAAAAATATACAAAAGCATCGAAAAATAATAAAAATAAAATTGTTAATTAAAAAAAAGGATATAATTAAAACCTTAATACTGAGTGTTGTTTTCTTAGATATGCTCAACCCGCACAACCGTTCGGTATTGCTGGCAATGTTAAACTTATTAAGTTGTGTATTAAGTTAAACTTGTAATACTTCCAGACGATTTAATACTTGTCGAATTTTATTTACCTTCATTACAATACAATACAATATGGCCTTACAAAAATGTGTGGGTTTTGGCCTTCTCAATTTACGTCTATTAATAAGTTAAATATTTACCTTTATAAAAATAACTTTACATGAAGAAAATACATTTCCCTTATTAAAGAGCTATTAGTCGAATTCAAATAAAAATTTCGTTTATTGAGGTATCATTTTTGTGTTATATGTATATTATATACCCAGTTCCAAACTATTCCTACATCTCGTTAATTCCCAAACAGATGCTCTCTAATCAATAAAATAAATAGCTACATTCAAGACAATAGATTGAGAAATTACTGTAAATATTCCACACTCATTATGATGCTCTTATCTACTTTTTTATTTTTCCATTAGCCAATTTCTGTTTATTGTAAATTTATATTCTATTATTTAATTTTTTTTTGTTTATTTATATATTTTTTTCTATCAGAACATACGTTTTAGTTCATAAATAATTTCAGTATTCCAATAATGTCCAATAATGGGCCAGATATATTTCTATTAATTTCTGTGCAATATTGTTATTCTTAAGGGACCTGGTTCCAGAGTAAAATTATTTTTCTATTCTGTTCTATTATATTATATATATATGTGTGTGTGTGTGTCAATACATTCCAATAAGTAATTTTTGTGTTAGTATTGTTATGGAAGACTTTAAACAAGTTTATAATAATTAACAAAATTTAGGATTTGTAGCACTGCGATAGGACTTCCAGGAACGACTATAACAAAGTAACGTTAGAAAAAGTTTCTGCGAATTTCG
Organism: Troilus luridus; assembly: GCA_964056705.1. Classification (NCBI taxonomy): domain Eukaryota; kingdom Metazoa; phylum Arthropoda; class Insecta; order Hemiptera; family Pentatomidae; genus Troilus; species Troilus luridus. The sequence continues at coordinate 87,135,429 of OZ057415.1, forward strand.
CTCCCTCTTATCATACCATATGCGTAGTCATTGTGTCCACGGTGCTATTTCTCAATTCATTTTTTAAAATATTGCATGGGTTTCGAACATTTTCATGAATGTAATTTATGAAAAAAATAATAAAAAATGCCTTCATTTTTTCTCACTTAATTTATTTATCATATACTTTCATAATTGTTTACTTTAATGGTTTCTTATTTACGATGGCACAATTAAATGAATAAGGCTCATAATTAGCTTGTTGTTTCTCATACACCAGACTGCCAACAACTTAATCCAATATTAATTTATAACTTCATATTTAAAAAAATGTTTGTGAGAAACTTATAAATCTTACTCCTACGTCATTTAAAAAAAACACAGGTATTTTACTTATTAATAATTAAAATAATCCGAATTCCATTACTCGATAAGAGACGACTGATCAGGACCGCTGTGTTCTAAATGGGAAGACATGGTTCTTAGTGAAGACGTGAGTATTGAGTCAATACTCCCTTCTCTAAACTACCGCCTTCCCTTGAGAATTTCAAATGTTATCTACTAGAAAACGTTTTGTGTTTATATTAAACAATGAAAAACTATTATATATTTGACAATTTTTAGAAATTAATAAAATAAATATATTTTAAAGTAATTACAATTTAGATAGGAAGGCTAAAAGAAAGTATAAATTAAAAAAAAAAAAGTATTACACAAATGTATAATTAAATATGCTTAAATTTTTATCCAAAAAACTTTGGAGGTTCCTTTCTTAGGTTTGTTAAACAAATTTAATATTTATTTATATATATATATATATATATATATATGTATTTACCTACTTGATTATTACTTAATAGTTTTGTTAACACAGCTATATTGTAAGTAAAATTTCAAGAGAATAAATATATAAAATATGACTGCGCTAGACAGCTGCTGCCCTCAAATTGCGGACATCCAAAATGGTCCGGGCGTTGTTATTTTTTTTCCGAAGCTACGCAGTCCTCCCACCGAAGTCGTGGTCGGCATGCGCTTCTCACACCATACAATCGCTCCCTGAGGACTTTGGCTGGGATTTCATCCTGCCCCGTCCTAATCATATGCCCGGCCCACCTCAGTCTCGCTAACTTTATAAACTGTACTACGTCTAGCTCTTTATAAAGTAGTCTCAATTATAAAGTCCGTATATTCTCCTAAGGACTTTCCTTTCGAATCTTAGAAGAAAGAGTTCGTGTGCTTGGGTCAGGGTCCAGTTTTCTGAGGCATATGTGAGAACTGGTCGGATGAGAGTTTTGTACAGTCTGATCTTAGATGATTTAGACAGGAGAACACCGCGTAGATGATTCTGTAGACCAAAATAGCAGTGATCTGTGGGTATTATCTGCTTCTTGACATCTACACCAATATCATTTTGTTGGTTCACCTGGGATCCGACACTATCCACATTCTGCCCCTCAACTTGGATATGGTTTTCAAGGTTTATTTGTTGAAGATTTATGCACATGTACTTCGTTTTGCTGTAGTTGACGATAAGTCCCATCCTCAATGCAGCATTTCTCAGTGCAATAAATGCTTACTTGACTGCTGCTAACGACCTGCCAGAAATATAAATGTCGTTTGCAAATCCAAGGAGTTGCACGCAGGAGTTAATGAGTGTACAAGTTATTTGGATCTCAGAGTCTCTAACCGCCTTTTCCAGAGGAAGGTTGAAGATCAGGCATGCCAATCCATCTCCCTGCCGAACCCCTGTCCCAGTGGATAAGCCCCTTGAGAGTTCACCACTAATCCGGACCAAAGATATGTTATCACTAAAATTACAATATTAATTTAAGAGAGGACTGGTCCCTTTATGGGTCAAGTAGTATTTATAGTGTTATAGTAAATGGTAAAGAGGATTTTCTGAAGAGAAAGTTTTGTTAATGTATAATTGATCATTTATAAATTAATTTGTTAATTGTAGAAAAAAATAAGTTTATTATCAAACCTCATACACTCGGATAACTGGTTTTTCTAATTGCATTCTACGTAGATAAATCATACACATAATAGTTTACTCTACTATTAGCTGCCTGTTAGTATTTATGGTTTAATGTAATTAGTTGAAACTATATATAGTTGAAAGATCACACGTAGGTCGCTAATATTATCATTGTAAATGTACGTCTCAATAGTTTAACATCACAAATCATTATGATTATTTAATATATACATTCTTTGATCATTTTCTGTCGTAAAGGGTTGTTAAAGGTGTGAGATGGTAAACCTCTCCATTTATTAACAGAAAATATATTTCGCATATATAAGTTATAGGAGTATATACATGATATATTTTTTATTTAAATAATAAATAATATATTTGTTTACTTTAGCAAAAACTGTTTCGTATGGTGGAGTTTTCACATGGATTCGTATTTTGTATTACAAATTAATCAATAAGTTTATATGAAAATTCATTATTAAAAGATCAATTTTAATTTATTTACGTTTTGGGCGAATAAATAGCAAATGACCTTTTTAACTTGAAATGATTTTGGTAGCAGTTATGAACAGCCTATTTTTTATTATTGTTGAATATAAATAAATAAATAATATAGAATACCTCCAAAAATGTTATCTGTACCACTACAACCTAGGGAGGGTCTTGGATTCAGTACATCGTCGAGACTGAACTGTTTCCTGGACACTGGTAGTGTTAGGAGGTAAGTTTTTCGAGATCACACTCAAACGCTACATTTTTCCTTTTTGAGTTTGTTTTAGATTAAGGGTACCTACTATTTAGAGGCAGGGTGAGTCCCAGGAAGGCCTATAAATCCAACAGGGTTCAACCGTGGTTGTGAATTTGTTAAATAACCTATCTGCCCCAGCTGGATTTAAAGTCGTAACTTTCCTAATAGAAACTGGGCCTTGCTCCTCATAAAGAGTGAACATACCGTTAAATTTTAAGATACATTCTGCAGAATTCGAATTCGAGTAATTTATAAAGTGAAGATAGCCTGTACCATCCTGCAAGTGGGCGGTAAATTTGTATTTTTTTCATTTAACTTGACGGTTGAAGGAAGTTTTTCAAAGCAATATAACTTGCTTCTCCCTCCCTCCCCCTCTCTGTAGAATTTTTATGGAAAACATTAGTGCTATAAATTGGTTGAACAGAATCCATAAATCAGGAAAAATAATTTATTGATGTTGTTGGACCTAAAGCTGCGCAGGGTGCTCCGCATACGCAGGTATTTCAGAAACTTCTACGAACTTTGGCAGGTTTATGCCGGGCTCATAAACCTCTCTTGGGAATATCAAATATGTATTTATCATTAAACCTCTGCACTCCAACTCTGCAACCCCAGCCGTGTTCTCTTTAATTCATTATTTAAATATTTTAAAACGTATATGATTAAAATTACTCGAGTGTAGTAGTTTTAATTATTATATTGTTAGTTTTCGGGACGTTTTATTAGTTATGTAATCACTCTATGAAATGAATAATTTATTTACTCTGGTCTTGTTTGTTTCGATAAATTTTATTTCGGATACATCAGCTTCCCAAGGCTCACACAGCTTCTATACAGGGGATACATAAGCCTTCGTCGTTTTATAGAATAGATTGGGCTGTTGAGCGTTTAGGATGAAGATCTACTTGCATTACTTCTTTACCTGCTATAACGACCCTAATTATTACGCATCCTATTGATTTCATTATATATTAATATATTACTCAATATACAAGTATGTGTTAATATAATCCTTGCAGATCGCCTCTGTGGGATCTGTAGAGCCTCCTTTGCTCTTGGGGGAAAACCTCTGCTTCGTCAGAAACATCGTGCTGTTATAGAAACAGGTGTTTCTTTTTAATATATAAGCTTATAATCGCATTTATTATCCCTTCTATACTTATTAAGAGCAAAATCGATATATATCATCGCATTGGTTTTCCACTATACAAGTTTTAATATGGACTATAGTAAAACGGCTCTGATGGACGATTTTGGATGGATTAAATTACACAACCTCTGAATAGGATTACCTTCAACATTATTATCAAACATAGTGTTTATTTTTATTGACAGTTTTCACAATCATTCCTTCGACGCACATTGACGATGTGCCTTTCGCCGATTTCAGACAAAATATTCTTTGATGATTCTATGTTGTAGTCGGTATGCTTAAGATTAAAATAATTTCAGTTACGTGAACAACTAATTCAAAAAATAAGAACGAATTTACCGTTAGGCGATTTGACAACTCAACTTAAGTTCTGCTTCTACTCCCAGTACTTTATTTGTCATTTTTATTTTGATGTGGCTAACTAGGAACCACCTGCAACTTTCAATTCTTCCCATTAAGTTATTTTCTCTTCCATTCCTTCGAATATTATTGTATCCTTTAGCATTTTCATGTTGCTTTCTGTCTTAGGCCTACTTTGTCTCAGGTTTCTTTTTCGCTCTTCCCTGAAATCCCTCCATACTAAAGACCCTCTTCTTAAAAATCTCTCTTCTCTGTTCACACTGTTGGCTTCCCAGAGATTTTGTCAACGTAATTGATTTATACGTACAAGTCTTCCCTTTAGAGAGACAATGTGTCAAACACTACCATTCATTTCTTATAATTTTAAGTCAAAGTTATTCAGCCATCTCTCCAACTGCTCAAGTGGCTTTTTTTTATGAACGCCTTCAAATATTTGTCAATTTAAAAAATAGAAAATTTACAAAAGTATTGTAATCAATTCTTTGAATCTCAACATTCTTTAAATTTCTGTTGTGTCTGTTAACAGACTTTTCTTCTTCTTCTTTATCTTCCTCTTAAGTCCCTCTCAGCGTGGAGTTGCTCCAATCCAAGGCTGCCAAGCCCCTCGATCTCCAGCCAGCGCTTTCATCTCATTCATACACCTTCCCTTCCCTTCACCAATCCTTATGTTGGCACAAAATAGTGTTGCATAGGTTAAATTCAGATTAATTTCATTCTGAATTCATTCTTAAAACTGTCTTATAAAACTAAAATTCTTAACTTAATAAGATTTTTCGTTTTTCGACCATTCTCCGGTCTTCCACAATAACACAATCATACAAAATATATTTGGGTAATTATTCTATTGTACTATTGTATTAAATTTTTGGTACCTGTGATTTAATCAAGTATCTATGATTGTCACCTTTCTACTTATCTGTATTCTCAGCATTTCTGACTCTTTCTCTCCAAGTGATTTTTCTGTGGAAATTAATATTGTTATGAATAAATTTCTAACTCTGAGAAACCAACTTGTCCACATTGCCAAAATTTACAAGAGAAAAAAAAAAAAGATGTCCTGGACTAGATCCCTATCTGCAGTAAAAATATTATTGAAGACGTTCTCTGGACTGTTTTATCTTGAGGACAAGTGTTCTTTCTGTAGTTAACAATGCCTTTTTTTCTCTAGTAGAGGTTAAAATTTTCTAAACAAAAATCTCTAACATTGAAATACTGGTCTTTGGCAGTTAGCAATTCGAAAATTTAAGAATGATCGTATGCATGATAAGTTCATGATAATGATGTTCATTTATTTGTCACTAGAATGTTCCTTACATTCATTTATACATTCAACCCAGACAAGTTTAAGCTTTTCTCTTCTTGTGGCATTCAGTAACTGTGTTTATGTCTAATTTTCACCAAAAAAATCATTCTTTTTTTTGATAACCGAATTGAGTGAAGAGGAATCGTATCATTCTCGTAATTGTTTAGTCTGAATGAGGGATATAATATAAGCAATAACTCCATTTCATGGCAACGTTTGACTTAGCTATTTATGATCTACGAGAATGCCGCTTCCCCAAGTACAAGAAACTATGTTTGGAAAAAAAAATTCGACTTAATCACTTATTAACTGGGTCAGTAGATATAGAAAGCAGAATATCTCCGATATTATTTCCATTTATACCTAAAAGCAATGTAACAATCAAAATATCCTTAAACTTAAATACATCTTTAAAACCTTGAGCTTATTTTTAGCATGACTTCAACTTTTTTTAGGAAGAAAGACTTGCATAATCGCTTTACAAAAAAAGTTTGTATTCCTTATTGAAACAAATTAGGGTTTTTCCCCTGTAATTAATTCTAGAAAAAATATTTAATTATTTCTTTGTTTAAATCAAATTGATACTGAACAGTATTACGCCATTAAAATCGTAATGAAACAAATTTTCTTTGGGGGAACGGAAAGGACGGAGAAGAGTAGAAGCAAAAATTAAAAAAAGTTTAGCTTTAAAGAGGTGGGGGGGGGGGTTAGAAACCCGCTCATTAACGAAGTGGAACCAGAACTCGATAGGCCCTGGGAGGGGGGTTCAATTTGTTCACGGGCTCAAAAATATCAGAGTCTCTTCTCGTCCTCAGGCGACTCGGCATGGAAATGGCTGGATCGGGGGATCTTGCCCAAATTCTAGATTGCCTTCGATTACCTCCAATCTGATATCCTCCAAATGTGAAAATCCAGCAGAGCACTTTAATTTGATTCGTATTAGAATTTTCATATTAAATATTATATTAAAACTTTCAGTTTTAGGTAGCGTATTCTCTGTTTTAAAAAACTAGGTAACCCAGCTGAGAAACTAAGCATTCTTCGTAATACCGTCAAGGTAGATCTTGTTAAAAATTATGCGAACGTCAATATGCATTTTACTAAACAATAAAAAATATTTCTAAAGATAATCAGAAATTTATATCATCTTAGCAGAGGTACTGTTCCAATAGTATTGAGTCGTTTCATCTGAAATATCCGTTTACAAAGGAACGGTTATTTAGTTTAACAACTTTATAAAATTATAAAATTTGTATTCAAATTATTTACCAGCGTTTGATAAATATTCTTTACAAAGTGCTATAAAATTTCAAATTTCTATTTTTGCGATGAAATTAAGTTTGAAAATGCGTTTTTACTGGAGTATCGTATTCAAATATTTTACCGTACAGGAAGTTGTACTAATTTCTGAATAGATCTGTCGGAGAATTATAAGCCAAAAAACAATTTATTTTCTAAATGTATAGTAAGATCTAGGGCAAGCCTACAAAAATAAATTTGTAATGTTATGTATTTAACTATAGATAAATATAAAGTAAAAAATATTTGTAGTATAATATTTATAGAAATAATATTAATATTTGTAGAAAAAAATATATGTAAGATAATTGCCCTTCTTATTGAATACACCAAGTCATTCTTTGTTTTTTAAAATTTATTATCTCACTTTTGTTCAACGTATCACAATAATTGAAAATTTCCAAAATTTTATACTTCGTTTAATAAAAGTAATATAATGAGAATCAATGCTGTTTTTGAAATTTAAAGACAGAATGATTAGCCCAGCAAGAAATTAATTCAGTTTGATATCCAATAATCATCTTTTTTTTCTTCAAATATTAATACTGTTTCCATAAATATACTATTATACTACAAATATCTATTTAAGTTCATATATATATATATATATATATATATATATATATATATATATATATACAGTGGAATCCCGATATTTCGTATCCCGATTATTCGTATTTCCGGCTAATTCGTACAAATTTGCCGGTCCCCAGAGAAAATCCCGATAAATGGTATAAAATCAATGCATTTCAGACCCCTCGGTAATTCGTATTATTTTTATGCTCGAGGTCACTTATAACGTCATATAATTCGTATTTTCAGCTTTAAAATCTCGTTACTTAGTACTGTTTTCGAAAGAGAGTGAGAGAACAGTGAAGCAGATATGCCAGGGAGCAGAATGAGAATAAATCCTTTCTAGGAAATCACTCAATTTGTATTGTTTTTATACACAAGTATGTTTGTATTGTTTAGAGGCACAGTAGATCCTATTGTTTTTTACGGGAGAAACAAGTTTTCTAGGAAATCTCATAAGTAATTCGTACTGTTTTCACTCAAAGGAAATGAGGGGAGTAGAGAGGGAGAGTTCTAGGAATTTTATTAAGCTTTTCTTAAAATCACACTTTTATTTACGGTTCAGTCTCGTTTTTGTTACCGTTGTGACACGTTATCATGCCTCCAAAATAAATTAGCCTCTCTGTTGAAGAGAAACAACAAATCATATACCCCGGGACCATTGGCTGTAAGCTAATTGACGTATCCAAGCATTTCATCGTCCCTGGTTCCACGATCACATCAATTTTGAAGAACAAGGACAAAATCACTTCCCAGACTTGTAGAGAACTTAAAAAAGTGGTTCGTACAAGCAAGGAATTCAAATGTACCAGTTGGAGGTAATATTTGAAGGGAAAAAGCCCGAGTTTTCGCAGAAAAATGGGAATTGAAGACTTTCGTGCAAGTGATGGATGGTTCGATAGATTAAAAAAATTGCATTAATACGTTTTTTAATTTTTTTTATTTTGTACTCCCGATAATTGGTATTCCCGATAATTCGTACCAAATCTTCAGTCCCTTGACCATACGAATTATCGGGATTCTACTGTATATATATATATATATATATATATATATATATATATATATATATATATATATATAGTTAAATAGACAAAACTACTATTAGTTTTTTGTATGCTTAAGCTTAATGTTACTATACATTTAGAATATATAAAGTCTATTCGAAAACGTACAGTAAATACCAACAACAAGAATAAACTATTTAAATAATGTGTAAATCTAATATCTTTCTAATCGTTTAAATCCACTGCGGCTACACTGGGAGTATTGCAGATTAGCGAAAAGTTAATTTTACAATTACAGTTACTTATTATTTTATATTCTGGTATATACTAAACCTCCCAACGAGCTAATAGAGCAAACAGACTAAGAGGGCTTGGACAACTCCTGCGGAAGGATCCTAGCAGAATTGCTAGCAAAACCTACTGAGCCAAAGTGGAGGGAAAGCGAGGAAGAGGACGACCTAGGAAGAAGTGGGAAGAAGAGGTGAGGAAGGACTTTGAGAAGAGGAGACTCCATTGGAGCAGAAGAGCACTGTTGGTGGTAAACCGGCAGAGCTGCAGATGGCTGTGCAGAATTCCTCCTCACACTGATTAGGCGGTAAAGAGGATCAATTATGATGATGATACTATTAAGACCGAAAGTCTTCTTCTGATGATGCTTGAATTGGCGAGCGTTGACTGGTTAGTTTTCCCCAGAGTATTTTAAAGACTTAAGGCTTTTCTTTTTGGTATTTTTCTCATTGCAATAAAATATAATGACTTTGTTTGATATAATATTAATTATTATTATTTTTCCGACTTTTATGACACTTTTATTTATTGTTGCAGCCTACGGAAACCTGGGCTCGGTGCTGAGCTCCCAAGGGCGGACCAAGGAGGCCGAGGCTGCCTTCAGGATAGCGCTCAGCTTCAGGCCCAACATGGCCGACGTTCATTATAACCTGTGAGTCTCATATCATTTTTCATCAATATTATTCTATCCTTATACTTCCCAAGTTTACGTTACCCCCGGCTCCGAGGTAGAATATTATTTTTTAAAGCTTTTAAGGCGGAATGAATAACTAGGCTTCCACAAGACCGTTAAAATTTACCGCAGCCCCGTGGTGATTTCCCAGAGGGTACACACCAAGCCCATTATCATACTACAACACATTTGTAATTTATTGATAAGGAAAGGCGGGTGGAGCATTATGTAGAAGCCATGATATGGAGAAAATATTCAGATGATATTGGTAGAGGATGGGAAGGCGGCCATTTGCATAGCCAGGGCACCAACCTCTTCCCCTTGTTTCCTTATACACTCTCTAACACAAATGCGACAGCATGTTCGAGGAAAATGTCTTGTCGAAGGAACCTCAAATAAGATTAGTTCCAGTTTTATACGAATGTAAATGCTCTTTATTCTTTTATATCTACTATAAAATATCGCAGGGCATTGACCTACCGATGTTAGCTGGAGTTCTTTTTATTTTTTATAATTATTTAATATTTTTAATTATTGATACACACGTCTAATTTCTTATACTTATGACCACTACTACAGATTTAGGAAATGCTCTAGACCTCAGATAACGAAAATTTATTCAAAAGACATTTCTTAAGTTAAATCATATTGCTTACTAAATTTTTCCCGTTAACTTAATATGAATCTCTATCACCGCTTGTTTATTTGGATAAATAGAGTTGGAAATGGAAGCTGAGTTATTTTTTCTTATATAAGCTGTCCCAGTTTTACACAACCTTAATTTTTAAGGTGTTACACAGCCTTAATTTTTAAGGTGTTACACAACCTTAATTTTTAAGGTGTTACACAACCTTAATTTCTATTACATTATTTTTCTCTTCGTTTTGGCCTTCTAACTAGGAACCACTTGCCAATTTCAGTTCCCTACTAATTTTTTTTCATCATACCATGCATAACAGCAAAACAAAAAAATTCTTCTATTATATAAAAAAGATTTTTGTATTCATGATCACCGTCTAATATTTTATCTAACTGATAAATGCATAAGAACAACTTTAGAGAAGAAACTCAGTTTAACGGAAAATTCAAAGCATGAACATGGCCTTAAAAGAAAATAATAAAATAGTTTCACTATTATGGGTCCCTTCGCATGTAGGTATAAGTGGCAACGGTCGAGCTGAAGCGGTGGCTAAGGCTACACCTACATTGGATCCGGTGTGATAGTTTACTGCTCTTTATTCCAAAGAATAAACGAGAACAAGTATAGGAGGCTGAAAAATCCCTCCCTCCCATTGTGGTACAGAATGAGAAATGTCATCTCCGAATTAGTACAACACCAGCCAACAAATGCTCAAAGAAAAAAGCTAGCTCCATGGACGTTATCACCTCCACACACCAACTGCAAAATGTTGAAACTTTCCAAGGCGAGAGAATGTTCCCCACAAGAGATTTCACAAGCCTTCCTTGGTGAACTGAGTAACTATCAATTTAACAAAATCCTTTTTACAGATGGTTCTCGTACCAATGACTCTACGTCGTGTGCTGTGTATACTGGCGACACAACTTTTAAGTACAAGCTGAACAGTAATTGCGGCATCTTCACAGCTGAATTGACGGCTATTCTTAAGGCTCTCCAAATAACCCTTACAACAAAAGATCAGTCAACAATAGTTTGTTCTGACTCACTGAGTGCCCTCAAAGCAATGGCAAACACCTTTTCAGATAATCCCCTCATACAGGAAATTTACCAGGCCTTAAAACAAATAGCAGACTCGTTAAGAAAAATAACTTTTTTTTGGGTCCCCAGCCACTCAGGAATACTTGGAAATGAGAAAGCCGACAAGGCCGCATCAGAAGCCCATTTATTAGAAGAAATAACGCTTTCTTATATCCCACCTTCAGATTTTTTTCAACAAATAAAAACAAATATCCAAAGTGAATGGCAATGTACTTGGACATCGCTAGAAGACAATAAACTGAAAATAATCAAACCGACTATCAGTAGCTGGGTATCATCTTCCAGGCAGTGTAGAAGAGAAGAAGTATTTATTACCCGCCTTAGGATTGGTCACAGTCGTTTGACCCACGAATACCTGATAACAAAGAAAGACCCACCTCTATGTACACTGTGTAACATGACAGTTACAGTGCGCCATATCTTCGAGGATTGTCCTAGGTACAGTGGAGTGATGGAAAGGTGTGGCGTACCTCGGCAGATGCAAAAGGCGTTGGGGGATCGCGAACAATGTTTAAATAATACGTTAAAATTTATTAAAAACACCAATATATACCAGTCAATTTGACATATACATTTACACGTTTATGTGTATGTATGTATATAGGTTTATGTATGTGTGTGTATATGTGTGTATATATGTATTGTGTATAATGTTATATAGATAATATAAATTTTATATTATATCATAAATCTTATATAATTATGTATAACGTTTTATTTTAATATGAACAACTTCATATAAGTTACATTTCTATCATATGTTTAATATGTTAATATGGTTTTACTATGTGCCTATTATAGCATGGTATGTTATTATTTAAATATTTAACAATATTTTTACTAAGTGTAATAACTAGAATATATAAATGTAATAATGTAGGTAATGTAAATATGTATATTCTCTAGTGGTAATTATGTGATACTGTAAATATTTATATTCTCCAGTAGTGAGGGCAATAATAACCATTTGCAGTTGTTTGCCCTTAAAATAAAACAACAACCAGTGAACCCCACCATTAGGGCCCTACTCCTGTGATTCATTAGAAATCTAGTAAATCCCCAAAATGTGCAGGAAAAGAGATCCCGACAATCCTTATGCTCTTTATAAATAAATAATATTATCAAATAAATTAAAAAAGCCAAGGGAGTAGGAAAAAATTGGCTATATTTTTCAAAAAGACCTTACTAGAGTTTTTCTCTACATTTAAATTTTGAAGGTTATATATAAATTGTAGATAGGGTAAAAGGCTTGAGAAATGGAAAGATAGATCCAAATTTATGTCCTTAAAAAACTAAAATATTGATCAAAAACTTGGACAGATAAAGGAGAAAAGTACATAGAGACCTAATGAAGAGTTACTGAGAAGATAAAAGAACAAAAGAAGAATGTATAAGGTTGTGCTATTATCATGTTCTGACTTATATATATGACTCTCGCTATTGAGGGGTTAAATAAATAATGTATATGTTTTTATTATATTTATATATGAGGTGGAGACGCGGAAACTATACAGCTAAATACAGAAACGTTGATGAATGAAGATAAAGTATTAGAAGAAAAGAGAGAAATTTTGGTGACATTGTTGTAGGAGGGAATAATTTCGAACATGCGGAGAAGTTTTAGTACTCAGGGTAATTAGAAAAACCGAAATTAAAGAGGAAATAGAGGCGCATTAAAGCCGGGAAATGCTTGTTATTACTCGGTCTAGACTTTATTAACCCGTTGAACGGAATATACGTCAAAATGACGGCATTGTTACACACATTTATTGATAAAAGTACGGGCGTGTGCAGCACAAGTCTGGGTCTTTGTGACATCATCCGTCAGGTATCGGTACGTGACTGCATCACTTCGGGGGCCCCTCACCGCCCGTAGTTTTGCAACGGTCGGAAAAAATAAAAAATGAAATAAATAAAGACTGATTCTATTATTTAAAAAATTATGTCAAATGAAAAATAATTGTTTTTTACTAATTTTGACTTTTCTATAGCCCCTGTTGTATGAAATGATAGTGATGTACCAACAGTAATCAATCGAATAACCTTACCCATAACTGTAAGGCTACTTGCATCTTAGTTAGCAATGAGTGGTTTGGAAAACTGCGATGTCCGTACACATATTATTCGAAAATATACAGTGTTTTACGCTTAGTTATGCAAACTGTGTGGAATGTGAGAAATTGTTAAAAAATATGCAAATTCTCACATTCAACACTGATAGCCCTCATTATGACGGATGTTCCCTGTAGACCACAACTCAGAGATCTTCCCTTCAACGGATTAATCTCGCGTTTTTTGTCCCGAAATCTAAAAAAATCAGAATTTATAAAACCATTATCGTTCCAACCTTATAGTTGTGAAATTTGGTCGCTAACGCTGAAGGATGAACAACGTCTTCAGGTGTTCGAAATTAAGGTGTTACGTAGAATATTCGGTCCAAAAAAGGATGAGAACACTGGGGTATATAGGAGGTTACATAACGCGGTTTACATCCGGTAAATTCAAGTGATGGCGTCATTAAGATTAAGATGAGCTTGTAAAAATGCTGGGCTTAGTAACGAACGAATTATAGCACTGTGTCGACTGAGAAGCGTCTAAGGCTACACCTACATTGGATCCGGTGTGATACGATGAGACGTCGCTAGCAAACCACACGACTGAAATATATCGAGAGTTATAACATTTGGTTCTTTAAATTTATAAAATAATTAATAAATAATCTTAATTTTATAAATTCAAAGAACCAAATGTTATAACTCTTGATATATTTCAGTCATTTGGTTTGCTAGCGACGTCTCATCGTATCACACCGGATCCAATGTAGGTGTAGCCTAAGGGGTAGACCGAAGCGCAGGTGGGAGGATTGCGTTTGGGTATTGGTAGTGGTCCGTGGACAGGTTGTAAGCACAGATTGGTGGTATCGGCACCGAGTCTTCAGGTTTGCTAATCATTATTATTGTTATTATAAATGTTTGAGCGATGATTTCCATGATTGATTTCAAAGTTAAGTACACAAAATTAAGTACAACCCATTGAAAATTAAATATAACTCAGGTTATACATAACCTATTCGGAAGTTTAAAAGCTGAAAAAAGATCTCAAACTCATACAAAAATAGTTCATTGAATGTGCCATTCACTGATACAAAGAGAGTTCATTGAATGAAGCATTCATTGAGAAAATTATCGCATATTCTTCGCTCCGGCTTTTTCTGGAACACTTGTTACTTTTCATTCTCTTGAAATACTTTTAATTTAGCATGAGAATATTTCCTATAAGTGAATGTGCTATTTATAGTTGTTATTTTTTTGTTAATATTGTCATCATTTCTTGAAAGGAGCAATTTCTTCCATTTATGACAGACAGTAAATATTTTGTTCACCTTTGGGAATCCTCTAGATATCAGAGATAACGAGGCTTCATTCAGAAAGCTATTTCTTTAGTTTATTCAAGTTGTTTACTAGATTTTCCTCTTTCATTCAATACAAATCTCTATCAGCGCTTGTTTATTAGTGGAAATAAAGTTTAGTTAAGTTGGCTTTTCAACTTTTAAAAAATTATCTTTAAAAGTTATTAAAACAAGGACAAATAAATAAGCGTCTTACGCCATTTCAAATAATTTAAATAAACTGGAGAATGTTTATATTTTAATGTTAAACGTTATATTTTCAGTTATCTAATACTGAAAATAAATGGAATTAAGACCGAACTGTTATTTGCGTTACACATTTATACAGTTTAAACTGATATTTTATTCGCTAATGGATTGACCAACTACTTTTGAGAAGGATTGATATGTATTGAACTAAAAATATTGTGAATAATTGGTTTACAATGGCTCATGCCCTATTTTATGTTTATCGCTTTTCCACTTTTGTTTAGGGAACGGGTTAGCTCAGTGGAACAGCTCGGAGTTGTCGTGCTGAATGTCCAGATCAAAAACTGTGTCAGATTTTATTAAATTTATTACCACCCTGTGATGGATCCTGTGGGATGTGGCTCACCCAGAAGTATAAAGTGAGTGCCGAAAACGTGAGGGAAATGTGGTGCTTGAGTGTAATCCATAAAAAATCACCACCTTGCATAACCGATGTCCTAGGAGCAGTGCAGTTTCTACCATATACTGAACACAAGATCCTGCATGGGTTCTAGAACTATAGTTTTTTTTTTAAACCGTTGGTTAACTATGAAACTCTTTATTGCTGTTTTAAAAATAAAATATCCCACATTCAAGATATATCGATACACTGTCGACAATAAAATTCCGAAGTGTGAATTTGAACATATTAGGGTGCGTATAACCAGTTATATCTCGTCATTGTAGTTGGAGTGTTGAGTTTTCTTCGCTATCTCAGAAAATAATTTTAGAATATTCAAACGTGTTTTGAATTATTGAAGATAGATAGATATATTATTTCATAGTATGAAGCAATACATGCTTACATAAATTCGTGGTTGTGTGGTTATTTGACGTGCAGAAATCCCACTACTGGCAGACTATAATTTAATCCGTTAGTTGCTGAAGATGGATCCTATGGGATCTGGGACCTCCTGGGCCTCACCCAGTGTCCATAAAATAGGGGTGAAAATCTGGCGGTTGATCGTGATCTAGGCCAACTTCCTCTCTGCACAATCACTGTCCATGGGTTGTAGAGGTTCCAGTTATGTAACACCACCGTAGGTGTTTACGTTCTCTTCACCAAGGCTAACGCTAGGTTATCCGAAAGTTTTTTAAATTTTTGAAGAAATGCTTATGTATAATGTTTACTCTGTATAGTCTTACTTTTGAGACAAGCTCTTAGAAAAGAAAACCAGTCACTTATCTACGCACCATAACAATGATTTCTTCGTTCAGTGATGAGGGTCATTCTTGTGTCTTCTGGATCTCAGATGAAACGAGAGTGGCAAGTGCGAAGAAGCTGCTACAAGGGATCGATTCGCCCTGAAGAGGAAGCAGAGAGGAAGGCTGAGAAGGATAGCGGGTAATGTATACGGAATGACGCGACTTATCGGAAAACACTCGGATCCCCGTTTAACCTTTGGGCCCTTCTCTCCTGATATCCAATCTCGGCCGACCCCCGAGGGAAGCCATCTTATAACTTTATTGTTTTTTTATTACCCTTTTTCAGAATTCGATGTAATTCCACCTCTCCTAATAGGCGACAGATCAAACAAATCAAACTTCCTTTGGAAAAGAATCTCCTTCGAAACTTCCTTAATCCTTTCTAATCGTTTTAAACCATTTTATTTGTTTTCATTCGTAAATGAATACAAATAAAATGGCCTAGAGTTCGCCGTATATTAAAACAGACAATCTCATAAATCATTAGCAATAAATTTGTGTAATGCCGTTGCCAAATTTATCAAAGTGTAGCAACTTTAGCTAATGAGTTTATGTCTATGAACATAGTAATTTTATGACATATCGCTCCTTCAAAGGACAATGAGATAACTCAATGATTGGTATTTTTCAGTTAAGCCTATATTAGCAACTGAATTGGTTGAAGCTTTTCAATTCAAGAACGACATATCTGATAATTCAGTTCCGTTATCTGACATGATGAGGTTGTTTTTGTTTTTTTATATTATATAGTTCTATATTCTATAGGATTATAAGTAATTTATAGAAATAAGAAACTTCCTCCTTAAACTATGCTCATTCTGGCTGAGCAGTCGGATGTTTCGATCCACAGCCCATTTCTTGAGATCCACTTCATCATTAATCAGTTGAGCTCTGGTACGCTAACTCAACTTAATATAATTACAGTACTATCCATCTATATACTACTGTATTATATTCAGTATAGTGTCGATTATCTGAACGTCAATTATTCGTACTGTCTTCACGGATATGATACAAGGAGGGATCGACATACTCGTAGAAAATGAGTTTGAAGTGTATTTCCTCTAAAATTTGAATTCCCGGAACTATTTTTTGAACATAGTTTCTATGAAGAGGAATTCAAAATTAGAGAAACTTAATATCACAACTTTCATTGTGTCACAACCTCGATCAATCTTGTTATGTATGCACATTTTTATTGTTGTTTTTTGTTTAACTTGCGTAGTAAATAATAAAATTTAAAGTTTTTTTTTTTTTACGAGGAATGCGATTACCCGACGACAGTAGTTCGAATAATCTACCCTCTAAATAAAATACTGTACAATGGTGCCAGAAAAACCACCAAAAAAAATTCTATACTGTTATATTTGAAAGTAATATAAGTCCATTTGGAACTAAAAAAAACAACTTTATACTTTTAAATTGGTGTATATGGTTTTAAGCGTTACTCGTTGCTAAGTCCTAAGTGATAAAAACATTGGCCCGTTAGCCCATATTTTTAAAGTAATTAAAATAAAAACCTATAAAGATATAAGAAATATGAAAAAAAAATGGAGCTACTTTCAAAGATAACATATCATATGATACCATACAGTTATACAATATTCCCTTTACATCAAGGATTATTATTACCAAAACCCAAGATCGCGGGTTCGTAGGCCGGGCAGGTGACCCTAGGATTTTTTTAAGGGAGTAAAAAATCCTTAGCTACGCCGTCCTTCGGAAGCGACGTTAAACGGGGGTCCCGAGCCTGTACGATATCAGTTACTCGTTAAAAATCACTATCCTAATTAGCCATAGCAGCATAAAGTGACGTTAAATGAACAGACAACTGTTACCAAAATTATAAAGTGATAATTATTATAATAAATTACGTAATAATAATCCTGATACAACAATGTAAAAAATTCTGAATTTAGTTTGTTCACTTATTTAAAACTCTCAGACATAGTTTATTGGAAGACATATATGAAGTTATCTTGGCATCGGTACGTACACAAATCGAACATTTTTTTCTCTTATCAGTTTATTTACGGCTACTGTTTCCTTTCTATTGGCCATAGCTTAGTTAGATAGCTTCTGGTAGTTACGTACCATTCCTCAATTATCGGTGAATCTAACACTAAAAAGATTCACCTATTTGGATTTTTGGGTTAATACGGTAAATCAGTGTGTAAAGTTCCGGGTTCAAATCCAGCTCAGACAGATACATTTTTTAATCTATTAATAACCAAGGATGGCAGGCCATCCTAGGGCTCACTCAGGCTCTATAAATTTGGAAACCGTAACTGAGCGAAAGCCTGGAGTTCGAGAGTGATCTTGGCCAAATTATCTCCCTGACAACCATACTCCTAGAAACAGTACAGTCTCTAACATTTACTGAATCTAAAACCCTTTATAGTTTATAATGGTACAGATATTTTAAAATCTTACTCGACTGTTTATTTAATATCTTAAATAAAAAATCTATCTTCAATACTAGTTTAAAAATGCACATAGGATGTTCTTGTACCCAAAGAGCTATCTAAGTTATTTCACGTATTTACCATTTATCGGTCCAAGAATCAAGTCAAGAAAGGTAAATAAAATATAACTGAAGTTTTTATAACGGCTTCTGTAAAATTAAAGTTCATTTTTTAATTTGTAACAAATGAAGTGTATCCTCCTGAATTAAAGAAAGTATTTGCTTACACAATACAAAACTTAATTTTTGAATTTCAATATAAAACCATAAACTTTTTGTTCATACTTATAACATACACAGATGCAAAATATATTTTTTATTGATAAATGAGCCTTTCCTTCTCACTACAACCCATTACAGGGAGTTTCAAGGTACATTTTTTTTAAGGACAATAAATGAACCCGGGAGCGGAGGTCACAGATCGGAATTGTAAGGCGAATCGTTCACAAATAATTTTTAACTGTACCCAAAATCTCTTCATATCTTGTTATGGTACAGGATTTTGTCTTATTTATAAATAATTTGTACCAGAAACGACTAAGGGCTTGTTTTTATTGTCTTAAATGTATTTAAACAGCTTTCAGCATATTTAATGGTTTGATGGTAAATTACATACTAGGAGAAAGAGCCACAGACATATTACCACGGATGGAAGATATTTGGACTGAAGTGGATATCTTATCTACCCAGTTGAGGCTCTATACACATGCGAGTCCTCTAGTCCATAATCTTGTTGCCTCCACTATTACTGATAAGGCTCTAAGTCCTTGAAAAGAAAATGGCAACGTGACCTACTTGCTTATCGCTGTCTTGGTGTTGCAAAACTGCTAATAGACAACGACCAGGTTTCGCACCGAGTTCTGTACATCTATCAGTAAATGAAAGGAGTAGTATGACTATTGAAATTCAAAACATTATTTTTATTTTTTGATTCGCCAATAACAAAATACAAACTTTTTTTTTTTAAATTAAGTTGGTTTTTGAAAATTGACTGATTTGTTTTTTCTGTATTTTAGAGACTTAATGTTTCCCTTTTTGGGATTTTTTGTATTGCATTCTAATTTATAATTAGAAAATTTTTTATTTTCTTCTCATTTTTATTAATATCTAATTATTTTAATTAGTTGGAATGTTGCTCTAATCATGATATTCTATTAGACTACGACTAGCCTTCGTTTATAATTTTTGTATGTGTATATGAGCTGTTATTTTCTAAAATTGTTTAAGTCCATCTGGATGGAATTTTAATGATCATTATTTTATAATAAAAATTAAAAGGTTTAGAGTTTAAAATAAAAACTATTTACTTACTGCTAAGTGTAAAAACCATAACGTAATTCTTATGTAAAACCTCACATATCTCAATATGTGAAAAAAATAGCTTTTGACACATTACAAAATAACACACACACACACACACACACACATATATATATATATATATATATATATATTTATGTGTGTCTGTGCTCATATAATACATATGTTATTTATATTTTAAATTATATGCTAACCCATCCTAACACCTTCATCTCCACGTATGCTGATGACACATGTGTGTTATCCGTTAATAACGACCCATATATTGCATCCCAATCCCTTCAATCACATTTATAGAGCCTCGAAGAATGGTGTCATAATTGGAGAAATAAAATCAATTCCAACAAGTCCCATCAAATTACCTTTACCCTCCACCGAAAACCCATGACTTCCTGTCCTACTGTATCCTTTAATAGTACCCACCCCACTTATCCCTGTTAAACAGATTCGCTACCTGGGACTCAAACTTAGACAAACGTCCTACTTGGAACCCTCACACAAGACTGAAAAGACAAGAAACAGCTAGACGCTTCCGACTACTCCGACACATACTAGACAAACGCTCAAAGCTTCAGATCAATTACAAAAGACTTATTTATGTGACTGTTATAAGACCTATATGGACTTACTGAATTGAACTATGGGGCTCCACCAAACCATCAAATTCCTCTCGTATTCAATCCTTGCAATCCAAAATCCTTCCCAAAATCCTAAACGCTCCTTATTTTGTCACAAATAAAACCATCCATAAAGACCTTTACGTTCCATATGTTACCGATTTAGCCCATTCCAGATACCTATCATTCCATAATAAACTCCAGCCCCATCCGAACCCACTAGTTTCCATCCTAGCATCCAATTCCTTCCCGGACAATCCTTCTAGGCGTCTGAAGAGAAGATGGCCTCAGGACCTTCTATGATAGAAATGTAGTTAGAGTGCTGCCAATGGGTAGTGCCTCTACATGTCCTTTCATGTATTTATTTATTCATTTAGATGTATATATTACAGTTGTACAATTCAATAAAATAATTTTAAAAACATATATATAGGCTATTAATATATATATAACACAATCATTGCTTTGAGTTAAGGTTGACAGTTCCTTGTTTTTTTTTTTCTTTTGAGAATAATTTTTTATTTTTCATATTTCTATTTATTTGGTAAATCTATTTGAAGCCTCGCGTATCATCTGATTTCATCATTCTCCCTCCCCAATTAATATTTAATTTGCTGATAGATAGTTAATAACTTGAGTTTCATCCCATAGCAGAAACGTTATCGACGTCAGCGTGCTTTGGTTACGTGCAGCGGAGCCGTGTGAAGCTGGCAAGAGTTAATCTGGATTATCCTAAGGCTCTATCCTGATGAGCTTCAAAGACCACTAAGTGCTCTGAGTGCAAGCCCATAGGGGCCCGCCCAGTCCCAGCTTTAGAAAGATCTGTCCTCAACTTCACTGAAATCTAATTCATAAGTTTAAAAATATATACCATTTAGTTGGAGGAGTGTCATAAATCGATTTTTTTTTTTTTTACATTTTTCGGACATTAAAAGGTTATTATTAATTTATCGATCATAAGTTTACT
Organism: Troilus luridus; assembly: GCA_964056705.1. Taxonomy (NCBI): domain Eukaryota; kingdom Metazoa; phylum Arthropoda; class Insecta; order Hemiptera; family Pentatomidae; genus Troilus; species Troilus luridus. The sequence continues at coordinate 87,156,739 of OZ057415.1, forward strand.
AATAACTCCCTTCAAATTGTGAATGATTAAAAAAAATTATCTTTATAGACATAATAATTAAATATATTATTCCCAATTAATGACAAAAGACTCAAATACATAACTGTTATACTACTCAAATACTAGGCCATCCAATTCCTCTCGTATGCAATCCTTACAATCCAATATCCTTCGTAAAATCATCAACGCTCCTAACATTGTTACGAATAAGCTGATCCATACAGACCTTAAGGCTCCATTTGTTCCTTATTTGGCATGAACCCGATACCAAACCTTTTATGAAAACTTTATTTCCACGAGGAACCAACCAGTTTCAAATATAGCCTTCACTTCGTTTCCCGATAGTCCTGCGAGGATTATGAAAAGAAGATTCGTGACTTTCAATTTGTATTAGAGTTCTATAAGTGGCTAGTGTCTCTACTCGCCTTTATTTAATTTACAATATATATCATTCATAATATTATATTATTTAGTACAATAGTAGTTTAAAAAAAAAATTAAATAATTTAATATTCAAAAATAATTTAATAAATTAAAAAATAATAATGTATTAATTTCAAGTTATTTACTAGTTTATCTATTTTTATTATACGTTTACTATATGATGGCGTCATTCAAATTTAATATCAAATCGAATACCACACAAAAATCAGAAACTTAATAATTAAATAATTTTTAATGTTATAGTTATATATCATTAGTTTATCTTTAATAAGTTCACTGGTGACTTCCTTTGAGAGTGATAAAAAAAACAAAAAACTTTTTGACTATGATAGTTATCAAATATTTTTTTTTTAGTTTTATTAATATATTATTAGTTTATTTATTATAAGTTCACGGATGATTTCCCTCAAATCGAGAGATATCTCAATTTTGATTGTGTTTTATTACAGATTTTTTTTATGCAAGCTTTAGTTAAAACGCACAAGCTGTTTTCATGCCAGATAAGAATAAACCCTCATTTTCCCAAAACAACCTAAGAATATCGGATTTAATGGACATGAGATACAGAGCTTTATATTGGAACGTATTTTATTTACATTTTTACATAATAATTTGATAAACATCATCACTGAAAATTTTTTATTTTCCAAGTTATTTTCAATGTAAAGGTTTTTGGTGTGTTCTTTTAAAAATGTATACCTTTGTTTATCTTTTTTTTTTTGGACAACTTAATAATAATTCAAATGGGTATCTTTTCTTTTTTTCAGAATATGTGTGGTTAGAACTAGTTATATTTTAGGCTTTAGAGAAGAAGAGAAATTCTTAAAAACTACTTCAAGTACGGACAAAAAACAAATTTAAACTCATTTAAATGTATTCACGTGTGAGACTGTACATTATCTTAATGTTAATTGTAAAGAAAAAAAAATTGTTTATAAAATGAATTTAAAATATCGTAGCAAGATCTAACATAGGTTATGTTACTCTTGCCAATTAACATGAAACACAGTAATTAATTTTAATTGAATTTAATTAGTGCCAAGGTGTCCTGCATTGTGCCTCCGACGGCCTCTGTTATTGATTACCCACGAGGGCTTAAGGAGGCTTGACGTCATCCCAAATTAGATGAACAGTTGTATTCAGTATTAGTGTACTTATCATCGTACTAAAAAATTGTATTGTGTATGTTTATTGTGCCTAGTCACCAACAACCTTGGGGCATAAATTTATGTTTTAAAAAATCTAAGGGCCTATAGTACTACCATTGTGTTGATAGAAATTCATAAATTCGATCACTACATTACAACAGCTGGAGTTCCTAAAGAATTTTCACTTTTAAATTTTTTATACTTTTTAAAATCTTATTTGCAACTATTTCTGTAACGTTGGGTATTTATGTTATTTTAATCCTTGAACATACATTTAAAAAACATGTAGATTTTCTGTATCGAAAAGATCATAATTGTCGGTTTAGATAAATTTATTTAAAATAATTTACATTTTATCATACAAAACTCATCTAATTTAATGTTCTTTCTAATACCTCATGATTATTTTTATCGTAGTACATTTGATGAGATGTTTTATATTTAATTTAAATCACATAAATTAAACATTAATACAAGAAATTTTGACAAAACATTGTATTTGAAAAAAAAGAATGATATTAAAAACTTACCCTAGCAACTGGAAATTAATTACCAGAGAATTGAAAAAAATATACCACTTTTAATGTCTGGGTGAAATGATTAGTGTAAATTTAAGGAAAAAAAAGCAATGGGATACAGAAAAATTCGAAATAGCTTTTCGGTTGAGCAAAAATACAATATAAAATGATTATCTTTTAATCTAAAATTCTGGCATCGTAGAACAGTCGTTAAACAAAAAGCAGAAACTTTGGTTTTTACAAATACAGGATTACTTGAAGGATTAGAAAATAATAAAGAACAATATTACGACCGAAATTGAATATTAGGCACAAAAATCCCGTTATCATAAAAATAAGCTACTTTCAAATACTATAAAAAAAAAGAACGTTTTTATGGTTATTTACTAAGAATAATGTTTAAATATTCGATACTTAAAATAACAGGAAAAGAACTTGTAATTAGTTTAACTTGATTTAAATGTGTAAAATATTTCAGACGGTATAATTATAAATAATATATGCATAGGAAAGTTGTCAGTGGATAAAAAAATTAGTAAGAGTAAAAGATTCCAAGAGAAACCTGAGCTTAGAAAAAAAATTAGTAATTTCGGAAGGAAGGAGGAAGGCAAAATCGAATACAATAAAGGAAAATTGGAGGAAGCGGAAGTAAGGATCTACACATCCACGTAAAAATAATTGATTAATGATACGAAAACAAATAATAACTATTTCCATTTTAAAGTTTTTACTGTACTTCTAACTTCGTATAATAAATTAATTCTAACTTCGTATAATAAATTATTTATGTTCAAAAAGCCTTTGACCACAGTGAAACCCTGTATAACATTTTTCTCTGCGTATATTTAAACTTACTTCTAAATTTTCCTTGTTAATTAATAAACTACTCTGTTTTCCCTTTTCCATGGTAAACTCTTCTCTTTGAACATTGTTGTATGGTTTTGCGGCAAAATTTTAATGATGCATGAAAGAACTTTTGCGAAAAATATTACAGAATGCTTGTTTAAAATCTGGCCAATTATTTTCCAACTCTTAAACTTATTTGTATTAGAGCTGTTTTTACATTTATATTTATATGTATATTTTTATTTTCTTATTATGTATTTACAACTTTATTTCTTGTTATGTATTTATATGTATATTTTAATTTCTTATTATTATATTATTTTCTTATGATTATTTTTATAGATCATCATTAAAAAGTTTATTTATAATTATTTAAATAAGTAGAACATGTATATATAATATGTACCGTAGATCTCTCATCCAGGTTCATTTCTATGGGTCTTGTCAGCACATTTACCTAAAAATATTGTAAAAGGATTCCTTCATTCAATATTTTGTCAACGCTTAATTATCTCCGTATAAATTAATTTTTGTGAATTAAAAAAATGAAAGATATATTATATTAGCCGTGTCTGTTACAGAAAGCATGGCTAACTATAAGTAACAAAGAAATAATGAATAGATTAATTGATAATGAAATATATAGAGGAGTTTAATAGTGTATCTTTAAAGTGTTACTATTTGTTGTAATATAAACATATTAAGTCCTATGACCTTTTTTCCTAAAAATACAAACAAAACTGATAATTTAATATTTGAAATAAATATTGACAAAACCTGTGTATGTTGTCCTTTGCTTCTGTAGGTGTTGCTCAAATACCGTTGTTTGTAATTTTTTTTTTTTTAAAGCTGTATTTGTCGATATTAAACTTGAGAGCCAAAGGAGTGTTGTTTGATTATCTTTTGGTGTTAATTTTTCTTATAAACATTTTTCTACGTCGAAAAAAGAACAGTATTTATTTTATGAATCTTATCCGTATTTTTAAATATAAAAATATAAAAATTTCTGAGAGAACTTCAATTCAACAATCAGATGAGAGGATTTTTATATTAATCTACCAGGAATTGTTGAATTTGATTACATATTTGAGTCTTCTGAAATCTCACATCACTTTTGGTTTTTGAATGTTTATTTTAAATAACAGAAAGCATGGATACCTATAAGTAACGAAAAAAAATGAATAGACTAATTGATAATGAATTATATAGAAGAGTTAAAGAGTGTATCTTTAAAGTGTTATTATTTATTGTAGTATAAACATTCTAATATAAATAAACTTTCCAAACTCCTAGGGAATATGCAAACAAACATAAAATAACAGCTATAATTTATTTGTTTATTGATGGTGATTATTTTTAAATATTATTTTGAAGAGAAAAGATTTTTTCTGGCCGGGATTCGAACCCGTGTCGTCTGCATCTCTAGTGTAGTGATCTAACCACTGAGCTACCAGGGGTATCCAAGTCAGACAAATCCATTCTCATCACCGATCCCATGTCCCCGTGTTCTCGCAATTTTTGCGATGTATACACGGGGAAGAATGTTCATTGAACATTACTTTAATTGGGATCTTGTTGACTTACGTCAATTTTATATTTATTTATTGTTCTTTTGATGGTGATTATTTTAAAATATTTTTATTTTGAATAGAAAAGATTTGTCCTGGCCGGGATTGGATACGACCCCTGGTAGATCAGTGTTGAGAGCACTACACTAAAGATGAAGACGACTCGGGTTCGAATCCCGGGCAGGACAAATCTTTTCTCTTCAAAATAATAATATTCAAAAATAAAATAACATCATTTTTATTTCTAATACATAATTCGTAGTTTACATATATTACGATTATAATTTAGTGTAATTTTTACTAATCCTATAACTTGAATTTTTTTCATTTGATTAAAATTTCTGAAACTCGTATCAACACATAATTTTATATATGTCTCATTATTTTGTAGCAAAAATGTGCTTCTGAATTGCTTAAAAAACGTATTTTTCTTACTTTTCCTTTTTCTTATCTTTCATTTTTTAAAAATAAAATAAGAAAAAAGGGGAAGAAATCCTCGAAAGGAGAGATGTCACGTAAATAAAATTTTAATTGGAGTGGTTCATTTTTCCCTAGTCTTCTCAGACTCCCGGATCCAGACTAACGTCGGATTTTTCTGCTGCTGCGGAATAAAGCTTCTTCTTGTTGTTATATGAATTTTTCAAAAATAATGTAATAATAATAATTATTTTAGGATAATTTAGAGAATAATTAGAATAACCTTAAATTTTCTGTTTTATTTTTCTTAGTATTCCCTTTTCTACACGTTGTTGTTATTCATACATTTTTCATAGTATTAGTTAGTATAAGTTCTTCAGAATTATTTTTTCATAATTTTCTAGAAACCAATGTAATTTTCTAAATAAATTTAGTTATTCCTATTTTACTTGTATAAATGTAAATTTTAACTACAGTGTACAAAATGAATGTAATAAAAGGCATGCTTCCTTATAAACACAATTATTTTAGTGGTTCTGATGATATATTTTACTATTTTCTTTTGATTTACACTTTATTTCTTTTGTCAAATATATTTTTACTAAAACAAAATACAAATATATTACTCCTAAATAATATACTAAACATTTGACACATTCCATTTGTATCGATATATTCATCAAATAATTAAAACCCTGCATACCAATAGCATTATGCTTACTTTAACTTAAATGTTCAATATCTCTTTTCAAACGAGCCATAATTATTTAAGATATTTGAAGATTTGTGTATCTTCATGCGCTCTGAATATTTTCTTGTAATAGTGCATGAATAGGATCAAATATTAAATCACTTTAAGATTGAGTGGTCACCTGTGGTGTGGTTGGCGGAAAACATATTATGCCCAAGATGAGGAGTTTCAAGCCCAGCCCAGGTGCCTTACGGTTTATAATGGAAGTGGAAAATTCTTAGTAATGCCGTCCTTCGGAGGGGACTTAAAATGAAGGTCTCGAGTCTGTAGGGTTTCAGGGACTCGCTAAAGACCCCTGACCTAATCACACCTGGATAAGCAAAATATAGGACTCCCACTATAGCATTGTCCGATTAGTCAGCTTAAAGTGGCGTTAAGTGTATACTAATACAAAGATTTAATTCGATAGACTTTCTATTCCATACGGAGCGGAGTGGCTCAGTGGTAGAACGTTTAATTGACATGCCAAAGGTTCATAGTTCAAATCAACTTGTGAAAGATTTTATTTATTCTGTTAACAGCCGGGGATCGACCTTTAGGGATCTGGAGAACGTTCTGGGGCTCATCCATCCTCTATAAAATGAGTCCTCAAAATAGGAGGAAAATCTGACGGTTGAGTCTGACCTAGGATAATTCACCTGCGTGTACAACCTTTGTCTACGAAACAGTATAGTCTCTACCACATACTGAACGCAAGGCCCTTCATGAGTTGTAGTCGTACAGGTAAAAACAAAACACTTTCTATTTCCATTTTTCGTACAAAAACGGACCGTCGAGGAAAATTGAGTTAGCTCGGTCGCAACATGTTAGGTGTGATTGAATAAAAAAATTATTTACAACAGACTTTAATGCATTTAATATATGTAACAAAATAACTGCCAATTATGAAACACCTAATATATTGTATTAATGCAATGAAATAACAAATGAAGTGCAAATATTACGATTTCGAGCCCGTTGCTGGGAGCCAGAAAAAGTGGAGCATTTGTCCCCTTCCCCGTGGCACTAGATGGTGAGGAGAGTCCTGCTAGGCCCGCAAAACAATGCTCCAGTGGTATTGCCGAGATCGAGACGAGTTTCAGGGAAAAATCATTGTTTGAAGTTCGCCTACTTTCTACCTTAGCATACTCCATTAGCCCTCGTGACTGACTCGATTGATCGGCACTCAGGCACATGACCCAGTCGATTATGTACGAATGCCCGTCCGATCATTTACGAGCAAGATGGGATTACCCATGTTTGTATTCCAGGTGTAAAAAAAAATCAATATAATGTAAACTATAAATAAATATGATATGTATATGATAAAGATTAAGATTTCAAACTGGCGTTGGCCTTGACAAAGATTTTGTTTTATTTTCCCGCCTACGTCCTGGTACAACCGGTAACCAAGTCATCCTCCACTCCCACCCTCTGGCCAAAAAAAAATTGAAAAAAAAGACAAGTCAGTTGCGGATAGTAGGAGGAGATGAAGGACACTGGGGTGAGGTAACTGATGGAGGAGGATGACGTATAGAGGAAGTGAAGTTGACACGCGGACCGGCTAACGACGTGAGCAGCTGTTCTTCAGCCAGGACCTGCCCCTTCTCCTGCGGTCCCAGATTTCTTAGTTTTTGTCCTTCTTCTCTTTCTTTCTAGTTGGAAATCCTAATAATACTCGAGTCGTATTTCTTATATCCGCCAGTGTAATCATAACTGTTAACTTCATAAGGATGGTTTGAAGAATATGTTTTTACATCTCAGTCTGCGTCCTTTCTTGCTTGTTTTTAAGTTCTCCTTTAATAGAAATCTTATTATCGAAATATTTAATTACTTAAATTAAAATTCATACCAAGCTAACCACCCTTATCTTCGTCCTATTAAGTCATGTGTGTTGTACTTTGGTTTGCTCATTTTTTTAAATGTTTATGTTGTTGTTTTTTATGTACATTGTACTGTACTGAGTCTGGGCAGAGGGACATTACGATTTAATTCTATTTATTGTAATTTGATGTTTGTAAAACATGTCTGAATGTAAATATAGTTCATAATTTGTTTTCACATAATGAAAAATAAGAAATAATTTAACATTATAACAATTAAACTCATTCTAATAATTAAACACATTTTTCAATAATGTAATTGTTACCTATAGACAATAAATAAAATAGGAATAGCACTATATTGGATAATAGAAGGCACTTGGGGACAACGAAGCTATCATTGCGTTATCCTTTCATTTTTTGAAAGCACTTGGCCTACTGCCTGAAATTATAGCCCAAACTGTATCTAAATTTTTTCTGTGTGAGAGTGATTTTTTGCGTATGTTTCCATTTTAATTAAATGCACCCAAAAATTTATAGATACTGGATGAGCTTCAGTAGAGCCTCTAGAATTAATTCACGGGTATAGACAAAAACATTTCACAAAAACGTCAACTTCTTGTAATAAATCACTACAGCACCAAAGCATACTGCCGATTTTTAAATGTTTCCTAAATTTAAACGTTACTAATTAACTACTGTTTGAGCAACCTCGAAATAGTTATTGGACCTTTCGATGAGAGCTCCGAATTGGATAAGGAAAATAAATTTCTGATTCAATTATACCAGATCGCATGTCATTTTGAATGTAACCTTTTATTAAACTAATAACATAAATCAATTTTCATAAATTAAATAACTAATAATTTTGAGAATGAAAAACAATTAATTAAATTAAAGAACAATTTAAACGCTTTTATAACGAGAAGATGAAGTTATTAAAATTAACTAAATTACAAACAACTAATTAATAACAAAGAAAACAATTATTATTTAATCCTACGATAGTAAATTTAACTCTATTAAATTACAAATAATTAAAATGCTCAAATGAAATCTATTGCAAAATAATGAATGTTTATGCGGTTTTCTGATTGCAATGATATAATAATGAAAACTCTTATCTGTCTGTCGAAGTAGTTTTCAGTAGATGGTAGATTCTCGGCAGGGCGAGCTGGATGTTGAGACGACAGAGGATTTTCGTCGGCAGGGCGAGCGAAGATAGTGAAACAATAGAGGTTGAGATGATCGACTGGGTCAATTCGAATTGGTCGAATCGATGACGAAGTTTAAACTAATTACACCTGCAGGTGGGCAGCAAATTAGTATCTTCTTCAAATTCACACAAAACAATTTTGGGCTCCTATAGAGCATACGATATGCACGTCAAGAGGGTCGTGCCAACACTGTCTTCAAATTCACAAAACACAACTTTGGGCTCCTCTAGAGCATACGATGTACACGGCTAAGGGCTCGCGTCAACACTGTCTCAAATTCACAAAACACAACTTCGGGCTCATCTAGAGCATACGATGTGCACGGCTAAGGGCTCGTGTCAACACTAACTTCAAATCCACAAAACACAACTTTGGGCTCCTAGAGAGCATACGATGTGCACGGCTAAGGGCTCGCGTCAACACTGTCTAGCTCGGACTCGCCGGAGCGAACAAAAGCCGATCGACTCTCTTTTGTTTTTCTCTCTTCACTTTTGTAACATATGTTTTCACACTTATCACAAATATTACACTTATATCTAAACCAAATAAAATTACCTTTTAAAGTTAAATTATTCTAAACAAATATGAAATAAACGTTTAAATTATTATATTAAATAAAAATGTGAAAAATAAGTAAAGATAATGTTCTTTCTTTTACGAAAAAATGATTTAATCTTTTATGATTAAAACTAATAATACTTTATAAGGTTACTACTTCATCTGGCCTTAACAACTACTTTACATAAAATACATGATCTGAACTTAATATATGATCGGGTCTGTATTAGTATATTGTCTTTCCCGTTTTGGTACTTTTCGTGCCTATACTTTAACACAAGCATTAGCTTTCCTTCGTTGCACAAAATATTGTTAAAACATAAGAAAAACAGAAACAATATCGGTGAGTTGAGTTAGCTTGAACTCGGGGAGTACCCTCCCTTCCTGAAGCATGTGTTCCAGATGGCCGTCCTTTTCTTCTACAACTGCAATGAAGGATCCTATCTCGCTAACCCTCCACTTTCCCCTCCGAGACAAAACGCTACCAAACCTTTTATCTTGGATTAGTTTTTTTTTCTCCCTTCTGCTTCTGATGTAGTAGCTTCTGTTAAATTCGAGCGTTTGTCTAGTTTCATATCCATTACTATTTGCCTATTTTTTTGGGAGAACTTTAATCACTTTTAATAATTAAAGCTTACTAGCTATAATTATAATCTACAGATGGAATATGGACGAACAGGTGCAATGCTTAGAGCAGCTAACCAGAAAATAAGGATCGATTTAGGTTTTAATCCTTGCGGGAAAATTTAATTTTGATTTATACATCCACCTAACCTTAACTCCCCCTGACGCTTAATATAGAACAGTGACCTTACCTATCGCTCTATCCAACTATAACTATAATTAACGGCTCGATTAAATATCTTTTTCACGCCCTATTTATTCCCGGGGCCTTGCCACGATCTAACATTACTTCTTGAGCAACTTCCTTTTAGTTGCGGGAGCCTGTCTAGTGACAGTGGTACAGAATATAAATTTAATTCTCGATCTAAAATCATGCATGTCCCCTGTTATATTTCATACATGTAGATCATTTTTTATGACCCTCTAGAAGTGTTAAGTATTGCATTTGATCTTCATTGGTGTGAATTTTATCTTAGTTTTTATCCTTATGATGCCTGATTGGTAGAAATGTTGATAGCTTATTTTGTTTTTTCATTTGAGAGTTGTTGTTTTTTTTTAAACTCGTATCTTGTTCTTCTTCTTGTATCGATGCCCTGCCAGAATCTCTTGAGCCCCTCATTCAGTAGCATCTGGCAGAGGCCCCCCCCCCGCCCCCCGTCTTTTGAGTTCCTCTCCTAGTTTATCACCATTCGTTAAAATTATTCCCTGCTCATGATTTCGTCCTCCGTAATACCAATTTCAGTATGATCCTTATCACATTCCTTGATCTATTCCAATCTTTTTGTCTTAGGTTTTATATAATTCCATATTTCCTTTGTTATGCGATCATCAGAGATTCTGAAGACATGCCAATAGTACAACACCGTTTCGGTTTATTTTAATTTAATTGTATTAAAATATTAGCTTATGCCTCTTTTTGATATATTGATCATTTATATATTATGATAAATGATAATTATGACTATTACAATATTTATATTTTTATTATTATTTGTTATATTGTAATTCAACTCATGCTCTAAGATTGCCAAACATTCGGCCAGGAACTATTACTATTCTTTCCAATGGGATAGCGATAAAAAGTGCAAATAGCCTCGCTGGGGGAGATAGCAACTGTAAGTCAGAGCTGGGGATCATTGGTATGCATTAAGGGCCAGCTGGTGTCGCACTCTATCGGTGTCCCCTGCAAATTCTTATTCAATCCTTCTCCCCGAGCCTAACCCCATTAGCCCCAATGCAGTTAGCCAATAGGCATCGAATTAGCCTGAGTGTCAGCCAATGAGCTGCCGTCTTTGGCTCCCAATTGTATCAGCCACTCAATTCCGATCCCCTAACCTATTCAAGCCCTGACTCGGTGACGAATGGATTGGCACAAGTTTTGTTTAGGGTGTACTGAGGAGTGAGAGAATTCTGAATACTAAGGAGAGAGTCATATGAATGCTAACACGCATTCGGCGAGGGATAAATAAATAATGAGAATCAAGTTCTCCTTTTTTTTTTTCTCTTTGTATTAAAATAGCGCTAACGTTGTATTATTCTCTCAAGGAATAACTAAAAAAAATCTGTTCCATCAAAATAACTATGTTTGCTCACTATTCCTGAACATACTACTAACCTAGATGTTCCCATTCCATTAAAATAAAAAAAAACTGAAACGTTATTGTTAAAGTTTTTTCGACATTTACTTTTTTTATTATAATTATATAGAACTGTCTATATAATGTATTACTACATTATCCTTTTTGATGTCGCCGTTGAAAAAAGAAAAAACATATTTATGCCAACAGAATGAACCAACTTAAACTTAAATAATTTAAAAAAATGTTCTTGCAACTTAGTTTATTTCGTATCTCATCGTGCAGAAAGTCCTAAAATGTTTATTGATAAACCGTTGCAATTATTTAATGGAATAGGAAAATCTGGTTAATGGTATGTCCAATCAATCAACACAGGCACTATAACCCAGTACGGGTCTATAGGCGACGCCTCTACTCTTCTCTGTCCTTCGCCAAAGTCCTCCAAGTTCTGGATCCAATGATCTCTCTCGACCTCATCTGCCCATCTATGTCGTGGACGCCTAGGTTTCCTTTTTCCGTCGACGTACTCAAACAGCGGTCTTTTCAGGGTAGCGTCGGCCTCCATTCTGGCCACATTTCCAGCCCATCTCAGTCTAGCTATTCTTATGTGCTCCACCACATCAGGCTCCTGATACATCAGATACAGCTCTCCATTCTGTCTGACTCTAAATTGATGCCCAACTCTTACAGCTCCAAACATCCTTGTTAATATTTTTCTTTCGAAGAGCAGTAAAATGTTGGCTCCTGCCCTGGACAGAGGCCAGGTTCCCGATCCGTAAGTTAAAACAGGCTTCATGATTGTTTTGTACAGCATGGCAAGCATGACTTGGTTCTTCTTGATATCAGACGACTTCGTAAAATGTTTGCCATCCCAAAATAACATCTATTAGCAGCCAAAATTCTTCTTTGAACTTCTGGGCTGATTGTGCTATCTGCTTTGACAAGTGAACCGAGGTAGAAAAAACTGTCGACACTTTCGAATGTGTAGGCACCAAAAGTGATGGTGGGTTCCGATTGTCTTGAAGGGGTAGCCTCAATATACATTGGTTGGTTTACCTGAAAAAATCAGAATTTAATGTGCAGAATTTAATGTTCCATCAGCCAAAACTAAGAGCGAAACCAAAAAAAAAAAATCCACAAACGCTATAGAAAACTTTTTGTCATGTTTTATTAATTTTTTTTTATTTTAACCAAAAACATTTTGGTTAAAATAAAATAATAATAATATAAATAAAAAGCATTACGATTACATACAAAATATACCAGTGATAAAATTGTTCTGTTAGTTTTCCATATTTCAATAACACTTTTTAAACATTTTTGTTTCATGAATGAACTCACAAGGTGTAGGTACGTGGCTCTCTCTCCCCTCATTATCACTACGGTGTTATCTAGTTATATAGTCCTCGTTATCACTTAACAAACTATTGCTAAAAAAATATCAATTATAAAAGTTCACGATGTCAAAAAAAATTACTACTGCTAGAATCACATTGGGTCAGTTATCATCACAGATTATTCAGGTACAACGATTTGCTTTAAGGAATAATGGACGCTTAGCTGACTGTACAATATTTTAATAAAGTATTACACGAATATACAGTATTTAGGGAAATACTACAAAAAACTATGCAATTTATAGGCTACAGTAAACGCTTTGATTTCGACAAGATTAGAAAATGTGGCATCTCTTGCTATCGAAAAAATTTCTGGCAAAATGCATATCTTCGAAATACGTTTTGAAGATATGTATTTGTTATAACACTTTAGTTAGTAATTTGATAATATCATTATTAATTTGACAGCTCCACGTTTCTAATATACCAGAAATATTTATCGCTGGCCCGATGGTACCAGTTTTGTAGTGTTGATAGAGTTTGCATTAGACTTGGATTCATTATCCAGCATTCTCCAAACCAAGAATAGTACGTCCAAGGGAGTCTGAAATGCATCCATAGTTATTTTGATGAACCAGGATGTTATAGCCAATCCTGGAGAGTATGAAGAAACTAATTTTAATTATCGTGAGTTAACAATTCAATCATTAAACCGTACAAGTACATCCAATTTAAATATTCTTCTCCTTCTTTCACTTTTAGAGTACGATGAATCAATCACTTCCCTGCGAGTTGTTACTTCATTTTCGTCCAAGATTTATATACGTTGTATTATTTTACACAAACTCATTTTCCTTTTAATCAACCCTCTCAACCGCGTGATTTGTTGTGATTTGGTTACTCGATTTAAGTGCCTCTTGAACAAGTTCTGCAGTTTATGTTTCTTCTCATTACATCCTCCTTGAAACGCTTCTCTCACTTTTTTCTTAGCCTATTTCATAATATCCTTCAGTATGCATCCCATATGGTCTTCTTGCATTACGTTCCTAATACTTGGATCATTGAGAATTAAGTCTTTACTACCTGCACTAATCTCCCTCGGTAGGTCCTCGCTAATGTCCCCGTGATCAGTAATCTAGGTTAATCCATATCCTGAATTGTTTTGGAAGTAAATGCTATTCATTATTTTTTACAAGTATTGTGTTAATGTATATTGCTATTGTTATTAAGGGACAAAGCTTAACCTGGAAGCTCTTACTACTGACTTTGTTATTCTTATAATTATGTTGCTTTTAATACAGCCCCTTATTAAATTAGGCCGTCCACCCGATTTTCCCCTCATCCCATCTTTATAAGTTTTGTTATATGGCGTCGCACATAAATATATAAACCTGTACCACTACAATCATAAAGGGTTTGGGGTCCTGTTCGTGGTACTAATTCTTGTACAACAGTTAGCAGGGAGGTGATTTTTCCTAGATTAACCTCAACCAGGATTTTCCCTATAATTTGAGTAGCCACTTTACAGAGGCTGGATGAGCCCCAGGAGGGTCTTAGACCTCAATGGATTTATCACCGGCTGTTAGCAGTTAAATGAAATCTGCCACCCCCTGTTTTGAACCTTTATTGTTAAGGTATTTTTTATAATATATATTAATATACCCATTACTTATTAATTCATATGTTGTGTTTAATGAGGATAATCTCTTGATTTTTAATTTGTTATTAAGTTCGAAATAGATACTTCAGGAGAAAGGGGTTACCGCGGATAATTCGAGTGCGGATCTTCTACATTACCCGAATATAATTATTATTCACCGGCCTAAGGTTGGAGTGGATGGAATGAATTAACGCTAATAATTGAGCGCTGTAAGTGAAATTGGAGCGAGCTGGAAATATTTCCTTTGTCTCGGAGAGTTTTGTATTCGAGGGCGGCGGGCCATTAGGATCCTTCGCAACAGGTAGTTTGTATTCCCCCCTCGTCCCCTCGACCTTCCAAATATCAATGTTTTCTTAATCGTTCGCGGCATCACCTGCACTTCCATTACGAGAGGTGTAGCGGATCGTAACACTTTGTAGCTAATGCATCCTCAGCCCTCCGAGGAATAGCAATTCGGTTCCCACCCTGCCCGATTGACGCTCAACGACCGTTCCTCTATTAACGATCCGACGCCTCTTCTTCTTATGGCCTTCTTCCACCCCGGGTAATTATATAGCGATTACTTTGCAAGAGGAGCACGTATTTGAATTTAATTTCAATTCTTGAATGCGGTCCTTACATACAGATTAACTTCATTAGGTAAGCTGCGAGTTTCGTTTTAAAATTTTCCCTTTACCTCAGAGGAGAATACTAAAGAATTTTCGGAACTCTCCGTCTCTCCGAATTTTAATTTTAAAAAGTACTCATTATCTCATATCATATACCTCGTTTTCATGTAAAGGTCTAACTTTATTTTTAAATGCGCGCAATAAACAAATTCTTCCATTAATGCCCAAACCTAAATTACCTGTAGAGGTATTTGGTGCTATATGGTGTAATCAGACGAAGTAGTACATGTCTAACCCTAGAAAATGATTGTTTATTACAAAAATTATTGCATGGATTGATAATAAATAAGGCATGTAATATAGATTTGCGGTAAATGCTATTAAGTGAGAGCGTCACGAGGATTGAGATGGGCTTGTAAAGTTGCTTGTTGCTGCTTAGTAACGAACGAATTCCTAAAAATTTAAAAAGCGCTGTACAGACTGGGAAACGTCTAGGCGGGAAGAGGTAGACCCAGGCGTAAGTGGGAAGATTGCGTTAACAGTGACCTGACGGATTTGGGTTTGGGTAGTTGTCCATGGACAGAAGCTTTTAAGCAGACATTGGTGGTGTCGGCATCGAGCCTTCGGTTCGCTAAGCCTTTTATTTATTTATAGTATAGATTTGGAACATCTTTTCATTTTACCTTTTTCAGGTAAAACCCCAGGTATACCAGAGAAGGATCTATTACTATACTTTGGGTCATGCCATATTTTCAATACTATAATAATTCAACATATAACAAGTACTATTATTAATATGTTACTATAACTATTTATAAATGGATTCCATCATCCATTTTCTCAAAACATTTTTGGAGTTTACTCCTTATCAAACGATTTTCATATTAAGCCCGCTATATTAAAATTTTATTAGTAGAAAAATCGAATTTTGCTAAATGTGGCGAGTTACGTTCCTTTTTTGATAATATTGTATTATTTGTTTTACATAAGAGATTCAAATTAAATTGCAGCGTTTCTCTGATAAGTGTAGGAAATTGACTAGCTATCTTGCAAGGCTGTGCAGTGACTATTCAATTGTGTAGTGTGCAGTGTATAGTGCTGCTAGGACAGGAGATTGGTGTATTAGGAAGTGGGCAGAAAGTGATCATGCCTCCACACCACCTCTACCGGACTCTGAAGATGAGGCCCACTTCAAAAAAGTAAAGACAGGGAAGAAATCGGCCAAGAGGAAGACAAGGAAAGCAGAAGAAGCGCCACCGGTAGTGACATATTATCTAGCTAATTTACCACCAACTGAGGAACCTAAGGCGGCCCCACCGAAGAAGATTGGTTCAGTTGACAGTATTAGTGTTGTAACAAGTCCCCACACCCATTAATTGCCCTGAAGATGGCCTACAGCGTAGGCCGAAACGTTGGCACGATTAATACAAAACAAGTTTAGTTTATTTTTTGTGTTATCATTGACTGAACATCTATTTTTTGTATTTACTTATATATATATATATATATATATATATATATATATATATATATATATATATACAAATATATATTTATAGTTTTTATTAAGATAGTTCACATTAATTTAAAATAGTTGTTAAATAATTTACAAATTAAAAAAAAAAGAATACGCGAAGATATGTATCAGTAGAGAGCGATTAATTGGCAAGAACACATCTAAAATCCATTAGAAACGGAAAGGGGTAAACTCCAGTCGCGTGTCGGAGCTGACACACACACTTTTATTTCTGATGATGCTTGATAGGCGTAAAAAAATTCATCTCTTTTGCTATGTAAAATAATAATGTGGGTTGTAGCCATGACTTTAAATTAGATAAATTATATTGAAAAAAAACACTGATGCTGTGTTTAGGGTTCAGTACATAGTAGATACCGTACTGATTCTAAGACAGGTTTTGCAGGGAAGATATTTGTTCTTGACCACACTCAACCGCCAGGTATCATCCCAAGTATGGGTACCCACTTTATTGAGACTAGGTGAGCCTCAGTAGGATTTGTAGATCTTACAGGGTCCATCCCTGGTTTTTAAATATTAATTAATTAATCTGCCATAATTGGATTTGAACCTGGAACCTTCAGCACAACAACCCTGCACTTAATACCATGAGCTGTACCTCGCTTATTACCTGAACTATTACCTGCATTAAATATTTATAAATAAATTCTATTACACATTTTTTTCAAAATATCACCTCTGTCAGGCACAGGGAGAGATTCGTCTCTTTTGTGATCTGAATAATAATGTAGGCTGTTACCGTGACATAAACTAGAATAATATTTTTTTAAAGTTGAAAACAATTATAAAATTTAGGTATTTTTTAACCAATTTGTCTATATTGAAACCAATATTCCTTTGTTAAATTGCAAATAACTTATTCATATATTTTTGTAGACTAAAACATAAAATATAATCAAGATGAGGGCAATTCCACTCAATTTGGATCGTCTTGTTACTTTGGATAAGAAACAATTCTGTGATAAGGAATCTAGATGAGGACGGTTTTGTTGCGATTTCAGGTAATTGAGTTTAGATTGAGTTCTGTAGAATGGGATACATAAACAGCAATTGTTTACAGAAACATTGGAATCGAAGTATTGTGTGTTTATTTTTATTTCATTGATATATTTAATCAGAAAAAAAACAAAAGTAAATATTTTCTTGTAAAATCTAATTATATTTACTAAAAAGTTGATACATTACGTATAATTGAAAACTCGTTGATGAACTATGACTTAAAAACCTCCTTAAATCTCTATAAATGTTTGAGTTTAGAGCACTTCTGTTTATTTTTTTGAATATTGGTTTCATCGCAGAAAAAATTTTGTTGGACATATGTAGTGATATTAAAAAATACACACATATAATTTTTTAGTTCTACACCTTGGCAAACGCTTAACTTGGAAACCCCATACTAGACTGAAACGACAAGAAACAGCTCGCGGTTTCAGGCTACTTCAACATTTACTAGACAAACGCTATAAGCTCCCAATTAATCACAAAAGACTCATGGCAATCATTAGATCCATCTGGATTTACGGAGTAGAGCATTGGGGCTCCACTAAACCATCGAATTCCTCTCGTATTCAATCCTTACAATCCAAAATCCTTCGTAAAATCCTCAGTGCTCCTTATTTTGTCACGAACAAAGTAATCCATAATGACTTCTCTGTCCCATTTGTTGTTGATTTGGCCCGAATCCGTTATCAATCTTTTCATGGCAAACTTCATTCCGGCTGAAACCCACTAGTTTTAAACGTAGCTTCCTCTTCAATTCCTGATAATCCTCTGAGGCGTCTGAAAAGAAGATGGCCTCGTGAGTTACTAAGTTAAATTTCTTATTTGAGTACTACTATAGTTTCTGTACTTGTCTTTATGAATTACTATATGTATCATTCCTCCTATATACTTGTTGTGTTAGTATAATACAGTTGTAAATTTCATTGACTGATAAAATAAAAAAATAGTTCTAATTTTATAATTATGCAGCATATTTATTAATTTATCTAATACCGTATTCCTCAATCAATCACAAGCTTGACAATTAAATTTATATAAGAAATCATTTGACGATTCGTTTGGCTTTGATCATTTGATTGGTTGACATTATTATCATCACTTGTGTAAGAAATTCCGATACTTCTTAGTAAACGTCTAACACTAATGACAGAAAATCTTTAGAAGCTAGTGCCAAGAAAATATAACCATCTGACAATTACTATGCTTTTGCCTTATTCATTTATAGTTTATTTACTAGAAAAATGAAAATATTAAAATTTGCTTCGGAAAATCTTCCTCGATCCATGCTTATTTTTTTATATTAAATTGTTTTGAAGAATTGCTTTATGTAAATATTTTTAATGTATTATTTAATGCCTTATAAGAGTATTTTATTTATTGCTGCTCATAACAAAATATTATTTTTGTTCTAGGTAAGTGCTGAGATGTATATTAAGAATATACGTAAGTTGTATGTATTAATTATTTATTTAACTAACGCTCATTTAAAACTTAAATTACCAAATGTATAAAATATTCCCTCGTTCATCTTTAATGCACGTTTTTTATGATGATTTAATTAGAAATTAGTTTAAGCCTTATTACATTCAATTTAGGTCATTCATTATATTTTACATTAAAAACTAAATTGAATCATTCAAAATCACCCGTTGCCCTTGAAACAGTACAGTCTCTACTATGTACTGAAACCCAGACCTGTTCACAGGTTTTAGTGGTACAGGTTTTTAGGTTTTATAAAATACTAAGATTGTTTATGTGTTTTCCTTATAAAGTATTGGATATTTTTTTAAAATATTGAACCCTCTAATTTATATATTTTTTTTGTTTGTCTGTATTTTTTTTTAAATGTAACGGAAAAAAAGTAGTACTGTATGAATTCAGCTTTTTATGCCATCGTATCCTGGGGGATTCATAGGAACTTATTTTGGAAAATTACCTTTAAATTAATCTGAAAATAAATGTCAAATGTCATGTACTGTTTTTTTATTAAATAATGGATTAAATCACTTTTAATACCGATACTTCTATTAAATGTTTAATCGGGTTATTTGTTTAAACGTTTTACTATCAGTTGTAGATTTTATTGTATTAGATGAAACACTAAATTCTAGTTAAAAATAAGTTATAAAAAAACAAAAATTTTCTGATACTCAAATTTTACTTAAAAAATGTTACAGGGTATTCAGAAATATTTATTGTAATGTTGTAATATATAGATATTTTCGTAAATATTATTTGAATAATATGAGTGAGTTCAGCTTTCTCGTGCCATAAAACGTGGTATCGAATCCCAGGCGATTTATTGGTTCCGAATTCTTTTGAATAATCATTTCATAAGCTTGTAAATTAATCTAATTTAAATTTATTATTGCAAAACTTTTAACGATTCGAATCCTGCTTAGTTCTGATGCTCTTGTTAGTGGGTGAGAATGAAACTGATGAATTTGAAGCAGTCTTCTCGTGACGGGGCTGTAATTACTGTTAGCCAGTCATTAGCGAATCACTCCAGGCCAATTCGATTAGCTCAACTACAATCGATAATTTGATTGATTTAATTTAACTTGATAGATTATTGATATCCGCTGTGCTATAGCAAAATTAATTAAAATGCTATTAGCAAAAAGTATAATAATTAATTTTAAAGTTCTCAACATTTTTTAAAAATTCCTGTTTGATGTCATGGAGGAGCGAAGAATTATCGAGAGATTCGAATTATGCAAGGTGGAAGTGTTGAGAATCTAAAGTACATATAAATATTTTTATTCAAAAAAGACCCGGAGGGTAGGTCAGTGGTAGAAATCTGAATTACCGTGCTGAGTACAAACTCGGCTGTGTCAGATAATTTATTTGATTTTTTATAGGATGGATCCCGTCGGATCCGTAGATTCTCCTGGGGCTCACCCAGCCTCTATAAATAAGTTAACCCTAATGGGTGAAAAAACCTGGCGATTGAGCGTGATCTAAGGTAAATCACCTCCCCGCACAACCGTTATCCTAGAAACAGTACAAACACCGCGTACTGAACCCAAGATCCTTCATGGGTTGTATTGTGCAGGATTTTATTTTTAGTTAATTTTTTTATCTAATAAACCGAAAGTGATATTTCTCTCTAACAATTTATCGTACAAATATAACATTAAAACAGCATTCTTTAAATAATATACTAGGCAGTTATTGAATCGTATAATGGAAGATCAAACTGTCTATAGTTTATATTCTCAGACAGGGACAGAGATAGCTCAGTGTGTTGAGCTGTGTTGGAAGGTCCCGGGTTAAAATCCGGCTGGTAAAGTAATTATTATCTCTTTACAACCGTAGGTGGAGTCTACTAAGTTTGCAATCCCTCCTGTGGCTCACCCAGGCTTTTTAATGTAAGTATTTTTATTTGGTGGAAAAACCTGGCGGTTCAGTGTTTGTTTGTTTATTCATTTAACACCACTTTACATAGCTATGGCTAATCTAACGATGCTGCAGTAGAAGTCCTAAATTTATCATATACAGGTATAAAGAGGATACGGTACTACACAACGTGCACAACCGTTAGCTTAGACACAGTACAATATCTACCATGTACTGAGTTTTATTTGTTGTGAATAAGGATGGGTTATAAAAATAGCTGTGTTGACTTTTCTGCTTTAAATAAACATAGAATTTGACCTCCTCTTCCTCGCGGCAATTTTATTTGGTTGAAAAAATTCTTTGTTCTAAAAATAGGAATGTATAGCCGTGATAGACGTATAATGGTTCGAAAAGAAACGCATTTCACGTTATAGTTATAGATTGATAGTGGTTTCTGTGATGTGGATATTACAGGTGAGGCTAAGATAGCAAAGGCAGTGTATCAGAGTACATTAGTCCGTCACTTTATAAGCATTAGGCGTCCGTTGGAAGGGGCGTATTAGAGAGTATCCGATATAGAGCAGATAAAGGCTAGCTGACACTCTGTTACACGTAACACAGGACGCAACGCCATACATCATATTCGCTAATCTAGTCGATAATTTACGATTGCTTTGACGTAGGCGTCGCTAACAGGTCCTGCACTATACCCACCTTTATGCCTTACTCTTGTATAGTGGAGTAATGGACGTCCAATGTCATTACCTTGGCAGGTGTTAGAATCCATGAACATCTCTGAGTTACTAATGGGAAACCTAAATTTATACCACACTTAATTAATAATTTATTTATGTTTTTGTGCGAAATCAACTATTTTCTCAAAAAATACAAAAATTCTTCATTTAGTCTTTGCAAAAAACTCTCAAATAGTCAAATAAGTCTGGATTGAATAAAAAAAAGAGACGGCTTGAAAGAGACTTTTTTTTATGCAGTGATCATTTCAGTTTTCAAACAAGATAATACAGTTCTTACTAACGCAGCATGACATTAAGAAAAATACTGCCGAAGATTTATTACAATTAGTTCATGCAAACACACGACTGAACTATAAAATATTTAAAAATTCATAGAAATGGGGTTGGTTCAGATTCTAGGAAGGTCGGAAGAACCGACTTGAAATTTTTAACTTTTTTCGAGTTGGATAAGGCTACCAATTCAAATAATTGAGTTGTCCTTTTTGTGTTTTTAATGTATCGAACATTTTTTAAGAACCAAGAAAAAATTTGTGAGTAGCAGAAACGAATATAGGCGGTGATCTATCCAGAAGCATAAACCGAGATTTTTGTTTTTTTTTAATGTTTTAACTGTTACCAGCAATAAAATGCATCGATTATTACAAAAATGGCTCTATTCCGCAAGTTTGACAACACCTTCAATATTCTGTTTACTCGAGATAAGGAACTGGTACAGGACAAGATGGTCCTGAGAAGTGTTTCTCTTGTAAACTTTTTCCTTACTGCCTTTCTGCCGTTAGTGATTTAAGTATGAATCATGTAAGTGAGATCGAACAAAGTAACTTTTAAGGACAAATATTCGCACAACAAAATATAGGGTGTTTTTTTAAGCTAGATAGAACTTTAAATTGTAAAAAGTAACACAAAAAATTAAATTGTAATCAAAATTTTTTTTTTATTCGAAAGATCAATACGTGACATTAACATTTGAAAATGATTTCGGGCATATGGGCACCGCGGCTGTTCTTGACGAAGCGCATTCTGGACGTCCAATTTTGGGCCACTTTTTCGAGCACTGCTGGCCGTATGTCACGAATAACACGAACAATGCTGGCTTCCAAGGCGTCAATTGTTGCTGGTTTATCAGCATAAACCAGTGACTTCACGTAGCCCCACAGCACGACCTTGGAGGCCAATTGACAGGTCCATTTCTCGAAATCAACCAAAAATGCGCCTCATCGCTGAACACAATTTTGCGATAAAACAACGGGTCAGTTGCCAACTGCTCTAGAGCCCAATCGGCGAAAGAAGTATACGAAATGTCAGAGTATACTGAAACAAATAAAAAAAAATTTTTGATTACAATTTAATTTTTTGTGTTACTTTTTACAATTTAAAGTTCTATCTAGCTTAAAAAAACACCCTATAGTATGACATGAAGGTCACTCACTACCAGCACCAACGAAATTCACATAAAAAACAAAACTGCCAACCAATCACCATCAATTTGTATATTTAATAAGAATAATAATAACATTTATTTAAAAAATTATAAAACTGCCATTTGGCTCATAATTTGTATTTATAAAAAAATACTTATTTTTTAAGTACAAAATGTTATTGTAAGTGTCAAAAATAAATGTACGGAGTTAACAAAATACCCATAAAGCTAGATTTTTTGAGGCCGTGACAGAAAGAATATTGTAATATTCAATATTGCCATATTGTTCATGGCAGTTTTGCCTCTAAGTCTTTTATGTATAGCATTATCTAATAGTTCTTGGGATTGAAATATTAGACAAAATACTATTCAATTTTATTTTGAAGGAATGACAATGTCGCCCCCTCCTCGATTCTTTTCCCTGAACCCAGTTCGGACAATTGAAGTTCACATATTATTTACTCTATTGTACTTGTATCTAGGTATCTTTACATTGATGTTTGCATAATACATACAACGTACTCCTTGCATCTCTGGTAACGTACTGAAACAAAATTCATGCATCGGCTAATGAATCTTGATTTTGGTTCCGTTGTGGAAGGCATTCAACTACAATTCAAAGTTTAAATATTCATGGCCATCAACTTCACCAACAATCCACCCAAGTGTTTAAATAAACATGCATATTCCGTACCTAAGGGTGACTATTAAGGTTAGTAAGTGAGAAAATGTATCTCTCAAGCCGAGATTTCAATGTGTTTTTTAATTATTTTTTCTATCAGAATGGGATTCGAAAACTCCAAAATTTAAAGCCGTAAGCCTTTAAAATACTGGGGGAAACCAACATGTTGACGTTTTGCCTAATCAGACATCACCAAGGCAAAACGTCATTATATTATATTACACCAGTATAATACTTCACATCAATGAAGATCAAATGCAACTCCCCCCAGTAACAGAGATCTCATCAGTCAGAGACAGAAATTTCACTCCGAACATTATGCTTACCAAATAGCTAAGACAAAGAAAGGAAATATACGAACAGCTAAGGGGGAATTTTGGATACGGCAGATTTGAAAAGCAGTAGAGCACATGAACAATATAAACATCAGTAAAAATTGACAGAAAGTAAGATAATAATACATGATAAAAAAAGAACAGTATAAACTGATCAAACAATAAAAAACTAATAAAATATATGTTTACTATTAGATTAGATTTAAAATGGTGAAGGCTACATAATATAATTGATTCCAATCTCGGGTCTTTAGTGGAAAAGACATGCAGTTATAACTGGTACATGTTCTCTAAGTACATAATTAACTATAACATTGAAGAGACCTGTGGTCTAGTTGTTACCATGAGAACCTACTAAGCCCAAGATCTCGGGTTCTTAGCCCTGCAGGTGACCGTAAGATTTTTAATGACAATACAAATTCTTGTTCGGAAGAGAAGATGAATGTGGGCACCTAACTTGTATTGTTTCAAGTACTCGTTAAAGATGCTTATCCTAATTATATCTGCATAGGAAAATTTAGGACTCCCACTGTAGCATTGCAGCATAAATATATCAATAAACAATTTTTGTTGTATTAATATTATCTGAATATCGTTTCAGATATAAATTAAATAAAAATCTTACATTATGACATTGGATAATAATTTTATTATTCGAAAGACACCGACGAGAGATCGACATATAGAGGAACGAGAGGTGGTGGTGGAGTAAGATGATATATGGAAGGATGGCATGCAGGGCTCCATCTCAAGTTCACGCTTCCACTCCACGCTCCATCCCGAAGGCTCGGCACTCGAAGATATTAGTACCTCTATCCGGTTCTAATGCAAACCAGCTCTCTCATAAAGGACTTGGCTTATCACTCACAGCGGCCAATGGTTTATCAACAGTAATCTTGTCTTTGTTTGGGTCTACACCCGGACCGTTTTCTTCCTCATAAAATGTCTGATGCATGTAATTTATTATATTTATATACTTAGTTACTAAGTATGGAAAAAATTACATGTGACTAAATACATACAAACAAAATCATTTTTTATTATTTTTATTATTATCATATTAATATGTGTATTATTGATAGCACTTCTACTTATGTCGTACTGTTCTAAAAAGTTAGTGTGTTCATACATAACTAGTCCCTATTGTCTTTATTTGTGGCAGATTGTACTTCTATCCAATAAAAATATATTATATAAATAAAGTTCTGGCAAAAAATGGAATTGACTGTTTTCTAAATTATGCTTCAAACAAATTAAGTGAGCAAAGTATTTCTTCAACGAATACAATTGAAGCGATTATTTATTTATATTATTTGTTAAACAAAGATTGTAATTGGTTTTGTATATTTTAATAATTCTGTAAAACAGTACGGGTCGTCCACTCACGTCATAAAATCAAAGAAAGCTGTAGGCCTACTTCCGCCCTAACCGATTTAAATCGTAAAATAAAAATTAATAATTGTGCTAACACAGACCAGGTCATTGTTTATAATGTCTTAGAACTTTTCCATATTTTAAATAAATAAAACAAGAATAAACCTTGAATGAAACTTAGGTCCTTGGAAAAAAGAATAGGTGTCAAAAGATCTCCCTGGCATTGTCTCCTCCCATCTGGTGGGGAAAGCTTTGTGATGTCAGGAAAATGAGCTTGCCTGGAGAAGTTGGCTAGAAGTCTAGCTTACTCTAACCTCGCACCTTACCTTTTGTCAGCCAAAATTTCCGTCCTGCCTGTCCTCCATGGGTGTCTGCACCCTCCCTGTAAGACTATGTGGTCATGTTTCAGCTTTATATAACCTTTGTGTAATATGAGACAAGTTATATATAAAAAATATATATAAACCGGTTAAAATGCGGACATAGTAGTATCAATATAATGCTGCTGTTTAATCAATATAACATCACTTCTATGGCTTAGATTCCAATACTATAGTGGGAGTCTTAAATTTGCCTTTCCAGGTATAGTTACGATAGGAATCTTTAACGAGTACCTGATTGAAGATGCTCGGAACCCCTATTTGAAGGGACGTTAATTTGATTTGGCAGAAATCACACTTATCCGTTCGGTTATGCCAATCAATATAGGGACTTTTCAGAGCCCACAAACTCGACTTTTGGTTGCTCATTTATTCATTTAACCTCACTTTATGCTGCTAGGGCTAATTGGACGATACAACGGTGAGAGTCCTAAATTTTGACTATCCAGGTATAATTAGGATAGGAAACTTCCTAATATAAGCTCGTAACCGCTGATTGACGTCCCCTCCGTAATACGGCACAACCAAGGACTTTTTTCTTCCTTTTAAAAACTCTTATGGCCACCTGCCAGGCTACAAACCCTCGATCTTGAGCATAGTAGATTGTTATGCTAACCATTACACCACAGGTATCCTGTGAGCAGAGTGGTGGTTGGGTAGAGCACTATGTTGCAACGCCGAAGTGCTGGTTTCGAATCCCACTGCTAGATATAGCAGTCTCCTGGGGCCCACCCAGCCTCTATAAAGTGGGTGTCGTATATAAGTAGGCAAAGTTGAGCATGAGGAAAAATTACCTCCCTGCATAATCGTCCGTTAAACATTAGAATCTCTGCCATGTACTGAACCCTTTCAAGGTTTGTATTGGTACAGATTTTTTATTATAAAATCAGGTGCAAAATAAATACTATAGTTATGTATGAGTCGCGCCGTGATCTTTTAAGCAAGCAATAGAGCTGGCCCAAGTAAAAGTATTGAGGACCTAGCATTGGTAAGCGCTCTAGAGCGCACGCACTTTAGGGGTTGAACTAATTTTGTATAAATTAAAATATTTGTATATTTCGTTTAGTTAAAATTTTCCCTTTATTCGTTTTATTTTTTAATAAACTACCCCGTTGCTAGGCAGATGACCATCCATCGTGAGGCGTTGTTTTGACAGATGAGTGCGGATGATCTCCCGCCGGAACTGAACAGCTGTTTCGAATGACAAAGGCTCATTTATTGCGCGGGAGTCGGTGTTTGTTCTATAAAAGTGCTGTTGACAGTGCCCCTATCAACACCAATCCACTCCATCCCCTCTCGCTGATAATTCAACGAAAAACCAGACGAATCCTCTCTTATTGAAATATGCTGTTGACGTGAGATATACCCATCTGTGTTCTTCTGATTGATAGATTTGCCGACGATACATCTCTAGCAACAGTGCCATAAATAAAATATATCCGGCCTTAGGCTACAGTATAAACCCGTTTAGCCTGAATGATATAAACAGGACTATCCCGGAAAGAACTAAATTTCAGTAGAGAGATGATGTTTTAAGCTAATTAAATATCATACTTTACTCTCTTTTTAAATGACATGACTTAAAACAAATATTAAATTTAAAGTTATGCATTATTTATAAGCACATATTTATATATTTGCTTCACTTCCCAAACAACTATCACAGAGAAAAGTAAGATCCTTTGATCTGAATAATATTTAAATAGTAAAATGGGATGCAACCCTTAGATCGTTACCACTGAGGCACAGTAATACGGCATCATTAATGACTTAAAACATCACTATCATTTCCAAATGTAGACGTGGCTGACCAGGAGTTAGTATATAAAGATCATTTTTCTTCTTATTGAATAACACTGTATTTATTGTATGCTGACCATAGTTACAATTGAAGTTATATATCTACTTACAAAAAAATTAAATGGAGGCCTTTTCACTATATGTGACAGTCAACATGTTGAGTTGCCCGATTTTTGCCTACGACTTCCCTGGTCTAGATGTTAAGGGTAAAAGTGCTGATCCTAAGGGACACTAAGTTACCTGTTCAGTGTCTTTCTTGTATTTTTGAAGTTACCCCTAACGACCCAAATAGTGTCACATATAGCAATATTTTTAATTTAAGGTTTATTGCAGGATTTAGTATTGTTGAAGTTGAAATATACCACCCGTTTCACATATGATATATATATTGACGCAAGTCAAGGAGATCCCGATTAAAGTAATATTCAATGAACATTCTTTCCCCGTGCATACCTCGCAAATATTGCGAGAACACAGGGATATAGGATCAGTGAAGAGAATGGATTTGTCTGGCTTGGATGCGAGACTTGGTGGCTCAGCGGTTATAGCATAGCGCTAGAGACGCGTCCGACCCAGGTTCGAATCCCGACCAAGACATTATATTTTCTCTTCAAAATGAAAAAAAATATTTAAATAATCAAAAAGAACAATAAGATAAAAGATAAATTATATGGATATATGGATACAAAATGCTTGATACAATTGATACTGAAATACTATATGTTGATTTTGAAAGCGAGAAAAGTCCATTTTATGTTATTGCTAGATAATTACTTTCAAAATCAAATATATTTCTAATAACAAATTTATACTAATATTGAAATGATATTTTATCATAGCAAAAGTTTGCTCTAATTTTTAATTCTTCACTTGTTACTTTGTTGGATTTAAACATTACTTCTTTTTCATTATCTAATTCAATCCCCTCTGGCTCTTATTTCTTTCACTTACTTCTATTATGCTACAATAATGGTTATTCTGTGCCATGTATTATTTTAATGTATTTGTATCTTGTATATTTAGCCCAGAAGAAGACCTGCAATGTGGGTCGAAACGTTGGCTTACTAATAAAAAGTGCTCCCTGTATAAGAGAATTTTCCTGAGCTCTACCCGGACCATTTTCTTCCTCATATATGCATAAGGTCAACTAATATTTCTCAACACATTCAGCTTTAATTATTTTCTTTACAAAATGGACTGGTCCAACTTTCAAAATCAACGGCTCACGTATTGAGTAATATAGGAGTTAAGTGGTAAATATACTAAACATTGGTTTAGATGTAAATGAGAGAAATCCTTTGTATAAATATATTGTATGTAATTCATATTATGGTAACAACAAAAGGAACTTTTTACTAGCAGTAATTACCACTGACTATGTTGGGCACCTGTGAATGGCAAATGTCATTTATGTAACTGAATAACATACTTCCTGATTTGCTTGGATGCTCTTTATCCTGCTGACTGTCTGCTTAGGGTTTTAATTGCATAATGCGGAAATACATGCTGAAATATGTAGAGCACAAGTGCTTAGCAGAAGTTATTCAATAGTGGTAGACCATCTTGTAATATTTGCAGGCCTAGGAGGATTACAGATTAAAGATCTCTGTGGCTAAGAGGCAGAGGATACCAAGGAGTAATGTAAATGTTGCTGCACATTAATAAAGCATTTCTTGTTTTGGTTTTGTTTATCAAACTCAATTATATACTGGATCAACATAACAGAAAGATATAAAACGCAACGAGCACCCTCATTCAAGCTATTTAATGTATCAGAGAATTAGATTTAGCTCACGTGTTGTGAAATAATGTTTTATTTACACCGTTATAATTTATGCCGCTGCATGTACATTTTATTGAAAATATATTACCAACGCTCCGGATAAAATATATTTTTTCTGCATCTCTCTTACCCTTGACGGATATTAAATATCGCCAAAAAGGTAAAGGACGCACGCCAAGAGGCTCATTGCCAAGAGGAGAGAAGTTGCACCGTTATCTAAACTGAGAAGCAGGTAAAGGCTGAGTGGGCCAGTTTTATCTGAAGCGGGAATCGAACCATAGGCCTCATTCTCCTTCCTTCCTATACAATGCTCTCTCTCTCTCTCTCTCTCTCTCTCTCTCTCTCTCTATCTATCTCTCTCTCTCGCTCTCTCTCTCTCTCTCTCTCTCTCTCTCTCTCTCTCTCTCTCTCTCTCTCTCTCTCTCTCTTCTCACGCTCTCTCTCTCACACACTCTCTCTCTCTATTTCTCTCTCTCTCTCTCTCTCTCTCTCTCTCTCTCTCTCTCTCTCTCCCATATCCGTGCCGATATTTCGGATTAAGATTTCCCTTTCGATTATCTCTTCTTGTTAAAGTTATACTACTCTATAGTATTTATTACACTACTGACATATTTCTTATTAATTCTTTAAAAATAATTCGTGTTTGACTAATTATGCTTTTTGTAGTAAATTATAGAATATATTGAAATTACAAATATGGCGTATACATTCTTTAACATTATAATGATGGTAGAAGGCTATAAATGTGATTGCTAGGTAAGTATAAATTATTTTTAAAAACTGATTAAATAGAGAGAGAAATGCTTTATTTTCTTCAACAGTGTTGTCAAACTAAATAGCATAAAAAAAGTATGCAATCAATACATATTATTCTAATCCAAAACATTTAAAAACAGTTAAATCCCGAGCCTTTTGTCAGAGTATTTGTTTACGCCGAGTAGCTCACTATGTAAGCACACAAAAAAAGTATTTTGTATTAGTCGTCTTAGGTTAACATTTTACAATGATCAGGGCCAGTAGTTTGTTTAAAATTTAATAGATAACTACATAATAAAACTCTTAGGTTTCGTTTATGCCATCTAATAGAATTATTTTATCGTTGTTTTGGTCAAAATCAGCAGCTTTAATTAGGAAAAAACATAGAGATATCTCGACCAAATCACCGCTCTGTACAAGCGTTGGCTTAGAAACTCTAGAGACTAGCTTTTATTGTCCTCTGCTGAATCGATTTATGATCTCAGATAAAATAAATAGTCATTGATCCGACTCATTTTTATCCCCCCCCACTTGCTTAGATACAGTATACTGATTTGAATTACCTCATTTCATAAAAATAATTTATTTATTTTCCTTATGAATTATGTTGATTGAGGGGGAGTTGTTTAGAGGTGATTAATGAATTAAATATTTGTTAAAGAAATAATATATTTAATTTAATCAGTCGTTCAGGTTGTGCTGATCATGTTTACTTAGTTACTTAAACATATCTCTAATTATAAAAAACCCTTTTCGCTAGATATATATCAAAATCTGCAGGTGAATAAGTGGTTAGGTCGATTTTTCTCCAAAATGAGTTTCTTATACTTCAGGAAGCGGCATCGTGTTACTCTTCTAGTGCATGGATTGAGATGAACTTATGACTCCATTATTAAACTTCACTTATGCCAAAGAAAACTAGAATTACAGAGTTCAGCTTCTTCAAGTACAGTTATCTCATTCTGGACTTAATTCTACTTAGAAACTTATTCACCGGAGCTGCACATACGTAGAAAGCTCTTTAAGAACTCTAACTTTTTATCACTTGTCCTAAAACTGTCCTTCTACACTTCATCCTTTTGCAGTTTAAGTCCCTGGAATACCCTATGAGGGTTCTATCTGACCCATTACCCTTCTCGGGAGATTTAAATATTTTTAATAACATAAAAATTATAACACTGCCTCCTCCTTCCACATATCTACAGCCATGGTAGAATATCTAGTCTTGTAGAATTTTGTCAAGATAGAGTTAACCTAAGGAAAGGAAGCTCAATGCTGTCATTCTCGTAGCTTATCGTTTGGAATGGAGTTGTATTCCACCTTCTTCACTACCAGAATGAAACGATTCCGCTTTCCTAATTACATGGAACATATTTTAGAGAAAATTCGACTTAACCGCTTATTCACTGGGACATATAGACATAGACACCCCACCACTTACTGAGAATAGACTTCATGGGTCAAAGTTAAATACGTTTTTTTTTTTATCTTTGCCTTTTTTATGATATGGACGTTTGACGAATATTTAATTAATTGCTAGGAGTAGGTAAGCCGTGAAAAGGGTTTTGTTTTATGAGTTGTAAAAAATCGAGAGTGAGCGGCTGTACTCGGACCCTCCTTATTTTCTATTCAAGGGACGTAGGGAGTGGGACAGAATCAATACACAAGGATGAAATATGATAGCGAGATGACAAGTCCCCTCGCTCAGGGAACCTAGCGCTATTATTATTACCGATGTATTACAGGAAAGAGAAAACACGCCTGAGCGCTACTTTCAATGTAAATCTATGTACTCAATTTGCCTCTGGAAAATAATATGGGAAAAAAACAGGAAATTATTTCTAATGATAAAATAATTATTATGGTATGTCAGGAAGATATAGATGTAATAAGCAAATCATAAAGGCATCATGACAGAATGATATTTTATAAATTCAACGTGACTTTTAATCAAGCATTTTTGAAAAATTCTTTAGCCGCGTTGAACAGTTTTTGGTAAGGGGAATAACTTATACGCTCGCTTCACCGACGTGCTGTACGTATCGCGACACCTAGCGCCTTTGAATGAGTTATAAGATTTTTATTTTTATTTTTATTTTTTTTTTTAGCTACTCAACATTTGATTTTTTTCGCCACTCTCACCATCTTGGACTTACCGGTAAGAGACATTCACTTATTTCAAACTCATTAACACATCGAAGCACCAACTCATCACTCTCGAGAACTCAACTCAACACTTTTCAAGAACTCAGTTCAATTTTTCAGTTTCTTATTGATTCACAGACCATTGATATATATTTTTTTAAGACTCATTTTTTCTAGTAAATAAGTTAATTTCATTTTTTATGTAAATAATTAATTGCAGATAATAGCTTAGTACGTTTTCTTTTTCATAATTTTTGGTTTAGTTTTTAAATAACTTTGTATTTGCTTAGGTTTAGTTGTGCACATTGATGTTTTTGTAATTGATCTTTAATCATTTATTCATTTTTGGTATTTTCTTCTATTTGTATATACTTAATTAATTCTTTTCTAGCTTTAATTTATGTATT
The DNA here is from genome assembly GCA_964056705.1 of Troilus luridus. Lineage (NCBI taxonomy): Eukaryota > Metazoa > Arthropoda > Insecta > Hemiptera > Pentatomidae > Troilus > Troilus luridus. The sequence continues at coordinate 87,189,529 of OZ057415.1, forward strand.
TGGGGAAATTGCCACCCAATCAAAACTATCTGTTTGTTTTATTAAATTTACAACCGGAAAATTCGCTCGGGTAGAAGGTTAGCGGATTATTGTTACGAGCCCCTTCTTCCACAAAAAGAATAATGTTATTACTGATAATAACTTAAAACATCGATAACTAGTTGAGCTTTACTTTCCTCCTGGTTTTATTCGGTATAGTTAAATGTTTCGTTTTATGAAATTATTGAAAGTACAAAAGATCTAAGTATTGTTGAACTTAACGATGATAATAATGCTAAAATTTAAAATAAAGTTCAATAATATCTATGTAAATACAAAAACAAGTTATAAATTATATAAATGTGTACTAATTATTTTTATTAAATTATTGATATTTTGTAATGAGCTTCTGCAATTCATTATATAATAAATGAACTACTCGAAAATATATCTGATAATTTGATATTTGATAATACTGAATAATTATTCCATTTGATTTTATATTTATCTTAGGTTCCATCATATTTATTTTTTATCACTCATATCCCTTGATGCCTGGATGTATTTTTATTATTCACCATGTGTTATTGTGTATGTATCTTGTATATCTACCCCTAAAAAAGACCTGTAATGTGGGTCGAAACGTTGGCATTAAACCGTTCTCCTCGTTTAAGAGATTTTTTCTTCCTCTATTATTTATTATTCATGACAAACATAAATAGATAATTCTTCCGTTAGCTGGAACAATAGCCTCCCTGCTGCCCTAGATGAAGCTAGATGGTACCCTAGATTACTGCTATAAAGGACTGAGAAGTGGTCCCGAAGCCATAAAGAACTGGGGGTGGATCTCCCCTCGAGAGAACAGTTTTCCAGGCGGTTGCTCTCAATCGGACCCACTAATTGTTTTATTCCGCTGCCTTCATTACCCCTCTCTCTCTTCCTCTTCGCTCCTTCGACTTCACCTTCCCCATGGCAATCCTTATTAGCCCACCGCAAGCCCCTCATTCCCTCGTCTTAGGAGAAGTACTGGTGACAACAGATTCTATTGCGTCGTTTCATATGAAAAAAATGAAAGGTTATTTAGTAAAACAACTTCATGAAATACCCTGATTTTCTATATATTTTTTCCATCGTGTTCAATACCGGAACTGAAAAATTCAGGGTTTTGTAACGAAAGAAATTCTGAAAATGCGTCTTTGACTTGAGAATCATTTTCAAAAAATTTACTTATAATGAAGTTGTCCATATTTATTATCAGGTAGAAATCTGTTGGAGATAAGTGTAACAGGACTTCGTAACCCAGCTACTTCAGTTTCTTCACTGTCTGTAGTGAAACATGATGCCTGCCGTTGTCATGTAAAATGCCATATCCCTGCAGTATGATGTGGATGTGATGGTCTCACCTCTGGGTAGAAATGAGAAATTAATTATGTATTTATGAATTAATCTGTGTTTCGAGGTGCAAATTTATGAAACCAAAGCCACGAAAATTGCGCGTTTCAATGGTTATATTTGGTGGCATACTTATTCAAGTTAAGTGATAGTTAATAATATCTAAAAAGACATGATTAATAATAGCTCATTAGCTCATTAGAATATTTAGTCATAAAAATAGTCAACAACAGTCCACTAATTCTACTTTGAATTTTATAAATAATAAAATGCGACATTTCATTTGGAAAAACACAATAATATTTTATGTTCTGTTTTCTTTTAAAAGTTATATTATAGAAACTGACAATGCAAATTGTCTTTTTATAAATATTTGAATTCTTATAATTATTGATAGTTTATTTTACTAGAATGTTCTTAAATTAGAAATTTACAGTCCTATATTACTTGGCTTCTCCTGAATAAATAAATAATTTATTATAATTATCTCTCAATAGCTAATATCTTTAAAAGATTTTAATTAGGCAAGAGAACTCGAGAACTGCTCAGAAAGAGTCATTGAATAAGCTGCAATATAAAAATTAAAGTTATAATGAACTGAATATTAAAAACAGTTTTGGTGATATATTTATTAGTTTTTAAATGAGAAGCTACACAGGAATTCTAGTCTTTGAAACAAAATAAAAAAACACAATATATACCTTTTTGTTTCACTGATGTTTTGAAGATGCACGAATTGGTGAAATATTAAAATTTTTTCAAAAAAAGAAAATTTTATAAAAATCTCCATTTATATCATAAAAAAATGTGCGTGGGCATGTTCTCCAACACACTTAAATATGATACTAAAAATGGGGTACGTAAATATTTTAGGATCATAAATTAATTGCACTTATATGGTATTAGAAAAATATTATTTGAATTCAATTTTCTTAGTTTAATGAATTTATCTACTCTCGGGTGTTTTATATGGAATTAGCTAAAGTTCTTCCTGAAGAGTAAACTTTATGGAAGTGTAATGAAGCACCTTCAAAACTTTTGCCATGCTTTATTTTAATTATGACGTTTAAAACTTGCTGACCACTATAAACAACTTTTTATCTTTATATAGATATTTCTGTAGTATGTATTAATTTCTGTTTTAAATACTTTTTCATTGTCTATATTCATGGCACCATTGTCTGTTTCACTGAATAGCCTGTTTATCTTGGATAATTCTTAAACCTTTAGTTTAATTTAAACTTGCTTTTACGATTTCTTGTCTGTATTTGCTGTTTTTATTATTATTCAAATTAAAATAAACTTTCTCTTACTGACATTATTATTATTTACGATACTGTACTTGATTCGAAATGGACTTCAGCCACACAAGTGTAGGGATAATACGAAAAATCCTATTTGGAGACCAGTGAAATCATTTAGTCGAGTTTTTTACGTTGTACTACTTGTTGTTCCTTCTACATAATCAATAAATCCTTACATTTCGTAAGACCTACCAGTCGTGACTGAAGCAATTAAGAACACTCCATACGATTCCAGGACTGACTTGCTTGATACCTTGGCTTATAGGTACTAACATTACTGACTGATAAACTACCACGGAATCCGACAAGCAGACTAAAACTTCCGTTGAGCAGGGGTTTACTACAGAATAATCGTGCAAGCTCCATACATGTTTTTACCTGAACCATTAAGGGAGGATGACAGAAAAAGAGCACATGTACAATATGCGAGGTATTTTGTACCAAAAGCGGATAACTCTATGTTTCATAAATTGACTATTTCACACTTTTCACTAGCTTAAGCCAATAATGATTTATACTCCCGAAAGTGCCATGTTTGACTTTATAGCTTGACTAAACTAGTAAAAAACGTTAATAAGTCGATTTTTGAAATTTCGGGTTTACCTCTTTTGATCCTGAATATGCAAAAGGGCATCGTAGAATACCCAACATAAATATTTTATTTCTATTATTACCAAGGATTAATTTAAATAGCCGTGAAAGAAATATATATTGAAGTTGATGTATGTTCATAATTCCGTTTATCTCATGTGTTTTATTTGAAAATAGTTTGTATTTTTCTTGAAAATCAACCTTTCAGCATAATAAAGCACCTTCAAAACTTATTATTTTTTTAAACTTGGTCGTTCAGGACTGACTGATCACTACAACAACTTTTTTTTTTTTATATATATTAATTTCTGGATCTGGTACTTTTTGATTATCTGAATTTTTTTGTAACATTATCCACTTGGATAATATCCACATAAATGGGGCTTGTAAAAATGTTGTGCTCGGTATTGAACGAATTCCTAAATAGTTGATAAGCGCTGTACCATGGCGTAGGTTGGAGGATTGCGTTATGAGTGATCTGGCATATTTGGGTTTGGGTAATGACCCGTGTTCAGTTTGTGAGCAGAAATTGGTCGTATCGGTATCGAGCCTTCGGGCTCGCTAAACCTTATCATTATCCACTTCATTGTTGTATATCTTTAGAGCTTATCTTGCCACTTCTTTATACTTGTAATGCAATTTATCCTTGTTTAATTATGGCCTATTTCTTTCTAAAATCTTCAGCTCATTCAGTGTGGATGATATGAACTTACAAGTCCCACAGTATATTTTAATAAGTTCTATTGGTCTTTAAATTGGTTACATGACAGATGAACCTACATGTAGACATGGAGAGCCTTTCCTCTATTTCCCGATCCTCTTCCGCAGGTTTTACCTTGCAACTCTATCCCAGAATTTCATTACCCCGAAGATGAATGTTTTATAAACTAGGACTAACGATCCTAGACAAGGAATTGGGGAACGGAGGGTGGGAGGTTGCGATGGTCGGAGGGGGCGTAGAAATTTGACTAATACGAAGGAAAGGCTATGCATGTTTTGTTTCGGTACGGCAACTAATGAAAATTGTATTAGGGTTTTGATGAGGGCCTAATGGGCCGGCTGGGGAGGGATTTGCATGACAAGGCGCCGAGGGCAGTCATTTAGCCCCGCCCTCGCATAACTTATTGTACTCGTGTGTTGTGTCTTATTGTAGCAGGCTCTGCCTTGTCACCTTTTGTACTGCCGCGCCATGCTCTATCGCCCTCTTGGGACCTTATTCATTACCTGATGTTTAGCTGAGCCTACGAGGCGCCTTCATGGACACCCTCAGGCTTCTTAATGCGTTTCCATGTCTAAGGTGTTTCCTTCTCCTTCTTCTCATCCTATGCTCACCACAACGGCTCTAAAATATTTGAGTTAAAGTGGGCTGGATGATTCTAGTAATTGATTGAATTGGTCAGGGGGTGTTGCCAAAGATTACCCAATATAAGAAAAACCTGTTTGTCGTTCCAACGTTTCGGCCTCAGATGTAGGCCATATTCAGGCCTAGGAAAAGTAACAGAGAATAACTATATATAACATTACAGTACCAAGGAAGCGTAACAGATTTTATGAACACAAGTGATAAGAATGAAAAGAAATGCAGAGATATATTATGAAATAACTTTATTTAAATATGGTTTGTCTTAATTTCCATCCGTAATTAGTAATTACGATATTCTGTTCAACATTACAAAAATATTGTAAGTATTTGTTTGGTTTTCACAGTTTAGCGATGTATTTGTTTGTTTATTAATTTAAAGTAACTTTATGCTACTATGGTAACCATATGATGCAAGAGAGTCTTAAATGTTTACTATACAGGCATAATTGGGATAGGAATATTTAACGAATTACCTGACACAGCACAGGCTCGGAAGTATTAGTCTAATATGTTATATTCATATGGACTAGTGAACAACTCCTAATGAATGCGTAATATAGGATCAGGTCTTACATTACTTCTGGAGAAGAATTGACATTAAGAAAAATTTATGTATAAAAGTATGATCTGGTTTTATTATCCTTTTGACGTCACTTTATACCGATGTGGCTAATAGCACGATGTTACAGAGTCGTATTTTCTCCTATTCGGATATAATTGGAACAGGGACCTGTCCCTGTAGGGACGAGTACCGGACACTGTACACGCTCACTATTTTACCCACATTTCGAAGGAATGCACGACTATCGATTTTTTAGATTCTTTAAAAAATCCTAAGGCCATTTGCCGGACTCCGAATCTCCTATATAGAAAGCCATGTAAACTGCTCACAAAATGAAGTGGACCACTCATCAAAAGTTAGGTAACTTTTAACCATACTTCTGGTTCTTTTTTTGTATATTTGTGCTTATAGTACCTCACTTATCGATTGTTAATGGTTTTTGTTCAACAAAAATAAATACACCGAACCAAATTTAAGAAAAATTTATTTTTAAAATTAAATACATTTTGTTTATAAAATAAACATTTAAATTTTTAAAAATATTGGTTTTCATTTCGATTTAACCTTCTTTAGTAGGGTGCTGGACCCCCTGTACTTTGAATTAATGCTTCACATCGGCGATTCATTTTCCTTACTAAGCTCAATATGTAATCTTGAGGTAAATTAGCCCATTCCTCAATTAAGGCGACAGCAAGTTCATCCAAGTTGTCTGGACAAGGCGAACGCATGTGTAATTGCCGTTGGAGTTTGTCCCAAATATGTTCAATTGGATCCATGTCTGGTAAACAAGCAGGCCAGTTCATGCGCGTTATTTCTTGCTCTGCTAAATAACGTTGAATCATCCCTGCCTTATGAGGACGAGCATTATCATCAACAAGAATGAAGTTCTCACCCGTTTCTTGTGATAAGGAGATAATTACAGGTCTGATGACGTTGCACAGGTAGGTTTGTGCGGTTACATGTTCATTTCTAAACAGTACAAGCTGAGTTTTTCGATTACTCATTATCCCTCCCCACACCATTATTGAGCCTCCTCCGTAAGAGCGAACTGGTTCAGTCATACCTGGGCTAAATCGCTGGTTTGTCACTCGCCACACTCTAAAACGTTGATCTTGATGATGGAGAACAAAATTCGATTCGTCAGTAAATAAACAATGGTCCCAGTCCTCGTCAGTCCAATCAACATGTTCACGAGCCCAAAGGAGTCGTGCTGCCTTTTGTTGTCGGGTTAAACAAATCCTCCTCGCCGGTCTTCTTGCCCTCAAACCAACTTCATGTAGGCGGTTTCTAACCGTCTGAGTTGAAATGCGGACTCCCGTTGCTTGTTGAAAAGAGCTTTGCAGCTGCCGAGCTGTTAAACCTCGTTGCCTAGTGGTTTGGATTTTGAGATATCGGTCTTGCTGAAGGGTGGTTTTTCAAACTCGGCCTCCTCCACGTGTGTACAGAGCAGTACCTGTTGCCTGGTATCGAGACCATGCTCGTCCAATGACTGTGTGAGAGCACTGAAGCCTACGACCGATATCACGTTGAGAATGGCCTAACTCTAAAAGTGCTAATGCCCTCCCGAGTTCATCAACACTAAGTGGTCGTAAAGACATTGTTAAACACTGCCTAGTGAACTGGTTGGAGTAATACCGACGCTAAATGGGAAATAATGTTGACAAAACACATGTGGACATTAAGCAGCTCAGCTCTAACTAGTGATACTAAGACTTTGTTTTTGTTTTCATTTCTATAACACCGTGAGTGTGCTGATAAAATATTTTTTTTTTAATGGAGGAAAACCTCAATTCAATCAGGTTAGCTAAATTATAAAATATCTTCATTTTCTTAAGTACATTCGTGAGCAGTTTATTTGTAACCATCTAATGAATGGTTTCTTCTTCATACTCAACTAAACGTCCTTAGTTCTATATGTCTAATAATGTCACCTATCAGTGGCGAATAATGAATAATGATCCCTGAGGAAGTGAATAATAATAGGGGATGTTAATGAGGGCTGTGATGGGGAGCTTTTGAGCTCGAGATTATGAAGCGGCCGAGGAAGGAGCTTATTGACCTACTCAGGAGGTAACTAATGATTTCCTTCCTGGAGCAACATAGATCAACGCCACCCTCAGCTAGCCTGTAATTACTGTTCGCCCGCTGGTCCCCACCTGTCCTCTAGTTCTGAGCGATTAGCTGTCTCCGGTCCTGGGGGCTCTGTAATTATTGTCATGGGTCGAGTATTCCGAAGAAGCATAGGATCGAAATCGTCTGCGGACAGTTTTTCGACGTATCGGAAACGTTTAATTTAAGGTCCGGATTTACACCATATCATATCACAGTAACCAAAGCTGTAGCAGGACCGAATACCGGTGCAATTCAAACCGTTTGTCCGATAGATTGATCTCGAAAAAAATAATAAAACTGTGAAATTTTTTTTTTTAATTCCTGTTGAAGTTTGCCTCCGTATTATAATTTCACAATATGATATATTTCGTAAAATGTACAATGGGCAATATACAGAACCTGTTCTAATCGGCCATTTTGTCCTCGTAGCAGACATAGGCGGATTAGAGATGAATCTACTTTTTGGGTAAGAGATAGACCCAGGAGTACCAGGAGTAGGGTAATTTGTTGCTGTGCATTTAACAAGCTTCCCGGCCAGTGGGGTCCTGAATACTTTAAAGATAAGTTACAATTATCCGATTCTAAGCTTGTTGTTTTTTAACGAAAATTATGCTTTTTCTTATGCCAGAGCAACATGTGTGTCGAACTAGTTCCTCTCGCGAAATCAAACATACATTCGATGACCTGAAAAAATCATAATTACTTAACGTCAGACCAACAATTATATAGCAACCTTAGACATCTTAGTATCGGAAATATCAACGGCGGAAATGAGTTTCATTGAAAATCAATTGTGTTTTTTTTGTGATCAAAGTCAAAGTGATTACTCTAACGATTAATGACATGGGCCAAATAAGATGCTCAGCGCTATTTTAAAACTTTGTGAGTTGGAAAATATGTATTGTTTTTATGAGAATCATGCATTTGGCCAGTAATCTTTTGTTCTTAAGACGACCCACACAAGAGTTTTTCGCCTAATACTAGTCATTTGAGCGGAAATCACAAACGGAGGACGACTTGTAAAAAATATATAGATTTGAACACATGGATATACAAGAGACATTCTTATGTGAACTAACTAGGTGAATTATTGCTATCGGCTATCATTACAACTTAGAGGCTAACCACTTACATGTTGCAAATTAACTACTACATCCCCTAGTTCATATACATGCAAAAGAAGAGTTCACGTTGCTAAAAAAACGGAAGCATTGAAGAAACTTACAAAACTAATTTATTGAACAATTTACTTTATGTCACCGTGGATATATATAATTGTAATCGTAATATTTGGCTAGGCAGGTACTTTGAGAGAGAGCTGTACGTATATTAAAGATCATTTTCCTTCTAGTATTTTTTTTAAATATATAAAAAACCTGTACTACAACCCGTGAAGGATCAGGGGGTTAAGTACATGTTACAGACCTTACTGTTTCATGTATAACGGTTATGCAGGGGGATTTGTCTTTGATCAGGCTCAACCACTAGAATTTTCTCCCTTATTTTTGGTACTAAATTTTAGAGGCTAGATCACAGACTAAATAAAAGTCTTGCTTGTAACGGGATTTGAATCAGGATTTTCGGTACGGCAACTTAGTCCTTTACCACTGAGCCACTCGGCTCCCTTTTTTTAAATATGGAACTTAAAATTTGTAAATAAACAATTTGAGATAAAAACATACAAAATTTTTAATTTCGTTTGGCTTGAATAAACAGTAGATAAAATTCCAAAAATTATATTTAAATCAATCGGATGAAAAGTATGAATATATTTTACTGTGATCCGAACTCGTGTGTTGTATTATTATATATACTTCTGCTTATGAATAATGATTTAATTCGAAATACTCGCTGCTAATTTGAATAAATCGATTAGTTTTTAAAGCTTTTTGTCCCCTGAAAGTTCAGCTGGTGTCAGTAGTCATTGATTTACAAAAAATATCCATTACCTTTATGCCTCTTTTTTTGACATAGTAACACTAGTTTTGTTAAAAAATAACAAATACTAAATTAAATATTAGCTTAAACCAATCAAGATTTATCCTAGAACTCCTATCTGGTGAGAGTAAAATTTTATATTTACTAACAGCATAACTTAAATATATATATACATTATAAGGTAATTTTATTTTTATACTTCAAGCATTTTTATATACTTCATAAGGAATACAATATAATTGCTTTATGTAGTAAATTCCTCTAAATTTTATTTTATTTAGTACTTCATTCTATATAGTAGACAGTGTAAATATCTGATAAGGCTTATCACATTCTGATAACATGGCAATGATACTGATCTTATTTAACCGAGGTCTTATTTAAACACCTTACAGTTTATATCTGGTTTATCGTTTTAGTTGATTTTATAATAACATGTAACTTATTAATATAATTATTTTAAAAAACTGTAATTTAGATTACTAGGGGGTAGAGGGGAACCAACCCCCAATTTTACAAATTATAACTGTTTATTTAATTGTTCTCCAGTAAGTAATTATTGTTTTAGTTGAAATACCTTAATATTATTCTAAAAATTGAAGTTCAGTTAGTTCTTAGTTTGTAGCCCACTATTGAGGCTATTAAAGTACAAGTACCCATATAGTAGTGAGATATTGAGTATTTTGTTTTTGATGAAATAATGATTTTTTTTAATTTAAGTTCGTTTCGAAAGCAAAAAAAATATTTTATAATTTATAAGAAAAATATCTTAAACTTATTTTACTGAAATAGCAGAAATATTGGAATAAGATTCAGCTTGGTTTATGTTTTAATTCGATTCTTGCCATATTTTGTTTAATGGTTTAACGAAGTCGGAGACATCGGCTTTGGGATTTGACAATTTTTAAAAATGTTTGTAATTTAACTTACCGAGCACGACAAAACACTAAACAAAAAGTGGTTCCTCGTTCCGTTGCAAAGCGATGGAGATAAAATATGACATCACTAAAAAATTTCTATATAACAGAGAGGTTTAGGTTTCGGTTTTACCGTGGTTTGAGGTTACTTAGTCCCAGTCCGAAAAAATTATCTAGTAATAAAAGTGGGAAGCTGTTTAGCTCAGTGAGTTATAAATAATTTAATCTGTTAACAGCTGTGGAATCCAGCCTCTTTCGATTGGGTAACCTAAATTAGGATAAAACTTAGAGGTTGAGCGTGATCTTGGACCTACTTGCACAACCGTTGTCTTGGAGACAGTTCAGTCTTTACTGAGCCCAAGGCCCTTCATGGTATGTAGTAGTACAATTTTTTTTAAAATATAAAGATAATAAAGAATACTTGAGTCTCTTCTAAAAAAAAAGTTGGCATAGTTCACTATCCCTGAAATAGTTACCACTACTTACTAAGTTAATAGAAGAACAAAATAAGCAGTTCCTTTGAGCAGGAATTCCTCTTCTTTAGCGAAATTCCTAGACAGAGTTGATGAGGTGGGAGGGGGCTCTAGAAGGGAATAGTTCAAAGAGGGAATGTTTCCCCTCTTATAAAGCTCAGCTTATCACAGCTGTGGTTCTAAATAATCAGTTACTCTGTCAAAACTATCATATACAGATTGGAGTTTTTTTATTATAGCTTCATTTTTGGCTCCTGTATTTTAATTAATCGTTCATTTATTATCAAGGTACGGGGTATATGAAGGTGTAGAGTGGCGAGTTGCACAGCTGGTGGTCGATTTATGCTCTCGAAACTCCAACTTCGGATTAAAACCATTAGAAATAATGTGACGTATTGGACAAAATTGCTTCAATAAACAAGCGAATTATGTGAAAAGGTCAATTTTTGATTGAATTTCGGATTTATCCATTTTTGACTCTGAACGCCTAATATGAAGTACTACGTAGTAAATTCCGATTTTTAAAACAGATGAATTTTCTTTATCATGGACAATTAAGAATCGCTGTTCTTATCAGTTTAAAAATGACTTTTTGATGTAATGGTCTAAGATTATGAAGAAAGATAATAAAATATTCTTTCGTTCTACAGAAATAATAACTGTCTTATGTTTTGATTATTAAAGACTAAATAATTAGCTTATTAATTAATTTTAATTTTTTGTTAATTAGTATGACAAATTGATAATGTTAAAATATAATCGCGGATTTAATACACAATAGAAGGACCCAGTCTATTGAAAAGAAAAGGAGAGGGGGATAGCTCCGCGGGTTGAGCGCTGTGTTACTGTGCTGAAGAACCCGGATTCGAATCTAGCCGTGACAGATAAATCATTTGATATGTTAACAGCTATCGATGAACCCTGTGGGATCTCCAGACCCTCCTAGGGCTCACCCAGCCTCTATTATGCGAATACCCTTTATTTGGGGAAAGCTTGACAGTTGAGCGTGTTTTAAGCCGAGTCACAACAACCGTTGGCTTTGAAGCAGTGCCGTTCTACCCTAAACCCATCGACCTCTTTTTTAATGTAACTTATAAATTACATTTACTAATATTTTTTATTAATTTGTACGATACACTGTTGACTAATTATTGGTAAAATACAATGATATTTACAAAACGATTTGCTATGCCTTTTATTTACTACACTATGGAAGCACTCGGTTTTCTGAAGATAATAAAAAGAAAGGTTTTAGTGTTGTGTTGCTATGCTGAAGATCTCGGAATGGAGTCCAGCCTTTCACAAATAAATTATTTAATCCTTCAACTGCTATGGAACCTTGTCAGCAGACCCTACTGGGGCTCACCCAGCCTCTATGATATAAGCCTTAATTTAGAAAAAACGTGGCGGTTGAGAGTGGTTTAGGTCTAATCAACTCAGTTGATAGAAACAGTAAGTTTTCTATCCAGTAATGAACCCTAGACCTCCTTTTTTATGTAGCTTATAAATTGATTTTACTAATATTTTTATATTTATTTGTATGATAAATTGTTAACTAATTGACGGTAAAATACAATGACATTTACAATAAGAGTTGCTACGACTCCGATTTTTAACACTATACAAGCGTTCAGTCTTCTGTGGATAAGTCCTTTGTATAAAATGTAACCGCTCATGTGTAAGTTATCCAAACCAGACAGGAAGGATATTTTTTTCGAAAGTTTTACAATGTCAGTGGAGCTTTACATCAAGGCGATAGATGAACCTGACTTAAAATTACTTTTCTCACAAAATTTATTTTAGGCGATTCTTATGGTTTTTAAGGACACTTAATATGATTCCTGAATTTTAGAAAGTGTTTGCTGTGCACATAAAATATTTTTTACAGAAATTTTACTCCAATTATTAAAAGTCGAAGATGGATTATGGTCTATTAAAATGATCTAAACTGGTAAAATGTCAAAAGGAAGAAAGAGAGTTATATCATAAATCATAAACAGTAATTTTAGAAACGTACCAATTCCCCCATTAAATGTACTTATTTAAATATTCAATGAATGTACATACTCTCACAAATAGAACTTTCCAAGTAAACCATAATAATGTCTATTCATCCCTCTTTTCCCAATCTGCTGGTGTTTCTCAAAGTAGTATCCTTGGCCCAATCCTTTATACAGCTGACATCCCAACTAATCCTAATACTATCCTTACCACGTATGCTGATGATACATGTGTATTATCAGTCAACACCAATCTAGTTGTTGTATCCCAAAGCCTCCAATCCCATATCACTGATCTAGAAGAATGGTGTCAAAACTGGAGAATTAAAATAAATTCTCAAAAATCGCATGAAATCACTTTTACCTTACGTCGTAAACCAATGACTTCCTGCCCTTCAGTACCATTTAATAATATCCCACTCATGCCTGTAGAACAGATCCGATACTTAGGGTTGCATCTAGACAGACGATTAAATTGGAATCCTCATACGAGACTGAAAGACAAGAAACCGCTCGACGTTTCAGGCTACTTCAACACTACGCTCTAAGCTCCCCATTTATTACAAAAGACACATGTACATGACCATCATACGACCTATTTGGATTTACGGAGTAGAGCTTTGGGGCTCCACTAAGCCATCGAATTCCTCTCGTATCCAATCCCTACAATCCAAAAGCCTTCGTAAAATCCTGGATGCTCCTTTTTTTGTTAAGAATAAAGTCATCGATAATGAACTTAATATCCCATTTGTTGCTGATTTGGCCCGAACCCGCTATCTATCCTCTCATAACAAACTCCATTTCCACTCAAACCCTCTAGTTTCAAACGTAGCTTCCTCTTCAATTCCCGATAATCCTCCGAGGCGTCTGAAAAGATGATGGCCCCGTGACCTTAGTTGAACATGTGATTTGAGTACTACGAGTGGGTAGTTTCTCTACTTGTCATTTTCAGATGTCATTATGTATCGCTTAGCCTATTTACTTGATGTATTATTGTAATACAGTTGTAAATATCAATAAATAAATTTAAAAAAAAAGAAGAATGTACATACTTATAATGTATTATATCCGAATTCATAGAAAATATACTAATTGCAAGTTGTTTAATTCAAAGATGAAATACAAATACCAATCAGTCATGTATTATTAATTCTGGGAACACACAGTTATTACTCGTACAGTTATTAGCTATCACTATAATGGAAATTGCATTAACACAAATATACGGTACATAAATCAATAACACCCATTAGCTAATGTTTATATTACCAAAATTGAATAATTTATATCAATAATAATGATAATGTAAGAATTTATTATTTATCAGTTAACGATATTCACTTTGTTTATCTGTCATTAAATATTTTAAAAATCTATTTCGCGAAGGCAAATTATTAATCTAATTAATATATGCTATGGTAAATTATTGCGTATATAACTATTATGGAAATGGAGTTAGAAATCAGATTTTTTTTATTTTATGTCATGTAATTTATTTATTTTTTACATGACTGTAACCGCCCATTAAAAGTTTAAGTATTCTACATGATATTGCATATCATGCTGTAGTATAATATGATGTAACTGTATATATTATTGTATATGAGTTTAAGAATGAGAATTATAGTTACAACGCAATAAGTAATACGGCGATGTTTTATAGTAAATGTCAAGACTTATTCAAGGAAACATAAATATATGAATGAACATTAAATAAAAATATATAGTCTCATAAAAGAAGGCCTGAGTATGGTCAGATAAGGGACAACAACTCATAAATATAATATCGCTGTCTATGAGATAACAACCAAAAATGAGAAAAATTTTAATAATGAACAAGGAAAATTTCGGGGGAGAAGCGTGGTTTAAGAATCGTTCACGAATTAGAATATTTACCTGAGAAGAACACAATAGTGCACTAGCTAGGACAATAAACCAGTTATATATACACAACAAATTGGAATAGATAAGAATGATATAGAATGAACTGATAGTGAAATTATAAAATAATTTATGTAACATTTAATAACAATAATGTTTGATAAATGATAAGTGAAAGTTAATATGAGGCATTCAGGATCAGAATTGGATAACTCAGTACTTTCAAAACTTGATTTTTCCTCAGTTTAATTAAGCGATTTAACTAAAATTAATACTTTTCCGCCTTATTTCTCGTGTTTTAAGTCAGATTCCGCACCTGAAGTTTCAGGAAGATAAAGTCACTTGACTATAAAAGCGAAAAATGCACAAAAAGTTATTTTTTGAAACTTTTTAGTTGTCTGCTTTTGATCCTGAACTCCTGGTATGTGATTGGTGAATATTAATATGAGATTAATGTTTTCCTCATTTTGAATCTTTGAAGTGATAAAAATACCTTTTACACATTTTTCTAGCTAATGTTTCTATACTTAATAGCCACACCTTTCCTATGCATACTAAGAAACATTTTAGCCTTCAAACTCGAGTACAACATTTTTGAGAGTACTTTTTTTCGAGAAGATATTTTGTTGAAGAATGGTTGATGCACCCAAAGGAAGAAAGAAACTCTTATCTCTTAGAGTTTCTTTCGACCAAAATTATTTTTGAAAACATTACAGAGGACTCTGAAAGGAAAATATGGTTTTATATTTATTTTCTTTCAGTTAATTCGTTATTGCGAGCTAACACCAAATTTATATTCATCAATTAATTTAATTGTGATTGTCTTCTACTCTAAGACATTAGAGTTTATATTTCATTTTCCGTATCACTATTCTAAAGGAACTTGTCTCAAAATAAATACGGATTTTTATCAGTTTTATTATATATTGCCTTAATTCTACAATGTTCTTTTTATTTTTCTAATTATTATCCTAGCAATCCTTTCCTGCTGATTTGGCCCTTAACCCGGTATCAATCCTCTTATGACAAACTTTATTCCCAGTTAACACCACTTGTTTCTAACCTATCTACCTCTTCAATTCCCGAGAATTCACGGGTTTTCATCACTTACTAGACAAAAGCTAGAGCTTCCAATTAATTAAAATAGACTTAAATACGTGGCTTTTATAAGACCCAATTGGACTTGCGGTGCTTTGGGGTTCCACTAAGCCGTCGAATTTCTCTCGTACCAATCCTTACAATACTTCTTTGTAAAATCCGCAATGCTCCTTACTTTGTTACGAATGAAGTCATCCATAATGATCTTGTAACATTTGTTGCTGGTTTGGCTCTTAACCAGATATAAACCCTTTCATGACAAACTTTATTCCCACTTAAACTCACCATTTTCTAACGTACCTACTTTTTCAATTCTCGAGAATTCATTGGGTTTTCAATACATACAGACAAATGCTCTAAGCTCCCAATCAATTACAATAGATTCATATACAGGACTATTTTAAGACCCATTTGGACTTGTTTGGCAGAGAGCTTTGGGTCTCCACGCATTCAATTCTAACAAAAATCCTCAATGCTCCTTACTTTGTTACTAATGAAGTCATATATAATGCTTGTACCATTTGTTGCTGATTTAGCCCGATTTTATCCGTCATGACTAGCTATATTCCTTTAATTTCAAACCTAGCAATCTTGGATGGCCTCGTGACCTTCTAAGTTGAATTTGTTATTTGAGTACTACCACTGCCTAGTTTCTCTATTTGCCTGTATCCTTGCAATTATGTTTTATTAATGTAATTATATTTACATATTGTATTGTTATAATACAGTTGCAAATTTCAATTTATAAATAAATAAAAAAGGTTACCTGTGTACGCTCAAAAAGAAACTTTCTTTCGCCTGTCGGGTAGGCTTGGTGGTTGTTACAGGGAAGGGGGGGGGGCGAATTTCTTGTCTAAGGCATTAGGGAGGTGCAAAAAACTAGGACGGAAGGGAGAGTGGATGGTTTGTAGGCTAAGTTATTGAGCCTATAGCATGGGGGTAGCATTAGGGAGAACTACCCCCCAGCCTTTTAGGGGCAACTTGCAAGCCTATGGGCCTATGTCGGAGCCTATTGAGTCTCATATGTCCGCCTATAAGCTTGAATATGGCAACGAATATGCGTCCCGCGCGGAATTTAGTGGGTACACCACTTCACTTAAATGGGAATTATTTATTTAATATTTGAAATTTAAAAAGGTGTGCTACTGTAATATTTTATTTTAGATCATAAATTTAAAATATGAATTGCATCCCTTATTTTTTTCTCTTACAGTTCAAAGTATCAAGTAATCAACGTTTTGGGTCTATGCTTATCGTATGGATGCAAGTTTCTTCTGTATTTAAATCATAACAATGAGACTGATTGTCAGTATTATAGTAATTCAGTAAAATTTAACATTTAAATTATTATAATAAAAAACCTGCTCTAGTGCATTGTTATTATAATTTAACATCCTATGGATTAAACTTAGTGTCTTTCTTTATTTTATTCCAATTTTATATGTCCAGCTTCTCCTTACATCATTCTATACGTTATATATTTTATAATAATATCGAAACTGGCCTATTATTAAAATATGATTTTACAATATTTATTATATATATAAACTTAAGATTCATATATCAGTATTAAACTTATTATTGTTTGATATGTGGATGGTCTCTAATGTTTTTTTATTGTTTATAGTTCCTTTCCCGAAATATTGCGGATGTCAGAATTCTAAAATTATAAAGGATTATTTTTTTAAAGATGATTTTATTAAGTGCTCCTTATCAATTTGTACTTATTGTGTTAGCATAGCTACTTTATTATTTAAGCATTGATAAAAAAAATTATTGAAATCCTCACATGATTCATAGACTCCTCTAACAATACAAAAAAATATATAAAAACGTCTATAAGGGCTATGAAACTAGCCAAAAAAATAGTAAATTCAATTAATTATGAAGTAGATCCTAGAAATCCGAATAATAATAATGGCCAACAATTATTTTGTTTTTTATCCAAAATATATATACACGTTTTTAATCTTCGTCCGTTGCTTATTTTACAATGATTCTGACGCATTGGAAGTGTCTCTGAACATAGAAGATGGGTGTTCTCCATTCTCCCATCTCCCTTTATACTTCAAGGACTCCGTTATAAATATTTAGTTTAAACTTTAGGAATTAAGGAACTCATAGGGAAGACATTTAGCGATAAAATGCCAGAAATAGCCCTTGGGATTATTCTCAGCCATAACGTGCAGGTTATAATTGTGATGAAAGCCCCAGACCTTTCCTGACGTCATTATTCATAAACGTAATGAGCTCTTTGAAATTCTGAACCTAAATGAGGGGGCTTCCTTCCCCACCTCCGCCCCCCCTCGGTGAAACGGCTCACCGCTCAACTTTTAATTCCCCTTTCTGTCATTCTCAGCAAATCCACTTATTTCCAATATTTAATTTAAACTTTATGAGGAGTGAGAAAAATCATTTTCTCGGCTCAAGGCAGCTTTCATTTATTCATTGAATCGCTCCTGATACTTCATCACCGTTCTCTTCTCTTCATATAAATTTATACCTTCTGTTAGTTTTAGTAAACTTACAAATGTGCTTAGTTTTATTATTTTCGAGACGATAAAACAACTTCTGACATCCGAAAATAAAGGGTGAGAAGCCAGGGATGCTAGTGACATTTTTTTTTTTCGAATAAGACATTTCTTTTCCGTGTAAGAACATGTCAATTGTAATTATGTTGCTCAATCGCGCGATATGAACCTTTTTTCATCGTCTCCTTTTAGATTTCTAGGAACTAACTGCCTTTGCGTGTCGCGTATAGCGTACGCCTACAATATATCCCCTAAGTGTTCTCTTCAGTCGCGCATAATTTGGCATAAAAAATCGTCAACAAACATTTCTATCGTTTCTTATCGTTCTGCAGGTTTAGTTATTTATTGAATAAAATAATACTCAGTGAGTAATATCGCTAAATCATACAGTTGTTCCTTCAATGTTCAAACACGGGGAGAAAACCAATTACCTAACAAATATCCCCAGGGAAGGCGGCTCTTGTTTCGAACAGAGCGAAGAACTCGAGCAACGTATTTAAGTAAGCATCCATGACTAACCATGTTTTCATTCCAAAATAAACACATCTCATTTTCTCAGAATCATAAATTGGTCCGAAACGTCCATAATTAAACACTCGATAACAAATAAATAACTTCGAAAATTCTATAAAACAGCTAACATTCACACGCATTGCAACCTTAGATTTGGTGGCCTACAAACCTTGGAGTATGAGTAATAATGTATAGTAAAGCAAAATTTCGTGTTTTAAATCACGTTCTTTATGTGATCAGGCCATAAAGATCATTTAAAAGTCCCACATTAAAAGCATAGTGTTATTTGGAGCAGCCTGGGCTGGACATCCAAAGCAGAACAAGACA
The DNA here is from genome assembly GCA_964056705.1 of Troilus luridus. Lineage (NCBI taxonomy): Eukaryota > Metazoa > Arthropoda > Insecta > Hemiptera > Pentatomidae > Troilus > Troilus luridus. The sequence continues at coordinate 87,208,510 of OZ057415.1, forward strand.
AAATGGAGCAGAATCGTTGGAATTCTATTTGGATATCGGTAGGTCAAATAATAAGGAAATAGTTGGTTTCATTTCTATGTTGGTTTCATCTGGGGAAGCCAAGAATTTGTATACATATACACTACACTGCACTTATAAACTTTTCTTTCAGTATGTACTTGAAATAATAGATTGCTAATAGTGTTGTATTACAGTGAGTCTCAGAAAAGTGGTTACCTACACGAATGCTGTTATGATATGTAATGCAAGCTTGGATTTAGTTAGGTAACTGGAAGTATTACCTATTTTTCGATTGTTAAATGTTTTCCTGAAGTTCATTATGCTAGGTGATTTAATTAAAGTATAACTTTAAATTATTTATTTTGAAATTTATAAAGAATAGTGTAGACCATGGGCTATTCAAGATGTTCTAGGACAGCCATGATTATTTATACTAACTTATTCCCCTCTAAATAGAGAGCAGCACTAGATAGTGGGTAACAGCACCAGGTCTACAGAGGCACCTAGTTCTGCAAGATTTTTTTATCCCCTCTCTCTCTCTCTCTCTCTCTCTCTCTCTCTCTCTCTCTCTCTCTCTCTCTTTCTGTGCCTAAATATATATATACACACATAAACACTTATATATAGAAGCAGAACGATAAGAAATGACAGAACTGGCTCCTATCTAATATTGGAGACAAGATAGCGGACAGCAGGAGCTCTAATATAGAGCATTAAAGAGGCCTAGGACGGAGCAGATAGGAGATAGGTGTGGCAGATATCGCCCTGAGTGACAGCTCTGTTTGCCACGGCCAGGGCCAGGAAATTAGTTAGCTCCTGTCCTGGCTCTCCAGATAAAGTCTTTACTCTATCGACACAAAGACTTTACTCTATCGACAGTCTTCCAACTTTCTTACTCTAAGTGTCCTCTGAGTTCCGTGTGTCCCGTTACTTCAAGGCTGTATCTGTCTTCCGTTTCCTCTTCTAGGGATACTTCCAGGTAGTTATTGGGAACTCACACAGCTACCCACTTTTAATATAATAAAATTCCGTAAGAAAGCTTTACCGCTTTCTACAAGAACAAATGGAGCAGTATCATTGCGACAATGCAGTGAATATAAAAATGTAAAATCGTAAATAAAAGAGAAAATTATTACTTGTATGTATGTGTATAACTTAAGAGAGAAGATAGATGCATTTATATCATATACAATCATGATTTTATTATATAAGACAAGGTGGTTTGGGCCCCATATCAAAACGTTAACGTAGCTTACTTACGGTCATTTAAGGAAATAAAGTCATTAGTTATGCCATTCTTTAGAGGAGACGTAAAATGACGGTACCGAGTCTGTGCCGCAACAGATACTTGTTGATATGATAATTCAGATCCCTATTTATTCTATATCCTATATCCTATCTATCTGAGACCCTCCTGAGACTCAACCAGCTTCTGCAAAATAGGTACTCAAAATAAGTGAAAAACCTGGCGGTTGAGCGTGATCTTGGACGAATTACCTCCCTGCGTAACCGTAACCAAGAAACACTTCAGTCTCTACAAATGCACTGAACCCAAGACTCTTCATCGGTTGTAGTGGTACAGGCTAGGTTCAAATCTTTTAGGAGCAACTAAAATTCCATATTATCCATGCATTATAACTAGTTGTACGCTAATTCATTTGAATATAATATATTAGAAGGCTTATCGGTTCAAAGCTTTTCCAGTCGCTGTTAAAAATTAAGATATTAATACTATTCTTCATTAATAATAATTGTTAAAATAAATAAATAGGAAGGTTTTCCAAAGGTTATTTTAAAACGCCTTCCAGGTCCCCTTAAAAAAATCCGGAATCCGATGAGGTAAGGCTCTTAGAAGACAAACACTAGGTCACTTTGAGAACTTGGATAGAACTTTGACCGAAGCTGCTGAAAAGGAGAGAAAGCAAAAGTAGAGTTAAGCTCTTTAAGGAAAGAAGGGAGATTAGTTCCAAGTTGGAAGTTCAAAGCTAGCTGAGAAGTGACTATAGCAATACTTGCCAGCGGCACTTATCAACTAACAGAAAGCCTTTACACGAACTCACGCCTAGTAATGATAGTGGATGTAACGTATATTATATACTTAAACTTGGAGTTCACACAAAAGTATGAGTAAATTGAAACTAATCTGTGTATTATATAAAAACATTTGTAGTGATGTAATATTTTATTCGGGAGCGGAGTGGTTCAGTGGTAGAAGGTTAGTTTCCGTGCCGAAGATCCTGGGTTCAAATCCCTCTGCTTGGCAAACTTTTATCTTATGTGATCTAGGACCCTCCTGGGGCTCTCCCATCCTCTGTAAAGTGTGTACCCAAACCAGGGGGAAGTTCTGTCCAAGAAACACTTCTGTCTCTACCACCTAGTGAACCCGAAACCCTTCAAGGGATGTGGTGGTACATGTAATATTTTATGGGCGTTCCTATGAACTTCTTTTCGTTTAGACTTGCTTGATCTGTTTGATTACAAATAATTTTTAAAATAGGCAAATAACTAAACCACATCTTTAAGCCGATACACAACATGCAGAAATCTTTTTGAATTTAAATAGAAAAAAATTAATGTATCGATCTAGAAAATACAACGATATACATCTTATTCCGATACTTCGATTTATTAACTGTAATTTCAATGGAGAGAATACAGTGAAATAAATTTAAGAAATTTTTCTCGTAATAAATTATTTTTCGTATCTATAAAACCATCCTAAATTAATAAAAAAAATCAGTATTTTATTTAATCCAAAATAATATATATCTCGAAAAAATAGTTAGTGAGTAATCATATTTTAAAAGGCTCACCAAGGGGAAACAAAATGAGTACTAAACTGAAGTTGTATTTCTGTAACATAAGTGTAGTACAATCAAATGCTCAGTTGAATGGTTCATTTGAAATGGGGCTTGGTTCGTCAGATAGACATAGGTACACCTCATGTAGTCTACATTTTTTTTAACAATCATATATATTATTATGCGAGTTATTATAACATTTACCAAACCATTAAACACGATAACAACTCAGATGTTTAAATATGACCTTAATTTTTTTAACAATATGATTAATATGTCGTCACAAAGAGTTAAGCCTGTATCAAGTATTTATTCTTTTAATTATACGGAATAAAGTACTGAATAAAATAAAGCTTAGATGCATTTATAAGATAAAGCAATCACATTGATCCCAATTAAATTAAAAATATAATTTATTTTAAAGTTGTGGCTGCCAAGTCGAGGATTTGTGTGTTATCGAATACCTGTATTGTATCTGCCCCTCTATGCTGTTAATAATTATTTTTTTACTATTGTTATGATTATTAAATATTGAATTATTAGAAGGACTGGAGAGATTCATCCTCTGTGTTCCTGCTGTATACAACAAATTAGGGATTCACGATTGTGTTTAATCCCCATTTCTTTAATCACTTTCCTCCCTTGCATGCATAATCTCCATTAAAGATTAAAATGATAAATTAAAATTAATCTTAAGAGTAGGTCAATAGTGCTCTTTGTTTAACATCCTGGCTTTGGGCCAGTAGCAACAAGTGCCACCGGATATGTGCTGTAAAAAATGATCCTTTTTCAGCTCTGGTCTCCTGAAACTTGAGAAAACCGTTATCAGATGGTCCGGGCGGTGTCTTATGGCAATGCTTACAACCCTTTTTTTTTATATTTTTCGTATAAACATTTTTGACTTAAATTGAATTTAATATTGTAATGAATATTAGAAAGCTATTGGGAAACTCCAACAAAAAAAAAGCCTTAAGTCTGTAAAATATCGGATAAGCTAACTACTCAATGCTTCGCTTATTCAGCAACCATTAGGACATTCACGATAATATTATTTCACAGTAATGATGATAAAATGCATTACTTTTCACAGCAGAAATATAAGCTCACTCATCAAACAGGTGCAGCAACCTTACTTCAAGACATTCATCAAAAGGTCTTTGATTTTTTCGTAAGTCCTCATGATGATCAAAATGGCAAAGGGTGACTGGTTAATAATTTTCCAGTATTTTCGAGTCATAAGGATTATTTTTTTTGGTCTTTTTTGTTGCATTGTAATAATTTTGTCATGTCTATTTCTAATTTTTTCCCCATATTTATTAAGTGACTATTGTGACCTATGTGAACAAATAAACGTGCGGAGTTTGAAATATTTCCTCAGACAGATTTGGATAAAGATTTATCGAAACATCATTTTCTTAAATGAGATACGAATTTTCTTATTGAGAGCATTTTGTAGGGCTTCTTGAAGTGAGGTTGATGTATTTGATTGATGAGTGTCTCTTTGCCTGTTGATGTGAGGTGTCCATTTGATTTTCATTGATTTGAATTTTTTTGTTGTATGTTCTGATGTCTGTAATGACGAAACCCTGACTTTTTAGTGATTTTCTATTATGTCATAAACTGAAGGTTTCTTCTTATTTGAGTTTTCTAAAAGTATGCTAACAATACTCGTAGATTATTTCTCCTTTTGAATTTTCGCTATTTTTTTAAAAATTCTATTCGGCTGCTTTATGTCCTTGCTAACGGGTTCATCCTGAAATAAATACTTTAAAGTTAGGAGGAGATAATAAACTTTTTATTCCTGGGATTAGTTGTGACATAAAAGCACCCTAAGGCAAGAATCGAACCCGTAAATTCACGATTTTGCGTTAAACTGCTTTATAAACGTGACCTAGATTTAAAAAATTAACATACAAAGTGACGTGGACACGTAGTATCTGACACTTGCGGTGTAGTGGTGACATCTTCAGGCTTCTGTCACACATAACAACTCACTTAAATCGTAATGAGCTTTCATACTAGCTCGGGAACTTGGGCAGCTGAGTGGCTAGTTCTACTGATAAAAAGTTAACGGGTTTGAAGCAGACTGAGACAGAGATAAATTATTTTGTATTCGCTGTGACTCCATCCTGAGGTCTCTTGGGGCTCATCCAGCCTCTATTGGGCAACAGAAATTAAAGGTTAATAGTTGCGGGTGATTTGAGGTCCTGAACGACCTATGGGTAAAAAAACAGTACAGTCCTTATCAGGTACTGAACCCAGGATCCTATATGGATGGTACAAGTTTTTTTAACGTACCTCATTCAGATTTCCATAACAGTGTAAGTATCTAGTTGGTGTTACACCCCGGGGTTGGGTCTTGGCCTCTTACAGGAACTTCCTCCATCCAATGGCAGTTTCAGTTAAATATATAATAGGAATGAAGCAATGTAATATATATTTTATATTTATGAAAATTCAGCTATGGTATTTGTTATAGACTCATCGCTAATAAATACTTCAAACATGCCATATTCTTTATAATATATCTCATATGATGTATTCAGGATTAAAATTGGAATACTCCACAATTTCAGATATTGACTTTTTACATTTTTCGCCTTATTTTTCTTTGTTTTAGTCGGATATATTTTTTAAATATAAAAAAATGTACCCCGTAGTCTCAAATTAAGGGTATATAAGACGATACTTCGTCCTGTCGTTGCCTATGGTGGGGAGGCGTGGACTCTAACCAAACAGCATGAGAGATTATTGAATGCATGGGAGAGAAAGATTCTTAGAAGAGTGTATGGCCCAACCAAGGAAGGAAATGGTTTCCGCATTAAAAGGAACCAAGAACTTCTAGACCTATATGGAGAACCTGACAAAGTTTCTTGTATTAAAAAAAGCAAGATTGAGATGGTTGGGGCACGTTCATAGAATGGACAAAAAAAGGCTCCCAAAGCTGATTCTGGAGGGACGTCCAGACGGAGAAAGAGGAAGAGGAAGGCCTAGAATGCGATGGCTGGACGATGTGGAAGCAGACCTTAAGCTCCTGGGGGTAGGAACATGGAGAAGAGCAGCGAGAGATCGGTCAAAGTGGAGGAGAATTGTTGAGGAGGCCAAGGTCCTTTATGGAACATAGGGCCATGTGATGATGATGATGATGATATTTTTTTAAATTAATATTATTTTGAATAAATGCCATCATGTTAAATATAACTATGAAATTTACGAGTGAATAAAAGGTGCTAAAGAAGCTTGGTTTTGAAGTTGATAATCCAATCCAGCCCGAGAGCTAAGTAATAATAAACTAGAAAGTTGTTACACGCAACCTGTTGTGCTTTCGCACCTTACTTCATTCCCTTTCAATTACTTAGCACACTTTACGTGTTCTTGTCATTCCTCGTATGGGGAGAGCGGATATACAATTAGATGTTTCAAGTTTTATCCTAATCATTTCCTTCAGAAACTTAAACTTTATCTTGTCAAAGACATTACAAAACCAGAACTGTTCTCTTCAAACTTCTAAAGTTTTTATATTATTGTAGGTTTCCGTTTTAAAGCTGCAAACTGAAGTAATAAAGTACTGCTATAATTACAATACAAGGATTTTCATATTAAGTCTAAATTCTAAATAAATACATTCAACAGTGATTAGTATAGGTGATATTTTGATTTAGCTTTTATCTGAAGGTGTCGCATTGTCATTTGTTTGATGGTTGTGGTTAAGGCTTCGTTAGATAAATCTAGATTTTATCTCCTAAATCCCTTTTACGTCATCTTTTGCTATTCTTCAGATTTAATTATTAAATAAAATAATTTCTGTAACAGAAATAATTTTCGCTGTCATTTATTATGTGTTCTGGATCAAAAGCCGATAACTCCAACTTTCGAAAATTGACTTTTTTCATTTTTCGCTAGCAATGTCATTTAGTCAAGCAATGCTTCATGTTCGCAAAACTTCAGGTTACGAATCCGATTAAAACAAAGAGAAATAAGGCGTATTATAAAAAAATGGATAAATGGATAAAAATGTGAAAAAGTTAATTTTTAAAATGTTGGAGTATTCCAGTTTTTATCCTGAATGCCTCATTTGATATATTTTGAAATGATGAATCTACAATAAATATCATCGCTTAATTTTCATAAATACGCAATATATATTATATTAGTAATTTTTCTTTTTTATAATATATTTAGCTACAATGAGAAAACCTCATAGGGAGGAAACTCCTAGAGAAGACCAGAACCCACACGCAGGTTGTAGCGCCAACTAGATGCATAGATATATAGCTGAAACAGTGCCTATATCTTGAAATATTACTTCTGTTGAACAATAGAAATAAAGGGGAAAAAATAATTTATATCTCATTTACAGAAAAATAGATAAATCAACTGTTCAGTGCGGAAGGAATTTACACCCATTCCTTCATTATGGTTGATAAATTATCGTTTTATCATAATATTAAATAAAGAATTTAAGTGGATGCAAACTTATTACAGTCTCTTATGGAAATCTGAACAAAGCTTGACTTACACCTGGAGAAAGAAAACAATATACTGGGGATATCAGGGCTTTTCTCTAAACTACTCCAGAGAATAACCATTGGAGCCAGATTTAAGTCACCTGGCTACTAATGTCGAGGACTTCAATAGATAACTTGGCGATTGTTAGAACTCCAATATACATATTTACATCAGGGCTCATTTCCACTGGAGTAAGTGGAAAGGTCCCGTTTCATCCTTCGACCTAGGAAGAGCGTAGGGAAGAAAACATGAGAGGGAATATGGCAAAGGATTACGAATATTAGAAAGGTTTGGGGGAAATTATCTGATATGGAAGATACAAGACCTAAAACAAATACGGTATTAGGGTCGTGGTTTTGGATAAGGTTGGTTACTAAGGTAATGGTAATAGAATTACCTAGGATGGATCTATCCTTCAAAGGGCCCCCATTTATATTATTAATACAAATGGAAACATATGAAGCACATATGCATATAAAGGAGGGAATGATATCCTTTAAGCCTGAAAGTGAATGTGTTTGTGTGCTATGTTTCCTACAGAAAAAAATTCGTAGCCCATCACACACTCCTCACTGGTCATAATCCTCATTTACTCACCCTGTGCAGAATGATATATAAAACATTTACTAAACATAATATATTTCAAAAAATATTCATTGAAATTTACAACTTAGACCAGCGGCCAGGTGTTTGAAGTTCGCAAAAAATTAAAGAGAGCTGTATTTTTGATATATAAATCAAAGTTTGCAACCGAAAAAACGCATGGGAACACTTTTGGTGCCCAAAAAACATCGAAATTTTCGGAGTTAATTCCGTCTTTTGCCTGTATCTGCTAATCGGTGCATTTTTGATAAAATAATGCAATTGACCATTTTTAATAAAGATTAAATTTGGTACAATTTGAATCCAACCGCGGCTCTGTTGCTCTAATATATTCTGAGTTACGCCCCTTTGAACATTGGTAATTTTTTCCAAAAAGTCCAAATTTTAGGTGTTGGCCAACTTTTTTACTTCGGCCGAAGGAGTGATGAAAGTCAAGTAAAATGGAGTTGTAGTAAATTTAATTAGCTTTAATTTAAGGACAAAACGCGGCCTATAGGTGTTGTGCTTCTCTTGTTAATTAAAAAAAAGGAAAACAGGGAAAGAGGGTGTTTTAACAAAATGACCTTGTACACAATGAATCGATATAAAACACCTTGTTTATGGTAAAGTATAAATATTTACTTGTAAATTACCTATACCAAAAATAATGGTTGTACTAGTAGGCACTACATTGCAGGGGGGGGGGGAGCCACCCAGTCTCTCCAAGGTTTTTCGGCCACCAAAAGTTTTCCCATCCGTTTTTTCGGTTGCGAATTTCAATTTACACTACTCAGACATGCCCATACAACATATCATAAATGCAATTCTCTTCAATTTTTTGCGACCCTCAAACACCTGCCCGCTGGCCTATATTTGGACTAGTAGGAAATAATGACCAAGGGGCGTAACTCAGAATCTATTAAAGCTACAGAGCCACGATTGGATCAAATTGTAGCAAATTTAATCTTCGTTAAAAATGATCACTTATGGTCTTTTATCAAAAAAAGGAATAGGAGATAAAGGCCAACAACTGATTTAACTCAGAAAATTTCGAGATTTTTCGGCCACCAAAAGTTTTACTATCCGTTTTTTCGGTTGCAAACTTGGATTTACATTACTCAGACACGCCCTTACAACATAAAAAATATGCAGCTGTCTTCAATTTATTGCGATCTAAAGCCCTTTTTTGGAACCTGGCCGCTGGCCTAACTGTATAATACAAGTAGTGGTTGTATATGAATGATATATAATGATATAATATAAAGGCAATTGATGAACCTACCCACTGATAGTACTCAAAGAACGAATTCAACGTAAAAGGTCACGATGCCATCTTCGTTTGTATCGCCTGGGATAATTATCAGGAATTCAAGAGCTAGCTAGGCTTGAAACTGGTGGGTTTGTATGAGAACAAAGTTTACCATGAAAGGATTGATATCGGGTTCGGGCCATGTCAGCAACAAATGTAGTATCAAAATCATCATGGATAACATTATTTATAACAAAGTAATGAGCATTGAAGATATTACGAAAGATCCGGTTTGTAAGGATTGGATACGAAAGGAGTTCGATGACTTAGTGGAGCCCCAAAGTAGTACTGCGTAAGTCCAAATAGATCATATAATAATCATGTAAATGAATATAATGTAATTCTTTCTATTTAATTTTGTTTTAACATAGCTTCAACTACTGGGACAATTAGCGACGACTGCTCTCCTAACTTTGCTTAAATTAGCTTTGTGGCTCTTAAATACTTTAGCGTCTTCTGTATTTTATTATTTTTGTTGAACGATAGATATGTTTCTATATATGAAAATTCATTCTTTCTATTTGATACTTTTTACGTATTATAGATGCTTCAACGTACATTTTGTATTATCACAACTTTGGCACGTTGGTTGGTACAGCCCTAAAAGTAGATGGAGATGAGTCAGCTTTGTATGTCTGATTCTTAGCCTACGTTCTTTTGACGTTAAGACGTTTGGAGGTTTTTGTAATCAATCGGGAGCTTAGAGCGTTTGCCTAGTAAAGAGGTAGCCTGAAATAATAATATCAAAGCTAATTTTTTTTCATTACACAGATAATTTTCCAATGGAATTAGACTTAAATTATTGCTGTGGTCTTTAAAATGTCCAAATAATTTGACATCAAAGAATTAACAAATAGCATTATTAGAAATAGATTACTTTACTAATAAATATTAGATATACATTTAATTAAGAATTACAAATAGATCTGCTGTCAGGAAAGGAATATTTAAAAATGAAACGTTTTTTTCCCGTCATTTTCCAAGAACTCAATTAGCCGAATAAGTACGGTGTAATATAGAGATCTGAATGCTGAATAATACATAGTCTCTGTAATTATATAGCTATTAATATTTATCATATTTCCTTCTCCGAAACACATAACAAGATTATTGATATTCCATTATTGAATATTTTAAACACCCGCCCTACGGAATCCTTAATGAAGATCTAGATGGAGTTCTGGGATACAGATTGGAAAAGGGTTTCTATTATTCATCCGGAGAGCGTAGAGCTGCGGTGTGGTGGGCGTGCGAGGTGTTGTATGGCAGAGAGGGATGGAGGTATGGAGAGAGAGAGATTGAGTGAGTGAGTGTGTGTGAGAGAGAGAGAGGGAGAGAGAGAGAGAGGGAGAGAGAGAGAGAGAGAGAGAGAGAGAGGGATGGAGGGTGGAGGGATGGTACATGGAGTCTGTTATCATGGTAATACTCAGCCGGCTCCTCTTCATAAATATTGCATGGAGTCCTCTGCTTACATCTGCCCCCTCAGTGGCGGCCAGGCGACACCACAACCCGCGCAAAATCACACCTAGGCCTCAACGTCCGAGAGGGAGTATAACCGGACGATTTTAGTAAATTATCATCTCCCGACCTGAAAAATACAGGAGAATACAGCGTTTGCATCCTTGCACGCATAAAAAATAATAATAAACAAACTCTATCATCATTACCTTCGTAGAGTCTTTTACCATACCGTAAAGGTTGTAAAATTTGCTATCCAACAATAGTGTATGAAGTTGAAGTGGCCTAAGTACACGCTCAATGCTCCAGCAATTAGAGGCTGGGTGAGCCCAGGTTGGCACTCTCTGGCAGGGCCTGTAATGAACCCGGGAGTTAGAGATCAGTAACTGAGCACTCTCTCCTAACTACTCTAGTTATTTTTCCCCAATTAACGGTACCCTCTTTATGATGTCTGGGTGAGTGAGTATCAGGAGTTCTGGAAATCCCACAGACTCCACGTATGACTTTTAATAGATTTAATTATTTATCTGTCGTAGCCGGATTTGAACCCGGGATCTTCAGTACAGCAACGGAGCTATTTATGTAATATGTCTTATATGATCGTATAATATAATTATATTATAATATCATATACATATATAGCTTCGGAAAAAAATTAGTTCTCGAATGAGGATATAGTGATTGTTATATTTTTTTACAAATAAATCAGTACTTTCAATGGGAAGTTTCTCTACTTGTCTTTATCCATTATGTATCATTCCTGCCATTTAGTTGTTTTATTGCTATAATACTGTTGTAAATTTCAGTGAATAAATTAATAAAAAAAGTTTGATTTAATTTTATCTACTTTTAGCTGTTTAATACGTTGTATAAATAAAATAATTATAGACTTAGATAAAACAATTATATTAACTAATGCTATTTTTTTTCTTTTAGGTAAGTCCATCAATAATGATTTTGAAAATTAAGTTCATTTCTACTCATGCGGTAAATATTTTAGAATTAAGGATATTCTAGTATAATTACCCTATTATACCCTTACTATACCTAGTATATACCTAATATATATATATACCTAGTATAATTACCTTAATATACCCTGTAGTTTTAGTAAATGTAGTTTATATAGAGCAAATATGTTGGAAAAAATTGACAAACAAAAGTGGAATAATGAATGTGAAGACAAATTGCATTTTAATAATATACATTTTTAGTAATATTCATTCATTTAAATATAGATGGTAAATTGAAAATTAATTTAAGTAGTAGAAATTGATTATCTGCCTTCTAAGGACAAAGATTTCACATTTTTATTTTTATAATTATTAATTTAAATCTAAAGATAGAGTATTTCAGAATTATTGAAAAATAATTTTGTTTCATTAATTTTCAAAATTATTTTTGCGAATTCTGGGGTGTAACAACAAGTGTACTATTGCCTATTTAAATAATTATTAAAAGCATATATGAATCTGAACATTATATTATACGATTTTAAATTACATGAACGGAATATTGTAGTGACTACAATTTTTTAAATACCCTTTTTAACAAATTAGATATAGTTCAAAATAGCTTTGTAAAGTTACTTCGAACGGAAGGGCATCAAAATATAATAAACGCCTAGTTAGCTCCGCGTTCAAAGCGGGCAGAAAAATTAGCTCTAAGTTCATTATTACAAAGAAGGATTGAAAAAGAAAGTGGAGAGTAAACAATTAGGACATAATTTAATTTATAATTTTTATTAACTTCAATTTCCTCTATCTTTTTTTTCGGACGATTTAGTATAAAGTTTTGAAGGAATAAAAGCTATCGGGGCATGAAAAGTCTTAAGAAAACAATTTTAGAAAAGTTTAAGTACTAAAAAAAAAAACCTTCGGGGATAAAAAAACAAACATCAATTTCTGAACCAATCTCATATTGGATGGAAATTTGTTTCATGAATTTGTATTTGTTTTATGAAAATCCACCACAGTTCGAAAAACATTTCATGTCGTTTCGAGTAGAGAGCACTGGAATGATTACTGACAAACATGGTGTAATAAAAAAATTAAAAAAGCCATAACAACTAAAATCCATGAGAGGCCATTGAGGTAATGACAGTACTTTTCCTTAACCAACGGTTGTGCATGGAAGTTATTTGAACTGAACCGCCTAAATGCACAGAAACCAGATGAGCTCAAGCTTCCACAGGTTGGTCAAACCCCGATAAAGACATAAATAATTTATCTCGAATCAACCAAATAAACAATGAAATTTGGATATTCATAAACTTAGGGCATAACTTCACCTTGGAAATGGAAACCATTCAAATTTCAGGGAAACAACCCTCTCTGGGGATAGATCGGAATGAGCTGATATGAAAACAATAACGATTTAGTTATTGAAAGTGTTGTTTTTCTAAAACTTGTAGATTTTCAATAGCAAACCTTCAGAGCAACACAAATCTCTCCTTCAAAAGATTACCATGACTCAAAATTTGGTATTTTTGGGTTAAGCCTTCAGAGCAAGTTTACTGGTTGAACTTTTTTAATTCAAGAACGGCTTATCTGATATTCCATTTCTAACATTTTTTTTAATAAAGTCATGTTTTTAGTTGTATCATGCTTGAACTTGAAGTTTTATGGGAATAATGGCACAAGTTAAATTTAAAAAAAGGGGCTAGACTTTTTAAAATATATATCTTCGAGATTTTTTTTTATCGTTAATGTTGATTATTCAGGAACAGAAATTTATTTTTTAATAAATGATCATTCGTTCTTTGAGATAAGTTATTAATTCAATTCCTTATTGACTCAGTGATAGCTTCTAGGGATCCATCCTTCAACAGAATTTGTATTTTTATCCCAGTTCATTTCTGTATTATAGTAGATTCTGGTGGAAGTAAGTTTAAAAATATATTGAAATGTTTTAAATAACAATAATAGGGTACAAGAAATTAATCATTATAAAATATTTTAAAAGCATATATTTTAAAATTTAACTTATGTCATTATTCCCATAAAAATTTAAGTTCAAGCATGATACAACTTAAAAAACGACTTTATGATTTTGAAAATGTTATAATAGTTAATAAAATAAATTCAATACCATCATTCTTATAGGAATGCTTTTCTTTACCGTTGACTTAATTTTTTTTTTAACAATGCCTCTATTGAAAAATTAGTTTTTTAAATTATGACATTGTTTGAAACAGCGAAATGATCGAATCGCCCTGTGATCAAACCGAAGAACTGAAAAATCTACACATATTTCATTGATCGTTTGTATAACAGTCAATGATGAATTGGCATAATAATCTTGTAGATCAGGGAAAATACTTCAAAAATTACTTAAAAATTGCATATAAAATAGTCATAATAAAAATATTTACAATAAAGATATTCTATAAAAACCGAGCACTTATTTCTCTAATAAATTTTTAATTATTCATTTATTTTGTTCAAACTTGAGTAATTTCTTCTCAAGTTCGATGACTACTTTATGCCCGTTCCCAGAAGCTCTTCGAAAGATCGTTAAGCAACATTTAGTGGATTAGGTTGACAGTAAAGCTCTACCTGGAAACGGAAGAATACATAACGTTACTTTTCTTAGTTAGGTTAATTACCAGAAAGTATAAAATTTCTGTCAGATGTTTATATTTTTATTTGTGTCAATTATGATTTAAATAACTAATATTTTTGGTAAGATTCGTGCCAAATTTATAATGTTACTTATACTTTCATATTGTTAGTGTAAGGAAAACTATAGTGATAGTGAAAAATTTCTAATCCGACTTATTTACGGAAATACACATTTTAAGTTCCCCAGTACAAAAATAACCCCCTTATGTATGTGTTTACTGGACTTATTTAAAACCATTGTTAATTAAAAAATAAATCCACCTCTCTGTTCAGGATCAGTACTTATATAATTTTTCTGTTTGTAATGGCAAAAATATTTTATTTTATATTTCTCAAAAAATAAACAAAATATATAGCAGTATGTTTATTGTATAAAAAATGTGACGTTCAGAATTAAAATAATACATATATTTCTAAAATGATTTTTTTACACTTTTCGATACTCTAGTCAAGCAATCTTTGATGCTCTCTTCAGCTTCAGAACCAAACTAAAACCATGAAAAAGTCTATTTTGGATATTTCCGAGTTATACACTGTTGATTCTGGAAAGCTCATATATAGTATGTAAATGATGAAATTATTACTGTAATAAACTAATTAGCTAGAAAATTTAAATTAAAAATTCTTTCTGATTGAGTTTTAAGAGATGATAATGTTTACCCGTTGATTTTTGCTGTCAAAGCCATTTTTTTACCCAACAGTCAGCAACTAGTGAGAAATTAATATGATACAAGGAATTGCCTCGGTATTCAGATATTCAGATAGGGAAAGAACGAAATATGTCAGGCTGCTGTCCTCCCACCCCCATTTTTAAATTAAAATCTGACAGGCTACCGTATTTCAAGTTAGACAGTTAGGAAAATGTTCCTAAGGGGGGGTAGACTTTTTAAAATATATATCTTCGAGATGGCGGCGCTTTTTTTTATCGTTAATGTTGATTGTTCAGGAACAGATTTTTTTTTAAAATTTAATTCCTTGAGAGAAATTATTAATTTAAGTATTTATTGACTCAGTGATAGGTTTTAGGGATCCATCATCCAACAGAATTTCTATTTTTATCGCAGTAGATTCTGGTATAATAGTAGATTGTGGAGGACGTAAGTAAAAAAATGTATTATGAAGTATTTAATAATTTAAAACTATTCAAATAATTAAGTTAATTTGTTAATGTTGCTATGGCAAATTGAACGATGTTACATGGGGGCTAAACTAGCGAAAAATGTGAAAAAGTCACTTATTGAAATCTGTAGTTCTCTATTTTAAAATGAATACCTCATTTTATAATAAACTATTCTAGCCTTTTTTGTTTAATTTGTCCGATATTGCTAAAATATTAATCTGAACTGTAGCCAATTGTTAAGTATTGCTTGGTATAGTACAGTTGTTATGTGAAGATCCTGAAACTATCAAAATAATTAATCATTATTTGTTTCTGACAATAAAATAATGTTTAGAAAAAACACGATAAGTTTAGTACCTAAAAAGGGATTATTTAATGTATTTATGTGTAAGTGGGAATGCATTTAATTAATGAATTCAATAGAGAAAATGATGCATGGGATCTGAAATATCTTATATTAATAAAATCATTATAATTTTAGCCGTGACCCGCGATTTGATATGCGGTTCCATTAAATTTAGAGTGACCTCTGGAATACGAATTGACTTTTAAATAATAACTCAAATATATTATTCAGTCTCATTTTTATCAGGTTTAATTTAAAAATATATCTTTATACACGGAAATATATTTTCAGATGAAAAGCCATTAATCCATGCACATTTAATCTTCTCCGAGCAGTACGTTCAGAAATTTGCAAACCTCGAACTTCTTCCTTGAGCCTTGAGTAGTAAAGTAAGGTGTTGGTTTCGTAAAATTCTTAAAGTCAAAAAACGGTCATCCTGTGGTTCTGTTACCCTAGGCCGTCCAGAACCGGGCCTTCTATGGCGTCTCGTTATGTTTCAAAGGGAACTCCGATGGCATTAGCTGCATATCTAATGGAACGTCCATCATCAATCAGTGCAACAACACGCGGAACATCCTCAGCACCAAGAGGAGCCATTTTTTAACTTAAAATTGAAAAAATTAAATTCCGGAAACTAAGAAATTTGTTGCAAGAAACGGCACTGAACCAATGACATTGATAAACATTTTAATTCCATAGAAAGTGAACATTGAAATCTACAGTCCTTTCATTGAATTAAGAATTAAGGTTTATTATCCTCTATATTGACATTCCTAATTGCAAAAAAAACTTCATTGGCAATCGCAATCAATTTACATAAGAGTATATATATATATATATATCGTATTAGTAGAATATATGAGAAACAAGTCAGAAATAAAGTTTTTATTTATTTAATTCTATATAAATCAAATTATTTATTTTCTTTTTCGTATTCTACAAAGGATACAATGGGTTTGTGATAACTAAAAAAAGAAATAAATACTTTTGATTGAATTTTACTTATTTCTAGAAAAAACTCCATCAAGTGTAGTTCCGTATTTTGTTGTACTTTCATTTTGATTATTTGACATATTTAAATCCAATGAGATCTTTAAAAAATCAATTAAAGGCTTTGATAACCCTTGTGAAAAATCGAAATTGAAATCTCCACTCAAGATCATAGGTAATTTATCTAAGTTCCGATTAAGCAGAGCAGACCCTGCTGATGTATAAAAGGGTACATTTTCATGGATGAATTCAATTATTTTATTTACACTTTGATTAGGTGAGATGTAAATGTTAAATGCTGAGCTTCTTCACGCTTTTTTTTTTTACGATGTTTTGTTAAGCAGGCATTAGCTAATTACCTCTTTCGTTTTAATTCGTCATCGAGTTTGTTTTGAACCATCATCGATTTTGCAATCTGAATTATTTAACACCAGAAATACAGTTCAAGTTTAAGCACACAATATATTTTTTTAACCTTTACAGCTTCTCTATTAATTTTATATTAACTATGATCTATGACTTCCTGATCACAACTTTACAATATTATTTATATAACAAAACTCATTATTGAAAAATTTGCACTTAAAACGTTTGTGAACTAAGTCATCGATTTATAATAATTAATAATAACAATTATTTCGTATTAATTAAATATACTAAACAGAGCGAAGAGCAGCTGACTGTATCTTTCTCGCTCGGGTACACTCGGCTGTCCCGAGTTTACCCGAATCGATCCCTACAACTAAGAGCGTGACGGGTCAGACTAACTTACTACCTGCGAAAAAATGTGTGCGCGGTGGGCCAAAAGAAGTTTTCACTTCAAAAAATACACATTTATTCATTTAAAAAAAATAGACCTATATAAAGCAGAAATATTTTAGAGGAAAACATGAAAAAATCGAGTGGGTGGAATTTTTTGCCTGTCATTGTACATAATGACCTCCATGCACCATTAGTTACTGATTTAACTCGAACCCCATATCAATCCATTCATGACAAATTTCATTCTCTTTAAAACCCTCTAGTTTCAAACCTAGCAACCTCTTCGATTCCCGATAATGCTCGGAGGCTTCTGAAAACAAGGTTGCTTCGTGACGTTATTAGTTGAATTCTCCATATGAATAGTAGGAGAGCAGTAGGTTCTAGTATCATTCATTCTATTTGCTTGTTGTTTTACTGTTATACAGTTGTAAATTTCGATTAAACAAAAGGTAAAAAAAAAATTACCGAGTATAATTAAATTTTCCTAGTTGAGTTATATTATATATTACTTCTGCTCTGATAAGCCACTCGATACTTCGCATAAGGTAATATAATAATATTCTTCGAATATATCATGTAAGGAAGGTATTTATATCTGATGTAATTCCTGTTACGTAATAATTGGAAAAACACATTGAAAATAAGATAACAACAAAAAACGATGACACATTGAGAATATAAGAGATATAAATCCTTGAAAATAGCGAGGTAAAGAGGCAAAGAAGTAAAATAGAAGCCAGAAGGTGTTATGACAAAAGGGACGGAATAGAGAGAGAGGTGCCTTATCGAAGGCGAAACAGTCCCGGAGGAGGAGAAGGGGGGATAGGGAAGGGGCGAGAGGGGGGAAAGAAAAGGGTAGAGAGGGGGAGGGTTGGAATTGGGCCAATGAGAATGGACACGAACAATGCAACTCCACTCCTATTACTCCTGCTTCCTATACACTTCTTCGCCCACGCAGCTTTCGGATATTTCTTCCTTCCCACTTTCCTCTAATTCCTCTTTATCACCGACTTTATTTCCTACCACAAAATCCGTTTATCAGAACGTACTGACCACCTCCAAGACATGGTATAAGTCTTTCCGGTCACGAAGGGCATTTGGGAACGCAAGAACATACTTTTGAATGGAAAAATCAGTTCTTTATTTGTAATTTAGGTTAATTATCGTGGAAGTTGAATTCGTCTATTGTTTTACGCCATTTCATGGATGAATTTGAAAGGAGTAGGGCAGCTCCATGCTTGAGCGCTGAGTTGCAGTACCGATGATCCCAGGTTCAAATCCGTCAATGGCAAATAGTTTATTTAATCTGTTAACACCCGGAGATGGATTCTGTGGGATCTGGAGATCCTCCTGCGGTCACCCAACCATCCTGAACCTTCATGGGTTTTATACTACAGTACGGAAAAAAGTTCAGGTGTTTTTTTTTCCATCGATGAATGTTGTGTAAAATTGATTTTCAGCTATCGGACGTTTTGCATACCCATAAACTATAGTAATTTAAGGAACCTTGTAAAATGTTTCTTTTCAATATTTGGAACAAGTATTATTTATTATCCGTACTGTAAAACTGATAGAGTTTGCGATAGTCTAGTCTAGAATTAAAGTAATATGCAATTTGAGACTAAAGGTTTTGATCAGATGAGATTTATAAACTTTTATCAAGTCTTGAAAAAAAATAGAAAACTAATTTATACAAAACACTGCTTTTCCATTATAGGGATCGGTTTGCTAAAGGAAAAAAAAAACATATTTTATTTATCTATATATATATATATATATATATATATATATATATATATATATATAAATCTCCTGTCACGATGTTTCTTCGGGCTAATCTCCGAAACTACTGGACCGATTTTAATGAAATTTCGCACATATATGTAGCATTGTCCAACTTAAAATATAGGATATGCTTTATGGCGAAATTTTTTTGGCAAAATTATAATTTTTTTCTAACCTGCTGCATTTTTGATATGTTGTAAGGGCATGACTGAGTAGTGTAAATCCAAATTTGCATCAGAAAAAACGAATGGGGAAAGTTTTGGTAGCCGAAAAACCTCGAAATTATAAATTAATCGAATTATAATAATGCCTTTTATGGACAAGCGATTCCTTTAATAGATTAATCTATGAAGAAGTTATTCTACGAAGGGTTTACACTTTTCACAATTAAGTCTTGTTGCTTAGGAACCATTCCCCTTAGCCATTCCCTAAGGAACCATTTATTAAACAATATCAACTTCATTTTATCGAAATTACTTTTAAATCATATTTAACTTTTTTATGAAAGAAAATATGTGAAAAAGTAGATATTCGTGGTTTTTTAGTTATCTTTGAAAGTATGGCATTCCAAATTACTTAGATACTGTGTATAGAACTGTGGGGTCGGTGTGGCTGAAAAAGTGGAGTTCCTTACAAACCCAAAGGATATGATTTCAAATCGTATTCTCGGGATCCTTAATCATTCTCTTACCACTCAGGTATTTGAGGCATACCAGACTACTGGAGATAAATCACAACAGGAGTAATGACCATACTTCGTGGGCTTGTGTCGAGAATCGCGTAGTGATTTTGCGCGATAGCAACATCCGCCCTCATATCTGGTTCATTGCTACATCAGGGATGAAACCTGATGACCTTGAACAGCCATAATCTTTGGTTCTAGACGTATTTCTCGCAATCCTTGAACCCACGTATACGTCGGTAGGTAGATAGAGAGTTGTAAGCAATCTACCGCTGTACAATGCAAACTATTTTTTGCAGTAATGTGAGGTCGACCACCTGCAGGTTTTCTACGATGTCGCAAACAATATAAGCCTCCAAGACCATATAATGTGGTCAAAGGTTTCCATGGTCTACCAAAAGAAAAACAAAAAAAACTCTTCAACAAACTTACACTTATAGGAGTTTAAAAAAAACCTTGTTTTAAATGTTCAAATGCAGGTTCAATACATCGTTATCAATACCCTCATCGTTTATATGATAATTATTAGGTTTATTTATTATACGACTTTTTCTAAAAACAAAATATTGAGCTGTAAATATAAAATTTATATGTTAATATAAAAAAAGTAACTATTACTGCCTGAATATAGATTTAAGACCGATTAGCACTTACTGTTTAGGTTAAGTCATCAACCATACTTCGAAGTGTACGTTGAAACATTCATTTATTGATGAAATGTACAAATTTCCCATATTTACACAATTATTTTTCATACTTATTGTAATTTGCGACAAAGTTAAAAAGGAAATGAATGAAAAGTTAAACCTGTTGTACGTTAACTAGATGCGACAACTTGAGGAACTGATACCGAATAATTCACCTTACATCCCTTCTCAATGGAGTTACTTTGAGCATAGCTAATAAACAATGAACATTCCCGTCAGCTCATAACTCGCCGCAATACGAAAGGAAACTAAGTCGAGTTGAACGGATGCCAGGCCGTATATAAAATTAGCTCCAGCTAAACGACTATTAGCAAACTAATGAGAGGAGAATGATAAATCAGTGTTTGGGATGTTTTCAAAAGCGATTAGTCGCGGGAGGGGAAGGTTAGGGAGGGGTATTTTGAGGGGAGGGTGGTGGTGGGGGGCGCTAAGTGAGTGAGGCAAGTGGTCCCGAGAGCGGATAACTCCCTCGAAGTTTTCACCTTTCATTGAGCCAACTTGCCCGCTCTACTTAACTCCCCTAACTCCCTCAGAATGAGCATTCATTCTCTTCTAACTTCGTCACGGTATTATTCTTGACCTCTTGCCCTGATGGAGTTATTGTTATATCTTTTTCTCAATTATTTCGGCCTCTTCTGGAAGATTCTTGATTTAAATCCAAGCGGCTTAGACCGAAAAGCATTTAAGCATTCGTATGCTTACTTTATTAAGTTTAATTAACCTATCAAGTTTTGATTTCCAAGATAATTTCATATAAGTTACATGTACAGAAAAAATAGTCATTTTAAAACTTGATGAATCACTGGATTAAAATCACTTCGAGTTTCCATAAAAGAAAGAAAAAAAACATCATCCAGTACAAATAAATTCTTCATTTGTCGATTCTTGAAACATTTCGACTACATGAGTAATTTTCAATCATAAAATAATTTCTGGTTTTATGCATCAAAAACCATTTTGAACATAAATATACAATTTTAAAGTCAGAATTTTCTGTTAAAAAAACAAAACAATGACAATTACATTAATAAAACTAAAAAAATATTAAAAAAATACAGATTTTAAAAATATTTTTTGTCCTAACAAAAAATAAAGAAAAAACATTTTAAATATGGCATGTAAAATTGTAAAAACAATTATGAAGGTATCTATCTATCTTCTTTTCACTTTTGTATGGACAAATCCTATTTTTTAAATCTGTATGTAAATAAATGGGTGGCGTTCAGGAATAATGTAGTTTTGAATCCGTTTAACCACCGCAAACGTATCGTTCGATCAAATATTTTGATAGAAAACATCAAAGTTGGGTTTGACTAGTAACAGATCAGGCGGACGTGTTAATGAACCCGGTCCCATTTTAAACTCGGAGGAGGCCATTCCCATCGCTATAAATTGAGTGGCACTTAGAATGGATTGGGACGGAGTACCGGTGGAGGGGATGGGCGGGAGGTAGGAGTGGTTGGGAGGGGTATCAAAGTGGGGAGGTCACGTTAATGATGCAAATAAGAATTTAACGACCTTTGACCTTTTCAACAGGTGAACTTCGCATGGCCGACTTTTTCACTATCAATCTGTTAGTGCGACTAATCGGTCAGCCGGGGTCCTAGGGTGAATAATTGAAACCATTATTTCATATCTCCATCTATGTTTCAATTTCAATCATAATTAAACTGGCAATCGATTCCTTGTTCATCATTTTTTTTTTCTGATTTCAATTTTTTTTTGGGGGGGGGTTCGTAGGGTCCTGTCCGACATAAAAGGGCCACGAATCGTTTTCAAAACGTAATCAATTTCGAGATAAATTAATTTTTAGTTTATATTTGTTATATTTCATTTTCGATATTGTATAGTTTAGATGGCAGTATTTCTCCATATACATATATACATTCCTACAAATTGTTTTTTTTTTTTTAATAAACACATTATTAGAATTTCTTCCTTGAAATTGAGTTTTATTTATTTCCCAGACAATATATCATAACTTTTTCTATTTTTACAGTATAATATTCATGTTTGTTTGTTTCATTCACCGCCGATATAAGCTGATATGGCTGATCGGACGATGATACTAAGAAAGTCTTTCATTATTAGTTTTTAACAATTAGGATAGAGATTTTAAATGACTTCCTTACATCGCACATTCTTGTGACCGTCATTTTAAGCTCTCTCCGAAAGACGCTATAACTAAAGGGTTTTTTCCTCCCTTCAAAAAATTCAAAACAGTTAGACCACCAGCTGGGCTGTGAACCCGCGAACATGAGCACAGTTGGTTGTTATGCTCACCACCACACCACAGGTAAACCCCTTAACGCTCTAATTAGTATTGTTTTATTATTCGTGATAATCAAAAGTGCATTTTTTTCTGGAATAGTTCTCCTAGGAAGAAGTTAGATCAATCATTTATTTGAGGACGTTGCGTGCTTTTCGTTTTGACCAGTACTTTTTCATTCTTTCTGATATTTCCTTCTTCCGTTGCTCCAGTAGCTTATTTTCGGTTTTCTCGTAATCTTTTACTTTTGTTATTTAATATTTTCCCTAGATTTTTTAAAATTGTATTCATTATGAAATTTCTTATCTTGTATTGTCTTACATTCTCACCATAATAAGTCTAGTACATATGAGTAAGTAAATATGAAGGAATATCAAATCATTTTAATAGTATATCTGCATTTATGTGTATTAATATTATTCATTAATGGAAAGATAGGAAATTCGTTAAGAAGGCATTGTCATAAGATTCAATTGTTATATTGGAGTTAAAATCCTAATCTTGAGTATGAAATATTATAAAAGTTCCGAAAAAGACGGGAAAGATCCAAAGAAAACCAGCACAAATAAATTTTGCAAGGTGAATTAATCTATTTAGAAAAGATAGATCTGATTTATTTTAACTTTTAGTATTTTCATCTGACTGATTTGGGTCCGGGTGATGCTCCGTGGACGGAGGTTTGTGAACGGAGATTGGAGGTATCGGCATCGAGCCTTCGGGTTCGCTAAGTCTTTTATTTATTTATTTAAGTATTATCGTGTAAATTTCACACATTAATATCTTTAGGTTTTTTGTTTGGTAAAAATCTGTTAATTTTAATGTCCTACTGCTTCGTAGAAAGGTACATAAGGATTTTACTTGTTTAATATAACACTCATGGTCATTAAAGACACTTTCTAAGTAAGAATTTCTCATTTTACGAACGATGTGGTTTACTAAATTGATTAAATTAATTTTAACATAATATTTCAACTGAATAATTAGCGTAATATTCATGAACTTAAATTCACGAACTAACTTTGTTATTCTTCATTTAAAATTTTGTTTTCTACAAAATCATATTTGGCCAGGAAAAAAAGCCATCATATTATTTAACAATTTAATATGCTTTGATTTATATGTCCGAAACTCATCCACTGTTAAAGTACTAATTTTTAAAACTGAATTGTATATTTGCCAGCCAGAATCTGTTGAACGTCCGCCACTAGGTGGGGTGATAGCGACTAAGGTTGATGACCCCTGCTTTAAATATAACCTCTTTACCGGATTATTAAACAATGTATTATTAATTAAAATGATATTATTTTAATTTTTTAAAGATGAAAATATAGCGATCAGTAATTACTTTTATAGCTGTGACCTAAATGTATTTTGGTTTAAAATAGCATGTTACAGCTAATTATATGAAACATTTTTAATTATTTGTAATTAATGTAATTATTTATTAAGGATTATTCTAGTTATAAACGTATGACGGGTAATATAAAATTTTGTAGAAAACATTATTTCTTTTAATAAAACAATATTAAAATTAATAATTATAGAACTATTAGAATTGATAATTATAGATCATTATTAAATGTTAATGCTATTGACAATATTTTTTCCATAAAGTAAAGCGTGAATCAGTACGAACTACATAAAAAAGTTTTGTTTTAAGCTTAAAAAGAAATTTTTTTATTGTCAATTATTTAGTTTATTAATTATAAATAATTTTAACACCAAACACTACTGGTCGATATTATCTCCTGCTATATCATAAAACGTTTTAGAACTGATGATTAGATTAAGAATAGAGAAGAATAGCAATAGTTGTATAAATGGTCTAAATAATTTTTTTTTCTTAATGTTGAACGTTATTTAAACAGTTTTAGAGTTTATTTAAAAAAATAAATCTAAAATTCCTATAATAGTTTAAAATGCTGATATTCTTAGTTGAAGTTGAAATCTTATATTTGAATTTTAAAAAATACATTGACAAAATGAAAACTATCCAACGTATAGCCAGGTGTTGTTGAACCGCTTAGTAAGAAAAACATATATAAAATAATGTTGTATAAAATCAATAAATAAAACAAAAAATCAAAAAAATTTAAAATACTCGTTAGAATAATCATAGAAATATTTAGCTCAACGTTAAATGTCGCAGCTGCTAAGCTATTTATTCTTACACCATTAAGTCTATTTTTTACAATATTAAAATATTAAACGATCATTAGTTAGGGATATATTTATTAATAACTATAATATTGCTTCATCTCTAAAACATAATTCCATAGAATAAATTAATTTTTGGTCTTTCTTGGTTAGTTGGTGCCCCTTGAAATTGTACGGATTTGGAATGCAATCCCGCACGACCGTTAGGTGTTCAAGGTAGTGTAGCCTATAGCCCCTTCTCAATCAACGTTTAATCAACTATGATAACCTAGTATTTTGAATTATACACGGTACATATTAATATATATATAAATACAGTAACAAATAATTTTATGGAATATTTTTTATTTATTGAAAGAATTACACCTATACATTTAATGGGAAAATCATTAAATCTTTCTCTTTATATCAGTAAACATTTTTTTTAATTTACAAAATAAAATTTTTACGTTATACTATGCTATTCCTAAAAACATTTTCGATTTCTTCAAGGTTTAAAACAATTATTAATCTATCCTATAAAAATCCTTAGTCTGCCGATGAGATGAGAGAAAATGTTTATCATGAAGATAATTCTAAAGTTATTAATTGATTTTATATCAATATCAAAAATAATTATAATTTATATTGATTTAAAGGTCTGATAACATTAAACAAATGTGTTTCGAGTTTTTTTTTTTAAATATGTAAAATGTAAAAAATGTATTTGTTATAAATTAATAAGTTTAAATATCATTTATCCTTATTGCATACACTACCTCATTTAATATATAAACTGATAAACAGCATTTAGGTTTATTTACTAAATTATTTTATACTTCATTTCATAAAAAAAAATTAATATACTACTCGTTACAATTATTAAATTTTTAATCTCACTTGATATTGTTTTTAGAGTATTTTGCATTATTAAAAATAATTAAATGGCTTTTATAGATAAAAAAATATTTTATAGCTTACAAGACGTTTTGATCTCAACCAACTCCATTTACTATATTGAAATTACAATCCTGAAATCCAAATATTGAAAGTAGATAAAGTTTGTATTATTATTTAGATGGACCATTTTTTTTCTATTGAATTCAGTGCTATAATTTATATAAAGAAAGTTAGGAAGATATTTTTAATTTGCTAGCTATATTTATAATTTAACAAATCGAACACGACAAAAGACTATACAAAAATTAGTTACCCGATGTGTTGCGAGGGCAGTTCAATAAAATACTGCATTACACAACATACTTTCTACATAATAGAGAGATGAAATAAATAATATTTCAAAAACAGCTATTATCCCTGTGATTCAGTTTGACTGATCCTCGACTGCTATTAAGTTTGAAATTTCAATTCGCGCTGGAATATGTGGTATAAATTGGAATCGTAACAGCTTTTTCATTGTTTTTCTTTTTCCATTTGAACGGATGAGAAACCCTATTCATTCGCATATTGTGAAGCGACAGAATATGGAAAACGACTACTCCCTCCAAGATCAGATTATTTGGTTCTATTGGAATATGGGGGTTTGAATTTTTAATCAACCTGTGTAAGTTTGTGGGGGAGCGGAATGTCTCAGTGGTAGAGCACTGAGTTGTCATGCCGAAAATCCCGTTGCTGGCAAGACTTGAACCCTCCGGGGCTCACTCAGCCTCTATAAAGTGGGTATTCAAAATAAGGGGGAAAATCAAAGGGATTTAAAACAAATCAGCTCCCTGCACAACCGTTGTCTATGAAACAGTACAGTCACTACCTTGTACTGAACCCCAGACCCCACACCAGTCGTAGGGGTGCAGGTTGTTTTTTATTCTGTGTTAGTGTATAATATTAATTTTTCGAAAAAAATAACAAACAATTTTAAATAGTATTTAAAATAACGAAACCGAAGCAACAAAATAACCGAATACTACTTTAAAATTGATTGACTCATCTTAATAATAGCTGTAATTGAAGAAGTATGTGCAGAAATGATTTTTTTTGTATTTATTATAATTTTTTAATCATTGCTTTAATTTTTAAATATTTTTATTTTGAAGGGAAAAGATTTAAACATTAAAGTAATGATTAAAAAATTATAAATAATATAATGGCGTATGTCAAAAATATCCTAAAATTAAAAGTAATGTTCAATAAACATTCTTCCTCGTGTATACCTCGCAAAATTGCGAGAACACGGGGGATATGGGATCGGTGAAGAAAATCCGGGTTCGAATCCCGGCTGGGGGCAAATATTTTCTCTTCAAAATAAAAAGATTTTTTTTTTTTATTTGAGAAAATAAATCAACCGAACGCAACAATAATCTTGAAAACTGGCAACTATGATTGTGATAAATAACTTATTTAAGCAAACAATTATAATAAAAAATTGAGTCCTTGACTGTGGGAATCGCTATAAGATACAATATTGCACATATTTAAGTTTACTTAGAAATGGTTTCTGGTTACTAAATTTCTTAGATGCTTTAAATACCATAGTAAATCTAGTGCCCGACAACTATCAAGTATTGAAAAAAATAATCCTAAAAATTATATTATAACATTAAACAAATGTATTATTTTTTTTTAGGACTCAGAATGGAATCAGTTCTGTGGATTCTCTTTGAATACTTATCCAAACCCATTGTTTTATTTTCTTGGAATACATAAAAAAACTGTACTATATATGTGCAGACCTCCCCCCCCCCCATAGATGTTCTTAGGCTCAGTGCATGGTAGAGATTATATTGTTTCTTGGGCAACAGTTGTGCAGGGAGGTGATTTGTCCGAGATCAACATTTTTGGTTGTTTACCAAATTGAGTATTCCCTCCAATTAATGGTAACCACTATATAGATGGTGGGTGAGCCCTAGAAGGGTCTGCAGATCCCACAGGCTCCATCCGTGACTATTAACAGATTAAATAATTTTTCTTTTAGACGAATTTGAATCCAGAAGCTTCAGTATAGCAACTCAGTACTCCACACACCAAGGTACCCCACTGTTATTATATTAAATAAAAAATCTGTATTAATCTTACAGAATTAATTACTCATGATGTACGGTATAAAATACAGTACATGTTTGATTAAAAAATGAGAACAAAATTTCAAAAGTTGACTTTTTCTCAAGGTTCGCTAATTAAGTCAAGCTTAATGCGCTCGAACACTCTGCGAAATAAGGCGGCAAAGTATACGACATTTCTTTGAAACTAGAAAAAAAATGAAAAAATAGATTTTTGAAATTTTAGAGTTATTCGCTTTGATCCTGTACGCTCCTAATGAATGGTGTTTTTTTTTAAGAGTTCGGTTTGTAAGAGATTACTTTAGAGTTTTTTAGAATTAATTTAAATATTTTCTCATTATACTCTGTGAGGAACATGGCCAATTTCAAATTCCTTCTTTGTATTTGGTATGAAATCTGAATCCATCATCATCATGAAACTGATTTTGGGGAAGTTTGACCATTAAATTAGTCTAAATAGTCGATTTAGACATTAATGCAATTCGGAAATGAACGTCTCAATTGTCGGGACAATTATTAGAGTTAGTTGGACTAATGATTGGGCCCACCTAAAATCTGCAATTGACAATTAATATTATCGCCTCGGGGTTCGATATTGGGCATTTAATCGTGAAACCCTCGAGATTATCAACTCCCTCTTAAAGCAATATCCATTCATTAAGTTACTGAATGTATTAGCATACCATTTAGTTTTTTAAAAATCTAGTGACAAAATTAAATGTTTGCTTATTATTATAAAATATATTAACAGGAGTATCTCAAGAACTTTTTTTTTTTAATTTAATTTATTGATATTTACAACTATAATATGATTATAACGAGTAAATCTGCTGATATGTACATGAAAAACACATGTGGAGTAACTACCCATCGGCAGCACTCCAATCTCAAGAATTGAAATTATTAACTAAAATAGAAAACTTTTTTATACATAAATACTAATATAGTACAAATATGTGTACTCTCATATTTTATCTGAAAATCAACTCACCACAAATGACTGAATAAAATAATATAAATAGCATGATTGTGTTCATATTGAGTTTATGTCTGGTAAGAAATTGTAACATAGCAGCTTAATTACAATTTTTTTATAATGAACTGAAACTTCAAACTGAAAAAGTTTTTTCTCAAGGCTCTGTAGTGTTGTTATATAATCTATATTATTAAAAAGTTAATCAATACTTTTATATAGAAATACTTTTGTAACCGAGTTTTATGTATAACCTTATTTAATTTGGAAGTATGGATGTCTTCAAAATTTACCAGGATTTTAATTATAGTTAGGCCGATTCAAATAAATTAACGACATTATAATATAGCAAATATATATATATATATATATATATATATATATATATATATATATATATATATATATATATAGATTCTAATTCTTGAGCTCCAGTCTTTTGGCGACGTCTAGGTTAGTCTCATACTCTTGCCCTAACAGTGAAAAAACGAGCTTTTAGTTAAAACATTCAATAGCACACTAAAATAAATATAAAATGACACGTGTAAGATATTAATGAGATAAGTTGTACTTACAGGTTTTAAAGTATTGATCAGTTTATCTTCACTCAGTTACTTAGCAATATTTCATAAAATGGTAATATTGCGACAGTTGTGATCAATGAGTATGTAATATATTTTTAGGCACAGCAGTTTTATATTATTGTTGAATCATATTATATCATTTCTATTATTATTTTATTAAGAATTAATTTATTTTGCATAGCACGAACTAGAACACCCGATTTTTTTTTTAGCGTTTTTTATACTTCTCTGTAGTTATCATTTCTTTTATATTCCGTTTGAAACTATTTTTCTCTTGGTGTTTTATTTTAGGTTTATCAAATTTATATGTATATTGTGTTTTTCTAAAATGTGTAGCGAGAGCTTTTTGATCTGGTTTATTAGGGATTTTTATTATTGAATCTCTACTATGTTTCTGATTGTACACTCTACGTTTTAATTATTGTTCCGAAATAAGATTTACCGCATTTATCTTCTTTCGTTCACGACATTTATGTTTATTTTAGTGTGATATTTAATGTTTTTAATAAAAACTCATTTTTTTACTGCTAGGGCATGAGTATGAGGCTAACCTAGTCTCGAAGCGTCGCCAAAGGAATTTAAGAACTGACTGGAACTCAAAAATCACTATATATATTTTTTAATTTTATTTAAATATATATATATATTTTTTTTTAAGAGAAAAACTGATATATTCGAGTTATATCTATAACGTAAATTTATGAACTTATTTCATTAAAATTGACCCGATTGTTTACTACAGTTGGTATGAAGATAATAATTCAATTATTAATAAAACTTGTTTGTTTTTCTCTGACCAGATGTTTGAGAAGAAATATTTTTTTAGTTCCTATAGTCGAAACAAGATCGCTGGCTGGATCTTTCTCCTAATACCGGAGGTAGGCTGGTTAATGTAGCTGAAAGGACAGAAGATGAGATGGGTCTGGGACATCAGGAAATAAACAAAGAAGTCGGGTCGATCGGGGGGGAGCGCTAATGCTAAGGGATCCTGCTTTATATTCCCTCTGATTCATATCTTAGCATTTCGTACGTTTGATTTGTATTTGACAACTATTAATGCACTTTATGATATTATAAGAAGGTTTACTGTAGTTGGACACTTTTTTTAGAATATAATTATTACCTCGCTATAGGCTTGATTGATTACTTATAAGGATATAAGTCGCGCCTCAAAAATTGTCTGATTTATTTTGTAAGTTGGGCAAAATACTTACATCTTCATACGATACCACGTAGTTACTCTAACTACTCTTACTCAAACCAGGGAACATAATTAGTACTCTACTGAACTTCAATGTCTACAATAATATCGGGGTATCCGACTAAAATGTCATGTGCCCTCTGAAGTACAGTAACAGTAATAACGTACAATTACGGGCTGTTCCGCTGTTTGGTGAAGTTACTTCACTAATTACATTAATAATTAACATGTTTATCTTGTTGCGACATCCTTCCGTTCGAAAATTATGATTTTGTTGTATGTGGAAAAATAAAAAAATTAAATAAAGCCAAATTTTCTTCTCGTGAAGAACCTCTAAGGTTCATGGTTTGATAGTTTGAAACCAATTTATCCAGAAATTTGTCAATTTTTTTATGCACTAGTAGATCCTGTCGTTAACAGATAGTTAATTCTGAATTTGGCTACCATGCATGGCGAAATTATTTTATATAATTGTCCTCATGAGCAAAATAATACTCATCAGATAATTATATATTAATTAACTAATAAAAATTAAAATCAGATAATTATATGTGAAATGCATTATTTTATTATACCTGTTTTTGGTAATAATCCATTTAAGACGAAACCTGATACAATTAATATAGTAAATAAAATTTTCTTTTCGTGAATGTCAAACTGTAGTTTTGCAGTTTAAGACTTTGGTGAACAAAAATACCTTATCTATTAATTTGGGAACTGTATTTTACGTATAGTTAGATCTCTCTCATAAAAGTGGTTATAATTTTTTTTAAAATAACGCATGATGTATTTAATTTAATAATTTATTCTTATGAACAAACTACAGGTTATTATAACTTTTAATTCTGGTAGCAGGATTTCCAATTATTTTATTCAAATGATCATCCAAGTTTAGGGGTACATATTTATGCTCAGAAATTTCTGTTATACGAAATTAAAATAAACAAATGATTAGTTATTTATGATTTTTTTTTTTTAATTGAGTGAAGACATTTTTTATGTATATTTTAGCCGAATATGGTGTGAGTTTTAGCGCTAAAAGTCTTGAAAATGAAAACTTTATTAAAGAAAAATAATTAGTAGAAATAAATAAGTAAATTAATAATCCAATACTGTCAAATTTCACTATCAAAAGTATGTTGAATGTGTTGTGATTAGTTATAACTTGTTTAATATAATAGGCTTAGAGGTAGATCACTGAGTTGCCATGCCCAAAATCCTGGTTCAAATCCCGCTGCGGGCAATACTTTTATTTAGTCAGTTTGCATGCCGGAGATAGATCAAATAGGATCTAGGATCCTCCTTGGGCTCACCCACTCTCTATTAAATATTACAAAAATAGGGTGCAAAAAATAAGAGGGGTGGGAATCTGGTGGTTGAGCGTGGCTTAGGACAAGTCACCTCCTTGCTGAACCGTTGTCCATGAAGCAGTACAGTCTCTACCAAGTACTGAACCACAGACCCGTTCACGGGTTGTATGTTCAATGTTTTAAATAAAATAATGTCTAGAACAAGATGATTTCATAGCCACTTGATATACCTTTTTTATGTTATCTGTATCGCAGTATTGTTGGTGGGATGGTGTGTAATTACTAATTATAATGTGACACTAACAAGGTTATTATTCAATACAAAAATAATTTTTTAAAAGTACTTTGTTCTTAAACTCTTAAATGTTTGCTCTGATACATTCGAGTAAGAAATGTAAAAAGCAATAAAGTTAAATATATGTAAATATACATTATTATTTTTTAATATATTTTTATAGTTTCTTTTTTATATACTTTTATTGATACCTTTCAGTACTTACATTGGTTGAAGTTTTATTAACTATAGGATGTATGTGCTTAACAAAATTACTTTTTTTGCAAGCTTTCGTCGTGTGAATGTAAAAAAAAAAAATCTAATCTTGTCCGCTACAGCTGGCGGAACATCGTTTGTCCAGATTGTCCACTTTTTTCGTTACAATGTCCGTTTCTGGGTCACTGATTCCCAGTATAGTCTCTCGTTTTAACTTTTAAAAAATAACAGTCAACTAGATTTTTTTTATTAATAAATAATATTTTATATATATATATGTTTAAAGGCTGGTTTAAGGATGTTTATTTAAGTTACTGTTATTGATTTTACTCTATTTTACTATTAGTATTTATTACTTTACCAGTCTTAAACAGGATAAACAAGACCCACGTCTTAAGATTGAGTGTATCTTACTGTCATTAAATTATTACTCCATAGTAATTGCTTCAATTAGTTAGATCTGTTATTTTTTTTAAATTTAATTTATCCAGATTGATATATTGGAAATTACATAAGTTCCTGTATATACTACTATCCATACACTACAACCCATGTAAATACATAAATATCTATACAAATCTATGGTTGATCAGGTAAGTTATCACGCTGAACGATCAGCTTTTTCCCCTGATTGAGGATATCCACATCATAGAAGCTGTGCTGATCACACAAGGCCGACATTACATTTCAATTAAACGTATTTAGAGTGCTGCCAGTGGGGTAGTGCCTCAACATGTCCTTTCATGTATTTATTTATTCATATAACGCTTGTACTAGATGTATATATTACAGTTGTACAATTCAATAAAATCATTTTTTTAAAATTATACGTTTAATATTGTTTTTTACAATTATTTAATTATAATTGTGCACCACTTTATTTTTTGCAGAGTTTTGATGCATATGATCATTTAGTGGATTATAATCTTCAATAAAGTGATGTAGGAAATAGTAAAACGATTTTGTCTTTTTTGACAATATTTCAGCTTATTAATTTATCAGGCTAGGCACTTCTTAATTATATTTTAGTATAATCATAATTAAAAGTAATTAAATAAAAAATGTATCTGAAATTAATTTCATATTCTTAATAACTCTGAAAATTGTTTGATGAGTATGCCCAAACGTTGCTTTACACTCCAGTATTGATGAAACGTTATATATGTACCTGAAAATTCTTTATTCGATTTTTTTTAATTTCTGTGAAATAATTTTAGGAGCAATATACAATCGGTAAATAAAGTTATGGGGGTAATTTATAAATTACTTCTATGTCTGAAAATAACTTATTCACATTTGTAATTTATGTAATTTGTAAGTTATAATATTAGCAGTAATCGATATATATATATATTTAAGCGACCCGGGGAATAAGACATATTACGTCATGTTTTGTCTGCCCGATGTATTTTATTATGTAGATATTATAACCATAAAAACAAAACAAAATATTTCGTTGTATACGAATTTATTTTCTTGCGCGTTAAGTTTTTGCAATAACCCAAAAACTCATTTAAATTATATGGTATAAAATATTCGAATAATGCGCATGAAATACTTAAGGTAACTAAAGTATATAAGTTGACAAGGATTAATACTGTACTCGTCTAAATAGCTTTGTACGCTATCAATTTTTAAAATATAAAATGGGTATAGTAAGCTTTCCTTAAAAGATAGATATGTGCTATCACTGACTTTTTTGTAGATCTATAAAAGAGGAATATCCCACCATGCATTGTACCGTTATATGACAAAGGCATTCATTAGGCAGCGTCATCGATGAAACCTCCCCAGGCTATACTTTTTCCATCAATTCCAACAATTATCTTTATAATCCGACCCGTTTACACAAAGCCACGACAAACTATACCTATATACTATACTATAAACTATATACCTTCCTGGTAAACCACTCTATATATTGGTGAAAACCGCATGAAAATCCATGTAGTAATTATTGAGTTTACCGCGAACAAACGCGGCTGAAGACTTTGTTTTATAATATGTATAGATATGTGAGTGTGTATGTGTGTGCGCGCGCGCGTGTGTGTGGGTGGGTGTGTGTGTGTGTTTTACTTTCATTTCTTGAGATTCAGTCTATTTGTTAAACTTTCTTTTTTTTGACCCATTACCCATTAACGTTTTGAAACTATATACAGTTCTCAAAATCAATCAAGTTTATGTCTAGAAAATATAAACAAACCACTATATATTTAAAATTGACACTATATACTCCGATTATACCGGACAACAAATAGGACTTTTCCCCCTAACAGGACTAGGATAAGGGCCTAAGGGGTGGCTAAGCCGTTGGCTTTATCCCGATAACTGACTTTGCAGAGGCTTTATTATGAAGAGGCTAACTAGACTATTCCCACCATACATCCTTTCCCCATTAACATCCATTTCCTCCCCTTTAACTGGATTTTTCCAGGCAAATCACCATTTCCAGTCGATAGGGCGATAACAGGAGAGGGGGAAAGCTCTTTTGCTCCCAACAAAATTGAATAATGTTCATTCTCTTCCAAAGGCTTTTAATTTTTTTTAAAATGTAGAAAATTTTTACTATTTATTAAATAATTTAACAAGACTTTTTTAACGGTAATAAGACTTCAGTATACTCGTTCTTTATTAAGCATTTATTTCTTCTTCTTTATTGATTCCATATTTTGTTTGCTTCGAATAGAATATATTAACAACTCGGTACAACTGGTCTCCTGTTTATTTAAGTCCCTTCAGGAGAAATGGTGACATGGCTATACCTCCCGGTAATGGGTTTCCCCCAACCTGGAGGATTTCAGTAAGATGACCGGGCGATGGGACCGCCAACTCCCAATGCCGAAATAAACATTCATTCATAGAAATAATTCATTCAGAGTTTCCAGAATGCGCTGAGAGAAATGGCAAACATATCAATACAAAACGATAAATAAAAGCTTCAAAAAATGACCTAAAATTCAAAATTTATTTTGGATGACTCAATTTTAGCCTTTATGTGTGTTTCTTGCTTGTTATAGCTGCAGCCCCAGTGAATAAGTGGATAAGCCTAATTTCCTCCAGTGTAAGTTACAGTATGTAAGTTATAGTAGTACTTACAGGGTGTAGTGGAATTGTTTCAATTTCGTTTTCCACAAGTAACTATGTCAGGCCTTGGCTCAAAATAGATAAACTGGCTTACCTCATAACAATAAACTCATTCTGAACGAAATCCTTGCAGAATCAGCCTGGGTTCAGATATCTGATCAACGTACAAAACGGTTCGTTCTTAAAACATTACACAAATGAGCCCAATTTATTTGTTACAAGGATAACTTTTTGTCTTGACCTCCGAAATTTTTCTACTTTACTCAGGATACAGTCATCCTTTTCGTCATAAGCATTTAAATATCAGGTTTATGTCTTATGATATAAATAATTACAAATATGAATTTTCAAAGGAAACTTTTTTTAATCATTTATTCCTTGAAATTTATAAATGAATTATAACAATAGAAGTAAACGGCAGGAACGATACATAGAGGCATGGATAATGACAAGCAGAGTAATAAAATAATTTCAACTTAGAAGGACACTAGGGCCATCTTCTTTTCAGACAACTCCGAGGATTATCAGGAATTGAAGAAGTAGCAAGGTTTGAAACTAGTGGGTTTGAGTGGGAATAAAGTTTTTCATGAAAATATTGGTACCGAGTTCGGGCCAAATCAGCTACAAATAGGACATTGAGGTCCTTATGGATGAATTTATTCGTAACTTTGAGTATTTTACGAAGGATTTGGGATTCTAAGGATTAAGTACTAGAGGAATTCGATGGCATACTAGATCCCCAAAGCTCTACTCTGTAAGCTCAAAAAGGTCTTGTACTGGTATTGTTTATGAGTTTTTTGTAGTTAATTGGAGGTTTAGAGGGTTTGTCTAGTAAGTGTTGCAGTAGCCCGAAACGGCTAACATTTTCTTGTATTTTCAGTCTAGTATGAAGATTATTTGATTTGAAATGTAGTACTTTTTTTTTTAAACCAAGCATATCTGTGTTATATTATCATATATAATATCTTAACTTACAAATGGTTCAAAGAAACTTCAACAATCATCTATATTGGTAAGATTTATACAATTTTTTCCCGTCTAAGCAGGACTTTGCTTTATGCATTTATTTAATAAATTATAAATATTTTATAGATTTGTATTATACAAAACTCATACTTCTTTGTTGTGATTCTTTCTTCTGTAAAATCCTTTTATATCTGTTAAACATTTCTCTGCCTGAGGAACTATTACAAGAAAACGAAAAGTTTCGAGTAATAAGCCCCTTCACTTGGTTAAGGAGCCCTCAAGCCCCTCGCTCTTTGATCAGCGCCGGGAGGAAACTTGGCAGAATATCGCTGTTTAATTCGTTGTAAAACTGAAAAGTTAATATTATAAAAGTTTGCCAAACTTCCGCCTCCCCCCCGCCCTCAAGCTATGGAAGATTGATAATTAAACTTGTTAGGGGATAATGAAAATTTTCAATAATTTTTTTTATTTACTTTTTTCCATTCACCCCTTGGCTATATTTAAAAAAATGGTGCAATAGATAAAAAAATTTGGACAAAACACTAAAAAAATTACCCACAAACTATAAGGTAGGAAAAAACTAATTCTTCTTTACTTGGGTGTAAGTGACAAAAAAAAGTGTTTCACATTCATTAAAAATGGCTGGTTGAAAAAATCTAAAATAAGTTTAAAAAAATTACTGATCGAATATGCAATGACAGACAAATAAATAATAATATAATAAAGAGATTTATTCCAATGAATTTGACAATTTACATTTTGTAACATATTACTTAATACATGTTTATGATAAAACAATTTACACTGCAAGTTGAATTAACAATAATACATAAGAAACAGTATACATTTATAACAGTAGGAAAAGGAAAAGAAAAACCTACACAAAATAGAAAACATATATAAATAAATTAAAATAGGTATAATTTTTGGTAGTAAAATAAACGAGTTGAGTACAATAATTTGTTTACATTTGAGGAATATAATGTAATGATGTAATAATATAATAAAATGTAATAAATTAATTATATTTATTCTAATAGTATATGCCTAGTTCGTCGGTGTATGTATCGTCTTAAGATAGTCATATTGTATGGCAATTTAAATAATAATTGCCGGTAGGTATGAATAAGATAAAATGTTATTTAGACGAGGTAAAATGTAAGAGTATTGTTTATTGTTTAACTTATTGTAGTAGGGATATTGTATTGTAAAGACAAATAAAATATCATCATCATAGTCAATCCTCTCTACCGCTCACGCAGTTTCCTTCTGTACAGCCCGGACCACACCGTACGATCCTCTACCGTTTCTCTTCTTCTATTCCATTGCAGGCTTCTCTTTGCGAAGCTTTCCTTAATACCTACCATCTTCCCAAGTGTCGGTACCTTCTTCCTTCAACCTTAGCCTCGTATGTCATCCGGGCCAGTCAGTTGTTTTCCATTCTTAAAACATGTCCAAACCATCTTTGACTGTTTTCTTCAATGAATTTTTCTGCAGGCTCCACTCCGAGGCTTGATCTAATGATCGAATTCCGTATTTGGTCTCGTCCTGTTTTCCCTTCTTCTTCCTTAGGATAAATAAAAGATTGAGTGGAAAAACAAATTATAGTTAGGCTTTTAAGGTGTAATGATAGAACCCAGCGGATATGAGAGTGAGAGAAAAAAAAAAAAATGATGGCCTTGGTAAAGCAAAGCATTCCTATTATGATGATGGTATTTAATTTTTTTCATTAACTATTAAAAAAAAATTTAAAAGCTTAAAACTTTTTTATTTTAACATGCGTCATTATTCCCATAAAACTTCAAGTTCAAACATGATACAATGAGCCTTGACTTTAATGGAAAAAAAACCTGTTGAATATCAGATATGCCGTTCCTGAATTAAAAAACTTTAACCAATATTATAGGTTTAACTCAAAAATAACAGTTTTTGAGTTATGCCGTTCTTCATTTGAAGGAGATTCAATTTTAACTGTTGGCAGTTTATTGAAATGGAACTTGGCGTGGTATCTCCAGTCATGCTGGACTGATATGATCTTTAATTAATTAATTTTTATGTGAATAGCGAAGTTCACGGGGGCTTGAAATTATTTATTACAGGTTTTTCTCTAAACTGAAAAAGCTTTATATTCTGACACATAAAAAAACGTGTTGGAAAATGCTTTTTTACATTTTTTAGTGATGTTGTTATTTGGAAGGAGCGATTTAGTGACTTTCAATTTAGCTTTAAATTACTTTTAAAATAACTAAAGATATAAAATGAATCAAATATATTAAAATCCACTATGATTACTTCTTTGAAACATAGAACCTTCTAGATAGGAGGTTTATTGGTTTGTTTGCTGACCAAGCATTTGTTTATATTCTTAGATATTTGGGCTCCTAGCGGGGAATACCATAGAATAAAATTCTGTCTGGTTCACAGTAAAATAAAAAAGTTTGTATATGTTACGGAGCTCCCTGAACGAGAGGCTCAGTTCAAATCCCGCTGCGTGCAAGACTTTTAATATGTTTTCAGCCGTAGCTGGATCATGTTGGATCTAAGAACCTTATTGGCCTCACCCAGCCTCTATAA
Organism: Troilus luridus; assembly: GCA_964056705.1. Lineage (NCBI taxonomy): Eukaryota > Metazoa > Arthropoda > Insecta > Hemiptera > Pentatomidae > Troilus > Troilus luridus. The sequence goes on from OZ057415.1 coordinate 87,247,785, forward strand.
AGTGGGTACCCAAACTAACGGAGAAAAATCTGGCGATTGAGCTTGATCTAGGTCGAATCACCATGAACAGCCTTTGTTCTGAAACTGTATAGTCTCTACCATGGAGTGATTCCAGATCAGTTCTCGGGTCGCAGTGGTGTAGGTTTTTTTTTTGCTTTGTATTTATACATCATTATTTGTATTTATTTTTTAGACTAAACCCTTTCCACACTTTTCTTAAAATATAATATATGAGTTCCTTAGGCGGATTCATCTAAAATAGTTTAAGGTGAGGCTATAAAAACTTGCATTAAACGAAGATAAATCTCCCGACTGCTCCCAAGACATCTCCCCCCGGAGCTGACAAGTTAAAAGTGAATCGCTTTAAACGGAGGGCGATATTTAAGGGCCCATAACAGGCACCTAGGGCTGTCTTTTATACCGGCCCTACAGGATGTTAAGGCTGTACAGGAGCTCTGTTAGAGCTGTACAGGAGCTCCGTAGAGGATTTATGGGACAATTATATTGTTTTATATTCCCGAGGTAGGCCGCCCCACAATTTGTGCTCCTAATACTTATTACTGCCCCCATATTGCCGGGAATATATCCTTCTGTCCTTCTATCCTTCCATCCAGGAGCCCTACCAAGGACACATTTAAATGTTCCGTTCCGACCATGTCCTCATATGTCTTCCAACTCCCTAGTGGATGTCTCTCCCTTTTTCCTCTGTCTCATTGAATACGAGTTGTATCTTCAATATCTCTGTTTCTTCGGACTTAGTGTTTTTATGTTTCGAAAAATGAAGTTTTTTTCTTATTCGCCCTTGTCTCACAATTTATTTTATTAACAGTGCTATGAGATAAACCCTAAAATACGGATTATATTCTTAATTTCTTATAACATTTTATGTTTTGTTTTTTCATCGCAAGAACTTACTTTATGGTTTTTATCAACTTTTTAATTACTTTTGTAAATATTAAATATTTTTTGTAAAGTAGCTTCTATATTAAGTAGACCAAATATACCTAAAAAATCGGAGTTTTTTCGGTAATGAGTTATTGCAATGAAAGAAATGGGTTAATGTCTCTGGACCACTCATAAAAATTGTATCAATCTATGAGCTTAACCTTGCTTCAGTGTCCTTTTGCTATACCTAGCTCGCAATAGTTTTTTCCATTTATAAAAATGTAGATTATTGACTTTAGTCACTTAAGGAATAATAGCGCGATATGTTCTATTCTTACTGTACACATTTGTTATTGTTAATGCCCTGGTCCCAAATTAAAATTATTTTGCTATTCCATTCTATTTTAGAACGTTTCAGACTGATTATATCATATTCTGAAATAATCAAAACCCTAAAAGACTAATATATCTATCTATATATATCAAACCATGTTAATTTTTCGATAAACACGCATATTTTTCTTTAATACTGTATTTTACCTTGAATCTCATCTATTTTTAGAAAAATAATTTATAACAAATAAACCGGAAAGCTGTCGATATCTATAACTAATGACATAAATCATAGATCCAGATGTTCATGTTCATAACATCTTGTAATGTTGATGAAATTCATTACAAGAAAATTCTATATTTATCATAAATTTAAAAATACTATTTTACCATAAACAAAATAAGTCAAAATAATTGAACAATATTTTAAATTATATATATATATGAATGTGTTAAAGAGAAGCGGCTCAAAAATTGAACAAACATTTATTTATACTTGTTTTATTTATCAGAAATGTTTCATTTTTTTTAAAACATCCGATGTTTATATTAAAAGATATAATATAAAATTTTGAAAGGTAAACATTTATTTTTTTACCCAAAATTTTTAATTGTTAATGTTATTTTTGTCAATTATGTTTTTATGTTTTAAAAATCTGTGTTTCAATTTTAAAATCAACAGGCTACAACTAGATGTGTATAAAATGAAAATGGATGAGGCAGTCCAAACTTATTGGAATGGATCAGATAAACGAAGTGTTTATTTCCCTCTTGGCGTATTTCCCTTAAAATCATAAACAATTGAAATAATAATGTTATTAAGTCTTTACTTTTTACGACATATATTTTAACATACTTTTATTGATACATTCCATAAATTTTTATTTTATCAGTAGTATTCTTTTTTTAATATTCACACTCCTTTTCATCAGCCACTAAATATGGAAATTGAGAACTCAAACACAATTAAGAAAACAATTTTAAGAAGTTTATAGTAATTAAAAATAAATTTAACCCTGATTGCATTTATGTTAAGAAAACTCAAATCAAAGTAAAAGGACCTTGGAATATTTGGAAGTATATCACGAATTTATTTCTAAAACTTTTATTGTACTCTGCAATAAAATATATTGATTTGTTTCAATCCAGATGTCTGAACTTAATTATAGTTTTTTTCCGTTGAAATAATTCCAATTCTATTCAAAACCAGCTGTAACTGATATTTAAAAAATGTGTTTATTGTAATTTACAACTGCATGATGATAATAATAATAATAATAATAAATTGAGTAAACAGAACGAAGAGATATAATGGCATGAGATAAATGCAAGTTTAGAAACTACCCTCCGGTAATACTCGAACTGAATTTTAAATATCCTTTAGGTTAGTTAATTCCCACGCATATTCGTTCTATCCATCGAAAGCAAACACAAATAGATTACTTGGTTAATTTATAAACTCACGGAGAACCAATTTATAACAATAAATAGAAATTCAACTGTTTAAAACTGAATTCATATATAACATTCGAGGGTATATTGTATTTGCTTCCTCTAAATAAATATAGAACTTAATATCTTAATGAACGTGATTTTATCTCAAATATAAATTATCCGACCCAGAGGATCCAACGTTTTGTTTAATCACCAAACAAACAACGGATGATTAAAGTATTTCAGATAATGTATTAAACATTTATTTTTAATACAACAATTTTGAATGTTTCTGTTTGTGTTTGTTGAAACTGAGTAATACGGTTACACTCTTTTCTAATGAATAGTTCTTCCATATTGACTTTTCTGAAATTTTTTTAATTCCTCGGTCTCCGATTTCATGTTTCATGAAAAAATAAGGTAAATAAATAAAAAAAATCTGTACCACAAGGGATTTAGAAAAACGTTACTTATTTTTGTCTTTCTCCATTCTACATATTCTGTGTGATCTCAAAAACTCTCTCTTTTGTGTTTTGTATAATCTTATAAGGAACAAGGCAAAAGAGTAAAAAAAAGGAAACCCCGTATTAGTGAATAATATATCTTGAATGATAATAGTTGACCTTGATAAAATATGTGGAAGAGAATGGTCCGGGTAGAGGTCAATAAATTTCTCTTAGATGTGAAGAAGCTATCGATATCTATAACTAATGACATAAATCATAGATTCATGAACATCTGAATGTTGATGAATTTCATTACAAGAAAAGTCTATATATATCATATATTAAAAAAAAAACTATTTTAACATAAACAAAAAAAGTCAAAATAATAAATATTTCTCCACATCTAAGAGAAATTTATTGACCTATACCCGGACTATTTTTTCCCACAAAAATAATATATCGTTAGACTTACTTCTAATACAAATATACATTTGTTCCATTTATTTCTTATATAAGCTAAGTACATTTTAAAAAAAAAAAGTGTACACTGCAAACCATGATTGGTCTTGGTTTCAGTATACGGTAGTGAATGCACTGTTTCTTGGACAACATATGTTCTGGGAGGTGATTTGTTCGAGATCTCACTCAACCAACCGGTTTTTCTCCGAATTGAGGGTACCCACTTAATAGAGATTAATTGTTCCCCAGGGGAGCCTTCAGATCCAACAGGGTCCAAACACATATGTTAATAGATTACAAAATAAAGCGGCATATCAACTCAGCGCTCTACCCTGCTCTATATTATATTAATGTATTTTGAATATACTATTACCTTTGTTGATAATAACCAAATTATGTATTTTACTTGAAGCTATGAATATTTAGCTTATTTCTAAGCGAATATTGTGTTTTTAAGTTGTGTTTTTCTTTCTGGTGTCTATTGCTCCCATAGAAACTCATTTATAATCCTTTCGAACCTATTTTTAGCTTGTTGATAGCTCCTTTCTATAAATTGAAAGTGGCTGAGCCCTATAAGTATTTGCACATCCTTTACTTTAATTTATGTCTGTTGTTATAATAAATAAACCACCTCTCACCACTCGGTCTGAACCTAAGTCCTTAGCTTAGGCGACTCAGCGGACTTAATACCTCGAGAAGAAGATTTTGTCGGATTTTAAAGTCGGTTACAGAGCTGAGGCAAAGAGATGGTCGGTAGTAGCTAATTTCCCAAGCCCTATTACGGCCATGAGCCGTCCCGCCGGACCCCCACAGTCCCCAGCGAAATTGCTTTTCCTCAAAACGTTGCGATTTTGATTGATGAGGCCCAGAACCAGCTGAAAGGCTCTTTGCTTGACACAGACCGCCCTGCCCCGGCTACAACAAAAGCTACGTCAGATAATGGGGATTCCTTCAAATTAAAACCGTCAATTCCCCCCTCTTCCCCTCCCATCTTTTCTCTTTTAATCCCGGCAATGCATTTTTTTTTCTCTTCTGACGACGATCGATTAGAGGAAGGCCGATTGAAGGGAATTAATTGATGCCTCCTTGATGGATCCAATGCTTTACCTTCACCAACACCTGCAGTCATCAATTCTACGTTCATACTAGCGAAATGGAGTGAATTTATAATTCCAATATTAGTTATTAGCTAGTGAATCTCAATGAAAAAAAACTTCCACAACATCATAGTCGGCCTTGGGTTTAGTACATGTTAGGGGTCACTGTTCTTGAGCAAGGGTTGTGCAGAAAAGTGATTTGCCCTACATCACGCTAAACCGCCAGATTTTTCCCCGTTATTTTGGGTACACACTTAATAGAGGGGTGAGTTCCGCTATCAGACTAGATACTAATAAGTCTGCCAGCAAGCGTGATCTGAACCCAGGACCTTCGGCACTGTATCAAAGCGCTCAACCACTGAGCCACTCCCTTCAATGAAAACAAATTCTTTTGTTTTGTTTTTTAAGGGCTAATCTGGTGGTTTATTATTGCCCTAAAAACTAAACAAAGCATTTTAATTATTTGTTAATTATTTATTATTATTTAAAATCATAGCAGTATATGAAGACTCATCCCCACTTCGGTACTCTCAGTATTCTGAATCTTAGCAAAAACTATTACAGCAGAGCAACAAGTGTCCGAACCTGGACGGCGTAGCTCAGTGGTAGAACGTCGAGTCGCTGTGCCAAAGATACCGGGCTCAAATCCAGCCATGGCATATATTTTATCTAATCTGATAACAACCGGGGATGAACTCTGTGGGATGAGGATGGATCTCCTGGCCCCAGCATCAATAAGGTGGGTACCCTGATTATAATACCTGTCGGCTGAGTGTGTTCTCGGATAAATCAACTTCCCTGGAAAGCCGATTGATTAAAGACGGTACAGTCTCCACTCCGTACTCAGCCAGAATACCTTCAAGGGCTGTTGTGATACATTTTTTTTTTTTTTTAATTATCCGAAGTAGTTTCATAGGAAAGGATATACATTGCTATTCCCAAAAAAATATGTTTGAAGAATATTTTCTATAAATTTAGATTTTATATAAATAATAAAAAAATAAAAATATAATTGGACTACAATCTTGTTGTTAGTAATAATTACGTTTATATCAGTATCAGGCATGCTATTATAGTTTTTTGATGATACAAGCAGTCGACTCTTTTTTTACTACGCGGCTGATAGTGTGACATTGATAATGCACATAAACAAACTATAATGATGTTTAAGTTAATATTATAATAAAATTATAAATAAGTTTCCCACCCAGCTCTTTCCATGTGTCCACGAGGTCCAAGATAGGAGCTGGTAGTAACAATACTATGATCGTTTTTTTTAAAATGTTCATAGAATTTAAAAATAATTGTGATTGTTAATTTTTTTTAAAAGAAAATTTAAATTATCTGAACCGCGAAAAGTGGAATCGCGAAATTTTGCTTACCTTTGTAAATTTTAAAATGAATTTTATTAAAATTGAAAATTAGTTATTTTAATTATTCAAACATATAATTAGCACAAAAATAGGTAAGTGTCGACGACCTTACACTTTGGAGAGAACTTCGATATTTTAAGTTATTTTCAATAGGAATAAGGCGAAGTGAGACCTTTGTACTCAGAAAATGTCCTGATAAAATAATAAATCAGGTTTAAATAAAATATTATGTACTCCGCCGCTAAAGTTATAAATGCAAATAATTTAAAACAAACACAAAGATGAAAGATCACAATGAATTCTGTCATAAATATAAAAGAGAGGAGTATTGAAAATTCAATCCCTTCTGTTCCCTTGAAATTACGAAGAAAATTTCTTTATTGAAGTTGCGAAAAGTTCCTAGAAGCGCCTGACAAAGCGGAACAAAAGGCTGTGAAGAGCGACGCTTAAAGTGCCAAAGCGGGATTTAAATTAAATACCACACTCGGCACTCCAACACATGTTTCATCAATATCTAACAGTATTATATGATGACATGTATAATATATTCTGCAAGAGATAAAGATTATGAATGAAATTAGACAAAAAAACAAGAGAGGAAAACGTTTGATTATTAGTGGAAAGGGTGAGACGTTTGTATATATACTCTATTTTTTAATCAATAATTATAAATATTATCTTTTTTTATATTTAGCCCACGATTACGAAAGTGAGACAACTCCATTTAAAAAAAAATTAACCCTCAAATACATTCCTTACGACCACCTGATTTAAAAATTCATTGATGAATACAAAATACAATATTTAAACATTTTATAACTTGCCATTTGCTTACGCGATTCAATCGCCTGTACAATCTCTGATAGACTAAAGCAGTGGACTGTATTATTCTCAAAAACGCACAAAAAATAAAACAATAATAAATTTCTTACTTACCATCTGGTGGGAAAAATCGCTGGACTGCAAGTAAAGGGGGGAGGATTCTCTGCAAGTAAAAGGGGGGATTTGGCGATGGGATGGGACAGACGGAAACTCGAGGAATCAATCCCAGTTTACCTGCACTTTGATTCGTCCAACTTCTTTCCGACGCTCCGATTTTACATAATGATACACAATGCAATTCTTCCCCGACCATATATACAACACAATTTATATAATATCACTTTTACGACTACTATCTGTATGTTTTTTTTTACAACTGAGGCTAAACGAGAACTGGCATAATTGTTTGTTTTTAAAACATATGTTATTTCCAACATAATTAATGATTTTAAATTGGCTCAAACACCATTACTTTTATGATACTTCTTGGATTTCCCATAATCATCGAATATTATTAGTACTCATATTGACAATCACTTCGATGTAAGCTCCGTCATCAAGATCTGATTCGGAGATATCAGCTCATTCATTCTCTGAATCATCTAACAAGAGGCAAACTTTGTCACAAAACATCGGGTCATCAGTCATAATAACTTATTATGATTTGCGAATAGGGGTTCCATTATTGTAACATAATTAAAAAATAAAATAAAATAATGTATAAATCCAAAATGGAGCGGAGTGGCTCAGTGGCAAAGCACTGAGTTGCCATGCCGTAAATCCTGGTCCGAATACCGCTACTCCCATGACTTTTATTTAGTCTGTTGCAACCGGGTATGAAATCTGTGGAATCGAGGGTCCTCCTGAGGCTCACCCAACCTCTATAAAGTGGGTACCCAAAATAAGTGGGTTGAGGGTGATCTAGGACAAATCCCCTCCCTGCACATTCGTTGTCCTTGAAATAGTTCAGTCCCTAACATGTACTTAACCCTATACCCGTTCACGGGTTGTAGTGGTACAGGTTTTTAAATAATAAGAAAAACAGTTAGTATTTTGATAACATTTATAAATTTAGAAGTGTCACGGATCAAATTAACTAATAAATATAAAGCATTAAATTAAAGCTTATCTTGGAAAAATCAAAGAAGTCGCAAAAGTACTGAGGTATGGACAAGGCGTTGCTTTTATTTTTTGAACAATCTTTAGAACCAGCCTTCCACTTTCACATTCAATAAGGTGCTGACAAGATAGGAAGGTACTGATTCATACGGGGATTTCCCCTGGTCGGGTACTTCCAGGTTGGGAAATTCCAGAAAAAGGGTATCAAAAGGTCCCAGGGACCATGTGTCAGTACTTATGGTTAAACCTAAATCTAATTACAAATTAACATAATTTTATATTTTTAATCATTTAACAATCAATATTATTTCAATATCAGTATAAATTCGTTATTGGAAATTTATTTTGTCAACAATATTTCAAATGTGTTGATTTTGAAACTAAATATTTAGCAATGACATAAAGGTCTGTTTCTCATTTTCAAAATCAACGGCCTAATTATAAGTTTATATTTTCCAATCTTCGTTCCAAGTTCATTTTATCTTTCAATAAAGGTTTTTCGCAAATTATATCCTATTATCTTTTGAGAAAAATGAGTTATTTTTCATTATTACTTAAAATGCTTAAAACTATTTTTATTTAAAAGGACCATTTATTTTAAAGACAAGTATTATAATAAATAAACTAGAGAGATTTACCATTTGAAATTTGTTTTAACTGAGCTCATGTTGTTTAGATAATTATAGACTTTACCACTATTAATTTATTAATATTAGAAGTCAATTCGTAAAAATAGTTACCATGGTGATATATATTTACTAAAAAAAAAAAAGTCTTAGCGTAAATAATAAAGACTGCAGTATAAAAACTAAAAGTAATTAATTGCTAATATATAATATTAAATTATAATCAGAAATATATTTTATAAATTAAATAAAATAAGAAATCCGTTTTGTCTTCGTATCTCTGGTAGAGAATTATTTAATCTTTTAACAACTAAGGATGGACATTGTGGGATCTGGAAACCCTCCCGGGGCTCACCCAGTCTCTATAAAGTTAGTGCCATTACATGGGGGGGGGGGGAAAGCCGGTGTGTCTAATTACCTCTCTACACAACCTTTGTCTTATAAGCAGTGCAGTCTCTATCCTGTACTGAGCCCTAGATCCTTATGGTTTGTAGTGGTATAATCATTTATTTTCTCAGATTTTATAATCGATTTTTCCCTCTGTTACGTTTTCATTCATATTTATAATATATTAAATAACCTATGATTCTTTATATTTCCCTATTTTAACAATCCAGTTATTCTTATATGTCGACTACTTTATTTATTTCCTAGATAGTGCAATGTTAACGTCATTTTTTTATATATCAGGACGACGGATAGTAGCGGTATAGGATTCATTGGTATTTTTCTGAGACTAATAGTAACCATCAGTTTTTTGCCTCTAAAAACATACAATAATGAAGAAAGTGTATGAGCATAGCACCTTTACTTAATTTTTTTTTTTTTAATTCGTCCGCTGAATAATATTGAAGACTACGCCAGATTGAAATTCCCGCCTAGACCGAACTGCTATAACCTTTGTGCTGGATAGAGAGGAGTAAGTTAGTGGAGGCCGCTATAGGAACCAGTCGCCGGCAATATGTAGCCAAAGTTGGCAGTGCCTCAACCAACTTAGTGGAAGCCAGAGCAGCGCTAAACGGCCCGATAGTTCTGCCTTAGCCTTCTACTTTATATCGCTTCGACAGTTTTTAGTGGGCTTCTGTTTGCCTGAGGAATGCTATACGTCCTTCAGGATCGAATTACCCCTGTCTGAATATTTTGCGAGCTTCAATGCTTCTCTGTTTTACATAACAAGTAAAACGAGATCTAAACATAATACCGCTTTACATAAGCGTTTATAATAAGTGCTTTCTATTACAAATAACCATGCTATGCTGGTATATCTATATCTCGACATGTATCATATATAATCTGAATGAGGTAATCATAATCCTTATTGGATAAAAAGAGCTTTAAAATTTTGAAAGAAAAGTACTCCGACGAATCTTCGGTCCAGTTAATATTTGAGGAAAATGGTGGAGAATATCACGAAGAAATTTATGACCTACTCAATGATATAGATATCATCACAGTGATAAAATTAAGGTGGGCAAGGTAATGTCACTGTAATGCAAATAAATATAATTCCAAAAATACTGAAGACAAAGCAGCTACAGGGACGTCGAGCGATTGGTAGTCCAACACTAAGATGGACGGATCGCGTAGCATTTCATCCCAAGAAAGCAGGAGTTAACAAACACGAAGAGCATGGCGATTGGTTTAGGAGGCCAGGTTTTCTGGTTTTTGCTCCAACATGATGATAATAATTAACCATTATTCTAAGGAATCCAGAACATATTTTTTTAAATACATGTATTTATTGATATATACAACAGTATTATAATAGTACAGCAAGTACATTACATTTAATGTAAAGATATAAGATAAATATTAACAAAAAAAAAAACCCTTGACAGAACTCATAGAAGATTAACTTCTAAAAGGTCACGAGGCCATCTTGTAACGAAGTATGTAGCAATGAAGATTAAACGAAAGGATTTGAGATTGTAATGATCGGATATGAGAGGCATTGGATGGTTTAGTGGAGTCCCAAACTCTACCCCGTAAGTCCAAAAAGTTATTATAATTATCATGCATATGAAATATGCATAGATAATAAATTTCCAACTGTGTGAAAGTGATGCGGGCCAGATTTTTATATTCATTGAATAAATATATTTTATAAAATTTATAAATATATTTTATGAAATTTGTCAATTAAAAGGGAATATCCGTCATATGTTCTGTCGATATCTTTATTTTGAACGGCTACATGTGGTCCCGAGCCTGTATGATGTCAGGTACTCGTTAAAAATCCCTATCCTAATAAAAACAGGATAGGCAAAATTTAGAGCACTCAGTACAGCTTCGTCCAAATAGCCTTAGCAGAAAAAAAAATTATGTTTAAATAAAAAACATTTTATTTTACAATATTTTACTTCAACTATTCGTTTCCACTTGAGGGAATAAAAGGAATATATCATAGAATTATTTACATCTCCAAAGCAATAGCTACTAGCTTTTCGAAGATTGCATTCCTTTTGAAGAGTCCCTCTTTGGAATGCCGTTTCTTTTTATCTTACTTACATTAATGGCGAAACAGAGGCTCAGAGCATACGATTATTCCAACATTGAACGGCATTTGAATAAGAAACAGGCTTTTTTCAGATCAAAGAGCAAAAAACATTCTTTGCCTTTCACGATCAATCTGGGATACTCAAATGGACTGATAAAGAATTCATTAAACCACATTCAGTCCAAAGGCGTATTATTGTAAATTTATTAAGTCAATAAAATTTAAATTGACTAAATAATTTTGCTATAATTACAAATTGTTCCCATTAACAACACATCACATCAAAACCAATGAAGATAGTTCATTGTAAGGTCCATCTTAAGGAGTACGGCGACACAATTCCTAAACAAACTAACAGTTGTGCAGGGAGGTTTTTTGACCTTGGTCTTGACCTTCCTCAACCATCAAGTTTTCCTCTTAATAAAAGCAACCCACATTTAGAGACCGCCTGATCCCAGGAAGAATCACAGAAGAACAGATTATATGATTTTTATCCATTGTTTATAATAGAATAAAAAAACTAATCCGCTACAATTGGTCTTGAACATCGAATTTACAGATAATTTATTGAGATAAATAACTCCCCTACGCCCAACCTACGGAGCAATCCTGGTCCTTAATTATTGAAGTGACAATAGAAATTTTATAACGATAGAAATAATTATCCGGGAAAATTATTAAATGTTAATCCTTTATTTCTCACGAGTTAGTATTAGGTTTTCCAAACTATATTAATTTATTTCCAGAAAATTGTCTTCATTGCGAGAAAATATTTCTAATTTTTCCTCCTTTATTTAATTATAGAATTCTTTCGTAGTTTATAATTATCATATTTTTAATAAAAATTTAAAGAAATGATTTATTTTATATGCATATAAAAAAAAAGAATGAACAAATCCTAAATTTGAGATAATATAATAATAATGATTTCCTATTGTTCACGATTAGGGTAAATTATTTTTTTACAAAAGAAAAATATTTTAACAAACCGTAATAATAAAAAAATCCACTTGAAATAAATTTACTTAGTAGTCTAATTTATATGTGAAAGATTAATAATGATTTAAAAAAATATTTTTATTACTTTTTTTCGTAAGAATAATAGTCTTCCAACTTATATTATTCTTTTTTCAAGTCTAGCATTTCAAATATCTACTCATTATTACTCTGTTCATCTTATATTGTAAAGTTGTCAATGCATACAGTAAGTGGTTGAAATATCCTATTCGAAATTCTCCATTTTGTTTCCACTAAATGGTACAATGAAAATTCCCGGCTTTATAATTATTTTTTCTATTTATTTTTAGATAAAATGATTAATTGCATATTTGTATTAGAAGTAAAGCAAACCATGCATAAATTTCTAATGCTAGATTTTTTTTCTTTTGTTTCTCAATCTTTTGTCTGGTTCCTAACGTTATAAAACATTTCAACCTTGACATTTTGCTCCTTGACGTCATACAAAATGTACAGAAGGTAGAAAGATAAAACTAAGTAACATTTTCCCTATTGTGCGAGTAAGCGGTAACGTTTTTATCAGATCTGTGCAGTGTTATTTCTACCTGGAGCTTTTAGAGGCTTCCTGTTATATAGAAGTTGCCCTTCTCTAGGGCTTTTATTTGACTTCAATATCACTCGAGCCCTTCTTATCGGCCACTTGCCTGGCTTCCATTGAGTCGATCCGCTGTATGACTGTCGGGGATAAGTGTACTTCGCTCTGCCAACAATTTCTATCGGAAGATATATATAACTTATCATTAACAAAAGGAAAAATAACAAGACAAAGTTTATACCCGGAAAGAGTTCCAAGAAACGGAGACAATAAAAAATATATATAGAATTCCCTCGAATAAATTCCCTCCAAAATTCGTGTTTGGCTAAAACATTGAAATTTACAACTGTATTAAAACAGTACAACAAGTAGATATGATACATAATGGCATATATGAAAGCAAGTAGAGAAACTACCCAGTGGTAGCACTCAAATAACAAATTTAACTTAGAAGCTCGTGGGAGCCATCTTCTTTTTAGACGCCTTGGAGCATTATTAGGAGCATTATTGAAGCTAGTGGATTTTAGTCGGAATACAGTTTGTCATGAAAGATGTCGGGTTTGGGCCAAATCAGCAACAAATGGGACATCATGGATGACTTTGTTCATAACAAAGTAAGGAGGATTTAGGAATTTACGAAGGATTTTGGACTAATAATCTATATAAGGATTTGACAAGAGAGGTATTCGATAGCTTACTCGAGCCCTAAACATTTACTCTGTAAGTCCTGATTGTTTTTTATTATAACAGTCATGTATACGAAGTATAGTTTTAAAATAAATTTCGAATTGTGAGGTATGATGCTTGCACTAGATCTTTATATATATTGGAACAAACCATAGGTTCTTCCTATTTTAGGATTTTGGATTGTAAGTAGTGGATAGACTGTAGCTTAATGGAGCACCGAAGGTCTACTCCTTATATCCAAATAGGTCTTATAATCATTATATGTAATTAGCTGAGAGCTTAGGTTCTTTGTCTAGTAAGTTTTGCAGAAGCCTGAAATGGCGAGGAGTTTCTTGTCTTTTGAGTCTAGTTTCAGGATTTTAAGTTAAACGTTTATAGACATGTAATTGCTAAAACGTGAAGTGTTATAATGAAATGTAGTTAAGGAATTTAAAAAAACAACTAATTATGATTGTATAGTTTTTTTATCAAAAGTTTATGTAACACCTTTTCATTAAAACGCCTTTTAATTCTGTATATTATTTTTTCCTGAACACAGTAAACACTAACTAAACTCAGACATATGAGATGTGGTTGTACTGAAGAATTCAACAAAAGCTTGAATGGATAGAATTATAAAAGAGAAAATCATGCAAGGGGTGAGGGGAAAAACTGATTTATACAGAAAGGTATTCACCTTTACAATGAACCTTACCAAAAAAACATATGAGGAGTCTTAAGTTCGTTAGTTGGTATGGACTATACTGTTTCTTAGTTCAATTTTTTAATAATTTAAAAAAAATAATGATTGTGATATCTAAACGTTTTTAAGTTTAACAATAAAAAATATTAGGTTTACATGAAGGTTCATATTTTTTTAAGAAAAAATTAAACTGGATTCGTTTTGAAAATGTTTATATGTCCTTTCATATGATTTTTTTGTCTTGGATATATATTACGAATATTTGTGTCCCTGTCCATTATCCACATTTTTACCCAGACACTAAATATATAAATAAGAAAATCAATAAACAGTACACGTAAAAGATACACAGGCACTTTTTTGTAACAAATTCTGATAGAGTAAAGGCTTGACTTGTTTGTTTTTTTCCTCTGATAGGTTTACAAAGTTGAATAAGTTATAAAACAATGTTAACGAATTGTTGACGCTTTAACAACTAAATTAAAACTTTTTTTGTTTACAGGGGCATCCTCCTTCACGGAAGGGGCCAATACGACGATGCAATTGAGAGTTACCAACTTGCTATTCACTTCAGGCCCTCTCTAGCCCGTGAGTGTTTTTTAAACTCATAATTGTTTTTATATATATATTTTATGTTTCATATTAATTTATCTCAACTTCAGAGTAATAGAACAACTGTTCAACTCTGTTATTCCTGAAATAATACTCAAACTTTGGTTCATAACAAAATATATAAATAGGGTTCAGGTTTATGTAAAATTGTTTTTTTCGTTGTTTTTGTTTAATGAGATTAGTTATGAAATTATTATTTATAATTATATAATTCTAAAATGAAATTTTTAAAATAGTTAGTGTGTATCTTTCCCTAGTATATACTTAGCAGATTGGCCAAACAGAAAGTTTTTTTCAATTTAAATAAAAAATATGATTATTATGGAATTCAACACACATGTATAAGAAAATGAAATAAAAAAGAAATGTGAAATAAGAAAGAAATATTTTCCCGTTGGATTATGTCCACAACCCCAGTTAATAAGTGGTTAAGTCGAATTTTTCTAAATGAGTTTCATGCACTTCGGGAACTGAAATCTTGTTATTTTTGTATTGAATAAGCGGCTAAGTCAGGCATTTGCTTGATAAGAAGTTAATGCTTACACTACAACTCTATTTCAAGCTAAACCATTTTTTTTTAAATACGAGGATTGCACGGTTTCACTATCCTCAACAGAAATAACTTGCTCTGGAAAACGTTTGACTTAATCACTTATTCACTTAGGCTCCAAATATGTTTTTCATGATTATAGTTATTTTTAATTTTATTTTTAGGAGTTATCTTATAATTTGTTTTCATGTAATTAAATAATTAAATTATGAATTTTGATTTTACCATAACATTGATTTAATGTAAATTATTAGTTAAAACTTAGTAAATAGTGGGAAATTTTTTTGACTAAGTGTTTATATTAGATCATATATAAAACTCCTGATACCAAATATAAACAATAACAATAATTATAAAGAATAAACATATAGCTGTAATATATAGATTTCCAACAAATGCAACACATTTGCTTACTTGAAACGTTAATATTCAAGTTTTATATACAAAATATATAGGTTTTCTATTTTTATTCGCTTAACAAATACGACATTATCTTCGTATATTAAATTTTACTTCTGATATTTCAAGCAATTGATGTTTTGTTCTTTCAGATAACCGTTCCATCGAATACAAAATAAATGACATTGGATGTAGCAGGATTACTATCATTAGTTTTCATCAACACATTTGCTAATTAAAACAAAAAAAAAAAATTTAATCTCCGAATAATAGCGATATTCAGATATACGAAAAAAGTTAAATATAACACAATTCGATAAAACAAGAGAAAGGTTATTGGTATTTTTTTTTTTGTTTTTAACAATAATTATCTAAGATCATAAACTCAATATCCAAACCTGTTTGGGTTCATAAATCAGAACTCAGAAATTGTGGTAGCAGCCAAAACTTTAAGGAGCGGATTTGCTCAGTATTAGAGCACTGAGTGGCCATGCCGATAATCCTGGTTCAAATCCCCCTGCTGACAAGACTTTTATTTAGTTTGCTAGCAGTCGGAGATGGATCATGTGGGATCTAAGACCCTCCTTGGGCTCACCCAGCCTCTATAAAGTGGGTTCCCAAAGTAAGGGGGAAAATCTGGTGGTTGAGTATGATCTGGGACAAATCATCTCCCTGCACAACCGTTGTTTCATACCATATATCTCCGTTGCAGCCGGAGTTAGATCATATAGGATGTAGGATCCTCCTTGGGCTCACCCAGCCTCTATAAAATATCATAAAAATAGGGTATTAATTACAATAATACAAAAAAAATAAGGGGGGGATCAGACGGTTGATTATGATCTAGGACAAATCACCTCCCTGCACAACCGTTCTCCATGAAACTGTACTGTATCTACCATGTATTGACCCCGACCCGCTCACGAGTTGTAGTGGTATATGTTTTTCAGGTTCAGAGGCCAAAAACGTATGGTAGTAGCATCACACACATGTTACATATGTGAGCGGGGATTAAAGCGTTAATAAATTATTAAATTAATTTGTGATAATTTCCAGTTTACTATAAGAAACTAGACCTCATATTTCATTTTTCTAAACATTATTCTTGCGGTAATTTTTGCAGAATATATAAAGAATTTAACAGTTTTGTTATTATTATAACAAAAACCGATCAAATCAAGTTTTAAACAGTATTCCCTGGAGCCACATGCCTGGTATAAATGCGGAAATGATTCCCTGATGGTAATATCGGAGGGGAACCAAGTGAGAACGTGAGTTCCTGCGAGCAAAGTGCGCACAGCTGCACGAATCAGTAACAAAAAATATTTACTGAACGGCGGCGACCTGTGATTGAGCTTGCACGTGATTCGAACCTCAATGCCCTGTCCTCTCTCCTCCAGTCGAAATTATATCCTCGGCTCTCCTCTCTCATAAAAATAGAAAACCTTTCAACAGTTCTAAAAAAAATATATAAAATTAAAAAAAATAAAAATAAAAACAATTTCGATTTCAGAAACATCAAAGACATTATTCTACATTGAATTGTGATTTATTTGTATTAATAAAAAATTTGTTGTATTGTCTGATTAAACGTGATGTTGAACTGGTCCAATTCCAACCGATTTACATTTAAGAAAGTATTCATTTTTTTTTTAAATTGTATAATATTTATTTTTTTCTTAACTTCACAGAGTAGTAGAACAACTGTTCAACTCTGTTTTTCGTGATAAAAATACAGACTTTAGTTCGCAAAATATATAGTAATAGTGTAGGTTTATTACAATGTTATAGTGTTTTTTTTTCAGTAATATTGTAAAAATAAGTTTATTTACACCACTAGTATACACTAGGACCATATTGAGTATAGAGAATTTTTTTTTCAATTTAAATATAATAAAAGATCAATATGAAAACCGAAATATGTATGTATGCATATATATATATATATATTCATTATGACTGCTGTTAATTTTTTAAAATATGTTATTAGGAGTTACCTCTGTGTACCAATTTTAATAAGAACTTAATTTTTTTATGTAGTATTAATTTTTTTATGAAATTGTATAGAATTTATTTATTATTTAATACTAAATTTGCTATGTTATATATGTAAGATTTTTTTTTCATGGAATGGGAGACAACCTAAATATTTTGAAGTGGATATTTTTTTTAAATTGCTCTTTACAATTATGATACATGTAAAATGTTAATAAAAATATTGAATTATTATTAGTTAGCTGTATAAATAGGGAGAAAAAAATGACCCGGCTGGATAAGATATAATTCCTAAGTCATAAAAATAATTCCTTAAATAGTAATCAGCTACTTACCAGAAACTTAATTGGGGATCCACGACGCTGGTCTACTTCAGGGCTGAATAGGCCTGATACAAAAATATTTAAAACTGAAATAATATGACACCATTGGAGTAAACCAGATGCAAAGTAGGAATAATTTAAAATATAAAATAATGGGGTGTATCAAAAATATGACCGTTTTATCAAATTCCAGAGTTCAAAAGTCTGTAAATATTTTAATGCTATTTATTATTTACCAACACTTAATATTTTAGAGCATTCTCTAAGCTTGTTTAATAACACTGGACTTCTTCAAAAAAAGCCTCAGTTTAGTTATTTATTTCAAAGAATAAACATGAATGTCCTACGAAATTATCGTAATTTTAAGACATTACTGGAAATAACATTTCACAGCCGCTGAAGCAATTTTTTGAGTCAAATCCGTCCACAAGTACTCGCGAACTTGCCAGGGAGTGTGCTATGTCAAAAGATACTGTTAGTCGCCATCTTCTCTCCATGGGGAAGGTGAAACGGTCATTTTTTTTTATACATCAGATTAAAATAAAACTGTAATATTATTTAGAATTTTGAACTAAAACTTGGCGAGTGACATATGAGTTGTTCGATAGTTACTAAAACTATAGAAAATATGAGTTAATGACAAAAATGACGGAAAAACATGTATGAAAAATATCTTCCATACTTGTGACCTACATTTCATGTGTCTTGCATATTTAACACTAAAGAAGACCTGCAATGTGTGTAAAAACGTCGCTTTCTAATAAATACTTTAAAACTGTTTAAGGAGTTATTTCTTTGACCTCCATCTTGACCATTTTCTTCCCCTTAATTATATATATTAATTTTTAAAAATCATATTAACTACAGAAATACTAGGTGTCTGCTACGCCATAATAGAAAACATACATATTTGAATATACTCGTAATCCTTGATTATGTTTATTATCTTAGCCAATTTATAAGTAAATAATATATAAATGTTATAAAAACTTTAATGTAACTTAATTAAAATTTATCATTCGGCTTTAAATATAGTTATTCATCAAGTTATTTTTTAAAATTATTTTTCTGTTTTCTTTACAATTTTTGAAAAGTTTTTTCCATAAAGCCCCAAAGATGGCCCCTAATTCGAATGAAGGTAGTACCATTGAATACCTTTTTTACACGGATAAAGTTTCGAACCTTGAACTGAGTTTGTTCTTATGAACTCAGGATCCGTTTACTAAAAACAAATTAGATTCTGAAAATAAACACTTGTATTATTTTCCTTAAACATTCATTTCCTTATCTGTCTTGGTTCCTCTTCTAACTAACCAGGTGAATCATTACTCTTAGGTGTTTTTTTGAAAATAAATTAGCTCGGCTTTAATTTTTTGGGATATACACAAAAAATCTAAAGTAATTAAGATCATTATTATATTTTTCTGAAGAATTGTTGTAATTAAACGTGTGTGTAAATCTCTTGAATACCAATTAGTGAATTTCTGATTTATCATCAATGAAACCCTCGGCCGTTGAGTTGCCCCTAGTAGGCTGCTAGGCTTCACATATGAGAACCCAAACGTTCGGATTTATAACGAGGTGCACTTTTGTTAAACATATAAACCATATAATAACAGAAACTTATATATTGATATAGGATTTTCTTAAATATATTATTAACTAAGCATTTATGATAATAAAAGATGGTGTATACACGTGAACAGCTCTTGGTAATATAAACACCATATGAAGGCCTGGATTTCATGCTATAATAAAGGCAAAAAAATTTTGTTTCTCAACGTTTATAAAAATGAGGTGATACCCCACCAGCATGAACCAATTCAAGTATAATAGAAGTATTAATTTTTAACTAGTTTAAGACTAAGCACAAAAATAATTTCATGATTTAAGACACTTTTAAGTGCCATTTCGGCCGAGTTTGTTCAAAACTGCATTAAGTTTAGAATCTGTTATCGTTTAAATTCGAGATTGCCATCGTACGAGTTGTTAGTGATTAACTCTAAAAAAGAACTGTCCCACTATAACCCATGAAGGGTTTTGTGTTCAGTACATGGTACAGACAGAACTCTTTCTATGACAATGGTTACGCAAGTGACTTGTCCTAGACCATGCTCTACCACCATATTTTTTCTCCACTTTACAGAAGCTGAGTGAGCCCCAAGATCCACAGATTCAGCGATCTACCCACTGAGCTACCCCGCTCCATCGACTTTTCTAGAAGCAATGAAGAAAAGTCTATGTCAATACAAAATATGACTGTTGGGTTTTGTTAGAGAGTTTTTCTAGCCCTACGGTTGTACAAGGAGGGGAAATGGACGAGACCAAATATGATCGCAAGATTTTTCCTTCACAAATAGACCAAAAATGATACGAATTACAGCTGTTAACGTTTTCACCCTCATATATACGTTTTTTAAGTGGCCTGAAATTGAGATCTTCAGTTGAAATAAATTATTAACCTTAAGCATAGACAATTTTAATAATTAATCAATGCCTTATGCTCAAATTTTTATTTTATTTTCTGCTCCGATTGTACTGTTAGTCATGTCCATAAAATATCCTCTGTCTCGTTCGTTTTCGGAAATTAGTTTTCGAATTATTAACAACATCGGCGTTTGTTTTAACATTTTTCTCTCATTTCATTAGAAGAATTCAATAATAGCAAACAGAGAACCATACAAATAGATACAAAGCAAACATAAAGGGTCAATCTGTGTTGGTTGTTGCACGAGCCGCAGCGCCATTGATTTAGACTGGACATCGCAACTAAATTATTCCATGGCTATTGAAACTGCTCGGGCGCGCTCTTTTGTTTCCAATGTGCTCTCATTATATACTAATGAATAATTCCATATCATTTAGGGGCTCGATAAAGCGACGTATTCTCCATAATGATTGTTCCCAATGTTTGCATACGGGGTCTCTGTACCAGCCTCGTTGACCTCAACGGACCGTATTATTTATATTGAGTCGATGAAAACCATCGATATAATATTTAAATTGATATTACAAACCAAAAAATAAAACAACTTAAGAAATCCTGTGTTATATTTCTATTTTATTACATCATTTCACTTATTTCTTGTTGCAGATAAATTATTTAATCTGTAACCCATGCAAAGACATCAAGCTTCATCATACTTCGATAAGACTAACTAAACAGATATTTTTTATAGTGTGCATCTCGCCAACAGTTCATTAGACATGACCTTCTCAAAAATTAATAGGATTTTTTTCTTACTTTTCATTATTGTTCCCTAATTTTGGACATGACAAAAAAAAAAACCTGTATAGAATCTTCACAATCCTATTACATACTAAATTTGAACAGTTATTATAGAAAGAGTATTGTCATTATTGCATCCATTGAGAAAACAGAAATGATTTCAAAAGTATATGTCACTTATATGCTACATTTTACTTCAACAAGACTGACCAAACAAATGTTTTCTATTATATCTCTCTTCAACAGTTAATTAGACATAAAGTGTCCTCCTCCAAAAAATAATTTTTTTTCTTACATTTTATTTTTTTTCCGAATTTCAAACATGGCCAGAAAAAAAAAAAAATTCTGACACTAAAATTCTACAGTTCGAAAGTGTATAGTGCATTGTTATCATTGAATCCGTCGAGAAAACATAAATTATTTGAATAGTATTTGTTACTCATACTCCTAATGGGACATTATATTACTCTAACAACTCCAGTAATTTTGATGTATGGTGACAAGATAATATCTTATTCTTCTAACTATCTATCTTAATTATCCATTAAACCTGATGTCTCATTATGAGCTTTTTATAAGCAAATAAATGGAATTTTGAATAGAATATTAATAATTCCTTTTAAGAATATTGAATAGGATATTGTAAAAAAAAATTCTTATATTCTTCTTCCGGGATGGACCGTGTCATGCCGGTGCTATTAACCAAGCTTTCGCTCATCGTGCTCTGAGCTTTTTTAACTACCCGCTCTTCATTAACTGACTAGCCCTGAAGAAGCTCACAGCACGATGAGCGAAAGATTGGTTACTACCACCGACATGACACGGTCCATCCCGCAAGAATAATATAAAAAGAAAACACAAAATACTTATTTATAAATGAGTGAAAAGAATACAAATATAAATCATTAATCCTCTAAAACAATATAGAATAGTGACTACGACTACGTATGCAATATACTAATAGTGACTACGACTACGTATGCAATATACTAATAGTGACTACGACTACGTATGCAATATACTAATAGTGACTATGTCGTTCTACTTTTCGGACGATATAAAGAACATAACATAATAAGACATAAAAATAAATAAATAACGCAGACCCCCACCTCAAAGCCCAAGAAGGAACCTAACAGAGAAAACATGACACATAGCTAAGGTCTAAATGCACATATTATAATTTTTTGTAAACAAACAAATTTTTTATAACATTTAATAAGAACTTATATAACTTTATATATTACTATCAGATAACTTTCTATTCTTAGAATAGAATAGAATATATTATAAATATAATTTATATACATACATATATATATTATGATTATAATTCTTGAGTTCCAGCTAAAAGAAATTTAAGAACTGACTGGAACTCAAGAATCAGAATATATATTTTCTATAACAGTCAAGATAAGTAGAGACCAATATATATATATATATATATATATATATATATATATATATATATATATATATATATACATATTTCAATAGGTTTCTATGTTCCTCGACTGTTATAGATAATATATACTTATGATTCTTGAGCTTCATTCAGGTCTTAAACTTCTTTTGGCGACGTTTCGAGACTATACCGGTCATATTCATGCCCTAGCAGTTTGGAAATGAGTTTTTTTTAGTGAATACATGAAATAACACACTATTCTGTGTATAAATTGACACGTGTAAGGTGTTAATACATAATTGGTACTTACAATTTGAAGAAGAACGGATACTAAATCATTAATCTGTCAAATAAATTCAATATTTCCATGAAATGTAAATATTGTAAGAGTTGTGAACAATGATTAATGTTTTTTTTGGATCAGGAAACCCCTGCTGTTATTACATAAGTACCAATTATCTATTAGGTTCTTACACGTGTCAAGTTATATTTAGAATAGTGTGTTATTTAATGTATTCACTAAAAAGACACATTTCCCCACTATTTGGGCACGAATGTGAGACCTACCTAGTCGCCAAAAGAAGTTTAAGAACCGAGTAAAGCTAGGAAATCATAAGAGAATATATATATGTGAGTGTGTATATTCAAATAATAAATGTGTATTTATCTTTTAATATCCCGGATTAAAAGATTAGCTGAAATAATAATTTTTATTATTATTTATTAAACGTTAATTAAGTTTCAAACTCGTCACAATTTCAATTTATTTCCAAGAATAATGAGATAAATATAAAATAAAAGAGGCTGTTATATACAATTAATTAATACTGGAAATGGTATCCTAGCAAGATAAAAACTCAGGACAAACATAATCATAACCTTCAGGCTAATTAAATAAAACCTGAGACTAATTTGAGCCGTATTTATTCCGGCCATTTAATTCGGGAATTCAATTAACAAATGGCGAGGCATCACGGCAAAAAGCGAGCCTGAAGAATATAAGAGATGAGGCAGCTTAGCAAATTGCTTTTCGCCTCGCTCTATCTTTCAATTGAAAGTCTGTTTCAGGAGAAATATGTATTTAATTCCATTTCGCCCCCTCTCGAAATATATTACAATCGCCGGGGCCTATTACAATATATCACCCCCCCTCGTATAATAGTCTGCCAATAGATGGCCTCTGCTTTGCTCCCCTTCCCGAATCAGGCCCAAGGGAAGAAGGATCTAAACCTTTCGTTCTCAGTTCCTCTTTTCGCTTAATGGTGTTATCAACTGATATGTGGGGGGTAAAAAGAAAATCGACGATAAATCTTAATTTTTTTATTAAATTAAATTTAAAAAAAAACATGAAATATCATCCATCATGCACTGCGAAAATAGAAAAATTAAAATTGTTCGATTGGCATTAACTAACTAAATTACTTTCATATTGCATATCATTTAAGTCTTATCGCACTAGTATTTCTGAAGTTATATAAATAAAATCCTATATTTCTGGAACTACGGGAAAAACTAATAGTGAGCTAGGAATGGCATTCATTTGTGCATTAAAAGTGACCTAATTGCCTTCTGGCGGACAAGCTCAGAAGCTAGGTTGATATAGATTTGATAAACGATAAAGATATATTTACCCATTTATTTCATGGTGAAAACAGTAGATACAGATCGAGACCGAATTTTTATATTAGACACCTGCCGTTTGTTTCAACAACATATATTTAAATATATTCATCAAATAATTTTTTGTTTATTGTTTTATTTATTTCTATTATTGTATAATAGAATAATAAACTATAGTATAATAAATCACAAACTGTTAAATAATAAATTCTTTCCCATTAGTAATTACTGTAAATATAATTTTACATACTTTAACTCAAGCTAATAAAAAATTTATCCATGCTATTTAATCAATTTAACGACGATTCATATATATGTCCTTAATAATTTATCCTACACTATATTTTTTCACTTTTCTATAAACTCTATATGTTATTCTATTCTTTCTTGGTACTGCAATGTTTTTTATAGTTATTTTCTGTTTTTCTTTCTTAGCCCTGAAGATGGCATACACCGTAAGCCGAAATCTCGGCACTATTAAAAAATAAGTTAAATTTATTTTTGTGTTATTATTGACTGCACCCCCTGAACTAATCCTATATTTCATTAGAATCTTCCAGTCAACTATTTTCTTCTTTACAATAAATATGTTAATCTACAAGATACAAAAAGTTGTGTTTAGCCAATTAATATTTTTGATTAATATTTTTTTTTAATACTTCTTTGCCTGGAAAATTTAATTGCTGTGATATTGATTTGCTGCGTACAACTTCATAATTCAAACATAAAATAAAATAACCTGAATATTGTAATTTACTTTTATCTTGTATATATAATTATGTTTAACTATAATTCATCAATTTAACGATCATTTGGATTACAACACCAATGTTATATTAAATAATAAAAACCATATTTTTAATTATGAAATGACTAGACATATTATTGATAGTTAATTTCTAAAAAATGGTTATGGTAATTATTGCCCGGATTAAAATAATTTGTTAAAGCCACACAAATGTTTAGTTCAACGTTAAACTCATTTCTGCCAGACTTACTTATTCTTAAATAAATTAGATATTTTTACGACATTAATCGATCGATATTTAGTGAGGATATAGCAATGATAATATTGCCTAAGGTCTAACTCATCAATAGAATAAATTAGTTTTTATCATTCTCATTCAGTGGTTGCGCCTCGAAATCGTAAGGTTGCGAAATGCAATCCCGCACGACCGTTAGGTGTTCAAGGTGGTGTAGCCTATAGCCCCTTCTCAATAAACGTTTATTCAACTAAATATTATTGAATTATGTAAGGTATATGGATTATATTATAATATATTAATATGTATCTAAAACAATATAGCTATGTTTTTATTTATTTACAGAATTCTAAATTTTAGTACTGCTTTTATCATCATAAGTATTAGATTTTTTCCTTACATCTGTAAAATATTTTTTTAATTATAAAATTAAATAACATTTTAACCAATTAAATCAATATTATTGTCCCTAGAAATATGTTTAATTTATTCTAAGCCTAAATAATGTAGTTTGTAATTATACCAGTCTTGAAGAATCTATTCTCTAAAAATTTAAAGAATCATATAACTTTTTTATATACAGAGGGAAATAAATAAATTTTAAAAAGAAAGGGATTATATTGATGGGGGATTTCCTTAGAAACTCTCGCTACAAGGAAGTGATGAAAAAGGAAAACCCATCTTAATAATATTTTTTTAATTTACTTTATAATCAAGAGACAATGATAGATAAATATTAAATAGTTCATTATGGGTTGAAAGATCAACTGTACAGTTTTTTATTTACTAAACTTTGTTTACTCATTTTAAAATTCAGAACATCAATTATTTAAAAGAATTAATATTCTACAGTAAGTAGGTAATATATTGAGGCTTTTATATCCCATTTAAAATAATTCTGTTAAAACTGTTCTATATTTTAATTCTCAAACATTACATTATTACAATTATTTATAAATTACTCTTTATTTAATTCAGAAATTATAGATATATATCGACATTATTTTAGCTATATATAGAAGATTAAATTTAATGTTAACACGTGACAGCTTATTAAATAGCAGTTTGGTGTGCTATCTCTAGTTCTATTTGACAGATACGATCTTTAATTAATTAATTTTCATATAAGTAGCGAGGTTCACGAGGGGCTCGAAATAATTTATTTCAGGTTTTCTCTAAGCGGAAAAAGTTTTAGATTGTGATATCATGGAATATACATGGGACGAAATTTGTACGTTTCAAAACATATATAACACGCGCCGTTTAGTAAAATAATGCTGAAGATTGAGATTTAAATCAATATATAGAATCGTTGTTGTTTGTTCATTTAACGTCACTTTATGCTGCTGTGGCTAATCGGACGATGCTACAGTGGGAGCTCTAAATTTTGCCTACCCACGTTTAATTAGAATAGGGATTTTTAACGAGTACCTGAAATCGTACAGGCTCGGGACCCCCGTTTAACGTCCCTTTCTAAGGATTTTTTACTCCCTTAAAAAAATCCTAGGGGCACCTGCCGGGCCACGAACCCGCAATCTTGGGCTTATTAGTTTGTTACGCTAACCACTAGACCACAGGTGACCTTATATATAGAATCTCCATTTGTATAAAAAAACTAACTACCATCCGTGTTTATTTAGGGAAACATGTAAAAGCCAGCACGCACGCGTTCGTCCTAAGGAGACCCTTATTTCACTAATCCAACATATGGCCACCTCTGTCCTCCATGTTTTTACCCTAACAAGGATTTAGGTGCGTATGTGTTTATGTTTAAATGCAATATATACACCATATTTTTAAATGTTGTTTTTTTTTCGTAAGGTAGTAGAAATATACCGACCGGCTCACTTTTTTATTTAAAGCTCGCGATTTCATGCTTTTTCACACTTCTTCAACAAACTGTAAGCTTCTAAATAGTTAAAAATGATTCATATGCATGGTTATTATAATAAGACCTATTGAAACTTACGAAATAGAACTTTAGGGCTCTAATAAATTATCGAATTACTTTTCTACAAATAAAATCACCCATAATGACCTCAACGTGTTATATATGTTGCTTATTTGGCCCGAAAGCGATATCAATCATAAGAAACACAATTCCCATTCAAAACTGGTTTCAAACCCAACAACCTCTTCAATTCCTGATAATTTTTCGAATATACCGTTCCTTTTTATTTATGATTTCTAATGCTGTCATCAGATGAGACTAATTCATTGATAGTGTACGTCTTCGTTTAATCTGCTCTAGTAACGGTAATCTGTACTTGTAATATTACTAATAAATCGATTATATCTTGATACATCGAAAACCGGCGAATTTATGAAGGGAGAAGCACTACGTGATTGAGAAATGAAATTCAAACGATAATAACAGGGTCGCTGTTAATGAGGAAGCCTTACAGAGTATTAATTAACGATGATACTCACTCTAGCGACTACAAAGGCTGATGAACCATGCGTGTCATCTCAATATAATGACCTAACGTTATTTACAAGCTGCATAATCAAGCTTGCTTCATCACTTCACGTCCGATCTGGAACACCTTCAAAAGTTTAAATTTAAAATCATGCCAACAAATATATTTAAAAAAATACTATAGCATAATTTACAAATGTTCCACTCGTCTAAGTCGAATGAATTCGCTTTCTATGATCAATCCTCACAAGAGCTAGATGATTCCAATGCCAAAATATAATTGAAAAACGATCCAATCTTACCTGTAGTTAATTGCAAAAAGGTAAAGTTGTTCCATTATTAAAAATTTCTCTCTTAACCTAATCTTTCTAATATAAACTTCATGATAAACCTTATTAAATAAAAAAAAATATATTCTTTACAATTTGTTTTGATGTATGATGAGTAAGCGTAAGAAAGAAGGGCCACTAAATAGAGTGACGTGGTACATTTAAAAAAATTATTTATTTGAATTTATAAATTTATTTTAAAAAATGATTAAATATTATGAAGGTATTAATGACAAGAAAAAAAATCAAATAAAGAAACAACTCAATGGATGCGGTCCCAAAAAAGATTTAAGTGAGAAGGCCCTAAACTTATTTTCGATACATCAAGATTTAGTAGATTTATTAGAAATATTATAACTACAGATTACCGTAACTGGAACAGATTAAATTAAGACGTATACTATCAATGGATTAGTCTCATCTGATGACAACTTTAGAAAACATTAATATAAAGGAACGGTTTATTGCGTAATCTGTTCCATTTCAGGACAACCTATGCTTTATTTAAAAAAATTATTACTCGTGGAAAATATTGCCATTATTATTTTATTTTGTTGAATAAAATGTCCAACATATTGGATTTAAAATATGTGACGTTATTTATGCAGTTATTGTTGTTTATTTATTTAACGCCACTTAATGCTGCTATGGCTGATCGGGTGGTGTTTGAGTAGGAATCCTAACTTTGCCTATGCAGGTATCATTGGTATAAGAATATAAAGAAATAATTAAACAGGAATATGAATGAATACTTGACTAATTGGAAACCTCAAATATGCTGCCAAAATACTACCATGAACAACAACCTTAACATACGATGATCAGTTAAAACAATCAATGTGGTCCATTTATGACCATAATCAAAACAGTTATTTGACATTTATGCTCAAAATTATATTTTACTATTAATTTTTTTTTATCGTAAATGCATATGACCACTTATCGCTGTTGAACAGATTCACTACCCAGGATTCAACTTAGACAAACGTCTTACTTGGAACCCTCACACAAGACTGAAAGACAAGAAACAACCTGACGCTTCCGACTACTTCAACACATACTAGACAAACGCTCAAAGCTTCAGATCAATTACAAAAGACTTATTTATGTGACTGTTATAAGACCTATATGGACTTACGGAATTGAACTGTGGGGCTCCACCAAACCATCGAATTCCTCTCGTATTCAATCCTTGCAATCCAAAACCCTTCGCAAAGTCCTAAACGCTCCTTATTTTGTCACAAATAAAACCATCCATAATGATCTTAACGTTCTATATGTTACCTATTTAGCCCATTCCAGATGCCTAACATTCCATAATAAACTCCAGGCCCATCCAAACCCACTAGTTTCCATCCTTGCATCCAATTCCATCCCAGACAATCCTCCAAGGCGTCTGAAGAGAAGATGGCCTTGGAACGTTCTATTATAGAAATGTTATTAGAGTGCTGCCAGTGGGTAGTGCCTCTACATGTCCTTTCATGTATTTATTTATTCATATAGCCCTTGTACTAGATCTATATATTACTGTTGTACAATTCAATAAAAAAAATTTTTTTTAAATGCATATGAGTTTATTAATATTTAGGTAAATTACAGGAAAAAAATAGTAGGTTTGTCCACTCACTTGATTTTTCATTCAAGGTAGGGGGAAAATGTATTAATATATCTCAAAAATATCTTCCTGATAAAATTAAGAATATATTTCTTCAATATATTTGTCCATAATGATATTTAGATTATATGGTAATTAATCAATTGAAATGTCTGAGAAATATTCAGTTTTTAAATATAATGAAACATGTTGAGGTGAACACATGTCTATTGAACTAAGAATAATTGTACATCAACTAATATTGGCCTTCATTTGAATAAGTGATTGAACCCTAACGGCCACACGGGAGTCTGGGAGACCTACTAGGGATTTTTCATTGCAAGTATTGGCAACACTAAGCGCCCATTCCTTTGGAAACTCCCATATCAATCTCAATCAGTATCTCAAGGACCGTGGTGAGCGACGGCAGCAACTTTAAGCACCGCTAGTACACGTCTTCCAAAACCTTGGGGGTCTGGGAGACGTGTGTGTGGCTCAGGGAGCTTTCGAATGTGAGTCTGCCGGTCTGGCCGTGTGGCTCAGAAGTCTGTCCCTCCACTGTACTTCCTCCTAATGACATCTTGTCAAGTTCTGTTTACATGTTTCTTCCATCACTCAAAGTGCTGTTCATTTATTTTCAGAATGGAAGACAAGTTTTTGAGAACAGATGACCCCAATTTCGCTGAAAAGGTTCGCGAACTCCTCGAAAGTGGAGATGAGAGTGAAGTTGAAGAGTTGTATGACCGACTGTGAATTTATTATAGTGGTCTTATTCCTAAGCGAATCCAAAAGTTTGGTTCGTTCTTTGTTCTTCAGGTTCTATAAAAGAAGTGATGAATAGTGTGAGCTGAAGTCATAGTATAGGAAAGTATGAGACTTATGTGAATTTTATGTGCCTTGAAATGTAATATATTTATATTATATATTAATATTGAAAGTTATTTATTTTCCGTTTTATAATACATTCAGTTTATATCATAGCATGGATATCATTTTTAAAATAGCACCCCATCTATCAACCTATCATAAACTAGATTATTCCTCAATTATGACGGCGATAATTTCCATAAAAACTATTTTCCCACTTATTAAAAATAGTTTCAAACCCGTATTTCCATGTGAAGGCCCTCAAAAGCCTAGTGTGACGTTTATGTCACAGTAGAAAGTAGCCCGGTTTTCCCATTCCACTCAAAATTCCGGTTGTCCCATTCTCTTTTATTATTGTTAAGGGTGAATTAGCGTTGCATCTACCCGCAAGGGGCTCTGACAGTCAGTTTAGCTCAAATTTTTAAAATTATTTAGCTTGAAATCTGCATCACTATAAGAATAGCAAAGAGTAAAAAAAAATCAAATATTTTTTCAAAAAAATTATTCTCGGCTTTATAGGGTTAATTAATGTTATTGTGAAGGAAACAAAAATAAAATAACTGAAAAATGCGAATATTTTAACGCAGGAGTCTCGGGGACCTGCGTGTGGGTTTGTGAGTCACATACTAGGGTGTGGCCGTGAGGGTTAGTTACATTTAAAATAATTACCATAATCAATCAAAAATATTTGTTTTGAACAAATATACTTTTTTTCTGTTTTCGCTTCCTCTTAACATTTTCCATGTTATTCATTTATTTGTTTCCTTCAATGCCTTAAAGCATTGTTCCACAATTTCCATTCTTCGTTATAGAAATTAGTCGCGAGGTTAGCATGGTTCCCTTATTTAGTTATAGTGGATTAAATTGAAGGATCTTCTGCGGCAAATAAAAAAACAAAACAAAAAATAAAACATTTAGTTATTATAAGTTGGTTAGAAAGCTGACTTAAAAGCTTCTCAAACTTTAAAAAAATGTTACATGTTAAATGTTACCAAAACACTTACGTAGACTTGTGGTTTTGGGATAGAATATTTAGTATTCCAAGCTCAACATTATTTAAAATTCAACATTTAAACATTAAACCTACTAAGCTTTAAAACTGGATCCCTAAAATGTTCCTAAGGGCTTTGTTTCCAAGTTTCTAATTCGCTAAATCAACGGAAGCACTCCATTCAAATTCCAGATGGATACAATTTAGGGCGCTTAACTTTACTTCGGTGAAATGCCGTAAGTTTATTTTTAGATATCAGTTAGAGAAGAATTAAATATGGAGGAGGGTAACTCAGTTTCTAATTGACCCGAGTACTGAAGGTCCCGGCTGTGGTAGAGAAATCATTTTATATTTTAACAGCCGTTGACGGATCCTGTGGGTGTAAACCAACCGTTATAAATTTTTTATTTATTATCGTTGGATAAACCTGGTAGTTGATTGTGTTATCGATTATCCTTTCTGCACAACTGTTTGCTTCCTGTACAATCTCTACTATGCACTGAACCCAATACCCTATTTCATAGTACAGGTTTTAGATTTATTTTATTTTATAGACTTAAAACGAAAAGATGCTTTTTGAATTAAAAAAAAATAATGACGATTATTTAAAAGGTAAAAAACGAGATCCAACACCAATTAATAAATTGATTATTATATTAAGATAATATACCGCAAGGCAGTGTTTTAAGCCCCATTCTCTATTCTGTTTATACCTCTGATATCCCGGAGCACCCTTGCACCAACATCTATACCTTCGCTACAGCCATTATTTCTTCTCACAGAGAATCAAACCTAGCATATATAGATCTTCAAAATCATTTATTTGATTTAGAAAAGTGGTTCTATAAATGGCAAATCGGAATAAACGCCTCAAAATCGAGCTATGTAACCTTCTCTCTACGCAAAGCTTCGTGTCCAGCAGTCAAAATTGAAAACGACGAAGTACCTTCCAAAAATTATGTACGTTATCTCGGACTATACTTGGACAAAAGATTTACATCGAACGTACATACAAAATTAAAAAGACAAGAACTGACGACACGGCACAAACAACTATCACATCTTCTGGACTACAGATCTTCACTTGACTTACGGAGCAAACGACTTATCTATACATCTATGTTCGTTCCTGTAAACAGATTTTATTGTTTAATTTATTTATTGAAATTTACAATATTATTATAATAATACAACAAGTAAATAGAATAAAGCTCCAATAACAAATTAAACTTTGTCAATCAGAAGACCATGATCCCATCTCGTTTTCTGAAGGTTTGAAATTATTGGGATTTTGGGGGAATAAAGTTTGTCATGCGAAGATTGATATCGGGTTCGGACAAAGGGGGCATGGAGATCATTATGGATGACTTTGTTGGAAAAATAGTAGGGAGCATTGAGGATTTTAGACTGTAAGAACAGCTTACGAGGGAAATTTCATTACTTAATGATGCAACAAACTCTACTCATTGTGTTTAAATGAGCTTGATAATTGTCATGTATATGATTCTTCAGTAATTGACTGGGAACAGTTTCTTGTCTTGTCAGTAAAGTATTAGGATTCCTATAGGAGTATAGGCTTAAGTAGCGGATTTGTTCTACAGGAATCGTTGGAATGAATACAGGATTAGAGGTGACTTGAAGGGATTTGTAGAAATTTATTTAATCATCCTTCAGTTTTGACACCATACGTCAAGGTCTGCTATTAGATCAAATAATTTTTCGGTATC
This sequence comes from Troilus luridus, assembly GCA_964056705.1. NCBI lineage: Eukaryota > Metazoa > Arthropoda > Insecta > Hemiptera > Pentatomidae > Troilus > Troilus luridus. The sequence goes on from OZ057415.1 coordinate 87,280,840, forward strand.
AACCGGATATGAAACAGGTATCTTCATGGCAGCAGCTCTGTGCTCCCACTGAGCTCCCATTGTATTAAGATTAATCTTAATTAAATTGCAATTTTAAATTATCCTTAAAAGATAGGTAGTTATGAGTTGTACTTTATTAGCCGTTATCGTTGCCCTGAATTAATGGTGAATATTTAAATGTATTAAAGGCAGAGCTGGTCGATGTGCCACAACTCGGCGATAAAATATACGAAATTGATTCGGCCCCGGCAAGTTTTATGTTTAATTGCTTCCTGGCCTTCTGCCAATCCCCGCTCCATCGTCCATGTGACGTCATAGCTAAATATATTTTGCCCTAATAACCTCTCTCGTAATTGGAATAGTCTGCTTCCCTCTCGTAAGTAAACATTTTATTTTTTTTGACGAACTTCATGTATGCAATAATATAAAATCATCAACAGTAATTATTCATGAAAAAATTAAATTAATATAATAATGACGTTTTAAATATCTATTTATCATCAAATATTTCTCATATTAATTTTTTATATTGTAGTTTACCTATATTGTGGTAACTAATGCCAAAAAAAATATTATCTTTTAATTTTTTTTCATTCAATCCTTATATTATGTTTTCATGAAAAAATGAACTTTTATGTTAAGTAATATAATTATAATAATTATCTGCATAATAATTTTGTTTAATCCTGCAATAATATTTTTAATTTATCCGTTTCTAACCACAGTTCATTACCGATCTACTACAGCTTTCTAAGCTAAAATTTTTTTAATCTTTAGATTTCAATATTTTATAGCATTATCTATAGCAAAACATGTATCACGTCACCTTCTGAAGGGTTCAGTAAACAGTAGAGACAGCAGTGGTTCGAATCCAACGTTTGTGAAGGCAGGTGAATGGTCCCTCAACTAACAGGTTTTCCTCCAATTAATAATAACCACTTTAAAGAGACTGGGAGATTCTCAGGTTGGTCCTACAGAGTCCATCCATGGCTCTTAGACGATTAACTCAAAAATAAAGCCATAGAAGTAGCATTTTATAAAATCATTTTGAGATGTTTTTACAATTTAAAAAAGCACTTATTTAGAACCAACTCGTCAAACCAGATTAAAACTAACTAACCTATAATTTCTTGTTAACACATCTTTAATTTTTTTTAATTAAATAAAATTAATCGGTTGTAACATCGACCCATCGGCGGTTGTAACAGTAAATGAATAAATTAAATTTATAAAGGCGTTTGGTAATTAAAGAAATATGAAAAAAATATAATAAAAACAAAAGTCCGAATTAACATCATTAATAAAGCTGTATGGGGGAGGAAACTCAGCGAGTAGATTAATGAGTTGCTATGCTGAAGATTCCAGGTTCAAATACGGCTTTGCTTAAACATTATTTAATCTGTTAACAACCATTGGATGGATTCTTTGTGACTTACAGGCCGTCCTGGGGCTCACCCAGCCCCTATAAAATGGGTTCCCTTATTTAGTGGAAAACCTGGCGGTTCTATCGGGCAAATCACCTCCCTTTTGTTTGGCTTAGAAACAGCATAGTCTTTGCTGTAAAATGGACCTAACGCCCATCATGGGTTGTGGTGGTACAGGTTTACCCTAAGGGAAGATTTACAAAGGAGGAGTAAACAATAATCATAAAGGACATTTGTATACAAGTTTTTAATTAAATTATTTCTAATTGTATACAAGTTAAATATCCATAAACTCACTAGAGCTTTGCTATTAAAATTTCAATTAAAGTAATTAGGGAAACTGTTGATGAATTTACCTGATGCTTGATGGCTCAGGACTCGGTAATACAAATACACGAATGGGAGTAAATTAAATTCTTAAGGGCGAACTCCCGGCGAGCCCTAATTCAGAGCCCTAAGCCTTGGAAATCCTCCCTCTGTGTGGTCCTTTTTAAAATCCGCTGGTCTGTTTCTTTCCCGCCTCCCCGATCCTGGTATTAGCCCTGTGCACTTTTTGCCGACTTTTCGTAGTTGTTCGCTAGTCCGCTGTATCTCACCTTCCAGGAAGTCCGCTGAAAAAAGTTTAAAAGAAAAAAAGAAAGCAATCATCGAGGATTTTCATTTCAACTTTATAAACCAACACTCTTTATTCTAGCTATTTTCATGATTTGTGGTAGTTAAATCGGTTACCGATTAATGTATTTTATTTTTATTATAAGGTTCGTGTTGGCATAAAACAGATACGCCAATAACCAAAACAGGATGAGATTAATGGATCGTTTATGAGATAACACAAAGCCTTATTGCGAAGCATGCACCCGGCTAATATAATTGAAGTACTAGCGTCGCGAAGATTAAAACGGGCTTGTAAAGTTGTTAGGCTTAGTAACGGGTGAATTCTTAAAAAGGTAATACTCGTTGTGCCGACTGGTATACGTCAGAAGAGTAGTCGAGGCGTACGTTAATAGTGTTACGACGGATTTTGGATTGTGTAATATTCCTTGAATGGAAGTTGTAAGCCGAGAGTGGTGTGGTGGTATCGGAACCGACACCTCGCTATCCCTGAACATTATTGTTATGATTATTATTACAAGGTTCGTATAATGCATCAAAGACGGTTGATAATTGGTTTAAAAATCATTTAGTTAAAATTAGTTCTCAACTTGCAGTTTTAATCCATTCATCACCTATTTGGTTTCGACCTCGTCGTCCAATAATTTATGGCTTTCCGGATCCGGGGGCGGAGTCTATTCTTCCAGTGATCTGATTGGCTGGGTTCCGACCGGGTGGTCTCTATTGGGTTGGCCTAGATTGGGACTGGCAGTCATCCTGATTCAACCGCACCATGTTAGATGATGAGAATATACTTAAGTATAACACAGGGCCCAAATTTCAGAAAACTAGACTAAATACAAAACTTATACAATCATTTTCTTTTGGCATTTACAATTGAAACTTTGAAAGTAATAGAAACTTTCCTTACTTACCATAGCATATTTGAGCCACAAATTTTCGAAAAGGAAGCAGCTTTCTTAGTTGTTTGTGGAACGTCTTGGTGTAAGATTTCTGTCTCTTTGTGATCAGTGCTTATAGATGTGTCTATAGAATAGAATAGAATAGAAAGATAGTTTTATTCTGGGACCAGGTCCCTTGAGAATAAAAAAATAGAAAATAAAAAATATATATCTGGCCAAACTCCTACATTATTGGAATACTGTCATATTTACACAATAACATGAAATTAAATATGAACTACAACTTATGTTTAAACCATAGCCATAGCCATAGCCAAAAGTGTGGAAAGAAGGCAGAAGTGATAAGGAGCTTGAGGATAAGGTTACGCTGCATTTTGTGTGCATTAATTTGATTTTTCTTTTGGTGTGTCGTGATGATGGCTGGGCTGTCGATGACTGTTTGGTTGTTCCAGTATTTTGTATTAGGATTTCCCCTATCTATAACTTATGTCTCTTTTTGAGTTATTGCTCCTATTTATTGATAAAATAAAAGTTCGAGTTATATACAAAGCCACGAGTACATTTAATAAGATCATACATACCAAACTTTGTAAATAGTTTAAAAAAAATAATAATATATTAAATATAAATATGTAGAACGCGTTTATGCATGTACAGTTGAAGCTGCCTTCGGCAGTCCTTGATGTGCACTTTAGTGATAACCATGCGTCAAGATACGTAATCATCCCATTTTCGTTTCGTCGGTGTTGTCGGCCCTAGCTGTGAAGCCATTACGGCTCCTGAGGTTTCATTTTCCAGCTAAGCCCATCAACCGTAACGGCTATACTGGAATAAAATGGCCTTTTTCCCTTTCTCCGTCCTCTGGTTTTGAAATAAAACTTTTTTTGTATCTTTTTTTTCGTGCTATCTCGTAATTTAAAGATAAAATTACTTTTTAAGGGAATGTAATGAAGGTATTTTAGTTTTTTCTTTTTTTTCAGTTCGTGGCCTAATAATGAATTCAGACCCTAGTGCCTCGTTTATAAAATGCAAGGCTACTAGTAAACACAGATTGAGTCCTCAGAGTATTGATCAAATATTAATATTAATAAGTAATATATTTTTGATCATTCGATTTGTGTTAAAAATACCCGATCTTTCTGAAATGAAGCAGGTGTTGAAAGTTGTATATTAGTTATTTATTTAGTTCGAGAAGCACTTTATGTATATCATTAGCGCTATCACTTTATGTAAGTGCCAGCTCAGTGATCGATCACTTGAGAGAAGTTTCAACTAAGCACACTCCCTATCTAGGGCAGGTTTAAGCCCTTTGGCAGCCCTACTGTATGCTCCCGCTAATATGTAAGTTTCTTATCATAAATTAATGTAGAATTCTCGTGCGTGTTTAATATATGTAAAATAAAATATCTACCTTTTCAACCCATTAAGGGTCAATACTTGGTAGGTACTGTACTGTTTCTAATGCAACGGTTGTACCGGAAGGTGACTTTTCTGTCTCAGGCCATTCCCGTATGCTGGTCATCCACATATCGATGTTTTATAAAGATAAAATATTAAACAATTCATCTGCCACTGTCGGATCTGAACTAGGGATCCTCAGCATAGCAACGCTTCGCTCTACTTTTACTTCTCAGTATCCCACTCCCCGGTGGGGAATATAAGAGGGTCGTCTGAAAAGTTTCCAAATTATATATATATATATATATATATATATATATATATATATATATATAATTTATAGTCGGTTTTTAGTAACCATTTGTAAATAACCGGAATAAAAAAATAATAGAAAATAAAAAGTAGGGGATAACTTTATTAGATATTCTTAATTAACCCTTCTTTTGACAGAAAGGCGATGGCCACATTAATGTACTTTTCTTCATTTGCCAAAACCATGGATACATTGGCAGGTAGTCCTATTTTATATGTTTCAATTTATTTGGAGGGCTATTTCTGTTCTGTCTTAGTCGTCGCGCTAGCACGACCTGGAAGAGCAAGAACTAATTGAGGTACAACATGCCCTATCAGCCGGTTCATTACCTACATGTGCCGTTGACCAGATAAAATTGATCGATCTTCCAACATCATGTGTCTGTTTTGTATGATTTAAAATTCATTTTATCCCAGGGTGTACTTAAATTGAGTAAAAATTATTATAAGAATAAAAATAATTGTTTTTAAAATCTATTATAATCTATTCACTGGAATCAATAAAACAGATTTTGCAAGCTGAAACTATTTCGCTGGAGGAGGTCGGATGGTGATAGGCCCGGTCTACCCACTTTGACGGGGGTCTTGCTTGACAGTCCTATCTATTGTTTACTACAAATAATGTCATTCCATAGCCGGGCCCTGTCATGTCAACTTCTAATGATACTCCTCTTTTCAGTGTCCAGTTTAGTTCTGGTTTAATTTAAATACTGACTAAAAATTATTTAGCACTTGAGAACCTTTTATTTTTTTTTATATGGATTGTTTGGAGATTGGTAATAATAATTGATGTTATACAACAAAACCCTTCCTAATCTCCCTAGTCTGTAACTATTAACAATAATGTTTAATTGTAGCCTCACTACTATTAAAAATAGTTCTAAATATAAACGAGACCTTAAACAATGTAAAAGGTGATTATTTTTAGAATAAGAATATTTTCAAGGAGCTCTTTAGTAGAATGCCTTGCCACAGAGCTGTACCCCATAGGTCGTGCCTCAGCGTAAATTCAAGGGTATATAAGGCGATGATATAATTGTGCACAGATTTCATAATGTATTGTAGTTATTTATAAATAAAATATTGGTGGAAGAGGAAAAAGAAAACACGGACCGAAAAATCATTGATTGATTATGAGCACTCAGGGAATTCGGCTAACAACTCGTATTGATCTTTTTCAAATTCGAAATAATCGTTTATAATTTAATTATAATTATTGTTTTTTTTAACTATAAGTACATTGGAGGGAAGTGTAGTGGCCCAATGGTAGAGCGGTGAGTTGCCATGCCGACGGTCCTGTGTCTCCATATACTGAACTTCTGACCCTTCACGGGTTGTAATGGTACAGGTTGTTTTTTTTAAGTACTTTCAAAGTACTGGGCTGTTAGTATACACTTTGATGTTTATCCAGTATATTTAATATCATTTTCATGTTTTAGTTTAACTGAAATCTACTTTTCGCAATTAATGGTGAACTCATCCCCCGATTGCAAATTAGTGGTTGTTTTCCCTAATTAACCCCAACTTCGGCTATAAGTTGGAGGATGTGGAGCCCATGGAGGCTCACCGCAGACAGGACTATCAGCGGACCGCAGGGGATCGCACGAGCACGGGCGCGTTAACATTGTCCGATGAGGCGAGAATCGATCCATCGGTCAGGGCAAATTAGCAGCCGAGTCCTTATTAGTGACCCCCGGTCCCCTTTGTTTGCTCACCTGGTGTCGCTTCTGTACCAATTAATGTCTAATGTATCAGGATGGTTGCTAATTGCAGTTTGGCTGGAATTAATTGCGACTCGGAGGGGCATTACAGGCGTTTCAATTTTTGCGATTAAACTTCACCCATGTTTATCCAGTATTCCTAATTCACTTTTCAAGTTTAACGAAAGCACTGTGAGAAATATTGTTCTGTAAGTACTTTCAGTAAAGACAAAATGTTTCTACTAAACATGGAACGCTTTGGAAGATAATTTTGTTTCTAAATTTACTAAATTAAACGTAATGAAGCAATTATTTGACTATTTTTGGAATGAGAAGACCACAACAAACTAAAGAATTAAAGAAGGAAAGATTTAGAAAATCTGAGTCTCATATTGTGGAGGGAAGTGAATTTGGAAGCAAAGTGGAAAATATGGAAGGAAGGATGAAGAAGACCAGAGAAGGTTGGATGAAGGATCAGAAACAACTATAGAAGAAGAAAGGAAAATAAAATCGTAGAGTGATCTTGAATGATCAATTCGAAAAAGTTAAAGCAGAAGGTTCAATTTAGATAACAGAAAGCGCGACCTGCACACTCCTTACCCCTCAATACCTTTGAGAAAATTTAATTTCTTTTACATAGTAATATATATGTATGCATAAATGGTTAATATAGTATCTCTCCTTTAAAAGAACAATGCCATAACTCAAAGAAATCTAATTTTTCAAAAGAATTATTTGAAAGAACAAGTGAGTTAAAAAAATAATTTCAAAGGATTCCTATATTAATGATGCCATTGGAATTATTTTACTAACCAATAGAAAGTTTTTAAAAGCTTGAAACTTTTTTTATTTTAACATGCCATTATTCCCATGAAGGTTGAAGTTAAACATTTAAAAAAGAATTCCAAATGGTGTATCCGATTTGCTACTGAAGGTTTTACTCAAAAATGCTAATTTATGAGTTACGTTGTTGTTTTTTTTAAAGGAGCGACAAGGACTAATATGATTTTTCAGTAGACTACTAAATATATTTCTGACCACAAAAATGTTAATAATTATTATTGCTAACTGTGGATAGAGTGTTGAAACACGGATGATAAAAGGAAAAGAATGGAATGGTGAGGACTTGCGGCTTTTCTAGGAAAGAGACAAAGACAAACGTTTGTGAGAATTTCTCAGAAAAATGTTATTCCTGATTTGATTAAACAGTCCCTCAGCGCTCCATAAAACATTCCTTTGTAATTTTATTCTAACTTTTACATTACAGACTAAATATACAATTGTTCTGATGCACAAAATGCGAAATTTATATAAAAAAACGTAACGAATGTCCAATTTCGTGCAAACAAAAATTTACTTTTATTATATTATATATAATAATAATTTATAGTTATATTTTATTATATTATATATAATATTAATTTAATGATGAATTATTTAATTATTCTGGGACAAGTCCCTTTAGAATAACAATAAGAATTCTAAACATGGTATTTTTATGTCTTAGGGTATAATGGGGTTACATTTAATTAATTACTACCATTAAATTAACAATTGAGAAAGAATTAATCAGAAAAAAACAAAAAAAACATTGCGAATTACCTTCAGTGATACGATTTAAAAAATAATAAAAACCAGAGTACATGAAATACAAAATAACAGAGATAAGATTACAATAATTATGTATAGAGAAACAATAAATAATTACATATGTATGCAAATTATAATGTCAAGTAGAAACAAAGAAAGCAGAAAATAAAACAAAAATATGAACAATATCAACTAACATAACCCGTTTTTAAAAATATCTGACTGGGTGAGTGAAGCGTCAATAATATAAATATATATAAATAATGATATAAATATAATTATATATAAATAAAAAACACACCATTCATTTATCAGTTAGAAAATTTTAATCTGAAAACTGGGTATGTTATTTCCGGAATTGTAAGGATATAAGGTGATTGAATATACGGGATTTGAAGGTTGAAAGATTATTGGAACGACGAATGGATGAAGGTATAGAGTTCTAAAGGGATGAGGATCGGATAAGGAAAGCTCTATCGATCTATCTATCTATAAAGCAGTTTTTCGGTGGGATACATAGGTCTGAGAGCCGAGAATATATACAGGAATAGACCGAGGTTTTGAATTTAAGGAGATCGGAGATGTATGATGGTCGGCGGGATTGGATACTATGGTAAAGAAAGGAATAGTAGTAGAAAGGGATAGTAGAAATCTATATAGTATATATTAAAAATTATGAGTTGTTTATTATATTTTGGGAGCTCTATTCAGGACTGGAACATAATTCCGCCAGAGCTATGATCTCTTAAACGAAAATCAAGTCACAACGCTTATATTTCAAATTAAATACTATCTTCAAAACAACAAGAATATGCGAAAAGTACAATACGATCTACGACAGATTTTCATATAAGCTTCTTTAATGCTGAGGATTCGAACAAAGTTTATGGCCGAAGTTTTGAAGCATGGGATCCCTAACGGTTGAATATTTCTAATGTACTATTAAGGCGTAAGTTACTACTTACAAGATTTGTTTTCACAAAAATTGAAATTCGGTTTATTTGTTTAGTGACAAAATTTAAGGCGCCTCGTACTACTCGTACCAAACAAATCAATTTAATAATTGACAGAGAAATGTACACAATTGACAGGAATCTATAGGCTCCAGTTTACAGTTTTGTTTCTTTCCATTTTTATTATTTCTCATCAATTATTTTATAATTTGTCTTTTATTCTTTGTACTTCTTAATTCCAATTGTTTTCATATAACCTGGTATATCTTTTTTGATACAACACTGTTTATATAAATGTTTCTCTTTTTTTTATTCTCAGCTTTAAAGATGGCCTAAATCTTATGCCGAAACAATGGTACAAATAAAAATTTGTTATTTAACCCTCAAGAGGTACGGTGGGGTTAGGGCCAATCTCAGGATGCTTTGAAATGCACCCGCATGCCCCAAAATTATCTCAAAGGGTTAAGACTTTAAGTACCTGTCCGGCCAGTCGTATTCCAGCTGTGGACGAGAGGGTTTCGTTACACAAGGTGAGGCTATTGTCTTTGTTACCCGAATCCCGCGAAAATTCTTGTTTGGGGTTGACGATAACCCTACAGTACCATCCATGTGCTCCACCGCGTTTTGTAATAAATGTTCCTTTATTTAGTAATTCTCTTATCTATTGCTATTAATTCGACTATAAATATCCATCAGGGAAAATGACCAGTTATGAACACCCTTAATTTAAAATGGCATCAATAAGAAATAAAAATAATGCAAGACTGCCCAAAGAGCTCCGAGCAGAAATGAGAGGTATACTTGGTGTTGGTGATGAGACCCCTACATCTTCGTGTGAACCACCTCAGACCTGAAGACCAGAAGAAACAATATTTCCCCTCGTAGTGCAGATATACAAAAAGTTTTGTACTACATGCAAAAAATCTATTTGTTCGAGTCATCTGAAAGCTGTTCACTATTGCTTATCTTGCTATGATAATTGAGAATGTTTTATTCATGAAACTCGTTTTCGACTACATTTTGCTTAGAAAATTTAATGGAAGTTTTATTTATTTATTTATTTTTATTGTAAAAGTTACCTACTTTTACTGGACATTTTTCATTTACTTGAAATTACACTGCGTTTTAATGAAAAGTTTGATTTGAAAATGTATTTTTATAAAGAATAAAGTCATGTTATAGTATTAGAATTATGTTCTTATTGATGAGTAGAGAGGCTCTGATACCATAGCACCTCAAATCTTAAAAAAAAAGTTGGGGTATGCGACGTCCCCACCGTACCATTGATGTCCTCATAGCTCACCGTACCATTGGAGGGTTAATAAAATAACTTATTTTGTGTAAATTTTATTGACTGCACCAGAGTATATATTAAAAATTATGAATTGTTTATTATCTTTTAGGATAATATACCAATACATTTACCAAGCTTGTGTTTAGTTTAAAATATCTCGAAGTTTATAAATATTTAGAATATGCTTTTATTTTTCCTTAGTAATAGTTTCATTTTTCCAAGCAATTACTTACATTATAGAGGTAACTGGGTGACGCTATTACGAATTTTGAAAACTCCCAAATCATCCAGTGGATTCATCCTTTTCTTGACCAGATATTCTTCGCAATACTTATTCTTATAGTCGTTCTTTCTTCAAAAAAGTATAGAAGCAATAGCATCTTTAACAATTTTTACATTAATGTCTAAAACGGAGGCAAAAACTAATTTCGAAGTGAGAAATAAATAGAATCGTTCGCCTGTATTTCCTCCTTAATTTTGTCAATTGTTGTGTATTCGTTTAACATCGATTTATTCTACTGTGGATAATCGGACGATGTTATAGTGGGAATCCTGAATTTGGTCTATCCGGGTACAATCAGGATAGGGATCTTTAATGAATACTTGGCATCGTAAAGGATGGAACAACCAAGGAATTAAAAAAAAAATCTTGGGGTTGCCCCCCGAGTAATGAACCAGCGATCTCGGGCATGGTTTTTTGTTATGCTAAGAACTACAACACTGTTCACCCCTATTTTGATCCAATCTTGTAACTGTGGGGCCTAAATCTGACTTTAATATTTCACTGCCTTTTTTTCTGTAGTAACTCATCAATGGTTTATTTAACTGTGTTTTGATACAACACCTCACCATAATATAAAGCCTGCTTTAAAATAAACTTCGAAATATGTTTTTGTGATAGAAAATCAGACTTTTACCAGATACAGGCTTTTAGGACTGTCTTGTAGAACTCTTTGGGACAAAAGGTCTTTAACTAGAAGGAGGAAGTTTGGTATTTTTATTTGCCTCAAAGGTTTTCCTCAGTGCCCTTTCGGAGAAATAAGGGCCGTCCTTATGCATCTAGCCCTTTTAGTATTCTTATGATTTACTTTGTATGAACAATAAAAGCATTCAAAATAAATAAGAAGACCTAGAAATGATGTTTTAATATTGAACAACACCATTGGAAGATACTAAGAATAATATATGACATAAGAATATCACTTTGTTATTACCGATTTAGCCTACCTTCGAGATTTGAAATCACCTCATGCAGACTCAAGGTTGTATCTATCACTTTAACAGTGAGAGATGGTATATCATTTGTACATATTTCGGTATTCAATACTACACATATAACTATTGATGATTCGTAATTACTATAAATATTTTTTCTGTTTAATACTATTTTTGGAGTTTACCCTTAAGAAACGATTTTCATATTTGGCCCGCGGTATGAAAATTTTATGAGGAGTAAAATCGAATTTTAGCTAAATGTGATTTGTTACGTTCCTTTCTCGATAATGTTGTATTGTTTGTTTTACATAATAGATAGAAATTAAAAGTTAAATTCCGGGACTAATCGGGAAGAGATACGTGTGGCATCTATGGTAACAGGGTATTCTGTTGCTTTATTCTTGAAGTGTTGAAATGCGATAACTTTTTTAAACCTCAAATTAAGGTTTGAACTAGTTAAGAAGATAAATATATAACCTCAATGTTACCTTTGAGCTTAGATGTTTTTTATGTTTTGTTATTATGAGATTAGATTTACAAATGTTTTATATGGTCACGGAGGAGGTTTAGTCAATAAACTTAAATAGTAAAATATAAATATATTGAGAGACGTTACGTTCCTTTATGCACCTCTCACTTCGAGGTTATGTATGTGTATAACAGCAACCTAACCGTCAATTTGTGTTGTCAAATTGTAAAATTGATAAATACTTATGGCAAAAACAATTTAGAAATCATTTATCGTTGGTTCTTTCAAAGATAAAGACGCAGTGGATATTTGTTTATTCACTTAACGTCACTAAGTAAAATTTTAATAGTGAAAAGTAGATTTAATTTTCTCTAAGTAAAGGTGAAAGTTTACACTTAGTACAAATTCTTCTTTTCTTTTTTTTTCTCTTTATATTTTTATCTACACCTGTTAAATACAAAACAGTGACAATCAGCAGATAGTCTGACACTAAAAAAACAAAAAAAAACATGATACAATGGCTTGAAAGGCATGAAGAAGAACAGTACCCAGGGGTTGATTCAATTTCCTATGATAACAAATCCCTCATCCACGTTCTTTTCAATCTCCTCTTAGTGTTCTCAGGCATGAGAGTAGAGGCCATTCGTTCTATTAACGGGTTTGGATGTCCGTGTAGTTTTTCTTGAAAGCGTTTGTAGTATGTTCGTATGTGTTTGTCAACCGTTGGTATTTTTAAGTCAGTATGCAGAGTTTTGTTATTGACGTACCATGGTGCTTTGGTGATAAGTCTTAGTACTTTTGATTGAAAAGTCTGCAGTCGTTTTCTGTGAGTCTGTTTAGCGATCCCGTAAATTTGTAATGCATATGTCCAAACTGGTTTTAGTAGGTGAGTGTACGTGTTTAGTTTCTGTCTTATGTCTAATTTGGAGGTTTTCCTGAATAGTGAGTACATTAAATTGAACTTATGGTTCAATCACTGATCACTGCGTTTCATCTTAACGTGAGGACCCCATGACATTCTCCTATCAAACGTTAGTCCAAGGTATTGTACTTTATCTGTCTTCGGGATAGATGAGTTGTTAAGGTAAATGGGAAGGCATGTTTCGCTTCTGAGAATAAAAGTGATGTGTTGTGACTTTTCATGGTCCAGTCTAATTTTCCATAGTTCGCACCACTCATTCAACTTTTGTAAGTTATGTTGTAAGTTTAGTGAGGCTTGCGCCGCGTCTTGATGTTTGGTGATTATGGCAGTGTCGTCAGCATAGGTTGCTGTCAGTATGTCAGTACTTAGTGGAATATCGTGTGTATATGTTATGTACAACAGCGGTGCCAGTATTGATCCCTGAGGCTAAGATCGGTCTTATTGAAGATAGCTCTGAGCCCTGTCGGACTGAGAAAAATCTGTCTGCAAGGAATGAGTGAAGAATTAGATAATAAGTGTGTGGTAATACAGTCTTGAGTTTATAGAGAAGCCCCTGGTGTCAGACCTTGTCGAATGCTTGGGCGACATCCAGAAGCACTCCAGTTGCATATTTGCATATAATATTAAGTCATAGCCCGGGGCTTTTCTTTTTGGTAAGTGTCTAATTATTTCTCCTACTTCTGTGGGAGTGAATGAGGGGGGTGGCAGTGTTAGTAGTTGTAATGGAATGTCAAGTGTGTTATTTACCAAGTTTTCGTGTTCTGTGTTTATAAAGTCAGTATGTGGGGTAAATAAGGAAGAAAGATGGTCGGCAAAGAGCTCGGATTTTACCTCGTCCGACACAACCCAAGAGCCATCTTCTTCGTACAAATTCTTGAAAAATGAACTTAATTTAGGGCTATATTCAGACTTTATTTCTGGGAGATTACTCGGGACGACTAGATATGGTACAACTATTGATGCAATGTTTTCACGATTCATAACCCATGTAAGTTCTGACGTAAACTTATTGTATTTTAGTTACCACAAACCTACTGTCACAGTACTTAATAATGATGATAATACTATTCACGGACTAAATACTCTTCAAAATCATGTTAAATGTTTATGGTAGAACAAACGAATCTTCCCAAGAATGATATATGTATATAAAAATATTAACAATTATTATTATGTGAAATAGTTGATGATATATATTTCATTGGAATGATGTAAATATTAAGAATAAATATTTATATGTGCTTTGATTATTTTTAAGATGCTTTCATTTACCGTCTTTTTACATAATCTGCACAATACTAGTTCTTAAGGAGTAAACTCCAGCCGTGCATCGGAGCTTTATTTTTTTTAAATAAACTAGGAAATATACTGTATGTATTATGAAATAATGTGGCGTTATGATTTCCAGTCTTGATTATCTCTAACTTCCCGAGCATACTCTGTTATTTTTCACAGAAAAAAAAATGGTTGTGATGAAAATATTTGGAATTACAGGAAACATTCTAAGAGAAGATTTTGAGATTTTGAGGATCAAGATTTTCTTTTATCTTCTCCTGGATTATAGAGCGTTGAAATAATTAAAGCATTTAATGTTCAACTACCAACGAAAACAATAATGGTGAAACAATAACAAATAGAAAAATACAGGCAGTACCGAAAGGATATATATCATTAAATTATGATCAGATCAGAAGAAAAGATGATATCTACAAACTGGCATAATACCCAAATATTCTCCTAAAATAGGAACTCCTGAAGGATGGTGGTGATGCTTCTTCTAGTTGCGCTGCAATCAAATATAAAGAAGTGGATTTTAGCAAGGGAAACAATTCCTTAGTTATCGAAGAATTAGATGAAGTATTCCCAAAATGGTATAGAAACAAAGCTACAGATGAAGACAATAGAAACGTTGACCTATTTCAGCTTGTGGCGACTAAAAGGTAACAAGAATGTATAGACCTATAGAAAGGAACTTGTGGTAGTAATAACTCTGCCGACAGTTGAATATAAAATATTCACCTTGGAACTGTAAAAATAACCAACATAAAGCAATCTTCGATGACTCGGTGGATTTAAGAGTTTCAGAGAAGGAAAGATAACCCTTTGGAGGACGTACTCGTATAGATATCAGTAGTAATAAATTTCTTGTTGACGAATCAGAATGATAGGACCCCATCCGGTATTAGGAGGGTTAATACAATGTTTTTGAAATATTCTATAACCGCCAATTAAATCTCAGAAATATTCCATCATATATATTATTGTTAATATTCGTATCGTATATTGTATTGTTTCCAAGCATAGTGTCTTCGAATTTTATTTGACACTAACTGAAAAAAACATTTCAAAGCCTTTTATTTTAGTATTGGAATCTCAAAGGACAAGGTTCAAATCACCACAGAATTAATTAATCAAATCGATGTATAATTAATCATTTAGATTTAATTGACTGGCCTAATTGATAATTAACTCCTGCCATTTGAGCTATTCATCAACCCCTATCCGAGAAAGGAACCTATTTAACATGGAAGATATTAAATAGCTTATTATTCCATTATTGGGCCCTTCGATTATTTTATCCATTATTACCCACAAATATTTTGTACAAATATAATCAGCTCCGTGAATAAGTGGTTAAGTCGGATTTTTTCCAGAGGGAGTTATCTGCTTTCAGATAACCGGAATCGCATCATTCTCGTAGTTTTTGGCTCTAAATGGAGTTGTAATAGAAGCAATGACTACTTTTCAAACCAGTGCGACTTAGCCCCTTCTTCACTACACAAATAACTCGATTCCTGTTACTTAAGTAAAAGAGCCTTATTTTGAAGAAAATTAGACTTAACCACTTATTCACCGGGGCTGTAAATATATTTATAAATTTGTATTATGGATTATCTGTATTACAGAATTATCCTGTTATTAGTAACATTTTCCTTCTTTGTAATAACAAATTCAGTAAGACCTGACATACCTTTTTGCAATTGGTATTTTACCAAAAATATTCTATAATATAATATTATACACAACATAATACAGGAAGATACAACAGTCGAAAAAATTGAACCGCCGTAAAAGCAACGACGTCATAGTGGACTTGAAGGCTTTTATCATAAGGTTACCATGGAAACCGCTCGAGGATAACTTTTATTTTATTTCCGTACATGAATGAAACAATCAGTTACTTAATTATTGACCAGTGGATTTTAAAAACACAATATTCGAGAGCGAAATCAGGGATAATGGAATTTCGGAATTTCATATAGCCTGTCAACATGTATTAAATACGTCAACTAACCATGGGCATGCATATCCGTAACAATTAATTGCGTTTGAATTCAAATTTTATTCCGGGAAATTCTCAGTCCCTTTGATTTTTTAAAATCGAACGATTATGCTTTATTCATTTTAGAGCTTAGATATATTATTTATAAATTTAATCTCACTGGAAACGTTGAAGTTTAAAGTACCATGTCAAACTTTAATTTTGAACTTTTTTTTTTGGTTTTGTTCAATGGTAGGGGGTAGAAATTATAATTTAATATACATTAATAGAGAATTATTGCCTTCAGATATTTTAAAGGGAGGAAAAAAAATTATACTAAGTGTACTCCGGATGGGTCGCAAATTGAAAGCCCCTGAGCCTCTGGGTGCTTTAATGTATTCATTAAAGATCCACCGGGACAGGCTAAATTTAGGTTTTCCACTGTAGCATTGTTAGATTTACCCCAGTAGCATAACGTAACATTAAATAAACAAACAAATTACAGAGAAGTAGTCTTGAAATATTTTCAGGAAAAAAAGGACACTGTGTGATAAGTAATAAAAAAAAATATTTTCCAGAGGTGATTAAAACGTCTATAAGTTTTTGTATTTTGGTAAATAAGATTCAAGGAGATGACATAGATGAAACTAAATATTTTGTTGTTTCTCTCGATAGTTAATTATTTCTCGTCGGTGTCCGGGAACTAGATATTATTATCTTATAAGACTATTACAAATGAGGTAATGTAAAGCCTAGTGGGTAGAGCGCTTAGTTGCTATGTAGACGATTTCGGGTTCAAATCCAGCTGTGGCATATTTATTATTTACTCTCAACAGTAACATTTTGACCCCCTGGGATCTTCAGACCCTCCTGGGGTTCGACCACCCTCAATAAAATTGGTTCTCCTGATTGAGGATAAACCTGGTGGATCTACTAGAACAAGTATAATCTCCATCATGTACTTAATCCCAGACCGTCGATGGGTTGTAGTGGTACAGATAGTTATATATAAGAGGAAGAATGTTACACCTTAACAAAATTCTACTTATGTTTTATTGATAAGGATTACTATTCCCTCGGTTGTATCATGAAAGAAAATAAAGGTTACATAATTATCTGAACAAGCAAGGTGAAGACTAGTGTCCCTAAGTTATTCTGTTATTTATTGTCATGTGTTACACTTCTTTATTGTCTGGTGGAAAACACATTAGTTTTGTGTCTTTGTAGATAAAAACCTTAGGTAATACTTTTTTATTTCTAATTTTCGGTCTTTTTACTCTGAAATCGACCATGTTGACTACCGTAAGCCATCTACCTGCACTACAGCCAGTGAGAGGAGAAGAATAGCGATGCGGGTATTGGTTTGACAGGGTGGAGATAGCTGCCTTATTTTAGCTTTACTAAGAGCCCGCATTCTGCTTATCTTAATCATTTAACGTGTATTTCTACTGACACATATGTAGCGAAAGGTATACTTTCAGAGGATTTGCAACAATGTTTGGTGTATCTCCAAGAGAAAAATCAACCTTTCTGTTTTCAAGATAGATACTGCTTGGAAATTACATAGGTATCGTTGGGAGATGATTTGAGAATTCAAAGATTGCCTTTCTTTATCCATAACAAGCCCCATACTGATGGGCAAAAAGTGGATGGAAATAAATGTTTAGAGGAGATTGTAAAACACTAAATCGAATATTTGAGACAAAGGTTAGAGAGAATGCTTAGATGTTAAATACTTCGGAGCTCTTTTGATCTCATATCCAGGAATCAATCCAAGATTTGTAAATTGCATACCTCGTGTGTTGTAGAATGTGGATGTCAATTAGGTAACTAATTGGCGATTGAGAGTGACTAAATCTGTTTCTAACCCAACGTTTGGAAAAAAAACACTCTCAACTCTATAACCTTCGTGGGTTGTAATGGTAAAATGTTTTAATTTCTTGAAATTCTTCTGTTTCTCTTCAGCGTTTTTACATCCTTTACGGATTATATATATATTTTTAATATAAATACATAAGTGGAAAAATTCCAACTAAAAACCTTAAGTCTCTAAACTAAAACCGGAAATTAAAAATACCTGTCCAATATTTCGCCTATTCAGGCATCCTCAGGGCAGAAAGAGAATAATAGCAAACCAAAAGATGAATAATGCACCAAAAAACACACATCCCACCAACTCCAAGGCTCAAATGCAACTACTGAATCATAGGGAAGGTTACTAGATTCCCAGCTGGCTAAGGTTAGATAAAAACAGCTGATAAATACACCAGATTTGAAACATCAATATATATTTACCAAACCCCCCAAAAAACCCAACAGGAAAACAAAATAAAATAAATAATAGTAACAAACAACACAAGAACAGAAGACAAAAAACTATATGAAAAAATGAAAGTAAAAGTGCAAGAAAAAAAGATATTTTTTTAAATATAATTTTTAATATAATTGCGGATTATATAAAGTCTAGAACTTTTAGGACCTAAAAACAACTAAGGAATATGCTTCTTGGAATCTGGAAATGAACAGACTGAAAACTGAATACATGGCAACACATTCAAATATTAGAACGTTATCATTCGAAAATTGGGATATAGAAGAACGTATGAATAAAAATATCTTGGGAGATGCCTTACTGAGGATGGAAGCTACCAGAAAGATATAACTGAAAAAAATAGTAAGAGGTAAACAAATGATTGGGTGCCTTAGCTATGTTCTGTGGAGTAAATAGGTTTAAACCCAAACTGCTGTTTCAACCGCGTTCGTTAAAGTTTTATTATATGAATATTTTTTTTTTTTATTTAATTCAATGATATTTACAACTATAATGGTATTATATCAAGTAAATGTGCAAAAATGTAGAACATGACATGAAAACACTTGTGGAGAAACTACCCATCGATAGCACTCCAATATGAATATTAAAGACAGTTTATAGAGACTGGTTATTAACACCTAATGGATTATTAACTCCACCTTTAGGAAAGGAAATAATAAAGAGAGATGAAAGAGTGAAATGATAAGAAATAATGTATTTAGCCCTCGATAAGAGCTAATGCTTCCAAAGACATCAGCCCCTTAGCTCCCATCGGAGCCATTGTTGTCGCTGGTAATCCCCGGGCCTATAAGAGTTTTACACTTATAACTGACTCAGATAAAGGTGAGTTATTCCCGCCCAACCCGCGGGCTATTTTTTGCTGGCTATAAAGGAGGCCTTGCTATCTCCCTGCTAAAGTGAAAACAGCCTCCTCTCCGGGATTTATATCTTTAAGGAGGCTCCTCTTCCTTTACATTTCTTTCTTCCCTCCCACCTTCCCTTCTTCTGACGTCTCTCCAACTTTTCTTCTTCTGATGTTATTTCACTATCTATTGTGATTCTCATTTGTGTAGTCCATAAATTATTATGTTTCCGTAATATATCTGTAGTAACACTTCTCGATTGCTAAATGATCATATAAGTATAACTCGAAAAAGTGTTCTGAATCAAAAGCAGACTTAGCTAACTAAATTCTTCTGAGATAATCTTTTCATTGTTGATAATTATGATTAAAATATGCTTTTTTAAATATAAAAGCAGTGAAGATATTTTTTTTATATTTACATTTTTTTTTCTACTACAGATCATGAAAGTGTTTGACCGCTAGATGTCGGCATCTTCCGGAAAACATTAGACGCTCAGAATACTAAATCTGGTGCTCTCTGGGTTTTCAATTTGGCAGAGAGCAAAAGTTTCCGGAAAGAAAATGGTTTAGTTGTCAGGAACTACGTCCAACCTTATCTGATTTGTTCGCCATTTTTTTAATAATACAGTAAATCATATAAATTTGAACTCGTTTTACATGACGGTCACTGATTTATTTCTTGTAGTAAATATAAATTATTATTATTATTTTTAGTAATGCTTATTAAGATAAAATATATGGGTATTTGAGAAACTACCGAAAAGCCAAACATGAAACTGTACTTGATGAACGCATCGGAACCCATCACACTGAACTGATAAATTATATCTGGACTCTACCTCCCAGGGCAAGTAGGAAAGGTTTAGGAATCCTGTTATATATCAGATTTTCCTTAAAGAACCGTGCCTTTTTTTATGTTTTACTGTAACATGTAGAAATTGTTTTTAATGAATGATGCGGTACATGGATGTTTTAATAGTAATCATATTCAGTAACAATTTTGAGGCTACCGAATTATAATTCATTCGGTGATTATAATTCAAGGAAGTCATATGGAACCCACGTCAGATTTTTCCCTCTCTGATTATCCTATGAGGAAAATATGGCAAAGAGTTGTGCGGCTAGCGGTGGCAAACCGATTAGTACAGGAATACTAAAAGCGGCGGTTTAGAAACCGGATCGGGAAGGGAGAAAATATAATAACCAAACCGAGGGAAAGTAAGTTAACTGATAGCCTGTCATCAAGCCCGCTCATGAATATTTCATTTCTGAGTCGCTATTGAGTTAGCCGATAAACTTTTCACCATCTATCATTTCATCCAGATTCAAAGGATTCTTCGCGGGGATTCCTTCTCCCGATCTTTTTCCTCTCCCTTTCTCAATCGCTTTGTTTTTCCTTCTCGTCGGCCATAAAATTTTAGAGATATGATTTCGTTGTATATTTCTTACAAAAGTATAGGGATTTATAGACGAGAAGTGTGCTCGAAGTTCTCAGTTGATTTCGGTAAACAAAAATATCAAAAACAAAAATGTTTGTAATGAAAATAAGGGCGGTCGAGTTATTGTATTTATACTTTAAACGATTGGAGGATTAAAATAAATCCTAACAAATCCCATCAAATTACCTTCACCCTTCGTCGTAAACCTACGAATTCCTGTCCTACTGTATCGTTTAATAATACTCCACTGAACCCTGTCGAACAGATACGTTACCTAGGACTCCATCTGGATAAACGTCTCACTTGGAATCCTCATACAAGACTGAAAAGACAAGAAACTGCTCGACGTTTTCGCCTACTTCAACACTTACTGGACAAACGCTCTAAGCTACCAATCAATTACAAAAGACTTATTTACATGACAGTCATCAGACCTATTTGGGCATACGGAGTTGAGCTTTGGGGCTCTACTAAACCATCCAATTCATCTCGTATCCAATCCTTGCAATCCAAAATCCTTCGTAAAATCCTCAATGCTCCTTATTATGTCACAAACAAACTCATCCATCATGATCTTAATATCCCATATGTTACTGATTTGGCCCAAACTAGATACCTATCCTTCCATAACAAGCTCCATACGCACTTGAATCCGCTAGTCTCTCAGCTTGCTTCCCATACTATTCCTGATAACCCTCCGAGGCGCCTGAAAAGAAGATGGCCTCGAGATCATCTACTATAGAACTTTATTGGAGTGCTATCGATGGGTAGTTTCTCCACAAGTGTTTTCATGTCATATTCTACATTTTTGCACATTTACTTGATATAATACCATTATAGTTGTAAATATCATTGAATTAAATAAAAAAAAAAAAAAAAATATTTTAAACGGATGCCTTAAAGGATACAATGCTAATTCGTGAACAGGGATGAATAATTTTAAGAAAATTTTTCATGATATAACTCATTAGACTTGTTAGATAGTCATTTACTTTTTCAAATGCTTAATCCATGATTATGTAATTTGTCAGCATTTTGAGCTCGAATTGCTTCAAAAATTCTCCGGGATTTAATGAGAAGTTTGAGCTATAACATTTAAATTATTCGTTGCTTGGTTGTTTGTTCATTTAACGTCACTTTGTGCTGCTATGGCTAATCCGACGATGCTTCAGTGGGAAGTTTGCCTATCCAGGTTTAAGTAGGATATGGATTTTTAACGAGTACCTTACACCGTACAGGCTCCGAGACCCCCGTTTAACGTCCCTTCAGAAATACGGCATAACCAAGGCTTTTTAACTCCCTTTAAAAAACCCTAGGGATTCCTGCCGGGCTAAGAACACGAGATCTTGGGATTAGTAGGCTGTTATGGTAACCACTAGATCGCTCCAAGGCTCCAAGGCCGTTAGTTTCGCTTTATATTTCGGTAAATATCGAAACTTGGGAGCATAGAATAAATATAATAGAAGATTTCTACGGTACTTCTAGCTCAAAGTACTCCAGTCTTTTCATCAGCGATTTCTCAAATTCATGATTATAAGTTAGTGTATTTCACTTTGATTCCCACGATATATATGATTGTGATATAATGAAAGACAATAGGGGAAAAACAATGTAACAAATAAATTTTTCCTAAAGGAGAGGAAAATGAACCTAGGAATCTGTGAGTTCTCTTCACACGAACCAACAACAGATTGAAGAGTAGCTTTATATGTTCTATACAGAGTAATCCATGAAGACATTTTTAAATTTAAAAGCAAGTGTAACATAAGTTCCAAAAGTCCAGCTTACAGAAGTATGTAAGAGTGTTGTGCGGGCCACATTACTACTTTCTTCACCAGTACCTTACGGATAAACTCGTTTTTTATCTGTTTGGACATTCTTCATTAATAATTTCGTGTTGTTTAAACTATTTTATCTATGTTTAACTACACTGTCGTGATAGCCATCGGAAAATCTATCAGTGAGCCTGTGGTATTCCATTTACGGATCATTTTTTATATATATATTTTTTTTACAGCTATAACTTATTAGAGAAGTGCCGCCTCTTCTTCATCCCCAACTTCTAATTTTTTCTTTCATAATACATAGGAGGCATTTAGTTTCATTAC
Organism: Troilus luridus; assembly: GCA_964056705.1. Classification (NCBI taxonomy): domain Eukaryota; kingdom Metazoa; phylum Arthropoda; class Insecta; order Hemiptera; family Pentatomidae; genus Troilus; species Troilus luridus. The sequence goes on from OZ057415.1 coordinate 87,303,619, forward strand.
CGGTTACATCCATTTTCAAAAAAAAATTCAGGACTGATCAAAAAAGATTCGATTCCAAAAAATTGAAATATTTTCATGTTCTTCTCTGTTTATAAATGTTATTTAATATAACAAATATGTTGGATATACTTTAATCAGAAAATATCTATATCTGGTTAGTTTATAGTTGGTAAAAAATTAAAAAAAAAAGAGATGTTTTTAAAAATAAATTTCTTTAGTCTATATAATTAAACTATATATACATAGCGTTGATTTTTCATACAGCAAAAGTTTTATTTAATACAATGGATGTAACCACGTTTGATAGGAAATGGAAACTATTGGTACTTGGCATTAAAAACTTTTGTTTTGGAAAAATTGATGTACCCGATTTTTTAAACCAAACGCCTCGTATAGTTTTTTTTTTAATCTCAGACCGTCATCCCTTCCACTACATCCTGTTTTCCACTTTAATGCTGTATTTATATCTGCTTTGGACTCCATTCTACCTTAGATATACTATCTAATAACATTAAACACTATTGTACACTTTAATTATTAATATTAATTGCTTAACTTCATATATGCATTACATAGAAGTTTTAAGTCCAGATCAAAGTGTCCCGCTAAATGATGATAGTCTAACTCGAACATATCCTGTAAAGGAGGCTTTCCGAGCGGAAGATGGCCGCCCGAACTGCAGAACCCATGTCATTAATGTCTTTTGAGCGGGTTGTTGCGACCTGAGACCCATGTCATTAATGCCGCGGCCGGGAGCGAGGCCTTAAGCCGCGATAGGCCGAGCTAAGCCCTGCGAGTCCTTTCAGGTCCGACTTCATTTGCCCTTCCTAATTGTTTGCTCTTTCCAGAGTTGGGATAAGTCTTCTTAAGCCGCAACTCCATTTTCAAACTCCTGCGGCCATTCAGGGTTCAACCGTGTGCTTCAGGGAGCTTTGAATATCATATAAGTTACCTAATGGTTCTCGAGTATTTGAACCCTTTACCTTAGAGATAAAATCATATATGTTAATCCGAAAATTGAAGTATTTTAAATGTTTAACACACGACAAATGTAAATATAGACATAAATAAAATACAATAAATGTATATTGGTCTATGAAAATAATATAATAATATCTTGCCAACAGCAATAGTAAGTAAATGATAATCGAAAATAAACTTTTTGTTGTTATACCAGCCTACCAGTTACAATGCTTCAATAGGAAGATCACCTTTCATAGTTGAATCAAGTCATTAATCAAAGATGATATTTGAAACAAATATCTGTACATCCCATAAAGAGACTTGGGTAAAGTACACAGTAGAAACTCTTTTGAGACTGTTGAGGATGAGATGAGTTCTCTCTTTGGCAGCCATTGGCCAACCCAAATGCTCTTCCCGTTTTTTCTATCATTAGTACTTCTGGTGGATATGTGTTTTCTTCAGACCCACTGCGACAGCATCATTCCCTGTTCCGTTCGGTTTTCCACGAGATATTTTTTCATCGGGTTTTACGTAGTACAGTATTCTGAACGTCATCTCTTCTCCCAATCTGATTATGTGCCCAAGCCATCTGAACCGTTTTACTCTTACAAATTGTGATACACTTTCATATTGTGATACACAGGTCATCCTTAACTATGAAAAGCTCTTGGATTTTTAGGAGTCGAAGAGTCCATTCTCCTCTATTGATACATAAACTCGTCTCAATATTTGGAACTTGTCAACACACACCTCTGATGTTTTGTCAAGACCAAGGATTCAGATGTATATGTGCAGATGCGACCGAGCAGTCTACTACCATAGAGTTTAGACAGGCCGTAATACTTTCGGTTAAATGCAATTAAATACAACAATAAAGTTGGAAATATTTGACATGCATTCTCTGTTATAAAACGTTCTTTTATTTTCCATTTGATCTACTAGTACTGGGCGTTTGCAACCCACATATTGAACGCACAGGCCAGAAGCCTCCCCACGCCCCATATGGCGTACTCGACTATAATTGGCGTCCTCAGTGAATATTTCATGCACACGTGACGATCAGCGGGCGCCGACAGATGAGATGGAACAGGACCCTGAGGGATCGCTAACGACCGCACTCTCCCTCTCTCCCTCCCTCCATCACTCTCTCTCTCTCTCTCTCTCTCTCTCTCTCTCTCTCCTACCCCCACCCTCTCACCCCCCCCCGCTTCTCGTTAGACTAATGATTGAAACAAATGATAGCCAGGCCAGTTCCAATTTAACGACCACCTAGCTTCGCTTTTTTTCATCCTCTGTTTTCTGAAAACTGGTAATTATCGCAAAGCTTTGAAATTAGATTCCCCTCAAAATGGCAAATGAGAAACATTTATTATCCTTTTTCCTTCTCCAATTATCTTTGAACTAACATCATCACAGAACTTTAACTGTCAATTACGGACCCCTCTGAATAAGCCAGACGCGATGATACTAAACTGCTATCTCCTACCATCTGGGCTTCTGATTTAGAAAAATAACAAAGTAAAGGATAAATGTTGTTTTTAGGTATAAAAGTTAAATATTATTTAAAGAAAAATCGAATAATATAGAAATTGCCAATTATGCTTATATTTTTTGGCAAATTATATCATTATCATTAGTTAACCTTATTTCACTGCATTCTATGCTTATTAAAACTCCCTGAAATCGAAATATTGGAATAAGATGCAGCTTGTTTGTTTTTTAAATCGATAAATTCAATTTAAATTAAATAACAACTCTATATTTTTAAAATATTTATAAATATTGAAAAGGGAATGGTAAAAAGAGACTTTACATAAATGCGGAAAAAAGTCAACGAAACGCCCTTAAGTCTCCAAAACTAAAAACAGAAATCGAAAATATCTGTCCAATATTATTATCTGTCCAACAATGCTGTTGGATTCAGTAGTTGCATTTGAGCCTTTGGAGGTGGTGGGATGTTTCTTGGCTGCATTATTCATGTTTTGCTTTGCTGTTATTCTCGAAATATTGGACAGATATTTTCAATTTCTGTTTTTAGTTTTGGAGACTTAAGGGTTTTTCGTTGGAATTTTTCCACGGTCTTAAAAATATTTATAATTTAACTGATCCAGCACGACAAAATACAAAAAAAGTAGTTGCCTTGTCCGTAGCAAGGCAACACCTATAAAATATTACATCACTAAAAATTCTTTAATAATAGGGAGATGTATAATAAAAAGTTCGATAGGGATTCTTATTACATAGTGATTTGCAAAATGTATATGAATTAAAAATTCGAAAGGTTGAAAAAACAAAATGATATAATAAAGATATAATATGGGGAGGAGGTGACCTGTGTCTAGTAGTTACCATAGCAACCAACTAAGCCCAATATTACGGGTTCGCCCGCCAGGTGGCTCTACCATTTTTTAAAGGGAGTAAAAACTCCTTGGATATGCCGTCCTTCGGAAGGGACGTTAAACTGGCGTCCGGAGCCTGTATGATGTCAGGAATTCATTAAAGATCCCTGTCCTATTTAAACCTGGATAGGAAAAATTATAGGTATCATCATCCGATCAGCCATAGTGTTGTTATATAAAATCAAGATATAATATGGATTTTTTCCCCAAGACCTATATTATATTAAATAAATATTATGATCTCAAAAAAGTATTTATTTATTAACATGGTGTTAATTGTTTGATATGCTTGATCTTTTTCTACTCCATTTGTTCAAGATAGATCTATATTTCCACCTTTTTGTGATTTTAATGATGATAGTGCTTAGTATACCACGTTTAATCGCATATATGACTTGTTTAATTATGCGAATAGAGAATCATTAACACGATAGAACATTTAATGCCTTGCAGAAGCAATTATATTTCAGTTATGTTGGCTGGTACTGGTAGAGGTACAGCTATGAGCATGCATTCCCTTATCTCAGCCAGACCGTATCTCCACGTATAAAGTAGATATTTGCCTTTAATTTCATATACCACGCTACTTGACGTGAGTTTCTTACTGTACATAAAAAAAATAAATAAAAAAAAGCAATCCAAATACTTTCTACTGAATGAATCGTTATTGTGCTTTCTTCACTGCCAAGTTACGCAGATCTTGGTTACTCTAACTACATACATCACACACACATATACATATTTATGTATGTTCGGATTTGTATGGCTTAAGTCTCTTTATATTCACATTATAATTAAGACCTATACCACTAAAACCCGTGAACGGGTCTGGGGTTCAGTACATGGTAGAGACTGTACTGTTTCATGGAGAACGGTTGTGCAGGGAGGTGATTCACACATTATAATTAGGAATGGAATATTATTATTTATTTCAGTTGATCCAAAACGCAATTTACAAGCATGGTAATTGGCTATAATGTAAATATTTACTTGAAACTTGAAAACAATTTTTTTCTTAATGAAAAAATTGATTTAGTTGATTGATAATAAAAAACAACCTATGTTTCTCTTGTGCTTTTTATTTTTGTTTTTATAGTATTATTCTGTTTTATTGTATTTTCTTTGTTTTTTAATCTAAAATACGATATAAATAACATTTATTCAGCGCCATTTTTTTCTCTTATTTTGTGTTACTTCACTCATTTTTTCCCATTCGTTTCAAGCATCTATGATTTACTGTTACACAACTTTCACCAGTTCCCCAATTATAGTTCTCCTCTTTTATTCTTCGCAAGTACTCCATCCTTTGGCTGGGGCATTATTTATTTTGTATTATTTAAATATGATTTATAAACGTATAATTTATTTAGTATGGCTCCAGGAGATACTTAGTAACAATAACTCTCTATCAACAAATGTTTAACTCTGTATCAATAACTCTGGAATAATAATAACTGGAACTTGTGTGGAAAAATAAATCGATATTTTATTGGATAGCCATTACCATTCAGGAAAAATACATCTAAAATAAACACAGATGTTGATAATAATTTATTTATGAACATCGAAACCAGATGAAACTATAGGTGCAGATAATTTCATCGGACAGCACAAAATGTTATAACTGTCATACAAATCGTCTTAATTACCTTGGCAAATATTTTATTTATATCTAATTATCAAGGACTTTTGAATAATGTTTTTAAAATGATTTTAGTTACTTTATTTTATTTTATTTGTTACCTTGAAGAATAAATAAATGATTGTCATTTTCCTTTTAGAGTTAGTTAAAATAATTATTTAAAAAAAATTAAAGGAATACCTCATCCGTTAAAAAGTTAATGAGTAGAAACTAGCGCATGCGCACACAAGCGGCTGTCCCTAAATGTGTTGGCCACCAGCACCCGCAACCAGCTGTCGCATTAAATCCGTGGACACATCTGATTCTGCTCCAACTGTCTTCTATCCTAATGCTTACCAATCCTTCAATTGTAACGCAGACATATATTTACATAACTGGAGTTTAGAGGGAATAGAAAAAATAAAATTTTACTATATCAGATATTTTTTTCTCTGATTTTAAAGGTATACACCATATCAAATTTCACTATGTTGCTAATTTCATCTGATATAAATTTTTCATCGTGACTTAAGTAGCGATAAAGCTTTTTCCATTTTTGCACTTGATTGGTATCAAGCTGAATCTTCGTGAACAGCTTCGTTTCGATGAGACGCCCAACAATTTCCTGTGCGAAAATTCTCGATTGTGGTAGTTGAAAGAGGCAACATGGATAAAATATGTCGATTTGATGATTCTCAAAAATTTATTACTAACTAGTTTTCTTTTTTGTTAAATCTCAAGATAATTATCTAAATTATATGAAAAAATATTTTTCCTACAAAATTTGGTCAAACCATACGAGTCCCCTCCTTCCAACGTGTATCAATAACGAAGTCAAATAAGAAGAAGTAAAAATGCATGTACAACACCTTTACAACAGCCTGATATTTGATGTTTTTATTTGATTTTATACGTACTATATATCAAAAATATTTTTCCAGTATGGCGAAATCCTTGCCACACATACTTTTACAGAAAATTTACAAGTAATTACGTCACAAATACTCAAGTAGTATTCAATTATCAAGACCATTTGGCCTAGCCATTTCGGGAGCGAAACTGTGAAGCTGTTAGCAAGATGGGTCGAGCACTGTGGCTATTAATGATGGGACGGTCGCCGCTGGCCCAGATGTCGCTCTCCAGGCGGGGCCACTTCCTAAATTGACGAGGAGATATATGCCTTTACTTCCCATCTTTCTAATGTACTCAGGGAGCTAGGGGAGGCTGAAATATCATATCTGTCAAAGTAGCTAGGAGGGAGGGAAAGAGGGAGAAAGAGAGTGCGGAAGAGGGAAGGAGGGTGGGGCGAGATTAATCAGCGAGTGGGGAAATTAAAAATGAAAGAGGGAATAAGAAAGATCCGTTATATTCCCTTCCCATATAAAGGACAATTAATTTTCGAAGAAGAATACTTCATTAGTACATTAATATTGCAATATCAGTTAGGACGCGTGTTTATATTTCATGATACTTTAATTTCTTCGTACAAAAAGAAAAAGAAACATGTATAACTACAACGCATGAAGGTCTTTGAATTCCCAAAATTGGATTTAATAATGTTTAAGATCCTTGTATCTATGCGGAATCTATAATAGATAATAGCCAATAATAGATAAAGATAATAGTGAGCTTTCATTGAAGCTGCAAGACAGTCTTAGTACGAGTAGGCGTGTCCACCTCCTGAAGATTCAACCTTATCGGAATATTAAATATACGCGTTTATTTATGTTTATGTGACAACTAGACGATACGTTTAGGACTGAATATATATATATATATATAAATTATTTTTAGATTTTCTTATTTTTTTAATTTTTGGTTTCTATAGTGACGATAACAATATGTGAATACAATTCTCATCAATTCTGAATACTAAATTTTTGAGATATATATCTTTCCTTACTTTGTTCTTCCTTATGAAAAATCTTTTAGTTCTAACCTTTACTGTTATCTTGTTACAGTGGCGCACTTGAACCTGGGCACTTTGCTGGCCTCCCGGGGTCGGATCCAGGAAGCTGAAGAGGTCCTGATCCGATGCTCTCAGCTGGACGGGTCGGCGGTGAAAGACCCCAGGACTCACGAGTCGACCCGGGTCTCATCCTTGGTCCACCTCGGCAGGATCTACGCTGACAGGGGAGACCACGCAAAGGCTGTGCAGGTCTACTCCCAGGCAGTCGCCATCAAACCCAAGGACTATCAACCACAGGTACTGCACAACTGTTTATTTAATTTAAAAATACAGAACAATATTATCATCTGTCGCAAGCAAATGATTAATGCGGGGTGCTGTTATATGTAAATACTGATCATTGTATAGTATTGTTGATTGAAGTACTCCAAATATTTACGTCTTTAATTCTAAAAGAAAAAAATTGAATACGTCGTCCTGAAAAGAGGATGAGAATCAGAATTTATCTTATGTAGTATGTATAATGTTTATTTAATAATGAAAACTTTACAATTAGCTACATCAATCACTGCCTTTTCTGGAAACCGTTTGCCCGAGCTTGTGCGGTGGATACCGAGAGTCTACCTGGATAGGCAAATTTGAGAACTCCTGCTGTAGTATCGCCCGATGAACTATAACAGCATAAAGTGGCATTAAATTGATTAACAACAATATAATTGAAGTTAAGCGTTGCAAAGTTTGAGATAAGCTTGTCAAGTTTTTGGGTTTAGTAAGAAACGAATTTCTACGTTAATAAGTCCTGAGCCTAACATAAACGAGGCGTAGATGGGAGGATTGCATTTTGATTTATCTAATGGTTTGGGTTTGGTGTGTGGAAGGAAGTTTGTAAGCAGAGATTGAAGATATCTTCATCAAGCCCTAAGCCTTTTTACTATTATCAATATTTCTTTGTCATATTCAATCCATATTAGAGTACTTACAATTTTATGAAACTGAGAACGCCGGGTTGAATGATAGTTTCTAAAGTAAGATAGCTTCTTTAAATTAGATATGTTTTATTTTCATTTCTTCATAATTATGTGTTATTATTTCTTTAATCAGTACCCAAACATTTTCAGTTCATAATATTTAGGTATTGCAAAGTAAATAAGATGACTATACCGAAAGATATAATACGTTTACATGCAAATAGAATTTGCTGATGGCTTTGGAGTTGCGAAACATAAATGAAACATATCCCTATGTGACTAAAGTAGTGATCCATTAAGGCGTGCTGTAAATTAGTGATCCCAAAGTCAGGCATGAAGTATTCAAACAATTAGTCAATAAGACGGAATTAACAAATTAATTAATCATGGATCTGCATCTCCGAAATACTTAATTGGGTTTAAATTTCTGATGGGTGGATCTTCTGATAGCCAAGGTTCAGAACCAAATTGAAGGGTTTTTTTTGTAGATTTTTTTGGGGGAACGTAGGATGTGATTTCCTATTATGTTATATTACCGGAATAATGCCAATTAAAAATAATCATGATCTATATAATTATTTAATTGGTTTTCAACTTTAATTGACGGTACAATTAAAATATCGTCAAGTTTGAGGGGTTCCCCGTAGTGGTTAGCACATCCACCTTCTATGATATTTATGACGTCCTTCGTAGGGTACGTAAAATGGATGCCCCAGCCTATGCGGAGTCAGGTATCGTTAAAGAACTTTATCCTAAAATTATCTAGGCAGACAAAATGTAGGACTCCCACTGTAGCCCATTATCCGATTAGATACAGCAGCACAAAACAAACGTTAAATGAAGCAAACAAACTTCAAGCTTATTTCAGCAAATATCTTTTTTTTTCAGAACTACAAAGTAAATAAATAAATAAATATGCCCGACAGTTGGTTATGTTTTGGGTTTTTTTAAAATTGTTTTGAATATCTTGATCCTTACTAAAAATTGTTTGATATTACCACAGCATCTATTTGCAGGGTAGTACACATCACTCCCGACAATAAGCTTATGTTAAATTTTAAATAAAAAACGTAGCGACATTGACAAGGGAAGAGATACACATTGTTATAAAAAAGATGCTGGTCAGCTATATCGGGTTGCTAATAATAGAAATTCGATTGTTATAAGAACAAAAAATTAATGAAACTAAAAGTTATAAAAAATGCACTTAAGCGTTCTGATCATTTTATCAGAAGATGATATCTCATCCATGTTCAGATCATGGTTCGCAAACGAAGGCGTAATACATATGTAGCAACATATGAATGAGAATCATTCAACGAATGAAAAAGTAGTAATTTTATCAATTAAAAAACGCTTATTTTCCTTCATGATACATTCTGAAAATATCTATCTGTTTTCAGAATAAATGTTCTTGAAAAAGTCCTCATTCCAAAAACTGTTTCAACATTAATGCTAACATAGACAGTTACATGACTGAAGGGGAACTTGCACATTATTACATAATAATTATTTAAATGATAATCACTAAAGTAAATAGCAAATAACTTGTTTTATGAGCGTAAACTTCTCTATATCGATATAAAGTTTAGTTGAAATTGTCACAATTCTGATTATATCGATTTGGGGGGGGGGGGTTAATGGCATTGGATACTTCCATACACCCAGATATATTTTTTTGTATTTATTGGTATTTTCTTTGATGCCAACAGCACGCGGTTTTCCCAGGCGGTCACCCATTCAAGTACTAACCACGCCCGACGTTGCTTAACTTCGGCGTTCGGGCGAGAACCGGTGTGTTCAACGTGGTATGGCCGTTGGCTGCGATTATATCGGGTTAACTGTAAAGAAAAAAATCGATCAATTCACCATTTTCTCCCCTCAAAAGTTATAACTGTTTGTAAGGATTAGAGTTATAAGCAAGAAAGTTTATAAAGATTTCTTTTTCTTTAAAAACCCTTTCGTTGCCTGACCTAGATAAGAATTAGGTTGAAGCTGAAGTACTCTTGGAAGATGAAGTGGAAAAACTTGCCGATTTAAAGTACGAGAGGGAACTGGCCGAATGGAAATCAATAAGAAGGAATTCCAGAATAATCTTGCCCTTATTCTACTAGAAGAATCTTCCAACCTTCGAACAATGTCTGCAGATAAATTATTTTATCAGATGATTTCTTATTCGTGTTGGGATCATGGTTTCCAATCGTCGGACGCATACATAAGTAGCAAGATATGGATGAAAATCATTCAAAGTAGTGTAAAATATCTCAGTGGTCATGTATTAGATAGATTTATAATTCTATTTACTATTCCCACTGTTCATTTTTTTTTTTTAAATGTTCGAGCTCTTCACTGTTCATTATTATTATTTAATGAATGTTTAATACTTAGTTTCCACAATTAATTGAGATCCCTCATTCACGTTATTCATTATAAGTGTTCATCATCATAATAATCCTTCTGCCTCGTTTACCGCCTAAGCAGTGTGAGGAAATATGTATAGTGCACAATATAAAGTACCTGGTGTGAAAAACTCATGAATTTCTTGTATACCAAAAAAAAATGTGTACCACTGTCCACAAAATGTTAAGAACATGGTAGAGGCTATACTTTTTCCTATCCAACGATTGTGTAGAAAAATGATTTGACCTCAATCGCGCTCAGCCGCTATGTTTTCCAAATCAAGGGTACACACTTACTAGAGGCTGAGTGAGTCTCTAGGATGATCCAAGGAAATCTCTAGATGCCACGGTGTCCATCCGTGTTGGTTGACAGTTTAAATTCTTTATCTGGCACAGCTTCATTTGAGCCCTGGACCCCAAGTACAGAAACTCAACGCTTTGGGTACTGACATTTTCCCTTATATTTATATCAATTTAAAACCTAATCCTAACGTTGATTCCGTTCGTGAATGGATTTCAAGAAACTTAAAATGAAGCAGAATATCTTAGAAAAATATTAATAATTGTTTCGTTGAAAGAAAGATTTAACTCAATTTAAATAAAAAAAAAACTATACCAGAAGAACCTATGAAGGATTTATTTCAGGATAGAAATTGTACCCTTTCTATGCCAACAGTTTTGCGAGGGTTGATTTCACTGAGATCACTTTACAATGGATGAGTGAGCCCCTCGAGTGTCTCTTGGTTCCATATAGTCGTTTCAATGTTAATAGTATAATTTATTATTTAGGATAGTTAATCAATAATTTAAATGTCACAAATGATCTTTGGCTTGGTTCTTTGAGATACTCATACGTACGAGCTAACAAGATCTTCTTTTTTATCAATTATTATAAGTAAAAAATAGGAAAAGTTAATCAGTTAAAAGGATGAAAATAAATACGCTGTCTGAAACTGATAAAAGTGAGGGCTGAACAGTTGCTGTCAAAATGATTGAACGTGTAGGTATTTTTCCGTGAGCATGAGCTGCGAAAAAAAATTATAGCAGGCTAAAACTTTTTGAGTGATTTATGATGTACTATTAAGAAAGGATAGAGTCAATCGGGGCCGGGGATATTAAGCAAAGTTATATTTTATTTATTCTAGATCTAAACATATTACTCCAACGTCCGTCCATCTCTCTAGTACAACATTTCTTGGTGATGATAAAGAAATATTGTCCATTATAAACTTTCTGGAATATGGAACAACAAATTCAATGAGATAAAAATCCCAATAATGCTAATAATAGTCGTAATTATATATTTATTAACTTATTTCGTCTATATTTAAAAAATATTTATTCATTATTCATTTATTTTAGCAAACAAAAAAAATGAACCACAAGCGTCGATGACCTTTGCGTCCTAAGCCTTAAAGCCAATAAAAACAGACTAAATTAAAAGAAAACACAGCTATATTTTACATCTGGAGTTTATAAAATGACATTGGCCTGGTTTTTCTTTTTTAAAAAAATATTTTTTTTGGATCATATTAAAGAACAAGTTCAAATTTCAAAATATGTATTATAGATAAATTAAAAAATAAATATTTATGTTAGTTTATATATTAACTTTATGGATTATTATACTCAAAAATAGTGCAGTTACTGCTTCAGCAAATCAATATACCTCAATGTTAAAAATATTTTTGTTATAACAAATGATATTTTTTCGTTGGTTTTAGATTCTCCTTAAAGTTAAAATATATGATTTTATAAAATAGCTAAAAAAAGTCTTACTGCTGTTTCGAATTTTTTTGTACTGTAATTCAATAGGAAGTTCAGATTGCCCTAAAAATTCGGATTTTCAGCCACAAAAATTTCGGTTTTTAGTATTCTGTATTAAGAAAAAAATTAAAAAAACATTAGTCTAATTTTTTAAATCAGTTATTGAGCACAGTAAAAGAGGTATTATTGAACACTAAAATTTTGGGATAGGAAATAACTTTAACTACATGATTGTAATAGTTAGAATAAGCATTAAAAATAAATGGAAGCTGTTCCAATTAAAAAATTAAAATATAATTATAATTAATTATATCTTAAATAATAATGTGACTTGTTTGGTTACTTTCTTAATTAATTAGGAGAAATCCTCCCAATATTAGTATAAAAGATCCCACAGGGAAAATGGGATCTTTGTCTTTAAATGGCGTTTCAATGAAAATGTACCAATGATTTTTTCCTTACATTTTTCGTTTTTAGTTCATTCTCTAATAACTATTTTTTATAAGCGATAAAGTTAACATAGATAATATATAAATTACTTGAAATTGTTTAATCAGTGATTTTAATTTCATTTTTATCCTCATTTAAGTATTTATAGTTTAAGAGATGTGAAATTTATTTACTTCAGAAAAAAACAATTAGGTTTCCGTTGTAGACTGAATTAAAGAATTTTGAGACCAGATATAACCACAAAATTAAATGTACAAAAATATAAATGACACATCAAACTGTATATTATTGATTATGGGTGGAGGTTGGGTTTTATGGGCACTCTCCTCGAGGTATTAGGTCACCCGGGGAGCTCTGTTACTTGCTGCCTTGGCAATAAACCAGGAATCTGTCTTGTCTCCGTTGTTCAGCTTCACTCATTCTGTAACTTAAATTAAATTAATTAAATGTTTACATTCTTAGATGTTTATAATATAATATTAACGATGGGAGGGATCTATTAATGCTTGCTGCAAGTTAGTGATACTAAACTCAGACGTGAAGTATCAAAACAATTAATATTATCATATAATCAGTAAGACATAATTAAGAAATTAATTAATCGCGGATCTGCGTCTCAAAAATATTTAACTGCGTTTAAATTCCTGAACGACGGATCTTCTGATAATTGAGCCAACATTTTAATTACTTTATTTTATTTTTCGGGTTAAATACTTTTTTTCCAATGGGTTTCCTCAGATGGAGGTTTCCTTCAACTGAAGATTTCCTTTTATCTTGTATTATTCTATCTTTCTCCCTCTGACCATGGCCGTCTATACTTTCCTCAATTCCTTCAAGCCATCTTTTTCGTAGTCTTCCTCGCAGTTCCCTTCAGCACTGCAATTTAAAATTAAATTGTGCAGTCTTTCTTACTTCGTTCTTCTGAGATGACCATACCATTCCGATATCTTTTCTTTATATTTTAGAGGACGTTTCGTTGAGTTTGCATTCGCTTTCTAATTTCTGCTAATCTGCCCTTCTATCTAGAAGGAATTATTTATCATACTTAGATTTTTAGATGTAATTAAAATTAATTAGATATAAATCATAATATAATGAAACCGTAAGTTTTTTTCTCCCTAATTCCTATACCAATGAGTCATAGCCTATTGGAAATTGTATTATTGCTATGACGGTTTCAGTTAAAATCAATATTTTAAGGTATATCGAGTACTATAATGAATATTAATGTATCTCATGTCAGTACAGCGCGTATTGTAATAAATAGTGTAAATTATCATTAACATAGCAAGTTTTATTTGTTTTTATTCCCTCAGTTATTGAATAAATTACGAGTAATACCAGGTTAAAAAAAAATCTGGAGGGTAGGATTATTAAAAAAAAGTCGACATAATTCGAACATTACCAGAGTGCTTTATATTTTATTTTAAATGTTAATTAGTCTAATCCTTCCATTAAAATGGGATCAGGGGGATTAATTTCCTCTTCCTTTTCTTCAGGATGAGCAACCATCTTTTTTTTTTATAATGAATTCTGTAATAAAAAAAAAATCGTTTTTAGTGAAACTTTATTTTTTTTATAGCTGTACATATTTTAAAAAATATTATACTCTGACAATAATGATTGAAAACCAAAACATGTTTTTTTTTTCTTTAAATATCTAACTTAGATTAAATATGGTAATTGACCAAAGTAGCACTAATGATTTGAGTATATACTCGTAAGAATAAAGTATAATTCGACGTTACAATAATCTTTCAACCTTCAAATCCCCTATATCCAATCACCTAATATCCATACAATTCCCAAAAAGTCGGAAATATCATACTCAGTTTTCAGATTAAAAATTCCTAACTGATAAATGAATGATGTATTATATCTATATATAAGTACGATTAGATATTTCTAAAATAAATGTTTATAGTCTTGTTTCATTATTTGCTTTGTTTTTTTCTACTTGAATTCTTGCATAGACATGTAATTATCAATTACTTCTCCCTCTATAATTTGGATAATCTTATTTTTATGCTTTTTTAATTTCTTGTACTCTTTTTATTTTTCTTTAAATGTTATCATTTGAGATAATTCGCAATTTGTTTTTAATTAATTCATTCACATTTGTTTATTAAACTAAAACATAATAATACCCTGTATGAAACCTGTATTGTTATTCTAAAGGGACTTGTCCCAGAATAAATAAATACTTTTATATTATTGTTAATAAATAAATAAACCTCCACCACTACAATCCACTAAGTCTTGTGCTCAGTACTGTATATAAAAAACCAGCTTTGCATAGAGGTCACTTGGCAGAGATCTCACTCAACCGCTAGGTTTTTCATTCAATTAAACTCACTTTTAATAGGCTGTTAATAAGAGCCCCTGACGGGTCTGCAGATTCCTCAGGGCTGTTGACAGGTTAAAAAATATCCGAATAATAACAGACCTATCTGAACCAAGGATTCTGAGCAATACCGCTCCTTAATGGTTTAAATATAATACCCAAATCCTGAACAGTTATTAGAATTATAGTATCAATTTTGTTATTTGATATGCACTCACGCAGTGTATTCCCTCTTTGGATCTTTTTGATGGGTAGGATTCAATTCATAAATATCTTAGAATATAATAGAATAGAAAATTAACTTTATTCTGGGACTAAGTCCCCTTAGAATAACAAACATGAACAGAAAAAGAAACATAATATTTATCTGACCAGAAGGCTAAATGCTACAAATAAAAAAGCGTGTAAAAGGTGACAGAAAACAATTTGAAAAGAAATATTTAAACAAAAAATAATAATAAGTAAACAAACAGTACGAATCTTGACAAGATATTAAGCAATTAAAGAAAATAGATAAATCCATAGCTTTTGTCAAGTGCATGAGCTAGCATGCAATCATTTCTTTACATGATGTACATCTTCTTAAAAAAAAATTAAAACAACTAAATAACACGATGAATTATTCAATACATTACATTCTAAGCAAATGACTGACCTGCTTAGAGAGTATCTTTTTGGGAAGCTAGGAGGTGTTGGAAAAGCAAAGATTTAAATGGGGATAGTGAGGGACTATGTTAGGAGGGATTGAGTTCCACACTGTGGCGGAGCGGGCGAGAAAGGAACGTTCGAATCCTTTAGTTCTGTGGGGACGTATATAGAGATCGGAAATGCGGGATCTTGTTTCATGGTGTTGGACTGAGGATTTGAATTGGAGGAGACTGTAGATTTTTTTTAAAAGGGTGTTGATAGTAAATGGATTTGTATAAGAATGAAGAGAGGAAATATTGTCTTTGGAAGGGGGGAAGAGCAACTTTAACTCATCATAAAGGTGGGAGACAAGCGACCGCCTCGGAGTACACAGCACAAATCTTAGAGAGGAGTTCATTATTCTCTTTAATATATCTTCGAGCATTTTAGAAAGGCCTCCATATACCACGCTACAATAGTCTTACAATGGTTTCTAAAACATATTAAAATTCAGGCATGGTGAAATAATACTATAAAGCTCACTTTTTATAGGAGAGAATGAGTTATGAAATGTGATCCTTGTTTGAGTAGTAACAAACAAATCAGACAATTTATGTTTTTCAACAGTTTAGTAATATTACAAGTTTATGGATCTATGATGTTTTCGAACAATAAGAAGATGATGATATAAAAAAACATAGTTTGAGTAAGGATCTTCGGGTTTTTGTTTATGTAAAATTGATAAGGTTTTCTATAAGAAGACGTTTAACTTCTGGTCCTTCTTAGGTAAAGTCCTGCCTAACTTTGACCAATTTCTTTGAAAGCCTTCCTTTAAAACCAACTCAGTTCTCGAACAATAGTCAATGATCCTTTGACCATGTTTCGGTTCAATATGTAACTGCTCGCCTGTCAACGCATTTGGCTATGGTGGTCTAAGTGTTTTCCTTATTAACCTCGTAACTCCTGAGGTCAGTGGTGGATCCACGGTTTGCAGGGTTGGTAACCTGTTGTAATCACTAGTCCTGCTTGTCGTGACAGTGATAAATAAGCATATTAAACTTCAATAATATAATAGTTAGCGTCCAGGTTCAAAATAAGTCCTAATTTCAAAAATTGAAAAATTGCTCGTTTATTATATTGACGCTTTAGGGAAAATTGCTTCCCTAAACTTGCAAAAAATGAGGATAAGTCAATTTTTGGAATTTCGAATTTATCCGCTTTTGACCCTTAACGCATCAGTTGTGCAATAGTTTCTTCTCCTATAGTCGAAATACATTTTTAAATGATTTTATCATTAGAATAAGGTCAGTAAGATAACATTTTTTTTCTGCTGGGGAAGATTCCCTCAATTTCCAAACACGAAACCTTTATAAATTATCGATTATAAACTTAACCATTCGTTTTATAGGTTTAAAAAAATTATTAACTGTTTATTATGTTTTGCTAAAATTTTCACACCTTGAAGTAGGTAGGTACTCAGATTTAGGATTTCCCCAAAATATTTTGTTGGTTTTGTTAGTTATTAGAGTGAAAATATTTTTTTCCGGTTTTCTGGACTGGAACTGACTTTATCTTGGCAAAATCAATTGATTTTGTATTGGATATTTCCCTTTTTTATTGAATAAAGACTTTTCGGAATATCGATATTGTTTAATTGTCTTTTCTTTTTTTTCAAAAGAAGAGTTTGGAAAACGGTTTGCCTGTCAAAAGGAAATAGTAACGACCGCCCATTGTAGACGAAGAGGCTATGGTATTAAATTCCACATAAAGGGACTCGGTGAAAATAAAAAGATTGTCTGACCAGGGCGTGACAGATTTTCTATTAGAGGAACGGACAACTTATTGCCTTAGCATTCGTGCTAAAAGCAATAAAGATCTAATGATTTTCTATGGAACAAACTAACCAACAACGGCTTTCCTCTATGGCGCACGAGCACGCACTCCTGTTTGCCTTCTCGCTAATATTCTTTTCCCCTACATTGTTCCCTATTAATGGACAACTTCGGGGTGAAAATTGTGTTATCACTCTATTCACGTCTTGATAGAACCATTTGTTATTTAGTGAATTTAGCAATTTAAACCGTTTAGGCGAGGCAGAAATCACGGATATCACAATATTCCTAAAAGCTCTGAACTCATGTCAATGCTTCTGTTTGCACATTATCATAAATTGTAATAAGGACGTTCAGATGTGCTTTCTGATCAGTTAACATTTCAAGGACTGTCGTACAAAATTTAAGCTGATTTGCATCTACAAGGTAATGTATCAAATAGCAACATGTTCAAATGTACTTTGGAGTTTGTTCGTAATCCTATATATGTAACATTAATCGCATGTATAAATTATACATGCATTCATATCAGGAAAATCGGAAATTTTAATCCTCTCTATGCCTAACTCACTACATAACTTATTTTAATCGTATTAGAAAAATCTAAATGAACAATTAGGTTCTAAATTTCTGCAAACCAAATCGTTTTTTTGTAAAGAGTTTTTTTATCGATACATTGCAACGCGCTTCATTCAGGGGAAATCATAATTAATAAAATACCTTTTTAGTAATAACAATAATGATGATAATGAAATGTATATACTCGAAAATACGGGATTTTGGTAGAATATTTGGTCCGAGAAATGACAAGACTTACTGTATAATTTAGGAGTTTGTCCTATTTGCGGAATTGCAGGGAGTGTATATAATTAAAGTAATAGCGTCTCGAATGGTAAACGTCCTAGGTGTATACCGAGACGTGGATGGGAGGATTGCGTTCTACGGATTCGGGTTTGGGAGTGGTCCGTTGAGGGAAGTTAACAAGAATTTTTGTTACTTATTTCCCCAGCGTAATCAAATCATATTAATATGACTAAATCCATAACATGATATAACCCTATTCATGATTTTAGTATGTAATTATTTAAATGTTCCAGATCACATGATCACGCTCTCAATCACGTCTCACTGATTATTCAGAGTGTTTTCTAAAATAATAATAACTAACAAGTTAAAGAGTTTTAATATTTCATTATACAAGAATGTATTTATATTATATTTGTATGTTTATTTATATGCAGGACTGAATATATGTATATACTAAAATGTCAGCCACCATTAAAATAGTAAATTCAACCCTCTAATCGAATAAATTTAGTCATGCATTTATTATTTACGTTCAATATATACACACATATGGCGTTAACCGTTTTAAACTAAATATACCGGATGCTGTAACGTTTGATATTTTAAAATTAAAACCTGACACTGCTGCATCCGATTGGCCTCTAAATAAATCGTTATTTTAATTTTGAGTTATACTGAAAAATGAAAAACTTAGGGCTTAAATGATGAATCACTTCATAACTTTGCCCTTGAAATGGCCACGAGTTAGGAACATTATAAAATAAATTTTCATAGTTGTAAGTTTCCCGCATTTACTGTGTTTTTTAAAACTATAGTATACCAAAACTACTATAATATATGGGATAATATAGTTTAAGAAAGACAACTCGATAATTATTCCCATGTTAGTCCTTCTGTAATAAAAAACATTTCATATCCTTAGGTTTGAAATAAAAGTTTACATTTCCTTATAAGAATCTTTGTCGTAAGAAATTACTATTGTAAAGAATTTTCATTGATAAGAAAAATTTTACCCATAATTTGTGCTTTTGTCAGTATTTAACTTATATAAGAATAGATTTTTAGTAGAATTTAATAAAAATATACAAAAAACAGTGATATTTTGCTTTAGAAGGTACAAAATTCCTAATAAAATTATGCTAAAAGTAAAAATAAAAACGTTAGTAGTTCAAAAACATCAGATGTCGACGGAAACATGCATCTTAAATATCCCTAGGGCTTCCACGGTCGTTGATATTCTTCTTCCAGGGTGGACCATGTCATGTCGGTGCTATTAACCAAGTTTTCACTCATCGTGGTGTGAGCTTCTTCAGGGCTAGTCTGTTAACGAAGCTCACAGCACGATGAGCGAAAGCTTGGTTAATAGCACCGACATGACAAGGTCCATCCCGGAAGAAGAATGTAAGAAGAATTTCTAGAATTCTCGAAAATTTTAGTTCTTTTTTTTAATGCAAACATACTGTGGTGTAGTGGTTACCGTTACAATCTTCTATGTCCAAGGTCACTGGTTCTCTTAAGTAGGAATAAAATATCCTTGATTCTGGCGTCCTACGGAAGGGATATACAATGGAGGTCCCGATTCTGTGTGGTATCATGTACTCGTTAAAAATCCCTGTCTTAATTATAACTGTATAGGCAAAACTCCCACTAAAGCATCGTTTGATTAGCCATAGAAAAATGAAGAAACGTTAAATGAATACAAAAAAAACAAACTAGATACCAACTTGTAGGTGACATTGACTCCTAAGGCTACACCTACATTGGATCCGGTGTGATATGACGAGACGTCACTAGCAAACCAAATGACTGAAATATATCGAGAGTTGTAACATTTGGTTCTTTAAATTTATAAAATTAAGATTATTTTTAATACATTTATATTTTACTATAATGCATAGTAAAATATGTATAATGTAGACATTCCCATCATCGTATGCGATAGAATCACGTCGCACCGAATCGGATCCAATGTAGGTGTAGCCTTAATCTCCCAATATTAATGCGACCTTTCCCACTTTGGAGGATGTCTTTCTTTGGTGAACGAAAATGTTAAAAAAACTTGATTAAAATAATACTCATTAGTTAGCTTATTTATTTTTAAATTCCTCTGTAAAAAGGCATAAAACATTCTAATAAATATTAATTCAGTTCATAATAAAGATAACAAAAAAAATCTTGGGAAATCCGGCTGACAGTTTTTATTTATTGTTTCAATATCCGTAGATCGATCCTCCGGGATCTGACCCACTCCTGGGGCTCACCCAACATCTAAAAAGAGAGTATTCTTAATAGAAATGAAAACCTGGCGGTTGAGCGTGATCTAGGACAAATCACCCCCTTGTACAACCATTGTCCAAGAAACATAATGAACCCAAGATAAGTACAAAGTAATATAGTACCGGCTATATTATCCTAGGACTACTAAAAAGCCATGCTGAGTTCACACCAGTTATTTAGAGATATTTAAACACAATTGAATTTTCTCTTATTGGCGTAGAAACCGTTTCTAACTTTTCGCCTCATTCATGTGCATCAATCGGAAAATAGAGCTTTCCTCGGCAGCTTTTCATTGTCCCCCGCATAGTTCGGGATCCCGAGTTCGGATTATTGTCGAGTCTCTCTCTCTAACTTATTCATGTTTTGTGAATGCACATTTCCTTCTAATACTTGAAGCACATGCGACGTATGCTACATTTAACTCTTATATGACTTTTCACAAGAAGTCCTTTCAGCGGGTTGCAAACTTAGTGGAATACTTAGTGAGGAAGTACTTCAATCCTCCAAGTAGCTGATATAAATTATCTCACGTGGAAAAGAGCCCTCATCCATTTTGTAAAGAGATGCTCGTGTGGAGGGTCTTTAGAAATGTCGCTTAAATGTAAGCTTTAACGATTGTGTAAGTCTGGTTTTATCCGATTTTAGTTTGTTATTGATAAAAACTTCAACTATCATACATAAACTAACTTGTGTTTTGTTTCTTTGTTCATCTATTCTTTTTAGATGATCGAAGCAGTCATATTATTTTAAACCACTGTTTTTCATCAAATTAGGCCTGTTTTTCCAAGATACATTTGTATTTTTAATCTTTAATATTTCAGAAAAAAAATTGTTGTTTGACAATAAATAATCCCCAGCTAAAAAAAAATTCATCGAGTATGTCTGTCAGGAATCATGTTCAGAAAATATCTCTTTGTTTGTATGGAATAAATTGAAAATGCACAACGTTGTCCGCTAATTTTTTGTGTGCTTCAAATAAAAACGTGCTTGCATAAATTTCTCTTGGAAAACTGTTAAATTCCTCTTCTCTCATCGAGTTGGAATAACGAAATGTACTTGTCAAAAAAACATTGTTTATGAATTCTTTTTTAATAACTTTTTCTTGCAATGTCAGTAGGCTCCATTATGAAGTCTATCTCAGCTTCGAGTGTCTTCCCTTTCTATTTTTTCACGTTTACAACCATACAACATTATAAGCACTGGACTTGTGTGTGCTATTCGGATGGTAATATTTCACAGGACCGAGATCAGGATACCTTTCTTTTTTCTGTGGTTCTTTGGGAGGTATAATTCGGACGGACAGATACATTTGAAGTAAATACGAGTTTTACTTTGTGAACCTTATACTTCTAAAGGTCTGTCTTCTTCAGTATAACTAGTATTATATCCTAAATACGAGGTTAACAATCGAGTGTTAGTTATTCAGAGGGAGGCATATGGGTGTTTAATTACTTTTAAGAAGTAATACTAATTGTTAATAAATCATCTTTTGTGAAGAAGAAGGTGCCTCTGTTATTCGATAAGACTTACATCAAGAATTCGGTTAGAAGCCAAATATCTCTACTGCGTTGGCTTCACAAGCTCGCGCCATTAAAAAAGAAGGCTGTAGCTTTTATGATCGACTACTAACTGAGAATGGATTGGCTACCGGGCGTAAACCCAACTTCTTTATCGCTAGCTTAAATGTTTAAACATTAATATTTTCTCTTAGGATATACTTAGCAACAAATTTATTTCTCTCATTACACTAAAATTTTCTTGTAAAAGTAATCGTTAACTCTTTTCCAACGAGTTTTTAACCGTCATCATAAAGATTAACAGCCGACTTTAAGTTCGATACTGTCTCAGGAAATTAAGATCCCTCACAAAATGAAACGATGAAAAAATAATATCAACTATTTCTTGGCCGTAAACGATACCAGGTGCTACCACTTGATTCGTTTAATGGTTCGTAAAAAAATACAATAAACATAAGCGATTAATATTTCTTTTGGTATGGATTGTGCTGTAAAATCATTGAATAATGAAGTTACGTAGTAGTTTTTTCAGGATTCATTATTCAATATTATTTTTACTGTTGGAATAAAATGTATTCATTGAAAGCTGAATTCGAATGATTCACAGGAAGTGAGCGATAAACTCGAAATCATCAAATCTAAATCATTTTAGTGAACTAAAACCGATGTCGTTCAACTCAATATTTAAATTTGTCTTTGAATTTTACTCGCCTACGGCACTTCATTCTTATATCTAAGTTCAAACATTCTTCTTGAAAGATTTAATTACCCATTTTCTGATTAATGATATTGATAATTACCTTAGATCATTTATAAAAGAGTTTTTTTAGTTTTCAAAAAAACTATAAAAAACATCCACGAAACCAAAAAACCGTCCTATCTTAGAAACCCATAAATATGAATGTTTAATATTTTTTTTATGGAGCTAACGTGATGATGTGGGGCTTAATTTTCCCACTCACTGTTAATGCTCATTACGATTATTCAAAAACATATATTTTTACGTTACAAACTTATATTATAAAAAGCCTTAATATGTATTTGCATTTTTTATATTACCAAATTGATGTAGTTCCTTGAAACCTAAGTTCTCTGATATCTCCAATATTTTTAATCAGACATATATTAGAAACTCTATTACTTATTTTTCACCCCCATTAATTTCGAATGTCGTTCTGAATTCTTTGAAAAGAAGACAGTTGTGAGGCCTCTTGCAGTCATTGAAGCAATAACAAATGCTTGAAAAATCGTTAACGACCATGAAAAATGCTTACGGGGCATGGAAGAAAAGGAAAAATGAAGACGTCTATATTACTGTTATAATGCGAAAACGATGGCTGAATTTCTACGGATATCTGGTGAGAATGGATGAAAACCGTTTGGTAAAGACAGTTTTCTATTTTTAGACTAAAAAGCTAGGGCTAAATTGGTGAAAGATGTCAAGATATGTACAGTTGCATCTAGAATTCCTTAAGGTGTATAGAACCAGAGTTATATAACATTCTAGTAGAAACCACCAAAAAGCAGGCCCGAATTTGTTATAATTGAGGAGCAGAAAAGATTAGAAGTAAAATAATAAAGAGGTTTTGGGAGAAAACTGTGGAGAAAAAGCCTTAGGTTCCGTTTGGGTCACAATGGCAAAAAGAAGAAAAATCCCACATTGTTATTTACAAGATAATTCTATGTATTTAAATTTGTAATTTTAATTAATAATTTATGAATGACAACATATAAATGTAAGAATCTCTAATTTTTAAATAAACGAACGTAAGAATTTATCAACAAATAATGGATTGTTTTCCATTAGTTAAATTAATATTACTAATTTTAAATCATTTATTTATTTTTTACAATTTTGTCTTCTTTCTTGTTTACTTGGAATATTTATTTTTATTTAATTCTTATAATTGTATTTAATTCTTTATCCTCGAAGTTCTACTGTCAATTTTATTACCCTAATTTTATTTCATAATACTTCTTTGTGTTTTGTCAAATAATAGTGTAGCCGCGCTCATCAGTTCAAATAAAAAAAAATTATGAAATAATGATCATAATAAGAAATGACTATCAACTTTTTTTTTTTCAGACTCTTCTCTCCTTTAGGGCTCCTGAGGCGGTTATATTTTAATTGAATTTTTCTTATTTCGCCCAAGTCAGTTTCAATTGAAAACCCGAAGACTCCACTGTACTAACAAGACTTTGCCAGAGAGAGCTTACTTAGGCCATTGGCTTTAATTTCCCATTATTTCGAATGAACTAAACTCTACTTTACTGGAAATTGTTGGAACGTGGTCTGTAATATTCTTTCAAGTTTTTTTAGTGGAGCATTAAGGCTTGAAAACCGCTAATAAAAAAAAGAAAAAACTCTTTTTGATAGTATTGATCTTTTTTGGGCTGTATATACTAATTACGTAGTATGTTGAAGTTAACCGCTTTAGATTAACTATGACCTAAAAATATATATTTGATTATTTTCATTAATATATTAGCACATTTTTGAGATTATTTATTTGTTTTTCTTTATCTGTTTTTGGTGCGATGTATCTCATTAGGGCAGTGATTTATAATCTCTAGGTCTCCCGATTTATTGTTCGGCTAGGGCAGATAAATTATTCTATTAACGTAAATTATTCTATTGTGGAATCTAGAGACCCTCCTAGGGCTTACCCAGCCTCTGCGAATTGGGTACTCCATAATTGGGGGATATACATGGCAGGTGAGCTTGATACCATTATAATTACTTTACCGCACAGCTGATGATTTAAAATAGGCCCTACCATATATTGGCCCCAATACTTCATGGGTTAAAATAGTAATCATTTGTTTGCCTTTGTTTGATATGCTCAGTGTTATAACCATATTATCGAAATCCTAAGAAATATACTTATTCTGTACAAAGTAGTGCAACCTCAGATTACAAAATCATTTGTACTTGTACTTCACCATAAACGTTTAATTATCCAGAACTTAAAGAAGACTTACCAACAAAAATCATCGATAACTTTTCTTGCTAAATAAACGAACAAACCATGCTTCAAATCTTCTAACATTTTACTATTTAACTATTCGTCTTGTAGTGCACGTTACTTTAGTATTGCAATTCATCAAATAATATATAATTATTAAAAATTATCTCTAAAATTTCTTAACCTGAATTCCAGGTTAACTATGTCCTTATATCCTAGTCCATTTTACAGCGGATCAATTCAATTTTTCATTATCTTAAGGTAGCAAAAAGATGTGTGTGTTTATTAATTTAACGTTCCTTTATGCTATGGATAATTTAGGAATCTTTAAATAATATCTGACAACACACAGTCTCGAGACTGCCATTTCACTACCCCTCCGAAGGACGCCATAACTAAGGATTTTTCACTTCCATTAAAAAAATCCTAAGAAACCACGACTTATGGCAAAGAAGGTTATGCCTTACCACTGCACCCATGTTTCCCTACTATCGCTTTTTTCGTCCTGTACTGGAACAAATCTATCTATCTGTCTAATTTTCAAATCATTCCCTAATACTACCGGAGCCTATATATCAAGAAATAAAACCAATTTAGCCATGTATTCCTAAATTTAAAAAATCTCATTTTTTTCTACTTTAGTAGTTGCAAAATAAATCATTTTGAAGATATCATCAATTCTGCGTCCATAAGTAGGCTACATTAGACCCTAAAACGTTATTGAGACAGGTGAAATTGTTTTAGTAAATGGAGGGTTTTTTATTTTAAAAAAAGTTTTTTTTTAATACTTTTTTTTTACTAATAACCTTTAGCTTTTATAACAGGTGAAATTCACGATACGAGCATCGCCCACAAAGTCCCGGGGTCATCACCCCGTTGACCCGGCTAAGCTTTACTTAGTAAATAATTAACTACTACTTGGTTTTTGTTAATTATAAAACTGTTTACTTAGCCGGTACGGTTTAATCTTGACGCATCTTTTTAATTAGTAACAAAAAAAAATCTGAGCTTCTAAAATTAAAAAGTACTTAATCCGGCTTGCGAAAACAGTTTACTTATAACTTTAATCTAATACTTTAGGGAAGCTGTATATCAAGTTTTTTTTTTTCAAATGTAGTTAATATAATTATTGGTCCCATAGTGTTATATACTTTACGATTAATAATAGGTACATTATTTATTATAACATTTGTAATGATTTATAATGGCTATAACTATATGATAATATATGTTAGATTTGTAATATATTATCTATCATAAAATAGTAGTATATACATACATACATATACCCACACACACACACATATATATATATATATATATATATATATATATATATATATATATATATATATATATATATATTGGTTTCTACTTATCTTGACTGTTGTGGAAATATATTGTTTATGGTTCCTGAGTTTCAGTCAGTTATTTCAACTTCTTAGGCGACGTTTCGAGACTAGGTTAGTCTCATATTCATGCCCTGACAGTGAAAAAATGAGCTTTTAGTAAGAACATTAAATAGCAGACTAAAATAAATATAAAATGACACGTGTAAGTTGTAATAGGATAGGGTGTACTTACAAGTTCCAAAGCATTGATCAATTTATCATCAATCAGTTACTTCGCAATATATCATAGAATGTTTATATTGCATTAGCTATGGTCAACGAATAAGTAATCGATTTTTAGGAACAGCAGTTTTATTTAAATATATATGTATGTACATTTATTTATTTCTACTTTCTTTTGGCGACATTTCGAGACTAATTGTTCTCTTAATTGGCGGTAAAATAGGCTTTTACTGAATTATATTAAATGACAAACTAGTCTAAATATAAAATTGACACTTTTACGATATTAAAACATAAAAGGTTTAAGAATTGATGACGATTCTTTTTAAATATACTAACCCAAGTTTTCGATTACCGGAACCAAAATCACAATTCTTTTCAGAATTTATTCCTGAAGATAGACAGAGAACATAATATATTATGTATGTTGTTTATATCGTCGATACAAATGTTAAGTATCGAAAGTGAAAAAAACATAGATTTTTTAGGAGAGCTAAAAACTGTTTCAAGGTTCATTTAAAATCAGTATGTATCGTCAAACGTATTTTACCTATGTCATCAAATGTGGTTTCGTGCCGTATTAATGACCTGATGTGAATTTTATTTACTAAAAAAACACTGGTTAGTTTGATTATATATAATTTATGATCATTTTCCTTCAATGCACAACGCAAATTATCTTATGTCCCAGCTTCGTTAGTTTGCATTGTATTATTTTAAATAATTCCAAAAGATCGCACTTCCTAACAATTGAATATGTCATAATCGATAGTTTGTTATAAAACAAAAACTCGCACCACCGAACACACGAACATGGCATATTCAATAGTTCGCCATGCAAGGAATTTTATATAGTCACTATTTGAACCAGATCAAACAGGCAAATGTGGTATATTCGAGACTTTGAAACTCCCAGCTAAAAAAAATGTTTACATTAATAATTTGTTTTTATTTTACTTGACTTTCAACAACTATATAATTGTATATTCGATCTTTTGGCAGAAATATTCTTCTACGTTGCAAATTTAATTCATATTCAAGAATTTGCTATAAAATTCATCAATCCTTAAGCAAACGTTATTGATCGGAAAAGAATTTTTTTTTTTCAAATTAGATATTTTTCATTTGTATCGACGGTGTTGTACTACATCTTTAAGAAGCCGTTGTTTTTTTTATTAACATGGAGGATATGGACTACAACGGTCGTTGTATTTTTTTCAATATTTCTTTCATTCTCTCCCTGTGTTTTTGCTTTCTCTTCTGCGTCCAAATTGCGTCTGTTTTTCTCACTGGTATTTCTTGAAAATCCGTAGCATTCTGAAGTTCCACCGTAAGTGCAGAACGTTCTTCAATACCAACCGGAGAGACCTCGTGGTCATCCATGTCCTTTTCAGTCTCTTCAGGCCACGTGTTGGTCATTTTCGGCTTTTTAAGATACGTCAATACCATCTTTGTCATTCTGCTCCGATAATTCTTTGTTGGTGCCCATTAAACTGCGTTTTCTCATTGCATCTGTAATTTTATCTATGCTTTTTGCTTGCTTGTTATATAATCCATCTGGAAATAATAAATTTTAATTTCTGTGACTAGTCTGAATTGGGAAATCCGATACAAGGAAGGTGGAGGAAATATTATAAGGAATGAAATAAAATGAAAGGGGATAGAGAGATGGATATCGGGCGGCACCTGGGAGCTGTCAGGGTAACACAGAACCCGCGGCCCTTCGCTATCCCTTTGGGGTCTTCCTGCTCCCCGATCACTCCAACCCTTTCTATTCTTCGGGGAGTGGTGTACTTTGCCTCCCATATAATATCTACATCCTTACTCGCTGATGATATACACCTGTGATAGGATTATTATCATTTTATAATCCCTGAAGGTCTGTAATGCCTTTGTACTGATTAGTATACCACTACAAAGGCATTATGAATATGGTTTACTATGGATCTCCGCTTTATAAAATAATAATCAGCATTTTTAGTAAAATAAAAGAAATATCACCATAATAATATACATAAAATATCGAGATCAGATATCAGGAAATGGTCTGGAGATCAATAATTTGCCATGTAATTAACATATTCGTATAGAATACTAAACAGGAAAATAGCGTAACCTCCTAATAAATTGTAAAAATTCAATGCATAGTATGGATCAGTATATAAGCATTAGTTTATATACCAATCTTTGTGCTAGAAATCTATTACTAAATTTTACTCCCAATTAAGGGTACCAACTTTCCTGATCAAGGGTGAACCAGTGATAGTACCAGTACTACTAGGTGAACTCCAGGAGAGTTTTAAAATACTACAATATCGGTTCATGGTTATAATTGTTAATTTTGACAACCGATTTCGAATTCGGGGTAATAAGATCAGTAACTCTGAATTTACTAAGATATACTAAATAATAACAAAACAGATATTAATTCAATGTTATTTCATATAGCTCAATACATAATCGGAAAAGAAATACCTAAACTTCAAAGTATACTCTACAAATGAAAATATGAAGTAAGCTTCTTACGTTAGTCTAGTTTTTTTCGATTGGTGTATAAAACATAAATAATATGATCCTCTTCAACTGGATTAAATAAGCTCAACCCACGCCCAAGATTTTTTTTTTTAAATAACTCACTGACAGACGAGTGGAATAATATCCATCCAGTGTTTCTATTTTTATTTCCACCGTTTGTTAAAACGCCTTCTCTAGTATATTTTAGTTAGCTGTATTATTTTGGTTACTTGTTAGTATTTAAATAACTATAGAATTAGGAAGACAATTTTTTATTAAAAAAAAAAACTGACTTAGTTTTTACTTTGTACACGGTGCGGTTAAAGTAACTACAGCATATGGTTTGTTTTTTAAATAAATACTGAATGGAATGAAAAAAAAAATTGAATGATAAAAATAAAGTTCATTTTATGTTATTTTTTTACATTAATTGTGAAAAATAATGTCAGTTAAATGAGACCCGTTTTCTCTAACGCAAAAATGTGATCTGTCTCACAGCATCAATATTTTGGCCGATCTGCCAGTTCTAGGTATGCTCGTCGTCTTGAATTTCCGGCAGTCCCGAATTCAGCAAAATAATCCACCAACGAACGAATGGATAGTCTTACACCACCAAATCTTCTGTATGCACGTTAAGTATTAATTATCGGACTTAGTTCTTTGCACAATTGTATAGAGTTCCATTTTTATATATTCTCCTAAGTTTAGTTCCTGAAATAGAAAAAAAAATGAAATATTCACAAGCAAAGAAGTTAAAATTTGTTTACATCATTTAGTTACTTTAGCCGCACCCTGTAGTAACTATTGGGTCTTCTGAATAAATGAAAAAGGCTGTTTGATGCTGTGAAGATGAATTATATTTTTATTGCCTTTAATATCTGGGATACATTTTGAGTTGTGGTCGTACTGGTCTTTTGCCGTTTGTAGTTGATGTATTTTTTTGTCTTTCTATCTTCTGCGTTTAGTTCATTATTTATTTTCGCCTAGTCGTATAAATAACGATATTTTATAGTTTTCTATTATTTTTAAGACTTATAGCTTGACGTTTGGAATTTTCTATTTATGAATTATCAATTATTTTACGTATGTTTTAAATTCCATTTTTCTCTGGCATTTATTGAATTAAGACTCGATAAAAATACTTATGTTTCCTGATTTTGACTGAATTTTGATAAAATCGATAGTTTGCTTATTTCAGTTTATTTTTTAAGCTTTAGGATTCAAGTTTGGGATTTTTTTGTTTATTTCTTAACAATTATTTTTAGTATCAGTTTTAGGTTTCACTATTCTCCAGTATTTATTGTTTGAAGGCTGGATAAGAACGACCCGAGTTTCCTGATTTGCCTGAATATGCATTTTTCTTTTTTTGATGCTTTGTATTTGGGATTTTCAAATTTATGTCTTTACAATTAATTTATATTAGTTCCAGCTATTTTTCTTGTCAATTATTCGGAGTTGATTTCAATACTCGAAAAAAACTATAGTAATGTCTCTTTCCTGAACATTAACTTAATTACAATAATTGAGAATTAAATCTAACTTACTGCTTCGATTAAACTGTCCTTGATGTATAAAGAATCGACCTATGAGCATTGAAATCAATTCTTATTTTTTTATTAATGAATTTCTGCCTACCATTTCTTGTTACGTTGGTTGCTTATCAGGTATTCGTCCTACCAAGCAAAAATTGACGCCAAACTCATTTTTCTTGTAGTCTTATGTAATTATTATTTTATATTAGCATTTTTTATTACCTAATCAATGACTTTAATGTTGCCAGGTGCTGTACAACCTGCTGGGGGAGAGCTTGGGGAGGGAGGGTCGCCACGAAGAGGCCGAGCGCTGGTTCAAGGCAGCCCTCTCCGCAAAACCTGACCACGTCCCGGCTCACCTCACCTACGGCAAGCTCCTAGCCAAGAATGTATGTATAAGTATTAATTAATATACGTAACATGTATGCATCACCACAAACGGTAGACCGAGGCATAGATGGGAGGATCGCGTTAGAAGTGATCTATTGGCTTCCGGGTTCGGTAGTCACCAGTCGATCAGAACGTAATCAGGGATTTGTGTTATTGACACCGAGCCTTCAAGCTCACTCAGCCTTTTATTATTATTATAAAACTCATATATATGTATATGGAATGGTTTGGGGTTCCATTCAACGAATTTCGAAGCACTATTAAATATAATTTATTGCTTATTGTGTGCCATCGTTTCTGTCTAACTTTAAAATCATTTACCAGGATCCTTTATTAATGATATTTTTTTTTTATTGAATATCCATAAGTATCTATTACACTTATGGGCAACAGGTATTAGTGGTCTATGAAAAGACAAACTGAATACATCATTTGCACAATACCCTAGGGATCTCCGAGTCCAGCCAGCTCCACTCTCCGTGTGTGGAGAGTAATGCGGGACCACAGGAGATCCCAGCACTTCTTTCTCAGCTACCTCACTGTGGAGATTAGTGGAGACTGAATAAGAACACTAGACCCGCAGAGACTCAAGACATGCGTGAAGAAGCTGGCCATTGGCAGAACTCCAATGACATATTTAAAGTAGGTCTCTTGACCATTGCAGCTTCAACCACCGGTGAGGATTACAAGAATGATTGGAGCTGGATAATGACTGCTCTAAAAGGGTTTAGGCGATTCGTTGAGATCATGTGGAAATTGGTTGATATAAGGTCATGTACGAAGGGGATTTGGGTTTAGGGTTTCATTGGGTATGCAGTAGGGAGCATTAATTAAGAATTGAAAGGAGTGATACTTATCTTGATTGTTTATTATAGGTTGAAGGATTTGTCTATTAAATATTATTTCATTTTTTTAAAGCGTTACGATTTTGTAAAATGTAAATAGAAGAAAGTGGAACTTGTAAAGAGGTCGTTTATTCTTTTCAGTTCTAGTTTTCCATTTCTTAATTTTCATAATTTAGAAAACAGAAAAAAATTAATTATTATTCATCAGTTTGCTAATTAAAGTATTATCAACTATAGTTATTAATTATAATATATTTATTTTCTGGGTTATCATTTTGACTGACTCGAATAGTATCTTAATTTTATTTTGTTGGAATGAATTGGAAATAACGAATTTGTCTATGAAATATTAAACATTTAGCTAATCAAATTATTATTAACTATTTTATTGTTTTATGTATTATTGTCTAGCCTGTTTCTTGACCAAGTTGTTGTCTCTGTCTATTTGAAGTTGGACAGTGTTTTTTTTTTTTCATTTGAATCTTTTCGCGCTACATTATTTTAAAGTGTATATCTCTGAAGTACACTATTTTTTTCAGCGACAGGAACTTAATATTTAAAAAAAAATTGAAAATTACTTTACGTAGTATTTACTTATGCTCACCTCGACGTTAGGGTTCTCGCAAGGCCCTCGGTGTGGCCTATTCTCTTTTATATTATTTCCCAGGGGAGACATTCTGCACGGCAACGGCTAATATTTCCCAGTAATTGCACGCCGTCTTCCCTGCACACTCATTATAAGTTCAGATCCCCGGGGGGGAGGGGAAGGAGAACAGATCATTTTTACCCTGTCAATTTACTCCAGGAAATATTAGTTTTCTCTATTTTATTTACTAATTAATATATCTATAGTAGAGGTTCGATTATCCGTACGTCAATTATCCGGATTGACTTCACAGAATAAATGCAACCCTTCATTAGCTTGTCATTACTGGAAAATAAGTTGAAGAGTATTAACTCTAAAATTGAATTTCTTAAAAATAATAGTTAATACTTACTATTGTACCTAAAATAATTTGAGACTTAGCTGCCATGAAGAAGAAGTCAAAATTGAACCAAAATTATATTACAACTTTGTTTACAACTCTGACAAATATTTCTATGTTCCTACAATATTTTATTGCTTACTACTTCTACTGAATCTATAAAAAATTAACAAAACTTTCAAAATGACGTAGAGTAGTTGTAAGAATCCAATAATTATTCATAATTCAGTATTTATTGAGTTAGGGGTTGTGTTTCCGATTGATGGACAGGTGATCTGAAATGTCATTGATTGACTTCAATCAATGAATTGTCATCCATGTTAACTGTTTTAGGCATACATCACGATGATGCCTTAATTTACGAAATATTGGATGGTTAATTGTTATTAACTTTAGGGCCTTAATGATTCGATTTTTGAAGTTATCCATGTGCATTTTAATGCTTAAATTAAATTTTAAAAAAATATAAGATAGGTAGCCATAGGGTTTATAAAAGGGAATAAAAAATCCATAGTTATTCCGTTTTTGGTTGGAGACGTAAGATGGTAAAATCAAGCCTAGTCAGGCACTCGTTAAAGATTCCTATCCTAATTATATCTGGATAGACAAACCAACTGTAGAATCGTCCTATTAGCCTTAGCAGCATAAATTGACGTTAAATGAGACAAAACAAGAGTCCACTTTCCTTAAATTTCAGTTTTAGTTTTAACTTCCAGTTTAATGAGCAATATAAAAGAGAAATAATACGTTCCGAACCACATCATTCACATATCTAAATCAATATAATAATTTTAATGTTAATTTAAATAATACTTAAATTGTTAGATATGAATACCTCCTCAACCAGTGATATAATGTGTATTGCCCTTATCAAAGGGGGGCGAGACTGGGAACTGACACATGAACGTCAGACTTGACGTTCCTGTACCTTCGTCGCTTTAGGTGAGGATGCTGTCTGAACACTCCTAGCCTTATCATTGCATTATGCAGTTGACGCCTGCCTGACGAGCGATATGCACTTCAAGTGCAGTGCCAGGAGCACACGGATCTGTTCCCTCCCGCTACCCTTCAATGCCCAAAGCTAATCTGCCTCTAATAAGCCCCGGCCAATTAACTCAGATCATTCCAAATGTGTTGGTTTCCTTGCACTTGAGGTCCAATTATCCGGGCCCTTGTGTCATAACAAAGTGGATAATTAAAATTGAGAAAATTTCAGGATGTAAGGTAAGAAGTTGATTATCTATACTTGATAATAATAATCGTATTTTTTTTATTTCTGTTTAATAAAAAATAATCGGTTGAACCTCAACATACTCAAATTAGCTTTTTAGCAAAGGCCCAAATTTTCTGTGATCAAAATGAAGTCATTTCATGTGTAAACTCCTTAAGTTTATAGGATTCATATGATGTATGTAGATGCTACAGAGAATTCTATATTCTATAAAAAAAAAATTAAATATCCTGAGTCTGGCATCCGGGCTTGCTATACAAACTCCGTAAATTCCTACCCCATACATACTTTCTCATTCTTCAATCCTATCTCACAAATAGAACTTTCCAAGTAAACCATAATAATGTTCTTTCATCCCTCTTCTCCCAATCTGCTGGTGTTCCTCAAGGTAGTATCCTAATACTATATACTATATAAGTGTTGTACGGGTAATTGTGTAAAAGAAAATTATTTGGCCTAGATCATGCTCAACCGCCACATTTTCCCCACAATTACCGCACGACTATTATGATTTAACTATAGTTATTCCTCAAGGTAGTATCCATGGCCCAATCCTTTATACAGTTTATACAGCTGACATCCCAACTCATCCTAATACTCTCCTTACCACGTATGCTGATGATACATGTGTATTATCAGTCAACACCAATCCAGTTATTGTATCCCAAAGCCTCCAATCCCATATCACTGATCTTGAAGAATGGTGTCAAAACTGGAGAATTAAAATAAATTCTCAAAAATCGCATTAAATCACTTTTACCTTACGTCGTAATCCAATTACTTCCTGCCCTTCAGTATCCTTTAATAATATCCCACTGGTGCCTGTAGAACAGATCCGATACTTAGGGTTGCATCTCGACAAACGATTAACCTGGAATCCTCATACTAGACTGAAAAGACAAGAAACAGCTCGACGTTTCAGGCTACTTCAACACTTACTACGCTCTAACCTCCCAATCAACTACAAAAGACTCATCTACATGACCATCATACGACCTATTTGGACTTACGGAGTAGAGCTTTGGGGCTCCACTAAGCCATCGAATTCCTCTCGTATCCAATCCCTACAATCCAAAATCCTTCGTAAAATCCTCAACGCTCCTTATTTTGTTAAGAATAAAGTCATCCATAATGACCTTAATGTCCCATTTGTTGCTGATTTGGCCTGAACCCGCTATCTATCCTTTCATAACAAACTTAATTCCCACTCAAACCCTCTAGTTTCAAACCTAGCTACCTCTTCGATTCCCGATAATCCTCCGAGGCGTCTGATAAGAAGATGGCCACGTGACCTTCTTAGTTGAACTAGTGATTTGAGTACTACCAGTGGATAGTTTCTCAACTTGCCATTAACTCATGTCATTATGTATCACATAGCCTATTTACTTGATTTATTATTGTAATACAGTTGTAAATATCAATAAATAAATTAAAAAAAAAAAAAAATATCCTGAGAATTGTGATAGAACTGAAAGTGAACCACCATCTGGTTTCCAGGGACTTAACCAGAAGAAACATAATGCCTAGGCATCTCTTTAAGGTATTTTCACAAATTCCTGCGATTGATTTAATTTCACACCTAGGGCTTTTATAACTATTTTACGCAGCAGATCGTAAAAATCCGTCTTGTCCTGCTTATCAGTTGCTTTCAGGGGCATGGCAGCTGAAGATTCATTAATTACTGATTTTTTTTCTAACTTCAATAATGCATAGTAGTGAGTTCACAAGTTTGAAGTCAGTTATAAATTATCTAAATCTTCTTGTAACAACCAATGCAGTTTCAAATATATGCTTCTTATTATCACAGTAATATTAGATTGTGGACATTTCTTTTTTACTACTCCTTGTCCAGTCCATCGGATTGCTTGGAAACCGTTTTTTTTCAATTTTATATTGCTTAATTTCGTCTAATAGAAAATTTTGAGCTCCGGTTCTATATATGATAAAATTTACCATGATCCAATGTTAAAGTAGGAGCGACCTGTGGTCTACTGGTTAGCATAACAAACTACAAAACCCAAGATCGCGAGTTCGTAGCCCGGCAGGTGGCGCTAGAATTTCTAAAGGGAGTAAAAATTCCTTTTCATGCCGTCCTTCGGAAGGGACGTTAAACGGGGGTTTCGATCATGTATAACGCCAGGTCCTCGTTAAAATCCCTATCCTAAACCTGGATAGGCAAAATTTAGAGCTCACACATCGTCATATTAGCCTTAACAGCATAAAGTTACGTAAAATGAAGAAACAAACAAGTGATAAAGTATGATATTTATTATCTTTCCTATTTAAGAGTTCGGCGGATGTTCCTTCAAGTTTCAAGACAATTTTAGCTTAGGAGATAAAAGTAACTTATCAAATCAAAAGCCTCCTAGTCATGTGGATGCGTCAACTAGCTCTCTCATCCATGGCCTTCAGCCTTCCTAGAAAAAATGGTCCTTAAGTGTATTGCGTAAGTGACTTTGTGTCAGTATTAATATGTATTGATACTTTGTGTTACACAAAATATCACAAACCTCATACTGGCGAACTCGAAATATTTTTGATCATCTTCTGTTCCTCTCGTAGTTCCCCCACTAATTCCATTTCCGCATCGGCGAACGGTCAGTTGGAATTCTCGATGAAACAGAGAATGCGATAACATGACTTCTTTGATCGAAGCTCGGCATTCAGTAACACATCATTGACTATTCATTGCATGACTCCCATACCATTGGCCAGTATGGTGTCATAGTCATGTCGGCTTGTTTTCTTGAGGGTTTAAGTTCTCAGCAAAAATATTACACTATGGATGTAGATAATGTAATTTATTAATTGAATAAATATTTCAATTTGGTCGTGTTTAGTTCATTTATTTTATAAAAAAAAAGTTTTCACGTCTAAAATTGAGTATTTAAAAAATAAACAATTTGAAAAGAGATTGTTTAAAGGTTGTATTTTTCAGTGGGGTAGGTAGATTCATTATTTCTAGTCAGTTAGGAAAATAGGTTATTTCTAATCCGAATATTTATGTAAGGGTAATGATTTTGTATGTCTAATATGTTTGTGAAATAAAGGTTTGTGTAAGATAGATAGACCACGAATCTAAAAAGGATTTGGGTGTAATAGCATCATGAGCAAATAAATATAACGCTAAGAGAACAAAAGTACAGTGTTCGTACGTTTCATTGTCAAGGCAACTTCTTTTGCTTTTACTTGTAAAAGAACTATATGGCTAGCGCGTATCACATACTTATCTTAACAACTACAAGTCCGATTTTGATTTCATTATTTTTATCTATAATTCAGATTCAGAAAGACGTTAGAATAGATATATGTATATACAATGAAACTAACTTTTTATGATCGGGAATACAATTTCTTAGAGAAAGAAAAATATAGGCTCTCGTGCGCCTGTTGATCAGGAACTGCCACAATTCATGGATCTAGATTGGTTCGTAACTGTACTTGAATTGGATTATTCGCCAGCGAAGACACTGTTTAATTGTCCCTAACTGGACTTGTTACTGAGCAGAGCAGATTGCAATTGTATCATGGAAACCATAGTTGGATGAGGTTGGGTCTCAGTCTTTTGCTGTATCATAAACAATATATTGTTTTTATGATGGGTAAAAACCTTCGTAGTCAGTCATACTTAAAATACATATATTTTCTCTAATATAAAGCCGGCCGGGACACGTCCCAAGAAGCGAGTTAGACTCCATAAAACGATGATGAAGTGACATCCGTTTGGAGGAAGAAGCATAGGCAGACCTAGACATTGTTGGCTACAAGATGTGTGAGACGACCTTCGTTGTTGGCGGTTTTTGGGTGTCGACAGATGGAGAAGGGCAGCCAAAGACATAGTGGAAGAGGATCACTGGTAGGAGCATAGCTCCAGGAAGTACCATAGTGTTAGTAGTGATATAATCGTTATGATTCATTATTTTTAAAATCATACATCATAGTGCACAACTCTGTAAAAGAAAAAAATAGTAAAAATAAAAACTGGTTTTCAGCTACAAAAAAGTCCAA
Source organism: Troilus luridus (assembly GCA_964056705.1). Lineage (NCBI taxonomy): Eukaryota > Metazoa > Arthropoda > Insecta > Hemiptera > Pentatomidae > Troilus > Troilus luridus. Next base: position 87,341,545 of record OZ057415.1, read on the forward strand.
AATCTGTAAGGGGTTTAGTGTGGTATAGTGTTTAGCATAGGAACCTACTAAACCCAAGACCGCTACTAAACCGAAGGTTCACAACTTGTCAGATGGCTTTAGAATTATTAAAAGGGGATAAAAATGCTTTGTTATGCCGTCCTTCGGAATGGGCGTAAAATGGAGGTGCCTAACATATGCGGAGTCAGATACTCGTTACTGAGCCCTTTCATAATTATACCTGAATAGACAAAATTTAAGACACTCACATATAATGAATGACATGGACGAAATCCGTATTTTCTCTACCTCCCTACCTTTAGGCCCATCGCCATCGTTGTAATAGCATACCACTTAATATGGACTATTGGCCTTTGACAAGAAGATGGTGGCACAGGCGACATGATGGAAGATATGAGAGAGAGGGGGTGGGCGGGGGCTCGTGGGGGCGCGTGGGGGGTTGGTGACAGGAACGAGATGTCAATCAGGGCAGGTACAAAGCCACTTTGAGTCCATCCACGTCACTACGTCGCTACATCGCTACGCCTCTCTCTCTCTTGCTAGCCTCCTCTGCTGCTCCGCCTCCTGTTTAACATACCATCATGCTAATACACCTGTCAGCTAATAACGGGCTTTGTTCTCCTCAGGCTTCTCTCCTCTTAGCTCAGATCCAATTTCGCATAATTATGACAAAGAAGTTACTTTTCTTTTACAAGGAATTTAAAAAAAATATTACATTATAATAATTAAAACTTTAAACAACTACCACGGTTGCCCCCAACCTGGAGAACTAGACGTAGGGTGATTGTAGCATGAAGACTGGACTAAGGGACCTCCAATTCCCTACGCCATCTATATGAATAATAAGGAAAATAAAACAAAATTTGTAGATGGTTAATTGATTCTGAATACTATTGATTAAGGTACAATATTATTAATTTTTATGTTTGCTAATTAATGCTTGACTGACCCCATCACTCATACAAAATACAGTTAGGTGCCTCAAAGATTCTCTCAGAAACCTACTCTCAGTAAATTTTCGCCGTAGTTTTGTTGATGAAAACAACACTTAAAAATTTCAGTGAAGAAATATTGTATTTTATAAATTGAAATGGAAAAACTAGTCAGAAATTACCGTTAATTTTTCATTATAATTTTATTCTCAGTCAAACCCACTAGTTTCACCACCTTAAATACACGATAATCCTCCGAGGCGTCTGAAATGAAGATGGACTTTTTAAGTCAAATTTTTTATTTGAGTACTACCTAGTGGGTATTTTCTCTACCTACTTCTATCTGATGCAATTATGATGCAATTACTTTTATCGTAATTTAGATATACATTTCAATTACTAAATACAAAAAAAAAAGTAGAATATTTAAATGATGTAGGTAGAAATTATATTTCAGAAGATATAGAATCGTTTAGAATGATCTGGGAAATTGTTTTTTCAATATTTGTAGTACTGAAATAATTATTATCCATGTCGAATAGCGCCCTGTATATCTACACAGTTTGTTTATATAATAAATAACACAGGGGATTTGCTATTGCGGAACGCATAGCCCAGCTGTCATTGATTGCTATAGATTAATTAATGTGAGAAGTGTTTGCTATTAAGGTACTAATTGAAGGCTTGGACAACCACACCTCCTGTTTTGATGGCAAACATTGAGGTTCAACACAGCTCCAATTGGGCGTTTTAGTTTGCTTGTCAACAACACCGCTCTGTTTTATTGGCTATGCATTTGTACATATCAAGCATATCAATGCATGGTATCATCTGTGTATATCATTGAGCATCATCTTGATAATTTAAACTTAATGTATTATATTAAGCTTACTTGTATATACTACTGAGAGCATTAACGATATTTTTTTTTCAAATATGTATTACATATCGAAGACGTTATAATTACATATTTTTTAATTGCTTGAATATAAAACATAAAACTGAGCTTAAAACTAAAAAATATAATTTTAACGTTTTCTATTACTGCATATCGTCAGATTTACTCAGAATCTAAACAATCAAAGTCATAATTTTTTACTTTTACTTTAAAGATGTGATTTTTTATCTGTATATTTGTCTATTATACGTTTTCATTTTTTTTTCACGGAACGGCCAAAGAGACCACTCAAAAATGATTTTCACAAAACTTCCCTCCTTACTTCTTTCTTCCGACCTTTCCCTCATTCTTTCCTTCTTTCCTCGCACCATTATTCCTTCTCTCGCATATCTCCTTCCCACAAGGACCTTAATTTCTTTTAGTCTCTTCCGATAGTCATCCCTATCGAAACAGTCTTATTATGTTATTTTCAGTCTCTCAGTTTCTTCCTTCATCTGTTTGATGAACCCCAACACTCTTGTATCCTATCATTTTATAGAAGATTTCCTCTATTTAATCTCTTTGGTGGCATTTTTCTTTCTAACATTTTCCTTAGGCTGGGAGGGTTTTCTATTTTATTAAAATCAAATTATAAAAAACTATTAAAATAAACAATTTGTATTTGATATGAGCTTATAATGATTGTAACCCCTGTTTGCCAAAACCATTTTTCCAAGCGTATAATTGTTATATTGTAATTTTTTTTTTATTGATATTGTAATTTTGACTGAAATTATAAGAAAAAAAATCATTTAGTTCTTCCTTCCCAATTGATTGAGATTTTACATCTAAGATCGAATAATAAATGAACAGTTGCCTGGAAGAAGGGCATATGTTATATTTTTCAGTCTTGTTTTTTTTTTTTTTGTGGAACATGGTCCATGTGATGGCCCCTACCGCTCCCCCGTCAAGAAATACCCGTCCGCACGCGAAAGTTCTATGGACTCTTCGGTTTTTCAATCAAATCGATCATGTCAAAATAAACATTTTGACCAAAGCATCGTGGATGTAACAATTTTTTTTGCTTGTTTTACAGTCGAACAAGCGCTTAAGTGCGAAATCTATAAAATGTAAGATAGGCGTATGTGATAGTCACCTAATTAAATGACCCGCTTTCTAATTTTGGCTCTCCCGTAAACTTTAAAAAATGCAACATGCGCCCTTCTTCCAGGCAACTATTCAAATGTTTAATGGTTGATAATGGGGGAATTGGTGATTGAGGTTGATATCGGACAAAAACTTCCCTGTGTAACCGTTGTCATAGAAACAGTAATGTTAATACCATGTAGTGACACTTAGTGGTACTATTTTATATACATAATATATATCATAAGTGTAATCTAAGGGCTTTTTCTAACTTAACTCTATGTATGACGAAATAAAATATTTCAGGCTTGTATCCTACCAATAAAACCAAAAATTTCGTAAAATTCTAAGATCTCAAAGTAGCATTCATTAACTTTTGTAAATCGCTACAAGAAAGTCTTATAAACGATTAATTTAGCTTATACGTGTATCATTTATATAAAATTAAGGTTTTGATTCTTTTTGTAATTGAAAATAGTTTATATTAGGTAATAATATGCTGCTTATTGATAATATATCTAATTATTGCAATTAGTAGATGAGCATATTCCGTGCTTGAGTAACCTGTGAATCAATATGTTTGCTAGTAGTGCAGGCTAATACATATCTAATACATAGAGCAACTTATCTACATAGTATAATCAAAATAATAACGCAATATTACCTAATTAAATAAAATAATAGATACTGTAGTGAATATTAAAAACCAAAATGAAAAAACATGTTCTTAGTTTTATTCATGTTCGACGTTTTTAACATATTTAACACATTTTACCGTACATATCCGCATTATAATAAAAATAAGGGAAAAAAAAGGCTTTTTATGGTAAGAAACGTAAAAAAATGAGTACGAAAACGTGAACTTCTACACTAATTAAAATTATTATATAAACTAAAACAACAAAATACTATGTTTCTTAATAACAACATAAAGGTTAATAAAAAAAAGATTTCCTGTCGAAAACTCCATCATTTATGGGTTATCTTGATCTTTAACTTTATCTAAATTTGCATAATTCTTTTCATTTTCTATTTTTGATTTAAAATACTTCACGTATTGAATATCTAAAGTACTAGTACTGTTGTTTTTTTTTATTTAAAAAAAGGGGCTCCCGGAAAAGCCTTAATTTGAGCTATTAACCCCTTGATGTTCTTTCTTAAATCGATGAAAACGATTAAAAATAAATATAATTTTAATGCTAAATTTATGTTTAATATCGGGCGACCTGTGGTGTAGTGGTTAGCGTAACAAACTACTAAGCCCAAGTTTGCGGTTTAGTAGCCCGGCAGGTGGCCCTACAACTTTATAAAGGGAGTAAAAAGTCCTTGGTTATGCCCGTTCGGAAGGGACGTTAAACGGGGGTCCCGAGCTTGTACGATGTCAGGTACTCGTTAAAAATCCCCATCCTAATTAAACCTGGATAGGCAAAATTTAGAGCTCCCACTGCAGTATCGTCCAATCAGACATTCAGCGTTAAATGTCGTAATATTTGTTAAATGATTATTTTCTTCAGTCTGGAAATTGTTTTCGGAATCTAAGTTTATGGTTAAAAATTAACACACCCAACCCGCTTATATTTTGCTGAAATTTACTATAAGAACGGTGATTTTATCATATATCAATATAATGCTTATCATATATATTATAACATCAATTTGCTATGTGACCGGAGCTTATCACCAAACCGAGATTTCTCGGTCCCGGTCACCAACAAATGTCTAATGAAAACGAGGAATATCGTTCCCGGGCGTCAATATGTAAAGAGAAACAAAAGATTATGACAACTAATAATTTAGCTAAAACAAACCTTAATATCTACTCTATTACTTATCAGAATAATTATAAATTATTAACATTTCGGTGACCGGATCTGGGGACTCATATATTATACTCACTAGACAATAAACAAACCCCATGGCGAAATTTAACAGTGTTTGTGATTTCAAAATACTATATTAAACTATTTACCCAGGATTTTTCAATCGTATGTCTTGAGCCCCGAATTATACAATATTATTAAACCTTTGAGGGAGCGGAGTGGCTCAGTGGTAGAGCACTGAGTTGCCATGTCGGAAATCCCGGTTCAAATCCCGCAGCAGGCCAAGACTTTTATTTAGTCTGTTAACAGCCCTATATGAATCATATAGGATCCAGGACCCTCCTGGGACTCACCCAGCCTCTATAAAGTGTTATAAAAATAGGGTACCCAAATTAAGGGGGAAAGCGTGATTTAGGTCAAGTCACCTCCTTTCTGAACCGTTGTCTATGAATCAGTACAGTCTCTACCATGTACTGAGCCCCAAACTCGTTCACAGTTTGTTGTGGTACAGGGTTTTTTTATTAAACCATTGAAATAATTGAGGATGATATAAAAGAAGTCATATAATTAAATGTAATTTTTTTTTAGGGTACTAAAAGGAGCGCGAAGGAAACTACGAAAGGAAAACCGTAATGAATTTTTCAGGAGTTTTATTAACATTCATTCGAATAATTTAATTAATGCATATTTTAAAATTTCATTAATATTAACTAAAGATATTTTACCTTTTTTCCTTTTTCGTATTTCTATGTCTACTTCCTGTCCGTTCCGGAATGTCATTTTTTTTAAAAGATACGTTATAAATTATTTTCCTAATTATCTAAAACAAATATCTACTTTACGGAAAGATGTTTGCGATGCAGATAAAAATTAAAAAACTACCTAAACCGAGATATCTTAATTGATTTGTACATATGGGATGGAACAGAAAAAAATCCCGAAGAAACCAGTTAGCCACTAAACCTATTAAACCGGTTAAATATAAGTCAACCTTTCGCCTATTCGTGCATCATCACATGCCAAAAGAAAATCATATCACAACTAACAGACTCATCATATAGAGACAGCAACCCAGCTCCAAAAAAGTTCAAAAACAATTGATTTGTCTTGGATGTGATTTACTTTTGGTATGTGTTCTGATGTAATCTATATCTCTTTTTGAATTGTCGCTCATTTTACTGATATATATATATATATATATATATATATATATATATATATATATATATATATATGTATATTTCGTTTGTTACTTAGGAGTTATTGTTTCGCTACTTTAGCCATAATTAGGACATACACCTAAAGATTCACACCAATAACGACTAAATATCGACCATTGCAGTACTGAATGGGTCCAACAGCTCGTGTTCCGAATCCCTTCGACTGTTTTATGATCAGAGTTATTGACTATCGGTACATTAAAGTCGTATATAGACGTGATTCAGATGACCTGCCTGTGCCAGGGAGCATTGGGAGGTTGGATGCCGAGGCACTCGGGGCAATATGAGCCCAATAAGGGAACACCACCACCACAACGCATGGTCCTCACCATCCGCTGACTTTGGTACCATTACCATCCACCTTCTGATTCATTTCGAAATCGAGCCTTCCTATTTTAATATTGGATGAACAAAATGGATTTCTAATTTGACCCTTCCGTCATATTAATAGTACTGAAAATTCTTATTAATGTTTTTTATATAGTTATATAGTTTTATTTCGCTTCATCTGCTAAGGTCATCACCGACGACTGATGTTGAATTTCTTGAATTAACTTTGTAGCTTTTAAATATATCAGCTGGTTCAGTATTTTATTATTATTTTTGAAAGGTAGACATGTTTCGATAATCAAATTCTTCCTTTCTCTTTGATGCTTTTTACATTCAAATAGATGTTTCACTGTAAATTTTATATTTTCACAAACTGTGCAGGTAGGTTGGCACTGCCCTAAAAGTAAATGGATATGAGTCAGATTTGTAAGTCCGATCTTAGTCTGCTTAGTCTTAGTCTGCCGCATTCTTTTTAAGTTAGGCCATTTGGAGGAATCCTAGCACTGTTTTTGTCTTTTGTTTGACGGAAGTGGTCTTGTGGAAGCCTCTCCCACTCTTTGTCCCGATTTTCTTTCATTTTATGAGAAATATCTTTAAACTATTCTGAAACAAATTTGGTTCTTTAGAAGGAAACGTTACCGCTTTTTGGTACTGCTTAAGCCTCCGCATTAAACTATTTTGATATTATTATAAACTGTTAATCTGTATATTGAGGATTATAAAATAATTTACAAAATACATGTATTGGCGTTGATAAACTAAAGTAATTACACCTAGATAGTCAAAATTTAGGACTCCGACTCCGGCATCGGTTATCCATTATGGCATCAGGATTATCCATAGTTCGCATGAAGTGACGTTAAATAAATGAACAAACATGTAATATGATAATGTTTGAGAGATAACAGCAAAAAATCATCATTTACATTTTTGTTGGTCACAATACACAAGCAATACAGTGCAATATAAAATTTGTTTATGCTCCTCTAATAACATATTTAATATTAAGACGACGCATCTTTGTCGACGTACATTTAGTAACGGTACATTGAAATTCTGTAGATATGTGATTGAGAAGTCTACTGCTATATAAGTTTAATGGGTTGTTATTAGTAGAATTAAACAACTGTCGGATATTACTAGGTTAATTAGTACCTGTCTATTAAACAAATAATTATAAATTACAATATATACTGGTTAAAAAAAAAAGATTTCCTACAATTATTTTTCATTCAGATTTTTATCGTTTTCTTGGTAACCAGTTGACACTATCACGTTATTTCTGCAAAAATAACTGTAAAAAAAATTGCCTCAGCAAATGATTCATTCAATTTTTCGAATGAGGGCATTCCTCGAACTTAAAATAATCTTAGGCTTGCTTCATGCGCCCTCATTTTCGCCGCTCATCAGTTAGGCCCATTTTCGGCGATAACCAAAAGAATAAGTAAGGGCGGGCATGGAACCATTTATCCGAGAACCCTCGGCTATCTTTACCTGCATCTCAGCCATAATTCCCTGCCGGTGTCCGGCTCACAACATAAAGTTTCCGGTATCTGAATACACTAAATTTCCCCTTGGGGATCTCATGAATGGGAAAATAGGGGTCATTTCATTACTTTTATTTTTTTCGCTCAAGTATTTTACTATATTCTGCGGTTTTATTTTTAAAAATTCAACGTTAGGGATTTTAACATACTTTAATCATAAAGACTGCTAATACTCGCTTAAATTACATCAATATATGCTTACGTACTTAACTAAAGTCATAAAATATTAAACGATATAATGGCCTCAATCTTTTTAAAGTTTAATTAATCATTCATTCCACGCAATTATTTTTTTTCAAAGAATTTAACATTAATTCATGATCACCTTAAATCCGTCCCTTAACTCGTAGGAAAGTACACACATTTATATGTTTTGTATACATACATATCAAATCTTTTTATTTTTTTATCTTCAGCAATTTTGTCAATTTTTCAGTTTGGCGTGACGTTTTTTTCTTAGATTATAGTATACTTAATTTCTACTAAACAAAATTTTCTTTTTGGGATTGATATATATTTAACCGTTCACTTTGAAAAATACTTTTCACTTATAGAATGCAAATAATTGAGATTTTTAAATAACGAAGAAATAAGAAAAGAATAATAACACACTTTTTCATGGTACTTGAATAAAAAATTGATCTTTTAATAAAGATTGACTGAGAAATTTACTAAAAAAGAAACTATTGTTGATATAAAATTAAAAAAACGTTAAATCGTTTAATTTTAGACATTTAAGATGAAACTTTATCCTAATATTTTATTTAGTGCTTGAAAAAATTGACTTGATAATAGTGCTTTACCAAGGAATTTTCTGAGAGGAAAATGATTTGTATACAAAATGAAACAGTCAATTTATTTTACTTAAGAAAATATAAATGATTCAATTAATAACTTATTTTATTATTAATTAATTAATTATTATTATTTATTAAAATATAAATTAATTATTACTAATATAATAATTAATAAGCGACAAAAGTTGATAGTCGACTCCTGTTGTGAAGCGGTAGCCCCTTCAGTTAGTGCGAGTAGGCAAATCCTGTCACACCGTTAAGTCTCGCGTGATGGTAGTCTTGCAGCCGTAATATTTAGTTAATGATACAATTTGAATAAATACAAAACAGAGGTAGATCCCTCTTTTATTATTTCAAGACACCATAAAATATTATAAAGATTCAAATTTCAAAGCTGAGCGAAAAATAATTCGTTAATTGTATACAAAGGGTATTAATAAGTAAATATTAGGTTCGTATTTTCAGTCGTAAATTTACCTCTTAGACAAAAGTTATAAATTTTAAATGTGATAAAAGTTAAACTTTTCGGAATTATAAATCTTTGTGGAAACAAAAAAAATATTAGATCTTTAATATAAAACATTTTCTTGTTGCATTCTTTCTGTTGTTTTTTATTTAATAATTTTTTTCAAGTATCTTTGAGTTATTGGAACCTTTTAAAGTAGTTGCCATATATAAAAATTATTTCTCAAAACTTATGTATTGCTAGTTTAAAATTAAATTTGATTAGAGAAGGAATTTTTGTTTTGTTTTTGTATGTTTTGATATCTGTGGTTTATAGTTGGTACAGCTGTTGGCATAAATTATCTCATATTCTAAAAATAATTATTCGCATGAGTAACTTATGAATGTGTATATGTATAATAATATTTTTACAAAATATACGTTCGTGTTTTTAAAAAGATAGAAGCAAGAAATGTTGGCTCTGTCAAAAGTAAAATCGATGGAGAACATATTTATGAGAAAAAGAGGAGATATAGAGATATGAGATAGATCCTACTGCTTAGTAATCCTGTTCCATCAGCAGAATGCCTTGGGATGGGAAGGCTAAAGATACCTTATGGATATGCTGACGCATCGGGGAACAGCGTAAGGGCTATCCAAAAAGGATACAAACTTCTTAGGATATCTGACACAGAGCTTTTATAACGATACTGCGAGCCTATACTTTGTAGGGCGTCTTACAAAGTAAAAAATAAATAAATATAATAATATTTTTCTGGTATTCTGCTAAATATAATATATATTTACAGAACCGAAAAATACATTTTTTGTATGGTTAATACATTTATTAGTCGGTAAATACTTTACGCATATTTTCAAAGTTTATTACACATTTTATTAATAATGATAATTATAACAATTAATTATCATTAATCATAAACTTGTTTTGTCTTTGAAACTAGTAATTTATGTAATTTATAACTTAAAATTATTATTATTGTTATTTTATAGCGAACGAGAATTTCTGAAGCGGAGCAGTGGTTTATAAGGGCTAAGAAATTGGCTCCAACAGACCCTTCGGTGTACTTCCACTTCGGTAAGTTAGTTACATAATTTATTAAATTTTGTTTTAGGGCTTGGATATTAAATAATAACTTTAATTTTTATATAATACTTAAGTTTACTATAAAAAATATTTCTTAAATTTTTCGATAACGGAATTCTATAAAACTCATTCTTTAATCTATTATAATTCTTCAATAAACCATAGACTAGATTAATGTTATAATAATTAGTTATGATCATAATTAGTTATAGTAGTCATTAATTAGTTAATAATTATAAAGGACATTATTAGAAATGCAACTAGTATTTCATTATTTTAGCATATCGAATTCATTCTATGAATTTACATCTGTAACATCTTTAATTTTAGTTTCTTTTGGGAATCGATCTTTGTAAAAATTTGATTGACCCCAAAATTTGATACAATGGATACTGTAGGTGTTAAAAAATAACAACCATCAGATACAGTTTTTTAATTTATTTTAAAAATTAATAAGAGAAACAGAAAATAATGAATATCTGCATATTAATACAAACGCTTTAGGACTACTTTGGTTTTAAGGACCGAATCGATAATAATATGGATAAATTTATGGGTTAATAATTGATTAATTTATTAAAATAGATAAATAAATTATATGAAATATATTAATTACTTATTATTTCTATTCAATATAGTTTTTAATTTTTTGAACGCTGAGTGTGTTTGTCTCACTATTTAAAATCTAGTTAGAGGGTCTTTGGGTCTAGAAAAAAAAGTATTTTAGATTTTTAAATATTTTTATTTATTCTTTTTAACCAGTAAATTTAATTCAATTTATAAACAATAAATTGTTTCGATTAGTGAAGCTTTAATGAAATTATATATGAAAAACATCCTTTGCGAAAAAAAACTGCTTAATTACTAAAATAATTGTAAATTATGAAAATTAATTTACTGATCGTGTATTACTTATCTTATCAGCTACTTATGTCCATTTCCTTTCAATTATTAATAAAGAAATATTACTACTAATAACGATTGCATTTTGATAAATGAGGAATAAAACATTAGACACCTATAAAGGGTAACTATGAGTCGACAAATTTATAAGAAATCTGTGTCCAAAATTCTATGGATAAGTTTTCAGAACCTAAGCTTCCTTAAAAGAAAGCCAAACAAAATATTAAGAGCAAAAGAATATTTTTTAAACAATGTAAACATTATTATCATGTATGTATCTTATCTCATTTTAAACCTTTTCCTTTTTATATATTTGTTTTTATTCAGGATGGGTTATCGTAAATAATGTATTCAAATATGTTATTTTTTTCGATGATGGGCAATAGAAATAAATGATGACTGATGTTTCTCACGTGTCGAACTTCAATCTCTTTTCCTCACGAAGTAATTCCAAAGAAACCTAAAGAAAATTGCGAGCATCTACCTTGCTTGATAGCTTTTCAAAGTACTGTTAAAGTTTTAGCATACTCTATTTTATTTGAAGCACAAAGATAAATAAAAAAAAACTATGTATCATATTTAGTTTCCTATTTGCTTATGTGCACTCAGAGCAATGCCATTTAAACGAAAATACTAAATTAATTAAAAATATAATAAAAAAGTATGGTAAATATTAGAAAAATATTGTTCAGATGAAAATATTTAATCATCGGTTACTATAGAGAAGATAGGTAAGAAAAAAATAAATGATTTAAGGCACCTTGGATTCTCTGTTTGATTCTGAAAAATATAGTTAATAGAAAGAATATTACAGTAGTGTAATTATGGTGTTATTTATATTCTAGTAAGACCAATAAAAGAATGCGCCAGTATATAGAATTAATATCATAATTTGTTTAAATTAAAATTTTTATGAAGGGAAAGAGGTTGGTAAGTACATCTTTGGGTTCTTGAGAACTGTGACACGCATTATTTTTTCTTTTAACTAATGGTTCTTACAACAGTGAGAATATGGTGTTAACAGAGTTATAATGCAAGAATGTCTTCAATGGCTTATTCACAGTTTTTTTTATTTAACTCTTAATATAGGGGTCTGGTCTCTAGTTCTTGAGTTCGAGATCATTTGTGACATATATATCATTTATTCTAATAACAATTATGACGTGGCCGCTAACCCTAAGTGATGAACAAAGACTTTAGATATTCGAAAATAAGGTGTTGCGGAGAATATTCAATAGAAAAAAGGATGAGACCTCGGAAGAATATAGCACATTACACAACATGGAATTGTGGAGCATGCACTCGGTTTATGTTTATGAATTGATAGCGTCAAGAAAATTAAAATGAGCTTATAAAGTTTCTGAGCTCAGTAATGAACGAAGTAATGAACCGTCTGAGGGGTGGGCCGAGGTGTAGGTGTGAGGATTACTTTAAGAGTGATCAGGTGGATTTGGTTTTGGGGGACGGAAGTTCGTTAGCAGAAATAGAGGCATCTAGCCTTCGGTTTCGCTAAGCATTAATATTTTTAAAACATATGAACTCAGTGAGAGACCTAGGAAAGTATTATTTCCGCCAAATCACTTCCTTGTGCAATCGTTAGCTTTAGAAAAAAATCCCTCCATGGATTGCAATGGGACATGTTTCGGATCTGTATTTGAAGTTATTTTTTGTAAAATTGTAAAATCTTTTTCAAATAAAATTTTATTTTTATATCTTTGGAAAAATATGACGTGATTACAGGACCTTTAGAGATGAATGCTTTCACTTCAAAGTTCCTTCGTTAGTGTCTATTTAAATTCATTTAGACTAATCGATGTAATAGCAAATAAACCCCTTCTAATCACAGTAATGCAAATGAGTGTGTACATAGTTCACTACTCGTACCATTACCAGTACCAAAGTCCCACTAACTAACCTCAGACAGATAGTTCGCCCGGAAGCAGGCACATGAGAGGGAGGAGTTGTGTTGGCAGCACAGGAGATGGGCTGGTAGCGCTTCGTTAGTGTGATGGCGCCCTAATCGGATTCATTAACAGTCAATTTTCTGATCCAGCTAACCCTGAGAGCTTGTCAACGTCACTCCGCTCAGCTACGCTGATAAACCCACCTAAGGAAATCCTAAGGGTATACAAGTCCTTAGCGCACTTAAGAGGATGATTAATTGATTGGGGATCCGGTGGATCCGAGATGCTGTTGATATCAGAGTCGAATCCCTAGGAAGGAAAATAGCAGGAAGGAATAGCGATATAATGATGATTGTGAAAGCAATTAAAAGAATTAAAGAAACACCCAATAATATTTAAAAAACAGTGTCAAGTCCACCCTTTCAGAAAGCTTTAAATGAATAAAATACCTGGGGAATAAGATTCGAGAGTTGGTAGATAAGTGGGAAGTCCGTTGCAACGATGGTATTCATTGCTAGGCTTTGCAACTAACTATAAATAACATGTATATGATATATGCTTATGCTTATGCTTATGTAGTATATTGTAAATAAAGATTTTGGATCAACTTCTTATCAAATGTCTCAGAGAAATTTCTTATTAATAAAAGATAAATTAGAAACGAGTTTGGGCGCCAAAACTAGCTAAAAGAAAAATACTTCAATTGTTGCGCTCTAATGTGGTACATGGAGGAAATTACTCAGGTCAACACCTTATTAGATACCTTGGCAAACTTGTGAGTAAATATTATGATGATAGATAAGGAATGAATATTGACTTTATGAAAGAATCAAAAAAGCCTTTTTTGGCGCCAAAAATAGTTAAAATTAGAAAAATACTTCAGATTGGTGTGCTCAAATATGAGACATAGAGGTAATTCCTGATTTCAACTCTTTATCAGAAGTCTTGCATAAATTTTGAACAATTATTACCATGATAAATTAGAAGTGAAACGGTTTTAATGACTAATGACTTCATGAAGGAAGCAAGAAACCTCTTTGGGCGCCAAAAAAGTCAAAAGAAATAGTAAAATACTTCATATAAATGTGCTCAAATCTAGTTCATAGAATTCCTCAGGCCAACTTCTTATCAGATATCTTGAAGGATTTTGAATAAATATTATCTAGATTAGAAAATTGTAGATTTGTGTGGATATGCAGTTTATTATGAAAATAAAAGAATGTTTTGGGCGCCAAAAATATAACAAACAAAAAAAAGTTCAGAGATTACAAGTTTTGCTTCCGGAATTTAATCAGAGCTAAACTTAGAACCTTAATTTACATTTCAAATATACAGATAGCACAATTAGTAGTATTAATGTAACATTAGAATTTAATATAACCTATATTGTTGTCTAGAGCATCATTTAAAGTTAATTTTTTCCTATAATAATGCACGATGTGTGTTAGACGTCCACCTCATTCCACCCATATGCAAATTCCTTGAATTACAAATGAATTCCCTTCATAAAACGGGTAGAAGGCCAACATGGTGAGAGATAGTGGTATTTTTGGACCGCCTGGCTAGTGTCCATCCATCGATGGACAAGACATTTTTGTATTTTTGTATCAATGTGATTACTGTATGAATGTGAACATTGTATGAATGTGAGAAATTATTTTATTTTTATTATCATTTTCGCAAGTATTTTTTTTTTTTTTATTATCAGCATGCATAGCTTATTAATGTATAGCTATTTAGTGCTATTACGTATTTCCTAAAAGTGGCAGATTGTAATATCTCAATGAAGTGTATATACACTAAAAAAGAATAAAAAAAATATCTGCAATGACGTGTTGAACAGCTTCAGGGATTCCACAGGTGTCAATATCATTCCCATGATGAAATAACTTCCTTCGGACCCCTCTGTGCCCTGTTAGAATCTGGAAGACCTGCCTTTAATCTGGCTCACCATTTGTTCTTTAACGTTATCATCCCTCCCTGACAACCTCCTTCTCCCTGATTATTTGCCGGAGATTCTCAGGTAGCATATCCACCCCTTGCCTCCTCATGTCAACCCTTCAAGCACCCTCGTTGAGGAGAGGCTCAGTAATTCTACTTCCTCATGGGGTAGGGTTCTTCATATTCTCTTGACCCCTAGGGACCGACTCAGTCACCTCTTATTTCGCTCTGTGGTGTTCCGTCTCCATGCAGAGGATACGTACCTCAGCATATCCAAGATGCCTATGTAACCTGTATATACTGATAGTAGCGGAATATCTGATAATGAACTCTCTATTTTGTGTTGTCCATTTAGTGATAGAATAACAAACAATAACTCTGGCTGGGTGCTCTGGGTCGCAGGTAATATCAAACTTTTTTCTAATCTTCACTCCAAATACTTCACTTCTAATTGCATTTTTGAAATTGATATTAGTACATTTGGATCTAAAAAAAATCATTTATTCCTTTACATAATTGTAATGATTATTATTTCATAACAAACATCACTTTTTGCTAAGTTCTATGTGTTAAAAACATAACGTTTGCCAATATTTTAAAATTAATTCAAATGTAAACCCAATGTATACATGAAAAATGGACTTATACTAATTTAAAAATTACATGTTATATGTCGTATTTCTGCAGTTTTAGTCATGAATTTCTATATTCTAATTAACGTTAAAAGTATTACTCCCTACTATTATCTTATTACCAGAGGGTTTCAAAATCATTTTCCTAATCGTCTATCCATTGTTTATTTGAGATATTTTTTTTCATAATTTTATCCTTTCCTTGGCAATAAATTTAAGTCATACCGACTTATTTTAAAGTTATACGACGCGTTTACCCTGAAAAAAATAAATACCGAGATTCAATATATATGTTAATATAGTTGGGGCTCATATCTCGGTCGCATTATTACATTGAAGTTTGAGACTGCTAAAGTTTCAGAGGGCGTGATGGAATTCAGTAGAAATTACTGGAATGGGAGAACATTTCTCAGCGGGATAATTCTCGTTACGGTCGCTATCTCTCCTCAAATTATGATGTGTGGAAATGGGAAGGATAACTTATTCCTTGCTCATGGATCTCAAGCGTTAGCTCCCTTCCCAAGCCTATATTTAGCTTCTATTGTCATATGTCTTAATTTATTTCAACTGCCCGCTTCCCTTAACCGGCAGAAAACCGGAATTTTACAGCCGACTTATCAATTTAGCCAACATGTCGATGGGAATTCTGTTAAATATATCGTAGTGTCCAAATAACGAATTAGTTAACTGTGGCTAGGATTTATGACGTGAATACATCTTGAAAATTGCTTCAATAATGGCATTACATTATTGGCGCGACAGACTCATAAAAAAGTCCTTGGCCTGCTCAACCGCTCTACCCTCTACCCCAATCGTCCCGATCGCCTGCTCGAGTAATGGAGACCTTACTCAGCCTCAGATCATCACAGACGGCATCCTTCCATCTAGCTTTGGGCCTTCCTCGAGGTCTTACTCCATCCGAATTTCCTTTTCACAGCTTTTTTTTTTGGAGCTGTCATTTCTTCGTCATTAGGTCTCCATATAACTCACTTAGCTCCTCGTTCCTTCTGATCCTGAGTTGGTCGTTTTCTCGAACTGGGCCGAATATTTGCCGAAGAACTCTCCTTTCGAATCTATTCAGCTTTTCCACGCCGAATGTATTCAGTGTGAGGGTTTCACCAGTAAATGTCGCTACTGGCCTAATGACGGTTTTATATTTCATCAGCTTTAGGACTTTAGGCTAAGGAGCTTACTTCTCAGGAGCTTTGATATTTCAAAACATGCTTTATTACCTAATACTATCCTGGCTCTGATTTCCTCCTCCTCATCCAAATTCTCGTTTATACGGCTTCCTAAATACTGGAAACTTCACACTCGTTGGAAAGTGTGTCTTCCAAACGTGTAGCTATGAGGTGATAGGTTTTGTTTACTATTCTTTATCACCATGACCTTGGTTATCTCTTCAATAATGGCATGCAATTAAAAAAAAATGAATAACAACATCGTGGGATATAGTTATCCTTCCCATTTCCACACATCATAAATTGCAGCTACATATCCAATCTAAGCTACATATCTCCATTCCATTTCCATCCAAAGTTCAATTAGACCTCTAGATCTAAAGAGCTAAAGGATCAAATAATTCATTACAATTACTGAGGACTGTGACACATCGCGCGCGGTGGAGAGAGAATTGCCGCCAGTTTGATATAATATTGCTGCATTTATAGATTTTCATTAAGTATAAGCTACTTTATTTTCACTCGGATAAGCTACGACCTTCGTTTATGTTTCAATCGTCAGCTGTCGTCAAAATCTATCGATTGTAATAAAACATTAGTGTGAAATAGTGACAGTGGATATAATAAAGTGTTAGAATAAAAAAAAATTACCTAAAAAATAAACCTGTACCACGACAACCCGTGAAGGGTCTGGGGTTCAGTACATGGTAGAGACTGTACTGTTTCATTGACAACGGTTCTGCAAGCAGGCGACTTGTCCTAGGTCACGCTCAACCGCCAGATTTCCCCCCTTATTTTGGGTACCCTATTTTTATTTTATTTTATAAAAGCAGCGTTAGCAAAAATTGAGTTCTTTATCTTATAATCGCTATTAATATGTTCCAAAAGCATCGCTAAAATTATATCCGATTACGAACCTGATCTTACTACACCAATTATGATAGTCGGAGACTTTAATCTTAATATCTCACCAGACCGCTCATTGCCCGGCTTCATGATAACTTTATACATACCTTATCTTTATTAAGCGTGGAAAATTCTCCGAAGCATTAATTTTACAAACAGAAAGTCTTCTGATTTGTTTTTCGTGTTTTTCGTTCTATGCCTAAATAATCGATGATGTAGGCAGTTTCTGTAGAAGGGACAAACTTTCCTACACGCAAAATTTAGATTTTACTGATTCTGATAGTGGTAGTGGCAGTAGAGATGGTCGAGACGAACGAGGAGAACAATAGCCGCCGTGCATTTCATCGGTTTCAACTCCAATCACTAATTTGACCGACGCATCCTGACCGTTGTGCAGTAACAATGTGGCTAACTGGATGTTACTGAATTTAACCCTTCTAACCCCCCCCCCCTTGGTGCGCCACGTGGTTGGCCCGATATTAATAAAGCTAACACGGATTGAGTTATTGAGGTCGACAGGGTTAGATGGCGCTGTCGTACTTGAACTCCCTCATGGCAACTGCAGCCCATGTCCGTTCTTCTTCTGTTGTTAAGGTAATTACAAAGTTTTTTTATTAAAAACTTTTTTTTATGGTTAGTAAATAATTAAGCGTGGTAATTTACATTGATAATATATTTTAGATAAATTACAAGAAATAAATAATGTAATATATAAAAAAATACAACTACTACAACCCATGAAGGGTTTGGTTGCACTTAATACGTTGTAGATGGTGTACTGTTTTTAGGTCAGAAGCTCTGCAAGGAAGCGACTTGTCCGAATTTACGTCTATTCGTCAGGTTTATAGAGACTGGGTGAGCCAAAGGAAGTTCTGTCTCAGGAAGGTCTGTTCCCAATGGATCCATCCGCGGGTGCTAACTGATTAAATACTTTATCTGCCGCAGCCAGTTTAGAACCCGGAATCTTCAGCGTAGCAAGTCAGTTCTCTAAACACTGAGCTACCCTCTAATGTACCTCTAATGTAGCCATTTCTGTGAAAGACACGGTTCCCGAGACATTATTTTCTTCCCTCCACTACTTGCATGTGAGGCCCATCAGCCTACTGGAGGCTACACACAAAGACCTGGTGTAGGAGTCATAGCCTAGGGTACTTTTTTTTTGGTCTCGTTGTGGTTTTCCAGAATGCCAATGGTCGCTCGGAGGTTTAGTACACGGACGTTATAATTTTGAGATAGAAATATCTTTATCTTAGTGCTCCTGCTGTGACCAAGAACAGTCATATTCCTAAATCGATTAGTCATCGCCTTTTGAAGTTTCTTGTCCGTTGTAGTGGCAAGGAAACTGTTGTAGCTGTCTCAAATGGACTGATTATTGAACTATGGGAAGCTTGCCACTAAACTGTAGTATTTGGTGATTGGATGATCTCCTCAAGAGTTTCTATGCTTCCACTAGTAATGTGGGTCTGGAATATGACCACGTCGTAGATTTCAGTAGTCTACAGCAAACAAAAATGTATATATACTATTGTACTTAAACAGAAGGAAAAAAATGTTGTGATATTCGGTCCATATTTAATGCTAATGTTTTGTTTTATTTATATAGTAATGTCTAATGACAACAGATTCTTTAAAAACAAAAATATAAATGGTTTAACTTCTAAGTCTTAATAGTTAATTTGATAATTGGTCTGTTGGGAAGAACTCTCCCTCTTTAAGGGACTAGAGAGAGAGAGAGTGAGAAAGAGAGAGAGAGAGAGAGAGAGAGAGAGAGAGAGAGAGAGAGAGAGAGAGAGAGAGAGTGAGAGAGAGAGAGCGAGGAGTGAGCTAAGGGTTGCCAATATCGGGCGGCCCTGTTGCTTTATTAGTGGTCAGTGGACAACTTCATCCCCCACCTCATGTCTTCCTCCAATAACATCCGGTCTGCTTTAGCCATTTCTGCTACGACTAGTGTGAGTTTGCCTGTTCATGAGAACGTGCTAGCTCAGAAAATAAAATAATAAAAACTACATAATAAAATTATTCTTAATGTATATAATTATAGTCAGGTATATGTCTTGTTTTTTATTAATTTAACGTCATTTTATGCTGCTATTTATGGCTAATTGGACGATGCTAGTCTGGGGAGTAAATTGTTTATATCCAGGTATAACTTGGATGGTAGTGGGGTGGCTCAGTGGTAGAGCACTGAGTTGCCATGCCGAAAATTCTGGTTCAAATCCCCTGCAGGCAAGAGTTTTTTTTAGTCTGTTAGCAGCTAAATATATGTATATTATAAGATTATATATATATAATCCTATATGTGATGGATCATTTAGGATCTAGGACCCTCCAGGAGTGAGCCCAGCCTCTATAAAACGTTTTAAAAATAGGGCACCCCAAAATAAGGGGGAAATCTGGGGGTTGAGCGTGATCTAGGACAAGTCGCTTCCTTGCAGAACCGTTATCCATCAAACAGTACAATATCTACTATGTACTAAACCCTAGACCCGTTCATGGTTTGTAGAAGTACAGGTTTCTCCATAGATTTTGAAACAAAAATCTCTATCTCACACTCTCTCACTCTCTCTCTCACACACACTTTCTCTCTTTCTCACTCTCTCTCTCCCTCTCTCTCTCTCTCTCTCTCTCTCTCTCTCTCTCTCTAACACCCACACACCCTCTCTCTCTCTCTCTCTCTCTCTCTCTCTCTCTCTCCACAGCCCCCTTCCAGCAGAACTACACTTTAGTGAATTGGAATTTGACGAGAGCAATAGTAACAATATCAATTGATTGCTCAAAGGCAGTTGATGCTGAATGCCATGGCTCTAATCTAACAGCAATTGACCGACCACGAATTTCCCAAAATAAAAGGGAAAATCTGTCAATGGATCGTGATCTAGGACAAAACACCTACCTGCACAACCGTTGTCCATGAAAGAGTACTGCCTAACTTCAGACCATTCATGGGTTGTAGTGGTACAGTTTTTTGTTTTTTTGTTCTACGACGAGTAACGCAAAAAATGCTACTAAACAGGCTCGGTTCCCGAAAGACGGCATACATCTAACGGCAAACAATCTAATTTTAACTGACAAAAACCCCCTAAGGTCACCAGCTGGTAGTGAACTCATAATCTTGGGTATAGTAGATTATTATCCTAATCACTATACGACAGGTGACCGCAATTTAATTTGCTAATTAC
The DNA here is from genome assembly GCA_964056705.1 of Troilus luridus. Lineage (NCBI taxonomy): Eukaryota > Metazoa > Arthropoda > Insecta > Hemiptera > Pentatomidae > Troilus > Troilus luridus. The sequence goes on from OZ057415.1 coordinate 87,362,409, forward strand.
ACATTTAATAAAAAAATAACAAATAAATGTTAGCCATTTACGTTTTACATATTATATACGGATTGCATTTTTACAGTTTCGCACAAAAAGCAAACACGCTTCTTACAAATTGATTTTGGACGATTTTCACAATTTATATTTTTTTTTTAAGAAAATAATAGGTTACATTATCAAAGAAAAAGTTAATTTATTATATTTAAATTTTATAAATTCGAAAAATTAAACAAAACGTTAGTAGGTTATGCTAATCATTATAGAACAAAAGACCCTACACATATGAATAGTACTTATAGACATTATGTACGTTAAAATTGAATTGCCTAAATTGACTCTCTATCGATCTTTACAGCACTAAAATTGTTTAAAAACCATCTCGAACTAAAGTTCATTGTCTTTTATATACGGTTGTCAATAAACATCCTTCCATATCCTTTAGAAATCTTTAGAGTCATCTAAAATACATTGTTACTTTTGGTAATTTTTTTTATTTGAAATAATTTACCTTATATTATTATTATTCATTACAAATCGATAAATGTGAACTATAAAAAATGATAAAACTATAAAAAAAATATACAAATCTGTATAAAATAACCTTTTGGGTGTTAAAGATTTCATAAAAAAAAAGTTATAATTATAAAGGCATTAAAACTAGACTAATATTAGGTAGTAGTCCTTTATTACTTGACGGATAATTTTACTAATTTATTGTTGTATTTATTAACGAACTTAATCGATATTCGTTCACGATATATTGCTGACGAAGTTGTCTAAGGATGGACTAAAGTTGTTGATGTAACTACCAAATACTACATACTTAGGAGATCACATGTCCTCTGAGCTAGGAAACCTACAACTTAATTTTCATAAACAAATATAAAACAACAGGTAAGCAAAACCTTAGAGTTCTTCTAGTTGAAACATTCGCAGTGATTGGCTCACCTTCACACCTACCCACCTAATCAGTAGAGAAATCCAACGTCAATATTTGAACAGTACGTTAACAATAGTCCACCTTTTCCAGCATTGTGCACCCTAAAGTAGTCAGTTCAACAAAATAGGGTTACATCAAATCATCTCAATAGCCTTCGGAGCGATTGTAGTCGCTCTAACAAAGTTATTTCCTTTCTTCCCCGAGGAAATCAATTGAAGCAACTATAAGGATCAAATAAAAAATCATAAAATATATCCCATTATTTATATATATATATATATATATCTGTGTGTGCATGTATTAATTCATGTGAGGATTGAAAATAAGTTGAATAAGACAAAATAATTTTAAACTATTGAAATGGATCACGACAAAACTTTTTTTACAACTAGCTTCTATTTTAAGTTAAATATTATTATTTTATTTTTACAATTCCTGTTATTTGTTGAATTATGGAGGACATTTTCCTCTGAATAAAAAACAAAATCAAATCTTAAAAATAATTTACTTTAATTAACGCCTCTGAACAACAGTTGTTACGAAGAGCTCTCATTTGAATAAAAACACAGGAGACGGAAAAAACGCTAAGTAAACATCTCACTTAACGACAGTAAAGTGCTGTCAACTGAATCAGTAATAGCGCCCACGTCTTGTAATTCAGGAGAAATAAAAAATATAATAAATTCGGCCTTCGTTAAGCAATTAATTAAATAATAATGCGGAGTTATATTTGAATTTTTATTTCCCTCACGAAGGAGGAAGTACACTTAAATTTAAAATGAGATTGCATTGCACCTTCCCTTAACGTTTTGTATGTAAGTTAAAGATAAAAATATACAAGAATAAGTAAAAAATACCAATGCCATGGAATTATGATGTTAGTTAGCTTTATAGACTAATTTGCTTTCTGTTTTTGTAATTTTTTTTGTGTATATTCTATATTTCAGGCGTTCAGGATCGATAGAAGACAAGTCCTAAATTTCAAAAAATTTCCTGTGTTTTTTATTTTTCACTGATTTAGAGCAATTTTATGCTGCCAAAATTAAACCACGAAAAATATGTCTGGAAATTGTCAATTTTAGACAAACATGCTTGAATAAATTAGCAAAAATTTTAGACAATATAAAAATATATAAAAAATACTGACATACAAATTTTAATAAAGGAATATGTGAATAAAAGAAAATTTGAAAGGTTCTTTTAATCGAAACATGATTTATATTACAACTAGCTATGATTCATGAATAAGTAGCATGATAGTGCCAATCATGTTTATAAAAACAGTGCGCGATTTTGAATAATATATGCAATTAATACATTGGATAATTTAGACTAATACTTATTTTTCAACTTATTATCTTATCACCTTACCCCTTCATCAATACATTTCTCTTATCATCACGGGCTGAGCGATGAAAAATCCAACACACGTGTAAGGACAGATCAAAGAAGTGGGACTCTTTAGCATATCAAACAAACTCCGGAGGATTTGAGCCGGGCCTAAATGGAAGGAAGGGAGGATCTGCCTCGCCTTCATGATTGTTCAAAAGGCTCCTTCAAGATGGATTCAATTCGACAGTCAACGGCAGCCAAATCGAAGCAGCTCTTGATTCAACCTGGCTTTGCGAGACGTGCGGTGATTTGAAAGTCAAAATACCACAGCATCTTCTAAATATAAAAAATGTATATTGCAATATATGATATTTAATGCGCAGCTCAAACTATAACCCGTAAATGATGTTAAATTCGACGGCATAAGCGCTCCACACGTTCAGAACGGATCCTCAGTATCTATAATAGTGGAACTTCTGGAACCTAGGAACAGTTTAATTCTAAACTATTTTTACACGTACAATGAAAAAAATCTGCTCTATATAGATGGTCTTCGCTTTCTTGTCGTAAAGGTTTAAAAGTGTATTTCACTCTCATACAGTCGCTGGGAGATCCAGAAAAAGACAATATTGTGAAGGGTATAGAAACAGGCTAAAATAAAGAGTTCTCACTGTGGCTTGATAACGACATTTCTGCTTAAATGTACTCATATACATATCCATACATACATACATACATACATATATATATATATATATATATATATATATATATATATATATATATATATATATATATATATATATAAGGACAAAATAGATACTAAACATAAATAATATGTACATAGAGGATTATGGTTGTTATTAGGTTATAAACACTATCGACTATATATATGAGAGTTAAGAGAAATACAGTTCAGTTGTTACCTAGATTCTGTGTCGTTATTATCCCTGAAACCCTGTTTTTTTTATAGTGTAATTCAGTCTAGTTATAACTTATATATATATATAACTTAATGTTTCGCGGATATAAAGCACAAAAAGAACAAAAGGACAAGGAGTGAAACACACGATATCTGAATAAAGACTGACTTTTATTATTGAGCTCTGAACCCCACTATCTACATTCTGTTTGTTTACATTCTCGCAGTGTAGGATTAAAGCCGGCATTAGTGTTCCCCGGATCTTAACTTATGTATATACTTACATCAATATATGTATTTTAATTTCCGATATTAGTACGTATTTTTCGTCAACTTATTATAATAAAAAGTTTTTTAAGTGCTTGGTAATCTGTAGATCGACTTTTTGGTAACTCAATTTATAATTAAATAATTGAATTTCCACAAGTTGCTGCCTCAAACACCCTGCCATGTTGCCTGACGAATTGATGCTGCTTTCAGTCAAAATTAAGTCCGCAGGTGGACCGGGCTTAGTGTCAAGTCCTATTTGGCCTCCTGCCAGTCACAATCTGTTATTTACTCTCCTCACTGACTTCGGTCTCCAACTCTTTTCTTTTCAGTCTATGTCTATAAAGTTTATAATACCCTCCAACTTCATTTCAGTTCCCATCCAATCCAATATAACGTTTTAGTACTCGTCACCAACTTAGAAATTGTTTCCAATATCTAATACAGGACAGTTATAGGTACAGATTTTGGATGTCCTCAGAGTTACCTTACAGAGGTAGTCATGATCGATTAGCATGATTGACCATGTTGATTACTTAGTGACAATAAAAAAATCATGTGCTGATGATATCTTTTATTATCACTGTTTCACATTGTGTCCTAAAATATGTTTATACTTTTATTTTAGATCAATTTTATGATGAAATACTCATAATTACTACATATTAGCTAATAATAACTACCTATGGTCTAGTGGATATCATAACAAACTGCTAAGCCCAAGATCGCGGGTTCGTAGCCCGGCAGGTGGCCCTAGGATTTTTAGAGGGAGTAAAAAATACTTGGCTATGCCGTCCCTTGGAAGGGACGTTAAACGGGGGCCACTAGCCAGGTACTCGTTAAAAAACCCTATAAAGTGGCGTTAAACGAACAAACAAACTTATTTTACTAAATTATTTTTTTACTAATACTTTCATTAGTTCAAGGATAATGGTTAAATGTTTCTTACCCGTTGGGATAATTTTTTATCGTGGTATCATTTTAATTTCTTATTTTCGATAACGATCCTTATATAATCTAGATGTGTATTAAAAATTATGATATTGATATTGAATTTATAGAAACTATTTGTAAGGCGCTGACGACACTATTCTGCAATACTGTTCGGTCGTGCGGGTCTACTATAACCTATCCTTAGGCGGCGCAGTAATTAAAATTGTGCATCAAATGCGATTAACCATAGGACAGCAAACCATTAGACTTAACCTGTTAATTTTAATGATCAATTATTTAGATCCATTTACTTAAATAAAATCATATTTAAATTATTAAAAACATGAGTTATTTTTAATAAAATTAAACAGTATAACAGTGTTATAAAATACATAAGAAATTCTAATATATACGTTGTATGAAGTTTTTGCAGAGCTTCAAAGTTAACGGACAAATATCGAGATTTGCTGAAATAATATGTTTCAATGGTTTAATTATAAATTTATGAATTTGAAGTAAAGAAAGACTTAATTGAATTTTATCTACAAAAAAGTTCATATTTTTCCAAGAAAACGTTCAAAATTAAAAAAAAAACGAATATAAATAAATATTATTCTTATTTCCTTCTTATTTACGCTTCAAATTTAACACTAATACATTTTTGTTTTTACATTATTTCAGATATTGAATTATTATACATTATTTCATTGAGAGTTATAAAAATCTTTATTGGTTCATCGTTTTATAATTGCTGTTTAGTTTTTTTCAATTCAAAAATAATATATTGCTTTACAATAATTTTTCTGTTAGAATGAAATGGCTTATTTCGGTAAATATCTATACAATATGTAAATATTTCGGTAGCCATCAGGTTAATAATAACTGTAATATTTGGCCTTTCAAAGTGGATGTCCAGGTATTGGTATTAAACTGGAGAATATTCTTTGTCTTAATAGTGTTATATTTTAATATACAAATATATGACATTATATTATAGCTCATAACTTTGAAGCGTGAAGGATACAAAAAAAATACACGAATTAGGGTTGAGTTCTAACTCCGTAAAATTTAAGTGAAATTCGCTGTCGGTCAATTGCTGCTAGATTAGAGCAGGCTATTCAACATCAACTGCCTTTGAGCAATCAATTGATATTGTTACTATAGCTCTCGTCAAATTCCAATTCACTGCACTGTAGTTCTGCAGGCAGGGGGCGGGGGAGAGTGAGAGCGGGTCTGGGGTTCAGTACATGGTAGAGACTGTACTGTTTCATGGACAACGGTTCTGCAATGACGTGACGTCCTAGATCACGTTCATCCGCCAGATTTTCCCCCTTATTTTGGGATGCCCTATTTTTATAATATTTTATAGAGGCTGGGTGAGCCCCATGAGGGTCCTATGATCTATCTCCGGCTGGAAACAGACTAAATAAAAGTCCTGCCTGGAGCGGGATTAGAACCAGGATTTCCGGCATGGCAACTCAGTTCTCTACCACTGAGCCACTCTGCTCCCTCAAAATCTATAGACTTAAATAAATTCCCTGATAATCTTGAGTTGCAGTTTATTATATTTATTTGTTACATGAAACAACTGTTTGTTGTAATTTGCTGTTATGCCTTTATAAATAAAGGTAACGAATCAAGGATTGAAGAAACTTTTTTAAATAATGTATTCCGATCGAGACCATATGGCGTACTATCTTATCATACATAACTAATGTAACTAGGTTTTTAGTTAGAATATTCGAAAGATTTTCAAAACCATTAGTCATTAAATTGAGATGAAATCATACAAAACAAGAGTCTTTTAATTTCCTCTGTTAAAAGTTTTAATTTGTAGTTTTTCTACAAATTTTCAATAGAGTTTTAATTTAAAAATTTATTTTTTATTTATTGTTCTTTTTGATAGTGATTAGTTTTATTTATATTTATTTTGAAGAATAATCTCAACAATAAAAATAATCACTATCAAAAAAAAAATAATAAAAAATAAATTATAAAAATATAAAATTGACGTAAGTCAACGAGATCCCAATTAAAGTAGTGTTCAATGAGCTTTCTTCCCCACTATGCATTGCGAGAACACGGGGACATAGGAACGGTGAAGAGAATGGATTTGTCTGGCTTGGATACGAGCCTTGGTAGCTCAGTGGTTAGAGCACCGCGCAACCCCGGTTCGAATCCCGGCCAAGACAAATCTTTTCTTTTCAAAAAAATATATAATTTAAAAAGTTATTGCATCGTAAACTCTCATTTTAACATCTAGCATTGAGATTAGGTTTGTTCTAAATCTATTCATATAAACCTGGCTTAATGAACCATTGATAAATAAAAGTTGTATGTTTTTTCAAGGTACAACTAGATTCACTACATAATACCAAATAAAATCAGAGGTTTTACAATCGATGTTTGTAAAAATAGTTTTTAGAGTCAAATGAATTATAAAACACTTTTTAATAGTACTATAGTGAAATTTAATAGTACTATTGAATCATTTGAAAAAAACAACAACTGAATCCTCTAAAAAACACGAATATAACAAACCAGTCAATTGATCAATAATTTAAGCATCTTAATCTCTCTCTCTCTCACTCTCTCTCTCTCTCTCTCTCTCTCTCTCTCTCTCTCTCTCTCTCTCTCTCTCTCTCTCTGTCTCTCTCTCTCTCTTTCTCTCTCTCTCTCTCTCTCTCATGGCGCATTCAACTGATTGACTCTCTCAAACGTTGGCGCATTCAACGTTTTGTGATTTACAGACCGACACACACACACACACACATTTATAATATACACATATATAAATAATATACACATATATAAATAATATATATATATATATATATATATATATATATATATATATATATATATGTGTGTGTGTGTGTGTGTGTGTGTGTGTGTGTGTATACATACATTTTTTTTTTTTGGAAGAAGGGGTAAAATAGGTGTTTTGTTGTTATATATTTATAAAAATATATCTTCCTACGGTCTGTAGTGGTATGAAGAGTGGTATAAGGGCTGTAAGTTCTAAGTTTGCTTCACTTGAGAGAAAAGAACTTTGTCAAGCTGCTGGCAAAAGTTTTTGCTTTCAATCTTAGAGCTGTTTTCTCTATGAGATATTCTTTCCTCGTAGCTTTTTCAATCTCCCTATAAATCAATGTTCCTCTCATGCATATATTTCTTTCTTATATAAGGAGTAAAATTCTTTTTACCGTCAGATTATAAATTTATTTACAACGAATGGTAACCTTAGAGAAACGCGTATTTAAATTTCTTTGAGACTAATAATGTGTTATTCGGCGACACAAAGATGATAATATATTGTTACTTAATTGATTTAATAATGTTTGAACGATTCTATCCGCGTATCGAACTAGTTTCAAGTCCAGTCATGTTTAAAGCGACTACTGCAGCTAATGACTTGTATTATAAGATTGTTCGAAACTCGATCCATTGTATTAAAAACGTGATAAAGAGTTTTAATTGTTATTATTTATGCAAGGCATTGCCAGAATTCATTATATTATGGAATAGCCGCTAGTGAATCTTTGTGCCCTTCTATCCTCGTGCCATTTTATAATAATAATATATTTATTCTGGGATTACTCATTTTATACTAATAATACAAGCATGAAATATGAACAAAAGGTAGGGTCTTGGAGAAAATACAAATGGAATGTAGTCAATTAATTAAATGAAAAAAATTGTGAAATAACTCCTAATAAAATTGTGCAATTGAATTTGTTAGAGACGAAGTTAAAATCATTTAAATGTATCTTTCCAATACGTTTATACAATTTTAGATTATAAAACTGAATAATTATTTACAATATTTTGAGAATTGTATGGATGAAACGATTAAGTGAGCGCAATTTATAGGCCGTAGAGTGGCGAATGGAAGAACGTCTTGAGTTCCATAGGGACGAGAATCGGATAACGAAAGATCTGTCAAATGATGTGGTTCGAAGGGGCGATATACGGGCGTTGAACCTAGGTTTTAAATGTAGGGCATAACTGTAATATTAACTCATAAAAGGTTTCAGTCGCCAATCATTTACTTATAAGAGGTTTTTTTTAAATAATAAAAAAAATTGATTTTCAGTGAATAATTTTGACCATTACTTTAAATCTACTGATCGACACCAAACAGTGCAGTATAATAAGTAATATAAAGTTTCATTGTCATTGTTATCCGAACACCTTTATTAAACGTGTTCTAAAAAGGAGTTGGTTTAATTGTTAATATCTATTGTTAAATACTTTGTTAACAAATTAATTTAATAGAAATCCCTAGCGTTGGCATGTCTTTTCATGATAAAACTAGTTGATTATTAACGTTGTAAGACCAATTTTACTACCAGGTATTTTATTTTTAGGGAGAAGAGCCTTAGATCTGAGTTTTATACCTCGTTTCATTACGCAATACATTTCCTCGTTAGGTTTCCCAGTAATGTCATAACAAAGGTTCCAATTATAAGAATATTGTTTCGTTTCTGGCATTTTCGTTCCCATTATTAACTTTATTTCGTTTTTGTTCTTTTTGCGGTATGTACACCCTCGGAGGGTATTATTATACATGATTTAATTAAATATTTTTCTCAGAAGAAAAATATCCGCATAAAGGAAAAAATCACATATTGTGTTTGTATAACAATATAACATGTTTATGTATGGGTTTGTGTAAAATGTAAGTAGACATTTGGTTAGCCATGTAATCGGAACTAAGTGAAAGTTACATAAGAATGTGCTATAGATCTATTTTACGTAAATCTCTGTGTACTATTGGTTTTTTGTTTTTGTTGTTGTGCTTTAGGTTTACAGAGAATATTTTCACTCTGACTATATGTATAGTTTGTTTTTGTCCGATTCATGTTCGTTTTGTCAATTTTACATATTTGAGTAAAAATCGGTTTCTATTCAACACAGTCGCAAATCAATCTAATAAATTCAAATTTAAATCTCTCGTTCTTGTTCACAATCGTTACCTTGACAACAGATAGAAGGGACTTTTTTCCCCTACTCCGTCATCTCGCGCTCTACTTGAATTCCGATTCAGACTGCAAACTATCCACATATCTCTGCTCTCCTCAACTAAAGCTAACCTCGCCGTTCACCGCATGGAGGTCATTGATGATATTCGCCCATAGCACAAGATCGCCTAGCACCAGATACAAGAAGTACGCCCTTGATACCACCAGATCGCCTGCTAACCAAAGGCAATCAAAGCTCAGGAAACGAATCCTTCGCTTCTATAGTAAGTTCACCTTTTCCATTCAATTAGTAAGAGGGAGCTGTTCACCGGCCACCCACCTCAAAGACAATATATTTAATTCACCGTATGAAATAAATACTATAAATTCCATCGCCATGTGCCCCTGTTAATGTCTCGTTCATATGAATCATCATTGCGAAATAATAATTAAGATTTAATAATTTTCTTTTCATCGTATTGTTCAAATCATTCTTCTGTAAAATTGACCATTCCCTTTGTACATACCTATAAGTGATAATTTCTTTAATTGTAAAAAGTGCCTAACCTGTAATTATATTTAGAATTAATAAACCACATGTTTCAGTATCTGACTTCATCATTTTATTCTCTGAATCTATTCTACTAATATATTTTATTATTTATCTTTTCTATCCAGTATAATCACGCTCGAACAGAGCGAAAAACTCACAATTTCAAACGGAAGTTTATATTGTAACTTGACAAATATATTTTTTTTTAAATAACTATTTTGTAATAAGTATATTTTTAGAAACTATTTTCTTTTTTAAAAAATACACACTTTTATTTTGTTTTATATTTAAAAATATAAACATCGTTATGTTATTTATAAACATCAAATAGAAATTTTGTTATAAAGAATAGCTATCTTTAAGATACAAGTTATTAATGATTTGAAGATAAAGGAATAAGCGATGGTGCATTGTATTCTCATTCTACTGACTACATTACTAAATAATTTACTCCTAGTAGTAAATAGTAATAATGATGATAGTAATGCTAGTAATAATAATGGTATAACACAGTGTCTTGTTATATTTTGAAATATTATCTTCGAAGTCAGAAGAGCAGTCGTCGCCAGCAGTTGAAGCGACGTTTAAAAAAAAAAATTATAATTTATTCTAAGAGAGAACGAAAAATTGTAAAAAAATAAATTCATATTTTAAATATTATTCGTTAAAATTTTTATAATCACATTTTTTCTGGAAAAACATCACTTTCGAATGAACAGCTCAGCAGCATGGTACAGCAATCTTTTTTTTTTTAAACACCCCACGAAACCTAAATTATTAATTTTTTCTAATTTAAATTAAAAAAATTCCTTTTATTTTAAGCGAGTCTGAGGAAGTGAAGTAAATAAATTGTAAAATAAAAAGTAAATAAATAAACAATGTATCCGAAGGCTTTTTTAAGAGAATTTTTCTGTTGTTTAAAATTTTCATCAAATTCATTCAATGATTATTTAATAATTTGCTTATGCTTATGGTGGTTTGTTTCTTTATTTATTTAACGTCACTTTATACTTTAATGGTTAATCGGACGAAGCTACGGTGGGAGTGATAAATTTCGCCTATCCAGGTAAAATTGTGATAATGATAAGACCGTGGAAAAAATCCAACGAAAAGCCCTTAAGTCTCCAAAACGAAAAACAGAAATTGAAAATATCTGCCCAATATTTCGCCTATTCAGGCATCCTCAGGGTAGACAGAGAATAACAGCAAAGCAAAACATGAATAATGCACCTAAGAAACATCCCACCACCTCCAAAGGCTCAAATGCAACTACTGAATCATAAGGAAGGTTACTAGGCCCCAGCTGGATAAGGTTAGATAAAGAACCGCTGATCAATACTTCAGAAATTGAAAATTCAATATACATTCACTAAACTTCAAACTTTCAACAGGAAAATAAAATAAAATAAATAAGAGTAATAAACAACACAAAAAAAAAGAAGACAAAAGACCATATGAAAAAATGAGTGTAAAAAAAAACGTTTCTTGGGTGCATTATTCATGTTTTGCTTTGCTGTTTTCTCTTTCTACCATGAGGATGCCTGAATAGGCGAAATATTGGACAGATATTTTCAATTTATGTTTTTCGTTTTGGAGACTTAAGGGCTTTTCGCTGGCTTTTTTCCACGGCCTTAACATTTATGTAAGGTCTCTTTTTACCTTTTCCTTTTCAATATAAAGATAAGGATCTTTAACCAGCTTATAACAGAGTCGGGACCTTCATTTTACGTCTATTCCAAAGGATGGCATAAGCTAACATTTTTCTCTCCCTTTAAGAAATCCTAACATGCTACCTCTTGCATGATTATGATTATTTAAAGCCTTAAGTGATGAATTTCTGAGCTATTAGCCATTATATAAAGATAATTATTACTTTGAATTTTTATAGACATACAATGTTCATAGAATTGGTTTACAGTAAAGAAAAAAGTAAAAGAAAGTAAAAAAATATTATTTATTCCAGGACTTCTTAGGTGTATTACTTATTAATAGTGAGGAGACGTCTGGCTGCACTTAAGTTCGATTTACTGTCATGATTCTATTTTCGATATCTAAGGTAAAACCTAAGGGAAATAAGAGAGGAGAGGAGCAGAGGAGGTTAAAACTCTCGATTGGGCAAGTCTTCTAGCTCCTAAGAAGCAACTATTGACTTTTTTATTATATCCATAAGAGTCTCCTTCTCACAGGATAATATTATCCTTCTTCCTGAATTATTGTTAAACATTTCACCTATAATTAATAGTATAAATAAAAAAAATATTTATTTATATTGAAAACCGTATTGTAATTACAAGTTTGAGGTTAGGTTTCCTTGTGTATAGTCCATGGTCACACAACATCCATGGTTATCAGCGTCTTTCCTCTTTTCGTTCAGTATTTATTTCATTATTCTTCTTTATTATTCTTTTGGTTTAACATTGATTTCCCCTCTTCTTCCAATCTGCTGGTGTTCCTCAAGGCAGTATCCTTGGCCCAATCCTTTATACAGATGACATCCCAACTCATCCTAACACTATCCTAACCACGTATGCTGATGATACATGTGTATTATCAGTCAACACCAATCCAGTTATTGCATCCCAAAGCCTCCAAACCCATATCACTGATCTTGAAGAATGGTGTCAAAACTGGAGAATTAAAATAAATTCTCAAAAATCCCATCAAATCACTTTTACCTTACGTCGTAAACCACTGACTTCCTGCCCTTCAGCATCCTTTAATATCCCACGTGTGCCTGTAGAACAGATCCGATACCGACGGTTGCACCTCGACAAACGATTAACCTGGAATCCTCATACTAGACTGAAAAGACAAGAAACCGCTCGACGTTTCAGGCTACTTCAACACTTACTAGACAAACGCTCTAACCTCCTAATTAACTACAAAAGACTCATCTACATGACCATCATACGACCTATTTGGACTTACGGAGTAGAGCTTTGGGGCTCCACTAAGCGATCGAATTCCTCTCGTATCCAATCCTTACAATCCAAAATCCTTCGTAAAATCCTCAACGCTCCTTATTTTGTTAAGAATAAAGTCATCCAAAATGACCTTAATGTCCCATTTGTTGCTGATTATGCCCGAACCCGGTATCTACCCTTTCATAACAAACTTCATTCCCACTCAAACCCTCTAGTTTCAAACCTAGCTTCCTCTTCGATTCCCGATAATCCTCCGAGGCGTCTGAAAAGAAGATGGCCACGTGACCTTCTTAGTTGAACTAGTGATTTGAGTACTACCAGTGGGTAGTTTCTCTACTTGCCATTAACTCATGTCATTATGTATCACATAGCCTATTTACTGGATGTATTTTTTAATACAGTTGTAAATAAATAAAAAAACAAAAAAAAACATTGATTTCCACTTCACATATAATTATTATAGCCTACTAAACATTTTATTTTGTTTAAGAAATGTTAGCACTTTATCTATATTTGTGGTGTTATCACCCAGGATAACCTCGACTATTTTCTATTAATCCCAAGCCATGAAAATATGTTTCACACAGGGGGCAGTCCTCAAAGATGTGAGTGATTGTTAATTGCACTCTGCAACTTCCGCACTTTGGATTACATGTTTGATATATTGATTTGAATGAGACAAGTAGAGAAACTACATAATGGCAGTACTCTAATAACCAATTCAACTTAAAAGGTCAAGAGGCCATCTCCTTTTCTGTTGCCTCGGAGGATTCTTGGAAATTATAGAGGATAAAACTAATGGATTTGAGTGAGAATAAAGTTTGCCATGAAAGGATATTGTGTTCGGGCGAAACCAGCAACAAATGAGTCATAAAGGTCATTAGTCAATTAGTTAAATTTAAAAAAAAGTGAAATAACTCCTAAGAATAAATGAAAGAAATAAAAAATTTTTTAAATAATTACAAAGAGCTAAAAATAATAAATATTTACAAAAATACTAATCTTGTGAAAAAAATAAATGAAACCTTTTATAACAACTATCTTTAAAATTGTGCAATTTAATTTGTGAAAGACGAAGTTAAAATGTACCTTTCAAATACCGTTTTACAATTTTAGATAATAAAACTGAATAATTATTATCTATAATTTGAGAATGGTATGTATATGAAATTATTGAATAAACGGGGCTTAAAGTTTGTAAGGTTATAAGACGAGTGACTGATGGAAGAAAGTATAGGGCTACCCAGGGGCGAGAATCGGATAAGGAAAGATCTGTCAAATGATGCGGATCGATATATGGGCATGGAACCTAAGTTTTATAGGAAGGGCATAACTATTATATTAACTTATAAAAGGTTTCAGTCGCCAATCATTTACATATAAGAGGTTTTTTTTAATTTAAATAATAAAAATTGATTTTCAGTGAATCATTTTGACCATTACTTTAGATCTACCGATCGACACCATACATCTAAAATGTCTAATTTGTTATATACATAAACTGATTTTTGTTAGTACAGTATAATAAGTTATAGAAAATTTCATTGTCTTTGTTATCCGAACATCTTAATTAAACATATTCTCAAAAGTAGTTGGTTTAATTGTTAATATTCATTGTTAAATACTTTGTTAACAAATTAATTAGATAGAAATCCCTAGCGTAAGCATGTCATTTTATGATAAACCTAGTTGATTATTAACTTTGTAAGGCCAATTTACTACCAGGTATTTTATTTTTAGCGAGAAGGGCCTTAGATCTGAGTTTTATATCTTGTTTCATTACACAACACATTTCCTCGTTAGGTTTCCCAGTAATGTCGTAACGAAGGTTCCAATTATAAGAATATTGTTTAGTCCCCGTATCTCTCATTTATCGTTAGAAATATATACATGTGATTATATTAACTATTTAATAAAACATATGTTTCTGTGTAGTAGAAACCCAATCTGAAAAGGAGAAAATGGAGTGACTGTAGAAATAGATGAATCCTGTTTCAGCAGACGAAAATATAATGTAGGTCTAATATATCCACATCAGTGGGTTTTCGGTGAGATATAACGAAAAACTAAAGAATGTTTCATTTATGGAGTGCGTAACATTCATGAAACAACACACTATTAGCATGCATTAAAGAATAAATTGATCCCAATGATTGACTTATGGAAGGCCTTGTAGCGACATCGAGCACCGATCATCGATAAATCGAAATGTTTATGAACAATAAGATAACCTACACACACGATAAACTATAAGTTACATCCGAAACTTCAGATGTGTAACTTCAAAACTGACGGATTCCATACAATCTTTGAACCCCTATTATATTAAGGGGTGGAATTGTCCAAATTCTAGTGCTCATTTAAGCTATACTAAGAACCTATCTGCAAATTTCAAGATGCTAAGTTCAGTGGTTTCTGCTTTGTTTTGACCGCTGGGTGTGTTAGTCAATCAGGTTACAGTTTTCTATGAACTTCGCCTGTGTGGCGTGTTGATAAAAAGTAGCCTAATTTCTTCCCCAGGCTTGAGATTATCCATATCAAATTTCATCACAGACGGATCAGCACAGCCGTGAATCATACATTGACACTGATTAACAAACGGAACGGACAGAAGTTTACTGTTGTTCGTTTCCGTAAAGGATTAGTATGTAACTTCATTGAAAAGGGTTACTTAGTATAACGGTTTCACTTGTCATAGGACAGCAGCGAGAAGTGAACTTTTTTTTTTTTTTCTTTTAGCCCCTTTGGGTTTGAAAATATCTAAGTAGAATTGAAGATACGATGGAGAGGTATCTCATGTTCTGTGCGATGTACATTTTAAGAGAAGGATGAGAAGTTGGATGGTTCTAATTTATTTATTTATATCTGTTAGCTTTAGATTTTTCCGGTGATGGGGCTCACCGTGTCCTTTTCCTTTTTATTTTAATAATTTCTCAGTTCAGGCTGAGACTTTGAACGTTTTCTTGCCACATTTGTGGCCGTCCTGCTGGGATGAGTCCGAAAAAGTGGAGTGAACTATGTTACTTGATTTGTTTTGTTCAGCGAAAATATGTAAAATTTGCAAAAAAAACACGTGAGCAAGCATATAAATTTAGCCCCCTTTTTCACCCCCCTAGGGGTAGAATTTCGGGGTGTACTTTCTTATCGAAAGCCTACGTCATACAAAGAACATACCCTCCAAGTTTCAGGTCTCTACAATCAGCGGTTTAGGCTTTGCGTTGATCTCTCAGTCAGTCATTCGGGACAAAATTTTATATGTATAGATTACTGTAAGTAATAAATTTATTATTTCGTACAGCAATTTATTTTATTGTTTTGCTTTCATACTAAATAAAGTGTGTTACTCCTCAAGAACACGTAGTGTTAAGATCCTTACAATCTCTACAACATCTTAACAGCCTACTCAAAAATAGAAAAAATATATTACAAACATTAAAATAAGGTATAGACAGGAACTAAAAGATCCCTATTGGGCTCGTATCTGTGTGAATTTATTAGGAGACAGAGGTATAAAAACAAAAATCTTTTCTAGGTTATTATAAATCGCATATCTACATTTTCCCTTGGAATAACTTTTATTAAATGTAATTATTTTTTCATAGCGTGTGTTTTATTTTTAAAATATAAAAATAAATGCGGGGATTATTGATACCATCAGATCGGAATACGAATCTAACAGGCGAGAGATACATTTTCAAAGATAGAGAGAGCAAGAATTGGAAATAATATTAATCAGAAATTATATTTTCTTAGTTCTTTTTGACAGGGTATAATGTTGGATCCTAAAGAAAAGAGAGACATAGAGACAACATGCCTTTGAAATTTGGCTATGCCGAAGAATTAACAAAATAAGTTGGATAGATAGAGTTATCCATCGATATATCGAGTTATAAATCGAGACTGTTATGCAAGGGATGTTAAAGAAGTGGTTAGTAGTTTAAAGCAAACTGCAATACCTGGGAGACGTAATGAGTGCCTATAGATATAACTTATTGCAGCTGATAAGGCAGGAAACAATCCAAAGAAGAATAAACGTAGAAAGGAAACAGAACTCCTGGCAGCGAAAACTAAGAGGATGGTTCATCTGCTTTTCAAAAAAATATACCGTATCCTAAAGTCCCAAAGCATTGATGATTACCGACCATCGGAACAAAGGTGAGCTTGAGGAAGAAGATACAGGATATTAACCAGCTAAGAAAATATTACATAAGGACATTTAAAACCTTCGTATTTTTGTATTCATGATTATGAGAGTATTAATCCACAGAGTAGGGAGCGAATTAGGTTCCCCTAAAAACCACTAGAGTCAAAAAATAACAATTTCATTTTTAATACCGTGCCATCGTAAGTTAGTCAGTAATAAACCAATAGAGAGAGCTATATATATCTTTTTAATTCTAATCTTTTAATTTTAACCATCCTTTAATTCTCTTATATTTTCGTATCTTTTGTCCTATATATATATATATATATATATATGTGTGTGTGTGTGTGTGTGTGTGTGTATTGCTGACTGAATAAATGACTTAACTGTTTGATATGACAACCTAATGCAGATAACTTGATACTATAAATTATCTAAAAACACATTGGAAAAACATCTTGAGAGAACCCCAGATAACAGAAAAAAAGCGTCAAATAATAATAATTTTTTTTATAAATAAGGTTCCATGGCTTTTTTTTTAGAAGTTAATTAATAATAAGCCTGAAAAAAGAAAGCCATTATTGTAAGAGACCGAGGGAAGAGACACTTAATTAGGAGAAGACTAGGGTGCAATTTCCCGACTCGAGTTGTTTCTATCGGTTAACTTTTTACCGCTAATTTTCCTTTTATTTATTTTCAATTTTCCACCAAAAGGGTGAAATCCTTTGAAGGAGCTAGACCGAGCCTAATCATATCTCCCCTAAACCATCCTTTAATTCTCTTATATTTTCGTATCTTTGGTCCTAATTGCAAACAGCTCAATGAAATAAAATTTAACCGATTCTATTTTTTTTTGCTCTATTTTTATATTCATTTTCGTTTGCTTGGAATGTTATGCACTTATATAACTTGAAACCTCAAAAATTATTTCCGAGGGTTCCGAGAGAATTTGGTATGCCAGTCAAGTTTTTTTTTATGCATAATTACTTGCTTCATGTATCCAAGAAACACTACTCCATTAAAAAAAACTGAATAGGCAGTCACGAAGAACATAAGACTTTAGAATAATTTATTTTTTAAATTTCTAAATCAATTACAGTCTGAATTATTTAACTTGCAGCATGTTGGCTATCTGCTGAGTTGTTTATTCCATGTTAGCAATTGAGTTTATAGAGACAAATATCTGCCCTTTACTATTATACATTTAATGAGACCACATTGTCCAAGTTGGAGGCCTAGGCAAATCAGAAATAGCTCAATCTTTATAGCAGAGAGATAGAGTTAGGAACATGACGCTGATCATTTGACAATAATATTTCAGAAACGTTGAAGTAGAATTTTGAATGAAAATTGATTAGTTGAAGCATCCTACCCATCCTCCAGTATTGATTTTTTTAATGAAAGAAACCATGAGAACTGTTATCACTTAGTCCTTAACATGCTTATTCGGGCGTGTTCCACGAGAATTAAGACCAATGGAATAGACCAAGAAGTGGGTATCATCGATCAGTCTTGCCGATCTCTGATAGTTACATCGAAATTACTAACAGTACTAATTAAATAGGAAGATTCATCTAGGTTCATTTATCATCATTCAGAAATCGAAGCAACATTCATTCGAAGACTTTCAAACCGCCATGACTTTTATTTTTTTAAGGTTTTACTAATACGTACAAAAAATTTCCTATAGTAAATAGTAAAATCTTGTGAACTTAAGGATGATTATCCCTTCTAAAAATGTATAGAGAAACAGATGTTAGTGTCAATAAGGCTTGTGTAACGATACTTAGGTTTTTTCAGCTCAATCTTTTGAGTGCAGATTTTTTCTCCTTATTTCCATTATTTTTACGGCATCTCTTAGGAGGGGGGGGTTCGAAAAATATGTGCCACATGGCATTTGTATAGTTTCTCTCAATAAATATATCTATTTTTTTTAATATTAAATTTGTCTGGATGGGTGTTGCCGAATCGTTAGTGGAAACAACATGCAATGTCCTAAATTTTAGAACTTTTTTTATACTCTTTGAACTCTAGCAAACCAATTTTTTTTTTATACTCTTTGAGATTCATGCCTTTTTGGAGAATTAAGGAAATGATTTAGCCGTACTGCATGTATTAATATGAAATATGAAAAGTGGTGAAACAAGGTACTTGGGGCTAATTGTGTAGCTGATGAGTTCTAGAGATCTGAAACCTTGGTGATAGTAACTTCTTCTGTGGGTGCCATGGATCAGAAGGGAGGTATTTATTGCCTGTGAAGGCTATTTGATCTTTTAGAGGGTCATTATTGCTTATTAGATTGCTTTTCTTGGGTATTTTCTGTCAAATTAACAGTATTATCTTACTAGTAGCATAAAAACATAGAATTTGTGCTTAGGTTCAAGAATTGTATTATTCGACAACATCAACCGCAGACTACTTGCAGCCCGGACAACAGAATTGAGCTGGTTAAACTAAATCCCGAGATCAGTAGCCATTACCAGGATTTACTGCTACGAGTGGTTTATTTATTGTATATAAGCTTCTCACTCCCGGTTCTATCCGGCCTCTCAGCCAAGTCTATCACGGTGCTACATCGGTGTAAAGCTATTACCCTTGGGATAGAGCCATCTAGGTATAGATTTCAAGATCAAAAACCTTTTAATCCAATCATAATAAATAACACGTTTTAATAAAATAAAAAGTAAAAAAAAAAAAATTATGAGCAAACAATTTATTTTACGCAAAACCGAGGGGAACATGATGTTAGTTATTGCAAATATTTAATTAACTGATATTGGTAAAAGTAGATTAATTCATAATTCAAATGAATCACAATATAAGCACTTCAGAGTTTATTCCTGGACAATTACAAGCAATTTAATTAAAATTCATTCAACATTGATCATATTTTCTGGGATAGACAATTTTTTTATAATGAAAGCTGTTATATACGCCTTTAAATGTTTACATTTTGTTTCCAATTTTTTAAAATCCGAATACGCGTTATTATTCATTGACAAACAGATTATAATTTATTTATTTAAATTTACAACTGTATAGTATACTACATCAAATAAATAGAATGAATGATACATAATGGCATGAGATAAAGGCAAGTAGAGAAAATAACCACTGGAATAACAATTTCAACGTAGAAGGTCACGAGGCCATCATTTAATAATTTATAGTTGAAAGAACAAAGCGAAACAAACCATTTGGAATGTTTATTGTTTTCTTGAATAATAATTAGTTGACCGTGCAAATATTGAGGAAGTGGGGCATCTCAGTGGTAGAGCACTGAGTTGCCGAGCTGAAGCGTCTGGGTTCTAATCCCGCTGTGTCGGATAATTTAATTACTCTATTAACAGCCACTGATGGATCCAGTGGAATCTGGAGACACTCCTCCTAGGTTAGTACTCATCCAGCCTCTATAAAGTGGCTTCCTGGACAAAGCAACTCTCTGCCAACCCGTTGCCCAAGAAGCAGTATAGTCTATCACGTAATGAACCCAAGACCCTTTATGGGTTGTAGTGGTATAGTTATATATATATATATATATATATATATATATATATATATATATATATATATAATTTTATTTTGAAGAGAAAAGATTATGTCGGCCGGGATTCCAACTAGAAACCGAAATTCGGGGATCAGTGAAGAGAATAGATTTGTCTGGCTTGGATGGGAGCCTTGGTAGCTCGGTGGTTAGAGCACCGTGTTAGAGACGCGGGCTACCCGGGTTTGAATCCCGGCCAAAACATAATCTTTTCTCTTCAAAATAAAAATATTTAAATAATCAAAAAGAACAAAAAAAATATATATATATATATGTAAATATGCAGAATAAAATATTTCTGGTGAAAAATGAATCATTAAATATCGATAATCAATAGTTTTTTCAATATTTAAGGAATTCTTTATGATTTATTTTTCACTAGGTTGGTACATAACCTTTTTATCGAAAACCGCTTTTTCGATTTTTTCAGTACCCCCTTTTCTCCTCAATTTTCAACAATTAAATTTACTTATAACTAATTGTCAAATATTTTATTTTCTTAATGCGTCCGGGAACGAATATATGAATATTTATATATCTTTTTAATATTAAAAACATATCCATTTTATTATTTACGGTAACACAACTAAATAAAATAAATTGCTTCAAAGGAAAAAATATTAAACTAAATATTGCCATTAACAAAATAAAAAACACTTAACTGTCGCCTTTTCCCACAAACTTCTTCCGATTCCGAAAATATCTATTTTAACGAAGAGAAGCTCAAAAGCTACTTCCTTTAAATCGGTTGCTCTGTAAAGTTCTGGTGTAATAGTTTTTTATAACCTTTTTTCTTAATTGAGTATTTTCCCTTTTTTATTATTTTCTTTGTCTATTTCCTATTTGTATCTTTTCAATCGAATGGATAAAAGGTCGTTTGTTTTATGGCTATTAAAATGTGTA
Source organism: Troilus luridus (assembly GCA_964056705.1). Classification (NCBI taxonomy): domain Eukaryota; kingdom Metazoa; phylum Arthropoda; class Insecta; order Hemiptera; family Pentatomidae; genus Troilus; species Troilus luridus. The sequence goes on from OZ057415.1 coordinate 87,383,829, forward strand.
GCTATTATAGTTAAATATTGAGTTATATTGTAACCGTTTTTAACAATTAGGGACGTTTATATCTAATCAATATAAAATATTACATAATGTACGAGATATTGTAGCTATTGAAAGAAGTCCTAAATGAAGTTAATTGATTACTAGAATTCGTAAGAAAATTCGTTTTGATCTTAGGCATTTCAGGAAGCTTCGTTTTCGACAATTTGAGCAAACACATCCAAAAAACTTCAGCCAGAATTTCGAGTTTATTATAATTATGTAGATAGTATAGTATAGATAGATACTTGGATACAATAACTTATACAAGGATGTATTTGTTTCAGTTCCAACTTTTTCAGAGGTAAATACACCCTCACATAAATAAATACTCGCGTACACAAGATCTGTAAACAAGAAATATACGCTTAAATCTACATGTCTAGAATAAATACACAGATCAGTGTGTAAATAAATACTGTATGTATACGCTTTGTATGCATGGATATACGTGTGTGGTTGTATATAACCCTGAATCAATTAGAATTTAAATAAATATTTCATTGAACCATAGTATCCTATACAATATTAATGTTATTGTATCCTATGACAGACTATTCATGTATATGTAAAAACAAGGATCTCAATTACACATAATTTTTCTCAGCATCACAAAAACTAGTTATCTGTAGCAGTTTGAAACCAATTGATTGAAACATATAAGATGGATGGGCCATTTACGTCGAATGGGTAGAAAAAGGCCCCCAAAGCAGATCTTGAAGGACGTCCAGAGGGAGAAAGATGAAGAGCTAGTACGCCTACTACGAAGAGGGTCTACGCGACTACGATGGCTGGACGATGTGGAAGCAGATCTTAAGCTCCTTTGAGTGAGTACATAGAGAAGGATAGTAAAGGATTAAGGAAATTTGCAGAAGAGGTCCTGCAGGGACCATATCGCCGTGTGAAGAAGAAGAAGATTGAAACAAAATTTCCTCTAAAATACTGCGGGGTGCTTTCAGTTGTAACATCGACCTTTGATGAAATCCACTACAATATTAATCATGAAAAACGATATTTTTGAGACCGTTAAGACATAAATTGGTGCAGTTGAGTACATATAATGTTTTTATTCCAAGATTGAATAATGTTATTCGCTACTGTGTATTTCTAGGGTTTTTTAAACTGCTTAACATTCCAAGTCCAGAAGAGGTAAACAATACATTTAAGAATAATCCTTCGCCGTATAAGAAGTATACAACACTGCGAGGAAAGAAAAGCAAAACCTCTTTTGATGTCAGAAATAATGGGAAGTCGTCCGTTGTGTTCTTGAGGAAATCCAATAAGATTACAAGATGATTTAGATTACGAGGATCACTGCAAATCATCCCATTCCGAATAATAATTTTTGGAAATTAAGGGTGCGGAGACAGACATATAATACGAAACTTATTAATTGTCAATGATGCGTTTAAAATGTGAATTGCATTTGGGCCATGGAGTTGGTGTGATGTTTCTTCTGGTTAGTGTCTTCCTGTATTTTGATCTTAGGGTGTAGCGTTATTCGTTTTTTTTTCCTTTTCTACTATCCTCTGTCTGTCCCGAAGATATTTGAATAAACATTGACATATATTTATAAATCCCGTTTTTAGTAAACTGAGACTTAAGATTTTTTGGTTGAAATTATTCCACTAACATCTTGACGAATATTTTATTCACATTGATCTTTTGTTCCTCTGTATTATATTATTTCTTTTACATATACCGGGCTTCAAATACTGAACGATCTCCCTGTGAGCTACTCCATGTTGCCAGGAGTTATAGTTTGTGGAGTATTTAGAGGAATCGAAGTATTGGTAAACTATTGAAGACTCCGTTGATAGGAAATGCTTGTTAGTGAGCTACTTGGAGACTGTATTGAGTAAAGCAGCTTATGCCCCGATACCCCTAACAGCCTTCCTCCACTCCAGTTCGGATTCCCCCATCATTACAGCTTCACAATTAACATAACACTGATATCTCCTATTCGATACTTCACATGAGTGATCACGCCCAATTGTACCTTCCCTTACCAAATCTCTTGCTCTAAAAGCTTCCCAATCGTCCGAAACCAAATTAAATTGGCAGTTATGAGAACTGAAAGCTCAAAACTTGGAAATAACTGCATTCCTTTTTGGATTTTTAAATCAAACACAGTCTAAATTGTTTAAATTTTATAACTTGTAAATCTAAATTATTAAGATTAGTCTTGTTTTCACATATAATGGCACTCTGAGAAATTATATTATATAAATTTTCAAGTAGTTTATTTCTGAATCGAAACATATGATGGCCTCCACAAGCTCAATACAGAATATCAATAACTTAATTGAAATAAATAGAATAGAACACAGTTATATTTTGTATAACATTTTTTCCTTTCGAAGGAACCCTTTTGGTTGCACATTGTAAAATCTGAGATTATTTACTCTTAATATGGAATTGTGAGTTCCTTTTTTAAATTCTAATAAGTTTACAATGAAGTTATCTGTTGTCCTCGTCAAATGGTTTGATAAAAATGCATTAATGTCCCATTCATGTGTAATGAATATTATAACTTAATTTTAGATTAGAATATTCATCTATCTGATTATCTTCGCCACCCATATACGAAAAAACCGATCAATTCCTCTCTGAACGATTGCCGGTAAATTTAAATAAAACACCAATAAGAGACTCTCAGGAGAAAAAAAGGAATATTTTTTACTTGCTTTTATCTCAGCCTTGATTGAGCTTGAACGCTTAATTTGTAAAGCCAACATCGATAATTCTTGGAAAACTTCATTCGACATTAATAATGGCCGCTTTAGCGTTCAAAGATGTTGCCTCTGAAATGTGCCATGTTAAAGCTCGGTCTGAATCTTTTAGGATGAAACAACTTTTTGTCCGCGACCCGTCATCGCATTTGAAAGAGCAACTGTCAGACTCATTTAACCAACTTCAACACTTCCTCTACTTCGCGAAGGAAAGTTCTTCACGTGAAAGCAACGCTTGCCTTTTATAAATCCATCAAGATGTAACCTTTAAATATAATTATTAATAATTTATTATTAAAATAAATGTTGAATTCCATTTATTGTGAGTATTGTGATATCTTGAACCGATTAATTTTTCATAGTCCATTGCCTTTTTGATCATTACATAGAAAATCCAAGTAACAGAGAGTCGGAAACAGAAAGAACGAGAGGATTTTAGTGATGTTACGTTGACGAGTGAAGCTTAGTGTATTTTCTGTTGATATGTTACCTAACAGTGGGAATGAATGTTCCTGTCGTTGTGTAATATATTATGTGATTTGAAATAGGCAAGAAGCATCAACACTTGTTCTTAGAGTTTTGGATTGTGTTGCGTGTATCTTGTATAAATAAGTTATGTACCATATGTCCAAATAGGTCTTAGTATAGCATTGTAGATTTGACGTTCATTTCGTAAATCAAGAGAAGATCTGCAATGTGGAACATGTTACATGTAAGTCTTTTGTCCAAGTGTCGTCCAAAATAGTCTAAAATAGTGCCGTAAGTCATTTTTAGAAGGTACACTGTCGTTGCCAATTTTAATTGCTGGGCACGAAGCTTTCCGTTGGGAAATGCTGATATGGCTTGAATTTTTGTTCTCTATTTTGATCAAATATGTGATTTTTGAGAGCTATTGAGGCTATATTAGGATCTTTTTTAGATGAAATAACGGGTGTATCGTCAACGAAGGTATAAATGATGGCACAATAGAACTCCGGGATATCAGAAGTCCTATAAATATAAAGACAATGCGTAATTTGGTTGGATATCTCCTTCAACCTTCAAATGAGATCCTGAAAACTTAGGGATGATTTTAGTTAGTTATGGGTAGTTTCAGTTATTAAGGAGTAGTCAAAATAAGGCGTACAGAAACCAATAATTAAAAAAAAAACAATCTCAATTGGTAACGTAACGTAAAATATCTCCCATAACGGACCGATAACTGCCCCAGTACCGACTTTTTACATCTACTTGAATGTGAATAGCATAAAAAAAATTTATATGATAAGACTAAAACAGAATCATTGGCCTAATTTATGGATGCTCCAGACATCAATTTTGAGATTATAGCAATGATGGTTGGAAACTATTCATCTTATCAACACTAAATATCTACTTAATAAATTAGAACATATGTGTGTACTTACATATTAAAAGTTGTTGAATAAGTTTTAATATTTCTTAAATATTATACCAAAAAAAAAGTGTAAACAAGAAATAGTGCTCAATTCGAATTAGATAGCTATCGGAGTCAATTGAAAGTCAGTCTTAAATAATACTTAATTAGGCAGAAGTGCAAATTACATTACAAGTCTAAGTGATTTACAGGCAACTAGCATTAATAGCAGACAAAATATTTTAATTATACAGCTACATATATACGGATAGGAGATGCGTGAGGGATAAGGGTTAATGCACCAGGTCAGACTCAGGAAGTAACCTTCTATTCCTCGGGCTTTGAACTCCTTAATAAGCAATGTCATGACGATATTTACAAAAAATAGTGTTTCCTGGGTCAGGGACCCATCGTATGATCCTTATCATATAACTAGATAATAGTAGAAATGGTTCAAAGCAGTAAAACCTCACAAGAAAGAAATAATCAGGATGGAAATCTTAATCTGAGATGTTGGAACTGTTGTAGGCCAGAGAGTGGGAAGGGGTATTGTGTGGGAAAAGAGATTGAGGCCTAGGGTTCGATTCCCGCTTCACATAAAACTGGCCCACTCAGCCTTTACCTGCCTCTCAGTTTAGATAAGGGTCCAACTCCTTTCCTTTTTCGGGCAATGAGGTTCTTGGTGTGCGGCCCTTGAATCTTGGATCATGCAGCCGAAAATACTAATTTATACCTAATATATTCTATCGCAGTTAGTTTTATGCTACTGAATAGAAGCAATAACTAAAATCCATAGCAATGAAACATTTTCTTAAATGTTCTACATAAGTTTTAATAATAACTATGTATTCTCAAGATACATTAATTCTCCTCTTTATCTTATCAATAATTTTAATATAATGTATACAATGATATTTAGTCGTCTACGACCACATTCCGTATTCATAATACTATTCATTAATTTCCATACTTATACTAATACTTTTAAATGATTTGATTTAGGTCAGTTCCTCTCGGAGCGAGAGCGGCACACTGAGGCGGCGAGCTTGTACCTGAAGGCGGCGGAACTGGCGCCCGAACAGTACGAGTCTGTCCTGGGGGCGGCCACTGCTCTGAGGCAAGCCGGCAGGAACCAGGAGGCCGAGCTCTTCTACAGGAAGGCTGCGCAGCTTAGGCCGAATGTATGTTGATACATTAATAATAACCGTGAATATTATTATATAATATCAATGCATTTCAAAATGAATTAACAATGGAATGTATGATGCTGAAGATATTTTTTTTTAATATTTTTCTACGCATATAACCAACATCTACAGTGTCATACCAAAGTTGTTTATCTAAACATCGATCTCATAGCGTTATGTTTTACTTACTGGGTCAGAAGTTGGTAATATCATAACTAATTTACATGGTTTGGATTATGTATATCTGTCGTATTTGTGAAGTCAAATAACCAGTAAACTGTTTTAGGCATAAATAAGGCGTCTCATTCCAAACCCAGTTAAATCCTTTTTTGAAAATGTTTCACGAGGGCAAAAAAAAGTCGAAGAATTTAATTTCACCCAGTTATATAAAAATATACAAATCAAATTCTCTTGATACACTGGTAAATTGCATAAGTTTCAACATATTTAAAATTTTTAATTGGTCCATCAGGATTCTGGGAAATGTCTTTTATGGGTTGGATCTAACTGGATTTGGAGTGAATGACCAGATAACTAAACACTAATCACGCCACGGATTCACGTTAAACAAAATATCAAAATTTACGTAGATAAGCCATTCTACAGTGCACTAAACTGAGACGACACGGAGTTAAAGATAGGGTCAATTGAGGTTTGCATAGATGATATTCCTACTTCTCGGAATACATTTATGTTAACACATGCTTCTTGATCTCTGAACTGGCATCCAATGAAGTTCAAAGACACCATTCCATATTATCGCAATGCGTCCCTCTTTCATTTTGTGTCAACGATCCCAACCGCGGGTTTATTTAACACTATTAAGCCGTCATTTGGTGTTTTCACTGTCTCTTAAACATGAGGACTGTATAAAAGACAACATTTTGTCATCAACCGATTTACTTAAATAATATATTTTCTATATTCCAATATTTGAAAATAGGTAGTCTTCCCCGTTCATCCCAGACTTCTTAACCATTTCGAATCACGTTACAACTTTATTTCTCTTCTGCTGTAGTTTTAGCTCCATTATTCCTTCATGTATTCACTTTTGATCCACTGTCTAGCTTCGTCCAACATTTTCTATTCTTTCCTCGTCCTGAAACTCTTCCAGATTTTTCATTCTGCTTTTAAATCCACCTCCTCCTAGCATGTAGGACTCTTTAATCCACCTCCTCCTAGCATGTAGGACTCTTTAATGTTCAACTTTTCCAAATCATTCCCTACTTCTTTAGTCCGCTTAGTATTGATATTCTTTATCCAGAAATAGTCGAATATTTTCTTGATCAATCTTCGCTTGATCATTCTATACACATGTTCCGCATTGTATCCGAGATTCTTCCGGATTTCTGGTAGATTTCTCTGTTACTTCTTTTTTCCATCCATCTTCAGTCTGAACCGCACGCTTATTTTTTTTGTCGAATTATTCTTTCGGGGACTTCCAGTTTTTTGAGACTATAGTTCATCGAGAGGCATTCCGTTTTTAGACAGAATTATAGTATCTTATGTTGATATTCCGGGAGACCCACTTCTTGTAAATATTCTTACTTATTTTTAATTGAAAGAAATTGAATTTTCAAGAGAAAAACGACGAGTAAATGCCATGATGCATTGTCTACGTAGAAGACGATTGTGAAAATAGTACTTGAATATAAGGAGAGTTAAGCCTCTAGAGCATTAGAATAACTTGCCCTGGAACAAACTGCTTCTAGTTTGAATAGAGTGCATGAAACTACTCATGGCCTCTTTTGTGAGAAATAGCACACACTTAATCCAGGGGATAGAGGCAAAACTATTAATCTTTGCTACTGCGGTTCCAGGAAGCTCGATTTAAGTTAGGAAAAGCGATAACTCCTCTAAAGTCCGATAGCCTATGCAATGCCGCACGTTACACGCTAGCTATTTATTTATATGAATACTCCGATATGTTCATAGTTATTTGTTATTGTTCAGTTATTTGGACGATGATATCGTCATTCCAAAGTGAAATATATATATAAAGACTTATAGTCTTAGAACTCTTTAATTATAAACGCAGATATCTAATTTTGTATAGATATAATGTTTCACAATAGAACAATATGTTTAAATATTACTTTCATAAATACGAATTAAGCTCAACATTTATTATAGAAACATGTGGAAATTTTTCATGAGTATGCAGGGTGCAGCAGCATAACTTCCTTGTTTTAAATGCGCACCGTTGAGTCGGTTGATGTCGTAGTGGAGTCCTAGTGGTTCAAGATGCGGGAATATAAAGTTTTGCCCCGACACAGTTCAGTCGCCATCGTCGATAGCTGTTTTGAGGGAACAATTCCTAGAGCACCTCATCTCAATTATGGACGATTTGGAGTGGCCTGCCTGCTATCTCAATTTGTCCCCTTGTGATTTATTCCCATGGGTTTTTTTGAAATCCCGAGTCGATGCGAACCGTCCAAGGACCTTACAAGATTTGAAGACCAGCATCCAGGAAGCAATTGTGAACATGTCTATACCTGCTATGCTGGCAAGATACGTGACAAATGCCAGAAATCAGTTTACTCAGAGTATGAAGCATGGGAGACGTCACCTATCTGATTTCATCTTCAAAACTATGTAAAACAAAACTTTAGGCATACACCTCCATTATAAAAAATTAATAAAAATGTTTTATTCATACAATAATTAAGTTTTAAAAAAAGGAAGTCATGCAGCCACACCCTGTATATCTTCCATTCAAAAACAAAGTTGTGGATCTGAATTCGTGGAAATGGGGTAAAGTTAGGTTTGAATTAGAGTTGCTGAATTGTGTTGCCTAATTTTTAATCAGTAGGGTCGTGTTTGGTAATCTTTGTTAGTCCGGTCACATATCCGGTTAGGCTTTTTTGTCATCACGAATGAGAAAACTGCGACATAAACCTCGACCAGAGAAATTTTATGACATGCCAGTTTGGTATTTTACGTCTTTGGTATTTTGACTGTCTTTTAGATATGTTCTATAATGAGAATCGCATAAAAGGATCAATTTGATCGTTAGCCGATTTATTTAAATAATTGTTTTTGTTCTCCAATATCCAAAAAAAAGGACTTTGTATTATTTCTTATTCAAATGGTGATGACTTTTTTTTCAGAGGTGGATAGGGGAGAATCAAATATGGATAGCTTTTTCTTGAAGTTTATCAGTCTTTTATCTAACTATTTTAAGCACTTAATATAGCACACATATTTACGCTGAATTAATTCTTAGCCTAATCATGACCATATCGATATAATTTAATTTATGTAAGTTACATTGAAATTTTTCGCAGTGAGCTGAATTTTTTATTACAATTTATGAATTTCAAAACAAGACCTAATATAATTTTTTGGCCTGGCGTTTGACATAAGAGGTGATGAGATCCGAACACATTCTGAATAAAAGAAATACGCTGAGCTTAAGATTAAGAAAGTTCTACATCTTCAAAATATTGTACTGATCCACTACAATAGCATAAAACAACATAATAAACTATTCATTCGACGTATAGCCATAATCCTCAAGCCGTAAAATAGAATTCTTAAAACGAGCTGGATAGCAGATCTTCTTGTGTAACTTTAGACTGTGATTGAGACGCTGCTGAGTGGTTTCCTCTATCGAACCATTCATACTATTATAACTATTAAAGATCCGACTGGAAGATATAAGAAAAAAAGTTGTTCGCATACATAGTAAAGGAGTGAAGGACTTCTTCTTGTTAGATGTACTCGTGGGTCAATGTGTGGAAAAATGGTTGCAAGAACGCATCATATGATACATATTTTTCCTAATTTCTGTATCAAAAAATTAATATAGAATGGAGAAGGGAATGGTTGATAAATTTATTACTTATTTCATCTCAATGTTTATTAAATATTCGTATAATTGTTGTCAAATACTATTTTTAAAAACTCAGTACTTTAGGAATAACTTAATAATGTGCTAATGAAACTCACCAACTTACACAAAACGAATAACACAATAGATGATGGAATAGAACCTTGCCATTCAAATTAGTCAAGGTGTTCATGAAAAAATGACGATCAAAGAAATGAATATGTTAATTGCATAATGGTACTATTTTTTATAATTCTTCTTCATCTCGATTTTCCCCAGCTAGGGCCGGGTAGTTTCACGGATTCATCGTCGCGCTTCTTTCCTTTTTCCTCTTCCAATACTTCTTCATCCTTTCACTCTGCTCTTTCCTTCTCTCCTCTGTTTAAATGCTATTATCTTCTCTCTCCTGGAAACCCTAAACGCTACACATTCACCTTTTGAAAATCGTACTGTTCTATATCATATTATCAGTTAGGCCCATTTCTGTCATATCTCTTTTAATTCCTTGGATCCACTTTTTGTCATTTTTGTTCTTACATCGGTGGATAAAGATTCGTTGATATGTCTGTTAACATCCATGCTCATTATGTGCCTGTAGAATTAAATTATTCTCTTTGTTACGGTATCCAACATATTTTCAATTTATTTCTCTTTGTAGAGATCTTCATTCCTGTGAGGTCTAAACTCTCCCTCCTCCGCCCTCAAGGTCCGAAGATTTTTAGTAGAATTTTCTTTTCCTTGTTTTCTATTCCTTCTATTCTTCTGTTTTTATGTTGAACATTCTTTTTTTTTACCATTATTACTATTACAACTTTAGCAGCTCCATTTCTCCATCTCTCGACACCGAACGATGTATAGGCCAACCTTTGCTCATCCACCCGGATGTCCCTTCATCATTATTTTAGGGAGTCTACCACGCCCGATTCCTACGCCCCATGTCCCAGCCATCATATTCTTCCCCTCTTTATGGTGGAAACAATATCTCTGTGTCTAGTCGAGGTTTCTTATTTCCTCCGTTACCGCTCCCCTCCTTTGTATAGCCATAAATTCTTCCGAGGGTTTTCCTCTCCCACAAATTTAATAGCCTTACATCAGTATGAGTCAGCACCCAGGCTTCATACATAACCACTGGTTGCTAGATAGAACGGTACACTCTTATTTTGATGGCTCTGGTTATATCAAGAATTTTCATCAATGACCATTATTATTATGTCATCCCTGTTTGCACAGCCTGATGAAGACCTTTAATGTGTGTCGAAACCAAGGCATACTTTATCTTATTTCTTTTAGTTTCGATGCCCCCTCCTCTCTTTCTTTTCCTGTATATTAACACCCTGAGGTAGCTCCAAATCTTTCTATAGCCCTTTACAAATTGGTAAATGACTAAACTAGAAGCCTGTTTGCCCTGAATTCCCCATGACAGAGACCTGATAGAGGTAATAAATGTTAATTAAGAAGGCGGAGATAGGCCATGAATATTGGCGACTCCTCGCGGAGGCGGAGCATATTGATGAGGCCCCCTAGCCGCCCCCGGCCGCCCTTAGCCACCTCCAATTATAACATAACAATGCTCCTTATTCATTTTGAAAGCTCAATTAAACCCTTCCCAAATTGGAGTCTCCTCAAAATTAAACAGCAATTTATTTATTTATGAACTTATGTCGGTTCAATATGATAAACGCTTTGAACTCAAAAGCATTTAGAGAGCGATCTAGCCAAAAAACATATTTTTTTAATATTATTACTGTGTTTGTTTGCTTATTTAACGTCAATTTTATGCTGCAATAGCTAATTTGACGATGCTACAGTGGGAGCTCTAAATTTTACCTATCCAGGTTTAATTAAAATAGGAATTTTTAACGAGCACCTGACATCTTACAGGCCCGGGACCACCATTTAACGTCCCTTACGAAGGACGACAAAACCAAGGATTTTTATACTCCCTTTAAAACATCCTAGGGCCACCTGCCGGGTTACGAATCCGTGATCTCGGGCTTAGTAATTAGTTTTAGTTATTATTAATATTATTAATTAGACAACAGGTCGCCCCTATATTTTTATGTAATCTAATAGAGAAATGATTTTATATTGAGACCAGGTCGCTTAAGAATAACACAGTATTTATATATGTACTATAAACTAATAGGTATGTTCTAATAAAGAAAAAAAATCTAAAATAACAATAACCAAGCTGAAACATCATGAATAAAATAATATCATTACAGGTGAAGAAAATTGACTTAAGAAAAAGTCATCCATTAATTCTGATGGATATGAGCTAGTAATTATATCTAATTAGAAAAGATCTGTTTCGCAATTTAGGATATGTAGTAAAAGCATACGTTTGAATGTAGATAAGAAGCATAGTTGATATCAGGTGGGTGTGAGTTCTGAAATGAGGGGGGACGGGCGAGAAAGGAACACTCGAATCCCTGCTACAGTATCCTGAGATTGGATAGATGATTTGAATTGTAAGAGACTTGTATATATATATATATATATATACAATAATATATATATATATATATATATATATATATATATATATATATATATATATATATATATATGTATGAGGGATGTTGAGAGATGATGGTTTGGTATGAGAATGAACCTTGGAAATATTGTGTATGGATTTAGGGGGAGAGATGTTTCAACTTTATTAATGTAAGTTTTATATACGCTTTTAAGTCAATAAAACTTAACGAAAACTCAAAAAAGGACATATTTTATACATCAGAATCCAATAGGAAAAATCTCAAAAAGCCTTAAATCTCTCAAAAACACTGGAATAAACTAAACAGTCTAACGGCTTATTTTTTCCTGTATTTTAAATACTTAAATAGCTTTTGGGAATTTTTCTATCGCATTCTTACTTACGATCTTAAGCATAAATGTCCATGCTTTTTTGTCGAATAACAAAATTAAGAAAATATTGATAAAACACGATTTTTCAGGGGAGAGGAAACAACCGTTTCAAGGTTCATTCAAAATCAATGCGTATGGTAAAACGTAACTGACCTGTGGCATTATACAAGGTGTTCGAGTCTTACAGATGACTCTATACCAGGGGTTCCCAACCTTTTCTTGCTCAGGGACCACTTTTATAATATTCTTGTTAGCAGGGACTTAAGACTTAAGACCACTGTGCGGCGGCCCCGCATATCGCCCCCACCACCCGCGCTGTTGTCGGTCACTGCCCGTTAAAATGCTAAATTTAAATTTAAATCATTCGCGGACCACTGGTTGGGAATCACCGCTCTATACGAATGTTATATGTTATATTTTTTCACATATTATATATCTACCTGAAGAAAAGTAAAAGAAACAAAATAGCTGGAGGTGGCATTGCACATACATCAATAACTAATAAAAAAATATTTAGGTAAATAGATTAAAATAATAATAGAAATTAAACTGGAGACAAGTCTCCATAATGATGAGAGAATCGGCCTGAGGAGAATCCATGGGCCCAAGAAAACACAGGGAGTCTACAGGTCAAGATCCAACCAGGAAATATACTGGGAGATGAAAGACATGGAAACCGAAATAAGAATCCTAAAATTCTCTGGGCACATGGTAAGAATAGACCTAGGGAGAGTTAACAAGAAAATATTTAACAGAATCCGTGAATACAAGAGCGTTGGAGGGTATGTAAAACAAATGAGAGAGGAAGCAGATAATTCAAAATAACAGACAAAGACTGCATAGATAGAGAGCAATACGGAAAAAAATTAAAATAAATCAATGTTCTTGTGGAAAATAAAGAAAAACGGAAGGGTACTGCGTGGTCCGAAGAAAGGAAGAAACTATGAGAAAATACTGGGAGAAAAGAAAGACAAAAATGAGAAAAGATAAGTAAATTTCATTACCCGTGGTAAAAAAATAAAAATCATAGAGTAATTAATAGTCGCAACAACAGAGAGTTTTATCAGTTCATTAATTACCCATAAAGTAAATTTAATCTTTATTAATAATAATCGCATGAGCATTGTCAAATGTTACTCTTTCATTTTCAATACAGTTCGCTTGCATGCAATATTTCCATGTCAATTGCAACATTTTCTGAATATAACTTTTCTCATTTCAATTTTAATTCGAATGGACACGAATTATTTCCTTTTAATTAAATAATGACATAATTTAATTAATGACTTTTGGAATAATTCTGACTTTATGTTTAAAATGAATAAATTGGCGAATGCATAAAATGTATTTTGTATCATATTATTAGTTTATTAGTCAATTATTATTAATTAATTCAAGTATTTTATTTTTATTTTTTTTACTTTTAAATTTAGGCCTAATTTAATGTTCATTAAATGTTTGAAGATACCGATTTCGAATTTACAACCTAAATTTTATAAGTAGGGCATTTTTCAAATTACGTTTCGTCTAATGGGTTCTTAAGGACGCTATTTTAAATTTATTTTCGAGTTTCTTATTTCTTATTTTAATTTTGATAATACTATTAACAAGTTTGGTTTGTGTAGAACAGAGATAGTTGATTCCATTATAGCGGATTTTAATTATTTTTTAATGTTTATTAATGAGCCATATGCCTTTCAAATTACCATTGCTGTTAATATTGTTTGTTTTTTACGGATTTTAAGGACTAAATTATTGTATATATTGTCCTTGAAAAGCAAATCAACAATAGGGGAGGATTCTCATGCTCGATAAAGTATCCAGTTCAAAAAAAGAAAATTTTAAAACCTAATATACGGTCCCGATTTAGAAGAAATCTGTTAGGGTAACGGGAAAGCGAAATATGCTAAAATCAATCTAATAATTAAAAAAAAGAAAAATAATTATAAATATGAGAAGCGTGGGGATGGTTGACTGGAAGATAGACGTAAGGAAGAAAATAGTTGGTGGTGCAGTCAAATAAAAACACTAAATAAGTGGTTACTTATTTAATTACAATTATAAACTTATTTAATTAAATTATAAATATGCTGTAGAGGCAGCTTAACTTAAATTTGGTCTACAATAAAGTTTTGAAACAATTATTTGTTGTTTAACATTTGTTAATGTAAGTCATTTGTCATCAAAAACACATTCTTTACCAGTTATAATAATTTAAATAATGGCTTGGTGAACCCGAAGGCTCAAAAAAGGTTAAACTCCCACCTAATCCTCAGAACTTTACCAGTCGACACATCGCTTATTAACTTTTTAGAAATTCGTTCTTTACTAATAAAAACAATATTACAAGCATATCTAAATCTTAGGGACACTAATACTTCAATAATATTACCGGTACCGGTACATGCTCCCCAATTCCAAGTTGTTCCCATTCTTTTTTGAACCGAATAATCTACACAATACCTTATTTTCGAATACCTCATTACATAGTTCATCCTTCTTCTTTTCACATCAATAAAAAAAAGTTGCAATGGTGATAGTTTTTTCTCCTCAAATTTTCATTTACACGCTCATATTCTTTATTCATTATAATGAACATAATGAATAAAGAATTCTTAATTCATTATCATTATATTCATATTCTTGCATTTACATGATTATATTCTTTACTAGCGACCCGCACGGGAAGTAGAGCATATTATGCCCACATGTTTTGTCTGTCGTTATGTAGATATAATAAACATTATATTATGTAGATATAAAAACATAAAAACCAACTAAAATATTTCTTTACATACGAATTTATTTTCAAGCACGTTATTTTATTGTAATAACTCCTAACATATTCATTTAAATTATATGGTGTAAAATATTATAATAATGTGCATGAAAAGCTTAAGGTAACTAAAGTATCTAAGTTGATAAGGATAATAGTGTATACGTCTAAATAGCTTTCCAATTACCGCATTTTAAGTAACCAATAATTTAGAAGATATAATGGATTTAGTAAGCTGTTCTTAAAAGATAGATGTATGCAATCATACAGTTTTTTGTAGATCTATAAAAGAAGAACATTCCACCATTCACTGTTTTGTTATATCTCTAAGGCATTAGGCAGCGTCATCGATGAAAGCTTCTAGGCGGCTCGACTTTTTCCAACACTTCCAACAATTATCGTTATATTCCAACCAATTTAGATAAAAACATTACAAATTTTATACCTAAACCTTCCTCACGAACCACTGTATCTATTGGTGAAAACAGCCAACTGACATACAGACGCGTCAGAGAACTTTGTTTTATAATAAGTATAGATTGTTCATTATCAATGAGATATTTGTCTCAGAATTGAGTTTATTTTATTCTTTCAATAACTTCATGAATGGATCTTATTAACACTTGCTTCTTCTTTGCAGGACGCCACTAGCCACAGCAACCTGGGGGCGATGCTCCACCTCAACGGGAAGGCTTCGGAGGCGGCTGCCGCCTACCGGGAAGCCCTCCGCCTGGACCCCAAGGACTCCACGACGATGGATAACCTAAGGAAGCTGCACTCGGTGCGGCCTTCCCTCTGACTAGGATGGTGGGCCAGGTCCCACTGCCCTGCCCAGCGCCTCCAGACAATACTGTGATCCACCGATCTTGACCGCTCTTATCCATCTTTCTGAAGAATATACTTGTCCAGGAGTGTCTGGCCAGCAATCCTCTGACGGGGAGCTGAGCCGTCGCTGAAGGAGTAGAAGACTTTCTCGAACCGCCTTTCCTGTAAATTATCTGTGTCAATAAAATAAAATTGATGTTACAACAAGATGTAATAACCGTTAACGTTTACAAAGAATTTATTCTGTAGTTCGATTTTGGAAAGTTGTTGAAGTATGTAATTTAAGTATTGTATTTTATTTGTTGAAACCTTAAAAAAACGATAATAATACTGACAGGAACTATGCTGTTTGTAACTAAAAATACAACGGTCATGCATTCATTAACAACGCTGCTGATATGGACCTTAGAAACATCTGAGCGTAATAACCACTTACTTGGTTTTATTGTGGTTATGATAATGACTATGACAAATCTGTAACAAATTGTTGATACAATGTTATAAAATATACCAATATATTCAAATTTGCTGTAATTTGGTTTGAAAGAGTGTTTAAAATGAGAAGTGATTGCATATTTATTATATATAACCGTTCATAGCTAGAAGCGTACCATAACCTTTTTTTTTTATTGTTTATATTTCTGTTCCCATTATTCGCATTATATCGCTTGGTAATTTGTATTGTGTTGTTTTAGAGACTTGTGTCTTTCTTTTTGGATTTTTCCGTTCAAGTATTTCTTCGTACATTGTATTTTTTGGGGATTTTTAAGCTATAACTCATGTTTAATCCATATCCATAACAAAATACATAACACGAATCCGATTCCCTGAGTACAAAAAACTAATTTTGGAGAAAATTCGACTTAACCACTTATTCACTGGGACTGAACATATACTATATTATTAAAATTGATTATTTTAACTTATGGTCTCTGAATTTGAAGCTGCTGTAATTTTGTTGGTGTTTTAAATAATTGAATTGTAAAGGTTTTTTTAAAATTATTTTATTGAATTGTACAACTGTAATATATACATCTAGTACAAGGGCTGTATGAATAAATAAATGCATGAAAGGACGTGTAGAGGCAATACCCATTGGCAGCACTCTAATTACATTTCTATTATAGAAGGTCTCGAGGCCATCTTCTCTTCAGACGCCTAGGAGGATTGTCCGGGATGGAATTGGAACCAAGGATGGAAACTAGTGGGGTTGGATGGGCCTGGAGTTTATTATAGAATTATAGGTATCTGGAATGGGCTAAATCGGTAACATATGGAACGTTCAGGTCATTATGGATGGTTTTATTTGTGACAAAATAAGGAGCGTTTAGGATTTTGCGAAGGATTTTGGATTGCAAGGATTGAATACGAGAGGAATTTGATGGTTTGGTGGAGCCCAATTGTAAAGGTAAAAGACGTCTTTATTGCTTGCTAAATAAAAGATCCTTAAATGTGGTGTAGCTTTCACGTTCAATTTATACTGTTAATTCGTATATGTCTTATACATTTTCAGTTATTATTATAAATGATAATTACTCTTTATACTTTATATAGGTCTGTAATTAAGGAGAGGGCTTTACATAAAAAGTGAAAAAGAAATAAAATGATAATTGGCAAACACAAATTTAAAAAGCGAGGCTTTGTAATTACTTCACTCTCGCAAGGAAATATTTGTAACATCAATTAAACGCATCGTTGCCCCTCAGTAAAACGGATCGCGAATAACCATAAGTCCGACAGTGTTGCCTTTCAAAGGACTGACCAATATCGACAAAGGAAAGGGAACTCTTGCGAAAAGGGCCCAACCTTTGGAAATATATATCAAGGGGAGGGGGTCGGGTATTAGACTGATTGGAGGCAGGGCTTCAATGGAAGGGATGATTGGGGTGGGTGGAGTTGAGTCAAAGAAAATTATATAAATAAGGTTTTTTGGGGGGGCGTAACAAGTTGGGGCCCAATCGGTCGGGAGGACATATGGTCCCGGATCCGAGCCCGCAAACACAAACAAATTCCTTCTCATTTATCCCGAACTCTCCTCGTTTATCCGGACCGTTCCCCAAATCACCGCGACTCCCCCTCCTCCCCCCCCCGCCCTCGACAATCCCATAAAGGCTCCTTATTTTATGCCTCTTTACTGGAACGAGGGAACCCAAAAGGCCTTAGGCATCTCTATTTCGGATCCGATAAAATATCGAGGGAGACCGTATTTATATTTGTTTGTGTGTACGAATATATGTTTGTATATCCTATATAATATAATTTTTACACAATTTTCTTCTTTATTGGTTGTCCATCGAGTTGTTGACTAAGGCTTGATTTCTAAGAGTAGTAAAATGGATATAATAAGAAGAACTTCTTGATACGAACTAACTTAGTCATTCAAGTTTTTAAGGACTGTTAGTTATATATATAAAATCGTTGAATGGCCTATTCAGATAATATTGAATATTAAATATTATATATATATATATATATATATATATATATATATATATATATATATACACACATAATATTTATATCGGGAGCGGAGTTGCTCAATTGTAGGGCACTGAGCTTCCATGCCGAACATCCTGGTTCAAATCCCGCTGCTGGAAAGACTTTTATTTAGTCTGTTAGCGACCGGAGATGGTTCATATGGGATCTTGGACCCTCCTGGGGCTCACCCAGCCTCTATAAAGTGGGTACTTAAAAGAAGGTGGGAAAATCCGGAAAAATCACCTCCCTGCACTACCGTTGTCCATGAAACAGTACAGTCTCTACCATGTACTAAACCCCAGACCCATTCACGGGTTGTAGCGGTACAGGTTTTATATACATATATATATATATATCCTAAAAAATATGTAAAATTATAATTTTAACACTCTTTTTTCAATTGCTTGTTCATCGAGCTAACAAACATACTTGATTTGTAAGGAGAAACTATAACATAAAGATAGAAAGAAGTTGTTGATACGAACTAACGTGAATGACTTCATTTAACATGTCAAACTCAGAATAATGACCGGTTCAGAAAATATTAAAGATTATTATTTTAGCACTTGTTTTGAGTTATTTGTTTATCGAGTTAACAAATAGAGTCTTGATTTATAAGAGGAAACTCTAATTATTGTAAAATGGAAGATATAGTTTGGAAATAAAAAGAAGAACTTATTGATACGAACTAACTTGAATGACTACAGATTACTTTTTACATGGTAATTTCGAAAGGGTTTTAGCAAATATTGAAAAGTGTGGGAGCTTGACAATAATTATTCTTCCAAGAAAAAAAATGAATATTTTTACCTGACTATGTCATTCAGTTACAATCAGTCAATGTTGATACACTGATAAAAGTCCAAAAAGAGCCGGTTTGTAAAATATCTGGATAAAACATTTCAGAAATCTTTAGTATACAAGAGTCAGAGGAATACACAGCTTAGTCCTAGTAATATTTCTTGCGATTTTCCAGGATATAAAATCATTTATCTTTACGAGTTTTGTACAAAATGTTGTTGAAATATTGATAATTAACCATTATTTGATTAAATTATGATATAATATATTTTTAAATATGGAAGTCGAATATCGCTTACTGCTTATCGTGATTTGGGGAACTTCGGAATCAAAATAATGAACAATCATTCTTTCTTCCTTAAAAATATTTGTGACAACGATAAATGGAGTTGTTTTTTTTTGTCTTGAAAAATAAAGCTATGAAATGATAAAATAGACACTAATGCTTAAAAATTTTGTTAATACTAATGATAATATATATTAAATATCTAATAGGAAGATGATGTTAATGATTAAAGGTGTACTAGATGTCTTGTACTGCTGATCATGTACCAATAACATAGAGTATTTTTTTGTCATTATACTCGTATTCTCATAAAATAAGGAATAGTGTTGCTATCATAAAATACTTTTTTCATAGTTTTATTTTTTTAAATATCTTAAATCACGAATATGTTCAAAAGCAAATTTTATATATCCTGTAAGTTTTAGTTAATATGTATTTTAATTTTAAGGTATATATGAAAGAGTTTATATCAGTTCTGAGTTAATTTTTGGTATTTAAAAGGCATTAATTATATACTTTCTTTATATTAAGAAAAGTTGGTAAAAGAGAGAATATAATGAAAATATTGTTTTCTGACAATGATTAACTATAGCCCTTAAGACATTGTTATTTTAGAACTCTCTGAAATGTTTTAACTCGAATACTAATTTTTTTTTACATTCTCGCTGTGTAAAGGATATCTAACTTACTTCTAGCACTGACTATCATACCAAGCGGTTGAGCTAAGCAACCGAATAACAATACGTTATAATGAACGAAATGAGAGTAGGTTTATGGTACTATCGATGTTTATATAATATAATGAGACATGTTTTTTCTAATTGTGAACTATGACAAATACAAATGCTTCGAGAAGTTTTTTAAACGACTTTATTTTTGTTCCATGTTCTTAACCTAACTTTTACGTATTTATAAAAAAAATACATATATGAATATATATCTATAGTAATAAAATTTAAATTGAAAAAATAACAAAAAAAAGAACCTCAGTCTAACAGATTCGATTATATTTAGATATATACTAGTAACGTTTTATGGGATCAAGTTTATACAGAGCTTCAAGGGATGTGTTAAGGGATGAGGGCTTTGCTGCGTGGGATTTCATGTTCGATTCTGGCCGAGTATTGATGAAACTGTCAACACACTTTGGATAATGTAGCCTTTGTGTTGATTTTTTTTCTCTAATTTATGTGTTTTTTCATAGCTTGTCGCAGCTTTGGCTACCATGCTATAATCAGCTTGTTTGCAGTCATGTCTTCTGTAAATGAAATAATAAATTCAGGTTGGCCTATTTGTTGTTTTTCATTTGTATTAATATTATTTTTAGAGCAGATGACTCCTACATAATCTAATATTTTATGTATATTTGAATCTGGGCGTGTAGATAACTCATCGTCATCTTTCCCCTTTTTGTTTTTGTATTATACAATAACTGTTATTTAAGAAAAATATAAATAAAAAAACAATATTATTCTAACAGTGTAAATTTATGCTGATATTATGTTTTGATTTATAAACTATAGAGAAATACCATTAAAGTATTTTATATTACTTGTATAATTGGAAATTGCATAAATTGTAAATAAATTATTTTTAAATGGTACTTGCTCATTTATATTTACCCGTTTCTTATTCCTAATATTTATAGCGACATATCTGTTTTCTATATTAACTCCTCTGGCTGCGTTGCTCTGCTTTGAGATCCATGGCTTCCATGACAACCAGGCTCCTGTCCTGTGCGCAAAGCGCTCTTTCGTTTGTCACTATAGATCATGGATGAGCACTGTGGTCATTTTAGATGGATCTTTTAGAATCAGGAGACGCTCTTGGGGCTCACCCAGCCACTATAAAGAAGGTATACAAAATAGGGGAAAAACCTGACGGGTGATGTTGGGCAATCACCTCCCAGCACAAACGTTATCCTAGAAAGAGTACAGTATCTACCATGTACTAAACCAAAAATTCTTCATGGATCGTTGTGGTAAATTTGTTTTATTTAATTATTCCCAATAAGAGAGCATTAAAACTGGATAATAGTGTAACTTAACACTTTCTAATTTTTTCTTTTATTTTACCAATACTTTTTAATTAGCCCACTACGTTCTTTTTTCCTTTCATCTTCCACTATCATCATTCGTCTATTTTTACTATATAATTATTAATTATTTACTGTATAATGTTGATTGATTCAAATACTGAATCTACTGGGTGTCGAGATAAATCTAAAATGAGTTTCTCTCTGTGAGAAATCTAAATTTATTTTTATTACAACAATAATTACTTGTAACTGATTTAAAAATCAGTTATTCTGATTACTCATTATTCTATAAATATTTACAGCTAATATTTCACACAGCTTTAACAAAATTGTTTTCTTTTGACTAAACAACAAGACACAAATCAGAATAACCTCCCCGGATCTTCTCAAATCTCAATCATATCAGTCGCATTCAAATGA
The DNA here is from genome assembly GCA_964056705.1 of Troilus luridus. Lineage (NCBI taxonomy): Eukaryota > Metazoa > Arthropoda > Insecta > Hemiptera > Pentatomidae > Troilus > Troilus luridus. The sequence continues at coordinate 87,405,483 of OZ057415.1, forward strand.
AAGACGTTTAGTGTACGTCTTTTACATATATTCTGATCATTTTTTCCTAAATTTAGATCTATGTTCAATTTCTTGTTCTTTTATCTCTGATATCTGTAAATCTCCCAGAGTTATATCATCTAGTTATTTTTTTTTTTAAATTATGATATAATACTCATAATTACATTATATCAAGTTTATTTTGTCTTTACTGTTTTCTGAGGGAGCGGAGTGGCTCAATGGCGGAGCACTGAGTTGTCATACCGAAAATCCTGGTTCAAATCCCACTGCTGGCAAGACTTTTATTTAGTCTGTTTGCAGTGGGAGATGGATCACATGGGATCTAGGACCCGCACCCACCCTCTATAAAATGGGTGCCCAAAATAAGGAGTAAAATCTGGCGTTTAAGCGTGATCTAGGACAAATCACCTCCCTGCACAGCCGTGTCCATGAAACAGTACTGTCTCTACCTTGTACTTAAACCATGTAGTGATACAGTTTTTTTTTTCTAATTATGTTATTATAATTATAAATACACTCTTCTTCGAATTAACATATCATTTTTTTTCCAAACAGCCTACCTAAACTGATCGTTGCCATCGCATTCTGTACTGAACGAGCCCTTAAACTTATGTAATACAAGCACTATGACGTGGTTAAAGGGTTCGTCCCGAAACTTTGTGTAAAACATTATTCAAGGAACGAGGGAGTTTAACAACAAAAGCAGGACTTTATAATTTGCATGCAAATGAATTAGTTATAGCCGAAAGTAGGTTGAGAAAATGGCTAGTCCCTGTTAGTTCAGACCCAGTCTTTAACAATGCCCTAATATATTTTTAACAGAAAAAACACCGTTTATAGTACAATGTGCTTCTCTTTATGTGATGTTTTATTCTTGTTAAGTTTATACTCAACTTAAGATAAACTACTATTACTTTACTAAATTAAAAGAGAAATAGGAGAGACAAATTGGATCCTTTTATAAATTTATTATTATATTGAATAATTACATAGATACTTAGGGAGAGATATAATAAAAATTCCATGTTTATAACATGATTTTCCATGGTATTTAAAACTGAATTAAACGATTAGATTTTATTTTTTTAGTCGAATTGGACATTTATTTAAGAAGTATAATCCCTCGTGAAGTTCGAGAAGTAATTTCATAAAAAATAAGAAATAGCACTAAGAATGATAACAATTAACGATAAAAATTTAAAAACCAGGTCATTAATGATTTTAATTTTACCTAATTTGGCTTCGAATAATTTATTTGTAATCATTTTATTAAAATCATCAACTCTTTGAAAGGATAGGCTAAATTTTTCATATTTAAAACTGCAGAATTGCTATTGATGAGCACATGTTTCATTATCAAGTATGAAACAAAAAACATACACATACATATAATTTGAAGACTTGATATTAAATATAGAGTTCCCATGCCGAAAATCCTGGTTCAAATCCCGCTGTAAGCAAGATTTTTATTTACTTTGTTTGCAGCAGGAGATGGATCATATAGGATCTAGGACCCTCCTGGGGCTCACCCAGCCTCTATAAAATATTATAAAAATAGGATACCCAAAATAAGGGGAAAAAAGTTGAGACGGGCCTACTGTAAAAGGTAGCCATTTTATCTACCTGGGTCTGCGTAACCCTGGGTTTTAACGGAATTAATAATTTATCTAATGCACCGTAAAATTTCTAAGTATGTTGTGAATGTATTAAAATATATCGCTTTTTCAAAGTAACGACGATATATTTTTGAGTAAAACCTTGGTTGAAGCTTTTATTTCTGGAGCAACTGATTCTGGAACTGATAATCCAATTACAACAATTTTTTTTTAATAAAGTCATATGTTAAGTTGTATCCTATTTGAACTATGCTTTATGGGAATAATGATAAAGTTAAAATAAACAAAAATCAAGCGTATTAAAAACTTCTAATGGTTAAGAAAAGAGTTGCAATACGAAATGTGACATTTCGCTTTCAACGAATGGGTAAACGGCTAGATGACTAAGTTAGTTTTGTGTCGAAGGTCCAAGGTTAGAATCCGGCTGTGGTAGATAAATGATTTCATTTATTACAGCTGCAGATGGGATACTGAGATTTTCAGATCTTCTCGGGCCTATCCAGTCTCTAAGAAGTGAGTAATCTTATTTGGTAGTAGAGATATGAGAAGTTATCTTCATTGTTGTATAAAACAGACTAATTATTTTATTCACATCTTGTCTTTTAGTATTTTCGCTGATGTCAATAGAAAATATCAGACGATTGCTGCAAATACCTTTTAAGATCGAACAGTATTGTTAATCAATTGATATAAACAACATCGGATTTACATCGAAATCTTCTCCACATATACTTATAACCTTCCATTATTACGATTATAGATCATTTTAGTCATTTTTTTAAAAATTACATACTTACCTACTACTTGGAATTTTTATTATTAAGAAGAATAGGTCTGTGTTGAGAGCGATGGTCTGTTGGCCAATAGGTAACGGGTTCGAAACCGTCTGAGGCATAAGAACTACCGTCAACCTCCATAGGTAATCGCTTCCAGGGATCGCCGACCATCTAAAAGTGGGTACATTTTACATCCGCACATGGACTCTATGGTATCCTATGAAGGTACACATACTTGTGCCAAAAATAGGAGGTTGAACATGATCTCTGCCAAACGTTGGATTAGAAACAGTACCATTCCTAGCATTTACTGAATCCAAGCCCTTTATGGGTTGCTGTTGTACAGTTTTTTTTGTTTTTTTTTTTAACTTTAGACACATCCTGTCAAACATATTTAGGCCACGTTTCGCGTTGATTGTTTTATCTTAATAAGCCCGTTTCGCTGAACAAACATTTGAAAGGGACGGGTGGGAGAAGCAGGACGTGTGGAACAAGTTATCTTGGCCTGCCAGTCAAACCGAGTTGGCAAGGAAACGCTTTTGTCTGAGGACCTGGATAATCAGAATGAGCAGCATGGAACGGTATTCCAGCCTCTAAAAAAATATCTTGAAATGAGCATTTAGTCTATATTATTATTAATAATCAAGGCTATGAAGAAAAATAAAAATGAATCATGCGAAAATATTTTGGGATCTATTCTCCCATTTTGAAGTATTCACCATGAACTGTATAGCGCAGTCGAGAGGAAAATTCCGGAATCTCCTGTAGTCCGTCTTTGGCCTTTGCAACTTAATGGAAATGCATGTAATTCTCAAGTTTAAATGATCAAAAATGTGTTTAGTGTTTATAATATTTTATTTTATGTTTATTTATCGTTTTTATTTTATTTTGATAAGCATACTATGCTTTATCTATCTGCGAATATCGTAAGAATGTTCACACCCATAATCACTAAACACCATTAAATATTTCATCCAAATTATAAATGAATTAAAACAAATATTACAGCGTGAAAACAGTTATGATCTCTACTAACAGAAAATTGCTGATTAGAAATCAACTTCTTGCTTGCTAAAAAAATTGTGCCCCCCCAAAAAAGTATAAACTAATGTATTTTACTAAGTTATCATGCTAACTATTTTCTAATTCACTAAGTAGTATAAAAGGCCATGTTCTATTATAAGTAGTAACGACTTTCTTTTTTTTTTTATCGCTTATCTGTCCGTTGCTGCAACCAATCGGTGTAAACTGATTATCTGTAATTTATTTCATGGGGAACTATCATCTTGTGTAGATGTATACCTTACCTCAATTATTTTTTTTTTCGCCAACAAGTAGTTAACATTTTCTGATATTAACATATGTTTTCGCGGTTCAGCAGTAGGCATCCTACGGTAATTAGTAAAAAGTATTGTGTATAATTTTTGTTTTTTCTTAAATTAAATTATGTATTGCTTATTTTTAGTTGGCTAAAGTTAAGCTATGGTGTTATGCTTGTTTATGTTATGTTTCGTTTATGAAGTAATACAACATTACAATTATGAGACATTAAAATCCGATTACTTAAATACACTTGTATTTTCAATAAGTTTCAGGAAATTAAAAAAAATAACCATCCAGAATAGTCCCAATAATTAATATAATAACCGTGAAAATATTATGAATATAGTTTTATATAGTGTCAAAGTAAACATATAAAATAGCAGAACAATTATATTATATCATGGTACGGAATAAAAATATATAAGTGGAGAAAAAATAACAAACATAAAACAATACTTACGTTATGCCTGAATAAAAATACCAAGATTTTGGGAGTATGATAGGTATTAGTTTCGATAAATATTAAACGATGATAAATATTTCTTTCAGTTAAATGTTTGATATATAAAAGCAATTACAGTGAACAATAACACCCTTGTGTAATGTAATATTGTAACGAGATGAAAATAAAATAAAAAAACGTTTCATTAAACTAAAATGAATACAACTTGAAGTGTCGTTAGTTCAACAACTGCTAGTCTGTGACAAAGGCCGTTATGAAGACGAGGGAAAAAACACAGCAGAACGAAATTTGATTTTAGTAGGACAAAGCTAGTTGCAACAACACACTACTTTATTGCTAAAGTTAATGAGAAATATTATTTTTATTTTTGGAATCTTCATGGCAGCAAGTGATTGCAAAACAAAAAAAAACTATATTCATAGGTTGATGATATTATAATATCAATACAACAATACTAATTATTATTATTAATAACCTAATCGAAAAAAAAAATGTCGACGTGTTTTCCATTAAATAGTTATCGACGCTCTAATCAATTTTTAATCAATATCTGGATATCTAATATCCAATAAATAAATGTAATTAAATAATAAATTTAATCTTATTAATATATTATCATCAATTATGTTTTGCAAGATGATTTTTCATTATTTCCTCGTTTTTCAGGTTTTATCACGGTGGGGGAAAACTTTAAATTCTTTTTAATAATGAACTTTAATACTTAAATTTATAATTATATATAAATTCATAGGATAAAGCTTAGCTAGATGATTGAGGGAGCACTGGTTCCTTAGGATAGGATTATTCTCCTAAGTGATTGGGTATTATACTTGATCGGATTGGTCCAAGGACCAAAGTAATAAGGCATTGGATGTCTACTAGCGCGCAAAGAGGAACCTGGTTTCATCTAGTTTGATTTGTCCTTTTTATCAGCTATTTAAACAATTGCAGATAAAAAATAATGTTGCTGCATAACTATAAAACTATAATAAGGATAGAGCTGGGTAAAAGTAGCCTGCTGTTTCTGTCATTAAAAAATCGAATATTATTTTAGACAGTTTAATAAATATTTCTATACTTTTTATTCATAATTTGGACTCAAACTAATTTTTCAGTAAACACTATTTAAATAAATGTTGTCGAAAATATTACCCCAATATACATGATTCCATAATGGATTCAAAAATGATATCTTCAAAAAAGCTATAATTCAAAAATCAGGCGTGCCCCTGGCACGTTATTTTGTAGTTATCAAATGGGTTTCAAAAATGTTTCGGAAGATATAACTTTTTTGAAATATCAAACAATTAAATAAAGCTAAGCAGGTTTAATTCGAACTTATTCTGAATATTATATGTAAGTCGTGAATTCAACGACTTAACCAAGGAGGTGAATGGAATAAAACACGTGGATGCAGTGAAGAACTGTAATTAAAAAAAACATATTTACAAACTTATAAATAAGTAAATAACTTCAGGTATCTTTAATTACAAACCTGAATCAACACCATTGTCAATATTCCATAATAACACAAATAATATTAATTTAACAATGCGAGTCTCAGTCAGCAGATCTCTATCATAACCTTCCTCACATCTGTGCCTAAAGGTTATCTTCACGTCTGTTAAGTTTGGCGTGAATATTCAAACTTACATATGTAAAACAAATTTGGCAAGTCGTGACGTTTATCTTTCATACAATTGGCAATCACAGAAAAGAGTTTAAATGTTACATCTGATGTGTCTGGCGAAAGAAGACTGTAACCAATAGTATGGTATCAGCGTAAGTATTGATTTGGTCTCGCCATGATTCGACCACTAATTTTAATTATAATGATTTTTATGTTATATAATGATTAAATATTGCCAACGGCCAAACCACGTTGAATACACCGGTTCTCATCCGATCACCGACGCTAAGTAACGTCGGGTAAGGTTAGTACTTGGATGGGTGACCGCCTGGGAAAACCGCGTGCTGTTAGCATCTCTTTAAAAACTTACCAATTAATCAAATAAATATATCTGACTGTATGGAAGTATCCAATGCCATTAAAAAAAAGAAAAAATTAAATATTATTGTAAGTCACCATAATCCGTTTGTCATATCTCCATAGATGCAGACAACTTGATCCTAGTGGGAATAGTCAGGCCTTATTTTACGATTATACTAAAACAGAATGCTAATCAAGGGATATGAGGTAGCTGATAAGTTAGCTAAAGATGCAGTAAAACTAAATATGGTTTAAAATTATGTTTCACGACCATAATTTAAAAAAAAATTGTCTGATCTTATCTTATTATTAATTAAATTGATACAATAGATCAGTAAGAAGTCAAAGAGCTTAAGCATTGTACTTATTCAGGTAAACGGCTTTGTTTACAAAGGATTAGTCCAAGAATGACATTCAACAACTACCAATCAATAAAGTCGACAAGCTTGAGTTATTTCATTATTCCTTTCTAATTATCTTTATTATTACTTAGGATCACGGTACATTTTCATTTCTTGCTTGTTTATTGTTAATTCATTTAACGTCTCTTAATGCTGAAATAGCTAATCGGAAGATGCTACAGTCGGAAATCTAAAGTTTGTCTATCCAGGTACAACTAGGATAGGGATCTTTAACAAGTATCCGAGACCCACATTTTTCGCCCATTCTTAAAGCCTTATAAGCAAGGATATTTATTCCATTAACAAAATAATAAGGCCAATTGCCTAGCTGCAAACTCGCGATCTTGGACATAATAGGTTGCTATTGCTATATATCGTACAGACCCTACCTGGTTTTGGATGTGATAACTGAAGTATAAATTGTCAAAACTGACGGGTATTAAAGCTGGGTCACATAGGCAGGTAGCAATGGAGCAAAACAGGTTTTGATATACCTGCCAGAAAAGAGTACTGAGAGAGGTGCCGGAGTGGTTCAAAAAAGATTGAGAAAAAGAGCGACACGAGAAGACACCACAGCAAGAACTCGATGTGTATCCACAGGATAAGTGTTAACTTTATTTATGTACGTGTTTTATGGCAATCTTCAATCAACCTGAATCATTATTGTTCATGTCTTAACATACATATTATGATATTCACAATAATAAATTGTACTAATAAAGTATATTCATTGTACATATTTAGGCGCTTACTTAACCCAGATGCAATATATGTTTAGTAAATTGGTAAACACACAAACAACCACTGGGAAAAAATCGTCTTTAAAATAAAGTTAGGACATTAAAATAAGTAATCAGATGAGTAATTATCACTGAAGATTACTCATGGCATCCCAAAACCGACAATATCCATAAACCGTATTTATTATCTCATAATGTCAAAACTGGAGAATTAAAGTAAACTCTCAAAAATCGCATCAAATCACTTTTACCTCAGTCTTAAACCAATGACTTCCTGCCCTTCAGTACCCTTTAATAATGTCCCTGTATCCTGTAGAACAGATCCGATACTTAGAATTGCAACAAGAATTAGAATTGAGTATCTTGACAAACGATTAACCTGGAATCCTCATACGAGACTGAAACGACAAGAAACCGCTCGACGTTTCAGGCTACTTCAACACTTACTAGTCAAACGCTCTAACCTCCCAATTAATTACAAAAGACTCATCTACATGACCATCATACGACCTATTTGGACCTACGGAATAGAGCTTTGTGGCTCCACTAAGCCATCGAATTCCTCCCGTATCCAATCCCTACAATCCTAAATCCTTCGTAAAATCCTCAATGCTCCTTATTTTGTTAAGAGCATTAAGTCATCCATAACGACCTTAATGTCCCATTTGTTGCTGATTTGGCCCGAACCCGCTATCTATCCTTTCATAACAAACTTCATTTCCACCCAAACCCTCTAGTTTCAAACTTAGCTTCCTCTTCAATTCCCGATAACCTCCGAGGCGTCTGAAAAGAAGATGGCCCCGTGACCTTCTTAGTTGAACTTGTGATTTGAGTACTACCAGTGGGTAGTTTCTCTACTTGCCATTTTCACATGTCATTATGTATCGCTTAGCCCATTTACTTGATTTATTATTTTAATACAGTTGTAAATATCAATAGATAAAAATAAATAAAATAAAAAATGATCTTATAACATCGAACTTTTTTTATCACTTGACCTCAGGTGACCATGTAGCCTTACATTCAACGATATTATGATAAACATTTAACTTGTTAAAAAATAGAGATTTGTTATATTATACTTTACTTTTAAAATACAAGAAATGCGCATACATAATGCGATTCAGATTCCACGAAAGTAATTGTGAGATAAATCCCCCCTGCATTGAGCAAGGGGGAGGTTTAGCATACGAGACCGGTGTTTACATTCCATTACAAAGAGGAAAGGAATCCTCGGGAGATAGTAGATAGAATACATATTGAAGACGAAGTAGGGGATGAATGATAAAGAAGAAGGAGACAGACGGAGAAGAGAGGACCTGTGGATTGTGGGCGGAGGCTAAGCAAATAGCCATCATCTCACCTCCGCCTCCAATCTTATCTACATTTATTTTATCCACTCCGTCCCCTTCCACTTGTCTGTCTTCCCCCGCCCTTCCTCTCTACTTCCCCCTCTACCACCTTCTGCTAATATTTGTAGTGATGCTGCCTCTGTAACTCCTACTGTGCCATCTACAGGTACCAAAGGACGATGATGGTCTGCAGACATTAAATCAGCATAACCATTCTAAGCATTTGAGCTACCATTATTGAAAGTCCATTTGGATCTAAAACAATCGTTTATTCTTATAAATTATTTTAATGATTATTATTTCATAATACAATTTAAATGTGTATATTTTTTTTAGCGTTCCTCTTTGCTGACCGCTGAGTGACAAAGACATTTGTCCGTTTTCGCATATTTTTATAGTAATTCAAACGGAAACCTTTGGATCTCGCGAATATGACCTAATGGACTTGCACCGCTTTCAAGAATAGCAACTCATATATAAAATAAAAAACATATAAATTACAGTAGATAAATAGCTTTTACCTCCTGGTTATTCTAATGATGTGATTATGCAGTCTTTTTTTTTTTCACTTTGTATAGAATTTTATTTACTGCATTGCCATAGAAAGGGTCTTAGTTTTCATAACAGAGTAGTGACAACTGTTCCTTAGACAACAGCTGTGCTGAGATACCGCAATGATTTTCCTTCAATTTAGTATACCCAATTTATAAAGGCTGGGTGAATCCCATGAGTTTTTCCAGATCCCGCAGAGACGATCAACCTATTTTAATAATTATTTAATCAATAATAACTGCCACAGCCGGACTGGAACCTGGGTTCTTAAGTACAACAACCCATAATTACTAAATTATCTTCCTCTCTCAATGAGGATGCTAGTATAAATTAAAACAAACTGTACCATTACGACTCATGAATTGTCTTAGTTTTAGTATGTGGTGGAGATTGTACTGTATCTAGGACAACGGTTATGCAGGGAGGTATTTTTATCCTAGATCATCTTCAACCGCCAGGTACTCCCCCAATAAGAAGCCACTTAATAAAGACTAGGTGAATCCCAGGAGTTTTTGCAGATCCCACAGAGTCGATCCATGGCTTTTAACAGATTCAATATTTTATCCTTAACAGCTGGCTTTCAACCCGGATTCTTCAATACAGACACTCGGCGCTCTATACACTGAGATGTTCTTGTTCTTGTGTGAAGCTGAAATGTAGATGTGTAAGAAAACATTTCTATAACAAATGAAATGTGGCTAGAGGGAACTAGGATTTGCAATTTACAATTGCATTTTGTATATTTAAATTTCCTTTAATATTAATAATTAGGTAGATATTGTCAGTATGATTAATAGTAGGTTATAAAGAACGTCGGATAACAGTCCAAAGCGATCTGATAAATCACAAGAACCATTATTTTCTCCTAACACTGAGTCATGATCAAAATAAATTATGGAAGCCTATTTATTTACTAAAGAACTAATCGATAGTGGGGTGGTTTTCCCACTAGGACGTTTGAACACTTGTAGTGGAAGCGCTACCTGTGTTGGCCCGCCCCAATAACATGGCGCGACACGAGGCTCCCCCGACCCAATTGCCTCCGTGTACTTAACATGCTGATTATCCCACGCATTATACAGCCTCCAAGGAAAATTATGTTTGAAGAGTGGTTTGTCGAGGGGAAATATTGATGGGGCCCGGGTCGCGGGATAGTATTAATTAATAGCTCCTTACCTAGCCGCGAGCGATCCATCTTGTCCGGGCTCTCTGGAAATAATTACATCCCAGCTCCCAGCCCTGTATGCGCATTTCTGAGCAGCTCAGTTGCTGAAAAATAAACGAGCGATGTACCCGACCACGGCGTGTGTACAATTACTTACATATTTATTGGGATGTAGCCCAATATTATGAGTGAGTGAAGGTAGCACAGTGGTAGAGCAGTGCAAAAGGCCCCGGGATAAATCCAGCTGTGGCAGATAATCTATTCTATCTGTGAATCGTTAATGAACTTAGTCGTGTTTTTGTTAATTCAAATGGCTTACCCATCCTCTATAAAACGGGTAAAACTATGACAAATCAGCTCCATGTTACCTACCCCAACAGCAGGGACTTTTTCTGTTTTTAACATGTTTTAATTTTCACGTCATATTTATATTTAGGGTTATATATATACACATACAATTTGAGTGCAACATTTATGTTTACAATCTTTTTCATTATAATCCAACATTATTTGGTTTAATTCTCTTACAGATTTTTTTTTTTCATAATGCCCAACAAAGGTAAATCTCCCGAACCGGAAGTCGATTTAGAATCATTGATTGACTAATTAAATGAACTCTCCAATGATATTAGAGAAACCTGCGCCATAGGACACGCGTCGAGTACCTACACTAACAAGAAGAAGTTATTTCGGGCCAGGTTGTCCCGCTTAGATTTCACCCATGACAAATTTAATTCGAAATACAGAGAGATTTGGAAATTATTAAGATTAAAGGGTCAGGATGTTGAGGAATATACCAATATTAGGGATACAGCCCGTGAATATTTCTACGAGGCCCTGTCGTTTGACACTTTAGCAGATAAAGAATCAAGTGAGGATGATGTGGTTTCTCGAGAAAAGTCTTCTCGTGATACGGGATACAATCTACGCCTTCCTGTAATAAATATTCCCTCCTTTTCTGGGAACATTTCGGGCTGGACTTTATTTAGGGATACCTTCGTATCTTTAATTCATGATAATGAAGATCTTAGTGCTGTTCAAAAATTTCACTACCTGAAGTCATCTCTAAGAGGACCCGCAGCAGAAACCATAGCGTCTATCCAAATATCGCACGAAGGTTACGCCGGTGCATGGGAGGCCCTTAATAAACGTTTTGACAGCCTTAGAATTCAGGCAACATACCACCTGGTGAATATCTTCAACTTCCCAGCGCTAACAAAACATTCTTTATCTAGTTTGGAAAAATATTCGTCCACCGTTCTAGAGAGCGCTTCAGTCTTTCGTAAATTCAACCTCGAAGATCCATCTGGGGTCATTTTATACACATACATTCTTGGGCTATTAGATAGCAAAACCCGAGAACGTTTTGAGATGACGTTCAGTGCGAAAGCAGAGTGTCTTACCTGGCATGATTTTTCAGAATTTATTGCACAGCAAATGTTGGAACTGCAGTCCGCTAATTTAACCTCAAATGCTAAAGGGGTCGTATCGTACTCGGATAATAAATTTGGGAAAGGGCCAAAACATGTCCTGATGACCAATGCAAAGCCTGGCCATGCTCCTTGTCCTATATCTAGAAGCTCACATCGCCTTATCGAATGTTCTACTTTTCATAAGATGGGTCCGAAACAAAGATATAACGAAGTGAGGGCTCATAATCGCAGTACCAACTGCTTTGGTCTAGGTCACTTGGTGGCAAAATGTAACTCAAAATATTCACGTAAGCATTGTAGTCGCCGGGATCATGCTCCATTTTTCGCCCGATGAAAGACTATACTTACAATATTTTTTTTTTTTTTATTGGTGCTCAAAGGTTTGGCAATTGAAACGGGGTTGCAGACTTACACCCATTGGTTATGTTTCCTTTACAGTGTCGCTCGCCCCATCAATAATAATGCTATGTTTTGTTCCGGGTGTTATAATAAAAATAAGTATATACTTGTACACTGAGCAAATGACAGTTTGCAAGAAATAGGTCGCTCAGGTAGAATGTGGGCAAACCATTCTACCTGAGCGACCTATTTTTAGGTTTGCCCAAATGGCCAAGGTGAAGAAATACAAAAGGGGAGTTTAAGAGTCCACCTTTGAAAAGACACTCTCCGAAAGGGATCCCGCCGAGGAAGGAGCGAGGACACGGAAGAACGATGGCGCAGGAGATTCCGAAGGCGACCAGGCCGGGACCTTACGTATAGACGTAATCTACCCCTGTTTCACAGATAAGTTGTAATGTAAGTCCTGTATGTATTTTATTGAAAAATTCTCTATTACATCTGAATCATTAAGTGTACTTCTCAATGTATATATTAAATCATTAATCTTATTTCATATTGTATTAATAATGTATATACATTATACATTTTTTGGTACTTACTTAACCCAGATGCACCATACTTATTAATAATATATTGATGGTTTAATTAATTAGTGAATTGGTAAACACACAATAGACCTCTGGAAAATAATCCAATTAAGACTAAAGTTAGAAATAATAATTGGAGTAATTATCTTAAATGATTACTCTGGTATCCCAAAATCAATTAGAATATTTAAAATATATTTAAGACTATAAAACATATAAATAACCAAATTCAGATAATAATCTAAATTCTTAAATCTTAACTATTTACTAAACCATTTATATTTACAAAACTAAAGACATTTAAAATTAAACTGGTCCATAACAAAGAAAAGAGGGGAAAATATATCTTAAAGTTCTGGGAATAGATCGAATGCTTGAAGGAGTAAATATAATCAGATCTGTCCTGTAGTGGGATTATTTGGCGACGTTGCTGACTTAAACATCCGGTCACCAATTTATAAACTGTCTATTGTTTAAATAAAAACTCATCAAACTGCTCTTGATTGAAAAATGTCATACTTTTTGTAAACTTCTGAGGAGTCTGCGCAGTCTGAGGAGTAGATTTAAAGTAAAACTATGATAAGATAAGTGATTCTATGATCTCCACACGGGATGCCATTCGTATGCTCTCGGGCACGACCACAGGGTTGCGGATGGTGAAAAGACCTCCAGGATGAGGGTTAATCAGGGGGATTTCTGTTCCCTCATTGTCAAAACGAACTAAGCAAAAAAACAAAAATCAAATGATATCACTCGGGTATATGGACTAAGATATGAAGGAATCAGGCATAGAGAAATACTATTATGGAACTGTAGTTCTGGTCGTGACACTGAGTATTAATAAATTTAAAAGAAAATAATAATTTAAAATGCATAAAACCTACTATAATGGAGTGTTATATACCGTCGAAGATAGCCGATACGGTCGCCGAGGATCCAGAGGAAGGAAGTTCTAGAGAGAACTGTATTGGATCCGAGCCGGATTGAGCCATTAAACAAGGTTAGAGAAAAGTGATGATTATTTTATTACCGCCGGGTCCTCCCTCCCCGGGTCACTATCAATTTCCCTTTTATTCGCTTCTTCTTTACCTCGTCTCTTCCTCCTTTATTGTTTTTTTCGCTGCGGCTATCTGCTCCTCTCCCTATAGGATCGAATCAATATTTCTCGGATTTTTCCTTATTAAATTTATTCCGCTCCCCCTTTCTCAGATTCAATCTCGATCCCTGCAGTGGCGTTTTTTTTTTGCTAGAAACGGGGTCAAGATAATGATCCATTTATCTTTCCTGTGAAATTGTTTTACATTACCGTCGTTCGTACATTGCCTGCGCGCTGAGACCTTCATGAATATATTCAATCAAAGAAAGTAGGAATTATTTAACGATGACATCCATGACTGGTGGATGGTAATCAAGTAGAAGTGAAATGAACATTGATAAGAGATATGAGGACAGGAAGAAGTATTTCATTCAGAGCTAGGGAGTCGCAAGAATTATTTTCTACTCACTCTTCTCACAATATAAGTTTTTCAATCCTTTGTAACATTAGGAGCGGAGTAACTCAGTGAGTAGAACGCTGAAGGTTCTGAACTCAATCCGGCTATGGCAGATAAACTAGGCTTTGCCTTATATTGGGGGAAAATCCGTAGGTTGCGCATGAACTCAGACAAATCTTACAAAACAACCGTAGTCCTACAAGCAGTAAAGTCTGTAACATGTACTGAACCCAAGACTTTTCAAGGGTTGTACTGCTACAGTTTTTTTTATTGCATCCGTTAATGTCTTTTGAGATAAAAACCATAATATAATGGTCATTAACTTGCTTTCTGACTTCAGTTATACAGTTCGTCCTGAGGTTAGCTCATATTAAATAAGGGTCATATAAACATAAGGGTTTAGAGGTCAATGAATCAAAAACCAAATATATGCATGCAGCCCCACAACTGCATGTGCATGAACAATCGCCTTTTATGGCTAGAGGCTTTAAATCTGAAAGGGTGAAGGAATTTGTGTATCTTGGATCACAGTTAAACGCGGATAATGACATAAAAGCAGAAGTCCATCACAGAATTATGCCCTCAAATAAATGTTATTTCGGGTTACTGAAGCATTTTAGAAGCAGGGCTATTTCTCAAAACACGAAGGTGCATTAGTATAAGACCCTGGTAAGGCCAGTTCTTACTTATGCCTCCGAATGCTGGACATTACCCAGTTCACAGGAAGCCCTTCTCAAAATTTTGAGGAGAATTAATGTCCCAATTTGCACCAATGGGATCTGGAGGATAAGGACTCTACAAGAGCCCAGATATTTTAAGGGTAATAAAAGTAGGCCGGCTTCGATGGGCAGGTCATATAATTAGAATGACCCAGGATCAGATTCCTAATATGGTACTAGACGAAAGGATTTATGGGACAAGGACAGAGGGAAGACCTCGTTTTCGATGGATCGATGGAGTGGCGGCGGATGCAAAGTCCATCATCGGAATCCGTAATTGGAGAGCAGTGGCAACCAATGGAGAAGACTGGCGAACCAAGCTGCAGGAGGCCTTGACTCTACAGGAGTTGTAGCGCCACAAATGATGATGTAAACATTAGACAGCAATCATTAACTTTTTGAATTGCTTGAATTAAGGAAATGCTATAAAATAACTATCGGAACATAACTGCAATAACTTTAAATAACTCGTTTATTGTTTTCACCTGCACAGACGAACACGATCCTGGAGAGCATAGTCATTAAGGTAATTAAGTCTCTTTCCAATTACAACAATTAAACATGAAAATAATTAAATTATAATAAATAAGATACTTGTTTTGTTTGTGAACCAAATATAGCATAATAACGTCTGTAAAATATAATATGATTTAATCATCACACTCGACAAAGTCGCAGAAACTCGTTACCCTGTAACCTCTTTCACTAACGATTCCAAATAATCCTCGCTGGCCCTGAAAAGAAAACGGTTCCGTGACCTACTTCCTCGTGACGGTTATTAAGAGCTTTACATTCGTGTCGTTCTGAGAAATTCACATCTTCTCCATTTCTTCCAAGCATGTCCCATAAGTGTTTATATTCTAGATGTTCAGAAATACATAATAAAAAACATCTGTAACACAAATATAAGTTTATTCCGTATAAGTTTATCCGTTAACAATCATTAAATAATGAAATGAATAATTGCTTCCAATGACATCAACAATCAATAAATAAACTGATATTTTATCTTACAGCAGATCTGTGAATTTTTGATCAATAGCAGAAGGATGATCTCCAGCCATGATCTATTATGGTCTAAAGCAGCATCCGATTTATACATTACGTATATACATAAATATATATATACATAAAATATAAAAAAAATTAATAGGGACACCACTTTTATTGTTGTATTTACTTTTCCTAGCATTTTAATATTATTTTTATTATAAAAAGCATTTATATTTATTAAAAATTACACTGCATTAAACATTAATGTAGTTATTAAATATATAATATACCATTAATATAAATGCAAGGTACTTACAAAATTAGCAATATCCCAATTCAGTTTTGCGCAGTTCAGAATACAAGAAAAGTAAATAAGAACAAGAAAAGAAACATAATATATACCTGGCCAGGAGGCTACAAAATACAACTCATAAAGTATTTATAAAGCGCCCAAAAAAGTAGTAAAAAAAAAATAAAGTACGAACCATGACAAAATAATGAGTAAACTAAAGAGAATAAATAAATTAATAACAGCCAATAAATACACGAGCTAGGATGTTATAATTCCTATAACAATAATAATAATTAGGTAATGTATATAAAGCTAACAAGCACCTCTACTGGTTAGCCCGTCAGAAGAAGGCAGCGGGAAAGATAAAGTATGTGTGGTTCTCTGGGGGCAGAGTGCGATGTAGAAAGGAAGATGGTCACCAGGTGGTCTTCATAGATCAGGCCCAAGATCTAGACGTCTTCGGGTGACTACTAAAGTTTTGTTTCCTCGCTAGCTCTATGACAACCTATGGCGCTCACCACGGAATTTTGGATTTTGCCCACGCCCTCTCTATACAGTTAATTTCTTTTTATTGGTCCATATTTTTAGTTCTTAGGATCTTATGTTCTATATTTTTAAGTTTGTTCATGTTCAAGCAGCTATATATATTCTATTACTTTACTTCTCTTATTATTAATTCATTATTTTCTCTTTTTACATATTTTAACAGTATTTCTATACTATTAATATTCTTATCTGTTTTTTGTTTTATCTTGCATGTCTTCAACTATCTGGAACATTTCATAGCTTTTTACCTAATCTACCTGCTAAAATTAATTGCACACAGCATCTTCTCCTCTTATACTGGGATCTTCTCTCCTACCTCACCATCATGTCCAGTATCCTGACATCCTGTCACGTCAACACCCAATCCTTACCTGCCCATTTTGACGAATTCCTTCAATATTTTACCCAAAACTTTTATCAAACCATTGGAATTTCCGAAACATGGCTAAAACCCCACATCCCCTCCTCTGCAATATCCTTACCAGACTATTCATTCCTCCGCCACGACCGGGTAGACCGGACTGGTGGAGGAGTAGGTCTTTACGTACACAACTCCCTAAAATCACGTATCCTTGATTCCTCACCCGCAACCGGTTATCCTCACACAGAATTCCTTCTGGTTGAAATCTCTTTTAACCCAAACCCTTTCCTGTATGTCGTAGTATATCGCCCTCCTTTGGCCCCTCTTGATTCAATTTTTGAATCTACCCTTTACGACTTCATTCCTCTCTATAACCATATCATTATCTCCGGTGATTTTAATGCCAATCTCCTTGTCCAATCCTACGATCAACTATACCTGGAAAATCTCTTTTACTCTCTACACCTTTCCATTGTCTCATTTTCTCCCACCCATCACACCTTTCAATCCGACACCTGGTTAGACCTGTTTGTCATTGATTCACGGCAGAACCTCCTTTCTTCCTCTCAATTACCCGTTCCATTTCTGTCCTCTCATGATCTCATCCATATTTCATACAATATCCAAACTCCTGTTATACTACCTA
Organism: Troilus luridus; assembly: GCA_964056705.1. NCBI lineage: Eukaryota > Metazoa > Arthropoda > Insecta > Hemiptera > Pentatomidae > Troilus > Troilus luridus. The sequence goes on from OZ057415.1 coordinate 87,423,270, forward strand.
AAACCGTAACCTTTCGCAACTTAGATGCTCTCACCCCAGAGAACATCTCACCCTCTCTTGAAGCCTTGGATTGGAGAGAGATTTATTCTTGTGCCTCTATTGATTCGATGGTTGACATACTTACTTCCAATCTCAAATATATCCTTGACGCCCATGCCCCACTGAAAACCTCAACCTTCCGTCACCAGCCTGCTCCCTGGTTGTGTCAAAAAATTAAAGATCTTCAAAGGAAGCGTGATGCGGCCCGAAGACGCTATAGACGGACAAGGTTAACTGACGACTATCAAGCGTTTAGGGCTCTCCGCAATCTGACACAGTCGACAATCAGGCAGGCAAAAACCAAATACTTCCACGAAGCCCTTTCATCTGCTCCCGATTCTAAATCCAAATGGCATCTCCTCCGAAAGCTTTCTCTCCTTAATTCATCTTGTTCTAGGCCCTTTCCAGCCTCTCCCAATGAAATAAACTCATATTTTTTGTCCACCTCAGTTAATACTTCTAAATCATCCTCTCCCGTATTTTCCCTACCACCATCTTTCAACCCTGACAACTTTTACTTCGCTGACATTTCACCCAACGACATTATTTCCTCTGTTCTGAAATCCCACTCCAACTCCACAGGCTTCGATGGGATTCCTGTCAAACTGCTAAAATCCTGCCTTATCGATATTATACCTGCCCTACTCTTTATATACAATTTTTCACTGCAAAACGGAGTATTCCCAGCCTCCTGGAAAAAAGCCATAGTCCATCCTATTAATAAATCCTCTAACCCTGTCTCACTCAAAGACTACCGCCCAATCTCTATCCTCTCCAACCTTTCCAAGCCTCTAGAAAGAATAGTCCAGTCACAAATGTCAAATTTCCTCGAACAGTCCAACCTCCTTGACCCACTTCAATCTGGTTTCCGTCCCAGTTTCTCCACACAATCGGCACTTACCAAAATCACCAATGACATACATACCGCTATGGACGACAAAAAACTAACTGTGCTTATCCTTCTTGATTTAAAGCTTTTGATTCCTTGGACCATTCTATCCTTTTTAGCAAACTCAAATCAATGTCCTTTTCTAACAGTTCCATCCGATGGTTCCAATCCTTCCTCTCTGATAGATCTCAAGCAGTTTCTATACCTAATCATCCCCTTTCCTCTTTCCTCACTCTTTCCTCAGGCGTGGCACAGGGCTCAAGTATCTCTCCTCTTCTTTTCAACCTTTTCAATATCCCGACGGACAATTAGTTCCCTGAAGTTGTTCCATCGTTCTCGTCATCTCCTTACACAATCTTCCCTCGTATCTTCTCTCATCTTCCCCCACTTTGACTATTGTAGCGTGGTATATGGAGGCCTCTCTAAAATGCTTGAAGACAGATTAAAGAGAATAATGAACTGCTCTCTAAGATTTGTGCTTGGTATTCCGAAGCGATTGCGCGTCTCACACCTCTATGATGGGTTAAAGTGGCTCTTCCCTCCCTTCCGAAGACAATATTTCCTCTGTTCATTCTTATACCAATCCATTCACTCTCAACACCCTTCATATATCTACAGTCTCCTCCAATTCAAATCATCAATTCAACACCATAAAACAAGATCCCGCCTTTCTGATCTCTATATACGTTCACACAGAACTAAAGCATTCGAACGTTCCTTTCTCGCCCGCTCCACCACAATGTGGAACTCAATCCCTCCTAATATCCGTCATACTCCCTCTCTATCATTATTCAAATCCTTGCTGTATCAACATCTATTAGCTTCCCAAAAGGATAGTCTCCAGGTAGGTTAGTCATTTGCTTAGAATACAATGTACTCATTGTGTTATCTAGTTCTTTTAATGCTGCTCTTTGAAAAGCTGTACATCATGTAAACAAATTATTGAATGCTAGCTCATGCATTCAATTTCAAAAGCTATGGATTTATCTATTCTCTGTAATTGCTTAATATCCTGTCAAGATCTGTACTATTTATTTACTTACTATTATTTTTGTTTATATATTTCTTTTTAAATTGTTTTCTGTCATGTTTTCACGCTTTATGATTTGTAACATTTAGCCTTCTGGCCAGACAAATATTATGTTTTTATTCCTGTTCATATCTGTTATTCTAAAGGGACTTTGTCCCAGAATAAAGATACTTTTCTATTCTATTCTATTCTATTCTATATTCTTCACAAAAAAAAAAAAAATAGAAACAAAAAAAAAAGACTAAACAACAAAATCCAGTATTCAATATCAATTCATTTAACCAAATCTAACCTGTGTTAGCGAGCATCTGTTTGGGAAGCCAGGAGATGCTGGAAAATCGAGGATTTAAATGAGGATAGTGCAGAAGCATGACGGATGGTAGGAGGGATTGAGTTCCACACTGTAGTGGATCGAGCGAAAAAGGAACGCTTTGGGAAGAAAGGAATGTTTTGGTTATGTGGGAACGAGCATGGAGATCGGAAAGGAGAGATCTTGTTTCAAGGTACTATTTGAGGATATGAATTGGAGGAAATTGTAGATATAGGATGAGGTGTTGAGAATTGATGGATTGGTGTGTGTGTATATATTTTTACATATATTCGAGAGAAAGATATGCATATTTCGTACAAATATGCAGTTGAAAATCATAATGATATTTCAGAAATCAGCATAACCATTCTTCAGAGTTCTTTCCCAATTAAGAACGCGGGTGAGGGATGAAATCAGAAATGTATTTTAATGTAATCAGTTTTCTCTTCACGTCCTCACCCGACGATGACCAAAGAGATCCGAGGAACATTACCATGGCCAAGTGAATTATATTAATTTCCAGATACAAAAGAAGTCCTGTTTGCGCTCACGTAGCGAATTAGACACATAACTTTCCGGCTCTGAGTCTTTGTAAAGGCCTTCGGGAATTGAATCAGGAGAAGAAGGCTCTTCGGGGCGCTGATTAAAGAGAATTTCATATTTCTCCGGGTCACGAACCATCGCGCGAATAAGTAAATTTATAACATTGTCTAGCCAGAGGAGGCTTTGCTACGGCAAGGTTTTAGGCATTGGCGATGCCAGACTTAGTGTTGGTACTGTATCCATAATATTATGTGTTAAATATATCAGTCCTCATAGAACTGATGAGCAGGGAGGTATGAGTTATGCGTTTAACTGAATTAACACAACGAACTCCTACATTGGCTTCATTTCCCAAACAATGATTGGAAGGCATATACTTTCTCATGATATATATGCCTTATTCCTTCATACATATTCATTATAGCTCCTTTTTTTCAAAACTTAATAACTGCATGAATCAGAACATGTTTTTTTTAATGTAGTGCTATATTGGCTTCACTGCCCAAGCAATCATCTCAAGGAAAAACAGATCCTTTGATCTGTATAACATTTAAATAATAAAATGGGATTCCACTCTGAGGTGGTTATACTCAATAAATAGTTATTCTACATCATTTATGAATAAGAGACATATCGCTCTATTTTCCAAAGGTTGGTGGCGTGGTTGACTGGCCAGGAGTTGTTTATTAAATAAAGATCCTTTTTTTATTTAATTGAATAACATTATATAATAATAATTGAATAACAGATAGTGTGCTGTTAAATTATAAATTATAAATCTACCTACAAAGAAAGGAAAGGGGACCCTTTCGCTACATGTGACAGACTACATGTTGAGTTGCCCGCTTCTTGCCTACTATTGCCGTTCTGTCCTTAAGAGTAAAAGTATCGACTCTGAGGGACACATAAACTACCTGCTCAATCCTGCATACCCCACTTTTCTTGGTACTCCTAATGTTCCAGGTAGTCATAACAGAAACCATAATATTCAGTAAGAGAATAGAAACAGAGAGAACAGATGCAGCTCATCCCACATCGACAGTCTACAAAACGATTAGGGGCCAAACATCAACCGATACAGTTTTAATTCATGACTGGAACGAACTTCAAGCCGAAATTCAGATACTTTTCTTAGTCGGTGGATGATATAACTCATTCATAAACATTTTAATCACATCCTATTTATTTCTATTTCCTCTGTTACTACAAACCAAAATGTATGTATGTTCATGAAGGTTACAATCACTTTAGTACTTCAGGTTTTGAAAGTCTACTGACTGAATTTATTTCTTCCGTCATCCAGTCTGAATGCATGCGATACATACTCACGCGGTTCAGGTTGTGTGAGCGCGAAGAAGCTTACATGTATGTTTGTGTTAGTCATTGAGAAATATACAAAAAAAATGTATATCACGCATAGGCGTTGATGAGCTCAGTGTTTTACGCATTTAAACATAAATAAACTGTTCAAAAATGGCAAAGTTTCATCCTCTGAAGTATCCTTTTTTTTTTTTTTTTTTTAATTTATTTATTGATATTTACAACTGTATTAAAAAAAAAATACATCCAGTAAATAGGCTATGTGATACAAAATGACATGAGTAATGGCAAGTTGGGAAACTACCCACTGGTAGTAATCAAATCACTAGTTCAACTAAGAAGGTCACGAGGCCATCTTCTTTTCAGATGCCTCAAAGGATTATCGGGAATCGAAGAGGAAGCTAGGTTTGAAACTAGAGGGTTTGAGTGGGAATGAAGTTTGCTATGAAAGGAAAGATACCGGGTTCGGGCCAAATCAGCAACAAATGGGACATTAAGGTCGTTATGGATGACGGTATTATTAACAAAATAAGGAGCATTGAGGATTTTACGAAGGATTTTGGATTGTAGGGATTGGATACGAGAGGAATTCGATGGCTTAGTGATTCCAGGTTAATCGTTTGTCGAGGTGCAACCCTAAGTATCGGATCTGTTCTACAGGCACCAGTGGGATATTATTAAAGGATACTGAAGGGCAGGAAGTCATTGGTTTACGACGTAAGGTAAAAGTGATTTGATGTAATTTTTGAGAATTTATTTTAATTCTCCAGTTTTGACACCATTCTTCAAGATCAGTGATATGGGATTGGAGGCTTTGGGATGCAATAACTGGATTGGTGTTGACTGATAATACACATGTATCATCAGCATACGTGGTAAGGATAGTGTTAGGATGAGTTGGGATGTCAGCTGTATAAACTGTATAAAGGATTGGGCCAAGGATACTACCTTGAGGAATGAAGTATCCTATTTTTTTTTTTGTTGAAACGACTAATTATTCCTAATTAACGGTAGTAAAATAGATAGTGTGAAATATAAATAACCTTAATTATTAATTATGAAGGATAAAAACATAGAAATACTTCCCTTAGCAAATATAAATTTTACCAAAATTATAAAAGTAATAATATACTGTTGGAAAAATAAAGGATATTGAAAAAATAATCCGTAAAAGGAAATTGTCAGTGAAGAAAACTGAATAAATTTAAGAGATCGTTGCAATTCAGAATTTATAATTTTATGTAATTTAAATGAAAATAAATGATTTTATGGAAAATTATAGAAATGTTCACAGAAACTTTAAAAATAAGGTGTTTACTGAAGGATGCGAGATGTGGTGATATTTTTTTTAGACACGTTTCCTTATAATAATTTATAAATTTATCCTTAATATAAATACCTCTTATTTATTAATATCTAGCCTACTTAGCTTCCTTACGCATGAAAGGAAAAAAGAAAAAGATGAAACCTATATAAAAGTTACTTGGTTCTTAGAAACGCTAAATTGGATTTCGAAAAAGATTATCTGCAACTTAGTAATATGTGAAATGAAAGGCTGATCCAAGTTAGGGATCCCTTCCCTAAGTCCCAGATATTAAAAAGAATTTCCGAGGAGAGCTATTCAAAGTTTTTAAATATCATGGATAGTCTCTAGGCCACCCATTCAAATCTTATAAAGAAATATTTAAGGAATGCGCTTCCTCAAAATGTTTAATTTAATTCGCCTCCATTTATTGCCTTTACTAGACAAGACTAACAGTGTTAGTTAAAATATTACGAGGCCTCTTTGATATAAGAAATATATATATTTTGTTAAATTGATTAGTAAATTTCATCACATAATATGAAATTACAACACATTATTGTTCCGTACATTTATTAGAGTTATATTTTGTAACTACAAATGGATTCACATTGTATTTTTATAGTATGATAATAACATACAGTAAATCATAATTTAGTGTTCAATTAAATTTATAATTAATTAATAGGTAACTTCCACAGTCAGGCAATAATAATACCTCGTTGTGAAATTTCGTTGTATATCTACGAAATAAAACGCAAGTCTCTAATATCTTTTTCTTTAAATAGTAATCACACAACCAATATGAGAAATATGCTCTATCTGTTTCATCTGGATAGTGATATTAAGACGTAAGTAGAAAAAAAAGCCTTAATTCTCAAAAATATAAACTGGAAACGAAAATACCTGTAAGTTTTCACTTATTTGAGCACCTTCGGGACAGAAAGAGAATATAAGCTAATGAAATATATAAAAAATTGATCACATCCAAACCTCAAAATGCAGCAAGGCACCAATCAGAGAACGCATCCAACCATCTATAAGGTCCAATTGCAACTTCTGATTCATAAGGAATCTTACTGAACAACAGATGGAAAAAGTTAAAAACAATCATCTGATAAAACAACAAAAATGAATACATAAATACCTATACATATACCTGTCACAAAAAGGAAAGTAAAAATAAAATATAATAGGGACATAATCAAAGAAACCAGTGAACAAACGGCTATTCTACATTTTCTAAGACAATAGTTTCCTACTCTTTTTGTATTTTATATTTTGTGCACGTAAGTTTTTAATGAAATGTTTGGTAACTTTTATCCGTATCCTATTTCACTTATTTTTTTTAAATAGGTGCGTTCCTTATTATTATTTTACAACGACTTACACACGTCCATGACTTTTTTTTTTGGGGGGGGGGGGATTAGTCTTAAGAATTGCACTATTAAAATTGAAATCTTTGAAAAGAACACCTTATTGTTTCTATAAATACATTAAATTTTGTTGAAAGTACTCATATGAGTCATAAATTAATTTTTTTGCGTAAGTTTGTATAGTTTGAAATAGAACCTATTTGAATATCCATATTCTCATTAAAAAAACATAAATAATTAAATAGTTATATTGTAATTAAACTAGTCCGAGAAAATGGTTGATAAAAACAATATATACGGTCCTCATTAATGATTTATTAGTCATTCAATTTAATAAACAATTCAATCAACCTCAGATAATTTAAATTTCTATTATTTAACTAATGACTAGATCATAAATAAATAGATCTTTTCTTTATTCCTGAGAAGGGAAACGGACAAAATGAAATTTGAAAAATAATTACGTCGCCCTTCGCCCCGACCTAAGGGTTAATTTCCCTCAACAATAAATTTCCCTAAGCACAATTTCATTTCGCTGCCGGGAATTCTTCAGTAAATATTTCAATAAAGATTTGACCGGTCCGATCCAGAAATGTTTTGAATTCCGAAAATTCCCCTTACGATTGGTTATGAGAATATCCTATCAAAACAAACCAAAGAAAAAACACCACTTTTCAGGAGAGTGGAAAAACTGTTTCAAGATTCATTTAAAACATTTTTGATACAATACTTATATATAAAATATTTTTGTAGGCTTTTATTTTTTATATTGTATTTGGGGTCTGAAAACCAAGGGAGTACAAATGTTTGTATATACAATGACAAAAGGGGCAACCTGTGGTCTAGTGGTTAGCATAACAAACTACTAAGCCCAAGATCGCGGGTTCGTAGCCCGGCAGGTAGCCCTAAGATTTTTGAATGGGAGTAAAAAATACTTGATTATGCCGTCCTTCGAAAGGGACGTTAAACGGGAGTCCCGAGCCTGTACGATGTCAGGTACTTGTTAAGAATCCCTATCCTAATAAAACCTGGATAGGGAAAAGCTAGAGCTCCCACTGTAGCATCGTCCGACTTTAAATGAACAAAAAAATTAACTTCTTTTACTAATTTATTTTTTACTAATACTTTCATTATTTCAAGGACAATGATTAATTGTATCTTACCATTGGGATATTTCACTAGCATGGTATCATTTTATTTTCTTATTTTCAATAAAGATCCTTATATAATCTATTTAATGTCCGATATGTATTAAAAATGATGACATTGAAGCGATTTCTGAAATTATTGAAGCGATTCCTGAAATTATTGAAACGATTTCTGAAATTATTGATGCGATTTCTCAAATTATATAATTTATAAATGTACCAAGTGGCATTTGTATGATTTCTCAAATAATTATTTTTATTATTTATTATTATATATACTTAGTTTCTAGAAACTAATCGTAAGGCGCTAGACGACACTGTTCTGCAATACTGTTCGGTCGTGCGGGTCTAACATATTCTATCCCTAGACGGCGCAGTAATTAATATTGCCGTGGAATGCGATTAATCATTAGTTAGCAAATCATTTGACTTAACCTGTTAATTGAAGTAACGTTAAATGGACAAACACCATAGACAAACTTTAGTGTGTTAATATCAATTGAATGCCAATCAATAAAATTCAAATAAAATGCTCAATTTTGAAGGACACTATAAAACATGAAATATTATAGGTTTATTTTTAACTTCTTTACTTTGGATGTGATAAACCAAGGAGTAGATATATTTTTCAAAAATAAAATTTAATGTGTTAATTTTCGTAAGCATGTTAATGGATATGAAATGTTAAAAAAACACTATAAAGCATACAATTTTTCTTGAAAGTTTCAACGTTGGATGCGTTTTAAAAGCATATACAATGTTTTTTGTTTTTTTAATAAGAATATTGTTTTATTTTCATGGAGTAGACTACATATTCTTCGGGATGTGCAGACCCTAGTGGGAATCATCCAGACTGAAAATTGTATGGGGAAAAATCTTGTGGTTGAGCATGGTCCCGGATAATTAACCTATGTGTATTTATTGTCCTAGAAGCAATACAGTCTCTACTGTGTACTGAACCAAGATTTTTTCATGGGTTGTAATAGTACACATTTTTTTTTAATGTTTCAATTTTATTAGTTTAATTAGTTTTCAATGTTATGAAATCATTAATTCCAATTCTTGACTTCTCTCGTCCTTCGGTTACCAAGAGAAAGAGAATAAGAGGCTTAAGATTCGTATGAAATGTTAATTTACCTTTCGAAACCAATCGTTGTATGTTTGGCGTGTTTTTTTCCCCTCTTAAACATGATGGATCTGAAGCAAATGTTTTGTTTTTATTCGATGTAACGGAAAATATATAAATTATTAACATTTCAAATACAGACCTCTCCCGTCAATATATTTCGTTGAACACGGGAGGTGTAGATTTGACGAGAGTTGATGGAGATTTATCGACAGACTGCTAACTCCTGCGAAGGGATTCCCACCAGTGGGAGCCTCAACATCCTTCCTCAGACATTTATATCTCTCCCGAGGGAGGGCTTCCTCTACACAATAAGTCAAAATAACAGGAACCGCCATCATGTTAAGGAGCGCCAAAAATGTTATATATCTCTTTTTTCGAGAAGGGAAACCGGAATTTTTCAATATATGGAAGAGTATTCCGATCTTCACAGTTTCCGGTAGAGTTGACACCAATAGCGAACCACAATTCCCGTACACATTGTCAATTTGAATATTTCTTCTCCCTTTTTATCATTATTTATCTTTTCTTTCTACGTCCCAGGTGAACAAGGCAAATTTTCTCTGAAATGAGTATCTTGTACTTAAGGAAATCGTGTTATTTTCTTGGCGAAGAGTTATTGTTGAAAAAAATAAAATAGGAGAATAACTGAATTCTGGATCCCTCAAAACTCACTATGAACAAAATTCGACCACATATCCACTCATTCTGAAAATTTAAAGGTGTTATAAATTAGTGAGGCTGGGCCGTTTCCTTATCAATATTTAACACATAATTTCCTTATTCGTACTGGGCAAACAATAAATGGAAATGAAGGATGGAATTAGATGGGGGGTGCAGTTATAAATAACACCAAATAAGTGAAACTTATTTTTTATAAGTGCCGACGTTTCGACCTAGTTGTAGGCCATCTTCAGGGCAAATGGAAGGATAAAGGCGGCTATGTGAACCGTATAACCATAACTCTGATAATGATAATAATAATGAGTTTTAGTCGTACGAATAATAATGAGTTTTAGTTATACGGTTCATATAGCCACCTCTCCTTCCAATTGCCCAGAAGATGACCTACAACGTATCACTTATTTGGTGTTATTTATGACTGCACTCCCCAACTAATTCCATCCTTCCAGATCTTCCAGTCAACTATTTTCCTCTCTAAAACAAATGGAAATGTTTCGAGGTTTTACCGCTAGATTGCAAAATGTAGATCGAATCCCTAAAAAAAATTTCACTTTTGGAATTAGAGTATTGGGGCGCCATAAATTGATTTAAGCAATCCTCTACCACAAGAGAACAATATTTAGTCAAATCAAATTGCCTGTAAACTTAAACTTTAATGACGTCTAACCAATTAATTGTCCTTTGTAATATAAACAGATCAAATCTGATTCAAAGAAATATTTATTATAAGGAATGATTCATGGATTAATTAATTTATTTAGTTGATGAACTCAATCATATATGATATTTAATAATTTTAGTTAAATATAAATTTTAAGATTCTATTGAAAATGAAGGTACAGTTATAATTAAGTTATTAATTAATAATAGGTATAATTAAGATGTAGAGGATTTTTTTTTAAATAAAGCTTTTGATGCTAGAGGGCTACAAAAAATTCTCACGATGCCTGTTTTTTCATGTATGAATAGTTAAAGGCTTAAAGAAAACAAATAGGCCATTTTTTTTTCAAAAAACGTTGTACCACTTTGGATTCCACATTCTTTTTCTGTTTTTCGGATTTTTCCAACAAAGTTATGAGCAGTTAAAATAAAAATTTAATTAATGCAATTACTAGATACAGTAATGGTTTGAATTATTATTATTTAGCTTACATAAGAACTTCAGCTAACGGCCTACCAACAAAAAAGTTCTTCTTGTTCTTGTTATGGTAGGGTAAGCTTGTAAAACCATTGGAAGGGATAGGATGACAAAAAGTATATGGGGAGAGGAGGTGAGGAAATGTAGGAAGTTAATCATAAGATAAAGAGAGAAATGGAAGAAAAGAAAGAAACGTTGATGTATGAGGAAATTGCGATCCCTCAGAGATTGTTTTATTAGCGAAGGGCCCTGCCCCCTTCCCGTTCCGGATATATAACATATCTCTAAAGGCACCCGTGGGTCTTGTTTCTACAGCTGTTCGCTCGCGAGGTTATCTCCCAATGTCTTGTAGGGACCAAATCATCAATAAAGGCATTATTTATTGTTATTGCTAACGACGGTAATAAAAAAATATTGGTTACCTATACATATCCGGGCTATATGTACCCATTGTCTTACTGACGTCAAATTTTGATAGGCTCCTAAAATAGCCATAGTTAAGTCCGAAAAACTTTTTGGTAATAATTCCTTTCGTTAAAGATTATTAGTTTCATTATTATAAATCTCATTTGTAGTGTTATTTTTCATCTCTCTTCTATAGGTGGCTGGTATAACCCCAAAAATTATGATTATTTCCTCATTCTCGCAAAGTTTATTTCCCTGACTACCATATTATGTATCTTTGAGACGATGACCCATTGGGAAAAAACATCCAAAAGCACCAATAGCTAATAAAATAGTTTCTAAAACAGATCAGGGATTTATCTTAACTTAGTAAATATAGGGAGAGGTGTATATCAATGGATAGAGCACATTACTACTACATTACTTAGTTGTTTGTGCAGGGTTCTCGAACGTATGTGACAGATAAATTATTTAGTCTGTTAACTGGCGTGGGATCTGAAGATCTTACCTGGGCTCAGCAAGTCTATATAAAGTAGATACTCTTGTCTCTACCATGTACTGAACCCGATGACCCTCCATGTGTTGTCAAATATCTTGAAAAATTGTCAAAAAGGCATTTATTTATGTTTTTATCTCATAATGCATTAATATAATTTTGTTTTAGCTTTTTATAACTTATGTTATAACTTTTATAACTTTCCATGCCCCACTGAAAACCTCAACCTTCCGTCACCAGCCTGCTCCCTGGTTGTGTCAAAAAATTAAAGATCTTCAAAAGAAGCGTGATGCGGCCCGAAGACGCTTTAGACGGACAAGGTTAACTGGCGACTATCAAGCGTTTAGGGCTCTCCGCAATATGACACAGTCGACAATCAGGCAGGCAAAAACCAAATACTTCCACGAAGCCCTTTCATCTGCTCCCGATTCTAAATCCAAATGGCATCTCCTCCGAAAGCTTTCTCTCCTTAATTCATCTTGTTCTAGGCCCTTTCCAGCCTCTCCCAATGAAATAAACTCATATTTTTTGTCCACCTCAGTTAATACTTCTAAATCATCCTCTCCCGTATTTTCCCTACCAACATCTTTCAACCCTGACAACTTTTACTTCGCTGACATTTCACCCAACGACATTATTTCCTCTGTTCTGAAATCCCACTCCAACTCCACAGGCTTCGATGGGATTCCTGTCAAACTGCTAAAATCCTGCCTTATCGATATTATACCTGCCCTACTCTTTATATACAATTTTTCACTGCAAAACGGAGTATTCCCAGCCTCCTGGAAAAAAGCCATAGTCCATCCTATTAATAAATCCTCTAACCCTGTCTCACTCAAAGACTACCGCCCAATCTCTATCCTCTCCAACCTTTCCAAGCCTCTAGAAAGAATAGTCCAGTCACAAATGTCAAATTTCCTCGAACAGTCCAACCTCCTTGACCCACTTCAATCTGGTTTCCGTCCCAGTTTCTCCACACAATCGGCACTTACCAAAATCACCAATGACATACATACCGCTATGGACGACAAAAAACTAACTGTGCTTATCCTTCTTGATTTTACTAAAGCTTTTGATTCCTTGGACCATACTATCCTTTTTAGCAAACTCAAATCAATGTCCTTTTCTAACAGTTCCATCCGATGGTTCCAATCCTTCCTCTCTGATAGATCTCAAGCGGTTTCTATACCTAATCATCCCCTTTCCTCTTTCCTCACTCTTTCCTCAGGCGTGGCACAGGGCTCAAGTATCTCTCCTCTTCTTTTCAACTGCTATATCAATGATCTCCCTAAATCTGTTCACCACTGTTCCCATCATCTATATGCTGACGATTTCCAAATATATCTGTCCTTTCCCCCTTCCGAGCTATTTTTTGCGTTCGCTAGTATTCAGGAAGACCTAGATAGGATCTGTGCCTGAGCAAAGCTGAACAAACTGGAATTGAACGCATTGAAAACTCAGGCCATTGTTTTAGGTTCCAATTCCCTCCTTACATCTATCCACACCCTCCCAACATTACTCCTAAACGATAATCCTATCACGATTACCTCATCGGTGAAAAACCTAGGCATCACCATCGACCAAAACCTTTCCTGGAAATCCCACATCGCCCAAATATCCCGACGGACAATTAGTTCCCTGAAGTTGTTCCATCGTTCTCGTCATCTCCTTACACAATCTTCCCGTAAGCTTCTCGTATCTTCTCTCATCTTCCCCCACTTTGACTATTGTAGCGTGGTATATGGAGGCCTCTCTAAAATGCTTGAAGACAGATTAAAGAGAATAATGAACTGCTCTCTAAGATTTGTGCTTGGTATTCCGAAGCGATTGCGCGTCTCACACCTCTATGATGGGTTAAAGTGGCTCTTCCCTCCCTTCCGAAGACAATATTTCCTCTGTTCATTCTTATACCAATCCATTCACTCTCAACACCCTTCATATATCTACAGTCTCCTCCAATTCAAATCATCAATTCAACACCATAAAACAAGATCCCGCCTTTCTGATCTCTATATACGTTCACACAGAACTAAAGCATTCGAACGTTCCTTTCTCGCCCGCTCCACCACAATGTGGAACTCAATCCCTCCTAATATCCGTCATACTCCCTCTCTATCATTATTCAAATCCTTGCTGTATCAACATCTATTAGCTTCCCAAAAGGATAGTCTCCAGGTAGGTTAGTCATTTGCTTAGAATACAATGTACTCATTGTGTTATCTAGTTCTTTTAATGCTGCTCTTTGAAAAGCTGTACATCATGTAAACAAATTATTGAATGCTAGCTCATGCATTCAATTTCAAAAGCTATGGATTTATCTATTCTCTGTAATTGCTTAATATCCTGTCAAGATCTGTACTATTTATTTACTTACTATTATTTTTGTTTATATATTTCTTTTTAAATTGTTTTCTGTCATGTTTTCACGCTTTATGATTTGTAACATTTAGCCTTCTGGCCAGACAAATATTATGTTTTTATTCCTGTTCATATCTGTTATTCTAAAGGGACTTTGTCCCAGAATAAAGATACTTTTCTATTCTATTCTATTCTATTCTATTCTATGTGGTATATGTTGTTATAGAGTTGTTTGAGTTTAATATTTTTTCTTCGCGTATTTTTACGACTTTTTGTATATTTAATTTAAGACACAAGCAGTCTAAAGTATACCTTGTTTGAAAAGAGGCTTATACCTGTTGTAGGGACAGGGTTTGAATCCAGCTATGACAGATAAATTATCAATATGTTAACAGCAATAGATTGATCTAGTATAGCCTGCAGACCCACTTGGATCTTACCAATCCTCTATTAAGTGGTTACCCTTAATTGTAGATGAATCTGGCGGTTGAGCGTGATTTCGGCTTAATAACCTCCCTGCAGATTGATTGGCTTTTAGAAACAGTTCAGATCCTACCATATACTGAGCCTTAACGATAATAGATATAAAAAAAATGGATTAGGAAAATCATTACATTTCAACCACAGGTTATTAGCATAATAAAAAAAAAGTTTGGTAGGAGCTATCTAAAGCATTGTCTAACTTCCGAAAAACCTTTCGAAGACTTTTTTTTTTAATCAGTGGTCATTAACGATCTCATATCCGCAGGTGATTTTACCTCTATGTGAATATGAAGCGTATGTAAATACGGGAACCATATTAACCGATATTGTATTCCATGTCATCAAGTCTAATAATCATAGGACCCGGATCCGTGATGTATCTCATATTTAGATCTCATACCTGATATAATAATCAGCTAAGGTATTGCAATATTGCTTCGTATTTCAGTCCAGTTGAAATTGAAAGTGATATTGACAGTGTACTCTACGACGGTATATGGTGTACTGCACAAACATCCGACTTTAATATCATTGATAAAATATAACAATACCGAAAACAGCAATTATAGCAATAATAAATTATATATATATATATATATATATATATATATATATATATATATATATATATATATATATATATTTAGGCCGGTGCTGCAGGTCAGGGTGACCCTTGACCTCTTCTCCATCCATTGTAGGAATATCTATACGCAGACACTTCATCCTTCCATCTACTTCGTGGTTTTCCTCTCCGTCTCCTTCCAACCGTTCTCGTCCAGCAGCCTCTTTGACAGTCTATCCTATTCCCTCCGAACAACGTGTTCGGGCCACCTTAACCTAATTGCTCTTATAGAGTTTTTTTATATTCTCGTTTGTCTTAGACCTGTTAGGCTTGCGGCACATATTCGTCAAATAACTTTCCTTCTAAATGCTTTTAGTTTACGGTCGTCATGTTGTGATACGCGCCTCCATGTGTCATAACAGGTCTTATTAGAGACTTGCATAGCTTTGATTTGGTCACTCTAGACAACAATTTGAATTTTAATAGTCTATTTCCGGCCATATTCAATTTTTCTGCTAATTTCATACCCTTTGTTCTCAGTACCGCCATGGTAAACGAGTGATATTTTCAAATTTGAAGTCGAGGATTTAAATGTCAATCTATTTACTGCCGAAGACATTTTTAACCATACAGAAATGAAATATAAAAAAAATGTCTTTTAACAAACGATAAAGTATTGTTACTTTGACTTTTATGATTCTTGGTCAAGTGGCATCGATAACCACACAACTATATTTAAACAAAGGGAGTTGCTATTTGAATATCCAGCAGCGCCGACAAAAGGGAACCCTATCCCTAAGGTGAATAATTGACTGGAGAAGCTGGCCCTTCCTGGAGCCTGTCATTAAATGGGAAACACTCCAGGGGAATTCTAGATCAAGGAGTCAGCCCTTAAGCCGCTTCGACTCCAACCGCTATCCAAGGTATACATTTATATTAAAAGTAGCAAGAAAAATTATATTGCATACTTACTTATTATATTGTGTGCATCAAAAGATCAATAGATAAATTTAAAAAATAAAGGAAATATAAGGTCATAATTATAATTATATATTTTTTAAAATCTTTTTTTTTTTTTTTTTAATTTAATTTATTGATATTTACAACTGTATAATAAAAAAAATACATCTAGTAAATAGGCTATGTGATACAAAATGACATGAGTAATGGCAAGTTGAGAAACTACCCACTGGTAGTACTCAAATCACTAGTTCAACTAAGAAGGTCACGTGGCCATCTTCTTTTCAGACGCCTCGGGGGATTATCGGGAATCGAAGAGGAAGCTAGGTTTGAAACTAGAGGGTTTGAGTGGGAATGAAGTTTGTTATGAAAGGAAAGATACCGGGTTCGGGCCAAATCAGCAACAAATGGGACATTAAGGTCGTTATGGATGACGGTATTTTTAACAAAATAAGGAGCGTTGAGGATTTTACGAAGGATTTTGGACTGTAGGGATTGGATACGACAGGAATTCGATGGCTTAGTGGAGCCCCAAAGCTCTACTCCGTAGGTCCAAATAGGTCTTATGATGGTCATGTAGATGAGTCTTTTGTAGTTAATTGGGAGGTTAGAGCGTTTGTCTAGTAAGTGTTGAAGTAGCCTGAAACGTCGAGCAGTTTCTTGTCTTTTCAGTCTAGTATGAGGATTCCAGGTTAATCGTTTGTCGAGGTGCAACCCTAAATATCGGATCTGTTCTACCTGCACCAGTGGGGTATTATTAAAGGATACTGAAGGGCAGGAAGTCATTGGTTTACGACGTAAGGTAAAAGTGATTTGATGGGATTTTTGAGAATTTATTTTAATTCTCCAGTTTTGACACCATTCTTCAAGATCAGTGATATGGGATTGGAGCCTTTGGGATACAATAACTGGATTGGTGTTGACTGATAATACACATGTATCATCAGCATACGTGGTAAGGATAGTATTAGGATGAGTTGGGATGTCAGCTGTATAAACTGTATAAAGGATTGGGCCAAGGATACTACCTTGAGGAACACCAGCAGATTGGGAGAAGAGGGATGAAAGGACATTATTATGGTTTACCTGGAAAGTTCTATTTGTGAGATAGGATTGAAGGATGAGAAAGTAGGTATGAGGTAGGAATTTACGGAGTTTGTAGAGCAAGCCCGGATGCCAGACTCGGTCGAAAGCCTGTTCCACGTCAAGAAAGACGCCCGAGCAATATGATCCACGTTCTAATGCAGAGGAGACCACATCCACCACACGATGACATTGCTGAATAGTGGAGTGGGATGCTCGGAATCCAAACTGGTGATCTGGTATTACATTATTTGCATCAAGGATGGGGTACAATCGTTTGAGGATAAGTTTTTCTAGGATTTTACCCATGCACGGTAGAAGAGAGATAGGACGGTATGAGGAAGGGTATTCTGGTTTTTTTTTAGGTTTGGGTATCATTTTTACAATGGATAATTTCCAGGGGTCAGGAAAATATGTGGAGCGGAGTACAGCATTATATATATAGGTAAGGAATAGAATGGCTTTTCTAGGAAGGTGTTTTAAGATATGGATTGTGATGAGGTCGTGCCCAGGAGCTTTGCGGGAAGGTAATCTGTGAATAATGTTGGATATTTCTGTAGGATGGAATGCTTTGGGTGGAAGGGACATTTGGAGGGGAGCATCTAACGCTTCTTTTATACATTCAATGTGATTTGGGTTAATTATTTCAGGATGTGGATGAAAAATTTTGGAAAGGTATTGACCAAATAACTGTGATTTTTCTCCGTCAGATCTTGTCCAGTTATTTGATCCAGTGAGGAGTGGATGATTAAATTCCTTGAACTTTAGGAGTTTTTTGGTGGTCATCCATAATGATTTGTCGGTGGTTGTAAGATTTTCAGTCCAGGTAATTAAATTTTGAATTTTGAACTTCTTGATTTCTGCTTTTAGTTTGTTAGTTAATTTTGTATAGATAGTTTTATCTGCTGGATATCGAGTTCTATGCCACTTCGATCTTGCTCTGCGTTTTTCTCTTAATAAGATTCGAATATGCTGTGGCAAATCAGTCTGTTGATATTTATTAATTGTATGATTTGTGATGTTATCATGTAAACTGCTTCTGATTGAAGTTGTAAGTTTTTCTATGGCTGTATCAATGTCTTGTTTTGTCTTAAGTGAAATTTTTAAGTCCAGTTTGTCCTCCAAGTCGTAACAAAAATCGTCCCAGTTGACACGTCCTGTAATCAATGAGGGAGGGGAAGGCTTGGGAGCAAAACTTGAGTGCAAGAAAAGGAGGACTGGACTATGATCTGATGAAAGGTCGTCCAAGGATTCAATATTGGCTTGTGCGGGGGAAATCTGGGATGTAACAAATATGTCAAGGATGTCGGGACGTTTTTTGAGGGATGTAGGCCAGTAGGTGGGATTTTTTGGGGCAAGGATTGAGTAACTCTTTGAGGATGTGAGAGAGGATAGAATATTTCCACGGGAGTTGGATGTTCGACAACCCCATCGTTGGTGTTTAGCATTGTAGTCTCCTCCAGCAATGAAACGCGGTCCAAAAGATTGGAATAGGGAATCTAAAAGGTTATGAGAGATGGAACTACCGGGAGGACAGTATACAGCTGAAAGTGTGATATGGAAAGGTCGTGAAGTTATGGATACTGATGTTGATTGAATAGCATCAGTTGGAGTAGAAGGGACAAGGGAATGAGAAAGAGTTTTATGGATGAGAATGCTGGATCCAGCATGTGAAGTGTTGTCTGGGTGGTCTGACCTATAAGTAATATAGTCCCGTATATAGAATTTCGTACGTTGAGTGAGGTGAGTTTCAGTCAGCAAAGCTATATCTATTTGTTTGTCATGGAGAAAAATGTCTAGTTCGTCACGGTGATTGAGTAGTCCGTTTGCATTCCACAAAAGGATAGTTAAGGGCTTTATGCTCATCGTGGCAGGTTAAGTGGAACTTCGGACAGAAATCTTGTGAGTAGGACGATCAGTGGTTTGATGGTTTCCTGAAGGTCTCGCAGGAAGGAAGATAAGATAACGTTAATGTCTGTTGGATGGTGGACTGGATATACATCTGGAGGTTGGGTTGGATAATTTATTTGGAAAGGATGGTTGCCTGTGAGTTGAGTCTGTGGAGCTGGATTTGTTTTTGTTATATTATGATTTAGGGAATTTTTTTGAGGGTTCTGAGAGGATGGGACCGGTTTTTTTTGTTGCGGCGGCAATTTGACCCGTAAGGGTAGATGATAGGGAGGAATTTGCTGACATGGAGGTTCAGCTGTAGGATGGGATGTCTGGAATTGAGGTTGGGATTCCCGAGGCTTGGGTTGGGAGGTCTGAGTCCTATTAAGGGAAGTCTGAGGCTTGAGTTGGGAGGTTTGAGGCGCCCGACTCCGAGGCTGTTGCAGATTAGTTGAAGTGCTGTCCTCTGTGGACGTTGTATTAGTAAATTGTTGCAGTTGTAACGTTTTTGGCAATTCAGGGAAGATTGTGACGTTGGCGACTTCAGGTGCCTGAGTCGTAGTCTTCTCTATTTTATCTTTTATTTTAAAAGTTCTCTGGCGATGGAAATTTTTATAGACCGTACAGCCTCTATAGTTTGCGGGGTGATCTCCGCCACAGAGTGCACATTTTGCAGGTTCGGCATTAGATTTTTGGCAAGTGTCAGTTGGGTGTGAGCCTGCACACTTGACGCACCTGTCTTCGTGATGGCAATACCTCTTAGTATGACCCAAGTTTTGGCATTTAGCGCATTGTACTATGGTTGTTTTTTGTTTGGGCTGTTCGAATTGAACGGTAGAATAAACCAGTCTTGAGACTTGAAAAATATCCTCATTATTGCGTGCTGGTTCCAAATCCACGAAGAATAATGGTAGTGGATATTTCTCTGTGGGATGCAATACGCATGAGACATTTCTCACATTGTGGCCTATTTCTTCTAGGTCATTCTTAATTGCTGACGTTGGGGTGGATGAGTGCAGCCCTCTCAACACCACTCTGTATGATTTTTCCTGTCTCAACTGATAACAGTGAAAATCGTATTTTTTTACAGTCAGGTGATCTATTAGTTTTTTGTATGCATCTTTGTTTATAGTGTTTATTTTGATGTCCTTCACTCTGGAATAGCAACTAAAGTTTGTCGGGCCAATCAATTCCGCAATTTCTTGGCCTAAGGCATAGAAATTATTTATTTTTGAAATAAAGATTGGTGGTGGCTTCGGATCAACGAATCCCTGATTTGTGGTTTCCTGTTTAGGAGGTAGATTATTTGAAGTATAATTGCCGCTAGTTGAGGCTGATGGTGGTCTATTTTCTAGGCTGTTATTTGAATTTTTGGCTGCAGTAGTTTTACTGCGAGTTTTAGGACGCCCTGATACTTCATTGTTTTGTGTGGGTGTCTTTTTTAAAGCTGTTGTCTTATTTTTTTTTTTATTAGGAGAGTTCCCGGCCGAGCCTGGTGCAGACTTTCTCTCTCTCTTCTGTAGAGTTCGTCTTTTTAAATATTGTGAGTCCGTCTCACTTATTTCCGAGAAAGGAGTTTCTTCCTCCGACACTTCACTACACGTATTGTCTTTCATTGTCTATTATAAATAATAATAAAAGGAAAACAAAATTATATATAAGATATATAAATAATTAAAAATAAATTCTTATCTCTAAATTATATCCATGCATTGTATTAAACATAATGAAACTAATTATTAAAAAAAAAAAAAAAAAAAAAAAATTATTTAAAAAAAAAAAAAAAAAAAAAATTAATGTCTCTCGTGGGATTCGATCGGAGGATCGGAAGGGATCCACGCACCAAGCCTTGACCTTGAACTTGGCGTTGCGACTATGCTAAGTCCTGTAAGGATTAGTGCCACGTTGCTGCCTCAGCGAACGTCCACCAGTTAATAATTGTCTTTTTATAATAGCACTCACCTCACAATCCTTGATTAAAATAGGTTCATATTGTTAATAAACTATTTCCTACACATTTTCAGTTGTAGCTGTTGAGTTGTTCATTGTATAAATAGTAACAAATGCGGAGCGTTATTGACAGAGAACTGTGTAAGCGGCCATGACACTTGATACTTTTTAAAATCTAAGTTTAATAATTAAGGAAAGGAGCCAATCATTACGTAGTGTGGTGAGAACTAACCTCAAGGTCTGTACCTAAAGTCCATGTAAATAGGCTCTAAAAACGGGTACACTTAATAGGGAATACCGTTGGGGGAAAACTGAGTAATTAAGCATGATCTTCTTTCCTGCAAAACAGTTAATTCAAAAACAGTACGGACGCGTATTTACAATCTTAAACTACAGCACAATTCGTTCTACTCTACAACCATAATTAAATTATTATGTAAAGAAATCAATAACTATTAAAAATCGATTACACTTGTATATAAAAATTCACTACATCCCATGAAGGATCTTGGGTTCAGTACTTAGTAGTGAATGATACTAGGACAGCGGCTGTGCGACGGTATTTGTCCCAGGTTACGCTCATCCGCCAGATCCCCCCCCCAAATCAAGGGTACCCATTTTATGGGATATATGTGAGCTCCAAGAGGGTCTGCAGATCCCACTAGGATTGCAGTTAGCAGATTAAATAATTTATCTGCCACTGCCGGATTTGAACCCATAACTTTAAACATAGCAAATAACCACACTACTCATCATACGTATCAGCATATGCTAGTGAGGTAGTTAACTATATAACACAAATATATATATTGGATTAAATTTTTTTTTATATACACTCAGTTTTCATATTAAAATTTTCTAACTGAAAAATGCATGATGTGTTTTTATTTATATATAAGTGCGTTTTATTTATATCATTGACGCTTCACTTATCCAGTTAGATATTTTAAAAAAAAATTTATTATAGTTGATATTGATTGTATTTCTTCACATTGTAAATTGTATTTATCTATTGTTTTTCTCTATATAATTATTGTTATCTTATTTCTATGTTATTTTTATTTCTTGTATTCTGTTTTTGTTTTTTTATTCTTTAAATGTTATCATTGGAGGTAATTCGCAATTTTTTTCATTAATTATTTCTCATATGTTAATTATTTGTATTAATTAATTAAATGTAATCACATTATACTCTAAGAACTAATAATACCCTGTATAGAAATCTGTATTGTTATTCTAAAGGGACTTGTCTCAGAATAAATAAAGGCTTTATTATTATTATTATTATTATCATATTGAACCCAATATCCTTCATGCATTTTAAGAAATATATCTTTTAATTCTTCCTGTTGATATGTGAAACCGGAAACTGGACGGATAACACACTATTACATTAGGGAATGAAGAAAAACAAAATATCCATTAGGTGCTATAGTTGGTAATATATATATATAATAGTCGGTGTTGTTAGTTAACAGAGATCCCTAGGGCAAAAGCAATTGAACTTTCCTAATGTTAAATGTACTGTTAGGGCGCCGTAAGGGTGACAGGGATTGCACCCTTGGACAGCTTTCCCTATAGAACTAATCTCTGGTAGGCTGCTGCCTTAATCTGACTCAGATAATTCTTTACAGAAAGTTTCCTAATAGGTTATATATTTGAATTGTAAAATCAAATAAATAAATGGACGTCAGATATAATACCAAAAGTTTAATTTTAAAACTTTTTATATTGAAGAAAAAACAAGAAATACATCAAATTACTTACAAAAACAAATAAACAAACTATTAAACCAAATTAGATACAAACAAAATGAAAATACATCAAGATTTCGTCAAATACAATAAACCATGTGAACATTACTTTTTTAAAAAGGAATGAATTTATACGTGATAATTTAGTTTAATTGCGCAATTAAAAATAAATAACAAATGTCTATAATACCCTGGTCAGGCGGGTTTCTTGATAGAAGTTCCCTCTGTTTTAAACGCAATGACCACACTGGTAAAAAACTGTATGATTGGTCTAAACTGCACCGCGCGGGTCGCTATTGAAGCCAACAATGAAATAGCGTCTTTTGGCTAATAAAAAAAAAAGAAAGCCTCACAACTGTTTTCGATTAAATCACTCTTAAATCCAAAAAATATTACGTTGAAGTATTTCTACAGACGATTTATTTAAATTGAAATTAAATTAATAAAAATACAAAATAATTGAAACAAAAAATTATCACATATGAACATGTTATTTAAAAAACTGAGCGGCCGTAACATGTACTAATATATTAATAAAATACAACTCTATCCCGTGATGATAAACTGAATTTAAATACATCCAACAGAACGCTTGGGAAGTTTCGGCTCGTGTCCTAAAGAATTCAATTACCCTTGAAGATTGAAAGATGGAGCTGTGCTGAAGAAGGACTAATGAAAACGAATGGTGGTTCGGAAGCTGTGAGGAGGGAGGGATTCGTTAGTTTCTTTCCCATCCATCTTCACTAGCAAAGCATAGTTATAGCTCAACAGATATTTAACGCCTACATTTGTTTCCTTAGGAAGGATGCTGCATTTTTAAACTACTTTTTACATACGTATCAAGCACTTAGATAAGAATTAAGATATTATTAGAATTAGATTATAGGAAAAATATAATGGTAGCTGCTTCATTGACCGTAGAACTAAGTTAATGAGAAGTTGTTTGAAGATAAAGGAAAAGCATTTCGAATCACAGTTTACAAAACGACATGAACATTTCCACAGTAAAATCATATATTCACAGGAAATATAAATATATCCCTCGTCAATACATCGCGGAACTGATCTTGTTCTTCCTCTTTCATCCTCTCTGTTACCTGGACTTCCTATGAGAAGACTAAAAAGATAATGGCTTAGAGAGCTGCTCAGAAAGCATTAATCAGTTATAAAAATTTCATGTCTTATTAATCTAGAAGAAATAATCATTAAGACCACATTTTCTGGATGTGATAGTGCGCAGGTGCAAATATAACCTATATCAATTTTTAAAAATAAAGTATACTTCGCCACTGTGGAAACGTCCACAGTACATTACCTCAGAGGCTTAACTAAATAATTAAGACAAACTACCTACTCAAATACCGTCATCTTGCCTCAAGACCCAGAAAACTCACCTCGACGTAAGAAGCTTACCTACCATCTTAAACTTAAACACCTCGCGTCTACTTAACAACCAGAATTAAAGTATTATATAGAGGAATCAATAACCTTTAAAAATATATTACAGTAATATATTATCCGACAAACCCTCAGGGAAAAATTGGTTCGGCAGAGAAAAATAAAATGGGATTTTGCGACTCGTCACCTATGCTGGGGTGATAATGAGGAGCACCGCGTCTACGCCAGCGAAGCAATGGCTCCTAGCAACAAACATCTTTACTGGCTAGCCAGGCAGAAGCAGCTATCTGCGAAAATTAGGTATGTATGGTTCAGTGGAGGCAGAGTCAGGTGTAGGCAATTGGACGGTTTCCCAGCAGTGACAATAAGCAAGCCTAGTGACCTAGACGTGTTCAGGTGAATGTTGTCTAATAGTCACCTTAGCTTTTCACTTTTATTTTTTTACATAGGGTTTTAGTTTATAGGGTTTTTTTCTGTTACCTGTGGGGGCAAAGGGCTGGGAGAGTATATTCGAGGACACACAAGGGAAACTGGGTAAAGAAAAAATCTCAAAACATTTATCTAACAAAAATAAAGCGGTATTATATTCAAATAAAAATTACATTTAACTATTATTGATACAGCATTAATAAAATAACAATTACCGTTCATTCAATAATATAGCATTAATAAAATAAGAATTATAATTCAAACCGAAATTCCCAGTCAACAGGAAAAATAAATCTTTTAATTTAATATAAGATTCAGCGTCAATAACAGCACTAAACAATAACATATGAACTAGAAACATACACCAGATTCTCCATCAATACTCAGAATCCCTAAAACCACTAATAAAATAATAATTTCCAAACAAAACTCGATCTATCATCTATAAAAATAATCATATCCCTCATCTATAACAATAACCATTTGCACTAATACTAATTACAACTTACACGTCCCCCATCGGTACTCATTACCTCATAACCAGTAATAAAACTAATAATTCCCAAACAAAAATCAGTCTGTCATCTATAACAATTATCATTGGATATGATTAAAATAAAGGATGGATCCTCTATAACAATATTCATATGCGCTAATAACAACTTAAAAACTCACCCTCAGTACTCATTATATCATAACCATTACTTAATTTCCATTTAAAACCAGTCCCCTCTTCTCTCACATAATTCTGGGTGCACTAATACTTAAAGATTCCTATATGTCTTGTGGCCAAGCCCACGAATGAAAAATAAAATAATTATCTGGCTCTATCTTCAACACACCACCCTCTGGCCTCACCCCAAGTCTAGTCCGGTTACAGTAAAGAGAAAATCTCCTACTTTCCTCTGTCTCCTGTTCCGGACCCGATTCTTCTCGCTAGAACACGCCTTCAACTCATCTACAGCCCAATCTCAAGTCAAGCCAGTTCTCAACTTCTCGACCCTCGAGAGATAACGGTCGCGTATTTAAAGGCTTATCCGAGCTAGCGTCAACATTCTTATCCCGGGGTCCCTGAGGTGGTGGAACCTGGTGGTCATAATTATCCCAAGAATCTCTTGAATTGAATTTAACTTTTTAAATATTCGATCAGAGTCGACTAGTAGGCGACAGAAATGCTGATTAATTTCCGTGTTGGACTGATGACTCGGCGTCGCCACAAAGCAGACAAGAACTATTATTCTTAACATTTAATAAAATATATCAAAACTAATTGGTAAGGACCTACAATGCCTTTAACCAAAACCACATACAAAGAACAATTATGTAAATAGTCACTAAAAGGAATAACATTAGCAAATCTTATTTGGCATAGGATAACATACACGTACCTATTAATGTACAAAATCCTTCACACCTAAAATATTTTTAAAACATCCTAATGAAAAGAAGCAACTAAATGCTAATCATTCTCTTTAAAACGTAAAACTAAAAATAAACTTTTGACTTCAACTGATAAAAGGCTTCTTTTTGATCACAAATATTAGAGTACAATTCTTAACACAGATTATTTTCATTCGATGTGTTATAATTAAAAATGGCTAATTAAATATAACATTCGCTAACATTTTTAGAATTGAACTAAAAGCTGTAAGTAATGCATATTAACTAAATATATATATTTAAATAACATTTTTCTCAGCCCGTTACATTTCATTTCTTTTTTCATTCAGGTCCAGAAGAAGTGCTATTATATTTGAAACTTATTTTTTATCTATACAGTTTCCTTTATTCTTACAACAATTGTTTATTTTTACGAATTTCTTTAATTTCATTTTTCTCTGAATGTTCAATTTTCATACTACTCAAAACTATCATCGCACCATTCACTCATTATGATCATTATTTAATTTATTATTTACCCGAAAAGTTTGCATTTTCTATCCCTCAATCTGCATTCCGTTTTCCTGTCATTTTTTTCTCTCGTCGTCAGTAATGACTAATATACTAAACTGTTGTCACACTAAGCATAATCCCTTATTGCACATTTTGATGAGTTTCCGAAATATTTCCAAGATAATTTTTACTAATCATAGCTGTCCCCGAAACTTGGCTCAAACCTACCAATTGTCCCTTCCTAACTATTCTTTCATACGTCATGACAGATCTGACCGCAAGGGAGGTGGCGTTGGATTATATATCCATGAAAGTCTTAAAGCTGAAATCCTTCTTCAATCTCCTACTTCATGCTTTCCTCACCTAGAATACATATTTGTTGAAATCTTAACTTTATTTTCTCCTCTCCTATATGCTGTAGTATACCGACCTCCTCATGTTCCATTCGACAACCACTTCGAATCCTCCCTTTTCTAACTAGTCTCTACCTACACCAATACAATTATATTTGGTGACATTAACATTAATATGCTTTCGAATTCCAGCAATAAATCCTTTTTCACAAAGTATTCCTTCTCAATCTTTACCTTGTCCCCTACACCACTTCCGTTTCTTTCATCACAAAATCTCATCCAAACTTCATATGACCTACCACTCAAATCCTTTACTCCCAAAACGGCGTCCTATCGCAAATTTGACCTCCTTTCCTTCGAATCTCTTCAATCTGACTTAAGTTCCATCAACTAGGACGTCATTTACTCCTATAGTTCCATCGATCAGATGGTTTCCACCTTGACTTCCAATCAGCAATCCATATTAGACATCCATGCTCCTTTAAAAACCCGAACCTTACGCCGTCCAACTGCACCTTGGCTAACTCCTGAAACAAAAGAAAAGATAAAGAAAAGAGAAGCAGCAAGAAGAAAATTTCGTTGCACACGTCTATCAGTGGACTGTGAATGTTTTAAACAAGTTCGCAATGAAACCCAATCAGCAATACGTCGTGCAAAATCAAATCACATCCATTTCATCCTCTCCAATGCAACCGATTCCAAATCCAAATGGAAAATAATACGACAATTATCACCAACAGTATCCGGTAAACACTGTTCCTTTCTAATCACGCCACACGATCACAATACATCTCCTAAATCCTCATTCTCTACCGACATTGATCATATAAACTTTAACCATTCTTTTTATCCCATGTATCATATGATGAACTATTAAACCCATTCTGAAATTCCGCAACAATGACTATGGTCATGACAATATTCCATTGAAGCTACTAAAATCCTTCCTTCCTTTCATAATGCCTTTTATTACATCATATTTATAATTTATCCTTACAAAACTCCGTATTTCCCACTAGTTGGAAAACCGCGTTAGTGCACCCGCTAAATAAAATTGAAAATCCCTTCCCTACAAATGATTTCCGCCCTAGCTCCCTTTTCTCTAATATCTCAAAACCATTAGAACGCCTAGTTCAGAACCGAATTTCAAACTTTCTAGAAGAACGTTCCCTCATTAACCCTCTCCAACCTGGCTTTCGGCCAGGCTATTCAACTCAATCCGCTCTCCTCAAAACCACCCACGATCTCCATGCTGCAATTGAACATCAAAAATGAAAAATTCTGATCCTTTTGGACTTTTCCAAAGCCTTTGACAAAGTAGACCATAATTAGCTCCTCGCCAAGCTTCGTAACTTACCTCTATCCAACAGAGCTCTAGGATGGTTCATGCCATTCCTCTCTGATAGCTCCCAATATGTTCTGTTCCCTGGTCAACCTTCTTCAATAGCCCTTCTTCTGTCCTGTGGAGTCCCACAGGGTTCATCACTATCCCCCACCCTATTTGCCATTTACTTAAACGACCTTCCACTTCTTATCCTTCCCAGTATCATGTCTACGCTGATGAATTTCAAATATACCTATCCTTTTCCCATTCCGATCTATTACTAGCCACAGAAATACTACAGGATGATCTGAATCGAATAAGTCGATGGGCAATGGATAATAAGCTAAAGTTGAACGTGGACAAAACCAAAGCAATAGTAATAGGGCCAAACCACTTCCTTAAAACTATTCCCCATAATCCAATCATCTTCCTACACAATAATCCTATTAAATACTACCCAACCGCCAAAAACCTTGGAATTATCATTGACCAAACCCTCTCTAGGAAAAACCATATCGCCGAAATTTCCCGTCGTACCTTCTCCACCTCAAGGCGTCTGAATTATCATCGTCACCTGTTCCCTTTTAAAACCCGTAGACTTCTAGTTAGTTCCTTAATTTTCTCTCATTTGGACTATTGCTGTACAGTGTATGGGGGTGTCTCTGGGGATCTCGAGGCAAAATTAAAAAGGTTGCCTAATTGCTTCCTTCGTTTCATATTTGGGATCTCGAGAGATGCCCCGGTCACCTGATTTTACGAAGAGATGAAGTGGCTTCCTATTGTCATAAGTAATTCCTAGCATCCTTTCTCTACCAAGTTGTACAATCCCGCCGACCATCATCCATTTTCGATCTCCTTCAATTCAAAACCAGTCCTCCCCCGAAACTCCCGTTCTCGGCTCTCTGATCTATAGACAGTATCCCAGCTTTTGAAAGAGCTTTCCTTATCCGGTCCTCCTCCCTTTGGAACTCTATACCTTCCTGCATTCGTCGTTACAATAATCTTCCAACCTTCAAATCCCGTATATTCCATCACGTAATTAACAATTCCAAAAAAATCGCAAATAGTATAACAAGTTTTGAGATAAAATTCTCTCATGAATGAATGATGTTTTTTAATGTACTCTTGAATTTGTGATTATGTATGTAAAAACTCCCGCAACCATTTTGATTTGGACGTCTACACAACACATCGGTTAAACTAAGCTGAGCTAAACGTCACATAACCAAGATGGCGCGCAATCAAAATGGTAGCGGGACTTTTGCCCCATCACTTATTTGTATCAGCGTGTAGGATATAAACCACGTACATATGTACTGTATCATCTAGTTAGACATTTTAAAGAAGGAGAAATGAAGAAAATGAGTGTAAATCACTAATTGTGTTATATAAATCGTTTCTCCTATATAATCATTGTTAACTTATTATAATTTTTTTTCTTTCTCTTCTTCTAATCTGTTTTAAAATATTGTTATTGGAGGTAATTTGCATTTTTTTTGCATTATTATTTTTTTGGGTTTTTACTCTTTCTCACTTACTAAATTATTTGTGATAATTAATTAATTGTAATTATTTTTACACTCTAAGGGATAATAGCTACACCTGTATTGTTATTCTAAAGGGACTTGTCCCAGAATAAATAAAGACATTATTATTATTAATATGTTATGGAAAAAAAACTGTTATTTTAGAATTCGGTAGATATTTGTATAATTAATTTCTAAGTGTATTTAATATATTAATTTCAGTTCATTTAATATATTAAGTAAAGTTCGATTAATATATTGAGTAAAGTTCATTTAATATGTATATTGAGTGAAGTTCATTTGCCGTGTAAAATGGTAATGTTTCGTGATAAATTGTCTGCAGGAGTTCAGACAGCCTTATGATCATCCAACCTCAGGTTGCTACGAACCATGGTTTCCATGGTCAGTGGCAGGTTATCTATTATTCCTAAAACATTCTCCTTAAATTCGGGTTCAAGGACGGTGAACATTTGGTCTAGATTATAGAAGTTTCCAAAACCTGGTCAGCAGACGCAAGAGGACCTATATTTCTTTCGCCGAAGCAGATAATCCCAGGACCAAAAGTCCGGAAGTCTTTAGACATCCTGAATCCTGTTAAACCACGGATATTCCTGATATTATTGCCGATAAGGTTGGATCCTCGCTCCTACGTCCGGTCGTTTTAAGTTCTCTCCAATAGGTTGATGGATTTCACATACTCAAGCTGTTTGAAGATATTTAAAGAATCCCAAAACAGGAGTACTTTTGTAAGCGTAAACCGCTGCCAATCCAATCCAGCAAAACCTTAGCTAAGTAATATTTCACTCAGTACATTACATATACAGTAGAATCCCGATAATTCGTATGGTCAAGGGACTGAAGATTTGGTACGAATTATCAGGAATACCAATTATCGGGAGTACAAAATAAAAAAATTAAAAACGTATTAATACAATTTTTTGAACCTATCGAACCGTCCATCCCTTGCACGAAAGTTTTCAATTACCATTTTTCTGTGAAAACTCGGGCGTGATTTTGTCCTTGTTCTTCAAAATTGATGTGATCGTGGAACCAGCGACGATGAAATGCTTGGATACGTCAATTAGCTTACAGTCACTGGTCACGGCGTTTATGATTTGTTGTTTCTCTTCAATAGAGAGGCTAACGTATTTTGGAGGCATGATAACGTGTCACAACGGTAACAAAAACGAGACTGAATTGTAAATAAAAGTGTGATTGTAAGAAAAGCTTAATAAAATTCCTAGAACTCCACTCATTTTCTTTGAGTGAAAACAGTACGAATTACTTATGAGATTTCTAAGAAAATTTGTCTCTCTCACTCGCTTTCCCCGTAAAATATCGTTAGGATCTACTGTACCTCTAAACAGTACAAACATGCTTGTGTATAGAAACAATACAAATTGAGTGATTTCCTAGAAAGGATTTATTCTCATTCTGCTCCCTGGCATATCTGTTTCACTGTTCTCTCCCTCCCTTTCGAAATCAGTACTAAGTAACGAGATTTTAAAGCTGGAAATACGAATTATATGACGTTATAAGTGACCTCGAGCATAAAAATAATACGAATTACCGAGGGGGTCTGAAATGCATTGATTTTATACCATTTATCGGGATTTTCTCTGGGGACCGGCAAATTTATACGAATTAGCCGGAAATACGAATAATTGGGATACGAAATATCGGGATTCCACTGTATTATGATACAGAAATATTAATCTATAATTTTTATATTACGAAACTTTGATGTTGGAATAGAACTTCACGATAATCGTCTGAACCCTACAATCATCCAGATATGTGTATCTTGTTTAGTTAATATCAACTGAAACTCGTCAGCAACGAAGGACGCTGGGTCATGTTAATTAGTATAATACAACAGCAGATGGGAGTCCCCAAGTTGTGTACACATAGTATAAATCTCGAGAGGGGGTGAGCTTAGTGCAGTTAGGAACAGCCGAGGCTAAAATAATCAGAAACATTCCGACTCGGTCCGTCATAGCGGGACTCGGAAGGAACGCCCAAGAATTTTTCAATTTGCGGCTCTTCACGCTCCGCTCGCCCGGAAATCTGCGACGCCGAGCACAAAGACATTTCTAACACCTTCATTTGCTAACCTTCCCTTAGATTATTGTTAAACGTGGGAATATGAGGCTCAGCCCACTGCGAGTGGAAATGAGTATGAACATTGGAGTTGCAATAATAGTTTATTTTCAATTGTTGACAAGTACCTTCCAACACAGTTTTGAATTAAAATTGAAGACGAAAAGACAGCTGGAGAGAAAATAATGAAAGCATCTTGTTATTATTCCCATTCCGCTATAAGATATATCATCTCTCATTTCAAGATGGTGATGATTTTCTAATTATTCTCTTTATTTAAATACTTTGTACTCGGAGGCATACAACATTATTATTTAAATAAAAAACCTGTACCACCACAAAACATGAAGTATGACAATATGATACAATATGTGCCAAATGGCATTTATATTATTTGTCAATTAAATATTTTAATTACTATTATTATTATTAAGTACCAATCATTTTAAGTCATACGCAATCATCAGGGTTTAAGAAATGATAACAACTATAGCAGCTAAAGATACACTAATTTCTCATTAAATTCCATCCTAAGCCTACTACATACCGCATAATTAATACCTAGTTACTGATACCTAAGATTAAACTATAATTAACTGTAATAACAAAGGAGTTATATCATTACAGCATAGCTCACAAGCTGTATATTGAACTTCATTGTGAGCTATCAGGTAAGATCCGAGGCTCATTTGTTTTTTATTAGGCGTCGCGAAGCCGGTCGTTAATGAGACCTCTCTCGTGTTGGATATTCACAAGAGCTCGGATCCCAATAACAAGAGAATGCCGAGACATCAAAGAGATCTTCAGCTCTCAACACAATCTCAACACTAATTAATTAGTTCCGAATTTCGTTTTCTCTTACGTCCCCCCCCCCTCCTCGCTCCGCGATCGGTAGGCCGATGAGGAGATTACTGGAGTTGTCGGGGCCGCTATGCAGAAATAATTTTAATTAAACTGGGAGGTTGTTATCTTCTAGCGGACAGCACACAGAGCAGCACTTCTATGCTTTGCCGAGCAGGCGTGAAGATGAAGCAGAAGATAGATCCACTGTACTGGATGGAGAAGGCTTCTTTACTGAAGGCAATGTTCTTACCGAGAAGCGTTATAACGTCTTCAAGCAGAAGGGATTCAGTGGATGGGGAAAAAAAAGGTGATTTTATTGGAACGAACGGTTATATCTTCACGTTAGCATAGATAAGTTTTTTTTTTATTTAACTTCACTTTATACTGATATGGCTAATTCGACGATGCAACAATGGTAGCTCTAAATATTGCCTATCCAAGTTTAATTAGGACAGGTACTTTAAACGAATACCTGACATCGTACAGGCTCGAGATCCCCGTTAACCTCCCTTCCAGAGAACGGCATGACCGAGGATTTTTTAATCCCATTCCTAGGGCCATTTGCCGGGCTACGAACCCGCGATCTCCGGCTAAATAGGTTGTTATGCTAACCATTAAACCACAGGTCACCACTAAAACTAAATTTATTTATGTTCGTTGATTATTTTAAAATAATAATTAATAAAGCTAATATTTACACCCATGTTTTAAGGTTTCATTTCATGCTACGTTATAAAATCTTTATATATTTTAACCAAGGAACATTTTAACCTAGGAAAACGATACTAGTCCTATGTATGTACAGTTGTTTTTTGAAGTAATAAGTTGAAATATTAATTGTCAAGATTGACAACTATAAGAAGTCGGTCATTCAGGCAGGTAGCAAGAGCTCCTCTCTTGAGGAGATTCAAGAGAGATGAAAGAGGGGTTGTCCAAGGTCAAAGGACATGAGGTGAATATCTTACTTCTTGAACAGCACCCGGAAGCAAACGCTGGCTTGGAAGGAGTCTGGAGATGACAATATGCGGGAGACAACGGCCACGCCGGACGAAGAAAGAAACCAGATATTTGTTAATATGAGTTATGTATGTATTTTATGGCAACCCTCTGTATATCTGAATCATTAAGCAAGACCCCTTAATGAGGGAATTCAAGACTCCACTTTTGAAAAAAAAACTCCAAACTTTCTCAACGCTGGTAGTTAAAGATGGGGTAGCTGGCGTAGAAGAGTGAAACAGCCAGACCCTGGGAAGACATATCTCACAAAGAACTATAGGCGTACCCCTGATTTACCAGATAAGTTTTAATTTAAGTTAACCATGTATATTATGGCAATCCACTATATATCTGAATCATTATTGCTCAGGTCAAAATGTATTTACCAAATGATAGTCCAAATGAGAAATTGTATTAATGAAGTATATTCATTATAATTTCTAGGTGCAGACTTGACCCAGATGCTGTATATATTTTATTAAGGCATTAAGTTGAGTAATTAGTAATGTGGTAAATGCACAATCCTGGAAAAGAATACAATTTGAAATACAGTAGGGCACTTAATGAAATAATCACTTGAGTAATTATCATAAATAACAATTACTCATTGCACCCCTAAATCAATAGAATTACTTAAATCGTATTCATCCCCCTAAAACATAGCAAAAATATTATAATTAATTAGATAACTTGGTATTCATCAATTTGAAGAGTTTTGTAAAATTGGTTAAACAATTGAATGGTTAATGTAAGAGGAAACAATTGAGGTAATGCCCAAGGTGGCAAGAACGGGGGATCGGCCTCGGGTTACAGCGAACAGGTAATTGCCAGCGACAGGAGATCCCCGGGGGCCCGCCATGTCCCTATCAATATCATACCGAATCTATTACTCCCATTACTGCCCTATAATATATTATTAACTACTGCCCATCATTAACTATGCTAATGGTTGTAATAATAGTAATAGGTTTGGTATATTATAAGCTAAAACATAATTGAATGATTATTAATATATATAAAAGAAAATGCAATGGAGTTCAGAAAGTAAGGTTACAAAGCCCTTGCAGGACGTAAAGGACTTGGGAAAATGTTTTATTGTTGGTACCACTGACGTGTAGAAAATTTTCTAACGGTCAAAACTAAAAAATTGAACGCTTCAACCAATTCCTCCGTCAGTTCCACCTAGAGCAGTGTGAATCTTTTCTTGGCTCAATTGTTGTGATTGGGGGCAAAACGTGGCTGATTCAATATGCTCCTGAGTCATAGAGCCATTCATATAGGGGGCAATTCCCGTTTATCATTAACCAAAAAACTCCAAGACCAGAGAGGAAGATCATGAAATCTGTCTTTTGGGACAGGAAAGATACCTTGTTAGTCGATTTCAAACCCCAAGGAACTGAATGCTGCGTCATACAGTGAGACACTGAATTAAAAAAATATATTCACAAGATCGGGAATGCTGACTCGTGTTGTGTCAATCCTCCATGACAACGCCAGACATCATATCACCCAGCTCACTCAGCACCGGAAGAAGACTGCTTGTCTCATTTAGATGGATATTGTAACCCACCTTATTTTCCGGACCTTGCACCATCGGATTACCGTATTCAATAGATCGAAGTAGTTTTTAATGGACAAGAAGCAGTCGATAGATAGTTACTAGTATTAGCAGTCTTATAGGTTTTCACAAAATTAGAATAATTAGCTTGGATGTGCTCCTGGTGACATGAATTTCAACTGTCTAATCAACAGGCTAGTTCATTTTAGGCCATAAGTCTTATGTTGTCTGTCTTTTTAAAAAAATAATTAATAAGCCAAATTGATACCATGTCAGATGGAAACGCCGATTGCAATGTCGAATCGAGAAAAAAAAACAGTTGAATCTCCGCTGACGATCCAGACCCAATTTGAGCCATTTAGAGTTGTAATATAATATTTGTTTCGCTATAGGAATATGTAGCATATAATCAGTAATCCAATAATTTTTGTTTTTCTTACTTAGCATTTGAAATTGCAATTGCAGAGGCTATCCCATCGGAATAAGGAGACCTTTGATAGGATTATAAACGCCGATAAAGATCGGGGGTAGTTCACCCCCTCCGACTTCTTGGGATGAGGAGATCCGACCTGGAGATGGAAGGAAGGAGGGTGAGGATATGGATGATTACTGTTCGTGTCAAGTGGCGGGACGGTAGCGTGCGGTGCACGGGGCAAATTACAGCTCACCTTATCTAGCCGCCTTCTTGTTAGCTTGTGGGCCGCCTCTAATAACTGTAATGATATTCTAATAGGCACAATCCACAGGGCCCTGCCCTTCTGCGATAAGGCACAACCTCATCCAACTCGTCTAAACACCATCATCCCCACCCCAGCCTGGGGCGAGGTATCCTTTCAATTTCCACCTCGCGTGTCCCTCCGCTCCCAATTATCTCATTATTCGCCCACTTCTGTTTGAAAATGGAAAACGTATTTGCTCTATTTTGCTTCACAGATCCAGGAACAAATCAAACCACTAGGGTAATGTAGCGAGTAGACTGGTCATGCAAACTTGGTATAACCCTCCTAACAAATTGGTGGATGGAAATGAAAAATCGTCTGAAGAGGTTATTTTTTCCCCTCGCATGTAGAGCGATGAGGGTGTTTGCAATGAGGGTGTTCGCAGTAATGGGATGCTTCGCATGGCAAAACAACATACGACTCCAAGTAAACATTACACACTTAGACACATCCATTGCATGCACAGCTTACTTACTTAATTTTATACATTTTTTTTATCACTCGGGCATTCTTAGTTCTTCTCATATCACCTTCTTCTAAAAGCGCCTATCCTCTTTATACAGATGTGGCTGTATGGAATATACCAATGCCACCCCTATTGGGGAAAAAGGAAAAACATAAATAAAAAATAAAATATCCTCTTTATAACGATTATAACCATCCACCTTATTTTACTGACCGCAGCACGAAACTAGTCTTGCGATGTTAATCCAGTCCATTGAGGTTTTTCAACCAAAAGACTAAAGTCTGCGTCTTGGACCTCTCTTTCCATCATTCTTGCTTGTATGATCAACTCCACCAGATGGGGCATTTCATTTCCCATCAAATTACCAAAGTATGTTGTTAAAAATGAGAATAGACAAAGTAAGGAGAATTGTTGTTTTACATGGACCGATCCTAATTTATATTTTCTGTTGCTATAAAATATCTCGAAGTGCTTCGTTGTAGTATGCTTTCATTGCTGACATGGTGCACCCCTGAAACTCTGAGCGTACGCAGATAACACTACATTTCAATTGGTTGTAGACTTTGACTTGAAGCATTCGCAAGTGCATAACGTATGATTACAATGAGAATACAAAACATCTGAGTACTCTGATTCGGGTCTGCAGGTTTAAATTTAGGTTGCATAGTACCATTCTGAGTTGGCTAAAGTCATTACTTGCCTTCTCATTCTTGCCTCATTTCATTCCCACTCGCCAAAAGGGGAAGTTTCGCCTCGTCAAGGACGTAAAGTGCCTGGTCATTAACTCCAAGAATACATTTTAAGTCATGACGACCAATCCTCGTAAGGTAGCGGAACTAAACATAAATAGACAACGTAGAGGATTTTTTTTTTCTGATAGCATCACTAAAATATTAACTGTTCCGTCCAATTAACTAATCCGGTTGCACTATTTCTAAGACAACGGTTGTACAAGGAGAGGATTTAATAATATTAAATTTAGAATAGTAGTGAACGAATACAAGATTTTTACTGAATTAATCAACCGGTATCAACAAGGGAGATGACTAAAGGCTGTTTTCTAATCTAGGATATCCCTTACCTTCTTGCCCAAGCATGTTTGATATAACAATAATAAAATACATTTTATGGATTTCGTTAATGTTAAATGTTAAAATTCTATTCCTGATTGTGACTTACAAGAATTATGAGTACCACCATAACGGCGCCTTACCTGTTATGCGCGCTATGAAGCCGTCACTACGGTTGGATAATTAGCTTAAACGTGTTTCTGATATTTCTGACGTGAGTTTCAGCCCGGTTCTGAACCTCGGGCTGTCTGAACGTAGGCTGAAAGTGACGATGTGTTGGCGTCAGAAGTTTCCAGAAAGGAATTGATGAGAAACAACTTTGAATCACGATAAATGAGAATGTTGACAGCAAAGTGGTGTCTTACTAAGTTCGAATCTTGAGGGAATGCTACATAATTAGTAAGAGGGGGTTTTCATCGAATCGAAAAAAATAAAATATCAAACCAAGTAAAGATCAGAAAACATGTAAACATTAGGAATATAAAATTCAGCATCACACCAATTAGAAAATGATTCAATAAATTTTAAATATTTTTGTTTTGAAGAGAAAAGATCCGGATTCGAACCCGGGTCGTCTCCATCTCTGGTGCAGTGCTCTAAGCCACTGAGCTACCAGGGGTCGTATCCAAGTCAGACAAATCCGTTCTCTTCACAGATCCTATATCCCCGTATTCTCGCAGTTTTGGGATTTCATGTTCTGCACGAGAAGGAATGTTCGAATTTACGTGAGTCAACATGATCCTAATTAAAGTTATTAATAATTATTTGCAATGTCAAAATCAAATCAACCAGAACAACCAGAAACAAGCCAATCGCGTTCATGGAAAAGTAGGCTCCGTCCCAGGACACGAAAGGACCCGATTGACTAACGATGGGGCCCTATGATTTACGAGCGGACCCGAGCGGGTATATAAGACCGATGGCGAGCCGAACGTCTTCATTCTCTTTTCTGCCCTGAAGAAGTCAGCAGCATGTCTGGCGAAACGTTGACGAAAAAGTTAGCGACACGGTCTAAACCAGAAAATAACACTGAAGTATTTTGTATAAATAGTGGCCGTGGAAACCTAAAAGAGAAATAAAGTTATTATAATTTTTGTTCAACGAAAAATTGCGAGAAAACGGGGATATAAGATCGGCGAAGAGAACGGATTTGTCTATCGTGGATACGACACCTGGTAGCTCAGTGGTTTAGAGCACAACACCGGAGATTCAGACGACCCGGGTTCGAATCCCAGCCAGGACAATCTTTTTCTCTTAAAAACAAAAATATTTCAAATAATAACCATCGAAATAACAATTAATAAAAATAAATGATTCAATAAATTGTTTGTATATATTATTTTTTAACGAGCTGAAAGGAATCAGACATTTTTTTACTGTCGAAACTTCTATTGTTTTTGCCACCATCCCTGGAGAATTAATATTCAATGCTTTCATCTATTCATACAAAATTATTTCTTCCAATTATGATTTCTTATCAGTAAAAAATTATTATTCAATATGTCACAACTGTGTCCGTTAAAAAAGATCTCTATGTTTCAGTATCATTTTTAAATACGAAAGCACAAACCCAGTTTTTTTTTCTTTTCATTCAAGAATAAGGACTACCGATGAACTATGTAGTATCTATATTCTACTATCCTACAAGCTCCAATATTTATTCCTAAAATATTTTAGATATATAAGACTAAGTTGATAAAAATTCCAGTATATAGCATGCAATCCTAACATAAACTGATGAGAAAATGGTTACACCTTCTCAAGCTATCAACTGGTCGACCCACAGTGGAACGACCGTTAGGGAGGATTGGACATTCATTAATATCTCCGCTTCTAGTTTTCCTAAAATAAAGCTATTGGTACGGTTTTAAAGCTTTTTGAATGGACTATTTAATTATACGATAAACAGGATCAGATGTTTTAGGGGAAACATGTAAAAATTCTCGATTTGATATTTCGATGTTAGATAATTTAGTATCTAACATTGTACCATTTATTGTACCTACATACTACGAGAATAGGTACAATACAGTATTCCATGGAAAGACAGATACATAGGTATTAAATAAAGTTATACAAAGGAAAAAGTAACAAACCAAAACATTTAATTATCAAACAAAATTAATATAACAATTGATAATTACTTTTGTTAGTTAATATACTAGGTATAATTGTTACATCAAAATTATAATAAATGTAGGTACCTATATAAAATTGTTTTATTTAAATAACGATCAGAAGTAAACCAAAATTAACAACTTAATTTTAATTAGGATTTGTTTTTCTATATTCTAAGTAACAATAAGTGATTGTGCTTCTGGTAATAAATCACGTTTAATGTTTATTATTTTCGGTCTAAGAGTCGAAATTAAAGGATCCTAATTTATCAACAAATTACTTAAAACATCTCTATTGTTTGATTGCCTTGATGATTTTCTGGCATGAAACACTCTGGAATTTCGGAATAACTTGTGATTTGCTTCTTGAGCATCTTCTGACAATTGTCCAATAAGTACTATAGCATTTTTGGCTATAGTTAACTAAAATTGGCTATAACTTCAAGGTTTATAATTGACCAAGACGAAATAACTTGTAATATTATTGCAAAGCGTCTAATTAGATGTTCATCAACAGCTGTTATAGCTGATGAAGTTTCTGGGGAGGCAAGCAATTTCTTTGCAGTTTCCATCATTGCTTGTACCAAAACCTTGTCTTACGTGATCTACACAAAGTCCCAACTGAATTTTAAAGTCATGTTGAACTTGATTTTTTTTCTTTCCAAGTAACTCCTTTTGCTCTGTTGTCTTTGCACTCCAGGACTTGAAATCTAGTCGGTAAGAGATGTGAATTGAACACTCAAGACAACTGATCAAAAATGCAAAGGGGGCAACCCAAATGAGAATAATCGTCATTAACTATTTCCTTGTTTGTAATAATTTTTAAATTGTTCATTTCTTTGGGTATTGCATTGCACAAGAAACACCTCATAGCTGAAGAAGTTTAAGTTAAACTACGAAAATTATCATTCCTTATTTCGCTACCCACGACTTGTGAAATCCGGGAAGAAGTATGGTCAAGTAAATTTTGCAATACGATATCACTGTTCTGCACGAAAATCCTCCTTCAAACCAAAACATGCTTTCTTACTGTTATCAGATGTGGTGAACACGAATTTGAAGTCAGATTTTGTCTATCACGCACAGTTTCCTGAGAAATTCTAGTTTTTTATCCAAAAAGGTGAGTTTTTTGTGGATTTGACGAATTTTTTTTCGGCATTAAAACATAGTGAAAAAAATTCAAAAGCCCGATGATTTTGAGCGCAATGAAGTATATTTGAACGAAAAAAAATTGATGGGAATATTACAAGTGGTTAAAGAAATATGGCTAAAAGTGTTTTTTCAGTTTTTCAAGGATCTCACTTTTGAAGCAAAGTTAAATACTACTGAGAAAAAGGCTTGGATTGCTTTTCGAGAGGTATGTGCTAAGTTTTTGGGAAACAAAAAATCTAGAGACTACCGAAAAATAGTCCAAGAACTGCTTACTTCATATAAAACATTGGGATGCAAATGTCCTTAAAAATGCATTTCCTGCATAGTCACCTAGACTTTTTCGCCCCAAATTTGGGTGCAGTTTTGGACAAACATGGAGAACGATTCCACCAAGACATATCCAGAATGGAAAAAAGATATTCTGACAAATGGAATGAGAAGATGCTGGCGGATTACTCCTGGACACTGCAGCGGGAGACAGAGGAGGAAGAGTACAAAAGAAAAAAAACTACTCATTGACGATGTGTGTATATTTTTTGAGTTGTGTCATATCTAGTATTATACCTGATAGCATGCAGGATTCAATTAATTATATTTTATTGTTGAAAAAGAAAAAAAAATCTGTTCTAATAAAGACAATAATTTTCAAATACAATTTTTCATTTTTTCCAAGTTTCACCTCTTTTTTCTCAAA
The DNA here is from genome assembly GCA_964056705.1 of Troilus luridus. Lineage (NCBI taxonomy): Eukaryota > Metazoa > Arthropoda > Insecta > Hemiptera > Pentatomidae > Troilus > Troilus luridus. Next base: position 87,464,755 of record OZ057415.1, read on the forward strand.
ATCAGAGGGTGATAGAATTTTTCTGAGTTCGGATTCGGACTCAGCACACCTGAAAACATGAGAAACAGGCAAAATTGTTCAAGGGAGGGGAGAAAAGTTTTTTTTTGCAGAACAGTGTATTTGCTCCAGTGTCACTGACCGATATGGATTCTTCTGCGGGATAACAGTCTTTTTTTAATTTTTGGATCTGATCGTAGCTGGGGTAAAATGATTTTTATCCTATTGCTTTTGCATTATTTCTGACGGCATTGTACTAAAACTTGGTAAAATCAGCGGCTGCATATAATGCTAATGCCTTTTCGTTCTCTTGATCTTTTGATTTTAAAAGGTTTTCACAAAATTGTTTGACACTCAGTACATGTTCGGGGTGCTCCCTAATAAAATTGACAATATAATCTACGCCATCTAACCAACTAACCTTCTAGTTATTTACTGTGAAGGTAGTTTTTTGGGCGGTTTTAAGCGATTTTCGCAATTGATTTTTTTAGTTTTATCCCCCAATTTTCACCGAAAAATCCCAAGTTTTATTTGCCTAAAATATCTTATTTTTGATAAGTTGTTTTCCAGTAGGTGCACGATTAATTGAAGGCAGTACCTCAAACAGTGGATTGATTTAAAAATATAAGTTTTTAGAAAAATTTATATTTCGATTCAGAATTTTTTTATATAAGATTTGATTTCACAGTTAATTTATCTACGGATTTTGTTGAGTAGAATTATAAAGTATAATTTAAGATCAAAATAAAGGACAAATTTAGTTATTAGAGAATTGGTCCAATGTCCAACAAATGCGTTGATTTGTTCCACTGTGCGACCTAAAGCTGAGCAATGTCGAAAATAGTCGGGGGTGCAGTCGATGAATTTTATACAAATAAGTATAACTGTTGGCGACACTATATTAGTAAATATCTATTGCAAGAAATATGAACAATTGTAATGTAAACGAGTGTCTACGGTGCCCGCATGCGCCTTATGACCCATGTAAGTGGAACAAGTGCAGTGTAGAAGTTAACTACGAAGTGAGTGCCGGCCGGTCATTAAACTTACATTCATCAAATAAACTTGCTGCGTAAGCATCAGTAGTAAACCAACCCAAAGGATAGTAGGAGGAGATCAAGCATACTGTCGTGATTGAACTAAATAAACTGTATTTGTAAGTGATTTAAACCAACGCTAATTAAAATAATGTTTTTTTAACAATATAAACAATACAAAAAAACTAATAACAATATAAGCAGTGTTGTGCCAAACAATAGAAAGTAGTGTGGTGTAATATTTATTGGCTGCATCCCCAATCATTTTCAACATTACTTAATGTTTATGTAGTTTGTTATAAACAGAACATTCTCAGCACCCAATTGCTGTTTTCATTTATTTTAATGATGCTAAATTTTATGTGGAAAAACTAGAATTTCATACTCCGCGCAGATGTTTAACTGATCCAAGAATATATATTTTCGATCAATGAATAATTCCCAAAATAGATGGAACATTTTTTAAAAGTTAATTTCCTTGAAAAAACGTCAAAAGACAGATATCTTCGAAATTTATTTTATCTCTAATGCCAAGGAAATGAGTAACTAATGACATGAAATAAATTGCGGAGATAACGAAAGTATGAGCTTCTTACTGTCGACTCAGAAAGAGGAAATGAGGAAGGGGAAAGAAAAAGAGGGAGAGGAAATACACGGAGGAAAGAAAATTGAAAAAAAAAAAAGCTTTTCCAGAGATGCAGAATTATCCGAAGAAAAAAATATTGTTTTTGAGACAATCTGATTCTGGTAGAAGAACGATTCATACATTTTAAAAAGGTGCGCGTCGTTGAAAACATTTGTAAAATATAATTGAAAGTGGAGGAAGGGTGGAAGAGGAGTGTAATATATAACCGGAGCGGGTTCGATTCGACATCTCTTGATTAATCGCCTTTATTGCCCCTCCAGATGATCCTGGATTTGTCAAGGGGGCCTATCTACCGCTCGAGGGGGGGGGGGGATTGTTTTCCTAGCAGATATTCCATTATTATTAGGGATCATCTCTCCTTGAGCATCCGCTGTACAATGTTGGGCTTAGCCTTCCCGGAGCTTACTCTATTCAAATAGCCCTCTTCAAATATCTGTATCCGCTCCCTCTGTATTTTCATGGAGGCCCGCCCTGGCGTAAGTTATGCTCACCCTCTCTTTCTTCATCCACATCATATTTTCCAGCAAGGGTATAAATTATTAAATTTATTGTTTTTTCAATATTTGGTTATTAATATCCTATGAATAATTATTCCTTTACACATATCGGATATAATTATAGTTACGCATAGCAACTTTGATTACATTGAAAAACGCAGAAAATTAACGGCTTATTATTTCCAGATAATTACAGGGTGCGGCAGAAAAACTACCTTTTTGAAAACTTAATAATAACATCAGAACATTTTTTTTCATAGTGTAGTGCTATATCGGCTTCACTGCCCAAGCAATTATCTAAGGAAAAGTAAGATCTTTTGATCTGAACAATAATCTGGGATGCCATAAATAAAATACATATCCTTCTCTTCTTCAATAATTGACGTGGTTGACTGACCAGGATTTCTTAATCAAATGAAGATCCTTTTTAATTTCATTAAATAACATTATATTCATTTGTGCTGCTCATGGTTACAAGATAACTTATAAAACTACTTACAAAGAAAGGGGGACGCTATATGTGACTGGCTACTTCTCGACCATTGCTTCATCCGGTCCCTTGCGTCTTGAGTTGACCGCTCCTTACTAACAACTGTCGTTCTTATCTCAAGAGTATAAAGAGGGTAATAAACCCTAAGGGACATTACCTGTTGTATTTCCCTTACCCTATTTACGTAGGTACTCCTATAGTTCCAGATAGGGTCACAAATAGCGCAGCGCATGTCAACATTTTTGTTTTACAAAGTTTTGAAGCTTAAATCAGATATGTGACGTCCCCTATTCTCCATACACTGAAAAAAACAATTTCTGTCATGACTCTCACCAGCGTAGCCGGCACTATGTTGGCAATTTCTTCCTGTATGTTGGTCTTCAAATCTTGTACGGTTCACATAAACACTGTGTTTCAAAAAAACGTATAGAAGAATATCACAAGGATACAAAGCAGGAAAGCGGGCCGGCCACTCCAAGTCCCCTCTAATTAATATGAGGTGCTCTGGGAAGTGTTCCCTCAAAGCAGCCATCAATGATAGTGACTGAACTGTGTCGGGACAAAACTTTATAGCACCACCTCTCGAACGAGGCCACTAACGCTCCGGCTAAATGATGCGCTTTTTAAAAAAGAAAGTTATCTCCCTGCATCCTGTATAATTCACAAATATCAGCTGTGTCCATTCATATGTATTTCCTTATATCTTTCATTTGAAATCGATGTCGTTAAGTATTACTGAAATTATAATTTACTATAATTACGTTACAGATTTCTTAAAAATATTTTTATACTACCCATAAAAAAAACTAAAAAATAGTTTATTATTTTAAAAACGTCAGAAATATATCGGTCGTCCTACATCCCGTCGAAAAGTTCCCGCTACCGTTATTTTTTGTAGATCTGGAACCAGCCAGAAGTAATATTGAAATATTTGATATAACTAGGCTGGTCTATTCAGTCGTTCGTTTTGAAGAGCCAAGGCAAAGACCTACAATTGTGCAATGCACAAGATGCCAAGCACTAGGACATACAAAAGCCTATTGTCACTATCCGGCCAGATGTGTCAAATGTGCTGGAGCACATGCAACAGACACATGTAGGAAAACTAGGGAAACGCCTGCAAAGTGTGTGCTATGCGGTGAGGACCACCCAGCAAATTATAAAGGATGCGTGGTGCATAAAAACCTTCAAAGGGTAAGATCCCATCATGCAGCATCCAAAAGTCAATATGAAAATAGCAAAGAAGAAATAGAAAAACTACACGAGAATCAACATCATAATAACCAACAGCAGCCGTTGACCTCAACAGATAATAATCCTCCTCAACAGGGACAAAGGACATTTTCAGCCATCAGCCGAAAGCAGCAGCCTCGACATCAACAGATCCGACAACAGGCGCCTCAAACCTCCCAATCCCAGCCAATGGTTCCCAAATCTCATCCACCTCTACTACCTCCACGCCAAGACATCCCTTCTCACCGTCTACCTCTACGGGTGAAGCTTCCGCCTCAGAGTGAACCCACAACTCCATCCCAAACTTATTCCATGAAAAACCTCCAAACCCAAACACCATTGAAAGTTGATGCAGCTTCCAGTGTCCTAAGAAGGGTCCAACTCCCAACCAGCTTCCCAAGACACACTAATCCTCCACCTCAACCTTCAGAGCAATATCCTGTTCCCAATCAAAGTCCAGTAGACATCAACACAATCCTTTCGAATTTCTTATTAGACCTAAATAATACCATCAAACCACTCATTTCCCTTCTAACCCGACTCCTTTCCGAAATACCATTTAATACCCCACGATGAACAACAAGCCCCTAGCAATCATTCTGTGGAATGCAAATGGCTTACATAACCATCGAGACGAACTGGACTTATTTCTTCATAACAATCACATAGACATCGCCCTATTGACTGAAACACACTTCACAAAACGATCATATTTTTACATACGTGACTATATCACTTACAGATCAGATCATCCTGACGATACAGCACATGCCGGTTCTTGTATCCTTATCCATAAATCTATACCACATTCTCTTATTCCTTCTACTCCAACTGACGCCATTCAATCAACATCAGTAACCATTTCAACTAGTCCTTTCCATATAACATTCTCAGCTGTATACTGTCCTCCTGGTATCCCCCTTTCTTATAACATCCTCGAATCCTTATTCCAATCCTTCGGACCGCGGTTTATTGCTGGAGGAGATTACAACGCCAAACATCAACGATGGGGTTGTCGAACATCCAATTCCCGTGGTAGCATCTTATCCCAAATTTCAACCTCTAATAGTTTCTCTATCCTCGCACCCATAAACCCTACTTATTGGCCTACATCCCTCAAAAAACGTCCAGATATTCTAGATATATTTGTTTCCTCACAGATTTCCCGCAATCAAACTGCTATAAAATCCCTGGATGACCTTTCCTCTGATCACAGTCCAGTTCTGCTTCAAGTGCATTCGATTCCCATTCCTAAGCCCTCTCTTCCCAGACTGATTACAGGACGTGTAGACTGGGATGAATTCCGATCAAATCTAGAAAATAATTTAGACCTCAAAATTCCACTTAAAACAAAAGGAGACATCAATTCTGCAATAGACAAACTAACAGAAGCAATACAAGTCAATATAAAATATAACACTTTACCAAGTAAAAATCATTATCAACAGAATAACTGGCCACTTCATATTCGCGAGTTATTAAAAGAAAAACGACGGGCAAGAGCAAAGTGGCACCGCACGAGATATCCATCGGACAAGAGTCATTATACCAAACTGACCAACAAATTAAAATCAGAGATCAGAACATTCAAAATTCAAAATTTGTATTACCGTACAGAAAATCTCAGTACTACTGACAAATCCTTATGGAATACAACTAGAAAACTCCTAAACTATAAAAAATTCAACCATCCACTTTTAACCGAATCCCAAACCTGGTCAAGATCTGATGAAGAAAAATCACAAATGTTCGGCCAGCACCTATTCAAAACATTTAACCCTCATCCAGATATCCTTAATCAAACCCACTCTGAATGCATTGGAGCAGAATTAAGTATTCCTCTTCAGTTGTCCCCTCCTCCTAAAGCATTCCATCCTTCCGAAATATCAAACATTATTCATAGATTACCCGCCAACAAAGCCCCTGGACACGACCTAATCACATCCCAGATTCTAAAACGCCTTCCTTGGAAAGCGGTCCTACTCCTTACATATATATACAATGCCGTACTCCGCACCACATATTTTCCTGATTCCTGGAAATTATCCATAATTAAGATGATTCCAAAACCTAAAAAACCACCAGAACTCCCATCTTCTTACCGTCCTATATCTCTCTTGCCCATAATGGGGAAAATACTTGAAAAACTCATTCTGAAACGTCTTTATCCTATCATAGAATCCAATCAAATAATCCCAGATCACCAATTTGGTTTCCGAACATCACACTCCACCATCCAGCAATGCCATCGTGTGGTGGACGTTGTCTCATCTGCATTAGAGCGCGGAATGTACTGCACGGGAGCTTTTCTCGATGTAGAGCAGGCTTTTGATCGAGTCTGGCATCCAGGACTGCTGTACAAACTCCGTAAATTCTTACCTTCAACTTACTTCCTTATTATCAGTTCCTACCTCAGTAATAGAACCTTTAAAGTAAACCATAATTGTTCCTGCTCTTCCCTCTTCACCCAGTCTGCCGGTGTTCCTCAAGGTAGTATCCTGGGGCCCATCCTATACACGATATATACAGCTGACATCCCAACCCATCCAAGCACTGTCCTCACTACTTACGCTGATGACACATGTGTGTTATCAGTTAATAAGGATCCATTTGTTGCATCCCAATCTCTTCAATCCCATATCTCACACCTACAAGAATGGTGTCAAAATTGGAGGATTAAAATAAATCCTAACAAATCCCATCAAATTACCTTCACCCTTCGTCGTAAACCTACGAATTCCTGTCCTACTGTATCGTTTAATAATGTACCGCTTAACCCTGTCGAACAGATACGTTACCTAGGACTCCATCTGGATAAACGTCTCACTTGGAATCCTCATACAAGACTGAAAAGACAAGAAACTGCTCGACGTTTTCGCCTACTTCAACACTTACTGGACAAACGCTCTAAGCTACCAATTAATTACAAAAGACTTATTTACATGACAGTCATCAGACCTATTTGGGCATACGGAGTTGAGCTTTGGGGCTCTACTAAACCATCCAATTCATCTCGTATCCAATCCTTGCAATCCAAAATCCTTCGTAAAATCCTCAATGCTCCTTATTATGTCACAAACAAACTCATCCATCATGATCTTAATATCCCATATGTTACTGATTTGGCCCAAACTAGATACCTATCCTTCCATAACAAGCTCCATACGCACTTGAATCCGCTAGTCTCTCAGCTTGCTTCCCATACTATTCCTGATAACCCTCCGAGGCGTCTGAAAAGAAGATGGCCTCGAGATCATCTACTATAGAACTTTATTGGAGTGCTATCGATGGGTAGTTTCTCCACAAGTGTTTTCATGTCATATGCTACATTTTTGCACATTTACTTGATATAATAATGTATTATAGTTGTAAATATCATTGAATTAAATAAAAAAAAAAAAAAAAAAAAAAAAATTATTTTAAAAAATATACATCGCAGCCCTTTCAAAAAGCATTCCTGATCTCAACAATTTATAATCCAGGCGGTGGTAAGATTATCTTCCAAATATGCAATATAAATGTCTCTGGGCACGATAGATAAGGTTTTCAAGTTATCAAAGAAACAGAGATGAACTGGTTTCGGTATATCTTAGTAAGATGTCCCAACCAACTTAAGAAAAAAAATCACCGGTAGTTGAAACTACTAAAAAAGCTTCCCAAGGTTCTAATAGAGTGATAATGGAATATATTACAATAATGTAAAACGTTTGTAAAGCTAATAGTCACTTATAAAGTTTCAATGAGAAAAAAGGGGAAGAACAATTAGAGGATGGTATTGGGGGATGGATCAAGGTTGAGTAAAAGGCGAAAGATCTCTAAAAGTATGAACATTTAATTTATAAGGCATTACCGGTCCTTTCTCGATATATTTCTTTTTGTTTTGTATGAATCGAGACGGCTGATGGATCAATTCAAAATAGAAGATTTGATATTTCAAGGTTTTTGTAACGAACCCTTGGTTTAATCCTCTTTATATAGGTCAGGTAAGCACCAGGAGGATCTGCAGATATTAAATAGTGACCATCCTTAAGCATTAAATATATAACTTATATTTGCGTTAACACTCATGGTAGGATTTATATATTATTTGCTTAAAAATTAACTGTTAAAGGATTATTGATCCGTATAAAATCAGGTGATGTAGCGAAACTATATTAGATCAAAAAGAAGATCACTTAAAAAATTAATTGACTAAACATTGTAAAAAACTGTACCCCTACCGATAAACCAGTTAGACATTACACTGCAGAAATAGTTGTCACTGCATACCAGTGAATAAGGGGTCAAGTCGAATTTTGTCCAGAGAGGTTTAGCTGTATTGAGAGAATCGGAAACTAGTCATTATCGTAGTTTTTTTTATTGAAATAGAGTTGTAGTATAAGGAATAACTCCGTTTCTTTAAGCACAAGAAACTCATTTTTAGAAAATTCAACTTAACTTATTTATGGGAGCTCTAGGTATATATTTAGAATTTTTTTTAAATCTCTCCGAATTAATTGAAATGAAGGTACTTAACGAAATATTGGCAAAAAAACATTTTTTTTTCATTTACACCTTACCTTTCTTTTGAACCAATAAGACTCATTTTCTGGTTGACTTCAGCGACAACCTAGAGACCGATTTTTTCTAGTTTTTTTTTAGACCTGAATCAGCCAGCTAAGGTAGAAATAATCCTCAAAAAAGAGGCTTTGATGGGATACTTTTATGAATTAGAGCCGGTGGAGGGTGGCTTTCACGGGCCTTCACGGTGAGGTAAATGGCCCCGCTGAATTGAGTGCTCTCATGGCCGAGTCCGCATTTACCTGCCGATATCTCCCCTCAATAATATATCGCTCTCTACCTCAAAGAGTTTCTAAAAATCTCGGATAATACTCTGAGCGGTAATCTATCAACCGTAGTCTGAGTGAGAGCTTGAGTTATAGATGATCGTCTCTTAGCTGGGAGAGCTTTTCAATAAACTGGCGATAGTGAGCAGGCCTGAATAATTCCAACAACTTAAAATTTCTTATTTTTATAGTCACACTTAAGTATTGTTATACTAAATACCCAAAAACTAATTAGTATTGTCCGAGTTCGAAGTCTATTAGTTTGTTAAAACCTGCACCAAACAACCTTTTGAAGTTAAAATATAATGTTACGGGCTACTGGGTGTAAAATGACTTAAACTACTCCTAAATTCAAGATACTAATATTTATTGACAAATTAAAAATAATACAATGAAATTACTAAAACAATTGAATTGTTAAACTAATATAAATTTACAATAACAATTCCTAAAGATTATAACCCAGGCCTAACTGTTATGTAAATACTAAAATAATTCCTAATACTAAATAACTTAACTATTCATTCCTTCTCTGAATGAAAACCTTTTTCCAGTCATTTATGATATACAACTTTATTATATGAAACGTTTCGACAACTACATGTCATTTTCAATCCATCTAAGAACTTTTTTTATCAGTTCATCTTTATCATCTTGAAAAGAGTTACAGGTCACATTTCTCTTTTTATTATTTATGGTCATATTTCTAAAAATTGTTACTTGGAGGTCCATTATCCTCCATGGCTTTTTTGGTCCATTCGGAGAAGGAATTATTAGATAAATTCAGTCCAGTTTACATCCTTTTAAAATAAAACGTAACTATTTACAAAAATTTGTACAAATACAATACAACTAAACTAGAGTTTATAACTACAAATTAACCTCTAAGTCCACCGACCGTAAAACTCTCCAAATATGACAAACTGACGCACAGTAATAAGCAAAAACAGTTTATTGCACTCTCGTACTGTCACAGTTCACTGATACACTGAGTTGGCGAGACTCACTTATCACTGACTAATTCGTCACACTATCCCTGACTGATACAAAATGTCCCACAAGGGTGCAGCGGGCGACATATAAAGGCACAACGAATGTTCTAGGCAGCAGAGGGTGGGGAGCCCTAGAAGGTTCCAGGAATTGTATCGCCTCGTCAAGGCCGTTCTAATCTCTCTTAATCCTTCCCAGCTCGTCTTAACCCCTTCAGCCGGTCTTTCTCTCTCTCTCTGACCGTAACAATAATATTTATGTTTTCCACCAACCTCATAGTGATCTGTTTGAGTGAAGAAGGCATCTGTTCACAGTAAATAATTATAAACCTAGCCTCTAATACCTTTACGGGGATTGGGTTCAGTACATGGTTGAGACTGTACTGTTTTCAATATCAAGCATTAAAGTGTTTGGCCGAGATCACACTAAACGCCGTTTTCTTTGGGTACCCACTTTATGAGTGAGGCTCAGGAGGGTCTTTAGATGCCTTAATACTTCCCAATGTTTTTATAGTAACTTCATTGAAGAATTGAAGTTCAGAAGAAGTAATATTAAGTTACGAAACTTAGTACAAGACCATTACTATTGTTGAAATGCATTAATATTTACGTTCAGAATATCCTGCCTCAACACTTTGAAACTGTTCTCAACTCCCAATGTTTTAGTTTTACTCTGCAGATTTTGATTCTTACTACTAATACAAATAATCACCAAAGTTGAAAAATGTGATCATTTAGTCTATTTTAGCCAATCTTTCCTGATGTATGTGACCACACCTACAGAACTCGTATGAGATATCGAATGACATTTTTATGTTTTATTATTATTATATTATATAAAGCATTAAAACGAACCCACAACTCATAACAATCCACTTATCATTCTTAAAAGAGAATGTTTCATGATCAATGATGATACAATTAGAACAGTAATAAATACGCATTTAATCAGGAGTTTTCAAATCACTTATATTATCTTGTTAAGAGTGTTAAATACATTGTTTACAAACCCAATAATTGGAAATAACATAAATAAATTATTTTATTCTCACCGTTGTTGTCTTTTTTAACTGAGAAACACTCATGCCACTCATTTGGATGAATTTTTGGAATAAATCAAGAGTATAGAACAAAATCTGACTCTGAGTCGCTTTTAATGTTTAATTTCTTTTGGTTAATTTTGTTCTTTCTAGATGAGTTATTAATTTATTTTCGTTAAGTTTGGTTCGGCACTCGTTCTGAAAATTTATTTATAATATTTAGATGTCTGAAACTTTTTTTTTTTTCTGAACCTCCTTTATTTTATGAAATTACAATTACAACATATTGAACATATAAAACGTACATGTAGACTCTGCAGTTCTGAAACTATTGCAATTGGATCTTATATAAGTAATTCCCGGAAATCGTCATCCATTTTGTTTTTCAGAATCGTATCCGACATGGCATGACATCTGTAGCAACGAGAAAAAGGATAAATGTTTCGTTATTTTCCTTTGTTGACTATGAACATGTTTATCCACGTACATGCAGCGCAGAATACATCGTGATATTAATAACTGCTTTCCGTTATAATCACACATCACTTTGTGAATAAATCGATTTCAGGTCAAATTACATATGCACAGGTGTTATTATTCCTCCAAGAGGACATGAACACAGGAGGTTTAACAGGAAAATATTTGTCGGTATAATCATCGTATGATATCACAGAATCATAAATTTACATGTGTCATCAGTGTTTGTAATTTACCATTCTAGAATAGTATTTAAAGTAATATTTAAAAAAAAAATACTATGGGGCTCCACCAAACCAACAAATTCCTCTCGTATTCAATCCTTGCATTTCAAAATCCTTCGCAAAATCCTAAACGCTCCTTATTTTGTCACAAATCCATAATGACCTGAACGTTCCATATGTTACCGATTTAGCCCATTCCAGATACCTATCATTGCATAATAAACTCCAGGCCCATTCAAACCCACTAGTTTCCATCCTTGCATCCAATTCCATCCCGGACAATCCTCCTAGGCGTCTGAAGAGAAGATGGCCTCGGGACCTTCTATAATAGAAATGTAATTAGAGTGCTGCCAATGGGTAGTGCCTCTACATCTCCTTTCATGTATTTATTTATTCATACAGCCCTTGTACTAGATGTATATATTACAGTTGTAAAATTCAATAAAATAATTTAAAAAAAGAAATAATAAAAAAAAACCTGTACCACTACAACCCATGGAGGGTCTGGGGTTCAGTACATGGTAGAGACTGTACTGTTTCATGGACAACGGTATAGTACAGGATAACATGTCCTAGGTCACGCTCAACCCCCAGATTCCCCCCCCTATTTTGGGTACCCTATTTTTATAATATTATATAGAGGCTGGGTGGGCCCCAGGAGGATCCTAGATCCTATATGATCCATCTCCCGCTGCAAACAGACTAAATAAAAGTCATGGCCTGCAGCGGGAATTGAACCAGAATTTCCGGCATGTCAACTCAGTACTCTACCACTGAGCCACTCCTCTCCCTAAAGTAATATATCTTGTCATCAAAAACAAGAAACTATCACTATAGTCCATGAACAGGCTTGTGTACGGTAGTTTGTATGGACTGTTCTATTTCTAAGGCAAAGATTGTGCATGGGATGTTATTTCGTTGAAATCACGCTTAACTACGAGGTTTTTCTGTAAAATAATGGGTATGCATGCAATTTAAGAGGCTGGGTAAACCCCCGAAGTTCTCCAGAGACCTCATTCAATCTCGAGTTCTTCCCTAGAGCGCTTATATTTGTGGATCTATCTAAAGGGGCTGTGGTCCTTGCAGGACCTTGGGCTCCTCAGTGATCCTCCCCCACTCCGGCCTGTCTTCGGCTGCTCTTCCCCATCTGCCGACAACCAACGCCCGAAGGTCCTCCTCCCCATCCGGTAGCCAACGAAGTCTAGGTCTCCCGGTCTCCTTCTGCTCCTCCTTCCTCCAGAGTGTCCCTCCATCATCATTTTTGGAAATCTACTTCTTTCCATTCTTTGTACGTGCCCAAGCCCTCTTATCCTGGCACTCTTATATATTTATATATTTGTGGATAGTGCCCCAATATTAAGAATCTCATAAACAGCCTGATTGTGATGTATTTTACAATACCCCTTTCATCATCATTTTTCCAAAACGAACTTGTTTTCAATTTAGTGTATTTCACTTCTAACCCCAAAAAATAAAGTCACTAAATGTTAACAAGTTTAATGAAGCTTCTCTGTGTGTTTAAAACACAAATTCAAAAGAAATAATTATACACCTGTAGTAGTGGAATAACAAATATTTAGTGACGAAAAAACAAATAATAGACAGACACAACTATAAAATTCAATCAGCTTTGTAACCACCTCTTAATCCTGGCTGGATTATTGTTTGGTTATCCATTTAACATCATTTAATGCTGCTATGGCTAACCGGAGGATACTGCAGTGGCAGTCCTATATTGTACTAATCAAGGTACATTGGATCGGTAGCCCTATATAAAGTACCTTCCGAAAGACAGCATAACCAAGGACTGTAAACTCCCTTTAAAAAATCCAAGGGTCATCAAGATGCGTTCGCGAGATTTTGGCTATAGCGGGATATGTTAACCAATAGAGCACCGGTGACCCCTGCCAGTATAATTGACTTGTATCAACTTATATTCCATTTCAATCGAAATATTAGCACCCATAAAAATTGTAATTATTGAATAAGTTAAGATATACAATATAGGTTTGTCGATTTCTAAACTAGTATCATTCATTATAACTTCACGATATTTTCATTTTCAAGGAAGATTGCTGATAAGGCATATTAACACTATGCTAAACGTTGATGTGTGAATAATGGGATTTAACGTTAATGATTTTAATTTATAATATGGAGGATACATTAAGATAATCTGGCAAAATTATTTGAGCTCAGACCAGGCATATTATCCTATCGGTAAGCCAATAATGGGACACAAGCCCTCCATCTGTTAATTCGATTCCGCCTACCTGTAGTAATCCTCGTCCATGTTGTGTCTACATCATTGTATAAACAATAATATAATAATTCGGATAATACCGTTATATGATTAGTGAGAGGAAAACTGTATTTACGACCTCTGCCGCCCATATGGGCTATGTGGTAGTGTGTAAATATATTTAAAAATTGTATATTAATAGAAATAACATAATTTTAGATCCAGTTAATAATCCGTAACTGATTCTTTATGACACTAAAGTACTTTTCACTTCTTCCAATGCCTTAAATCACCTATTAAAAAATTCTCTATAGTAATCATATTGTTACGGGCTACTGGGTGTAAAATGAACTAAACTATTAGTAAATTCAAGATGCTAAAATTTATTAACAAATTAAAAAGATTACAAAGAAATTATTTAAAACAAATAACTTATTAAACTAATATCACTTTACACTAACAATATTCTACAGATTATAACCTAGGCCTAACTGTTACCTAATTACTAAAATAATATAAGATATTGATAATACTAAATAACTAAACTATTTATATAAATTTGTACAAATACAATAATATTACACTATAGTTAACAACTACAATTTAACACTTACAGTTCGCTAAATTGTAGTCCACCGACCCTAAATGCTATATTTAAAATTCTCCAAATCATGACCTAGATCTTCTGTACCCTTTTTTGTGCTCTTCAGTGTGATATCATTCGACAAAATGGCTATAGGAGCTACTACCTGGTGCTTCCTTATTTTTTCGGCTCTGGCATATATTAGGTTTGTATCACTTAGGACTAAGATTATGACCAGTTTCTTTGACTTAGGAATCAATAAATTATCTGCAGTTCTATCTACCATGTAGTTCTTAAAAAAACAACAAAAAAACTATACCACTACAACCCATGGACGGGTCTGGGGTCCAGTACACGGTAGGGACTGTACTGGATCAAGGACAACGGTTGTCTAGGTAGGTGATTTGTCCTAGATTAGGTTCAACCACTAGATTTTCCTCCCTTGGGTAAACACTTAATAGAGGCTGGGGGGAGCCCCAGGTGGGTCCTAGATCCCATATGATCCATCTCCGGTCACTAACAAACTAAATAAAAGTCTTCCCATAAGCGGTATTTGGACCAGGATTTTCGGCATGACAACTCAGTGCTCTACCACTGAGCCACTCCACTCCCACCATGGAGCTCTTCTCCTTCTAAATCTCGTAGTGATACTCATTATTGTCGTGGAGGATATAGTCATTATTAAGGGCATAGTAATCTTTGGATAATTGACTCATCATATCGATTATTGATTATTGTTTTTATTATTATTACAGGGAGAAATTAAGTGGTTATGGTTGCCTTACAAATAAAGAAGAATAGCATACATTATGTTATTGTAACATGTGCAAAATGAACAACGGAAGGTAACTTGACACGGGGTCGATGGCAATCATGCTAGATGACATATTCCGTGACAGAGCCACAGATGGGTGCCTAGAAATGACGTGCCGGCCGCTACTAGGAACCTCTCTCATAAATTGTTCCTATCCAAGGAGTTACGTGCTCATAAATGGTGTGGCTGGCTCAATTTCTTTTCTGATATCATGTTACGAAACCGTTGTGACCGTCAGGGTTCGATTTTTTAAAGAATATTGAGCAATAATGTCTTTTATTCGATCACTTGGTATTAAAATGTCTATATTCTCTTCAACTATGGGATGAAATTGTATTAAGTTAATAGCAGAGCCAGTCCAAACATTGGAATCATGTTCATCTCTCTGTTGTAAACAATATCTAACTGTATTTAGACGGATTATTGACAGTAATAAATTTGTTTTTGTTCTGTTATATTTCCTTATGAAAATAGCAAAAACTTCTTAATTTCTTCTTCTTCTTCTTTTGCTTTCTCTTCTGCCATTTCTAGCCACTTCGGGCCATTTTGTTTACTTTTATTTGTATTATCTACCATGCGGGTCATTAGCCCTGCAATGGAGGCCTGTTACCGCAAGACAACTAGTCTCCTGGATTTATCTCCCCTCAGGGGAAAGGGTGACCGGGCTATACCTGCCCCCAGTACAGGGTTTCCCCCAACCTGGAGGGCCAGAGGCTAATTGCAGTCAGATGACTGCGCGATGGGGCCGACAACGCCCTGCGCCAAAAACTTCTTTTCATTCATTCATTCTCTTTTTTTTCGGTATATTCCCTTTGTAGATCCATTTTATGACACTTAAGGATAATAGATTAAGACGAAAATTGTTTCAGAAGACAGGGTTTTTAACGGAAAATTTTAGATTCTTCAAGGTTTAGGTTAGGTTTTATTGTTTATAGACGCACAACATCCATGGTCAACATTTGTTATGGCTAGTGATGATGCTGCTTTCTTATCTGCTTGGTCTGCCGCTTTGATTCCCACATGAGATGGTATCCAGACAAATACTAACTCTTTGTCCATGCTTTTGATCATCGTTGAACAAGCTTGGGTTTTTTTAATTACGTTGTCTTTCGTATATATATATATATATATATATATTAGCGAAAGCCGTTATCCCAGATAGAGAGTACGAGAATATAACGAAATTTTTTTCTTGAAATTGCATATGATATAGGGCTGCTTTGATTGCGTAACATTCTGCGGTGAAATTATTATTGTGTGTGGGAGCCTCTATTTGATTGTGTAACAGCCGAAAATTATAGAACATCCAACGTTATGGTTTGATTTGGACCCATCTGAACAAATGTGCTAGCTATTTCTCTATTTGTCAACGATTTTTTTAAATTCTAAAAGATATGTGTGTTCTGATGTGCTATTCTTCTTGTGTTTTCTGAGTCTTAAATCTATCGATGGTAGTTTTAAGGTCCAAGGTGGGTAGCTTCTTCGATTCTTCAATCATCACTAGGACGATTAATTAAATTTAAATTTCGGCGGCGTTGAGTCGACTGATGGGACCAGGATTTTTTTTATTTGTTTACGCAGGGATCAACATTACTCAAAATTACTATAGCAACTTATTGAGCTTAGCAATGTAAATCTCGTTAACCTACCGTTTTACGCCGTAACTAAAATTTATAAATCGTTAACATAAATTTAAAAATAATTAATTATTAATCAAACTGATGCTTTAACAGTCATTATAAACTATACAGCTTCACCAAACGTCTCTATAATGCAATTTTTATGGTAATTTAATACTATTAATACGAAAAAAAACCTAAAATCGCAAATAATTTTAATATTTTAGAGAGAGGGATGGGTATTTAAAGTGGGAGATCAAGTAAGGATGAAGTAGTTACTATAAAATTTTTGTTAGTACGTAAATTAACCATATCCTCGAATCTAGACCACTACAACCATGGAAGGCTGCTGGTTTCACTACAATGTAGAGACTGTATTGTTTCTAGGACAACGGTGTGCAGGTGATTTGCCGAGATTTTCTAGTAATTAAAGTGCCAATTTTATAGAGGCAGAGAGCTCCAGAAGGGTCTGTAGATCACACAGAGCCCGTCTGTGGCAGTTAACAGACAAAAAGATGTATTTACTACAGCCTGATTTGAACCAGGAACTTATAATATAATATGTAACATATTGATGATTAGTATCCCTTGGTAACTACACCCAAAATAATATAATTAAAAAAAAAAATGTACTTGACTTCGTACTTAAATACAAACCACAAACTCCTTGTCTAATTAAAATATTGTTTATTGAGAGAGTGAAGCCAATTAATTAATCTTCATTATCTAAATCTAGCAATCAACAGGCGTACGTCATGCCAAATGCAATTATTTAGTGTGTTAATCAGGTTTCCTGAGATAATTAAATTAATACATTAACTAAGATAAACTGGTTGTTAGTAATTAGTAATACTAAATACTAAACATAATAAAAATATTGGATTAATTGATATTTTTGTTATCAACTGTGTAACAAAATGAAAATATTATTATGATTAATTGGCCAATTTAAGATTTATATTCAAAATAAAGATAAAACACTAAGCTAATAAGAAATTCTTCAAGACAATTCTTAATGTAATAATTTTTTTTTTTTACTCGAAGCATATTCATTGTTCGATAATAATTATGTTGTAGGAGGTTTTCAGATCAAACTACGTTTTAATTTATTTCTATATGAAGTTAAGTTATTGATTTTATTTTTTTTAAACCAATTAATAGTGCGTATGAATAGATATTATCACTCTAATGCTTAATAGGTTATTAAAGAAACAAGGAGAATAAATAAAGAGTGTCTGACTTTCAATGAATTAAAAAGCATACAAATCGACTTTAAAATGTTTTGAAAATTTCTTGTGAGCCGTGCAGTGTCTGGAACTTATTAATAAATATTTTATTAAATTTTGTTTTAATTTTCAAGCAATACATGAACTAAAATCTATATACGCCTAAATAAGCAATTTCCTGAAACAAAAAATAAACTAAATACAATTCCATCCTATGGATACATATATTATTTAATCCTTGTAAATAAATTGTTCCAGGTGAATTTATTGGCTAGCAAAAAGTATGGCGTGTGAAAATGAATCCAAATTTAAGCCACAACCAATAAAAAAATATTCATAATTTACTATGTAAATTAATTGCCTGGTACCTAATAAAACTTTTAGGGGCGGTGTAAAAAATTAACTTGAAAATTTACGATTAACAACAGTAAAACGAAATAGAATAATTAATTTCTGTTGATTTAATAGTATGGTGTAAAATTTTATTACATATAATAAAGAAACCTAGTAATTAGCGCTCTGCATGAGAGAGATTATTTACGCAATTTCCGTAATATAGTGTTCATTTTCTTAAAATGCGAAATGTTTACTCCATTCTGTCCTTTACAGTAGGTATTGAAGATGGGAATTGATTGGATCAAAGAACAACTTCGCAAACAAAATTAAATGAACCATAGGATATGTTAGTGCACCATATTTTTTACTCTTACTATTTTACTAATCCTTTTGAAATCTCAGTTTAGCCTAAATTTTCAAGAAATACGATCAAACCGATAATAAAATTGTCTAAACTACAATAAATTTAATAGTGTTTCACATTATCTCAATTTTTTTGTTGTACTACTTCTCAATATTATATACATATTCCTCTGTGTGTGTTTCATAAGGTCTTGTTTCTTGGCTCCTTATTTTGTTTCCCTATTCATAAATCAGTTGAAAACATCGAAAACTTGTTCATATCTAAAAGTTGAAAATTTGACCCGGCAGCATTCATTTTCTATTTTTATTTTAAAATTCTTTATTTTATACAATCCAATATTTCATGGATTGGGGAAAAATATTCATAAAATATAGACATCTAAAAGAAAAAAAAAAATCCAATATGAGTTCAGAAAAGTGGAATAAATAAAGAGGTGAAATTATTTAAGTAAAAAAACAAATTAAGTGGAAATAAATTATTAACCTGTAAAGAACTTGGAGTAATTTTGCTTTAATTGTTTACTGTATTTCAAATTAGTAGTAATTAAAATAATTTATTATTGGTCTGGTTGTTTGTTCTCGGTTTCTGTTTTTTTGTTACTATTCCTTGCTTTGTTTTTTTAACTTGATCGAAATGTATTCAGTTTTAAATCAAAAATATTCGCCATAATTAAAAAAATTCCACGTTCAAGCGGTCAACATAAATTTTAAAAGAATTTTCCATTTTTCATAAGCAATGAAAAACAAATTACCATACAACATAATTTTCAGTAATTTCGAATATATAAATTTCGTATTGCAATTCAATTAAGCGCTTGTTGTATAATTTTTCAGGAAGATTTGTTTTTGTAGTTTTCTGCCTTATATGATACATTACATAAAGTGGATATTCGGATCCAAATAGTCAAAGAACAGTGAGTTTTGACTCCCTCTATTTTTTATATTAATTTGGAATATTTATATACATTTTTTTAACAGAACGAAAGCATCTACGCTCACTCGTCAGTAAATATTATCTGAAGTAATAAATAATATGGTATGTATTC
This sequence comes from Troilus luridus, assembly GCA_964056705.1. Lineage (NCBI taxonomy): Eukaryota > Metazoa > Arthropoda > Insecta > Hemiptera > Pentatomidae > Troilus > Troilus luridus. Next base: position 87,484,440 of record OZ057415.1, read on the forward strand.
TACAGAAAATATTAGGTTTAAGTGGTAAGTTAAAATAAGAATTTTCAGAAACGTCGTGACAAAACCAGGTCATGTAAGCAGGTAGCAATAGAGCCTAGGAGGTGGTGAAGATACCTGCAGAAAGGGACAGTCCAAGCGATTTCTAGAAGAGACATCGAAGGAAGCAGACAGGAGCTCTGGCTCGCACAACACTGTTACTTTAAATATGTGCTTTATAGTCTAGCAATCTGATGAGTAATTTCTCATTAGATATATATTAATTGCATCTAGATTGATATCCAGAAATTGTATTTGTTTTCCTAATGGATCTGTCTATGCAATTCCTTATTCAAAAGACATCCATTAATAAGGTACTGTTAATTCTATTAAGGTATTAAGTTAGACTGGTTAGTATATTGATACCTTAGCATATATACACATCTGTATTTTGTAAAAGGAATCTCTTGGGGTAATGACCAGAGATCGAGTCGTTATAAACAAAAAAAAATGTAATTGTCATGATTGGTTGGCTCTACTAAACTGCCATCTAGCTGCACCCAGAACATAGTCAGACTACAGTAAAAAGAAAGCCCTTCTCGCCGGGAGTACCAGTCTTTAAACTCTGACCTATTGAGAAATATCCGCAGATTATAAGTGGATTCCTACTGGCATAAACATTCCTGTAAGGTGCTGCGCCCTATCGGACACATTTGGCGAATATCTTTCTATCGAGAGGGAATCATTTTATAAAGCCTGACTATTTCCGATACACGACTCTGCAACTTTTACAGAAACTGTGCGTGAGAACTGATTAGGTTGCAACGCCTCCATCACTGCTGAACTTTTTTCCCTTATCAATACAATTTCTTAATCTAATTACAAATTTAATTTTTATTTCAATACAGCCAGTAATACGTTGTTTAGTGCTATGTCTCACTTTATTAATAAACATTAGTCGACGGTTGACTGAAATAAAAAACAGTTTGAAATAAGAGCTAGAATTTTATTTTGAATTAGTGGGTATTAGAGTAGAGACAGGAGGCTGTAGGGGAGCATAAATCTATTCCCTGCATGAGAGATAATGTGGTCCCGTGTGAGGTATTAGGGATCCCAAATGGGAACCTCCAGCCCTCATTAAGCTAAGGGTTCTATCTATTGGTAGGTTGGGAGGGTGGGAGGGAAGCCAGCGAGGTACACATTCTGCTCTATAATACAACAGTATTCCTGGCTTAACTCTACAATATCCTTATAATTACTAGTTACTTACTATTCACATACATAGTTCAGGTATAATGTACTTAAATTAAGTGGGTACCGCTGTGCTTTAGGGTATAAATATCTATCAATAATTCTATTTAATTTGGGATGCCAGAATAATTATTTATGATAATTAATCTAATTATTATTCATTTAAACGAACTTTATTCTGAATTAGATTATTTTATTTTCCACATATTGATTATGTGTTTACCAATTGACTAATCAGTAAATTTAATACCTTAATTAGACCATCAATATAGTATTCATAAATATATAGTGTATCTGGCCTATGTAAGCTGATGGGTTTTGAATATGTAATTATAATGAATATAAAAAAAAAAAAAACCTGTACATCTACAACCCATGAAGGGTCTGGGGTTCAATACATGGTAGAGACTGTACTGTTTCATGGACAACGGTTCTGCAAGGAGGTAACTTGTCCTAGGTCACGCTCAACCGCCAGATTTTTCCCCCTTATGTTGGGTACCCTATTTTTATAATATTTTATAGAGGCTGAGTGGGCCCCAGGAGGGTCCTAGATCCTATATGATCCATCTCCCGGCGCAAACAGACTAAATAAAAATCATGGCCCGCAGCGGGATTTGAACCAGGATTTCCGGCATGGCAACTCAGTACTCTACCACTGAGCAACTCCGCTCCCTAATTATAATGAATATTAACAAAATTTCTTATATATAATTTAATTTCTTATATATATCATTTAATATATGAATTCAGAACTTAAATTAAAACTTATCTGGTAAAATAGGGGGTGCATTTGGAGTTCTTGAGGCATGCCTTCACAGGGTCTGGCTATTTCTCTGTCCAACGCCATCTTTCCTACCACCGCCGATCATCCTCCCAAAAGTGTGTCCTTCGATTATGCTTCCTTTCCGATCTCTTTTCCAAAAGTTCCCTTTTTCCAATGGTGGAGTCTTGGGGTCCCCCTCTTTGGTATATTCTCAACTTCCCTCACCAAAGGGTCTTGCTACCCGTCTGAGTGACCTAGTTCTTGTAACCGTCTTTTGGTCATTTGGAAAATTCATATTTATTTTTATAATAACGCCCGGGACGATATGTAGCAATATTATTAAAAAAAATTAAAATACTTTAAGTTTCGAAAATACTGGACAAAATCAACCAGTCAACAACAATCCATGCGACTGGTTGATTTTTTCAAGGATTTTGGATACTAAAGGCTTTGTTTGGGAGATCTTTCTTGCTGTATCCTTTTTATAATTAATATCTATTTCTGAGTTTTGCTCACTTTTATCGAAGCATTTTTTAAATTTTAGATTGTTTCATAAATTAAAATTGTAATCAGTCTACCTAAAACCTTCATTTAAACCGCCAATACCTTAAATCTTAAATATGTATTGTATTTGGGTTAAGTAAGCATCGAAATAATCGCTAAGAATATACTTTATTAATGCAATTACTTACTTTGAATATCATTTATTATATATGATTATATAATTCAGGTTGAGGCATGGCATAAAACATATACACAATTAAATTAGAACTTATCCCTAGGTAGAATTATACGTCTAGGATTCCTTGTCAGGTTGGTATGCACTGGGTATCTTCTGGGTCTGGCTGGCTACCTTCCGTGTACCAGCTTCCCGGGATTCTCCCCTCTTTTGTATCAACGTCTTTTTTGTAGGTATATCTCCCCTCCTGGGTTCTACAGCTTCCTGCATCCGTCACACATCCGTGGTACCTACCATCTTAACATCCGTTTTCCTCATTTCTGAATTATTGTACCTTTTTCTTATATCCCATATGGCTTGTAAGATAAATTGCATACCATTTTTTTTTCAAAGAAATATAAAACTTTTTTTTAGATAATTTATTCATTGAAATTACAACTATATTATTATAATAAAACAAGTAAATATAATAGCAGGAATGATACTTAGTGGCATGGATAAAGGGAAGTAGAGAAACTACCCAATGATAGTACTAAAATAACGGAAGTGTGTTTCAGGTGAGGGCACAACTGAAGATTGATCGTACATTGACTTCAGTGCAGATCTGTTGAGTATAGTGTTACCACGTGGTTTCTCCTCGAATCACCACAACTGTTTCAAAAATGGATTAAGTACTCAAATAACAAGTTCAACTTAGATGGTCACGAGCCCATCTTCTTTTCGGAGGCCTCGAAGGATTATCAGTAGTTTGCTAGGTTTGAAACTAGTGGGTTTAAAGTTTGACATGAAAAGATTGATATCGGATTCGGGCCAATTCAGTAACAAATGGGACATCAAGGTCATTATGGATTACTTTGTTCGTAACAAAGTAAGAAGCATTGAGGATATCACGAAGGATTTTGGATTGTAACGATTGATTACGAGAGAAATTCGATGGCTTAGTGGAGCCCAAAAGCTCTACTCCGTAAGTCCAGATGGGTGTAATGATTGTCATGTATATGAGCCTTTGTAATTATTTGGGGCCTTAGAGCGTTTTTTCTAGCAAATGTTGAAGTAGCCTGAAATGGAGAATATAAAACTTAAAAAATGTAGATATTATGTATTTGGTAATATATTGCACAAAACGCCATTTTGTTTGAAACAATTCAAATATATATAAAAACATTTCCATGGATGTTTAGTTGAAAATTCATACACGTTGGTATTTATCCGGATTAGGATTAAGAGTTTTAATTGCATACAAAGGGGTGTTTAATAATAGCGGATAGCCTCCGGCCACCAGCGATGAAAAGACTCTCTCACTCTTTACATCTCAAAGCTAGCAATTTAAATAAATTATATCGCTTAACTGATGAGTGTTTAATTACTAATTGCCATAATAAATTCACGACCCCATACCTACTGAAGACAAGTGAGAATATTTAATTGTTCCTCTTCAGAGGACGCATCCCATGAATTTTTATATTATTCCCTTTTTGGATATTAGTATTCTACAAAATGTTCTGGTATCATTGGTAGTATATGTAGTAGTTTTGAAAATAAAAAAAAAAAAACCTGTACTACTAAAATCCGTGGATGTAATTAATAAAGACAACCTACGCCGATCAAGTTTTTGGAAGAATGAAATCGGTTCTATTTTCTGTAGATAGGTTTGGACGTCTATAGTGTTAAAGTTTTTTCCTCCATTTTTTGAGATTCAAAGGATACATGTTAAACGATCTTTTGGAGACGTTTCGAGACATAATTGTTTTATCCATTCCGTAACAATAATAAAACAGGCCAGTGTGTGAATTAATATAATTCACTAAAAGCGTGTTTCTTGTTAGGGCACGAATATCAGAACAACTAAGTCTCGATAAGTCGCCAAACAATCGTTTATCTCAAGAATATTATGAAAAATAGATACCTATATATATTTACTTGTTTTGAATGCTATAAATAATTTTTACTTATAATAGGATGTAATTAGTTGGGGGTGCAGTCAAGAAAACACAGCAAAATAAGTGAAACTTATTGTATTTTTTAAGTGCCGACGTTTCGACCTACTGTGTAGGTCATCTTCAGGGCCAATAGGAGTGGCTGCTCGGTGCAGAAGGTAACTGACCTAATGAAATTTTTACTTATGGTTCTCGAAATTCAGTCAATTCTTTCAAACTTCTTTTGGTGACGTTTCGAGACAAAGTTGGTCTCATAATCATGCCCTAACGTTAAAAAAATAGTTTTTAGTGAATTATATTAAATAAGACACTAGTTAGTCTAAATATAAAAATGGCACTTGTAAGAAGTTAATATATAAGTGGTACTTACAAATTGATGACAAATAGATATTAGTTCATTAAACATACAAATAAAAAAATGTACCACTACAACCCGTTAACGGGTCTAGGATTCAGTACATGGTAGAGACTGCACTGTTTCATTTACAATGGTTCTGCTGGGAGGCGATTTGTCCTATATCAAGCTCAACCGCCAGATTTTTCCGCTTATTTTGGGTACCACATTTTTATAATATTTTATAGAGCATGGGTGAGCCCCAGGAAGTTCCGAGATCTTATATGATCCATCTCCGGCTGCAGACAAAGTAAAAAGTCTTGGCTGCAGCGGGATTTGAACCAGGATTTTCGGCTCTACCACTGAGTCACTCCGCTCCCTATTAGTTGCCATAAAGTAATTCAATAATAGTATGTATATGTAAATATTGAAAAGGGTAATAATATTATGATCAATGAAATGAGCAATATTAATAAATAAATATCTATCCGTCATCAATATTAAAGTACCACTTATGTATTAACATCTTACACTTGTCAATTTTATAATTAGACTAGTCTGTTATTTAATATAACTTATAAAAAGCTCATTTTTTCACTTCATAATTATGAGGTCAACATAGTTATAAAATTATATATATATATATACTTATAGTGGAATTTCGTATACACCATAGGGTACACAAGCCTGGTCCATTTCTCCTAAATTTCCATATAATCTGACATTAAAGGCAAGGCTAAACATGCCAACGACAGTTTGGTAACTTCTTATGTAGCGGAGGTGATTGTCCTCAAACCTATTAAACAAAAGGAATTTACTCGGCAACAGAAAGGAAATTATTTATTACTCAATTAAAACTTGTATGCATAATTTTGTTAATTAGAAAATAGTTTTACTAATCATAAATTCTATTAGAAACTCGATGTCAAAGAAAAACAACGATCTAAGCTCATAATTAATTTGAAAAGATTTATATATATATATATATATATATATATATATATATATATATATATATATATATATATATATATATACATATATGACTAATATTATACCTATTTGGACTTCCGGAGTGGAACTTTCGAGTTTTACTGAGCCATCGAATTCATCTCGTATCCAATCCTTACAATCGAAAATCCTCATTGTATTATTATAATACTGTTGTAAAATTCAATAATTTTTTTTTCATTCAGCCTTCATTTTTAGAGATATTGTGTTAAATACAAATATATAAATTATACGATTTACGAGTGTATCAGAGCAATAACATATAAACATATAACTTAAAATAAAACAAACTTTTCTGATAATTGTTCAATCATTATAAACGAAGTACGGTAGGCTAAATTAACAGCTCCAATTTCACATTAAATTAACGAGTAAGACAGTAATGCAAATTAATTACTGTTACAATGAAACAGAGAATGGAAGCGATACAGCGAGAGGACAGGTCCATGTTTATGACAGCTATTGCCAATCAGATTCAATGACAGACAACAAATGAGCCAACTGCAGACGTTTTAGCAATTAGTTGATATAATTAACTGACTGAGCATGTAATGCCCTCGTAATTATCCCGATGTTCCGGATGACATTTTGTTCGGAGGACAAGAACGAATTTCGGCAACGATTCTTTCTTTTTAAGAATTTAAATATGGCATGAATAATTCCGACTGTCCCTTTGACATTTCAGTTTCTTATCTTGGAGGAGAATAATGAAACGAATCTATTTCAGTCGGAGGAGTTTCGTTAGCATAAAATCATTTTTGGTTTTAAAAAAATAGAGAACATCCGCTTCGGAACAAACATTATTCAGATTAATAATAGACTTAGTGAAGCAAACACTTTGTTGCAGATACCTAAGGAAATACTTATTTCCAACAATTTTGATTGCAGTTTATTCGAATTGAGCAGCTTATACCAGAAAATATAGAAAACAAATCATCAGAACGAAATCTATCCTTCGGTGTTGTTTATTTTATTTAACACCTCTTTACGGAACTATAGCTAATCGGAGGTTGCTACAGTGGGAGTCTTAAATTTTATCAATCCAAGTATAATTAGAATAGGGATCATTAAAGAGTAATTTTCGTTATTTATATTTTCTTATTTCATTTACGATAAAAATATTTTACATTAAGTTATCGACGTTTAATGTAAATTCTCCATCTGCAAAGCCATTCTGAGGTTCCTTAATTTCATATGTTCTATCGTTTAAAAATCTTTTCATTATTTTGGTTTTACTAATCGTAATTAAACTATTTTGAAAACATGAACATTTAATGATAAATAGATTTTTAAAGAATTGATCATGTTACGGCCGCTCAGTTTGTAATTACAAATTATTTATGTGTATACGTTTCATATTTTAGTTTTCAATTATTTTTGTATTTTTATTTCATTAAATAAATAAATAATAAAGGCTAAACGAAACCAAAGGCTCGATGCCGATCCCCCCCCCCACCAATCTATGTTTACAAACCTCCGTCCACGGAGCACTACCCAAACCCAAACCGCTAGATCATTCCCAACGCAATCCTCCCACCTACACCTTGGTCTACCTCTCGGACGCTTCCCAGTCGGTACAGCGCCTATTAACATTTTGGGAATTTATTTGTTACTAAGCCCAGCAACTTTACATGCCCATCTTAATTTATTTCATTAGAAGAAGAATATTTGTAAATTACACAATGTAATAGCTCGTAATTTTGTATAACTATGAAGTAGCTGTAAACACCAGAGGGGATTTCCTTTATTGTTATTGGCGAAAGTCGCTAATTCCATCTTTGGCTTCGAGAGAGACCCGAGAGACTCTATTGAACAACACTACTGTTGTCTTGGCCAGCGTACCTACCTTACGGCAGTCAGTCTTATTATGTTTTAATGCGACCATTGGTGTTCATTCTTTTTCACAGTTTTTCGTGAGTGAGACCCTAATTGTCCATTTTCGGCCATAAACCATCATTGCATTGTTTTCTATGTCGACTTCGCTCCAGCATGTCTAAATCTACAGGGTATTTAGACATTTATTTATCTTAATTGCGCAGTTAAATAAGTACATATGAGCTCATTTAAAATGTATAATGTATTTTGTTTTCAAATTCAATTATTTTGTTTTTGTAAATTTATCCATTTCACCCATCTGAATCCATTTTTCATGTTGTTTATTGAGATTTAATTTATTTAATTTATTTTTTTTATATTGTACAAACGTAAATTTAATTGAACCAAATCGAAAAGTTTTAATTTTGGAGTTTAAGCTTTAAGTATTCATTTTAGGAAATTTAATCAATCAATCAATCAACACTGGTTCTACAACCCAGTACGGGTCTTGGCCGCATCAAGGCGCCGCCTCCACTCTTTTCTGTCCTGTGCCAAGGTCCTCCAAGCTCTGGATCCAACAATGCTACCTGCATCTTTCTCGACCTCGTCTGCCCATCTTAATCGTGGCCGTCCGCGTTTCCTTTTTCCATCAACATACCCAAATAGCAGTCTCTTATGAGTAGCGTTGTCCTCCATTCTGGCCACATGTCCAGCCCATCTAAGCCTAGCTATTCTTATAAACTGAACCACGTCTAGCTCCTGATACATCCGATATAAGGAAATTTAATAATTATGTTAATTGTATTTTGATTTAATTAATTGTTCTTTTTTTTTAATTTGTAAGTAATATGATTTATGTTTTCATTTATCAATATAAAGTTAAAAAAAACAAAAAAACATTCGATATTAACTGACATCCTGTTTATTTTATTAGATCTTACAACTCAAATTTAATTTAAATAGATACCTTATCAGGTAATTTTCTGTAAAGAAAATATTTGATTCAGATTAAGGCAGCAGCCTATCAGAGTTTTGGTACGATAGGGAAAGGTTGTCAAAGGGTGCAATTCCTGTTACCCTTACGGCGCTCTAATAGATCACATAAAAATTAGGTGATATAGAATTATACGAAACTCAATAATAAGTACATGCTAATTCTTTTTTAAAAACAAACGAATCAAATTTATTATTGTAAAAAAGTAACGAAGAGAGTAGCTCAGTAGTTGGAGTCCGGCGTTTTGCAGATCAATTATTTATACTATTTATACTGTCAACAGCCGTTAATGGACCCTATGGAAATGGAGGCCTACCTGGTGTTCACCCAGTCATAACTGGGAGAAAAATAGCAGCCTGGCGTGGTCAACTCACCTCCTAGCAGTATTCTCATGGATCGTAGTGATATAGGTATTTTTGTTAACGTATTATATTTTCATAAAAACTGCCACAATTTGAAAAAAAAATGTTAATACATAAACAGGGTGCGGCTAAAGTAACTATATGATGTAAAAAAATTGTAACTTCTTTGCTTGCGAATATTTCATTTTTTTTTCTATTTCAGGAATTAAACTTGGGAGAATATATAAAAATGGAACGCTATGCAATTGCGCAAAGAACTAAGCTCGATAATTAATACTCAACGTGCATACAGAAGATTTTGTGGTGTAAGAACTGCTCCAACGGGTCCAACCATTCGTTCGTTGGTGGATAATTTCGCTGAATTTGGGACTGTGGGAGATTCACGACGTACGGGAGACCTCGAACTGGCAGATCGGCCGAAAAAAATGATATCAAGCATCTCAGCACATTGCCTGAATTTTGAACTTTATATAGGAAGACTTTGAGCTGACAATAAAGGGAAAATATGATAATCGATGTATTTAAAGTATTTTAACATTTGGGAGCGTGTGTAATATTTTAGAGGTTTTGAAAACGTGTGCAATATTATAGATGTTTAAATCGTTGCTGATTTGGCCCGAATCCGATTGATGACCAATTTTACTCCCAAAGCGTATGATAACTCTTTAATTCCCTACATTTCTTCGAGTTGTCTGAAAAAAAGATGGTTCTGTTACCTTATAAGTTGATTTTTTTTTCTACTGTTGGGTAGTTTCTCAGTCTGCCTTTATCACATGCCGTTATGTAGCATTAATTCTATTTGTTGTATTATCTTAATACTGTTTGTAAATTCCAATAAAAACATTTTTTAAAACTAGACGATAGTAATTTTAAACAATAAATAATTAAAATGAAATGTTCGTCTAGGTTTAGAAATATATCTACATATTCTTTTACAGATTTACGGAAGTTGAATCTGTCATTGACCTCCTTCCTAAAGGTCCTTCGGAGGCTCAGCTAAATATCCTGACACTGGAAGGAGTATTGTGAGCTGGATAATATAGAGAAGGTGAGGGGTAGGAAGGGATCTGTTAGTGCTAAGGTTTGGGGGCCACGGAAGCTACAGGTATGATATAAGACATCCGGCAAGTATAGAGGAAGTTTGCCAACTGGCGGAAGGCTAAGAGAGCTATACCCACCGCATCCCTCAGGGCTATATCCCACCCCCCTCCCTATTCTGTTACTTAATGTCTCGAAAATCCAAGGCACAATACCCCTCAAGATATCGTTACTGCAATTAGGGAGTAGGCAAAACTAAAACACAGAAGAATTATTTATCAATTATTTTTAAAATATTAATTTCAGTTCATTTATTAACCATAAAAGTTTACCACTTATCAAGGGTATAGAGTTATGTACATAGTAGAATATGTACTATTCAGAGTGATGATTATCCCTCGCTCAACACGGTTTTTCCCTTGTTATAAGTACTCAATTTATACAGGCTGGGTGAGCCTCAAGAGGATCTGCAGATACCGTAGGGTCCATAATAAGAATCGGAAAAGGAACACTTAGTACTGTCACATCCTTTAGACGGCATAGGGAGTGGAGGGGCTTAGTGGTAGAGCGTTGAGCTGCAGTGCCAAAGATCTTGGGTTCAAATCTCTCTACTTATAATCTGGAGACGGGTCCTATTGGACGTAGGACCCTCCTGGGGCTCACCCAGCTCCTATGAGGTGTGTACCCAGAATAAGGGGGAAAATCTGGAAGTTGAGCGTGATCTAGGACAAATACCTCCATGAACAACCGTTGTCCAGTTCAGTCGTTACCAAGTGCTCAAGCCGTCACCCTTCATGAGTTTCACAGGTTTTAAGAGGTAAACTACCTAAACCGTAAAGCCGATCCCACGGCCGATTACGCCAAAGATGAATCCAATGAAACGATTCATCATTCTCTTTAGTCTTACCCCTTGTAAAGCAAATATCCCCCGATATAAAAGGCAGACACAACTAAAGTGGGAGATATCTGAAAGGAAATTAGGAATGACGTGTTTTTAAAGATGTAGAGTCATGACATAGAAGGGTCTGTTTAAGGATAGCAATGTATTTTCAGACGGTTTGATTAATTTGGTCATTCTTGACTCAACAATCTTATTTTATATTCTCAATTGCACTATCTTCGATACCTCTGCTGTCTCCAGACTAACATCCCAGCCCTTCTCTGTTACAGATTCCTTCCTCCCTCAAGAAGCTAACTGCCGCCGACAGATCCAACTGAAGAGAACGCTGCTTCCAGATCTTGGCGGAAGAGAGGACCTAACGAAGGTAAGGAAGAGGAGGTAATCTTATTAGGGAAGTTGCCCTTGAGGCTTAGGGGCCAATCTAATTGCAGCGGCTTCACTCATGCAAATCAAGTAGCGCAAACTAAGCCGATTAAGAAATATCAATTTTGCCCCCGCTACCTGGCCAAGGCGTTCTAATCAAGTTACAATCTCGCACGGTGTCAATCCATAATATGGGAATTACCATACCGACCAGTCACTAATCGCTGTAGTATTTTAACAATACAAGCACGTTCATTAGCAAAAAGCGAACTTCTAAGCTCAACAAAAATTATAACGATGAGATTCAAGAATCATTTGAATTGATCTCATGATGGAGAGCATTTATTCGAAGCACGTTAGGAACTAGAGATGTCACGTATCATTCATAAACAATAAAGAGAAGACAAACACTCAACAAAAGGTAACTCAAATAAAAATCAAAAAATCAATAAAGATACTTGATATGATCTGAATGGGAAAATTCTAGAAAAATTTCATTGTTTCTAAAATAACAACAGGAAAGAGCCTGTTAATATTTATCATGTTCGAGAATCTTCATTACTTAATGGGAATAATAGCAAAGAGAAGAATTATATATGGAGCACATCCCAACTTCAAAATACAACAAGAGAAAACTCTACCAACCTAAAGGCACTAATGAAAGTTTATAGGAAAACAGTTTTAATAGAAAAAACCGATAAAGAAATTGTAACTGGTAAAATATACACAAATCAAACTTCCTAAAAGAACAAAGAAAAATAAATAAGATAGTCTTCCTTTGATAAACCATATCAAAAATGAATGCTAAAGTTCAAGAGAAAAAGGACAGCCGAAAAAAATCTCTGGTTTCATTTAAAATTTTCAGGCTGTTGACCTGCAATCTTCTTTATTGTTCAATTGTTGCATTTGGGTCTTGGTAAGAGTGGGATATTATCTATAATAGGATATATTATCTATGATAGGATCTATTATTCCTTTTCAGTCATGAAGATGCCTGAATAGACGAACTTTTGACAGGTAGTTATGTTTTCCGTTTTATTTTATAAAATTAAGGCTTTTATTGGCAGAATTTATGGATTCATGTCTTACTGAGGAATCAATATTGATAATAAATTGTAGATCATAGGAGTAGTTTTTCTTGACACTGTTGGCAGGTAAATGTGTTCATGTAGGGGTCGGCAACATTTTCATCATCAACCAAATTGTGAGTATTAAACTGAATGTTGTCAGATGAAGAGTTAAAAATATTTTAGATCACATTTTTTTCCGTTTTGGCCTACTAAGGCTGCACCTACATTGGATCCGGTGTGATACGATGAGACGTCGCTAGCTAACCAAATGACTGAAATATATCGAGACTTATAACATTTGGCTCTTTAAATTTATAAAATAATTAACAAATAATCTCAATTTTATAAATTTAAAGAACCAAATGTTATAACTCTCGATATATTTCAGTCATTTGGTTTGCTAGCGACGTCTCATCGTATCACACCGGATCCAATGTAGGTGTAACCTAAGGAACACGTCATTTCGACTGTCTGTTTTCTTCTTCTTGACCTTGACGCAGTACTCCCTCATTCGTCGCCGGTCCTGCTCCCTCCTTTCTTCTTTCCGTTTCATTCCCGTCTTCCGCTTTCTTTTTTTTTGGAAACCCACACGGGTATCCAGTTCCATCCTGAGACGCTGCGTAGGTAATCCCCATCTCCTGTAAATCACTTATAACCTCTTCGAGCCAGGCAGGCTTGGTCTTCTTTTCCTTTAAATATGTAAAAATACGGTTCGCCAGTCTTGTAGGTTTCATTCTTTAAAGGTGGCCACAGAATGATATCCTCCTTCTTCTCGTAGCATCCGATATTTTCGGAACAAGAGTGTACAGCTCACTGTTATGCCGTCGTCTATATTCACCTTGGTCTTTAATTGAGCCAAGAATTTTCCTTAAGGAACTCCAATATTTCTCCCGGGCCTTCCTTATTAATCAGGTATTCTTCAGCATATAAGACCTCCGGTCGTTGCCTGAGTTTTGCATTCAAGTACACTGATCTTTTGTTGTAAATATCCTTGGTGAGTTGGTACGCCATGTCCATTTCATTTTAGTTCACATTATTGTATCATAAGACAGTTAATATACATTTGTATTCAAGTATATTTATTGTTTATATATAAATTCTCTAAGTTGGTTAAATGTAAAGTCATAGGATATGACGCATTGCGAAGAATAATGCTAAATAATACCAGGTAAGTACTAGGGAAGTCAGTGGAACTTATCATGCAGCCAGATGAGGGACAAGATATAAAAGGTAATAAGACCCAGAGCACTTAAGTTCATTATCGTCCAAACAACCCTCAATTTTGTCGAAAGACCCAACATCGAGTTCTGTGTCGATTCCACCATTCCTCTGGCAACAGCTCAATTCAGTCCAGAGGATTCAGTTCATTTACATATCGCTTTATCAACTGATTCTCATTAACATTTTTTCTGTAAAAAATGTATTTATTTTTGTAAATCTGGTGCGCAGATAGAACATAGTTCACTAATCACGTTGGGAGAGATAAGTTTCGAGTTCCTTTCTGAATAATAAATTATTTAAACTAAGAATTATTGGTTTTCCATCATTTCCCTTTATATTTTTTTCTAAAGCTGCTTCTTCCTCATACCGCCGAGTTCATTTAATTCAAACGTTTATAAAATATTTTTGTATTTTCTAATTATGCACGGATGAAGCTTTTTAATACGTTATTAAAAATAACTGTTTAATACGTTAATACTTCAAAACATCGAATAAAATTGAAAACTAACGTAATTATGTATTACGTTTTATTTTAATTTAAACAACTTCATATAAGTTACATTTGTATTATATGTTTAATATGTTAATATATGGTTTTACTATGTGCCTAATATAGCATGGTATGTTATTATGTAAATATGTAACAATATTTTTACTAAGTCTAATAAGGTAACAAGAATATATAAATGTAATTATGTAGGTAATGTAAATATGTATATTCTCTAGTGGTAATTATGTAGATACTGTAAACATTTATATTCTCCAGTAGTGAGGGCAATAACAACCATTTGTAGTTGTTTGCCCTTAAAAAAAATAAAACAAACAAACAAACAAATTGAAAACTAGTTCACTTCTCAAGGAGCGATAAAAATTATTTAGCCGAAATAATTAATTTGGTTCTTTTTCATGAATAAGAAACGTCGCTTTCGAGCCCCTATATTTTCTTATAAATTATAGTATACCTCAATTATAAATTATTTTAAGAATCAATTGAAACACACACATACATTAATAACGCATTGTATTAATTTGTTGTAATTTACCACGGAGAATTTTATACACAATCTGTTATAATAAGGAAGATTTTATACGAGATAAGAAAATGGAACAAAACATATTGTTAAATGACGTTTGACGATACTACATAAATAAAGCGATGGTTATAATAGTTCTCTCTAGTAGCGTAATTGGAAGTATTAATACCAATCAAAACCACATTTATATTTTCATGTATAGATATCGGAGCTGTGCTGATCAGGCTTACAGCGTTAGATTGCCATGCCTATGGTCCCGGGTTCGAATCAGTCTGTGGAAAATAATTTATTATTTAATCTGTTAAATCTGCGGATAGACCCACCAGGACTGACGACCCTCCTGGACGAGCCTCTATGATTGATGTATGATATGGGGTTGATTGGGGGAAAACCTGGCAGTTGAGCGTGATCTAGGACAAATCACCTCCCTGCTGAGCCCTTGCACTTGAAACAGTAACCACAAACCGAATCCCAGACCTTTCATGGGTTGTAGTGGCACAGTTTTTTTGGGTTGGTCGTCTCTGCTGATTGCCGTATGAATGTTTCTTCGTTTCCTACATGGACGAAAAGTTTCCCTTACTTCGGGAGTAAAAAAAAAATGGGGTATGGCTGTGTCTCGGACACAGCCGTGTTGTACATGAATACGTTTACGTAACGGGTAATATTTTGTATATAAAATATTATGGCTTTTGTGTTCAGGGAAAGATCAAGTAAACAAATAATTACTGTGTTACAATATAACTTAATTATAGTCCTGTTTCACTCGGTCAAGTGATGTTTTATTGTTACTATTCGATCGCTCTTGAAAAGCTCTTTCCAACCGTATACGATCTCTGTATTTGGATTTGGGTTTTCGATACGTACAGCCCGACATTATATGCTTTTGATAATATTTTTTTTATTCTAACAATCTATTATGTTCACTGGCACTATTTTACACTAATGTTTTATACACTCGATAGATGTTAACCACAGCTAACGAATGAAACTTAAACGAACGCCGTAGCTTCTCCGAGTCAAAAGTTAGTGAATGGAAATCTCAATACGCAGTAAAACTACCTCAAAATGGTGCCGCTTCCCCCTTTACCGCGAGCGATGCAATGCCAAACTTTATCCCCCGATTTGGTTATCATTCGTTTTTTAGAACTGTCTCCCACTATTGAAGCTATTTTAAAGATGTATTCACGTCAAAAATAGAATCATAATCTCGTTACGGGGAAATATAACTCACTTATCAGATAGATAGATAAAATACCCTACTAGGGGTGGAAACAGACAATCTATTGGTTGGGATCTGGTTGGCTAGATGTTGGCCAACAATGGCGGCCGCTTCTTGCGTTATCGCCTTTGTGCCGGGGCCATTGTCCTCAACTTGGTCCTCCGGAGACCTAACTCCTCAACTCCTTACTCCCATTATCTCCCAACTCCAACTCCTCCCCACTTGTTCTCAGGATATTTTTTAGATCTATTATGAATCTCTGAGCACTCCAGACTTGATGGTGTAAGTCCTTTGAAGTTTTTTTTTTTCGAAATTAAAGGAAAGAGAATGCAAGATCGATAGTATAGAAAAGTAAGAGAAGATATGATCTATATTTGCCATGAATGTCGTTTGTAAAGATCAAGTAGATTGTATCTCCTGGGTAAATGGATGAGTGATGAATGAGAATGGAAAATTAATGCAAGAATTGCAACTTCAGAAAGGATGTGTTTGTTGGGAATTTAAAAGTATAAAACCTTTATTTATTGTTGATAAGTAATAATGGCATTCTTCGAATATATGCTTTGCTATAAGAATGGCATTATAATGGTAACATGAAAGAGGTAACTGATGTAACTGAGTGGGCCGAGTGTGGCCCAGAGTCAAGCGGGCCAGTCCTCGGGCTCTTTACAGTTGCTGCAGTAGGATGTAGGCCATGTTTTCACACTGTTTTAATACTTTAAAATTGTCTAGGATCACTTTCTTCGAACATAGAAAAAGTTACTAAAGAAACACCATTGACCATTTAACGCTCGACGTACGTCCCAATCCTCATTTATGAGCTGATTGTAGAAAGGACAGCTTCGGTGGTTCGGCCTTGTAATGAGGATGGGTGACTGGCGGTCAGCGAAGAAAGCTATGGAGGCTAAAAACTAACAAGAAAAAGATCCAGGGGAAGTCCAAGAGTGGAAAAATAACCTTCAAAATGTAAAAAAGGGATTGGATGGGCGGAAGCCAGGAGAGCAGCCCTTGACAGAGAAAGGTGGCGCTCCTTGTACAAAAATCTCTACACTGCAAGCTAGAAGAGATTATAGATTAATTAGAAATCATTAGATAATATTTACACCATCTCATTTGTTGTTTCATTTGTCCACTATTTTTATATCCCTCTCAACATAATTTATACAGTTCTGTGTAGTCAATGGTTGTTGAAGAGAAGATATGAGTCATTAATGGTTAACCGATTCAATATACTGATTTTTTGGGTGTTGGGCAGTTTTCGTTCGCATACAGGAGGAAATGTGATAATGCACCGCCAACAAATATATTATCGGTGACATGCTACGTTTTCCATTTGCTTCGAATGTCCTAGATAATTCTGTTAAGGGAAAAGCAAAAATCATCGAAAACAAGTAACACGAAAACAGACCATTTGATTTCCCACAACATCCATTTCAGAGTTCTAAAAACATCCATTATCTGACTAACTGAATCACAGATAAAGCAGGAGAAATTTATCTATATTGGATTCAACAGGCAAAAATGTTTTCATAACAAAAACAGGAAAAGACACTCAGAGCGATTAATTGACATTCATATTCATAGGTTCGGTGCTAATGTGATTCATGTGTTCACTTAGTAATGTCTTGTCATGTCCCGGGAAACAACAAAATGATGGCAAGACTAAATAACCATGTATACCTTACAAAAGCATTGCTATAAGTTATTTTTTAGCTTTCCTGAAATAATATGACCTCTGCCGATTACCTTTTTTTCGTACATTGATAAAAAATCCAATTTTTTTTTTCAAAAGGTTTTTTTTCGGACAGGCCTTCTCATAGCTCAGGGAAAATATGCTCAAACTCTTTTATCTTGTTTCTGGAGTTCAATTGATATTTGGCATTGGTTCACTCACCAAACTATATAATAATCGTTTTTTATTAAATAAACTTTAAAATACACTAAATTATTCACTGGTCCTTTTTAAGAGTTACAATTAAAACAATTATTTGTTTTCAATATAGATGAAACTAAAGATATAAGGTATCAATAAAATCATTAAAACATTTCAATTTTAAAGAAAAAATAAACCGGTTATCACTCACTATCATTCATTAATTTGATAAAGACTTGGACAGATTCTAACTTTTAGAAGCTAAGAAATAGACGAATGAAGTATATTCATTGTAATTCTTTAGGTGCTTACTTAACACCGATGTACTATATGTTTATGATATTGATATGATATGATACGATATTGATGCTTTAACTCAGGATTTAAGATGACTGATTAGTAAATTGGTAAACACAAAACTAATATCTGGAAAAGATTTCAATTGAAAATAAAGTTAGGAAGAAGTTTGATTAATTATCATCAGTAATTACTCATGGCATCCTAGATCCAACAGAATTAATAAGCCTTTTTAATTTCCATATAATATAGCAATATATATTAAATCAAGTATAAATATTTTTGTTTAATAATCTACTTGTTTTATTTAAAATATTATCCTGGATTTCGTAAAGAATAAGAAGTGATAATATAAAAATTCTTGGGCCATCATATTTTTTTTGGGGACACTTGCGTTTTTCATACTCTTTAATTGTACCATATCTTATTAATAGGATGGAAATGTCTGAAACATAAATGACCCGACACATTCCCAAGTCGCACTAACGGGGTAAGGACTAGCCGCGGTGTAGGTAGGGTCATTTGAATAAAATATTCACCCGTTAAGGAACAAAGTTGTAAGAACCAACTCTCCATGCAAACTGTTCCCAAGAGCGGCTTCTAATTTTTCAAAAGCATCTCCCGAAAGGGTGGCCCCGGTTCTCTAATATTTTACCGATTTATTATTTAAGAGAATGTGGGGGGGGGGCGTTCTGTATCCCGCAATAAACCGAATGCGGGGAGCGGAATTATTTAAACTGTGTGTGAGCTCGGTTATGGCGGCACCCTCCCTCTTCTTCATATTTCTTATTCTCAAGGCTCCCCCTCACAAATTCTCGCCAACGGCCTGAATATTTCAGTTCGCCCTTGTCAATCCAGAGACCGCTGCCTCTCGGGCTGAGGCGGAAATAGATTTCGAGGGGAAGCGCACTTACCATCATCATTGTCTTCTGCCAGAAGGGGTTTTCCTGTATTCCTCTGGGGAAAAACATGCCTTTACTGGAATCGAATCGATGAATATATCTGAAAGCAATCTAACAGATCAAAATATTTCCATTGCCAGGAAATTGTATATACAAAGAACAACTTTAAGAAATTGCTTTATAAAAAGGTATAGTCATTAAGGACACCTACCTAGCCAAAGTGGATGGAAAACGAGGAAGTGGACGGCCTAGGAAAAAGTGGAAAGAAGAGGTGAAGAAGGATTTCGAGAAGAGATGACTCCAATGGAATAGAAGAGCAGTCGTACAAAATTCCTCCTCACACTGTACGCTTCAAGAGCAAAGAATATGATGAAAGTGGTTTCAGCAGATGCATTCACAATTCCCTCCAATATCCTTGCTCTAGAATCACGAATACTGTATGCTGTTTTTAGATTGCTAATATATGTCACGTAACTATAGTTTCGCTCAATAAATTATAAGACTTCGATACCATTATGAATGAATGTCCTTAATGTTTAAACGTAGTCAGTTTGAGTAATGGGAATGTTAGAGAAAAGTAGAAAATGTTACAATTCACAGGAGAACTTTGAATGAAACTAAGGCTTGGGGAGGGGCCTACATAGAAACTAGCTATTTTGAACAAACCATTTTAAAAATAAAATATTACACATCCCAGAAATACAATTAGTTACTTATATTATGTGTATTAGTAATTATTATATGAGTATTGGGGTACTTAAAAATGTCCTTTGGGAAACAAATCGTCCCTATAGAAATATCTTTAACAGTGTATTTTTTTTAATATATAGATTATCTGTTGTATTTTCGGATATTATTACGTGTGCTGTAATAATTTTAGTAAATGTAGTTGCCAGAAGGAGGTGATAATGTCTCCGAACCATATTTTTTTTTAAATGAAAATAAAATTATATTTGGAAGATATTTCGACAAAGTAAACTATAGTAGTATAAATATTTCTTCCGTGCATGTGAATGATAGCATGCCAGAATGCTAAAACTGCATTTCATAACCAATCCCGTTTTCGAAAGCTCTTCTAACATCAAAGCTACCGTATCCCAATCGGGACGAAGATAAAGCCCCGTTGTTGTGTTTTAAAATCCAACTGGGGGTCTTGCGACATCAAAAGCCATTAATACGTTTTGTAAATGAAAAGAGAGGATGAAAAGGAAATTTGAAAGGAATGGCTGATTAGGAAGGGAGGGGGAGGAAGAGAGGGTGGGGGGGGGACCGTTCCATAATAACAGTCAATAGAAGAAGGGGCTGAGTTATTGGCCCTGGGAAAGGAAGCGGGCGGATGAAATTCCGGACAATTGTATCAGTCCTTGTCCGACCGGCCGCCCAAATTATTGAAATTTATTTCCTCTAAGGCACAAATAATTCAGGGCCCAATGGCCATTTTATTATTTCTAAAATATTGCTATATTGAAGCGGAGATACTTTTTTTATACAGCGCTAACTTTATACCCTAATGATCTACTGCTTTAGGTCTTTACATTACCTACTAGAGCCATTCTTTAAAATTACCGTCAATTCTAAATGTATTAATACTGTTGGCATAATTAATAGGGACACAAAGAGGAGCGATTATTTATTTATTTATTTTTTAAAATTATTTTATTGAATTGTACAACTGTTATATATACATCTAGTACAAGGGCTGTATGAATAAATAAATGCATGAAAGGACGTGTAGAGGCACTACCCATTGGCAGCACTCTAATTACATTTCTATTATAGAAGGTCTCGAGGCCATCTTCTCTTCAGACGCCTAGGAGGATTGTCCGGGATGGAATTGGAACCAAGAACGGAAACTAGTGGGTTTGGATGGGCCTAGAGTTTATTATGGAATGGGCTAAATCGGTAACATATGGAACGTTCAGGTCATTATGGATGGTTTTATTTGTGACAAAATAAGGAGCGTTTAGGATTTTGCGAAGGATTTTGGATTGCAAGGATTGAATACGAGAGGAATTTGATGGTTTGGTGGAGCCCCATAGTTCAATTCCGTAAGTCCATATAGGTCTTATGACAGTAACATAAATAAGTCTTTTGTAATTGATTTGAAGCTTTGAGCGTTTGTCTATTATGTGTTGAAGTAGTCGGAAGCGTGGAGCTGTTCTTGTCTTTTCAGTCTTGTGTGAGGGTTCCAAGTAAGACGTTTGTCTAAGTTGAGTCCTAGGTAGCGGATCTGTTCAACAGGGATAAGTGGAGTACTATTAAAGGATACAGTAGGACAGGGAGTCATGGGTTTTCGGCGAAGGGTAAAGGTAATTTGATGGGACTTTTTGGAATTGATTTTAATTCTCCAATTCATTATATAATTAAAATTAATTATAAGATTTTATTTTTCCATTTTTTAAAATCTTATTTTGATGTTTTTTGATTGTGTATTCCTAACCGTAAGTGATAGAAACGCTCTTTATGATGTCTCGAGAAACAAAGAATTTCTCCCTTCTTTGTTATAACAGTATTTTTACATTATAAAAATATCCACCATATTGGCAATATAGTAGAGTGGAATATCGAATGCGGCAAAATACCTAACTGATGGGTCAGTAAATAGTAGGGGCCGTACTGTTTCTAACCCAACGATTGTTCATGGAGGTGATTTGACCCAGATCACAATCAACCGCCAGAATTTTATCCCAATTAAGAGTTCCCACTTTATAGAGGCTAGGTGATTCGGATAGCCTACTGATCCCACAGAATCCACGACTATAGAAAGACTGAGTAATGTATTTTCCACAGCCGGTTTTGAACCCACAGCAACACACTGAGCTAACCAGCTCCCAATTTATTTGAAAATTTCAACTTCATGATTTCCGTATCACAAACCTGCCCCAGACCAAATTTCTATTTCTCTATTATTTCCTTATTTTATTAAACTCTCATTCGTTATGATAGTGAGGCCCGAACTGGTGAGGGTACTGGTCCCTTCATATCGCATAGTCTGAGGATAGAAATCTGTAATTTTCGAATTCGGATAATCCAAATTAAGAATAAATGTTTGTGAAATTTCCTTGGAATCGCTCTTTCTATGTCATAGTATACCACTTTCCACTAATCCCATTTGATCTTATGTCTGCATCCGCCTTTTGTTCAATTACTTAATAATGGCATGCTTTAACAAACTTCAACATTTATGGGACTTTCTTAATAAATCACGAGCTACACTACATCTACTCCTTAGAGCTTTTTGTCGTACCCATTCAAATCACTCATCATACCCCGTTCTCAGTTATGTTGCTTGACAAGGTAGTCCTGGTGGAGGTTCAAATAGTAAGAAACCATTTATTAGAAGCCAAAGTTTCAACCGATAGATCCTCATCGGGACTTTGGTCTGGAAGACTTTTGACTTTTCAGCTCTGATGAAGACCTGTGATCTGGGTAGAAATGCCGTATTCTTGAAAATTTATTTGCACTAATTTCCCTTATGTATGATTTATTCGTTCAAACAGTAATTTTTCTATATATATTGTTTTTCATTATTAGAATGTTCGGAACCTTTTAACCTCAATAGCTTCTTCTTCTAAGGCCCCTGATCCTAATTTCAAACGTAAAAATCCTTAAAAACTGTCAGTAGACAACTCCACGTTAGTGCTTATTATGTAGTAGATCCTGATGGACTTAATTCCTATTTCATCTATTATATTCATATGTTTGGAAAGAATATTTTTTCTTTCTCTTAATAAATAAATGAACACAATCAATTATAGGTATCGACAATCCGCCCATAAAAACTCAGTATTGCGTGTGGTTTCTGAGGAGTGGTGATCGGGTAAAACATCTTTAGTTATTTAATGATTGTGTAAACGACATTTTAGATTGATTATATATGGAGGCTCTACAGAGCTGGCAGCCTCAGGTGGATCAGAAGGCTGGAGTGGATCAGCCTGGAGACAGACTAATGCCTGCTTATCTCGCTCCGGCCGATGGGGTGATGATGCATGAACGGAAGCAAGGTTAATTCAGTGTGGACGGGCGATAGCCGCTATCAGCTGTCTCGCTTCAGGAGATAGTCCCCTTATTTATTGGCTTCAATCGCTCCCATCGCACCCAGTATTGGCTATCTCTTTGGATAACTTCCTCCCCCCAAAACCAAAATACGAAACTAAACGGCATTTGCATCTACAAGAGGCTATGGAGAAATAAATCGGGTCCATTTAACAAGGAGTAAATGAGTATTTATAAACTATTTAATGATAGTGAAACATTTACAAATAAAATCCTACGAATCTTTCCACACAAAGAAATACAAATATCGTCAATATTATACAATTCTAAGAGCTTACTATGTTACCCTAGGACAATACAAAGTTAGTAACGTTAGTATATATACTAATAGTCAGTATATATGTATACATTTGTTTCTATATATCTTCCATTAAGAGTAGGAAAAAATATATTAGTTTAGTACATATACAAACAATTAATGAAATTTATTTTCAGATCATGGAAATCTACTACACATAAAAAGGATAAATTAAAAAAATCTTAGCCACTAAAACCAATGGAGGGTCTTGGGTTTCAGCATATATCAAAGAGTAGGGACTGTAATGTCTCTTGGACGACTGTTTATGTGCAAGGAGGTGATTTGTGTTGCGAGAGCCCCAAGAGGTATGTAGATCCTACATGATCCATCCATTACCGGATTTACTAACAGATTATAGCTGAAATTTAAAAATTATTAGAGCGGGAGAACTCAGTATGTAGAGTGATATACTGAAGGCTATGGCTTCAAGTCAGAGTGACAGATAAATTATTAAACCTTTTGTCAGCCATCGATGGACCTACAGGCTCTGCAAAGGCAAACCCAGTCTCTATATGTGGCCTTAATTGTTGGAAAAACTTGGTGATTGAGGCTTACCTTATCCTAATCACCTACCTACACAACCATTGATAATAGCCCCTGTGATTCATCATTCATGGGCTGTGGTTGCATATTTTCATTAGTTTTTTTTTAATCCCAAAAAGAGAATTCAGCTTCAGAAATTGTGGCTTGATTCGTTCATAATCCACGTGTAATTTTTTTATACAAAATTTTCTATTATTTAATTGTCGAATATAAAATGATAGGTAGGACCGATTCGGAGTAATAAAGCAATCATTGAAAACATTTAATAGATTTTTTTTCATACTTATTGCGTTGTAACGTGAATCCTCTTCGAGGACAGAGATCGACCGGAGTGAATCCAGCCAACGTTTATTCGAGGTCAAATAAAACGATCACAAAAATATCCTGCCCTCTTACGTATTTATTACCAAAGATTTTCACTTAACTTGCCTATTTGATAACTGTGACCATGGAATAGCATTTCTAAAAGCGATCAATCAATGTCAATTATATTATAGGAACGAAAAGCGTATATCGTTTTAAACTTTTCAGAACTTATATAGTTGGGCGAAAGGTCGAATTTCCCTTTCATAATCTAAAATTCCATCTATGAAACAATGGTTAACCGGAGAAACGGAGATGAGAACTATTATAAAATTCAAAATTGCTTCAAATAATCTGCCCTTCCACTGAACATAAATTCCATCAAATACCAAAATAAATAGGAGTATTAAAAATAAACCGTTATACTCACAATCCATATTTCATCCATATTAGTCCATACGTGTATTAACTATGAATCATAATTAAGCCTATTTAGAATCAATATATTCGATTGGATAGCCAGAGTAGTCTAAAAGGTGAGAGGCAAAAAAGAAGTACACGAGGAGTACCCAGAACCAGATGGGAAGGTAATGCCAGTTCGGCTTTCTGAAGAAGAGGCAAATATTGGAGCTGGTGGCTTTACAAACGGGATTCTGAATAATTATCACAATTTAAGATAAAAATATTTGAAATTTACAACTGTATTATAAAACGTTACGTGTGTGTATTATAAAACATGACGTATATAGAATAAACAGTACGTAATGACATGAGCCAAAGGTAAATAGGTAGTACTAAAAAAAAAAATCAACTTAGAAGGTCACGAGGCCATCTTCTATCCAGGCGTTTCGGAGGATTATCAGGAATTGTAGAGGCTGCTAGGTTTGAAAATAGTGGGCTTTAGTGGGAATAAAGTATCTCATGAAAGGACTGGTATCAGGTTTGGACCAAATCAGTAATAAATGGGACATTAAGGTCATTATGGATAACAGAATAAGGAGCATTGAAGATTTTACGAAGGACTTTGGAGTGTTAGGATTGGATACGACGAATGACTTAGTAGAGACCCGAAGCTTTGCTCTGTAAGTGCACATGAGTCTTATAATATTCATGTTTATGAGTCGTTTGTAATTTTTGGAGCTCAAGGCGTTCGTCTTGTAAGTGTTGAAGTATCCTGAAATCGTGAGCAGTTTCAGTTTTGTAAGATACTATTTAGATATAATGTGAGGTATATTTTAGATATACAAAATAAACCTTTATCATCCTTGGAGTATTTTAATCTCTAGGCCATTTATTACATGAAGGTACTCTAATATATTTGAAATAAATTACAAATTTGATAAAATTTTAATTATATTTTTGGTTAGTTTTAATAAACAATTATTAATTTTTAATATTAATATTAAAATAAATATTATTAATATTATTTTTTTTTGTTAAGTAACTATTTTCTCTTTTTATTCTTAACTATTCTTGGGTATAATACAGACACAAAGCATACAGAGATATAAAATAATTAAAATTAAATCCCTGTGTAATGGATGACTAATATATCCCATTCACAAATTGTCCCTTGTGATATTCTCCCGTGCGATGTGAAACCTGATAATGTGGGTCATCTATTTTTATTTCGTCCGAGGGCCAACCCAGTTTTACTTAATCCAGTTACAGTGTCGTTTTTCTTTTTTCCTTTTTTTTTTCTAAAGCTGGGACAATAATTTCATAACTAAGTCAAAGCTTTTCCACCTGCTCTCTAGCTAGGCAGATCTTATGTGCCTAGTTTTAGAATGAAATGGTTTTTATTTCATCTAGTTTAAATTGCTAGAAGTTTCAACACACACAAAGAATACTGCCTAATTATGATTCAAGATAAAAAATATACAAATACTAATTACATGAATGAAATTATAGCTCTACTAAAAGAAGACTTCGCATAAAAAATAAGTTAAGATAATTATGTTTAATCATAGATGACATTTTATAAGAGTTTCATACAGGACTTTTTAACTTATAAAGGAATATTTTCAGGCACATCTGGATCTACGAGACGTTATTTATTTAGCACAATCAATTATTAGAATTCTATATGTGTTATTTAGAAATGATATGACAAATGATATGAGGCGTGGAGATGCATAAGAGGGGTAAATCCAAATTTGAAAATTTTTCAGGAATCACAAAAAATATGCATAATTCAGGTGATTATTTATTTGAGACAATTATTTTTTTTAAATTAGATTGGATTTAGCATATTTTAATGGTTAACCTAAAATTTGTGAGAAAATATTACAAAAATTAAAAGTGATAAAATATGGATTTACCCCTTTTTGCATTGTGACCAGGTTGTGGGGTTTTCGGTCCAAGGTTCAAATTGATCAAATAGAAAGAAGTCCAAAAAAAAATGTTGTGTTCATATTCTTTACATCAAACGGTAACACCAACGACATGACCATAATATAACATTACACAACATAACACCAACGTAACACCAACTAAAAATCATAGATAAATAATTAATAAAAACAAAGATTATATACAATTCTAATTGCAAATTTTAATTGGATGCTTACCGCTGAGCCGCAAAGATACGATAAGAAAAAATAGTAAAATTTGGCAATTACTTGGCCATATAACCCACTTATACACATCCGTATGGAATGACGGTCCTCAGTTAAGTGAGGTCAGATAGGTAGAGACACCTGACGGACGAATTTAGCGACAAAAAATAAAGAAACTCGTTACACAATCTCAAATTCAATAAATCGAATGAGAAAAATATTTTTTTCTAGAGTGTCTAAAACTGGTCCAGGGTTCTTTTAAAATCAGTGCGTATCTTCAAGAGTATTTTATCTATACCATTATACCATTTATATTGAAAATGGAAAGGTAAAAAGAGACCTTACATAAATGTTAAAACCGTGAAAAAATTCCAACGAAAAGCCCTTAAGTCTCCAAAACTAAAAAAAAAAAATTGAAAATATCTGTCCAATATTTCGCCTATTCAGGCATCCTCAGGGTAGAAAGAGAATAACAGCAAAGCAAAAAATGAATAATGCACCCAAGAAACATCCCACCACCTCCAAAGGGTCAAATGCAACCACTGAATCATAAGAAAGGTTACTGGACCCCAGCTGGATAAGGTTAGATAAAAAACAGCTGATCAATACTTCAGAGATTGAAAATTCAGTATACACTAAGCAAATCTCAAAAAGCAAAACAGGAAAATAAAATAAATTAAATAATAGTAATAAACAACACAAAAAACAAGACAAAAGACCATATGAAAAAAATTTAAATAATAATAATATTTAATATATTAATTAGTAAATAAGTGCAATATTTATATATGTTCAGTATTATATCATTATCCTACTAACGTTATAACTATAGTTTACTATTAACAACGAGTTCTTTAATGTATCGTTCCAAAGTCTTCACAATAAGTGCCAGTGTTCCTTATATATATATATATATATATATATATATGTATATATATATGTGTGTGTGTGTATATATATATATATATTTATATATACTATATAAAATATTATATATATATATATATATATTATATATCATACCTTACCATTTGATTTTATATTTTAATGAATAGTGAATAGGTAGTATTTGCATTTATCGATGCAAAGAAATTTGTATTCATTTCTATACGCGGAAAGGATCACCCTTTATTCCTTCATTAATTAAGGTCTCGTTTCCAAATACAAAAACTTGTAAAGACATTAGTGGTTTTCATCCAAATATTCAAAACGTATTATTCACTCCTTAAGCGAATTGAATAGTTCTTAAGTCAATCCTAATCAATATTTTCAGAACTGAAGCTTTTTGTTATTATCTTTTTTACTAGACAAACCGTGGATGTTATTTAATACTAAAATTCTTAAATAAAAAAGGTGTGCATTTATCAAACATGGAAGAGAAAAAAACAAATTGCAAACTAGGGATGTTAAAACCTGTCAATTCGAACATATGTAACACTTCCGAATTATCATTATCCGGTGATGACTTGATTGTAAAGTCACAAACACTTAACTAGCTGGACTCCTGATGATGGGAGCGAGTCATCTCGGCTTTTAGTGGAATGGCCGCGAACGGGGCGATATCGAACGTTACTTTGGGAGAAGAATGGGCCAATGTAGCTAATGTGGAAATATCTAATAGCCTCTGACGTGCCCGCGGACTATAAAGATACCAGAGATACCTGAAACCCTTACATTAGCAGCGCTATCATTCCGTCCGACGAGGCTAATCTTCTTTATCGTGTCGCCGTATCTTCCCAGTGGCCGGCAAGTTTATTTGGAACGCTTTATGAAAAAGTGTTTTCATCGTATCGAAGTGCACTGAAATCCCACTTCCACTTTTTAGTTGCCTGCAATCTACTAAAGTTGTTATTGAATGCCAGTAACGAGACAAGACAATCATTGTCCATCCTCGAACCAGCTACTGTTATTTTAGATATTCTTCAACATACATCATTAAATCCGGCTTAAGCTCTTTTATGCGCCTTTTGCTTAGAAGACTTATTATTATTAATCATTAATATAATTTATAATTATTAATTATTTTAATATCCCGACATAATCTCATTCCATAAAAAAAAAAGCAGTATGACTACAGTGCATCCTTGCGTGTCTCGGTATTCTAAACGTTGCTTGTCGAGAGTATTAATTAATGAAGTTCTCACAGCATAAGTAGTGAAAGCTTACAAATTACTAAATGACAATAAGAAGCATACATTTATAATTGATATAATATAAATCATATTAAAATACAATAGAAAATTTAGTGTCCCCTGTGATTTAGTGGTTAGCATATCAGCTTTCTATGCCCAAGATTAAGGATCTGCATTCTGACAGGTGGTGCCTGGATTTTTTAAAGTGATTAAAAATCACCTGGTCATGCCGTCCTTGGGAGGTGACATAAAATAGTGATCCTGAGGCTAAGCCACATCACATACATATTAAGGATGCCCATTCTAGCATCGTACGATGAACAATGGCAGCATAAAGTGACATTAAATAGATAGACTAACAAACGTATCAGTGGGCATTCTATTTACTGTTGAACACAATGCATTAGTCGTTATTACTATTTATATTTTCTTCGGCTTATAGCACACATTTGTGGATGATTGTTTTTGCAACAAACTAAATATCTTCAACCATAATCGTTTTTTTAAAGTACATCTGTTATTTTACAGCACTGTTTTCTTTTTTAGATATTGAAGTTACGATGTTCATAGTCGTTCTTAATTATCTGTATTTTTTACATCTCTCTCTCTCTCTCTCTCTCTCTCTCTCTCTCTCTCCCCCCCTCTCTCTCTCTGTATATATATATAATTATTGTCAATTATTCCCAATTAGGAGAGCGCTAGAACTTGAATCAATCACAGCTTCACTGCTTTTCCTCTCCCTCCTTTCTTCCCAACGGCTCTTCATTAATTCACTTTGTTTTTTCTTCCTTTTCTCTGTCCACCTCTTCGATGCTGTTTCTTTACTTGAGTCTTGTTAAATTTTCTTGTTCCTGATCTTATTCCTGAATTGTTGTCTATTCTGAATTTCATCTTTGGAGATTTTAAATAATTCCATATCTTCTTGGGTTTTTTTCATCCAATTAGACATTAGTGTATTAAAATTGGCAATATTGAGAATTTTCTTAGTGAGTCTGCTCTCATCCATCCGACATAGGTGTCCGTAGAATTGTAGCCGTCTTTTTCTAAATTTATCTGTGATGTTTTCTGTATTTTCATAGAGTTTCTTAGTAGGTCTTTTGATCCAGATTCCATCTCGGAGGACAGCGCCATACATTTTTCTAAGAATTATCCGTTCTTGTTTCTCGATGTCGTCAACTTTTGTCATCCCTTTAATTACTGTAATTTCTGCTGCATACAGGGTTTCAGGTAAAACAACTGTGTTCTGATGCCGTAATTTGGCATTACGAGATACTGCTTTTTTATTGTAATGATTCCAGGTCAACTTGTATGCCTTCTGCAATTTGAGCACTCTTTCTGTGTTGGAAATCGTGTTCAGTCCTGAGTGTTGGATGGTATCTCCTAAGTACTTGAAGGAAAGACCTGTGATATTTTCCCATAGCGCGTTTGTAATGTTGATTTTTCTGTTGATTTACTGTGTTTTTTCATAGGAAATTTCAAGTCCAGTTTTACGGGAGATTTCATGCAGTTTTTCTAGCGCTAGTATGGCCTCATCTTTGTTGTGTGTTAATATAGCTAAATCATCTGCAAAGGCCAAGCATTTCACAGTGACTCTCTTGGTTTTCTTCTTTCCAATTTGGATACCTTTAATATGCTTTTCCCACTCTTTGATGGCTTTATCTAATATGATATTAAACAATAGTGGTGATAGACCATACCCTTGTCGGACTCCTGAGTTATCAAAGGATTTTGAGATTTCTCCCATGAATTTCACTTTTGAAGTTGTACCTGATAATGTTTCCTGGATGATGGCTCTGGTCTCCCTGTCAACTCCTAATTCTTCTAGGCTATTAAACAAGGCTTATTTGCCAACTGAATCATAAGCCTTTTTGAACTCCACAAATTTGACTGTAGTATTCCGACCTCGTCTGGTATGGAGTATGGTCTTGAGGTTCCAGATCTGCTCATTACACGATCTGGCCCTCTTGAAGCCTGCCTGATACTCGCTATTATGGTGGTCCACCTGTGGCTCCAGTCGATTCAGCAAAGCTTTCGAGAGAATTTTATGACTGGAATAAATGAAATTCCTCTGAAGTTATTTGGATCTGTTTTACTCCCCTTCTTATGAATTGGGTGGATCTCTTCCATTCAATGTGGTATTTTCTCCGATTTCCCAATGTCTAACATTATTCTGTGAATTTTCGGTGTTATGTTTTTGTGGTCCAGTTTCCAGAATTTTGCAATGATTCCGTCTTCCCCAGGTGCTCTGTTGTTTTTCGAAGACTGAATTATGGTCACAATTTCCTCATGTGATGGTGGAAGGGAATCACGGTTCGGTTCTGGTTTTGCAAATTGGAGTTGTTCAGATTGAACTTCGGGCTTGAGGAGTGCACTGAAATAATTGGCTAAAATCTCAGTTATTTTTTGTGTTTGTTTCTAGGGTTCCATCGGGGAAGTTATATGAAAACTCAAGAACCAAAACATAATATTTCCATAACAGTCAAGATAAGTAGAAACCAATATATATATGTTTCAATTCGGATGTGTGTTTACATTCTTTATTCTCTAACTTGTTGTTGTATGTGACACAATTTAGAACACTGGGAATGTGTAAATAAATCCGCGAAGGTTCACTCAGCAGGTACCGTAAATGTCCCTCAGGACCTGAACCTGGGGGCAGGACAGGACAGCTACAGTTGTAGGAAAGAAGGGGGCAATACAAGTGAAGATGCCAGGAAACTCCCCTCCCAAAAAGGCCTCTTTTTGTAAGTACATATATATTTTTGTAATAATTGTTACCACATAATAAACGTAATGTTATTATACTAAAAACCTCCCAATCAGTCAACCAAGTCAACATTTGGAAAAGAGAGAGATGGGTTTTTAATAATCTCAGGGTGTAGTCCCTATATAAGTAATTAAAAATTATTGAGATCAAAGGACCTTAACTTTCCCTGAGATCATTGTTGTGATAGTGAAGGCAACATATAATTATTTACAATCTTATATATGTTTATGGTGTGTATGTGGAACGCTACAATGTAACTCTTTAAGTGAGTCACTGTTACTCAACTCTTAGCCATCTTATTATTCACTTTATATATGTTATTAAATGAAGGTGGGTTAGCTGCAGGAATATTAGATTGAATTTTAATAGCATCAGTAGATTAATGTACTTTGATTGGCACCTACAAGCTACAACCGTGTACTCATTGTAAATTCAACAAAAAAAAATGTATTTCAACGACATCCTCGGGTTGTGTATTAATTATTTATGATTTTCGCGAGTTTTCCCTTTTCTGCTTTGAACCCCCTCTCATCTAAATAATTCAACTGAGCCCAATCTCACATCCGCGTTGGCATTGTAATTTCGTTTTAACATAGCAAAGGTACCCCTGTCACTCCGCGAGATTCCGGCAATCATTCTCGACTAATTAACTAATTAAAAGAGAGCCTTTGTAAAGAAGAAAAAGGAGGTGGGAAGATGAGGGGGGGGATACAAAAGGAGCAGAGAGTGGATGAACAGAGATAAAAGAAACAGCAAAAAAAAAGAGGAAAAATTGTGAAGAAAGAAGATGTAGAGGGTTTGACTACCTTGGGCCTGATATACATATGAAAGAAAAGAGTGCCATTTCGACGGAGATTGCTCGAAAAAACTGGGGCCCTTAATATCGAGCCGATATGAATGTTGTGGCTAACCCGCCCCCCCCCCCCCACGAAGAATACCAAGGCAGGGCCAGACGATCAGATATTTATCTACCCTCACCTTTTTGTTTCCCTTCCAGCTTGTTGCTATGTTTTTGTTCCAAGTCCGGCCTCACTAGTTACATCCGATTTCCTATTTCCTTCTCGTGTACTCTCCTCGCTTATAAATATTTAGATGCTGTTGTTTTTACATTTAACATCACTTTATGCTGCTAAGGCTAATCGGACTACGTTACAATGGGAGCCCTAAATTTTGCCTATCGTTGTGATAGGCATTCTTTATAATATTGTTCCTTTTTTGATAGTGGTCTTTAACAAGTCTTAATAACAAGTTCGGGACCCTTTCCGAAGGCCGGCGTAACCAAGAATTTTTTACTCCCTTTGAAAAATTCTGAAGCAACCTGCTGTGAATGAACCCCTCGATCTTGGGCGTAGTAGGTTATTAAGCTAGCCCCACTTGACCACAGGTGACCCCATAGATATTATACACGTGTGTGTTTATATAAATATATATACAAGTGTGGGATCACCCAAAAACGTAGATCTTATTTAAAGCACTTTGTTGAAGTGCTTTAAATAAGGTCACTACAACAATTTATGTTTTAAAACAATAACTTTTCTGCTACTCAGGTTCCTTCAGCAGTTCAAGACCAACGCTTCGATTCTCTTTGGTGTTACTACTAAGCCATCGAATTCCTCTCGTATTCAATCCTTACAATCCAAAATCCTCAACGCTCCATACTTTGTTACGAACTATGCCATCCATAAAGACCTTTATGTCCCATTTGTTGTTGATTTGGCCCCATCCAGATATCAATCCTTTTATGACAAACTTTATTCCACCTCAAACCCAATAGTTTCGAACTCTTCAGTTCCTGATAATCCTCCGAGGGGTCTGAAAAGAAGATTCCCAAATGACCAAATTAATTTGCCATTCGAATCCTGCCAGTGGGTAGTAATTTGCGATCTTTTATTTACTTGATGTATACTTTTTATACAGCTTTGAATTCCAATAATCATTTTTATTTATATAAAATAATTTGGAAGGGTCATTTGAGAAGATGTAGATTTGCGGTTTATGAGTTGGAACCTGGTTGATTCGACAAGACTATCTATCACTTGTTAATTATCTTATCTATTTCTAGTGTAAAGAAATTACATCCGTTAAATTTTGTTCAGAAAAACTGGAAATGTCAAAAACTGACGTTCACAGAGTAGGGTTTTTGTGTGAGTTATTGGATGGAAAAAAAATGGAGATGGAAAAATATGAGCAGGGAATATAATGGTAGAATTTATATTTTGAAACCTATTAAAGAAAGTATTAGATATTGTAGCCATAGATTTGTCTGAGAATAAAAAATAACTGTTCCTACCCTTTTGAGAAAGTACCATTCATAAACTGAAAACCTTTAGGCAACAATCATGCCAACTGCAAGAAACAAGATTAATTCCTTACAGAGCCATAACTTTACTCACTTTAGGACACGTGTTGTGAAAGAATTCGTCAGAAATGTGATACGCTTATAACCGAAGCATTGATTTCGTCATAGCTTACTGAGAAAAGGGAATATCCATGCCCACTCACGACCTACAAGGACGTTTATGTAAAGCAAGAACTTTTATTTACCTGGAAAATATTAATAATGCTATAGTCATCGCTTTTACAATGCTGTATCTAACAAACATTTTTCCTTTATATCAATCTAATCTTTCCTAGATATGTTATACAATTCGTTTAATTTCCTTCCGATAGCTAAATGATCCAATTATTATAAAATATAAAGATGAATTGTTTTTATAAGTATTGGCATTATTAGTATAGCCAACCCTTCGCACTCAGCCCAATTATTATGTATATTATTATTATGAAGTTTCTTCGACTAGAGGTCCAATAAGAACCGAATTCACTTAAAAAGCACCTTATTTATTTAGGTATAAATCTATTTTGGACTTCAAGTCTTTCATTGTAGCCTTTTCAAGAACGTTTTCTGCTTGTTGTTCTGACTGTAGGCACCTAGATTCTTCCACCGTTTTTATCATTTTGTATAATGTGTACTAGATCTCTAATACTTATTGCCATCAGTGTGACACATCATATTATCTTGCAATCCCATAAATATACTCATACCTTCTGTCTATAAAAAAAGGGGTTATTGTCTTGAGATTGTAAAGCATAATACGTCTTGTGGCGAGACCCACTATCGTTTTCAACAATTACTGATAGTCCTTATCAAGTGTAGAAAAGATTAAGCATTTTCTTTCAACACTGAAACTCAGCTATGTTAACAGCACAAAATAATGTTTACATAACAAAACAAATTCCAAACTGGCCAATCTGCTATTTTCCAAACCATCGGACCAGCTTTCGGCGTATGCTTCGCTAGAATAACAAATTGACTCTGGAATTCGTCAGAGTGCCGATAAATCAGGAAAGAGTGCGTTAACATGGTTGCAAGGAGGCCGAGCATTTTCCCATTGACAGGATGATAGATTAGTATTTGGCCGCCTCTGTTTAATCTCTGCGTCAGCCCAAATGCCCCCACTCCCGCCCCGGCCAATATTCCCCAGGCAAATCAATTTCAGAGAACATTGCCTTTTTTAGCTCACTGGGTCCGCAACTTTCCCCCATCGGGATTTTATTCACGATTGTCATTTATCCCCTGCGTTGTTTTGTAAAAAAAATATATATAAAACCAAGACATATTGACCAAGTTGCTCCAAAAATTACAGGGAATGTGAATTTTAAAAATATTATTCTACTTCTGAAAAAAATATAGTACTTCTGATTATTTCCTTTTGTTGTGCTATAAATTTAAACAATAATCGTACACTGAAAAATTAAATAAAAATTTCAAAACCTCACGACTTGAATTTATTCCTAACAAAGTATCTGCCATCTCCCAATTCCCAATTAGTTTATCACAAATCAGTTATACTGGCTTAAATCGACTAGAGGTATATTGTATAGTTTCTTTTATTATTTTTATATTTTATAGTTTAATGACCGTTTTAAAAGGTTCCTGAATAAAAGAGAAGTATCCAAGGACACAAAGTTGAGGGTATATAAATCTACTTTTCTCCCCATGTTAATATACTCCTCGGAATCTTGGGCGATGACCACCAAACATAAAAGTAGGATCCGGGCTTCAGAAATGAGATTCCTTAGGAAGATAGAGGGGGAAAAAAGACGAGACCGAATTCCCAACTCGATCATTAGATCAAGCCTCGGAGTGGAGCCTGCAGAAAAAGCCACTGAAGGAAACAAGTCTAAGATGGTTTGGAAATGTTTTAAGAATGGAAAATAACAGGCTGACCAAGATGACATACGAGGCTAAGGTTGAAAGGAGAAGGTCCAGAGAAAGACCCCGACGTACCTGGGAAGATGATATTAAGGAAAGCTTCGCAAAGAGAACTCTGCAATGGAATAGAAGGAGAGAAATGGTAGAGGATCGTACGGTGTGGTCCGGGCTATACAGAAAGAAACCTCACACTGCAGAGTGGTAGAGAAGAACGACTATGATGATGATGGCAGTTTTTAGAATTTCAAGATTTCAAAGGACAGTAAATATTTTAACCCTATTTAATACTTTCCAATACTTAATAATCTCTTTATAACATTCTCTAGTCTTGTTTAATCCCATTCAACTAATCAAAGAAAACCTAAGTTTAGTTATTTGTTTTAAAGAAGAAACATGACAGAGTCCTAAGAAACTATCTTAATTTTAAGGCATTACTGCAAAAAAAATTCACAGCCGCTGAAGCAACTCGTGAAATTACTAAATATGAAGTAGAAGGTGTCCTTAACCAAAGCACTTAGCGACCTTGTTTAAAAAAATTGTTGGTGGAGATACGACGTTGGAAAGTTAATGGACATTAATGAGGATCTGCAGGAAGCTGTTTAGTCAAATCCATCCACAAGTGCTCGCGAACATACCAGGGAGTGCGAGGTGTCGAAAGATACTGTTAGTCACTATGTACGCTCCATTGAGATGGTGAAACAGTCCTGTAGACTGGTCCCTCATGAACCTACTTCTCAGCAATCAACTAAGGGGTTAGCAATTTGTGAAAATTTATTGAAAACCCTCCTGATATGAGATTTTTTTTCATCCACCATATAGTCCAGACCCGCACTATCGGATTACCACTTGTTTTGATCCATGGCCCATTTTCTTCAAGGGAAAAATTTCATAATTTTTCGGAAGTTCAAATTGGTTTTTAAGCGGTCTTCAGCGAGTCTAAATAACGGTATCAGCGTAGGATCTAGCAGTTGGCAAGAAGATGGCTACTGACGGTAGGTAACTATGGACTGAACTTTGAGTATTAACGTATTTTATATCAAAGAATATAAAAAATAGAAATATTTGGTTGAATTGGAAAAATGCTCATTTTTTTTACTATCGCCTAAAATTTTTAGTTTATTTTTTGTCACTACACAAACTCACTTTTTTATTTTAATTTACAATGTTGTCTTATTTTTTCAGTACACGTTTGTTATCCTAATTGTATATACTCCTAAAAGCGAACAAAACATCAACAAACAAAATATTCTTGCCACTCCTTTGAATAATGGATAGGAATTTTATTTACTTAAATTAAATGTCAATTTACAATTTTTCTTCTAAAAGTGCCTATCCTCTTGGAATAATAAAGATAATAGAGACCTTATCTTATTTTACTGGCCACTGTACAACAAGTTTAAGTATCCTGTACACTGTTAATAAATATTTTTACTTCAATTTATTTTTCTTTAAGTACATTGTTTTTTTATTTTTAATATGCTAACATTTTTTTTTTCACGACAAGAAATTACTTATTGGTTTCAACTTACTATATTCTATTTTTCCACGATACATTTCTTATCCTCAATATATCTAGCCTCAGAATAAAATAGTTTTCCGATTAGATTTCATTATGTATGTATCTTACATCTGGATATTCTATTATATTTTTTAATAGTTTAAATCCCCTAGTTTGGACCAAAGGTAATCTTCGTCAATTTCTCGGATCATCAAACAGATTCAAGACTCAAAAGTAAAAAAGTCTCTTTTAATACTCGGAAGCAAATCGGTGTTATTTGCTTTCAAATGAAATAGTTTTTGCTTTATATTATCATACACATTTTCTTGATTAAAAAAATACACCGGATATAATATAAATTCAAGATTTTTATTTCAATACTTACATCGAAAAATACCTTGGACAAGTCACGCACGATCCGTTGTCCTATAATATAAGTTTGATGTCTGGAAAGTTTCAATGATTAAGAAAAAAGACTGTTGAAAAAAGATTGTTTTCTACGAACAATCATAAATAATTGACGGCCAAAATGGTGAAATTAAGAAAATCAAAATTTTCGCAATTATACAACTCTCTTTACCTTTATTTTATCAGAATAAAGGTAGAACTAGAACAAAATAACTTAACATTTTTTATAAAAAATGACATGTCGCATAAAATAGACGTGGTATTCAACCAGTGGAATTTTATACCTGGAAGAAACTGAATTGGCTGAATAATATATATTTCATTACAAATTTATTAATTAAATGAGTTCTTTGTAGAGAAAGTAATTAAAAAGAAGCATTTAATTAAATTCAATTTAAATTGTTAATAACTGTTTCATATTGCTATAGGTGTATCGTGGCCAATAATTTAAAATTTTTAAATATTTATTAAATTAGAAAATTTGTTTTGTAAAAATATTAATTATAAAAATTAATTTTAGTGTCCATTCCTTTACTACTTTTGATTAACTAATTTTGATTCCATTAAGTAGTTTTGATTTTAACTTAAGTATTTTTTTTAATAATAAATCCAGACTTGCCAACGAGTCTGCGATTAATTAGGTGATAAGATTAAGATACTTATCTCAATAATTAGAGTACATGCGATAAAAAAAAACTTTACAACTACAACATATGAAGGGAGGAAGGGTATTGGGT
Source organism: Troilus luridus (assembly GCA_964056705.1). Classification (NCBI taxonomy): domain Eukaryota; kingdom Metazoa; phylum Arthropoda; class Insecta; order Hemiptera; family Pentatomidae; genus Troilus; species Troilus luridus. The sequence goes on from OZ057415.1 coordinate 87,522,996, forward strand.
AAGTGGTAGAGGTTGAATTATTTTTTAAAGCAACGATTGTGCATGGAGGTAATTAGGCTAAAATCGGGCACTTACCAGTCAAGGACAGACAGTAATAGAGTAATTTAGTAAGTTTGTGTCATTATCCTGAACAGGATCTTCAGGATTAGCGATTTTTCATAAAGCTAAGTCATAAGAGGTTTAATATTTGCGACAAGCGTATGACTACTGCCATGATCAACTGTGAAGTTTCGATAATTTTACACAAAAAAAAAGAAAATAGATTTTAAAAAAACATGATTTTGTGGACAGCTGAACTAAAAAGTAAAATATAAATATTAGTTTAATAACAAAACTAAATAACACTCGTTTCTCCCCAACTAAAATAATTTTCATTAAGTTTAAAATAAGAAAATGAGAGTAGAGTATTGAATGGTATTGGAAAAATACGAATCAATTTCTTCTCGTAAAAAAGCACCCCTTGCTTCTCATAAAATTAATTTTTCGTTCGTCACTCTTTTCATATTTTAAACTTATTGGAAATTATTTAATACTTTTTAGTTTTGTTTCATATTAAAGCGTGTTCTTAAACTTCTTTTTTTTCTAAAATACATTATTTCTATACTTCTATTTCATGAATTGAGAAATATCTTCATCGTCCTAACCGCTTCTTAATTTTTAAAAATTTTGTTTTAACCAACTCGCTGTTTCAGACTACCTTAACACTTGCAAGACAAAGGCCCTAAGGTTTCAATTAATTACAAAAGACTCATATACATAACTATTATAAGACCTTTTGGACTCACGGATTAGAGTTTCGGGGCTCCACTAAGCCGTCCGATTCCTTACAGTAAAAAATCATTCGTAAAATCCTTAATTCTCCTTACTTTGTTACGAATAAAGTCATTCATTGTACCATTTGTTGCCGATTTGGCTCGAACCTGATATCAATCTTTTTATGAAAAACTTTATTCCCACTCAAACCTACTAGTTTCAAACCAAGCAACCTCTTCAATTAGGAGCCTGAAAAGAAGATGGCCTCGTGTCCTTTAAAGTTGAACCTGTTATTTGAGTCCCACCACTGGGTAGTTTCTCTACTTGTTTCCATCCATGCATCATATATCATTCCTGCCATTAACTTGTATTATTCATATAATACAGTTGTAACTTTCATTAAATAAAAAAACAATTAAAATTTGTTTAACCAAATTAGCCAGTACACCTTCCAGACCCATTTAAATTACCCCCTCATTTGTATCCCCCTAAGGAATTAGATAGTGTCCTTCGCTGGCCACTACTACCGAATTAGGCTGCCTAAGTGCAGTGTGGCATGCCCACAAATTGGTCGAATGCGCCCTTGTATCCACACACAGCTTTGAGAACAATGCTTCTATATTTCTCTTAAATCTGTAAAGTATCTCCGAATAACCAGAAAAAAAGAATTTGAGTGCCGACAGAAGTGAGAACTCAGAATTTTGGAATATGAGTACTTTTTTTTGAATTTCGGGTATCGATTAATGTCTGAATTATTTAAATTTCAAAATTTTAAATCCAAATTGTTGATATCAGTCTTGTTTTCACAAATACTGACACTCCGAACAATAATCATAACGTATGTCTTTTCAAGTAGTGTATTTATTAATCAAAACTTATAATGGGCTGCACAAGCTCAATACTAAATATAACTGCAACTTAATTTAAACAATAAATAGTATATAGTAATATTATTTATACCTTGTATTTGTATTTTCATAATAAGTTCAACAATACTCATATCATTTGTTCTTTCAATCATTAAAATAAGATATTTAACTGTGACAAATAAATCCGTTTAGGAGAAACGAAAAGTTCAAATATTGATCAAGTTATTGATGTGTTAAGTTATTGTTAGTATCAAACAACTATTATATGAACATTTAGTTACCACTTAACATATCAATTAGTTAAGTTAACACGTCAATAGAATTCTATCCTTTAAACCAAAGTTTATTTAAACAAGTATGTATAACTCATACTGTTTGAGCCAATTTAAAATCGTTTATCATGTTACATATGTTTATTTAAAAAAAAATATACCAGTTCTCATTGGCCTCAGTTGTTGTAAAAAAACCTCGCAGATTGTAGTCGTAAAAGTGGTGCTATATAAATTGTGTTGTATATATGGTCAGGGAAGAATTGTATAATTACATAAAATCGGAGCCCCTGAAAGAAGTTGGACGAATCAAAGTGCAGGTAAACGGGGATTGATTCCTCGAGTTTCCGTCTGTCCCATACCATCCCCAAACCCCCCCTTTTACTTGCAGAGAGATACTCCAGCGATTTTTCCCAGCAGAGGGTAAGTAAATTTATTATTGTTTTCTGTTTTTGTTCGTTTTTTTTTCTCTTCGATTTCAATGTGCGTTGTCGTGAATAATAGTCCACTGCTTTAGTCTCTATCAGAGATTTTATAGCCGATTGAATCGCGTAAACACATACATAGGGCGCTATGTTTCTCCTGTACCGCGCGATATTTTACGAGCATGTTGTTCATGTAGATGACGTCAACTCATAATCCCCCCCCCACCGAAAGTAGCTAAATGCGGTTAAAGAGCTTTTCACTAAAAAAATTAGCATTCCCGGTAGAACAGAATCAGTCGGGAATAAAAGTGTTCAATTAATATTTACATTTGTTCTATAGTTAACGAAAATAAGTTAACAACAAGGTTCGACTTTCTAATGTCTCATGCTATGTTTATCTGAGATAATTTAACAAGAAAAAGATGTATTCATGTATTTTGCTGAATGATACAATTAATAAATAAAATCATAGGCAGTTAATGTTCCTTCTCGTCCAATAAAAGCATAAATATTTTGGATATAAAACTATTTTGGAGATCATCTCCGAACCTAAAGCTTAATTTTTGTTAATGTTCTGATACATTTTTTTAATATATAGATAAGATAGATAAGTTGTTCAAATAGATTTTGAGATAATACTTGTATGATAAACGCTGATTTATTTGTATTTTATTGCAATAACAAATAAATAAAAATTAGGATAAATTATTTTAGCCATGAACTCTCTGAAGGGGAGTAGAGTAGCGTAGTATGGAGAGCTGAGTTGCTGTGGCGAAGGCCTAGGGTTCGGATTTCGCCTGAGAACAATAAATTATTAAACATGTTAACAGATATTGATCGACCCGCTGGATTCCAAATACCAACCCAGCCTGTATAGTGATGTACCATACAATGTATGTGGGTACCGTAATTAGAGAGAAAACCTTGAGATTAGGCATGATTCCGGCCATGATTGCCTCTATCCACAACCGTTAGCTCAAAATAGAACAAACTCTTTACCACGTACTGGCTCCAATTTAAAAATAAAAATTACATTCTCCATCCTAATTGGATATGCAGACCGATCTGGTTATCCCCCAGCCACTATAAGGTGAATACCTTGATTGGGGGAAAATTGGTTGCTAAGCGTGACCTAACCGTTGTCTCAGAAACAGTTCGGTTTTTACCATGTACGAAACCCAAGTCTGAAGGGACTTGTAGTTGTACAGGCATTTTATGTTTCGAGGAAATGGAAAATTTTGATGAATAGACTTATTGAAATGGAACATGGCGGAAACGGGCTGGTAAATCCAGCAACAGTGAATACATTCCCGTTGCATATACCAGGCCTCCTGCTCTGCGCTAATGGCTCTGGTTAAATTTAATTTGCTTATGAAGGGGGGAGCGGGTTGAAATGGGGTGATACAACACTGGAAGCTTGATTTACATTTCATACTAAAACTTCGATAACGAAATTATTCACAGTCAATTTAACAACACGTTATGTCACAAAACGCTTCTTATCTCCCGAGTTTAGCCCAACCCTAGGTCACGGGTGTTTGGTTAAATCCTGGATTAATTTAGCTGAAGGTGAGATACTAATGTCATCGAGGTCATAGCACTACATAACTATGTATGGTCATTCGCTAATGAACAAAATTAACGTAATATAATCGTCTAAAATTGAGACTATTTTTTTAAATAGTAGAAAGATCCCCCAATAAAAACCTTCTGCATACGAAACACGGCTTAAAACATAAATTATCAATTATCATTAGTAAGCACATCTCATATCAAAGGTTTAAAAAATGCATATTAACTTGAGGTTGCACAAACCTTTTTTTTTTTTTACCTGTACCACTGAACGAGTCTGGGGGTTCAGTACATGGTTGAGACTGTACTGTTTGATGGACAACGGTTCTGCAAGCAGGTGACTTGTCCTAGGTCACGCTCAACCGCCAGGTTTTTCCCCCTTATTATGGGCACCCTATTTTTATAATATTTTATAGAGGGTGGGTGAGCCCCAGGAGGGTCCTAGATCCTATATGATCCATCTCCGGCCGCAAACAGACTAAATAAAAGTAACTGCCCGCAGCGGGATTCAAACCAGGATTTCCGGCATCCCAGCGAACAGCAGCTTTTGACAGAGCTTTCCTTATCCGATCCTCGTCTTTTTAGAACTCTATGCCTTCTTCAATTCGTCATTCCAATAATCTTTCAACCTTTAAATCCCGTTTATTCAATCACCTAATTTCCTTAGAATTCCCCAAAAATCGGAAATAGTTTGTTCAGTTTTGAGATTAAGGTTTTCTAAGTGATGGATGGATGATGTATTTGATATATATGTGTGTATCTGTATGTGAGTGAGGTGTGTATATACTTACATTTTCTTTTTCTTCTAATTTGGATGTTCACACTTCCAGTCACATATTTTTATATTTACTTGTTAAATTTTTTTTAATAGTTATCATAGTTAGTTTTTTCTTTCATATTCTTATTTCTTTGTTATTTTGTATTAAAAAATTAGTGTGTATATGTATGTGTGCATGTGTATGTGGGTAGGTAAATATATGCATGTACATACATATATATATATATATATATGCATATGTGTGTATGTGTATATGTAATTGTCAACTATTTCTGTGTCTATAATTATTGTTATCTTATTTCTATTTTAATGTTCATATATTTTTTAAATTAATTTTTTATTTATTCCTCATTGTAATTATTTTTATTTAATTTCATTTGTAATTAATTAATGTAATGTCATGTATTCTATTCTAAGACATTTTAGTTTTTACATTATTCCTGTATTGTTGTTCTAAAGGGACTTGTTCCAGAATAAATAATGTCTTTATTATTATTACAAAATCGGGAAGGGTTTCAGGATGAAGAAAGGGCAGAGAAGGCTGGACAGATGATCAAAAGGAGCGTGCAAGGATCTAGATTAAAGAATATTGGAAGAATACAAGGGAAACTAAAACCAACAGATGAAAACAAAATAAAGTTGTTGCGTGAACTGAAGTATTCAATACGAAAAAAAATGTATAGAGGCCTGGATGAGCCCGAGGAGTGTTAGCAGATCCATGTCAGTTAACAAATTAAATAATTTATTTGGTAGAACCGGTATTGAACCACCCTTCTGCAAAGCAACTCAGCGCTCTGTCCATTCAGCTGCTCTGCTTCCCTCATGTATCAATATACATCATTCAAATTAGTAAACTTGTTTCGACCAATGCAACAAATAACACAGGTCTGCGAAAAAAAAATATTTTCAGCTGCATGAGATATTGTTGCTGAATTATATGTTTTAAAGTACGCTGATTTCAAAAATAACTTCTATTACTCTCCATCACGTACAGTTTTTTGCAAAATAAGAACACAACAATGAGAAATATCAACTATTTATTACACCAAACACACAGCATAATACTTATCAGAACCTATCAACCATTATTTTTATTATTTAAATTTATACACAACTTTATGTTTACTCTTTTTCCTTGTGAAAACATTTCTTCTTTTCTTTGATTCTTCTCCGAACTCGTTTTTGGTTTCTCGCTTAGGCATCCAACAATAGTCCGCTAGCATACTGACACCTCATCTTACTTGGTAACGTCTCTCGATATCACTTACATCCTGGTGAAATCTTTCACCTTGTTATTCACTATAGGCACCCACGTTTTCAGGAAAATATTCAATATGGGAGTGTAAGAACTCATCATGCACCCTTGAGGTTTATACGCTGTCAGCATGCGCTCTACAATAGTTTTATATTCGGGATCCTTATTATTGTCCAAAAACTTCTGCACTACATTTTTGAAAGAATCCCATGCTCCTTTTTCGATTTCTCCCATTGATTCAGGAAATAGGGGATCAGACAAAAGTTTTCTTATGTCGGGGCCAGTGAAAAATCCTTCTTTTAACTTTGCTTCAGACAATTTCGGGAACTTGGAACATATATATCTAAAACAATCCCCATCTTTATGGAGTGATTTTACAAACTGCTTAATTATCCCCAATTTAATATGAAGAGGTGGCAGTAAAACCTTTTCTGGCGGAACCAAAGTGGTATTGATAACGTTTCGTGGTGGCCAGTCAGTTTTTGTCCAGTGTAGCTCTCTGGCTCTACTATCCCACAAAAATAGAAAATTTTGTATTACCTGACTATTGACCCGACAACATTGTTAGCATTTTAAAATCTCCACAAAACATCCATTGATGTTCTTGATATTTGATTTTCTCCATAATCATAGCTAAGTCATTGTAGTTTTCTTTCATAGGAACTGAGTGTCCCATTGGGAGATGCAAATACATTTCCATTATGAAGCAAAACTGCTTTGAGCCTAGTTTTGGACGAATCAATGAATAAGCGCCTCTCTAACGAATCACATTTTATTTTACACAAAATAAAAATATAAAATTTAGTATTGTAAAAAAAAATTGATGTGATGGAATTTTTAAAATATTTTTTTCGGTTTTTGTACATCACAATCTTTCAGAAAATGTATAAAAAACCAATGCAGGTTTTTACATGCAGACCTGTATAATTAATTTTTAGTGACTCTTATATAAGTCCTTAAAACGGACAAATCTAATGGGCAGGTCCTGGAATTAATTTTTTTTTAACTGAACCTGTGTAAGTGACAGTCTATTTCAATTCTCGACCAGAGTTTGAGGCCAGTGTGACACTTCTCATATCTTTCTATCATATCATTTTTCCTTATCCAGAATGGTACTTCCATTTACTCTTCATTTGCATCCAAAAGTAACCTACTCGCCCCAGCTTCTATGGGCTAATCTCAAATTCTATCGCAGAATAAGCTTCATGGCTTTTTTGAAAATAGCTCAGATAATTCAAGTAGAATACGAATTAATACAGGGTAATTATTGTTTACTCGATTATCTCAGTTTAATTAATATGCTCTTCTTCAGAAAAAAGAAAATATATGAAATCGGAGAAACATGATAAAATCTAGGGTGAATAAATTCTACGAGGTATATTCGACCCGTTTCAAAACAGCGAAAATTAAAAATAAATGTCCCAATAAAAATATCACATTCGTTTATAGAATTAAAAAGAAAATATTCATTCGCTAAAGGGGTATCTTTCCAGACAAGAATAAAATTCCTAAATCGACTGGAAGAAATCCTTTGGACAGAAATAATTTATACGCCGAACAACACAGATTTTTCTCCGCCCTAAGACCTCCTACAAATCCGCCGTTTCAATCTTACTTCGTTTTCACGTCCTTACACCTTAGCCGTATTTTATGGAGAAAATTTATGGTTTAATACCGACATCTCTGTTTCTTATTTTCTCATCAGACCTTTCTTTCTATAGCAAAAATTGTTTATGGCCTTATTTCCTACACCTGCAAAGTCAAAAACCTTTCAGTCTCTAATTTAATACTAATCTGGGATTTACCGAGGCTGTCTGATAAAATGTATAATTGTTATATCTGTAATTTTAATGAAGAAGAATACTTCCAGCTTGATACCTTCCATCTGAATCAGATTTGAATATTTTTGAAATTCAATTAACATAAGTTAACCATACGGAATCGGAAATTCTTCTTGGGCTTACACAAGTACCCTCGTCTCGTGTTATATATTGTTATAAATTATTTATATCTTGTTTATTCAGCCCTGAAGAAGAACTGCAATGTGGTTCGACAAGTTGGTTACTAATAAATACTTTCTTTATTTAAATAATTATTAATAGGATGTTGATAGTTGGGGGTGCAGTCAAGAAAACACGCAAAAATAGGTGAAACTATTTTATTTTAAGTGCCGACGTTTCGACCTACTATGTAGGTCATCTTCAGGGCTATGAGAAAACAGACAAAAAACAGAATAGACTGTAAAAATACATAAAAGGTACAGAAAAATTAACAAAAAGTAGAGATATAAAAAAGAATGATATATAATGAAAGGATATATGAAGGTATATGAATATATATATACATAATATATATATATAATAATGTATATAGGTATATGAATAAAGATGATTACATGGTAGATGGATAGAAAGATGATAATGTAAAACGAATGTAAACGAATGAAATGTAAAAGATGATTACATGGTAGATGGATAGAAAGATGATAATGTAAAACAGAATACAAAGAGAGCAATGAAGTTAAACAGAAAAAAATAAAATGAAAAAGATATGAATATAAAGAGTATGGACAATTTAGATATAATAAAGATAGAAATGATTGCAAAGAAAACAGTAGTATGAAAATAGACTCGTGGGGAGTATCATAAGTGCAATGAGAGAACATGAATTAAAAATATGATACCTAATAATACATTGAGAAGAATATATTATAGAACGTAAAGAAAAGGAATCTAATGTATGACAGGTCAAGAAGTGAAATATAAATAAAATTTTGAAAATATAAGAATCAGAAGTTATGTAAAGGTATAAATGTTATATAAAGGTATACACTATACATTATATAACAGAAGTTGTATCAAGGTATACAGATATTATATAGAGGTATACATTAGGTATGAAGTTATATAAATAAAGATGAAAGAATACAAGGAAAAATACATGAGAGATATAAGATATCAGTAAGTGAATAGAGATATATTATAAAAAATAATGATGTTCTGTGAACATGAACTCTTTAATTAAAACTATGATGGATGCAAAAAGTGATGATGGGAGAAATAGGTGTGAAGGAAGGAGATGGAGAGAGATGAAGAGAAGATATAAATAATATGAGACTAGTACGAACCCGATAGTAGCGGCTGCTTGGACAGCGAGGAACTGACGCGGATAAAACCGTTAAACGACGGAAGCGCTGGTCGCGATCTCTGTCGGTCAAAGGTCAAAGTAGCAAAAAAATTTTTTTTAAAAAATAAAAATAAAAAAATAAGAAAGTAGGGAAAGGGCAATTTGGGGAAATATGGGGACGCGTAAAAAATGTGAAAAATAAATAAAAAATAAAGTTAAAGAAAAAAAGGGGAGTAAAGAAATAAAATACTAGAAAAGAAAAAATAGACAAAAACGGACCGTAAACGGAGAGAAATAAAATATGATTTGAAAATTAAGGAGTTTTTAGTAAATTAAAAATTTGGGAATAAATTGAGGATAGGTGATGTGAATCGGACTTAAGGTTGACGGTGGAGGAATCTAAATTGATGTGGATGGTTTCCGAGAGAATGCGTTTTTCATAGTTGGGAAAGGAAGATAGGATAGACGTATTATCGAAGTTGAAAATGTGGTTTAAAGATAGGGCATGGTCAGAGAGTTTGGAAGCGGTTGGGTTATTGGATGAAATGGAATATTTATGTTGGGAAATACGATCTTTAAGTAAGTTTTTAGTTTCGCCGATGTAGGAAGAGTTGCAATTGGGAGTGGAGCAAGGGATACGGTAGACAACTTGTGAGCGTTGTATAACGGGAATGGGATCTTTAACACGGGTATAGATTTTGGAAAGTTTGTTATGGGATTTGAATGCTAAACGTAAGTTGGGGATAGAGGAACGTAGGGATTTTTGAATATTATTTGAGAGGGAGGGTATATATGGCAAGGATCTGTATACTGGGTTAGAGGGAGGGTGTGGAGACAAGGTGGGGTTGGGGGGTTTTTTATAGTCTTGGATGAGTTTATTAATAATATGGAGAGGAAAATTGTTTTTTAAAAGTATATTTTGGATGCGGTGGATGTTAGTTTTATGGAAGCAAGGGTCAGAGAGGGATAGGCCACGGCGGATAATATTTTTGGCGACGTTTATTTTTTGGTGGTGCGGATGTTGGGAGTAATAATTGAGGAGTCTGCCAGAATAGGTGGGTTTGGTATACCAATCTGTGGATAAGGTGTGGTCAGGATTTCTAATGATACGGAGGTCAAGGAATGGTAATGATTTATTGGATTCAAGTTCCACTGTGAAATGGAGGCGGGGATGGTATGTATGATGGTATGGTCTCCGTTTACGGTCCGTTTTTGTCTATTTTTTCTTTTCTAGTATTTTATTTCTTTACTCCCCTTTTTTTTTCTTTAACTTTATTTTTTATTTATTTTTCACATTTTTTACGCGTCCCCATATTTCCCCAAATTGCCCTTTCCCTACTTTCTTATTTTTTTATTTTTATTTTTTAAAAAAAATTTTTTTGCTACTTTGACCTTTGACCGACAGAGATCGCGACCAGCGCTTCCGTCGTTTAACGGTTTTATCCGCGTCAGTTCCTCGCTGTCCAAGCAGCCGCTACTATCGGGTTCGTACTAGTCTCATATTATTTATATCTTCTCTTCATCTCTCTCCATCTCCTTCCTTCACACCTATTTCTCCCATCATCACTTTTTGCATCCATCATAGTTTTAATTAAAGAGTTCATGTTCACAGAACATCATTATTTTTTATAATATATCTCTATTCACTTACTGATATCTTATATCTCTCATGTATTTTTCCTTGTATTCTTTCATCTTTATTTATATAACTTCATACCTAATGTATACCTCTATATAATATCTGTATACCTTGATACAACTTCTGTTATATAATGTATAGTGTATACCTTTATATAACATTTATACCTTTACATAACTTCTGATTCTTATATTTTCAAAATTTTATTTATATTTCACTTCTTGACCTGTCATACATTAGATTCCTTTTCTTTACGTTCTATAATATATTCTTCTCAATGTATTATTAGGTATCATATTTTTAATTCATGTTCTCTCATTGCACTTATGATACTCCCCACGAGTCTATTTTCATACTACTGTTTTCTTTGCAATCATTTCTATCTTTATTATATCTAAATTGTCCATACTCTTTATATTCATATCTTTTTCATTTTATTTTTTTTCTGTTTAACTTCATTGCTCTCTTTGTATTCTGTTTTACATTATCATCTTTCTATCCATCTACCATGTAATCATCTTTTACATTTCATTCGTTTACATTCGTTTTACATTATCATCTTTCTATCCATCTACCATGTAATCATCTTTATTCATATACCTATATACATTATTATATATATATATTATGTATATATATATTCATATACCTTCATATATCCTTTCATTATATATCATTCTTTTTTATATCTCTACTTTTTGTTAATTTTTCTGTACCTTTTATGTATTTTTACAGTCTATTCTGTTTTTTGTCTGTTTTCTCATAGCCCTGAAGATGACCTACATAGTAGGTCGAAACGTCGGCACTTAAAATAAAATAGTTTCACCTATTTTTGCGTGTTTTCTTGACTGCACCCCCAACTATCAACATCCTATTATAGAACCCACAGTCAACTATTTCTTTCTCACATGAATATCATGAACCACAAAAAACGGGGCCAAAAACAGAACTTTTCTTCTATATCTTCTCTTCACAATACCAGTATTCAAGACCATAATTCTCTACCTACTACTTCTCGACCTCTTCACATCGATCCTTCTTCTTCACTACATCACCCAGATTCTACCTACTCGCCTCGACATCACACCTCTAGTCTCGCGTCTTCCAGCCATCACCAGCCTTCGTCGCACCCTCCGCAACAACTCTCGTCTCCAAGATCACTTCCTACATCAGCTTCCTCACCACAGCGCCACTCTTCTGCTCTCTCTTCTCATTATATCTCTTCAAATCGTAATAACTTTCCAAACTATGATGGAAATGCCTCCCCTCCTCTTACCTTAACTACCCCCCCCCAAAATTTATCTTTCTCTTCTATAAAATCTTCATTTCCAAACCTAAAATCTCACATCAACCACCTGTGCTCCTTACAAAAACATTTGGCTCATCACCTGGAACAACGTATTTTCCTCCTAAAATGCCGATCCAACTCCGTTTTTCCAAATTTCATAACCAATGCCCTTAATCACTTCACCACATCAAAATCCCTAAATCCCAAGTTACATAATTTTTCATTTAAATTTAAAAAATCTTTACTTAATCTCAAAATACGGGAGAATATACAACAAATCCACTTTCTAAACCTACGTATTCCAGCCCTCACCCAATTTTTATCCAGTCACCTTACCCATGACCACATGAATAACCTTACCGCTCTTGTTACATCCATCTTCACCTCTACCAGGTCTCGTAAAAAAATCCACCTCATCTCCAAATTCAAATTCCTTTACCAAAAATCCCTCACCTCCAAAATCTACCCAAAAGGAGATAAAAACTGGGTCCACAATATTTCTTCCACCGATATCCCTAAACATGTCTATAACATTCTATCCTTAGGACCAAATTTCTCTGCACCCTCCTCTTCCTTCAATAAAATCATTCCTGATCTTTTGACCGACTTAGAATTTATTCACAATGACCCCCTACTCCAACGTTCACATGTTCCACAAGATCTTTCACGTGTCTCCATAGCTAACATCATCTCCAATTTCCTTCAACACACCCATTCTTCCCCTTCTAATTTCTCCCCACAGTTTTTTAAGGACCTTTCCCTCACACGCTCTTTCCTCAAATCCCATGACGACTTGATTGTCACTAAAGCAGATAAAGGTAATTCTACAGTAATCATGAATCTTTCCGAATATAACCTTAAAATGATTTCCCTTCTTTCTGATACTTCTACTTACAAACCTACACCCCGAGATCCTACCTCTTCTCTCCAAAAAAAAATCAACCTCCACCTAAAAAGCCTTGTCAATTCCAAATTAATTACATACCCTATTTATAGAAACCTTATTTCTTACAATTCCATAGCTCCCCGTTTTTATGGTCTTCCCAAAATCCACAAACCTAACAACCCCCTCCGGCCTATTACATCCAACATCAATTCACCATCTACAAAACTTAGCAAATTCTTACTTCCTTCCTTACAAGTCCTCAGCCGTAACAACCCATATGATATCCAAAACTCTTTTCATCTACGTGATCTATTAACATCCCTCACCATACCTGATCATTACGTTCTCACCTCCTTTGATGTAGAAAGCCTATTCACTAACATACCTTTAGATCAAGCTCTCCTCATTATAGATAACAACTGGCCACTCATAGAACCCCATACCTCTCTCAATCGCACCTCTTACCTCCAATCCTTAAACCTCTGTTGTGAATCAGGCTACCTTACCTTCCATGGCCAGTTCTTTAACCAAATTTCTGGACTTGCCATGGGAAATCCCCTCGCTCCTGACCTCTCCAATATTGTCTTAAACGATCTTCTGGATTCCATTCTACCCCAATTCCTAAACGATGTTATCTTCATTAAGAAATATGTTGACGATCTCCTCCTTATCCTAAATCCCACTATTATTCCTGAATTATTATCATCTTTTAACTCATACCATCCCCGCCTCCATTTCACAGTGGAACTTGAATCCAATAAATCATTACCATTCCTTGACCTCCGTATCATTAGAAATCCTGACCACACCTTATCCACAGATTGGTATACCAAACCCACCTATTCTGGCAGACTCCTCAATTATTACTCCCAACATCCGCACCACCAAAAAATAAACGTCGCCAAAAATATTATCCGCCGTGGCCTATCCCTCTCTGACCCTTGCTTCCATAAAACTAACATCCACCGCATCCAAAATATACTTTTAAAAAACAATTTTCCTCTCCATATTATTAATAAACTCATCCAAGACTATAAAAAACCCCCCAACCCCACCTTGTCTCCACACCCTCCCTCTAACCCAGTATACAGATCCTTGCCATATATACCCTCCCTCTCAAATAATATTCAAAAATCCCTACGTTCCTCTATCCCCAACTTACGTTTAGCATTCAAATCCCATAACAAACTTTCCAAAATCTATACCCGTGTTAAAGATCCCATTCCCGTTATACAACGCTCACAAGTTGTCTACCGTATCCCTTGCTCCACTCCCAATTGCAACTCTTCCTACATCGGCGAAACTAAAAACTTACTTAAAGATCGTATTTCCCAACATAAATATTCCATTTCATCCAATAACCCAACCGCTTCCAAACTCTCTGACCATGCCCTATCTTTAAACCACATTTTCAACTTCGATAATACGTCTATCCTATCTTCCTTTCCCAACTATGAAAAACGCATTCTCTCGGAAACCATCCACATCAATTTAGATTCCTCCACCGTCAACCTTAAGTCCGATTCACATCACCTATCCTCAATTTATTCCCAAATTTTTAATTTACTAAAAACTCCTTAATTTTCAAATCATATTTTATTTCTCTCCGTTTACGGTCCGTTTTTGTCTATTTTTTCTTTTCTAGTATTTTATTTCTTTACTCCCCTTTTTTTCTTTAACTTTATTTTTTATTTATTTTTCACATTTTTTACGCGTCCCCATATTTCCCCAAATTGCCCTTTCCCTACTTTCTTATTTTTTTATTTTTATTTTTTAAAAAAAATTTTTTTGCTACTTTGACCTTTGACCGACAGAGATCGCGACCAGCGCTTCCGTCGTTTAACGGTTTTATCCGCGTCAGTTCCTCGCTGTCCAAGCAGCCGCTACTATCGGGTTCGTACTAGTCTCATATTATTTATATCTTCTCTTCATCTCTCTCCATCTCCTTCCTTCACACCTATTTCTCCCATCATCACTTTTTGCATCCATCATAGTTTTAATTAAAGAGTTCATGTTCACAGAACATCATTATTTTTTATAATATATCTCTATTCACTTACTGATATCTTATATCTCTCATGTATTTTTCCTTGTATTCTTTCATCTTTATTTATATAACTTCATACCTAATGTATACCTCTATATAATATCTGTATACCTTGATACAACTTCTGTTATATAATGTATAGTGTATACCTTTATATAACATTTATACCTTTACATAACTTCTGATTCTTATATTTTCAAAATTTTATTTATATTTCACTTCTTGACCTGTCATACATTAGATTCCTTTTCTTTACGTTCTATAATATATTCTTCTCAATGTATTATTAGGTATCATATTTTTAATTCATGTTCTCTCATTGCACTTATGATACTCCCCACGAGTCTATTTTCATACTACTGTTTTCTTTGCAATCATTTCTATCTTTATTATATCTAAATTGTCCATACTCTTTATATTCATATCTTTTTCATTTTATTTTTTTCTGTTTAACTTCATTGCTCTCTTTGTATTCTGTTTTACATTATCATCTTTCTATCCATCTACCATGTAATCATCTTTTACATTTCATTCGTTTACATTCGTTTTACATTATCATCTTTCTATCCATCTACCATGTAATCATCTTTATTCATATACCTATATACATTATTATATATATATATTATGTATATATATATTCATATACCTTCATATATCCTTTCATTATATATCATTCTTTTTTATATCTCTACTTTTTGTTAATTTTTCTGTACCTTTTATGTATTTTTACAGTCTATTCTGTTTTTTGTCTGTTTTCTCATAGCCCTGAAGATGACCTACATAGTAGGTCGAAACGTCGGCACTTAAAATAAAATAGTTTCACCTATTTTTGCGTGTTTTCTTGACTGCACCCCCAACTATCAACATCCTATTATAGAACCCACAGTCAACTATTTCTTTCTCACTTAAATAATTATTGTTTTACTTTCATCTGGACCATTTTTTTCTGTATATAAAATATTAACAGATAATAAACATAATGTGCTAATGAGGCTGACACAGTGACTATAAATTATAACATAAATTCAGAGTACTACGTTTTTTTTATTCACTTTTCCTCTTTTTTTAATCGGTTTTTGTTTAAAATAAACTTTTAATACCAATACAACTTTACAAGTAAATGATCATTTTTTATTTTTTTTAAATGTTGACATTGATGATTCCACTACATCCCGAACCACAATTTCACGTTGGGATAAATTAATTTTTATAAATTTTATATTGAATCGAAATAACAGAACCATTAGCAAATATTTATTCAACTTACATATATTAAACCAATATCGTAACTTAATATTTATGAACTTGATCAGCTTGCTACAATGCTTCATTAGTCTAGTTTAAAAAAAAAGATATATTAGATAAATTAAATAAATAATTAAAAGTAATAATATGAATTCAACAAATTAAAATGAAATAAACTTGAATTTAACCGGCTGTCGATAAATCCCCATGGGATATGGTACACGTATTCTCCCGCTCTTATGTTATTGAAAACCTTTCATTTCCTGCATTAATTTAAAGCATTTTCGCGTTGGTTTATGATGTAAGCAAATAATCACTTTTTATAATATTTCGCCTTTATGCTTTATCAAATTTAATTAGGGAAATGGTCAACATAGCGCTCGGGATAAAAAGGAACCAGTAGAAAAATTATTATTAGTGTCCATTTTTCTTTTCCTAAGCCCCTAGGGTTTGAACTTTTATATTTTATTTTTCTACAGAAGTGTTTTGAAGGGTTCTCTTCTCATGTACTTTGTACATTTCAAGAAGTAGATGTGACATGGAAATGGTGCTGATTTCCATGCGTGTCCATAGATAATAAAACAATATATTTTTTCAATATGGAGTGGAGTGGTTCTATAGTAGAGGCAGTTGCCATGCCGGAAATCCTGGTTCAAATCCCGCTGCGGGCAAGACTTTTATTTAGACTGTTTGCAGCCGGAGAAGAGTCATATAGGATCTAGGACCCTCCTGGGGCTCATCCACCCTCCATAAAATATTATCAAGTAGGGTACCCAAAATAAAGTGAAAAAATCTGGCGGTTTAGCGTGACCTAGGACAAGTCACCCACCTCCTTGCAACCATTGTCCATTGTCCAACAGTACAGTCTCTACCATGTACTGAACCCAAGACCCATTCACGGGTTGTAGTAGTACAGGTTTTTTTCAATAACAATAATCAATGTCAATGGTAATTAACAAAAAATAATATCATACAAAAATAAAATAAATGCACTTTTTTAATTAGGGTATCCTAAGGTGTTACTATTGAAGATACCGTCCGTGGTTAGTGGCAGTACTTACCTCTTTAGAGCTGGTTTGCACTAATGACTCGAAGGAAACCGTAAAATTTAACATACGACTGTTTTATTTGACTCACCATGTAATGTTCAGTCATGAAGGTGCTCACTCTGTTAAAGAATGTCACTGATAAACAATAGCTCAATTAATTCTTGAGAATCTATCACGGTGTAGAGATACTGATAATATATCGATCCACTAAATCGATATATGATTGATTTGGATCGATGAGTTGAAGTAACTGCAGTACAATGGCTAGGTCACTTAACCGTATTATAACCAAAAATGAGCCTATTTATTATTTGCCTTTAATAAAACGTTGAATAGCCCAAAAGTTTTTTTCTATTCTTTCAGTAAGACTATATGAGTCAGATTATACAGCCGACATTCGATAATATTTATAACTGTATTATGTAAGTAAAAAAAAAATTTGAATTCCCAAGACTGAAAGGAAAGGTAGGAGAAACCTGAGAGGTGTGGGAAGATTGAAATGCAATTGGAATCCTGAAGAAGAATAAAGTATTCCAGTTATGCTTATCCTATATAAAGTTTCCTACGCCTCCGCTTCTACGACACATCTTCCTGTGTCTACCTACATTTTCTTCTTATTCTTCTCTTCGAGGCTGAGGGGAAAACCCTTTCCATCAATTTAGGCCCCTCTTCCACGCTTTCAATTGAGCATTGCCGAAATTGACATCCTGAGCAGTGAAAGTAAGTTTAATAATGTTACATTCTTGTGAAAAGCAATGTTTCCCGAAGGAAATAGGTACAGACATAAAAAAAAAAATAAAAAAAAAAAAGGAAGTTTTTAAAAGGGTTTTAACTACAAGAAATTTTATTTTTATTTTGTGCTCTAAACGCTCTCTTCGTACTGTTTTTCAACAGACAAATCCGGTCCGGATTATATGGTGTATGGTTATTTATTAATTTTTTACATACCTTAGTTAGAATCTATAGTATGTTCAAAGCTATCTTCTAGCTGTGGTATATACATCAGCATGCTATCTGTGTTCTATATACACACGCATATGAACTACAATCATGTGCCCTTTCTGCCTCATAACTAAATTAAATTAAGGACAGCATATTGCACTTAGATTTCTCAACAAAAAAATAAAATACAACATTTAAGCTTATGAATGTAGCCCGATCTGCAGCAACTTCTCTCTCGATGGAACTTCACTAGACAAGGAAGCTTGTTTCCTCATTTGAGATATGCCATAAGTAACAAATACAAATTAATATTATAAGTAATTGTTGCCTAGAACTCATTTCTGCGTTAATGTATAAAACTTAAAAAAATTATTATGTATAGATTTTTCTTCCGGTTTTTCCTAAATCTTCAATACAAAAATTAAATAATGTAAAATAAGTGATATACTAAACTGACAGTAAAAATATAAAATAAAAACTGGTTTAAAAATATTTTTTTCTTCTTGCAAACGTAAACCGTTGATACTGCTATTGTGTCTTTGTATGAGAAGGATGGAGGAAGTCTAAGATAATTTTCTGATATCATAGAAATAAAATTAAAAAAGCAAACGTTATAATAAGGGATTATAAGGGATCTGCAGTGCCAGTGAATAGGAGGTTAAGTCGAATTATGTCGGAAATGAGTTTCAAGTACTTTAGGAAGCAAAATAGTGTCATTCCCGTGATATTGACATGAAATGGAGTTTTAATATGAGCAATAACTCCGTTTCAGGTCAAGGTCTGACTTGGCCTCTTATTGACTTCGACAATAACACGATTTCGCTTCTTGTGACAAACATAATTTGGGAGAAAATTCGACGTAACAACTTATTTAGATGGGCTATTGATACATAAAAAACGAATATATGATAGTTTTACT